>OY728136.1:1797777214-1802777214 GCA_963277665.1 Viscum album
ATTGATGTTTGATTCCATGCTTGACCAGATACCTTTCAAAGACATCACCGGTATATTCTTTTCCGTTGTCTGATCTTACTTTCTTGATGCAGAGCTCCAGTTCCTTCTCAGCCTGCCTTCTGAAAGTCTTGAACATCGTGATTGCCTCTGACTTGTGTTTCATGAACATGACATTGGTCATCCGAGTGTAATCATCAATGAAGGTTATAAAATAGAAATCTCCTCTTGTAGACTTCTGTCTCATTGGTCCACATATGTCTGTATGGATGAGTTCAAGAGGTCTAGTAGACATGATATCAACTCCTTTGTGTGACCTATGGGTCAATTTTCCCTTCTGACATGTGTCGCAGACTTCATCTCTTTCTCTCTTTAATTTGGGTAGATCTCGTACAACATTGTACTTCAGAATTTTACTCATACTCATTTGACCAAGATGGCCAAGTCTTCTATGCCAGAGGTTGTTTTCATCTTTAGAGCTATGAAAACAAGAATTGATGGGATCACCAATTTGAAATAGATTTCCAGTGGTTCTTCTTCCTTGAGTGAAGATTTTTCCATCCTTTGAGCTCTTGATGATGCATGAGTCCTTTTGGAACAACAACTCATGTCCATCATCACATAATTGACTTACACTCAGTTGGTTGTGCTTTAATCCTTCAACAAACAACACGTCATTGGATTTTAGATTTGTTGTTGCAATCATAGCCTTTCCAACTCCCTTGATTTTCAGAGAACGATCATTTCCAAACACCACGGTTCCTCCCTCATGACTTTCAAGGTTGCTTAGAATTTTTGTATCACCAGTCATGTGGGATGAGCATCCACTATCAAGAATCCATGACTTGGTTTTACTGCTGGCTTTTAGAGCCACTTCAGCAAAGCATGTGATTTCATCATTGGTTTCTTGAATGCCTTTCCCTTTCATGTCTTTGACTTTTTGTTTAGGAAGAGTTGTCATACATTTATCAGCTCTATGACCTTGTTGGTCACATCTTCCACAAGCTTCACTCAGGCAGTCAAATGTGTTCTGAGTTGGTGGTTTTGATGCTTTCTGCAAAACACTCTGGGTGTCAGGATGTCTCCCCCTTGACTCATACCTCATGTTTGGACGAGACATGTTATACCAGCATGCATAAGCCTTATGTCCAAACACACCACAACACCAGCAGTAGCCTCTGAACCATGACCTTCTTTGTTGATAAGAGTCATGTTGTAATTTTCTGTCCAAGATTTGAGTAGTCCTTCCTGAGGATTTCCTTTCTTCCATTGAAGATGATTTTACACAGATTGGTTCATGCCATGTTTGTCTCAATTTTATCTTTGAACCTGCATTGTTAGAAATAACAGATGTATTTTGAGATTTACTTAGTGGTAAATTGACCTGCCTCTGAGCACCAGCATAAGATGATTCTGCCTTGACCTCAACAGCCTTGTTGAAGTCTTCTCTCATCTTTGTCAAGCTATTATGTGCTTCAATCCACTTGGAATGTGTCAGTGATTGCTCTTCTTCTTTGAGGTGAAGTTTCTCCTCAAGATCTTTTGCTATCTTGTCCAGCTCATCTACCTTCAGTTTGTGTCTCTTGATTTCATCAATGTACATTGTCTCTTTCTTCATACATTCTTCCAACTCCTCAGTCATCCTTTTGGTCTCCTTTTGTAACAATCTCTTCTCTTTCTTGAGTCCAGTGTTCTGTTCAAGGCAAGCCACTAATTCATCTTTCAATCTGTATTCAAGCTCTGTTCGTTCACTTTCATCATCTTCACTGCTGCAGGTATCAAACCCTTTTTCTACATGAGCCATAAAATTCGTTTCTTCTTCTGATTGACTGGCTGAAGTAGAGTCTGATTCTTCCTCTTTGCTTACATAGCTTCTTCTTTCACCTGGAACGAACCTTTTCTTTCTTACACCTGATTTGTTTCCTTCTCTTGGGTATCTACTCCATTTCTTCTTTTGTGACTTCTCATCTTCAACTTCTGGAGCACTATATCTCTTCTTGGGGCAGTTTACAGAAAAGTGTCCGATGTTATTGCAATTGAAACATCTCGATGGTGATTTCCCTTTTCCCCTGAATTTAGTTTTTCCAAACCTTTTAGAAAAAAGAGAAATAATCGTGTTGAGATCTTCATCCTTTTCTTCATTGTCAGTATCACTTGATTCTAGGACTTCGTCATCTTTTATCTTGAGTTGTCTCATGGCCTCAAAAGCCATCTCATCCTTGATCTTCTTCTTGAATACTGGGATCTTCCTCATTTCATATGCAATGAGAATGTTGTGTAGTTCATCAAGAGAGAGATCATCTCTGTCTTCTAATGCTGAGACTTTGGGGTCAAACCTGTCAGGAAAATTTCTCATAAGCTTTTTAACAATAGTGGAGTCCTCCAACTTTTCTCCAAAGCCCCGAATGTTACTGACAATTTCATTGACTCTTGTGAAATAATCATCAATATTTTATTCTTCTCCCATCTTGACATCTTCAAACTTGCTTCTCCAAATCTGTAATTTGGCTTCCTTGACATTCATGTTGCCTTCATAACTACTTTCCAATTTGTCCCAAATTTCTTCAGCATTCTTGAGTCCCATGACTTTTGTGTATACCTTTTCTGAGAGTGACATAAGAATGGAATTTTGAGCATTACCATAAACTTCCATATTTATTTTCTCATCGAGTGTCATAGCAGCTTCATTAGCAAGAGGAGGGAATCCAAATAAGGCTGCATTTCTAACTTCAAGGCCGAGAGATAGAAGGTAGGGTAACATCCGATTCTTCCAGCTGTGGTAATTCTTTCCATCGAATGTAGGAACACCCCTACTATTAACAGAATTCAGATTGTCCATCTTCTCAGAAGTAGATCCTTACAGAGGGAACCTCTCTCTGATACCACTTGAAATGCCTGGATCGGTTGTGATCACTGAGAGGGGAGGGGTGAATCAGTGATAACTTTTTCTTTTTATGAATTGTTCCCTTTGGATTATCAATTCAACCTCTGCAGCTGGTTAAAGCCTAGATCTACTCTTTTAGTGGTTTAGTAATAATTAGAGCACAGAACACAGAGATTTACAAGGTTCGGTACAAAGACCTACTCCTTGCCGTGTTGGTTACACCCCCCCCCCCCAACACGGATTCTTCACTATGCCAAAAGATGATTACATAGTAATTGGTTACCCCCCCAATTACAAGTTGGTTAAACCCCCCAACTCCACAGCATCATCTTAATCATGGCTCCACTTCACTTCTTCAAAGGTGTTGTTCAAAACTTCAAGTAGCTTCAACAGTCTTCAAAAGATCTTGTTGGTCTTGCTCATCAAAAACCCAATCACTTAGAATGATCAGTTCTTTTGTATTCACACACATAAGTGTGTACTCCTCTTCTTCACAAAGTTGATCTTCTTCACATGTGCACACATGAACTACTCATTCTTTTAGTGCACCCACTTGACTTGTCCTTCTTCTTCAATTTATAAACACACAAAGTGTGGTCTTCCTTTTGCACCCAAAGCACAAAGGTCCTCGGCCTTCTTCTCTTTGTGCACACACTCTACCCGTATACTCCTCTTCACTTGGCACACAAACACAAAGGCCTCGGACTTGTTTGCATACACACTGCCCAATATTAAGGCGCGCAAGTGCTTGGTGTTGCAAGAGGCGCGCAAGGTGTTTCAACCAAGGGCGCGCAAGTGACAGGCCACAAGGAGCGCGCAAGGTCCTTTCTTCTCAAACAGAAACCCTTCGCACAAGGATTGCGCGAGAACAAAACTTGAAACCTCCTGTCGCGCAAGTGATGCGCAAGATTTTACTTCGCGAGGCAGAGAGCGTCGTGGGTCTTCACGAATGAACAGCACCCTTCACTCGGCCTCGGACTCCTCTTTATATAGGAAGTGGAGGTGCATGGATGATCCGCGGGGAAATACGTTTTGAATGCTCGAAATCTGCGGGGTCTTTGAAAACTTCAAACGCGTTAAAAAGATCTTCCGCATATCACGGTTTTATCTTCTGTCAATCGCGGGTTCATTCACCTTCAGCCTTCTCCACGTACATGCGTTTTAGAATGCATGCATGGCTCTGTTTAAGCCTAACACATGCAAAACATGAACACCCGATGCCTCGGAAGATTCTCTTGCCTCGGCTGAACACAAATATCTTCATTACTGGCATGCATGCCTATTTCTACGCATGGATGTGTTCGTAAGGGCGAGACGAGCTCAATGGTGCCTTCGGTTTGATCGGAGGTGGCCGGAATCTCAAAATCGGTCGTCGGATGGTCTCTGGTTCAGCGGCTGCTCGCGGGAGACTTCGGCTCGAGCTCGAGGTTGAGGACGAAGCCGGGGCCATCGGATCAGATCTTCAATGGCCTGTATTAGATCGTGGCGCCGCGGATGGATCGTGCGGCGCAGATCAAGCGCGCGATGAGACGGACGGCTCAGATCTGTCCCGGGTGAAAAATGCGCGTCCCACATCGAAGTCTCTCGCGGAATTTCTGCGGTATATAAAATAAGCGCTCCCCCAACCGGCTCAGTTGAATTCTCTCCCTCCACGGTGCCGCCCCGCACCGTGTTCTCCCTGCGGGCGCGATCTGCGCCCCCTCTGCTCCTGCGGGCGCACTCCTAGCGCCCACTATGCATCTCCTGACACCCGCGGGTGCGCTCATGCGTCCCTGCCGCGCTCCTCCGGGCGTGCCCCAGGCACCCATGCGGTGTCTTGGGTGTGCGCCCTGCCGCCCTGGCTCCCCCCACGGGTTCCCCCGGGCGTGGTGCCCTAGTGCCCATGCCTTGGGGTTGAACCCCCAAGGTGCCTTGGCTGGCCAATTTTTTGGAAAAGGAAAATCTAATGACTTTGTTAAAAACAAAGTTCTCCTCCATATAAAGCATGCCAAATGCCACTTCTTCCAAGCCATCATTCTCATTTCTCCTTCTTCCTCTCTTCTTCTTCATTTGAAATTCCTCCATTATCTTAAACATGTATTCATTACTTAGGAGTGAATTCTTTGAAGGTTCTCCATCAACCGAAGCTCCTGAATCAAATAATTCTTCAATGTTCTTCAATGATCCAATTAGAGGTCAATGTTGGATCACATTCACATTGTCATGCACTAAGGATTAGTACATGTTCTTCTTCAGCTTACTTCATCCACTTAGAGGTTGTGGATGGCTCTCTTCATCTCCTCATGCATTGTGAAGACAATGCATGGTCTTCTAAAAGTTTTGTGACTTTGTATCCAGTTGATACAAGTTCTTGGAACTTAATGATCAGCTCAACAATCGTCAGATTTGATGCTTCTATAATCATCAATCTTCAAGATGTACTTCATCAGATGGCACACCATGACAAGTTATTGACAACAAATGCAATTTCTTCACTTGGGCACAACAGATATGTTATGAGAGGTATGAATTTTTTATATAAAAATAAAACAAATATTTGGAAAATAAATTATTTATCTAGAGTCAATACTATTATGATAAACTAAAAGATAATACATACCCAGAATAACATAAAACTATAAATGTAAAGAATACATGGTTTTTGGGAAAAAACCATTCAACATATGTTAATACAAATATTTTAAAAAAAAACATCTCATCTATAAAACTATCCGACATTATTAAAAAGAGATCTAACTTATATTCATGATATGGTATTTCTATTTTTCATTAAAAAATACCACATATAAAAAAAAATTGGATCCTAAAAAATACAACACACTTACATAATCTAAGTAAACTTTTAATGTACCTATAACCTCTTCATTTGAGGTTTACTTATCTACCATAGTGGTAGAAAAATAAATCATGTAAATTTAGTGTTTTCAATGATGATTATTCCCAACATTGGTACCTATCATGGTACATGAATTAGAATAATTACCCAACCAATTATAATTTGGAAATTTCACTCCCTCCTTCTCATATTAGTATGGTATAACATTATCTATACATTAACCCTTATAATGTAATATCATTATCATATAATTCTTATATCTCTTAATAGTAACTTATCCTTGGTAAGCTCCATCACATTACCCAATAAATTAGACGGTTATATCAATCTCATCCATTATAATTGATATATTAGGGTAAACTGTCATTAATATAAAATTTTCAATATTAATATCATTAATATAACACTAATATATTTATATTTCATCAGAAAACCAATTTATATTTGAATTCAGAGAAATAAAAATTTCAATTTTATCGTAAACATGGAATTTTTTTTCCATTATAAAAAATTAAAAAATTAAAAAATACCAAAATCTTGAGATATTTTTTTTAAAATTATATGTTGAAAAATTTAATTGAATAATGATAACTAATAATGGATAATTTGGAGGGAATGTTAACTCAATATATATAAATTAAAAAATATTCTTTTTCACTTTTCTAAAATAATCCAGACCCCCCATATAAAAATTATTTTTGAGATTCATTTTTAATACCATATAAAGAAAATATAAAATAATTGAAAATGAATTATGTAACACTTTCAAGAATAAATAATAACATTCTTAATATTGTTAAATTAATCCCAACATTGAAAAAACAATCCTTGGAAATAAAATAATAAAATGTATTTTTATAAAAATGTTCACTCCCTCTATTACTGAATGACATCATTCAGATGTCTTCCCTCCATAATAATGAAATCATATTATATTATGAAATTACTAATAAAATTCTTAATTTTCATTATTGTGTAATATTTACCCATATTTCAGTTTTTATCATATTTTATTCATTTACTATAATAATTAGAATCTTGTTGGATGTTTTCTAAATGCTTAGTTTGTAAGCAAAAAATGGAATCTGTAGGTTGAATAATGTCAATGGAATCATGGTTCTATACTATACCTAATAATAATAATTTGATAATTAATATGATTATCTATTTATAAATTCAAACCATACATGGAAGCTGGGAGTGAAAAATTAAATATGTTTTATCATATAGGTGGTATTCGACACGTACACATGAGCGGCTTTCCATTTTTTCGATTAATTGAATAAGAAATAAGGTATTTAATATTTTATAATTACCCAAAAATAAATCAGTTTTATATTTAATATTTATACATTATCTCAATTATTATGACCAACCATGAGATGTGGTAAAGAAAAATGAATCACATCGCTTTGGGGAGGTGGTTGTTCATACGTATGCACGAGCTATCATTTCATATTTTATTGATAAAATACATATATAAATTTCTTTTTACATTGACATTGAAATAATAAAATATAAATAAGATACTAATTTTATTATTTTATAGTGTTAAAATAGATATTAAGTAGGTAGGTCATGAAATAAACTTGATATAGGTCGGTTGTAGATTATTCATTCTCTTTGGATATCTATCTTTGGCTTACACATTAATACTTTTAGGATTTGTATTTGGATAATTCTAAGACCTCTATTAAATAGAAACTTATTTTTGGTAATATTTTTGTGAATGTATTTGTTAATATAATAGTATCATTTGGAGTAAATATTAAAGGAGAGGGGTTTCCTTTTAATGTGTGAGTGGAGTGGCAGTCTTGTGATTATTTAGAGTTATAGATTAGTAAAAAGACTTATTCAAAAAAAGTCACACTAATGATAGTAAAATTATAATATATGGACATAAGGTTAAATATGAAGACATTCAATTAGAATTAATATCATGTTTATTTACCATATCACTTAGTCATGACATTATTTAACCTATTTTACTTTTTTTACCACGGTGAAATTATTTTTTTGCAAGGTTCATATTCATATAGACAAAGAATGAAAATTTAATCATTAATAAATTTGAACCTATTTATTAAAAATATGAAATTATTTATTAATTATTCAATCTATATATATGGGAAAAATTTAATATAAAAATCAATATTGTGAAAAAATATATTTTTTTGAAATATTTCTTTATAAGTATATAAGTGATGTTTCAAAAAAATCATTTAAATACAAATTCATATATAATTTTTTTTATTTTTTTGTTCAATGTAAAATAAAATAATTCTTAACAGAATACAAATATATTGTTACTTTTTAATATATTTTAACAAAATTAATGATCTAACAAAAATCATTATTTATCACTATATACCACAAAATCAATCATTTTTTAAAAACAAAAAAAATTCATCAAATGATAATTACATATGATAAATCAAAGAATTAAGTTCATTTTATTAATTTCAATTTATGAAATTTATAATTCGATTTTTTGAACAATATATTTCTTTGAAAAAATATAGAATATAACAAAACCATTTTATTATTGATTACAAATCATTTAATAATATCATGATAATAATAATCTATAAAATATATATTTACAAACATTTAAAATTGATTTTATTGATTCAATAATATATTTATATTTGTAGTGAAAGTGTTTCTCTATAATACAAATCATTTCCTATCAATTTTAGTCATTACATAAACAAATGTTGGGATTTCTACCTTTTTTATTTTATTGATCCCCATGTTTCCTCTTCAATTATATGGTTTTCCATTGAATCCTTAACCCGTTGTGTTAAATTATTCTATAATAACTATTATTTAGGTTATAAAATGATCATTGTATGTTCATCATGAAAATTATTCTCTTCTAACTATTAAACATTTGAGTTCAAAACATCATATGCATCATGTAAGTATTTTCATACAAATGATGCATGAAAAACATCATGTAAATGAGATAAAAACTTATATGAATTGGATACAACATTTACAAGAATTAAAATATTCTAATGAATCAAAAATTAAAATTTTATATTTTTTGATAACATATAAAACCATTTGATGTATATATATTTTTAAATGCGTTATCACTATCATCAAATGAATGTTCTTTCTTCTAGTTATCGACATAACACTTTTTCTGATTACGTGATACCCTCAAATAGTGATAAATCATCCTTACACTTTAAAATATATCATCTACCAATTAGGGTCCCAAAACTTTCCCCTCATAATCATCATAACAACATGATGAAGAGAAAAAAATCAATATAATTACTCAAATGGTGTCTTATTTATAATTGAATTGAAATTTATTTTTTAAAAAAAAATTAACTCAAAAATATTGATTCCTACTACCTGAATAATCAAATGATAAATCTTAAAGTATACCTTTTATAGTCTAAAATTTATACGCTTTATGTTCATGAGATTTATGATGAAAATTTGTATTTAAATTTAATTCAGTACCCATCAACATTAAATTTCATTCCAAAAAATTAACGTAAACATGGTATCATGATCACACATAATGGGGGGAGGGACTCTACGTAACAAGAGTATAATCTTAATATAAATTCATAAACATTTTTTCTAATACATAATATGTATAATAATAATAAAATTTATATATTTAACCAAACAATTTACAATGAAGAAAATTCCTTTATTATATATATATAGTTATTTCTTCCCCCCCCCTCCCACTATGAAATCCATGGATATTTTGTCCCATTTAAATTATATCAGAAAAAATGGATGAATTATCAAATTTTGTAGCTATCGTTAAGATTTAACATATTGATAATTCAAACATTGAATGGTATAATAATAAATATACTTATTCGTACCTTCCAAATAAAAATATTCCATGATGTTATATATATATATTAATGATTCCAAGATGAACATAAAATGTATAAATACGTGCTTCACATAAGAATTCATTATTTAAATTTGAATCAATCTAATCAAATAACTCCCTTCCAAACATTATAAAACATTACTTTAAAAAGATAAAGATAATTAATTTTCAATATTTACAAAAATATACCTTTTTTGAAATCATGATGTTTTATCCAAGCCTTATTAATTCATTCTACCAAGTAACACTATACTAATACCTGAATCAATAGAGAAGGATTTTTGATATACAAAACATCGAAGTAATTTTTTATTAAATTATTTACTAAAGATTTTGTTTGATGATTAATCATCATTTATAATGAATTATATTTTAGAATCAAGGAATAATCTACCATGTTTTTTACATGGATAGTATAGATTTGTTAAATCATAATCCTCGATCAGTTCAAATAATCAATTTTACCTCATGTTCATCACTTTTTAAGTTAATATATACATTAATATTTTATAGTCAGTATATATTTCAAATTTATCTTCTATAAATGGTGCATATGTATTTTAATTGTAATATATTCTATATCCAAATGATGTGTTTATGTAGTATAATTCTGGTCATTGGTATTTTAATTGACTAGATGTATACATTATAACCAGTTCATTCTGCTTCGAGATACAAAAAAATCCATTCCATGAAGCATAAATGTAAATTAAAAGTACCCATTTTTTAATATAAGAGATTAAAACTGAGAATTAGTGAGTATTAATTTAAATTTGTGAAAACAATCATCACAATCCTATATCTGAATCAATGTTACTACATTTTGAGTTAACATGGAATTTGGGATAGATAACCAATCAATGAATTCAAAAAACCAACATTTGTAACTGGTTAACCTATGGAGACAATGATTATCATTGAGATTTGTAGGCCATGGACACTATTCCACCATATTATATTTATCATTATGAACTATTATTATATATTTTGGAAAAACAACCAAATTAATGAAATATATTATAAAGAAAACTCACATTATTTAATTTTCAATAAAAATTATTTTCATATAATGTATACAAAATAATATTCTCAATTTTCTCATGATATTAATATCATTTATAGTATATTATAATATCATAAAAATGAAGCTGTAAATTTAAAAACATTATGGGGAAAATCACCTAATTAAATTTATAAATACATAGGGTGTAATAGTAATCCTAAAATCCATAACCACAAACTCATAATAGCTATAAAAATTCTAAAAAACTATATTTATAACTCCATCTTCATTAATCTTTTACTGATTTCACATGAACAAGATATTAATCCTTGAAAATATTTATTCTTCTTTGTGCTTAATCGGAAATTCAAAGATATGATGAAAACCATACCTTTTCATTCAATTGACGTTATTGAGTTCACTATAACCGATTAAATGTCTTACAAAACCATCATTATTTTTAAAAAATAGAATATGATCACCTTATGGTGATGTTCAAGGGAGTATGAAACCCCCATATAGAAATTTATGTAACTAATTTTTCAATTTTAACAATTCTAGTAAATACATTTGATAGAGTGGTTTTAAAATTATATATGCTTCAGGAACTAATTTATTAGTAAAATCGTCCTCTTCATCAAGAATAACAGTAGGAAAATAAATTTTAAAAATATCCAAATATTTATTTTATACTATCACGTCACTAATTTTAAAAAATATTTCCCATCAATAAAACTTGTATGGTTACTTTTACATCCAATTTTTATCATTTTCATATATTCTTGATATGTTATCAAAGCAATGACTTTTTTATATACATATAGAATAAAATTTTTAAAAATAAATTATTTAGCTCTACAATAAATCTTGTTTTCATAAAAAATATATAATGCATACCCAATATTTCAATAAAAATAGAATAGTAAAGAATATAATGTTTATGGGAAAAACATTCCACATATGATAATAAAAATATTTTATCAATTTTTACAATTTTTATATAACTCCCCTGAAATTATTAATAAGATATATAACATAAATTAATGATAAAATATTTCTATTATTCATGAAAACATCCCAGATATAAAAATATATGTGTATCTTAAAACATATAAAACATTAACATAGTCTCAGTAAACTTGTTATATACCTATCACCACTTCAATTGAGGTTCCCTTATCAAGTATATTTGTAGAAAAATAAATCATTGATATGTACTGTTTTTGGTGATGATGATTCCCACCATTGGTAACTTGCATTATACATGCCTTATAATAGTATACCAACACATTATAATTTAGAAATTTCACTCCCTCTTTCTCATTACTAGCCATACCATTGTCATTTTTATTTTCCTTATAGAAATGATACATGTTTCTAGGAATTCCATTTTAATAAAAGTTATTTTATATATTAATAGATTCTATATAATTCATATTTGCACAATTATATCATATTGGTAATTAAATTTTCATACCTTCCTATTTCATATATTAATGCTTCATTAGTACCTTCCACCTACAGCACCTATTATAATTATTGTTGTAAAATTACACAAACTTCATTTCAACATTCTCAGCACATTTCAGAATATAGTCACCACTATGGATCTCACAAGTAATCATATACCATTGAAAAAAATTATTAAATCCTATATAAAATATATCAATTTTACTAGTAGAGATATGAATTGTATTGGTTTACTGCCTTCCAAATCTAGTAAAATTTACATCATAGGTGGAAAAAATACCTCCTCCTTTTTTCTCTAATGCTATGAATTTTCATTCAATACTATGTTAAATAATTATAATAAAATTATTTTTCTAGAAAGATATCATTAAATACAATCCATTCCATCGAATCAATGGCTTTTCTTGTTATGTTATTAATAAAATAACATCATTAATATAATTCCCCATAATGATGATAAATTGAATGTTTTATCCTATAATGTCCAAATCAAACAAAATCATTAAATATCTTCTGTAAATAAATTATATATCCTTTACATATCATTGTGAATGAGGATCTACCAAATAATAGCAGGGCATATTTCAAGAAATTGTTTACTACCAAAATATTCATTTGTAGATAATTTGGTTTCTTCTATGTAGTAATTTCATTAATATCCTATTTAAAATTATTTCACAGGGCTATAAATAGATTTTTTATTATTCAAAACATTATAGGTTGCTAATTCTGAATGATATTATCATCTTAATTCATTTCTACATTAGTTTTCATGTTTCCATAACATAAACCCCTTAAAAATATAAAAGTTTCTAATTAAGAGGCGCAAAAATAATAAAAATAAATATCATGATAATAAAAACATAAAATAATTTTTTATAAACTGACTTTTAATATAATCCTTTCCTCTAACATAAACCAAACCATCTCTCCAATACCAATAATAATAAACCTCACCTATACAAGCACATAATTAAATGATTTATATTGAGGGTTTCACTTTCATATATTTAGATGAATTTTTTATTTTATTTTTTATAGAATTATGTAAAATAATACTAAAAAAGTGTGATTTTCCACATAGATTACATTTTTCCAACAAAACATGTTCTTTAAAAGGCCACAAAATCTTCATTCAAGATATTTACCAAAAGTTTAACATTAAATTTATTATTATTTTATAATAATTTTTAACACCCGTGAAAAATAATTTAAAATATGCAGTCAATAATAAAATAACTTTTTAAGGTATATAAAATAAAAAATTCATTTTAGTTCATATGTAAAAAAGAAAAAGAATCCATAAGAAGGTTTTCCTTTTTTATAATGAACATTTGAACTATGAAATCTATTTACTTTTCCATAAGAAAATAATATGTGTATTATAATATTTAATGAACATTTCATATGAAATGGTAAATGAAATATTATAAAGATAATTTATTCTTAAATAAAATCCCATGAATACAATTCCTTTAAAAAAATCCATTCTCATTTTCTAAAAAATAATGTCATAAACATTCCTTAAGAAAGCCAATAACATACCTTTTCAAATTCAAATATGTCATTTAAAATGAATTTAAATAATATAATGTATGTACATTTTGAAATTATCTTCACATTCACCCATATAATGGAATCTCATTACTAGATAACTCCCATATCTCATTGATGTATCCTATCACCAGTAAACACCCTCAATTTATCTAATTCATCAGGGATCTATATCACGAACACATGTCATTAAGGTTATATCATGCTCACTCATAATCCATTTAATGTTTACATGAACCATATAATGAATAAAAAAATATTTTTAAATCAATAATTTATCTTATTTAAATTCTCATTAAATCACATAAAAAATAACATTTTCTGTTATCTCGTTCATATTAGAAAATGTTTTTATTTGGTAGAAAAATGTTTACAAAACAAAAAATTCCAAGAATATATAGAGAAAATTTTTATTTCAAAAAAAAGGACACTTATAAAAAATACTGATAATTAATAATGTCAATTAAATTATTAAAATTTTCTTATATCATATATTTTAAGAAAAAAAATTCTATATTTTTAAAAAGTCAAAAATATCCCATATGAAAAATGTTTAAATGAAATTTTTTAAATCCTTTATAAATAAATAATTAAATTAATGTAAATGGTTTTTATAATCTTTTGAATCATTATTAGAATAATTACTGAATAACATAAAATAACCTCAACATTGACTAAAAAGTATTTTAAAGAACGAATTTAAAAAAAAATTGTTAAAATAATGTCCCTTACCTAGAATCTTGACTAGTATTGTACATATATCCAACCTCATTAGTAATAATTTTTTTTTTCAATTTTTGAATAAAATTATTCATGATAATTAAATTATCAATTTTATCATTGTTTTATTTTATTCAAAGTTTTATTTATTCACTAAAATTGTTATGTTAGCATTTTCTTTTTGGGGGATGAGTGATTTATAAGTAAAAAATAACATTAGTTGGTTGAATAAGATAAAAGGGTTCATTTTCTCTTAATCACAATAATATTAATAATTATTAAATTATTATGTATATAAAGTAAAAACATTTTATAACTATCCATTTCAGGTGGGTGTGTAAAATGAAAATTATCATATCTTTCAGGTGGTACTATTCATGTACAGACAAGAGACATTTCCATTTTTTATTAGACGAAAAATAAATAACGTATATGATATTTTAATTTTATAAAATCATAATTATGTAATAAAAAATCATATTTATTCATTATAATCATCCTTATAGCGGATGATGAGAAATTAATCACATCACTTCGTGGTGTTCGTATACCATACTTACACAAATGTAATATTTTCATTTATCATTGGATGGATAAGATAAATAATAGAGTTAAAAAATAAATATAATAAAATTATTGAATAAATATGTTACTTATTATATAATTTAATATTGAAAATATATTATTATAAAAGGGTAGAAGAATTAATAAACATGAAATAAGTTAGTTGGTAATTGTACCTTCTCCTCATTTATCTCCCTTTACCGTACACAATAAGAGTTCTGGTATTAGTATTTTATGAATACCATGAACTCGAGGATGTGGTGTGGGATGTTGATAAGCAATTTTGGTAATTATTACACAATCTTAATTTCCTATATTTAGTGAACAAGATTGGATAATGGGTACTCTTATTTACTGAGGGAATTGGCGGTCTTCTAATTATTCATCTTTTTGAAATAATATAAAGTCTTAGACATGGTAAAATGTCACTTAATCTAATATAACTAAAATATATGATGGCATATTATAAAATAATATCATTCAGTAACAATTAATATACATTTTTGTGAAAATATCAATTATCTTGGGCCTTAATTTACCTGTTCTACCCTTTTTACTATGATGACAATACTTTTACCACACTTACTATTTGTAAATGCCAAAAATGAAACTGATATAATTATAATATTTAAAATCCAATATTATATACATGCATTAATTTTTTGTTATTAATTATTATAAATTTTTAGAGATTTATTTTAGTATAAGAACATGGAAGGTGTAGAAAAATAGTTTAACTGTAAAATGTGTGTTTTAAGTCTGATAATGAAGTTAAACATAAATAATATATAATATGAATTCTTATGGAATTGTTTATATTTTTTAAAGAAATATAATTATATTTAAAATTTTAAAAAAAATCCATACAGTATAACAATTTTATAAAAATATTTTCATATAAATGGAATTTTAACAGAAGTTGTTATTACCACTAATAACCAAAAAAATTAATATTATCAAAAAAAATATAAAAAAATGAAAAATAATATATTTTAAAATATTTAAGTCCAGAAATAAATACAATTTTATCAATTTAAAAACTTAAATTTTTTATTTATTATATTTATATAAAACCATATATTTCATGAAAATTATTTCAGCAAAAATAAAACAATTTCTTTTCAAACTGACATATCATATAAATTTGTCATATTATATATCAATCAAAGACATATATTTTTAAAATTATTCATAAATTAAATATTACAACTATTATTAATACATGGTTTGTTATAACATTTAAAATTGGTTACAGATGAAGGATTTTCTATAATAGGGAATTTTCGTTTTATAATTTCTTATGTAAATAGTCATAAGAGTTACATACATTAATCATATATATTAATAATAATTAATCCCCACATTATGATTGATAATGTTAATTTTATTAATCAATTGAAAAATATTTTATAAGAATATTATCATATTTTATTTCTTTTTAACAAGTACATTTATTAAATCAGATCCCACAAAAATGATGACCACATTAAAATTCATCATAACCATTAGTGGGAAAAGATCAATATTTGAATAAGAATAATGTCCCTTTAGAATTTATATAATTAAAAAAATATTTACGTGGGTAATTATACTAGTAATATCATATATAATTCTTGGATAGTTAAGCAAACACATCTTTATCCAATATACCATGTTTTCAAATATGACTCTATTCCTCTAATAACCTAATCCAATTAGTGTCGCTCAGTTTTGTTTAACATAAAAAATTTTAATAAAAGGAACATAAAATGATTAGTTTCATCAATTAAATTATTACATTACACTAGTTAATGGTCACACACCATTATATAAACCCACATTGTAAGATGATCTTGGTCATAACAAATGTCACATTAGATGAAATATAACATATAAAATTAATGAGGGGGTATATTCTCACCATCCTATCAAATTAAATTTAATCTTTATATTAATTCATATAATAATGTAGTTAGTAATTTCATTATCTCATCCAAATAAATATTTCCAAACAATATTAATATATAACTAATTACACAACCCATAATCTATGGTACTAACCCAAAAATAGAAGCCAAACAATTTGACACATATCAAAATGAATTTCATTAATATTGTATAAGAAATATGATATAAATTTTCATAATTATTTTAAATTTAAAATATATATGAGACAAAAAATTAAGCCACATATTTCCAACGCCAACATTTATAAAACAACACATAAGCCTCCAGACTATTGAGAAGTCTGGTCCAAATTCCCTCTACCAAGACATACACTACTCAAGAGGGAGTCTTATTAATCATAAAATTAAAACCTATAATGTATAGACAATATTCATCCAAAAATATATCTAATAACAATAACAAAAAATTAGAGTCAAGGTAGATAAAAAGTAGATATTCTTTAATCATACCTGGAATGCAATTGAAGGCCTAAAAATTTATAATAAGTATATTAAAAATGTTAAAAAAGATTATATGTAATTATGGTATATAAAAACTTTATATACATGATTAACATATAAGAGAATAAAATTTAAATTAATGAAATTTTATAAATTTAAAAATCGGTATGTCCATTATAATATTTTCATAAATAATATATAAATAATTTTTTTTATAGATGTAGTTTTTTTTCATTAAGAATATTAAATAATTTTTAATATATAAAATTTAACTTTGTTTCATAATATTAACACTTTATATTATTTTTTATATTTTATTATACATTATATGCTTGATATTTTACAAAATTTAATAATTTTTTGATAAAATATCTATTATGTAAACAATTTAAATAATCAAATTATTTTATAGATTTTATTATTTATATCATGATCCAATCTGTCATCAAAACCCTTTTGTTTCCATATAAATATTTTCTCAATTATGGATATAGTTTAGATTAATACAATTAATTATTATTAACAATTCATAATCCTAAATATAAAAAATTCATATTTTAGCTTTATTTTTAAATATATAAAACCATTATACATTATACCATTGATTTCATAAATAATCATTTTATTCAATATTATGAAATATCATTGAACCTGTAAAATTGTATTTTTTAACATAATCTATTAATATTAAGGAATATTTATTAATAAATTATTCATAATGATTTTCCTTACTAATTATAACATTTTATAATTAACTAATTTATAACATCTATATAAATTTATAAATATCCCCAAAAAATTGTTGTATTAATATTTATTAAAAAAATATCAAAAATAAATTTCATTTTTAATATAATATTATGCTAACAATATGTATAACGTATTTTATGATTATTGGTTAATTGTGTGCTATAATTGAAAGGTTGTGGCTTAACTTTCAATCATTCATAATTTATAACCAATAATTGAATCAATAAATTTAATAGCTCAAGGAATGATATTAGTTATAATTATAAACTAATATTCTAAATCATTTATTATAAAATCATATATCATATTCTTTTATACACAATGATATCATATTTGTGATCATATTCTATATTTCTCATAAACTAAAAAGAAAAATAATATTTTACAATAGGAACATGTTGAATTTTATGACAAGTTAAAATACAATAAGTTAAATTATCTTATGTATTATGTTATCCTACATCTTATTCCTTGATCCAAACATCAGAGAAACAAATTTCATATAATATATAATGATTGGAAAATTATAGTGAATAATATATAGAAATACGTCATTTACTATATGTTCTCACAAATATAATAAAATTGCAGGATTTGATACCAAATCATGGATTCATATGTTCATAATAACATTAATTATAACTACATTAATTGATTAAAATTAACATCTGAAAACCACCTTGGTAAAATAATCATAAATACATGTGTACTATAAATGAATAACCTATAATCAAATGTATTCCTTACAAAAAAAATGATACTTCAATGTCAAATTTGAATGATAATGATGAAAATAATCAATTTAGTGATTATTGGATTCCCAAATTGGGAATTATCCATAAGTTTTGGACAAATCATCCATCATGACAATTGGAATCTTCTTTCTAACATGGTGTTCTAGAACCATGTACATAAATGGGGATGAATATTGGATTCATGTTATTTTGAGTCTTGGGTTAGAATAAATCACTCACACACACTATATTCACATGTTATTGGGATCTCATAGAATGTTATTGGATAATCCTCAAATATTTGTTTATTAACTAATGTATTATAATGCATGAGATAATATACAGGTTAACCCATGCATTATAGGAATTAAATCCTCTATATTAAACATCATGTAACCATACTTTTTAAATGGCCTCGAGTAAGGGTTATTTGATAAATATTTTTTCCATCATTATTTTATCATATAAAATAATTTTCAACAATGAATATTTTACCCTACAACAGTATAAAATATGATCCCTAAGACATGGTCTAATCATACACGGTAATTTCATAGGACATTTAATGGTGTGGAATTAAATCTTAGTTAATTACATAAATCTAACAAAGTCCTACCTAATTATTACGATGGATGTAGATATGAAACTATGAGTTTATTTCCCTCATGATATTCTTCAATCAATATTTTATTATTGGGAATTTTTTAATATATAAAAATTTTATCTATGGCTTTAGGGAAAATCATATCTATTAGGTTAATATATACCATCCACCCAATAAAAATCATGATAATTACAGAATTTAAAAATTTTAAGGACGAATAAATTTCGGATCACCTACAAAAATCAAAGGTATTAAAACTCAGTTAGAATAATTAATTGAAAGTGGAAAACCCTATAAGAACACGCATGGTTTAACCTCAACAAACTATATCACAACAACCTTCATAAATAACAATATCAAAAACCACCAAAATAGAACCAATGATTTTATAACAGACAAACAAGAAGAAATGATGAGATTCGATGACGAAGAAGATGATATAATACAACCACTGATTAAAAAATATTTATCTCAAGAAGTAATGAATCAAATATAACCGATGCAGGTCAGAAAATCACCAATGATGAAACACATTTGTCATAGAGTATGGGAAGGATAAAATTATGTATTATGAATTGTAATGGTATTTTTAATTTTAAAGTAATTTTAAATTTAATGAATCGTATTTTAAAGGTTTATTCTAAAATTTTTGTAATGCTTAGACCCTAAATTCCCATAGTCGATGCATTAATTTTTTAAATTGTCTTATTCACAAGGAACCAAATCATAAAGGACCATTAAATCTAGTACTATTAGAAAAGATAATTACATATATGATACCCATAATATATTAGGATATATTAAATACTAGAATGATGCCTAATAAAATATAATAAACTACTTCCTTAAATTCCAATTTAATGATTTCTTCTTCATAACTTTGGTAAAGGAAACATTATATGTGTAATCTAAAATTATCATTAAATGTATGAAATGTGAATAAAATAGTGAATCAATATGAATAAATTAAAATGGAATAGTAAAAATGATATATCACATGGACTTCAAATAACAATATAAATAAATATCAATATAGAATGGTATGAATGTGGAACACATTCCTTTTAAATTAATAAACTGAGAATAAAATTTGTCAATAGATATACCGATGAAAAATATCATGGGGGAATAATAACATAATATAAATTAGTGAAATTCATAATTATTGGATGTCATGTTTCCCATGTACATGGAACCAATACCATCAACAGTTTTCACAATATTTATTATCTATCAGATAAAAACCCATGTATTTTTCTGGCAATTTCATCTCATTAGAATTCTGAGTCATTATAAGGCTATCTATAAAAAGGACCCCCCATGTCATACCCATCCAAATAATTACTCATATATAGTAATAAATTTGATAATAAAAAATGTTTTTGTAGTATATTTATATTGAATTTTGGATATGATTTTATCATATATTCGACAATTAATAAAATAATTTCTTTTATAAACACCATTTGAAAAATGATATTGGGTTTATGTAAAAAATAATATACATTTTATTAAAATAATAATATTATCGTATATTTCTTTGGAAAAATAATTTATCAAATATTATTTGTTTCAAGTGATATTTTAATTTCATTAATAAAGTGAGATTCTATAAATAATAATTAAGAACATTCTTGAGGAAAATATTCTTTAAACATTTCAAAATATCGCATAGTACTTTAAATCACTGAAATAATAATCTCAAGGAATAAACCAAACTAAAAAATATTATAATATCATTTAAATAATGATATTCATTATATAACATATCAAGGTTTGTATATCCACAATATAAAATAAACTAGGTGCATAATTGCAAATTAGACTAAATATATTATAAATTGTGGCAAAACCCATCACCTTAACATTTATTTTTGGTTTTTTGGTATTTATTCTTATATACAGTGGTTTAGAATATATTACTAGGTTATAAAAACCCATAATAATGTGTATAATATCATATATCATCTTATTATGATATCTTATTACTCATTTGTAAAAAATAATTCATTATTTTCGATATTTGTAGTGTTATTTTCCTAGTTTACAAAAGCATGTTTTTTTATTATACTACAAATTATATATTGATTTTATGATCTATATAATTTAAAACATTAAATTATTATATTATTTACTTAATACATACAGTTATATAATAATCTATATATTTTGGAGATATTAAATTTAATTCAACATTCATGGAGACAGTAGGTAATACATACGCATGAAAACAAATTTCATTCATTTTTCAAAATAAAAGAATGAAAATTAAATCAAATATAATTATATAATAATTCTATTATAATATATATTTTATATATTTTACATATGTAAATTATAATCATTCATAATACATTTCATATGTGGCATGAATGGGTCATATCTTTTTGTGGGGGTGGTAATCCACACTTCCTGAAACAAAATTATTGTATTTACAGAAGATGGAGAGTAAAAAGGTATGTTTAAAATAATAATTAAAAAGAATAACGTCCTAATAAAATTCATATTTATCATATATAAATTCTTTTTCATCATAATGTCCACCATGAATGGTGGTAATGAAAAAATGAAGAATCATCATTTCATGAGATAGTAGTTCACCTTACAAAAAAGAGTATGTTCGTTACCCATTAGATAGATTTTTGATCAAGTGTGTTAAAAATCCATAAAATTAAAACAACCTTGTATATTTAGGATACATTTTTATATAATCATATAATAATTATATTTTAGTTGGAATATAATGGACACAAAACTAAAAAATAGATGGAATGATTTTACCTCTTAATCAGCAAACTCCATTTTTTGAAACCAAAATCTTCTATGGATAGATTTTGTCGCATGGAATGGATCCCAAGATGAGTGTATTGATTTTTCAAAAATATTTATTTTGATCATGGTCAACCCAAATTGTCATGAGATGTGTGGGAAAGTGAGAGGAGATGATGAGATTTTATAGTAGAGTAGGAGTGAAACTCCTGCAAAATTTTAACAAAAAAATTCCACACAAAATATTAACACTGAAATTGGAACCAAAAAGGAAATTAATATGATAAAAATTATAATACAGCCCATATAGGTCTAGAAATTTTATTTTGGAATAGTTTATACGTCAATTTGGTCTTTCGTGTTAATGTTTATTCTCTTATTATGTATAATTTAACATCAATCATTTGAATTAAATTTAAATACATTTACTAAATGGTTTGGTAATTTTTTTTACAATACTAGATAATATTAACTGTGATGATTATTATTATGGATCTATTTCTTAAAATAACAATTACAGAAGTTGAAGAAATTAATTTAAATACAATAATGCAATCAGAACAACAATGTGTTGTTTTAATGTAAAAGCCTCATAAGGTTTCTTATGTGTTTAGTCAATTTAAAAGAGTTATTGATACCATTAACCTAAATTATAATAATTTATAAAAATATTATATAATTTATAATTAAAATTAATAAAAAATTAATATATACTAATAATTAGTTAAGATAAAAAATTTGTTTTTAACTAAAATTCAGTATATTTCACGATTCCTTAAAAAACATTTTCCTGGAAAATTACCAAAAAATCCCAGATTATATATTCAATTTTTATATTAAAAATAGTAAATATTATTATCACATATTACATTTTTAAATGTTTTTAAAATCTGATTAAAAATGGTTTCTCTAGTAATAGTTGTTATAATTACCTTAATAAAAAATATTATTATATTAATAAATTTATGTATGATTCTATCTTAAGACATAAAAATATCATAGCTTTATATAAAAATTATTTAATTTGATAATATATATATATATATTTCATATATCATATAAATATTACACACTAATTATAATTACATGATTTTATTAGCATAAAACACCATTTTGTAAACCATATATTTAAATTAGATTGTCAATTTTATTAAAAACTACGAATTTAATGGCTATGTTATGTCATATTATATTAAATAATAATATCTTGATAATACATTATTGTTTGGATGAAACTAGGTCTTGTATGTAATGCGTGCTTTCTATAAAAGTATTTCATGAATGTAACTGATTATAAATTATTTATTCTTGCATTGAAAAATATATAATATATCAAATCCATTTAAAATATTAAATATTTTTTATTTTATTATGGTATTATATCCACTTATGTTCATTGTGTCTTGTATATTACATGATATCAAATATAAGGTTCCTATATTAGAATTATGGGGTGTTACATTCTCCCCCACTTATATAGGTTGTGTCCTCAAAATTTAAACATGATATCGGTGATTGTGGGATTGAAAATAAACTATTTTTGAAAGAAACACATCATATTATGGGCTAATATAACATATTATTAATAACATAGAATAGAAAGTGAAATGGTCATGTAACTAGGTTCCCAAGTAGGAAAACCTATGTGTGGAATGAAAACATGGATATATAAGGAAAATATAACAATCATGGTATGTTAGAGAGTGATATAGATGTTGAGGATAATTTTAACAGAAAACCCAAAAAATCCATGAAGTTTAAATGGGCCATTTGATTTATCAGAGTTGATGGTACTAGGACAACATTTTTTATTTCTATGTAATTTTTCCTAGAGTTCAAAAATTAATAATCTCTCTATGAAAAAAATAAATTACTTTCTACATATTAAAAACAATATTTTTATCCTTTGGTTGTGCCTTGAACTATTTCATCTTCATCGCATATAACAATATTACTTTTATAGTGATTTAATATATCAATATAAAAAATATATCCAAAGATCAACTTAATCAATTTAAATAATGGGTAACCTTTTCAAAATATTATGATTTAATAATGTCACTAAATTTCCAAATTGTTCTTACAATTATACATTAATCAACATAGTGTTGAACTAAATTTTCAAATTCCAAAAAATTTAATAAAATCATCATGCATCACATTGATATATAGTAATAACTCAAATCACCACAAAAACTTATTAAAAGATTATTTACTCCTTATTCCTTATATAAAACTCATGTTATTGGATATATTCTTTAAATAAAAATGTTTAATGAAATAAATCAATAATATCATAACCCCAATTAAAAATTTAAATAATCAGTTACAGTGTAGTCCGAACATGTCCAAATCAATGATTTATATATCATTATCTCAACATCAGGAACATATTAATGGTTTTATTTACATTAATCGTTTTTATAAAAGATTTACATTCTAATGAATGAATTTTCTTAATACCATTCAGAATATGAAGTAAAACACTTAATGAAAAGGTACTATAGTACATTCCCAACATATTTCATAAATCATATAATGATAACATCAAAAAAAATACATTTAAAACATATTTCATAGATCAAAATGTAGATGTACATTAATATTTATACTTAGAATGTTTCAATAACATAATCTTGACATTGATCCCTTATCTTATTATGAGGTATATTATCTTGACATTTGTGAAATTTTCTTATGTAGTTACCCATCACATTGAAATTTCATGATTGAATATTGTACTTTTTATTCTTACCTTTACTTTATTTTTCTTGGAGACAGTTTTCTATACACTTACAAGAATCTCACATTCCTTTCAAGAATTACTAGGGTGATTCATTCCACATTTATCATATAGTGGAAATTTTTCAAAATTATTCTTCTTATTGGATTCCTTATATAATTCATGGTTCATAAATGACATCTTCTTCTCTAGTTCTCCTTATAATTAATAGGATTTTGAGAATTGCTTCTCCACCATGATGGTACATAAAACAATTTCATCATATGGTGAAAAAGTATGAGAAATCAGTGCACTTAAAATATTTTTCTTATGATCTAAAAAATTAGTTTTCATTCATTCACTCGGTGTTTCATATATAATTTATATAATACCTTCATGTCCTTGTAAATCTAGGTTCAGAAAAATTAACTCAATTTTATTTATTTTTCATTAATCTAAGAAACATTCTATCCATATATATTTTCTAATAAGTAGGGATGTATTTATCAATGAATGTTTCATTATATTATCTACATAAAATTAGTTATATTGATTATTCCTCTCTGGTATTATAGATCAAGGACCACTGAGGCATGCTAGCTCTTCTAATCCCTAATGGTGTGTCTAGTGTCAACATGTCCTTAGATGTATCAATAGTAATTATAATGCTTTCCACACTATGAACAAAAATAAAGCTACGAGATGCTCCTATTTCATGAATTATATAGTATAAAACTGAGGCTACTAATATTGTACCTAGAATTGTGGAAGGTCCAGGATCCTACTCCTGATGAATTCGCTCTACCGAAAATGTCTGATATGCACCGTGAACTTGTGTAGCAGCCTGAGATCCCTCAGCTGACCCTCCATGTGCATGAACACTACATCCACGACCTCAACCCTAGACTGAATGACCTGAATAACTCCAGCCCCATGACTGTAGTAGAATAGGTAATCATGCTCCTCCTCGCAGAGTGGAAATTGGTACTCTTTCGCTAGCTGCTGGAAAGATAAACTTGTAGAAATGCTACAGATGACCCATCTTGCTGCATGGTCGGCACTCCACTGGGTCCCTCAGGCACTGAGGCTTCTTATTACCACTTTTTTCACACTGATATCAAACCACATGGTTTCAAGAAGGATGATATCATTTACCAGAAGGAATACCTTGCTTCCTCGAGTCACCTCGTATAGACTCTAAGTGGCACCTCCTGCGGTCCATATGAAATGAATCAGCCCTAGGAGCTGAACCACCCTAGTCCATAGCTCAAGTCTCCATTAAGGTTATCTCTGTGATAAGCTCATAATTTACTATCAGTGTAATACAAGTAAACTGAAAGACATTCACTTGCGATTTGATGTCCGGTCTGAGGCCCTCCTCAAACTTCCTCCCAAAAAATAGCACTTCATTCACAAAAACAAGAGTTAAACTTTGTAGATATATCAACCAAAAAGAATACTCCATAAAATTGAGAGTACCCTTCTGCAGGTTCATGAACTCTCTAGCTCTATCAGCCCCCAGCATCACCAGATAGAAGTAGTCATAGAACGTAAGATAAAACTCATCCCAAGACATAACATGTTGGGTCCCTGCCTGCAAAACCACATACCCCTATATCTTGGAGGAGTCTCATAGCATAAGAGTAGAGAGCTTCACTCTCCACTCCAGAGTCGTCTCCAGGTGCTAGAAGATGGAGAGAATGGCTTCTAGCAATGACTCTACAGCCTGAGGTCCTACATCCCTTGTGATCATGGGAGGATGCTGCTACTGGAAAACCCATGTCAGCTATTCTGTAGACGGGGTAGGATGCCGAGCTCCATGGAAGGTTTGAATGAATCTCATGAAACCCTATCTAAACTAAGAATCAACACCAGTGACGTGAATCACTGCAGGTGACATGTCTAGAACGATAGGCAGAACTACTGGTAGTCCCTGATCTGCCGTATCAGGCATACGGTCACTGCCTGATTTTTAACGTGCAACAGGAGGAGATCTTAGTGATTTGAATCTACAAGGTCAAAAGAAAACTTTAGATCACATTATCATGTACTGAAAACTAGGAGTGTAAGAACGGAATAGGGAAAAAAGCATTCAAAAGAAACAAACCATGACTACATGATGTGTATAACGAATACATGACATGTTCCGTTAAGTCATTCACATGGGCATGTACTTCCACCTAAACATGGCATGTAACACCCAAAATACATGTCGTGTTGTCCCAATACACGAAGTGTACTTTAATTTTCTTCACATCCCAAGTCGTTTTACAAGGTTAAACCACACAACTCTCCTAAGAAAACACTACACGAAGTGTTCAAGGAAGGCATGAATTGTAATAGAGAAGAATTACCTAGACCATGTTGTTAGTGGCACATCCAGTGTACCTAAGTCACAGTACATGGTGTGTTAAATAAGGACATTGTGTGTACTAAGAAGTCCTAATTGATCATTTGGTTAGCTACATGGCCGGCTACACAGATGACACTACATGGCATTTTCTAATAGGAAACGGTGTGGAAACTACAGGATAACACCGACCGATGTTGTTCATGACACAGTTGGGGAACCTATTTCATACTACATGGCTTGATAAACAAGTACACGACATGTTCTTAGAAAACTTCCACAACCCTATGTCGTTGCTCTCACGGTTAGTGGCATGGTTATAGAATACATGACATGGAACCATATTGTACACACTGTTTATTCTGGGTTTTTAAGGACAGTAGCTTTAGAACCACTATGGAGCCTAGAAAACACAGGAAAACAAGAATTTAATATTCAATTTCCTATTAGTGGGGCACATACTCCCTACAAATCAATTTTTTGAACCATTAACAATGAATATAAAAAGTATACAGTATAACAAACTCCCAATCCCCCAAATTTTGATCCTCGAGGGCCCGTAACAACTCTAAGAGAAATTTTTGGCATCCAAGATAAAAAAGATCTAATAAAACGATATCCTATCAACATAGCCGGTATTCTATGGTGGAAGCTATCACAACATCATGCATAGTCTATCACAATTTCAATCACAATATCATGAAACTTCTAATGCAATCAAGATGGCATGGAAAAATTACTGACATGTGATTTTATAACAAGTGAAAATGTGATTCATGAGATTCGATACCTTCATCTCATCGGCTTGCAACAATATAGAAAAATAATCATATAAACAGTAAAAGCACAAAACAAGTGAACCACCCAACGGAAAAGTCAATTAAACTGCAACATTTCAAAAACTCAAAAAATATCAATATTCGAGGTAACCTAGCTTTTTCCTTGTAAACTAGATCTAGAACACCTAGGTACATCTATTTACCATGTAACTATTCCATTATATCCCTTTATAATGTTGTTAAATAGTGAGTTAATAGAAAACAAACGAAAAGAAAAAACATCCCTCTGATACAACTTTGTATCAACCCAAATATGGAGCCAATCAATGGGTGCCCCATACCTGGTTCACCACATGACCTCAAGAACATTTCCCAAACACTGGAGGCTGGTGACTAGCAGTGAGTGCCTTGGGGATTCATTGGAGAAACTATTCCCCCATTTCGTATGGTATACAATGGAATGGAAATAATAGTCAATAGTGGAAGTAGTAAACATCATACAATAACATAAACTAAATAGTAGAAGAAATGAATATATTGTAATGAGGATAAGGACGTTGTAGGTACAAGTATCTATGAAAAACATCAAACACCACAACATGTTGAAATTCTACTGAGAAACAACATATGAAAATTAAACAGTAACTCCAGCAGCATCGCAAGCCTAGGATCGATCTTATGCTCTCCAGCTCTAACCAGCAATCATGTACCTGAAGTAGAGTGGCCACAGTCTCTATCCACACCTACAACCATATAACCTATTTGGGTCAAAAAGAAGAAATCATATAGGGTGTGAGACTAATACCAATAGGCAACCACCATAAAATTTGTGTGCTACTGTCAGTGGGAAATATAGAAAAATTAATGGAAATAAATGCACCAAAGAAACATGAGAACACTAAAGTAAAAAATCCTACCTATCTACAATACATTAATTTATTATTTTAATTCAATAATATAATTATCAACCAAGGAATCTAGAAAACATCTCCATATTCCCAAAGCATAGGAAGTAAAACAACATGTATCTCAGCAAACTACCTAAACACATGCAGTACAAAACCCAAGCTTGTTCTTTGGCATGGTGGACTCGTCACAACCAACCAAAAATATTCACATTGAAAATCTAGGTGGTTCACACTGGCAGACCCCTCTATTCATGTAATCATACAAAGGCACAAACACTCTGGAAATATCTCACAGTCAATTCCCCTGCGGTTTTGTAATGATAGTAATAGACTCCCTAAGGAAGCACTTACGTCTAATTCTTCATGTGGTCTCAATACATGTGTAAACTATGGAAGCTTGTAACCGAATGTGATTTTATGAGAAAATTTATTTTTGATTACTTTCATGTCTTGTGTTGTATGATACAACAAGATTAGCTTCTACTATATGCAACACCGTATTAGCTTGCAATATACGCAACACTATTCTTGGCTCGTGTTACTCTCAATTTCAAGTTTGTTTTGTGCAACATTAAGTATAGATTTTGTCTAATGTATAAATGAAATAAGTTTTGATTATTTTATACGCAACACCAAACAGAGAAATCACTACACTCAACCTTGACTTGGCTTGCATTACACGTAATCAAGACCATCTTCGATAGCATGTGTAGTACGCAATACCAAGTTTCACTAATTGAGATATTATTATAATATTATTATGAAATACCAATTATGAATATTAATAACCACTTTTTGAAAATTTACCTTTAAAAATGGACTTCATTTTTGGATTTAGAATATCGTAATTAGCTTAGGATGAAATTTTGGTATTTTTCTGAAATCTTTATATTTTTGATGCATAGTGAAAACACTGAGTTACTATTTAAAAACCGACTATTTATTTAAATAAATATTTATTTTATTTAAATTTATTCAAGGAAAAAATTTATACATGATACAAATATATGTTCAATGTAATTCATTGGAGTCATTTTATTATAATTTTAGATATATAAATATTTTATTGAACTTTTCACCGTCTTTTACCCACCTCCTAGAAGAATTTTCAAATTTATATAAAACATAATTTTACTACATTTGTGATTGGAATTTCAAAAATCAATGAGACATGGTTGATTTTAGTAAGTAAAATGTTGTTCAATGTGATAATTTTTTTTGAATAGTTACTTTTTACTTTTATATACCATGATTAAATGTAAATAGGATAATTAAGTGAAAATTGATATTAATATTACCCTAACACATGACGTAATTATATTGGATAAGTTTAATAAGACCAAAAACAACCTTACGTATAAAATATGACCATTTAGGTCCACTTGGATACGATTAGGACAATTATTATTATAGAATTTAAAAAGAGTTAATATTTATAAAATCAAAGATTAATATCTAAAACATTTTTAATATATGGATATAAATAAGATAAATTCGAATATAAATATTACATAGAAATATAAAACTATTTCCTACATAAAGTTATTTTATTTATAATTTTTGGACATTAAATAATTTAATTTATATATGACATAATGATGATGCAGTGATTACCTTTTAAAGGAAATATTAAAATAATTGATACTATAAATACCCAAATAAATGCAATTTGAGACTTTTAATATATTAAAATAATTTTCTAGGTTAATATGACATGTTAGTATTGATTTAATTCACTCATTTAGAACTAATAATGTTGTTATTATTTTCACAAAAATCAATTACCAAATTGTTTTAAAATTGACCTAAAATAGTTCATATAAAAAGTTATATTATTAATTGTTATTTTATTCCTAAAAATCTAAGACTCGGCCAAATGATTTATATAAGGATATATTTTTTAATAATTAACCACTTGGGGATTGTTTGTCTTGTTATAGTAAGTTTATTAACCATATAGTGTAAGAAAACAAGAAGACACAGTAAAAGTTATATTATTTATCTTAGAGTTAAACCTAAATGATAAGGTGAAAACAGTAACATAAACTTGTAAAAATTCTATTTGATTACATTATTTCGACCCATACCCATCTTAGCTTCGAAATAAATTAATTTGGAGCTATTGAAAACTGAATATGACTTTACAATAAAATAATATTTTGAGTTTTTCCAAGGGTGCCTCTCTCCTCCCTTATAAAAGGGCATCTCCTCCCCCTCATCCTCACACCATTTTGTGCTATCAATCTTGGCCAACCCCTGCCAATTTCTCTTCCCCAATTCCCAAAAAACATCCAAGAGGTCCTGGTCTTCTTCAAAGGCCAACCCTAGTACCCTAAGATGAGGTTAAGAAGAGGAACTTCAAAGAAGAGGTAATATCTATAATTGATCCTTTCCAATTTCATTCTTCTTCGACTTCGTCATCTTTAGTTGTTTCATTATAATGTATTAACATCATTATTACTTATATACTAATATGTTATTATAAATATGAAACAACTCAATTTCACCTTCTATCCATCCTACGAAAAACGAAATCATCGCACGTGCGTACGTACGGAATACCGTCTCCACACCGTGGTGTAATCAGTTTTTCCACCACCTCCTTACATGGATGGGTATAATGGTGTAAATAAATAAATATATATTACTATTTTAATATGAAATTGTTTATGAAATATTATACATAAACTTCAATAAAATTCCACGATCATGGGAATTGTATCATCGTTCGTGCGTATGTACGGACTACCGTCTCCACGACGCGATTAGATTCATTCTCAATTTTAACCATTCATGAATGATTATAAAGTATATATAATAAGTAATCATGAATTATATGACATAATAATGATTCTAGATTTATGTATATATATATATATATGTATGTCTTCTACTTAATTACATTCAATTCAATAATGAAATGAAAACAACCTTCATGCATACGTACGACCTACCGTCTCCATGAACGAGGAATTTTATTTCATTTATCGATCTATCATATATATGTATATAATTAATATATATTATATATAAATCATGTTTTACATTATCGAATTATGTTAATCAAGATATATGTAATAATATCAAGAACAACAAGTCCAAACACGTACGATAAATAAAATGATTTTACCCAAAATGCTGATTTAACAAAGAATTTAAAAAGAACGGGTAATATAAAGTCATAAGTAAACCATATATGATATCATAACAATAAATAAAATTATTTAATAATTAAATGAAATTATTTAAATCATTTTACAGGTGGTTCGGAAACGTACAAAGCATATCATACCTAAGGTAACGGATAATTTTTCAATCACATTTTTATCCGAGATTTCTTATTCGTAAGTATGTACTGGGGTTATATTTTTTATCCATGTCCATAATTTTTTTTTCATAAAGTGTTTAATATTATTCCATGTATGTTTAAAGTTATTTTTACCCTTCTTTAACTTTTACTTTGGGTTATGGATGGAATCTTTCTTTTGTTTGTCATATGTGGTACTTCTTGACTTTTATGTTAAAAGTACGAGGATAATGGTTTTTTTAGTATATATGGAATTAAGGGATTTTTACGGTTTCATAACACATTGTTTTCATGAAGCATACTATACAAGATTTCATTACTATTTTCAACAAAATCAGTTTCTTTGAAAATTTCATGACATTTTGTGAAAAGAAAATGATTTTGAATAAGAAAGGATATTTTCCTCAAGAATTAATTTCAAGTGTTTTATCAGAACAATCATCCATCTAAGATGAAATAATTTCATATGTGTATGTTTCAAGTATAATGTCTCTACGATTTACATGGTTTCACTTTTCATGTGATGAAATGATATCCATATGTTTTATAAGGATTATGTTATGATGGGATGATGTTTATGAAACCCATTTTATTAATTGGGTTATGATGAATGATTTATGTTTATGTCGTGGAATATGTAAGAATGATTTCATTATGAGATGGGTGGGACTGAAATCTCCCTCCAATGCATTGGGTAATGATTTGTATCTCATGAGATAGACATGGCTGGAACGACAAGTTAAACCAGTTCAGTAATACAAGACTAGAACGAGGAGTGAACTCAATTCCGAAAGGGACTTTGTCCACAAAGATGGTCTTCGCAGCAATGCATTGGCTAATATAGAAATCATAACATGTGTTTAATGGTTTTCCAAAATTACATGTTTTATTCCAATTCCATTTTATCATCATTTATGTTCTATTATGATATATGCCTTACGTACTTCCATGATTTATGTCTTTGCTCAAAGATTTTGATGTTTAGATTTTATGTTAATGTTTTTGCATTCATATGATTATGGATTGTTTTTTGTTGTCTATGATTACCCATACTTGGCATTTGAGCTCACCCTTTTTATGTTTTCTTTTCCATAGGATTTAAATAATGATTTTAGTTAAGAAAAAAAGGGGATGATCTTTATGGGAGATGTTAAAGAACTTTTACAAAGCTTAGAGGATTATATTCTGAGTTTCCAAAGACACTAAACTACTACGTTCCTTTGTTGTCTGTTTTTATTATGTATTAATTATTCCGAAAAAAGTAATGTAATGTCCATGTACATCAAGCTTTGGGTCTCTACAGTTGGTATCAGAGGCAAAGGAGGTAAGAATGTATCTGATCGTTGGGAACTCTCACATGTGAGTGTTGGACGAAGCATGGCTCTCTGACTAAGGGATTAATGAGGAAATGGATGCCCCTAGAGATGGTGGTGTGTCTCACCCAGGGGGTGTAGCTGCCCATGGAGTGCCCTGAAAGGTATCAATTATAGTCTACTATAAATAAATACTGACCGTTATAGTTGGTATCAGAGGAAAGGTTTAGTTAACCTTTGGAGACTAGGATGCGAAAACTTTAGTGAAATCCCTAGAGATATTTAAAAGGTATGTTTAGGGTTTTCCATAAGGTTAAGTATAAGTATATGTTATAGTACTAGATTTATGGTAACAATATTAGAATTAAACCTAAGATGTTAGATATTGAAGGTACTACCACTATATTATGTTATTTTCATAGCATTATTTTCCCTCTCAAACTATTATTTTTGTGTATTAGATGTTGGCTGGAACCCGAAGGAACTGTATTGATCAATGTACTGGACGATGCAATGATTGTCCTCCTAATCAAACCAATGTTATGGGAGATAGACTACACAATATTATTTCTATACTTACACAAGCTATAAATCATCTGGGATTTCCAAATGATAGAGAATGGAGAAAAATTCTGTTGAATGCTTCATGAGGCAGCATCAACCTTCATTCAGCGGGTCTACAGATCCATTATTGGATGAACGATGGATCAGTACCACTGAAAAGATATTTTCAATCTTGCAATGTTCTGAACATGATAAAGTCATCTTAGCATTATATCATTTGGAAGGTGAAACTGATCAATGGTGGAATCTTATCAAGAGTACAAGGGCCCAAGATGAAATTGAAACTATGGAATGGGATGAGTTCAAGAACATTTTTTTTCAATAATTACTTCCCTCGCGTTCTTCAAAAAAAGATGGAAAAAGAGTTTCTTGAACTTAAGAAAAAGGATGATGAATCTATTGGTATCACTACTGGAAATAAGCCAATTTGCGAGGGGTCAGTTGAGATGGGATCCCGTCGCAAAAGCCTATTTACAACGGGGGTCCGTCGCAAATGACCCGTTGCGGTAAATGGCGTCGCAACTAACAATATTTGTGAGGGGTCCGTCGCTAAAAATATTATTTGCGACGGTTATATGTCCCATCAAAAATACTAATTGATATATATATTAAAAACTATAAATAACATTTTTGCGACGGGCCCATCAAAATTGTTATTTGCGACGGGCCATGAATACAGTCACGATAGAGTTAATTTTTATTTAAAAAAATATGTAATTTCAATGGGCCCATCGCAATTTCCTATTGCGAAGGGAAAATTTTCCCATCGCAATTACCTATTACGATGGGATGATTATACCATCACAAATATGTATAAAAAAATTATATTATTAATAAAAAAATTTTAATTAATATTATAATATTAATAATTCAATTATAATTCATTCAAATATTATAACAAAAAATCATTCAAATTTATAAAAAATTATAATTAAATTAAAATATTAAAAATTTTAAATATATATAAAAAAATTAATATTATACAATATGAATAATATTATTAATCAAATTAATATTGTAAAATAAATAATAAAATATTATATAATAATAATAATATACCGAATTCATATTATCATAAATAATTAGAAAATTATAATTTTAATTAAAATTATTGAAACTTTTTATGTATTAATAATACTTAATATAATATTATTAAAATAATTAGAAAATAAAAATTTGAAAATTATCAACATTTTAAAAAATAAATATAAACAAATAATAAAATACTAAGAGTAATATTATTATTAATAAAATAAACAAACATTAAAATAAATACCAATAATAAATAATATAGTATTAAAAATAAATAGAAATTAAATAATAAAATATTGGCACCAGTATAAGAGAGATATAAACTCTGAATAGAAAAAATGTCATATTTTAAACTTACAAACTTTATAACATCTAAACAATAACTAATCTAAAGGGGGAGAGGGAGGGGGATATACTGGTGGAGGAAAATCCATCCCTAAGGCATGAGTGAGTCGGCGCATGTACTCTATCTGCTCCTGCTGCTGCTGCTGCCACCAACTCTTCTGCTCCTCGTACACCTGCTGCTGTTGTCGGCGCTCCTCCTTATGCTGCTGCTGCTGCCGACACATCTCCTCCTGCTCGTTTTGGAGACACTCTATCAACTCAGTCTGATATCACAACTGATCCTCATACTGTGTAGTGGAAGAGGATGCACCAGCTCCTCTCGAGCTGGACACCAACATCACAGCACTGCCAGAATATTCTCCGGGAGTCAGTCGAGAGCCGATACCAACTACCCGACCCTTCTCGAAGGCATATTGGGTTGCTAGCATCCATGACGCCTCATCAAACTGATGGCCACTAGTCTAATATGATGCCTCAGCCTGACCCTCAAGCTGGGTCTGTGATGTTGCGGCCTCATATGACTCATGTACATTCAATTTTAAATCAAAATTGTGAATATATTATATGCAGTTAATTTTTACACTTGAAAAATAATAATACTGACCACGATGTGACGCTGGCGGTCACCTCTGATCTCCCCAGTTGCTGGATCACTGTATATCCTATGATATATGTCGTACTTCGTAATATCGGGGTGCTTGACATCCTATAATAATATAAAATAAATTGTTAATATTTGTAGTTATATAAAATATTTATAAAAAATGTACGTACCAAATGCTGTCTATGAGTAATGAATGTACGACTCCCAGCTCGATGAGACACCTCCTGTCTCCCCTGATTCTTCCTCCCCATCGATGATCTCCTCTGAAAGCCACCACATAACTAGTGTGAACATAATCCATCCCATACGTGGGATAAAATGTACTCTGGTCGGTGTGCTCTACGTGATTCGTCAAAATATGACACTCCTACTTTCTTCATGGGAGGTCTTCTTAAATTGTACAAAAACCGAAGAAAGCGATCATGCATGGCCATCTCCCATGCCACGTGGATGACGTCACACATGGTATCCTTGATCGAATACCATAAACTCTACAAATAATTCAAAATATCATGTTATAAATGAACAAAATTTCAAAATAAAAATTATTTATTGATGTACGTACCAACCAATGACCGAACATGGCATACTGTACATCAACAGGAATATGCTCCCATGTAGTCCATTGCTGAGAAAAATAGTTGGGCAAAATATCATTACCCTGTCCAACTGCTATATGTGGAAAACTGTAAAAACAATAATCAAACATTTATTATGTAAATAGATTAATGAAATCTTAGTAAAATGCATAGGTTATCACACTTCCAGGTGCATGGATCGAAACCAAGATGTGGATGTCGCTCGGGGATGGGGTCAGAAATCATTAGTCGTGCAAGACCGCGCCCCCTCCGCGTACTCCCTAAAGTTCCTTCAGGCTGAGGGTCAAGTTCCACCAACTCATCCGCATCGAAAGATAGATCAGCATCTGCCAACTCACAAAATGTGTCCTCATCCATCTGAAACAGAAAATGAATGTTGTCAGAAAATAATTGATAATTATTATTATATATACATATATAATAGTTATGATTATATATAACTACCATTGTATTGTATCAATGTTCAAATTCATCATCATTGTCATATCTGTCAATTTTATCTTCATATTCCTCATCAATATCATCGATATCCATTTGAGTTCCAGTTGCTTCATCTCTTACCATTTCAAATTCATTTGTAACGTCTTTACCATCACCATTATCATCACTGACTCTTAATTGAGGGGTTTCATCATCGATACTCATGTCTCTTTGTAACAATGATTGATTTCTAGTACTCTCATGAAAAACATCAATTCCATTCACTTCAGTGAAAGTGCATTCACTTTGAAAAAACTGATTGTCTCGAATTTTCATTTTTATTATGCTCCACCAATCAGTCAAGTCTCTTGACGTAGCACAATAGTTTTCATGATAAACTTGATGTACCTGTTGAGCCAGTAAGAATGGTTCATTTACTACAAGAACACTTTTACATTTAATATCTATGATTCCATGAGTCGGATGAACATGCACGCCTCTCTCAGTATCTGACCACCGACATTTGAACATCGTTATGTAATGTTTTCCAAGATAGAGTTCAATGATTTCATCAAGTATGCCATAATAGTCAACTTCATTTTATCTATGATGAGATCCTCTCAAGAAAACTCTATTATTCATTGTTCTTTTGATTATCCATATGCATGTGTTTGAAATCAAAAACCATTCACCACATACGCATTATATGATTTAACTATTTTGGATGGTGAGTTACTCAATATAAAAAGTCATTTTTTCAATTTTATCAGCTTGTCGAGACACCTGAAAATTTGTGAAATAATTATCAATATAGTAAAATATAAATTGAAGGAGATGTTAATGTATGAAAAATTTATGTTACCTGTATTTGAAAACACTGAGAAATTTTTTTTTCTGCGTTCTTCGAGAGCAGCTACTGTAATTTGTGGAAGTTGTTTCTTGATATGATTATCATAAAATCTATAAAAAAATTTATTTATTCTAATATAAATATTAAAATAAGTAATAGAAGCACTTACAGTACAAAGGATGTCAACTCTTCACAGTTGATTAGAATATACGTATGAGCTCTGTGATGTTCATCATTTGAAAGCCATCATTCATGAACTCCACCAAAACCAAGCTCTGACTGGTTAAAAATAGATAACTGATTGTCGATTTCATCAATATTCCCCTTCGTTCCATCTCATGCGGTTGTGTTTTAATGGATACTCAGATTCAAAATAGTGGGAGGAAAAAAAGATATCTCCTCTTGCAAATAATCTTCAGTAATAGATCCTTCGACAGATGCTTTGTTACGTTCTTTTTTTTTAATTTCTACATGCATCTTTCGAATGGGTACATCAATCGAAACTTTATCGGACCTCCTAATTTTTCATCATATGGAAAATGAAATATAAAATGATCCATTGAGTCGACGAAGGACGACGGGAATATTTTTTCCAGTTTACATATAATTACAACAACATCTTCTTCAAGTTTGCATAGAGCATCATAATCTGTTGCCGCCGCAAAAATGTCCCGAAAAAATTATGATACGTCTGTTATGGAATCCAATATCACAGAATTCAAAATACCTCTTAATCCAATGGGTAGAAGTATTTCCATTATAACAAGATAATCCTGACTTTTTTAATCCGATAATATGACCATTATTTAAAAATCTACCCAAATTAGAAGCACATCCATCTGAAAGTCTCAAATATACAATCCATTGAAAAACTAATAAGCAGCTTTATTTGGACAATGTATAAGCTGATTTTGGTTTCAATAACCATTCTGTTCCTACATTCTCATGCATTTCGAGTTCTGGACGCTTGCAAATTTGAGCAAGATCTAATCGTGCATTTACAGTATCTTTTCTCTTTCCTGGTGTATCCAAAACTTTATGAAACAAATTATCAAAACAGTTCTTCTCAATATGCATGATATCAAACATGTGGAATACCATCAAATCAGACCAATATGGGAAATCCCAAAATATGCTACGTTTTAGCCAATTGTGTTCTTTCCCAAAACTAGAAATTTTCTGTTGCTTTATTTTGTGTCTAAATGTGATGGGAGGTAATGAATATACAACTTATTTTAACTACGTACCTGATAGCATTTTTGGAGGTCAATCCCTTTCAAATGTTCCTTTTCTAAAAAGATATCTGTTTCAGCGAAATGGATGATCAGCTGGAAGAAATCTGTGATGACAGTCAAAATTGGAAGATTTTTTTCCATGGACGAGCATAAATGCATTGTTCTCTCCCATACAGTAAGGAAATGATTTCAGCCCATGTGTACTCTAGCCAGATAACATGCTATAAACCGGGAAGTCACTGATTGTCCACATCAATGCTACTCTTAGTATGAAATTCTGTTTCGCAGCAACATCATAAGTACTGACACTAGTACTCCACAGTGTATTTAATTCATCAATCAATGGTTTCAAATAAACATCAATATTATTCTTCGGATATCCTATGATTAGTAAGGTCAAAAAGATATAGGGTTCCTTCATAAACTTCCATGGAGGTAAATTGTACATAGTTAAAAAGATAGGCCAACATAAATACTGACTACCATAAGATCCAAATGGACAGAAACCATGAGTAGAAAGACCTAGTCGCACTTTTCGGGCTTCTAAATCAAAAGATGGATGCACTGTATCAAAATGATTCTATTAATCACCATTGGCTGGATGATTCAAGATTTTACCGGTTGAAATATTCATTTTGTGCCATGACATCATTGTCACTATATTCTTAGACCTGAATAAACAATGAAGTGTGAATGTAAGAGGAACATATCTCAACTATTTTATAGGAATCAAGCCAGACATCCCATGTTGATATTCTTTATACCTCGATTGCCCACAAGTGGGACAACTATCCAATGACTCATTTACCCAGAATATGAAATGAAATCATTTGAACAGGCATGAATCTTCTAAAAACTATGTCCTAAATTCTGAACCAACCTATTACTCTCATAGTAATTTTTTATGAAAAAAATTTTCTTCGGGTAACAGTGTTTTAACTAAAGAAAATATTTGATCAAAACACATGTTTGACATTCCATTATCTGATTTAATAGCCATAAATGTTTCAACTGCTTCAAATTTTCTTATCTTGCAACCACGATATGACATATCCTCAGCAGACCCCAACATCTCATAAAATTCAGAGTGTGCCAACTCAGGAGTTGAATCAATATCATTTTGAGTTTCTATATATTGAATAGATGGACCAACACCATCTTGTACTAAATATTGAAACTGGTATGGATCCAGAATCAAGTTAGTATCACCTTCTGTAGAACTGTGTTCACCATGTTGATACCAATAAACAAAATCCGGTTGAAAAACAAAACACAAGAGATGTCCGCCAACATTGTCAAACGTGTCAAACAAGGAAATTTTATTGTGACTTATAATTTTTTTTTGGATTTGATGCCGCAAATGCTAAAAAAGTATCCTCACCCTGTATATATTCTAGATTTAAACCCGAACCATTTGGATTTCTATGTTGACTTATCCATATGTGGTCATCTAATAATGACAGTTGACGACCTCGTTGTTCTATATTTTTCTATTAAATATAAATGAATTACTGGTTTTGAATAATTTGTTAGAAAAAACACTCAAGCAAGGATAATTATAGAGTTTACATCAGACACGACTGATGCAAACTTTTTATTGGAATAGACCTAAAAATTTACCCTTTAAGAATTTAACATCATATGAATAAAGAAAAACTTGTTAAAAATATTGACAAATTTAATATTTAATAATTTTTTTATTATTTTAATAATACTAATATTAGTTTTTCATAAATATTAATTATAAAATAATATCATTATTACATTGTTAGTATTTTATATTATTAATATTAAAATAATATAATTTTCTAAATTATGTTACAATTCTCCTTTAATCTGTGTGTTTAACATTATGTCTCCACATGTAATATTTTCATTCGCATTCACCTCTCTATTGGTGAGTAGGTTGATAATTTCGAAAAAGAATGCAAATATAACATGTGGAGATAGAATTTTTCTTAAAACCAATACAGAAATGAAAAGATAATTGAGAAAGATTATGATCACTCTAGTTTTTTCCAATTAGATAATTATTACTAATTATTCCCAATCATTGTTAATTATTCTTAATTATTACTAATTATTAATAATTATTGGTAATTATTCTTAATTATTGGTAATTATTCCTAATTAATGGTAATTATTCCTAATTATTGGTAATTATTCCTAATTAATGGTAATTATTCCTAATTATTGGTAATTATTCCTAATTATTTGTAATTATTCCTAATTATTGGTAATTATTCCTAATTATTGGTAAATATTGATAATTATTGGCATTTATTGGTAAATATTGGAAACTATTGGCAATTATTGGTAAATACTGGTAAATATTGGTAGTTATTCATAATTATTACTAATTATTGTTAATTTTTACAAATTATTACTAATTATTGTTAATTATTACTAATTATTGGTAATTATTGTTAATTATTACTAATTATTGGTAATTAATGGTAATTAGTGGTAATTATTACTAATTAGTGGTAATTATTTCTAATTATTGGTAAATATTCCTAATTATTGGTAATTATTCCTAATTATTGGTAATTATTCCAAATTATTGGTAATTATTCCTAATTATTGGAAATTATTCTTAATTATTGATAATTATTCCTAATTATTAGTAAATATTGACAATTATTAGCAATTACTGGTAAATATTGGATATTATTGGTAATTATTACTAATTATTGGCAATTGTTGTTAATTATTACTAATTATTGGTAATTATTGGTAATTATTGCTAATTATTGGTTAGTATTGGTAATTATTGTTAATTATTAATAATTGATCCTAATTATTGGTAATTATTCCTAATTATTGGTAATTATTGGTAATTATTGGTAATTATTAATAATTATTTGTAATTATTGGTAATTATTTTTAAATATTCCAAATTACTCCTAATTATTGGTAATTATTCCTAATTTTTGGTACTTATTCTAAATTATTGGTAATTATTCCAAATTATTGGTAAGTATTCCTAATTATTTATAATTATTTATAATTATTGGTAATTATTCCTAATTATTGGTAAATACAGACAATTATTGGAAATTATTGGTAAATATTGGTAAATATTGGTAAATATTGGTAATTATTTCTAATTATTGGTAATTATTGGTAATTATTGGTAACTATTTCTAATTATTGGTAATTATTGGTAATTATTGGTAATTATTGGTAATTATTGGTAATTATTAATAATTATTCCTAATTATTTGTAATTATACCTAATTATTGGTAATTATTGGTAATTATTATTAATTATTACTAATTATTCCTAATTATTGGTAATTATTTATAATTATTGGAAATTATTCCTAATTATTGGTAATTATTGGTAATTATTGGTAATTATTTGTAATTATTGGTAATTATTCTTAATTATTGGTAATTACTCCTAATTATTGGTAATTATTCCTATTTATTGGAAGTTATTTTTAATTATTGGTAATTATTCCTAATTATTGGTAATTATTCCTAATTATTCGTAATTATTCCTAATTATTGGTAATTATTCCTAATTATTTGTAATTATACCTAATTATTGGTAATTATTTCTAATTTTGGGTAATTATTCATAATTATTGGTAATTATTCCTAATTATTAGTAAATATTGACAATTATTTGCAATTATTGGTAAATATTGGTAAATATTGGTAATTATTGATAATTATTACAAATTATTACTAATTATTGGTAATTATTGTTAATTATTACTAATTATTGGTAATTATTGGTAATTATTATTAATTTTTACTAATTATTACTAATTAATGTTACTTAATACTAATTATTGTTAATTTTTTCTAATTATTACTATTTTTTTTAATTTTTCCAATTATTTCAAATTATATTCATTAATTACTAATTACATTCATTAACTACAAATTAAATTCATTAACTACTAATTACTTTCATTAACTACTAATTACATTCATTAACTACTAATTACATTCATCAATTACTAATTACTATCTTTAATTAAAATTAAAGTTATTAATTACTAATTATAGTCACTTAATTTAAAATATTGTAAATTACTAATAATTAAATCTAACAAATCAAATTTAATACCTTAATACAACATAATTATATCTAATAAGAAATAATAAAAACTAATGTAAAAATATAAAACAAAAACATTAAATGAATTTTAAATTAATATTCAGAAAAAAATCCTAAACTGGTTTTCAAGCTTTCGATTTGTTGTACTTGTAGGATGATCCTCGAAACCTCCTTGAAATCGACTTGCAAAACAAAATTCAATCAACTCATATAAACTAGTAAAATGTAGTTCAGATTCAGAAAACTTGTCAAGGCTGGCTGTATTTATAAGTTAGATTATTTGCGACGAGATTTATTTGCGACGGTATTCCCGTCGCAATTGGTATTATTTGCGATGGGACTGTCGCAAATAACCCCAGCTACATTTATTATGGGAAACAATAAAAGAGTTTATTTGTGACGGGTCCTGTCGCAAATAACCCCTGTCGCCAGGTTATTTGCGAAGGGAACCCTTTCCCATCGCAAAGAACCTGTTTCCGCCGCCGGTAATTTGCGATGGGAAGGGGATCCCGTCGCAAATATCTTTCGCGCGATTTGGTGCGCATTCACGCCAAACCATTTGCGAAGGGTGAGAATATCTCGTCGCAAATAACTCTTTATTTGAGATGGGACATATTCCCGTCGCAAATAACACATCTCTAATACCACATTTCCCCGTAGTGTATATACAAGGCGAATTTTACAAGGATTGCAAGGTATGCATATAGATTTATCATTCAACCTGAAAGAAAAGTTGTTCAATTATTCAGTGGCTTAAAACCAAGTCTTCGAAGGGAATTAGCGATAAGGGACTTCAGTAGCTGTGAAGAAATTGTGTGTTGTGCTATCATGGTAGAACTGGAAGTTGGTGTTATGCATCCATCTGATGGTTTTGAGATGAAACGAAAGATGGAGTTCCAAGAAAAATCTCTAAACAATTGTGATAAGAAGGTGAATGTTTCTTTATGATGAATGTGTGGAATGAAGCATGGAGGAGATTATCTAAAAGGTACTAGAAAATGTTTCAAGTGTGGAAAAGAAGGTCATTGAGCAGCTGAGTGTCGAAGTAATTGAAAAAGTGTTGATAATGATGTAAATAATGAAATGACAGTAGAGAACGCACCAGCAACACTTCAATGCTTCAAGTACAATGAAATGGGGCATTATGCTAATAAATACCCTAATCCAAGGGTTAATTATGATCGACATGAGCAACCACTTAAGGACAAGGACCAAGGGAAGTCACATGCGATCCCTATTGGTGATGTTGAATATGACAACGATGTGGTGGAATGATTAAGTGTTTATGTAATAGGATTCCAAAATAATGTTGTTTATAGTATCATGGAATATTTGAATATTTATGTATTGATCTATTGTGTTTTTCAATAATTTAATGATAAAGGTGACCATAGAAAGTGATTGAGATATTTTGGGAAAGAAGATGATATGCGCATAATGAAGGGATGAGGAGAAAATGAATTGTTTGATAGTATTCATGAGCTCATGACTGATATAATGACATGGTTATATCTTGGTTTGAGTATATAGAATTTTTTGGATTTTGTTTAATGAGTTAACTTTTGACCAGATTCATGTTTTCACTAAGATTCAATGGGTATTCATTTTTCAAGAGAATACAAGATTAAGGTATTAACATGTTTGGAATGTGATCAACAAGATATATCTTTTGATATATGAGGGATAAATGATTGTATTCAGGAGCTTGTTATATGAACTTTTTTGTAATCGTTCTCTATATATACTATGAGTTTGGAAAGAAGTATTTTGGATAAGTCTAAATATTGGAATGGATTATATTGAACTGAAGTTAGTATTGTTTAAGGCTAGAAATTTTTTTCAATATTATTGATAAAATGTTTTAATAATGACAATCTGCAGAACATGTGACAACCCGTCGCGTCGGACTAGGCTGTGGAAATCGAACTCACAACCGATGTGTGGCATGCCTTTATCGCCTACATCTGGCCTACAAGAAGTCCCTAGTTAGTATAAACTAGTTTTATTTTATTAAGCGGTATGATATATAAAGTATAAGTCCATTTTAGGAACCATATATGATTAATCTCACTATAGATGGAATTATTTATTTTTCATAACTTTTGCTAACCTTTTGTTTGAGACAGATGGAATGACCCATCATTCTGTCACATGATCTGTTAACACTTCACGAATAACAAATTCAACTTCATTTTTTTAAGAGATGAATTGGAAATTGTTCAAGGCACGAACAAATGTGAGATTGTACCCTAATAAAGTAAGTATTTCATCTAATTCTAATTCTTCAACTTTAGGGAAATGATCTTGAATACCAAAAATGTTGTCCTAGTGCTAATATATATGATGAATTAGATGGTACCTCAGATCATAAAAAATTTATGGATTTGTGATTGTTGGATTTTTCATAGCCTTGTCCTCTACCACTATCCATCAGAACTTGATGGTTATATTTTTCTTCCATATCTATATTTCCACCTATGTTATTCTATGTGGAAACCAGGTGATGATTTAATCTGGGTAACCGTTACAGCTCTAGAATTCCTTTTTAAAATGAAATTTTAGTATTCCTTTTTATGATGCGGGTTCCAATGAAAGAAACATTCAAGTAGTAAACCATTTATAACCCTGACAAATTACGAGGGCGAAATTCATTTTAAGGGTGGTACAATGTAACAGCCTGATATTTTATGAGAAATATTATTTTTAATTACTTTGATATCTTGTGTTGTACGCTACACCAAGATTAGCTAGTACTATTCGCAACACCGTATTAGCTTGCAGTATATGCAACACTATTCTAGGCTCGTGTTACACACAATTTCATGTTCGTTTTGTGCAACAATAAGTATATATTTTGTCTAATGTATAAATGAAATATGTTTTTAGTATGTTATACGCAACACCAAATGAAGCATTCAGTACACGCAACCCTGACTTGGATTGCATTACACACAATTAAGACCTTTTTCGATAGCGTTTGTAGTACGCAATAGCAAGATTCACCAAATGAGATATTATTATAATATTATTATGAACTAGCAGTTATGAATAGTAATACCAACTTTTTGAAATTTAATCTTGTAAAATGAACTTCATTTTTGGATTCGGAATATCGAAATTATCTTAGGGTGAAATTTTGGTATTTTTATGAAAACATTCAATTTTTGATAAATAGTGAAAACACTAGGTTACTATTTAAAAACCGACTTTTTATTTAAATAATTATTTATTTTATTTAAATTTATTTTAGGTAGAAATTTATACATAATACTAATATAAGTTCAATGTAATTCATTAGAGTCATTTTATAATAATTTTGGATATATAAAAATTTTATTGAACTTTTCTCTGTCTTTTACCCACCTCCTAGGAGAATTTTCAAATCTAAATAAAATATAATTTTACCGCTTCTGTGAATGAAATTTCAAAAATTAGAGAGACATGGTTGGTTATAGAAAGTAAAATGTGGTTCAATGAGATAAAAATGATTTTTGGTGAATAGTTACATTTTACTTTTCTTTACCACGGTTAAAAGTAAATAGGATAACTAGGTGAAAAATGGTATTACTATTACCCTAACACATCTCCAAATTATATTTGATAAGTTTAATTCGACCAAAAACAACCTTCGGAATAAAATATGACTATTTAGGTCCACTTGGATAAGATTAGGACACTTATTATTATTTTATTTAAAAAAGAGTTAAAATTGTTAAAATCAATGTTTAATAACTAAAACATTTTTAATATAGGGTTATAAATAAGATAAATTATAATATAAATATCCAGTAGAAATATAAAAAGATTTCATACATAATGGTATTTTATTTATAATTTTTTAACTTTAAATAATATAAATTATATATGACACAATGATGATGCTGTAATTAACTTTTTAAGGAAATATTAAAATAATTGATATTATAAATACCCAAATAAATGTAATTTGAGACATTATATATATTCCACTAATTTTATAGGTTAATATGACATGTTAGTATTGATTTAATTCACTTTTTTTGAACTAATCAGGTTGTTATAATTTTCACAAAAATAAATTACCAAATATTGTCAAAATTGACATAAAATAGTTTTTAAAAAAAATATTATATTATTAATTGTTATTTTATTCCTAAAAATCTAAGGATCGGCCAAATGATTTAGATAAAGATATATATATTAATAGTTAACCACTTGGGGTTCTTTTGGCTTGTTATAGTATGTTTATTAACCATATAGTGTAAGAAAACAAGAAGACACGGTAAAAGTTAAATTATTTAACTTAGAGTTAAATCTAAATGATAAGGTTAAAATAGTAACGTAAACTTGTCAGAATTATATTATATTAGATTATTTTTACCCATACCCAACTTAGAATCGTAATAAATCAATTTTGAGATATTAAAAACTGAATATGACTTTATAATAAAATAATATTTTGAGTTTTCGCAAAGGTGCCCCTCTCCTCCCTTATAAAAGGGAACCTCCTACCCCTCTTCCTCACACGACTTTGAGCCATCATGCTCGGAAAAACCATGAAACTTTGTCTTCTCCACATTCCTAAAATCATCCTAGAGGTCCTGGTCATCTTCAAAGACAAACCCTAGTGCCCTAAGAGGAGGTTAATAAGAGGTGCGTCAAAGAAGAGGTAATATCCATTACCGATCCTTTCCAATTTCATTCTTCTTCAACTTCTTCTTCTTTAGTTGTTTCATTATAAAGTAATAACCTCAGTATTACATATGTATTGATATGTTATTATAAATATGAAACAACCCGATTTCACCTTATATCCATCCTACGGAAAACAAAATCACCGCACGCGCGTACGTACGGAATACCGTCTCCATGCCGTGGTGTAATCTGTTTTTCACCACCACCTTACATGGATGGGTATAATTGTGTAAATAAATAACTATATATGATTATTGTAATGTGATATTGGTTATGAAATATTATACATAGACTTAAATAAAATTCCATGATCATTGGAATGGCATCATCGCTCGTGCGTACGTACGGACTACCATCTCCATGACGGGATGAGATTAATTCTCCCTTTTAACCATTCATGAATGATTATAAAGTATATATAATCAGTAATCACGAAATACATGACATAATAATTATACTAGATTTATGTATATATATATATATATGTATGTCATCTACTTAATTCCATTCAACTCAGTAAGGAAACGATAACAGCGTTCATGCATACGTACGACCTACTGTCTCCATGAACGGTGTATTTTTTTCCATTTATCGATCTATCATATATATATGTATATACTGAATATATATTATATATAAATCATTTTTTACATTATTTAATTATGTAAATCAGGATATAATTAATAATATCAATAAAAACACTTCAAAACACGTGTGATAAATAAAACTATTTTTACCCAAAATGCTGCTATAACCAGGAATTTAAAAAGAACGGGTAATATAAAGTCACAAGTAAACCATATATGATATCATAACAATGAATATGATTATTTAATTATTATATAACATTATTTATATCATTGTACAGGAGGTTCGGATACGTACAAAGCATATCGGACCTAAGGTAAGGGATAATGTTGGAATCTCATTTTTATCAGAGATTACATATTTGTATGTATTTGCTGGAGATATATTTTTCATCAAATTCAATAAAAATGATTTCATAAAGTGTTTAATATTCATCCTTGTATGTTTAAAGTTATTCTTACCCTTATTTGACTTTTACTTTGGGTTATGGATGGAATCTTTCTTTTGTTTATCATGCGTGGTACTTTTTGACTTTTCTGTTAAAAGTATGAGGATATTGTTTTTTTAACGTATACAACATTAAGGGATTTTTACAGTTTCATAACACCTTGTTTTCAGGAAGCTTACAATACATGAGTTCATTACTATTTTCAAAAAAAATTATTTTCTTTTATAATTTCATGACATTTTGTGAAAAGAAAATGATTTTGAATAAGAAAGGATATTTTCTTCAAGAATTCATTTCAAGTGTTTTATCAAAACAATTATCCATCTAATATGACATTATTTCATATGAGTATGTTTCAATTATAATGTCTCTATGATTTATATGGTTTCACTTTTCTGATGATGAAATGATATCCATTTGTTTTATATGGATTATGTTATGATGGGATTATGTTTATGAAACCCATTTTATTCTTTGGGTTATGATGAATGATTTATGTTTATGTTGTGGCATAGGTAAGAATGATTTCATTTTGAGATGGGTGGGGCCTATATGTCCCTCCAATGCATTGGGAAATGATTTATATCTCATGAGATAGACATGGCAAGAAGGACAAGTTAAACCGGTTCAGTAATACAAGACTGGAATGAGGAGTGAACTCGATTCAGAAAGGGACTTTGTCCACTATGATGGTCTTGGAAGGAATGTCTTGGAAAATATGGAAATCATAACACGTGTTTAATGATTATCCACAATTACATGTTTTATTCCCATGCTATTTTATCATGATTTATGTTCCATTAGGATATATTCCTTATGTACTTCCATGATTTATGTCTTTGCTCAAAGATTTTGATGTTTAGATTTTATGTTCATGTTTTTGCATTCAAATGATTATGGATTGTTTTATGTTCTCCATGTTTACCCTTACTGGGCATTTGAGCTCATCCTTTTTATGTTTTATTTTCCCCAGGATTTAAAGAATGGTTTTAGGTATGAAAATAAAAGGGGATGATATTTATGGGAGATGTTGATGATCTTTTCCCAAGATTAGAAGATAATATTCCGAGTTTCCAAAGACACTAAACTATTACGGTCCTTTGGTATCTATTTTAATTATTTATCAAGTATTCTGAAAAAGTAATGTAATGTCCATGTACGTCATTCTTTGGGTCTCTACAGTTGGTATCAAAAGCAAAAGAGGTAAGAATGTATCTGATCGTTGGGAACTCTCACATGTGAGCGTTGGACGAAGCTTGATTCTCCTCCTACGGGCTTCCTGAGGATTTGGATGCCCTGGGGATGGTGGTGTGTCTCACCCAGGGGGTGTAGCCGCCGATGGATTTCCCTGATATGTATCAATTATAGTACACTAGATGTAAATCTTGATCATTATAGTTGGTATTAGAGGAAAGGTTTAGTTAACCTTTGGAAACTAATATGCAAAAATTTTAGTGAAATCCTAGAGATATTTATAAGGTATGTGTAGGGATTTCCCTAAGGATAAGTAAAACTATAGGTTATTGTACTAGAATTACAGTAATGATATTATAATTAATACTAATATGTTAGATATTAAAGGTACTCCCCCTTTATTATATTGTTTTCCTAGCACGATTTTTCCTCTCAAACTATTCTTTTTGGGTTTTAGAAGATGGTTCGAATCCTAAAGAACAATTTTGATCAGTGTAATGGATGATGCAATGATTGTCCTCCTGATCTAACCAATGATATGGGAGATGGTGTGCACAATATTATTTCTATACTTACACAAGCTATTAATCATCGTGGACTTCCAAATGAGTAGAGAAAGGAGAAAAATTCTGTTGAATCCTTCACGAGGCAGCGTCCACCTTCATTCTGCAAGTCTACTAATCCATTAGTGGAAGAACGATGGATCAATACCACTAAAAAGTTATTTTCAGTCTTGCAATGTTCTGAACATGATAATGTCATCTTAGCAGTATATCGTTTGGAATGTGAAGCTGATCAATGGTGGAATCTTATCAAGAGTACAAGGCCCCATGATGAAATTGAAACTATGGAATGGAATGTGTTCAAAAACTTTTTTTATTAAGTATTTCCCTCATATTCTTTGAGAAAAGTTAGAAAAGGAGTTTCTTGAACTTAAGCAAAAGGATGATGAATCTGTTGGTATATACGAGGTGAATTTTACAAGGCTTGCAAGGTATGCATCTGGATTTATCATTCAAACTGAAAGCAATGTTGATCAATTTATTTGTGGCTTAAAACCAAGTCTTAAAAAGGAATTACTGATAAGAGAATTCAGTAGATATGAATAAATTGTGAATTGTGCTATCAAGGTAGAACTGGATGTTGGTGTTATGCATCCATCTCATGGTTTTGAGAAGAAACGAAAGATAGAGTTCAAGGAAAAAACTCAGAAAAATTGTGAAAAGAAGGTGAATGTTTTTTTATGCTCAAAATGAGGAAAGTATCTTGTTAGAGATTATCTAAAAGGAACTAGAAAATATTTCAAGTGTGGAAAATAAGGTCATTGAGCAGCTGAGTGTCGAAGTAATGGAAAAAGGGTTGCTAATGATGTGAATAATGAAATGACTGCATATAATGCACCAGCAACACTTCAATGCTTCAAGTGAAATGAAATGGGGAATTATGCTAATCAATGCCCTAATCCAAGGGTTAATGATGATCGACTCGAGCAACTACTTAAGGAAAAGGTCAAAGGGAAGTCACATGCGATCACTATTGGTGATGTTGAATATGACAAAGATGTAGTGAAATGATTAAGTGTTTATGTAATGGGATTCCAAAATAATGTTGTATATAGCATCGTGGAATATTAGAATATTTATGTATTGGTCTATTATGGTTTTCAATAATTTTATGATACTGGTAACCATGGAAAGTTATTGAGGTATTTTTGGAAAGATGGTGATATGCGAATAATGAAGTGATAAGGAGAAAATGAATTGTTTAATAGTATTCATGAGCTCATGACTGATATAAGGACACGTTTATATCATGGTTTGAGTATATAGAATTTCTGGATTTTGGGGAAAGAGTTAACTTTTGACAGGATTCATTGTTTTGACTAAGATTCAATGGGTATTTATTTTTCAAGAGAATACAAGATTAAGGTATTCACATGTTTTGAATAAGATCAACAAGATATATCTTTTGATATATGAGGGATAAACGATGGTATTCACGAGCTTGTTATATGACATTTTATGTAATCGTTCTCTTTATACTATGAGTTTGGAAAGAAGTATTTTGGATAAGACTAGATATTGGAGTGGATTATGTTGAACATAAGTTAGTATTGTTTAAGGCTAGAAATTTTTAGTCAATATTATTGATATAATGTTATAATATTGACAATCTACAGAATAGGTGACAACCCGTCACGTCGGACTAGGCTCTGGGAATCGAACTCACAACTGAAGTGCGACATGCCATTATCACCTACCTCTGGCCTACAAGAAGTCCCTGGTTAGTACAAACTAGTTTTATTATATTAAGTGGAATGATATATGAAGTATAAGTCCATTTTAGGAACCATATATGATTAATCTCACTATAGATGGACTTATTTATATTTGATAACTTTTTCTAACCTATTGTTTGAGACAGATGGAATGACCCAACATTCTGTCACAAGATCTGCTAACACTTCACGAATGACAATTTCAACTTCAATTCTTTAAGAGATGAAGTGGAAATTGTTCAAGACATGAACAAAGATGGGATTGTACCTAAAAAAAGTAAGTATTTCTTCAAAATTAAAATTCTTCAACATTAGGGAAATGATCTTGAAAACCAAAAATGTTGTCCTAGTGCCCTTATATCTGGCGAATTAGATGGTACCTTAGATCATCACAAAATTATGGATTAGTGATTGTTGGATTTTTCATAGCCATGTCCTCTACCACTATCCATCAGAACAAGATGATCATATTTTTCTTCCATATCTATATTTCCACCTATGTTCTCTTATGTGGAAAACCGGCGATGAGTTAATCTGGGTAACTGTTACATCTCTGACATTACTTTTTAAAATGAAATTTTAGTATTCCTTTTTACGATGTGGGTTCCTAGGAATGAAACTTTCAAGTAGTAAACCATTTATAACCCCGACGAATTTCGAGGGTGATATTCATTTTAAGGGCGGTAGAATGTAACAGCCTGAGATTTTATGTGAAATATTATTTTTAATTACTTTGATTTGTTTTGTTATACGCTAGACCAAGATAAGCAAGTACTATACGCAACACCGTATTAGCTTACAGTATACACAACACTATTCAAGGCTCATGTTACACACGATTTCATGTTTGTTTTGTGCAATGTTAATTATAGATTTTGTCTAATGTATAAATGAAATATGTTTGGATTATGTTATATAGAACACCAAACGGAGCTTTCACTACACGCAGCCTTGACCTGGATTGCATTACACACAATCAAGATATTTTTCAATAACGTGTGTAGTACGCAATACCAAGTTTCACCAAAGGAGATATTATTATAATATTAGTATGTACTGGCTGTTATGAATAGTAATACCCAATTTTTGAAATTTAATCATTCAAAATGAACTTTTTTTTTGGAGTCAGAATATCGAAATTATCATAGGGTGAAATTTTGGTATTTCTCTGAAAAATTCCAATTTTTGATGAATAGTGAAAACACTGGGTTACTATTTAAAAAACTACTTTTTATTTAAATAATTATTTATATTATTTAAATTTAATTTAGGTATAAATTTATACATAATGCCAATATAACTTCAATGTAATTCATTGGAGTCATTTTATAAAAATTTTAGAAATATAAAAAGTTTATTGAACTTTTCACCGTCTTTTACCCACCTCCTAGGAGAATTTGAAAATTTACATAAAACATAATTTTACCGCTTATGTGAATAGAATTTCAAAACTCCAAGAGACACAGTTGATGTTAGAAAGTAAAATTTGGTTCAATGAGATAAAAATAATTTTTGGTGAATAGTAACTTTACTTTTATTTACCATGGTTAAAAGTAAATAGGGTAATTATGGGTAAAAATGATATTAATACTACTCTAACACATGTCCTGATTGTATTGGATAAGTTTAATTCGACCAAAAATAACTTTAGAAATAAAATATGACCATTCAGGTCCACTTGGGTATGATTAGGAAATTTATTATTATTTTATTTAAAAAAAGAGTTAAAATTGGTAAAATCAATGTTTAATAACTAAAAGATTTTTAATATCATGTAATAAATAAGATAAATAATACTATAAATATTCAGTAGAAATATAAGAAAATTTCCTACATAATGGTATTTTATTTATAATTCTTTGAATTTAAATAATTTAATTTATATATGACACAATGATGATGCAATAATTACGTTTTTAAGGAAATATTTACATATATGATATTAAAAATACCCAAATAAATGTAATTTTAGACTTTTTATAAATTCCACTAATTTTATAGGTAAATATGACATGTCATTATTGATTTAATTGACTTTTTTCTAACAAATCAGGTTGTTATAATTTTAACAAAAATCAATTACCAAATAGTATAAAATTGACATAAAATAGTTTTTAAAACAAATATTATATTATTAATTGTTGTTTTATTCATAAAAATCTAAGGATAAGACAAATGATTTATATAAGGATATATATATTAATAATGAACCACTTGGGATTCTTTGGCTTGTTATATTTTTTTATTAACCATATAGTGTAAAAAAACAAGACGACATGGTAAAAGTTAAATTATTTAACTTAGAGTTAAATCTAAATGATAAGGTTACAATAGTAACCTAAACATGTCCAAATTCTATTGGATGAGAGGAGATCCATTCATCCCCACCATAGCTTCAAAAAAATCAATTTGGAGCTATTAAAAACCATATATGACTTTATAATAATATAATATTTTGAGTTTTTCCAAAGGTGCCCCTCTCCTCCCTTATAAAAGGGAACCTCCTCCCCCACTTTCTCACACCACTTTGAGCTATTATTCTAGGCCAAACCCGGCCTATTTCTCTTCTCCACTTTCTTAGAAACATCCTAGAGGTCCTGGTCTTCTTCAATGACCAACCCTAGTACCCTAAGAGGAGGTTAAGAAGAGGCGCATCAAAGAAGAGGTAATATCCATTACTGATCCTTTCTAATTTCTTTCATCATCAACTTCTTCTTATTTAGTTGTTTCATTATTAAATTATAACATCAGTATTACATATATAATTATATGTTATTATAAATATGAAACAACCCCATTTCACCTTCTATCAATCCTACGGAAAATGAAATCACCGCGCGTGCGTACATACGGAATACCGTCTCCATGCCGTGGTGTAATCAGTTTTCCACCACCACCTTACATGGATGGGTATAATGGTGTAAATAAATAACTATATATGATTATTGTAATGTGATATTGATTCTGAAATATTATACACACTTAAATACAATTCCACGATCATGGGAATGGTATCATCGCTCGTGCGTACGTACGGACTACGGTCTCCACAACGCGATGAGATTCATTATCCATGTTAACCAGTCATGAATGATTGTAAAGTATATATAATAATTAATCAGGAAATATATTACATAATAATTATACTGTATTTATTTATATATATATTTATGTCAACTACTTAATTCTATTCAATTCAATAACAAAATGAAAACAGCGTTCATGCGTACGTACGACCTACTGTCTCCATGAATGGTGTATTTTATTCAATTTATCGATCTATCATATATATATATATATATGTATATACTAAATATATATTATATATAAATCATGTTTTACATTATAGAATTGAATAAATCAGGATATAAGTAATAATATCAATTACAACATGCCCAAACACGTACGATAAATAAAACTATTTTACCCAAAACGCTGCTTTAACCTGGAATTTACAAAAGAACGTGTAATATAAAGTTATAATTTACCCATATATGAAATCATAATAATGAATATGATTCTGTAATAAGTAAATTACATTATTTAAATAATTTTATAGGAGGTATGGAAATGTACAAAGCATATCGGACCTAAGGTAAAGGATAATTTTGCAATCTCATTTTTATCCGAGATTGCTTATTTGTAAGAATTTATTGGTGTTATATTTTTCTTCCATGTCCATAAATATGTTTTCATAAAGAGTTTAATATTCTTCCATTTATGTTTAATGTTATTTTTACCCTTCATTGACTTTTACTTTGGGTTATGGATGAAATTTATCTTTTGTTTACCATACATAGTACATTTTGAATTTTCCATTAAAAGTATGAGGATATTGTTTTTTTAACTTATACGGAATTAACGGATTTTTACAGTTTCATAACATCTTATTTTAATGAAGATTACTCTACAATATTAATATTTTCAACAAAATCCTTTTCTTTGAAAATTGAATGATATTTTGTGAAAATAAAATGATTTTGAATAAGAAAAGATATTTTCATCAAGAATTCATTTCAAGTGTTTTAACAAAACCTTTTACATCTAAGATGGAATTATCTCATATGTGTATGTTTCATGTATAATGTGTCTATGATTTACATGGTTTCACATTTCTTTTGATGAAATGTTATCCATTTGTTTTATATGGATTATTTTATGATGGGATGATGTTTATAAAACCCATTTTATTCTTTGGGTTATGATAAATGATATTTGTTTATGTTGTGGCACAAGAAAGAATGATTTCATGTTGAGATGAGTTGGACCTATATCTCCTTCTAATGTATTCGGTTATGACTTATATATCATGATATTGACATGGCTACAATGGCATGTTAAACCGGTTATGTAATAGAAGACTGGAACGAGGAGTGAACACGATTTAGAAAGGGAGTTTGTCCACTAAGATGGTCTTGGCAGCAATTCCTTGGCTAATATGGAAATCAAAACATCTGCTTAATGGTTTTCCACAATTACATGTTTTATTCCCATGCCATTTTATCATGATTTATGTTCCATTATGATATATGTCTTACGTACTTCCAGGATTTATGTCTTTGCTGAAGATTTTGATGTTTAGATTTTATGTTTATGTTTTTGCATTCAAATGTTAATGGATTGTTTTATGTTCTCTATTTTTACCCTTAATGGGAATTTGAGCTCAGAATTTTTATTTTTTCATTTCCCCATGATTTAAATAAATGTTTTAGGTATGAATATAAAATGGGAAGATATTTATGGGAGATGTTGAATATCATTCACCAAGATTAGAAGATTATATTCCGAGTTTCCAAAGCCACTAAACTATTACGGTCATTTGGTGTCTGTTTTTATTATGTATTAAGTATTCGGAAAAAGTAATGTAATATCCATGTATGTCAAGATTTGGTTCTATATAGTTGGTATCAGAGGCAAAGGAGTTAGGAATGTATCCGATCCTTGGGAACTCCCCCATGTGAACGTTGGACGAAGCATGGCTCTCCACCCAAGGGCTTCATAAGGAAATGGATTCCACTGGGGATGGTAGTGTGTCCCACCAATGGGGTGTAGCCACCCATGGAGTGCCTTGATAGGTATCAATTATAGTCCACTTGAAGTAATTCCTGACCATTAAAGTTGGTTTCAGAGGAATGGTTTAGTTAACATTTGGAAACTATGATGCAAAAACTTTAGTGAAATCCCTAGAGATATTTATAAGGAATGTCCATGGATTTTCCTAAGGTAATGTATAAGTATAGCTTATAGTCATAGAATTATGGTAACAATAATAGAATTAAACCTAATATTTTAGATATTAAAGGTACCCCCCCTTTATTATGTTGTTTTCCTAGCATGATTTTTCCTCTCAAACTATTCTTTTTGGGTTTTAGATGTTTGCTGAAACCTGAAAGAACCATGTTGATCAATGTAATGGACGATGAAATGATTGTCCTCCTGATCAAACCAAAATTATGGGAGATGGAGTGCACAATCTTATATCTATACTTACACAATATATGAATCATGATAGACTTCCAAATGAGCTTAGAAAGGAGAAATATTCTGTTGAATCCTTCATAAGGCAGTGTCCACCTTCATTCAGCGGGTCTACAGATACATTAGTGGTTGAACAATAGATCAGTACCACTGAAAATATATTTTCAGTCATGAAATGTTCTGAACTCAATAAAGTCATCTTAGCAGTATATCGTTTGGATGGTGAAGCTAATCAATGGTGGAATCATATCGAGAGTACAAGGCCCCAAGATGAAATTGAAACTATGGAATGAGATGAGTTCATGAACTTTGTTTTCAATAAGTACTTCCCTAATATTCTTCGAACAAAGATGGAAAAGGAATTTCTTAAACAGAATCAAAAGGATGATGAATCTGTTGGTATATACAAGGTGAGTTTTACAAGTCTTGAAATGTATGCAGCTGGATTTATCATTCAACCTGAAAGAAAATTTTATTGATTCTTCAGTTGCATAAAACCAAGTCTTCGAAGGGTATTAACGGTAAGAGACTTCAGTATCTATGATGAAATTGTGTGTCTTGATATCAAGGACGAACTGGAATTTATTGTTACACATCCAACCCATGGTTTTGAGAAGAAACGAATGATGGAGTTCAAGGAAAAATATCAGAACAATGGTGAAAAGATGGTGAATGTTTATTTATGCTCAAAGTGTGGAATGAAGCATGGTGGATACTGTCTAATAGGTAATAGATAATGTTTCAAGTGTGGAAAAGAAGGTCATCGAGCAGTTGAGTGTCGATGTAATGAAAAAAGGGTTGCTAATGACGTGAATAAAGAAAAGACTACAGATAATTCACCACCAACACATCAATACTTCAAGTGCAATGAAATGGAGCATTATGTTAATCAATGCCCTAATTTTAGGGTTAATGATGATTGACATGAGAAACCACTTAAGGAAAAGAAAAAAGGGAAGTCACATGAGATCACTATTGGTGATGTTTAATATGACAACGATGTGGTGGAATGATTAAGTGTTTATATAATGGGATTCCAAAATAATTTTGTATATAGTATTGTGGAATATTGTAATATTTATGTATTGGTATATTGTGGTTTTCAATAATTTTATGATATCGGTGACCATGGAAAGTGATTGAGATATTTTTGGAAAGAAGATGATATTCCACTAATGAAGGGATAAGGAGAAAATGAATTGATTGATAGTATTAATGAGCTCATGATTGATATAAGGAAAAGGTTATATTATGGTTTGAGTATATAGAATTTTTTGGATTTTGTGGAAAGAGTTATCTTTGACAGCATTCATGTTTTCACTAAGATTCAACAGGTATTCATTTTTCAAGAGAATACAAGACTAAGGTATTCACATGTTTGGAATGAGATCAACAAGATATATCTCTTGATATATGAGGGATAAACGATGGTATTCATGTGCTTGTTATATGAACTTTTTTGTAATCATTATCATTATACAATGAGTTTGGAAAGAAGTATTTTGGATAAGCCTAAATATTGGAATGGATTATGTTGAACATAAGTTAGTATTGTTTAAGGATAGAATTTTTTTTCAATATTATTGATAAAATGTTATAATAGTGACAATCTGCAGAACAGGCGGAAAGGCATCACGTCAGACTAGGCTGTGGGAATCGAACTCACAACCGATGTGCAACATGCCTTTATCGCCTACATCTAGCCTGCAAGAAGTCACTGGTAAGTATAAACTAGTTTTATTATATAAATCGGTATGATATATGAAGTATAAGTCCATTTTAAGAACCATATATGATTAATATCACTATACATGGACTTATTTATGTTTGATAACTTTTGATAATCTTTTGTTTGATATAGATGGAATGAACCATCATTCTATCACATGATCTGCTAACACTTCAGAAATGACAAATTCAAAGTCATTTCTTTAAGATATGAAGTAGAAATTGTCTAAGGAATGAACAAAGGTTATATTGTACAGAAATAAAGTAAGTATTTCTTCTAATTAAAATTCATCAACTTTAAGGAAATGATCTTGAAAACAAAAAATGTTGTCGTAGTTCCCTTATTTCCGATGAAATAAATTGTACCTTAGATCTTCACAAATTTTTGGCTTTGTTATTGTTGGATTTTTCAAAGCCATGTCCTCTACCACTCTCCATCAGAACATGATGGATATATTTTTCTTCCATATCCATATTTCCACCTATGTTCTCCTATGTGGAAACCTGGTGATGAGTTAATCTGGGTAACTGTTACATCTCTCGCATTCCTTTTTAAAATGAAATTTTATTATTCCTTTTTACGATGTGGGATCCTATGAAAGAAAATTTTAAATAGTAAACCATTTATAACACTGACGAATTTCAAGGGTGAAATTCATTTCAATGGGGGAAGAATGTAACAGCCTGGGATTTTTTGAGAAATATTATTTTTGATTACATTGTTGTCTTGTGTTGTACACGACACCATGATTAGCTAGTACTATACGCAACACCATATTAGCTTCCAGTATACGCAACACTATTCATGGCTCGTGTTACACACAATTTTAAGTTTATTTAGTGTAACATTAAGTATAGATTATGCCTAATGTATAAATGAAATAAGTTTTAATTATGTTATATGCACCACCAAATGGAGCATTCACTACACGTAGCCCTGACTTGGCTTGCATTACATACAATCGAGACCTTCTTCGATAGCGTGTGTAGTACGCCATACCATGTTTCACCAAACGAGATATTGTTATAATATTATTATGAACTAGCCATTATGAATAGTAATACACACTTTTAAAAAAAAGTTCTTTCAAAATGAACTTCATTTTTGGATTCAGAATATCGAAATAACCTAAGGGTGAAATTAATGTATTTTTCTGAAAATTTTCAATTTTTGATGAATAGTGAAAACACTGGGTTACTATTTGAAACTAGACTTTTTATTTAAATAATTATTTATTTTATTTATATTTATTTTAGGTACAAATTGATACATAATACCAATATTTGTTTAATGTAATTCATTTGAATGATTCTATAATAATTTTAGATATATAATAATTTTATTAAACTTTTCACCGTCTTTTACTCACCTCCTATGAGAATTTGCAAATTTACATAAAACATAATTTTACCGCATCTATGAATAGAATTTATAAAATTTGAGAGACACGGTTGATGTTAGTAAGTAAAATGTTGTTCAATGAGATAAAAATATTTTTTGGTGAATAGTAATTTTTTACATTTATTTACCACGGTTAAAAGTAAATAGGTTAATTAAGGGTAATAATGATATTACTATTACCCTAACACATGTACAAATTATATTGGATATTTTTAATTAGACCAAAAATAGCCTTAGGAAAAATATGACCATTTAGGTCCACTTGGATAAGATTAGGACACTTATTATTATTTTATTTAAAAAGGAGTTAAAATTGTTAAAATCAAAGTTCAATAACTAAAACATTTTTAATATAGGGTTATAAATAAGATAAATTAGACTATAAATATTCCATAGAAATATAAAAATATTTAATACATAATTTTATTTTATTTATAATTTTTTGACTTTAAATAATTTAATTTATATATGACACAATGATGATGCAATAATTACATTTTTAAGGAAATATTAACATAATTTATATTATAAATACCCCAATAAATGTAATTTGAGACTTTTTATACATTCCACTAATTATATAGGTTAATATGACATGTTAGTGTTGATTTAATACACTTTTTTCGATCTATTCAGGTTGTTATGATTTTCACAAAAATCAATTTCCAAATAGTGTCAAAAATGACATAAAATAGTTGGTAAAGAAAAATATTATATTATTAATTGTTATTTTATTCCTAAAAATCAATGGTTTCAGAAAAATGACATAGATAAAGATATATATATTAATAATGAACCACATGGGGTTCGTTTGGATTGTTATAGAATGTTTATTATCCATATAGTGTATGAAAACAACAAGACACGATAAAAGCTAAATTATTTAACTTAGAGTTAAATATAAATGAAAAGAATAAAATAGTAACCTTAACTTGTAAAAATTCCATTGGATGAGATTATTTCGACCACTCCCCACCTTAGCTTCGAAATAAATCAATTTATAGATATTAAAAACCAAATATGACTTTATAATAAAATAATATTTTCAGTTTTTCCAAAGGTTCCCCTCTCCTCCCTTATAAAAGGGCACCACCTCCCCCTCTTCCTCACAACACATTGAGCCATAATGCTCAGACAAAACATGCCAATTTATCTTCTTCACTACCCAAGAAACATCCTAGAGGACCTGGTATTCTTTAAAGACCAACCCTAGTTCCCTAAGAGGAGGTTAAGAAGAGGCGCGTCAAAGAAGAGGTAATATCTATTACAGATCCTTTCAAATTACTTTCTTCTTCAACTTCTTCTTCATTAGTTGTTTCATTATAAATTAACAACAAAATTATTAATTATATACTGATATGTTATTATAAATATGAAATAACCCCATTTCACCTTCTATCCTTCCTACGGAAAACAAAATCACCGTGCATGCGTACGTACGGAATACCGTCCCCACGCCGTGATGTAATCAGTATTTCCACCACCACAATACATGGTTGGGTATAATAGTGTAAATAAATAACTATATATGATTATTTTAATGAGATATTGATTCAAAAATATTATACATACACTTCAATAAAATTCCATGATCATGGGAATGGCATCATCGTTTGTACGTACGTACGGACTACCGTCTCCACGACGGGATGAGATTCATTCTCCATGTTAACCATTAATGAATGATTATAAAGTATATATAATAAGTATTCATGAAATATATGACATAATAAAGATACAATATTTATGTATATATATATGTATGTCATCTACTTAATTCCATTCACTTCAATAAGGAAACGAAAACAACGTTCATGAGTACATACAGCCTACCGTCTCCATCAACGGTGTATTTCATTCCATTTATCAATCTATCATATATATATATATATATACTGAATATATATTATATATAAATCATGCTTTACATTCTGGAATTAAGTAAATAAGAATATGTGTAATAATATCAAGAACTAAAATTCCATACACGTATCATAAATAAAACGATTTAACCCAAAACGCTGCTTTAACATGGAATTTAGAAAAGAAAGGATAATATAATGTCATAATTAAACCATATATGATATCATAACAATGAATATGATTCCGTAATATGTAAATGACATTATTTAAATCATTATACAGGAGGTTTGGATACGTACAAAGCATATCGGACCTAAGGTAAGGGATACTTTTGCAATCTCATTTTTATCCGAGATTTCTTATTCGTAAGTATTTACTGGGGTTATATTTTTTTATCCATGTCCATAAAAATGTTTTCATAAAGTGTTTAATATTCTTCCATATATGTTTAATTTTATTTTTACACTTATTTGAATTTTACTTTGGGTTATGGATGGAATGTTTCTTTTGTTTACCAAACGTGGTACTTTTTGAATTTTCTGTTAAAAGTACAAGGAGAATGTTTTTTTAACTTATACGAAATTAATGGATTTTTATGGTTTCATAACACCTTATTTTCATGAAGCTTACTCTACAATATTTCATGAATATTTTCTACAAAATTATTTTCTTTGAAAATTGGATGACATTTTGCAAAAATAAAATGATTTTCAATATGAAGGGATATTTTCCTCAAGAATTCACGTCAAATGTTTTATCAAAACCATTTTCCATATAAGATGAAATTATTTCATATGTGTATCATTCATGTATAATGTCTCTATGATTTACATGGTTTTAATTTTTTTATGATGAAATGATATCCATTTGGTTTATATGGATTCCGTTATGATGGAATGATGTTTATGAAACCCATTTTCTTCTTTGAGTTATGATGAATGATTTTGTTTATGTTGTAGCACAAGTAAGAATGATTTCATTATGAGATGGGTGGGACCTATATATCTCTCCAATTTATTGGGTAAATATTTATATCTCATGAGAGTGACATTGCTGGAACGGCAAGTTAAACTAGTTCAGTATTACAGGACTGCAACAAGGAGTGAACATGATTCAGAAAGGGGCTTTGTCCACTAAGATGGTCATGGCAGCAACACCTTGTTTAATATGGAAATAATAACATGTTATTAATGGTTTTTTACAATTAAATGTTTTATTACCATGACATTTTATCTTGATTAATGTTCCATTATGATATATGTCTTATGTACTTCCAAGATTTATGTATTTTCTCAAGATTTTGATGTTTAGATTTTATGTTCATGTTTTTGAATTAAAATGTTTATGGATTGTTTTATGTTCTCTATGTTTACCCTTACTGGGCATTTGAGATCACCCTTTATATGTTTTCTTTTCCCCGGGATTGAAAGAAAGGTTTTAGGTATGAAAATAAAAGGGGAAGATCTTTATGGGAGATGTTGAAGATCTTTTACCAAGATTAGAAGAGTATATTCTGAGTTTCCAGAGAAACTAAACTATTACGGTCCTTTAGTGTCTGTTTTTGTAATGTATTTAGTATTCCACAACAATAATGTCATGTCCAGTTACGTCAAGCTTTGAGTCTCTACAATTGGTATCAGAGGCAAAGGAGGTATGAATGTATCCGATCCTTGGGAACTCTCAAATGTGAGCATTGGAAAAAGCATAGCTCTCCTTCCAAGGGCTTCATGAGGAAATGGCGGCCACTGGGGATTGTGGTGTGTCCCGCCCATGGGGTGTAGCTTCCCATGGAGTGCCCTGATAGGTAACAATTATAGTCCACTGGAAGTAATTCTAGACCGTTATAAAACTCTTGGGAAGCACAAAGTACAATTCTTGTAGTTACATTGTATGAAACTAATTTATAAGAGACTCTCTAGGGAAGCCCTCAATCGTCAATTGCCTCTTTAGTGTACCACTCTAGGTTCACATATCCATGAGCAACCATGTCGTGCGTAAACGACTACCAGTTTTCCTATGCAAGTTCAACAACTACTCGTGTAATAGCTACAATGCATCAAAAGCATATAGACAGTAGTCAGTTCATGCAGTCAATTATATCAGGGTAGGAAAACAATGCAACAACGTCTGCCTCACAGGCATCCTATCCCAAACGGTGATAAAGAACCAAAAAAATAGAAACACTGATGGGGTGATCCTAAAACAAGCAATACAACCTATATTATTATCAATTAACTTCAACATAATAATCAATATAAGGTCATTTAACAATTAGATCAAAATCCCTAATCCTAGACACCAGATATTGGGGTATCTGACACTTTTTCCATCAAAAATCAATGACATTAAACATAAAGAAACAAACCACATACCTCGATCCTAGTAGATAGATTTATGAAAACCTCAGCATGAGAATCGACCTTTAATAGAGAATATATGAATAAAATGATTAATCTTTCATCCTTAGATAACTATAATAATAGAAGGAATCAGAAAACGTGGCCAAAGAAGAACCAAGAACTCACCGCTGCGATTCTATAGCAATTGATGGCTTTGATTCGGATATCCGGTGACGAATCAGTGGCTCGGAGAAGATCTGCAACCATACCCTCGATCTCGGTTGATGAAGCTGGAGAAGAAGGTGGTTTTGAGGTTAATATGTGACCCCTCTCCCTTTAATTAAAAAAAGAAAGTACACAAGGTGTACTTTTGGAGTACACGACAGGCACTAGGATTTTCCCTACCCCGAATTAAGCGGCCTCCACATCACCCCTACTTGGTTGTGTGTGTGGCCATGACATGAAAAACACACAGCCTCGAGTGGAATCAAAGTACACGGTGTGTACATATAAAATTTCCAGATTCCCCTCTTTTTCCAAAAAATTACTAGAAAAGGAAAAAACATACCTGAAAAGAAGGTCCAGTTTCATACAGTTATATACACTATTTATCCATAGAACCACAATCGATTGAATTTTGAGTGGTAACATTCGTGTTTTTTGTTAAACGTTTTCTAGTTGGAAGTGAGGGAAGAATGAGTTGGTATTTAGAATTGATGAGGGGTAGTTTTAACACTTAAAGTATTGGTTATTTTTTTATCCAAGAAAACCATGTTTAGATGAAATAATTTAAAACAAATTTTATATCTAATTATTGATACAATGTGGTTTTTATTTCCTTTATGAGTTGAAATAATTTGTGTAAAACCACCCACCCACCCCACATAAAGCATAGTAACCAAAAATAGTGTTTATAAAATAAAAAAAATCCAATTTCATTAAAAAAATATTATGTATAAATTTATAAATGTAAATTTGAATTTAAAATTAATTAATATACTCTTTAAATGGTATTTTTGGTTAAATAAAATGTTACATAATCTTTTATCATTCTAACATCATAATTATTCCATAAAAATTGTGGTACCCATTAAACAAGAATCTCAACATCTTCATCAAAAAATCAACTTCATAAAAAAAATTATATCATTAATCCTAAGATAATTATGAGTTTATAATTCTAAAAATAAAATACATTTTATGAAAATAATTTTACAAATTTGAAAACCTTATATTTAAAATAAAAGTACAAATTTATTAAAAATTATTACTTTTTATATCATTATAAATTTTTAGATAGTTATAAAAATAAAATAGGGATTTGATAGAATATTTTAAATTTATATTTATCAGAAAAAATTCATATATATATTTCTTAAAAATGAATATTATTTAAAATTTAAAAAAAAATCATAAATTAAAATTTTATCAAATTTCAAAAAATACTATGGTGTTTTCGTTGTAATGAAAATATGTATTGTAATGGCCTGGGTTTTTGTGGTCCATTACTTTGTGAAAATATCATTTTGGGTTTTATGGTCTGGGAATCACGGTGGTGTAGGCCTACTGGTAGCCTTAGCCTACCGGTAGCAGGCCTACCGGTAGCTCGGTCTACCGGTAGCTGTTACCTACCGGTAGCTCGGCTACCGGTAGCTGCTGTCTACGGGTAGCGGCTGCCTACCGGTAGCTGCTGCCTACCGATAGCTCGGCCTACCGGTAGCTGCTGCCTACCGGTAGCCTAGCCTACTGGTAGCTCGGCCTACCAGTAGCTGCTGCCTACCGGTAGCTGAGCTACCGGTTTCTCTGGCCTACCGGTTGCTGCAGCCAACCGGTAGCTCCGCTACCGGTAGCTGTCACCGACTGGTAGCTCTCAGCTACTGGTTTCTCTGGCCTACCCTGTGGGTTATTTCCAGTAATGCTCCCTTTAGCGCAAATAGGGTTTTAAACCCTATTTTGACTCTTTTAAGCATGTTTTAAAGACCCGTAACACACATAAGGGTTTTAATTAAATACATAAACAATTAATGAGTCGGTTTAAACCACACGACCCACGAGTGGAGCCGTGTGGTCAACCCATGACCCCTACGCCTTACAGGGTCTCCCATTTTCTCCTCAACCGTCCGCGGCTCTTATAAACTAAGGGTTAGTCGTGGGTTCTCCTTTTCTCAATCGTGGATTCTCACAAACATCTTCTGGTGCATCGGTACCGCCGCATCGTTATCCGTAATGTTCCGCGCCCCTGGCCTAAACATCGATCATCTATCAACAAGTATGGAATTTCTCCTTTGCCTCTCTGTTTTGTGTATCATGCGGGGTGGGCGAGCTTTTGATTCCATAGAATTGGATAAACCAGACCTAATTAAAGATAATGAACGAATTCTATAAAGAAAGGAGGGGGGGTTGTGATCGTTAATGTTGTCTTATATTTTGATGCTGTTTCTTTTATGACAATCTTGTTGAGTTGTCATGGCGTATGCCTTTTGAAAATCGAGGTCGTTGGTGGTCATTGTTGTGCACTGATGAACACCTGCTGATGTTTTAAGTGACTTGTTTGTGGTTGTAAACACCTGCTGAGTAAATTGGTTAAGCACGTATATCCGACCAAATAAATTGAGGCACCAGGATTAATCCTTCTGTGATAACCCCGGTTAAAACCCACGAAAATTGAAATCATGGATTGTGTTAAGTCGTTTAAATCTGAAAATACAGGCTTGGACTTGCTTAGTGTTGGTGGAAGTGTTTTGGTGGTTTTATTTTACGAGTCGATTGTTGGAGATGTTGGAGGGGATGGGATCCCCTGTTCTTTTATGCTTTCAGTGGTTATGAAACTAGGGATGTGATCACCTATTGATGTTCCTTCGGTGTTCATGAGTTTCAATACTCGATGGTTACATGTCTATATCACAAACTCGGGTGGGATCCTCTATTGGTTAATAGATTGTTTAAATTGATGATTGACTAGACACTTTTCCTTGGTTATGGTTATGGTGTTAGTTGCCCACTAGTGCATGAACATATCTGAACATTAACACTGAACGTGAAATAATAATGGGACAAATGGGTTTGTTGGAGAAAGTAGTGACTTGGGACTTGGATGTAGTGGTGTTGTGGTCTGTAGGCTGGTTAGAAAAACCTAGGTTTTTGGTGAGTGCTTGTTACCATTATCTGTACTTGTAGTTTTGTGTTTCTTATTCGTGCCCCACCCAAGTTGAGCACTTAGTGCCGAACACCCCCATTTCATGGGGGAGGGTGTTTTTTCCAACACTATTCTTAGTTGCTGGTTATTATATCCTTTTCTCCTCCCATTCCCAGATAGCCCAATTATCATCGGGCTGGTTGTGATGGCCTGAGGTCCATTATTAGCCCAAGAACCATTGGGCAGGGTAGTGTGGTGGTTAGCCAGGTGTGTGCGGCAGGTGGTTTCCCAAGTGTCTTCGGGATGAGGCCCAGGTGTCTTCGGGTGTGGCAGTGGATCCTTTATCCCAGGTGTCTTCGGGAATGGTGGTGGTTGTTCTGGCCTAGGTGTTTTCCGGCGTGGTTACATATGATAGTTGTGGCCCAGGTGTGTGCAGGCGGGATTCGGCAGTGGGACTGCGTGTGGTTGTGGCCCAGGTGTGTGCGGGCGGGTGTGGCAGTGGGACTGTAGTGAGAATGGCGGGATTGGTCCGATGCGTAAGATGTCTCAATAACCAGTGGGAATGTGGCACGAGGTACCCGAACATCTATGTGCTCTGATTATATATATTACTTGACTTGTGTTATTTGGGGAGTTTGTCTTAGTGAGGCCTGGGGTGGATAGTTGACCTTGATATTTTTTTGGTTTACTCCTTTTCTCACGAGACTATAGTACGTTCCCCCACTTGTGCACGACAGTCTTTGGTTTTCCCTACTGAGTGTACATTTATACTCACCCTACGTATATAAAACTGCTTTCAGGTTTCCCGGAGTACTTCAAGGATCACGCAGGACCTTACTAACTCGGACCTTTGGTGCAGTTTCATTTGTTGTTTTCTTTTCATCTTTGGTACTTACCATGTAGTCACCTTTTGCACTTTGTGGCTTTTACTTTTGAAACATGCATGTGGGAACAATTTAGTTTTGGCTTTACTTTTCTTTCTTCCTTGGTGTTGTTGGGTTTTCTTCCCCTCATATCTTGATCCTATAAAATAAAAAGGGTAATGCCTTCCATTTGTGTGAAATTTCTATACCCTTTGTCCTAGTCGCCACTCCGGGACCTATTGAAGGCGGGTTTCGGGGGTCATTATATCTCCTTCAACTTAATGAAGGAAGGCCCTGGTAATCTGCTGACCCTACCCTCCTTTTGGTGAAGGCGGGTCATGACAGAATGGTATCAGAGGTGATGGTTGAGAGATAGGATGGAGTCTGGAGTTAGGCATGGTGAGGATTACATGGGATGGTAAGGCAACAGTCTTGGGTGACCTTGGCGCGTGAATTAGGCCAGGGAAGACCGGCTAGGACATGGGATTTTAGGGCCCCCCGTGATCCGATGCAAGGACTCTAGACCTACAGAATGACCAAGTGAGGCCACACCGATTGTAGGGTAGAGACCCAAGGAAAGGTACATGCATCATAATGAATTGTGTTCTTGTGTTTCTGGGATGTTTTGGTAATTAAGAATAAATAAAATTTTAAGAAGTTTATGAATGATATTATGCACTACTTGGGCTTAGGCATTCCTTGTTTACCTTGCAGCTACGGCACCTGGAAGGCGACCATGTGTGGTACAGGCGATCGAGGCCCTGGAGACTACATTGGAAAATCGGCAGAAAGCTGATCGAGAAGAAGAGGGTGAACAGTGGCAGAAGACTCTTCGAGCCTTCCAGCAACTGGCCCTCAAGAAGTATGAGGGCAGCACCTCCGATATGAAGACGGAAGGTTGGTTAGAGGAGCTAGTTATAGCCTTCAACCTGATTCGGGCCCCGACCAAGTACTGGGTTCCTCTGACCGTTAGCCATATGTGGGGAGCGACACGTTAGTGCTGGATGCTTTACCTGGGGGAGAGGAGAGAGTCTGAGGTGACTTGGGTGGATTTTAAGAAGGAGTTCCGGGTGGAATTCCTCTCCACGACAATGAAGGCAGAAAAGAGACAGGAGCTACTCTCCCTCCAATATGGGAGTATGTCCGTGAGGGAGATAGGGATCAAGTTCAAGGACCTCCTACGTTTTTCTCCGGACCTCTTTCCCGACGAGGAGTCTCGGGCAAGATGTTTAATGGAAGTGCCCCGACCCTCCCTCTAGTATGTTGTTACCCCCTTTACCCTGCCGACGTACTTGGAGGTCGCGAAGAAGGCCGAACTGGTGGAGAGGATGCATGCTCTAGGAGGAGTGTCACGAGAGGGGATCCAGCTAGGACCATCGAAGGGGAAGGCCATCAGCACCATGCCTCCAGCTTCAGGACCCTCTAGGTTCCGACCCGCAGGGAGCATACCGCAGCAGTTTCAGTTTCGATCCCCCGGCCCTCGCCCTTTTCCTACGGGCCAGGGACCACGATGTTTCATCTGTGGGAGCCCTGGGCATCTCTGGAGTTAGTTCCTAGAACGGGTGTAGTACAGCAGTGGCAGTCAGCCCCAGCACCCGCCCTAGTAGCAGCTTCCAGCCAGACCTTTCCAGCAGCAGCAACATGGACAGCGATCTCCCGCTCCTCCGAGGGCAGACGTAGGAGGCGGCCGACCTCAAGGCGCTCCACAGGGACCTTGACCAGGGCGTGGTCGGGGAGGTGGACGACAGCCGAGGGGCAGCGAAGCTGGGAGTGGACAGTTGCACGCTGCAGAGGCAGCAGTTCCAGCAGGGCCAGAGGTTGTTCGAGGTACGATGAGTCTGTTTAGCACTCTTGCTTATGCTTTGTTCTATATCAGAGCTTCACAATCCTTTGTCGCACCAATTCTAGCCCGTACCTTGGTTATAGATGTCGAGAGACTTCCAGTTCCCCTGGTGTTGAGCACACCAGTTGGAGGTCAGACTGACATGTTGTTCGTTTGTCGGGGATGTAGACTGATGATATGGCCACATCAGTCAGTTCGGGATCCTCTTATGCTACAGATTAAGCCATATGATGTCTTCCTAGGCATCGACTGGCTATTTTCTGTGTGTGCCGTCATTGATTGTTTCCGAAGAAGGGTGGTGTTCTCGGAATTAGACGGCCGACATGTTACCTTCACCGGCGAGCGGAGCAGTCCGAAGGGAAACAGGAGAGAGGAACCTCTCATCTCCGTGTTGACCGAGATAACACTGGAATCAGTATATGCTGAAATGGTGGAAGTGCCAAATATCGTTAGTGAGTTTATGGACATCTTTCCTAAGGAGGTGACGACTCTAACACCTCGACGTGATATCGAGTTCGGGATAGACCTGCAGCCCGGCGCTCGACCGATCTCGATGGATCCTTACCGGATGGCACCTTCGGAGCTATGGGAGTTGCAGATACAGGTTGACGATCTGATGAAGAGGGGTTATGTTCATCCGTGTGCGTCACCGTGGGGTGCTCCGGTCTTGTTCGCAAAGAAGGAAGATGGTGGTATCAGGTTGTGCTTACACTACAGGAGGCTGAATCAAGTGACGATCAAGAATCGCTACCCTCTTCCGAGGATAGACGATCTTTTCGACCAACAGAAGGGGGCAGGATGGTTCTCGAAGATCGACCTGTGGTCTGGGTACCACCAGTTGAGAGTGAAAGAGAGCGGAATCCCGATGACAGCGTTCAGGTGTAGGTAAGGACACTTTGAGTTCGTATTCATGCCCTTCGGTGTTACAAACGGCCTAGCTATGTTCTTGGGGCTTATGAACTCCATCTTCCGGGAGTATTTGGATCGGTTTGTGGTTGTGTTCATCGACGATATCCTGGTCTATTCAAGGTCATAAGAGGACCATGCAGAGCACCTGAGAACAGTTTTGGAGGTCCTCCAGTAGCACCAGCTCTATGAGAAGTTTTCAAAATTCATGTTCTGGACCCGAGAAGTGCACTTCATCGGGCACATGGTGGTCGAGAAGGGGGTAGTGGTCGACCCATCAAAGGTTGAGGCAGTTGTTTCTTGGGCACCACCCAAGAATGTGGCGGATGTCTGAAGTTTCCTTGGGCTGGCAGGTTACTATCGGAGGTTCGTACCCAACTTCTCTTGAGTAGTATCCCCTTTGAAGGCTCTGAACATGAAAGACAAGGCTTCCGCATGGAGTGAGCAGTGCCAGTCAGCCTTCAGCTATCTGAAGTAGAAGTTAGTCAGTGCCCCAGTGCTAAGATTACCAGTTGAAGTGGTGGCTTATGGGGTGTTCTGTGATGCTTCAGGACAGGGCCTAGGATGCATGTTGATGCAGCGACAAGGGGTGATCTTTTATGGGTCTAGGCAGCTGCGTTCTCATGAGCGTAATTACGCAACCCATGACCTAGAGCTTTCAGCGGTCGTTTTCGCGCTAAAGTTATGGCGGCACTACCTCATCGGAGAACGCTTTGTGGTCTTCACGGGTCACAAAAGCATGAGGTATATATTCTCCCAACGGGACATAAACTTGCGATAGCAGAGATGGGTGGATTTCCTCCAGGATAACGACTTCGAGATCTCTTATACTGAGGGAAAGGGCAATGTGATGGCAGATGCCTTGAGCAGGAGGACGCAGAAGGATGCGGTCCGAGAGTCGGCGGACGCCTGGAAGGCAATAGAAGAGTTGGCTACCTTACACCTGGATGTGAAGATGGATAGCGGCCGAGGATACCTATATCAGATGATAGTGCAGTCATCCCTGTTTCGGCAGGTGGAGGAGTCTCAGTGGGGAGACTTAGAGTTTGAAGTGGTTCATGACCAAGTTGATTGGGGTAATGCTCTAGGAGAATGGACCGAGGATGGTTAGAACCAGATGCTTTTCTGGGGAAGGTTGTTTGTCCTGGAGGCGATGCATGGCAAGGTTCTCAGTGACTTCCACAACTCACCCCTGGCGGTACACTCAGGAGTTTCCAAGATGTACCAAGGTTTGAAGAGGAAATTTTGGTGGCCCAGAGATAAGCGAGCGGTGGCAGAGTTTGTGGCCAAGTGCTTAGTATGTCAGCAAGTGAAGGCTGAACACCAAGTTCCAGGTGGCCTACTGTAGCCTATAGTTGTTCGCGAGTGGAAGTGGGATGAAATATCAATGGATTTTGTCACGGGACTACCCAAGGCCCACGGAGGGTATGATGCCATTTGGGTGGTAGTGGACATGTTGACGAAATCAGATCTCTTTCTGGCGATCAGGGAGTTGAGTGTCGTGGATGATTTGGCACGAAAGTACGTGGATGAGGTGGTGCGGTTGCATGGAGTTCTGAGGTCTATAGTCTTAGATAGGGATGCATGGTTTACCTCGCGAGTCTGGAGAGGATTACAGCATTCGTTTGAAAACCAGTTACACCTTAGCACTGCTTTCCATCCCCAGACAGATTGACAAACAGAGCGCACCATCCAGACCTTGGAGGATATGATACCGGCATGTGTTCTAGATTTAGTAGAATCATGGGTGCGATACTTGCCTCTGGTAGAGTTTTCCTACAATAATAGCTACCACTATACCATCAGTATGGCCCCGTTTGAATCTTTGTTCGGGAGGCCATGTCGTTCACCTGTGTGTTGGACTGAAGTAGGAGAGGCAGGCATCCTTGGCCCGGAGGTGGTGCAGAGCATGATAGAGAAGGATCAACACATACGAGAAAGGATGAAAGTGGCCCAGGACCGAAATAAGTCGTATACTGATACCAGGAGGAGGCCCTTGGAGTTTGAGGTTGGGGAACACATGTTCTTAAAGGTCTCCCCTCGGCGTGGGCAGCGGATGTTCGACAAAGGGAGTAAGATTTCTCCCAGATTCATCGGACCCTTCCAAGTGTTGCGGAGGGTCGGCGTAGTGGCTTACCAGCTAGCATTGCCACCGCCGCTACTAAGGATACATGATGTCTTTCATGTGTCCCCGCTCCGTCGGTATCTGAACGAAGATTCACACGTCCTTGATTGGGGTGATCTGGACATCGAGGACGACGTGACCTTTGTGGAGAGACCAGTGGCGATCGAGGATCACAAGGAAAAGGTGCATCGCAGGTGAACCATTCCCTTGGTTCGCGTGTTATGGAGACATGGTGGGATTGAGGAGAGTACGTGGGAGAGGGAAGAACAAATGTGTGCCCAGTACCCAGAGTTGTTTTGAGATTTGTTCCTTGTTGCACCTGTTGCAGTAGAACGTTTTGTCCTTTTTACTATGGAATGTAGTGGGTTTCATTCCTCTTGATGTGTGTGAAAATCTCTGGCTATGGGGAAGGAGAGAACCCAACCCCTAATCAAGATGCATTAAGATGGATGCGATTAAACCCACACAGACGAGTCACTGCCGCCCAAAGCAGATAATATCTTGACATGGGGAAGGAGACTCCCCATCCCACATGCCCAGGCAATTTGGCATGATATGTTGTTTGGTTCTTGGCAGGGAAATGTTTCAGTTAGCATGAGTTCGCACCAAATATGTATCTTTCGAGGTGGTTGTTCAGACCCTCTCTTCACTTCTGGTTTGTTTTGATTCTCGAAGAAGAGAATCGTTTAAGAGGTATATGATGTAATGGCCCAGGTTTTTGGGGTCCATTACTTTGTGAAAATCTCATTTTGGGTTTTCTGGTCTGGGAATCATGGTGGTGTAGGTCTACTGGTAGCCTAAGCCTACCGGTAGTAGGCCTACCGGTAGCTCAGTTTACCGGTAGCTCGGCCTACCGGTAGCTGCTGCCTACCGGTAGCTGCAGCCTACCAGTAGCTCGGTCTTCCGGTAGCTGCGGCCTAACGGTAGCTCAGCTACCGGTAGCTGCCGCCTACCGGTAGCTCATCCTACCGGTAGCTGCAGCCTACCGGTAACTCGGCCTACTGGTAGCTGCTGCCTACCGGTAGCTACAGCCTACCGGTGGCTCTGGCCTACCCCGCAGGTTATTTCTAGTAACGGTCCCTTTAGCGCAAATAGGGTTTTAAACCCTATTTTGACTCATTTAAGCTTGTTTTAAAGACCCGTAATGTGCATAAGAGTATTAAGTAAATACTTAAACAATTAATGAGTCGGTTTAAACCACCTGACCCACGAGTGGAGCCGCGTGGTCAACCCACGACCCCCACGCCTTATGCGGTTTCGCGTTTTCTCCTCAACCGTCCGCGACTCTTATAAACTAAGGGTTAGCCGTGGGTTCTCCTTTTCTCGATCGTGGCTTTTCACAAACAGCTTCTAGTGCATCATGACCGCCGCATCATTATCTGTAAAGTTCCACGCCCCCGACCTAAATGTCGATCATCTATCAACAAGTAGGGAATTTCTCCTTTGCCTCTCTGTTTTGTGTATCATGCGGGGTCAGCGTGCTTTCAATTCTGTAGAATTGGATAAACCAGATCTAATTAAAGATAATGAACGAATTCTATAAACAAAGGAGGGGGGAATGTGATCATTGATTTTGTCTTATATTTTGATGATGTTTCTTTTATGACCATCTTGTTGAGTTGTGTTGGCTTATGCCTTCTAAAAATCGAGGCCGTTGGTGGTCGTTGTTATGCACTGATGAACCCATGTTGATGTTTTAAGTGACTTGTTTGTGGTTGTAAACCCCTGCTGAGTAAATTGGTTAAGAAGGTATATCCGGCCAAATAAATTGAGGCACCATGATTAATCCTTTTGTGATAACCCTGGTTAAAACACACGAAAACTTAAATCATGTAGTGTGTTAAGTCATTTAAATCTGAAAATATAGGCTTGGACTTGCTTAGTGTTGGTGGCCTTGTTTTAGTGGTTTTCTTTTACGAGTCGATTGTTGGAGATGTGGGAGGGGATGGGATCCGTTGTTCTTTTATGCTTTCGGTGGTTATGAAACTGGGGATGGGATCCCCTGTTGATGTGGCTTCGGTGTTCAGGAGTTTTAAGACCCGGTGGTTACATGTCTATATCACAATCTCGGGTGGGATCCTCTATTGGTGAAGAGAATGATTAAATTGACGATTGACTGGACTCTTTTCCTTGGTTATGGTTATGGTGTTAGTTTCCTAGTAGTGCATGAACTTATCTGATCATTAACACTGAAAGTGAAATAAGAATGGGACAAATGGGTTTGTTGGTGAAAGTCATGACTTGGGACTTGGACGCAGTGGTGTTGTGTTCTGTAGGCTTGTTAGAAAAACCTAGGCTTTGGGTGAGTGCTTGTTACCTATATCTATACTTATAGTTTTCTGTTTCTTATTTGCGAACCACCCAAGTTGAGCACTTAGTGCCGAACACCCCCATTTCATGGGGGAGGGTGTTTTTTCCAACACTATTCTTAGTGGCTGGTTATTATCTCCTTTTCTGCTCCCTTTCCCGGATAGCCCAAGTATCATCGGGCAGGCTGTGATGGTCGGAGGTCCATTATTATCCCCAGAACCTTCAGGCAGGGTCGTGTGGTGGTTGTCCAGGTGTGTACGACAGGTGGTTTCCCATGTGTCTTCGGGATGAGGTCCAGGTGTCTTCGGGCGTGGAAGTGGATCCTTTAGCCCAGGTGTCTTCGGCCATGTAGGTGGTTGTTATAGCCTAGGTGTTTACAGGCGTGGTTACATGTGATAGTTGTGGCCCAGGTGTGTGCGGGCGGGATTCGGCAGTGGGACTGCGTGTGGTTTTTTCCCAAGTGTGTGCGGGCGGGTGTGGTAGTGGGACTGCATTGAGAATGGCGGGATTGGTTTGATGCGTACGATGTCTCAATAACCAGTGGGAAATTGGCATGAGGTACCCAAACATCGATGTGCTCTAATTATATATATTACTTTACTTTCATTATTTGGGGAGTGTGCCTTGGTGAGGCCTGGGGTGGATAGTTTACCTTGATATTTGTTTGGTTGACTCCTTTTCTAACGGGACATTAGTACGTTCCCCCACTTCTGCACGAGAGTCACTGGTTGTCCCTACTGAGTGTACTTGTATGCTCACCCTACGTATATAAAACTGCTTTCAGGTTTCCAAGAGAACTTAGGGGATCACGCAGGACCTTACCAGCTCGGACCTTTGGTGCAGTTTCATTTGTTGTTTTCTTTTCCTCTTTAGTACTTACCATGTAGTCATCTTTTGCACTTTGTGGCTTTTACTTTTGAAACGTGCATGTGGGAATGGTTTACTTTTGGCTTTTCTTTTCTTTCTGCCTTGGTGTTGTTGGGTTTTCTTCCCCTCGTCTCTCGATGCTATAAAAAAAATGGGTAATGCCTTCCATTTGTGAGAAATTTCTATACCCGTGGTGCTAGTCGCCACTCCAGGACCTATTGAAATCGAGTTTCAGGGGTCATTATCTCTCCTTAAACATAAAGAAGGAAGGGCCTGGTAATCTGCTGACCCTTCCCTCATTTTGGTGAAGGCAGGTCGTGACATGTATTTTACTATTTTTATGATATTCAAGTTAATTTTTTATTTCATATAAATATTATTAATATTAAAAAAGAATATATAATTTGAGTATATAGATTAAAATATGTTATTTATAATGAGTTACACCGCAAAACTACTTAATCTCTAGAAGCATAACCCATTAATACATTGTCATATTCCCTGAATGTAATATATGTTGAAACAAATGTACTCCAGTCAGTCTATAATGTCACCCAACCTAGAAAAACATATTTCATGTAGTGTATTACTAATCAACATGGGCTATAGATATCATCATGGGTGTCATACAACAAATATTGAGAACAATTTCACCATACTAATGTCATGTTACTAATAACAAGAACTTTGAGTAACACAAAAGACATACAAAATATATCATATGATAATACCACAATATATAAATAGAAAATCCAATAATTAGATAGTATGTTGTTGATGAAAAATTTTAAGACAATTAGCAAGATAACCCATAAAACAAATGTTTATATATTCAAATGAAAATATTTCACAATCATCCAAACCCACCATAATGAAATATGATCCATTATAGTCATCCTCAACATGTCTCTATTCCCATTACCGATATCCTAATAAACTACATCTACAAAAACCCAAACGAAATAAAATTATGGTGTGATACTAAATATTTGTAGGATACTACAAATAAATCTACACAATGCCTATATAAATGGATATGTTAGTTCTTGTATAAAACATATTTGTAAATAATTCAAAATAAATAATTTTAACACCTAAAATAATCATTTTGTAATTTGAAAAACATTTCATTTTATAATAATCAATGAAATATGATATCTTTTATATCCATGAGTAATATAAATATGAAAAAAAATATTTAAAAGACATAATATCTATATCAAATGTGAAAATAAATAAATCCAATAAACATTGACATCAATTTTCCACAATGAACCAATGGGAAATCTCTAACACAATGGTTCATACAACTATGAAAAAAATAAAAAAATAGCTAAAATAATATAATAGTAAAAGCTGGGAACCAATGTACGTATATAAGGATACCCAGTAGAGACAATTGAATCAAGGTCACCTACCCTAGTGATATATTATTCAACTATGTTTCATTTATTTTCATTTTTACTTCATACCCCATGTTCTCTAAATTATATATATTGTCTTGTCGCATCGTGATTCCAAATCACAGAATTCACAAACCATTTTATATAGTGATTTCATAGCTCTTCCATGCTTTGAAACCCATTTCCATTTAAAAGATCATTATTGATACATTTTATTGAGAAAATAATTTATATAAAATATATTTTTTATATAAACCCATTTTTTAAACACTTTCCTTTGAAATGAATGATAATAGAATTAAATCACGAATATAAATCATTAATATGCATAAATCAAAACCAATGGTAATCATAATAACACAAATAATTCCAATGTATATACCATTGTATAAATATAAAAACCTCATGATCGATAAAAAAATCATTTACTTCTAAACAAGTAATGGGAAATGAATAGACCAGGTCCCCATAAGAATAGTTCAAATATAAAAATAATAAATTCAACATAAAATCCCCTTGATATGAATGTAATATCCCATTATAATTCCAAAAACATAATTGTTGAAAATATCAAGAGAATATCTATAGAAAAGATGATAAATTTATAAGAAAACATAGTATACCACCAAAGAGATCCACCAAAATTGGAAGAGGATAACTAAAAAATCAATGGGGTTTTTAAAGAGTGTCATGGAAGGGATGATTCAAGATAATGAAGCACTATGGGTATATTAGAGAATAAAATAAACAAGTTAATTTTGGTAATTTTATATTATATTATTTTTAATTAGGTCACATAGTTATGCCTTATGGCTTGATAAATGTTGCGCTAACCATTCTGTTTCTAATATCCCTTCAATACAATGTAAAATTGTTTATAGAAAATAGATGAGAAATTTAACAAACCATGTGAATTTCATGTTATATCCTTTATATCCAACTATAAAAATCTACATAATCATTATGGTGAATTACATGGTTAGATAGACCATGAAAATATCAACTAGAAACAATATAGTCATGTTATGTGGTTACCACATGGTTAGACAAAACATTCAACTAAACAATAAATCTAGCCAATTTTTTTAAAAAACTCCATATTTTATCTCATGAATCACGATAGTGTCTGGATACTCCAAATATTTAAACTAATCATAAAATTAAACATAATTTTGTCCCATATAGAAACAATGTTCTTCACACTATATGGTTTTTTATCTCTAGGAAGTCTTAGGTTCACAACCGTAAAAGAGATAATGTCACTATTTCATAATCAAACCCTTTAACTCCCATGACCCATGGTTCTACCAACCACACCATAATCTCAGTCAAACCAATGAGACCATTAATCCTCGTACAACCATATCTTGGTATTCTACTACCTTAACATTCATTTAAATCACTAAGTTGTTAGGTGTAATATGAATATCCTCCCACATGATCATGTGGGATCAATCTAGTTGATACATATATTATTGGTAAACATCAAAAATATCATGGAAAATACACAAAAAATTAGGTAATTTTAATTGTTAATACACCTTATTATGTTTATCCCCAATCTCAAATTGTTTGACATAATGTGGTGATATCATTAATTATCTCCCTAAATATTTATGTCTAATCCAAGGTAAAAATCTATGGACAACATTATCACCTACATTAAATTACAGTCTAAAAAAACATGATCACTATATTGGTTTGGGAATCTATAAAGTTTTATAATCATTTTCAGATCAAATACATTATATTTGACAACTCCTTAATTATTATTATTCCAACCAATGATTATTATAACATCATTACCAAATAAAGGGATGATTGTTGAGGCCTCATATTAAATCTATAATATGAATCCAGCACGATTAAATCATAATAAATATTGAAACTAGAATAAGGGTATATGTTTTTCCAATGACCCATGGATGTCATGAATACATTTAAGAATGTATTAATGAAATTGGAATCCACTCTTAGTCTAGATATATGTCTCACGAGGATATAAAATACTCAACAGTAACAAATATCTAATCGTATATTGTAATCCAATCCAAATCCAATATTTAAACTAAGGCTACCAATCTAAAACAATGAATATCAAAATCAACCATTTGTTCAAGTTCCCAATATCCACTACCTTTATTCACTCCTTGATTGGTAGGTTATATTTCCAGTGTATAAGTTGATCAATAATAACCCATATAATATTCATAACAATAAGAGTGTGAGGTATCCAATCCCTGAAAACCATGACTATCTAATAATATTTAGAAATTATAATGGTTAAAGGAAGCAATGAGCTAAAATGATTCTAATGTTCTACCTTAATCCTTTGACATGTAAGGTGTCTTGGATTTCCACAAACAATTCTATGGTTAATGGTAATAATACAATTCAACATAAAAAAATTATTCTAAACTATACATATTATCACCCCTTATATGGATCTATTTAAAAACCCATGATACTGTCTATAAAATAGTAGTTTAATCATCCTGAAAGAGAAGATCCTCTAATATATATTTTCTCTGGAAATAACATAGTAGAACTAGTTATTAAAATTTATTCCATGGTCATAACCACAATAGGTTCTCCTCCTCATTAATCCTATGTCAATAACTCTATGTTATGATTTACTACCCCCAAAATTCTAATAAAAAGGCATTTGGTACTTTTTGTCAATTGATCCCCATTTGGGATGGCATTCCAATTCTTCTTTTCTAGGAATCATGATCATAAACTATGTGAAACACATGTATAGTGTATAGGCTCATATATTCAATCCATAAAAATAGGTTATATTTTCTATTTTCAAATAAATGGATTGTAAACCCCCCACTTGGTCCATATATATGACCTTCAACTATTTGAACATATTCTGTGAGATAGTTTATAATTGCAATGGGCTCTTCGTTCACATCAGGTTTACCATTCATGTTTCGATCTATATATGATGATGTGAATTTAGGGAATTGGAAACATACAAAGGATATCAATTCCTAGATGTGAGATATCATGAGGACCTAATTTCAAAAGTCAGGAGTCCAATAGATTTTTTCTATTTCCGATGATGCTTAATAATTAATTTTAGTAGAGAGGGAAGGAGGATAGGTTCATCACACTTCTTTGAATATATTTTTTCCTAATAATAGAAGCTCATATATATAAGAAATGTTTCAATTATATATTCCAAATTCTAGAATAGTATAAGTTACCCCAAAGAAAACTATTCGTCTTTATCATGTATCTATGAGAAAAAATATATGTGTCTGTGTTTCTTTATAAACATCAATGTATGTACATACTATCGGATATCATTATTATAAACTCCTGTAATTATTAGTGGATATTAATTAATAACATAATTTTAATATATAACAGGTTTTATTCTAATGGAACATACTATATATATCAGTGGTTAAATATCAATGGTTCTATATTTATATATCATAGTCTATCAATCTTGTTTCATTATTACATAGTGATACTTAATTATAATGAGCTCTATATTAAAAACACATAGTTGGTTAGTATATTTTTTTCGCCCTAGTGTTCGGCTAAAATATGCTATATAGTTTCCCTATTTATCATTATAAGTTGAATCCAGACCCATGTAGTATGGTTCCACTTCACAGGATGCATCATACCTTTTACGGTCATTTGAAAAGTAACAATCTATGTTTTTTAACATTGTTAAGTATGGATGTAAATGTGTGAAATTATCAAAAAATGTTTTCATGGGACATATACATGAACATAAATTTTTCATTAACCTCAAAGGAAATTAATCATAATTATATTGGTTTGGTACCATAAATATTATGTCATTTTGAATATAAATATCACTAGTATTATAGAGTAACAATAATATTGTGATAATACCGACATTGTATATTGTCTTTTTAGTGGAGTACAAATTTTCTCCAATATGTTTCCTAATAAAGGAAGGATCCCCAAAGAATGTGGTTGTATTTGAGGGGTATGATATATTGTATGGAATATGGCTCAATGATTATGGATGACACGACTCATGGGATTATGACCCGATGAAAGGATATTTAGATGGTTTTGATGTTGGATTTGAACCATAGGGAGGAATCATACAGATCTCAACTCACTGGAATCAAACCTTATGTTGTTTTCGATGCGTAGATTAAATTCATTTGATAGTAACATGATGTGTAGTTTAATGATATTTTGATAGGACATGTGCATGGATGTTTAAATTCATACAACTAATACAACTAGGTGATTCATGTAATTCATCTTAGTTATGCTAAACGAGGGATCATAAAATCCTATAAGCCTTCCAGAGTCTTACATGGTGTGAGGAATAATTAATAAAAGATCCGTTATACTACATTGGAGTTCATTATATGTTCTTCAATGGAGCTTAATAATTAGTGCTACACTGAAAATATTTTTATATCATAAACTGGGTGATAATAGAAGATTTTGTGGGACTTCTACATAATCTTCTGTAAAATACCTAAACTAGTATCTGATTTAGTTGAAGGTATTATTTGGGGCTTCTCTCAAGGTGTAAGCCCCAAAATATATCTTCTATTTTTTCCACATCCATTGATTTAATGACTAAATATATCTTCACCCAACACATATACTAACCATAGTATTTAAGGGATACTCAAGAAAATTTCCAACACAACCTCCTATTGTCACGAATTTCCTAAATGGAACACATGGATGTATAAGAACCATTCACTCCCTTATCATGAGGTATAATAAAATGTGACTAATATTCTATATCATGTCTCTCACATAGAGCAATAATTACATGGAATTAGAGTTCTGGTTTAAATTTCTATTTGAATAATTGAGATGCATCATAAGAATCACATATTAGTATGAGTTTCTTGATATTAAATTTCATAAATAAATCCATATTGTAAAATGTAAAAATACATGGCATGGTTCTATCACAAAACCATTGATTTTTCATCTCAAAATTTTTAGACATCAATTACTATTATATTTCATATGTATGATAGATTCTCGATGTTCAAACAAACATCAGGATTATCCATCACATTCCTCAACAAGTTTTATTACCATTAGACTAGAAATCATTACTTGACAATAAATATTACATATAAGATACCATACACCATTATTTGGGTCATATTCTTAACGGATCATCACATTGTCAGGATATATTCCTAATAAAATTATTCCACTTCCTAAAGGGTCATATTTCTTATCGGTATTATATATGTATTCTAAATGGGTCATATACCCAGTGGGACTTATATTTATCGATCCATATTTTTTGGGAGACAAAACTAATATTTTTGGGACATATACCCTAAATGGTCTATCAAAAATTGATGTTCTTGAGTCCCACATTAACCATTACTAGGCATCCTTCTCCTTGATATCCATACAATAAAATGCTATAAGTATTGGTTTGGTCATTGTAACACTACCTTTAAAGGTACAACATATCTTGTTATGTTGCATTGAACTTTGTGGGATTTGATTCCTTTTACAATGATATATAAAACTGTTATTTAATATGATAGATCCCAAAATAATGAAAACCTACTGCCACCTTATAGGGAGATAAACATTACAATACACAGTTATATAACACTAAGCCATATCAACTAAAACACGTTAATCAACAATTAATAATGAAAAATATGGAGAACCAATGATACATAAACATATATCCATTTATGGGGATCCTATAATACATAAAGATAGTACTATTGATGTAGAACCGATGATATATTCATATTATTCCAACAATGGAAAACAAATGATACAAATATCATTTCATGATAAAGAACAACCATAGATACATATATATGTTAATGTTGATATAAAACCTATGAAACATACATGTATTAACATGTTTACATGATAACAAAAAACTATTGGAAAGCGGGTAACCTATTTCATACTGAAATATGGGAGAGATTAATGAAACATGTCTTAAATAAAAAATAGGTTACAAGATTCATAATGAGCCCCTAAAATAGGTGAGATTCTCCTAACCTCCAAACTTCTATACCAATGTTTATTCCTAAGCATCATTAGTACGAAAAAAATAGTGGTCAGTCACATTTTTAATGAAAACCCAGAAGACATATATTCTCACTTATATGGTATTTTTTTGTTTTTCATAATTCCATTAATACCTCCTTTTATACACCAACCGAAATAATATCAAGGAAATAGAAGAAATAAAAATAAATATCATAGTTACCCCACTTTTTATCCTTAAAATTTTTGCATAGATATCAAGTGATAAACAAATAAATAACCCCACAATAGGAAATTATACTTAATATTCTAAATAGATTCATTTTTATTCCCCATAATAACCAAAATTCTATAATTATAATTGATAAACATGATGCATGTACCACAGTAAGTTCCCTACCCTACAAGTCGTGTCATATTTCATAGTTTTATTGATATGATTTAGGTCTTTCCCTCAGATTGTAGGGGGACCTAGATGTTTTTATCCAAGTCATTATCCCTCTCTACGTCACAAGATATGCTCTATTGATTTGGAATCCAAAAAATATACATGTAGTAATTAATAGTCATTAACTCCAATATATTACCTCAATCCTATCCATAATTGTAATACCACTCTATCATGGACTACCCTAAATAAGAACCCCTCTTGGGCCTACAATGAATATGAGAGAGTACCTTGATACCCATATCCAATATGACATGGGTTTCATAATAACAAGTTGGTTTATCCTTTATAACAGAGAGAATATTACCTAATAATATCATGAATATAAAATAAAAAAACATTAAAAATAATTTAATATATATATATATATAATTTACATGATAATTCATTAAAATTCATAAATAGGATAAAGTCTGTATGAAACTCACATAGCGCATAAAGGGAAAAAAATCATGAACACCATCCATAAAATCCATTAGCTAGTAGTATCTATCTTAGGGACAAAAAACTCCAAAAAATCAAAAAAAAAATCTATAAAATTGGTTGACAATAAAAATATACTCAGTATGGAAACCCTCAAAACAACAATTGTAAATGTGGATGAATAATTTTAAATCATTATAAAATAATATAAAAACAAACTCACACATATATCCATTCAACTATCGCTGAATGTCACCAATAATCAGTCACCAAGTATCACATCTAAATATAGTATAAAAATATCAGAGAAACATTTCAAGAAGGTAACCCAGACCATCAACCACACTTATTTATTTATTCCCCCACCCCAATGATATATTTCATGTGAATAAGTGCCTTTCAGATCTTTACATCATCATAACCCCATCATATACCATATCCATAAAAACACTTCCATACCAACATTCCATTGAGCCATATCATTATTCAACATAAATTTCTCATCATAACATCATATAATTAACATCAAGTACATCATCCTTGTTCCCTCCGCATACCATGAATGACACACAACATGTATCCCCATCATAACCATAGACAATTTCATTTAAGATATGCATACTCAAATCACTAACCAATATATCTGATATGTATTTACCTAACATGATTCATCACAATCAATACCACTTATATAGGGTAAACAGGGAAGCTATATATTTCATCTATATATTTCCAATACAATATAAATGTTTGATAAAACACTCAATACCTATGATACCAAATGGGTTCCAGTCATTATTCTCAAATCAGGTGATTTTGTGTAAGAAATAATAATAAAATATAATGTATATAATACTCAAAAACATTCTAAGCCTTACGATTCACACTCAAATATATTCCACAATAACCCACCAAATCTACCTCACCATCACCATATCCCTTCAATGACTTCCATCTAAATTAAAACATAGTTATCCCCGTTTTTATACACTACTTAGCCATACCAACATTTACATCCCATTTAATCATATCATGATTACAATGTTCTTGAATTTCCAATTACCGAACTAATTAATTTAAATATTTTATTATTTATCTAGTTTTTATGTTAATTCATTTATTAATATATATACATATTTTAGTCCACATATTAATCCTTAAAACCAATTATATTATAATTTACTATTTCATCAGTAACATTAATTCAATCAATAATCACTTTTCATTTAACAAAAAACTATTTATAAAATTTCATCTCTTAACCATTTAATGTTTTATATTATTTCAAAAACATTTCATACCTACAAAAACAAAACACATTCCCCATATAACAAAATAATATCCACATTAACCAACCTACAAGAAAAGAAAATAGACACCATAATAGCAATGAATCCACCTCCTCTCCACCAAACCAACCATAACTCCAAAACCATAACCACATAGTAACTGATTCTCATCTACCAAAATAGTGATTCAATACCATCACATTGATAGTATCATACCCTTTATTATAGAATTATACCACACAAAAGACTTGAATATTCGGAAAAACGCCTCTGTTTTAATTACCCTTTAATATTATTTCATTACTTCTCATAGAATTAGAAATTAATGTATACTCTAGATTCTCATGCCACCATTTCACATATAAACATTATGTAGAATAACCAATTATATGGTGATATGAATATCTATAAATATAGACAATGTTATAACATAATCATATAGAAATAATACAAATTTAAATCAATAAACGACAACAAAAATAAAATTAAATAACATTTAAAAACGCCTTTTATTCATACTCATATATTTATTGAAACTTTTGTTAATCATTATTACCTCTATAATATTACTTTAATATTCACACCTAAACACCACAATTCAATATTTTCATATAACTATCTAATTTTTAGGTTTAATTGATTGACCCATTATGGATGTTTTTTGTAACACGTCAATATAACGAATAATAAAATACACAATCTAAAACATTAAGATCATAGAAATTGTAATAATAAAATACGAAAAAATATGAAGAAATCACATAAATCACACTTGAATAAACCTCTTATATTCATTTTCTCTAATACCAGTTCATCATCTTAATAATTTAATCAAAACAATCCAATAAATGAAAAAAATAATGCTAATTTCAAAATACACACATATGAAGGAAGGGGAAGATTTAAAATACTCTGCCTCAACCAAATATTTTACAATTTTATAAGATGAATGAAAAAAATATGAACACCTTATTGAGAACACCAAAGGATGATCATAAGAAAACTATTGAACAAAAATATCCATCACTCACTTATGAAAAATCACTTATAATGAACCAATACCAATACCAAAAACTTATGAAAAGGATGAAGGTAAGAGGATAAAGAATAAGATTTGTGAATCTCAGTATAAAAGAAATAATCATTATATTAAAAATAAAAAAATGAAAACCTACCAAATAAGAGCTAATCATATATAATGATTCAGATCTTATAACATATAGATTTGGGATTGTTAAAGATGTTAATAATAAATTACATTTTTTCACGACTCGTCCCCTGGGGCCCATGCCGTTACAACCCCAAGCATGCCTTCCACAGGCAAGGGGCAAGAGAATATCACCAAATGCGTAATTCCCAACAATTGGGAAATAATTGCCTTCATAAGCTGCAAAAAAAACACAACAGAGAACACAACTGGACATGATACACTAAGTAAAAATGTATAACAAAAAGTTGTGAAAAGTAAAAGGGGCTGGAATTTAATGCCTAAATGTAATGTGTAAGGAACTAGAAAAACAAGTACAAGTGAAGACAAGACAAATAGATTCTTGGTCATCCTCTGGGATTCCTACCTAAAGGGTAGGTACAAATATCCTCTTCAGCACTCCATTTCTATCAGTATCATCCGTGTACTAACTTGTTGAAAGGTCCACCTTTGGGTACCGTGCAGTCTAGGTACTCTTAGCCTCAGTTAGCGATGTATGTCGTCTGCAACAAACACAACAAGGTGTGGGCATAGCTTTCGTAGGGGTGAGTATAACGATACTTAGTTCGGACCCCGAGACCCTCAAGGTCTCACAAAATACATCAAGGATAAACCACAAGGTATGAAATCAATAGATAACCGTACCTAGGTATATGCCCATACATATACCTATGCTATCAAGTAATAAATTTCAATCATGAGGTAAACATAAATGTTACTAACTCAGATCTACTAGGAATTTTATTCACATTATTGAACCTTCCATACTAGAGAACAACTCCTCTGTCGAGTATAGTGGGTCTACTGTGACACCAAGGCACTTCCCATTAATGATGGGCTGCTGAGGTACTCCTCTTTATGAGTACCATGGGAATACTACGTCACCAAGGCACTCTCCACTACGGGTCTACCGCAACAACCGGGTGCTCCCCATAATAGCCTATAGAGGTACACCTCTTGTCGACTACCACAGTTCTGCCACCACAACATAGCGCTTCTCCGCCATTGTTATTTGGGGACACCAAGGCACTCTCTGCTGTCTAGTGGAGTCACTTAGAGTCAATCGGTCAGTAGTTTCATGTCTCAGCTAGCTACTAGGTCTCCACAGTCTACTACCACGTCACCAATAGGATCCACTCCACGAGTTACTTGTAAAATCAAAAACTATCACAAAGTCTCATGAAGTTGTAACTCAATGTTCCGTCATGTCATAGAGGTATCAACCTAACAGATGTCGCGTCAATCAGACGCATGGTCTGTGAGTTATTAACATTTTAGTCCTGGGAGCCCAGTTTGATTTGTGAATGATCCACCCTGAATTTATCATAACTAAACGTCAAAATACAGTAGGGTATACTCAAAGAGACCACCATGCTTGAAGATTACTAGCACTGATGACGGTTCATCAAACAGACATCTGGTGGAAATGTTATGGCCAAAAAAAAGTAAAGGGTCTGTAGTAGGCCGGGTTCAGTTCGCCCCGGTCAGATCAACCCAGCCTGAACTAGTCTAGGTAAATCCAGTTCGGATCGACCAGGCCAAACCCATTGGGTTCATCCCAGAGAGGGGGGGGGGATAGGTGGCTCTCCCAGTGGTGTGGAGCCAGTTTGTCTTGGGGTGCTGTGAGTGGCGTGGGAGGCCGACTCGTCTAGGGCGCCGCGAGGGGCGCGACTTGGGAGACTCGACCTAGAAGTCCGGCTTGGCCGGACACTGCGTGGGGCATGGGAGGTCAGTCCATAAGGGCACCACGAGGGGCACAGCTCTTGTAGCTCGGACTGGGAGGGTTGCGGGTGGCTGGATTGTAGATGTCGTGGGTAGCACGACCTTTTCTAGTCACCTATATTGCCTTGTCGATTCATCGACATGGTGAAGAACATCACAAAATAGATCGACGGAGGGAGTTGGGCCACGTTATTTTGGCCCACACCCTCCACATTTAGGGTGATAGCAAACAGTTCATAAGAATGAACCACAAAAACCCACGAGAAAAAAGAAAAACATCCTCGTTCTTTGTTTTTAATGAATGGAAGATCATGGCACTTAAATGAAATTAAACCCTTACCTTTATCGTTGTTTGTCAATAGATTATCATGGAAAAAGACGATTCGTTGGAGAAAGAAGAACATTGATGTTTTCCTCAATCATCTGTTTGTGTGCTAGCTTATTTTATTTGATGATTTCCTACATAGAGAAATGTTTGGAGGAAGAATGTTGAAGATGCTCCTCACTAGAATTCATCATTGGAAGAACATGTTCTTTATTCTTCATTGGCGATATCATTTCTCCCTCATCTCTATACTCTCCAGTGTTCATCCTATATGAATATTCCAACCCAAAAATATAGATCTAGTTTATCTATTATTTAATTGTTGGAAAAAATTTCAAATGGGTTAAATAATTATTTGAAAGCGTTGGCTCAAACAATTAATGAAGAGGAATTGGCATTAATAAGTGTTAGGTGTGAGGAATAGGCTCCCCTACACTTAATGGAATATTCATGTTTTCTCCCCATTAATTGGATGTTTCAAGGGGGTTAAAAACCTAATCGGTTCCCACCCTAATAAACATGAAGAAAAGGATAGGATCAAGTGGGCCCCACCACCATAACCTCTCATGGGAGGTTAAGGTGTGGTGATCCCCACCATGAACTTTTACACGGAGGCTATAGCCAAAAAAATAAAAATAAAGAAAAAAAACTTAATTTCTATATAATTCATTCACTAAAAAACAAAAAACTATCATTTATTCTCAACCCACTACCATCATGGTGAAAGTCTCCTTAAATGAATATCTGCGTTGTGAGTTCAACAGTGCCTTGGGATTTTGATTCTGAGCACTATTTCAAATGTTATTAAAGCCCGCTCATACATTTACTAAATGTACCAGAACAAAACATCAGTTTTTGATTCCGGGCACACTTTCCTCGGAATCATGCGCCATCAATTTTCATGGACTCTTAAAATTCCCATATTTTAAAAAACATTACATTGAAATTCTAGGTCTTTACATTCTCCCCAAATTAGGGCTTTACATCCTCATAAGCCACATCTCATAACTAATGGGAAAATTTGGGGTACTGAGCATTCATATGATCTTCCCGCACCCATGTACTCTCCCGGAGGTTCCCATGCTGCCAGTGAATGCGTACAAGAGATATTGACCGTGCACCTAGGACCTGATCCTATCGATCCTCAATCTCCACTAGAACCTCCCCAAAATTATCCCCATCATCAACATCTAGATCTGCATGGTTGATAATGTGAGAAGGGTCGTGCACGTATCTTCTCACTTGGTATACATAAAATACATTTTTCACTCAGAGCAATTGAGGTGGAAGAGCTATGTGGTATGCCACATCGCCAACTCTGTTGAGGACCTGAAAAGGTCTGATGAATCTCAGAGATAACTTGTCTCCTGGTCCAAATCTCGTTAATCCTCAATGAGGTTAGACACATAGAAAGACGTGGTCTCTATCGTCGTACTACAGAGGTTTCCGAATCTTGTCAGTGTCCTCATACCATCTCTGGTCCCACGAGTGATGACTTCCTTGGGTCAGTCCAGCACCGAAGGGATCTGCAAGGTCGACAATATAACACTTCAAAAGGTGTTATCCCAATTGTGGAGTGATAGATGTTGTTGTATAAAAAATCCACAAAAGGTAGTTGATAGTCCCAACTGTGACTGGAGATAGTGACGCATGCACACATCATGTACTTGAGGGTTTGAATGGTCCGCTCTGTATGACCATCCGTTGGAGGATGGAAGCGGTGCTATGACGAAGCTACCTCCCAAAGGCCTGCTACAATTACTTCCATATCTACGATGTAAATCATGCATCATGTTCGAAGATTATAAAAAAAGTAACTACATGTAGCCTAACAATCTCTTTCACAAAGAGGCATCCCATGCTTTATACTGAACCTGTAACAGCCCAAGATTTTATAAAAAATATTCTTTTTAATTTTATTAATGTCTTGTGTTGTACGCTACACCAAAAGGAGCTTTCACAACACGCATCCTTGACTTTCCTTCCATTTCACGCAATCGCGACCTTCCACGATAGCGTGTGTTGTACGCAACACCAAGTTTCGCTAAACAACGATATGCTATTAAGATATTATTAAAACTAGCCGTTATGAATAGTAATAACCACTTTTTAAAATTTTAGAAATTTTAGCTCTCAAAATGGACTTCATTTTTGGATTCGGAGTATCGAATTTAGCCTAAGGTGAAATTTTGGTACTTTTCGGATAACTTTCATATTCTGATGAATAGTGAAAATTACTAAATTATAATTAAAAAACAACTTTTTTAATCAAAATAATTAATAGTGATAAATTATTAATTTGAGTTGTTTTAAAGTATATTTAGAATATATTTTTACAATTTAATACAAAGTTGGTCATTGGATGTAATTTCACATTTAAACCAGACATAATCAGGTGTCAATCTTTTGATATATATTGTTTCTTAAAAACACGCTATTTGTTTTAACAGCGGGATTTAATTATAAAATTAATTAATGCAACTTCTATGTTATGAATTTGGTAAAATAGACTTTATTTTTGAATTCGGAATATAAAATATAGCTTAGGATGAAATTTTAGCATTGTTCTGAAAAACATCAATTTTTGATGAATAGTGAAACTACTAAGTGGTAGGTTAAAAACTGAATTTTGCATAAAACATAATTTTACTGCTTCTGTGAATGGAATTTCAAAAATCCGAGAGACACAGTTAATATCAAGGACTATAATGTGGTTCAATGAGATGAAAATAATTTTTTGGTGAATAGTAACTTTTTACTATTTTTACCGCGGTTAATAGTAAATAGGGTAACTAAGGGTAAATATGATATTAATATTACCCTAACACATGTCCTAATTCTATTGGACAAGTGTAATTCGACAAAAAAATATGACCATTAAGGCCCACTTGGATTAGATTAGGACATTTATTATTAATTTATTTAAAGAAGGGTTAAAATAGTTAAAATCAAAGTTTAATAAGTAAATCATTTTTAATATAGGGTTATACATAAGATAAATTCGATTGTAAATATTAATTAGAAAGCTAAAAAGATTTCCTACATGATGGTATTTTGTTTGTAATTTTTAGACATCAAATAATGTAATTTATTTATGACACAAAGATGATGCAGTAATTATCTTATTAATGAAATATTGACAAAATTGATAATATAAATACAAAAATAAATGTAATTTGAGACTTTTTATGAATTCCACTAATTTTATAGGTTACTATGATATATTAGTATTGATTTAATCAACTTCGTTCGAACATATAATTCTGTTATGACTTTCACAAAAATCATATATCAAATAGTGTCAAAATTGACACAAAATAGTTTTTAAATCAAATATTATATTATTAATTGTTATTTTATTCCTAAAAATCTAAGGATCGGCCAAATGACTTAGATAAGGATATATATATTAATAATAAACAATTTGGGGTTCGTTTGGCATGTTATAGTAAGTGTATTAACCATATAGTGAAAGAAAACAAAAAGACACGGTAAAAGTTAAATTATTTAACTTAGAGTTAAATCTAATTGATAAGGTTTAAAATAAGATCCTAACATGTCTAAATTTGATTGGTTGATGAGATTACAACCCTATATCATCTATGCTTTGAATATGAGTCATTTTTGGAGGTTTTTAAGTGGGGTTAGATTTATTATAAATTAATATTTTTAAGAATTCCTAAGGTGCCCCTCTCCTCCCTTATAAAAGGGCACCTCCTCCCCCTCCTCCTCACACCAATTTGAGCACTCAAGCTCGGCCAAACCCTGCCATTTTCCCTTCTCCACTTCCCTAGAATAATCTTAGAGGTCCTGGTCCTCTCCAAAGACCAATCTTATTTCCTTAAGTGGAGGATTCAAAAAGGCGTTCCAAAGAAGAGGTAATATCCATTACCGATCTTTTCAATTTCTTTCTTCTTCAACTTCTTCTTCTTTATTTGTTTCATGATAAAGTAATAACATCAGTATTACTTACATACTGATATGTTATTATAAATATGAAACAACCCTAATTCACCTTCTATCCATCCTACGGAAAAATGAAATCACCGCGCGTGCGTACGTACGGAATACCGTCTCCACGCCGTGGTGTAATCTATTTTCCACCACCACCTTACATGGATGGGTATAATGGTGTAAAGAATAACTATACATGGTTATTACAACATCATATTGATTCTGATATATTGTATAATCCACTCCAATTCAATTCAATATTTATAGAAATGATATCATCGCTCGTGCGTACGTACGGACTACCGTCTCCACGACGCGATGAGATTCATTCTCCATGTTAACCATTTAAAGAATGATTATAAAGTATATATAAGAAATAATAATGAAATATATGACATTATAAAGCTACTGGATTTATGTATATATATATATATGTATGTCATCTACTTACTTCCATTTCAAGACAATAAGGAAAGTAAAACAGCGTTCATGCGTACGTACGGACTACCGTCTCCATGAACGGTGTTTTTCATCTATGTATTATATATATATATATATATACTGAATATATATGATATATAAATCATATTTTATATTCTGGAAGTAAGTAAATCATGATATAAGTAATAGTGATGTCAAGAACAACAAGTCAAAACACCCAAGATAAATGAAACGATTTTACCCAAAACGCTTCTTTAACATGGAATTTACAAAAGAACGGGTAATATAATCTCATAAGGGAACTATATATGATATCATAACAATGAATATGATTCTGTAATAAGTCAATAACATGATTTAAATCATTATACAGGAGGTTCGGACACTTACAAAGCAAGTCGGATCTAAGGTAAGGGAAATATCACAATCTCATTTTTATCCGAGATTGTTTATTCGTAAGTATTTACTGGGGTGTATTTTATCATCCACATCCATGTTTACTCAATATGTAATATTATTTCCCTCCACCTAAAATTGTTTAAATCCATTTTTACCCTTCGGTGAGTTTTTAGTAATACGTATGAAAGGAATCTTTTGTCGTTTTTCGTACGAGGTATTTTTTGACTTTTCCGACAAAAGTACGAAGAATGTTTTTTTTAACTTATACGGTACGAACGGATTTCTACTGTTTTATAAAGCCTTATTTTCATGAAGCTTCCTCTAAAAGATTTCATGACTATTTTCAATAAAATCTCCTTCTTTTAAAATTGCATGATGTTTTGTGAAAAGAAATTGATTTTGAAGAAGAAAGGATATTTTCCTCAAGAATTCATTTCAAGTGTTTTATCAAAATTATTTTCCATCTAAGATAATAAAGGGTTCTGTTTCTATCCATATTTTTACATTGATTTGACTATGTTGTGATGGAATTATGTTTATGAATTCCTTTATCTTATATGAATTGATTTATGATGTCATGATGTTTCAAGAATCCCATTTTTGTTACATGTGTTATGCGATGATGTATGTTTTATGATTATGGGGCACACATAAGAAAGGATTCATTATAAGATGGGTGGGACCTATATCTCCCTCCAATGCATTGGGTAAAGATTTTATATCTCATGAGATAGACATGGCTGGAACGGAAGGTTATTTCGGTTCAGTGATACAGGACTGAAACGAGGAGTGAACTCGGTTCAGAAAGGGACTTTGTCCACTAAGATAGTCTTGGCAATGAGTCATGAATAACAAGAAATGATTTTACATGATTATGTGTGCATGCCACAAAGTTTCAAGTTTTATGTTATGATTATGGGGATCTCATTTTCACTTCTATGATTTATCCCATGTTATGATATTATGAGCTCTTTTGCAGGTTAAGATTTCTAAAGGCTATGTTCTTATGTATATGATGTGATTGATATTTATTTTGTTTACCCTTACTGAGCATTTGAGCTCACCATTTTATGTTTTCTTTTCCACAGGATATAAAGAAAGGTTTTTAGGTAAAAAAAGGGGAAGATCTTTATGGGAGATATTGAAGATCTTTCACCACGATTAGAAGATTACGTTCCGATTTTCCAAAGACACTAAACTATTACGATCCTTGTGTGTGTGTTTTTGTTATGTACTAAGTATTCCGCAAAAGTAATGTAAAGTCAATGTACGTCAAGATACGGGTCTCTACAGTTGGTATCAGAGGAAAGGTTTAGTCAACCTTTGGAAACTAGGATGCGAGAACTTTAGTGAGATCCCTAGATATATTTATAAGGTATGTCTAGGGATGTCCTTATGGATAAGTATACGTATAGGATACAGTCCTAGAACTACGGTAACGATCTTAGAATTTAACCTAAGATGATAGATATTGAGGATACTCCACCTTTATTATGTTGTTTTCCCAAGCATGATTTTTTCCTCTCACACTATTCTTTTTGGGTTTTAGACGATGGCTGGAACCCGAAGGAACCGTGTTGATCAATGCAATGGACAATGCAATGATTGTCCTCCTGAACAAACAAATGTTATGGGAGATGGAGTGCAAAATCTTATTGCTATACTTACACAGGCTATGAATCATTCTGGACTTCCAAATGAGCAGAGAAGGGAACAATATTCTATTGAGTCCTTCATGAGGCAACGTCCACCTTCTTTCAGTGGGTCTTCTGATCCACTTGTGGCTGAACAATGGATCAGTACTACTGAAAAGATATTTTCAGTTCTTCAATGTTTTGAACATGATAAAGTCATCTTAGTAGTATATCGTTTGGAAGGTGAAGCTGATCAATGGTGGAATCTTATCAAGAATACGAGGCCAAGAGATGAAATTGAGTCCATGGAATGGGACGAGTTCAAGAACTTGTTTTTCAGTAAGTACTTCCCTCGTATTCTTCGAACAAAGATGGAGAAAGAGTTTCTTGAACTGAAGCAAAGGGACGATGAATCTGTTGGTACCTATGAAGCAAATTTTACAAGACTTGCAAGGTATGCTTCTGGAATTATCATCCAACCTGAAAGTAAAGTTGATCGATTCTTCAGTGGCTTAAAACCAAGTCTTCGAAGGGCATTAGCTATAAGAGACTTCAGTAGCTATGAAGAAATTGTGCGTTGTGCTATCAAGGTAGAAATGGAAGTTGGTGTTACATATCCATCTCATGGTTTTGACAAGAAACGAAAGATGGAGTTCAAGGAGAAATCTCAGAATAATGGTGAAAAGAAGATGAATGTTTCCTTATGCACAAAGTGTGGAAAGAAGCATGGTGGAGATTTTTTTAAAGGGACTATAAAATGTTTTAAGTGTGGAAAAGAAGGTCATCGAGCAGCTGAGTGTCGAAGTAATGGAAAAAGGGTTTCTAATGATGTGAATAAAGCAAACACTGCAGAGAACGCACCGCCAACACTTCAATGCTTCAAGTGCAAGGAAATGGGGCATTATGCTAACAATTGCCCTAATCCAAGGGTTAGTGATGATCAACATGAGCAACCACTGAAGGCAAAGGACAAAGGGAAATCACATGCGATCACTATTGGCAATGTTGAATATGACAACGATGTGGTGGAATGATTAAGTGTTTATGTAATGGGATTCCAAAATAATGTTGTATCATTGAGTATTGCAATATTTATTGATGTGGTATTCAAAGTGATTGAGATATTTTTTGGAAATAAGATGATATGCGCATAATGAAGACGAGAAAATGAAATGTTTAATAGTATTCATGAGCTCATGATTGATATAAGGACTAAGTGATATCATGGTTTGAGTATATAGAATTTTGAGGATTTTGGTATGTGGAAAGTGTTAACTTTTAACTGCACTCAAGTTTTCACTAAGGTATTCAAGAGAATACACGATTAAGGACATTGAATGTTTGGAATGTGACCAACAAAACATATCTTATGATATATGGGGATCAACGATGGTATTAAATCTCTGGTAATCATTTTCACTATGTTATGAGAGTGGACTGCAGTATTATGGATAAGCCTAAAGATTGGAATGGATTATGTTGGACATAAGTTAGTATTGTTTAAGGATAGAAGTTTTTTTCGATATTATTGATGGTATGTTATAGTAATGTAGTTTTAGAAAAAGGACAACCTGCAGGACGGGCGACAGCCCATCACTTCGGACAAGGCTGTAGGAATCGAACCCACAACCGAAGTGTGACTGGCCTTTATCGCCTACCACTGACCTACAGGAAGTCCCTGTTTAGTAGAAACTAGTTTTATTATATTGAGCAGTATGATATATGAGGTATAAGTCCATTTTAGGAACTATATATGATTAATCTCACTATAGAATGACTTATGTATATTTAATAACTTTTGCTTACCTTTTGTTTGAGACAGATGGAATGACCCGTCATTCTATCACATGATCTGCTAACACTTCACGAATAACAAATTCAACTTCATTTATTTAAGAGATGAAGTGGAAATTGTTAAAGGCACGAACAACAGTGAGATTGTACCAAAATAAAGTAAGTATTTATTCTAATTCAAATTCTTTAACTTTAGGGAAATGATCTTGAAAACCAAAAATGTTGTCCTAGTTCTCTTATACCTGATGAATCAGATGGTACCTTAGATCGCCACAAATTTATGGATTTGTGATTACTGGCTATTCCATAGCCATGTTCTCTACCACTCTCCATCAGAACATGATGGTTAGATTTCTCTTCCATGTCCATATTTTCACCTATGTGGAAACCCAATGATTTGTTTATTTGGGTAACCGTTACGTTTCATACATTTATTTTTAAAGGATGGTTTTGATATTCCTTTTTACGATGTGGGTTTCTATTAAAGAAACTTTCGAATAGTAAACCATTTATAACCCCGACGAATTTCGAGGGCGAAATTCATTTTAAGGGGGGTAGAATGTAACAGCCCAAGATTTTATAAAAAATATTCTTTTTAATTTTATTAATGTCTTGTGTTATACGCTACACCAAAAGGAGCTTTCACAACACGCATCCTTGACTTTCCTTCCATTTCACGCAATCGCGACCTTCCACGATAGCGTGTGTTGTACGCAACACCAAGTTTCGCTAAACAACGATATGCTATTAAGATATTATTAAAACTAGCCGTTATGAATAGTAATAACCACTTTTTAAAATTTTAGAAATTTTAGCTCTCAAAATGGACTTCATTTTTGGATTCGGAGTATCGAATTTAGCCTAAGGTGAAATTTTGGTACTTTTCGGATAACTTTCATATTCTGATGAATAGTGAAAATTACTAAATTATAATTAAAAAACAACTTTTTTAATCAAAATAATTAATAGTGATAAATTATTAATTTGAGTTGTTTTAAAGTATATTTAGAATATATTTTTACAATTTAATACAATGTTGGTCATTGGATGTAATTTCACATTTAAACCAGACATAATCAGGTGTCAATCTTTTGATATATATTGTTTCTTAAAAACACGCTATTTGTTTTAACAACGGGATTTAATTATAAAATTAATTAATGCAACTTCTATGTTATGAATTTGGTAAAATAGACTTTATTTTTGAATTCGGAATATAAAATATAGCTTAGGATGAAATTTTGGCATTGTTCTGAAAAACATCAATTTTTGATGAATAGTGAAACTACTAAGTGGTAGGTTAAAAACTGAATTTTGCATAAAACTTAATTTTACCGCTTCTGTGAATGGAATTTCAAAAATCCGAGAGACACGGTTAATATCAAGGACTAAAATGTGGTTCAATGAGATGAAAATAATTTTTTGGTGAATAGTAACCTTTTACTATTTTTACCGCGGTTAATAGTAAATAGGGTAACTAAGGGTAAATATGATATTAATATTACCCTAACAAATGTCCTAATTCTATTGGACAAGTGTAATTTGACCAAAAAATATGACCATTTAGGCCCACTTGGATTAGATTAGGACATTTATTATTAATTTATTTAAAGAAGGGTTAAAATAGTTAAAATCAAAGTTTAATAAGTAAATAATTTTTAATATAGGGTTATACATAAGATAAATTCGATTGTAAATATTCATTAGAAAGCTAAAAAGATTTCCTACATGATGGTATTTTATTTGTAATTTTTAGACATCAAATAATTTAATTTATTTATGACACAAAGATGATGCAGTAATTATCTTATTAATGAAATATTGACAAAATTGATAATATAAATACCAAAATAAATGTAATTTGTGACTTTTTATGAATTCCACTAATTTTCTAGGTTACTATGATATATTAGTATTGATTTAATCAACTTGGTTCGAACATATAATTCTGTTATAACTTTCACAAAAATCATATATCAAATAGTGTCAAAATTGACACAAAATAGTTTTTAAATCAAATATTATATTATTAATTGTTACTTTATTCCTAAAAATCTAAGGTTCGGCCAAATGACTTAGATAAGGATATATATATTAATAATAAACAATTTGGGGTTCGTTTGGCATGTTATAGTAAGTGTATTAACCATATAGTGAAAGAAAACAAAAAGACATGGTAAAAGTTAAATTATTTAACTTAGAGTTAAATCTAATTGATAAGGTTTAAAATAAGATCCTAACATGTCTAAATTTGATTGGTTGATGAGATTACAACCCTATCTCATATAAGCTTCGAATATGAGTCATTTTCGGAGGTTTTTAAGTGGAGTTAGATTTATTATAAATTAATATTTTTAAGAATTCCTAAGGTGCCCCTCTCCTCCCTTATAAAAGGGCACCTCCTCCCCCTCCTCCTCACACCAATTTGAGCACTCAAGCTCGGCCAACCCCTGCCATTTTCCCTTCTCCACTTCCCTAGAATAATCCTAGAGGTCCTGGTCTTCTCCAAAGACCAATCTTATTTCCTTAAGTGGAGGATTCAAAAAGGCGTTCCAAAGAAGAGGTAATATCCATTACCGATCTTTTCAATTTCTTTCTTCTTCAACTTCTTCTTCTTTAGTTGTTTCATGATAAAGTAATAACATCAGTATTACTTACATACTGATATGTTATTATAAATATGAAACAACCCTAATTCACCTTCTATCCATCCTACGGAAAAATGAAATCACCGCGCGTGCGTACGTACGGAATACCGTCTCCACGCCGTGGTGTAATCTATTTTCCACCACCACCTTACATGGATGGGTATAATGGTGTAAAGAATAACTATACATAGTTATTAAAACATCATATTGATTCTGATATATTGTATAATCCACTCCAATTCAATTCAATATTTATAGAAATGATATCATCGCTCGTGCGTACGTACGGACTACCGTCTCCACGACGCGATGAGATTCATTCTCCATGTTAACCATTTAAAGAATGATTATAAAGTATATATAAGAAATAATAATGAAATATATGACATTATAAAGCTACTGGATTTATGTATATATATATATGTATGTCATCTACTTACTTCCATTTCAAGACAATAAGGAAAGTAAAACAGCGTTCATGCGTACGTACGGACTACCGTCTCCATGAACGGTGTTTTTCATCTATGTATTATATATATATATATATACTGAATATATATGATATATAAATCATATTTTATATTGTGGAAGTAAGTAAATCATGATATAAGTAATAGTGATGTCAAGAACAACAAGTCAAAACACCTAAGATAAATGAAACGATTTTACCCAAAACGCTTCTTTAACATGGAATTTACAAAAGAACGGGTAATATAATCTCATAAGGGAACTATATATGATATCATAACAATGAATATGATTCTGTAATAAGTCAATAACATGATTTAAATCATTATACAGGAGGTTCGGACACTTACAAAGCAAGTCGGACCTAAGGTAAGGGAAATATCACAATCTCATTTTTATCCGAGATTGTTTATTCGTAAGTATTTACTGGGGTGTATTTTATCATCCACATCCATGTTTAATCAATATGTAATATTATTTCCCTCCACCTAAAATTGTTTAAATCCATTTTTACCCTTCGGTGAGTTTTTAGTAATACGTATGAAAGGAATCTTTTGTCGTTTTTCGTACGAGGTATTTTTTGACTTTTCCGACAAAAGTGCGAAGAATGTTTTTTTTAACTTATACGGTACGAACGGATTTCTACTGTTTTATAAAGCCTTATTTTCATGAAGCTTCCTCTAAAAGATTTCATGACTATTTTTATTAAAATCTCCTTCTTTTAAAATTGCATGATGTTTTGTGAAAAGAAATTGATTTTGAAGAAGAAAGGATATTTTCCTCAAGAATTCATTTCAAGTGTTTTATCAAAATTATTTTCCATCTAAGATAATAAAGGGTTCTGTTTCTATCCATATTTTTACATTGATTTGACTATTTTGTGATGGAATTATGTTTATGAATTCCTTTATCTTATATGAATTGATTTATGATGTCATGATGTTTCAAGAATCCCATTTTTGTTACATGTGTTATGCGATGATGTATGTTTTATGATTATGTGGCACACATAAGAAAGGATTCATTATAAGATGGGTGGGACCTATATCTCCCTCCAATGCATTGGGTAAAGATTTTATATCTCATGAGATAGACATGGCTGGAACGGAAGGTTATTTCGGTTCAGTGATACAGGACTGAAACGAGGAGTGAACTCGGTTCAGAAAGGGACTTTGTCCACTAAGATAGTCTTGGCAATGAGTCATGACTAACAAGAAATGATTTTCCATGATTATGTGTGCATGCCACAAAGTTTAAAGTTTTATGTTATGATTATGGGGATCTCATTTTCACTTCTATGATTTATCCCATGTTATGATATTATGAGCTCTTTTGCAGGTTAAGATTTCTAAAGGCTATGTTCTTATGTATATGATGTGATTGATATTTATTTTGTTTACCCTTACTGAGCATTTGAGCTCACCCTTTTATGTTTTCTTTTCCCCAGGATATAAAGAAAGGTTTTTAGGTAAAAAAAAGGGGAAAATCTTTATGGGAGATATTGAAGATCTTTCACCACGATTAGAAGATTACGTTCCGAGTTTCCAAAGACACTAACCTATTACGATCCTTGTGTGTGTGTTTTTGTTATGTACTAAGTATTCCGCAAAAGTAATGTAAAGTCAATGTACGTCAAGATACGGGTCTCTACAGAACCCTTGTCTCTGATCGGTATGAAGTGGGCTGACTTGATGATTCGGTCAATGATCACCCAAATAGTGTCAACACCTCTGGATATACGTGGACGACCCATCACAATGTCCATCAATATCACATCCCACTTCCACTCTATGACCTCTAAAGGCTAAGCAAGCCTGCTGGTACCTAGTGCTCCACCTTCATTTGCTGACACGTGAGGCATTGTGAGAAAAACTCTATAAAATCCTTCATCATACCTGGCCACCAGTGCTATCGTCAAATTCCTGGTACAGATTCTCCACTCCTAGACGTACCGCTAGAGTAGATGTGTATAACTCCCCCACCACATCATCCTAAAGTGAAATTGTTACCATTTTACATCCTTTTAAGAGGATGACGTGCTCCCCACCTTTTGAAAAAACCATCAGGTGCATGTCCTATTGATATTTGAGCACATCATGTCTCGTAGACAGTGTCCCCATGATGCACCTCCCTGACTCGCCAATGAAGTGGGGGAGTGACTGTTAGAGACTAAAGGAAGGATGCTCCATCTCTATCCAAAAATGATATCTATAATGCAGCTAGCTTCTCTGTTTCATCGCCTAGTAGCTGTATACCATATCTCATGCAAAGTTCATAAGCTACAACGTTCCCCTTTCCAGAAGTACAAACTATTTCGAAATCATAGTCCTAGAGGAACTCAAGCCAACATCCCCGTCTCAGGGTCAGGTCCTTCTTGGAGAAGACATACCTTAGTATCTTGTGATCAGAGAACACAGTAAAACACTCGCCCATCAGATAGCATCACCACATCTTTAAGGAGAATAACACTACTCCTAACTCCAGGTCATGTGTATCATATTTCTGCTCATGCAGTCACATCTGATGAGATACATATGCGATCATTTCTTTCTCTTTCAACAGGAAACATCCTAATCCGGTCCCTGATGTGACGTAGTAGACTACTTACCCAGTGCCTTCCTCTATAAACCTCAAAATGGGGGCACTGTTCAGCATCTGCCTCAGCTCTTGAATGCTCTTCTAACATCTCCCTGACCACGCAAAGGGTTTCCCCTTCTTCTTCAAGGCTGATAGTGGTGCATCCACTCTGAAGAAATATGGCACAAACCTAAGGTAGTTACCATCCAAACCGAGGAATCTCTGTACCTCTGATACACTCCTGGGTGGCTCCCAAGTAAGTACCACCTCAATATTCGCTGGATCTACTACAACTCCAGCCACTGAGATGACATGTCCCAAAAAGTTAACCTCTCGAATCCATAACTAGAACTTTGAGAGATTACAATAAATCTAATGATATCGGAGTGAGTCTAGTACTACCCGTAAGTTAAAGGAATGCTCCTCCTCAATAGTTGACTAGATCAAAATGTCATCAATGTAGTCAATGACAAAATGATTAAGGTATGGCAGAATGATCCGATTCATGAGTCCAATGAACACTGTTGGAGCATTTTTTACCCCGAATCGCATAACAATGAACTAATAGTGGTTGTAAAAACATCTTAAGGTCATCATATACACATCCTCGTCTCTAACTCTAAGCTGATGAAATATTGATCTGAGGTTTATCGTCGAGAACCACCTTGCTCCATTCAGCTGATCAAAGAGTTGTTCATTTCTCAGGAGAGGGTACTTGTTCTTCCTAGTCACATTGTTCAAGGTTAAATAGTCAACACAAAGACTCATGATCATATCTCCCTTCTTGGAAAACTAAATCAGTGCTACAAAGGTAAAAACATTGTGCCAGATGAATCCCTTCCCCTACAAGTCCTCAAGTTGTACCTGTATCCCACAAAGCTCCACAATAGCCAATCGATACACTAGAGTAGATATTGGCTTCATCTAGGGGTACAAGTCAATGTAAAATTCCACCTCTCTCTTAGGAGGTAGACCTGTGACATCATTAGGTAAAACATCTGTGTACTGGTCCACTACTGTAGGATAATTCAGACTCTCGACATCAACTACTATGAGGGTAATACAAGACATCTGATGAGTGATCGGATACACACTTCTCCATTTATATCCATCCTGAACTGAATAGGATCCCTTCTCGCTGGTGATGGTAAACCAATTCCCATCCATGCGAACACACCACACATTGTTCCTAATATAGTCAATATAATCATGGACTGTAGATAACCAGTCCATACCCAATCAGACATCGTAAGGCCTCTATGACACTAATAGGAGATCCTAGATGAAGCCCTCACCTCCTAGAGTAAGCTCACACAACTGGTAGTAGTTCATAATAATCGAATATGCAATCGTAGGAATATCTATCCATAAGGATCAATCCAACGGCTCGGTTAGAATCTCTGAGCTCCGAACGAGGGCAGTGGCAATGAATGAATGACTGGCACATGTTCCTATAAGTACTGCAACTATGGTGGAGTAGACACAGTTCATATAATGAATCATCTCCAGAGCGCAATGATCGAATGCCTCAGCTTCCGTGAGCTGATCTCTCACATGTCCACCTACTCCCTACAGTCAAGGTGGAACTCTTGGTGGTGGTGGTGCTAACACCTCGAATGTTCGTCCACCACCAGCTGCATTTCCAGCTACTCTACCATGTTTTCTAGCTTCATGTGGACCTACTTGATCGAATCATTGTCTCTACCTGGGCGGTTGTTCAACCATTTTCTGATCATCCAATTGATGGGTCAGACAGTCACGTACCATGTGACCCTGCCCGCCGCATGAGTAACACTACCCTATCCTGGCATGTTTGGCTCTGTCTCCAATGCCCCACAAAAATGATCATGAATCATACAATCATCCACCTGTAGGTCTGTTCATTATGGACATATGTGACATCTTTCTACTACCAGATGCAGAAGACTCCACTATGTATTGTCTAGGGGAGGATCTGGCTTCTTGAGATTGGTCATAAAGTAAAATCTCCACCATGAGGACTCTCTCTAGAACCCTCACCTGCATTAGACTATTCAGTGAGATCATCAAAGCTCGGATCACTCATCTGATCCCCTGCTTGATGTTCCTACCCCTAAATAATGGGTCCCACACCATATCAGTGGAGTTGCATGACAGATCAGTGAAAATCATTGAGTATTGAGCTACAATCATAATGCCCGGTTGCATATGATGTAGCTTCTGTATGAGCACATCACAGAGTGTCGCTGAAACAATCACCAACAAGAACAGGAGCTCGAAGCCTACCCAGAGTAGTGTCATCTCATCATGATCCTGGAGCATCATGCTCCACCTTATTCTAGTTGCTGCCTGTAGAAGGCTGGCAACAAGAATCACCATGAAATCAGATCGTGTCCCAAGCAGTCGGAAAACTCTGACCATAACCTCAATCCAATCTTTAGCTGCCTGTGGGTCCATCTCTCCCCTAATCCTGGGTTCCCTATGGTGCTAGAATGTGTGAAATGCGCTCAAGTGGTGTGTGTCATCTTCTTCTAGTATTGGTAGCATCGGTGGCCCAACATTGAGTGGTACCACTGGTGCCTCTGTTGGAAAAGCGCCATGCATTAAGGACTCATCGTCCAGTGGGCTATCTGTGAGCTCAACTCTTAGGGCTCTATCTGGTCATCTGTGGGAAGGAATCCTGAAAATAATAGAAGTGACATAGTCAAAAGATTATACCTGTTGAGCGGATCTGGTTGAGCTGAGATAATGGAAACCTATTAAAACACAAAAGTAATTAGAGATATTGTTTATTGAGTCACAAATCAGAAGCGAGGGTTCTGGTGTATGGATACGTCAGCCGCCACACCAACAATGGACTCCCAGAACTAAATACCAAACTCACTACTCTTAACACTTTTGCATAATAGAAGAAAAGACAAGTGTCCTAATTTCTGTGGTAGAACCAAATCCTCTTATACCAATTTTTCCCCACCCAACCCCTGTGGCTTGTGCTATGACTACCCAAAGACAGCCTGTGATAGGCCAGTGGCCGGAGACTAGCACTAATGGTGTTATTCGCTAAAAAAGGGAAGACATTGCCTTTATAAACTGTAAAAAACACAATAGATCACACATCAAGATACGAAAAACTAAGTAAAACTTTATAACAAAAGAGTGATAAAAAGTAAAAGGGGATGGAAATAGAAGGATAACTTTAAAGTACTAGGAAATGAAAAAACAAGTCCTACATAAGAAAAGAAAAATAGCTACTGGGTCCATTTCCAGGATTCCTACATGAAGGGTAGGTACAGATAGACTCTTCAGCACTCTACGTCTATCAGTCTCCTCTGTGTACCAACACTTCATAAGGTCCACCTCCAGGTACCGTCCAATCCTGGTACTCTCAGCCTCAGTCGGCACTGTCTGTCAACTGCAACCCACAGAACAAGATACATGCATACCCCGTGTAGTGGTGTGTGTAATGATACTCAGTAGGGTCCCTGTGACCGTCAGGGTCTCACAAAATACAAAAAGGATAAACCACAAGGTAATAAATCAACAGATAATGCCACTTAGATATATCTCATAAATATACCTATGTTATCAAGTCATCCATATTAATCTTGAGGTAAATAAAAAATTTACTTACTCATCTCATCCATGATTTTTATTTTCATTATCAAAACCATTGGTGCTGGAGAACTCCTCATCTGTTGAGTACAGTGGGCCTTCCACAAAACCAACGAATTTCCCACTAACTGTGGACAACTGAGGTACTCCTCCTATTGATTACCCTGGGTCTGCTATATCACCAAGTCGCTACCCACCATGGTTACGCCACCACAACCAGTCGCTCCCACTAATAGCTTGCAGAGGTACTCCACCTGTCATTTACTTCAGGTTTGCCACCCCAACCAGGCGCTCCTCTGCTGTGGGTATCCCACGACACCAAGTCACTCCCCATTGGTGTAGTCTAGTAACACCAAGTCAATGGGTATGAAATTGTCAAGTCTCATCCAACTACTACGTCTCAACACTCTACCCACACATCACCTGAATCATACACTCCATGAGATACTGGTCAAAACTCCAACTTTCTTAATGTCCTAGGATGTAGAAACTAAACTATCCATCACATAATTGAGGTATCAATTCAATAGACCTCACAAAAATTGGATGCCCGGTCTGTGGGTTATTATCCTCTTGGTCTCGGGGGCCTAGTTGTATTTGTGGACGATACAGCCTGATTGTATATTAACTATAACCCAAACTCATGTAGGGTATACTAAAAGGGACCGACATGCTCCAAGATTACATGTTTCACTGATGGTTCATCAAACGGACGTCTGATTCCAATGTTATGGCCACAAAAAAGTAAATGGTTTGTAGTCGGCCCGGGTCCCATGCGACCTGGCCGGACCGACCCGGCCAGACCCTGTATGGGTCGATCTGTTTCAGCTCAACCCAGCATGACCCATTGGGTCTGGGCTATCCCTTTGGGCAGGACGATCCATTGGGATTGGACCAGGGGGTATAGGTGGCTTAGCCCGGTGGAGCGGACCAGTTTGTCCCGGAGCACCATGAGGGGCGCGAGAGGCCAACTCAGCTGGAGTGTCGTGTAGGGTGTGGCTCGAGCGACTCAACTCGAACGACCAACTAGGTCAGATGCCGCAAGGGCCATGGGAGGCCATCACTGCTAGGCATCATGAGGGGAATAGCTCGCGAGGCTTGGCCCGGGAGGCCGGCTCGGCCAGACACCGCGAGGCGCACAACACGGGCATCTTGGTCCAGGAGCAGGAGATTAGTGGGTGGCAGGATTGCGGAGGCCATAGGTAGCGCGGTCGTTGCCTGTCACCTCATTGTTTCTTCATCATGCCGAAGAACATCAAAAAAGATATCGACAGAGGGAGTTGGGACATGTTAGTTTGGCCCAATCCCTCCGCATTTAGGGTGATAGTAATCGATTAATAAGAACGAAGCTCAATATCCCACCCACAAAAAGAATAACTTCCTCATTATTTATTTTGAAAAAAAAGAAGAACATGGAACTTCAATAAAATTAAACCCTTTCATTGATAGTTTTTCATCGTATTTGAAGACGTTCTTCATCCAATGTGATTTCGAGGATGAAATTTAAATATTCTCCTCCCCCACAATCTTCGTTGGAAGAACTTGTTCTTCGTTCTTCGTTCGCGAGTACTTTTCTCCCTATGCTCTATTCTCTCTAAATTTCCACCAAGATTAATATGCCAAGCCAGAATAATTGATTTATTTTATCTATTATTTAATTATTGGAAAAAAATAATTAATTGGACTAAACAATCAATTGAAATCTTTGGCTCAAACATTTAATTCAGAGGATTTGGCATAATTAATTTAATGTGACTTGAAGAGGATCCCCTACACTTAATGGATGTTGGACTGTTTCTCCCCATTAATGGAGGTTTTCATGGGGGTTAAAAACTGAGTGGTCCCCACCATAATAAACATGAAGAGGAGGGTAGGTTTGGGTGGTCCCCACCACCATAACCGATCATGGGAGGTTAAGGTGTGGTGGTCCCCACCTCCTACATCCACAGAGAGATTTTAACCAACAAATTAAAAAAAAAGCTACACATAATTATATATTTAATTCTTTCAGTAAAAACTGAAAAAATAACTTTTATTCCAGACCCAGTACCGTCGAGGTGAAAGTCTCCATAAGAGAATATCGGTGATGCGAGTTCAACAGTGCTCTCAGATTTCAATTCGCAGCATCGGTTCAATTTTTATAAAAACATGTTCGTATGTTTACTGAACGTTCTCAAACAAAAATCCGAAATTGATTCTAGGAACACCAGGCCTTAGAATTACATGCTTTCAATTTCCGCAGACTCATAATAATCCAAAATTTTTTAAAAACAATTTCATGGAAATTTCGGGTCTTTACACATTTACTATAAATTTTAAAATACAAGTGTAAAATTAATGATTCATAATATGATGGGTTATTTTTGCAAACTAATTGGGATAAAATGAGGGCACCCCAGAAAATCTGGCCACGATATCTAATTATCCATCCTTGAAACATATTGTTAAAGCCATCATAAATGCCAAATTTTAATAATTGTAGTGATGAAACCAAGGAAAAAAACATCATCAAACAAGATATCTAAAGAGTCAAGGCAGGATCCATGAAATTTTTTCTTTATCCAAAATAAATCTAAACCATCCCATTGTGCGGCGGAAGGAACTATGGTTCAATAAAAATAATATACATAAAAACTATAAATCGACTACCTATGTAGTGAATGTGAATGAACAAGGGTATCTACAAAATAAATTTTATTTAATTTTGATAAAACAATTTCATGTATGTTAAAATCTAGAATTGTTAATACCATCACACCAAAATATCTTCCCTCATGGTGCCACCATGATCACATATGATAAACTCAAAATGAAATTTTTCAAATTATAAAAATTGTAACTCTACAAAATAATATTTTATAAACTATCAGAATACAAATAAATATCTTCACACTGCAACAAAAAATCCACATTAAAATAGAGTGACACTAAAACCTCATAGATCTCACCTCTTTCCACAACACAATAACCACACTACAACCTAGTAAATCATGTATGAAGACACCATTCTAAATTTTATCATTAACACCATATCATTTCCAATGAATCTATGTAATGTTCCTCTTAACACCTCTAATATCCTTTAAATGGAGAGTAATTATCCCAAATTTAATGTGCCATTACATTAAGGTGAATGATTTATAGTAAGGATTTTATTTAATTTTCATTTATTATTATGTGGGGTATATATTGTGTAATTATTTTCATATTGACAAATAAATAATCATTATCTATAGAAAATTCAATATACTGATCGATGTCATTATTAGGTTTACTTTCCGATTAATTGTTTCATTAAGCTATTAAAAGCATCTAGTAATACTCTTATGTTATTATACAAGATCCTAAAAGTATTAAAAATAAACGACCACAAATTCATTGAGAATATTTTTATGTATATTAATTTCAACTAAATATAACACTATAGTCAAAAATAATATGTATGTTTGATGATAATTACCATTTTGAAAAATATTAAAATTAAATTTAATGAAAATAATTAAGAGTAATACTTTCATATAGTTTTTTAAACCATGTCTTCAATCTTCATTGTCTTAACATTAACATAACAATATAGAAAATGTGGAACATCATTTCAACTGATAGTGTTAGAATCCAACTTGATAACACTATTGAAATATATGGTGACATTTCTTCATCAAAATCTTAAAATAAATTTCCCATAAAATATCAAATATATTAAAAATGGTATTTATATTTATAAATGTATGTTTGAAATATGTATTTAATTTTAATATAAATATTTTCAGTGATGTATTTATTTTTTTAATAATTATATATATGTAAATTAATATAGTTTTAGATAACAAACATAATATTCAAAATAATGGTAACAATGAAAAAAATTATTAAAGGAAATTATTAACACTAATTATTAATGAGATAACAACATAGAAATATAAATTGTTGAAAATTAGAAAATAATCACTTATTTAAAATTTATATGTATAAAATTACAAAGTATTATAATTTAATCAATTATAACTATTATAAACTGTGGAAATATATAGATAATGATCTACTGATCAATATTGTAAAATAAAAATTATCATCTTTCAATAAAAAAAATAATTGAAACACAATCAAATATATATGAATGTTTCTTAAAATCATGTATATATTATTGATTAATTAAAATATTTTTTTAAAATATAGAGGATAGATAATATAAAAATATTATAGGTATTTAATATTTAACAATTTTTTTAGAATATATATTTCATTAATTATTCATATAAATAATGATGTTTTATCATTCTCTATAGGAAATATGTAATAAATAATAAATAAAAATTTCAAATATAATAATAATGAAAAATAATTATAAATGATATTATGGTGAAATTTAAATTATTGGTGTTATTATTTATACATCTAGATATAAGTACAATTATATTAAATGTATTTATAACCAATTATCTAGAATACATTATTATTTTTTTAAATAATGTAAACATTGATAGTCTTTTTCACAGATGATTGGTAAATAATTCAAATATTTTATTGAAAATTTTCAAAACTGATTAATATTGTTTAATTTAAAAAGATTAATTTCATGTTGATAATATAACTCATAATTATTCTATAATATAGAAAAAAATTATTCCATATATTTATGTCAAAATAGGACTATATAAATAATGAAATTAAATCTCTTAATATGAAATCAATAATAGTTATATACCTTCAATATCATCCATGATATTAACATATCAAATAACAATTAACTTATATCTATGGGAATATTTTATAAATTTATACAAATACATTGTATAAAATATAAAATTATATATATTTGTCTAAAATGAATACAACACAATTATATAAAAATGTATAATTGCAGAGAATAATATATATATATATATATATAATTGAGTAAAAAATAAAAATTGAATGCATTATGCAAGGATCCAACAAAGGTAAACAAGAAATCTTTCCCAAAATGAGTCTCCCACACCATGAAGTATGGACCTTTGAGAAAAACCAGTTTCATGAGAAACAAAACAAGGTACATAATTAATGTTCAATAAAAGATAGAGACAAAAATCAATGTGACTAACAATTTTATTTATGTATAAAAACCTGAAAGATAAAATAAGAGAATTATAAACATTATTTTATTTGACTAGCTGTCACAGCGAACCCATATAACTATGAAGACAACCAAAAATAGAAATCATCTTGTAACAAAATACCTTTCCATTTACCAGAATACCAAATAAAATATCTACAACTACTGAAATTAGAAAATAGTGTGTGAGAAGAAAGACTAGTATGATACAACAAAATAATCTATAGAAGTTCAAAAATAGTTAATGAAATAGTTCTAGATGTAATTTAAATATAGTATACAAATACTATAATAAAATTAAACCTTTTTGTATGATATTACTGTGGATTCCAAAACTGAATACAATATTCACCAAATCTATGAATATGCCATGAAATTAGTTAATAATATGTAGTTCCACTACAAATGTAGTCATGTGTGTAATAAAAATTAAATATAACATCATCGGATAAAAAATTAAAAATTGGAAGAGAACAAAATTTGTGCTCTTACATATAGTCATACATGCTATAAATTGAAGAGATATCCCAGTCTAGGCCCTTTTTTGATCCTATATATAAAACCAATACTGTCATTACTCACATAAAAGTTACATAATTACTAATTTATAATTATACACTCAAATAGTGAAATGTATATTCACAATATAGCCAATGTTAACAACAAACCTATGTTTTTTAAAATCCATTTCAAAAATAAACACACCCATTAAAGCATTTATCCAATTTTTTCATGTTCACAAAATAATCCTAAATAAATTCCTCATAAGTTCATGTATCGTTCCCAAATAGCCCATCCCAATTTAATGTCAATAATATTCAAATAACAACCTAATGTAATTGAGATGAACATATGAAAATTCATGAATTATAACTACATGTATAGATTCTCCAACATCAATAACAAAGGAAACATATATACCTTTGAAAATATGGATTAAAATCAAGTTGATCAGCCTCAAAAAGAAAATTCATGATTGAAAACATAAAATATCTGATTGAAAACCAAAATTAATCCAAAAATTATCTATAAACATAGCTAACTATACTATTTCTACCAAGGAGCTGAAATGGGAAGATAGCTTACTAAGGAGACGTGACACATTCCTCCCCATGATCAAATAATTAAAAAATTGATTTGGAGGAGGATGACTATTAAAAAATATAATATGATAATACTAGTGATCGATTGATAAATTTATTCACAATGAATGAGAGTGATCAAACATGTTACATTATATAACCTACTGGGAAAAAAGGATTTTTTAGGGATCGATTGATAAAATTATACACAATGAATGAGAGTGATCAAACATGTTCCATGATGTAACCTACTAGGAAAAAAGGTTTTATTAAGTAAACACCTGACTTACAATATAAAAAACTCATAACTCACATATGCTATAATAATATTACCTCGCATAAATTTACCATGATTGATGATATAATAGAATTAATAAGATATTATGATGATAATGTAATTTACTATGTAACATAGGATTTTAACTATTGACAGATTCTCATGTTGTAAAATGGTTCAAAAATTATGCTCAGTTACATATTTATGATGTAATATATACAGTTATGGCATTAATGTATAATGCATGTGGTACTATAAATTAATGCCAACATAGAATTAATATGAACACCTCGACCCCCTTATAATAAGATTTCACATTTGTACAAAGGATCTACATAAGAAAAAAACAAACATCTCCAATCATTATTCCATTTCCCATAGAAAATGCTCTCAATCCCATAAAATCCTATAAATCACCCAAATAAGAAGGGAAAAGAAAATATGATCCAATTATTACATAAAAAAGGTAATGGGGTGTTAAATTATCCCCACTATAATGAAATCATAACCCTTGATATTCATCATGATATTAAACTCACAATAATAGAAAAAATCTTATTTCTCATAAACAATTATTTTTTCCCACAAATCATTGATATCCCATCCTCAATTCCATTGTACAGGAGTCAAATGAATCATTTTACCAAATTTTATATTCTGTCTGTGATCCATAACTTGGACTAGTTACTTTACCATAGTGATTTCAGCTCCAAAACCAACAAATTATGATGCTAGTATATTGGAATGATCCAGTTGATTCTTCTTCAATTAGGATTCATGAAACACATCATGGATCACAGTCAAAATATACAGTAATTCTAATGTATACAACACCATTACAAGTCATGCAATGATATTAGAGGGGGGGGGGAAACTTCAGTGCCAACTTACCCTATAAACCCAACCTACAGCTCGCCAATAGAGGTAGTACTATAATAAAATCATAATTTCCAACATCAGGATACAACAACCAATGATGTAAATCAAAATAAATATTTTTATGAACATTTTAAATGATAAATATTATCTAAATCAAATGATCAGTTTTCATCATTTACATAACAAGAACTCATCTAAAAATTGGTTGCTCTCCCAAATATGCTGTGTAAAATAGTGATCTACATGGCCTCCTATTAAACTCATAAAAGGTTTTTATTCTGATTGAGGGTTGATAGATACATTTATTTGAATTATCAACTCATTGAAATTCATTTATCCAATAACCACAAAAATCAAGAACACAATCTTATTTTATATCCTCAATAACATTGATATACTAATCAATCTACCCTTCTATCTATAAATGGAATTTCATTCTCAATTTCATCTTGGATCCCACAGACACTTAAAAAAACACACAACCATGATTATAACCTCAGTTCCATATCAAAATTTTGTACAATGGAAACCCTATAAATTCAAACAATATCTTGTACAAACAATCGCACTAGATACCCCACATTCATCAACTCATTGATTGGAAGGAAAAGCATTGATTTCATAAGTTGATCAATAATCGCCCAAAACAAATCCTATCGACTATAAGTCCATGGAAAACCAATTATGAAGTATATTGAAACATAATAACATCTCCATTCCAAAATTAGTATGGTGTTCATGAAACTATAAGGACTATAGTTCTTCACATTAACTCTTTCTCAAGTAAAACTTTGTAATAAAAAATCTGAAATTTCTCATCCATTAACAAGCCACTAATACTAAAATCAGAAATAATAAAATATATTTGTAGTGCTGAGGTGAATAGCCCTACTAGAATAGTCAAACTATCTATTAACGCGTGAATCATAGAAAAACGATCAATCAACACACTTCCGAAATATAATTCTCTAATAGGAGGCTGGGACCTCTCAACGAAGGTCTCCCCATAATATGGGTATCCACTAAATTATTTTTAATCAATGTATAAACCTACATGAACCAAACTGGCTCAAGAAATAATGAATTATCATTTATAAAATATAAAATAACCTACCCACTATATTCTTTTATTAATAATATCATCTCAAAAATCAATATTATAAAACGAGAATCATTCACTTATTCCTTCACAGCTTGTATTGATAATTTCCAACATAGTTCATTGGAGACTTAATATTATTCCCTAAGAGTATAAAAAATAAAAAAATTATAAATATATATATAATTTTTTTAAATTATATGTTTTTAGTTTGGACCCCTATGAGTTAAAATATTCCTCAGGCTATTTGAATTAGTATATATAGTAAACCTCTCCCCAAAGAGGTAATTATGCCACATTTTGAGTTCCAAAATAACAACTGCCAACTCAAGATCATGTTTTAGGGAATATAATATCATGATTGTGTAACTGGAGAGAGAAGAAGGATATCCACTATCTCGCCTATATCAAGACAAATCCGAAACTCATACTAGAATAATTGAAAAAAAACATAACTCAAACCTAGTTCTGAAAAAATTAAAACTACAGATTATGTAAATATCACCTTCAATTTGTCAAAATATCTCTTACATTTTTCATTCCAATCAAGAATTAAACCCTTATGGGTTAAATCAATCTTCACGTATGAAATTTTGGGTAAAACATATAAAAATATTAAAATATTCTGCCAACCACAAAAATATAATGATCTTAAAAACATTTTGGGCCCCTACCTATTTATAACATCACATACCTTTTCATGATACACTTATATGCCCGCATGTGATATAACAAGACCCAAAAACATTACTTATCAAATCAAAAACACACAAATGCAAATATAAACATAACAATGATGTTACCACAATGTTCTAAGAATAATATTTAAATAGTCCTATTATTATCCCTTGAAATAATATAATCCAAAATATCATCCAAGAACAAAAAATCAAAATATTACATGATGAAATGGAAAAACTATTTAAAAATCTCATATATACTATATAAGATTTATTGAGACCATATATCATGACCATTAACTCAAAATGCACATACCATATCCTAGATGATATATTAGTAATAACAACTTCTCATGAATTCATACGGTGGTACCCTGAATAAAGATCAATCTCTGAAAACCATGATGATCCTCTAAAATGATAAAAGAGATCATAAAAAATTGGAAATGGATATTTTATCTTGATTTTCCCCTTATTTAACTTTTAATAATCCATAAAAATAATTAACCATGCATCTACATTATTATAAAAGATGATAGGTGTATCCCCTATGGAAAAACTAGGAATAATAAATTCCTTAGCTTCAAGATTCTTAAGTTGTTCTTAAGTTATAATAACATAGTTGACCCCATATTATAATATGACATTGAAATTTGAATCATACCTAGTATATAAAAAATTCCTTCCTATCATGGACCAATAATTCTACTAACCCTAAAATAAATGATTAGTTCCATATGAAGATCAAAAATAAAATTTATAGAGATAATAATTGATGTGTTCCTTAACTATTATAATCTAATCAATGTAAATAATCATGTTAATGATATAATGATAACACACCAAGAAGTCCAACTACAAATTATGGTCTTCTATATTTAATCAACATGTTGAACACTTGAAACCATTTTAAAACATCTTTACTAAAATCATAGAATGATCGAATAGTAATATCATAAGCTCCAAATACATTCCTAACACATCAACTATCATTGAAAATATTAATGAATGTGTGTCACATGTATTAATCAAATCTATCACCATAGATATCAATATAAACACCATACCTACAAATATAGTGTTTTGTAGTTTAATGTCCTATGGATCATACACCACCACATAAAGTTGTCTAGACACATATCAACCCTAATTTATATTAGCCACCTAAACATCAACTGTAGATTAAAATAATACTCACAACCCATGGAAGAATCTTTTAAGAGAGGATTCAATAATAAAATCATGGGACATCTATTAAAGACACATCAAATTTCTAGATTTTATACAATGATGAAAATTCATAAGATCCTCAATAAGATTTAGTTTGGTTTGGAAATGAGATCTACACTGATGACTATATCCTAAAGAATCATTTGAAACCAGTCATGGAAAAAATTGGGCAACTTTTCACTTTCTTTTTTGTCCAGAAGGTATACAAAAAATAATTCTAATAACAACTAAATCCATGTCCAAAACGAAATTTCCATTTATGTCTACATATGACCAAAATATATTATTGAATTCCTTCAAAAGGATAGAAGGAAATTCTGAACTAGCATTAACAAAAAATCCTCCCCCAACCCTAACAAAAAATGTAAAGCCATTAGTTACACATTGGTGACTAAAAATGGTTTCAAGTGAAAAAAATTATTAAAATGGGTGGAATACCACAATAATGTATGCTCTTAATACACATAGTATTGAAAAATCTTGGTATTTTCCACTCATAATATTTGCAGATTAAAAAATTGGTTGATTATTTTCTTTAATGATACCCAGGTGAGAACCTCTTTCAGATTATCATATATTTTAGAGTCCCACCATATCCTTCACAAACCTATAATAATATTTATTGAAAGTCCCCACATAATGTCCTCAAGATTATTCATAATTTTATTGATCCTCGAAAAATTATCATTCCATAATTTTGATTATTAGGTTAATTTATCACCACAAAAAATATGTGTATTCTATTATTAAATTCTGAGTTTTGATCGACTAGTCATCCTGGGTTCCTGACACCTATTTGACCTAGAGATGGAATATTAAATATTTTAGAATATACTAATGAAGGTTCCACCATATTATTCCCGAATAGAAACTATCTAAAAAATCAATAACTCAGATTTAGAAAAGATCAAATAAGAGGCATTCATTAATAACCATGAGTTAAAAAACCATTCAGTCATGTGATGATTCTAAAATCACAGAACCAATATCGTGTATCCATATTAATTATTTAATATAAAATTAATTAAATAAATTATGAATTATTTTAATAAATAATAAAAAAAGGAATAGGTCCATTTTAATAAACCCCATATCTTATTTATTCAATATAATCAACCACCATGTCTATAGGTTTTGAACAATCCATATCCAACAATGGTAACTTAAATCCATACATAAATGTATGCTGGATATGCCATGTTTTCACTACCCCAATTCTAATTGTCATAACTCAAATATTTAGAAATACAAAACCAAACATAGGTAGTGTCAACAAAACATCATTCAGGGTATTCCCTCTAAAGGTGTTTTTTAATGAATCATATTGAGTCAAATATAAAATCCACTCAAAATTAGTCCACCACATGGGGAATTATAATCCAATGGAACAAAAAAACTTGTTTCAAGTAAACAAACAAGGTACATAATGAGAATAGTCAATAGAATAAATATAAACATCTATGTGACTATCAATGTAAATCCAGATAGGTCAAACTAGAAATATAATGTAAGTAATGTCTATTATTCCTCTTTTTGACCATAAATCACCATTGAACCAACCATCTATGAGCATGACCAAAAATAGAAGCGAAAATGAATCATAATAAAATTCCCTTTTCCTTAATCCTAAAAAATAAAATTTAAAACATCCCCCTGCAAAAATTATAGTTTGGCCACAAAGCCCACTAGGACAGAACTAATGAATATATAAAACTCTTATTAGGAAGAATTTATTAAATATTTCCTTAAAACAAATCCATTTTTCATGTAATTCACAATGAATAAACAATTTTGTAATGCATTCTTTTGGATTCTATAAAACCATTCAATGTTCATAATATCTAAGAATCATTTAAGAAGGAATCTAACAAACCATTATTACACACTATGATAATCATGTGTGTAATTACCATGAAATATTCCGCCATTTGATTAAAAAATGAAAATTCACTCCATTTTGGATATAACATGTTGGTGTAAATTCTAAAAATGAAAGAAAAACCTTATTCCAAAAATATGGTGGATCTGAAAATATAACCTGTAGTGTAATTAAACATGAAAAAGTGACATTAAACCCTTAGTGGAATTAGACACCAAAGAGTTATAGTCTATTCCTGACACACCAATGGTTACAAAATGTGCTAATACTACCAAAATACCTTTAAAGAAACCACCCTTTAAATAATTTATCTAAATATTTTAGTATGTGGAAAAGTTTTTAATGGTAACCACTTTAAAAAACATATCTTATCCAAAAAGTATATAATAATTTAAATTAAAAAAAATTCTATAAAGAAACATATAAAATTTAAAAACAACATAAATTAATGATTTAGAACTACTTTTATCAATACACATACCTTAAGAATATAGGAAACATAAATTCTAGGGAAAATAGATATTAAGAACAAGTTGATCAAAGTATAAATCATAATTTGTGATGTAAAATTGTAAAGAATTGATCAAAATCCCAAATGATCAAAATGATATCCATAAACACAGTTCAGTCCTCTTCCACTACCAGAGGCATCGAATAAATAGGCTGCATAATTATCTAGGATAAGTGAGGAAACTATCATAACCATCATACATTGAAGAAAATAATCAATAGGAGTAAGTTTCCTAAAAAATGATCTGGGAGAAGTCAATTGTTCTCTGGGTAAAACAATTTATAATTAATGGGGTATATTAGATGTTATATGTGATATAGCCTACAAGGATTAATGATTATAGAATAATCCCTATCCTTATTGTGTAAAAATAACATATCTTATATACCCTAAATAAAAAATATCCTTACAGTAAAATTTCTCCAAACCAATAATCATAATATGTAAAATAATATATTTTTGTGTAAAGGTAATTTAAGGAATAATATTGTATTGTATTTCGTGATAGACTTTTCTATTGTTAAAAAATTCTAAACTTATTCCTAGTGGTATACATACATCATTATATAGAAATTAAAGGTTAAAGTGTATCCTGATTATAGTACCCAACATGAACCCATATATAAAATTCGTAGAGCATCCTAACCACCCAACAAAACATATTCACATTTATAGCTAGACTCAACTAAATAAAAAAACATACAACCATGGAATTTAGGCCATTTCCATAATCAAATGACCTTGATCCCTAAAAATACTACAATGTACCAAAAAAAGAATGGTGGGAAAAAATATCCAATGAATACATGAAATAAGGTAATGGGGTGTTACACGTCATAATATAAGAATATAAATATAGAATTATTATTGAATGTTATCATTTTTGTGAAATATAACATTCATATATATGGACTAAAGAGTAAATTATGATATTGAAATATAAAATCATATTTTTTAATGATAGAAATTGTAGTGCTATATGAAAATTATTAAAAATATATACATATTCATAATTATAATAAATAAAAAAGAAAAAAATGTAATATAAAATTTGAAATGATTACTAATATAACATAAACAAAATGATAATTATTATTTATCATTATCCGCCATTTTAGAAAACACGATTAATACATATGGTGAATGTAATAAATTTGGATAGGAGTGCATAAAATAAAAATTGATTTATATGCAAAAATGAGTATCACATTATAAATAATGGATATACATACATATTTTGAACATAACTAAATAACAATGGACTATTGTGTATTAAATGAAAATTAGAAATTTCATTCTATAAAAATAAAATAATAATTTACTATTAGAAAATTATATTATTATTCATAAAAAAATAATTGAATAATATACACACAATAATTCTATTCTAATTAAATACATGTATTTTTATTAATATTAGAGTTATCATATACAATATTTATATATGAAAAAAATTCAATGAAAAAATTAATATTCAAAAATTTCATAAATATATATCTATATAGTATATAGTAATTAATATAGATGGATTCGAAGATGTATGTTAAATATTAAATATATTGAATGTAGATATTTTAAAATTTCTTCACATGAAAAATTTTAATCATTAATTAATAAGTATAGATTAGTAAGAAATTTAAATTTAATATGATATAATAAAGAAGCATTGTACATTGTTCTTATAGTGTACATTTTAAGTCTTGTAATAAATAATAGAACTGTAAAATTGAATGTTGAAATGAAAAAATTGAATAATTATATAACAGATTAGACAATGAATCTTTGATATATGTCATAAAATAATTTTTTTATGATGGGAAATAAATAGAATTTTTTAAAAAATTCATACCAATTAGATATTTTCCATTAAAAAATTATATTTATTCTTTTCTTATATTAATTATCCTTGATATTTAATCCTATATTATGTAACTATGGAAAATATTTGGATGATTATAATCATTTTTTACAGTTTCATATTTTTTCAACAAGTAGGGTTTCATTTTAATGTTAGTAATAAAAATAGATATCGATCTGAGACAAAAATTTCTATCATATCATTATGATTATAAATTATATATTTCATCCCAGCTGTAATGGTATATTAAAGTATAATATTTCTTCTATATAAATAATAATCACATTCATCACTTTGAAAGTATATTATTAATCATTATAATTATGAATTGTTAGTTTTTTTGGATTGAAACAGATAAAAGGTCCTTGTTGATGCTCCACTTTTATATATTAATCAAAAATAAATTTTAAAATTAGGTATATGTAACATGGTATGAAATTTATTTATTTTAAATTAGTTACAGTAGTCTATGTTGCCTCTAATATATAAATTTTTATATTAGTGAGATTTGGTTAAAGAGGTAAAATTATTGTAAATATTGTCAATTTATCTATATTGATTAGGTGATATAATATAAAGATATTATAATTAGGTAAAAATGATGTTTCTCATGTATAAATCATAGATATTATATTTGATTATATAAAATAATATTAATTTCAAAATTTTATTCTTATGTGTCACCGATAATAAAGGACTTAATTTTTGATATATTTCATAAATATATGAATATTAATTAAATATGTAACATCCCAAGTAAGTAATGAATAATAGATATTCATAGATATGTCTATTCATGAATTATATAGTGTTTTAAAGGCTTAAAATGAGAATAAATAAAATCTTAAGCATGGAATACACTAATATTTTAAAAAGATTGTTTTACTACCCTTTGATGGAAAACCATGTTTAAATCAAACTTTTGAAAATTTTATAAGCAATATTTTTCAAAATAAACTTATTATTTATAATTGGGACATTTAAATTTACATTGGATAATTTTTTGGTAATTTTCAGACAATGTTCATTTTTTAATGAATATTGAATAATACTGCAATTAATTCCAAACTGAATTTTCATCTAATTTAATTATAGGGTTAGATTATCTTTTTAATTTTTTTAAACTGTAAATAGAATATATTTTTACCATTTAATTTAATGGTGGTAATTGGGATAAATTTCACTTTGGAATTGGGTATAAACAAGTGCCAAACTTTTCATTGATATTATTTCTAAAAAACCCGCTATTTGTTTTGAAAACGGGAATTATTTTTAAATTAATTATTTCAATTTCGGTGTTTGGAGTTATGTAAAATGGATTACATATTTGAAATCAAAATTTCCAAATTATGTAATCATGAATCTTTTGTTTTTGGACATTATGAATAGTAATTACGGTAATTATCTTTAATTATCTTGATTAATTAGTAATCCGGTAGTTAAGGATAATAAAATAATATCATAATAATAACAAAAGACCACAAATTGTGTCCTAATTCTATTTCTTGTGTCATGGACGACCATGTAATGCCTTTTTCAAAACTTGGGGACCCCATGGAATCACTTTTGTGTGATAATGACTTTTTATCTTTTTATTTTTAAAGAAAGTTAAATGTAACAAAGAATGTATCACCTGAGTAAAAAAAATTAATTTTGTCTACATAAATGATCTATTGGACTATAAATATTAATTGGAAATATAAAAAGATTTCCTAAATCATAGTAATTTGTTTTATAATTTTTAGACATTAAATAAATTAAATTATTTATGACATCATGATGATGCATCGATTACCACATTAATGAATGACTTAAAAAATGAAAAGATAATGTAGAATCTAAGACTTACACTTTTCAAAGTCTAATTGGATGAGTATATTTCGAACACATATCACCTTATCCTGTAAATAAATCAATGTGGGTCCTTTAAAATTAGAAACTCATTTGAAAAGAAAGTAGCATTTTATATCATTACAAGAGTTCCCCTCCTCTCCTCTTATAAAAGGCCCCCACCTCTACCTCATTACCCCCACCTCTCAATCCTTTAGCATGGCCAATCTCTACAAATTTTGTCTCTCCACATCCCTCTCCTCATCCTGGAAGCCTTACCTTAGGTAGGAAGCTCTTCAAGAAACCCTTTTGGTTCAAACCAAATGGAGTTACCTGATTCAATGGTAAAGGCTTCTCTAATGCTCTTTTGTTTTATTTTGCTCCTCCAACACCCTAAACTATTTTTATTCATTTCTTTTGTAACATAAACAGTATATTCCATATACTATGATTTTTTATATAAGAAATATTCGAGCTACACTTACACACACCTACATCTAATGGTTAATGAGCATACTGTTTCCGTGGATGGAAAATTTCTGCCTCCCGAAATAATGATTGTTCAATATTCTAATAATACCTTCAGAGGTGGCCATTAATATGTCACTATATTTATATATGATATAAAATATGTTTATTTTTTCCCTAAGATTCTGTATTTTTCATTTATGTCATACGCTTATGGTTTCCATTATGGGTAAACACGATATCTTCATTTCAGGAAGTGCGGACTACCGCCCCCTCAAAGTGATTTTATTCATTAAAGCCAAAATGTGGGACATATAAAAGGATAGAGTTAATGATATTATATAAGACATTATACTATAATTATAATATATCTCAATGTAATTATGATTTCATTGAAATAAATATGATATAGAAATGAAAGTAGCGTTCATGCGTACGTACAACTTACCTTCTCCATGAACGGTGCATTTCAATTCTTACCTCTAAATGTTATGAAATATTATAAATGCATGCATATACTGGATATATATGATATATATGATATCCAAATCATGAATATAATTCTGGATATAATGGATATTTTACCACATGATCAACTTTTAATTATAAAGTGTTTACTTTTTACTCAAGTACCAATGATCAACAAAATAAGCATTATTAACTTAAATAATTACATAGTGTTCCTGACATAGTAATAAGTGATATAAAATAATAATAAACTTGAAAAAGGTTCTCAATCATGTGTAAAATAACTCAAGTTTACTATTCAGGAGGTTAAAGAACGATCGAGTCATGTCAGACCCAAGGTAAGTGACATTGTCTCAATCTTATTTCATTGAGGCATATTTTGTATTATAGACAACATTCTTTTATACAGTGCATAAACCCCTCTAACTTTTACATTTATTCAAAATGAATCTTTTTATATGAAGCTTTTACTAAACGAGAAAAGGGAATGGTTTTTTTTGTCGTTCGTATGCGGCGACAACGACTTCTCCGCCGCCATGACCATTATTTGAGTTTCAGCTTACTCTAAAAGACATAACTTTTTTTGAATGAAAAATAAATACCATGTTTTAATTTTATTTTATAATGTTATTGAAAATGGTTTTCATAATATTTTTATATCAATGTTTTGTATAAATATCTTGTGATTGAAAAGTGGAAATGTTATGTTTCCTTTATGAATGTTTTATGCGATACAATTATTTTATAGTTCTTGGGAATTGTTATGAAGACGGGTGGTTCTGTGATAAACTATGGGTGGGAGAGCACGATATAGATCTCCAATGAATTGGGTAATGAGAATGAGTTAAACGTTAAGGTTTCTCCTAATTAATTTAGGGAATATACTGCGATGGGTATTCCAAATGTAACTATGAGGGCTACTCTCTACATAAGAATGTTATGAATGCCTCAAGTTACCTTTATGTCTTATGATTTCTATGATTTATTCATGATTTGATGAGGTATGTTAAAGTGATTCTATTTTATGAGTAATGTAAGATATCAAACATGGAATAATGTTTTAATTTCGTACTTTTATATCCCTTACAGAGCTTTTTAGGCGCATCCCATGTTTTTGAAATGTTTTTCACAGGTCAAGGGAAAGGTACATGATGTGATTATAGTTTAAAGGAAGTGTCAAGAAATAATCCATGTTTTAATTTAAATATGTTTCTGTTGATGGGACAAATTAGTACTATATTTAATGTAACCATATTGTTTAAATGTGTAATGTAATGCATGTTTTATGATCTAATTCTCTAAAACTCTAAACCTGAAAAGATCCTCAACGTGTATTCTTGAAATTACTCAAGATTAAGTAATGATTAAGGCTGGGGCCTTATAGTTGGTATCATAGGCTGGTTTAAATAAATTTAGGAGTTAGAATTCTATTAATTGATTATCCAAACATATTTTTTATGGTCAAATTGAAATGATATAGCATTTGATGATTACCATGTTGCTTCATCTAAGACATGTTTGTTCTGAATGGTTTTCCGCAGAGGAAACAACGAAGCAGTGCAAGGAAGGAATAAAGAAGGAAATGACCTTCCGAATCAGCATCCTAATATGGTCAGAATGGGAACTGAACAATTTTTTGCAGTGATGGCACAGTTGACTCAAGAAATAAATGGTGGTGGTATCCATGCACGAGATCTGCCAAATAAACCACAGAGGAACATGTCTGTGGTGGAACATTTCATGAGGCAACATCCCCTATCATTCAGAGGATAATCTACCCCTATGTTAGTTAATGGGTGGATTAAATCATTGTAGAATATTTTCGATGTCATGGGGTGTTCATACAATCAAAAGTTTAGTCTTGTTATTTACCATTTGGAGGGTGAAGCAGATTAGTAGTGGTTTGTGGTTAAAAATATCAGGGACGCTAATGAGATTGATGCTCTCAACTAGGATGAATTCCAAGGTATGTTTCTTGAGAAGTATTGTTCTAATGATATTCGAATTAGAATGGAAAAACAATTCCTGGATTTGAGGCAAGAGGAAGACTCAGTGGCTGCCTATGATGAAAGGTTCACTTGATTGGAAAGGTATGCTCCAAATTTTATCTGAGCCCTTAATAGTAAAATCAATAGTTTTAACTCAGGATTAAAGCCAAAATATCGAAGGGATTAACCTTCTTGTGAGTTAAAGAGTTATGAAAAACCTTTTCAATGTGATGAGAAGGTAGAAATGGAGTTTGACGATGATAAGTGTTCTATAAAAACCAGCAGAAGAAGAGACTGATGTGGAAGGAGGAAGGACAGAATTCTTCAAAATGGTCTGATGGTAAGAAAATTAGGATTCCATTTTGTGATAAATGTGGTAAAAGGCATGCTAGTGAATGTCTTCTGAATTCTGGAAAGTGCTACCGATGCGGTAATATGGGACATAAGGCTTGTGATTGCATTAAAAAATATGAGGGTGACAGTATGACCAAATTTGATTTACAGTTAGTGAAATGTTTTATGTGCAATGAGATGGGTCACTATGAAATCATGTTTCCAACAAAGAGAATGAGTGATTGGAAGTAATTAGAATACAAGTAGAAAGGGGTGGTGAAATCCTTTACAACTATTTCAGTAGATGGTAGTCCATCAAATGAAGTGGTATCAGGTACATTGTTTTTTTAGATTATGCCAGTGTGTTGTTTGATTCGGGGTCTACACATTCTTTCATCTCTGAAAACATTTCTAGTAAATTGTGAATACCATCTCAAGAAATGACTCCTATAATTCTGGTGAAAACACCTAGAGGAAATATTGAGGAAAAAAGAATTGATAAGAATCTTCCTATCCTTATCCGTGGGAAGAACGTACTTGGAAACCTTATTTTTTTACCTCTAGTAGAGTTTTATGTTATCATGGGTATGGATTGGATCTCAATTTACCATACTAAGATTGACTGTAGAGCTACAGAAGATTATTTTCAGAAAGACTTTATGTTTGTGTACAAGAATGAACCCTTACTATTGATAACATATCAAGAGGCCGAGAAACTTATAAAAGATAGAAATCAATGTTACCTTGCACATAACGTTGAAAACAAGGGAACTGTTCAAATTACTGATATGCCAGTGGTAAATGAGTATCCTGTTGTTTTTCCTAATAGGTTTCTTGGAATAATACCAGATCAGGAAGTTGAATTTACTGTTGACTTAGTTTCTGATGCTAATCCAATTTCAAAATCCCCTTATCGAATGGACCAAATTGAACTATTATAGTTGAAGGGGCAATTTTCATGATTTATTAGAGAAAGGTTTTATTCAACCTAGAACATCACCATGGGGTTCTCTTGTTTTGTTTGTTAAAAAGAAAGATGGTTCAATGAGACTTTGCATTGATTATAGATCCTTGAATAACATCACTGTTAAGAAAAAATTCCCTTTGCCTCATATCAATGATTTTTTGATCAGCTCAATTGAGCACCGTTTTTTTTCAAATATTGACCTGAGATTGGGGAACAATCAGTTGAATGTAAAGGAAGTAGATATTTTGAAGATCGTGTTTCATACAAGATATGGCCATTATAAATTTGTAGTTATGCCTTTTGGGCTAACCAATGCACCTGCTATATTCATGGACCTTATAAATAGAATTTTACATGAGTTCTTGGATACGATTGTGGTTGTTTTCATTGATGATATTTTGGTGTTTTCTTAAAGTAAAGAGTATCATGAAATACATTTAAGGGTTATTTTTCAAACCTTAATAGAAAATAAATTGAATGGGAAATTCTAGCAAGTGTGAGTTTTGGTTGCAATAAATTTCTTTCCTTGGTCATATTGTTTCTAAAGATGGGATAACTATTGATCCTGCAAAATTTTTTTTTCAAGAATGGACAAGACCCACAAATGTAACTGAGATTCGTAGCATCCTTGGTTTGGAAAGCTATTAATGAATGTTTGTTAGAAATTATTCACGGCTATCTAGTCCAATGACTAAGCTAACTCAGAAGGGTGTTAAGTTTATCTATACAAATTAATGTGATGATTATTTTCAGCAATTGAAAATAAGATTGATAAATGCTCTAGTTTTGGAACTACCTTCTCGGAATGGTTAGTTTGTTTTCTATTGTGATGCTTCATTGAAAGGACTTGGTTGCATCATAACGCAGAATGATCAGCTAATTGCTTATGCTTCACAATAGTTGAAAACAGATGAGGTAAATTACCCTACACTTGATTTGGAATTACCTACTATTGTTTTCACTTTAAAAATTTTGAGGCATCATTTATATGGAGTAAAGTGTGAAATATATACCGATAAAAAAAATTTAAAGTATATATTCACTCAGAAAGAAATGAACACGAGATAGAGGATATGGCTATAATTAATCAAGGATTATGATTGTACAATTCATTACCATCTGGGAAAAGAAAATAAAGTGGCTGATGCAATGAGTCAAAAAAGTAATGCTTCATTAACAATGATATGTTTGGAACGTGCCCCTTTTTATAAGGATTTGATAACATTAGCATGGAAGTTGTTGCTGCATGATGTCCTTCTGTTTTGTTTCAGGTATCATTGAAATCTTCTATATCAGACAGAATTAAGCAAGCACAGAAGCAAGACAATGAGTTGCAGAAAATGGTAGATCTGGTTCAAAAGGGTATGTTTCCTAAATTCAACATTAATAATGATTGTGTTTTGAGATTTGGGAAGAGATTGTGTGTACTGTGTGATTCACAGTTGAAGATATAGTTGTTAGGTGAAGCTCATAGTTCTTCATTTTCAGTTCATCCAGGATGTAATAAGATGTATTGTGATCTTCGGGAGTATTACTGGTGGGATAGAATGAAAAGTGACATTGCTGATTTTGCTGTGAAGTGTTTGACTTGTCAAAAGGTTAAAGCAGAGTGGCAGTTACAAAAAGGGATGCTTCAGCCTTTACCAGTACTAGATTGGAAATGGGAGAATATATCCATGGACTTCATTGTGGGATTTCCTAAGACACCTCGAGGTAATAATGCAATTTGGGTTATTGTTGATCTCTTAAATAAATTTTCTCATTTCCTTGCTATATGATATACTTTTTTTCTAGATAAAATTTCCTATTTTTATCTTAAAGAGATAGTTAGTTTACATGGAGCTTCTCTCTCCATTGTATCTGACCATGATCCCAGGATCACTTCTATCTTTTGTAAAGGCCTTCAAAAGTCATTGGGTACTGAATTAAATTATAGTACAACTTTTCATCCTCAATCAGATGGCCAGTCAAGAAAAAACGATTCAGACATAAGAGGATATGATACATTATTTTTCGATGGGTTATAAGGGAATTTGGGACCAACATCTTTCTTTGGTTTAGTTTTCTTATAATAATATTTTTTATTCCAGTATACAGATGTCACCATTTGTGGCATTATATGGGAAATAGAGCCGAACTCCAGCTTTTTAGGATGAAGTGGGTGAAAGGAAGTTGATGGGACCAGAAATGGTAGACGATTTGGTAGAAAATGTTTCCTGATACAGAAACACATGAGAACAGCTTAGATCAGGTAGAAGAGTTATGCAGACAACACGAGGAAGGATCTCTCTTTTGAGGTAGGTGATCATGTTTTTCTCAAATATTCACCATGGAAAACTGTGATGCGATTTGGTAATAAAGGAAAGCTGAGTACACGGTTCATTGGACCATATGAAATTTTGGAGATATTTGGATCAGTTGCATTCCGAGTGGCTTTACCTCCGAGTTTATCTCAGGTACACAATGTTTTTCATGTTTCAATGTTAAAGAAGTACATGCCAAATCCATCTCATGTTTTGTATCTAGAGGTAGTTCACCTGGAAGAGAATCTATCGTATGAGGAACAACCAGTCACGATTCTTGACCATAGGTATCAAGTGTTGTGGAATAAGGTGATTCATCAAGTAATGGTTTTGTGAATAAACCACATGAGTGAAGAGGCAATATGGGAATCTGAAAATGTAAAGACGAATAAATACCCCTACTAATTTGATAAGTAAATAAATTTCAGGGACGTAATTTTCTAAAGGGGAAAGATGTAACATCCCAAGTACGTAATGAATAATATATATTTTTATATATGTCTATTCATGAATTATATAGTGTTTTAGAGGATTAAAATGAGAATAAATCCAATCGTAAACATGGAATACACTAATATTTTAAAAAGATTGTTTTACAGCCTTTTGATGGAAAACAATTTGAAAATAAAACATTTTACAATTTTATAAGAAATATTTTTCAAAATAAACTTATTATTTATCATTGTGAAATTTAAATTTACAATGGATAATTTTTTGTTAATTTTCTGACAATGTTAATTTTTTAGTGAATAGTGCAAAATACTGGATTTTACATCAAAACTAAATTTTCATCTAATTTATTTATATGGTTAGATAATATTTTTAATTGGTTTTAATGAGTAAATAGAATTTATTTTTACCATGTAATCCAATGGTGGTCATTGGGATTAATTTCACTTTGAAATTGGGCATAAACAAGTGCCAAACTTTTCATTGATATTATTTCTTAAAAACCCGCTATTTGTTTTGAAAAAGGGAATTATTTTTAAATTAATTATTACAATTTCTATGTTTGAAATTTGTTAAAATTGATTATATATTTGGAATCAGAAAGTCCAAATTATGTAATCAATAATATTTTGTTTTTGGACAATATGAATAGTAACGACGGTAATTATCACTAATTATCATGATTAATTAGTAATCAGATAGTTAAGGATAATAAAATATTATCATAATAATAAACAATTACCACAAAATTTGTCCTAATTCTACTGGTTGTGTCATGTACGACCATGGTATGTCTTGTGCCAAACTTGGAGACCCCATGAAATCACTTTTGAGTGATAATGATTTTTTATCTATTTATTTTTAATGAAAGTTAAATATATCAATGAATGTATCACCTGAATAAAACATTTTTAATTTCGTCTACATAAATGATCTATTAGAATATAAATATCCATTGAAAATATAAATATATTTCCTACATCATATTATTTTTTTATAATTTTTTGACATTAAATATATTAAATTATTTATGAAATCCTGATGATGCAGCCATTACCTCATTAATGAATGATTTAAATAAAATGAAAGATAATGTAAAATATAAGACTTACAAATGTCAAATACCTATTTGATGAGTATATTTCTAACCGTTATCACCTTATCCTAGAAATACATCAATGTGGGAACTTTAAAATTCGATACTCATTTGAAAATAAAGTAACATTTCATACCTTTCTAAGAGTGCCCCTCATCTCCTCTTATAAAAGGCCCCCACCTCTACCTCTGTACCCACACATCTCAAGCCTTTGGCATGGCCAAGATCATCTCATTTTGTCTCTACATATACCTCTCATAATCCTATAAGCCTTACCTTAGGCAGGAAGATCTTTAAGAAACCCTTTTGGTTCAAACCAAAGGGAGTTACCCGATTCAAAGGTAAAGTCTTCTCTAATGCTCTTTTGTTTTATTTTTCTTCTCCAACCCCCTTAACTCTTTTTATTCGTTTCTTTTGAAACAACACCAATATATTCCATATTGTTGGATTTTTTTATAAGTAGTATTCAAGATACACTTACAAACACCTACATCTAATGGTTAATGAGCATATTGTTTATATGGATGGTGAATTTCTGCCTCACGAAATGATGATTGTTCAATATTCTTCTAACAACTTCAAAGGTGGAAATTAAGATGTCACTATATTTATATATGATATATAATATGTTTATTTTTCATTAAGATTCTGTATTTTTCATTTATGTCATACCTTTATGGTTTCCATTACGGTTAAATGTGATATCTTCATTTCAGGAAGTGTGGACTACCGCCCCCTCAAAGTGATTTGATTTGTTAATGCCATATATTGTACGTATAAAGGATAGAGATAGTGATATTATATATGATATTATACTGGAATTATAATATATCTTTATTTCAGTATGATTTCATTCCATTAAATATGAAATAGAAATGAAAGTAGCGTTCATGCGTTTGTACAGCTTACCGTCTCCATGAACGGTGCATTTCATTTCTTACCTCTAAATGTTATGTAATATTATAAATGCATGCATATACTGGATATATATGATATATATGATATCCAAATAATGAATATAATTCTGTATATAATGGATATTTTACAACATGAACAACTTTTAATTATAAAGAATTCATTTTTGACTCAAGTACCAATGATCAACAAAATGACCATTATTAACTTAAATAATTAGATAGTGTTCATGACATGGTAACAGGTGATATAAAAGGATTAATGAACTTGAAAATGGTTCATAATCAAGTATAAATTATATCATGTTTAGTATTCAGGAGGTTAATGAATAATCAATTCACGTCAGACCTGAGGTAAGGGACATCGTCTCAATCTTCTTTCATTGAGGCATATTTTGTTTTATACACAACTTTCTTTTTAATGGTGTATAAACCCCTTTTACTTTTACATTTATTCAAAAATAATATTTTTTTATGATTCATTTACAAAAAGAAAAAATGGAATGTTTTTTTTGCCGTACGTATGCGGTGACAACGACTTCTCTGCCGCCGTGACCATTTTTTGAGTTTTGGATTCTTCTACAATCCATAACATTTTTTGAATGAAAAATAAATACCATGTTTTACTTTTATTTTATATTGGTATTGAAAATGGTTTTCATAATTTTTTTATATCAATGTGTTGTATTGATATCTTGTGATTGAAAAGTGGAATTGTTATGTTTCCATTATGTATGTTTTATGTGATACAATTATGTTATAGTTCTTGGGAATTTTTATGAAGAAGGGTGGTTCTGTGATATACTAAGGGTGGGTGAGCCTGATATAGCTCTCCAATTCATTGGGTAACGCGAAGGAGTTAAATGTTAAGGTTTCTCCAAATATATTTATGGAATATACTGTGATGGGTATTCTAAACGTAACTGTGAGGGTTACTCCTTTACATAAGAATGTTATGAATGTCTCAAGTTAACTTTAAGCCTTATGATATCTATGATTTATTCATGATTTGATGAGTTATGTTAATGTTATTGTGTTTTATGAGTAAAGTATGATTTCATACATGGACTAATTTTTTAATTTCGTACTTTTATATCCCTTACTGATCTTTTTATGCACATCATATGATTTTGAAATTTTTTCACAGGTCATGGGAAAGGTACATGATGTAATGGTAGTGTCAAAGAAGTGTCAAGAAAAAATCACTGTTTTATTTTAAATATGTATCCATTGATGGGATAAATGGGTACTATCTTTTATGTAACCACTTTTTTTAAATGTGGAATTTAATGCATGTATTATGATCTAATTCTCTAAAACTATAAACCTAAAAATATCCTCAACGTGTATTCGTGAAATAACTCAAGATTAAGTAATGTTTAAGGCTTGGGACTTATAAAATATATACAACTTAACATATATTAAAATATATAGAATTATGGTAATTCAATAAAATATAGATATTTTGAAATGATTATTTAATAATGTGTTCATAAAAAACATTAATTGAAGGACTTCTGTAATTATAAATCTGACTAATACATTTAGATTACATTTATTAATGCTATGAGAAAAAATATAAATACCAAATTTATTGATAACAATATATTTTTATAATATGAAATGTTTCAAAGAAAATTTGGATGTCCAAAAATCTTGAGTTTTTTAACATCATTAACAATGCCGTTGATATAAATATATTTTAATTTACTTGAATTCCAATATTAATGCAGTAAACCACAAATATGGTGATGGGTATCCAAATTATTTTTGAAAAATAAGAGGAGGAATATAATTTATAGACTTGTTGATCACTTATCATATTTATGTATTGGAAAATATTTTGTTATATTTTTTTATTTTGTGAAAAAAAAAGTTTTTACATAATAAGTGTCATAATTAAAAAGGATATTTTTTAATTTTTTTCGATCCCTATGGATTTATTCTAACTCAATAAAACCCGTTGAATTAAATAATGAAAATTTTGGATAGTCTTCTCAAAAAATTAATCATTTTACAAAACTATTATTTAGGTACAAAATCAATATAAAATTAAATATATTGACAAATATATAAAAAATTTATAAATAAACAATAATATGATGATATTTTTTTAATAACTGATTATTATTCTATAAAAAAACATTAATAATGAAATATATTACTTCAACAAAAAAAATATTTTCTATAGGTTCCAATAATGAATCAAAATTTAGTTCATACATTTTTACTAAATCATAAAATATCAACAATCAAATTTGAATGACAATTAATTTTTGTTATAAATCAAAACTATTGTAATAGAATAAGTCTATAAAATTATATTAAAAATGGATTATAATTTAGAGGAATTAAATTTTACTATAATTTCACTAAAAAATTTATTATACTCATATTTAATATATTGATTCTATTAAATTTAGAATTAATATTATTGTTAATTTAAAATCAATATAGCTTCTCGAATATTATTATCAAACCCAAGATATAATTCTGGTTATTGTAAAACATATCGGTATATATGTTATTATTTATAATTATAATAAGATTACAACTAGTGTATTATAAATAATATATCTTTAATACTATAAAAATATTTTTTTTCACATTATGAAATGATGATTGTACTTAGTTTCAAATACATAATTTCGAAAATGTATTTGGATTAAAACTGTAGGGGGGATAAAAATATTATTTTCATAGTAATCCATTGTTTAAAAAAGTAAATTCACATTTCATATTAATGATCTAAAATAAATCGTTGAAATAAACAATTTTAAAATTTGTAATGATAATTCATATCTTTATAAACATTTAATAATTTATATATATATTCAGTTATATTCATAGTAGAAATATATATATTTAACAATATGATATATGGTTTCTATCAATCCAATAAATATATATAAATTAATAATTCATAAGACCTAACAAATTAATTGAAAATTAATTATATAAATTGTCACCAAACAAAATTAATATCACATGAAAATTTAAATTAAATTTATAATTTTAATGAATAATAAAAATTGTAATATGATAGAAATGTTTCTATATTAGATCATGGACTAGTATGTTTAGTACATAAACTAATTAATCTGAAATATATTGAAATGAAAAAAAGATTAGTGAACAATTTAGTTTTCATATATGTAATATATATATCATTAATATGTACATATTGTTATAGCTAGTAATCACTTCAATATTAATGTTTCCATTTATTTTTTTTACAAGGAAAATATTTTTTAACTTAATTGAATTGGATTGGATGCGATGTTGATATTTTATTTGAAATGTTTTCATCTCATCGTACATGAGTTGATATATTTTCAACACATGTGTCACATTAAATATAATGTAATTTTAAATTAGGGGTAAATAAAATTATAAGTTTGACAGTTTTTAAAAGTGATCTAAAGATAGAGAGTGAAAATTGGGAGTATCCTTGGTATTGATGAAAATATTCACACCACATATGGCCAAAACACATCATGATGATGCAGTATATGATTAAACATTAGTGTATTTAGAAAAAATGACACTAAAATTATCTCATTCTCACTATGAACTATTTCTAAATTTCAAGGACCTTTGAGGTGTCATTTCAAGATATATAATTCCTCGACCATTGAATATTAATTATATTAAATATTATAATTATTTTTAGCATCATTTTTTATTTCGGGATAGTCTAGGTAAAATTTTAAATTTCTCTTAGGGGAAATAGGTCTTGTACATGGGTTTTTTCATGGTTATGAGTTATTGTGTGAAATCCATGGATCCAGTGCTATCATAAGGATTGATCCATTCAACACTGTTTTGAGAATGGGGTTTTCGGCTATGTAGCTCACTGAGGGGCCACCGTTCAGTTCCTCGTGCTTGTCCACTTGTAAAACATGGTTGGATCATGGTTTGGTAAAACATACAAATCACCCAAAATTTTAAAATTTAATTTAATGTTATTTTTAATTTTATCTTTTATTTTGTGTCTAATTTCTATGTCTTTCTACTCTTTGTAGTGTGTCTCATGAGCACTATCCCTTCTCCATTCAAATCCACCATTTATCATGCTCCATCTCTACCATCTCCTTTTCCATATTTCCAGAGGATTATTGATTATGTATCTGTGGTAGGAAGTCATCTTCCATCATCTTCTATATTTTGACTAATTTCCACTATCCCAATCTCACTAATCCATTCGGTCAAAACCTTGGTTTTTGGGTGGGGTGCGTTTTGGCATTTATCTTCTTAATAGATGGTGCAATGATTCTCTCGAGTCAGCATTGTGCATGTTTTAGTATCTGCTGCCAATAGTGAAGCATTTAAGATCATTTTAGTATTCCTTAAATCAATTTCATCTATTTTTTCATTCATTATTAATAATAATCATTATATAATTGGGTATTTGATTGTTTATGAGTATATGCTATTTTTTATAAGTTATTTTTGGTCATTGATGGCTTAGAATATAGCTTTCATTACTGAAGTCTTATCTTCTTATGAATAGGTAGGCATAAATATGTGTAGGTTCCCTCATTATATATATTAACCCATTAAATTATTAATATATGTATTAGGGCTTCATGTTCAAAAAAATTTATAAAAAATGCATACATGTGTATGTGAAAAAGATATATACACGTATAATACTATGAGTAAGGAAACCATTTTACAAATTTGGCCATGTAAATATTTACAAAGGGGCTAGGTGTCCTTGTATATAAGAGGATGTGTATATATTTTTGAGTAGTGAAGAGAAGTCTCTAGCTTCCATCCTCAATGTTAGCACACCTTGACATTGAGGTTGGTTCCCTATGACTTGGCATTTAATTTGAATTTCATAACTGATTGAGTGTTTTAATATGTGTGTTTAATAAAAAATAGTATGTATATACTATGAAAAGTGATAGATATTATATGTTTTGGAATTTTTTTTACCTTCAATATCCATGTTCAAATGTTTATTTTTCATTAAAATATGTGTCCATTCTTGTTTTAGAATGATCAAAATCATAAAAGTTTAAAAGTGGGTTCCAAAGTTGTTTTGGTTGTGTAATGAGTAGCTCTAAATATTTTTAGTGTGTGTAAAATAGTATTGAAGGTTCACTTTAAATAAGATGGTTTCATGTATAATTTTAAAAAGGGGAAATGTATTTTTTATTTGTTATGTATGAAAAATTTCATTGGTTTTGGTGTTAATTTGAGGTGAATTTATTATTTTTCATTCTTAAGATGATTTCTTCATTTTAAAATATATTTTAGTATTGTATCTAATTGTGTGGATTCTTGTTTGTTTGAGTGGGTTTTTTTAACTTTTGTATCATTAATGTATTGAGTGATTATGTTTTATAAAATTAAAATATCCCTTGTAAAGTAATGACCATGTTTGAAACATTGATAATGATTTATCAAAGTAAAAAATACAAATTGATGCATTTCCCCTTTTATTAGTAATATGATGTGTACATTAAATGTTTTCCCTTTGATATGTTACTTGTTGAGAGGAGTGTGCATTATTGTGTGGCTTAAAAATAAAGATACACTTAATGAGGGAGATCAGTGAAGTGTAGTTGGATGAGTTTTCATGCAAAAGAAATGATGTTTACATATATGTTTTCATAAAATAAATTCACCACCATTCCAAAAAGATCACATGGGAAACCTGGGTATATATGTGGTAGAACTATAACTAGTATGATAGTTGATTTTGAAATGGATGTGGCTCAAGAATTTTATATCAGGATTGACAATTAGAACACCATATAAATAATTGCTATATTCGGAGAATAGTGATCCATGTGATGGGATCCTCTATAGTTTCTCGTGCAAAGGAACATAGTCATTATTGGATATTGAGTTAATGGATTTTTTTAACTGATGTATGATTCTTCAATGGTCCACTTTTTATAGTTATCGATAGGGATTACATATAGTGATCTATTGTGACATTGTTTTTTTGGGGTGCTCACCAACAGTATGAGATGGACCATGTGTACATGGTTCTAGTGAAGTTATTTCCATTTTAGTTTCTTCATGCTTACATTTAGACTTTTTTGAAAACCATTTTTTAATCTAAATTTATTCCATTTAATTCTGAAATGTTAATGTGTTCATGGAAACTAATTTTGAAATGTGATTCAAGGAAAAAGGATTTGATAAGAAATTTAATCTTGTTACATAAATTTGAAAATAATGTGAAAAAATATTTTATATAGTTGTATTATTCAACAGCCATGACTGGAATTCATTTTTAAATGTAATATATAGGTAATAGTTTATTTAGGCATGTCTACTTAGATTTAATAATCTCACAAATAACTTATTTTTTTCATTTTTATTACTCTTCCAATTCACTTTTTTATTCTCTCATGGCCTGAGTGTGATCCTATAGTTATAGGTGACCCATGGGGTCACGTGGAGGCATGTGTGAAGTTTTATTTTTTTTCCACTAAATTATATTTTTATTATAATTTTTTATCAATTATTTATTTTAAATGGTCCAAATAATTCCCCAACTATTTTATTTTGGATGCCCAACAATTTGTTTTTTCTTGGGGTGATTAAGAATGCTTCTCAGGCATTGTTTCTAGTGGGCTTGGGTAACCTCTTCAGGGTCAACCACACATGTTTCCTTAAAAAATGGTAACATAGTAGTACCTTGTTATTTGGGATGTCAGGTATATCATAGATACGACCATCTAGTCTCAGATGGTATTCCATGGTTCAGTGCTTCATCACCACCACACATGATGAAACCTAAGTCTCTAGTGGTGGTTGGGTTTCATTTTTTTCTAGTTTAATTTTTTAGTTATTTTAGTATTTGTGATTAGTTCAGTATATTTGGGTTGGTGTGCATTGATTTTTAAAAAAAAATTAATTGAAAAAGGTTTTTAAGGGAAAAATGTTTTTTAAAAGGGAAATTAATTCAGATTTTTAAAATGTGTTGGACTATGTGAAGAAAAATATGATTGGGAATTTTATGAATGATTGGTTTTGATGATAAAATTCTATGTGTGTCCCATAATATTCATTATAGATGTTTAAATATGTGATTTTTAATGAAATTTTGTATTTGTACATATGTTTGGATGGATATAAGATGAATTAGGGATGAAAATATATGTGATGGTTCAAAGGATACGATGGGCGTGTAATTAAAATAAAAGGTTTTACATGGTTTTTAATAAGATTATTTTTAATGTTAAAAAGGATTTTCTTAAAAATGGGAAACATTATAATGTTATTTTTGGTTAAATAATGAAAATGGAGTGGTGTTTTTAATTTTTATTGTGGATTTGTAGAAATGATTTTGGAAATGGGAAGTTATTTTGATTACTAACGGCTAAATTATATATTCTAATGCTTTAATTTTTAAAATGGTTATATTAATAAGATGGTTCTATTGATGATTTTTTATATTTTAATAGTTTTTTTCATTTGATATTTGATTTGGATTTGTGATGTTTTAGTTTATGAGCCTTGAATTTGGTTCAAAATGTTTTTTTGTCATTTTATAGTATATTGATTATCAATTTTTATTCCATGTGTTGTTGAATGTATGTCAACCAGAATGTGCCATAAGATTTTTATGGATTATCATCTAGTCTTCATCCTTGAACGGACTCATAGTAGAGTGGAAGAATTGATTAAATTTCAATTTGTTCATGTTTCAATGGTGATCGTAGTTTGTTTGAGGCAATGGAGTGGATTGTGGAAATCAAAATCATTTTTATGTATCTTGGAAACCTCGATGTAGTGATAATTTGAGCTATTTTATGGTATTATAATGGGTATGGGATTGGACACATAAAAGTTAGTCGTTCTATTATCATTGTTATTTATGAATCATTTAGCGATCATTAAGAAAAATTTCTTATATAGGATTATTCTAGAGAATGTGATGGATAGTAATGTCACAAATTTAATGGATACAATACAAAGTCAAATGATGGTGATGGGATATATTAAACATTTCCATGAGCTCATTTACATTCTCCACTGACAGTTATTAGATACCAATTAAGAGATCCACCATTAGTGGGGAATCTATCCCTTGGGTTCAAGGACTAGTTTCTATTGTTTTCCTTTTTGGTTTATACATCTAATGAGAAGTGTGAACTAGAGGAAAGTGGTTTATAAAATCTCTCTTTCCAGTTATTACATTTCATTTGTTAGAAAAATATATTATTTTCTTTCATTGTGGTCGGTTTGGGTATTGTATGAAATATATTCATCATCCTCTAATGAATTTCTATCGGTGGGGGAACTTGGGTCACATGGAAATGTTATGTATGTTGTGTCATCAAAATAGGATGATTTAATTTGATTATTTCATCTTCTAACTATGAGGATGTGGATGATTCAAGATGTTAGGGCTCCAACCATAGGACCAGGAGTGAAGCATGCATGCAATTAAGAGTCATAGGAGTGTGGAGGACCATGGTTCATCTTTTCCGTATAGTTCTAGAATAAAGATGGTTAATTCTTCTTTATGGAAACTTTTATCATTTTTTAATGATTCTTTATTAAAATATGTAGAGAGTCCATGTTCTTATTTTTTAGACATTCTTGTTTTTGTAGTTAATTTGCTATGGTTTTCCTGGTTCTTTAAATGTTCCCCATTGCTAGTTAAAGGATAGGAGATGTTGTATAATTGTAAACCATAAAATGTTTAGTAAATACCTTATGGATTTGAACCCTTGAATAGATAAGTATTTTTGGATTGTTTTTATCTTCGGGTTGTGATCATTTGGGAGATTTTTTAATCCTGTGGAAATGATGATTTGTAGTTTGGTTTAATACTCACGTTGGGGTTTTTTTCTCCCCCTTTTTGTGGGGGTTGGTTTGTTTGGGGAATTCCAATGATGGTCCATGTTCTGTGTTTCCACATTAGTTCATGTGGGTAGTTCTTGAGATGGTCTATGCTGGGAGTTTCACTATTGTCCATATTAGATGGGATCTTAATGATAAAGAAACCCACTCTAGATCTTAATGTGGGTTCTTCTGTTTTTTTCTATGCAAGGTGGTTCTTAATTATAGAGAGACATTTATATCATCTCTATGTTTATACATGTTGTGGGTTTCTCTAAATTTAGCTAGGTGTGTCTTGTGGAGTTGAAAGGTCCCAACAAGTTATGTGGTTTTATTTTTCCATGGTCCATTTTAGTCATGATTTGGTTCCATATTTGGTAGGATGACTTTCTTGGGGGACAATGTTTTAATAGTTGGGAGAATTATCACACTCTTATGTTAGAATATTAATTATATTAAATATATTTGGCCTCAATTTTTTATTTCAATCCTATCTAGCATAATTATAAAAATTATCAATGGAAAATTGTTCTTGCGCATATGTAGCACATGGTTATGAGTAACAATTCATTAAACTTTCCCAAGGGTATTCCATCATAATTGATACATTAAGAATGTTTAGAGAAAAATTTATCAAACCATACAACTCTCTTGGGGTAAACTGTGTGGAGCCTCGTGGGTTTCTTATGAAGATTTCATGGTTGGTGCACATTTTGGTATGCCATTCATAAACCATGTGAACTACTAGAATTTATATTTCATTTTTATTCTATTATTATTTTTCTCATTTTTTATTTTTTTCCATTATTATTCTTTCCATATTGTGCTCTTCTTGTGTTCTATTAACCCCTAACTTATCCACCTAAATCTACATTCCACCCCTTTATCAAGCTCCCTCTTTCTGGACTCCCCTTATTAATTACATAATGACTCTTAATTGAATCTACAAATTTGGACTCCCCTTTCCCTTATTCTCTCTCTTTTACCCAATTTCTCCTCTCCCCCCTTACACTATTCTATTCATCCAAACCCTTGTAATTTTGGTGTGGTTATTCTGGATTTTTATCTTATTAATAGGTGGTGTTATGTATATTTCATGTCAGATATGGCTGTGCATTGATGTCAAAAACCAAAGGTGATGAATATTAGACCAATTTAGTTTCCCTCATCAATTTAGGGTAATTTTTTCCCTATTATTAAATAATACCCAATTTATAATTTTGATTTGTTTTAGAATACAAGTTTATAAAATTTTTCTGTTGTGAATTTTGGTTTTTCATGGGATGAATTCAAGCCCCCAATGTTGAAGTCTTATTAGTGTATTCAATGGTACAAATAAATATCTGACAGTTCCCCAATTACATATTTTCACCCATGGAATGATAAATTTATATAATAGGGATAGGTGTGCTTATAAATATATATCTATTAAAATAAAAACATGTGTAAGTGGAATGGGGTATATATAAGCCTATGTGTAAGGATCCCCTAGTACAATTGTTCTATAAAATAGGTATATAGGGGCCACATGCTCTTGAATTTAAGAGAATGTGAATTTGTGGGCAAGTAGTGAAGAGAAGACTCGAGTTTCTTTTTTCGAAAGTAGTGCACCATTAGTTTGGGGATAGTTCCCTATACCAAGTACATTTTATTTTAATTCAATAATATTCTAAAAATTTTGAAATGTGTTTTTTATAATAAATAGTTTGTATATTCTATGAAAAGTGTTTGTGATACTTTTTTATGGAATTTTCTTTAATTATCATGTGCACGTCAAAATAAGTTTTCCTTATTAATTATTTTTTTGTACCTATTTTAGAATTTTCAACACCTCAAATGCATAAATGTGGATACAAAATAGGTTTTTGGTTTCTGAGGGGAAATTACCAAAGATTTTTGGTGTGTGAAAAATAGTTGTGAATGTTTAATTTCATGAATATGGGTTTGTGTGTGATGTTTAAAAGGGGGTAATTTCATGTTTTTTTACTTTTGGAAAAATTGATGTGTTTTGGTGTGAATTTGAGCTTAATTGGTGATTTTTCTTTTTTAAAATGATTATATCATTTTAAGAATGGTTTAAATAATTTTTTCATTGTGTGGTCCCCTCGTTGTTTAAGATGATGTTAAAAATATTTTGGAATTTAAATGTTTTCGGTGATTATGTATTCTATAATAATAATTTTCATTATAATGTAATGAGGCCTGTTTGGAACATTGAAAATGTTTTTATGTGAAAAAACCCAACTTGAGGCATTATCCCTTGTTTAAGAATTTTATTTTGTATGTTAAATTAGTGATTTGTGATATGTTTCTACTGATGAGGCGTGTGCATTTTTCTGTGTCATAAAATATAGGATTCACTCATGTTGGGTGATCAGTGGAGAGTAGTTGGATGATTTTTTGAGTAAAGGAAATGATGTGTTCATAGAAATGTTCTTGATTAAAACATACAACCATTTGGAAAAGAGAACATGGGAAACTCGAGTATCTAGGTGGGCGACCTAGAAATAGTACACTTGTTGATTCAAAGTGAAATAGTCCCATATTAATCTATCAAAGATTGATGATTACCACAATAACTAAACATTTGATATGATCAGAGACCAATAGAACATGGGGTGGGATCCTCTCATGTGGCTAATGATGAGGAATGTTTTTGGTATGAGATTATGTTTTGGAGGCAACCAGACCGTGGGATGTGTTCCCCTCTAGTGGATCCAACATGGGTATAGTGTAGGCAGTTTATTAGGAGTAATTTTATTATTTTTTAATATGTTTTCTAGCATCCCACTTATGCTAGCTTTTTATAGGTATTACCCATTGTGCTCTCTTTGGAAATAATTCTTTATGATGTTCTACACATCATTGCTTTGTTGTGAATCATTTTTAAATGGATCATAGGATCTGATTTACATTTTATTTTCAACATTCTTTCTTTTCAAACTTTATTAAAATCATTTTTTAATAAAAAAATATTCCTTTCATTTTGAAATATTTATGTGTTCACGGAAACTACATTATAAATGTGATGGAATTAAAAAAGTATGCTTCATACCAAAATGTGAAAAGAATGTTAAAAAAACAATTTATATGGTTGTATATTAAAATAATATTACTTGGTTATATTTTTAAAGGTATGGTATAGGGAATATATTATTTGGGAATTCATACATTGTTTTCACACCCACTCATAAAACATATTTTTTCCTTTAACTTCTGGTGCTGCTTCCTGGTTTTGTTTTATCAAGAGCGAGTGTGATCAAACGGTTCGAGGTGAACCATGAGTCCACATTGAGGTAGATGTGTAGTTTTATTTCCATTCCACTTCTGGAGTTTATTATTATTATTCTATTTATATATAATTTTTCAATTTTTTTAGTGAATAAATCATTCCCATCATTTTAATTTGTATGCATGATACTAGTTTCCATCTAGGGAGGATCTGGAATGATTCATAGTCTTCGTTGTGGGTTGGCATGGGTGACTGGTTTAGGGTCGAACCCAGTTAGTTTCTTACATGACATGAGCATCATTCCAAAATAGTTAATTTTAGATATTTCATGTTCACATTTTTTGGTATGGGAAATTTGATTACACTATGAGGGATAAAGTTGGGACATTTAGACTCTAATCAAAATTCAAAGCATATTTCCATGAAAAATTAAATATTATTCTGATTTTGAAAACTGAGATATGATAAAAAATATATATAATACATGAAAAAAATATATTTGTGGGTAGTTATGGTTTTAATGATTTTTGAGAAAAACACATCAATTACACCATGATGCACTTCCCCACACTATAATGAGTGTTGAAAATGAATTATTTAGTTTTTATAATATTGTGTCATTGGAAAATTATAGGATACTCAAATGTCACCTACCATATCACTGAAATATTAAATGGTTAACTATCATGGATGGATTTATATAATGACTCAAAAATAATAAGAGAGTATAGAGGTGATGTTTTTTTGTTTAAACATAAATTAAATAATACAAATTTTAATAGTTGTGAGATTTGATTCTAGTACTATAAATGTGATACGAATAAAGTTTTTTCATGATAATTTTTTCAGAATCTAGATCAGGGGGCGGGAGAAAAAGATACACTCAAAAAAGTATGTATTTATACAGTTTTTTATAATATCAATGTACAAAAATCATATGATATTCATGATCAATGGATTTATTTCGATGATGAAGAGTAAATGTTATTTTCGTTTCAGAGTTCCATTGTATTTTATAATGTTTTAATGGTTTAATGTTCATGTATAATTAATTATGACTAATTTAAATAAGGGAACATATTTTAGGTGGTCTATAAGAGGTTATTTGATACAAAATTCCATATTTTTGGTTATCAAATTTAGGAAGACTAGGTGATACACTATTAAAAATGTATTTCAAAATTTGTATTGGCAATATATAACACTACATATTGTTTCAAGAGGATTTATCAAATAGTGAATTGGTTAGCATTTTACATGTTGAGATATATTATTAGAAACCTAATTTTAATGACAAACCATGCTCATTATAATTCCATTTAGTGATTCACATGGGTAATATGTTAATATTTTAAATTTCATTTCACCATGTATGTTATTGATCATTTTGATTGTTCATATATTTATATCAGGTGATTCATCAATGATTCTATAAATTTACTTATTAAATCACTGAATTAAATTTATTTATATTAAAAATGATTCCTGGAATTTAAATAATAATAGTGAAAACATTTCATTCAACTATTAAAACTAGTGATAAAGTACGATTGTGGGGGTAATCATAAAAACAATTTATTCTAGGATTTAAACCAATCTTGATTAATACATTTTATGCGAATAAACTACAAGGGTACTAGTATTATTTATTGTATGTATCATAGTAGGATTTTCCATTCAATGTTTGGAGGCTGTCATTAATATTAGTGAGAAGTTATCTCTACGGTTGTTGTTGATTTTAATTTTTTCATTCATTATAGATGACATCAATTATACCATTAATAAATGATTTCTCATATTTTATAAAGAAAATTAAATTGTTTTGAATGAATGGATGTTGTAGTACTTTATTTTTCTATGTGTTAAGGTGCTTGAAATTTTAACTGAATGTTTTTCTCCAGCAATGGAAATTACAATTTTTATTATATCTTATAGGAATAATACAAATATTTATAAGAATATGAGAAATATTATCACATAATATCTTGTAAATGGTTGGGGCCAAAGCCTCATTTATTATTAAAGGAATGAAAATACCTCTTTTAATTGGGTAGAGGGAGACCCATTACATAGCCCATAGGCCCAGTGGGCATTTAGCCCATTATATGGCCCGTAGACCCTTTTTTTTGCCCGAAGCCCATTCTGTGAATAGTACTGCTACATTACATGCACTACTACAGTACTGCACAGTACCCGCCACCGCTACAGTGCCCTGCTACCGCTACAGTGCCCTGCCGCCGCTACAGTGGTCGTCGTTGCTACAGTACGCCGCTGCTACAGTACGCTATAGTACTGCTACAGTACCTGCGCCCAATGGGTTTTGAACCCCCATTTTTGATGTAGATTTAAGGGGTTCTTACCACTAAGCCAAACCCCAACTACTCACATAATAGCCCGTGGAAATATATTTCCTATAATTTATGGGGATCGATACAATAAAATAAATTATTAAAAATATATAAAATATTTATGAATGAAATATTAGAGTAAATAATTCAAAACAATAAATATATAATTCATAATTAAAAGAAATTTGTATGTTTGATTGTTTTTTGGTGATTTAATTTTTCACTACAGTAAATGAGATTTTTATGCACCTAGAGGTTTTAGAAGAGCACTATCATATTCAATTACAGTTATGAGGATTATTTATATATTATTAGACTGATTTTATGCCATGTTTTCTTCTCTTGAAGATCCTGATTTGAAATAATTTATAAATGATAACATGTACAAAATTTTAGTGGCATATGAAATGGGGAAAATTTCATTATACAAAAATTTAAGTATTTAAAATAAGAATTTATTGTTCAATCAAATGATGAAATAATAAATATATAAACTAATAACGTATAAAAGTGAATATTTCGAAACATATTAAGAAACTGATGCGAAGTATGGAAATATCATGTCATGTATATCATAAAATTATATAATATAGAAGGTTGTATATTGATGAAAAATATCTTAAACTTTTATTAGTTATGGGATATTTTTCTATTTTAAATGAAATAGATTATTAATAAGTAATAATCGAGTGAAAATAAAGGGTTTTCATCATTGAATCAATCTAGGAGGAAGATATTTAGATTATATTTGAAAAGGTCACCTTTTAATAGAAAATAAATCAAATCCATTAAATTAAAAAGGAAAGGATACTTTTAATAGTGGATGAATAAGAGTATGATGATACTGAAATTGAAGATGATTAATTATTATGAGATCAACTTCAGAATATATTTATTGCATATGTGAATAGATAAGAGTTATTATGTGATAATGATTAAAAATGGGAAAGAACAGATCTCAAGAAGAAGAATGTGTTTATTGACTCTCTTATTAAAATATATAGGCATGATTTTGAGAAAAAAGAGTTCAAAAATATACCATAAGATAAAAATTAGGTTAATGAAACTGATAAATAAAACAAGGTAGTAAAATGAGTAATGATGTTTTATATCTTTCTGGTTGATGATAAGATGTTGACTAAAGAACTAAAGTAAAACTTCAATGAAAACAAAATGGATCATATAAATTATCCTGAAATGAGGTTTAATGTTGAGGATCAACATTAAAAGGGAAGGTTAAATTTCAAAATAAATTAATACATGAAATTCTATAAATATAAGAAGATCAATTATAAAACTAGTGAAACAAGTAAATGTTTTTATTATCATCCAAAATAAAAAAAATCTCAATATATAAATTAGTTGAGTTATAAAGAAAATAATAAGGTTGTTGATATTGTTAATAGAAAAATTATGACAAAATATTTCTAATAATGTGAAATTCTGAATTCCAAAAAATCCAAAATATAAATATATTAACCTAACTACATAAATTTTTAAGGAATATGACAAACGAATTAAATCTAACGTAATAGAAAATAATTATACAACTATGAAAAATCAATCATGAAAAGCATCTAAATATTTTTGGTTGGATGGAAATGTTATATAAGGGTCATATTATGTATAATGAATAGTATATTGTTAAATATTAACATTAAACAGATAATATGGATTTTTTTTGGAATCAAAAAAGTTTATTGAATATTTTCATTAATTAAAAGAATCTCAAAACATTTGGAGTTGCTGGAAGTTATTACATAATGGGAATTCAACCAACATAACTAAAAATGATTTAGAAAGAGGCTATAAATTTTGCAATTATAATGATGAATCATATTAATGTTCTAAATTATTTATGTAGAAGATGTTATTAGATAGTTCATATGAATTTGGTGTAACAAACACTTTTACTAGATTAAAACAGTATTAAAAATTCTCAGTGATTGAATAGGAATAAATAGAATAGAGAGAATAAATAACTCATTGATGATCTTTCATTAAACTAGTACTGACGGAATCACACATGGATACATAATACTATGTGGTTATCATATATGAATGTTGATAAATCATTTCATAATGGATTTTATAAGTTAAATATGAATTTTTATCATTTCTAAATGATAAATAATATATTATAAAAGTATTTTTCATAAATGAAAATGTTTAATAGAAGTTTATTTCCAAGAGTACTCTTATTTTTAATGTTTGAAAAAAACCTTATAAGTTTTTATTTGATATGTTGTGAAATCAATGATGTTATAAATTGGAATTTTTTATTTTTTGTTAAGATATTGAATGATGGTTATGTCCTAACTTAAGAACATCAAACTAAGGGAAACAATATTCAAGGGGACATTCTGAAAATTCTAGTTGCGTGGACATTGGGGATATGAAACATTTATGGAATTAAAATATTAGTCATATTTTTTAAATAATCATGAACAATTTATCTAAATAATATAATAAATTTGAGGTTTTTTCCTTAGTGAATGATAATAAATGATAATACATTACATTAGAAAATTTAATGATTATGAATTATTTATAGAAAAAGGTGGATATAAAAATAAGTCATCCCATGGAACCTGCCCATTTGAATATTTATGGAATCATAAAAATAATTAAAAGAATTTTGATAAATAATTTTATTTAATTTATTAATCGGTTTAATCAATTGAGTTTAACACTGTTTACTAATATATAATCTTGGATATTCATGATTTTTATGAAAATTAATAATGGTACAGAGACATAGAATGGTGAATTCTTGAAGATGGTTTTTTATATAATATATAATAATATTGAATTAATATGTTTTATGAGAATTTATGGAAGAAAAAAATATTCCATTATTATGGTTTACCATATAACCCCAAAAAATAACATTCTTAAATTTTTTAATCTATGTTTGGTTGGTATGCATCAAACCGAATTTGTGAGTTACATATCACTTTTGTTTAGAGTATTTTGACTATGACAATGGTAAACATTAGTAAATGATATATACAGATTAAAAAAATTAATATGTCTCTACATTATTTTTATTTTATGAATAACCCTATATTTAAGTATCATAGACTATTTTACATCAATTATTTCATTAATGTTAACAGAATAAATTTAACTGTTATTGATTAAATAATAGGTGAACATATATTCCATATATATATTCTAAATGGAAAATGATATCATTTCTAAAACAAGTAATCTAGGATTTTTGGTTAATTTATTGTGTGAAGATTCTTGAAAACTCATCTTATGGGTGTGGCCAATAAGAAAAAAAATTTATGTAAATGAAAATAAAGAATAATTGATAATACAAATAGAACAAAAACATGATTGTGATAAATAGGTGTGTGATGGTCACGAAGAAGATTATAATTAATTCATATCCAATGAAAAAAATTAAAATCATATATGGATGATGAAGTATGTTGAAGTCAAAAACATTGTCTATGATCATGTAAAAACATTACAATTTAAGATATATTTTAATAAAACAACTCCTGAATCAAAGAATTCGTAGGGTAAATTAAGGAGTGTTAAAGTTTCATAAATGTATTAAGAGTGTATTGATTCCATGAATAGATTTTTAGATCATGTTGATAAGAATAACACATTAGAGTAGGTTCAAAATCCATAAATTACGTTCTTTATTAAAAGGAATTCGGTGTTTCATAAAAAGTAGAAAAAACATAAAATTTGTGAGGAATATGGAAAGGAACATTTATAAAGGATATTATCATTTCAATCCCATAGAAATTTTAAAGATATTTAATATAGTTTCATAAATCAATAATATAATGAAAATTCATGTTATCATAACTAAAAGTGATATGATATTATTCATATATTTTTGAAATCATCATTTTTTACGGTTGGCATGACCTAACCCACTAAAACACTACCTAGGGTGATATTAATCTGATTGTTAAACCAAAAATCTATGTATAATAGATGGGGTCCTGATTAAAATATCTACAATGTTATTTCACATATGTGGGAATCTTTATCCTATAAACCTATATATAACAACACATCTTCAAGAAAGGGTATATAAAAAATTAATTCCATGCTTATAGATGAATTATATTAAAACATACATGTGATAATGATAAATATCACAAAAATGAAATAAAAAACTCTTGTAGTAAGAAAAAGTACCAATCCAAACTTCCCATGGAAAATAACAACCACACAAAACTGAATAAGGGAACTCTACATCATGTCAACACTAGACCATACACCACCAATGGGAAATTCCTCTACAGACTTCTATACACAAACTGTGTGGTGTTTGAGACCACCAAGGAATAATACGTCATCTATATGGACATAAAAAATTTGGTACCCAGTGAAATTTGGTAAAATAAAGATATATAAGATACATAATAAAATAAACCCAAATAATGTTTAATGATATTCTTAAATAAAATATGTACATCATTAATCATTATATCATGGGTCAATAAAAATATAATCATTTATAGTAAAATAAAATAACCAAAGAACAAAAAAACATGGCGAAAAACTACTTTAGATATTCTTACATAAGCATCACCCCTTAATAGAATAACTCATGGATGAGTCATTCCTTAGTAAACTTATTAATAACGTCAAGTGGGGATGGACACCTATGGAAGAACCACACCAGATCTTGTGTAGTGTGAGTTAGTGGGGGGGGGGGGGGTTGAAACTCTATAAGTGAGAGATGCATAAAACATGACTATAGTGATTACATATTCCATTAATTATATGAAGGGAACAAACCTTGGACATATTTTGGGACTAGGGAGGTTACATTCCACGTCTAATCTCTAATCATCCCCCATCACACATCCTTATCTCAACAAATGAAAAACATACCTGATTATGTTAATGAACAAAAAAATCACCATAAAATGGATAGATATATATTATATAATTATATGTAAAATAATCTAATAATGGACTACTCATACATACAAAAATTACACTAGAGTGATAAGATAAGAATATTAGAAAAACATTCATGTACACATTATATACTTCCATGTTACATTGCATGAAAGACATAGAAGTAACCAATATAATTTTAACACAACTATTTTTATCAAATAAAAAAAAATGCAGATCATATTTGGTTTTATGATATGTGGATCCACTTTTTGTATTTAATCATGTACTCTTGTAACAAATTAAGGATACATTCTAGGTAAATACAACATGTATATAAAATAAAAATAATGTGGTTCAAAACAATTAATTTTTGGGTAAACCGAGTATAGAATAATATACTCAGTCATGTATAAAAAGTGTGTGTGGTAGAGAATATAAAATATGTGTTTGATTAAATGGAAAATAATTTACTTTGATACAAAATGAAGAACTTGGTCTGCGAAAAAATTTGTTGAGATTGGATTTCACATAACATGTGATTTTTATAAAAATAAATTACCCATATTCCATACTATAAGAAATTAAAATCATGCGACCTAGGGGAATATATTATGTAGTGAATTAATTTCCAAATATGAAATTTTGTTCTCCACTTGATTTATACCACCACCTCAACATCAAGAAATTCATCAAATGTCACCCATTTATTATTCCCCTATTCCTTATATAAAAAAGGCCAAATATTTTCAATCAATTAGCATTTTATCAATTTTTATGCCACAACCTCTTATTCAAACATAATAATATAGAAATTAGTATTTGGAAATTAGACAGTGGTTTTCAGTGGGAATCATGTCCACCCTATAGTATGTTTACATTTATAGCATATACAAATCATGGGACTTGATGAATTTATAAAATATATTATGTTTTTAAATATGTTATATATTTTAGGAAACAAATAAATTAAATAAATTAGGAATAAATTGATATTTTATATTGTATTCACATCAAAATAATAGATCCTCAATAAAATAATAAATGAAGGGATTAGTAAACCAAGAGACACCTATAAAATTCCACCAAAACTAATGAAATAATAAAAAACACTAATGAATATAAATTAAAACATCCATGAAAATTAATAAATATTGGATAATATAACAAAAATTAATAGTTACTATAAAAAACCCTGATCCAATTATGACAAAAAAATAATTTCCCATATCAAAGTACAATTTAAAAAAACCAAAACCCAATCATAATATTAGTTAGAGAACCACCATCAAGGGGGGAGATTTACTTTCCTTATTCATTGAAACAGGGTCCAAAACTATCTCCCATATACCTAAAATTCATTTTTCATAGATAGTAATTAGATACGGTAAAAAACCATACCAAAGAGATAATGTCAAATGTTTATAATCAATCAATTTTATTAATTGAATTATACATTAAAATTAACATATAATCCAAGAAATACTGACACCAATTCACCATGGATTATGAAAATATATAAAAAACCCTAGGATTCTTGGAATAAAATAACTTATAATAATTATCTTTGGGTTTACTAAATTGAAAAATTATAATTGTTTTATATAAATAAATATAATATAGAATACTATTAATAATAAAGAATTCATTAGATGATAAAAAATTTAATTTTAATATTTTTAGATTATGTAAGAAATCAAATCAATCATACTTATATATTACTAATGTGATATTAAAAAAGAACCCATGATCTTCAATGAAATATTTTTACAATAATTACAAGAATAAGAATGTTAAGAGATATAAATAATATAATTATGTTTCTAAATAACCAGAAAGGTAACATGATAATAAAAAATAACTAATTCGATGATTTATAAATCAAATAAAAATAATGGAAGGGTATAAAGTCAGTATTTACAAATTTTATCATCTCATATAGGTATTAAATATATAATAAGATATTATCTAAATAAATAACCAATGTTTCCTTATTGATAATGTTCCCAAGAAGAATATGGTATATTTAAATTTATTTATATATTTTAATGGTAATATGTATTATACTGTTTTCATAGAAATAAATTAATTTATCATTCCTTTCTTCCAATTATAATAAATAAAACATTAATGCAAAGAAATTATTTTTCCTAAATTTGAGAATTCCCTTAAACACCAATGGAATGGGTGTTTTAAATTGGACTATCCAAAAAGAAGAACCATGAATATAATAATTAAAAATCCATTGAACCCAAATATATTATTTAATAGACACTAACATCCCAATATGTTTAGTTTTGATAAAAATGATAGATTCCAAATAACATTAAATATGCAAACCACTATAGGAAATAAGACTGGTCATTTTATTCCAAGAAATATGGGATTTTGTAGACATATCTATATAGTGGTAGATAATATTTCTATAATTTGTGTTTAAAATTTTCTTAAGTCACATGTCATGAAACAAAATACATTACCAATACATGAATAGATAACTTAATATTTCTTTAATATGAACTGGTTTTCATTAATAGTCCAAAATTTGGGAATTCTAAGAAAAGATACATGGAGTAATTTTTTTTGTCCTATGGACTTATTTTAGATGTGGGAACAATATTTTTATATAGGGTAACCCCAAAATACTTCACAATTATAATACTCAAAATATTCAACATACATCAAAAAATATCTAGTAAGAAACTATCAAAAATATATTTCATATTTAATCTCATTGATGGAAGGACTAAATACCCTTATATTTTATTTTATATGATTAATATTTATTTATTTGATAGGGTTATCTCTAGATAACAAGAATACAATGGTAAAGATAAAAGTAGTCATATAATGTCTATTACACTTAAGTTGTAATAGAAAACATTCAATAATAATAGATATTATAATAAGTTTATAATGTTATTTCAAAAAAATAATTAACATAATGTGGTATTGTTTGTCACTTTGTATTAATCCCATATACATGAGAAATTAAAAAAACATGTCACAATTAATTACCTTTGAATAGTTGTATTATGAAACAAAATACATAATCCAATTAAATAATTTTAAAGGAAAAAATGAATCATTAATATAGTTATCAATGAAATACAAAGAAACTGAGTTATAATTCTAGGAATGATTAATGATTAAGGATCACAAAGGAATAATTATCATCTATTTATAACATCTAACTTGATATTGATGAAGAAATATTTTATTGCAGATATCATGGCCAGTAAATAAATACCCTTTCCCTTATCCGATAAGGTTTGTAAAAACAAATCCAATACAATAATCAATTAAATTTAAAATGCATTTTTAAATAAAATTATTAAATTATACAGGTCTAATGATATATATTACATCATTGATCTATACCTTAAATTTAATATAAATAAATGTTCCATTACATTTAAGATCGATGAATTAATTTTTAAATACATTTTTAACTCTTTTAATAGTATTTGAACCAAAAATATCATTGGATTACCAATAAAATTAAAAATAAAATCTCCCAAGACCTAGTTACTTATCCTTTAAAAATTATAATATAACACCATTTATCTATTTTTTTAAAAATAAGGTCAAAATATAATAATATTACAGATCTTAATCCCTTCTATTATCATTAAATAATTTAAAAATTATTGTGTCAAGGTTTCTAATGAATTTAGAAAAGTTAAAAAAAATAAATTTAATAAAATATTAAATTTTAACCCATATAAACTCATTATATTAAATAATATTAATGTATTTCATAGTTTTTTTCAAATTAATATTGGCATAAAAAATTTAAATTAATATCACCATAGATTAAATGAAAAAATTTCAATTTTTTTGAATAAATTCTAATTCAAGATATGTTAACTCGACTTTTCATTTATTGAAAAATATATATTAAATGAAAATAAATAATCAAATTCATTAATTATAAAATTTTCCATTTATTTAATATAATTTTTATGATTATTAATCTTTTTTAAAGTTACTAAAAGGATGGGTGGTATAAATGAGAAGGAAAAATAGAGAGAATACATTTATGGAAGCCCAAACCCAAGAAAAAATAATTATAATATATAAAATTTATATTCATCATCACACATAAGAGAAGTGTTTTCCATTTAACGACATTCATAAGAAATTTAGAGTGTGGGTAGAACAATGAATTCCTAAAAATATGAATAATTATTATTTTTTTCAATGTTCTTTAAATTATTTAAAATAATATATTTATCATAAATATTTTTAGACCTGGTAAAATGGTATTGAGGGAAATCATTGAAATAAATATTATAAATACATTTAATATTATTCAAGTTTTCAAGATCAATAATAATAACCATTAGTGAAACATAATTCTCTAAAATTTTTCAAATTCCATAAATTATTAATATTTTTAAATTATGTATAATTTTTTTATATACTGGACATATAAATTATGAATTTCATTATTATAATATCTTAGAGGCATGTTTTTAGATATAGATCTAGGCCGGAGAACCATAACAGGTTCTCAGGTGATTGTCGAGGAAACACCAGGTGAATATTAAAAAAGTATATGGATAATTTAGGTCACACGATAATCCATATTTCATTTCACGATATGACTCTATGTAATAATTGGTTTTTATTTTATTGGAAAATTATTACATTTCCAAGGGATTCATCAAATAAATTTTGGATTTTTTCAAACAAAAAAATGATTATGTAATGGACATGCCCTAAAGAAGGACAATTTTTAGAAATAATGTATTTACTAAGGGTCATAAGTACCTTAATATAATAAATGTAACTCTCAGAAAGTGGTATATTATTCAAAGGTATTTTCCAGAGTTTTGGACCAATACTTTGGGTGTTCAAATTTCAACCTCCCAGGTCATGATCTGAAAAATCCAATCATTGGGGTGTGTTACAACACGATCACCCATGGATGCACTGTAACGGGAGACATCATGTTTTCAAATATAGGGGATGTTATATCATTTTTTTAATTAAGTTATTTGGTTTATATTGTTCATGGGTGATATGTGGAGTCTATTTCAGGTAGCCTATCCTATTATCATTACAACTTTGATTCGACATGGCATGGGGAGGTAATATGTGGGGTTTAAATGTAATTGAAGGTAATATTTACTAATTTATTACTTTTATATTACATATCATTGATTATATGAAATTTTTTAGGATTTATTTTTATATTTTTTATAGTTTCCAATGGGTAATGGAATAAATCATTCGATATTATGTGTTTTTTATATCATCATGTCTACATAATGTCCTGGTATGATGAAAACAAATTATACCATTTCTATTAATTGATGTTTTTTATTCAAATTTATGTTTCAAAGGGATTATAAATTAATTTGATGAAATTGTCTATTTAATTATTTTCATATGTTTGGGCTTTGATTTGGATTAGTTTTTTTGTTCATGTTTGGAGTTACAAATGAAACATTACTCATAGTTTCAGTGAGCTTATGTTTCTCGGTGAGTTTTGTGATTTATTACTATTGGAATTTAATGTTATAATTTGTTATGAATTGTGATAATTATTTAATTTGATGTTTTTGTGTGAATAATGTTCTCAAGAGATGATATTTTCATGGTTAATTAATGGTTAAACACGGATAATCTTGAGAGAGAGTTTTGGGGGTGTGATCAAAGGATTATTATTCTGTGCATGATTATTGTGGTACCATGGAAATACCCTTTGGAAAATTAATTTTATTATTATCTAATGTGATATGTTCTATAGACACTATGGTGGATTTTTAATCCTAAAATTAATATATTTTTTCCAAAATTGGATTCCTATGGATGGATATATGTAGAAAGAGACATTAAAAACACTTTATAACAAGCTTAATGCTTTTTACACAGTTGGTTGATGATTTTAATATTAATATTATATGTGAAATGAAATTTTTTAATTAAAATTAAATGACATTTCATTAAAAAATATGTTTCATAGACCATGATATATCATTGAGAATCAATATAGTTTCTCTACCACTAATTATAGAGGCCTATATAATATGTCAATTATATAAGTTTTACAACCACTAAGGGGTAATAATGTAGTAAATTAAATGGTATCATTAAACCTAAATATGATTCCATAGTCCCCATTGGTATGAATGAGTGAACATTGTGAATGATTAGATTAATTATGCTATGATATAACCATGATATTACAAATAGCCTTTTGGAACACTAATATGAATGTGGTGTGAGGGTTCCTTCCCCAATAGAATGTGATAACCCAATTGGGTGGACCCGAGGTATATCTTTCATAGGTTTGGATAGTGGAATATCATAGGATAAAATTGGGTGTGAGAGAGATATTGTTACATCTTCCATTAGTTCTTTCATTATTATATTATCCTATAATGATTGGGAGGCTAGAATCTGATCTTGATAATGTTTTGGGACATTATTCCATATGTATGACATGCTTGGACCCTGATATGAGATTGAGATAAACAAACTTGTGAAGGTTTTCATTATTTTGATGAGGTTTAGGGTACCTCAGTCGGTTCCTCATGATATGTTAACCCAAAAAGGGTTTGTTTAGTGGAGTTAGTACCATCAACATCATGTGTCACCTTGTAACCCAATGAATTATAGTGTGAAACCATTTTTTTCTATAAGGAAAATGGTCTATTTTTCTCCTTGGATGATGGAATTAGAGATTTGTGATGTGTTTGGGAATTATTAAACCCATTTTCTATTATGTATGACATATTACATGTTGTAGTAAATCACCTAATGTTTTAATTAATTAGATACATGGGATACATTCTAGTATCTATATTTGAGAATAATACTACTATATTTCATAATATTACCCCATGATAACTGGATTTGGTTCTGATAATTCTTTATTTCGTAGGATTTCATCATAGAAATAACATTTGGCCTTCAAGTACATGATTACCTAGAGTCACCACAAAATATTTCTATATTTTCATGATACTATATTATTAACTAGGTCTATCGAAAATGAAGCATCTTTTATCCAGATATTATTGGATTTCCTCGGATTCCTTCCTAGGAATAATATTTTACATGATACTTTTGGATTTACTATGATTTCCTACTAGGAATCAATGAGTTCACCTTCTACTATTTGTACTGTTGATAGATAATCCTGAATTATCTACCAACATAGTTCAATATTTATTGTTTAGACAACTATGAGTTCTTCTACTAGGATAAATGCTGATGTGGGAATGTTATAAAGCACTGTTCTTTTCAGGATATATATTTAAAAATTAATTTGATATTTTAAAGTTAAGTGTAGGGGTCGTTTTATTAATAAGAAATTGAATAAAATATTTCAACATTTTAAACTCTTGAAGAAATGTTTTTAGATATTGATCAATGATTCTGTCATCCTACAAGATCATGGTTTAGAATCATGTTTCATTAGTACATTTCATGATGAAAATGTATGTAGTTATATTTTATTCTATGAGGGATACATCACATTATGAATAAGAGCTTCATAATGTAGTGTGTTTTCTAAATTTGATAAAAAGGTTGTTCTGTCATAAAAGTGACATTTCATGAAGGATAAAGTAATTAACCAATGATTAGTCATATAATTAGTCGTAAATATGTTTATTAAATTATTTTAATGTTATAATGTAGAGACATACCGTTTTATCGAGCTCTCATCCATAGATGTTCCCAATGTGACCTACATATTCATGATAAATCTTTTATGGGTGAAGGGTTGTGTCATTTTGTAACCACAATGTATTTTTCGTGAGAAAAAATTATATTTTTATTATTCAAGGGAAGTTCATCCATATTTTATCAATGTATTCATATTTTGGGTACTATAGAAAATTGAAGGAGTCCACTTCAGCTGACCTATTATCTCTACCATCCCACATTATTTACCATTCGAATTGGGTGGTTCTATATGAATGCAATGGACTATATAATTAAAAATATTATGCATTATTCTGTTCATATTGTTTCTTTTCAATATAATTTTATTTAATGTGATATTATTATTGATTTCATAATGATTTCCAAAAAATCACAACTAAAATAAACTAATATGACTTTTTTTCCGCATCTTACCCAAAGGGAACCTTAAGATGATGAATTCACATCATCAGATACAATTTAAATGAAGGTACATTTTCTTGTATATTTTTATATATTTAAGATTAAATTAATGAAATAATTTATTGAATAAATTTCATATGTGGGGGTTTTTAGGTGACATAGGTTCGAGTTCATTTCATGAGCAGGTCATACACATTTGGTCATAGTTTTAGGGTTCAAATTTTTATTAGTATTTTATAGGAATTAATCTTATTTTAAATAAATTGTATACAAAATTATAGAATATTATAATTAATTTCATAGATTTTTTGTCTTGAGATAGGTTACTGGGAGATGATAGGATCATGGGCAATTGATGGTTGGACTTAGATGAGCTTTAGAAAGAGTATTTTGGGTTGTGACAAATGAATTTTGACTATGTGAAAGATATAGGGTATCAATTGAGAATACTCCTTATGTATATTAATTTTATTTATATGGAATTTGATATATTATGAATCCATTGTGGGTGAAATGACTAATAAAAATTAATATATTATTTAAAAAAATATTTAATATAGATGGATGTATGTTCCAATGCCCAGTTAGACCCTTGAGAACTAGCATAGAACCTCATCCACTAATCATCTAGAACCTGAAATTCAATTAATTATATTAAATAAATAATTTTTTAAAAATAAAATATATTAATGAATGTAAGGAGTTTCAAGGACCATGATAGGCCATTGAGTTGTATCTTAGTTCTTTAACAGTTAATATATAATGACGTTATTGTTTGTGTGTTAAATGAGATTAAAAAAAAATAAAGGGTGATAATATAATGAATTAAATGGTCATAGTGGGAATTAATCAGTTTCCTTAGTCACATTGAGTAGGATGTTGTGATAAATGGGAATTATATGATCATGTTGCCTATAGTAAAGAAAATCAAGATACTCAAAATCAATTTGGTTATGTGAGATTGTCATGGGGAGAGTTCTCCAACCCAGCTAGTGTTGAATCATGAAGGTGTATATACCCAAAAAAATGATAATATCCTGATAGTGATTTAACTTGGCAAGGAATACATGTAATGTGAGATGGTAATTATGTAATCTTCTTAGAGTGTTTGTAGTGGGTCATATCATATACGGATAGTGTAGAAAAAATGTTATGATCCTAGTTATAAGAGATTATATTCCCACTGAATCATATTTTTATCCCAAGACAAGAAATAGGTATGAATGATCCCATAAAGGATTCCTATTTTAAAATGATGCCTAAGGAAAATTTGCGGGTATCCTGTTTTATATTGACTTTATTGACAGTTATTGTAGAGTATTAAGTATCATCTTCTTCATTTGAAACCATATAAAATGAACACTAAAGGTGTGATAAAATTTTATTTATTTTCAAATTAGAAGGTTTTGATTCATAGATTTCATCCTTATAGTTTGGTGATGGGTTTAGGCATTGACTAGTCCATATTTGATAACCATGAAAAATATATTAAATAACAGATTCACTATCCTTTATATTTTTCCTAATGTAATTTATAGGTGATGTCCTGAGATATGGATTTGAGCCTAATACTATTGGATTTTCTAGGATTACTATTTATGATTTGGAATTTGGATGGATAAACCAATAATTCCTTTGGTAGTTTCTTAGGAACAATTATTTTTCCTAATAATAATGGAATCCCAAGGATAATTACTTTGGAATCATCTTTGAGCATAATACAATTGGATTAATGATGATTACTATCTTGGAATTGTATTTTAGTATAATAAATATATATTTATTAGGATTCTATCCTATAAATCATAATTACACCTGATACTTCTAGATTTAATAGGATTACCTTCTTGTGATCAATGCATTCACCTGTTACTAAATTGATGTTGAGAAAGGTATTATTCCTAGAGAACTTTGGAATTGGTTGAAGTAAGTATTGTTGATCTAGAATATATCATTAGAACCCAATGATTAGTGGTGGCCAACTATTTACACTTTTGTATTATATTTATTTCTTCAGATTAGAATATTACATAATCATACAATGCAATTTATATTATGTATGGTACCCCATTGGTGGTGCACAACTGATTTATACTGACACTCTTGTAAAGAGTTTGTGGAACATGGGTACCTAGGAAAAACTCATTGATTAAATTTTTTAGGGTTGGGCCCAGTGTCACAAGATAGAGTTGTTTGTCTTAGATAGAATTAGGACAATTTTATATGATGAGGCTCAAATATTATAGTAGAGCCTCATCAATTTTGAATATTTTATTTATCTTCCATGTGTGATTAGATAAATGGCTGATTAGTTGATATATAATTGTATAATTTTGTGCCTATATGAATGTATTCTTAAATATTCCTTGTTAAATTTCATTATGTCTTTTATTAATTCTATATTCATTGATTATTTGTGATATGTGATATTTGTTTATTTTCCAATCATGTTTCGCATTGGTATAAGTGTAACATCAACCAACGTATAATCATAGAATCTATAATAATGGTAGGTGTGTCTTAGTTAGTGTATCTTTACAGATATAGAAACGAATTAGTAGTCACAATCAAAGGAACATAACACCTTTCTCACAAATATGTAGTCCCTTATCAGGTAATGATACTTAAAATTCCGTATGATGATATAATGAATGTTTTTAATGGATAAATAACCAAATCCATTACATAATGAGCAACTAATATTCATTCCATTAAATAAATATATAAAATAAACCATGTACATTTAATTATAACATATGTCACTAAAATGATAATTTAGAGTAAAAAATAAGGCTTTGAGAGAGATGAGATATGGGTTCCATAGATTATGTTTTTTTTATTACATAAAAAAGTAAAATTCTTACTAGGGAACCAATGGAAAAACATAAAAAACCAATCAAAAATATCATATTTAAACATAGTATATCAATTTCTATGACCACTATGAAATACAACATATAATAGGGAATAATGTTCATAGGTTTAAATTTATTGTAGTTGTATTGGGGATATTCTGAGTTCTTTAATGTTTATCTTCATCATGGGTTGGGATTGTATCTTTATGTTAAAATTTTATTATTTAGATTGATCACAAAATTCCAAATTCCATGTAGTGTAGGGAACATTCCTTATCACCTAGTGTTACCCAAAAAAATACCCCAAGTGCACAATGTCCCTATGTTCCACAAATGAAGAGTTATGTACATGACACTTCAAACATCATAAAATTGATTGAGTTGTATTTCAAGGACAACAATACCTGGATTTATAATGCAGTGGTTATAAGTGATTAATGGGAGAAGATTCATTGTAGACAGGTGACCACCTAGTACATGGATGGTTACAAAATGTGAATATTTAGGATAATTCCTTGGATTATGATAACAAAATATGAGATCCAGTACCCTAAACTGAGTAGGAATTTTTTTTTTGATATTAAATTATGAATATATAGTGACTCAAAATTTATTAATAATGATTTTGAATATTTTTAACAATATTTATAATGGTTTTCCCGATTATTTTCATATTTATTGTTTTTTGTGGACAATCAAAAAAGAAATATTAAAATGAATAAAAGCTTTTGGTCATGATTATTTGAATATTTAGAATATCATTAACAGTGTCCAAAATTAAATTTCTGACATAACAATTATAATCAAAAAATTGGATTTCTCTTGGAGAGGCGTTAAATTAATTTTAGGAATCAAACTGAATTTTTTTGGGTTTTTAGGTAAAATACTATATATTAAAACCCCATAACATAGGTTCCATCTAAAAATATATCATTGTGGATTTTTATATTAGAATACACATAAATTATGACTACCCTAGATTTATTCTTTATCTCTTAATATTATTCATGATATTGGTGACAACTAGCATGGAATGAGATGGAAACAATGAAGCAACATCTATTCCCCTCATTCTTAATCTAATTAGATTCCCATTCTGAATTATTGGGTTTTAAATAATGAAATAATGTAATATTATTCCTAGTATGTCATATCCCATAAATTGGGTAATAAAATAATAAATGTTTTTTTCTATTTAAAAGAATTATTTTCATAATTTTAATAATAATTGAACATTATATCAATAACTGTTTTAATTTTCCAGTAATAGTTATTTTGAAATTTCCATACCCATGAGATTAATATAGTGATTGAGCCTCATAATTTATTATAATTTTATTTTAAAATGAAATATTCTTTTATTATTACAATACTGGTTTTTGATCAAGATCTAAATATTATTTTTCATCTATAAATTACATTTCAATAAATGAATATATACTATGTTGGTAATTACTTGGACATTTGAATAATATTTTTTTTCTAAATTTCTGTGTTATTTAGTACTCAAAAAAACAATATCCTATTAATAATAAAATAATTATAATAAAAATAAGACCATTGGGTTTTTATTAATATATGGTAATTGGTTAATATGAATGTTGGAAACTATACTCTTAACATTGTGATTATTGTTTATAAATACAAATGACTTTGGTTAATTAATAAAGAACGATGAGTTGGTAGAATCATCTTGTAGACTCAGGCCTTACTAGATATTGGAAATGATGTAGTATCACTGGGCTTTCCTCAAGGAAAATCCCAACATGATCTCCGACATGTTAACCTTGAATGGAATCAGTTAGAGGAGAAGTTAAAGCTGATAGAAACCACCACTCAAGCAATGTTGTTTAATCCACCCCAATATTTTAACACCATTTCAAACCTTATCTGTAGGACTTATGCATGTGTTATAAGGGGCAATGCTGCAAGGCCTTAGTAACATTGTGCAATCCCATTGTATAAATAAAATAATTATTTAATTATGGTATTATTTTTGAATATCAAATGTCCAGATAAATATAGAAGGAATTTGTAGAAATTTTATATTATTGATGAATATTAGATAAATGGTATAGTAAATTATATATTTTTTACATAAAATAATTCATAATTTCAAATGTTTTTTTAATAATTTACTTCAATATTTGTGATTTGCATTAAATTTAGATTATAATAAGATCAACATAATATCTGGTGAATAATAAATTATGAATGGTAATATTACCCTTATCAATAGTAATTGGTACAATGAAATTTTAACCCCACTTAAGAACGTATAAATATAATTTAGGAATCTTTATTTATAGTGGGAAAATATTTCAAATTTAAATAACCAATTTAGAAATTCCTAGATAAGTATTGTTATTTTTTTTGAGGAAAATATTGTATTTAAATACAACTTAAATATATAATTATAATAACATTATTTCCATAAAGTGGAGATCATTTTTGAAATCAGAACAACCAAATTTTGTTAGGAAGAATTTTATAGATTTTTATAAAGTGTTATGTTTTTTTGTGAATAGTAAAAAATACAGTTTTGAGTTTCTATGTATTTAATTATATCATTAAAGAAATATTATTGATTTAAAAATTATTATTCTATTTTTTACATTAGGATATGTTATGAGGTGTCCCAGGTGTCAAATACCATGGTAAAGTACCATGGGAAAGTCCATGGTTTTTCAAATACCATTAATGAGGTGTCCTTTGAAAATTAATAAAATATTCCCTCAACTTTTCTATAAATACCAACCCATTACTTCATTCCATTCAATCCAAATTCCTCCTCAAAATAACCCTATTATTTTTCACTCCCATGGATTCCTCCAATGGTTATTTAAAGCCATCTAATGTCCCAACCATTTCTTTTTTATAGTTACTCATTAAGGTAAGGGAACCTTTCACCCTCCACTTTTAGTATAGACTACCTTTATGTTATATATTCTAGTTTCAATATTATTAAGTTGGTATATGCTATTATATATTTTTATTGATATCCAATTTATTTCCAAATTTTGTTAGACCATATAAACTCTCTTAAACTGAATTTCATTTATTTTTAGGTGACACAGTTAAGATACCAAATTTTCATAAGTGAATTATGAACTTCTTCTTTTTTCCCATTCATGTTCTATTTTATTGGGTAAAGCATTCAAGTTCCCATACCATGTTCTTAATTCAATATTATTTCAATTAAAAATATTATAGTTCTAATATGGATATAAGATCCAATTCCCCTTTCTTTTTAATTTTTTATAAAACCATGTTGTACTGATGTTATACAGTAGTATTTCTTTTTCATAATATCTCCCGTTGATAGAAGCCATTATATTATTTTATTTATGTGAATACCCAAACATATTAAATATTTATTGGTACTAGTCAAAACATAAAATTTATTCACATGATTCTATAAATGAAATAAATTATACCCGAATTCCACTTTCATGGGTTATAAATGACATAATGATCTTTTATTTAATCCCTTCTTAGAACATCACGATCATGATATGAAACCCATTTCATTTATTATATTTAGATAATTTGTGAAATTATTTATTATGATATATGTGGATCACATTATTATAAATACATATTATGTGTGCACATAAATTTACCTCTAATTCATTGGGTAAATAAATTAATCTCATGAGATGATAGCTTGAGGAAGGACCTCGGTGATATGCTTACGAATGTCTAAAATAAATGTTTTAGCCACATTTTCATGTTATGTTTTTGGTTTTTATTTTTATTATATTACTCATTATTAAATATTTGTGATATTCTTTGTGTTCATATTGATATCACTTAAGTTCACATGTAAACTGCTTCACGTGTTTTCCTTACATAGCTATCTGCTCACCCTTCCAATTAATGTACGTATCCAGGTTATGATATAAAATAATTTTACTCAAGATAAACATTTTATGAATCCTTACATGTGTATTAAATTATTTTTCTATTTTTTCATTTATTATGTTACAGATATCCAAGATAATAGACATTAATGATCCTCTATTTCTAACATGTAATGAAAAGTTATGTAATAAAAAAGTGGGATTCCATAGTTGGTATTAAAGGATGATTTAGTTTTTTTTGTAATTAAGCTATGAAAAATTGATTAAGAATCCTATATTAATTTTTAAATATATAAATAAATCTTGGTATTTTGGTGAAATATTATATAATTGGTTTTTGAAAAAATAAATCTCTATCTGGATACGAACAAATGGATGTGGCTCTGCGAAAGATTTACCTAAGGGTTAAAACACCAAAAAAGATTTTTGGTCATGAACTGGGGAGTCCTATGACATGACAACATGCCTTTCTGCACTATGGGTTTGACACTCTCGGGTATACGTTCAGTTAATCATGTGTTTTTTATGAATAATCATGGATGATTTATTGAAAAAATAATTGTTGTTAAAGAATAATATGATTAAGCATAATTTTTTTTGAAATAAAAATCATTTATAGTTAAAATATTCATAAATGAAATAATATTATAAGAATTGTTTTATTCTTTTACATAATGTTGGGAAATTGGAGGATCCATGCATACAGGGATGACAACTGACCATGTCAGGATGGCCCATTGATGTAATCCGAAATGGAAACTCTAAAAAGAATGATCCACCAAAAGACTCATGTTATGGAGAAATTGATTCATTAATGATGAGATGTTGTTCTCATGATGAAGGGAACAACATTTTTTTGAGTCATTTATTATTCAATAACCTCCAAACAATAGTGAATCTACCAATCGTTTTATCTCTAAATAGTGGATCAACTCTATCAAGAAGTTCTTCTCTATGATCCAATGCTAAAATCAAGAGATGGTCACCCTAATAGTTTACCACATAGAGGGATAAGATTATTAGAGGATGGAACTAATTAAGAACAGAAGGACAATATTAATGGATGAATCTATGGAGTGGGATGTGATTAGAGGGATCTTATTCCATTTTCCCTCCTTGTATGATAAATAAATTGTGGTGGTTTTTATCAAGAAGATGTTGATGGAGAATAATTCTATTGGAAGTTACGATATGAACTTCAGTGCACATTCCTGTAACAACTAATGTTATTTATGGAACCCAATTAAATGGTGTAATGAATCTATGTTGTAATATCACCTCTTCAATTGTAGAATATAGCCAACTGATACTATAATATCTATGAAGTGAACATTCAATGTGCGATGAAAGTTGAACAAGATTTTCAGGAGACATAGTGGTATCATAAGTCTAATGACAAGAATGGATCAATGTCTCCCATTTATGGAGAAACAATAATCATGGAATTGGAGGCAAGAAAGTGAAACTTCCCACATGTAATAAATATGGGAAGAAGCATTTGGGGAACTTCCTACTCAGGATCGAGAATTCATTCATGTGAGGAAGAGATGGCAATATCATGTAAAATTATCGTAGTGAGATGAACCCTCAACATTACAACAATAATTAAAATGGTAAAATGGTCTAAGACCTACCTGATGTATAATTCTATACGTGTAGGAAACTTGGTCACTATTCCAATCACTATCGAAATCTAAGGGTAGTGGGGGGAATCACCAGCATCCCCATAAAAAGCCTATGAAAAAAATTAATTCACTTTTTATTACTATGGATGAAGTTAATGCACCAAATAATGTGGTGGAAGGAACTCTTGTTTTTCTCTCAAACCTAGTAAGTACATTATTTAATTCAGTTTCATGGATTTTTTTATTTCCCCTATATTTACAATGATTATAGAATCATCCCCTGAACATATAAAAGTATAGTTATGAACCAAGACTCCCGGATGGATTATCCAAGCAAGATCAATATTTAGAAACTCTAGTATTAATTTTATTGAGTAAAATCTTATGAATAATATATTATTCATTCCCATTTTGATATTCAACATTATACAAGAGATTTACGGGCTCTCAAATTATAATTCTATGATCAATTACAGTAGCAAGGAAATATAAGTAGTCTTGAATGGGAAACCAACAATTGTTTTCCAAGGAGAGATATCTCAACATGATCTTTGTCTCAAAGAAACTTCTGTATACTTCATTATAGATCGTATCAATGATGAAAAAGAATTAAATGATTTAATAATGATATAAAATGCCCCTAATGTCCTTGAATACATTGTCGTATTTCTGGAGGAGTTACCCAAACCTCCCCCAATAAGAGATGTAGTGTTCCCCATTAATCTTTTACCAGGATCTCATCTAATATAAAAGACCCAATATAGGATTGAAAATATGGAGGTGTAAGAATTATAGAATAAAATCCAATATCTTTTGGATAATAAGATTATCCATCCATGTGTGTCTCTATTGGGATCACCAATTCAGTTTTTGAACAAGAAAGATAGATTAATTCAATTATGCATTGATTATAGGGAAATAGATGGGATCATAGTGGGGAATAAATAGACTCTTCAAATAACTGATGAATTTATTGAACAATTTCATGGGGACAGTTCATACATATGTTTGATCTTAGATATGGTTATCATCAATTGAGGATGATGAATGAAGATATTCAAAAAATCACCATCTGGTCCAGATATGGGAATTATTAGTTTGCTGTTATTCCTATAGGAATAACTAATGATCTAGCTATTTTTATGGATTCAATGAATAGAGTAATGAAGGGAAATATTGATAACTCTATTTTATTTTTTATTAATGATATTATGATATATTCCATAAGTCACGAGGATCATGAATAATATATAAGGGATAGTTTTCCACTCTAGAAAAGGAAATGATTTTTGGAATGTTTAGAAAATGTAATTTTTTTTACAAAAATATTTGTTTTTGGGTCACACTGTAACTAATAAAATAATCCCAGTTGACCCTACAATGGAAAAGGTTGTAGAGGATTGTCCTCATCCTATAATAATAACTGATATTCATTGTTTCCATTGATTATTGTGACATAGTAAGAGTGTTGTGAAAAAAATTCATGGCATTCTAATCCATTAACCATGGTAACTTGAAAAGGGTCCATCTTCTTGTTGACAAACGAGTAAGAGTATGGCATCCAAATACTAATGAATAGATTGGTTACTACACCCATGTTAATACTGTGTACATTTTTTGAACTATTTGTTATTTTTAGGCATGAATCATTGAATGGGAATGGGTGTGTCCATATAAAAAATAAAAAAGTCGTTTCTAATGCATCATGACAGTTGAAGACATGTGAGAAGAATGAAATTATTGAAGATCTTGAGCAGAATGAAACTGTTTATTCTCTGATGATGTAGAGACAATATATTTATGGGGATAATTTTGATATATAATCATACCATCAATTTTTTAAGTATATTTTTTAACAAAAGTAATTGAACATGAGACAAGGGAGACGGTTGGAAATTCCAAAATACGATGACTATCCATTTCATTATCATATTGGACTAGAAAACAATGTCATAGATGCATTAAGTAGGAAAGACCCATTTTAATTTTCTATGATGAGGATTCAAAGAGACCTCTTGATCCATCAACTAATAAAAATTGACATAGGATTTCCAAGGGATGGGACATCATCAACTCTACCCGAGATGATTTTTCACCCTTAATTACAAGGGATGATCAAGAAGGTTATGAAATAATATTCTTCATTACAGAAGATGTTTGAGGCTATGAAGGATGGGAAGTTTCCTATGTTCAATATTGACCAACATTGTTTAGGGATTTATTTTACAAAAATATAAGATCCATATATTCCAAGAATATAAAAGGAGATGATGTATGAAGATCATAACTCTACAATCATTATACTTCCTTAAAGCACATAAATGTATAAGGACCATCATTATCATTATTTGGATGATTATATGGAACGATAGTTTTTTTACTACACTACAAGTTGTCTGGTATGTCCACATGTTACGGAATTGGTAAAATTCATAAAGGGTTAATCCAACCACTACCCATACAAACATTGATGTGGGCCAATATCTCTATGGGCTTTGTCACTGGTCTCTTAATAACATCCAAAAAAATAATGGGATATGAGTTATTTTGGACCGCCCCACAAAGAATAACTATTTAGACTCTATTATGTATGATTTCTCCCTTGATCAAAATTCTCAGATTTACATGAAGGAATTGGTAAGGATGCATGGACATCAACTTTCTATCATATCTATATCTAATCCAAGGTTCTCATTTAAATTCTAGAGAAGTCATCAATATGATCTTTTTACTGAATTGAAATTTTATATGGACTATCAACCCCATATTGATGACACATTTGAATTGATTTTCAAAGAACTTGAAGACATGCTGAGAACATGCACAATGGAATTTAACGGTGAATGGGATCTATATCTTCAATTAGTTTTGTTCTCCTTTTGAAATAGTTTTCCTTATTGCCTTCAAATGGAACCCTAGGAAGCTCTATATGGGATGAAATGTAGAAATCCTACTTGTTTGGATTTAGCTGGTGAGAGATATAATCATGGGCATGATTTTGTGCATGGGATGATATAAAAAATAATTCCATCAAGAAACAAGTTAAGGCTCTTTAGAGTTGTAAAAAGAGCTATGTCGAAATCCATCAAAGGGACAAAAATTTTTATGAAGGTGAGAAATTCCTTATTTTAATTTCACTAGGAATTTGACTCATATGTTTAATTATGAAATGGAATATAGCACCCCAATCTTTCATGGTACGCCTCCCTTTGAATAAAGCAATTGTGTGTGATGTACGCAACATCGAGTTATAACACACACCGCAACCAATGAAACTAGCCATTATGAACAGTAATACCCACTTTTTTAAATTTTAACTCTCAAAATGGACATTATTTTTGGATTCAGAATATAAAAATTATCCTAGGGTATAATTTGTGTCTTTTCAGATAACATTAATATTTTGATGAATAGTGAAAATTACTAAATTTTAATTAAAAACAAATTTTTTTAATAAAAATTATTAATAGTGATAAATTATGAATTTGAGTGGTTTTAAAGTTTATTTAGAATATATTTTTACCATTTAATACAATGTTGGTCATCAGACATAATTTCACAATTAAATCTGACATAAACAAGTTCCAATTTTTTGATAGTTATTATCTCTTAAAAACACGCTTTTTGTTTTAACAATATGAATTAATTTTAAATTAATTTCTACCACTTCTGTGTTTTGAATTTGGAAAAATGGATTCCATATTTTGAATCAGGTTGTTAAAATTGTGTAAATAGGTAACTTTTATTTTTATAAATTTTGAATAATTACTTCGGTAAATATCTTATTTACCATGGTTAAAGAGTAAATCCGACAAATAAGGGTAAACAAATAATATTATAATAATACTAAATTACTCTAAATCATTTCCTAACCTTATTAGTTGATTCATGTCTGACCATGGGAATAATTGGGTCTATTTCGGGACCCCATAGATCCACTTGCAAGTGATAATGACCATTTATATTAATTAAGTTAAAATAAATACAAAAATGACATAATCATAGATCATTTAGAAAAATAATTTTTACATAGGGTTATATATGTTGGATTTTCGACTAAAAATATTCATTATAAAGATAAAAAATAATTCATACATAATGGTAATTTATTTATAATCTATACATTAAATATTTTAATTTATTTATGATACAATGATGATGTAGTAATTACCATAATAGGGAAAAATTTAAATAAGTTATATTATAAACACCAAAATAAATAAAATTTCAGACTTTTGATGAATTACAATAATTTTAAATGAAATATGACATGTTATTATTGATTTAATTATCTTTTTTGGAAGTAATCATTCTGTTATTATTTTCACAAAAAAACAATTTTCCAAATAGTGTCAAAATTGACATAAAAGGGTTTTTAAAACAAATATTATATTATTATTTGATATTAAATTTTTAAAAATCTAATGTTCGTCCAAAAGACGTATATCTTTATAGGTGTATCATTAATGGACCACTTGGTGGTCTCTTGTATGTATATAGTATGTTTATTCACTATATAATATAGAAATACAAAGTTACATGGTAAATGTCAAACTAATTAACTAAGAGTTAAAACTAAAAGATAAGGTTAATATAGTGACCCAAACCTGTCTATAACCTATTGTCTGAGTGGATTTACACCCATACCCACCTTAAACATTAAATAATATAAATTGGAGCAATTATAATATGACTATAAATTTATTATAAAATAATATTTCTAGCTTTTCCAAAGGTAACCCTCGCCCCTCTTATAAAAGGGCACTCCAACTTCTCACTAATTCACACATTTAAATCATCTTGGATTGGCCAATTCCTGGCCAAATACTCTCCCAACTTTCCTCAATACAACCTAGAGGCCTTAGTTTTATCGTAATACATCCTACGGAGCCCTTTGGATCAAATCAAATGTAAGAACCCGAAGAAGAGGTAATGATTTCCCCACCATTTTTCAAGTTCCTTTATTCTTCAACATCTTCTTTAATTGTTATTCCAATTATAAAATGATTAATATAGTATATTATATATAATGTGATGTTACTATATATATGGTACAACCATATTCAGTATTCTATCCATCCATTGAATGACATGTCACCATATGTGCGTACGTAGGGCTTACCATCTCCACATCGTGGTGTAATTGTTATTCAATAAATTATTATTTGGATGGGTATAATAATGATGTGTAATTAATGTAAATAATAAATATAACATGATAATGATTCTGTATATTTGATATACAATACAATTTTATAATATTATAATATCAAAAGAATGATATTGTCGCTCGTGCGTACGTACGGACTACGGTCTCCACGAACGCGATGAGATTCATTCTCCATCATATCCATTCAAGTCTAATTATCATTTGATGAATAAATATAATTTTTAGAGACATGATATCATTATGGATATGAATAATATACAACCTATCCATAACAAATATGGCTCACATAACATATAATATAAAGGAAAATGAATCTGATAACACCCGAAACGATGATAATACTAAGATATTATTAACAAATCAATGTTAAATGATCATATATGATATCATATTAATGTATAAGATTCTTCTATAATTTAGTAATAATTATTTCTCCATTATACATGAGTTTAACCTACCCCCAACTAAGTTATAGTACAAGGTAAGGGTTTATTTCGCAATCTCTTCATTATCTGAGATTGTTTATATGTAATAATCCAATGGGACTTCTTTATCATCCATATAAATGTTTCTTAAAAATGTATTTCAAAACATTTTTACTATTTACTATAATATGGGTTAATATCAATTATACCCTTGTTGGACTTTTTATAAGAAGTTTATAAAGGAATCTTTCTGTTATTTTCCAAACAAGGTCTTTTTTAACCTATTCGACAGAATTATGGTATAAATGACTTTTTTAACATATACGCAAGGTGAAGCTATTTTCTGCCATTATAAAATCTTCAAAGCTTCCCATACATTCTTATAAGAAAAATTTCAATGTAAATGTTTTAATTTATAATTATGTGAGCTTAAAATGAATTCTAAAAAGGAGATATTTCAATCAAATAGTTTTGATTTCATGTATGTCAACATCCATTGATGGATTTTATGTTTATTTGAAGTTTATTTATTATGCTACAAACCTTCCATATTTTATTTAAGGTTTTGTGATTTGTTTGACTGCAGATATGTTATTTTTATACCATTAATGGTTTATAGAGAAAGTATTGACATTTCATATTCCAGTTTTAATACGAATATTTATGTTATGCTTAAACTTGTTCATATGAGGAATGCATTGGACTTAATATGTGATGGGTGGATCCCTCTAGAGCTCCTTGATGCATTGGTAGGTCTCATGAGACAAAATAGTGTCTTGGAACAAGGCCTTGACTAAATCTTATTTGTAGTCTTGGCATGGGGCCTTGGCTATGTGGTTATGATAGTCTGTAATTATGCATTCCATCATTATGAATGTGGTTATTAAAATTTTATGTGATTATTTGACTAGTAGAATATCCATGGGAATAAATAAAAGGCATAATTTCATTTTATTTTTGCCATATTATTCTGAAGTTCATGTTTAAAAGGCTTTTGTTTTAGTTATACATTTCCTTAGATGTTTATGCTTATTTATGAAAGTTTCTGATATATTGCTATCCTTACTGAGCATTTGAGCTCACCCCTTTATATGTTTTATTTTTCCCAGGATGTGAAGAAGTATTTTTTGAATGATCTATTGGGATAGTATAAGGGTATATGAGTGTGAAGACAAGAGGTTGTTGTAACTTCACATTATGATGTAAAGTAACATTAATTAATGTATATAGTTATTCCAAGGATACTAAACTAATCAGTATTTCAAGACATGATATTTCTAATGATCATGACAATGTTATGTAATACTGCATTGACTCGGGGTAACTAGGGTCAAGGTGTTACAGTTGGTATCAGAGGAAGTTTAGTCAAAATAGTGGAAGCTAGATTTAGATAAATTCTTATTAGAGCACATAGGCCTAAGATGGACTTTGAGGATTATTATAGAATAACATCCTAGAATTTTTTGTATTGTAATGATTTTGTGAGTTTTATAAGAAATACATCTCTATCAGGATACGATCAGGTAGAAGCATCTCTGGCATAGATGTACAAAGGGGTAAATCCCGAATACACCGCTTTGAGCTAGACTCGAACAGGAACCGGTGCACAACAATAGGCTTTGCTGCACTCTTGGATACGAAACTCCTGGGGGATATACTAAGGATAACTCTCATTTTAATTACAAATCATTTTGAATGGTTTATGAGTATATAATTCTTTAATGAAAACATTTTTATGATTATGGATTATATCTATAAATATTTCAATTTATGTTAAGTGTTTTATAAGTATGGAATTATGTATTTTGATTCATAAACTGATCTAGTTAATTCCATTTTTTAGAAATGGCTCCTAGTGGAAGAAATGAAAACCCTATCAATGCACGCACTCAATATAGGGATTTCTATCCTTCTCGAGATAATTATTGTAGAGATGGTGATGCAACTAGTGCTGATCAGCTAATCACCATAATGGGACAACTCACTCTGGTTATGAATAATATCCTTACCCGAATGGAGAACCCTAATCAGTAGTGCGGAGGATCAATGTTAGATCGCTTCATGAGGAAACAACCACCAATGTTTAATGAGAGTAAAAATCCTTTAGTATCTGAGCAATGGATAAATTCCCTAAAAAAAAATTTCAGGCTTTGGGGAGTAGTGAAAGGGAAAAAGTTATCATGGCAGTTTACCGCCTCACTAGAGATGCTGATCAATGGTGGTCATTGATACAAAATAAAAACGAAGATGATGAAGTATCAAACATGGAATGGAGGGAGTTAAAAGATCTTTTCCTATAAAAATACATTCCTTGAGACCATCGAGCAGACATGGAAAGGCAATTTCTGAGTCTGAGACAAAAGGAGGATGAGAATGTCGCAAAGTATGAGTCTAACTTTACAAGGTTAGAAAGGAATGTTGGAGATTGTATACATATCCCAAGAAGTAATATTGATCATTTTTTTGATGGGTTAAAACCATTTCTCCGTCGAGCATTAGTCTCACAATCCTTCACGTCATACGAAGACTTTGTCTCATGAGCTATCAAGACAAAAAATGAATTAGCTATGTCTCATGACTTTAAAGAAAAGCAAGAGAATAAGAGATATACTGATCAATATTGGAATGGAAATAAAGGGTAGAAGGGAAAAGTTGAATATCCATCCTGCAGTAAATGTGGGAAAAAACACCCAGGTACTTTTTTGAAGGGAATGGGAGTCTGTTACAAGTGTGTTGAAAAATGCCACCCAGCTCGTGATTGTATGGGGAAGAAAGAAGATACCAATGTCCAATGCTACAATTGCAGGGAGGTGGGACATTATGAAAATGAATTTCCTAAGCGTTAGGGGGACTTACCTCAGAAATGGACAAGGGATCATGGCCAATCTTATGCTATCACTACTACTGAGGTAGAAGGTCCAAAAGACGTGGTGGTAAGTAATTTAATGGTTTCCTCAAGTTTATCAAATGCATTATTTGATTCAGGATCATCTCATTTTTTCATATCTTCCCAGTATTCTATGAAAATTAGATATTTCAAATTTTATTTAACAAGGGTGTTGTTAGTTAAAACTTATGAGGGAAGTATCATTGCAATAAGGTTTTGTGAATCAGTCCCCATTAGAGCACATAAATTTTCATTATCCACTAATCTCATCGACATACTTATGATCGAGTTTGATGTAATCCTCGGTATGGATTGGCTATCGAACCATGATTCGAATATTTATTGTATGAAAAAGGAGGTTACAATTTTTGATGATGATAATAAGGAACACCTTATCTTTATAGCAGAATCACCACCACATAATTCTTATCTAGATCCACCGCCATTAGCTCAACTAAATTAAATTATTGGAGATGAAGAGGATGAAATTACTGTGGTTGAGGAAAATAATGTTCAAATAGAGGATTTACCTATTGTGAATTAATATGTAGATGTGTTTCCGGATGATTAACCAGGACATCCTCCATAACGAGAAGTTGTGTTTTCCATTTATTTAATTTCTGGATCAAGGCCTATATTGAATACCCCTTATTGAATGGCCACTGTAGAATTAGTGGAACTAATGAAAGAACTAGTGGAATTGAGTAATAATGGATTTATTTCTCCCTATTGTTTCTCCATAGGGAGCCCATGTTGATTTTGTTATTAAGAAAGATGGATCTATGAGTTTATGTATCGACTATATGGAGATCCATGCTATAACAATAAAGAACATGAATCCCCTACCTCACTTTGATGATTTATTTGACCAACTTCATGGAGGTCAATAATTTTCAATGATTGACCTTCGATCTGGATACCATCAGTTGTGTGAAAATAAGGAATACATTCCAAAGACAACATTTTGATCCAGGTATGGGCATTACGAGTTTACAGTAATACCTTTTTGGTTGACTAATGCACACCCTATATTAATGGATTTGATGAATAGAGTTTTCATGGAATATCACAATGAATTTGTGGTGGAATTTATTGATGATATCATGGTATAATCCAAAATCTATGAAGATCATGAAAATAACTTGTGCATTATCCTAAGGACACTGAGAAGACATGAATTATATAGGAAGTTTAGCAAGTGTGAAATCTAGCATCAAGAGATTTTTTTCCTTGGATATATTATCTCTAAATATGGAATCTCTATCGATATGTCTAAGGCCAAGGCAATCCAAGAATGGACAACACCCACGAGTATAACTGAGGTACGCAGTTTTATTGGTTTGACAGGTTGTTATCGACGTTTCATCCAGAATTTTGTTCGGTTGGCGTTACCATTAACAAAGACCACACGTAAAGGAGTTAAAGTAGTTGGGAGAAATGAGTGTGAATAATTTTTCTAAGAACTGATGAGAATATTAGTCAATGCTCCTATATTGACTCTACCTTCAGGGAATGATGGGTTCGTTATATATTAGGATTCGTCGAAGAAAGGACTTGGTTGTGTTCTTATGCAGAATGATCGAGTTATTGCCTATGCATCACGACAGTAGAAAATTCATGAGAAAAAATATCATACTCATGATCTCGAGTTAGCAGCTGTGATCTTTGCTTTGAAGATATGGAGACACTCCCTCTATGGTGAAACATTTTAAATTTATACTGACCACAAGAATTTCAAGTGTATTTTCTCACAAAAAGAACTCAACATGAGGCAATGTCGATGGCTTAACTACTCATGAATTATGATTGCACGAGACAATACCACCTGGGGAAGGCAAATAAGGTGGAAAATGCTTTGAGTAGAAAATATCTTAGAGTTTTGAACAATATGAAAATTGAAAGGTTTCTAATTTTCATGGATCTATTGAAGATGGACAGGAAAATAACCATGGAAGGGAAAACATCAATTGTTTTTCAAATGGTTTCCAAAGCATCTTTACTAGAAAGGATTAAGAGTTCTCAAACAGATGACGAAGAATTTCAAAAGATGATTAAAGCTGTGAATGATGGGATATTGAGAGACTTTGTGTATTAAGATGGAATTCTGAAATTTGGGAAGAGTCTTTGTGTTCCCAATATACCTGATCTAAAAAGGGAATTGTTGGACAATGCTCATAGTCCCAATTTCCCTATACACCATGGGAGCACCAAAATGTATAGATATTTGAAGGAACATTTTTGGTGGGACAACATTAAGAGGGAGATTGCTGATTTTGTGTCAGGATGTATGTTTGTCAATAAGTGAAAGCTGGAAGGCAACAGCCTGGTAGAGTATTGCAACCTCTTCCCATACCTGAGTGGATATGAGATAATATCGCGATAGACATTGTCAAGGGACTACCAAAGACTCCAATAAGGAATGATTTAATATAGGTTATTTTTTATCATATTACCAAGTTAGAACATTTTCATGCTATAAGAGAAGATCTACCACATGAACGTCTCGAAATAATATATATTGATGATGTTGTGAGATTTCATGGAGTACACCTATCAATTGTTTCTGATCGTGATCCCCTTTTTACTTCAATATTCTAGAAAACTCTTGAGAAATACTTGGATACTAAACTTCATTTGATCACTACCTACCACCCTCAAATAGATGGACAATCAGAACGGTCTATTAAAACATTAGAAGACACATAGAGATCATGCTCACTTGACTTTTAGGGTATTTGGGATCAATATTTAACTCTGGTAGAATTTTCTTATAACAATAGATTCAATTCAATTATTAAGATGGCACCATAAAAGCGTTATATGGAAAGAGATGTCTTCCACCAACCTGTTGGGATGACGTTGGTGAAAGAAAACTTGTAGGCCCAGAACAGGTGGAGTAAATAATGTAAAGGGTTTTGGTAATCCAGAACCACATCAAAGCTAGTCAAAGTAGGGAGAAGAGCTATGTCGATAACTGAAAGAAGGATTTGGAATTTCAGGTGGGAGAACATGTTTTCTTGAAGGTATCTCCATGGAAGGGAGTTATAAATTTTAGTAAGAAATGTAAATTTAGTCCCAGGTACATCTGACCTTTCAAAATTTTAGAATGAATTGGGGTTGTAGCATACCGTTTGGCAATGCCTCCAAGTCTCTCCAAAGTTCACGATGTGTTCAACATATCACTGTTGACAAAATACATGCCTAACCGAACACATGTACTTACATACAATGAATTAGAACTGGAACATGATTTGACTTATTGCAAAGAGCCCATCAGGATTCTTGATACAAGAGAACTAGTGTGGAGAAACCGGACGACTTTACTGGTAAAAGTTCTATGGAGAAACCATAAGATGAAAGTGGCAACGTAGGAACCTGAGGAACTAATGATGAAGAATTACCTGAGTATTTTTATAGATCAATTTTCTAGAAATTTCAAGGACAAAATTATTTGAATGAGAGGATAATATAAGACCCCAAGCTTCCAAGGTATGCTTCCCTTTGAATAATGCAATAGCGTGTGTTGTACACAACATCAAGTTCTAACACACACCACAACAAGTCAAACTAGCCGTAATGAAAAGTAATAACCACTTTTTGAAAATTTATCTCTCAAAATGGACATCATTTTTGTATTCGGAATATCAAAATTAGACTTGGGTAAAATTTTGGAACTTTTCAGATAACATTTAAATTTTGATGAATAGTGAAAATTACTAAATTTTAATTAAAAACAACTTTTTTAATCAAAATAATAAATAGTGATAAATTATGAATTTGAGTGATTTTAAAGTATAATTAGAATATATTTTCACCATTTAATAAAATTTTGGTCATTGGACAAAATTTCACAATTAAACTGGACATAAACAAGTGCCAATCTTTTGATAGTTATTATCTCTTAAAAACATGTTTTTTGTTTTAACAACAGAAATTAATTTTAATTTAATTTATGCCACTTCTGTGTATTGAATTTGGAAAAATGGATTCCATATTTGGAATCAGGATGTAAAAATTGTGTGAATAGGTATCTTTTATTTTTAGACATTTTGAATACTTAATTCGGTAAATATTTTATTTACCATGGTTAAAGGGTAAATTCGGTAAATAAGGGTAAAAAAATAATATTATAATTAAAATAAATTACTAAAACGTGTCCTAACATTATTGTTTGATACATGTCCAACTTTGGTCATCTTCGGGTCGATTTTGAGACCCCATGGATCCACATTTAAGTGATAATGAGACTTTATATTAATTAGGTTAAAATAAATACAAAAATGACATAAGCATAGATCTTTTAGAAAAATAATTTTTACATAGGGTTATATATGTTGGATATTCGACTATAAAAACTAATTAGACTTATAAAAAGATTTCCTACATAATAGTAGTTTATTTATAATTTTTAGACACTATATAATTTAATTTTTATATGACACAATGATGATGCATTAATTACAATAATAGTGAAAAACTAAAATAATTGATATTATAAACACCCAAATAATATAATTTGAGACTTTTAATTAATTAAAATAATTTTTTAGGTTAATATGACATGATAGGATTGATATAATTTACTTTTTTGGAAGTAATGATTCTGTTATTATTTTCACAAAAATCAATTTCCCAAATAGTGTCAAAATTGAAATAAACGAGTTTTTAAAACAAATATTATATAATTAATAGATATTAAATTCCTAAAAATATAATTTTCCATAAAGATACATATATTATGATATGTGTATCATTAATGGAACACTTTTTAGTAGCTTGGATGTATATAGTATTTTATTGACTATATAATATAAAAATTCAAAGTGACATGGTAAATGACAAACTAATTAACTAAGAGTTAAAATTAACAGATAAGGTTAAACCTGTCTAAAACCTATTTTTTTTGAGTGGTTTTAGAACCATCCCCACATTTACCATTAAATAATTTACTTTGTAACCATTATAAACCGAATATGAATTTATTATAAAATAATATTTCTATCTTTTCCAAAGGTCCCCCTCACCCATCTTATAAAATGTCACTCCCCCTTCTCACTAATTTACATATTAAAACCCTATTGTCTCGGCCAAAACCTGCAAAAATACTCTCTTAACTTCCCTCACTACAACCTAGAGGCATTATTTTGGTCATAAATCTATCCTATGAAGCCCTATTGATCAAATCAAAAAGAAGAACCTGAAGAAGAGGTATTGATTTCACCACCCTTTTTCAAGTCCCTTTCTTCTTCAATTTCTTCTTTCTTTGTTATTCCCATTCTAAAATAATAACACCAGTATCGTATATATAATATTATGTTATTATAAATAGGGTACAACCATATTCAATATTATATCCATCCATTGAATGACATGTCACCATATGTGCTTAAGTACGGCTTACCATCTCCACGTCGTGGTGTAATTGTTATTCAATAAATTATTATTTGGATGGGTATAATAATTATTTTTAATTCATGTAAATAATAAATATAACATGATAATGATTCAGTATATATGATATACCATCCAATTATATATTATTATAATATCATAAGAATGATATTGTCGCTCGTGCGTACGTATGGACTACCGTCTCCACGAACGCGATGAGATTTATTCTCCATCGTATCCATTCAAGTATAATTCTCAATTTATGATTAAAAATAATTTTAAGAGTCATGATATAATTCTGGATATTAATAATATACACTCCATACATAACAAATATGGCTCATATAACAAATAATATAATTTAAAATGAATCTGATAACACCTGAAACGATGATAATACTAAGATATTATTAACAAAGCAATGTTAAAAGATCATATATGATATCATATTAATTTATATGATTCTTGTATAATCTAATAACAATTATTTCACCATTATACCAGAAGTTAACCTACCCCCAACCAAGGAAATGTGAATGGTGAGGGTTTATTTTGCAATCTCTACATTATCCGAGGTTGTTTATATGTAATAATCTAATGGGACTTTATTATCATCCACATCCATATTTCTTAAAAATGTTTTTCAAAACTTTTTTACTATTTACTAGTATATGGGTTAATGTCATTTATACCATTTTTTGACTATTTATAAGTGGTTTATAAAGAAATCATTCTGTCTTCATCCAAACAAGGTCCTTTTTAACCTTTTTGACAGAATTACGGTAAGAATTTCTTTTTTATCATATATGGCGGGTGCAGCTATTTTCCGTAGTTATAAAATCATTGTTTCTTCCCATACAAGCTTATAAGGAAATTTTCAATGTAAATGTTTTATTTTATAATTTTTGGAGTTTTTAATGATTTCAAAAAAGGAGATATTTCTCTCAAATAGTTTTGATTTCATCTATGTCAACATCCTTTGATGGATTTTAATCTTATTTGAAGTTGATTTATTGTGATACAAAACATCCATATTGTATTGATGGTTTTGTGATTTTTTTGACTGTCGATGTGTTATTTTTATACAATTAATGGTTTATGGAGAATGTATTCACATTTCGTATGATAGTTTTAATAAGAATGTTTCTGTTATGTCTAAACCTGTTCATATGTGGAATGAATTGGAATTAATATGTGATGAATGGAGCCCACTATAGCTCCTCGATGCATCGGTAGATCTCATGAGACAAACTAGTTTCTTGGCACAAGGCCTTGACAAAATCTTTTTTTTAGTAATCGAACGAGTCCTTGGCTATGTGGTTATGATAGTCTGGCCTTATTCATTCCATCATTATGAAAGGGGTAATTAATATTTCATGTGATTATTTGACTAGTAGAATATCCATGATAATAAGTAAATGGAAATACTTCATTCTATTTTTGCCATATTATGTTGAAGATCAAGTTTTAAACGATTTTTTTTTAGTTATACATTTCCTTAGATGTTTATTTTTATTTATGAAAGTTTCTGCTATATTGTTATCCTTAATGGGCATTTCAGCTCACCCCTTTATATGTTTTATTTTTTCCAGAATGTGAAGAAGTATTTTATGAATGACCAGCAAAGATAGTATAAGGGTATATGAGTGTAGAGAGAAGATGTTGTTGTATTTTCACATTATGAAGTAATGTAACATTTATGAATGTATCTAGTTATTACAAGGCTACTAAAGTAATCAGTCTTTCGAGACTTGATCATTCTTCTGATGATGCCAATTTATGTAATAATGCACCAACTCTAGGTAACTGGGGTCGGGGTGTTACATGGAAGCTCATCCCGAGGTATATTGGCTCCAATAAAATCCTTGATCGCATATGGGAAGTGGCCTATCATCTTGAACTACCTTTAAATATGAAAATTTAATGATGTGTTCCACATATCCATCTCGAGGAAGTAAATACCTGACCATTCACATGTACTGAACCCAGATGTGGTACTACTAGAGCATTACCTCTATTTTGAGGAAGAACTGCTGGAGATCTTGGATCGTATAGACAACATATTATGCGACAAGACTACCCACCTTATGAAGGGGTTATAGAGGAACCAGAAATCTAAAGAAGCCACATGGTAACTAGAGGAGTTTATGAGGCAGAAGTACCCTAACATTTTCACTTTAGAGGGAATGATTTCAAATTATGGGGACAAAATATATTAAGGGGGAGAATGTAACCACCCAAAATTTTTTATAATATTTGTTTCTAAAATTTTTGTGTTATTTTGTACTCAGCAAATCTATATCCTTTTTTAATGCAGTGCATATAATTAAAATATGGTTGCGGGGTTTGGACTGTTATATGACAATTGGTTAATACGATAGTTTATAACTATACTCTTAATAATAATATTATTGTTTATAAATATAAATGATCATTGTTTATTAATAAAAAATACAATTTGATTGACTCATCTAGTAGACTCAGTCCATACGAAGCCCATATGTTGGAGAATGTGATGTATGGAAAATTAATGGGAATATATCTTGACCAAGACCAATTTGAACACCAACATGTTAAGATTGAATGGAATCTCTTGGGGGAGAAGTTCATGATGATAGAATTCACCACTCAGGTAATGTTGTTCGAGCCACCCCAAGATCCTATTACCATAGAATGCCTAAATATTATGTTTTATGTAGGTTTTAAAAGGGTCTATGTATTGAGGAAATAGTTATGTTGTGTAATACTATTGTAAAAATAAAATTTTTATTTCCTATTATAGATAAATTTGTGAATATAAAATTTCAAGATAAATATAGGATGAATTTATAAGAAAATTCATATTATTGATAAAAATTGAAAAAATGTATTTTAAAATATATTTTTTATAATTAAAATAATTAATAATGAAAAATTATTATGATAAAATGGTTTTCTACTGTTGTGAACAGTAATATATTTAGATTCTAATAAGATCAAATTAATTTTTGTTGAAATGAAAATTATTAAAAGTAATATTACCATTATGAATAGTAATGTGACCAATGGAATAATGACCTCACATAATGAATTATAAATATAATATCAGAATCATGGTTGGTATTGTGATAAAATATCATAAGAATATAACTCTTTCAGAAATTATTAGTTACATATAAATATATTTTCATGTAAATATTGTTTTCCCATTAAAGTTAAATATCTAATATTGGAATTTTTTTCATAAAATAGAGTTCATTTTTTTATTCAAATAATCAATATTATGTTTAAGTGAATTTATGATATTTTTATAAAATGATTAGTTTTTTGGTGAATAGAAAAAATCCAATTTTTTGTTTTGGTGTGTTTAATGACATCATGAATGATGTAATAATGATTTAATAATTATGGTATACTTGTGTACAGTAATATATGTTATGAGGTATCCCATTTGGCCAATACCGTTGGAAAATACCATCATAAATCACTTGGTTTTTCCAATACAACTTATGAGGTGTCGATTAATAAATTAATAAAATATTCCCTCACATTTTCTACAAATACCAACCCATTCTTACGTTACATCCAATCAAAATTATTCCTCATCCATTCTATAGTATTTTTTACTCACAAAGAATCTTCCCAAGGGGCCTTCAATCCCCCTAAGGTCCGAAAATTTTGGTTTTAGGAGTTACTCTTCAAGGAAAAGTAACCATTCACACTCCACTTTTAGTCAAGACAACCTTTATGTTACGTCTCTTTGTTTCTATTTTATTATATTGAGGTATGTTATTATATATTCTTATTGAATTAAATTCTATATCTAAATTAATAGAGACCCATTACACTCCCATAAATTTATATTTTCAAAATTTTATGTGACAACATTAGGCTGTTGAATTTTCATAAGGCAATACCAAACTTCTCCATTTTTCCATACATGTTCTCTTTTTTGTTGTATAACATAAATTTTTCAATTCCATGTTCTTATTTCCATATTATAATATCCCAATTATGTATTATGAGTAACTTATGGATGCGATTCACCTATATCCTATAATTTTAATTATTTCTAAAACCATTTTGTATAGTTGTTACATTGAAGAATTTTCATTTAAAAATATCTCACATTTTATCATTAAATTAAATTATTTTATTTCATTGAGTACCGAAACCTATTTCCATTCTAGTTGTATTAATCAATAAATAAAAATTATATATTTTATTAGATAATTGACATACATAAAAACCTTATTCCCTTTCCATTGGTTATATATGAATTAATGATCTTGTTTTTAAGAACATTATAAAACGTCACGATCCTAATAGAAAACCCATTTTTTTATTATGTTTTGGTTTTTTAATAAAATGATGGATTATTATTTATTTGGATCACATGAAAATAAAAAAAATTAATGCTTCACCCTGATATCACTCCATTTAATGAGTTAAAAAATTAATAAATATAGATGAAATATTTTAGTATACCCTGTTGAATAACCATTGTAATTTCAATGGCACCTTGGGGATGAACATTTGTGTTATGATTATTAATGTCTAAATTAAATTTTGTATCCAAGTTTTCATTTTTTTTCCTGTTATATCAAATTATGATAATCCTATTCATTATATATTTATGATACTCCTCATGTTATTATTGATATCACTCATATTCACATGAAAACAGTTTCACTTATTTTATTTAATATTCCTTTTGCTCGCCATTTTTTATTTGTGTCTCTAGGTTATGAGATGATGAAATTGTACATATGATAAACCTGTTATGAATCCTTAAATTTGTATTAAAATAAATTTTTATGTTTACATGTATTATAATTCTGATTTCCATGACACTAAATATAAAATATCCTTTATTTGAAAAATGTAATGAAAAGTTATGTAATAAAAATGTAGGATGTCTTAATGATATAAGTTAAAAGTTATCTCTATCTCTGTATCTATATGAACCTCATTTGGATATTTTGTATCATGACCTAACATGTCCAAAACCACCAATATTTTTAAATCATTTTTTATTTAGGATCATTATATCTTTTTATGGTGGTGAGACAAGATCAAACATGCATCGAAATAATTATGGGAAATAACCAAATTCAATTGAGCATGTTGTTACCTTTAATTTCACAAAATAAATTATGGAACTGGGATGTAGGTTTTGATGAAAATTAATTGTGGAGTGGACAATATCTAAGGATTATTAGCTAGTTGATTTCATCTATGGGTTCTGGGTATATTAATCCTTGATGAATTAATTAATTCAGTTAAAATTTAAATATATATATTTGTAAAGTCAATGAATGGGAATGAATGTATTTTTAATGTTATTTTTCATGAATATAAAAAAGTACTATAACCTTTGAAAAAAGTCATGTCTACAATATAATAAATCATTTTTTTAAATTGAAATGTCTCAACAAACCTATTTAATTTTTAGTGTGGAATATGATATAGAATTATTTACCTGAGTTACAAAATTTATGGCTCTATAAACATTTAAAAGGGTCATAGGTATACATAAAAAATATATAAAAATTCTAGTAGTAGAATAATAGATTTCCTTATAGAACATTTTATCAATGATATTAGGTTTTGAACACACTTTTCTTTTTTTATTTTGTTCTTAGGTTTTTTTAGTATTAATTTTTTGGGGTGAAAAATATATTTTTAAATAAATATAAATAAATGTTGTTGAATAATATTACTATAGAAACTAGGAAATATTTTACAAAAAGCAGTTACTCAATAATATCGTTATCTCAAATAATTCAACCATATTTATTCTATAAAATAATTAAATCACATTATATAAAATTTATGTAAAAAATGAGTTTTTTCCTCTTATTTATGATATGGATATTTCCTAATGCCTCTGAAAAATTCCACTAATCTGTAAATTTTATATTTTACACCATTGAGAAAAATAAAAAATTTATGGAATTAACGAGTAATAGAATGAATTAGAGAAGATCTGAAATAAGGGATTTATGGGTTTTAACCTCACTCATTTGTCATTTCTATAATACATCACAAATTTATTAAATAAAAACAATTAATTGTCCTTTTTGAAATAAAAAACCATCATTTTTAAACTCCCATAGGATATAAAACAATTCATCATCCACATGAAATCTATGAGATCATGACATGATGGTGGAAGAAGTAAGAACAAAACAATTGAAGAAACATGGATTAATGATACTAATTGCGTGTTCAATGAAGGTTGATATCCCACTACATAGTGGAGGACCAAAATTAAATGTAATAAACAAATATTATATATAATTTAAATAATAACCACTTCATGGGTAAATGGAAAACGCAAAACTAATTGGATCACAAATATAGGGAATAATGACCTGGTGGATGTTTTAATATATTGGATTTTAAGATATGTAAGAACTTTTAAATTATATTTCATGACCTGAAATATTTTTCTAAAAATGAAATATAATGGATAATGAGTGGTTGAAAAGATTCCAAGGCTTGTATGGATCCATTATCCTTTGAATTTATTGAAATATACTAAGTAGAAAGGATTCGTCAAAATTATTTCTAACAGTGCAACTCAACAATGCAAGTCAGCTAGTGCATAATAGAGGTGGAATTGTCTGAATTCCACTATGTAATCTAGGACACAATAATGTTCAGAGTCGTAGAAATTCTTGATAGTTTTTTTCTTGGATTGAACCTTGTTATCCAAACCATGCATATATCATGTTAGAGTGGTTCCCATACATAGTGAAGGGTACATTTTAGTTGAATAGTGTTGACAAACATGTTTTTAAACTATGTCACCATCATTTTAACGGGTAAATTACATATATCACCTAACTATTTTAAATTCATAATCCTTTCTTCCTCATAAAGACTTATCCAAAAACTATCTACTCAAAGCTCTGATCTTCTGCACAATGTTGAGATATTGGTATCCCCACTATCCAATCTCTGTTAAATTCATTTTTGGGTGTGTTGCATCCCACTAAATCAGATTTACACTCCACATTCTCATATTCCAAACTTATCTTTCCATATCTAGTGTTATTCTGGTGTGAGATCATTTGACCAATTTTCCATGTATAAACATGTTCTAACATTATCCCCCAATCTTACTGGATTCTATAGGTGACACTAGTATAATAGAGTGTTATAAACATCATGTATTTTGTATTGTTACATTACCTCATGTTTAGTTGTATTGTTAACTTGCATCATTGTGTTTCTCACCATATATTGTTCATGACACATCATAAATATTTAATAATTTATATTTATTGTTTCTTCTTGCCCAATATGATCCAATAATATGGTGAGTAAACACCTTTGTTAATAACATGGACATAATCCACCCATATTTGTGTGCCTTTATAAGAGGCCTAATTCCCCATGTCATAAATTTTCAAAAAATACTCATGATGTGTTGTTTCCCATATAAAACATCATATTGAAAAATAACTTTAATTAAGAAAATTATTATGATAGGATTTAGATCCCAACACATCATGCCATAATTGAATTGAATGATTAAAAGAATGGACAAATTGACTAATGTACAATAAATTACATGCCCTTTAAAAAAAATTGTATCATGATTGACAATCCATACATCTAAATTTAGTCAAGCTTCATATAAGGGAATCAATTTATATATCAACATATATGGGATCATAATGACCTATAAATAAATTTTATAAATGGATTATATATATAATAGAAGAGATACTACATATTCAATGGATGAGTTCACCATGGGTTGTCCCTACCTCTATATATGTGATATTTGTTCTCTATAGGAGACAATATGGACCTGCTTAGAGGATAGATGGTCATTCCAAGACATTAGTGACACTCGATCCTCCATATGATATATCAGGGACAGACACAAAGTGTACTTTCATTAAACAATTCCGAGATTCATTTTTTTGATACCATTTATGGATCACCTATGACTATTCCTACAACATTGAGTTTTTATTAATGTCCTGGTGTAATAATTGGTTTCCTTCATATAGTTTTTTTGGGATTCCCTATGAGGAAAATTATTTAAAAATAATGATCTTACAGTTTATATAAATTTATGAATGTTTATTTATTTATTTAATGGATGTGTCTGCCAATCCAAGTCACATGCTTTTGATTTGATTCTATATTTGATGCATTGTTTATAACAACCCATTATATCATATATCATACATTCACTAGTAGCCACACCTTATAAAATCTAGTTTAAATCGAAATAGGTTGAGTCATATGGGTATCCCAATAGGAAACCAATCTGATATATTTATTTATTTATTCGTAGACATAAATTTATATGTATATGAACATTACTAATTTAATATACATGGCCTAGATTTATATAGGAACTATTGGTGGTTTTCTTCTAAGTATATCTGACAACCTAAATGGTCCACCATCATTACCCCAGTAGACTTCATTAATGAAGGTTTAGAAATAAGGGAGAGGTGAAATTTTTAGGATTGATTTTTAGTAATAGGATAGAGTATGGGAGAAGAGTATTGATCTTTTTTTCACGATTCATGTAGTAGTATCTTTTTGGTCTATTTTTTTTGTTTTTTAGAATATAGAATATATATGTTTTCCATGTATACCATTCTTCAAATTTTTAATCATTATATTAAATTATCATCATCATTTCTTAATCCACATATAATTAATTATTCATATATTTTTTTTCATTAATGAATTTAATTATTATTCAACTGCTACTTGGTTATTACTGCTTCCACTATTCTAGTTTGGAAAAATACCATAAGGTAACATTGAATTATTTTGTGGTAAATTGTGATTTTGAAAATGAAGTTTTCCCTGGAAATATTTAGAATCTAGAGAGATAGTTTACTTTGTAGGTTTATAATGATCCAAGATAAAGGAATGGATTCCCAAGAAGTGTAATATAAAATTAAGAAGATAGGGAGACTCTATTACCATATGTTTACCAAATTTTTGGTGTCCAAAATTATGTGGAGGGATATCATCATAAAATATGGGTTTTAGTGATGTATTTATGAAATTATGTATAAGGAATGGGTTTGAAAGAGATTGGTTTTCAAGAAGGGTTGTTTGTGACAACATGATTGTTTTTATGGAAATATCTGTGATTACAATATGCTTCATGAATGATGCCAACTTTATAATGGAAATCACCATTGTTATGACAAGAGTCATGAAAAAATGTTTTTTTGGATCATCGTAAGATACAGATCTTCCTAATGAAAATGATGGGGCATTGATAAAAAGATCTTAAGTGGTTGGAAGCTTTTTGAATCGGTGTGAATGTTAATAAATTGGAGACTAACCCCATCAGAAAAGAATAAAGTCATAATAAAAATAATAAATCTCCATATTCTTGATGGTAGTTCATGAAGGTGTTTCTTCAGTAATTAGTACCAAAGGATATGACAGTAAATTGATTGTTTTGAACATAAAAATGTATGGGTCATCCCAAAGGCTATAAAAACCCAATATAATGATGCGCACTTAAAAAAATTATATGTTATCTTCATGAAAGAAAGGTGATTTGCAATACAAATTTGATCTTCATAAAAGATAGACCATCACGAATGATGTGTACATCATGAAAAGTTGTTATAGGGATTACCAAATATTATGTTTTAAAGTGGAATTCATCAATCAAATGAAATTGTATCATCAATAGAAAATCTATCTAAAGTGAGTATTTATTCATTAATAATAATTAAGGGACATATATGTCCATAAACTATTGGTGAATCCCATCCATAAGGATTGAGAAAAGAAAGAAGAATATGGTGTTCCAATCCAACAATAGTGTTCCAGGGAATGATTGATAGGGAATATCTGTTGGTAAAATATTATGATGTCCCTAAACCTTGTAAAGGTGGTGAGCCTTATCATAGAAGTGAACTTTCATCATTTTTTCGAATTTATCCTTATTGGATTTGGTACATCAGCACAGTTTCATATTAGTCTCCTTGGATGTATCTCAATAAGAGTGAACCATGTAAAAATATGTGTGTTTTTATGATTTCAATTTTAAACTACATTCAAAGAATAATCATGGAGAAAGTGGGAATGAAAAAGATGTGTATAGAAACAGAGGTTAAAAAAATAGGCAATTATAAAAAAGTGTTCAATATCATTTGGGGTAAAAATAATTTTGAGGAGAATAATCATACACTGTTTACCCATCCCCCCCCCATCAGGGTTTCGGTGCCCCTGTTTTAACTAAGTGTTATCATTTATTTTTTTTGTTGTCTTACAGTCTGAATCATGATGGAATATTGTACCCACAGAAACATCCTAGGTCCTCACATGTAATGGCCCGAACCTCTCTTACCCATTCCATTGTCAAAAAAGAAGGTCACGAAGTGTTCTGTAGGGTAAAATGGACTTTTTCCACACTTTCTAGACTTTAGAAACTACACACCATGTAGTTTGAATACACGTTGTGCACTCCTTTTCTGGGTATACCCCATGTTGAAGGCCATGTATTTGCTGTGTGGAATAAATGGGTGCACGCCGTGTGTCCAATACTACATGCCATGTAGTCCTTCCCCGCATACGCGTTACCAGTCAACAGATGTGTTCCATGTTAGAGCTCTGTCTTTTTTGTGTGCCATAAATGGGTACACACCATGTGTCTAGACTATACGCCGTGTAGTCTGTCCCAGCATATGAGTTTCCCTCAAACCTTGTGTTGACTGGTTAACGGCCGTTGAGCCGTGTTGGAATCCATGTGGAGACCGTGTGAAACTCTGAGTACACGGCGTGTACCATAAAGTACACACCGTGTAATTTTTCTTTTCACACCTATAAAAGGAGGTGTACCTTCCCCCTTTCAACACACACCTCTCCTCCCCTTTCCTCTGAGTAGAGCTCTCTCAAGAGACTCGAAAGCTCATCCTTCCATAACTTCTTGGTTCGAGCTCCGATTTACGATCCGTCGGCGGCCACGAGATTGTAATGACGAGACAGAACATCACAGACTGGACCCGTTGACTTTCCTTTGGCCTTTTCATTCTGACATCTGCCTGAGGAGGTTTTTTTGGGACCCGAAAGAAGTGATGGACGTCGATAGATGTCTTCTAAAGTTGATCTGGGGGGAGCGTTGCGATTGGAACCTATTGAGGTAGGGATCCTACCTTCGACTCTCTAATTTTGTGCATCTTTTGGGCTGGGTATCCTCTTTTTTTAATGAGAAATATTTTAACCATTAACTAAAGATAATAATTTGTTAATGATTGGGGTCGGGAAGTTGTGATTGATGTTATTTTACTTTTATATCTGGTTATTATGTTGTGAAATGAATGGGCTTATGCCTACTGAAAATAACGGTCGTTGGGGGCCTTTACTTGCGCAATTAAATGTTACCCTATCATTTTAGACCGTTTATGTGAATGGAACATTGTGGAATATGGAAATTGGATAATCACGTATGGTTGGCTGATTAAATGAAAATCTGGAACCCTTGTGTGATCACCCTGGTTGAAAAAAATGGAATAATGAACATGTAGATGTTAGCTTGGATACATGGCATGTGATGGGGGTGTTTTGTGAGTTGTTGTGGATCGGGTGAGCAGTGGGGTTGCGGTTGACTTGGTTTTGAGTTGGTGTAAATGTTATAATGGTGATGGGCTACGGGGATGCAATAAATTGTATTAAAGGGATAATAATGATAAACGATCTTTGGTGTGGTTATGGTTATGGAGGATGGCAGCAGGGCTCCAATGATGGGTTTAATTGTGAATGACCTATGGTTTTGAATAATAAATAAGAAGTGTAAGAGTTAATAAATGGTGGGACGTGGTAATGGAACGAGATTAATATTTAACTGGATGGTTGGTTATTAAGAAGGGACTTTGTTGTGCTGCTTGAATTTTTCCTAACTTGATTTGTTAATGGCAGGGATTTGTTATGCGAATGTTTGTCGTGGTTGGTTTTGGATAGTTTCCCAGTAGTTAAGGAACTAATGAACCAATTCTTTAGATATGTGAAAACCTAAATGGGGTTGGGGTTGTTGTTGTATGCAATCTTTGTGGTAGCAATGTTGAGGCATGTGCTTAGATTCTCTGTTAGAAGCCATAGGTTGGGCTGAGTGGTTGCTATATATATATATATATATCTATTGTGTTTTATCGCACCCCACCCATGTTGAGCACTTAGTGTCAAACACTCCCATTTCATTGGAGAGGGTGTTTTCCCCTTAGTTACTAGCTCTTTCCTGCTCCTTCTTCCCTAGGATGTGATGGCTTGAGGTGACCTTACACCCAAGACACTTTGGGTAGGTTTTGATTGGGGTAGTTTTAGCCCAAGACTCTTCGGGCAGGCTGATAGGATATGATGGCATGAGGTGACCTTACACCCAAGACTCCTCGGGTAGGTTTCGATTGAGGCCCAGGTGTGTGCGGGCGGGATACGTGGTTGTGAGGCCCAGGTGTGTGCGGGAGGGATACGTGGTTATGAGGCCAAGGTGTTTGCGTGCGAGATACGTGGCTGTGAGGCTGAGGTGTGTGCGGGCGGGATACGTGGTTGTGAGGCCCAGGTGTGTGCGGGCGGGGAGAGTGGCAGTGTCAGGAAGAGCCACTAATTAAAGGGAAATGGTGCGGGGCACCCAATACTCTTGTTGTTATATACTACTATCTATTGTGATTGTGTTTTGGTGAGTGTGGCTGGTGAGGTTGGGTGGATAGAATTCCTTGCTAGGTTTCTTCTGTTGTTCTCATGGGACATTTGGATGTCTCCCCACTTGTGCACGAGAGATTTAGGTTTCCCTCCTGAGTATACTTGTATTCTCACACTACGTTTGCTTTCAGGTTTCCAGGAGGACTACCAGGGTCGTTCGCGACACTACTAGTCAGACAGTTGGAGTGGTTGTTGTTGTTGTACCATTGATTTCTTTTGGTATGGTACTTTGAGCTTTCTTGTACTTGTACCTTGTTATAAATTTGTTTAAACATGCATGTGGGCATGGTTTGGGATTATTTCTATACACTTGTTCTTTTCCTTTTTGGTGGTTGACTCATCCTATTTCCCGATACTAAATAATAAAAAGGGTAATACCTCTTAGATTTGTGAAAACTCATACCCTTGGTGCTAGTCGCCACCCAGGGGCCTACTGGAGGCGGGACTCGTGGGTCATTATCTCCCTTTCACCATTGCCAGCTCAAGAGGGGCATCTTTGGTGGGAGAGGGTCATGATATAATGGTATCAGAGCGATGGTTGAGAGATAGGATGGAGTCTGGAGTTAGGCACAGTGAGGATTGCATGGAATGGTAGGGAAACGGTGTTAGTTATTCATGGTGAGTGACATAGGCCAAGGAAGATCAGCTTGGACATGAGATTTTAGTTCCCCCCATGATCTAATGCAATGACTCTGAGCCTATAGAACGACCATGTGAGACTACATTTATTGCAAGGTAGAGACCCTAGGGAAGGTACATGCATCATCATGATTGTGTTTTACTTGATTTGGGTGTTCTAGGAAAGAAATTGAATAAAATGATAAAATTAATCCTTGAGAAATTCCTTGCTACTTGGGCTTAGGTGATCTTTGTTTACCATATCGCTATGGCACCTGAATGTTAATAGAGAGGCCAAGGAGCTGGGCGTGGACAGTTGGGCGCAGCAAAGTTGACCGATCCGGCAGGACCAGAGGTGGTGCGAAGTACATTTTGTTTGTCAGCACTCTCGTTTATGCTATGTTTGATTCAAGATCTCCACACTCCTTTGTTACACTCTATCTAGACCATGCTTTGGTTCTAGACGTAGAGAGACATTCCGTACCACTTGTGCTGAGTACACAGTTGGAGGCCAGACCAGTGTATCTTGTGTTTTTCGGGGTTGTGGACTGACGTTGGGACCACATCGATCTAGTGGGGACCTTCTTATTTTACAGATGAAGCCATACGATGTCATCTTAGGCATCGACTGCTTGTCTTCTGTTAGTGCTGTTATAGACTACTTCTAAAGAAGAGTCGTGTTCCTTGACATGGATGGGCAACGTGTATCTTTTGTTGGTGAGAGAATCTATCATGCAGGAAGCCAGCGTGTGGAGCCTCTCCTTTTCTTGTTAGGCGGGTTATCAACGGTTCCATTTGATAATGAGATGATGGATTTCCTAGAGTTTGTTGGAGACTTCCTTAATGTTTTTCCCGAGGAGGTTGTGACTCTACCCCCTGACGTGATGTTGAGTTCGGGATAGAATTATAGCATGGTGCCCGACCGATTTCGATGGCCCCTTATCGAATGGAACCTTCAGAGTTGCGGGAGTTGCAGATTCAGATTGAAGATCTGATGGAGAAGGGTTTTGTTCGACCTAGCGTGTCACCATGGGGTGCCCCAGTTTTATTCGTGAAGAAGGAAGATTGTGGTCTCAGGCTATGCATAGACTACCGAAGGTTGAACCAGGTAACGATCAAGAATCGTTACCCCCTCCCAAGGATAGATGATCTCTTCGACCAACTGAGGGGAGTATGATGGTTTTCCAATATTGATCTATGATCTGGATATCATCAGCTAAGGTTGAAGGACAGTGACATCTTGAAGACGGCTTTCAGGTGCAGGTATGGGCACTTTGAGTTTGTAGTGATGTCGTTTGAAGTTACGAAATCACCAACTATGTTAATGGTACTTATGAACATTGTCTTCCAAGAGTTTATAGTCTAGTTAGTCATTGTGATTATGACATCCTGATCTAATCAAGATCAGAGGAGGAGCACATTGAGCATCTCAGGGCAGTCTTGGAAGTCCTTTGACACCACCAGCTTTACGGGAAATTGTCGAAATATAAGTTCTTGACACAAGAAGTACACTTTGTTGGGCACATGGTGTCTCAGCAAGGAGTATGGGTGGACCCGTCGAAGGTGAAAGAAGTTGTTTCTTGGGAAGCACCCAAGAGCATGGCATAAGATCGTAGTTTCCTGGGGTTAGCAAGTTACTATCGGAGGTTCGTTTCAGACTTCTCTCGAGTTGCTGCTCCATTTACAGCTTTTTCTCGGAAGAACCTGACTTTATATGGAGTGAGTGATGTCAGAAGGATTTTGACTACCTAAAGGATAAGTTGGTAAGTTATCTCATACTCATGTTTCCAGAGGAAGGGTTGTTGTATGATGTGTTTTGTGATGCTTCTTGCCTTGGTCTGGGGTGCATGCTGATGCAGAAGAAGGTTGTGATCTGTTATGGGTCTAGGCAGTTGCGCCCTCATGAGCGTAACTATGCCACCCATGACCTGGAGCTTGCAGCAGTAGTGTTCGCACTGAAGTTTTGGCGACATTACCTCTTTGGAGAGGGCTTTGTGGTCTTCTCAGATCACAAGAGCCAACGTTATATCTTCTACCAGCGTGACATGAACATACGACAACGGAGATGGGTCGAGTTTCTCCAAGGCTATGACATTCATATCTCTTACACTGAAGGTAATGGAAATGTTGTGGCTGATGCCCTGAGTAGGAAGTCGCACAAGGAAGTGGTTCGGGAATCCGCTGATGCTTGGAAAGCGATGGGAGAGTTGGCCGCCTTCCACTTGTATGCAGGGGTAGAAGGTGTTAGAGGATGTTTGTTTCGGATGAAGGTGCAGTCCTCCTTGTTACAACAGGTGGAAGAGTCTCAGTGGGGGACTCTATGGCGGAGGTGATGCAAGATCGTGTCGATTAGGGGAATGTCCAGAAGGATGGTCAAAGGAGAGCCGACATCAGATGCTTTTCCTTGGAAGGTTGTTTGTTCTAGAGGCAGTGCGTGAGGGAGTTCTCCGTGAGTTCCATAGCTCAGCCTTGGTAGTACATCCAAAAGTTTCAAAAATGTACTGAGGAATGAGGGATAAATTTTGGTGTCCCTGGGTGAAACGAATAGTGGCAGAGTTTGTGGCTAAATGCCTAGTGTGTCAGCAAGTGAAGGATGAACACCGTGTTCCTGGTGTTCTGTTGCATCCTATAGATATCCCCGAGTGGAAGTGGGATGACATCTCAATGGACTTCATCACAAGGCTACTCAGAGCTCAGGGAGGTTATGATGCTATCTGGGTAGTGGTGGATCGTCTGAAGAAATCAGCTCACTTCTTAGCAATCAAGGAGTCGAGCCCGGTGAGTACCTTAGCACAGAGGTACGTAGACAAGGTGGTGCATTTTCGTGGAGTTCCGTGGACTATAGTCTCCGACCGGGATACTCGATTTACCTCACGAGTCTGGAGGGGGTTACAACATGCTTTTGGCACACAGCTAAGCCTTAACACTGGTTTCCACCCCCAAACCGACGGGCAGACAGATCGGACTATCCAGACGCTGGAGGACATGCTGGGAGCATGCGTTTTGGATTTCAAAGGATCATGGGTATGAAACTTACCTTTAGTAGAGTTTGCCTAAAACAATAACTTACACTCAACTATTGTCATGGAACCATTTGAGGCTTTGTATGGAAGGCCATTTCGTTCACCCATATGTTGGGCAGAGGTAGGTGAGACAGGTGCTCTTGGGCCAGAAGTAGTGCACAACACCACAGATAAAGTCCAGCTTGTACGTGAAAGGATGAAAGCAGCTCAGGACTGACAGAAGTATTATGCTGATCGTCGGAGGAGGACCTTGGAGTTTGAGGTGGGAGATCATGTGTTCTTGAAGGATTCCCCTCGATGGGGGCAGCAGAGGTTTTGGAAAGGGAGCAAGCTCTCACCTAGGTTCATCGGACCTTTTCAGGTGCTGAGGTGAATCAGCGAGGTGGCATATCAGCTCTCCCTACCACCTTGGTTAGAGAAACTTCATGACATATTCCACATCTCTCAGCTTCATCGGTACATACATGAAGACTCCCACGTTATCGACTGGGGAGAGTTAGATATGGGAGACAACACGATCTTCGAGGAACGACCATTCAGAATCGAGGATCATAAAGAGAAGGTACTCCATGGATGAACCATTCCCCTGGTCTGTGTGTTGTGGAGGCATGGCAGCCTCGAGGAGAGCACTTGGGAGTTGGAGACCCAGATACATTCTCAGTACACGAAGTTGTTTTGACTTTTTATTTGAGATTGTTTTTATACCTTGTACCTTTGTTATATGGAATGCTTGGCTTGTCAGTTGTGAGATCTTTTGTTTCTTTGTTCCCTGGTAACGTGTAGGATATCTAGATGTGTGGGGAAAGGGAAAAACCTGATCCTTAATCGAGATGCATTTATGAGAATGTGATTGAACTCGTGCGGGCGAGTCAGTGCCGCCTAAAGCGGATAATATCTCGACATAGGAAAAGTAATGTTCCCCAAACCATGTGTTCGGGCAGTGTGCGGTGTTGGGGGAATTGTGAGCTGAAAAATCCCAATGTATGGAAGTGGGAAGACCCGATTCTAAATCGAGATGCATTATTGAGGATGTTATTAAACCCATGCAGGAGTGTCAGTGCCGCCTAAAGCGGATAATATCTTGACATGGGAGAAGGAGTTCCTAACACATATAATTAGGGTTGTTGGATAAGTTCTTATTATAACAATAACCCTAAGAGGTATCTTCTTGGGTTCCTCATGGTTGGTTTTTGAATTCTCGGGGAAGAGAATGTTTTAAGAGTTATCTAATGTAATGGCCCGGACCTCTCCAGCCCATTCCTCTATCAAAAAAATAAGGTCACGAAGTGTTATGGAGGGTAATATAAACCTTTCCCACACTTTCCAGAATTTAGAAACTACACGCTATGTAGTTTGAATACACTGCATGTACTCTTTTTCCGGGTATACCCCATGTTGAAGGTCGTGTCATTGCTATGTGGAATAAATGGGTGCACGTAGTGTGTCCAATACTACACACTGTGTAGTCCTTCCCCGCGTACGCATTACCAGTCAACATACATGTGTCATGTTGGAGCTGTGTCTTTGATGTGTGCCATAAATGGGTACACACCATGTGTCTAGACTACACACTGTGTAGTCTATCCCCGCATATGCATTTCCCTCAAAGCGTGTGATGACCAGTCAACGGCCGTGGAGCCGTGTTGGAAGCCGCGTAGAGACTGTGTGAAATCTATGAGTACACGCCGTGTACCATAAATTACACGCCGTGTACTTTTGATTTTCAAACCTATAAAGGAGGGGTCCCATCCTCTTTTCAACTCACACCTCTCATCCCCTCTCCTATGAGCAGATATCTCTCAAGAGACTCGAAGTCTCTTCCTTCCATAACTTCTTCATCCGAGCTCCGATTTACGATCCATCACCGACCAAGGGATCGTAATGACAAGGCGAAACTTCCCAGCATGGACCTGTTGACTTTCCTTTGGCCTTTTCTTTCCGACATCCACCCGAGGAGGTTTTTTCCGAACCCGACAGAAGAGACGGACGTCGACAGACATCTTCTAAGGTTGATCTGGGGGAGCATTGCAATCAGAACCTGTTGAGGTAGGGATATTACCTTCGTCTCTCTAATTTTGTGCATCTTGCGGGGTGGGTATCCTCTTGTATTAATGAGAAACAGTTGAACAATTAAATAATGATAATAACTGGTTAAAGAACGGGGTTGGGAAGTGGTGATCTCTATTATTTTACTTTTATATCCTGTGATTATGTTGTGAAATGAATGGGCTTATACCTACTGAAAATAACAGTCGTTGGGGGACTTTGCTTGCGCAATTAAATGTAACCTTATTTTTTTAGACCATTTATGTGAATGGAACCTTGTGGAATGTGGAAATTGGATAATCACATAATGTTGGCTGATAAAATGAAAATCTGGAACCCTTGATTGATCACCCCGGTTGACCAAAAAAACGGAATAATGAATATGTGGATGTTGGCTTGGTTACATGGCATGTGATGGGGGTGTTTTTTTGAGTTGTTGTGGATTGGGTGAGAAGTGGGGTTGCGGTTGACTTTGTTGTGAGTTGATGTGAATGCTATAATGGTGACGGGCTGCAGGGCTTCAATAAATGGTATTAAAGGGATAATAATGATAAACGGGCTTTGGTGTGGTTGTGGTTATGGTGGTTGGCAGTAGGGCTGCAGGGATTGGTTTAAATGTGAACGGGCTATGGTTGTGAATAATATATAAGAAGTGGAAGAGTTAATAAATGGTGGGACGTGGTAATGGAATGAGATTAATAATTAACTGGATAGTTGGTTGTTATGAAGGGACTTTAATGTGCTGCTTGTATTTTTCCTAACTTGATTTGTGGATGATAGGGATTTGTTATGTGAATGTTTGTTGTTGTTGGTTGTGGATAGTTGCCCAGTAGTTAAGGAACTAATGTACCAATTCTTTTGATATGTGAAAACCTAAATGGGGTTGGGGTAGTTGTTGTATGCATGCTTCGTGGTAGCAGTGCTGAGGCACGTGCTCAGTTTCTCTGTTAGAAGCCATAGGTTGGGCTGAGTAGTTGCAATATATATATATATATATATGTATGTATCTTGTGTGTTTTATCTCACCCCACGCATATTGAGCACATAGTGCCGAACACTCCCATTTTATGGGAGAGGGTGTTTTCCCCTTAGTTACTAGATCCTTCCAGCTCCTTCTTTCCTAGGCTGTGATGGCTTGAGGAGACCTTACACCCAGGACTCTTCATGTAGGTTTCGACTGGGGTAGTTTTAGCCCAAGACTCTTTGGACAGGATAATAGGCTATGACGTCTTGAGGCGACCTTACACCCAAGACTCCTCGGGTATGTTTCGATTGAGGCCCATGTGTGTGCGGGTGGGATTCATGGTTGTGAGGCCCAGGTGTGTGTGAGAGGGATACGTTGTTTTGAGTCCCATGTGATTGCAGGTGGGATACGTGGTTGTGAGTTCCAGGTGTGTGCGGGTGGGATACGTGGTTGTGAGGCCCAGGTGTGTGCGGGTGGGGAGAGTTCCAGCGTCAGGAAGTGTAGCTAATTAATTGGAAATGGTGCGGGGTACCCAATACTCTTGTTCTTATATACGACTACGTGTTATTCTTGTGTTTTGGTGAGTGTGGCTGGTGAGGTTGGGTCGATAGAATTCCTTGATAGGTTCCATCTGTTGTTCTCATGGGACATTAGGATGTCTCCCCACTTGTGCACTAGAGCTTTAGGTTTCCCTACTTAGTATACTTGTATTCTCACCCTACGTTTGCTTATAGGTTTCTAGGAGGACTACCAGGGCCTTGTGGGACCCTACTAGTCAAACAATTAGAGTTGTTGTTGTTGATGTACCATTGCTTTCTTTTGGTATTGTACTTTGAGCTTTCTTGTACTTGTACCTTGTTATATATTTGTTTAAACATTAATGTGGGCTTGGTTTGGGTTTATTTCTATATAATTGTTCTTTTCCTTTTTGGTGTTTGACTCATCCTATTTCCCGATCCTAAATAATATAAAGGTTAATGCCTCCGATATTTGTGAAAACTCTTATCATTGTTGCTACTCGCCATCCCGGGGCCAATTAGAGGCAAGACTCAGGGGTCATTATCTCCCTTTCACCATTTACAGCTCAGGAGGGGCATCTTTGGTGGGAGGGGGTCGTGACATCACTATTAGTCAATAAACTAGCCTAAGAGGATGCACACATGGGGCCCTATTACAAACTACATCAAGGCACCATTTAGTGGCTTTTTGGGAGGGATGATTCAATGTGTTATCTGATATATTTTCCTTCTATCTTAATATTTAGTTATTATAGAAGATACTATGATGTATCATAATGATCCTATGTCTACGATTATCTATCCCACATACTGGGGAAAACCAAATTTTCTTGGTATGAGTTATTATTGTTCTGTTATTTCCAATTATTGTTGAAATGATTTCACTATTGGGAGATTCACATGTCATAAAATTATGTAATTATTGATATAATTTTAATTATTATGGGATACATATCATTGGTATCATATGTGAATGTTGTAACATTATAGTCATCATATTAACCACTAGAGGATTCACATGTCATTATTTGTTCCATGACATATTTGTATTACTGCATGCATTTCATGTATTCTTTTTTATTATTGTGAGTTCCCTTATTGTAATATATTGAAATGTGCTATTGTGTATTGTATGGACCATATAATTGGATTAATTAATGATCCTAAATCATTTAGTTGGGTTTTTTCGACATATATTTATTATTACAACTTAATTAAACCATTATAAAATTATTGGGAGATGAGAAACTGATTCTCTGTACTGAAATTTTAGTTTAATTGATTGATGGATTCCAATTATAAATTATGAAGGTGACTACTTATATAAATTTGGAATGGTAGTATATTAATTCAATTCTCTATACAAGACATTTTATGTCCAATTATCATATGTAAAAATCATGTTGTAGTAAATTTATGTACCAATATCAATTTATAATGTGTGTGGGACTTTATAATATTTGGAATGGTGATGCATTTTACAAGATTGAGTTATCTATGTCCATATAAATAATAATGAACATGAATAAATTAATGTTTTAAAATGTAATTGATACAACTCTATGGGGTTTCCAAATTCAAACTAATGAATTTTTTTCTCTAATCTATTAAATATAAAATCCACACACCAGAACCATTTTTGTGTCATAAAAGACCCTGCTCTTGACCGAACCATATGAGTGGGACGTAGAAAGTGTCATCCAAGACATATGTTAATCTTACGATCATCCTATAATGTACAAGAAGAATTTAATTTATGAAGAGGGGTGTAACTCATTTTAAGGTAGTTTTGTACCTATCCCGTCTAACATTAACTATTTATTATCATCCACTGTTAAATCATATATAAGAGGACTATTAAATATTGTGGGTATATATATTCAAAAAACTATGATATGCATTCCAGGAGAGTGAATATTACCATTAAATAATTTTGGTGGGTCTTGTTACACTAATTTTACGTTCTATTGTGAATCCTGGGGAACCTCCTATAGATCATCCATAGGGAGTTAATGCTCAGATTCATGATAGTTTCATCTACCTCTTACAATCAATACATAGATCACATAATCATCCACCAATTATTTAAGTGTTAATGAATAAATTATAGAAATATTACCCTCCCACCTTAATGGGGTATAGTGGTTCTTAATATCCTGATTCTTAATTAAATTCCATTTTTTAAATCGTTGATAATTAGGAGATTCTTCTAGAGAATAGGTACAATTTCACTACATCTATGTTTCATGATCATCTAAATTCCGGTGGGTTTTCATTACCTATGATGTATTCCATCATGTTATGATCTATGCCTAAATCCAAACAACCTTTTATTATTAAATATTTCCTGGAATGTTATAAAGAAGAGTATTGGTGGGAGTTTATGCACCTACAAATGGGTTTCACTAGTTGTGATGGATTATAAAGTCCAATTCCAATAAATTTGAATTTTGATACTCACTATTATTGGTGATGATATAAAAACAATGTGAAATGTCATGGATAGTAATTTTTACACCATGAGATCATAGTTGAATGTGTTTCAGTTGACCATAATTTTGGAAATACTTATCCATGACCTCATCATAGAGTAAAAACTGAGGGAAGGTGGAAGTGTGAGCCAGTGTTGTTTAGATTGAATAAAGGGGTATGATTTATCTAGATGAAGTAGACATCATTACAAGGGAGAATTTATGGGAAATTCCATCCGGATAACATGCACCAAAAACTATGTAGTGTTACACCAGTGTGGTAGGGAAAGTTGTAAAAATCCCTAGTGCACACGGAGCTAATCTAGAGCCATGCTTGTGGATGGATTGGCCACCTTCATCACATTTCCAAATGTTTTCTTCTTCAAACAGTGAGAAGGGATGTATACAGATGCAACATTCAAGAACTTGATTAGTGAATCTATGTCTGGATACAAGCTTATCTACAACTATCTGACTAGGCTGAGTAGGTGTTTATGGATAAGTTAGTCGGACCATAGAGGATCAGTGTTAATAGATCAGACCTGCATATGTTATTTAGGTTTCATCTCAGGGCCACAAATCAGGCCCTATCTAGGCAGTGAATCCCACACCTTATGAAAAATGTCTATGGACATATATGCTGGGATGTACTATTATGGTAGCCTCTACATTAGTTTTTTCCTTATTTTATACACGTGCATCACAGTCCATAATTTCTACATAAATTATGTAATATTTGGGAATTAACATAGGTAATTTTTTACCCCATAATGAGTTCCATTACTAAGTGTATTCCAATTATAGTATTTTCCCATGATATATGTGAGTACCATTTTTTGCGATGTTTCTTTATTTTCATGATGGCATGCTTAGACAACATTCATGATTTTGAATACCCTATTCTATATCATGCCCATGTTGATATCAATCTATAGGTGATATCTTTTACAAAAACAAATATTATCACATATATTCATAAGGTGGAATGTGACATCAATTATTATTGAGGAGGAATCGAGCATCATGGGTGGGAAAAGGTGATATCCTAGATGGAGAACCATTTTATTAGTGATTAAGGAATACAATTTTTGAATTCTCACATATTGAGGATCATTTTATGTATGTATTCCCAAATTATTCCTCTATATCACAACCTATGAAAGTAGTGAGTATCACCATTGAACTCATTCTATCTGTTTCATCAGTTTCCATTCCTCCATATAGGATAACACCTATAAGGATCTATGAAGTCAATATATAGTTGTAAGTCTACAAAGTGAAAATTTTAATGTGACTTAGTGCTGTTTAGTTGGGTTAACATGTTATTTTATCTATTAATGTAGATGGTTCCCTCAGGTTGTGTGTGTATTAGTGATCGTTAAACCAACATATGGTTTTGAACTGGTATTTATTTCATTGTATAGATGACCTCTTCGACTATCTATGAGGAGAAACTATTTTATATAATATTTATTTGAGATTATGCCACCATATGTTGTGTGTTATTCAATTCTACATATCATATAAAATGATTAGTAGTATATACGTCTTGTAAGAGTTCATTGTTTTGGAATTCGGTCTTATGAACGCAACCACTATTATCATGGATTTGATAAAATGGGGTTTTCACCTATACCAAGATTCATTAGTTGTAGTCTTTGTGGAAAAAGTATTACTGTAATATCACAACAAATATCACCATACCAACCGTCTTAAGATCATGCTGAATACACTAAGATAGCATCAGATATACATGATACATGGAAAATTATACATTGGGATAAATACAATTGACTTCATCAGTTATATCATTTCATAGACAAACATATCTATTCACCCAAAGAATGTGAAAACCATATTATCCTGGGGGAATTCAAATAATTTCTTTGACATACATTACTTTTTATGGTTAACTAAATATTATTGGGTATTCAGAAAATAATTATCAATCCTGACAATTCCTATCAATGTATTGACTAAGAATTGTAGAAAATTCATATATTCAGAATCATGTGAGAATGTCTTTCAAGAGTTAAATGGGATAAAAACATCATATCGAATCATTATTCTCATATATATGAGTATATTATATAACAATAATTATTATTAATTAGGGATATTGATGGGAGTGGTTTTGATGCTGGTAGATATGGTCCTAACATATGTGTCCCATATATCGAGGCATCATGAGTTCAATTACACAATGAAAGATCTCCAGATTAAATATATGGTTTATTCTTTATAATATTTGATACAAATTTTTGGGTGATTATTTCATAATTTATAAGGACCCAAAAATTCTCTAATATATCTCTAGATAATGTGACATGAATCTAAGCATACACTGGTGGATATAAAAATTATAGTCATTCATTTTTGAGAATTCATAGAAAACTCTAAAGGGTAATGTAAAGGCTAAATCCTTTTCTAGAAAAAATAGACATAGGTTATCCATGATGAATGTAGGGAGTGTATGTTGATGTCTCTATTTGATGAGAACAGGTTGAATGTTCATGAATACCATGGGAAAATAGTATTATCATATCTAGTATTGTCATCCTCCATTCATGAAATAGGTATAGATGAGACATCAATAAAATCATTGGGGCCTCATCATGAGAAAGATTATATAATTTAAGAACAAATCCTAATGTTTTTATTTTTATGATAATTATATTATACTCTCCCATAGACATATATGGGTTCCCACAAACATATGGGGTAGCTACCAAATGAATAGTATACCTCTGTTTATGTAGTTATCCTTGGTATTACTAAGATATACCAATATGAACATCATAAATACTGATGGTTATGTGTACATTGGTATATATCATGTTACATCATGTGTTGTTCTACTAATTAGTAGATGATGTCAGTGAACCATTTCCCTACGTGATGTATACGTCCTATCCATGCATTAGTAGAATTTGAAGGACTTCACTAGGAATTTCATGAAGGGATTTCTCTGATCACTCTTGGAAGTGATTAAATATGGGTGATCATTGATAGGTAATCTATGTCCACCAACTTTATACCTATTTGAGATTCCTTCGATGTAGATGATCTTGTAAAGATTTATATCTAGGAGACTGTACACCTTCATGTTGTTACCCATTCTATCATATCACACTGAGATGCCAAATTTACATCATATTTCGGGTAGGGGATGTAGAAATAAAAGTGTTCATAGGTTATCTTCAGTATAACATATAACCCTCAAACTGATGTGTAGTCCATGTATACAATTCAGGTGATAGAATACATGATCCATTCACGAGTCCAAGATATAGGAATTTCTCATTACAATAATATAACTCTTATTTAGTTTTAATAAAATAATAGATTTTAGGAAATGATCAAGAGGGATCCCTATGAGACCATTTTTTATAGGCCATTTGGTTACGCAATGTGATAGTTAGAGGATGTTGATGTTTTAAAAATAGGTCCGCATCATATTCAAGAATCATTATATATTGTAATGCTAGTTCATATTTGTATGGATATAGTTTAGTACATTATGAATTCATATACCTATCCCCATCAATGACATATGTAGTTCGAGGTGGATCATTGGTTATTTATATGGGTATAATGTAGATTTATTCATATATGAATTTGATGATAGGGAAATCTATCATCATATTACATTGGGCCTTTTGAGATTGTAGAGAGATTCAGTCAAGTAGAATATCAGTTGTAGATACATAAGAGGAATCATTCAATGAATGACATCTTTTATATATCACAACACAACCAGTATCATGATGATCCTTCTCAATAACTTGACCCTAACAATATTATGTTAGAGGTATATTCACACATCAAGGAGAATCTTCTAATTATCAATAACCATAAAATGAAGGCTTTATATGGTAGGTCATTTCAACTGGTATGATTGCTATGGAGGCAAGACCATCTATAGGATGACTCCTTTGTTTGGGAAAACAATTAATTTTCTATTAAAAATCACTTTTATTATGATAATAATTAACAATAAAGGGTATGTGGTTTAAAAGATTATAGGCATGGTTTGCCTCAAAATTATCAGGAATTTAATTATGTTGGTTGATCCACACTGTTAGTGAATAATTTTACTAACCATGGGACTCAACCATGCAATTCACCCAACGCATAGTGGAGGCCAAAAAGTTTATCTACAGCATTGAGAGACATGAATCATGAGTACCTATAGTTTCAGACATTCTTCATAGTGGCCTTTTCATTTGTTTCATATTGTTAGCCAAATTGTGTGCCTAACCAATGAGAGAGGTATCCATCTTTAGTTAAAGAAATGTAGTTGGTGCATATTTTTTCCAAGTGTGTGGTAAAATAGTATTGCTTCGTTTTTAAGAAGTAAAATACATGTTTTCCCCAGAGATGTTTTAAATTTGTAAACCGTTCTTCCTCATCTCTTGTATCTGACTGCCCAATGCTCTTATCCTCTACTTAAGATAGGTAATTTGGTATCTCCATCATCTGATATCGGTTCTATTCTTTGTCAGGTGTGTTGGATACCTCTTTTTAATCATTACACTTAAATTCTTTCTATTCATATTTTATATTCAAAATTATAATTTGTTACGGTGAGATCTCATTTTCCGTATTTTTTGGTAATTGTTATGTATTAATGATTTCTCAAATTCTGGCTTAATTCAATGGCCAACAATGGATTAAGAGAACACTATAAACAAGTAGTAGTTTTTGTAGTTCTATTGCATCATTTTTAGTTGAATTTTTATATTGTATAATTGTGATTCTCATCATAAATTTCAGATGATGCCTCATAAATGATTTATAAACTAAATTGATGGTTCAGTAAAACCAATATTTCCTTAAAAAATGGATAATCAATACATTGTTTGATCACCATTACGTGATCCAATGTTATGAGAATGTCTTTACATTGAAGGATAAGTTGTCTTTTCTTAAATTTTCTTAATAGATCATGAATTTTGGTTTCCCTTGTAATAAATTATGTTTGAAATATTAATTTTAATTAACAGAAATGGTAGGCTATGATTTAATACAAAATACCATATTCCCTATCTCAATATATTGATTTAATGAACATGATAATTAACTGAAGTGTCATAAATTCTATTCAATACTAAATGAATCGAATCATGATTAATAATACATACTTTTATAATTATTTTAAGGTGATACATGGGATTATATTATGGATTTCATTGGGAAAGATCACCATTATATATAATTGAGGTTTTCAGAGGATTTCATATACATTATCAATGACACTAGTTATTCCTTTTATAAGAACACCATGCATTATCATTACCTATACATGAATGATTCTAGTTACTTAAGGTAGGAAATGTGGATTATATTGTTGGATAAATGGTTATACAATGTCATGGGTGATTCTCAATCCCCTACATGAGAAACTAGGGGAAGACTCAGATGGTGTTGTATTTACCTATTGATGGGAGTGGTACTTTGGATTCCATATGAAGATCTCCATATACAAACTCCTAAATTGTTGATTAATTACATCACTCATGGTGAGATACATGGGTTCCATGATATGGATATCCATGGATCATCTGAGGATGATTCTTATTTAATATTCAAGAAATTCCTTTTCATATAAATTAATGAATGATAATATATTAAAATAATAGATACTTCCACCAATACAAATCACATGATTGGGCATAGTCTAAATCTAGAATCATTATTTTTTCAATCCATTATACCATATACTAGAGTCACAGAAGTTTCCTTATCTTAGAGACATGCTAATTATGATTATGTAGATAGATTTTGTTAGGTAACCTATGAGGAACCTGATCTGATGTATTTATTTATTTATTCATTACCTGAAATTTATATTTATCAGCACAATAAAACTTTTATAAGCCTATACTAGAATAAACTATACACCATTAGTGGTGACATAGAATGTATATATCACACCTTTCTTAGGATTCCTATAGTAACCAATAAAACACCATCACTAAACGTGTAGATAAAGTGAAAAATCCATATTTAGATTTTTGTTTTCTTGTTATTGTATGTTGTATGGGAGCATAGGGTTAAGCCTATATTGGTGATGCTTGTAGTATAAATTTTTTATCTTTTTTAATTTTTCATAGCATGTGAATTATGTCTACATCCTCTACATTACCATGTACATATTTTTTTTATTAATACATGATATTTTGATCATTATTATTATATTTACATATTATTCATTTTCCTCCTATTTATTTATCATTAATAATTTATCAGTATAATTTATCTTCTTATTGGAGATTGCTGCTTCTGCTTTTATAATTTATTATTTACCAATGTGTCACACTATATCTCAAGAGGGAATAGTCTCCCCACACACATACTTTAGACCCTCTATAATAGTGGGAATCCTTTGGTGAATGGGGAGGCATGATTGAGGTCACATGAAAAACTATCACAATGAATTTTTAGCGGATTACATGATGGGATGCTACACATTCAAACACATAATAAAAAAAATAATAATAAATTCACAATTGTAAAATAAATGTCTATAAAATGACAGAAGATAGAATATTTAGAGACATAAGAGTAACTTTAAGAGAATAATATGTAAAAATAAACACATAAATTAGTTTTTCATTCCATGAAAAAACAATAGAATATTCGTAGATTCCTTATATATATATGGGGTAATTTATCAGTGTTTTTAAAAAGAGATTAAATATATCTTTTAATGAAAGGATGATTGAATTTATGGGAATTATTTGTCACTGTTGCAGCCTCTTGGGTAGTCTAGGAAATAATCTATGTTTCATATAAAAATATTTTTATAATATTCCATGGCCCTAAGATCTATCATATAACACATGCCTTAACATATTCAAATATGGACTAGAGTTTTGATGTAGTTATTTGTTAAATTTATTGCATAGTTGTTTGATATATTTTAAAGGTTTATATTATGATTTATTGAGTTATCTTTATTGGCATGAAATATTTTGAATGAGGATGATATAGTTTGTAATAAGAAATGATTTTAATTTATTGTGGCTATTTATTTAGTTGAATATAATGTTAGGTGGGGTTTTAGGTTGATATTTGGGTGTGGAATGAGTAGGATTGGAACTATATATAGGCATTGGATTCAATTATGGGAATTTTTTATTGGGAAGGAAGGATTTTGATAAATAAATGAATTTTAATGGGTAAGGGTGGGCCTTTTTTGTATTATTGATGATTTTGTGGTTCAGATCACCATTGATTCACCCATATTAATTTTAACATGAAGCATGTAGACTTCAATCCATTACATGATATTCTAGGTCATATAAAGAATAGATCTATGATGTTAACACATGGATAAGCATTATTTTAGTACTAAATCAATAGTGATTGTTTCAAAAACCACCATACACTACTAATATACTCTTTAAATGAAGATAATACCTAATTTCCATAGGTAGTTATTGTCACCCATCATGAGGAAACAACAGTGCTTGAATAAGAATAATGTTCCAATACAACTAAATAAGGAGAACATATCCAAGGATTAAAATTACTCAATCCCTTGCCTACAATAATTAAAATAATACATTTATTTAATATAGATTATGGTAAATTATATAGAATCTAGTATTTTTCAATCTAAAAAATTTGGCCATTTAAAATAATATTTTATGAGTGTGTCACATAGCCACGTTTCTTTTTACTGTGCCACAAAAAACAAAATATAAGATATTAAAAATAATATGTATATATATATTATTTTCGACATGTGTGTTCAAAAAATATAATCATTTACATATATCTAGTTGATGGGATGAGAAATCTAATATTTCAATTGAATCTGAATCGGGGTTTCCATAAGGAGTTCTATAATGATGGTTCACAACTAAGGACCCCAGTCTGGACAATTACTAGATTAATATTTAATATGAAAATTAATTAATTTAATATATATTTATGTTAACCCTAAATATGACTCTATGTTTTCATTATTAAACTTCTTAATTATGGTTATCCATCATTCACATAATACATTATTGAAGGAGAGGGAGAGAGGCATTAGATGTGTCATGGATTCAAAGTCTAAGAATATGTTCTTCTAAGTATATATCCAAAGGAATTCAGTTTATATATGAATTACCTCAAACAAAATAATTCCAAATTAGGGATAGACTTTTTATTATGATTTTCATCTAAATTTGTCTTTAATTATGTGGTTTTTTCATTTTTCTTAGTACATTACTAAAAAAATTTATATCCTACTATATTAATTTCTTATATTTCTGTTTGAAACATTAATTGATTCCCATGTTCATCATTATTAAAAGATTAAAACTTAGTGAATTAAGGTTGAACCAATTCTGCAACCACCAAATCCAATTTTATTCCTTATTATATATATATATAATCAATATACATTCACTATTAGTATCACCATGTTTTTATGTTGGATGAAATTGTCCTAGAAAAAAAACATGTTGTTTTTGTGTTTTTAATGAGCCAATTTGGACATGGGAAAAGAAAAAGAGGTTTGTGAGATTAAATATTGATAATAGCGGGTTAATAAATAATTAGTGGAATATGATCCCTAAAGATTGTATAATTTAGGTAATATGGGGGATGCTTGAAGTGAATTTTATTCTAAAGACTACCAGTAGGGATTCAATAAAGGATGAAATTGAACCGAAATGGTGTGATGATGAAAAATAAAAGAAACATTGATGATTTCGGTTACATGAAGGGTTGAAATTTTAATTCCATAAACCAAGAAGCATAGAGCTAATGAATTATATTATTACATTAGACTGATTACAAGGAATCAAATCCTAAACAACCAATTTTTTTATCAGTTTTTAAAAACCAAATTATGTTCAAGATACCCATATTACATTGTGAAATGAAAAATAAACATGGTAAATAATAAAATGAGATTAATAGTCTCCCTGAATGATTTCCCAAATATTTCATATTCATTACACGTGGAAATTAATTATAATAAGGGTGATCTCAAATTATTAGTTAGGTGTTGTAAAATGGGATCAATGATTAGTTGACGATAAAAATAAACATAAAAATGTATATAACAAAATACACATTCCATGAAAAACTAGATAAGGAATTTTAAATATTAAAAGGTAATAAACTAATACAAATTTTATTTAATCAAGAATATGATAATAGAATGTATCCATATACATGCAAATGAAAAAAATATAATAGATAAATAATGAATGAATATCAATGAATAAAATGATTAATTATTGGATTCCATATTTTCACGGTACATGGTATAGATACAGTCAAGAATATTCATGACACATTTTATAACATGTTCGTTAAAAACTCATATAATTTGGAAAACTGATTCATCTATTATGAATATGATGCATTAGGGGGTATCTATAACCGGGCCACACTAGTTTCATAAACAGACAACATATTCCACATATATCAAAATAAAAATTTAACTCAATATTAATTAGACTTATTAAATATCCATTTTGAATTAAAGATACATATTTGACAATAATTCATCAGTTAATCAGAAAATAATAAATGTGAACATAGTATGTAAAATTGTATATGGTTTAAGCAAAAAATAATATTCATTTCATGAGAATATGGATACAATATACAAATGTAATTTACCATAAAATTTATCGTAATAATGATTATAATTGAATAAATTTTTTAGAATCATAATAGTTAGATGGAAAATAAAATCATTAAACAAATTCTTGAGAAAAATTATCTTTAATGATTCAAATGCATTCTATACCACTTTGAAATATTTTAAAAATAATCTCAAAAATGTAATAAATTAAAATGAATAATTTCTTATTCCATGAACATAAATAGATTCATGATTTAATATTTTAAAATTTTAAGTATATAAAACATAAAAATTTATTAAGTGGTGAATATTCCTTTTATCTCACAGATGTAAAAAGGGGATAGAAATCCTTGACCTTGTGATTCCTTTTGTGTGAAAAACCTTTATATACGTGGATAATAGTTTCATTAGTGATAATATCTTATTATAGAACCATATTGACTTTTATCATATCATATATTATATTCTTATATTATCTTATTACACACTTGATAATAATCTTTCATTATTTTTACTATTCGTGGGGATAATTTCCTAGTTTGTCGAGTATGTTTTAACCTATTAATTATTGTTATTATTAATTAGATAATGGCTTAAACATCATAAAAATATAACCATGATATTAATATTATAATAATTCATTATATATGTATTTATATTAATCCTTAATATATAAATATATGAAAATAAGTTCACTATTCATGAAGACGGAATGTCATACGTACGTATGAAAGCTAAATTAATTTCTTTGTTTTATTAGAAAAATAAAAGGCAAATAATATATAGGTATATTTATTTTATAAATAAATTATCAGTTACATTTAATATATGTTACAATAAATTATTTAAACAATCTAGTATACATTCCTTGTATACTATGAGCAAATCACATCACTTATAGGAAGGAGTAGTCGACACTTCCAGAAACATTGTTATCGTATTCCAAATAAAATGGAATGAAAATGTGTATGGGTAATATCATAATAAAATATACATAAAGGCATACTAAATATTATATATATTATATATAAACATTTTTTCAATCATAATTCCGAACTATGAAATGTGTTAATTGATAAACGAACAACCATTATTTCTAGAGGCGGTATTTCTCCATACACATAAACAGTATGTTTGTTAATAGTAAGATTTATGAATCTATATATGTAGGGAGATACCTTAGAATAAAATTACCAATGTATATTTATGATTATGGTGTTTTTATGAATTCGTAATATAAAAATTATTTATGTGTTGTATAACTAAATGAAACTAAAGATGATCATTAAATAATATTGCCTCATATTTGGTTTACACCTTTTAGTTTATACAGAAAGACATCATTGAATAGGTTTATGGAAATGGGATGATTATAAAATGATTGTATTGATTTTGTGAGCTTTTTTACAAGTTTTTTTCTGATTCAAGGTGCTATATTTTTGTAAGGGTGTTGGAGGGGTGAATACATTTTTGTAGTGGAGGAGGAGTGGAATTTGTTTAATTTTTTAAAATGGAATTACACATATGTTTTTATGAAGAAATGTGGATCCATTTTTAGGGAAAAGATATATAAATGATTGAATAGGTTCTAAATATGGGAATCCAATGGATTTTTTTTACAAATTTCTAGGTTTTTTAGGCCCATAAAAATAAGTTTTAGTCCCGTGTTAATATAATTTTCTTCTTAATCACTGTAAATAATTTTAATCAATTTCAATGATATTTTTAGTCCCAAAATAAGTTGAACTTATTATAAATATAAATTACCATTATTATAAATATGGAATCTATTTTTCTAAATTAAAATCACATTCATGGCCTAAATTAATTAAAAATTAAATCCTGTAGATGGGAAGCAACGTGATTTTTTATAGTAAAAATGTTAAACTAAGTTTCAATGTTTTTATATTCAATTTAAAATTAATAATTATTCCAATTATATAAATTATAATAATTTATATAATATTTATCTAATTAACCGTTAAAAAAAATAAAAACATACTTTACCCTTATAAATAAATTAGATAACAAAAATTTTTAATAATTTTTTTTTCACTATTTACCCAAAAAATAAAACATCAAAGAATAATAAAAAAATTACAATAAAAAACATTATTAATTTATATTTTAAAAATTATGTATGTTTTTTCATATTGATCTTATTAAATTTTAATAATTCATATTTAATTTAGGTTCTCCATTAAATGGCAATAAAACTGCTTCTTTTAAAATATAGGTTTTTATGTGTGATATTGGATTAGTTTTTACCTTATGTTTATTAAATATATTGAATGAATGCCAAAATATTTTATTCGATATGAAATTTGTATATTTACAATATAATATCTCTAAAATTGTAAAAATTTAATTTAATATATAAAACTTTAGTAAATTTGGTTTTTTTATTTGGGTGATGTGTGTATTGCAATGATATCAACAAAATTAAAATTATTATAAAAAGAAAATATGGTATTGCATTGGGGTGATCCATTTTACCAACTAAAAAAATTATCAACCATGAAATGTCATGGGTATTACATTACAAAAGTAATGGGTATATCTCTTTCATTCAATCCTCTTGATCCCATGTTTTTCTTTCCTTTTTTACATTCCCCATAGTTCCATTTCCAGACGAGTTTTCAAATTTATCAATATGTCCTATACGGTATCAATCAACTATATGGGTTCCTAATAGAGTGAAATGATATTTTCTAAATCTATTTCATTAAATATGAGAACATGATTTGGGTCAGGTATGCACTTCTGTAGCATAGATATATGGAACATTTATTGTACCTATAGGGGATTGGGAGGTATTTCCAAACAATAATCAACAGCTCCAACTTTTTAAAAAAATACAAATTGTATGATGTACATGATACACATTTTACCATTCATATTGAACCTGATTACACATATCCATTGATGTACATTTAAGAAAAAATGATCTCATACTGGGAAATCTAAATCATTCATCCGATTATCGACATAAATTGGTGTCTTATTTTGAACTACATTAATATGGACCTATATAGAATTTAACATTATTGTGTGACCTTCATGATGTTCTATTACAATTAGTTTCCATTCATTTACTTCCTTCAGAGAAGGTAGCTTACAACATCTCTTATCATATAATGCTTCATATGGTTTTATTTAAATACTTAAATATTATCTATTATAGTAGGAAAATTCTAAAAAAGTTATGTGGTGATCCTACATACATTGAAATTTGGATTGGCATGACCTCAAAATATTCTATATTATTTTAATTTTCCATTTTAATTTCTCATCAGTTTGACAATGAATCGAAGTGTATAAATGGATCATAGATTCAACATAATTCTAAATAATTTTAAATAATTACTATTTAAAATGAGTATCTCAATCAGAATCTATTGATAGAGGTGTTCCATGAGGTTTTGAATCTTTATTAATATATTTCATTGCAGTTAACATAAGAGGCAGGTCTTTATTTATGTAATGGATATTTGAAAATTTGTTTATGAGATCAATGATAACACATTTTTCATCATTCTTCCTAAGATTTTGTTGTAGTCCAATGGCATAGTCCATAGTAATTTAATCCAACTTCCTCACTGGAATAGGAAGGGGATGAAAAATTCTTTTATGATGCTTCGTCATTGAAATTACAAGTTTAAAAAATATATATCTTGACACATTATCAGAAATTTCCAAATTAATGTTATCCCAAAAAAATATATCCTTCGTGTTCCTATACATATTTGCGCTACAATGGTATATATATAAATTTCATCTATAATCATTATATAATAATGTTTTTAGATTATCTATTGATAGAACACAAATCCACTTTAAAATGATAGAACACCATATTCACAGACATAGTCAACTAATTATCCATCATTTACAAATTTAATTTTATTAATTCTAAATGTAATCATCATCAGATTGATAATTTTTTATCCTCTCTACTATATATAGAGTATAAATTATATGAAAAGAAAATGATATATCCACTTAATTAGAAATTTAGGTATCTATATTAAAAATATCCAAGAACATAATATCTTACTAGACTCTTATTTTTATTATAACACCATGATCATTCATGCTCACTGTATATAATACCTTAGTTTCTTTCCTTGGGTCATACTTTATTTTAAAATCACAATATATCTATATCTAGAGCCATCATATTTTTCTAATGATCGAATCTTTATAAGAGAAGATATATTTCATGATTTTATGATACATATAAAAATCACATCATTCACCATGGATATAATGTATCCATATTTTAAAAGTGATATTTCAAGATAATGGGTTTGCAGGTTCTAATTGGAAATCTTCCATTGCATTGATGATAATGTAATAAATTTAACATTTTTCATTAGGATACAACTGAGTCCCTTCTTCCATGAATAAATTTGTACGAAAAACCCATCAATACCATATGGTACAATCAATATTAGAGAATTTACTAATATTCTATTTTTTTCATCCAACAATTCAACAAGATTTTATCATGTCACTTTCAATTAAAAAGAAGACATTGTAGCATACATGATACACCACATCAAACATTGGGGACCAACTATTTTTTATTATTTAATAACCATTATGTTAAAATATAGACACTTAATAATTTAATTGAATTATAAAATTATGACTGACTCATGTTTATAATTAATTTGTTAGTGCACATTTAATTATAAATTAATCTAGAACCCTTTTTTAGTAAAATGAAATGTTTTTCTAAAAAATTATTTAAATTTGAATAAGTGAGTTTAGAGAATAAAAAAATAAATATTTAAGTGTTTTATTAGTGAAATATATATTCAATATATAATATCTAATAATTAATATTAATATTATATATTTTATAGCAATGACATAATAACAGATATAATATTTTTTATAAAAGAAGTATTTTTCAAAAAAAAAAGAATTTTTAGCAGCTTTTGATGGCAAAAAATTTTTAAATATAGTTTTTAATTCTATTATAATATATCTGTGAAAATATTAAAATTTTCATTTGGAATTAGGGTATCCAAATTTACTTTTGTTGAAATTGTGGAAATTTTCCGATAAAATTACTATTTTACATAATTGTTTGGAATACTACATTTTAATTCAAAACTACTTTTTCATCTAAATTTTTTATATTGATAGAAGATATTATTAATATTTATTACTGTAAATTTAATGTTGTTTTATAATTTAATTAATTTTTTCATTTGAATTTTTTTCCAATTGAAATTAGATATAAAAATATTTCAAACCATTGATTTTTTCTCTTTATAAACATGATTTTTAATTTTTTCTATGGAATTATTTTGAAAAATACATTTCAAAATTATGAGAATTGAATTAGGTAAAATAGATTCTGTATATAGAATAATAATGTTAAAATTGGTTTTTAATGTGAACTTAATTTCTTGAAATAAAATATATACCATGGTAAAAAAATTATTTAATGTAGTAAAAGTAAACTTTTACAAGAGTTAAAATTAAAATATAAAATCCTAATATATATAAAAAATAAAACTTTAAATGATGGTTTAGGTGTGGTTCATACCTAAAAATAATATACCAAAATAATTATTATCCAGATTCATGAAAATTAATGCCACTTATATATGTTTTTCTTTAAATATATAATAATCTATAAATTAATCACATCAAACAACCTCTCCTAAAGTATAAATAACAACCCTCACCTCCCCATTTTGACCAAAAAATCATTCTAGATTCTCATATATCTTACCAAACCTCTCATCCAAACTCACTCCATGTCCATGCACTACATTCCTCAACAAAAGACCTAATCTAACATCCTCAAGGGTACTTTAATGAGGCGTTACTCAATAGGTAATTTATTAAAGTACAACTATTAATATATTTATTTTAATAATTTTCCTCAATTGATTCACCCATTAATGCATGATATCGTCAGAATCATGTAAATACTATAGTGTTATGTATCTAATGGAATATATCATATCCCTTTCATTTTTATCCTCCTTTTATTCAATGAAACGAAGTTTTTATCCAAGTTATGCCGGCTAATCACCTCCATGAATAATGTGCCTTTTCTTTTTTCCTTTACCACCTCATGGAAATTGATAAAACCATTATTATGGTCATGTAATTATTTAATATTAATATTACAAACTATTTAATATTCATGAAATTTTATATTAAACATACCTTCATGCTTTCCAAATTCTGGTAATATGGTAACATTGTTTGGGGGCATGCAGACTACCTCTTTTTAAAAATGATGTGATTCGTTCATATATGAAATAGAATGTATTAAGGATTTTTTTTGTAAAAAACGTGATAAAAATGAATCATTAATTATAATATATTGATAATATATATTTATATATATTTATATACATTTTATTCAATGGACTTTCCTTCAATGAGACGTGAATAATAAAAATTGTGTTCAAATTATTCATGGAGACCCTCTAACCTAAACAATTTTAGGGAACTATGATCTTGTTGGTTTTTTACTTTATTTTTATGTATATTTATTTTATCCACAATAAAAACTAACTTTCACTCAAATACCTATTAAAGATAATTCTATAAAATTATATGTTATATTCATGAGTACGTATGACCTGCCATCTCAATGTATGGTGTTTTTAGTTTGCAGTCAATGATTATTATAAATAATTTTTTCATGAATATATAAAATATATATATATTGGATATGATGGATTTATAACCACATGGACTTTTGACATCTTACAAAGTTCAACTTCGACATAATTACAAAATATCAAAAAAACATCCAATATGAACATAACAGATTATATAATTTTTATAACAGAAAAATTAATAATATAAGATTATTATTACACATGATTTTTTTTTCAAGCATCAATAAATTGACCTATGTTTATTATTTCATAAAGAAAAAGAACATATGAGATGATATGGACTCAAGGTATGGGAAATTCTTATCCTAATTTCTATTCATTAGGAAAAACTACTACATAATTATTATGTTTTCCTACTCATATATTTGAATTGAATTTTGAATATATTATATTTAATTTCTACTTGTTATATGTTTATTTATAGTGAAAACCCATAATCGATCATTTGTATTAATGAAATTATCACTCTAAGGGACTTCGTCTCAATATCCTTTTGATGATAATTTTTTTGATGTTTTATTCCACAATATTTTTTGAGTTTTAAAATCAACCCTTATAAATATTAAATTTATTAAATTATTTTGAAATTGAATCCTTCAATAAAAATAATTTTTACATCATTAAATTATGAAAAAAGGAATTTTTTTAATGTATATGATGACAATGGATTTTCTTTTTTTTTTGTATCCATTATTTAATATTTGTATTCATCATTATTTTTTAGTGGTTTATAAATTGAAAAGAAATCCCTTATTACCTTTTAAGGTTATTTTAATTAAAAATGGTTTTGAAATAATTTTGACTATTTCAATATATTTAAATGGTTTATATTGATTGAAAATTAAATTATATGAGTGAAATATTTATACTAGTAATTTTTTTGTGTTATGTTTATATAATGGCACTTGAAACTTTGACGGGTGGTGATGTGATAAACCAGTGATGGGTGGTTATGTTACAAGCCAATGAAGGGTGGTTTCATGATAGACAAAGGATATGTGGTTATGTGATAATCTCTAATTGATTGGGTATTGAAGTCATCCATATGGATATTCCATTTATAAGAGTGATATATGTGGGAGTCGATATAGCATCCTGCCCTTTTTATAACATAAACATTCATTTGATTACACAAAACTGAGGATCTTTACGGTTTAGTGTCTTGGAAACCAGGAACAAAAAACATGAAAACATAAAACATTCTTCTTAAACACTTGAAAGGATTCTCCTCATGTTCATTCTAGGTTCATTACTGCATCTCATAACCTAGGGACATACATCAAAAGAAAGGGTGAGCAGAAGGCCCAATAAGGGAAACAAGAGAAACATTTTACATGTGAACTTGAGATACTTCAATAAGGTCATGAAAAGAACTTTGAGGCATGTGAAAGAAATAATGAGGCATTTCATAATAAAAATAACATTTTTCATAACTTGAAGATGTTGCTACATCATTTAACATAGACAATAAAGAACATATCACCAAGGTCCATCCCCATGGTGTCGTTTGAAAATTACCCAGGTTATTCACCAAGGTATCGTGAAAATTGTAATCTCTAGTGGTAACATCATTACCCAATGCATTGGAGCGCTATCAGGGATCACCCTTATATTTTCCTTTATTATCATGTGATCCAAATATATAATCATCAAACATTTCATAAATAACCCATATAGCATAAAATAAATGGGTTTCATTTCATAATCATAACATTTTAAAAACTTCTTTAAAGACATTATCTTTACGTCACTTTAAACCCATGGAAGGGGAGAGCGGGTCTCATATATGTAAATACCAGAATTTAAGATAGAACATTTTGATATATATGTGAATACACCTATAGAAATAAGATCTGTGATTATTAACTTTATAACATAAAATAATTTTGAGAAAAGAGAGAGGCATTTTGAGACGAAAATTCTGCAGCATAACGGCTATGTTTCGGGGTTTTTGAAAACATTGAAAAGAAACGGGACATCGGTCCAACATTCATAAATGACCCATGAAACAGTAGAGGGACAGAATATATGGGATTTAAGAACATGGTAATGAAATTTGAAAATATACCATATGAAATGAAGAACATGAAAGGAAGACAAAAATAAGATTTCTCTTATGAAAATTCGGCAGCCTAACAGTGTTACATAATCTTCAACCAAAAATGAATTGATGAGATCAAATAGGGTCTCTCATCATATGAACATATAAAAAATCAGTATGATAGATATAGATATCATACCCCAACATAATAAAAATGAACTTGCAATACTTGACATGGAATTAGAACTTTGAAAAGGGAGAAAGGTGCAAGGACCACTTAAAAATTTAACAGCCTAACGACACCACTTAAACTTCAAAATACTGAATTGAAGAGATCAAATGGGGTATCTCATCATATGGTCATAAAATATCAGTATGATAGATATAGAGATCATACCCCAACACAACAAAAAAGAACTTGAATGAATTTAAATGAAAGTAGAACTTCAAAATGAGAATGGTGAAGAACCACTTAAAAATTCTGCAGCCTAACGGCGCCACTTAAACTTCAAAATACTGAATTGAAGAGATCAAATGGGTTATCTCATAATATTATCATAAAAAATCAGTATGATAAATTTAGAGATAGTACCCCAAAATAATAAAAATGAACATGAAGAACTTTACATGAAAATAGATCTTGAAAAATGAGAAGGGAGAAAGAATTCGTTACAAAAATTTCGGCAGCTTAACGGCACCACTTAAAACTTCATAAAACGAAATAATGAGAGTAAGGGGGGATCTCTCATTATGTGAACATGAAAAGGGAAGTAAGAGGAGTATAAAAGAACTCCCTTTAACATAAGAACATGGAGTATAAAATAAATTACATAAAAGTGATTTCTTGAAAAGAAAGAGAGAGATCAGATCCCTTACCTTAAAACGTAACTCTTAAAACTCAACGGTTGGGAACTTGAAGGCTCAGGGGCACCTTGGGAGGACTCCATAGGAGGTAAGGAGACCATAACATCGTTGAGGATGGTTTTGGAGTCGAAAAGATGAGAGGATGGCTTGGTATTTATAGGGAAAGTGAGGGGTCACGACATTAATGGCCAAGGGACACCTCAAAAGTGGTTTTCTCAAAATCATGGGCCCTCCCATGGTACTTCCCATAGAGTTAGGCCACATGGGGACCCCACACAATAATTCATCCTCTTTATTCGACCATCCTTTAAAATATCTCATGACATCATCATGACACAATTATGATGTCATTAAACATACAGAAACCCTAAAACTGTATTTTTACTATTAACTGAAAATTCGAATTTCACAAAAAAATCCCAAAATTTTACATTAACCAAATATCAATGCTCTAATTTCAAAAATGAAATCTATTTTATAAAAATAATTTTCTAAATATTTTTAATTCATTTTTTAAATAAACACACTATTCACCGAAAATTCATTTTTTTCAGAAAATTCCCCAAAAATTACCTTAACATAATATCGATGCTCTGAGTTCAGAAATGAAATCCATTTTATAAAAATAATTTTCTAAATAATTTTTATTTAATTTTTAATTAAAAAACACTATTCACCCGGAAAAACTAATACTTGAATAATAATGTATGAAACTGTTATTTACCCATTTTATTGAATCTCATTACTTAATATAGGTTTCTAAATTATATTAAAACTTTCTTTGAGTGAAATTACTAATCGATTTGGTCGCATTATTAATCCTAAGCGTAAAATCACTATTCATAATTTACTATTCATCAAAAATCAATTTGATCTTATTAGACTCGAAATTTTGTGCTGAACATAATTGTAGAAGACCATTTTTTGAAAATCATTACACATTTTTATTTATTTAAGGTTTAAATACACATTTTTAAAATATGCTTTCTATAAAATTCATCAAAAATATGCATACTATATTTATCCAGACCTTTGAAAATTCATAAACTTCATCATAAGAATAAATCTCGTGTTTTATTTAAAACAAAGTATTACACAAGGTAGTTACGGCCTCCTTACATAGCCCCTTATCACACCAGCAAAGGACCTAAGTGTAAGGTGTGCTAAGGTGATAGAATACGAGGGAGGCTCGACCAACATCACACGAGTAGTAATTTCTATCAGTTTGAACTTCTTGCGAAGGCGATCCCATTCTAGCTTCACACGATGAAGTTCAGCTTGGGTTTGGTCCAGAGTAAAGCCCAGTGGTGCTACCTACTTCCCAAGTTCCGTTAGATGGGCTTCGATCGGTCCAAGACTACTGGGTGAGGCCATCGAATCTTCTTTCTATATTAATTAACCAAGATTTCTTGTATTAAGAGGCAATAGTCAAAACATTTAGTTTCCAGTAGTCATATTGACCAATGGTCAAATGACATTCAAAACCCAATCGTATCATTTTAATTATACTCATGTTATCAAATGAAACATTTCTGTTCAGTATAAAAATAAAATAAAATAACACATAAAATTAGGAAACAAGATTTATTTAAAATCTTGGGTCTTTACAATCTTCCCCCCTTAAGAAATTATGTCCTCGCAATTTTTAAATCTAGGTTTTGAAATTTCATTGAAAGAGCTACATCGGAAAAGGAGTCAGTAAAACTATTACTTTAAAAGAAAGAAAGGGAAGTACAAAGGTCACCCAAGTTAACCCACACTAGGATTCCATGTAGGAAAACATGGACATGGAGGAGAAAACAAAGGGTCAAGTTCTGAGGGAGAGTGATAGAAAACATGATTAGGAGAAAGATAACCATAAGAAAATCCCAAACTTATGATGTGTGTAAATGGTCCTTGATTACCTAGTAGGAAACGTAAACCAACAGCATTTTTGTTTTATGTTTCATAAATAATTTTGAGGAATTCATTTACTACATAGAACAAAAACATAAGAAAATAAACCTACCTTCATGTAGAGTTTCATCCTTTAATAAGTTTCTACCCAAAAATAATCTTTTCTCTAAATTATGAGCATTCAAAAACACTTGGTATCATCAAAAAACAAGAATCATCTTCTAGAGAATCACATAATCCACAAAATATTAACCATCTATTTCATCTATCTTTAATCATTATCCCAAAAACAGAAAGGGTAAGGTAAAACAACTCTTCAAAAAGAAATAACCCCACAGGAATGGAAACTACTTTTAAATCTTCAAAGTTCCATGGTACTACCCAGAGTTCATCATAGACCATTCCGTAAATAACTATCCTTAAAAATCCTCAAAATAAACCAAACAAAGATTGAAACCCAAATACAAGAAGGATTTGATAACATAGTATTCCAAGGTAAACTTTGTCATTCATCTCCAAATAACATCAACCACTCCTAAAATCTTATTACAAAAGTAACTAACCTAAACATATTTACCCAAAGATAGGTTAATCATTTACATAAGTAACCTAAATTACTATAAGTCCACCTTAAGTTCATCGATTCTTCAAAATATAAGTCAACCTTACTCCTCAATGAAAATATTGTAGTAATCTATTTACCTCGATCATATAGGGTCCCCGAAATAGTGAACGTCTTCCAAAATAATAATCAACTTTTAATCCCCTAATCACCTCTATCATATTAATACGGTAATCATCGAATTTCCTATCACATTGGTTGTTGGGACATGTTCTTCCATTTCCCACCATTAACTAAAAATATAATGTATAATTAGGGGCTTAAATACTTCGCCAATAATCATGAAAAGGAAACATTAAGCATAAAAGGATAAACTTGTAGAATAAAAGTATATCCTAACATGTGATCCCCTAGGATCCATCTAGGTTATCCATGATCGTATATTATTATGTGAATCTTTATTTTATTTTATCTTTGTTCCTTTAATAATGGTTCATACTAGGCTTATTAATTTACCAAAGCATATCCCCCGGGAGTGTCGTAACCAAGAGTATAGCAGGGCCCGTTGTCGTGTACCAGTTCCCGTTAGAGTCTAGCTCAAAGCAGTGTTTTTGGGTTTTACCCCTATGTACATCTGTGCCAGAGCCACCTCTACCTGCTCGTATCCAGACAGGGATGTATTTGCTTGGCAACCCCTTACTCAATACTCACCAAAATATCTGGAAGATTTCCTATATTTAAACTTTTCTATAGGGTTCTTCCTAATGTTTTCATATCCTAATTTTCACAAATAACTAAACCATCCTTTGATACCAACTATAGCATCCCGCCCTTTTTATTACATAAACTTTCATTTCATTACACAAAACTGAGGATCTTTAAGGTTTAGTGTCTTGGAAACCAGGAACAAAAAACATGAAAACATAAAACATTATTCTTAAACACTTGAAAGGCTACTCCTCATGTTCATCCTAGGTTCATTACTGCATCTCATAACCTGGGGACATACATCAAAAGAAAGGGTGAGCAGAAGGCCCATTAAGGGAAACAAGAGAAACATTTTACATGTGAACTTGAGATACTTCAATAAGGTCATGAAATGAACTTTGAGGCATGAGAAAGAAATAATGAGGCATTTCATAATAAATATAACATTTTTCATAACTTGAATATGTGGCTCCATCATTTAACATATACAATCATGAACATATCACCAAGGTACATCCCCAAGGTGTCATTTGAAAATTACCAAGGTTATTCACCAAGGTATCGTGAAAATTGTAATCTCTAGTGGTTACATCATTACCCAATGCATTGGAGCGCTATCAGGGCGCACCCTTAAATTTGCCTTTATTATCATGTCATCCACATATATAATCATCAAACATTTCATAAATAACCCATATAGCATAAAATAAATGGGTTTCATTTCATAATCATATCGTTTTAAAAACTGCTTTACAGACATGATCTTTACGTCAATTTAAACCCACAGAAGGGGAGAGCGGGTCTCATGTATGTAAATCCTAGAATTTAAAATAGAACATTTTGATATATATGTTAATACCCCTATAGAAATAAGAGCTGTGAGTATACACTTTATAACATAAAATAATTATGAGAAAAGAGAGAGGCATTTTGAGACGAAAATTCTGCAGCATAACGGCTATGTTTCGGGGTTTTAGAAAACATTGAAAAGAGAGGGGACATGGGTCCTACATTCATAAATGACCCATAAAACAGTAGAGTGATAGAATATAAGGGATTTAATAACATGGTAATGAAATTTGAAAATATACCATATGAAATGAAGGACATGAAAGGAAGACAAAAATAAGACTTCGCTTATGAAAATTCTGCAGCCTAACAGCGTTACATAAACTTCAACCAAAAATGAATTGATGAGATCAAATAAGGTATCTCATCATATGAACATAAAAAAATCAGTATGATAGATATTGATATCATACCACAACAAAATAAAAAGGCACTTGAAATACTTGACATGGAATTAGAACATTTAAAAGGGAGAAAGGTGCAAGGACCACTTAAAAATTTAGCAGCCTAACGACGCCACTTAAACATCAAAATACTGAATTGAAGAGATCAAATGGGGTCTCTCATCATATGGTCATAAAATATCAGTATGATAGAAATAGAGATCAAACCCCGAAACAAAAAAAAAGGAACTTGAATGAATTGACATGAAAGTAGAACTTCAAAACGATATTGTTGAAGAACCACTTAAAAATTCGGCAGCCTAACGGCGCCACTTAAACTTCAAAATACTAAATTGAATAGATAAAATGGGGTATCTCATCATACAATAATAAAATATCAGTATGATAAATTTAGATATCATACCCCAACATAATAAAAAGGAACTTGAAAAACTTTACATGAAAATAGATCTTGAAAAATGAGAAGGGAGAAAGAATCTGTTACAAAAATTTCAGCAGCCCAACGACGCCACTTAAAACATCATAAAACGAAATAATGAGAGTAAGGGGGGATATCTCATTATGTGAACATGAAAAGGGTAGTAATAGGAGTATAATAGAACAACCTTTAACATAAGAACATGGAGCATAAAAGAAACCACATAAAAGATATTTCTTGAAAAGAAAGAGAGAGATCAGATCCCTTACCTTAAAACGTAACTCTTAAAACTCAATGGTTGGGTCCTTGAGGGATTGGGGGCACCTTGGGAGGACTCCATGGGAGGTAAGGAGACCCAAACATCGTTTAGGATGGTTTTGGAGTCGAAAATATGAGATGATGGCTTGGTATTTATAAGGAAAGTGAGGGGACAAGGCATTACTGGTCAAGGGACACTTCAAAAGTGGTTTTTTCAAAAGCATGGGACCTCCCATGGTACTTCCCATAGATTTAGGCCACATGGGGACCCCCACACAATACTTAATCCTCTTTAGTCGACCATCCTTTATAATATCTCATGAAATCATCATGACACAGTTATGATGTCATTAAACATACCGAAACCCTAAAATTGTATTTTTACTATTCACTGAAAATTCAACTTTCTCAGAAAAATACCAAAATTTCACATTAACCAAATATCAATGCTCTGATTTCAAAAATGAACTCTAATTTATAAAAATAATTTTCTAAATATTTTTAATTCATTTTTTAAATAAACACACTATTCGCCGAAAATTCATTTTTTTTCAGAAAAATCCCCAAAAATTACCTTAACATAATATCGATGATCTGAGTTCATAAATGAAATCTGTTTTATAAAAATAATTTTCTAAATATTTCTAATTTAATTTATAATTAAAAAACACTATTCACCCAAAAAAACTAATACTTGAAAAATAATGTATGAAACTGTTATTTAACCATTTTATTGAATCTCAATACTTAATCTAGGTGTCTAAATTATATTAAAACTTTCTTTGAGTGAAATTACTATTCCATTTGGTCACATTACTAATCCTAAGCGTAAAATCAGTATTCATAATTTACTATTCATCAAAAATCAATTTGATTTTATTAGACTCGAAATTTTGTGCTGAACATAATTGTAGAAGACCATTTTTCAAAAATCATTACACATTTTTTTTATTTAAGTTTTAAATAAACATTTTTAAAATTTCCTTTCTCTAAAATTCATCAAAAATATGCATACGATATTTATCCGGACATTTGAAAAATCATAAACTTCATCATAAGAAGAAATAACACTTTTTACTTAAAACAAATGATTACACAAGGCAGTTACGGTCTCCTTACATATCCCCTTATCACACCAGAATAGGATCTAAGTGTAAGGTGTGCTATGGTGAGAGAATCCGAGGGAGGCTCGGCCAACATCGCACGAGTAGTAATTTCTATCAGTTTGAACTTCTCATGAAGGCGATCCCATTCTAGCTTCACACGATGAAGTTCAGCTTGGGTTTGGTTCAGAGCAAAGCCCAGTGGTGCTACCTTCTTCCCACGTTCTGTTAGATGGGCTTCGATCGGTCCAAGACTATTAGGTGAGGACATCGAATCTTCTTTCTATATTAATTAACCAAGATTTCTTGTATTTAGAGACAATAGTCAAAACGTTTAGTTTCCAGTGGTCATATTGACCAATGGTCAAATAATATTCAAAACCCAACAGTCTCATTTTAATTATACTCATGTTATCAAATGAAACATTTTTGTTGAGTATAAAAATAAAATAAAATAACACATAAAATTTGGAAACAAGATTTATTTAAAATTTCGGGTCATTACAATCTTCCCCCCCCCCCTTAAGAAATTGTGTCCTCGCAATTTTTAAAATTGGGTTTTGAAATTTCATTGAATGTCCTACATCAGAAAAGAGTCAGTAAAACTATTACTTTAATAAAAGAAAGGGAAGTACAAAGGTCACCCAAGATAACCCACACTAGGATTCCATGTAGGAAAACATGGACATGGAGGAGAAAACAAAGGGTCAAGTTCTGAGGGAGAGTGATAGAAAACATGATTAGGAGAAAGTTAACCATAAGAAAATCCCAAACTTATGATGTGTGTAAATGGTCTTTGATTACCTAGTAGGAAACGTAAACCAACAAAATTTTTGTTTTACGTTTCATTTCATAATTTTGAGGAATTCATTTACTACATAGAACAAAGACATAAGAATATAAACCTACCTTCATGTAGAGTTTCATCCTTTAATAAGTTTCTACCCAAAAATAATCTTTTCTCCAAATTATGATCATTCAAAAACACTTGGTCTCACCAAAACACAAGAATCATCTTCTAGATAATCACATAATCCACAAAAGATTAACCATCTATTTCATCTATCTTTAAGAATTATCCCAAAAATAGAAAGGGTAAGGTAAAACAAATCTTCAAAAAGAAATAATCCCATAGGAATGGAAACTAATTTTAAATCTTCAAAGATCCATGGTACTACCCAGAGTTCATCATAGACCATTCCGTAAATAACTGTCCATAAAAATCCTTAAAATAAACCAAACAAAGATTGAAACCCAAATACAAGAAGGATTTGATAAAATAGTCTTCCAAGGTAAACATTATCATTCATCACCAAACAACATCAACCACTCCTAACATCTTATAACAAAACTAACTAACCTAAACATATTTACCCCAAGATAGGTTAATCATTTCCATAAGTAACCTAAATTACTATAAGTCTTCCTTAAATTCATTTATTCTTCAAAAAATAAGCCAACCTTACTCCTCAATGAAAATACCATAGTAATCTATTTACCTCAATCATATAGGGTCCCCGAAATAGTGAACGTTTTCCAAAATAATAATCATTTTTTAATCCCCTAATAATCTATGACATATTAATACAGAAATCATTGCATTTCCTATCACATTGGTTGTTCGGACATGTTCTTCCATTTCCCACCATTAACTAAAAAGATAATGTATAATTAGGGGCTTAAATACTTCACCAATAATCATAAAAAGGAAACATTAAGCCTAAAAGGATATACTTGTAGAATAAAAGTATATCCTAACATGCGATCCCCTAGGATCCAATCTAGGTTATCCATGATTGTATATTATTATGTGAATCTTTATTTTATTTTATCTTTGTTCCTTTAATAATGGTTCATACTAGGCTTATGAATTTACCAAAGCATATCCCCTGGGAGTGTCGTTACCAAGAGTGCAGCAAGTCCCATTGTCGTGTACCATTTCCCGTTCGAGTCTAGCTCAAAGCGGTGTTTTCGGGTTTTATCCCTATGTACATCTGTGCCAGAGCCACCTCTACCTGCTCGTATCCAGACAGGGATGTATTTGCCTGGAAACCCCTTACTCAATACTCACCAAAATATCAGGAATATTTCCTATATTTAAAATTTTCTATAGGGTTCTTCCTAAAGTTATCATATCCTAATTTCCACAAATAAATAAACCATCCATTGATTCCAACTATAGCATCCCGCCCTTTTTATAACATAAACTTTCATTTCATTACACAAAACTGAGGATATTTAAGGTTTAGTGTCTTGGAAACTAGGAACAAAAAACATGAAAACATAAAACATTCTTCTTAAAAACTTGAAAGGCTTCTCCTCATGTTCATCCTAGGATCATTACTGCATCTCATAACCTGGGGACATACATCAAAAGAAAGGGTGAGCAGAAGGCCCAGTAAGGGAAACAAGAGAAACATTTTACATGTGAACTTGAGATACTTCAATAAGGTCATGAAAAAAACTTTGAGGCATGAGAAAGAAATAATGAGGCATTTCATAATAAAAATAACATTTTTCATAACTTGAAGATGTGGCTACATCATTTAACATAGTCAATCATGAACATATCACTAAGGTCCATCCCCAAGGTGTCATTTGAAAATTACCAAGGTTATTCACCCAGGTATCGTGAAAATTGTAATCCTTAGTGGTTACATCATTACCCAATGCATTGGAGTGCTATCAGGGAGCACCCTTAAATTTTCCTTTATTATCATGTGAGCCAAATATATAATCATAAAAAATTTCATAAATAACATATATAGCATAAAATAAATGGGTTTCATTTCATAATCATAACGTTTTAAAATCTGCTTTAAAGACATGATCTTTACGTCACTTTAAACCCACGGAAGGGGAGAGCGGGTCTCATGTATGTAAATCCCAGAATTTAAAATAGAACATTTTTATATATATGTGAATACCCCTATAGAAATAAGAGCTGTGAGTATACACTTTATAACATAAAATAATTATGAGAAAAGAGAGAGGCATTTTGAGACGAAAATTCTGCAGCATAACGGCTATGTTTCGGGGTTTTAGAAAACATTGAAAAGAGAGGGGACATGGGTCCTACATTCATAAATGACCCATAAAACAGTAGAGTGATAGAATATAAGGGATTTAATAACATGGTAATGAAATTTGAAAATATACCATATGAAATGAAGGACATGAAAGGAAGACAAAAATAAGACTTCGCTTATGAAAATTCTGCAGCCTAACAGCGTTACATAAACTTCAACCAAAAATGAATTGATGAGATCAAATAAGGTACCTCATCATATGAACATAAAAAAATCAGTATGATAGATATTGATATCATACCACAACAAAATAAAAAGGCACTTGAAATACTTGACATGGAATTAGAACTTTGAAAAGGGAGAAAGGTGCAAGGACCACTTAAAAATTTAGCAGCATAATGACGCCACTTAAACTTCAAAATACTGAATTGAAGAGATAAAATGGGGTATCTCATCATATGGTAATAAAAGATCAGTATGATAGATATAGAGATCATACCCCAACACAAAAAAAAGAACTTGAAAGAATTGACATGAAAGTAGAACTTCAAAACGAGAATGGTGAAGAACCACTAAATAATTTGGCAGCCTAACGGCCCCACTTAAACTTCAAAATACTTAATTGAAGAGATCAAATGGGGTCTCTCATCATAAAATCATAAAAGATCCGTATGATACATTTATAAATCATACCCCAACATAATAAAATGTAACTTGTAAAACTTTACATGAAAATAGATCTTGAAAAATGTGAAAGGAGAAAGAATCCGTTACAAAAATTTCAGCAGCCTAACGGCGCCACTTAAAACTTCATAAAACGAAATAATGAGAGTAAGGGGGGGTCTCTCATTATGTGAACATGAAAAGGTAAGTAAGAGGAGTATAAAAGATCACCATTTAACATATGAACATGGAGCATAAAAGAAATCACATAAAAGATATTTCTTGAAAAGAAAGAGAGAGATCAGATCCCTTACCTTAAAACGTAACTCTTAAAACTCAATGGTTGGGTCCTTGAGGGATTGGGGGCACCTTGGGAGGACTCCATGGGAGTTAAGGAGACCATAACTTCGTTTAGTATGGTTTTGGAGTCTAAAAGATGAGAGGATGGCTTGGTATTTATAGGGAAAGTGAGGGGAAAAGGCATTAATGGCCAAGTGACACCTCAAAAGTGGTTTTCTCAAAAGCATGGGCCCCCCCATGGTACTTCACATAGATTTAGGCCACATGGGGACCCCCACACAATAATTCATCCTCTTTAGTCGACCATCCTTTAAAATATCTCATGACATCATCATGACACAGTTATGATGTCAATAAACGAACCGAAACCCTAAAACTGTATTTTTAGTATTCACTGAAAATTCAACTTTCTCAGAAAAACCCCAAAATTTCACATTAACCAAATATCAATTCTATGATTTAAAAAATTAACTCTATTTTATAAAAATAATTTTCTAAATATTTTTAATTCATTTTTTAAATAAACACACTATTCACCGAAAATTCATTTTTTCAGAAAAATCTCCAAAAATTACCTTAACATAATATCGATACTCTGAGTTCAAAAATGAAATCCATTTTATAAAAATAATTTTATAAATATTTTTAATTTAATTTTTAATTAAAAAACACTTTTCACCCGAAAAAACTAATACTTGAATAATAATGTATGAAACTGTTATTTACCCATTTTATTGAATCTCATTACTTAATCTAGGTGTCTAAATTATATTAAAACTTTCTTTGAGTGAAATTACTAATCCATTTGGTGACATTACTAATCCAAAGCATAAAATCACTATTCATAAATTACTATTCATCAAAAATCAATTTGATCTTGTTAGACTCGAAATTTTGTGCTGAACATAATTGTAGAATACCATTTTTTGAAAATCCTTACACATTTTTATTTATTTAAGGTTTAAATAAACATTTTTAAAATATCCTTTCACTAAAATTCATCAAAAATATGCATACTATATTTATCCGGACATTTGAAAATTCATAAACTTCATCATAAGAAGAAATCACACTTTTTATTTAAAACAAAGGATTACACAAGGTAGTTATGATCTCCTTATACAACCCCTTATCACACAAGTATAGGACCTATGTGTAAGGTGTGCTAAGGTGAGAGAATCCGAGGGAGGCTCAGCCAACATCGCACGAGTAGTAATTTCTATCAGTTTGAACTTCTCGCGAAGGTGATCCCATTCTTGCTTCACACGATGAAGTTCACCATGGGTTTGGTCCAGAGCAAATCCTAGTGGTTCTACCTCCTTCCCAAGTTCTGTTAGATGGGCTTCGATCGGTCCAAGACTACTGGGTGAGGCCATCGAATCTTCTTTCTATATTAATTAACCAAGATTTCTTGTATTTAGAGACACTAGTCAAAACGTTTAGTTTCCATTGGTCATATTGGCCAATGGTCAAATAACATTCAAAACCCAACTATATCATTTTAATTATACTCATGTTATCAAATGAAACATTTTTGTTGAGTATAAAAATAAAATAAAATAACACATAAAATTAGGAAATAAGATTTATTTAAAATTTCGGGTTGTTACATTCGATCGTATTGTAATTAAATTTAAGTATGATTTATCTCCAGGTTACCATTATATGTTATATGGTAATTTAATGGTTATTATTGTATTATTTTGATTATAAAAGGTGTATGATGTGATCTTATATTTGTTAATGTGTATTTACTACTTCTCAAAGGTGTAAAGTAATACTTTAGGATAAAGTACTCTATGGTGGAATTGTAACACCCCAACCCCAGAAGCCCAAAGATAATGAATTATTTTAATAAATTGGAAATATTACAAGGGATAATGTCATGAAAGACTGATCAATTTAGAAGTCTTGGAAAATTAATTGCATACATGAATGTTACATCACGCTTTCTATCGTACAACAAAATATAAATAATCTTTTGAGAATGACAATATTAAATTTTGACAACCCTTTGAATTAACCATAATAATCTTCTTTGAAACATGGGATAATAAAAAAAAGAACGTGGTGAGTAAATATGATTAGGAAGGGTAAATAATTTAGCAGATGTTATTAAATTTTAAGGAAAGATGTGTAATTTAAACAATATAATTTTAAACATCAAAAATGAACACAATATGGAAAAAATAAATCAAACATTACCATATAAACATGCACATGGATATTCTAATAGTCTAATAATCACATGTAATATTTAATATCATAATGCGGGAATGAAAAATGGAGAAGATTAATAACCACATTGTCGAGGCCTCGTACCAAGAATAAAAATAACATTTATTCAAGGCCTTGTGCCAAGACAAGAGTTTTTTTCATGAGACATATTGATGCATCAAGAATCTATAGTGGGATCCACCATTCACTTACAACGTGCAATGAATTCCTCATCTGAAATTCTAGAAACATAACATAAACGTCCGTATTAAAACAAGCAAACAAAATGTCAATACATTAACTATAAACCAAAAAAGGTATAAATATGTAACATCCAATGTAAAACATATAAAAACACATTCAATACAATATGAAATATTGTATTATAATAAATCAACCTCAATCTAGAATAATATTCATTAAAGTATTTTAAAATAGTTTAAAATAATCAGTTAAATGCTTTGAGATAAATGCCCAATATTCAAGAATTTTTTTAAAAGTCTAAAAATTTAAAATAGTTTTTTTAATCAAAGTGTCCCATACAACAATGGAAATTTTGAAAATAATTAACAATTTAAAACAATTATTTCTATATGAATAATTCATTAAAATAATTTTGAAAACATGGTCATTATATTAATATATTCTGAAAAATAAATCATTAAAACATTAAAAATTATTTTATATTTAAATATTCCCTTCCATAAAACTATTAAAATATTTATTTTGGAATAATTTTTTTGAAACCTAGATATCGATGATAAATATGTCCCAGTATATACATACCTATAAATATATCGGATAATAATGAGATTGAGGAATTAATCATTACCATGTAATTTAATTAGGTCGAGGGTGCCATTAACCTCCATTATAATGACGATATAATGTTATTAAATACTACAATAACCATATTCATATTTATGATATCATAATTGATTCATTTATGGATTTATACTTCCCATTAAATAATAATTTCCATTTTAAAATTGCATTTCATGTAATAATCGCTTTCTCTATCATGTATGTTTTAACATGTTATTTTTTATTGTATCACCTATATCATTATTTAATTGATTCCTGAATATAAAAAATTATTTATGTATCATATAAATTCATAATATAATTATTTATAATTGATTAATATATGAAATATAAAACACCGTTTTTTAAGATGGTAGGATTTACGTACGCATAAATGCTTCATTCGTTTTCATATCGTATTGTAAAAAAGAATATGAAGGGTATATATGCCAATATATATATATATATATATTCAGTAGCAATATTATTAAATATATTAACAAATTATTAATATTATATATTGTTATAATCACCGTTGAATGGTGAATTGGAAATGAATCTCAGGGCAGCGTGGAGATTGTAAGCCGTATATACGCACAAGTGACGATATCATTCTATTGATGGTGAAATCATATATAAGTGGATTGTATAATATATATATATAATTATTTAAATGTAATATTTATTAATTATATTAATTATACTAATTATTATACTCATTGAAATAATGATGTTATGAATAACAATCTACACCACAATGTAGAGACGGTAAGCTGTACGTATGCAACAATGATGACTTTTTCATACATAGGATAGATAGAATAATAAATATTGACATAACATTTTTATAATAACATCTCTGAATTCTTAAGGAATGAGATTTATAATATTGGAATTGATATGAGAACGAAAGTGGAAGTGGAAGATGAAAAGAACTTTGAAATGGGCGATGAAATAATTACCTCTTCTTTGGGTGCCTACATTTTATTTGATAAAAAGGGATCCCTAGGTTGGATTTATAATATATGTAAGGCCACTAAGTTAAATTTAGGGTATTTGGTGGGATATTTGAGCTGGGGTTGTCTGCAGAAAATGGATTTGGAGAATTGAAATTTAGGGAAGGGGGTGCACCCTTATATAAGACAGGGGAGGGGAACATTTTGAAAAGCATAAAATTTTATTTTATTAGATAATAATTTGTCTATTTATAATTGTTATAATTAATTTATTTCTAGTATAAGGGGGGTATGGGTCAAAATAATCTCAATCAATAGGTTTTATAGATGTTTTGGTAAATATATTAACCTTATGTTTTGGATTTAATTATTAGTTAAATTTTTTGATATTTACCCTATCTCCTTGTATTTTTATAATATAAGGATAATAAAAATAATATAAAATTTAAATCGAACAAAATGTGGTTAATTAATGATATATAAATCAATATATAATTATTTTGTAAAACCGTATATTTTTAGGAATATTATATCATTTAATAAAATAGTATAAGTTTTAATAACCTGTTTTTTGTCAATTTTGAAACTATTCTGTATTTGGTTTTTCTAAAATTTATAAAAACATTATTAATATTAAATAAATTTATTTAATAAACCCTAAAAAGTCATATTAACATATAAATATTTTGAAATGCATCAAAAGACACCATTTTCATTTTTTTATATTTATAATACCATTTATCTAATTCATTCATTAATAATGTAATTAATGCATCACTAATGTGTCACAAATAAATTTAACTATATAATATCTAAAAATCCTAAATAAAATACCATGATGTATTAAATCTTGTAATCTTTCTAATGAATATTTATAGTCTAATTTATCTTATCTATTGAAGTATATTAAAAATATGTTAGTTATTAAACTTCGAATTTAACAATTTTAACTCTTCTTAAAAATAATAAAATAAATGTCCTAATCAAAAACAAGTAACTAAACAAGATTAAATATTTGTCTTAATAATATTTTTGGTCGAAATAATATTATCCATTAGAATTCAGACATTTGTTGGGGTAATTTATATATTATATATTACTTTAATTAAATATTTACTTTTTACCGTGTTTAGTAAAAATCAAAAGTGAAAATTCAATAAAAAATACATTCTTCCTTATGAACCCCATTTTACATACTTATGTCAACTGTGTATCATTAATTTTCAAAATTAAAATACCCAATGTGGTAAAATTAAATTTTATGCAAATTCAAAAATGCGCCTAGAACGGGGGTAAAAGACATAAAAAATTTAAAAAAAATGTATATATCTAATTTATTATAAAATGACTCCAATAAATTAAATTGTATTAAAATATGTATTATGTATCTATTTTCATTTTAAAATATATTAAAATTATAATATTTATTTTCTAAATAAAAGTCTGTTTTATACAACAACACATTGTTTCTCACAAATCATAAAAAATTTAATGTTTTTGGATAAATACAAAGAATTAAACCAAATATAATTTTGATAATTCAAATTCAAAAACAAAGTCTATTTTACTAAAATAATAACATAGAATATTCATTAATTAATTTAAAAATAATTCATGTTGTCAAAACAAATATGTGAGGATTTTAAAATTGAAAAACTATAAAATGTTTGACATGTGTTTATGTATTATTTAAATGTGAAATTACTCATAAATGACCTAAATTATAATAAATGATTAAAATATAAATTAATTATTTTTTAAATAAAATAAAATGAAAAATTTAACACTTTTAATTATTCTGATTAAAAAAGTTGTTTTCAATTGAAATTTCACAATTTTCACTATTCATCAATATATGAAAGTTATCAGAAATGTAACAAAACATTATCCAAACAATATTATTATCTCCCAATTGTAATGAATAATTTTGTTTTGTCAAATAATATATATAAAAGTGTTAAATGTTAGATTTCAAAAAGGGTTCTTCAATAAAAGGTGGTAAAATTACTTTTCCTGAAAAATAATTCATTTCTTTGAAAAATTGAACATGTTCCAATATATTTTCTGGGTAACACGTAATATTGTTGTTAAAAAAATATGGATTATATGAAATTAAAAATTATGTTAATAATATTCATAACCATTTTCTAAATGACTAGTTTGGTAAGTCATGGTGCACTTGAACATAGTGTTGCATGTAGTGTGATCTATTTTATAACATTAAACATATAAAGTACTATGAAATACTGGGGTGTTACATTCTCTTATAATTCAATAAATTTCATCATGGAAATTTGATTTTTTTTTGAAAATGAATGGTTAAAAATAGAAAATAACTTTTTGGAAATCCCATATGAGAAATTGGGTTATTAAGAACAAGTCATAATAAGAGGGAAATGGAAATGAAAATGTCTCCACCAAATTATGATCTCAAATAAAAGAACATTGGTGGAAATTAATGACAAATAATAGGTGAAAAAATATAATTATCTTTATCGTGTGATTGAGGTCATAAATCACATACATGTGAAATATAAATAGAATATTGATGGCCTCAATGTCATAAATCTATGATGATTTAAATACCATTGGTTTAAAATAATATTAGAATTTAGGGTAACAATTTATTGGTTTTGAGATCCCTTCCCTATAGTTTATGAATTAATTTCTTCCTATAAAATGAAAAAAGTGGTTAACAATTTGAATTCAATCCTTAAACTAACTTATATCAAAAACTCATCTTTCACTCTACCAAGGAAGGTGGTCAGAGGCGATCCCCTGGCTATTTATTAAAATAAAGAAAAGTGCAGAAAATGCACAACACAAAGCAAAGATCAGTTACATATCATACATATCATACTCATTCCCGCCCCCAGGATAAATATCCTCTGCCGTAGATGAATCCCACTCCGAGCTTTCATAATTATTAAGAATCATGGCGTACTTCTTGCGAAGATTCAGTTTCTCCAACGAAATCAACTCTTTCGAAGATTGTTTTAAGGAGGACCGAGTGGAGATTGTCTTCGGCAGCTCCGAGTATTCCTTCCTTGGCCTACGGCTTGGAGTAGCGGACACCTCCTTTCCCTTCTTCCCCTTCCCATCCTTTAGTATCTTTCACTCTAAAATATAATAGAAATCCACAATATTCTATTTATCCTAATCGTACAGTGTTCCAAAAAATTTGAATTTATTATTCATCTATCAGACCATTTACAAAACTATATTATTCAATCATGGACATTACATATGCCAATTGTAGGTGATGTACCATTGTCGCCCATCAGTTTCAGGTTCATGTCTCGTGGCCTAGTCGAACATGATGGGTTGTCACCCGACCTTCTAGATTTCATTTTTATAACAATAAAAAAATAATCATATGAAAGGTTTTAAGAATTAAAAATAGTATCCAATATCTAATTAATTCATTCCAACCATTATACCTATCCTTAATACATCTGTCTAAACTCAAAGTGCAAAATTTATAAGGTAGGTAATCATAAATAAGATATCTTTTCCCACATAATAACAAGTAATGACCTTCATCATATATTCTCTTAAAACAAGGAATCACCTTGAATTACAATATAACCTTACTAATTAAATTCATGATCTCTTATTCCTTATAGGATACTATATATACTCCTTATATCCAAAAATGTTGTAAACTACAACAATTATAGAATAAACAATTAATTAATCAGTTTCAAGGTAGTCATGAATATCCAATATAATTTTCCTTAATCAATCATATCATATTCTGAAATAGTTATCTCAATCTTAGATATATATTAAGGGTTATATTTCCACCAAAAATATATTTTAAAAAATGGTTATGTTGAAGCTTTGTATCTTTACATGGTACCTTAAATTCACAAATCATTAATGAAAACTTACAGCAGAACAGTCCTTATATACTTTATAATTATTTCAACTTTTAAATAATTATTAAAAAAATCAAATGAAATATTATTTAATAACAACATATGAAATATAATAATTCATGTTCATCTGCGATTGTTTCATAAAATGATTATTGTCCAATAATATCATTTGGGGTATACTATGATGATTGGGACATTGATTCGTGTAGTCTAGTAAATAATTGTAGATGAGGCATTGTATATTTGAAACCATTTTCTTATCCTTAAAATCATGAATTTTGTGTCCTTTTTATCCACACTTATAATATACTCTCATTCACTGGAATCGTTTACCAAGGTGATTCTTTCCACAGTTAGCACACGTGGGAAATTTTTTATTTCCCTTAATCTCATTATCCATATTTTTTTCCATCCAATTATTTTCATTCTTCCCATAAAATCCATTGGACTCAAGAAATTATTTACATATATTATTATCAAATGACACTATTTATTCATATGATGAAAATATGTTGGAAACAATTTACCTTATAAATGTTTTCACAATACCATAAAATATATGATCTTTATTACCCTTTGGAACATGCGTATTGTTGATGTTCCAATTTCGTCTACGAGTAACCATTTATAAATAATTGTATACACTAGGTTAGTTTATGAATTACAATGAATAAATCCAAAATATAAAAATAACTAATATAAATTACAATGTTTATGCATATAATGTATAAACACAAAAAAAAATTCTTTAAAAAATATTAACTCATAAATCCTTCATAATGGGTTATAATGAAAATTTGAATTATAATAAGAATATCACTCTTGAGTGTTATAACCAAGGGGGTAGCAAGTCCCATTGTGGGTTATTGGTATTCCCTTGGTCTAGAAAAATGATATTTGTAACACCCCAAGATTTTATGAAAAAATATTCTTTTTATTTTCATTAATGTCTTGTGTTGTACGCTACAACAAAAGGAGCTTACACAACAAGCATCCTTGACTTGCCTTACATTACACACAATCGTGACCTTCCTCGATAGCATGTGTAGTACGCAATACCGAGTTTCACTAAACAACGATATGCTATTAAAATATTATTAAAACTAGCCGTTATGAATAGTGAAAACCACTATTTGTTTTGACGACGGCAATAAATTTTTAAATTAATTAATTCGACTGATATGTTTTGAATTTGGTAAAATAGACATCATTTTTGAGTTCATAATATCAAATATATCTTAGGCCTAATTTTTGGTATTTTTCTGGAAACGTTCATTTTTTGATGAATAGTGAAATCACTAAGTGGTAGTTAAGAAAAATTAATTTTTCAAAAAACATAATTTTACCGCTTCTGTGAGTGAAATTTCAGAAATCTGAGAGACAAGGTTGTTGTCAGTAAGTAAAATGCGGTTCAATGAGATGAAAATAATTTTTGGTGAATGGTAAATTTTAACTTTTTTTACCACAGTTAAAAGTAAATAGGGTAATTAAGGGTAAAAATGATATTATTATTACCCTAAAACATGTCTTAATTCTATTGGATAAGTGTAATTCGACCAAAAACAACCTGATGAATAATATATGACCATTTAGGCCCACTTGAATTATATTAGGACATTTATTATTAATTTATTTAAAGAAGGGTTAAAATAGTTAAAATCAAAGTCTAATAAGTAAATAATTTTTAATATAGGGTTATAAATAAGATAAATTAGACTATACATGGTCATTAAAAATATAAAAAGATTTCCTAAATAATGGTATTTTATTTGTAATTTTTAGACATTATATAATTTACTTTATTTATGAGACAAAGATGATGCATTAATTATCTTATTAATGAAATATTGACATAATTGATGTTATAAATACCAAAATACATGTAATTTCAGACTTTTTTATGAAATCAACTAATTTTCTTGGTTTATATGACATGTTATTAGTGATTTAATTTACTTTTTTCGAACTAATCATAATGTTATGAGTTTCAAAAAAATCAATTACAAAATAGTGTCAAAATTGACATAAAATAGTTTTTAAAACAAATATTATATTATTAATTGTTATTTTACTCCTAAAAATATATGGTTCGGCCAAATGATTTAGATAAGGTTATATATATTAATAATAAATAACTTGGGGTTCTTTTGGCTTCTTATAGAAAGTTTATTAACCCTATTGTATAAGAACACAAGAAGACACGGTAAAAGTAAAATTACTTTACTTAATGTTAAATCTAAATGATAGGGTTAAAATAGAAACCTAAAATTGTATAAATTCTATTGGATTAGAGGATTTCTACCCATACCCACATTATCTTCGATATGAATCAATTTAGTGCTATTTAAAACCGAATTTGACTTTATAATAAAATAATAGTTTTAGTTATTTCAAAGGTGCCCCTCTCCACCCTTATAAAAGGGAACCTCCTCCCTCTCTTCCTCACACCACTTTGAGCCTTCATGCTCAGACAAACCCTGCCAAATTACCTTCTAGACTTCCCTAAAAACATCCTAGAGGTTCTGATCTTCCTCAAAAACCAATTTTACTGCCTTAAAATGAGATCTCAAAGAGGCGCTTCATTGAAGAGGTAATGTCCGTTACTGATTCTTTCATCTTTATTTTTTCTTCCACTTCTTCTTCTTAGATTGTTTCATTATGAAGTAATAACATAATTATCACTTATATACTGATATGTTATTATAATTATTAAACAACCATATTTCACCATCTATCCATCCTATGGAAAACGAAATCACCGCAAGTGCGTACGTACGGAATACCGTCTCCACGCCGTGGTGTAATCTATTTTCCACCACCACCTTACTTGGATGGGTTTAAGGGAGTACATAATAACTATATATGATTATTGTAATGTGATATTGATTATGAAATAGTATACATACCCTCAAATACAATTCCACGATCATGAGGACGATAACATCGCTCGTGCGTACGTACGGACTACCGTCTCCACGACGCGATGAGATTCATTCTCCACGTTAACTATTCATGAATGATTATAAAGTATATATAATAATTAATAATGAAATATATGGCATAATAATTATTCTGGATTTATGTGTATATATATGTATGTCATCTACTTAATTCCATTCAACTCAATAACGAATAGAAAACAGCGTTCATGCATACGTACGGTCTACCGTCTCCATGAACGGTGTATTTCTTTCCATTTACCGATCTATTATATTTATATATTCTGAATATATATTATATATAAGTAATGTTTTATATTCTTGAATTAAGTAATCATGATCTATGTAATCATATGAATAATTACAAGTCAAAACACGAACGACAAATGAAACGATTTTACCCAAAACGCTCTTTAACATGGAATTTACAAAAGATCTAGTAATATAAATCCATAAGTCAACCATATATGACATCATAACAATGAGTATGATTCTGTAATAAGTCAATGACATTATTTAAATCATTATACAGGAGTTTCAGTCACATACGAAGCAAATCGGACTTAAGGTAAGAGAAAATATCAAAATCTCATTTCTATACGAGATTTTTTATACATTGAAATTTACTGGGGTGTATTTTATCATCCAAATCCATGTTTCCTCAATATGTAATATTATTTCCATCCACCTACAATTGTTTAAATCCAATTTTACTCTTTGATGAGTTTTTAGTAAAAGAAATGAAAGGAACCTTTTGTCGTTTTTCGTACGAGGCACTTTTTTGACTTTTCCGACAAAAGTACGAGAAGAATGTTTTTTTACTTATACAGCATGAATGGATTTTTAAAACATTATTTCCAAGAATATTCCTTTACAAATTTTCAAGTTTATTTTTAATCAACTTCTTTTAGTTTAGAATTGTTTTACATGATAAGAAAGGAAATGTGTTTTTGAATTAGAAAGGATATTTTCCTCAAGAATGAAGTTCAAGAGTTTCATCAAAATTATTTTCCATCTAAGATAATATAGGGTTCTGTTTTTTTCCCAATTATTACATGGATTTGATTATTTTGTGATGGAAATATTTTTATGAATTCTCTTATATGAATTGTTTTATGATGTCACGATGTTTAAGATTCCCATTTTTATTACACGGGTTATGCTATGATGTATGGTTTAAGATTTTGTGGCTCACATAAGAATGGTATCATTATGTGATGGGTGGGACCTATATCTCCCTCCAATGCATTGGGTAAAGATTTTATATCTCATGAGATAGACATGGCTGGAACGGTAGGTTATACCGGTTTAGTGAAACAGGGCCGAAAGGAGGAGTGAACTCAGTTCAGAAAGGGACTTTGTCCACTAAGATAGTCTTGGAAATGGGTCTTGACTAATAAGAAATGATTCTTTATTATTATGTGTGTATGCCACAAAGTTTCATGTTATATGTTATGAGTATTGGGATTACATTTCACTACTATGATTTATCCCATTTTATGAAATTAGGATCTCTTTTGCAGGTTAAGATTTCAAAAGTTATGTTCTTATGAATATGATGTGATTGATATTTCTTTTGTTTACACTTAATGAACATTTGATCTCACCCTTTTATGTTTTCTATTCCCAAGGATATAAATAAAGGTTTTAGGTAAAAAAAAGGAAGATATTTATGGGATATGTTGAAGATCTTTCACCACGATTAGAAGATTATATTCCGTGTTTCCAAAAACACTAAACTATTACAGTCCTTGTGTGTGTGTTTTTGTTATGTATTAAGTATTCTGCAAAAGTAATGTAATGTCCATGTACGTCAAGCTTCGGGTCTCTACTGTTGGTATCAGAGGAAAGGTTAAGTCAACCTTTGGAAACTAAGATGCGAGAACGTTAGTGAGATCCCTAGAGATATTTCTAAGGTATGTCTAAGGATGTCCCTAAGGATAAGTATACGTATAGGATATAGTCCAAGAACTATGGTAACAATATTAGATTAAACCAAAGATGTTAGATATTGAAGTTACTCCCCCTTTATTATGATTTTTTACTCTCACACTATTCTTTTTGGATTTTATAAAATGGCTGGAAACAAAATGATTCATGATAATGGAGGATATGATGGACAATGGAATGATATTATTCATGAGCAACCAAATGAAATGGGATTTGGAAGTCCAAACATCAATATTATGCCGAATCAGCAATCTCATAATATGATCAATAAAGTAAAATTTGGTAAGTTTCCTAACTCGGCTAATATGAGAAAGATTGAGTTTCATGATGATCATAGTGTAAATAAAGTGCAATTTCCCCTATGTAAATCATGTGGGAAGAGGAATCAAGGAGAATGTTTCAAAGGAACTGGAAGATGCTTTGGGTGTGGAAAATAAGGACACAAAGCCAGTAAGTGCAAAGAAAAAGGTTCAGTTAACACCAGGGATGATGATAATTGTATTGCTACGACATCAACAATGGTTAAATGTTTTAAATGTGGAATGTACGGGCATTATGCAAACCAATTCCCTAAGGGAAAGTCTCATGAAAAGAATAAGTATGGTCGTATGGGTAGTATTTATGTTGATGAAGATGAAGAGACTACAAATGATATGTGAGGTTAAATAATTGTTGAAGCTCGGTCAATGGTTTAAGAATGTAGTGGAATGATTAAATGTTTATCATGTGTAATGTTGTATAAGTAAGCTCATGGTACTATGTAATAAAGAGAAATCTATGGCTTTTTACACTATTATCTTTCCTTGAGTTTGGAAAGTGTAAGATTAATCGTACTAGTATCCATGAAAGGCTATTCAGATATTTTTGGAATGTAGATGATATGCGCATAATGAAGGGATAAGGAGAAAATTAAATGTTTGATAGTATTCATGAGCTCATGACTAATATAAGGATAAGGTTATATCATGGTTTCAGTATATAGAATTTTTGGATTTTGGTATGTGGAAAGAGTTAACTTTTGACAGCATTCATGTTTTCACTAAGGATTAATGGGTATTCATTTTTCAAGAGAATACAAGATTAAGGTATTCACATGATTGGAATGTGACCAACAAAATATATGGTGGATAAATGATGGTATTCACATGCTTGGTTGATAACATTTCAAGTAATCATTTTCATTATACTATAAGCTTGGACTGAAGTATTTTAGATAAGCCTAAAGATTGGAATTGATTATGTTAACCATAAGTTAGTATTGTTTAAGGATAGAAATTTTTTTTGATATTATTTATGTGATGTTATAGTAATGTAGATTTAGAAAAAGGACAACCTACAGGATGGGCGACAGCCCATCGCGTCGGACAAGGCTGTGGGAATTGAACCCACAACCGAAGTGAGACTAGCCTTTATCGCCTACCACTGGCCTACAAGAAGTACCTGTTTAGTAGAAACTAGTTTTATTATATTAAGCAGTATGATATATGAAGTATAAGTCCATTTTAGAAACTATATATGATTAATATCACTATAGATGGACTTATGTATTTTTTGATAACTTTTCTAACCTTTTGTTTGAGACAGATGGAAAGACCCATCATTCTATCACATGATCTGCAAACACATCATGAATGAAAAATTCAACTTCATTTCTTTAAGAGATGAAGTGGAAATTGTCCAAAGAACCATCAACGGTGAGACTATACCAAAATCACGAATGTAATTCTTCTAATTCCAATTTCATCAACCTTAGGGAAATGATCATGAAAACCAAAAATGTTGTCCTAGTGCTCTTATATCTGATTAATCAGATGGTACCATAGAACATCACAAATATATTCCTTCTGGATTTCTGTCTTTTCCATAGCCATGTTCTCTACCACTCTCCATCAGAACATCATGGTAAGATTTCTCTTCCATATCCATATTTTCACCTATGTGGAAACCAATTGATTAGTTTATTTGGGTAACCGTTACATTTCAAACATTTTTTTTAAATATTGGTTTTGGAATTCCTTTTTACGATATGGGTTTCTATTAATGAATCTTTCTAATAGTAAACCATTTATAACCCCGACGAATTTTGAGGGTAAAATTCATTTTAAGGGGGGTAGAATGTAACACCCCGAGATATTATGAAAAATGTACTTTTTTTATTTTCATTAATGTCTTGTCTTGTACACTACACCAAAAGGATCTTACACAACACACATACTTGACTTGCCTTACATTACACGCAGTCAAGACCGTCCTCGATAGCGTGTGTAGTACGCAATATCGAGTTTCACTAAACAACGATATGCTATTAAAATATTATTAAAACTAGCCATTTTGAATAGTAATAACCACTTTTTGAAATTTTTTAAATTTTATTTTTCAAAATGGAATTCATTTTTGGATTCGTAATATCGAAATTAGCATAGGGTGAAATTTAGGTACTTTACGGATAACATTCATTTTCTGATGAATAGTGAAAATTATTAATTTTAATTAAAAACAACCTTTTTAATCAAAATAATTAATAATGGAAAATTATTAATTTGAGTAGTTTTAAAGTATATTTAGAATATATTTTTACCATTTAATACAATTTTTTTCATTGGATGTAATTTCACATTTAAACCAGACATAAACAAGTGTCAATATTTTGATAGTTATTATCTCTTAAGAACACACTATTTGTTTTGACGATGGATAATAATTTTTAAATTAATCAATGGAACTGATATGTTTTGAATTTGGTAAAATAGACATCATTTTTGAGTTCAAAATATCAAATATATCTTAGGCCTAATTTTTGGTATTTTTCTAGAAACGTTCATTTTTTGATTAATAGTGAAAGCACTAAGTGGTAGTTAAGAAAAATGACTTTTTCATAAAACATAATTTTACCGCTTATGTGAGTGGAATTTCAAAAATCTGAGAGACACGGTTGATGTCAGTATGTAAAATGTGGTTCAATGAGATTAAAATAATTTTTGGTGAATAGTAACTTTTACCTTTTTTTACCACGGTTAAAAGTAAATAAGGTAATTAAGGGTAAAAATGATATTATTATTACCCTAACACATGTCCAAATTCTATTGGATAAGTTTAATTAGACCAAAAACAACCTTAGGAATAAAATATGACCATTTATGCCCAAATGGATTAGATTAGGACATTTATTATTAATTTATTTAAAGAAGGGTTAAAATAGTTAAAATCAATGTTTAATAAGTAAATCATTTTTAATATAGGATTATACATAAGATAAATTAGACTATAAATATTAATTATAATGATAAAAACATTTCCTACATAATGGTATTTTATTTTTAATTTTTAGACATTAAATAATTTAATTTATTTATGACACAAAGATGATGCAGTAATTATGTTATTAATGAAATATTGACATAAGTGATGTTATAAATACCCAAATAAATGAAATTTTACACTTTTTATGAAATAAACTTATTTTATAGGTTAATATGACATGTTATTATTGATTTAATTTACTTTTTTCGAACTAATAATTCTGTTATGATTTTCACAAAAATCAATTACAAAATAGTGTCAAAATTGACATAAAATAGTTTTTAAAACAAATATTATATTATTAATTGTATATTATTCCTAAAAATATAAGGTTCGGAAAAATGACTTAGATAAGGTTGTATATATTAATAATAAACAAATTAGGGTTATTTTGGCTTCTTATAGTATGTTCATTATCCTTATAGTATAAGAACACAAGAAGACTCGGTAAAAGTAAAATTATTTTACTTAATGTTAAATCTAAATGATAAGGTTAAAATAGGAACCTAAACCTGTCTAAATTCTATTGGATGGGAGGATTTCGACCCATCCCCACATTATCTTCAAAATTAATCAATTTGGAGCTATTTATAACCGAATTTGACTTTATAATAAAAAACGTTTTTGTTATTCCAAAGGTGCCCCTCTCCTCCCTTATAAAAAAGCACCTCCTCCCTCACTTCCTCACACCACAGTGAGCCTTCAAGCTCGGAAAAACCCTGACAAATTCCCTTCTCCACTTCCCTAGAAACATCCTAGAGGTTCTGGTCTTCCTCAAAGACCAATTTTAGTGCCCTAAAAGGAGATCTCAAAGTGGCGCTTCAAAGAAGAGGTAATGTCCGTTGCCGATTATTTCATCTTTATTTCTTCTTCCACTTCTTCTTATTAGGTTGTTTCATTATGAAGTAATAACATCAGTATCACTTATATAATGATATGTTATTATAATTATGAAACAACCTTATTTCACTGTCTATCTATCCTACGGAAAACGAAATCACCGCACGTGCGTACGTACGGAATACCGTCTCCACGCCGTGGTGTAATCTATTTTCCACCACCACCATACTTGGATGGGTATAATGGTGTACATAATAACTATATATGATTTTTGTAAAGTGATATTGATTCTGAAATAGTATACATACACTCTAATACAATTCCACAATCATGAGAATGATATCATCGCTCGTGCGTACGTACGGACTACATTCTCCATGACGCGATGAGATTCATTCTCCACGTTAACCATTCATGAATGATTATAAAGAATATATAATAATTATTAATAAAATATTTGAAATAATTATGATTCTTTATTTATTTGTATATATATGTATGTCATCTACTTAATTCCATTCAACTCAATAAGAAAAAGAAAACAGCGTTCATGCGAACGTACGGTCTACCGTCTACATGAACGGTGTATTTCATTCCATTTACTGATCTATTATATATATATATTCTGAATATACATTGTATATAAATCATGTTTTATATTCTAGAATTATGTAATCATGATCTAAGTAATCATATGAATAATTACAAGTCAAATCAAGGACGACAAATGAAACGATTTTACCCAAAACACTTTTTAACATGGAATTTACAAAAGAACGGGTAATATAAAGCCATAAGTGAACCATATATGATATCATAAAAATGAGAATGATTCTGGAATAAGTCAATGACATTATTTAAATCATTATACAGGAGTTTCAGACATATACGAAGAAAATCAAACCTATGGTAAGGGAAAATATCACAATCTCATTTCTATCCGAGATTGTTTATACTTTGAAAATTACTGGGGTGTATTTTATCATCCACATCCATGCTTCCTCAATATATAATATTATTTTTTTCCACCTACAATTTTTTAAATCCAATTTTACCCTTTGGTGAGTTTTTAGTAAAAGATATGAATGGAACCATTTTTTCGTTTTTCGTACGAGGTACTTTTTTGACTTTTTCGACAAAAGTATGAGAAGAATGTTTTTTTTAACTTATACGACATGAATGGATTTTTATAACATTTTTTTCCAAGAAGATTGCTTTTCAAATTTTCAAGTTTATTTTTAATCAAATTCTTTTACTTTAGAATTGTATGACATGTTAAGAAAGGAAAAGTGTGTTTGAATTAGAAAGAATATTTTCCTCAAGAATGAAGTTCAAGATTTTTATCAAAATTAATTTCCATCTAAGATAATATAGGGTTCTGTTTTTATCCCAATAATTACATGGATTTGATTATGTTGTGATGGAAATAAATTTATGAATTCATTTATCTTATATGAATTGTTTTATGATGTCACGATGTTTAAGATTCCCATTTTTATTACATGGGTTATGCTATGATGTATGGTTTATGATTTTGTGGCAAAAATAAGAATGGTATCATTATGAGATGGGTGGGACCTATATCTCCCTCCAATTCATTGGGTAAATATTTTATTTCTAATGAGATATACATGGCTGGAATGGTAGTTTATATCGGTTCAGTGAAATAGGACTGAAACGAGGAGTGAACTCGGTTCCGAAAGGGTTGTTGTCCACTTAGATAGTCTTGGCAATGAGTATTGACTAATAAGAAATGATTCTCTATGATTATGTGTGTATGCCACAAAGTTTTATATTTTATGTTATGAGTATTGGGATTAAATTTCACTACTATGATTTATCCCACGTTATTAAATTATGATCTCATATGCAGGTTAAGATTTCCAAAAGTTATGTTCTTATGAATATGATGTGATTGATATTTCTTTTGTTTACCCTTACTGAGCATTTGAGATCACCCTTTTATGTTTTCTTTTCCCCAGGATACAAAGAAAGGTTTTAGGTAAAAAAAGGAAGATCTTTATGGGAGATGTTGAAGATCTTTCCCCACGATTAGAAGATTATATTCTGAGTTTCCAAAGACACTAAACTATTATGGTACTTGTGTGTGTGTTTTGGTTATGTATTAAGTATTCTTCAAATGTAATGTAATTTCCATGTACGTCAAGCTTCAGGTCTCTACTCTATTTGTCAGAGTTTTCAGTCCTAGGAAAATTTGTCCATGATTCACCTCAAACAACTCCTTTCTAGAAAACATTCATTTCTGGAATACTCACAAAATATCTACATTAACAAAATTATAAGATATTCTTCTATATGATTCTTCAATGTTTATCTTTGGGAATTTTTTTTAATCAGAGTTCATCTATATATAGTTTCCATGTTCTTTGCAAAACATCCTCTGATACCATCTGTGAAATCCCATCCCATGAATCATAGAGTCATTTCATTATTTTAATACATTGTCATGATTATAAGGGATCAAGTCCTAAAGGACTAATCAGTTTACTTGTATTGAAAAACTGATTATATACATGAATGTTACATTACACATTATAACATATAACACATCCCAAATAATCCATTTATAATTCCATTATTTTCTTTAGTATAACCCTATATATCAATCATTATTCACTTCATCGAATCCATGAAACAAAACATAAGAAAGTGGTGAACTATGGTTTTCAATAAGGGTAAATAATTTAGGAGAAACTATAAACATTTACATAATGATTGGTAATAAAAAACCCATTTATACATAAACATGAACATAATATGTTAAAAAAATCAAACAATACCATATAAACATTAATATGGATACTCTACTAGTCGAATAATCACATGTAATAACAAATTTAATAATTAGGGAAAGCATAATGTCGAGCAGTAGAACCACATAGTCAAGGACTTGTGAAAAGACTAATAATAAAAATATTTTAATGGAATTGTGCCAATACCCTCGTATGTCACATGAGACCTACTGATGTATCAAGGAGCTATAGCAGGCTCCACCCATCACTTACTGTGATAAATGCATTCCTCATATGAAAAGGGTGAAACATAACATAACCAATATTAATAAAACAAGCATGCGAAATTCCAATACATTAGCCAAAAAACATGAATGGTTTACAAATATAACATATACAGTATGACATATCAAAACTCATTCAATAAAATATTGAAGATTTTATTTTAATAAATCGACCTGAATCATGAATAATATCTAGTAATGGATGTAGACATAGTTTAAAATGATCAGAAAAAATCTTTCATAGTAATACCATTTTTCATGAAATCATTTAAATGTCTCAAAATTTATAAAGGATTTCATTTTAAATAGAGTTTTGAATCAAAGTGTCCCATACTATATTGAAACATTTTAATGTAATTAAAAGCTTAAATAATTGTGACCATATAAATAAATCCTTGAAATCTTTTTGAAAATAGGGACAATAATTAAATAGATTACGAAAAATAAATCCATTAATCATTTAAAATGAAGATATATTTAAATATTACCATACATAAATCCTTAATATATTCCTTTTGAAATAATTTTTATAAATCATGAAAATCGAATATAAATATATCCCATTATATACATACATATAAAAAATCATGGATATTAATTAGATTGAGGAATTAACACTTACCTTATAAATTAATTTGGTTGAAGGTATGTTTAACCTTCTGTATAATGACCATTGAATGTTATTAATTTATATCATAAACATATTCATATTTATGATATTATACGTGATTAATTTATGACTTTATACTACCAATTTAATAAAATGTTTCATGTTAAAATAACATTTCAGGTAATAATAGCTTTCTTAATAGTATGTGTTTTAAATTGTTATTCCTGATCATAATACTTATTTCATGATTTATGTCACAACTCGGCCCTCATGGTCTCAAGCTGCATCTACCCCAAGCCCTCCTCCATAAGACAAGGGCTAGCGACATGTGCTGAAGGAGTAAGAATCTTGGAAAGGCCTTTTCCTATGTACCTGTACACTCACACACATCCCACTCAATGCAGAAGTGTATAATAAAAAGGAAACCAAATGAAAAATAACTATAACCCAACCACAGACATGAATCACCCTCTATGTTGGAAAAAATATTGTGCTAAAAATTACTAATAGATACTAAATAGGAAAATGGGAAAAACACGCGCAAAACTAGAAAAGTGACACAACCCGACAACATGTAACAAATGTAAATAGCTTGTGAGTGTCACACCTGGAAGACCTACTTTGACCACCGAATGCAGCTCGACATCCTCTATAATCTCGATCGACCAGTCTGTCATCTATAAGGGAACACCAAGTGTGGGCCAATCCCAATCAGGGTGAGTATATGGATACTAATTATGATGCCCCGAATGCATTAGGGAGAAACAAATGAGGAACCAAAACACTGAGTAGTAGACAGAACAAGGAATACTGAAAGAGTACAGTAAAATAGAGTGCAGATCAACCCAATAGGATAAGGTGGGGGGGTGGCAGACTCGTCCAACCTAGTGGAACTAGACACGGAAAGCATGTGGCATACCCTCGGCGTCTTCGCCCCTCCCAGATGTAGAGTAACTAAAACCATGGAGTGGGAACAAAAGTAGAATATATATATATATATATATATATATATGTGTGCTCAATAATAAATCTAAATGAGTGCATAAAGGGATCTACATCTTCAATATCGGCCTAGAGTATGTCACTAATAGTTCTACAGATATCCACCACTAATGCCCAACAGTGCCGCACGCCAAAGACGCCTCATCACTATGTCATAGTACTAAAAGTCCCTCTCTAGTAATCTTAGAGAAAAGCCATTGACTAGCTTCATCGAAAGGGGTTGAGTCTGTAAGAAGTTTTTGGGTAACCCACAGCCCATCCCAACTTGAGAGTAATCCCCAAAAGTTTGTCGGGTGACGCACTGCCTAGCCTTGCTGGAGGTTAATCAAAAAAATGGTCGTCGGGTGACCCACTTCCCAGCCCTGCTGGATGGTAATCGCCAAAAAGGTCATCAGGTGACCCACTGCCTAGCCCTGCTAGAGGGTAAACCCTAAAGTCAATGGGTAACCCACTTCCCAGCCTCACTAGAGGGAAAACCCTAATACTCTTTTGGGTAACCCACTGCCCTGCCCCGCTAGATGGTAAGCCCTGATCTAGTCCGAGAACTTTTCACTACCCATGACATCATTGGTTGTCGCTATAATAGCTACCATGCGTTGGGTCAGAGTGCCTCAAAGGAACCACTGGAAAACACCATTTCATGTTTCCACATTTAATGATATTCTGAAAGAGGCTCCTCTCGCCTGAATAGATTTAACCATTGTAATACCCATGGAAAAACATGCTAGATAGACTACCTACTCTCTAGAAATGGGATCCTGATGAAAATTATACTCTACTCTACATTATGACCACACGACATCTCGTGGGGGAAACATCTCAGAATTGAAAGAGGCCAGGCGAATTATAGCATCGTTATTCCCTTAGAAAAACACGTCAAAAAGACTACACATTCACCCCAAATGGATGTATGATGAAAAAATCGCAAAATTATGCCCATAGAATAAAAGAGGGCCCTTGAGGCCCATTCCTAATCTATGGAATCAATGTCAGCAAACACCACTAGGATACTTTGTCTCATCTCCAGGGTCAAAATTCTGATGATGGTGGCTTAAACAGACTACAGATGTGTCTGCTCCATCTTAATGAAGGAACCCAACATAGTACATAACAAGGGTGTCGTGCCACTGAGCCCCTATCCCATTAATTTAAATTCTCTCGAGACCAACTCAAAAGCTTCATCTCGAGCCGAGTATAGCACTATAGTATACGGTATGCAAAACGGACAACCATAGTGAATGTTAAGGGTGTCCAAAGTCAAGGGGAAGAACCTCTTGGGCTGGACCGGCCCAGGCCGGTAGGTCCCCTTGGCTAGGGCTGGTCCGCGCCGGCTGGCCCAGCTCGCAGCGCTGGCCCACAGCTCATCAGCTTGGTCTAGCCACTGACCCCCAATTCACGACTGTGCTGATCATCCCGCTTGGCCGGCTGTGGTCTCACACGGAGACCCACTGAAAGTGAGTCTTTTTCCTCGCATGGGGTCGCACGTCACGACCTCGCCCCATCACACCCATAGCAAGATCAACCGCCTCCGCTGCTAAGGATACACCTCAATGCATGGGTCAGCCACCACACCAACCGAGTTCACCACTGTTCTGCTATTCTAGAACCATGTTGTTGCCTTATGTAATGACCCACGTCGCCGCCGTCACCCGCCTAACCACCCTGGAACAGCCAGAAAAAGGGGAAAACGACCCGGAAAATTATCAGGGCCACCCCGGAAGCCCCAGGACTCGAATATTTGATCCTAAAGAATCATTGTAAATATTAAATCAAGCCTTATGCAACCATATGCTTATCTCGACAAACAGACAATATTTTTATGCGAGGAATTTCATTTAAAGGGGTTTGCAGGAATTAAATCGATAAAAACACAAGATTACCTCGTTGGGCATAACACATAGCTTAGCCGATGATCAACCAGAGCCACCTCGCCTTACCGGAGAGGTGGAGGAGAGGATATGAGATTTTTGAGAGGAAACCACAATGGAGATGAGAAATGGGGAGAGGAGGGTGTGGGTGGTGTTTTTAAATATAAAACACTAAAACCCCCCAGTTGTAGGCCCAACACCCTAACTGTGAGTGGTGTCAGGGTTAAGCCGCCCCTAGGGTAAAATCCATGTTCTGAGTGCTACGAAGGTCTCAGAATATTAATCCTAGCATTCATTAAGATGTTACAATGTACAAGCATGGGGCCACCAAATTAATAAAACACCCCTGGTGGTGTTTCCACAGAAGGGCAATTACTGCGAAAGATACACCCCTCCTAGGGTAAACATCACGTTCCAGACTCAACGATGCCCTTGGTTATTCTTTATGGGAAACCGCATAGGAGTTATTCTATTAATATGGCGTGTCCAGTGTGAATGCACTTAAAATTTAATTCCAGCCACAACAGGACTCAGAATCACACATCTTCTGAATGCCCTTCTCTAGAATAACCTCAAAAAATTTCAATGTATTACATGATCAATACCCATGTTCTTACATCATTCTCTCCATAAATTTTTTCAATCCTGGAAAACTAAAATACAACAAAAAACATGGTATAATGAGCCTAAATCTGTCTCTCTCATTCCCAGGTGCTCTCATGCACACTTCAGTGATGCAACATCACACGAACCTTTGGAATGGTCCATCCACGTAGTGTCCACTCCTACCAGTTCTCAATTGCCACCGGCTTGTCCACAAAGGTGGTTCCATCCACAATGTACTGCTCTCCTCAGTCAATAAGGTGCATGGATCGTGCTTGTATTTACTCACCTGCAACACGAGGAAGATGTCATGCACCCTCTCCATATTTGAGGGTAGAGAAAGATGGTAGACAACATCAACCACCATGCACATGATCTCAAAGGGCCAAATGAACCTCACAGATTGCTTGCAACCTCGAACGAACCTTCGTGTAACAAGCTGCGGAGAGACTCTCAAAATGAAATGGTCCCCCTGATTAAACTCCAAAGGCCTTCAATGAATATATATGTAGGATTTATGTCTGCTTTGAGCCATTCTCATACACTCATGAATGATCTGAACCTTCTCCATCATCTCCTACACCATCTCTAAGCCCACTTGAGAGTCCCCCCATCCTCCTAGCTCAACGGTGACCAGCAGGGTCTCCCGTAAAGGGCCTCAAAAGGATCCATGCCGATAATAGAGTGATATTTGTTGTTGTACACGGACTCCACCAAGGGTAGGTGATCCACCCAACTCATGACAAAATCTAACACACATGCCCTGAACATATCCTTTAACGGCTAGATAATGTACTCTATTTTCCTATCCGTTTGGGGGTGAAAAGTTGTACTTATCCGCAGCTGGGTCCCGAATGCCTCTTGCAGGGCTCAACACAATAGAGATGTAAACCATGTGTCAAATCCAGAGATGATCATCGAGGGTACTCCGTGAAGGTGGACTATCTTCTAAACAATAATCCAACCTAAACTCACCACTGAGCTCTACTCTCTAATATCAAGGAAGTGCGTCGACATTGTGAGTCGGTCCACTATCACCAAAATTGAATTGTGTCCCTTCTCTATGCACAGGAGCCCTGTGATGAAGTAAATAGTTATTCCATCCAACTTCCACTACAAGATATTAAGGGGTTGCCACAACCCTGCCAGAACTTGATGCTCTACCTTCACCTGCTGATAGGTAAAACCTCGAGAAACAAACTCAGCTACGCTCTACTTCATGTTGGACAACCAAAACTGCTGCTAAAGGTCTCTGTACAACTTCCCCACTCCGAGATGTATAGCCAAGGGAGATGTTTGGAACTCCCACATCTCCACTAGTACTACAGATTTCCCTTAGAATAGGACCTCATGATTCCCTACTTCAGAATCCCTATCGGTTGTGTCGTCCGTGGATATCTGATCATGTGGTACCTCGCTGTCGACATCCCCCAGTTGTGGCTCTCTCACATGCCCATCAAGCAATGTAGTCAACACCATAGACTAATGAAAAGTCGAACCCTTCTGTTCTATTGAGTTCAGCCAAAGAGAAGCCAACTACTCTGAAGCTTCACACATTAACCGGTCCTGGGACTTCCTACTAAGAGCATATACAACTATGTTCTCCTTCCCTAGAGTATAGACTATCTCAAAATCATAGTCCTGTAGAAACTCCATCCAGCACCCCTGTATCAGATTCAAATCACACTGAGTGAAGATGTACTAGAGGCTCTAGTGGTCTGATTAGACCACAAAATTCTCACCCATAAGGTAGTGTCACCATAACCTCAAGACGAAGAACACCGCTGCCATTTATAAATCAGGAGTGCAATAATTCTATTCATGTGGCCTCAACTGCCTCGACACATATGAAATCATTGGCCGCTGCTGTATCAGCATGCACCTGATTCCAGTTCATGTAGCATCATAGTACACTACAATCTCAATACCCTCCTATGGAATCTTAAATAGTAGATCACTAGTCAACCTATTTTTCAACTACTTGAATGCCTTTTGGCACTGATCAGTCTTGGTGAATGTTCATCCCTTCCATGTCAATGTGTTCAAATGGGTAGGAATCCTGGAGAATTCATCGACAAACCTCCTTTAGTACCCTTCCAAACCAAGGAAACTATGAACCTCTGATGCATTCTTGGGTGGATCCCAAGCATGCACTCATTCTACCTTTGTCAGATCTATGGCCAATCCATGCTTCATAATGACATGCCCCATGATGTGAACCTCATGAATCTAGAACTGACACATCAAGAGCTTCTAATAGAGCTAGTGCTCTAAGAGTATATCTAGGACCATCCTCAAATGCTATGTGTGCTCCTCTTCTACCATAGAGGAGATGAGTATGTTGTCAATAAAGACAACCAAAAACAGGTCCAAGTATGGATGGATGATCTGGTTCATCAGTGCAATGAAAATGGCGGGGGAATATGGCATGCTAAAGGGAATCACCAGAAACTCGTAATGCCCATATCGACAATGGAATGAAAACTTCAGTATATCAGCCTCACGAACCTGAAACTGGTGCTAGTCAGATAGAATATCAATCTAAGAGAACCACATTGCAACACTCAACTGGTCAAAGAGGCCGTTGATCCTTGGAAAATGGTACTTTTTCATTATCGTGGCCTGATTTAGGTGATGATAATCCACACAAAGCCTCAGACTCCAATTTTCCTTTTTCAAAAACAGAACTAGAGCTTCTAAGGGGAACACACTAGGACAAATAAATCCCTTCTCATGAAGGACATCCTGCTGATGTCGTAGCACATGAAGCTCTGTGGGTGGAATCTAATAAGCCGCACATGATATCAGGGTAGTCCCCGGCTATAAGTCAAAACAAAACTCTATCTCTCGCCTTGGAGGTAGTACTGGAACATCATTGGGAAAGACATCCATATAGTCATCTATAATGGTAGTGATCCAGGTTCCAATAGCGTCCGCTACTCTGAGAGTCATGCTTTCCATCTATTGAAATAATGGACCGGGACTCTTGCTTAGAGTACAGATATGCTCTGCCACAAGGTCTTGTTCACCATGGATGGTGAACCTCATCCCATCATAAAATACACCTATGACTCATCTGTGACGACAGTCGATCTGGGTGTGAACCATAGAAATCCATTCCATGCCTAGTATGAAGTTGTAAGGTTCAATACTGATGACGAGCATGTCCCACATGAAACTCCCTCCTTCGAAACACAGTTCACACTGTCTGAGATAAAGGTAACTAATGAGGAACATCCTGTAGGAACCTCTATGCTAAGTGTAGCTATCTGCGCCTCTACATGAATCTCTAACCGCCATACAAACCACATAAATATAAAGGAGTGGCTGGTACCTATGTATAATACCACCGAATCAAGCATAGAGTAAACACAAAGCGTAACTTGAACCATCTTGTGTGCTGGGGGTCACGAATTCCCATAGCGTGAAGCTGACTGTGTCCCCAACCACCAGCTCCATGAGCCTGGCATGGGCCACATGGTGGTGGCAGTCAAAGGAACTCAAAACTCCATCTCATAATTCCACGTCCTGTCGCTCTACTTTTGCCTCTTCCATGAGGACCACCCTATCCTTGTATCAGGGATCCATGATCACGACACTTCGTCTACCGCTATTGTGCACCCAATTCCTGCCACAACTGCTCGGTATGACTGGTCGGTAGTCCCATGCTAGGTTCCCCGTCCATCATAGGTATAGAAAATACTCTCTCAAACCTATCTCGGTGCTCCATGGTGCCACTTCGGTGTACGACCCTGCCCCTGTGTCTGCTCATGGAAGGGCCTCCTGAACCGAGGTTCTGCTCTCTACTGCCTGCCTGTCACCGAGGACTCTCCTATGAAGCAGCCACTAATTGGCCCTGTCAGTTGGCATCCCTATAACAAGAATACCTCCATCAAGAGTGCCTGCTATAGCACCCTATCATAAGTATTGATGAAAAGGGTCACTACATTAGCACATATCTCCCTGCGAAGACCTGCTCAAACTTCAACACCCGAAAGTAATTGTTGTCGATCATATCCTACGAGTAGCATGTCAGATCAGTAAACCAAACTAAGTACTTCACCATAGTCATCCCCCCTACATCATCTATATAAGTTACTGAATTTGAACAGAGCATACGATAGAGGTGGAGTACTCCTCCCAGAAGAGCTGCTAAAAGCTATCCCACGTGAAAGATGACTTTTCATGGGTCTGTGTAACCAACCTCCACAAATGCCCAAAAGTCCTACAGAAAAGTCTGGAATCTATGGCTACCATTCGGTCCACTGGTGTCCATTCCAGCCTAAAATGTTGGTCCATGAACTATAGCTAGTCTTCCACTGCATGGGGATCCAGGTCTCTGTGAAACTTCTGTGGTTTCAGACGCTGAATGTCTCAGAGTGCACTCATCCTGCGTTCAACCTCATCCTATGTTACCAGAACCAATTTCCGCTCACCATGTAGAAGGAAAACTGCTAAAGTATTAGGCAGAAGGGAATTGCATGAGGGTCCCTGATCTGGTTCCTCGTCGCTTTCCAGGTCATCGTCACGAAATGGAGAGGGTAACATGGCTGGCTCCTGTCATGGGGGCATCCTAAAAATTATCAAGTATTATCATGATCAGATGAGAATATATATATATATATATATATATATATATTTATGTAATAACAAAGGGGAACTGACTCAAAATTAAGACATTAAAATACTAAATCCTACCAGATTCATGTTCCAAAGTTACATGCAACGAGTGTTTCAGTGTGCCGAGTCGACAAGCAGGTTATCAGGGTCCTGGTGAATGGATACATCGGCTACCCATACCATCACTGGACACTCTGACATGAGAGTCTCCCACAACAGATGTCAACACCATTTCCCTAAATCTCAAAAAATTCGTTTTTAGGGATGTCTGAATAATGCCTAAAAGAACGAACCTCCTCTGATACCACTTTTTCATGACCCGACCCTACTGGTTTCGAGCCACAACTACCCCAAGCCCGCCTCCATAGGCAAGGGGCTGGAGACAAGCACCGAAAGAGTAACAATCATGGGTTATCCTAGGCCAATGTACCAATACACACACACACAATACACTCAATGTACAAGTGAAAAGAAAAAAAGAGAAACCAAAGGACAAATAACTATAACCCAATCAAAGACATGCATCACCCTCTAAGTAGGAAAATGTAATGTGCTGAAAAGTAATGAAAGATACTAAACATGAAAAGGGGAAAACATGCACCAAACTAGAAAAGCGCCATAACCCAGCAACTGGTAATAAATGTAAATAGCTGGTGAGTCTCACACTTGAAATACCTACTATGACAACTTATTATAGCATGAGCTCGTGTGTCCTTTACGCTCCACCTTAATCTCAATTGTCTTGTTCGTCATCTGGAAGGGCACACCAAGTTTGGGAAAATCCTAAGTAATGGTGAGCATAAGGATACTTAGATGGATGCCCCTAAATCGTGAGGGATCAACATAGGTACCAAAATGGTGAGCAGTTGACAGAACTAGGAACAGTGAATGAGTATTGTAAAATATAGTGCATCTCAACCCAACAATATAATGGGGGGGGGGGTGGAATCGTAAAACCAAGAGGAACTAGACATGGAAATCACGTGGAATACCCCACTTGTCTTCCCCCCACTCAGAAAGAGAGTAAATGAACCCATAGTGTGGGTACAAATGTAGAGTGTATATATATTCTCAACAAGAAACCTGAACGAGTGCTTAAGGGGATATCCATATTCATGCTCATCAAAAAATACATTGCCAAAAGTTCTAAAGATATCCACCACTGGTTCCCAGTAGTCCCTCATGCCAAAGCCTCCTCCTCGATAAGCCATACAATTATAAGTCACGCTCTGGTAATCATGGAGCAAAGCCACTGACTACCCTCATCGAAATGGGATGTGTCTGAAAGAAGTCGTCAGGTAACCCACTGCCCATCCCAACTAGAGGGTAAACCTCAAAAGGTCATTGGATGACCCACTGCGCAGCCCTACTTGAGGGTAAACACTAGAAAGGTCGTCGGGTGACCCACTGCCCAACCCTACTATAGGGTAAACCCCAAAATGGTCGTCGGGAGACCCACTGCCCAGCCCTGCTTGAGGGTTAACCCTAAAGTCAATATGTAACCCACTACCTAGCATTACTGAAGGGAAAACACTGATATGCTAGTGGGTAACCCACTTCCCATCCCCACTGGAGGGAAATCCCAGAACTAGTCCAATAACTCCACACTGCATGTGAATATAATGGGTGTCTCTAACATCACGATAGTGCGTTGGGTTGGCGTGCATCATAAGATCCTCACACAAAGCCCCATTCATGTTTCCACATTTAATTAGATCTATAATGAGGATCCGCTCACCTGAACCGATTACACCGTTGTAATCCCCGTGAAAAAACATGCGACATAGAATACCTATTCCCTAGAAACTGTCTCCCGATAAAAAAATTTACTCAACGCCGCATTACGCCCACACAACCTCTAGTGGGCCCACACATCTGTCCTAAAAGAAGTCGAGTGAACTGTTCCATCAATATTTCCTTGAAAAAACATGCCAAAATGACTACTCATTCTCCCTGAAAGGTTTTCTGATGAAAAATTCCAAAAATGATGCCCACAACTTAAATGAAGGACCATGGGGCTCACACCTAAACTCAGACATCAATGCTTGAAACCATTTTGGGACCACTTCGTCTCGACGCTAGGGTCGCAATGCCATAGACAGTGCCTTAAACAGAATCTGAATGTGTCCCCTCCATCTGAAAGAAGAAAACTGACATAGTACGTAACAAGCGTGTCGCGCCACCGATCCCCCGTCTTGGGAATTAAAATTTCCCGAGACCACCTAAAAACTTCATCTCGAGCCGGGGATTGCACTAATATAGAGAGCATGAAAAACAAAAACACGTAGTGAATGTAATGGGTGTTTGAAGTCAAGGGGACGAACCCCTTTGACTGGAATGACCTAGGTCGGCCGTTCCGCTCAGCCAGGGCTGGCTCCCGCTGGCCCGCAGCTCCACCAAGCGGCCTGGCCCTTGACTCCCGGTCCCTGCTCGTGCCGACCTGCCCTCGTGGCCGGTCGTGATCTTGCATGGAGACCCATAGAAGGTTGGTCTATAACCCCTCCTCATCACACCCCCGATGAGATCTCTCATCGCTGTCTCCAAGCCCACCCCACACCACCTGGGTCCGTCGCGGCTCCACCTAGGTCCGCCGCTGCCGCCTGGAACGCCCTGTGCCGCTACTGTCGCCCGCCGGACCTCCCTGGATCCTCCAGAAAAAGATGAAAACAGTCGTTGTGACTTTTCATATAGGTGGAGGAGAGATGAGATTATTGTTTAGAGGAATCCTCCTGGGAGAAAATAAAGGGGAAAAGAGGGTGAGATAGGTGTGTTTAAATAGAAAACACTTAATCCCCCGCCCCGTAATCCCCATAACCGAACATTAATCGAGGTCGGGGTAAATCCCCCCTAGGGTAAAATCCACGTTCTAAGTGTGAAGGAGGTCTTGGAAATTTAATCCAAGCCTCGGTTCAGAAGTTACAAATTACACCCTCGGGGCTGCCAAATTACGAAAACGCCCCTTGTGGCATTTTCCACAGAAGGGTCGTGCCCGCGAATGTTACACCCCGCCTAGGGTAAACGCCACGTTCCGGAATCAACAGTTCCATCTGTTTTCCAATTCAAGATACAGTTTAGGAGTAATTCAGTTCATTTGGTGTGTTCAGTGTGAAAGGACTTAAAAATTAATTCCGGCCGCACCGGGTCTTGGAATCACAAGACATCTGAATGCCCATCTCTGAAATAAAATCATCAAAATTTCAAAGTCTTACAGTCTCATAACCCAGATTCTTACAATTTAATTACATCCAGAATATGAAACATTTTTAAATATCATTTATATTTAGAATATAATGATTTAGAATATATTGATATATGAAATGGAAAACACCTTTTATGATGATGGTAGACTGTACGTACGCATAAACATTGTTTCTGTTTTCATATCTCATTAAACACGAGTAAGTGAATAAAATATATGTAAATATATAAACATATAAATATATAAATATATCTACTTTAATTATTATTCCATACATTACATACTTTTTAATATTTTATATTTCAATAATTATCATTGAATGGTGAACGTGGAAATGAATCTCATCATGTCATGGATGTGGGAATCCATACGTATGCGTGGGAGATGATATCATTATATTGATGGTGAAATCATATATAATTGGATGGTATATTATATATAAGATTAATTAATATGTTATATTTATTATTTAAATATTTTATACTAATTATTATACTCATCCAAATAATGAAATTTTGAATAAAAAACTACACCCCACCTTGGAGACGGTAAGTTGTACGTAGGTAAGTATGGAGAATTTTTAACTCATATGATAGATATAATAAAGATCATTGTTGTACAATATTTACAATAACACCTTAGTATTTAAAAGGTACAGGTGCAACTATTTTGGTATAGAAACAACAAATAATGATGCAGTGTAATAAGAAAAGAACTTTGAAATAGGTGATGAAAAAATTATCTCTTCTTCGTGTACTTCCATTTCATTTGATAAAAAAAGCTTTAGGATTTCTTTCTAATCAATGTAAGGCCTCAAGATTGAAGTTAGGGTTGTTGGGAGGATATTTTTGTAGGTTTTATTTGATCCAAATAGCTTTGGAAATTTTAATTTGAGAGAAGGGTACGTAACCTAGTATATGAGAGGAGAGGGCACATTTATAAAAGATAGAAAATTTCTTTTATTATAAAAAAATTTTCAGATTAAAATTGCTAAAAATGATTTCATTTAGATCACAAGGATGGTAAGGGATGAAATATTCTTATCCAATTGGTTTTAAGTATATTTATAACATCATATTATCCTTATTTTTTTCATTTAACAATTAGTTTAATAGTTTTACATTTATCACTTTTCCATGAAATTTTCTATTACATGGTTAAGAAGAAAACTACATTATGGAAATATAACCACAACTAGTTCATTAATTATATATCTATCATTATATATGTCTGTAGGTAGATCAATAGATTTTCTAAAATATTATATCATTTAACAAAATAATATTTTCTTTAAAAACACATTTATGTCAATTTTGTCACTATTTAGTATTTAGTTTTTTAAAATGTTATTAAAATGTAATTAATAAGAATAAAATTCATTTTCCAACCCTAACATGTCATATTAACCTAGAAAATTTTTGGAATTCATCAAAACTCCATCTTTACATTTATATAAAAATTTATAATAACATTTATTTGATTCGTTCATTATTAAGGTAAGTACCGAATCATCATTGTGTCACAAATAAATTTAACTATATAATGTCTAAATATTATAAATAAAATACCATGATGTAGGAAATTATTTTATATTTGTAATGAATATTTATATTATAATTTATCCTATGTGTATTACTATATTAAAAATTTATTAATTATTAATATTTGAATTTAACACTTTTAACCATTCCTTAAATAAAATACAACAAATAAAATATTCTTTCCCAAATGAATAAAAAAGATCATATTTTTTTTATAAGGGTGATATTGGTCTGAAAACACTTAACCAATAGAATTAGGAAATTTGTTGGGGGTAATTTTAATTTTATTTATACCTCCAATTTCCTTATTTATTTTTTACTATGGTAAGTAAAATTCAAAAGATGTTATTCACAGAAAAAGTATTTTTATCCTATTGAACCAAATATTATATACTAATGTCAATAGTGACATTCAAATTTTCGAAATTCAATTCACTTAAGTGGTAACATTTTGTTTTATTCAAATTTGTAAATGTTCATAAAAGGTGGGTAAAGGACGTTAATAAGATCAGTAAAACTATTTATTTATATATGATATATTATAAAATTACTCTAATTAGTTAAATTGACCTAATAGAGGTATTATGTGTCTACTATTACATTAAAATAAATTCAAATAAAAATAATATTTTTTTAAAATTCATTTTTAAACAATAACATAGTGTTTTTCAATATTGATCAAAAATTGAATGTTTTCAAAGAAATTCCAAAAATTAACCCTAAGATAATGTTGATAATCTAAATTAAAAAGTGTTGTTATTTTTACAAATTCAAAATATATATGTTTCATTATTTAATTTCAAATTATTTCTCACTGTCAAAACAAAAAACTGTGTTTTTTTTAAACTAGAAACTATCAAAAGATTGACATGTTTTTATGTTCAATTTAAATTCAAAATTACTAATAATAAAATACATTATATTAAATAATAAAATTATAATATAATTTCTAACTAAAACCACTATAATGATTAATTTAACACTGTTAATAATTTTGATTAAAAAAGATGTCTTAAATTATAATTTAGTATTTTTCACTATTCTTCAAAATTTGAATGTAATTAGAAAAGTACCAAAAATCTATCCCAAATATATTTTATTTTCCTGATTATAAATAAAATTATATATTGTAATATAGAATATATAAAAGTGTCAAATATTGGATTTAAAAAGGGTTCTCCATTACATGGAGGTATATTATTTTTTTTTGATAAAAACATGTTTTATATGAAAAAATTAATATGATCTTATATAATATATGAGAAACATATAATATGATTGATAAAATTATATGGATTATATAAAATAAAAAATTTAGTTAATAATATTCATATTATATTTTTAAACAACTTTTTATTTAAGTCATGGTGGACTCAAACTCGGTGATGTGTTTACCACAAGCTAATTAATTTTATTAAATAGATAACCTATTATGAAATCATGTGGTGTTACATTATTTCCACATTCAATAAGTTTCATCCTCACAATTTGAAATTTTTTTATGAAAATAAATAATTGAAAATTGAATATACAATTGTGGAAAACCCACAATGGAAATAGGGTTAATAAAATCTAGTCTTAATAAGGGGGAAAGGTAAATGAAAATGACACCAAAAAATTATGATCTCGAATATGGGGACATTTTATTCAATTATAGACACATAATTAGTGACAAGAATAATTTTGTATACTAGGTTATTGAGGTCAACATTCACAAAAAAATAAACAATATATGGAATATTGAGGGACTCCAAGCCATTAATATATGATGATTCAAATACCATTAGTTCAACAAAACATATTATTTTAGTATAAAAAATTGGTTTAAAATCCCTTACCCAAAGTTTAAGAATTAGTTACATCATATAATATGGGAAAACCATGACAAGTATACATCCATCTTTCAACAACTTCTACGACGAACTCATCTTTAACTCAAAAAGATAATAGAATTCAAAAATACTCCATTTCTCCTAATCATATAGGGTTCCAAAAATACTGATTTTATAATTACTATATCAGAATATTAAAAAAACTGAATTATACAAATTAGGTATTCATGTAGGCTAGTGGTAGGTGATACACCCTCGTCACCCTTTGTTTTTGGGTCCGGGTCTTGTGGCCTTGCCGGACACGACGTGTTGCCACCCGAACTCTGGTATGACCTTTTTATAAATATCCAAGAAGTTTATTATTTAATGTTATAAGGATACAAAATACTATAAAATGACCAATTAATTCAATCCAACCTTTTGACTTATCCCAAATACTTCTGTTTAAACTCACAGTCCAAAATTTATATGGAAGGTAAACATATTGAAGATCATTTTTTGCACGTAATAACATGTGAATTCCATAATTATGTATTCTCTTAAATCATGTAAAAAATATTAATTACTATAAAACTATTTTGATTACATTTTTACTCCATTATACGTTATATAACACTGGATATAATCATTATATGCATAAATGTTGTAAAATCCAAAAATGATGGAATAGAAAAACAATTAATTATATTCATTGTAGTCATGAATTTGAAATATAATTTCTCCAAAACAATCATATATTATTCCTAAATCACAATATCAATTTCCGAAGGATATTATGGGTTATATTTCCCCCAACCATATATTTTCTATAAAATTTAACATGAAACTTTGTCACATTACTTGGTACAATAAAATATCAAATCCTTAATGTAAACTTACTACAATACAATCCTTATATACATTATAATTATAATAACTTGTACATCTTTTATACAAAACTCAATCGAAACAATTATTTTATAAAAAAGTAAGAACACAAATTATTCGTCTTCATCTAATGTAGTATCATAAATTGATTATTATCCAATATCGTCATTTTGGTATACTATGATGATTGGTAGATTGATTCATGTAGTGTCTCAACTACTAGAAGATGATGCATTTTACATTTGAATCTACTTTCTTACCCTTTAAATCAGGACAATGGTTTCCTTTTTATCAACACTTATAGCATACTCCCATTTACTTCAATAATTTAACAATGTGATTCCTTCCACTATTATCAGATGTGGTAAATTCCTTTTCTACCTTCTTCCCATTATCTAACTTTTTTTTTCACATCCTCTTCTTTTCTTTCCTCCCATAAAATCCATTGGAAGTAATGAAATAAGTACATATATTATTAATACATGACATTATTCTTTCATATAATGAGAATACATGGGAGACTATTTCACAAATAAATTTTGTTTTAAGACTATGAATGATATGATACATCATACTCTTTGGATCATGAATATTGCACAAGTTCTTATTCCTTATATGATGAACCATTTTTAAATAATTTCATAAAACATGTTAGTTTATGATTCAAAATGTATAATTCTTAAAAAGTAAAATTCATAAAATAAATAGAAATGTTTATGAATATAATGAATAATCTTAAAAATGATTTATTTTTGGAATTATTTAATCATATATCATTCATAATTGTTTCTAATGAAAATTTAAATTACCATATGCATATCCCCTTTGAGTGTCATAACCAAGAGTGTTGCAAGGCCCGATGCCAGGTACCAGGACATCCCAGGTCATGACCAAAACTCTGTGTTTGAGTTTTCACTCTTAGGTACTTCTGGGTGAGAGCCTCCACTACTTGCTTGTATCTATACTGGGATGTATTTCATTGAACACTCACAAAATCACTACATTACCAAAATTCTAGGAAGTTCTTCTATACCAATCCTCAATGATTATCTTAGGGTAATTTTCTATAATCATATTTTATCAAAATATTGTTACCAATGTTATTTCTAAACATCCTCTAATACCAACTGTAACTATTCGACCCTAGAAGATCAGGTGCGATGCATTATTTGAATACATTTTCATGATTAAAATGGATAATGTCTTAGTAATCTGATTTTTTAATAGTTTTGGAAAATAAATTACATTAATAATGATATAATAAACATTATAACATACAACACATCACAAATAATTCTTCGAGAACCCCATTATTTCCTTATCATATTCATGAATATAAATTATTATACATTTCATGAAATCTGGGGAAAATAAATTATAAGAAAGGGCTCGTCACATTTGCTCATAAGGGGTAAATAATTTAGTAGAAGATATATACTTTTTAGGAAATATGATTAAAAAAACAACAGACAATTAAAAATAATCATGAGCGTAATTCGGAAAAAATAAATAAGACATTACCATATAAACATGAACATTGATATTTTACATATCGAATAACACCATTTAATAATTAATTTCGTAATGAGGGAATGCATAATGACGAGAATCATAACCACATAGTCAAGGAATCATGACAAGACTACAAATAAATTTTTTTTCAAGGACAAGTTCCAAGACACTTGTTTTTCTAATGAGACCTACCGATGCATCTAGAAGATATATCAGGATCCACCCATCAATTAATAAATCCAATGAATTTCTCATACAATAAGGGTGAAACATAACGTAATAATTTGTATGAAAACTGACATAAAAATTAATATATAGTAGAAGATGTTGACATAGTTGAAAATGATCAGTAAAACACTTTGAGAGAAATACCCCTTTACATGAAATCAATTAAAAATATCACAATTTATAAAGTATTTCATTTAAAAGTTATTTTTCAATAAAAGTGTCCCATTACTGATAGAAATAATTTAATTTAATTAAAATTTTAAAACAATAATGTCCAAATGAATAAATCCCTAAAATCATTTGGAAAACATAAACAACAATTAAATAGATTTTGAAAAATAAATCATTATAAAAATTAAAATGTTGATATAGTTATAGATTCCCTTACATAAAACCTTAAAAGATTACATTTTAAAACAATTTTATGAAAAATGGAAACTGATTAAATATATTTCCAATTCTATACGTAAATATAAACAATCTTATATAACAATGAGATTGAGGAATTAAACCATACCATGTACATTCCATTATTTGTGGGTACATTTTACCTCTTGAATAATGACTAGAGTATGTTATTAAAATATACCAGAACTATTTTAATATTTTTGATATCATACATCATTAAATTATGACTTTATACTATGCATTTAATAATAATTTCCATATTAAAATAAAATTTCTAGTAATAATTGCTTTCTTTATCGTATGTGTTTTAACATGTTATTCGTGATCCTAAACTTATGTCAATTTGTTCGAGAATATAAAACATTATCTATGTATCATATATACTCAAAATATTAATATGTATAATATATAGATATAAGAAATTTAAAACACGGTTTTTGGAGATGGTAGGATGTATGTACACATAAAAACTTTTTTGATTTCATATTATATTAAACAGAAGTAACTGAAAGATATATATTTAAATATATATATGTATATCCATTAGAAATTTTATATCATATATCACATACATACTAATATTATATATTTTTATAGTCATCTTTGAATGGTGAATGTGGAAATTAATCTCATCGTGTCATGGAGACGGTAAGCTGTGCGTATGCACGAGCGGCGATATAATTCTACTAATGGTGAAATTGTATATAATTGAATGATATTTAATATAAATAATAATTAACATGTTAAATTTTTTATTTACATAAATTATATTCATTATAATACTCATCCAAATTATGAATTGTTAAATAATAAACTACACCACTCTCTAGAGATGGTAAGTCGTACTTACGCACGTATGGTGACTTTTTCATTAATAGGATTGATAAAATAATGAATATGTTTATAAAATATTTATAATAAAATCTCATTATATATAAGGTACTAGAGTAATTATTTGGTATGTAACAAACAAATAATGAAGAAGTTGAAGATGAAAAGAATTTGAAAAATATGTTAAATAATTACCACTTTTTCAAGTGCTTTCTTTGGATTTGATCAAAAGGGATCCTTAGGATGGAAATACTATCAAATTATGTCTTATAAGTTTAATTGAGGGTAGTTGGTAGAATATTTGAGTAGGGGTTTCCTGATCCATCTTCTTTTGGAGATTTGAATTTGAGAGAATTGGATGTACCCTATTATAATGGAGGTGAGGGGCACATAAAGAAAAAACATGAAATAATATTTTATAATAAAATCACTTTAGGTTTCTAGTGGATAAAATTGAATTTATATTTAGTATATGGTTTGGATGTTTCTAAATCATCTCATCCAATAGGTTTTAGATAAGTTCATGTCACTATATTAACCTTATCATTTACATTTAACTCGTAGTTAAATAGTATGATATTTATGATATCTCCTTGTATTTTTTATATTATATGGTTAATAAACACATTAATAAATTAATAGAGAACCTCAAGTAGTTCATTGATGATATATAAATCATTATATAACTCATTTACCTAACCATAGATTTTTATGAATTTTAGATCATTTAATTAACCAGTTTTTTCTAAAAACAAATTTATGTAAATTTTGACACTATTTAGTATTTTATGTTTTTAATGTTATAAAACCATTATTACCTCGAAAAATGTTCATTTAATCAACCATATAATGTCACATTAAACTATAAAATTATTTTAATTCTTCAAAAGTCTCAATTTACATATATTTTAAAATTTATAATGCCATTTATTTGATTCTTTCATTTATAAGGTTATTATTGCATCATCATTGTGTGATAAATAAATTTAATTATTTATTAACTAAAAAAAATCAATAAAATAATATTATGTAGGATATATTTATAGATTTTTTATGAATATTTATATTCTAATTTATCTAATATATAACCTTATATTAAAAATGATTCAGTTATTAAACACTGAATTTAACAGTATTAACTATTTTTTAAATAAAATACAATAACTATCTAAATCTATTACATGTTACTAAAAAAATATTTTATTCCTAAGGATTATTTTGGTCGAAAAACACATATAAAAAAAATTAAAAAATTTGTTGATGTAATATTAATATTATTTTTTCCTTTAATTACCATATTTACTTTTAATCGTGGTAAGAAAAATTCAAATACTACTAATAACCAAAAATTATTTTAAACCTATTGAAAACAAATTCACACTGATTTCAACCATGTATCTAGGATTTTTGAAATTCAATTCACAGAAGTGGTAAAATTACGTTTTATACATATTTGAAAATGTTCATAGAAGGTGGTTAAAAGATGTTAAACTGTTAAATAAAATTTTATATATCTAGTGTCATTATAAAAAGACGCTAATGAATAAATTTAGGATAATATAGGTATTATGTAAATATTTTTAATTTAATATAAGTGAAAATAAAAATGTTAAATATTTAAATAAAATTCTGCTTAAAATAATAATGCTGTGTTTTTCACTGTTAATTAAAAATTGAATGCTTTCAGAAAAATGAAAAAAATTTAACCTTAAGATAATTTTAATAATATGAATTAAAAATTAAGAAATATTTTTAAAAAGTCAAAACAAATAAGATTCATTAATTAGATTAAAATTAATTCCCATTGTCAGAACCAAAATGCTTGTTTTAAAAAAAGTAAAAACTATGATAATATTGACATGTGGTTATGTCCAATTTCGATGTGAAATTATTTATAATGACCTAAATTATATTAAATGATAAAAATATAATACAATAATACATTTAAACAAATCAAATCCATAATTTAACAGTTAATTATTTTTATTAAAAAAAATATCATGTAAATTTTTTTTTCACTATTTATCAAAATATTAATGTTATTAAAAAAGTACCAAAAATTTGTCCAAACTAAATTTTTTCCCACTTCTAAAGAAAAATTAAATTTTTTTAAATAAAATATATTAATGTGTGATGTAGTGTATTTAAAAAGGGTTCTCTATTAAAAGGAAATAAAATAACATTTTCTAAAAAATACATTCATTATTTGAAAAATTGAATATGTTCTTATATTATCAATGAGAAGCACATAATATAGATGTTAAAATTTTATGAATTATATAAAATTTAAAATGCAGTTAATACTATTCATAACATCTTTTTAAACAGCTAGTTTGGTAAGTCATGGAGCACTCGAACTCGGTGTGGCATGTAGAACAATATATTGAATTACATTAAAGAGATAACATACTATGAAATCCCGAGGTGTTACAGACATGTTTTTTAAAGTCAAACATTTTTCATACTGATTGTATACTTTACTGAGATATTTATTCACATTGCAAGTTTATTAAATGTTTTTATAGGATTTAATGAAGAATATATTCATGCATGGGATTAGAGAGAAGTTATAATGATTATTCATGAAACAAAATCATGTTTCATTTTAAATGGTTTTGTTTTCTGAAAAAAAATGTATAATGACTAGAAGTATACAAATTATAATATTTGTGTTTTTATGTATATGATATGGAATATTTCAATAAATCTGTAAACATGAATAGATGCAAAATGATAGATGAAGTCAAATTATTAGAATAACTCAAGATTATTTAATTATTAATTTTGGGGACTTATAGTTGGTTCCATAGTTCGGTTTGGATTACTTTAGAGGTTTGGATGTTATCAGGGTGTTGTTTAAGGATCATTTTTAACCAAGAATATTATTATCATATGGAAAACATTTATAGGATTATGGTAATTTTACTATAATGGATAAATGCATAAATCAAATTATATATAAAGAGGTTGATGGATTTGAGTATTATATAAATTTTATGTTACCATTTTTAACTTTTAGATTATACATATCTTGATGGTTTTGTTATACTTTTTTCAGACGATTAATGAAAATTAATCAAGATAGAAGTAAATATATCTTTCACAGCCTTTATATCACTTCCAGATGACTTGATCTTCACTATTATCCTAAAATATTATTTGAATGGTTTTGAACGATTCTGGAGTATTCAAATCACCTGCACAATTTTTTTTGATCTATCTAACAACTACACAGTAATAATAAAAATTTAAGAGTTATGGTATCGTTTCATGAGATTTATAGATATCAACATGACCAACTATACTAAAAATTAAAATTAAAGATGTGAAGTAGATGTTTTATTATTGAATGTAGGACAACATGCCGAAATTGATAGGGAACATGAAGAAGATCCTAATATCTAGATTCATGGTATGAATTATTCTTCTATAAATAAAGAATGAAACACTATTGGATTTATTTTTATAAATGATGAGGTTAATTGATCTATAGTATTGATTTATTAATAAAAAAGTTTTCTATAGTTATTTAATTTATTATGTATAACATTGAATGGTTATATCCTTTCTTATAAGTCATTCAAGAGTTGTGGTAGACATAAGGATGATGACATGTTTAAATTTACTAGTACTCATTTAGTATTGTGAATACATTGTGGTGAATATATTTGAGTGTCAGTTATCCTTATATTCTAATTAAAATATTAATTTTTGGTAGAATAATACTTTATTAACATTATTATAAATTTATGGATAAATTTTAGGGTTCATGTGATTTTGGGGTAATTATGGGTTTTTATATTTTGTGTTTAATAATGAAAGGTATCTGAAAAATATTTAGGTTGAATCATCTTACATTAATTTTGAGGATTTTATATCATTTCAAGAAATTTAAAACAATTATATAATATTATAATATTATTAAAAGGAAAACCCATACAATACTTGAATAATAGGATTTTGAGACGGGTTATTTGTGACAGGGGGTTTCTCCCGTCACAAATAATTTGTTATTTGTGATGGGGTTTGGGGTCTCATCGTAAAAGGTGATGCGCGGTTCGGTGAAGGATGTGTGACAAAGGGCAGGAAAGTTATTTGTGACGGGGGCATCCTCCTTCAAAAATGGTATGTCGGTCGGACAAAATTTGCGACGAGACTCGTCGCAAATACAGGTAGTGGTAAATTGGTTTTTGCGACGGGATATTGTCCTATCCCAAAAGGTGTGTCAGCAGGTAATTTTTTACAATAGGGCCCCTCACAAATATATTTTTAACCACCGACAATAATTAATGATGAAAAATGTATTTTCCATGGGCCATGTCACAAAAAGTTCCTTTTGCAATGGTAATCTCATCGCAAATAGTTCTGTCGCAACTAATCTAACCAATATATACACCCTTTTGTTTTCATTCTCTTCCTCTCATTTCTCACATCTTCTCTCTCTCTAAACTCTATTTTATGAGTGAAAATATATCTGAGTTTAGTTTTTTTAATGGGGAAGTTGTGAAGTCAATCACATCAATTGGTGAACATGTTTAATAGTTTTTTTATTTTAATTAATTGTGTATTTATTTCATTTATTTTATGTTAATTATAATTATTGTATATTAGTTGAAATTAAATTAGATTTAAATGTTTTGTTATCTGTATTATTTTGTAAATATAAATTGACATTATTAATTGTAATTCATAATAATTATTAATAACTAAAAATTAGTAATAATTAATATTTATTAATGAAAATTAGTATTGTCTATAAATAAGTACTTGTAATTAGAAATTAGTAGTTGTAAATTGTAGTTATTAATATCAATTAATTCTAATTTGTAATAGTTATTTTTAATTTGTAATAATTATGTTTAATTGGAAATAATTTCTGTTAATTAGTAATAAATAATAATAATTAGTAATAAAGAGAATAATTATTACTAAATATATATATTTAGTAATAATTATGAATAATTCGTAATAAATATGAACAATTATTAATAGATCATAAAAATTAGTAATAAATAGGAATAAACAGTAATAAATAGTAATAAATTGCAATAATTAGTAATAATTAGTAATAAATAAGAATTATTAATAAAAATTAGGAATAATGAATAATAAATTGAAATAATTACTAATAAATAGAAATAATTAGTAATAAATAAGAATAATTAGTAATAAAATCGAATAAATAATAATAAATAGAAAAAATTATTAATAAATAGTAATAAGTAGCAATAAATTGTAATAAATAATTATAAATAGTAATAATTAGTAAAAATTGGTAATAATTAGTACTAATTAGTAATAAATAGTAATAAATAGTAATAATAAGAAACAAAGAGTTATGAATTGTAATAATTAGTAATAATTAGTAATAATTAAAAATAAATACGAGTAATTAGTAATAAATATGAATAATTAGTAATAAATAGGGAAAATTAGTTATAAATAGTAATTGTTTGTAATAAATAAGAATAATTGGTAATAAATAACCTTAATTAGAAATAATTACCAATAATTAGATATAATTAGCAATAATTAGCAAATAATAGCAATAATTAGCAATTATTATAAATAAATATCCATAATGAGCAATGATTAGCAATAATTAGTAATAAATAGGAATAACTAGTAATAATTTGTAATAATTGGTAATTAGTAATTAATAATCAGTAATAATTACTAATAATTAGTAATAAATTATAATAAATATTAATAATTAGTAATAATTACCAGGAAAGTGTAGTCAGAGATAGAACCCCTGACAATTTATTAAAATAAAAGAAAAGAACAGGAAAAAAGCATTACAGACCCAACAAAGTAATTGTAAATACTCAAAATCACACCCCTCACCACCTCCATGATAAACATACTCTTCCTCAAACATCATTTCCCACACTGAAATCTCGTAGTGCTTTAGAACCTTTGCATACTTCCGCCTCAGATTCAACCGCTCTAGCTCAAGAAACTCTTTGGGAGATTGCATACTTCTGACAATAGATTTGGTAGGCATCAACTTTGTCAAATGGGATTTGTACTTCCTCATCCTTTCTCGCGGAGAGGTAATCACCTTGTCGTGGATCACCGGCAGCACCTTGTTCCCCACTTGGACAATCTCACGGTATGATGGCCTAATCTTGTCCCCATGATTTTCCTTATCACAACCAACATGATCCCCCCATTTCCCATGGTATTGCATCTCTTGATACTTCACTAACTGGATTTACTGAGACTAGTTTTTCATATCAATAATAGCCAAACACCGAGGTTGTTACACCATTGCATGTTCATCATCTATCCCACCATTACACATTACTACATCCTCCTTTGACTCATTTTGCATGCTGCCACTACCATATAAAGGAGGCATCTCATCCCCAGCTGTCGTGCTTAACTATTGAAAACGATTCCCCATGGTTACTGTGATCATCACACCACTAGCAGTATTACCCTGACCACTGCAGCTACCAACAAGATCTTCAATTCTATTATCCTTATTTCCAACAGACTCTATCTTCTTCCCAGCAATAGCAAACCCCTTCTCTTGATTAGAGTGGAAAAAATAGAAATATTAATAATAATTAATAGTAATTAGACATAAATAACAATAATTAGTAATAAATAGAAATATTTATAAATAAATAGGAATAATTAGTAATAAATAGGAATAATTAGTAATAAATATGTATAAATAGTAATAAATAGGAATAAAATGTAATTAAAAGTAATAAATTGTAATAAATTGTAATAATTTATAATAAATTAATTTTTATTATTAAATAATAATAAATAGGAATAAATAGGAATAAATACGAATAAATACGAATAAATTGGAATAAATAAGAATAAATTGTAATAAATAGTAATAAATAATAATAATTAATAATAATTAGTAATTAATGGTTAAAAATATTAATAATATGTAATTATTATTAATAATTTGTAATAATTATTAATAATTAGATATAATTAAAAATAAATAGTAAGAAATAGTAAGAAATAGTAATAAATAGTAATAAATAGTAATAAATATAATAAATAGAAATAAATAGAAATAAATAGGAATAAATTGTAATAAATTGTAATAATTAGTAATAATATGTAATAGTTTGTGATAAATAGGAATAAATAGAAATAAATTGTAATAAATTGTAATAATTAATAAAAATTTATTTGAAATTTATTTTATTAATAACATGATATTATAAATTATTTGTAGGGTTTATGGTATCACATTTGATGATAGAAAGAATGACGATATCCATACGAAATGATAAGTGTCTATGTGTGACTATTTCCATCAGTTTATTCATAATTTCAGAAGAACAGACATTAATAAAGCTTGAGTGATAGAATTTGATGAGACTTGTAGGTCCCACCGAACATAGTACATTTCATCTCGTGTTTGGGATGGATTATGTTTACACTAGTTGGGTGGTGGATTTTAGATGAGATCTTTAGTGGGACGATAGAAAAGGAGGAGAAAAGAGGTGACACATCGCTCTGGAAGCCATACATTTAGTACGCATCAAGGGCATTTGGTAAGTATATTTTTTAAATATTTTATATAACTTTGAATATAATTTTTTTTTTATATTAGAGCATCCTGATATTATAGAGTTCAATCTTTATCGGAGGGTGTATAGTGATCAAACCACTAGAGAGAGTAGAGGTGATCGCCAGTATCAAATTGTGGTTAGTATTATTATTTTTAGTTTCATAAATAACTACATATAACATCTTCATCATTTAAATTTAAATTGGAATTGAAAGATAAATATGAGGCGGAAACCTATCAAACACAGGCTGAGAGTCAGGATCAGATGACTGAGTAGACCTATACCCACCATTTCGATGAGGTGGCATGGATACAGGGGACATAGAATGGCTTTGAGAAGGGTTGAGTAGTTGGTATCAGCTCTCATGTGACACTTGGTACTTATTATGGTACTGTTTCTATGTTGGTGTCCAGTTAGAGAGGATCTAATGAAGAGAAATCATCTTCCCCCCCCCCCACAGTATCAAGAGCAGTTTCATACTCAGTCTGAGCTTTAAGAGAGTTTGCAAAAGTAGCATGAAGAGATGCAACAATTTCAACAACAACAGCAGTAGCAGCACGAGGAGGAGATCTGTCGATGGCAGTTGTAGCAGCAATAACAATATCATGAGCAGATGGAGTACATGAGTTGTCTGACTCATAGTTTAGAGATGAAGTTTCTTCCACCCTCTGAAATAGCTCATCCACCTCCTCGAGATGACAACCCCCAAAGATTTGTTTTTTATGTCAAAAAAATTTTAATTGAAGATTTATTGTAATATGAACTATTTAAATTTTATATTGGTGAATAAATTGAATAAATTTATTTTTTTACATTTATTATTAGTATTATATTTTTTAATATTTGTTTTCTTTACTAATAATAATAACATTTTATGATTTTTTAATATTTTGTTTGTAAATATTGAAAATTGTAATAATTTTTTATTTTCTTATTATTTTATAAAAGTAATATTATTTATTTATTAATCATAATTTTATGAAATATATATTTTTTATTGTTATATTTTTAATGTTTATTTTTATTTTATAAATAATAATTTTTAATTTTTATATTATTTTAATAATAGTAATTTCATTTTTTCATTAAACCTAATTTTATTAAATATTTTTTTATTATGTTTAGTATTTGAGATGGGACCACTTGTCATGGGCTTCCATCACAAATTATTTAAATATTATTTTTTATTAATAGTATTTGTGACCGGACGACCATCCCATCGCATATACTATTTGGGACGGGCCCAACACAAAAGGTTTATATATATATATAACGTGAATAATCAGAGGATTATTAGCGACGAGCACATAACAGAAAGTATATTTATATATAATGTATATAATCGGAGGATTATTTTAAACATGATAGTTCCTCGTTGCAAATAATTTTTTTTGTGACGGGCCCGTCGGAAAAAAAATATTTGTGACGTCATGTTCTGCAATGGGCTACTTGCAATGGGGCCCTATCGCTAAATCCAATTTGTGATGAGATCCTACCACAAATAGCCCATTGTGAATATATCTAATTTCAGTAATAATATGATTGGTGAAAACCCATCACATTCTATGGGGTAATTGGAATCAACCCCACAATCAAAGGGCGACAAGTATGCATCACCTACCACATGCTTATGGGATGTCTCTAGTTAGTATAAATGCATTTTTTTGTTAAAATAGTTGATTGAATAAGGTGAAACTATTTTTTGGAACCAGATATGATCATGGTTTATATAAATATTGGAATTTTATTTGATATGTAAAGGATGAATAGTATTTTTGAAGAATCTTGGATTTTATTGTTGACATAGGAAAATTGATTTTATTATAGAAATTGTTAACCTAGATTAGAGAATTTTAGTTATGGTTATTTGTTTTGTTATGATACATTAATAATTATTGATGTTATTTAGAGATAATTTTTAAAATTTATCCTCTAAGAAAATGTTATAAATTATTTTTATTTTATTTCAATTTTAGTTAGGATTATTTTGATCAATTTTAAGGAAATTTTTTTATAATAGTTTATATAGAACTTATATATTTAGAATAAATTTTGAAGACTAAATGTAGTTTTTCATAAAGGAATGTATTTTTTGGGGAATTATTAAAAAAAAATTGGTTTTGGTAAATGTATATAGATAATAGAAATATATAGCTAATCTGTTTTTGATAATGAGATTCTTTTGAAGTTGATTCTAGTGCTTCAGGTGTTACCAATTCATTATTAATTCAAATAGTTTCTATAAAAAATAATTTTTTTGTGGAAATTTATTAAAGTACTAAACTGTACTTGTTGAGTAAGTGTATTTCTTTGTGATTTTCCTAAGGTAGTAATATAATTCTAAAACTCTATAGAATGTAAAATGAACCAAAAATCATATGTTCTTATTTTTATCAATGAAATTTTTCCATAACAAATAAATTTTATCATGATGGTAAAATTTACATGATCATGTTCTCTATCACTGTCCATTAGTCATTGATATGTTGTTTCTCTACCATATCCAGGATTTATAAATTGAAACCCGACTATTATTTATCATAGGTGATCTTCATACTTCTCCTTTTGTCATTAAATGTTGTTGTTTTATTAATAAATTTCTTATGTGGTCCTCATGTAAAGGTATTTTGAAAACTCATAACTCATTTTTTGACCCTGAATAAAAATTTATATGTTGAAAGTTATTATATGGGGACGATGTGACATCCCGAGATTAAAAAAAATTACATTATAGCGTACATGTTATGCCAAATCTAATTTAACTGAATGACTATATATTATTATTTAATAAACTAGATATTAAAAATGATATTATAAATAGTTTTAATTGGTTTTTTACCTCCTTTTGTTAGAGAACCGATATTGGATATAGTTTTTGACACATTTATAATCTATTTTTGAAAAATTAAATTATTATTTGTAATTTAGATATAAAATTTTTTTTGGATCGTTTTTGGTAAATTCCCTAATAAAATTATTATTTTCATAAATAACAAGACATACTGCATTGTAAATCGAAACTTCTTTTACATATAACATCTTATTATAGTTATTATATTTTTATGAATTTTTTTATTATATTTTTATATATTTTAAGCACTAAATTCAAATATTTTCATCTGAATTAATTTAAAATATATATTATATATAATAACACTTCAATGTTTTGAACATTTCTCTTCATAACTAACATTTAATTTTTGTCTATGAAATTAATTAAATAAATAATTTCCTGAATACAATAAAATTAATAAGGTAATATGTTTCAATATTTTGAATTATAATTTCTTAATTAGGTTTTATGTTCAACTTAATTTTTATATATAAAAAATATATGATGGTAAAAAATTATTTAACATAGTATGAGTAAAATTTTGACAATGGTAAAAATCAAAATATAAAAGATTAACATACCCAAAATCTACAATAGTTATAGGATAATTGAAGTGTTTCCAGACCATTATCATCCTATAAATCATTAATTACAATCCAATTCCTGGGAATTTAATTCCACCTCTATATGTCTAGTTTTTAATATAAAATATTTAATTAATTAATCACATGAACCCATATATCCTCAATTATATATAACAACCCTCACCTCCCCATTTCAATCCAATGAGCCTTATAACTCCAAATATATCTACCAAAACCTATAATACTCACTATACCCATGTTCATGTGATGTAGGTGTCACCAAAATACCGAATCAAAGGTCCATCATATTCGTTCAAGGAGGGGATATTCAATAGGTAATTTTTCAATGTACCTATTTTAATATATTTTATTTATCTAATTTCACCATATCTCTTTCAGCATTTAATGAATGATATTTAAAAAATCATTTAAATAATGTATTTTTATTTTTCTAATGGAATATATCACATCCAATTACATTTTCAAAACGTAATATTCAATGAGAGAAAATTGTTTTCAATGTTAGTCCAGCTAATCTGCATTATGAATAGTGTTTTTATTCTTTTTCCCTTTACTTCTACATTGAATTTCGTAAAACCATTATTATGGTAAAATAATATTTTAATATATATATAAAACCTATTTAATAATATTTAAATGATATATTAAAGATACATTCAAGCATTCCAATTGTTGATTATATGATACCTTCATTTGGGAATGTGTGGACTACCACCATCTCAAAATGATTTGATTTATTCACAAATCACATAGACTGTATTAAGAATATTATTAGTATACATATAATATATAAATTAAATAGTAATTATAAATTAATTGTGTTATATGTGTATACATATTTACATACATTTCATTTAATATTTTTTCTTTTTATACAACATTAAAAACAGAAATAGCATTCATTCGTACATACATCCCACCATCTCCATTAATAATGTTTTTTTCTTCAAATATTATTATATAGAAATATATTAGAAATATATTATAATCTTATATAATTTTTTAATTCATATATGTGATGGGATTATGATTTCATGGACAATTGACATCATACCAAGTTCATTTTCAACTCAAGTACCGAATATTGACATAACGTCTGTTGTGATTGTATATAATTATGTAATTTTCATAACATGGTAATTAATGACATAAAAATAATAATAAAGATGAATTTTTTTTCATACAAGTATAAATTATCTTCTCTTTATTATCCAAGATGAACAAGGAACATACGTTATGAGTTAGACTAGAGGAATGGTAATTTCATACCCCAATTTCCATTATTTGGGTTAAACATATACATCATGATTATGTCTTTAAAATGTTATGTGTAAAATTAATTTTTAAAACCATATATTAAATTTCTAATATTTTCATTCTAATTTATAATGAAAACACATAATCGATCTATTTTATTAACACATTGATATTTATAAGGGACATCGTCTCAATCTCTATTCACAGAGGCATGTTATTTAAGTTATACACCACAATCAATTTTAAGTTGTTTAATAAACCCATTTGAATTTTAATTTCACTAAAAGACCTGTAATATTAATCGTTAAATATTAAGTATTTGAATTTCCTTTAAAAATGAAAATTGAAATGTTTTTTAACATATATAGAGACAATGACATCTCTCTCACTATACCAATTATTTTATATTTGTCTTCCTATATAAGACTTATGAATTGTATTAATGGAATTGAAGTACATTATTCAATTTTTGGGTGTTTCGCTATTAATAATTGTTTTGAAATAATATTGACAATTTAGATATTACAAAAATATTTTTTGTGATTGAAAATTAAAATTTATGAGTGAAATGTTGATAATTACAATCTTTTATTTGTTATGATTATATAATGGTACCTCGAAATTTGATAGGTTGTTTTGTGATAAACCAACGAAGGGTGGTTATGTGATAATCCAAATACATGTGGTTTAGTGGTAAAAAAAGGATGAGTGGTTACATTATAACCTACAATTCATTGGGTATGGAATCCATTTCTATAGATATTCCATTTGTAAGAATGATATGGTTGTATGCTGATAATACGATTATTCCATTTACATAAGATTATGTCCCATTTTAGCGTTATATGTTATATGTGATTTAAATGTTTTTTTAGAAATCTTTTTATTATGAAAAGTGTAATAAATGAGTTCATATCCAGTGAAGAGTATTTAATATTTTATAAAGTTGAATATAGCTATATTATGAAAAATTATTCTTGGTATACATGTTTTTGAATGATTAACAATTTTATTTCTTTTTGTTTACCACAATAAGCATTTTATGCCCTACCAATGTTATAAATTTTTTTTCATGATTTAATGTATTATAGAGTCAATTATTTGATCAATTAAATGTTACGATGATTAAACATGAAACAAAAACATTTTTAATTTTAAATGTTTTTATTTTATGTAAAAATCAATAGTAAGTAGAAGTGTCTACATTGTAATATTTGTTTCTTAATGTATAAGTTATGGAATTATTATTTAAATATCTAAGCAGGAAAATATCCTCAATATGAGATAAAGTATAATTATTTAGATAAATCATGATTATGTAATGTATATGGTAAGGGCTTTATACATCTTTTAAATAAATGTAAACTCTTTACATGTTTGATTTTATTAATATATTAGTCAACTCTGAAATTTTTCATACAAAAGTTTTGATAGTATCCAATCAAACTAATGAAAATATCAACCCCATGTATGTTAGATGGTGTGGGACATTCAATGACAACAATGTTTTTTTCAAGGTCAACTAATAATCCATCCTTGGAAAATATATCCCTAAAAAATAAAATTCATGAATCCATAAATCACACATACTAAATTTCCACATAAATCGTCCCTAAAAAGGGTCTTTATAATGATCCACAATTATGTCACATGGTCCTCATATATTATGGAATACACTATAATATAATAAATCAATGGCAAAAAAAATCTAGATGTTACTTGTATAATCTATTCATTATATCTATAAAAACCAAGGTTTCATTTGTCAGTCCAAATGGAATTACTATAAAATCGTAATGTCTATTCTTATTATGAAATTGAGTCATTAAAACGTCTTCCATATTTTCTACAAATTATTGATATCCAAAATGTGGATTTATAATTGAACAAAATATTAGGATCTATGAAGATTAACAATAAAGACATAAATGTGATGCATAGGATGATAGTATTCTATTTTAAAATCATTGATTTTACTATAATAAATACACAACATCATGCTTCTATATTTCATAGTAACAAAACGGACATCGTCTTCCCATGGTGGAACACTAGGAAAAAAATCCATTATTACCAAAATCATATCATTGTGTCTTAAACTATACTAATTCAATAACGAATATTCAATAAGGATTCTTTTATATTTTCCAAGAATCAGGGATTAAATCAATGAAGAATTTAACCTCACGCTTTATTGGATGTCCATGTAATAACCAAATAAATAAATCAATGTATTCCAGCACAATAATTACTTCTTAAATTTATATATTACCTCCTTCATCAATAGATATTGAATTATATTTTTCCACTAGAATCTCATTCATTAAAACTACATGGGTTAGATAGAGATAATGATTATGTGAGGAAGCATCTTCTCTAAAGATGAGGAATTATACATCTTCCTAAAAAATCATTTTTTCCTACCACTTGAAAAAAATCATGAAATAATATCCATACTAAGGATTTTTTATAAGTAAACCACAAGAATGATAACAAGTTTATCGAGAAAATAATAGTTAATAGACATTATTGGGACAACAAAATACATTTTTGTTTCAATGATATTCCCCATATAGATTTTGTCTAGAAACTCCGTTATTAAATAAAATGTGAAATGCATAATTTTTTAAAAAAATTGGTATGATATAAAATAATATGATGAACTAGAATCAAATATTGAATTAAATAAATTTTAATATAGCATTAATGTAACTTCCACAACCTTATTTGAGATATCTACCTCTAATGTAGTTATTTTATAACCTTGTTCATCTCCCCTTGGTCAATATTTGTGGTATATTACCTTGAAACATACGTATTTTTTTCATGTTTCTCCATCTCCATGACATTGTAGCAATAAATATTAGTGTTTTCTTTCTTCCAATTCTACACTTTAACATTATGACCTCATTCATTACACATATATAAAAATTTAATTCCATTCATGCATTTCCAATGATGATTTTTACCACAGTTCTCACATCATGGAAGTGTTTTCATCTCCATCTTCTTTATGGATGCCTTCCCTTTGTCCTAATTCTCATTATAACTATTCTTTACTAGGTTTTACATATAGATATATGATATAGGTAATTATATATCCACATCGATGACCCATAAAACAATCGCATTGAATGATGAATTTTTTTGTGAGAAGTTCCCTTCATTGATGTAGATTAATCCCTTCAAAAAAATATCATTATTTTTCTCCGTGTTTTATATATAATTTGTATCATACATTGTTAGCATTGTATTGGTATATTCTTAATCAGTGATACCTTCTTCATCTTTTTTCATTAATCTAGGGAATATTATATTCATCTCACTTTTTTTATCATTGTGGAAGTACTTATTGACAGGTATCTCTATAAATATTTTCCAATTGATGAGTTTTATTTTTTATATTCTCTCTGGTACTCTAGATAAAGGACCGCCATTAATCAGAATCACCTTAGAGATTGGTGACTGTATGTGTATCTTTTTTCATTTCACTACATCCCATTGGTTAAAATATATTCTTCATCAACATAATCCATTTCTCATATAAAATTGTACTTGTTGTCCCATTAAATGATGTGGTATTATTCTAAATTAATTGATCTAGAATAAGATATTCCCTCTATGGAAGTGGTCATCCATTTAGAAATCAATATTTCTCATAACATGATTATGTTTTCCTAGAATAGACATAATTTTCTCTATTATAGTACCAACTATATTGGTCTTCATAGTAGAAAAATCTAAACAGATTCTATGATTATTGATACCATTTGTCCTTCCACTAACCATTTCCAAAAAATAGAATATATTAGATTATATCATAAAATCCAAATGTATAATTATAAATTATACATAATATAATTTTTTGCCTTGTAAATATTATAATCATTATCATGGGTTTATTTAGGTACATCATTACTTTTAAATCATTTATTAAGGCTTGAAAAGAAAAAGTGAATTATCCAATGTAAAAACCCATGGTGTGTCAAACCAGGTGTTTAGTTAGGAGCCTTTTCATGTACCATGTTATGCTGAGTCATCCCTGATGCACCATGTTTGATTTTTTACCCCTAGGTACATTTGTGTTAGAACCATGTCCACCTATAGTATCCAACCATAGAAAAATTAATAGGAATACTAATATAATATCTACCTTTACAAAATTATAAGATTATATCTATACATATCCCTAAAGTCTACCTTAGTGTTATGTTAACTAATCTATGTTCTCTTACTATAGTTTATACGTTTTCTATTGAACAACATATGATAGCAATTGTAACTCCCCAATGATAGAATATTAGACCCAATGTGTTATTTTGTAACATGGAAAAGATTTTAGGGAATCAAATCCTGAAGGACTGATCAGTTTAGCTAATTTAGAAAAATAAATTACATACATGATACTCATATTATATTCGGAAATGGAAAAATAAACATGATATATACTAAAATGAAAAGAAAAATATCATTGAAATATTATTCAGTGATTTATTCTTCATATCATAGATAATGCAAGCACAATAAGTGTGAGTGAAAATTCATAATAATGGTATGTAAAATAGAAAAAAATATTTAATTGATAAGAATAATAAAAATGTAAAGGTAAAGAACTGATAACACATTCTATAGAATACCTAGATAACATTGTATCAACAAAGAAGGCTAATTAACTGAAGAACATTCCATTTTAACAATAAAAAAAGAATCAGATGAATCTATAGATATTATAATAAAAATTCACGTGAATAAATAATTACTGAATCTATAAAAAAATGAATTATTGGTTTCAATGATTATTTGGTATATTGTACCTTTACCGTTATGATTTTTTAGAGGATGGTTTATAACATGTTGGTTAAAAACCCATCTAATTTGGCCTACCAATTCATTTCATGTCACATTCTAGCCCAGGTACCCTAATAACCAAATAACATAGCTGACTCAGACATGTCCTGAACAGCGTTCCTGATCCCCATGTTTTGGAGAATGGTAACTCGAATCATACAACATGTTATTTGGAACGATTTCACCTCAAAACATTATAAAAGTATATGAAAAAAATATACATAACAATGGAATGATCCATTGAGATTAAAGTTCTAGAATACAAAATGACAAAAAATACCAATATACCACAACCCAATGTAATAAAATGGTTATGGAACCCAACTAAATGTCTCTAAGGAAACCACACACAAAGATCACTATTCAGCAATTGGATAGTTTTTTATGATATGTCTTAACATTGCCCGAACCAGGGAAATGAATGTCTACAAAGACACGAGAGAAAAAGTATAGTGTGAGCCTAATTCCAGTAGGATACCGCCAAAGATTCCATAATCGATTCAAAATATATATTATCCAAATAAAATTATTTCAATTTTATAAAATAAAAAGTGCATCCATTTCAAATACACATATAATCAGAACATTCTATACATTTTCAAATGATGGGAAATACCATTATAGAAAATGAATTTATTTACATGAGAATGGATATTTATAAAATAGAGACTTATGTAAAAAATTTATATAAAATTGTATATATAAATTCATCAAGAATGTAATTAAGTTAAAACAACATTAATATACATTTATATGTGATATATAAATATACTAGAAGGAAACATAGTAATCTATAAAAATGTATAATAGTATTAACCAGCTATTGGATTCTGCACCATCAAAATGGGACACATAAAACTGAGTATACTCACATCACCCAAACACTGGATAGAGGTGACTCATCCTCCTCCCATCGAGGATGTGACCCACCACAGGTATTATTTAGAATGTTTCCATGGTGTAGATTGTATCCATGTAACTCACCAATTATCTAAGGATTTTATGTGCTCTTATGTGATATGAATTCTATTTTAATACAAAATTAAATAAATTAAATCCCATTCTTCTAGGTCAAAAATTCAAATATCATTTCCATTTCAAACTATATTTTATTTTATTCAAACAAAATCCTCTTTATCAGGACAAAACCACCGATTTTAAATCAAATCATATTAAACTATTTTAATGGGTTTGAAATCCCTTAAAACTGATTCCATAATTTCCATAATAAAATTTTACAGTTAAATTCAACAATCTAATTGGGAATTTTTTCATCAAATTAAAATTTTAGAATAAAAAATATAAATCATCACATTTCCACAAAACCATCCCAATTTTATGGAATTGGGGGTTTTAAAAATTCCAATGCCAAAACCAATTCAAATATCCCATTTAATTTGAATTTGGTTTTATCAATTAAATTGAACAAATGTTTACGAAATTTTAATTATTTAAATAATTAAAATAAATAAATCAATGTACTTGTAATCAAATTGGACAAATCAGAATGGATCAACCTTGCTTTTCATGAAACAAGACATTCTCAGCGACACCCATCTATTTGAAAGAAGGTGTAGAATAGCATGAAAATAAAACTAGAAGCAAGATACAAGACAACAAGGCATAGATAAATCAATTACAATATGATATGTAAAAAACCCTATAGAGGATAAAGATAGAAACATGATGAAATAGGGAGAACACTTACACGGTAATCCACCTACAATAAAAGGATAATTAAAAGAGTATCAGATTGATCAGGGGGGATGAGAGGATCTGGAAAATTACTAGGAACGGTTTTGGTTTGAGAGTGAGATGGTAAGGATATAAAAAGACCCTGTGTAACTTCTAAATGGGGGACTTAATTCTTATTGTGGGCCGGGTCACAACATGTACCTTAGGAATACACTGTTTGTCCATGCTAGATATGTTACGCCAAAAAATCAATTACCCGAGTTAAAAACATGCATTTTTTAGTCACGTCTTTAGTCCACGATCATAACGTATACCGTATGTACCTGACGTGTTTCATCTCTATAACCTGCATAAAAACTAGGACACCACATCAACATAATATGAACAAATAAGGAAGTTAAAAAAATGGATAACGTACCCAATCAAGGTAATGGGATGTTACAACCTCCCTACCATAAAAGCATTCTACCCCAAGAAATCCTATAAAGAATATCCCATGACAAAGAGACTTGGTCACTCATTCCACAACAGTGCCTCTCATTCCCAAGTCTCGTGACAATCATAACCATGTTACTATAGTTCCTGAACTAATTGTATTATACTCCCATGAAGTATCATAGCCATAGAATCAACTATTCAAACTAAATTTTGATAAAATGATAAATTTGCCACAATATCAATATCACCACTCCTCAAAATGTGAGATGGATCAGATAGATAAATTATTATCTAGGATACATGGAACAAGTTTTGTTTCAACGTAAGTTGTGCTTGAAATACAAGAGGACAATAAAATCCTCACCTAATCAACAACCTCAAAAAGTTCCCACAAAACGGGGAGAATCATTCACATACCTCGAAATCCTTTGAAGAAACATTCAGTGTGAACTATTTCTGAACTCCTAATAACAAACTGAAAACTCTAAAGTTATATTGCATCGACCAACATATGAATTATATCTGCTCTGTGGTGTCTACATCCTCTAAAGAATCAGATGACTCCTAGCTATCATCTCTTGAACCCATAAACATTCACCAACTCAAAAGGTTGATATGTTGACACCAATTTTGTTGATTTAAAAGTAATTTTATGTTGCATTACCTTTTGACAGGGATTATAAACTTTATCTGCAGGGAATTCAAGTTTTGGTAGGTCTCTAACAAAGTTCTTCCTAGTTAGTTTTCTATGTGAATGTACATTGTAGGGTCCTAATATTCTGTTCCAAAGATAAGTCACTTTATGAAAATCATTTAAACAAGTAATATTTTTCATAGCTAAATAATTTAAATCAACAGCATAAACATTTTCATTTCGCAAAGCAGAAAATACTAAAGCATTTTTAGAATTAAAAACATTGGAAGAATCATTTTAAAATTTAACATTGAATTCATCATCACATAACTGAGAAATACTTTGTAAATTATACTTATGTCCATCAAAAAATAGAACCTTAGAAATAAATACTGAGTCAGTGTTACCAATATGGCCTAAGATGATGATTTTCCCTTTACAATTATCACCAAAAGTGACAAACCCTCCATCAATTCTGACTAAGATATTAAATCATGAGAAGTCTCCTGACATATGTCTTGAGCATCCACTGTCCATGTACCACGTATTTCTAAAATAGATTTTTAAGTAGATTCCCTACAAAACAGATTTAGATAGGAAATGATTTTGGTACCAAGATTTTCTTAGGTCCAGACAGGTTACCCAATACAACTTTAGTTACCCAAATTTGTTTTATGGGTCTCATTAAATTTGTAGAATCAACAGATTTTTAAAGATAAAATTTATTAGATCCTTAAATATGAATATAACTGGTTGAAGCATATGATCATCCAGAACTATAACAAACCATATTCTGTCCATATTTAGGAATAAATTTTGTTTTGGTAATTTTTATTTGTCCAGGTTGGTATCCTATGCCAGTAGTATATCTAGGTGAAATCTTCTTACCTAGAATTTGAGTAAGAGTGTCTTTGCCATATGTAAACTTTTCTATGTCCTTCCTGTGTTGCTCATTTTATAATTTCAGTTTAGTGTTTTCTATAAGCAACATATCATTCTTTTCCATTTCCATGTCAAGATCAAATTTATGTTTAATAGTTAGAGAATTCTGTTTCTTTAAACCATTGTATTTGTCTTTCAGCTCATTACAGGTTTTGTCCAATATATCTCAGTATTAAAATAGTTCATATTTTGACATATTTTCAGAATCAGAATCATATCCAGAATAATAAGAATTAAAAGCCGGAGTTACATATGTTACCCCAGAATTGTTTGTCATAAAACACATATTTGCCTTATTTCTTTCTTCAGTCTCAGAAACTTCAGATTCACTGGAGCTATCCTCTAAATCACTCCATGTAGCCTCTATTCCTTTCTTGTACTTATTGTCCTTATAATCATATTTCTTCTTGTATTCCAGCTTTGGACATTCTTCTTTTATATGTCCTTTTCTTTTGCATTCATAGTAGACAACATCATCAGATTTGTCAGATTTCTTCAAGTCCTTTTTCTGGTGTCCCTTGTTGTTGTACTTACCTTTATAATGTGATTTTCTGAAAAAATTCTTATTTTTATAAAACTTCTTAAATCTTCTGGCTATGTGAGCCATTTCTGCGTCACTGTCAGATGCACTTTCACTTTCTTCACAGCTTGAGCTATCACTTACATCTTGATGTTTCTCCTTATCCTTATTCTTTGAAGTGGATGTCTTAAAGACAACTGACATCCTTATTGGTTCATATTATTCTTATTTTTTTACCTTATGCTCTTCTTCATACATCATTAACTTACTAATAAGTTCCTTAACTGTCAGTTTTCCTATGTCAAAAGATTCTCTGATTTAAACCGAAGTGCCCCTCCATCTTTCAGGTAGGCATCTCAAAATTATCATGATCTTCTCATTTGATGAAACATCCATTCCCAGTGAGATCATTGTATTCACAATTTCATTAAACCTGACATACATATCAGAAATGGGTTCATTAGGCTTCATCTTAAAATTATCATATTTAATAGTATAGGTATTCATTCTCATTTCCTTAACATTAGTTGTTCCTTCATGAGAAACACCTAAAGTATCCCAAATTTCATAAGCAGTTTTATAAGTAGATATTCTATTTAATTCCTCATCACCTAAGGCACAATACATATCATTCATAGCTTTGAAATTATTAATGTGAACTGTCTTAATAGATTCATTCCATGTAGATCTAACAGTAGTGGGAATTTTATATTCAGATTCTACAGAAGTCCAAATATCAAAACCCTTGATTTCTAAATGAATTTTCATATTAATCGTCCACTGAGCATAGTTGTTTGCATTAAAAAATGGTGGTATATTAGTAGCAACACCTTCAAGTCTGTTATCCATGATAACTAGGTTGAAACAAAAATTTGAAGAGATCAAAATTTAGAAATAACAGAACATTTAAGAACATTAAAATACAACTACAATCATAGTTGAAAAACAGAGTACATTAGAAAATATTTTGACCCTCTAATACCAAATGTTGGTCGGAGTGGATACTCATTGGGGGGGGGGGGGTGAATTGAGTTCCAATTAAAATTTCTGCATAAAATCCATTACTAAAAATCCCCCGATTTAAAATACTAATTGAATTGTAGTGAATTTGAGCTAAAGAAAACTCTTAGTTTGGTTCTCAAAGGATTTATTAATTCCCAGTTATTCTAATCAGAAGATCATATTAGCTTTTGAAACTAACCTAATAATTTGAAAGTAGTGCAAATACTTGGTAATTCAACTATCAGAGAAAATATGAAAAACTGTTTAGGATTGAATGAACTTAGTAGCAGAATAAAATTTTATAGAGAAAAATAAATAAAGAACAACAGATATAACCAAGAGTTTTAGTCTCGAGCCGAGACTTAGTCCTCTATAAAATTTATATAAATTAGATCCACACCCCGGACCGGGGTTCACAATAGTTTACAACTGTCCAGGTCAAAAACCTCTACTACAGTTCTACGTGGGAAACAAAACAATAGCAAATACAGATGTCCAGGTCACACACGACCTCTACCACTATCCACTGTGGTAAATAAAAGATGTAAGGAGTTTGAATGAAGATTTACAGATCCTCCAGTTACGGATCAAGAGAATGTGTGTGTAAAAATTAAAACAGAATATACACACTACTTGTGATGTAAATAATAAATCACAGAGCAAGATAAGAGTTTAGAAGGGCTCTAGTGATTGCAGTGTAGCTCTGGACTCCTTCGAATTTGATCTAATGTGGTTCTACATCCTCTTCTGGTTTTTGTCTGAAAAATAGAGTGTCGTCTGGTTAACATCCAGGTTCAATGACAGTGAAGAGTAGTTGATGCTGTTCTTCAAAATCTTTGTGAATTTACACAACTCTTCTCGAGTAAGCGTGAGTGTGTATGAGATTCTATGTATTATTTTTCTTTGTTTCACATGTATATATCTCTATGAGCTCTTCTTGTATATCGCATGTCATCTATCTTGACTCTCTTGCAGCAACATGAACATCTTCTATTTATGGCACAAGCTCCGTCAAAAGTAATTATTTCTTTTTGCAGGTACGAGGTACGGTACCCTGACATCCAACAACCTTCATTACATAAATGACAGAGCATTAAAATATACCGAATATGACCGTTGGTTAGATTAAATAAATATAAAGAAATTAAGGCATAGTAGGATTCTCTGGAATGGTAGCTTTGGATATCGGTAGCCTTGAGTAACGGTAGCCTTTGTATCGGTAGACTTTATGTCTGTCGGTAAACTTGATTGGTAACTTGTCTATATCAATAGTATTGATGTATCGGTAGGCTTTCATAATGCTAGAATTGTTGTACTGGTGACTTGTTTGTATCGGTGACTTGTCTGCATCACTGACTTCATGTCTGTCAGTAGTCTTTGCATATTGGTGACCTTCACGTATCGGTAGGCTTTTCATAACAGTGACCTTACCGTATCGGTAGGCTTTTCATAACAGTGACCTTCATATATTGGTAGGATTTGCATAACGGTGACCTTCACGTATCGGTAGGCTTTGCATAATGGTGACCTTCACATATCGGTAGGCTTTGCATAATGGTGACCTTAACGTATCGGTAGGCTTTGCATAACGGTGACCTTATCATATCAGTATGCTTTGCATAACAGTGACCTTCTGTCTATTTAAGCATTCTATTGGAAGAATGGGTTGAGTTATAATATAACCATTCAGTAACCTAATTCTCTGAAGATAATATAAATATGGTAATATATGAATATGTGCATGGTGTACATAAATACAGAAATAAATAAATAATCATTAATTAATAGAGGAACTATCAAACTATACTTGAACATAATTAAGATTATCAAAATATATATGAGCATAATTAAAAAAATGATTGAGCATAGTTGGTATTATTAATATATAATCGAGCATAGTTGGGATTATTAAAATATAATTGAGCATAGTTGGGATTATTAAAATATAATCGAGCATAGTTGGGATTATTATAAGATAAGTTCAACTAATTCACCCAGAGGGCTCAACATATCTAATGCTACAGAACACATCATCATGCAATTGACATTGAAAAATCATCTAGATCATAATAGATGTCATCTTAAAACAAGATAATGAAATCTTAGTTCCTTTTTTCATGAAATCTAAACAGATAATGATAAAATAGAGCCATCAAATTCCACTATTCTGAGGATTATTTTTCTGCATTGGTTGGATTCTTCCTACTCAACACGTGTACAATGAAATTCCCTTTACTTGGGGTATAAGAAATTTTTTTTTCTAAATACCATAGGTAATCCACCCAATGAATCATCTGAAGATTAATTTTTTTGAGAGAATATATAACTCGGGATTTTATCGGCTGAATACATCGTTAAAATTTCTCCAAATTGTAGTGTCACCAACACATAATTGTGTTCATCACCACTAAAACATTCTATTAATGGAATGATCCATAAGCTACTACATGATCAACCTATATAACAATAAAGACCATTCTTGAAGCTGATGCATCGAAAAAACCACATGGCCTTCCCAGATTTTGGAAGTGTCAATTCTGGCTTAGTATTAAATAGATGTTTCAATTAAAAAAAGAATTCTGAAATTTATCATTTCTCACAAACTCTACCTCCTTCTGAGTTAGTGCAGTAATCAGAGAATCTATCTTCGAGAAGTATTTCATAAACACATATTAATATATAGCTAAAACCATGAAGATACAAATCCCAATGATATTTCGTGGTTTCTCCCAAGTCATGGATGCCTTATATTTATCATGATCAACTAATATTACCGATTCAAACAACACGTATACACAAAATATCCCTTATTGAATCCAAATATCAAATGCTCAATTCATAGAATATAGGTTGTGATTTGTCGGTAGACTGAGAACAATCATCAAATGTTGTTCATGAACCTACATAGATTTAGAGTAGACAACAATTTCATCCACAAAATCTACCACAAATGTATCCATATTCTCCAAAAAATATTATTAATTAAAAACACGAAATTTTCAAGATAATTTCTTCAAAAAAGTGAACAAAAAGGTTCTCATAGTGGACATACCTACTATGAATCGATGATTTTTGAATGTCATATTCTTTTATGCTCAACTGATGGTAAATGGATCAAAGATCGGTCATTGAGAACAACTTTCACCCTTTCAGCTGATCAAAAATATCATCAATAAATGAACATGTATAATTATTAAATTTTTTAAATCAATTTATCTTTTGATTATCAACACATAGGTGAAGAGAACCATTATTTTTCATGTTGAAGATAACCATAATTTCCCATGGTGAAACACTCGGGGTAATAAGTTCATTCTTGATAAGATCGCCCTTCTGGGACTTCAACCCATTCAATTCATCTGGATACATTAAATAAGTGGGAATATAGTCTAGTGTAGTTACATGAATTAATTAAAAAAATCATCCTCTTTCACCAGTGGAAGACACAAATAATCCAAAGGAATCACATCTGAAAACTCAGTGATTGCTGGATTGAAATCACCCCTCATGGAATCATGCTTCAGTTCAAAATAAAAAAAAGATATCATTATCCCCAATTCTATATATTAAGTCAAAACACTACTCTAAATTGGGTCACAATCTATATAAAAATGAAGAGGCACTCCCCTGTGGGTAATAAACAGTGTCTCCTAAGATAACAATCAATACAAACATTTTTTTTCAATGAGACAATCAATCATGAATATGAACTCAAGATCTTTCATGTGAAGAACCAGAAAACTCCACGAACAATCTAAATTTGAAAGAGAGAATACATAAGAGTGAATATTGATACTATTCCCTCTCTTCATACCAAAATGGTGTCGTAATATGAATTGTACAAGATAGTTTCTCTATAAGAATTAATGAAATGGAATGTAATGAAAATTTGAGATGGATTAGTATAAAAAATAAAAGTCACTAATAATGATGTTTTTATAATGGTTACACTCATAGTCATTATACCGATGTCTACTTATTTTAGAAACCCTTCCACAACATGAAGAACAATCATTATTGTTGCCTATGTAAAAAACCCTTCTGAATGTGAATAATTTGATTTCCCACTAGATTTAAGAGGATGTGATGATCATGTCCCACTACGTGGAGTTAATAAATTATGGATGAATATGAATATGTTCCCTAAATGTCCACAGGAACTACAAACCGTGATTTCCTTACTGAAAACCATCTATGAATGGCCCATATTTATGCATTTATAGAAAAATAAAGAACTTCTTCCTACAGTTGTAGGAGTTCCGAAATGACTCTACTGTCAAGAACAAAAAAGTTAATCATCACGCTTCTATTTTTCTTTCAATGAACCTATGTTTCCTATGAGTGAAAAAAGAACTCCCAAGAACCCTTAATTTTTATAAGGGTCCATCTCAACAATCATTATCCTATAAAACACATCATCATAAGTTGTAATCATAAACAATAAGACATGGGAATACATATCTAATAAAAGTCCCAATAAAAAAATGATCCCTAATCCTCTCATGATATACAATGTTATGAGAAAACTCCACTAGATCAAGAATGAAAAAAGAGCACTCATCCATGTCTCTACTTTCCTACTCAATCATGAAGAACTATATAGCCTTATCAAACACCATTTAATATAGATATGAATTTATGGTAAAAATAACCATGATGTCTCTGCACTCAATTCCCTCATGTTCCCCTTACATCACCATCATGTACCATCATCTCCTGATCATTCATCCCTCCACGAATGTCGCACATTTAACCTTCATCACATTAGGTGTCTTAAATAACTCAAACAGACATTCAATCATTCTCATCAATTCCTCAACATGATTTGGGTTAGTGGATCCCTTAAATTTTGGTAGCTTCTCGAGAATGATCTATTGGGAATGAATCTTAAGAACATCCCCCTAAGGATCCACTATTAGTGCATGAGTGGTAATTGGAGGTGGTTCATGTCCCAATGCTTTGATAGTGCCGACAATCACCTCAACTAGATTCAGGTCCATTGGAGGATTTTCATACTGTGGTTCGGTATCAACCTCATCCAATATCTTATTTATGTGTCTTCTCAAAGGCATGATAACGAAAAACATTAGAAGGTATCTTTTAGAGAATACATGAATAGAAAAATGAGTAAAATAGAATTCCCAAATAGTTAAGACAATATGATTTTGAATTCACTCTATCCAAATAAAAAATAAGGAGTAAAATATAACTAGTCCATAATACTACTTTCCCTAACTAACCCTTGTGACTTTAGTAGGTTCATTTCAATGAGAGATAGATATGCACTCAAATGAAAGTACCTTTTATATATTGACTAGGTTCTCAAATGCATATTATCATCAATGCATGATGGTAAACAACCTCATCCAAAATCAATTTTTCACGAACCATCCTAGGTACCATGGTAACAATTAATCGAGATGGGCCTAACATGGCCAGAAGGGAATTCCCAATCCCCATTGGTTGGAGACTAAAACCTTGCATCATACAACATGCAAGTGGGAATGAATTATCTAGAATACATAGTATATGTATATGAAAAAAGACAGTATGCATAATAAATAAAAACTCCTTTAGGATTAATGTACCAAAATACAATAAGGCATAAAATCCAAAAGTACCACAATTGAAATCCCTAGATTAGAAAAACAACCCCCAAGGTCCCTGAGGACAAAACTCACCCAGACACTGATTCAACAGCTGGATCAACATCGAAGATATCCCTTCCCTTTTCCTTAACCTAGAAGAATAATTTCTACAAACACCTAAACGAAAAAATTTGGGAGTGAGCCTCGCCGTAGTAAGATACTTCCAAATAATCCATAATAGTCGACAAATATAGATTACTAAAATAATTTTTTTTATAAAAAATTAACATGTATCAAATATCAAAAAGTTATTTAAATAATATATTCTATTCATTTTCAAATTATGTGAAATAATTTAAAGTAATAATACTTTCATTATAATAGATAAAACATTTATAAAACAATTAACTAATTAAAACATTTCTTTATAAAAGTTTATATAAATTTAAGAGGCATGATCATTTTTTGAACGAGTATTATCATAAATTTATATTTCAAATATAATTAAACAATCCACAAACACTATCATCTACTAAAAGGTATGATATTATTAACAAGCTATAGTATTCCACACTCTTTAAGTAGATATAGAAAAATGAGTATATTCACATCCACCTAACACATGACAAAGAAAACTCATTACCCCCATATCATTGATGGGACCTACCATGGGTATGTTTTAGAATTTTTTTCATAGTGTAGACTGTACCCAAATAACTCACCACCTACCTAAGGCATCCATGTTCTCTAAAAATATGGGTATTTAATTTTTGGCCTACATAAAATATTAAAATCACATTATTCAATGTTAAAAATTACCATTTATTTACATTGAAATAAAATATATAATTCAATAATAAAACATGCCTATTAATCTGTATAAAACCACTAGGGTTCATATCATATCATTTTAAGCCAATTTCAGGAGTTTGAAATGTATTCAAAACCAAATAATTCATTCAAAAATTCATTTTCACAATTTAATTTATCAATTTAATGAAAAATATTTCCATCAATTCCATATTTTATATTCAAAAAATTAAATCAATCTATTTCCACAAACCCACCCCAATTAAATGTATGTGGTTTTTTTTATAATTTGTGTGCCAAAACCATTTTGAATCGCCCAATAAACTAGAATAGGGATTTATAAAATTAATTTAATAAATGTTTTACGAAACTGAATTTAAATCAGTAATTGAAATAAATAAAGAAATATAATTGAAATTAAATAGTCCTAATTGAGACAAAGCCACCTACCTCTTCCAAAAAAACACTCACAATGGCACCTGTCAACGAGTATGATGCTGTATAAGTCCTTGAAACTCAACCTAGATGAATGATCCAACACCACAAGGCATTGATCCATGAATTGTTATATGATATATAATAAATAAATATAGGATAAGGAGATAATCTTGAGTAAATATGGATTACACTTACTCTGGAATCTCATCACAAGATAATGGATGACCGAATGCTAATCATGTCTATCATGGAGGAGAGGGCCTCTGCAAAATGCCAAAGAAGGGTTTTGGATCGGGAGCTAGGAGGTATGGAAATAAAAATCCTATATGAAACATACAATCATGTGAATCAATGTTAATCACTGGATGGGTCATGACATATACCTCATGTACACAATTTGTTGTCCACATTAGATATGTTATGCTGAAAACCCATCTCATCAAGTTAAAAATGAACATTTTCTCAGTAACATTGTGTAGGACTCATTGATGTAGTGAACCTCATGTACATGAAATTTATATTCAATACATCATGAACAAAAATTCTAAATCAAATTATATTGAAATTTCACTAAATAAGAAAGTATAAAAATGGAAAACATTCCCAATAGAGGTAACAAAATATTTCATCTCATGAGACAATCAATGCATCGAGGGGCTATGTAAATGAGGCCCCACCAATGTTATACCTATGAAAAATAGTCCCCATATATAGAATAATTTTTATTACTAATGAAAATGTTACTAATCAAATATATATAATTAATAATTTAGGCATATTAATCAATAATTCCCTAGTTAGTCCAATAACATTCAAAGAGAACACTGTATATAAAATAATAAATAGTTTAAAAAAAATTATATCCATTTAATGGGAATATGTATTTTAAACAAAAATTTAATGTAAAATCAAAATGAACATAATAATTTTTTTAATTGAATAAAAATTTAACAATCATAAAAGAATGCAACATTGAAAATGTAGTTATTAGACAAATTCATGAGGAAACTAATCTCTATACATTCCAATATGTCTCATAGAACATTAAAACATTACAATCAAAATACCTATGATTGAATAACATTAAATAATATTTATTTATAATATTTATATTTAATGCTTCATGACTTAACATATCAAAAATTGAATTAGATAGACCCTGCAAAATAAGTGGTGAATATGACATTAATATAACAAATATAAAAAGATAGATGAAAATCACATAATTTTAATTTCCTATTAAGGTAATGACATTAAAAGTACATTATAGTTGTTTTAAGAGTGTTAATAATATATTAAATAACCATATTCAAGTTTATAGTATTTTATATAATATTATAATAATAACTTATTGCTCTTTTTATAACAATCATTCATTATTTTCTCTATTCAGTGTGTTGATTTCCTAGTTTATCAAGTAGGTTTTAACATGATACTTATTTTTATAAAATATATCATAAATTAATAATATATAGAATATAAACCACTATATAAATATCTTTTATATATATTATAAATGTATTTAAAATAATACATAATATTGGGTTATAGGAAATGAAATGTACTATTGAGGCACACGTTAGGCTATATATACGCTTGAACAGAACTTTTATTTTTTTCATATTAAAGTAATGAAATGAAAATTTTATATTTCTATATATATATATATATATATTATCAATTATGTAACATATATATAAATATTTCATATATTATAAATTGGACTTTTAAAACCATCATTTATAAATACCATGTATACTCTGAATGAATCACATCGCTTTTAGGAGGTGGTAGTCCACAATTCTACAGACAATGTAATCATATTAGAATAAAATTGAATGAATATAAGTATGTTTCATATAATAATTAAATAATAACATATAATATATATATATATTACATATTTGATATATAAACTCAATGTCCATCATCATTCTAAACCAATAAAGGTTGTATTAAAAAAATGAGCAAACATTGTTTCATGAGGCGGGAGTTCACAGTACATGTAAAATGTAACTTCATAACCAATTAATTGGAAGTGTTGGTAAGTTAGGGATAGAAATTATAAGAAAATAATTAAATTTTTGATACTGATGTTATTATTTAATAATGATATAACAATTATTGAAGGGGTTGAAAAGTGAAAGAAAACAAAGATGATTGTTAAATAATTCAACCTTTTTTAGGGTAACTCCTTTTGGTTTATAACAAACGTCATAGTTGGTTGGATTTAATTCATAATTATGTTTCTATTATTTTTATACTAATTTTGATAGATTATTATATATTATTTTTATTGACCCTAATTGATTGAGATATTTTAGGATGTGGGGTATGTGAGTGCCATTTTATTGTGGAGGAGGAGTGTCATTCATGTAAATTTTTTGTAATGGAATTCCACCCAGATTTTTACTTTTAACAATTTTTCACATACTATTGAAATTAGATAAAATTTATTAAATTTTATAAATATATACATAAAATATATTTTTTAGAAGTTTATAGGTCGTTTTGGCCCTTACGATTATGGCTCAGTCCCTTATTAAACAAGCATTTTGTTTTATCACTATAATTAAATAAAATCACATTCATAAATATATGTGGTCAAAAATTAATTTTAAAATATTATAGATAATAAATTTTGAGAATTAAATATATAAAATATATTTCTAAATGTTCAAATCACTAATTTTTTATAATGAAATTTATAATATAATCTCACATACGGGACAACACTGTGGTTTTTCAATGTTAAATTGTTCGATAATTTGCAAATTTTTAAAATAAATTTCAATGTGAAATATATTCCAATGAACTAAATTGGATTAATGTATATAATTGTTTTTAATTAAACATTAAAACCAATACAAAAATACTTTAACCATTTAATAAATTAGGTCAAAAATAAATATTGAATTAAAATTCTAAAAATTTTACTACTCATGAAAAAATTGAAACATCATAGAAAAATACCATGAAAATCCCCTATACAAATTTTTAAATTACTAATTAAATAATTATGTTTTTTTGTCATATTATATTAAAAAAATTTTGTAAAATATGAATGATGTTATCTATTCCATTAAAAGGAGGTGAAATTTCTTTTATAAAATATAGGTTTTTGTGTAATATTGGGTTTCTTTTTTGCTTATGCCTATGTAATATATTGAATGAATTTAAAAATATTTTACTGGATATATAATATAAAAATTTACTATATATATTATTATAAATATATATAATTTAAATTACATTATTAAACATGGCTAAAGTGTTTTTTGTTTAAATATTTTATTGGGTGTATTGCAAAGCTATCAAAAAAATTATATATAATCTAAAGGAAAAATATGGTATGGTTTGGAGTGTTTTTAAAATATATGTTGTTTCACCATTTCTAATTTCAATAATAAATTTAGGATGAATTCATTTTCAAAAATAATGAAATCATAATCCACACATAATGTGTCACACTATCAGAAGCTAGTGTGGTATTATATTTTTCTAATTTTCACATGGGGTGAACTTTGGATACACACATCTCGTAGTAATAGGTCAATGAGCTTGGATTGAGAAAGAATATTTTTATAACATGTATATTAACCCCAAGTTCCATGTGGTGTATTAGAAATTCCATGTACCAAATCTACAACATGACTCAGCAAATCAATAATACATGTAGGGTCATCCATTTAGGTATAACTGCCATGTACCTTCCATTAGAATTGTATTATATCATGGACCATACAATAATTGAGTTGTAGAGGTATGAAATAATAAACCCCATTATTCTCACACAATGTGAAACTATTATATAATCTTTATAGTTTATCCCTCAAATGGAAATAGGATTTAAAAACATGATTATTCTACTATTGAGGGAACACACACCATATACCCCAGTATATATGTTATGTACACAAATTTTTTATTTTTCGTTGATTCCTAGTTTTGACTCGTATTTTTGAATTATATTAGTTCATATTATGTCTCCTCTCATAAAAAATGATGTTACATACCTTAGTGGAATCATAGATTAGAAATAAGGTGATTAGAGCAAGTTCGTTTCCTTAGTTTTGTAGGGATAAAAAAATAGGTTTGGGTGTGATGATCATAGAGGAAATAGGGTTTGAAACTTCAATATTGATTGGATGATGATAGGATGTGGGTACCAAGATTTTTACTAGATGATTTATACTCCCCCACATAATTTGGGTGTGGGTACTCCCGATGGGCATGGGTTCATACCCCTTTAGAACTTACAAGGTTTTGGTGCCCCACATGATATATAGTGTTAGGTAATACCCTACATGGGGGGGGGGAATGGTTCCCCTATCCCTGAATATAGGTACTCCATAATATTATTTAATTTATTCAATGTTTTTAGGGTCCTCCTTTTGTATTTTTAACTCCCTTAACAAGTACATAAATAAAGAAAGTTATGGTTTCCCCACTATAGTTCATAAGATGTGATGGGGTTTACAGAGCTAGGTAATTTAGAATTTTTTCATTATTTTTATTTATGATATCTTTTATATCAAGGTTGTGTAATGTGTGAAAATCATCTATGTCTATGTTTGTCTACATTTTTCGCATATCTGGGATGTTCATACCTTTTTGGGAATGAGATAACTTATATGTCCATTATATTTATCTGGGTTTACTTCTGGATATATATCTTTTCACAAATGCATGGTCATTAGTCAAACATGATTAATGTTTTATTAATATTAATGTTAGCTCAAAGGTAATATTGGTTGTCATAATACTAATGGAGTGGGATATTAATAATATCAGGAGGTGATCGGCACAATTAGAGATCATTGTTGGTGTTATGATTTGAGGATTGAACATTTCCATTTAGTTGTGATAGGTTGGTTTTACATATATGTTAATCCTAATTTGTTATTCCCACATTATTTTATGGGAATTAAATCATTCATACTCTATTAATGATTCATGTATGTCACATGAATATTATATATTAGATCTGGTTTATCATCATTCATGTATTATTATATCTTATGTGGAAACATATGATTTTGTGTAGAGATATTTGGAAAATGACTCAATTAATCTATGATATATACCAATTATACTATTTACTAACCCCTATCTTATTATAGGTATGGTTTGGGTTGTACACTTAGATTTATACTAGCCCAGGCGGGGTCCTATAGTTTCAATTCATGTATTGGTTGTATTAGATAAATTCTATCATGTGGATGTAGTTAAATGTTAGGATTCATGGGATTATAGTTTTGAAAATTATGGAAATGGTGCAAAGTTTTTTCGAGTTTATCTTTTAATATAGGGTACCCAATATTTGTGTGGTGACAAATGTATCGATTCCAAATGACTATGATTTTTTTAATTCATTTATCATTGGAACACTTTATGGGGTAATTATTGGATAATATTTTAATCCTGTAAGAGTTGGTACTTGTTTATAATTTCTATAGAGATGAATATCCCCAAGTATTATTTAATTATTGTGGTATATATTTTAAGTTATAATAATTGTCAAAATAGATAAATAGATATGAAATGGTAGATAGTTTGTTAGGTTCTTCTATCGATTATTGGGAATTTTTTCATCGACCCACTAAGTGAAGAGGTTTATATCCATAGAATCAACCATGAATTGTCCCCACCAAACATAGGAGTATGTTATCTTATACCCATTATGAAATTGGAAACCCTCCACCATTAATAGTGGAATAATTTTTCAACAAAACGAGTTGTAGATGATTTCGGGGAGGTAAGATGTGGATATTTTTAATTTGTGAGTACTTTATAAGTTCCAGTGATAGGTAATAACTATTATATAATGATATAAAAGTCTTAAATAAAGGTAAAACTATCATAACATAGTAACATTATTCATCAAATTTTTATGGACATATGTTGATTAAATGGTGGAACCATCATATATCATTTTCTATGATGAATTGATCCCCTAGTGGATTGTGAACATTCACAACTATGCTGAGGGAACTCATCAATGGTTAGTGTTTGAGAAAAAAATATATAACGAGTTTTACCTAACTATATTGATAATATTTCTTCTCTAACATAAGTTGAACTTTCATCAGGGTATCATTATTATTGTAGAGTATGTATTGAGGGTTATTGACCTCCAAATGTACAATCTCCAACTGTTTAATGATATAATCAGTTGAAAATGTTTTTTGATGTGTGGCCTATATAGATATATCTGATCTGGTGTTGTCCCCATTTGAATATCTAATTATGTTAATGTTTTATAGATGGATCTATTTATTGTGTTTTTTTGGGAAATTGGGAAGCAAGTTGAAATAGATTGTGATACACTATGAGGAGGCCAATGTAAATGTTATTACAATCGACATCCACTCCCACCATCTCCACGTGGTTAAGGATTAATTTTATAAATAACCAATGGATGAGATCTGATGTATGAAATGGTAGGACATAAATAGCATTCTCCATACATGATTTTGTGTGTAAAGAATATCCTCTGTATATTGTAACCCATACATATTGATACTAGTGTAATCTATTTTATTATAATTATATATATTATTTAAGAGAAATAAATCATAGTTTATCCCCAAGAATAACATATATATCTAGATAATATTATTATATTAAATCACACAACCTATAATATATATTGATAATGTGATATTAAATTTTGTGCAGAGGGGACATTAAGGGACATTATAGTAAAGAGGATGGAGACCAAAAACATTATCCATAGTATGGAAATGTTGTTATCATGTTGTTCCTAATATTTAAACTATTTAACAGTGGTGTTTTTAATTAGTTGGATCAATTTTTCCCTTCATAGATGAGTGAGGTCTTCATTTGAGGTAAATGGGGCTTATTCATAGGTTGTTATAGCTGATCACCTATCAGTTGAAAATATTTCTTTTGTATATGATGAATATATCAAAATACTATATTATTATTATTATGAAATATTATATAGATGTATTTCATGATAATTTTCCAAAATTTCATAATCATTGGGAGATTTAATTATTCATTTATCTTAACATTAGGACAACTACAATATCATCTGTTTCTTATTATATATCCCACAATGAGAAATATTTTTTGAATGTGATATTAGAGGTCATAATTGATAAATGATCCATCAGAACTAGTGTGTCCCTATGGATAGTTCCAAAGTTGGTCACCATGAAATTGGATGGGAGAGAAAGCCTTTTTTATTGACAATCTCCACCTACACTAGGTTACAGTCAAGAAAAAATACCCTCTATTGAGGATAAATGATCTATTTGGATGGTTTAATGGATTAATGTAGTTTATAATGATTGATATTAGTTCATAAACTCACAATATTCAAGTTTACATTTAGGAAATCATAAATAAATACAATAGATGTTTTTATGGAAAACATGTGATTTTTGGTTATTAAATATTTCATGATGAATGCCCGATATGTGTTCATGACGCTCATGAATAGAATATTATAAATGTTCCTAGACTATTCCCTGGTTGATTTCATAAAACATGTCTTCATGTATTTGGTATCATAAAATGATACCCTTGGGAATTTGAGGATTTTGTTGGACTGTATTATTGGGATTAAGACAATTTTAATGTCTTGAAATGTTAGTTATAGATTCTGGAGGTCCACATATTAGGTAATTTTATTTATAAGGAATGACTAGTGGTGGACCCAACGAAGACAATGAAGATCATTCCTGGAGGCCACATAGGATTGTGTTCGATGAATTTATCTTCCTTGGGTTTTAATATAATTATTAATGAATTGTGATAGAAATTTATAGATTTAGAGATATCATAACATCCCTTAAATGAAATGTGAAATCCTTTGTTTTTTTGAGTAGTGTCATAAGTCCATTGATGAGCTAATATATATGCTAAAAATTTATCATATTATTATTTTACTAGGGTAGTTATTAGAGTATGATTTTTTCTATGATTAATCCATAATTGGTATTGGATACCTAATAATGTATAGAATAGCGCTGAATTATTATTAGTCTATATAGCTAATACATCATGAGTATAGGTGGGCCATGATTTTGATCATGAAATTGTAATTTTACTTTTTAAAACATATAGGAACTACCTAACAAATTAGATATTAAAAGTCAATATATACATAAATAGTTTTTGGAAGATATTATCTCATAAATATAAACTATTTGTTGAGGTGTAGATTATAGTTCTTATAGAACATTGATTTATACATTGTATATACACTATAAAAGGTTAATATAATGGAGAATTCCCTCAATATCAAATTCCAAGATCAGATGATGTAAAATGATTCTATGATGTCAGAAGCCATGATATTCTCTGTCATGGATAGGGTCGATGTCACATATCTTCAATAATTGGTGGTTTTCCTTTTGCTTCTTCAATATACGAGTTTGGATTACTTCTACAACATTGAATGTGTGGTCCTTCAAAACATTATATCCTTAGGTGAGTGACTTGATGGATTTTCTAATCATCTTATCCAAATTTGGTTTCATGGTTTGGTAAGTTAGGAAGAATGTTATATCCATATATGAGAACATAAAGGGTCTGGGATTTCAGTAGGTGTCCTGATGTTGGTGTTGTTCTGAACCAAAAGAGGAATCTACTACTCATCTGTTCGTCGAGGTTGAATGGATGAGGTATGTTTGGTGAATTCTCAGAAGTTTCACCGGTACCTCTTCTCATGTTATTTCTTGCATGATTTTTCTAACCGTTTGGTTTCAAGAGCTGTAGTCTAACTACAATGAGAACCATTCTTGAGCATTCATTATACAGTAGGGTGTGGGTGTATATGGAAATCTAGAAACATGGCTCTTTTTGAGGGAAATCACAGTTCATGTGTTGTTATAACTTTGAGAATCAGATCACTATTTAATGATCTGTGACACATTTTCAATCATGGGGAGCTCACACCTTCTATTCCATTGATTTTGGGTAACACTTTTTCCAATATCGATTCGAGGAGACCTAATGGAAAATGGGCCTGGTGGCATCCCCATGTCTCTTGACACAATCTCAACATTGATGGGTCCTCTCTAGTAGGCTTCATGCAAGAAGGTGGTATATTTATTGATAGTAATGGTTCTACCATCCTTACATTTTCTTCTTAATTTAGGAATTGATGTTCCCTATAGGCAGAAGAAAATGATTTTCTTATCATCCTGGTAGTGTGTAATAGAATAGACATTCACCTTGTTTCACTAGAAATAGACTCTCAGTTCCTCCTCATGTCTCTATAAGGGCCGTCAGCTACCCCAAGTTGAATCATCTTCCAATTTTGAAAGAGTAATAATCTGATTCATGATGACATGGATATAACAAATATCTAGATAATGGGAAATAGGACAGTGGACTTCCACACCTCCAAAGCTCTTATTTTAAATAGTGTGTCCTAATTTCACACAATTGGGTCCTTCCCTTATGATGGTGTAAGAATTGTTATTGGGGGTTCTCTTTGTCTCAACTCTTATAGACCTCTGTGATCCTTCCGTCCATCGACCCCATTTCATCATGGGATCCCTATTTCTATAATAAAATGTTTAATTGTGGTTGTGGTTGGTGATAGATTCTCTAGACGTTGGGAGAATATTATCATTTGTAATGTTAGAAAGATGATTTTATCACAGTTTTTAAGGAGGCAATAAGGGCGTTATACTCTTCGACATTTACGGTGCATCTAGTTTTGTTGACGATGTGCCAAGACTTCAAGAATAAATATTGGTGCCCATGTATAAGGATGTGGATCCTTGGTTTCATCTCACGATTCACCCCAACCAATAGGTGGATTTATAGTACGAAGACACAATTGGATTGTCTGAAAGCCTTGAGGTTCCTAAGAGGTATTGTGATTCCATATCTGTGTATTTTTTGAAACTATATCCATGTTAATGAAAGGATAATGATGATATAGTGATCATCATATAATGATATACCAATATGTCCAACTTTTTTATGATTTGAGAGAAGAGTTTTTTGGAGGCCTTATAATTATATTAAATAAATGATATCATATTACATCCTGGGGTACCATCAAAGATCATCATCGATGGGATGTTCCATTAATATCTCAAAAGAGTAGTATCGTGAAAAATATTTTCAAGACGTAGATGATGTTTATTATAACTCTACAACCATATATTGATGGCTTGAATAAGTTAACTATTTATGAAACTAAGGATATGATGAGGACTTATATTCTATATTTAATTTTTTGCTCATATGTTCAATTATATTTGGTGGAGTTAAAATATAATTACAGCTACCACTCTACTATTAGTATGACTCCCTTCAATTCCTTACATGAGAGGCACTATAAATCACCCTGATTTTTTATAAGTTTTGGAGAAACATCAATAATTTTGTATTATAAAGTGTTATTGATAACATCAGTGATGAATGTGATCTTTTATCAAAAGAGGATATCTCATAGGAATCGAGATACATATATTGAATTAATAATAAATATTTTCTACTTCAATGAGGGAGATTATATGTTCTCATAGGTCTCTCCCAAAAATAGTATATTTTAGTATTGGTTTACGGATAAATATATACCAATGATTATTCAACAAATTCAACATTTTATATAGGTTTTATGTGGTTTTTTAAAACATTGAATTTCCAAAATATGTTGATCTGTAGAACAATATCTTCAATTCATCATTATTGAAGAGATACATGTACGACCGATCATACAGTATCAATTAATGTGATATATTCATCATGGATAATTATAATTTGTTGAAGTACCCTATAGAGATCAAACACCATTATAGGAGGACCCTATGAGGTAAAATAATAAAATAAGTTTGTGCCTTTTAGTTGCATGAGAAATTTCAGGAGAGTTAATGCGGGTTTGATATCCATACGTGGGATTAATAACCAAACAACTTGTAGTATGTTATAATTTATAGGATAAAAATTCATCAAGGGTTTTTGGATAGTGTGAACTATCTTTTAGATATTTAGACCTTTATAATTAATTAGATAATATTTTGCAAATGGATCGATGAGTCTTTTTTCATTAATAAATCATTATGGGTTCTTGAATTTATTTTATTAAATATAATATTTCATTTTTAATTCATTATTTTATACTTAATAATCATTTTTCTTAACAATAGTATATAAAAATGGGAAAATTGATATTTTAATTGTATAAGGAATATAGAATTTACCATTATTGTGATATTAATATGGTTGTCAATGTGTGACCATGGCTAGGCCCTTCATAGTTGTGTTTTTAGATAAAATTATAAAAATTCATAATTATATCCATGAAACCCAATCATTAATCTATTTTTCACAGCTATACATTTCCATTATGGTTAAACAACATTTTTACAAGCCCTGATCTATATAGTGGGATAGAGTCCTTTGGAATATCAAATATTATGAGACTTTGAACATGTTCTTGGAAGGGAATCTCCAAAAAATAGGTGCAGATGTGTATTACCTTAATTAAATGATCCCAAATCATGTTAGGACGCATTATTTTAATTTTATGATATTTTATTCATAACATTCATTATTTTTTTGTTATTATATTTTTATTTATTCTATATTTAAATCCTTATAAATTAATTTCTCATATTTATGCCCAGAACATTAATTATCTCCAAAATTATTCATCTTTTTGTACCCATTTCTAATAAATAGTTGTCAGATTAATTATATGAACAATTAACATTGTGTTCTTACCCATTTTAACAGAAATATACTTCATAATATTGTCTATGTACTTATCTATGTATAGAGTTTAAATGAAATTGACACAAGTTGAGGAATAAGTATTGAGACATGTAATGAGTTAATACATACATTCTAATGAAAATGGATCCATGCAAGTTTTTTGATGAATGATATTGTGTTTCCATAGAATTGGTGGTGTGGGATCCTGGTATAAATCAATATATTAGGTCTTTGAGCATGCAAATTGCATGAGTTTTCAAAAACGTATAAGTGGTGAGGCTTTGTAGGAGGATGGTGTGAAGCACTAGAGGGGTGGAGATGATGGAGGAGGCACAAAATAACGATTTTGATGAAATAAAAAAGGGAAAATATCATGGATAATAAAATTTAAGTCATTTCATGGATTTACTAGAAGAATACATGATTAAATAATGTGTTATCCTGATCCACACATCATGTTTTTTCATTCAATTATAGATTATGGATTCAAACCCTGTTAAATATCACACGATGTATACATTATATACAAACATAATTTCGTCCTATTATGATTGGCTTACTGTGTACAAGACTACATGACCAGCTATCCATTTGGACCATGTGCCTATGGACTAGAAGACATTCCATGTATTGTAGCAACCACATGACTCATCCTTCTAATGGTATACATAATGTGATCTTTTTTTCATATACATCATCTAAATTCACTTAGACACATCTTGTTTCAGAGACCATACCTAAATAAGTTTATGGAGATATATATCATGAACACCAAAGGGTATCACATTTCATGTACACTATTAGACACACCATGTTGGTTGACCCTCACCTGGTACGTAGATTATTGTATATGACCAGGATATTATAGAGGGATTACATGTTTTTTCTTCCAAATTATATTTCATGTTCATTACCATCCTAGTTTTTTTATATCTTCATTCATAAGTCTGAAATATTATAAATCATGGATTCCATCCTGATTGTTTTTCAACATTGAACATGATGGTACACATCATTCAAAATAAATGTTAAGAAAATTTCTAACATAGGAACTTTGGAATCCTTTTCTTTTAGGACCGATGACTGGGGTTGGGTGTGATGATCAAAGTTCAAAAAATGTTATGAAATCCATTATATAATGATTTATGATTGATTAGGCCCCCAATAGTATTTCTACAGTTTAATTACAGAAATATGTTTTTCATGGTTCCTTCAAATAAAAATATTGTTATACCCCCATTAGATATAAATTTTTTAAGTAATCCATATGAAGGATATAGTATGGTACTACACTAAATATGGGTTTACCATCTTCCATATATATAGTTATTCACTATCATAAATGATGTTAATTATTCCATTGTTGTGTTAAAATACAAAAATGTAATACAACTAAATATTGTTTCTAAAAATAGATTTTGAAAGAAACTACAAATTATAGAGAAATAATAATATCTGGTTACTTTTTTTAATTCCCATGTCCCATATTTTTATATTGATTTCTAGGGGTTTGTCTTTGGTTGTTTTGGGTGGAATTTCAATATTTTGGGAGGTTTCTTTGGGATCAACATGGTAATGAAGCGTTTCTATAAAACCATTAACCCCATCCCCAGTGTGAAAACTATGAATCCCTAGATATTGGGTATTTTCATAGTTGGAACTATGTTTGATGAAACATGAACCCACATATTAGAACTAGGAACCCTATAGTGGGGGCACATGGTTTGACAAACCGTCTAGCACTACCAAGCATAACATGTGCTCAATTTTCAATTAAATTTTTTTTAAATTGTTTTGAACTACCATATTAAATCACAAAACCATTAACTTAAACATATATTGAATTATATGGTTGATAAGGCTCTATAGAAGCAATTTTAAAACCACAAGACCCCTTATTTTTAAATCAAACTGATGATGGAAGATTTGATCGCTCTCTGGAATTTGGATCTCCAATCAGTAATCTCTCCAAATACCTCATTCATATCTATATATAGTTTCAATTATTATCCAATTCTCTATTGATCTAATCATAATTTCAATGAATCATATTATATATTTATCTTATTTATATTTTAATCCTTATTCATCATTTGAATATCCAATTATTTAAGTTAATATTTGATATTATGGTCAATGTTTGGTGGTTACATTTTGGATTTAACTTGTAATTAATTCCATGATTATATTTAATTGTATTAAATATATTTTAAATGATTTATTAAAACAAAAAATGATATTATTTTTAATTAGTATTACCAAAGGCTTCAAATTGAATTTGAATTTGGATCATTTATTGAAATTACTGGAATTGATGTAACGATTTAGTATTTGTTTTTTGAAAATGGATTAAAATTAATTGATAAAAACCTATGATTAGTTTTATATTGAAATTTAATGAATTAATGAAAAAAATTGTGTTTTGTTTTTGAAACACAATTGGAATATTTTAATTCAATTTTGGTAAACTGAATTGTAATTCACATTTGATCTAAAATGATTTTATTTTCAATTATTATAATATGTGATTGAGAAAATTCAATCCTTGGTAGTTAGTTGATTATTTTAGGGAACAATGATATTATTTTGATTCCATATCAATGGTATGATGATCGAAATCCTATAAAATAATACCTCAGATGATCGTTTCCCTACTAGGATATTAATGAGTCTTACTCGAGCTTATCTTGAAGGAAATGTGTACACATATTGCTGCGATCACCAATTTGAGAAGTGTAAGGTTAAAATAAATAAAATCTATCATATTGAAAATCAACTAACCATGGTTCTTATTTTTATTGTCTTCAATATATACTCCATTTATTATAATGAAATTTTTTTCTTGGAGGTTTATTTATACAAACTCATATATTAAAAAACATTCAATCCATGATTGGAATGTTTTTATTATTTTTAAATAAATGCATTTTTTTAATATTCAACTTTATCACAATGAAATGATTAATTTAAAATTTAATTAAATTTTTTCATCATTATTATGGGATATATTATTGAACACATGGTGAGACCCTACTCAGATTTATGGATCACACCATTCCATTAACTCTATACATTTGATGATTTCCTTCTACCAGGTCAAAGAAAAAAGAACATTCCACATAGATGTACTGGTTGTTATCTAATATTTTAGCATGAACATATATATCCCATGGGGTGTTTATCATTCTATAAATTACATTGATGATGTACTATTTTGGATTTTGGTATTACCTGTTTCCTTTCTGTTACTTCCTCCCTTTAAAGTGTTGACCATACTAACTTGTATATTTAACCATTTGTTCATTCCAAGGAATATTTTTCATTTCTTTTATATTTTTTTATTATATTAAATATTATACAACCCATGGTGATTGGTAACTCTTTCCATGCTATTTCAATATTGGATTGGTTATCAAGGAATTTTGGATACATTATTGAGGTATAGGTTTAGTATTTTTTCATGATGTCAGTAAATAATTTGCATACCTTTTAATGATTTAGGAGGTATTTATGGGATAGATTTTATCTATATATCATAATTATTTTCCATAATTCAATATCGGTGGTTTGGTAAAATCAAATTGATGAATAATTTGATCTATATATAGAATAATACAATATTTTTATTGGATATGTTGAAATAAAAATCATTTTATCTTATATCATGAGATTAATTTTTCCTACTTCTATTCTGGTGTTTTTATCTGAGTATTCTACTATTGTATTAAATATTCTTTTCTATTGTTGTTTAGAATCACTCCTCTAAATAGAAATGTGAATAGTCTATAGGAAGAAGCATCTGGTGAACCATAGTGAGTGGATCCTTCCATATAACAAAATATTCATGAGATTATTGTTCGTGTTTTACAATATCAGGGACAATTATCGGAACCCATTTCCATTTAGTTTCTATCATTATATCCTCATAGTGATGGATCTTGAAATCATACTCAAATGTTTCTTCCCAAATTTTCACCAGTGTTCTAGGGATTTAATTATCCCATGAAGGTTGAGGATTAGATTAGAGTGATATATATATTTTGATTATTTTTCATGGAATTTTTGATTTAATTAACATGAAACATTCATCATTAAATATAGGGAGACCTAGAAGGAGATGGTGGAAAAAATGGTAAAGAGAAAAATAATGAATTTTTAGAGTGGAATGACATTAATGTTATATTCACTAATCAATTATATGCAGTGTTTATAGTGTAGTCTAGGTATTTGGAGTTTTGAAAACATGCATAGGATTCTAGTACTTTGATGGTGTATGAAAACTGAATTTGTGAACTTGTGTTGTATTCACCTAATATTGTATAAAATTAGAAGATGAAGAATTGGCAGTTCAATATGGGCCTTCAATATGATATTTGTCCTCAAAATTTCATATGAATGCTCTATTATTATGATGATGTAATGGAAATGACATTGAGGGTTGGACTAGATATGGATTATAAATGACCATTGATTGGAGTACCTTATTCTCTAAGTGGATGTTTTTTGAGTTATTTTATTGGAAACAGGATGATTGATATGTCTTTTGATGGTTCTCTGTAGTAGGGTTCTTCCACACAACATGAATTCCCTAAAATAAGTCATTTGAATTACATCTATTATTGCAATCCTGATCTTTTGAATGAGGTTTTCATATAAGTACCTATGATATATAGTTTCTACAAATGATTAGATCACTTTTGGATGTTCTGTTGTATATTTTCTAATCCACATAGTTGAATGGAATCATAGGTACATAAAATTATTATTTTGAAATTATATTATTCATGAACAATGGGGTTTAACCATTAGAATATGGGAAATATCCAAACATTCCGAGAGCTAGGTGGGGACCTGAACCCAAAAAATTATATATAAAAAGAGGAAATAAAACTAGAAAACTCAGAAAAGGGGGGCCTTAGACAGCCTTGTGTACACAGAGCCAATATTATCATTGTGGACAGGATCGTTGTAGTATCCAGGTAGTAAAAATGACCATCTTGAGCTAGCCTCCATAATTTCCCTTTTTGATAGAGCGTCTGCCACCTGATTTTCCTCTCTATACACATGAGACACATCCAAGGAAATTGACTCCACAGGGTGCTGTGAATTTACCCAGGCAGCAAGCATCTTCCATGGCACATTCCAAGATCGTTCCTTCAAAATCTGTGTTGCAAGAGAAGAGTCTGATTTAAACCATTGCTTCTGCCAAACATAACGAGCCACATATCTAATAGCCATTATAATTTCCCATAATTCGGCATCCCTTGCATCTCCATTGCCTATATAGTAAAATAAGAATCTTTTGACAAATCCACGATACATCCTGAACATACAACCACATCCAGCAGGACCAGGTGCACCAGCGGCTGCCCCATCTACATTAACCTTTAGACAAACAATTATTGGTGGAATCCACCTGATATATTTCACCATTTTGGGCCTCCTCTCCCTGTCACTTACACCATGAGATATCAACAGAGGAAAATAAAAAATTTCATTATTCATATAACTAGATTGATTCACCGAAGCATAATTAATGCATTGCTGCATCATCATTAAACCCTTTTGAAGGAGGGAAATCCAATGTTGGAAAAAAATATTGTTGAGGGACATCCAGATGTATGATATAAGAGAAACGGTAGTAGCGATGAGCAATGATTTGACCTGCTCACTTCGACCAGCTTGAATGGCCGAGGTTTGTAGTACATTAACCAAACTAGAGGCAACTTGAAAGTGGAAAATTCCATTAAAATATCTCCACAATCAAGCAGCAAAAGGGCAGTGAATAAAAATATTAGTAATAGTTTGATCTGCAGCCAAGAAAAGGATGCATACTGCCACAACAATCATTCTAGTTCGTTGTAGTGTAGATTAGGTCGGTAGCCGCTACTTCCATATATGCCATATTAGAAGTGCGTCAGAAGGTAAGATGTAAGGACTGCTCACTCCCACCACACAATCAGGTACTCCATGAGAATTTTCACATTGAAGATAATAGGAGTCACAGCTAGATTAAAATCCACTAAGTGTTGGTTTCCATATGAGGATGTCATAGTCGACATATTGATATTTTGAAATCCTTGTCTGAAGAAGAATATGTATAATGACATACGCCTCTGAATTACTTTACAGGTCAGAAATAGAAATACTCCTTAAAGAGAAAGGGATGTTTGTAGAGTGATTAATTAGGGAGGATATCCACTGATTACTCCAGAAATTCAGTTGAGAATCTAAACAAACCATCCATTTATAGAGTGAAAATGAGTAAACAAACATTAAAGTGATAAAAGAGTTCACAAGACATATCCTACCAGCTTGAGACATGGTCCTCCCTTTCCAAATGGCTAAAAGATATATGATTTTAAGTTTAACACCCTCCGGGTAGATTCTTTTCACTCTTCCCCAAAACCATGGAAGCCCAACGTAAATAAAGGGCAGTGCACCTCTCTTAACACCAAGCCTGCTGGCTATTCTATTTTGCATCACTATTCGAATTCCTTCCCCATATACAAAAAATGATTTCATTCAGCTTATGAAATGACCTACCACTTCCTCATAATGATTTAAAATAGCATATATACAAGATATTGTTTTCTTGTAAGATTTAGAGAAGATCATAATACCATCAACATTGAATAAGTGAGAAGGAGTAAAAAAATTCATCCGATATGTCATCCTCTGATAGATCCCATAATTGACAAGACCATGAAGGCATGTGCTCAGGTAGTCTTCAGCCAAAGTGAACAGAAACCCAGATAAAGGATCACCTTGCCTAACACCCCAAGAGCATTGAAAAAATCCCTTGGGTGATCCATTGACTAGAATAGGCAATCTAGCACTTTCTTGAATACATTGCACCATAAAAATAAATTTATCTAAGAATCCATGCATGATCAAGACTTTAATGATGAAATTCCATCTAATGGAGTCATCGGATTTTGATATGTCAACCTTTAGGTACATATTCCGATCCATGACTTTGGTTCTCATAATGTTGACACACTCTGAAATAGTGAATAGATAATTTTGTATTCTCCTTCCAGGAACAACCCAAACTGATTAAATGAAATAATAGACCTTGCAATCTCAACTAGACGAATTTCCATGATTAAACTAATGAATTTTGGAATAGTGTTCCCAATAGCAACCGGCCTGAAATCCTTAAAATCCAAAGCATTATCCTTCATGGGAATCAGGCAAATGATGTTTGAGTTCATTCCAAATAGCATGTAGAGGTGATAAAAGAATTCCACTACTACTTCAGTCACTTTCTTTTGTAGGATGTCCTAATAAAACATAAAAACTTCACGGATAATCCATCTGGCCCAGCAACACTGTCCAAGTTTAAAGAGAAAAGAGAATCATGAATTTATTCATTAAGAATTATCTTTAATCTGTTAATCCCCATTTGAGAATAAAATAATCTAAAATTTAGAAAACCTACTTCTCATATAGGTATGTACATTATGGGTTTAATTTTGTTCCATTTTTCCTAACCAATGATACAATAAATTTAATGAAATTGATTAAATTGTTAATATATGAGTATTTTGAAATATTCTTAGTGGTCTTTATGGATGACATTCTAGTTTTCTATATGTTTGAGGGGGAACACATTCATCCCCTAAGATATGTTCAATATTTTCTTAATATTGATATATATATGTCAATATATTGAACTTTGATTTATGGATTTAGTATGTGATCAAATTTGAATGATTGGTGTGGTAAAATTGTATCTCAGTTGATCTAGATTTGGTAAAAGCTTTCAAGACATAAGAGCATCCATGTAATTTTCTTTATATTCATATCTTCATAATTTCAGAGGGATATTATATCAAATTAAAAAATGATTTATCAACATTTTCTTCTCTAATGATCATTATAAAACGAAACAGATTGAGTTTCTCCTATGATGATCAAAATTAGATTTATTTTTAGGATATTAATCATTTTTTTACTTATACATCAATATTGACACATATAGAGACCATGAAAGGCTTCGTTGTCTTATATAATGAATTAGTTTCAGGTTTGGGTTATGTTTTTTCTGTTCGGTGATCATGTGGTACCCTATTGATCATCAAATCCTTTTCATAATGAGAACAACTATTGTCACATGACTTGGAAATGGAAGTTGTGATTCATTCTCTTAAAATTTAGTGGAATTAAATTTTTGGAGAAAGGTTTACCATGCACTGTAATCAAAATATCCAATGTTATATGTTCTAAAAAACATACTTTAATCTATGGAAAAGGGATGGGGTGGATTAACTGATATATTTTGATGTTTACAATGGATGTATCCCTGGGAAAGGTATTGTTGTTGTCGATGCTTTGTGCTAGAATCTGTTAATCAATTCCATGAATGAATCATTAGAAAAGTGGATGTTGATGGTTATTTTTTTATAGTTTCATATAGTAATTTGACATATATAGGCTGAGTTTGTTTTCCCATATGATAATTTGATCTCTACTATACTTAATATTATTCATCATGAATAATATCATGATGAGGAGTTGTTTAGAATTAAGAACAATGTTTTATGTGGGCAGACGATTGTTGAGGGGTCAATCTCCATATAGTGTATACTTTTTTTTTCTGAACTATCATAGTTTACTCTACACTATGATAAATTTTCTGATGGGGAATTTATATAATTCCCAATGGGTTTTGCAGTAGACAACCACAATGATGTGTGAACACAAGCATTGATGATTTTTGTTTCCACGTGTGTGGTGATTCATTGGAAAATTTTCCCCTTTTTGTTATACATTATAATCCATCTCTAATAACTATTAAAAATATACATTATACAATCCCAGACATCGTGTGGGCTAGTGGTAGGTGATGTACCCTTTTCGGCCTTCAGTTTCAGGATAAAGTCTCATGGACTTGCCGAACATGACGGGTTATCGCCCAACCACCAAGTTCTCTTTTTTATGACAACACAAAAATAATCTCATTAATGGATTTAACCATAACAATAGTATCCAATTTAAAAAATAATCGATTCCAACCTTTATACTTATCCAAAATACATTTGTCCAAAATCACAGTACAAAGTTTATAAGGAAGGTAAACACAATGAAAATCCTTTTTGCCATGTAATAACATGTGAACACCTTCATAATGTATTCTTTTAAAACATTGTGACACCTTAAATTACCATAAAACATTAATGATTAAATTCATGCACCCTTATTTATATAATATTGGATATAATACATTTATATCCTAAAATGTTTTAAAATCCCCCAATGGTGGAATATACAAATCAATAATCAGTTTCAAAGTAGTAAAAAATATCTAATATAATTTATTCAAATCAATCATATATTATTCCAAAATCAATTCATTAGTATCAGAACCATATTATGATTTATATTTCTCTCAACGATATATTTTATAAAACATTTAACCTTCTTTTTCATCACTTTTCTTGGTTCCACATAATCTCATGTCCTTAATGAAATAATACTAAAATTCAATACATATAAACATTATAATTATTATATCATGTACATCATTAATAAAATACAAAAATTACATAAAACTTTAAAAACAAAATATGAAATATAATCATTCCTCTTCATCTTTGGTATTATTAAAACATGATTATTTTCCAATTGAAACATTTGGGGTATACTCTGATGATTTGAAAATTGAATTGTGTAGTGTCCCAACACCATGCAGAAGAATCATTTTACAATTGAATGCTTATTCTTACCCTTACAATCACATACATGGTGTCCTTTTAATCCACAATTATAACAAACTCCAATTCCATTCAAGCATTTACCAAGGTGAATATTTCCACAGTAATCACATATGTGTAATTATATTTTTTCCTCTATCCGTTATCAATCAATGTCACTTTCATCCTTTTCTTATATTAATTGGCTTCAATGAAATATGACTAAGGGAATAATTTACTTATCTTATTAACACATGATACCATTTATTTATATGAAAAGAATATGTGGGAGACTATTTCCAATTTAAATGTTATATTTATACCATGAATGATATCATCCTTTTTAATCATTCTATCTTGCAAATTGTAGGATTTCTCATTACTTCTAATAGACCCCATTTCTAAATAATGGAATATAGTCGGTTAGTTTATGAATCACAATGCATAATTCCAAACATGTAAAATTCCTAACATAAATTGACAAGATTATGCATATAATCTATAATAATAATTTTTTTGAGGATGTATGTACTCTTAAATTCTTCATAATGGATTGTAATGAAAATATGAATTATCCTAAGCATAACCCCCAAGAGTGTTATATCCTAGAGTCCATCAAGGCCTGTTGTCATATACCAGGATACACTGGTTCAAGCTCGAATATCCTTGTTGGAGTGTTCACTCATAGGTACATATGTGCCAGAGCTGCCTCTACCTTCTTGTATTCTGACAGGGATGTATTTCTTAGAAAATGAACAATATATATACATTTCCAAAATTCAATGAATTTCGTTTATACTAATACAAAAATTATATCTTTGGGTAACATTATCTAATAAGAGTTTATCAAAATCTAGTATCCAAGGATCGTATTAAAATTCCACTAATACAAACTGTAATTCCTCGACCGCTAAATCTCGGAGCCAGTGCAACATTTTTATACATTGGCATGATACAAGGAATTCATTTCCCGAAAGACTACTAAATTTAGCAGTCATGGAAATTTGTTACATACATCATTTTCCCAATATAATTTCAAACATAAAATACCTCATATATAGTTATTTGAGAACTCCATTACTACCTTTTATCTTATCCTTGCATATCAATCATAATACACTTCTTGTAAATCCTAGATAAATAAAACATAAGAAAGGGGTGAGATCAGATGCTCAGTAACAGTAAATAATTTAACAGAAGATAACCTAAACAATATGTAACACCCAGGTAAATAAAGAATATAAAATTTTTATATTTATCACCATTTGTGAATAAAATTTCAATATTAATTTAAAGGGAATTCTATGCTCGATGGCTTATCCAATACGCAACAACGAGTTCCTTTGAAATCTTACGTTCTACTCTAATAATAAAATAATATTTTTTTAAATGGTAGTTAACACATAGCAGATGTATTGGCAGGAATGAATAGAAAAAACTAAAATATTATTATATATGTTTGTTAATTTTTTTTACTTTTATCCAATAAATGTTAGAGGCTTAAAATGCAAATGAATCCAATCTTAAGCATTGAATACACTAATATTTTTATAAGATTGTTTTACTGCCTTTTGATGGAAAAACATTTTTATATCAAACATTTGACAATTTTATAATCTCTATTTTTAAAATAAACATATTATTTATTATTGAGACATTGAAATTTACCTTTGGTTAAATTTTGGTATTTTTCTGACAATTTTCATTTTTCAATAAATAGTGAAAAATACTACATTTTACATCAAAACTGCTTTTTCTTATATTTTAATTATATGGTTATATTATTTTTTTAATTTTTTTTAATGTGTAATTAGAATATATTTTTACCATGTGATCCAATTATGTTCATTGGGATTAATTTCACTTTGGAATTGGGCATAAACAAGTGCCAAACTTTTCATAAATATTGTTTCTAAAAAACCTGCTATTTGTTTTGACAACAAGAATTATTTTTAGATTAATTATTGCAATTTAAGTGATTGGAATTTGATAAATTGGATTACATATTTGGAATCAGAAGGTCCAAAATATGTAATTAAGACTCTTTTGTGTTTGGACATTATGAATAGTAAGGACGATAATTATCTTTAATTATCTTGATTAATGAGTAATCTGGTAGTTAAAGATAATAAAATAATAAAATAATAATAATAAATGATCACAACATGTGTCATAAAGATACCAGTTGTCTCATGGCCGACCATGGGATTCCTTGTTCCAAACATGGGGCCCCATGGAATCACTTTTGCGAGAAAGTGACTTTTTATCTTTTTATTTTTAAATAATGTTAAATATAACAATGAATGTATCACCCAAGTAAAAAAAAATTTAATTTTTCCTTCATAAATGATCTCTTCGACTATAAATAGTTATTGTAAAGATAAAAATATTTCCTACATCATAGTTTTTTTTAATTTTTATACATTAAATAAATTAAATTATTTATGACACCATGATGATGTAGTGATTACCTCATTATTTAACTATTTAAATAAAATGCAAATATAATGTAACATCTAAGACCTACACATGTCAAAAACATATTGGATGGGTGGATTTAGAACCCTTATGACCTTATCCTCAAAACTCATCAATGTGGGACCATTAAAATCCTAATCTCATCCTAAAATAAAGTAACATTTCCTTACTTTCTAAGAGTGCCCCTCCTCTCCTCTTATAAAAGGCCCCCAACTCTACCTCCATACCCACACCTCCCAAGCCTTTGGCTCAGCCAACCACTGCCCATTTTGTCTCTCCAAATCCCACTCTTACTCGTAGAAGCCTCAATTTGGGTTTAAGTCTTCCCAAGGAAGCCTTCGAGCTCAAATCAAAAAGAGTTACCCGTTTTAACGGTAATGTCTTCTCTTGTGTTCTTATGTTTTATTTTGCTTCTCCATCCCCATAAAAACTTTTTATTAATTTATTTTATAACAACAACAGTATACTAAATATACTAGGATGTTGTTATAAGATGTATTAGAGCAACACTTACACACACCTTCATCTAATGGTTAAAAAACATACTGTTTCTGTGGATATTGAATTTCTGCCTCACGAAATGATGATTGTTCAACACTCATATAACACCTTCAAAGGTGGCCATTAAGATGAAAATATATTTATATATGATATATAATATGTTTATGTTTTACATAAGCTTCCGTAATATTAAATTTTGGCATAAAATTCTGGTTTCCATTGTTGGTAAACACGATAATTTCATTTTAGGAAGTGCAGACTACCGCCCCCTCAAAGTGATTTGATTCGTTAATACCTTATGTGGGACCTATAATGGATGGATTTAAATTTATTATATATGATGTTATACTGGAATTATAATATACCTTTATATCATTACTATTTTCTTTCAATTAATGTATGAGATATAAATGAAAGTAGCGTAATGCGTACGTACAGATTACCGTCTCCATGAACGATGAATTTCATTTCTTATCCCCAAATGTAATGTACTATTATAAGTACTTATATATAATGGATATATATGATCTATGTTACATCTAGATTATTAATATAATTCTATAATTAAAATATAAATATCTATTATTTAGTTTTAATTCCATTAATATGACATAGAAATGAATGTAGCGTTCATGCATACGTATGTCTTATCGTCTCCATGAACGGTGCATTTCATTTATTACCTCTAAATGATTAATTAATATTATAAATACATGTATATTCTGGATATATATGATATATATTATATCCAATTCATGAATATTTTTCTTTAGATAATGGATATTTGACTAGGTGAACAACTTGTAAATATACAAAGTTCACTTTTGACTCTAGTACCAAATATCGATAAAACGGCCGTTATTAGCTTAAATTATTACATAAATGTTCATAACATGGTAATAAGTGATATAAAATGAATAATGAACTTGAAAAAGATTCTTAAACAAGTATAAATTAACTCATGTTTATTATTCAGGACATTAATGAAAGATCGAGTCAAGTCGGACCCGAGGTAAGGGATCCTACCCCTCTCTTTCTTTTAAAGTACCCTCTTTAATGTCATTACTTTTAAGCTCATATTTATTATTATTGGGATGTTATTTTATATTACTCTTACTGTAATGTTTATTTTCATATGATGAGAGACCCTATTTTCTCTCATCAAACTATTTTGGATGTTTTGAGTGGTGCCATTAGGCTGCCAAATTTTCGTAAGAGATCCAACCCCTCTCTTTTTAAGTACTCTCCTTTATGTAACTTATTTTAAGCTCCTCTTTGTTATGATGGGGGATGTTCTTTTATATTCCTCTTGATGTAAATTTTATTTTAATAACATGATAGATCCTATTTGATCTCATCAATCCATTTTTTATAAGTTCTAAGTGGCGTCGTTCGGCTGGTGGGTTTTCGTAAGGGATTTTACATCCCACTTTTATTTTAGTGAGATTTATACTACATTTTCCACCATTTCCATTGAGTGATGTATGTAATTCCCATTATTATACACTTTGTGTAATATAATTATGGGTATTTACATCTTTAATTTATGACCCTTCATCCATGGGGTGTACGTTTCGAAAGATACCCATGTCGGTAATGGAACCCTTCACCCTCCTCTTCTTAAAAAACATATTTTTGTTGGGTCATTTAATTTACATATAATTATGTTGGTATATGATATTATATATGCTTAATGATTTATATTTTATGTCCAAGTGATGAGATACCATTTTCTCTCTCATCAACTCTTTTTCTGAATTTTGATGTGACGTCATTAAGCTGTCGAATTTTTGCAAAGGAACTTCTTAACCCAATTTTGATTCCTTGGGATAATCTTGTACTCCTTAAATATGTCGTTATATGAATATGTGTGAATGACCTCTGGTTGTTTTACACATATTATCAACTTATATTTTGTGTATTCATTTTTCACACATAATTATGTAATTGTTTTATCCTTAATCCAAGGATACTGTCTTTATAAGTGACTTCGTCTCAATCTCCTTCCATTGAGGCATATTTCGTTTTATAAAAAACATTCTTTTATACGGTGTATAAACCCCTTTGAATTTTACTTTTATACAAAAGGAATATTTTTTATGATGTGTTTTACTAAACGAAAAAAAAAGAATGTTTTTTTAACTTACGCAGTGACAACGACCTTTTCTGCTGCTGCGAGTATTATTTGGTCTTTGGCTTCCTCAACAAGCCGTAAAGTTTTTAAAATGAAATAAATACCATATACTCTTTTATATATCTTGGTATTGAAAATGTTTTTCATAATGTATTTCTTATGTCAATATATTTAAGTGATATATTGTTATCAATGTGTGGAAATGTTTTCTTTCCATTATATTTGTTTTATGTATTATTATTTTATAATGGTACTTGGACATTTGTCGGGTGGTTATGTGAGGAACCATATGATGGGTGGTGCCGTGAATACTAGGACGGGTTGTTACGTTATAACCTCCAATGCATTGGGTATGGAAGTCGTCCATATGGATATTCCATTAAGTATGTATGGAAGTCTGTAGTATGGCTATTCCATTAAGTTATATGTGTGGAAGTCGACCGTATAGTTATTCCACATAAGTATGTTTTTGTCCAAAGTTACCTTTATATGCTTTGTGTTCTTTATATGGGTTTTATGGTAATCTTTTGATTAAAAAAAGGGTATGTAATGATCTTCTATTCAACGAAGAGTATTTTATGCTTCATAACAGTGAAAAGTATTACTTTGATTAAGTATTAATGGTTTACTATTTTTTTTGAAAAACTAACAATTTTCCTTCATTGTGTATCCCTTACTAAGCTTTTTATGCTCACCCTAAGTTTTTTAAATGTTTTTCACAGGACATAAAGTTCAATAGGGTCAAGGATGGGATAAAAGAAAATTCATGCTATCTAAAACATGGAACTAGGCTTGTTTCTTTTTAAGAGTATTTATTTTATGGAAACATAATAGAAGTCCCTACTTTGTAATCTTTTGAGATGTAATATTTATGTCCTAATTCTCTATAACTCTAAACCTGAAAATATCCTCAATGCGAATTATTCATTTAATTCAATATTAAGTAAGGATTATGGCCGAGGCCTTATAGTTGGTATTAGAGGTCAGTTTAGATAACTTTAGAGGTTAGGGTATTCTCTAAGCATAAGTGACATTACCATAATGGTTAGGATTTCAGAAAGGGTCCTAGATTTAGATAAATTTAATGATTAATTATACCTTATTGGTTATATTTCTCATTAGTACATGATGGTTTTGTCGATATACTCACACTAACCTTTTTGGTTTTAGTAAATGGCTGGATCTAGCAGGCACCAAAGTAACAGTGGATGTGAAGTAAACTGTGACTGTTTTCTGAGCGAGCAACTGAATGATATGGGAGTTTCAATGAGAACTCTTGTGTTTATCCTCAACCAACTGTCTGGATTCATGATTGACCATACAAACCTCGGTGATTTCTATAAGGCATCATATATGCAAGAAACAAATCCTTACGGAACTACAAGTTATAATCATAAAGGTAAATGTGTTCAAAAACCTATATGTCAAAGACGTGGAAAGAAAAACCTAGGAAAATGTTTCAAAGGGATAGAAATATGCTATAGATGTGGAAATGATGGTTATAAAGCAATAACCTGCCATGGAAAAAGGAAGCATCCAGTTGACTCGAGGAAAGGTAAAGAAGTTTTTTCTGAGGGATCAATTGAATGTTTTAAATGTGGTGTGGATGGCCATTATGCAAACACATGTCATATGAAGATGTTTCAGGAATGGGATCACCAAGATCGTACAAATATTCATTTACCAATACCTAATGCCATTCCGATTGAGGATGAAGAAACTGACAATGACCAATCAAAGGTATGGATTATTTCTTAACTTTTGTTTTCCTATTTGGGAATCATAGGATATGATTCATGATTTTGTTTGTAGGAATGAAGTATTTCAGAATAAGTTGGAAAGTAATGGTTAAAGGATCATGAAGAATGTTGAATGAGTAAGATGTCAACATATAAGGTCTTCAAGAGTTATGGTGAAATTATTAATTGTATTAAGTCTATTTTGATTATGGGGTTACATTAGATGACTTTTTATAGTATGTGTAACCCGGATGTTTGATATATGAAAATTTTATTCAAAGAATAGTAATCTGTTATTTTGTGGACATAGTTATAAAGAACCATTTGGGTTTATATGATCCTTACTTTTGAGGTAATTATGTGTTACTATATGTTCGGATGGAAAGTGAAAGTCATGAGATAAAATTGAGGTTAAATTATAATATGGTTATTTTCATGATTTTATCTCATTATGGCTGAATGTTTTTTGAATTATGTATTTTTGAAAAAGGACAACATGAAGACCGTGTGATGTACCGTTGCTTCGGACAAAGCTGCAGGAATTGACCCCACAACCAAAGTGCAATGGGTATTTATCCCCTACCACTGGACTACATGAAGTCCCTGTTTAGTTTGACTAATTCATTTTAGTTAGATGATCTTATGAATCTATAATAAGTTGATTTTGGGTTATCTATTGAAATTATTAAACTATCATGGAGGATATGTGATTATGTTAATTACTTTTCAATACGAGACTTTAAGTGAAACTGATGTTGTTTGGAGATAAATGTTACGATTTAACTTGGAAGACTATGTGATTAAATCCTTCAAATATTTGGGTTTCAATCTTAGTTTGGTTTAATTTGAATAATCTTATGTACAATTGTTTATCGAATGGTTTTCGTTAATCGTTGGGATTTTTTTTGGACAAATTTTGGAGATTAAGAATATATTTTCTTTTTATAAAAGTTTATACTTTTGTGGATTATCTGATCTCATACTAACAATTTTTGGTTTCGGTTTTTGTCTAAAGAAATAGGAAATATATAGTTCTATTTTTTGTATTTGGTGATTCTCAAGGAGTTGATTATAGTACTCTTAATGTGAACAATTCTTTCTAAATACTCATCTTTTTGCGAAAGTATGAGTTTGTGTAAGAAATCCAGTAAAAGTTTAAAGTCAAAATGACAAGTAAGTATGTTTCCATAAATCAAAAATAAATTCCTCAATGAAAATTAGCTTAAAACAGAAATGTTTTCTATTAACTTTTCCTACTATGGAATAGAATACCATTTAACCCATCCCAAGTTTGTGATTTTCTTTTGGTTAACTTTCTCCTAAACATGTTTTATATCACTCTCCATCATAACATGACCCTATGTTTTCTCTTCCATGTATATGTTTTCCTAAATGGAATCCAAGTATGGGTTAACTTGTCTGACCTTCGTACTTCCCTTGATTTCTTTTAAAGTGATTCTTTAATTTACTCCTTTTCTGATGTGGGGCTTTCAATGAAATTTCTGAGCCCAATTTCAAAATTTCAAGGACGCAATTCCCAAAAGGGGGGAAGGATGTAACACCCCAGGTAAATAAAGAATATAAAATTTTTATATTTATTCCTATTTGTGAAGAAAATTTCAATATTAATTTAAAGGGAACTCTATGCTCTATGGCTTACCCAATACGCAACAACGAGTTCCTTTGAAATCTTACATTGCACTCTAATAATTAAATAATTTATTTTAAATGGTAGTTAAGACATTGTCGTTGTATTGGAAGGAATGAATAGAAATAACTAAAATATGATTATATATTTTTGTTAAATGTTTTTAATTTTATCTAATAAATGATAGAAGCTTAAAATTCAAATTAATCTAATCTTATGCATTGAATACACTAATATTTTTATAAGATTGTTTTACTGCCTTTTGATGGAAAACCATTTTTAAATCAATCTTTTGAAAATTATATAAGATATTTTTTAAATATAAACATATTATTTATGATTGAGACATTTAAATTTACCATGAGTTAATTTTTGGTATTTTTCTGACAATGTTCATTTTTCAATGAATAGTGAAAAATACTGCATTTTACATCAAAACTGATTTTTCTTATAATTAAATTAAATGGTTATATTATCTTTTTAATTTTTTTAATGTTTAATTAGAATATATTTTTACCATGTAATCCAATGATGGTCATTGGAATTAATTTCACTTTGGAATTGGGAATAAACAAGTGCCAAACTTTTGATAAATATTGTTTCTAAAAAATCGGCTATTTGTTTTGACAACGGGAATTATTTTTAAATTAATTATTGAAATTTATTTGTTTGGAATTTGGTAAAATGGATTACATATTTTGAATTAGAAGTTACAAATTTTGTAACTAAGACTCTTGTTTTTGGACATTATGAATAGTAACGACGGTAATTATCTTTAACTATCTTGATTAATGAGTAATCAGGTAGTTAAAGATAATAAAAAAATAACATAATAATAACAAATTACCACAACATGTGTCCTATGGCTACTGGTAGTCTCATGGCCGACCATGGGATTCCTTGTTCCAAGCTTGGGGGCCCCATGGAATCACTTTTGTGAGAAAGTGACTTTTTATCTTTTTATTTTTAAAGAATGTTAAAATTAACAAAGAATGTATCACTCGAGTAAAAAAAATTATTTTTTTCTACATAAATGATATCTTGGGATATAAATAGTAATTGGAAATATAAAAATATTTCTTACATTATAGTATTTTTGTAATTTTTATACATTAAATAAATTAAATTATTTATTACACCATGATGATGTAGCGATTACCTCATTATTTAACTATTTAAATAAAATGAAATGATAATGTAAAATATAATACCTAGACATGTAATAAACCTATTATATGGGTGTATTTAGAACCCTTATAACATTATCCTTGAAACAAATCTATGTTGGACCATTAAAATCTGAATGTCATTCTAAATTAAAGTAACTTTGCCTTACTTTCCATGACTGCCCCTCCTATCCTCTTATAAATGGCCCCCACCTCTACCTCCATACCCACAATTCTCAAGCCTTTCTCTCGGCCAACCCCTACCCATTTTGTCTCTCCACATACCTCTCTTACTCCTAGAAGCCTCACTTAGGATATAAGTCTTCCCAAGGAAGCCTTTGAGCTCAAATCAAAAAGATTTACCCGTTTTAAAGGTAGTGTCTTCTCTTGTGTTCTTATGTTTTATTTTTCTTCACCATCCCCATAAACTCTTTTTATTAATTTCTTTTGTAATAGAACCAGTATCCTAAATATACTAGGATGTTTTTATAAGATGTATTAGAGCTAAAATTACACACACCTTCATCTAATGGTTAAAGAACATACTGTTTCTGTGGATGGTGAATTTATGCCTCACGAAATGATGATTGTTCAACACTCATATAACACCTTGAAAGGTTTCCATGAAGATGAAAATATATTTATATATGATATATAATATTTTTATGTATTACTTAATCTTCTGTATTTTTCATTTGTGGCATACCTATATGGTTTCCATTGTGGGTAAACACAATAATTTCATTTTAGGAAGTGCGGACTACCGCCCCCTCAAAGTGATTTGATTTGTTAATGCCTTATGTGGGATGTATTAAGGATAGATTTAAAGTTATTATTTATGATGTTATACAGTAATTATAATATACCTTTATATAATTATTATTTTATTTCAATTAATGTATGAGATATAAATGAAAGTAGCGTTCATGCGTATGTACAGATTACCGTCTCCATGAACGATGCATTTCATTTCTTATCCCCAAATGTAATGTACAATTATAAGTACATATATATAATTGATATATATGATATATGTTACATCTAAATGATTAATATTATTATGTAATTAAAATATACATATCTCTCAGTTAGTTTTAATACCATTAACATGACATAGAAATGAAAGTAGCATCCATGCGTACGTACGACTTACCGTCTCCATGAACTGTACATTTCATTTCTTACCTCTAAATTATTATGTAATATTATAAATACATGTATATTCTGGATATATATGATATATATGATATCCAAATCATGAATATTTTTCTTGATATAAGGGATATTTGACTACTTGAACAACTTGTAAATATAGGAAGATCACATTTGACTCAAGTACCAAATATCGAAAAAACGACCGTTATTAACTTAAATGATCACATAAATGTTCATAACATGGTAATAAGTTATATAAAAGGAATAATGAACTTGAAAAAGGTTCTTCATCAAGTACAAATTAACTCATGTTTATTATTCAGGAAATTAAAGAACGATCAAGTCAAGTCAGACCCGAGGTAAGGGAACCCACCCCTCTCTTTCTTTTTAAGTACCCTCTTTTATGACATTCTTTTTAAGCTCATATTTCGTATGATTGTGATGTTATTTTATATTAATATAACTATAATGTTTATTTTCATATGATGAGACACCCTATTTTCTCTCATCAATCAATTTTGGATGTTTTGAGTGGCGCTGTTACGCTGCCGAATTTTCATAAGAGATCCAACCCCTCTCTTTTTAAGTACTCTCCTTTATGTCACTTCTTTTAAGCTCCTCTTTGTTATGTTGGGGGATATTCCTTTATATTCCTCTTACTGTACATTTTATTTTATGTTGATGATAGACCCAATTTGATCTCATCAATCCATTTTTTGGAAGTTCTAAGTGGCACCATTAGGCTGGCGAGTTTTCGTAAGGGATTTTTCATCCCACTTTTATTTCCGTGAGATTTATGCTAAATTTGAAACCATTTCCTTTGGGTGGTGTATGTACTGCCAATTATTATAATCTATGTGTAATATAATTATGTGTATTTACATCTTCATTTTATGACCCTTCATAAATGGGGTGTATGTTTCGAAAGATACCCAAGTCGGTAAGGGAAATCCTTGTCGTCTTCGCCAAAAGCCCTCCCTAGGTCTGTCCTTAACTGCGAGGACCTTACATTGCCCAAGGTTTGGACGCAAGTGGAGTACTATCGGATTGGTTTGGCCTTAAAAAACCAATCGGGCCCCTGGGACGAAAAAGCCAACAACTCTCAGACCGGGCATCCGATTGACGCGTCGTCTGTGACGTTGAGTTCCTGTTGACGATACGGACCTTTTGGATACATCAATTCAGGACTATGTGTCAGTTGATGTATCAGCCTCTCGGCTCATGGAGCAGACCCTCCCGAACGAGCTTGCTGTGTGTGGGAACCCTAGAGCTGGCTGCGACTGTGACGACGACGACGACTGTGCAGAGATCCTCAGTGGATTCAACGGTGACAACTATAACACTCAGCGATCCTACGTGGATCAGTGCTAACGATCCTGTGTGGGTCTGATCCTGTGTGGGTCAGCGCTCACTGGTTCTGTGTGAGCCATACCCTACAGATCCTGTGTGGGTCAGATCCTGTGTGGGTCTTTGCGGGGGTTATTTACCTATCGATCCTATGTGGGTCAGATCCCTTGTGGGTCATTGCGTGGGTTAGTTACCTATCGATCTTGTGTGGGTCAGATCCCTTGTGGTTCATTGCGGAGGTTAGTTACATATTCATCCAGTGTGGGTCAGATCCTTTGTGGGTCATTGCGGGGGTTAGTACCTATTGATCCTTTGGGGGTCCGATGGCTTAGATGAATCAGTGGATATATCTGATCATCTCTATCGTCATACGAAGAAGTATACCTATGTGAGCTGAATCCTGTATTGCATTCCTATTTTGGTTGTGTTGTGCTATCCTGTGTGGATTTACGTTTTGCTTTCCTGTGTGGACTGGGTTGTACTTGGGCTCGGATGTTGGAGCCGAATGAGAATTGATGACTTAGGTATATGTATGGGCATATACCTAAGCAGTGTCGGATGTGTCTACGTGATTGTATCTTTCCTTTGTGGATTTTTTCATCATGGATTCTGGAAGACCTTCGGGGGTCAAGGGGTCCTTACTGAGTAGCTTATACTCACCCATGCACGGGCTATGCCCGCACTACGTTGTGTTGGTTGCAGACGACGGACATCGCTGATCGTGGTTGAGGCTTGCGGAGCAGGACAATACCTGGAGGTGGACCACTGGGTGGGACGTACTCGGAGTGGACGGTTGGACCCGAGGAGCTGTGGAGGTTATCTGTACTCACCCATCATGTGGGACTTCCAGTGGACAGCTCGACACTGTGGCTTTACTTTTCAGTTGTTGTTATCCCTTTGCAGTTGTACTTTACTTTCAGCTTGGGTTTGTATTCTGGCCCACTTACTTTTCTGCACTTACTATTGTACTCAGTTTTTACTTAGTGCTTACTTATTCTGCTTGCTTGTTCTGTGGTGTTTGTTTACTTTACAAAGGCAATGCCTTCCCTTTTTACTGGGATTTATGCCTTGGTGCTAGTCGCCAGCCCCTGGCCTATGGAAGGCGTGCATGGGGTAGTCACGGCACGGGCCCTGAGGACGGGTCGTGACAAATAATGTCCAAGTGATGAGATTCCATTTTCTCTCTTATCAACTCTTTTTCTGAATTTTTAAGTGACATCATTAAGCTATCGAACTTTTGCAAGGGAAATTCTTAAACCAATTTTGATTCTATGGGATAATCTTGTAGTCCTTAAATATTTATTTCTATTAATATGTGTGAATGACATCTGATTGTTTTACACATATTATCCACTTATATTTGGTGTATTCATTTTTCACACATAATTATGTAATTGATTTATCCGTAACCAAGGATATCATCTTTGTAATGTTCTTCATCTCAATCTCCTTCCATTGAGGCATATTTCGTTTTATATAGAACTTCCTTTTATACGGCGTATAAACTCTATTGACTATAACTTTTTTACAAAATGAATCTTTTTCTACGAAGCATTTTACTCCATGACAAAAAAATAATGTTTCTTTTAACGTACACGGTGACAACGATTTTTTCCACTACCGTGAGTATTATTTGGTCTTTGGCTTCCTCAACAAGACATAATGTTTTTAAAATGAAAAAAATACGATATACTCTTTTATGTATCTTGGTATTGAAAATGGTTTTCATAATGGATTTGTTATGTCAATATATTTAACTGATATATTGTGATCTAAGTGTTGACATTTTTTCATTCCATTATATTTTTTTATGTATTATTATTTTATAATTGCACTTAAACATTTGATAGGTGGTTATGTGATGAACCATATGATCGGTGGTGCCGTGAATACCAGGATGGGTAGTAACGTTATACCCTCCAATGCACTGGGTATGGAATTCACCCGTATGGCTATTCCATTAACTATGTATGGAAGTCGGCCATATGGCTATTCCATTAAGTGATATGTGTGGAAGTCGACTGTATGGTTATTCCACTTAAGTATGTTTATGTCCCAAGTTACCTTTATATGTTATGTGTTCTTTATATGCATTTTATGGTAATATTTTGATTACAAAAATGGTATTTAATGATCTTTTATTCAATGAAGAGTATTTTCTGCTTCATAAAGGTGAAAATTATTACTTTGATTAAGTATTCATGGTTTACTGGTTTTTTTTGGAAAACTAATATTTTTCCTTCTTTGTGTATCCCTTACTGAGCTTTTTATGCTCACCCCATGTTTTTGAAATGTTTTTCACAAGACATAAAGTGCAATAGGGTCAAGGATGGGATCAAGGAAAAGTCATTTTATCTAAAACATGGAAGTAGACTTATTTATTTTTAATAGTTTTTATTTTATGGAAACTTAATTGATGTTTCTACTGTGTAATATTTTAAGATGTAATAATTATGTCCTATTTCTGTAAAACTCTAATCCTGAAAAGATCCTCAACATGAATTATTCATTCAATTCAATATTAAGTAAGGTTTAAGGCCCGTGCCTTACACAATAAACATGAATAATAATTAAAAAATAATTCCATTTCAAAGAATAGACATGAACTAATTATGGAATAAATATGAGCTAAGTAAATAATGCCATAATAAAACATAGTCATGGGTATTTTACTAGTCGAATAACCACATGAACCAACAATATTATTTTCATAATTAGGTAATGTATACTGCAAGAAATTATGAATTCTTTTTAAAGGCCTTGACCAAGATGTCTAAAAATTATTAAGGCCTCAAAAAAACCATATATCGTATTGAGAAAGGTGTCGTCCAATCCAACAGTTAATTTTCTCATGAGACCAACCGATTCATCGAGGAGCTATAGCAGGCTCCACCCGTCACTTAATATATCCAATACATTCCTCATATGAGGGGGTTTAATCATAACATAAACATTCGTATTAAAACTAGCATAGAAAATTTTAATACATTATCCATAAACCATGAATGGTATAAGAAAACACATCTGTAATCAATCATATCACAAAACCTTCAATACAATATGGAATATTTGTATCATTATAAATAAACCTCAATCATGAATAATATACAGTAAAGGATGCTGACATTGTTTAAAATGATCAGTAAAATGCATTGAGATAAATACACCTTTTTTGTGAAATAGTTTAAAAGTATAAAAATTGACAGAGGATGTTATTTAAAAGAGATTTTTGAATCAAAGTGTTCATACTAAATTGAAATTTTTGAAATGATTTAACATATCAAAAAATTAATTTCCATAAAAATAAATCCTTAATATTATTTTAAAACCATGAATAGTAAATAAACGGATTTAGAAATATAAACTTTTAAAACATTTAAAATGATGATGTTATTTAATTGACCCTCCCATAATGAAATAAAATATTTCAATGAATTTTTTTTATGAAATATGGGAATCAAGGATAAATATGACTCAGTGAAAACTTACACATAAACAATCTCATATAATAATGAGATTGAACAAAAAACCCTTATCTTATACATTTCCTTGGTCGAAGGTATGTTATACTCCTGTATAATAGTTTAAATATTGTAATTAAATTATTGTTGAATGGTTACGATGGGGAAATTAATCTCATTGCGTTCATGGAGATGATAATCTGTACATATGCACGAGCGACAATATCATTATTTTTATATTTAAATAATATGTAAATAGATGGTATATCGTATATACAGATTCATTAACATGATATATTTATTATTTTCATCAATTATACATCATTATTATTCCCATAATAATGTATTTAATAACAACTACACCACGATGTGGAGACGGTAAGCCGTACATATGGGCGTATAATGACTTTTTCATTCATATGATGTATAGCATAATGAATATTTTTTTTACCATTTTTATAATTACATCATAGTATATTGAAGATACTAGAGTTATTATTTTAGAATGGAATCAACAAATAAATAAGAAGTGGAAGAAGAAAAAAACATTAATGAGGTGATGAAATATTTACCTCTTCTTCAGGTTCTTCTTTTTGATTTGATCAAAAGGGATGCTTATGTTCTCATTCTAACCATTGGTAGGCCTCTAGGATGAAGGGGTGATTATTGAGAGGATATTTGGGTATGGGTTGGCTGATCCACATTTCTTTGGATGAGTTAATTTGAGAGAAGGGGAAATTCCCTTTTATAAGAGAGGGTGAGGGGAACCTTAGAAAAAGATTAAAATATTATTTTATAATAAAATCATTTTCTTTTTCTAATGTCTCCAAACTGATTTACTTCGATGATAAGGTAGTTATGGGGAGGAAAACATTAAACCAATTGGTTATTGATAGGTTTGGGACACCATATTAACCTTATCTTATAGATTTAACTATTGGTTAAATAGTTTAACATTTACCATGTCCCCTTTTATTTTTATATTATATACTTAATAAACATACTATAAAATAAAAAAAGAACCTCATATGTTTCATTAATGACATATTTATGATTATATAATTATTTTGGCCAAACTTTATATATTTAAGAATTTTATATCATTTAACAATATAACATTTTTCTTTATAAACCAATTTCTGTCAATTTTGACACTATTTATTATTTGGTTTTCATGAACTCATAATAACATTATTAATTTTAAAAAAATACATTTAATCATCTCTAACATGTCATATTCACATTGAAAAATAGTTTATGGCTTCAAAACATTGAAATTATATTTATAGCAATACATATAACATCTATTATTTTAATATTTCATTAAGAAGGTAATTAATGTATCCTCATTGTGTAATAAATAATGTTAATTATTTAGTATCTAAATTTTATAAATAAAATAAAATTATGTAGGATATGTTATTATATTCTTAATGAATTTTTACAGTTGAGTTTAGCAAATTTTTTACCCTATATTAAAAACTGTTTAATTAATAAACATTGAATCTAACACTTCTAACACTCATTTAAATAATATAATAATAAATGTATAAATCTAATACATGTTGACCTAAAGGACCTCATTTTATTAGTAATGTTTCTTTGGGTCTAATTAAACCTATCCATTATAATTAGAACATGTGTTAGGATAATTATAATATCATTTTAACCCTTAATTACCCTAGTTATATTTATCTATGGTAAATAAAAGACAAAAGATACTATCCACCAAAAAATTATTTTCATCTTATTGAATAAAATATTACTTATTGATGTCAATCATGTCTCTTAGATTTTAGAAATTAAATTCACATAAGTGGTAAAATTATGTTTTATTCATATTTGCAAATTTTCCTAGAAGGTGGGTAAAAGACTGTAAGAAGTTCAATAACATTTTATTTATCTAAACATACCATAAAATAACTCAATGAATTAAATTAAACTTATATATGTATTGTGAATGTATTCTTAATTAAAATTAATTAAAATAAAATAATGAATTATTTAAATAAAAACATAGTTTTAAACAATAATGTAGTGGTTTCCACTTTTCATAAAAAATTTAATGTTTTTAGAAAAATATCAAAAATTTACCATAAGATTATTTTGATATTCCAAATCAAATAATTATGTCTATATTACCAAAATCAAAACATTGAAGTTTCAGTTATTAATTTAAAATTAACTACTATTGTCAAAACCATAAAGTGGGTTTTTAAATAGTAAAAACCATCAAAAAATTGACAAGTGTTTATGTCAAATTTAAATATAAAATTACTTATAATAAATAAAATTTTATTAATTGATAAAAATATAATATTATTAAAAATATAAGCCATTTAAATTTATAAATGAACACTATAAATTATTTTGATTAAAAAAGTTGTTTTCAGTTAAAATTTATAATTTTTCACTAATCACCCAAATATGATGGTTATTAAAAAACCACCAAAAATGTATAAAAGAATTTATGTCCCAATTCTAAATAAGAATTTTATTTTGTCAAATTGATTATAAAAATGTTTCAAATATTGGATATAAAAAGGATACGACATTAAAAGGTGTTAAACATGAATTTACTAAAAAATACTTCCTCTATCTAAAAAAATTAATTTTTCTTATATTATGTCAATGAAACACATAATACAAATGTTACAAATATATATAGTATATATGATTCAAAATTCAATTAATACTATTCATAACTTGTTTTTTAACGACTAGTTTGGTAAGTTGTGGCGTGCTCATACATGGTGTTTCCTGTAGAGAATGATATTGAATTAATTTAATGAGAAAATGTACTATGAAATATTGGGATGTTACACCAGGACACACTGAGATGGTAGTAAAGAATTTGGGTGTCAAATTTTTCTTTTAAAAATAAATATCGTGTTTCCACGGTGGTATGAACTTGATAAGCCTGTATGACTGATGGGAACAGAAACAAAACACCTACGACAAAAGAGACCACACAACACTTTTACATGGTTTACCACTAAGGGCTACATCCAAAGAGCATACTACTATAGGTTTCCAATCATATCTAATTATACTAAACATCACAATATGTGTATTATACTTTTTGGGTATAATGAAACTATCCCATGAACACTGCCTTTACAAATGATCAGGTACAGCTCACTACATCCCCCATGTCACCCTTGTTGACTCCCCCAGGGTCACTACCTTTGGTGAAGTCACATTCACTTTATAGATGTGAAGTTTTATTCAATAGATTTTTAATTAAATATTTGTCTCTACTCAGCAAGAGTGTTTTCTTGCATTGATGTCTTAAATTGATGCACTTGAAAGCACTTAACCACTGAATTGGATATTCAAAATGTTCAAACAGGTTACACTGACAATTGTGCGGAACACCTACCATTTGGGTGCATGATCTCACTTTTACGCGCAATATTTTTCTTTTCACATGGAAAATATTTCGTGCTAAAACTCTCTTTTTTCAAAACCATCACTTTTATGTGAATCCTACACTTCTACACGCAACCTAAAATTTTATGTGCATCTTTGACATTTTCGTTCAACATCAACTTTTAAGCACAACGTCTACATTTTAACGCAACTAAAACATTTCCATGCAACTCCTGTTCATGAATGATTTATGTGCATCAGAACTCAAATCTTATATAAGTCATAAACCATACCAAATGAGGGGGATCACCTCTTATATAAAGGCATCACAGACCCCCGCGCACAAAAACAATTTGTGCGTTCAATACTCCTTTTATTGGGCACAATACTTTCTATGAAAGATTTATTTTTCTCTCACAACTCCAGGTCTTCTCCACACCTGATGCATTTTCCATTTTTCAGTATTCTTATCCTGAAACACATTTTTCATGAAAAAAACCAAAATTCTTTCACTATTGCCTACAAAACCAATTAAGCGCCCAATCTATGTATTTCAGGGACCACTCCAATATTTAGAGCTGCTCATGCCTTTTCAATTTTTTGATGTTCTGATCCTGAAACATGCTATTAATGAATGTTTCCAATACTCCTCCAAAAATTTTCATAACATCCTTTTCCAATCTCCCATTTATCCATTTTGTGATTTTCAAGAACAAAATTTTATCAAAAACTAGGAAATGACACAACCTTAAATATAGTTTTCTTCATGAACTATATAATCCATTTTGTGGAAAACATTATGAACGTCCAATGAGGATTGACATAAAAAACAAATACAACTCCATTGTTTGCATAAAAAGTTCATGGTTCCATCAATCTCCCCCTTTTGGTTTGTTAGAAATCTCTATAAACAATCAATAAAACACCATCAACTATCAAAACCTGAAAGATAAGAATCAACATTTCCATAAAACTGATTATACGTGAGCAATGATCAGTGTAGAAAAAAAGAGGGGAAGCTTAAATAGGGATCTCATGCATTCTCAGAAATTATTCCTTCTTCCCCAATCGCAAAGTTATCTTCGAGTCTCATCGAGCCACAGAAGCATCACATGCATCGAGTCTCATCAAATCAAGGAAGCATAACATGTCAGGAATTTATTCCTTCTCCCCCATTGTCAATAAACCCCCATACCAATGATTATTCACTGTACAGCACAAGAACACCACCTATATATTATCTCCCCCATAATCTAGCATCACATCCACAGATAGATTAAAAATAGTTAATATTACTATAGAGAGGGGAATTTCATATCCTCATTATGCACTAGGAGGTGGCTGAACACCGAAGATCAACTGATGTTTTTCAAACACAGATGTTGACAGTGGCTTGTTGAGGATATCACCCAATTTATCATCAGTTCCCACATGATCCATTTTAATCATGCATTGTTCAAATTTTTCTCTGATAAATTGATATTTTATTTCAATATGTTTTAAACTATAATGCTTAACAGTATTCTTTGTATGATCAATTACACTCTTCTTATAATAGTAAATCACTATTGGTTATTTCACCTCATCACCAATATATTCTAGTTGTTTCTTCATCCGTACTAGTGGAGTTCATGCCTTTTAATCAGAGATATAATAATCTTAAATAGTACTAAGAGCAGAAATTTCTTGTTTCTTTCTCAACCAGCAAACAAATTTCTTCCTAGTATATAATGCTCCACCTATGGTGGAATTTTACTACACTACTTCTCCAACCCATTTAGCATCTGAAAACACTGATAATTCATGGACCCTTCATAATGAATTGTATAACCCATAATTATGAGTACCTTGAATGTACATTATGATTCTTTTTACTGTTGTCATATGTTCTTCCTTCAGATTAATCTGAAATCTTGAAGTTAAAAATGTTTCAAAGACAACAGAATGTTGTGTCACCGTTAGGTATAATAATCTTCCAATATAATTAAGTTAATTTCTAATTCCTTTAAAATAATTTTTAGGATTATTATTTTTTATTACTTTATATCTTGTTAAAAAAATTACAGATTTTTTTATGGTCTTATCAGAATTTTTGTCGATATTTATTACATGAGTCGAAAATTGACATGGTTTGATTTCAATAGTCTATGTAATCATATGTCCATCATCCCCATAACAAGATTCATGAATTTATTATATATTAATTTTACTTACAAATCTAACAATTCAACAATGGTATGAAAAATGAAAAACATTATAATCATGGAGACGACATGTCATACACACAAAATTGAAATGATTCAATTTTTCATTAATAATTAATGAAATAAGGTAATTATTATATTGTCTTTAGATAATGATAATCATATAACTAAAATCATAAAAATAATTTATATATAATTATATATTTCATAAATCATATGTGGTGAATAATAATAATTCACATCCTTTTGTGGATCTGATAGTTCACCTGCACCCACTGACGACATTATTACTTTTATGTGTATGGAACATAAGGAATTAATTGAAATTATATTTTATTAAAATGTTTAATATTTCATTAATATGATATATAAACATTGAATCAATCAATATAAAAAACCTTGATAGATGTTAATGAAAAAATGACCTATATCGGTTTGCGATGTGGTAGTCTGCCGCACACACGAATGAAATCATCATTTCGTATTGGATGAAATTGTAAATGAAAATAGATGATGATATTAGCATAATAACATATATTTATATTGAGGATAATGTATTCATTATTTCATCATGGATGAAAGATATTTAAAGGAAGTGTATGAAGAAGTAAAATAGAAACACATTAAAATGATACAACTTCATTGGTTGATCACTAGTGAAGAACAAATCAGAACAACAAAGAATGGTGTTCTACCTAACCTAAAGCATAAAAAATGTGAAGAGGGAATTCAGGAAGTCGATTGGGAGAACATGGATGATCTAAAATGGTTTGGATTGTGAGTATTATAGAATTTTGGGAACCTTTTTATAGGAGAGATAGGGGCACCCTTGAAATGCCTTAAAAATATTAAATTTATTTAAAATCATTTTCAGTTCCAAATAGTCCCAAAATCATTTATTGTAATGATAAAATGTTTTATTGTTGAATAAACATCATTATATTATAATTATATATGTATTGTATATATTTTTTAACTTATATTTTTGTTTAACCATAATTTTACAATTTTCATTCTTATCATAATATCATGCTATCTATAATTTTGGGGTTAATGTAATTTCAATAACATGTAAAAAGATCATAAAATGTGTCATTTATGAGAAATTATGAGTTATCAAATCTATTTGTTTGAATATAATATTTTTTAAACTTTTATTATATTGAATAAACTATTTTATATTATTAAATATCAATATTGTCAATTCTGACACTATTCATGAGTTGAATTATAATAAAAATATCATAACATCAACAATATTTCAGTATAACTCAACTAAATCATTATAAACTTTTAAATATATACATAAAATTAGTGCATGGCATACATTATGTCAAATAATAATAATTTTAATATTTATAAAATTGTTTAATTAATAATTTCCTTGATATTGAAAGTCTTACATCATCATTATGTCATAATTAAATAAGTATTTAACTTATTAAAATTATCAATGAATTATAATTATTTAGTTAATATTAGTATATTTTTATTTACTATTTATAGTCCATGATAACCCTTCTATAACTCTATAACAAAATAAATTAATTTTTAAAAATAAAATTGTAAAAAAAAACTATTAACCAATTATATTATTATAAATGCACTAAAGTCATCCTTGTGTGTCTAAGTTGTCCTAAAATCATCCCAATAATGATCATGTTCTTGATAAACTCATCCAATTAAAATAGGTCATGATTTAAGTTAGTTTTATAAAATTATAATAATATTTTTATCATTAAACCACATATTTACCTTTAATCATACTAACAAAAATTATTAATAAAGTTACTATTCATAATTTCCAAAAATAAAAAATACTTATTTACATAATTTATAAATTATTCTTCAAAATATTAAATTTCTTTTCAAAATTCCAGAAACATAATTGGAATAATTTTATTAAAGGTTAACCCTTGTTGTTAAAATGAGAAAAAATTGATTTTTAAAATGTAAAAAACTATCAAAAGATTGACATGTGTACATATCTTATTTCAATTTGAAATTACATGAAATGACAAAAATTACATTAAATTATAAAATTTTAATATAAATATGCTTTAAATTCAATAAAAGAGATAATATATCAATATATATGACATATACTAAGATCATTTTTGAAATAAATTTCATTATTTTTCATTATTCAATAAAAATAAATATTATTTACAAAAGAATGAATATTTATCCAAAGTAAAATTTTATTCTTTGATTGCAAATAAGACTTACATTTTGTCAAATAGAACTAATAAAAATGTTAGAAACTATATTTAATACTGTTTTAATGTCAAAAGATTGTAAAAATATATTTTTTTTAAAAAATAAATCTTCTATCCGAAATATTGAATTTGTTATTATATCATGTCTAAATAAAATATAAGATTAATTTTAATAATTAAATTTAGATTATTAAATATATATATCATTAATAAAATCCATAATGTGTGATTTTGTTATTTTATAAACTCATCATTTTCATTTAATTATTTTTTAGAAAAAGACATATATTTATTTAAAGATGTATAATTTGTAACTATGAATAATTGCTCATAAATGAATTAATTTTGTACACATTTAAATAATATTTTCATAAATCACTTAATACAATTGATTCCCTCCATTTAAACAATAAGGTTTTATGGTAACATATGAATAATTATTTATTTTTTTTGTTTTATGTGGTGTATTGTGTATGCTTTTAAACATAGTGTTTTCTTTTAAAAAATCTTGATATAATATTATTCCACCATTTTGGTAATTTTAACAATTGAATTTGAAATTTTCATGGTAAATAAGGTAACATTTTTTCGAATACGCCTATTTAAATCCCACATTATAAAAATAATTCATAAAAATACAACATTAAAAGAATGAAACAATATTACAAAGGTCACTTGAGATAAAAAATACTCGGATTACTTGTAAAAAACAAGGAAATAAAAGAAAAAATACCCATCAGGTTCTTATGGAGGGTGATAGAAAACACGATCAGGATAAAGTTAACAGTCACAAAACCATAATTCTATGATTGTTTAAAAGGTCACTAAATTCATATTATAAAAATTAAATAGAAAATATTTTTATTTCAAAATCATTTTCATGATGTTTTTGAATTATTTTATTACATGAAATAAGGACCTTGATAAATATACAAACATAAAATGTTGTGGTTTAATCCTTTAATCCCATTTCACCAAAAACTCATATTTTCTCAAAATGATGAGTATTAAATATGATTCAATTTCAATTGAATCACATAATACACAAAATATTTAATATCCATTTCACCTATCATGAAACATTAACCAAAAAAAATATGTATAAGAAAAGATAATTCTCCAAGAATAATAAAACCGTGTATTTATAAAATAAACATTTAATTTAGAAAAATTAATTTCCAAAGTCCAACATAGACCATTTGATAAATAATTGTCCTCAAAATTTCTCAAAATAATGAAAACTAATATTAAATCCCAAAATTTATAAATATTTGACCACATAGTCCTTTAGGATATATTTTAACATTTTCCCCCAAATATGTTACAATCCTTAGGTTTTAATCATGTTTTAGTGATAAAAAATCCAATACATACTGTAAATCTTGTTAATAATCTTTAATCCATTTCAAGTGACTGTAATAAGGGTTGGATTATTTATTCATTAAATAAATTATCTCAGGATCATGATTCCTATCGACCATTAATGATTTTTTAAACTATATTAAATATGTTTTCTTATTAATTATTAATTCTAATTCATTCTGTGAATATTTATACTTATTCTTATATACAAATATTTGTGTAAGTTTGAGAAATCATGATTCTTCCACCTATTATGGTTTTATGGAGAATACCCAGACATAGTGAAAAGATATCGTGATAAGAAACCACGACCCATACAACATGACCCAACACCATGACATGACATCATGACCCAAACTCCCTGACCAGACACCATAACATGATTCATATCTTTTGAAGTCTGTGACATCGATTCCGTGCGAAGACACCGTTCTATGTTTGGAAAATATCCATACACTGGGATTCTAATACCACATCTATGATACCCATTCCGTATATATATAACAATGATATTATGATTTACTCACCACTAAATCTAAGTGAAGAATAAAACTTTTCATGGTGACATTGTTTCCATGTGAAACCATTTCCAGAAAGATTGTGACACCGTTATATAATCTCTATTCTCATTTTCAATTTAATTTTTAATAAAAATATTTAAATCCATTAAATGCACTGACATAATTAATATTTCATTGTAGACAAGTCACATGATAGTAAGAGGTACATAGTGGATAATACAAGTATTATGTCAGCTCCAACCCATGCACTCAAAGAATAAATAGAAAAGTATGGCCCTAAAAGAAGATTGTGGTACAATAGTATACGTATGAACCGATTCAAAAGTGGACTGATTCATGGAGAAAGAATCATTCGAAGAATAGAAGAAGAATTTGGGAATTCAAAAGAAAATATACCGTAGACCAGAGTCAAGAACATCTTCATAATACACACTCTACAAAGAACATGGGCCAAATCTAACTAGAAAACCGAGAACCAGACTTGAGAAACTATACTTCACGTAAGGGGACTCGATACTTGCTTATGATTCATCCTAGAAGTCCATAGTTTCATAGAATAACACTCAAATCAAATATATCCTTATCTCATTCTATTTTTTCTATTATGTTCCATTTTAGCTTTTGAGTATTGGGTGTGGGTGTATTAATTAAAAACACACAATTAATCCTACACTAAATAGAAGGATAAAATATATCCTTCTTATAATATATTTTAAAACCATTTTACTCCCAATGATAAGTGTTGAAGATTTCCTTATGTGACATTGTTGTTTTTACACATGAAGAACTATGCAAGAGGTCGTGTGAACTGGGATGTCAGGTGCACCTTTATTTTCCCTGGTCTAGGTTGTGGATCATGTGTATTAATATAAACGGATTGGTGGTGGGTGATGAAAAAGTGGAGTGAATTGGGTTTCTTCTTGAGACTGAACCACTTGTTTTATATACACTGTGTTTTTTAATTAAATTTTCTCTATTTTACCATATAATTAATAAATAACTATATTTACTTAGATATTTAATAATGGACATAAGTTATAATTGTTTTGACTTATTATAATAGCTTCAAAAGTTATATCAATAACTAATATTGAGAATTATGAGAATAAATCAACATTCTGATAATCTATTTAAATAATCAAACAGTCAAAACCATATTATCATGATTATCTTGGATATATTTATTTTTATTGGGGATCCTTTTGAGAAAACATTTATATACATAATTTTTATAGATATTCAGTTAACATCCCCCCTTGAGTACTCTAATCTGACTAACATTTTGTATCAAATGATTTATTTTATTATTGTAATGAAACTATTATTAATACTATTCAACTATGAATTTACATGTATATTAAAGATCTATAAATTTCTGTTAATTTTAAAATTGTAGATCTTTGAATTTTTTATTATTATGGATAACATACTAGAAGTTGTATCAACCAACAGACCATAATTCATTAATGAAACCAATTATTTACAATGGAAATTAAAAATGAAAATGCATTTACAATGTATGGGTATTGAAATTTGGTTATCAATTAAAGATCAGTATAAGATTCCTGGTAGTGATATAATCAATTGGGATGACCAAAACGAGGCTACTTATAATAACAATTGAAAATCGCTCAATTATTTATATTTCTCTTTAGCATATGTGCACTTTAATAGAATTTCAACATGTAAAATTTTCCATGAAATTTGGGATACCTTGTCTTTTTAACATGTAGGATCTTATTGTTTGAAATAAATGAGACTTAATACATATGCTATTAAATATTAAAAATTTAAAAGGAAACTAGATGAGATTATTTTTAACTTGAATATAAGGTTCAATGAAATGGTCAACATAATGATTTATCTTGTAAGAGAAGTTTCTACCAAAAAACAGATCATGGGGATTCTAAGATGCCTACCTGATAGATGGAGATAATTTTCTTTCCCTATTATAGTGTCCATGACAAAAGAAAATTACAATTAAAATAACTCATTGGGAACTAATGATGTAGGAAGTGGAGCATAAAGTCAACAAGGAAGATGATAATGAACACAAAAGAAAATCTGTTGCATTTATTACCAATATCAATGAACACAACGAAAATGGGAATTTGGTAGTATTTAAAGAATGTTCCAGTAGTGAAAATTCGTTACCTGACATTGATGAAGAGACGGCACAATTTCCAAGAATGATTAAGAGATATTACAAGAATAAGAAAATTTTCAGAAAGACTTAATTTAAAAGAAGATATGATCGAAATGGAAGCTAGAAGAAAGATTATAAAAGAAGTGACAATTCGTATGAGATATAATTCTATGAATGTATGGGGAAGGGGTCATATAATGTATGAATGTCCCAAGATCATGTATAAAACGAAATATAAGGACAAATATAGAAGGTATAGTATTCCAATGAAAGAAATATAGAGTACTTCTGATGAATGATCATGTGACTTAGAATCTTTAAAATATGAAAAGTCTAACAAATCCAATATGTGATCTATGAAAAACACATACGAGGAATCATTAGAATCTTTTTTACACAAATACTATAATTCTAGAGATGAATGTGATTCTGAAAACATGTTTAATGAAAAAATGTTTGAGTACTGTGATATTCTTGAAGAGACATGCAATGAACTAAAAGATAAATATAAGTATTCAATGAAACTATGTTCTCTTTAGTCATCTTTTAAATCTAATCATATTTTAGAATTTAAAGAAAAATGTTCAATATATTAAATAATAAAACGCACTGAAGATATCTAATGAGAAATTGAAATATGGAATTGAAAGGATTACTAAAGGTAAATATATATTAGTACAAATTCTAGTTAAATAGGTTACTCATAAATATATTACTGCTATTGGTTATCAACATTATAAAGGAATTTTTGGAAGATCTACTTTTTTTTCTAAATCTTTGACATTCAACATCACTCTTAGTTATTGAAAACATTCAGCTAGTTCAAATAATGATAAAATGTCTACCGCTTCAACCTTTTCTAGACAAAATATATTTTTTTTCATCCAAATTACATAATTATTATAGAAAAGCTATGAGGCAGATGAGGTTTCCTAAATCACTAGTCAATTAGATTGATGGACCAGAAAAATATGGGACAATAGTTTGTTTTTATTTGACTATTGTTTTGGGAAATTTCTTAAAGAGCTCCCATAAAATAATATGGTACTTGGATAGTGGGTGTTCAATAAAGATGACTGGGGATTATTCATTATTCAATAACATAATATAAATTGATAGTGGACATGTCACCTTTGGTGACAATGCTAATAAAAAATCATTGTCCATGGCCAAATTGGTAACTCTAACTATGTTTATACTTCCAAAGTACTTTTCTTGGATTGATTATAATGTAATCTTCTTAGTATTTCACAACTATGTGATGATGGGTTTCATGTTATATTTTAAAATGCATCTTTCATTTTTTTAATTCTAAAAATAAAAAATTGTTTTTTGATTTGGGGAATGAAAATTTACCCCTTTTCAAGTTAGTTTCATTGGTATCTCCAAATACTTCATGATTATGTATATTTAAAAAAGATTCATGGATTTGGAATAGGAGACTAGAACACCTTAATATTCACTCCCTTAAAAATATAACTAGAAAAACATTGTCCAACATCTACCCAAAATCCAGTTTCCAAATGATAATGTGTGTAGTGCATGTCAAAAGAGAAATAAACACAGAATGTCCATCAATCCAATGATTTATGTTTAAACATTTCATCTTCTAAAATTTTTTCACATGGATTTGTTTTAATCATCTAGTGTTTCTAGATAAAATGAGTAGAACAATGATTATTTTTTGTAGACTACTCATCTTGACATTCATGGACATTTGCACTCAAAAAAATTGAAGCCTTCTCTCATTTCATCAAATATTATAAAACTATATAAAATTTTAGTGGAATTAGAATTAAATCCTTATGATGTGATCATGGCCATGATACTTAATGTCATGTGTTTGGATCCTTTTTCTCTCTACATGGCTATTGTCATAATTCCTCTTCCCCATGGTCAAATCAATAGAATTTACTTATAAAAAGAATAAATCAAAAATTAAAAGAGATTTCCCAAACCATGCTTTCATCACAACATAGTTTTGGACTGATTCTATTAATACATCATGTGATATAAATAATACAATATTGATTAGACCCATTCTCAAATAAACTCTATATGAGTTATAGAACGATAGAAAACCCAAAGTATACTCCTTAAATACTTTTGGTTTCAATGTATATATCTTTAATATTAAAAAAAATATCGAAATTTTTTTATCTATCTGTGATGAAGGAATCGTTCTAGGATATTAAATCTATAGTAAAGCCTATACAGTGTCTAGAAATAGAAATAATAGTTTGGAAGAGTTTTTCCATGTCACATTTGAAGAGACTGATCCACATGAGACTGAGACCACTCAATATAAACTAGAAGAGGATATGTCAAATGCGAACATCAATGATAATCCTTATAACCATCCTATAAAGAAATCTTTGAAAACTTCCAATTCTGGAAAATCTTCAGATTCAAGTCATAGTGAAACCTAACATGTTGAAGAACATGAAATTTCTAGTACCTTTTTTTCTAGAGCTATTAGAACCCTAAAGAACCATACATTAGATGTTGTTGTAGGATATTAAGATAAAAGAACTCAAACCAAATATTCTCCAAGAAATTAGTTTGAATGTATAGTTTTTCTGCCACAACATGAACCTAAAAACATTAATGATGCTATTAGTGATGAGTTTTGGATGTTGGATATGCATGAAGAACATAATCAGTTTGAATGGAAAAATATTTGGAAATATATTTACAGATGCAAAGATATAACTACAATAGGAACTATGTTGTTGTATAGAAATTAGGTATATGAATCTGGTAATATATTTACAAATAAGTATATTTTGGTTGCACATGGTTATAGTCAAGATGAATTAATTTAATATGAAGAGACCTTTGCACCCATAGTAAGACTTAAAGCCATTATATGTCTTCTTACTGATATTGGACATCATAATTTCAAACTATATCAAATAGATGATAGGAGATCATTCTTAAATGGGTATATAGTCATGGATGTATTTGTTGACCATCCCATTAGATTTACAAATCCTCACTTTCAAAATCACATTTTCAAATTATCAAAAGTTTTATATGATTGAAAAAAAGCTCAAAGATCTTGGTATGTTAGATTAAGTATATTTATAATTTACAATGTATTTAAAAAGGAATAAATGATCATAAACGTTTTATAAAATGAATATTCAATGAAGTTTTTGTTGATAAGTGTTTTGAAGATGATATTATATTTGTATCTTCAAAAAAGTCATTATGTATAAAATTTTCTAAAGTGATGCAAGTAGAATTTGATTTGTGTTTCATGGGTGAACTAAAATATTTTCTTGGATTTAAAATCATTCAAAATAAAGATGGTATCATTTTAAATCAATAAAATAGAGTTTATATATTATAAAATGTTTCGTCATGGATAGAACTAAATGAAATGACACTATATTGAGTACTACTTGTACATTGGATATTGATGAATATAGAAGATCTATTGATCAAACCACTTATAGAGGAATGATTATAAACCTACCCTATATAACTAATAGCCTACCTAATAGTATTATTTGTGTTTGTATGTGCGCTCATTTTCATGAAAACCCTAGGGAATGTCATTTAAATTCTATTAAGTGAATTTTAAAATACCTCTAAAATACACCCAATCTAGGAATTTTCTATCCTAGAGGATAATCATTTGAGTTTGTTCGCTATTTTGATGTGGATTTCGGTTGTTTTATGATAAATAAAAATAGAACGACTAGAAAATTTCACATTTTTGGAATGTCGTTGTTATCATATTGTACTTAGGAACAAAACGCTATTTAATTATCTATAACTGATGCTATGTACATAGTTGATGGTAGTTGTTGTGCACAAATTATTTGGATGATGAAAACATTACTAGATTTTTTATATCAATTCAGGCATGTACCTATAAATTGTGAACATACAAGTGCTATTAAAATATCAAAAATTCATGTTTCACACTCTAGGATAATTATATTGATGTAAAAAATAATTTTTTGAGAGACCATCATCAAAAAGGTGATATCACTTTAGAATTAATATGAATTGAATATCATCTTGCAAATATACTCACCAATCCATTAATTTATGAAATAATTGATTACATCATACATGAAATAAAAATTTTAAATGTGATGTAGTATGTGTACAATTTCACAACATATCGTTTCACAGTTTAGAGCTCCACAGGTTATTGTCTTATTATTACTATCTAACACTTACAGTTCTATACTTTACTTTATCAAAAGTTGATGTTTCTTCTTTACGGTCTCATAGTTAATATCTCTCATTTACTATCTACCACAATCTGTTTCAAACAATATGGTAACACCATTTTGAATTAACATAGTAGATATGACACTGTGAAAACCTATTATGATCTCACTATGACAACATCTTACTGTCTCATTATAAAATTCTGTTCCAGTCTCACTATAAAGACACATTATTGTTTAATTTATATATTATAACCTGTATCACTTTAATTTATTATTTTATTCTTTTTCATTCATGTGCATTTGAATATGAGAGTCTCGATATCCCTAAATGATAAAAATGAAATATGTTTCAATGTTTTCCCACTTGAGCTATATTCTCTCAAACTCGAAACCATTCTCTCTCAAACTATATGACCCATTCGATAAATTGTGTCTCCCTCAAACCTCTCGTTTAATGACCAGGATTAATCACACGTCTTCTTCAACTCTTGAGAAGTACATATCTAAGAAGAATATGAAAAGAACAACGAATATAGAACCTGAAGGTACTCTGAATATGATCTTTGTTGACAAAATATTTGTTTCAGAAAAAGAACTATGACCCAAACGACATCTATTTGGTATGTCTTTAGTATTAAAAGTACTAAATGATTAGTAATGGATGGAATGGTTCACAATAGTGTCTATGATGATATACCCAAAAAATTTTGCTTAGTTTTATCAGTTCATTTAATTATAATTTGATACAGAAGATGGTTTTTTTTGTACGATGATGGATTAATGGTCAAAGATGCACCTTTTCTTCAATGTTATGGGATTCTTGTATAACTATTTCTCATGAATGACGTTTTGAGGACTATCAGAGTGGTCCTCCGCCTCCCAATGATATCTCTGTTTTAGATAAATTCATGGGAATATTAACTACCATTAGGATAATTAAAAAACTTATACTTTGATAGATGGTGAAACTAGATTTTAGTTTAAATTTTTTAAGAGTCTTATTAGTCCAAGAAATGGATATTTCTCTACAATCAATTATCAGTATTTATTTTTGATACATCTTTTAGACATTGGACACATGATTATCATATGTTAGTATGTTATTCATTATATGTGTAATTTGAAAAATACTAACTCAAAGTCATGCTCTTTTTTCTACTCATGGTTAATCATTTCTATTCTTAATGAAAAACGGTGGGTTGGACCAAATGAAGATGTCATTATGTAATATTAATTTTTTATATCAAAGCTCTAGTAAAATGAAAAAAAATAAGTTGGAATCCATGGAGAAAAGCATACGTGGAGGATAATGATATTTTTAATTGAATGGTCAACTAGGTTTAGTATTATTCAAGACCTATAGACATTTTTTATCCTAGTCCAGAACTATCTGAAATTTTTGTCTATCCTTATGTGTAATGAAAATAATATTAGGTTTTTACACCTATAGGGTTAACATTCATAGAAAAGGAAGAATGTGGACCTAATCTTAAAGAAACTGATGTTTTGGAAGAAATAACAACTTCTAGATAAGAGTAAATTATTAAAGAAATGGAAATGATGTTTTGGATGAACATCTAGATGAATTAGTTTCTATTTATAAAGAAGCTCCTTTTGAGGAACACATAGACGAACAACATCATCCTAATATTGTCTCGTCTTCTTAGAAAAGAATGGATCAAGTCTTTCCGTTGTCTATAAAATATATGGGAGAAGAATTTGGGGATGTAATTTTGGAAACATATCAAAGAACTCAATATCTTATCCTGTGAATGATGAACATGTTTAGGGGGAGCAACACCCTAGTCTGGAAAGTTTTGATATTCATAATCCAGTTGATCAATGCACTGTGGATTCATGGTATAAATTCCATAGCTACATTGATATGAATAATTCCTAAGATGCGTCAGATAATGTTATATATCTATATGCTGAGTTTCATTTGGAAGGGTCTCTGCAGTTGATGTTATCATTGCAAAAAAACATGATATTGTCTTAGATTTTGTTCTTATACCATCACTAGAACCATCTATATCAGTGACAAACAAGATTTGAAATCCAGTAGAGCATTTTTATTAGTTAGATTTGAAAAGATCCTGAACACCCAACCTTTTCCAATAACCAAATTTTGTGAAAGATATTTTTCGGTTTTATTATAAAATAACATATGGAAGATTCATCGAAATATTATTTATGAAATTCAAAGGTAAGGATTGAGAACAAACACCTGAATTATGAAGTGAAGTCTCATGGGGTTGTGGTTGAATATATGATGATCGTGCTATAATAGAGACTAGATCCGATAGATCATCTTTTTGGGGATGTTAGTTTTCATATTCTATATGAAGTTATCTCTCTAATTCAACCAATCCTATCTTTATTAGCTGACAAGGTGTTTGAACGAAATAAGAAATTTTTTTAGGAAATATGTCATCTTGTTATTAATCTCAACAAATTGACTTATGAGTATTAGGGATATGTATATAATGTTTTGAATCTACTAATGTTTCATAAATCTTCTATTATAACTTATATTACCTTTGGATAGTCATCTGAACCCTCCTATGACAGTGATCCTCTTAGAACGGTTTTAAGAAGAACTTCAATCAGTGCTAAGTGTCATGGAAAAAGAGTCTATATCTGTGGTCGTCATGATTAGTGACATAGTTCTTGATTTGGTAGAATTCATTCAGTGATTGCAAGTTATGATGAAGAATAAATAACTTACAATGTGGATTTATACTTCAATATAATTTTCATTAAGCATGATATGACAAACCATTTCAGGTCCCTCATATAGAATCTAAAAATCCCTTATGTCACAAAATCATTAATAACTCAACATTAAAAGTTGAAAGATTTCACTCCATTTTGAACATGTTCATTGATATAAAATAAGATTTTGAGATATCATAGTATTATGGTGGTGTGATTATTTCAAACTTCATCATGTTATTGAGGACTTATGTTCAGGTGCAGAGCACTACTATTGTGGTTACATCACCTACACCCTTGAAGACTGGTTTGCCTCCTTCAACATTCACTAACTTTGCCTCTACCTCTATGTCTGTCTCTTAGGAATTGATTCAGGACATACCTATTATCATTGACAATAAATTACCTCAGTCTACTACCAAGGAAATAATGAAGATATCCAGTGCTGAAGAACAGAGAACACTATCTTTTGACTAAGATATTTTTGAATTTTTTTAATTTTTTTTATGGTAATGACTCATTATCATCCATATAATGTAATATAAACTATTACTGTCTATTATCATATTTAATATTATTTTCTATTTTCATGTTTTCTTTTCTACTCATTTTTATAATCCCAAAAAAGGGTGAGACATATAAACTAAGGTTGAATAGAAAACATAGAACTAATAACTCAATCATATTATTTTTTATCATTACATTGGGATATATTTTTTTCCCTCAATATTATAGCCATGATTTAATGATCAAAAATACTAAACATCCTTTAAATATTGTTAATCATTTTTAATCTATTTTAAGTCATGTTTAATTATTGTTGGTTTCATTCTGATTTAAATAAATTTCCTCAATATCTTGATTCCTATAAATCCTGACTGATTTATTTAAACCATATTTAATTTTATTCTATTAAGAAATGTTATTTATAATTCATCATATAAATGTTACATCATAAGTATATATACAAGTATTTGGATAAGTCTAAGAAACTGTGATTCTACAACCGGTTCTGGTTTTCTGGAAAAAGATACAAGGCACCGTGACTAGACACCTTGACCCAAACACCATGACCCAACAACGGTGACCAAACACCGTTATTAGACACCATGAACCAAGCATCGTGACAAGACACCGTTACTAGTTCCAGATATATTGATGTATGTGACATAGATTCCTAGTTAAGACACAATTCGATTTTTGGAAAAGGACGGGGCACTGTGATCCTAACACAAAATCTATGCTACCAGTTCCAGATATCAATATTACTATGACATCATAAATGTCTCACAAATAAATGGAAAATAAGAAGACAATGTTTCATGGTGACATTGTTCCCAAGTGACACTATTTATAGAAAAAACTATGACATCTTCATTTAATATGTTTTCTCAATTTCAATTTAATTTTTAACAGTCATATTTGATTATTTTAAATTCATGGAACCAATTAATATTTCCTTTTTGACATGTCACATAATAGTTAGAGGTATGAGGAGTTGAATACATGCATCATATTGGTTCCATCATAAGCACTCCATGTAAAAAAATAAAATCATGTCCTTGAAAAAATATCGTGGTTGAGCACCAGACATGCAAAAAATTTCAAAAGAGAACTGATAACAACAATAAGACCCATCTGAAGAACACACAAAGAATTCATGAATCCAAAAATCTAGGATACCATATATCAAATTTATGAACATCGTCATTATACAAACTCCATGACAAACATGATCTAGATCTAACTAAAAACTACAGAACTAGACTTGTCGCACTCTATGTCTTGTAAGACGACTCAATACTTCCATCTTCTCCTTCCTAGATTTCCATATCTATATAGAATAATAGTAAGAGAAATTCAACCATATCACATTATCTATTATCTATTATTTACTGTTTTTGGCCTTCGAGCAGTGTGAATGTGCTGGTATTAAAAAAACATATAAACTACTACACAAAACTGAAGGATACAATATATCCCCCTATAATATAATTTTACACTTGTTTACAACCATAGATAATTGTGGAAGTCGTCCCTATGTGACCTGGTAGTTTTTACCCCTGAAGAACTGTGTAAGAGGTCACGTGACTGAGATTGTCTTGTGAACAGTTGTTTACCACGTTCTAGGGTGTATATCAATTTTATTATTATAAACGGCTTCGTGGGAGTTTATCACGAATTAAGGAAAATCAGGTCTCTTCTTGAGACCGCACCACTTGATTAATATCTGCTGTGTTGTTTAATTTAGATTTCTTTATTTTATAGTATAATCCAAAAATCAATATATTTACATTTATAGTTAATCTTGGATTGAATCTTTATTTTTCCATATTATAATAGATTCAAAAGTAATATTAATGACTCATATTGAGATTAGTGGAAATTATTATTTCTTCAAGGAAGTTATATAAATAATCAAACATTCATAACTATATGGCCTTAATTGACTAGGATGTATTTATTTTTATTGGGGATGATTTTAACTAAAAATTTCAAATAGATTTTTTTATAGATACTCAATTCACCCCCGCCCTATTGATTACTATACTCAAACCAAATTTTGTTATCAAAGGAGTTTTTTTAATTCAAATTAAGACTTTGTTTCTGAATCTATTCAACTGTGATTTTATTTGTAAATTAAATATCTATAAATTTGGGTTAATTATAAATTTCATGATCTTCGAATGTATTTTTTTATAATGGATAGTATACTGGATAGTGCTGCAACAAACAGTGAACAATTCGTTAATGGAAGTAATTATTCCCAATAGTTAATTAAAATTAAAATGTTTTTAGAATGTATGGGTTATGAAATTTGTTCATTAATTATAGAATAGTATAAGATTCCTACAACTAATTGAATAAATTAGGATGACCCAAAAAAGAATAACTATAATAACAATTTCATATCCTTGAATTATTTATATTTTTTTTATGAAGATGAGGAGTTTAACATAATTTTTTCATGTAAAACTGCCCATGAAAGTTGAGATACCTTGTCAATTTCACATGAGGGAACTTCTACTATGAAAAATATGATACTTAATAATTATAATATTAAATATGATAAGGTAAAAATGAAAAATAATGAGACTATTTCGAACATGTTTCTCAGATTCAATGAAATCATCAGTATAGTTATTTCTCTTTAAAGAGAAGCTACTACCAAAGAACAAATAATATGACTTATTAGATTCCAACTAGATAGATGGAGAAGAACGTCAATCTATATTAGAGTGTCTTGTGACATCATCGAATTACCTATAAAATAATTTATTGGGAAACTAATGATGTATGAAAAGTAGATGAAATTCAATATGGAAGAGGAGGATGAAAAAAGAAGAAAATCATTTACATTTAATACCACCACCTCTTAACAGAAAGTAAAATGGAAAGTGGAATTATTTGAAGAATTTTTTAGTAGTGATAAATAATAACCTAACATTTATGAAAATATAGATCAATTAGCCAGAAATATTATGATATTTGACAAGAAGAAGAAATAATTCAGAAAGTCTAACTTTGAAAGAAGATATGACAAAAAATGATGCATGAATAATGTTTTGAAAAGAACTTAAAAGTATGATGAGATAATATGTTATGAATTTAAATGAAAGGGTCATATAAATACTGATTTCCCCGTGATCACACATTAAAAAATATGAGGATAATTATAGAAGGTTTAAAAAAGAAAATGAATGCAACATGGAGTGTTTCTGATTACAGTTCATCTGACATAGAATCATCACATGATGAACATGCTAACAAATACTACATGTGTTTCATGAAAAAAAATTCTGAGGTAAAACTGTAATCTCTTATACCCAATTCCACTTATTGTAGAGATGAATGTGATTATAAAAATATTTCTAAGGAAGAAATGTTTTAGTACTATAATATGACTGAATAGTACTTTAATGAACTGAAATACAAATACAAGTCATAAATGAAACACCATTATATTACCTTAACTATTAAATCTAAACATATAATAGAATGAGAGAAAAATGTTTCATTACTCAATGAAATCAATTCACTGATGCTATCTAATGAGAAATTCTAAAAATACTGTGAATGTTTTACTAAAGGTAAACATACTTCGGTAAAAATTCTAGGTAAATAGATTTATTCAAAATATACTACTAGTCCTGGGTATCTACCTATTCAATTTATTTTTAACGAAATAAATTTTTATCTAAATCTAGGACATTTTACATTACTCTATGTTGTGAAAAACATTCAGCCAGTTAAAATTATGATAAACTATCTATTGTTTCATGATTTTTTGGAATAATTAGAGTTTATTTATTCAATAACATTAAATAATTCTTATAGGAAACTTATGAGGAATATGGGGGTTCTTAAAGCATTATAACTAATATTAATGGAGACAAAAATTTATGGGTACCAAAATCTATTTTTATTTGACTATTTTGTTGGAATAATTATTTGAGAGATACTGTAAAAGAATATATTACATGGACATGGGGTGTTCAATACAGATGAAAGGGTTCCATTCATGCCCTAAGAACATAATAAAAATTGATTGTGGACATGCCATCTTAGGTATAAATGAAAAGGGAAAAATCATTGGCCCTGGCCAAATCGGTAACTCCAACTATGTTCTAATTTCCAAATATTTTTTTAATATATTTAAATATAATATTCGTAGTATTTCACAACTATGTGTTGATGTATTTCATGTCAATTTTTCAAATGTGTATTTTAATGTTATTAATTCTAAAAATGAATTAGTTTATTATGCATTGTGAAGTGAAATTGTATACTATGTTTTCATAGAGTCTTTAGTTTCTCAAAAAGATTCATGTTTAAGTGTATTTCAAAAATACTATTGTATTTGGAAAAAATAATAGGACACTATTATATACACTCCCATAGAACGAAAACAAGAACAACATAGTCAATAATCTACCCAAATATGAGATTACAGATGGTAAAATGTGTTATGCTTGATAAAATTGAATGAAACCCATATTTTTCATCAAACCAAATAAAGAAGTGACAAATTATATACCAATTGAATTTGTTCACATGGATTTGTATAGAACATCTATTTTTTCGAGTTTATATAGGAAGTATCATGTTTATGTTATTATATATGACTTATCTAGATTTACATGGACTTTCTTTGAAGCTCCAAAAATTGACAAATTCTCTTATTTCATCAAATATTCTAAAATAGTAGAAAATAATTGTTGTCATGGAAATAAATAATTATGATGTGATCATGGCTATGAGATTGAAAATCAAGATTTTGAATCCTTTTTCTCACATCATGGCTATAGTCATAATTTCTTATCCCATACAACTCCTCAATAGAATGATGTTGTAGTAATAAGGAATAGAAACTTGCCATAGATTTTAAGAACCATTATTATTGAATAGAAAAACATATTTATTTCTTGGTAGAATCATTAAATACATCATGATTTATAATTTTTATATTGTTGATTAGACACGTTCTTAAATTAAATATATATGAGTTTTGGAACAAATGAAAACCGAATGTAATCTACATAAAAGTTTTTGGTTCCAAAATCTATATCTATATTACGAAGAAAGTCATGAAATTTTTTCATCTATGTATGATGAGGGAATATTTCATGGATATTAAATATCAAGTAAATACTATAGATTTCATAACAATAGAACAAAAATAGTAGAAGAGTATGTCGATGTAAAAATTGATGAGATAGACCCATATGAGCATAATACCACTTTAGAGAACCTAGAGGATGATATTTTAAATTTTGACATTATAAAAAATCCTCTATCAATCTTGTAAAGGAATCTGTGAAAACATCCAACTCTAGAAATTCATCAAATTCAAGTTAAAATGAGCCATATCCAATTGAAGTTCATGAAATTAATAGTCCCTCTTTTTCTAGATATTTTATTACCCTTATGAACTATATTATAGATTATGTTGTTGTAGATTTAGATAAAGGAACTAAAACTAGAGCATATATTAGAAATTAGTTTGAGCACCCAGTTTTCAAGTCACAACATGAACCTTAAAAAATTACCAATTCTTTCAATGATTGGTTATTGGTGATGGCTATGCAAGGAGAACATAATCTGTTTGAAGGAGAAAAATTTTATAATCACATTTTTAGAACCAATGACACATGTAGCATAAGGACTAAAAGGTGTTTTGAAATAAGGTAGATGAACTAGGTAATATATTTAGAAAAAATGATATATTGGTTGCACAAGGTTTTATTCATGAAGATGGAATTGACGATGAAGAGGCCATTTCACCAGTATCCAAACATGAAGCCATAAAAATTTTTCTTTCTTATAACACACATATTAATTTCAAACTATATCAGATGGATGCTAAGAGTGAATTCCTAAATGTGTATATATCCAAACATGTATTTGATGAGAAATGCCCTGGTTTTACAAATCCACACTTTCCAAATCATGTTTTTAAATTATTAAAAGATTTAAATCATTTAAAACAAGATCCAAGAGCTTGGTATGATATATTATGTAATTTTATTATTACTAATGGTTTTACAAAAGGAATATATTATCGTATACTTTTAAAAAAATGATGTTCTAATGATATTTTAGTAGTTAAAATTTATATATATTATATTATCATTTGATCTTCAAAAAATTTAAGTATTGAATTTTCTAAACTGATGAAAAACAAATTTTCAATGAGTTTAATGGGATAACTAATATTATTTGATGGATTTAAAAACATTAAAAATAATTATGGTATTAATTTTAATAAAATAAAAAATACTTTATATCTTCTAAATCATTTTGTATTCGATAACACTAAAAGATGTTACACTCCAATGAGTGCTACATGTAAGATAGATCTTGATGAAATGGAAAATCTATTTATCAAAATTCTTTTTGAGGAATGATTGGAATCTAACTCTATTTAACTACTATTAATCCTTAAATTATAATTAGTGTATATATGTGTTCTCATTTTCAGCAAAATCCTAATGAATTTCATTTAAATGCTGTTAAGAGATTTATAAAATACCTCATGAGTACACCCAATCTATGATTGATATATCCCAATGAATAATAATTTGATTCAGTTAGCTATTCTGATGTAGATTTCAGTGGTTGTAAGTTATACTGAAATTGAAAATCTGTAACATGTCACTTTTTAGGCAAGACACATGTATCATGGTGTAGTGAGAAATAAAACATTGGAGCATTTTTTAATACTAATGTTGTGTACATAGCTGATGGTAGTATTTGTACAGAAATGTTTTGGATGAAACAGAAATTACAAGATTTTGAATATCAATTCAGGCATGTTTCTATAAATTTTCACTGTACAATGAAATTAACATCTTAAAAATACCTATATCAAGCTCAAGGAAAAATATATTGATGTAATACAACCCTTTCGGAGAGACCATCATCAAAAAGGTGACATCACATTGGAATTCATAGGAACTAAATATCATCATGATGATATATTCAAAAAAACAATAAATTATGAAAGAATATATTAAATCATACATTAATTGGGAATTATTAATCTTATGACGTAAGTGTACAATTTCAGATCTTATTGTTTCCTAATTTCTAGTTTCCAAAGTCACTGTCATTTGATTACTTTCAAACATTTATAGTTCTGTAGAGTTTTGTATTAATAGTTTATATTTCTTGTTTACTGTCTCAAAGTTACTATCTCTCAATTACTTTCTAGAACATATTATTTCAAACAATACAGTTGCAAAATTTTGAATTCACAGAGAATAGATGACAACATGAACACCTATTACTATCTCACTATGAAAACATGTTATGGTATCACTATGAAATACTATTCTAGTCTCAACATAAAGACACATTATCATTTTATTTTATATTATCACATATATCATTATAATTGATTATTTTATGGGTTTTATTTCTTGTGCTTTTGAATTTACAAAGCTCAATATACCCAAATGATAAAAACTAAATATGTTTCACTCTTATTTTCAATTGATCCTCCATCTCTCAAACCCAAAACCTTTCAACCTAAAACCATAAGACCTTTTTAATTCATCATTTCTCGATCTAAACCATCATTGAATTACCAGGATGAAGCACCAATCTTCATTAACTCATGAGAAGCACAGATCTTAGAATAAAATAAAAATTACACTAAAGATAGTTCCTGGTGGTCCGATGAATTCGAACCTTGTTGACAAAATAGTGGTGCCATAGAAAGAAATCTTCCCAAAGTGTCTACTATCAAGTAGGTCATTAGTATAAAATGTACTAAAATATAAGGTATGGATGGACTGGTTTACAAAGAAGACTAGGCTAATATTCCAAAATTTATTTTCACAATTTTAGCAGTTCATTCAATTCTCATTTGATACAGATGAAGGTTTTTTAGTGCGAATCTAGATTAATTTCAAAAGATGTAACTTTTTATCATGTTTATGGGAATTCTACATAAGGATACCTCATGAGGTAATATTTGAGTACTATCAAAGGTATCATCCAGATCCCAGTGATAAATTTGATTTAAAATATGCCATCAGATTGTTGAAAAGAAATAAAACAAATAGAAGAGATATTGTTGGTGAGAAATTTGTTGAAAGAAAATTGTTGTTTAAGTTTTTTCTAGATATGATTAGTCCAAGAAATAGAGAAATTTATATACTCTTGTATCAAGATATATTATTGATACATATTATGAAAAATGGACATGAGATTAACCTATGTAATTATGTTATAATTCATATGTGTGAGATGATAAAGATAACCACTATGTAAACCTCCATGTTCTACTCATGGTTCATATCTGTTATGATTCATGCTAAAGGGTTGGTTGGAATGGATTAAGAAGTTATTAAGGAATATGATTTTTCAATATCAATGGTTAATGTTAAAATAATGACAATTTGATGGAATCCATGGAGAAATGCATGGGTGGAGGATAATGACATGGTTTATGAAAATATTAGTCACGTAGAAAATATTCAAGAACAAATGAAATTTATGATCCTAATTTTGAACTTGATGAAATTCCTGACTATCCTATTGTGGAGGAAGAAGAAGGAAAGGTGTTTGAACATACATGGGAAACATTTTATATTTAGAAATAAAGTGGGATTGTTTACAAATAAACTGATGTGTTGTAAGGTAAAACAACTTCTAGTGAAGAGTATGAGGTTAATGTAAAGGGAAATGATGTTTTGGAAGAACATATAGAAGAATATCATTTTATTCAAAAAGAATATATTTTTAGAATCACATAAAGGAACAAGTTATTCCTAATATAATCCCATCTGTTGAGAATTGAATAGAGAAAGACTATTATTTGTCTCTAAAATACATGGGTGAAGCTATTGGGGATGAAATTTTGGAAACAAGATAAAACAACAAAATATATAAGTCCTATGATATATGCACTTGTTGAGGGGGCAAAGCGCCCTAGTTTGGAAAGTGTTGATATTCCTAATCAAGTTGATCAATACATTGTAAAAACATGTTATAAATTCCTTAGCTATGTTGATGTTAATAATTAAGAATAATCCTTAATTAATGGTATATATCTCTATACTGTGTTCCAATTGAAACCAGTCTCTACTGTTGAAGTTATCTCTAAAAATTAACCTTATCATATCTCATTTCCTTTTCCCGAACCGTCAGAAGGACCTTCTACCATAGTGAGTAATAATTAATTCAATTCCATTGATGAAAATTTATTATCTAGAGTTAAAAAGATCATGTATAGCCAACCATATCTTATAACCAACATGAGTGAAATAGATGATTACCTACTATTAGAAAATTTAATATGGCAGATATAGCATAAAATGATGAATGAAATTCAAGAGGTCAGAATTGAGAAAAAAGATCTGAGTGATGAAGTGAAGTCTATCAGAGTTATGGTTGAATATATGCAGATAGTGCTAATATAAATACCAGATCCTGTTTCTTAACATGTTAAGGATGTTAGCATTCAAATTATATAGGTAGTTTCTCTCTAATTCAAGAAAACCATACTTACTTTTCTAAAAAGGTGGATAAAAGAAATATAAAACAGTTGAATAAATTTGTGATCTTGTTGTTGGTTTCAAAAAATTGAATGACGAGTATATAGGATGACTAAAAATAGATCTGAATCAACTAAAGTCCCTTAATTCTATGGTTACAGCTTTTAGTACCTCTGGGCAGTCATCTAAATCTATCTATGACAACGATCTTCTCAGAATAGTTGTTAATAGAAGTGCTTCAATCAGTGCTAAGTGGCATTGAAAAACTGTCTCAATCTATAGTTCTCATGAATAGTGATAGAGTTCCTGATTTGTTAAGAATTTATTTAAATAAATCAAATGATGATCAAGAATAATGTACTAAGAAGGTGGTTTTCTACATAAATAGTATTTCCTCTAATCATGATTTGATAATCCATTTCAATTACCTTGTAGAGAATCATAAAATCCATCCTATCACTCACGCTTTCAAAACTCATATTCTAAATCCGAATGATTTCACTCTCTTATATAAAATTTTTATTGATGACAATGATTATTTTGAGATAGATATGTAAAGTGGTGGTGAAATTATTTCTTACTTCATCATGTTATTGAGGACTTATTTTCATGTACATAGCACATTTATTGTGGCTCCAGTAGCTGCACCCATGCATCCTGGATTACCTCCTTCTTCATTCACGTCCTATTCCTAAACCACTATACTTGACTCTTATGATTTGAGTTATATTAGACCTATTATCCATAAACAACAATTACCACAGTCTTCCACCAAAGGTCAAGAGAAGACAACTAGTGTTGATGAATAGTGAACACAATCATTTGATAGTTTTATTTTTGTATCCTTCAATTCCAACTATTAACAATGACACATATTTCTTCATATAATGTACTAAAAACAATTATTTTCTATTCTCTTATTTACCATTATTGAAAATTATATTATTTAACATTTAAACACATTTTGATAATACCAAAAGGGGGAGAGACAAATACACTATGGGAGAATAGAAAAATAAGAATAGATATCTCACTGATATGATTTGTGATCATAAAATAGTGGACTTTGTTAGGCTCATAATATTTTAATCATGTCTTAATATCAAATATAATATACATAAATTAAATAATTTTAATATTATTTAATCTATTTCATTACCTATTTAATTATGGTTGGATTGTTTATTCCTTACATAAATTTTATCCAGATCATGATTCCTATATATCATGACTTATTTTTGTAATGTATATTTAATTATTTTTATGAATGGTTAAGTCTAATTATTTCCATGAATATTTATTCTTATGTCTATATACAAATATATGGCTATGTATGAGAAGCCACGTGTCTTCCGTAAGATCTGGTTTTATGGAAAAAAGACATAGAAACTGGGACGAGACACCGTGACAGTCATAGTGACCCAGACACCATGAACTAGACCCTCTGACCAGACACTATGACTAGACACTGTGACCAAGACACTGTGACCTAGCACCGTAACGAGTTTCTGGTCTGTTGATGTCTGTGACACCGGATCCATGCTAAGAAACTGTTCGATGTCTAGAAAATGACCAAAAACCAGGATCCTAACACTACATCTGTGCTACTAGTTACTTATCTCTATAATACAAGGCCTTCTTGACTATATAACCACTCAAAGGAAAATAAATAGACATTGTTTCGTGGTGACACCATTTCCAAGTGATATCATGTCCACATAGACTGTGACACTGTTCTTTAATTTATTTTTTCATTTTCAATTTAATTTTTTACTATCATATTTGGTTCTTTTAAATGCACTAATATAATTACATTTTCTTTGTATACATTTCACCTGATAGTCTGTGGTACGATTTGAAGAACACATGAATCATGTCAGCTCTAACACATGCACTCCATGAATAAAAAAAAGACAAGTGTGGCCTTGAAATAAGAGTGTGGTAGAGCAGCAGATGTGTGAAAAAATTCAAAAGATAATGGATTCAACAAACAAGAAACATCTGAAGAACACACAAATCAATCACGAGACCAAATATGGGATACCATATATTAGATTTAAGAACATATTCTCAATACAAACTCCATGAAGAACAAGTTCTAGATAAAACTAAAAACCAGAACACCACACTTGCGATACTCTGTTTCCTTCAAGAGGACTCGATATTTGCATCTACTTCATCCTAGAAGCCCAGAGTAGCATAGAATAACACTCAGATCACATATAAAGTTATCTTGATATCTTTTCACAGTTGTGTACTATTTTTAGCTTTCGAGAAGTGTGTGTTTGTGTGTGTCTATATAAAATACGCACAATGTCTCCTATACTAAAATGACGGATACCATATATCCTTCCTCTCATATATTTTTACACTTGTTTACTCCCACAGAAAAGTGTAGATGAGTTTCATGTTTGACCTGGTAGTTTTACCCATTAAGAACTGTAGAAGAGGTCATGTGTCCTAGACAGTCCTATGCAATGTTTCTTACAATAATCCAGTGTGTGGATCATGTTTATTAATATAAACTTCTTAGTGGAAAGGGATCACTATGTTGAGTGGATTTGGTCTCGGCATGAGACCAAACCAAATATTTTATATCTGCTGTGATGTATAATTTACTTTTTTTCGGTTTTACAGTATAATTTAGAAATCACCATCTTTACTATGATAGTAAATCATGGAAAAAACATATAAATGTTTTCCTTATAATAATAGCTTTAAAAGTATCATCAATAACTCATATTAGTATTAATGAGAATTAATTAATTTTCATGAGAGGTTATTTAAATCATTATCCGTTAATAACCATATTGGCTTGACTAACTGGGTATATTTATTTTTATTGGGGAGAAATTTATGAAAAAAATTTAAACAGAAATGTTTACTGATACACAATTCAATCCCCATATTGAGTCGTCTACTCTGGCCAACAAAATTAAATAATTCACTCTTAATATAAATTGAAAAAATTTAGTATAATAAATCACATATTCCTCCACATAAGTTAATAATTCCCATAAATAACTAGAATCTACATATGTCCACAATAAAAAAACATATATTCTTCCAAAATAACATTTATCACTTAATAAACAATACTTTTTCCAATATCATGGATATATATTTGATAACACATAAGTCAAAAAAATCAACTTAATAAATGCAAAAAAAAACTTTTAACTAAAAAAATCCAACAAACCTCTGACATCGTATAGAGTAGTAGTAGGTTATAAATGTTTAACCAAAATATAATTCTTATAACATTCAAAAAATTATATATAATAATAAAAACTACATTAACATATTTTAACCAAAAGGTTTATCTAATTACTTTAATTTTTAATCCCAAAATGTAATAACCCATAATTACCAAAAAATACATGTTTACAAAAATACTATTAATCGCCTTAAATTTTGTAACATATATTCTAAAAATGAATTTCTAATTCATTAAACATCTAATCATCCTTAATATTATAAAAGAATTTTGATATCTAAATCTCTTTATAAAATATACTTATATACAATGTTTTCTAAACCATACTCTGATACAACATATTTGAACCTGGTAAAAAATGTTTTTTAATCTTCAGTTAAATCAATAATTGGACATCCATTTGTAATGATGATCATTTCAGGTTTACAATTATAGGGAATTTGGTGATAAATCGTAACTAGAAACAAAATATTTTAAAGATTTTTTATAATAACTAATGTTTTTTATAAATTAAAAAACGTATTAAAAACAACATGTATTAATTTCATGAATAATCATCGTATCTTTTCTTTTATCCGATCCATGACTCTATTCTTCTTTAAATATTTTGAAAAACACTTAAAACCATGGGAATAGAATAAAATCAATGTATTGGATACACAAGGAAGGAAATGTTGTAGAAATAAAAAATAGGTAAACATTAAATAAAATTCATAATGTAATATTTTTCACTTTTATGAAGTATTAAATACATTCCACTGAATATAAGCTCATTTCAATCCAATTTTTTAATCAAACCATTTCCATAAAACCCATAGAAAGCAACATAAAACATATAATGTTAACATGGGATATAATCTTACATATATAGAATAACCATATAATCAACTTCCACACACATCACTAAATGGAATAGCCATATGGCCGACTTCCATACATATCAGTAAAGGTAATAGCCATACAAACAACATCGATACAAAATGCATTCGAGGTTATAAATTTACAACCCTTCCATGGTTTGTCATGGAACCAAAATATATTTTGTTTATCACATATCCACCCATATTTTATTTATCATGTAACCACCTGTCAAATGTCCAATTACAAGTATATAATCATAACAATTAAAACACTTTAATTATTAACATTTCACTTATGATATATCATCCTAAATAATAAAATAGCATATCATGATATGGAAATAGTCAATTCACATTTAAAACCAGTTTCAATACAAAAACAATCAAAAATGGAATAACGTATTTATTTTCATTTGAAAAACATTATGTCTTATAGAGGAATCCACATCTAAAATAACGATTATGACGAAGGAGATGTCATTGTCACCGCATAGGTAAAAACAACCATTTTCTTTTTGTAAATAATATAAATTTGATCAGATTGAAATGATTCCATTTGGAAACCATTCAATGAGATTGAAGATATATATCAAATGTTAGGAATAATACAATTAAATTCATATATATATAAATATATAAATTAATATCATATAGAAAAATAGTTGATAACTAAAATTTTCTGTTTTCTATGAGTCTCATTCCACATTGAATTTTTAAATATTAATACACATTAATTAATAAATCTATAAAAATTTTATATATGATTATTATAGATGAAATATAGATAAGTAATGTCATTGTGGATATATATTCACTTTATAAAATAATAATGATGTGTGTTATCAGGAAATTAAATTATGAATGGATATTGAGATTTAATCATTACCTTATGTTTTATTTATCAAATATTTTCCTTTTATTCCAGAACATTAAACATTAGTAAATTTATACATTCCAGATTACTTTTGGGGGTTTATTATTATAAATATATGGCCTTATTAAATTATATAATCTTAAATTTCTATCAAGAACCATCTACCTTTCACATTGAGAATAATTTCATATTTAGAAATTCATATAATTTTGATATACAACATAAATTACATTCCACATTTATACAGTGATGAAACACCAATTTTTTTTAATTTTTTAAAATATATTAATATTTTCAAATAAAACATGTTTTCATTGACAAATGATTTTAATATTTAACATGGCTTCCATATATTTCATACACTAATTTATAATATATGAAAATAATTTAATAGTTTGGAAAATAAAGAAAATCTCATTATAAGATATAAAAAGAAGGGGAGAAAACATTTGTCACTGGATAGTTTTATCATATGAAATAATTTTTATAAAGACATTCTTGTCACCCATATAAACATACATTATGAAACATTAGATTTACATGAGAATTACTCATAAAATATACAACATAAATAAAAACATAAAGGTTTCATGATGAATTTTTATCATCTATTATATCCAAAGAGGCTTCCTTAAGATTTTTAGCACTCATGACTACCTTACAATATATCCCTCATGGCAACTATATCGCATGACCATTGTTGTAACACATAGAATAACCATATAGCTGGCCTCCAATATACAATAATTTTTTTTTGGAGATATAGGTACCACCATTGATGATAAATAGTTACCTAGAACTAGAGCATTACCATAAAACATGAATAATTTCATAAAAACAATGCTTTTGAATATTATAAAAAAGATTTTTAAATGAGGATTATATAAGAAAATCCCATTAGAAATAACTTCTAAATTATGTAATAAATATTAGAGTAGATTTATTATGTATATATATATATATATTATATACACCTAATTAAAGAAAGTATAAAAAAAATTATTTAAGGGAACAATTTGAATAACACATAATTAATGAATTAAAGGTTAATCTATGGAGTGGAAATCAGGATAATAAATCCCATAACTCAGGTTTCTCTTACGTAAAAATTGTTTAGAACTCACGTATAATGGTCAAAATTGTGTTATTAATATCTAAACTAAACATGTTATTGACTATTACACCTTATATGATAATTTTATAATATCATTGAACATATTAGTTACTATTATTTTGTTCATTCTGTTTTTTTGGTGCGTTTTTTACATTATTTACTTGGACAGTTTGTATTTGATTATCATTTTGTATAGAAATGAAATTGTAGAATTGTAATTAAATGGTATTCAAAATTTTAAATAATATATAATGATACCATATATCATTTTGCAATCATATATTATGAAAGATCATTTAATAAAATATTAAAGATATTTGTTTAGATAATTTTTTGTGGTTCTCCGATAATCATTATCATGTTTGATTATATGATTTAATCTCACATATATAATTATATTAATAAGAATTAAATAGTTTAAATTAAACACTTTACTATATTTCTGAACCATTAAAATTGATTTAGGATCATATTTTATGGAAGTTATTGAAATTGAAATAACATCATGCATGATTTTTGTAAATCAAAACATTGTGAATGTTGTTTTCATTTGTAGAATAAGAGGCAGAGGACAGGAATGGAGATGATGAATCTTTTACATGAAGATGATGACATACCTAATATATATGAATCATGAGATTTCATGTTAACTAGATAATAGGAGGCCAAGAGTTTAAAATAAAATAATGGAATTGGAAAAAACTACATGAAAAATGAAGAGGGTTCTTACCTCTTGATCTCTTCTCCTTGAGATTCTCATTAACACCATTCAATTTTTAATATTGGTGATACCAACATGCAATATTCAAGGGAAAGATCCATGAGGATGAGGTTTGGAAAATATTATGCAATGATCTAGGCTTGAGAGCTGTGAGAGGATTATTGGACCGAGGGTTTTATTTATAGTGTATTAGAGGAGATATTTTATATTATTCTAATATATATTCCCAAGCCTATGAATATTATTGATTCAATTGAGTCCAAAAAGTAATAATTGAATATTTTTTTAACCATGTTGGATTACATATTCTTTAGATTATATATTATGCAGTAAAAAAATTACTTACACTTTATCATAATTTAACATATTATACTATTCAAAAACTAAATTTTTTTAGAAAATTCTCAAAAAATCACCCGAACAATATTTGATGTGTAGAATTTAAAAAAGGGAATATATAATAAATTTGAAAATATTATTAATATTATTTATCAATAAAATCATAATTTATTCCAAAATAACATGTTTTAATCATTAACTCATTTTGAAATCCTTGAAAAATTATTCTAGATTGTATTATCTTAGAAAATTATGAAAGTAAAATAATAAAATGATTTACTTTTAATCAGGCTTATACAACGATTCATATTACAATTCATAAAGATATGATACTATTCACCAAATATACAAGTTTTTTCTATCATACTCCCAATATCTTATTGATCACAATCTCCATGACCATTTTTCAAAAAACAAATCCTAGAAGGAGAAAGGTTATCTGTAATTTATCATTAAAACTATCTACATAAAAGATGTCTTATGTATTTAAATTTATTTTTAATATCATTTGGTTTTACATTATGGTTCCCAAACTCATGAATTCCCTCTTTGTCTATTCACTATATCATGTAATGGAACCTAATTGTGAAAATAAACATGTTAATTATATGCATCATAATATGTTTCCATAATGTCAATTTTCTCCTTAGGAAGAATAAAATACCTATCTGAATGTGTTTTATTATTTTATTATTTGATTCACTTTTCTACATCAACAAGTATTAAAATTAACCTTTAGGGATAGAGTTGAACATTCATGTTGAGTCACAAACTCAAAACCAATGAGTCTGTCCAATTTACTGTTGAATTTCCCACTGATAATGATGAATCTAATCTTAAAACTGTAGAAGGACTGAGTATAGTAATAATTTAATATTCCCATAATATTTTGTTTGGAAATAATATAAATCATTTATTCCGTAATTATATTTCTAATATAACTAGTACACCAAGGGACCCTAAAGAAACTATTGATGAACGTGATGCTATCTATGAGGAATTTAATCTGTGTCAATTATTTTCAGAGTTTGATTTCCAAAAAATTCAAGAGATTATTGTCCACCATATCACTATAGCTAAAGATTTCATGGATATTTGCTCATTATTTATATAAATGAGAAATTTTTACATTAAAATAGAAGAGAATACTTCAATATATAAATATAACCATCTGTATAGAATTGTTTTAGGAATTACAAATTGGTTTAAATTAATGTGACTCAGTATATTCAAAATACTAAAAAATTTCATTATTTTATTAACATGGAATCATTATTAATTTATCATTTTCTATGTAGAAAATTCTAATGGTGACACATGTGCGTATAATTAAATTTTATACTACAATTTATGATTATGGAGAAATTGATGATATACCCAATGTGGGAGATTCCCAAGAGCCTCCAATCTATGTTTTTTTTTGAGAAAACATGGTTGAATATTTCTAATTAGGAAAAATTTAATCAATATTATGAGACAATGGTTTTTATGATTGAATCAATTTAATCACATTATCCATCAATGGGTGAATATTATTTACTAATTTAATTACATAAATGACTATTTTATCTATTAGCCCTTACATTAATGATGGTTTTTATAATTTATCATGCTATATTTACATTGGATACAGAGACATGGGAAGGATATTATATTCCAATAACTCTAACAATATATGGTGAAGCTAATATTAGTTAATAGGTAGTAAATAAGGGTTATACATTGAGTGAGTTAATCCAAGATAACATTTATCCCACTAAAATTGGATCTGAGTTATATAAAGATTAATCAAAATCAATTTTTTCCTCCAATAAATATTTTATAGTGAGTCACGATGAGGTAATCATAGAGACTTGTCTCTATGATTTTTGATAATTATTTCATTTACTTCCATCGAGGATTTCATATTTTGGGTACAATGGGTATGATTATATTACAATACACAATGATTTTAATTCAATAATTTTTAAATGGGAAAATTTTAAAAGAACATAGAAATTTTATCCACAACTAGTACTCTATATTAATAATATTATATATTTTATAACCTAGAAATAGTTCATCAATGTCATGGATGTGGAGGATAATCAACATCACATTGATGAGAAATTTAACCAACTAATAAACTATAAAGAACAATTATATTTAATGAAGGTTATGGTTGTAAAAACCCACTAATCCAAGAAGATGGCATTGGAAAATGTTATAAATTAATTTTATGCCAAAATAGAGAGACATTGTCACATTTAAAAGGAATTTACACACAATAGGATGGGTTGATGAAAACAACAATTAATTATCATTCCACAAATGAAAATTTCAAATTCTATGTTGAAGAACAACTATAAATCATGATGGAGAGACTCAATCATGTTGATTTCACTCCCAATATTATAACCTAAATTAAAAGGACATTTTTTCATTGATAATATTTTTTTATTCTTATCCTTATTGAAAACACAACATAATACTAAAAATGAATCACATGAGATAATAATATTTCTTCAATGAATTGAGATTAAAATTTTAATAATGTGGGATATATATATTTTTTATGTCTTTAGATGTAGTGTTTTATTATATATTTATAGGGGTATTTTATCGAAATTAAAAAAACCTTGTAAATTTATCATCATAAGAATTTTTTATTTTTCCAAATTTTAATAATTCATAGATAACTATGTATGGATTTCTTTATGATTCCCTATATTGTTATCAAAACTAACATGTTATCAGTTTCCAAAATAAAATGATTTAGGACTCCTTATTTTACCTACAAAATATTTTTAAATGAAATATATTGGTTAATTATAAAGATCAGAAAATAATTTTATCTAGGTTTCCCATTTAAGGATTTAGAAAGGTGTATATTATATTTATTTTTGGAGTATAATAGAGTTTTTAATGTTGGAATAGTGAAATTGGTGATTTTATCCAAACATAGATTACCATGATTTATGGGATGATGTCACAAGAAGGGCATGTTGAATAGAATTGTTATGATAATATTCATGAAAACATAGGGTATTTTTAATACATGATATTGTGATATAAGGATATAAAAATTGGAAAGAGAAACGATCAGGGGATTTAAATATTGCATGTAACAAATATAGTTTTTGGTTTTATATTTTCAAGGTTTAGATTGCAATAAATAGTTCCTTAAAAAATGTGACTCTAGTTTAACTTCATTCTTTGGATGACTTATTTAAATAAAAACTATGGAATAAAAATTCAATGTAAATAAAAATGTGTCCACAAAATTAAATCATTTTATCCCCAATGTAAAATGGATGTTAGTGACTATATAGAATATTTAATTGCATAGAGGATTGTTTGTGAACAGAGAATGTGTGAGAATAATTCCATCATCTAGGTTGTAACTAGACATAACTATGGAACCTCCCCTATTATAGTATGATTTGGTGTTCATAGTGGGATATTCTGTTTTAATTGAAATCTACACAACCATGGGTCCTGAAAAAAATTAAGAACCTTCCAATAATATCGTGGTATTTTTTATGAAATGGTGGAACACAATCATTTTGGAATTTGAATAAATTGGTCATTGAATAAGGAATCATGGAATCCAAAAAGGTATTGATTAATTAGAATAATGTTCTATGTTGTTATTTTATGTGATGTGGTGGGTGAACAAAAAATATGAGAAAAAGGTTCATTTAGATATGTGTTTGGTGATTGTGCTGATTAATGTCAACCAAAAAGGACATGGACATTTAAATTTAATATAATAAATTATGTAATTTGAGGTAGAAAATATATGGACACCATACATTAACCGAGATATTATTTATTTCTAATTAAAAATGGTTCTGGATAATAATATTATAAAATTTTCACTTATGGGGGGGGGGGGTTATGTCAAAATATGGGGGGAAATTCATCCAAAAATTGACACATGAAAATTATAAAAATAATGTTCATAGACCATATTCATAAAAGGTAACCATAGTAATTTTTTCTGCAATAATATATAAAATGGATTATGCAGTGGATGAAATTTCATATATATTATATGCATTTTTTGGTTAAAACTATGAAATTTCTGATGTGGGGATATCAATTCATATTTAAAACAATATAATCTTAAGCTTGAAATTCATATTTGGGAGACTAATTCTAGTATAATATGGAAAAAATGAATGGCCTTTTGGAAAAAATATATCATCGTGAAATATATATGTTATCACGTATTGATGATTAATTTTTATGGAGATTAATATTTTCCAATAATTTTTTTTGTTATCTTTTTAACTTCATTTATTATTGAAGAAGGATAACATGTAAAAATAACCAATAAATAGGGATAATATATTCAATTGATGTTTGCATCTATAGTGAGGGTGGGGGATTTTATATTGAGCATTATCCCATGATATATGATATCAGAATCTCTATGTATCTCATCAATGTGATAATCAATGGAAACATAGTCCTATAATAAATTTTCCAGACTTATCCAATAGTTATATATAATAACAACCCCCATATCTTTTGAATATGGACTCCCTGATTGAGTGAAAAATCATAACAGACCCTATTATGCATATCTATATATTAAATTAGGGAGTGTGGGTATTTTTGTATAGGTATAGAGTAGGATATTTGATCTAGGGATCACGACACTCCCCTTAAATCAATAATAAATGCACACAGTCTTTTGAAATTTATATCATAAAATATATTCTAAAAATGATGTTTACTATCATATGGTGAGAAAATTTTTTGTTCATTTATTATTCATTCGTGAATGACCATGATGAATCATTTTTGAGATGATACATCTCAATTATTTTGGAAATACATTACCAATACCCATAATGACATGTGATTTATGCAATTGGTGAAAAAAATCTAGTTAAAAGGAATTACTTTCAAAAAAATATTGTATAAAATTAATGGAGATGGAAATTTGGATCTTGTCAAGGCTAAACAAGGATATAAGACCATATTATTTCTATATTTCTCCCTAATATGGGAATCAAGCATTATGTCATTCATGGAATCTATTGTCTTTAACATCATCTTAAAATATTGATGGTTACTTGAAATGAAAAACAAGGAATGATTCTATAAAAATATCATCAGGGAATTGGTCGTATCATATTATGAGAGGGACCCAATGATCATGAAATTATGAATATTTATGTTGTTACTATAGTAATCATATGTTTTCAACATACGATTGGACTAAATTTTAATTTAATGTGCCAAATATGATTTTATATAGTTTAACATCATCACACTGGGATGATATGGTTATCTTGTTATTATACATTATATAGATATGAATATACTAAAATTAAAATTATGAACGATATATAGAGTACACCAATAAGGATTATATGTTATTCATCGATAGTGAAGAAGAAAATCATAATATAAAATCTTGAGAGTTCATAGATGTAGTGAATTGACATGAGACGAGTACCCTAGTAACGTCTTTAGACAATGATGGAACATTAATTTTTAGGAAAATGTTGTTGGGAAATTTTTAGATAGATGTGGCTTCCCCTAATTATAAATTATCCACACATATAAATGCATAATGGTTTAGAATTATACAATTATAAACATGGGAGATTAAATGAATTTTCTATCAATGGAATAAATTTTAAGAAAGTAGATTTGGGGGAGATTTATGATATAAAAAAATTGTGTGTTTGAATGAAAATTAAAATCCACAGATTCCTCATGAATAATATAATAAATAACATATGCCAAAATAAATTCTATTGAGATCATAACATACTTAGCATAAGGAGTAATATGTGGGGTTGGAATTTTTTCATGAAAAAAGGATGCATCTTGAATGACATGGGATTTGGAATGTGATTTCTCAAACATAGTTAATTATATTCAGTTTTCATAGGGTTCTTCTTCTATACTACATGGCGGGTCCAATGAAAAAAATATAGATTTCATTATCTATCATAATTTAGTTGAAAATCTATCCGGATATTGTTTTATAGTGGATGTGTGGTGATAAACTAGCTCCAACAATCATGATATTTTCAAGAAGGGATAAAAAGTGTTATATAGATTTACATCATGAAATAAATATTTGAACAATTTAGTTTTATATCAAGAAGTACGGTCATTTTCATTTAGTTTATTGTAGTTTGACTAGGATTTCAAGATATAAATTTTATTTTAATATTTCTATGACTGGGCAGTCCGATGGTTTGAGACCAAATGACAGAACATGTGTAGTTCCATTTATTTTTTATTATCTGTGATAATTTGTTTCACACTTTATCATAATGAAATTAAAATTATTATTTTTATTTAACAAAAGAATTATTTCATGACAAATACCACATTGTTATGGGCCATAATAGTTCCTCCTTTCATGTACATTAATCAATAAACTCCATTATAGTAGACCTTATATATAGAATAATATCCATCCCACCTTAAATAATGAATTTGATTATATTTCTAGGGTATTATCAATTTCCTAAGGATAAACATTATCTCTCTTTATATGAATGAATGAATGATAGAATTATTATTAGAATAATGTTATATCCAAGATTGTTGGGATTGCAAGTTATAAAACATATATATTTTTTTATAATCGAGTCGTTCTAGTTAATCCAACTTATTTTTTCTTTCATGTCAATGGATAATTGATTGATCATTTAGGTATGAGGCATGGTAGGATTCCCCTTAATGTGAAGTACTTATTTTTTCTTTTATAATATCAAATATATGTTCACCCATGTAGCATGTTAGGTAGATGTATTTTAGAACAACAAAAAATTATTTGGAATATTTGGAAAATATATTTTATATCTATCTATAATAATCATTATTATTTTATATGAGGTCTTATTGATGGAATCTATCCACCGATTAGTAACTATATAATATCATGATAAGGGGTTGGATATAATATTATACTCATCATATAAATTTTCCAACAAATGAAAATAGTAATTGGTTTTTTTCCATTATAATCATATTTGGGATTTAAATTCATAAAATGATATTTTCATAAATGATGATTCCAATATATATAATATGGATTTTATTGATATGCATTTATTCATTGCAATTTATAGAAATTTCTATAGTAGTGAGGATGAATTTTTACTACTTGGTCATTGCTGCAGAATGTGTCTATAAAACATCTACCTTATTATGGAAAAATAAAGGATAATTTTTATATGTATAATATATTTAGGGGATTATTGAATAATTTTAATTTCTGTTCAATGGAAGATAGTATTTTGTTGAATTTCATGCCATCCTCTGCCATTGAAGTCAACAGTATCTCAACCAGCTGATCTAATCATAAAATCACAACACAAATTTTTGGGAACCACATGCTCCCATATGTACATAATTCATGAAATAAATAGTATCATCTCTATAACTTTACATGAGAATATCTCCATAAATGCACATTTCATAATGGATTTTCAAGTGATTTAGGACATAAAAATTGGTTATATTCCCCAATATTTGTCCCAATTTTTATTTCTATATTTCCTCATCATGTGTAACCCTATTTTAATGATGTCCACAATGGGTTTAAGCAAACTAGTTATAGGTAGTTTTTTTAATAGTTGAATTAACCATAGTAACATCATCCATTTTCACACAAAAAAACATGACACATTTTTCTAGTGGATACTAACAAAGATCAATTCATCATGATTTGGATCTTTTAAATACACAAATACATTAAACAATGCATATAAATGAGAATTCTATGATCATGGGACATAGTCAATGCATGATCTAATGGAAATTATTCCAATAGTCCACATACAATGGAATATTTGGGTATTATATCTTCCATTATAATGAAATGTCACCATTATGATTTTTTATTACTTACCATGAATAAAATTTTACATTTATATTGTTTGATACTACTCAATGTGCTTGTTATTTCCCTATTATGAGGTAATGATATTTTGCCTCATTAATTTTTCAAATATCTCAAAATAGATACGAGTAAAGAAATACAACAATTTTAAAAACGTTGAAGAATATTTCTGATGAAAAAATTACTTATCTAGGGGTCTTACATTACCATACATGTTGGTCATATATATTCACATTCAATGTATATATCTGATGTCAATTTTAACTTATTAATTGAGATGATATATTCAAAAATAACTCATTATTCAAAAATGTTGTTTTTGTAGATGAAAGTTCAAAATAGAATTCCAATGATGCATGGACTATTACATAATTATTCATCACTAATTGAATTTACTATTTTATCATGACAACTAACTTCCATGTGAAATGTCTAATAAACATAGGATAGGTAAATATAAATTTGAGTTGGTTATTATGAGAAACCAAATAGACATTGTGGTAATGCAAGTACATCCTAAGAATCTGAAATATGAGTAGTAATAGTAGGAATCACTTCTAAATATTTGAATAATGTTTATTGAATATGTTCATGGTTACTCTGAAAAAAGGAATTCTATTTTCATTCCTCATTTAATAATTTTGAGTACGGAATGTGCCCGCTGATTTTTTAGGTGATTTCACAACACAAATAACTGAATTAACCACAACATATTGAATTTACACGATTTGATTCAAATAATATCTATTGGGACTATCTAATTAGTATAGATTGGCTATACTCCACTGATATATAACCCCCATTGCATTATCATATTGTTGGAAAATAGATTCCACTAATGTTATCTACAAAGTAGCGAATAGAGGTATTATATCAATATAATCTAATAATCTCATAAATATTTAAAGGATGTGGCATATTATGGAATTAAATTTTCATCATGGTTTAAAAATTGAATCTATTTTGGAATCTAATGAAGCATATAATCCTTCATAAAAAAATATGAAACAAAATTCAAGGGGTTCATCCTTAAGATACATTTTCATAGCATGAGAGATAATGTATAAATAAGAGCCATGTGATCATATCCCAACTATTACATAACCAACAAATAATCAATGATTCATTCTAAAAATCCTCATAAATAGGGTTTCATGATGTGAAGAATTGAATGATCATATGTATCACAAGTGCTCTACAAGTTTAAATGCTTGACCAAGTAGTGTAATATTACATTGGGGAAAAAACTCTATAAATTATTCATATTTAGGGGGAATGATAATTTTTTTGGTACCCTAAATAGAATTACATTATGTTGAGGATCAAAAATCCTTGTGATTTAGAAAATAAAAGTTCTATATTTGTATCCATGAAATCATATTTCATATAGTACCTATTAATTTATCTAAATTCAATGTAGGCCATGGTTTTATAATTTTCATTCATTAAATGTACTATGGTATCAATTCATTTTTATTAATGAACATTTAAAATTAATTTTCATTGATTTTATTTTCCATATCATCCTTTACTTATTTCATCAGTTTTGAGTGTCTGTATGGATACTTATTTTTAGCCCCTAGGGTTTTATGGAAAGCCCATTTGTTGAGCATATTCCATGAGACCATGGGTCAGAATCTGTATATATATGTATTGGTAAATGATATTAATTTTTATTTATATAGGTGATATGTACCCACTGAAAATCATAAAACATAGCCAAACTAATTATGGTTGGTCGCCAGTCTTTTTCTATTCTGTCATTCAATTTTCCATGACATTAAATAGTTGTAGAGCCATGATCATCTTGTGATAATGGGAAAATCATGGAGTCTGTATCCTCTATCACATTATCATTTTCTTCATCATTTTATTCCATTTCATATACTAATTTACTCATATGTAATGTGGGTGATTAATTAAATTTGATAAATTTACGAGATGATTCAATATTTTTGAACCTCTAAAGTAAAGTATCTTCTTCTTAATCCAATAAAAAATTTTGTATTTATTTGATGCTATGTTTGGGTAAGGAAGGATATTGAATGAGTATACTACCTCTATAATGAAGTCATGTAAAAAAATTTGACTCATAATATGTTTTGGGGCCTATTGAGCTCTTGGGATTGGGTGATGAATTTCCCACAAGATATTTTCCCAGATTCTAGTGTGTTAAATTCATTTTGATTTAATCCAAACTCAGTTAAAATGTCTGATATCATGAAAGAAGTTGAATATGAAACTAAATTTTAAACAATATGTTTTATATAATTGATGTGTAAAACACACACTTCCTAGAGTTATTAGAGGGGATATTGAAGGGACATTTATAGAAAAGATGGGGCATTATATTGAGAAAAATCATTATTCATGGGATGTTTCCCTTCTCTTTGGTAAAATACAACATCAATATATCGAGTGGAAAACCGAACCAATACTTTTAGATATTATGAATTACTATAGGAGAATAAAATTATATAGATATCATGAAATATAGAATATAATATTTTAACTATAAAAGAATAATATTAAAGAGTGCTGATAAATTATGATATTAATATAAAAAATTATTAATAATTTTGTAAAATTGAATCATAATACCCATGAATTAATAATTTAAAATAGATCATAAAATATAATTAGGATATAAAATAGGTATAATATTAAAATGGGGTTTTATATACATTTCAAGAAAGAATATAGGAGAATATTATAACAAACATCTGAATGAAGGATGATTGAGAGAACAATATTTTATCGATTTGCTATCAGTTTTAAGAGTACACCAATATAAAGAGATATACTCAAGATTATGTGTATGTAAAAAACTTTTATGTACAAGAATGATAATTTAAAATCATGGGTTGTTTATGAACCACATAATAGAATTATGCGGTGAATATATCATTTTTTAAAATGTAAAAATTAATATGAAAATTCATTTATACTTGAGTAAATAATGATTTATGATTTCAAATAAAGAGAAAAATATATTGAAATCATAAATTTCATGTAATTATATAAATTCTAGATAAAAAATGTCATATGGAATTATATTCCCCACACAAAAAATGGTGTTGAATATATAATAATTTTCTCTCAAGTAAAAGTGCGACTACAAATCACCTCTGTAGATATTTTTACTTCGTTAGTCCACATTCATAAACTTTATAGAATAAATATATGTTAATTATAAATATAAAACCAAACTATTTATTTTATATCATACCATATACAATTTTTAATGATATTTTATACACCATTACAAGAGAATTCAATCTTAATGTTATGTTTCGTCTAATGTCTAATTTTATTTTTTTATATTTTTTAACGAGTTGTTAGTTATATTCATACAAACAACATGATTTCATATTTTATATAATGATAAAAATTATATAACAATAATATGAAATTATTATACCTATTTTTAGAGAAATTCATATTATTTATTGATAATGAATAAAATACAGTATTCGTGGTGATGGAATGTCGAATATAAGCAGACAGAATGCTTACATTTTGTTTTCTTATTGAATTAAAAATTATAAAATGACATATATATATATATTGTCATTAATGTATAAATTTTATCTTATAAATTTAACTTATATGTTTTGAACAACATCATAACACATTCTACATAATGTGTTAATTAATCACATCTCCTTTCAAGGAGGTGGTATATTGAACACACGAATGACATTTCAGATTGCATAAAAATGGGAAGCATGACGATAGATGAGGCATAAAAATAAGAATGTAGTAATTAAATAATAGAGATAATAAGAATTATAACTATAATTTATAATAGTACATCGGTCATTAATCTTATCCTTGGAATGTCATAATGGAGATATGAATGACATTGGTTAGGGTGGTGGTAGTCTAATAAAAATCTGAACATTGATTTTGTAACCCATTTGATGGATTTCATTATGGTTCAATGAAGTAACATTAAAATAACATCATATACACATTTATAATATAGTTTTTATATGAGAAATATGATATAAAATTAATTTATTGTTTTTAATGAAGATATAAATAAAATATCATTGTTGAATATTTTTTTCTTCTAATGATATATCTATTTTCTTTATAGCCATGGACGTACTCTAGTGGATTTAGTCCCAAAATAAGGATTCAGGGATGAGATTATTGAAGTGGAGAAGTTATTTGTGATTTCATAGGTATACGTAACATATTTTTATGATGTGATGATAGGGGAAGAGGTGGTGGCCTTTAATAAGTGGGGAAATGAAACACAAGGTATTTTGATGCGAATTATAGTCTAAAAAATTAAATTATATATAAAATGCATTAAATAATGACCCAAATTATATTTATAGAATTTTTGGCCTATATATTTCAATAAAATGTATTTTAGATATGTTTTTTTCAATTTAACAAATTATATTCTATATTTAACCACTAGGTAAACTAGTTTATAACCTTATCACTATATCTAAATCTATCTTTTTTTAGTAATAATTTTTCAAAATAATTCTTATAAACATATTATAAAGTATAAATTATTCTTATTCCAAATAATGAACAAAATTTTTCAAATTTAATTCACAATAGTGTTAAAATTTAATTAAATTTATATCTCATGGACAAGATTAGAAATTGTGGATTCATGGTAAAAATGTTCAAATGATTTCAATATCTATTATCCAATTTCAATATAGATTTTATTGTAATGAACTAAATTACATTAATAACAATATACTTGTTTAAATATGTTTTATAACAAATTAATAATATGATAAATCTCTAATTTTTTTAAATAAAACGGTAGTTTTCATTTAAAAGAAAATATCATTCACAATTCATCAATAAATGAATATTTTTAGAAAAATCCATAAACATCACCCTATGATAGTTTAGAAGCTCCTATTATAAATATTAAGTTTAATTATACAAGCATGCCATATAATATTTTCTAACATTAATTTTTGTATAGTTTTCTATGAAGAAGTGGTGAAACTAGCTTTTATAAAATTAGATCTTTTTGGTATAAAATTCGATTTTTTCTTCTATATCTTCTAGAAAACACATAAGATGAGTGTTAAATGGTTTACAATATATATATTTCCATAAAATAATTTATTTAAATTTTTTATTAGTCTATTAAGATCAAACATATCTTATCATTGAAAATATTATTTCACAAAAGGAAATTCATTATCTCAAAATAGTTCATATTTTCATTTTATTTAATTATTTTACAAATAATAAATTAATTAATAATTATAAATAAATTTTTTTATAATTTATTTATTAATTTTAAAATTTCAATAGAAATTTATTAGTGATAACTTCACTAATATTTTAATAATATATAACATTTCATTAGAAATCAGAGTTGTGTGTAATGTCATATAAAAAATTTGTTAGAAAAAATCCTTATATCTTATGGTGTTACTAATTATGGTTATTCTAATTTTTTCCCATATAATATAATGAAAAAAATTTTGGTTATACATGATTATTACTTCCTTACAATAAACATATTACTCTTGACTGTTAGAAAAAACACACACTACCTTGGAATGTGGTTTTACTAAATTCACATTCCAGGAGTCCATCATTTTTTACCAGAGGTATTGAAAAAAAATCATTTCTAGATGTTGGGACTCAATATATTATGAATGGAACAATATTTTAGGATGTTGTTGAGATTATCTTGATTGGTAGTCTTAGGTTTTTGAAACATGAAAATGATTTTTGGATTAATTTTATGATGTACCTAGTAAATTTTTTATCTCTTAATGAATAAAATTTTCTTTAGTTCCTCAAACTAGTTTTTCTACTACTCACTTAGCTAATACTATTGAGTTTTGAATTGTTTTTTATTCTTTTTATGGGTTTTCAAATGATATTTCATGGTCAAATAATCAATATTTGATGTAGGGGGTGTCTTAATATTGAGTTGATCATCATATTATTTTCATACAATCATTAATTAAGATGATGGTATTAGTTGTGAATTAATCATTCATTTATAAGACATAATATTATAATAAATTAAAAACTATTGAATGATACCAAACCCACTAGTATATTCAATAGGGATGAAATATTTTAGTTTCACATCACAAATATTATTTATATCATTAAAAATAAAATCACCCTACAGAAGTTGTTGATTTAGGTAGTATTATAACCACTTCTTCTGAGAAATATACTAAGATCCCCAAAAACATAAAACATATTTAATTTATAGAGGATAAAAAAATTGATATTCTTTATTTGATATATATTGAAATAAAATTTTATTTAACATAGGTTTTCATATATTGTGGTTTATTTTGTCAAAAAAATAGTATAACATATGTAGTTTGGACATAACAATGTATATATATCACACCAATGATTTAATTGTTATTTTAGTTTGTGGGATCTAATAGAGGGATTTAAGTGGTATGTGAATGTAATGAAATGGTACTCTATGTCCATTGAGACATTCATATATTTAAATGTTGGGTTCAAAATGTTCGTATGGGGAGGATTCATGTCCACCTATTAATATTAAGACTCCTTTTCTAGAAGTAGTCGTTAATATTTTTCATTAATTTAGTCAAATTTAGAATCCAATGGATAAATTTTTTAGAAAATTTCATAAGGGATGTTTGGTCAAATATATTGATGAATAATGTTATAAATCTCTTAGGATAATTTGGAGGAACAATTTATACTAATGATGGTCTATCTATAGGGGATATTCTATGAGGTGGATTCTAACCCATATCTAACTACATGCATAATATAGATAAATCCTAAAATTTTATTATCATTGGGTGATCATATATTGTTCATTAGTAACCTAAACTGAGATGATATTTTGGATCAACTTCAGTTTTTTATTCAAATACTATTGTTTAATTTCATCTTCTAAGAAGGGGATTTGATTATCCACTTGTAGAACATATCGCATAGGTGTATTTCCTTGGACTTATTATAAATTTAGTGTTTTCATTATGATAAATACATCCTCCTACTGATCAAATAATTATACATGTGTGAGGAGTTTGATATATATAACATGTTTGTTGAGTACAACCATACCTTTAAATTTTTATTATGAACATGATTTTCAAGGATATAGTAGCACATAATTTGAGAGAATACTCAGATTCATAGTAATACAATGGTTTTTTGGTTCCTTAATATTCTTCAGCCATTTCGATGTAGAAAATATTATAATCATAAACCCCACATATTCCAGTGCATCCTCCTCGATTTCAATATCATTTTTAGTGGTTTTTCTAATTACGCTAATCAATTCACAATGAATAAAAAAATTATTTACTATGCTTGAGGGATTTTTTTATGATAGTATTATGTCCTCTTCATCTCATTCACAGGTCCTCTAGAATTTTTTTGATGAAATGGGATATGATGAGAATCTCAAGAAATAATTTTCTTGTGTCTTCCATGTGATGGAGTAAGATCATGGGATTTAACTATCGATTTTTTTTACAATTATCCCCATACGTGGGAAAATAAAACGTTATGTTTTGAGGATGGGGTATAAAATCCCCTACTAATGGTCTAGGACACTACCATTCCATTTTAACAACCATTTGATATTTTTTACACCATGAATATTGTGAAAAAATTATCAATGTTCTATGGGTTGGGTTTGTACATTGATATCAGTGGATGATTTTTCCACAATATACCTATAAATTTTACAAACCATTGCATGAGTATCAGCTAGTTTGTTATATGACTTTTACCAGATCCACCAAATTCCAATGATATTTGCGATTTATATTTATTTTTTTCTCTTATGTAGTAATCATTTCCAATATTTTTTGATTCTTTATATATAATTATTTTAATGGATATATTTCTTGTATACCTCTACCTTCGAATGATATTTATATTCTTTTGTTTTTGTGAATTCCATATATTCAAATCATGATTCATTTCTCGATTTCAACATTAGTCTATGAAATTACATGTTAAAAAATCAGTTTTTATTTCATAGTAGGAACTGAGCAAAAAAAAATTCCATATATTTTCCCCATCCTCTATTACAAACTCCTTATGATTAATCAATGAATAAATAATTTAACACTTTTAATTAATCAACAAAATTTCATTTAAGGTACGATTGAATGATTTCCAATTTTTAGTGTCATAAAACATATAGGACCACCGTCTCAATATAAAGTTGTATCCATTGTATTAGCATTAAATGGATTGTATATTATTTAGAAGGAAATTATTTTTGTTATACGTGATTAATTTGGGTCTATATACATAGGTGGATGCCAAGATCATAATCATCGAGAAACACCTATCGAATGCTATTATGGTGAGTTAAAAAACTCCGGAATATTACTGGAATATTTTCTTTGTCCAATTTTATCCTCATAAGTAATATGTGTTATTATACTTTTTAAAGAATCTCCAAAACTAGTTATGAACAATTTGTATCATTATACAAATCATTATTGTAATTATTGGTATTGTAATGATGTTTTTATGGTGTTTTGGATGAATTTTCTCTAATGGTGGTTTCGATAATGACCATAACCTATTGTTTTATTCTAGTTTAGAAAAGACACATTGTTATAATTAAGTGGATTATGTAATGCCTGGACAATTTTTCCAAGGCAAATAATTTTTAGATGGATTTATTATTTTTAAATATGAAAAAGGTGGTCCTCCATGAAACAATGAATTATAACTATGTGGGGGACCTTTTCAGTCAAAGGGAGGACTATAATAAGCACTTCATATATTACTACCAAGGAAATTTATAAAGTACAAACCTATATGGAGGCCCTTTTGGGGTATTTATTGCAAGGGTGGATGATCATTTTTTATCAAATGACAGCGTAGAGGGTTTCTACAAATCTCATTCGGAGATGTCTTTTCATGATAAATCAGATAGTAGACATGGTGTAATCAATCCAGAAATTTTATATTGAGAGGACTTCTAGAACTAAAAATTGACAACATACATGGAGGGTCATTTAATTATATTATATATTTTACCAATTTTAAATTATATTAGTTGGATCCTAATCCAACACTGATAAACAAAATGTGGATTCATGAACTCTAGTATTATTAATGATTCTTTATTAGATGAATATTCATTTTAATATCATCTTTTGTGGGGATTATTTTTTGTATTATTTATTTCTTGGGACTAGGGCCTGATGTTGTTGGTAATAACACTCGTACACTAATGGATTTTCTGATTATACCTTCTATATGTACCAAAAATTTCTGATAGAATATTTAATTGTTGATGTTATATGCTCTTTTCTTTTAGTGGCTAGGTTGGTGGAACGATTAAAAACATTTGGAATTGTTGAATGTAACTGATTTTATTGTCCATTTATCAAGGGATATTTACAATGAAAATCCTACGTGGTTGTGCAGATAAATATTTATGTTTGAGTGAGCATCGTATTAGGTTGAATATTCAACCAAGATATGGTGATGATGTTGTTTGTGTACCCCTATGACACTACTTATACAATTATTACATATTGTCATGTTTTCAAGATGTTTTCCAGATTATGTATATTTCCATTATTTGTTGACATGATAAGAAGTATGACTTCATTGTCTAAAATAAGGATATATTAACATTCTATTATTGGATAAGGGATGTAATCCTTCTCTAGTTCTCTGTTTACACTTGGAATATACTGAAATTAGTCATGTTCTGTTTTAGATATATGGTTCATCCACATATTTATAATTGCATTGTGCTAGTTGGTTTCATTAAATTTATTCATACTAGTCTTAAATGGTTTATTTTATTTGGTTAGGTGTGAAAATTATCACTTGGGATTATTCCCCTTTTTTGGAATGACTCCATGGATATGTTTGGAAATATAATTGAATGCATTTTAAATAAGGGATGGTGTGTGTTCATACTTGTGAGTTTTATATGTATTAGACATGATGAATTCCTTATATTATTTTCATATTATTCTAGTAATCTTGGTATAAGTGTGAATAAAATTTTTTCATACTTTTTTTTTTCAATCTTCATTTACTAGTGGGATTCTATGTATAGAATAATGGAAGGTTCCATTTTAACAATGATTAGTTGTTATGCTTGATGGTCCAATCTGATTTATAGTGTTATAGTTAAATGGGATGTACACCATGGGTAAAGACAATAATCAAGATAAGGCATTTTCATTGAACAATATTTATGATGATGACTACATAATAGATCACTTTAGATGGACCCCTATTTTTATCTTGATAAGTAAATTAGTGACCACTTCAAAAACCTTTCCGAGATAATGAAAAACATTTGGATGCATTCTTGATATATTATCTCAAAAAAATTTAAATATAAACATTTATATTATTCATAAAGGACACCATGTATGATTGAATGGCTAGTTTATAGCCATTCATGATCTATACAGATTATCGTGTATGCTCGAGTGATAGAAAAATAATGTTTTGATGATACTCAAAAATTAGCATGTTTGAGTCCATACATAAATGATGTTTGGTTGGCGAGAGTGTCTACTAATTTTATATATATCCTTCTTGTGTGGAATCTGGTGAATATATTACGGCGTATTGGTTGGATTCTATTAAATTTAAGAGATTTATTTTTCAATTTTCAAGGACATAAATGTCAAAAAATGGAAAAACGCCTTAAATTAATATTATAAGAAACAAAAATATGAACAAGTGATTTTTCAAAATCCTTATTTGGTCTACATTAATTTTGTGATATCATTACAGGTTTCAGACATGTGGGTGACACAATCTTTTCAATTATTGTTCCTCAATTTATTCAATATATTTATTCAGGATGAATCTATGTCACTTAATTGTTGATTGTGGTGGGTTTAATGTTGCGTCATTTTCATATATTGTTTCCATTTTTCACACTAAAAATCTTAATGGTATTGAATGTAATTTTTTACATATTGAATTGACACTCACGTTATTAAATTATGTCTATGACATTTTTGGGCCTTTTCTAGAGGGTTTTAGTCATGTAACATGAAACAACTAATGGTTCCAATATTTTCAAATCATCAAGAACCTTTATTATAGTGTAACATTGTCATTTAAATGTGGATAAAATTATTATTAAAAACATACCTTATTTTATATGATTGGAATTCAGTATCATCAAAACTATTTTAGTTGAATTATTACCTACTATGAGATTCAATTATATATTTAATAAATACTTCTGATGCAATTTTTAAATAACAAACATAACATTGGACACAATTTACATAACAAAAAATTAATAGGATTGATTGGATTTATATTCAATTATATGAATCTAATATTCATCATTGAATAATATACTTATATGTATCTATGTATATACATCGGTGGAACCATTTTCCTACCAAATTAGAGATTCTTATGTCATTTATTATTACAATAATAGTTTTAACCATCATGGTGGGGCACTCTGAAATTTATCGTCATCCAATATGATGAGAATTTTTTATGGTTCTATGATCAAGAAAATGTGTTGGTATTGCATCAAATTATTTCTAAAGGACGTAGAACCTACATTGTTTGGTAACCCTAAATTTGAAAAATCATAAATTTTTTGACATGTGATAAGGACCAAGACATATAGTTGAATGATTTTCATTAACTATGCGTATGATAAATTCCAATATTCAAGGGATTGTGTGGGACTTCTATAGAATCATCCTAATTTTCCTAAAATTCATGTTACAACCAAGGATGGATGTGTCCTTATTATAACAAGAACCATTGATGTTTTTGCAAATTGAATTTTTGTTTTTGCAACATAGGGAGGGGCCATATGTATCGCATTTGGATGGAGTAAAAATATCATTTATATAGAAATATTGGGGCCTCCAACAATATAGTCCTTATGATTGATTTTCTAAGAAGGGATAATTACCTTTGATATTTATATGAAAAATTGTGGGCAAAAAATAAAAAATGGGACCTTAATAATATGTATAGAATATGGAATCTCTATAAATTCAAATATTTTATCATGAAAATGAACTAATAGTTAGTAAAAACATATCCCACATATGCCTTTATCAGTGTGCTGAATTTGAGGATATAGAAGATATAATAACCCAAAAAATATATTTAATCATATATTGTAATTTGTCCAGCCTATGGTAGAGTGAATGATTGTTGATGTTACACTCCCCTCTTTTTATTTCAATTCCTAATATATGGAAAAATTTACCTCTAATGGTTATACCCACAAGATATTTTGAAATATTATCCCATGAGGGGTTATCTTCTGTGAATATTCCATTATATTATGGAATGATAATTAAAATTCCATCATCAAAGAGAAAGGAATGTCACTATGTTCGTGTTATTAATGGAGCTATAACATGAATTTAAAATAGGTGTTGGACAACAATACCATATGAATTTATAATCAAATACACTCCATGGGTACCATATATTACGTACAAAAAATACATTATATAAATTACCATAAAAATTTATAATTTAAATGGCATGTTGATGTACCATATGTTATAATTTTACACTGTTGTAGACACAGGGTAATGATTAAACATATTCCCACTAAGACGAACGATATAGGTGAAGTGATGCAATTCCATTCATGGTATGAAAAATGGCCTAAAAGATATCTTGAGTAGGTGATGGATATGAGTATAGATAGTTGATCACATTGGTATGAGATGGATTAGATGATGTCCCTTCTCACAAGGTATCCCAAGGTGTACTGAGGATGTATTTGGGATATTTAAATAAAGGGAAGATATATTTGGGAAGGGACTTTCTCCAAGATGCAAGTGTTTACATGGGAGAATTTTGAAAGCCGACACACACATATTGAGTGCGGGAAGGGTCCCACTATATTATATATTACACTACAGAGGATATAATCCCCTAAACATGGTTATAATTACATACCTTGAGGGATTCAATTCAATTGATTTTAGAAAAATTACCCTTCTTTTATGATCTTAATGATCCACCACTGTGTTTAATGGACATGATAATGTAGAGCATCAAAAAGTCACATCATCATTCATTCTTATAAAATATAGAGTATTATGGTTTTATTTATGAGAATACTCCGGAACCTAGTTAAATTTGGTCACTCAGACAGTTCAACCACTTTGGTGTCTCATTTATAAACGTCATGTATGAGTGATTTCCCGAACATGGATGCCCAATAAAGGAATACATGATCGGTAGGTGATTAGGTTGTTTGCGCTCAGGTTAACATGGTCTAGTACCTAAACTCCACTTCTCGCCTTTACTTCATATGATATATTCCATTTACTATATTCAACCCCATGTTTGAATAGAGCTTCAAAAATGACCTTAATTGTTTGTATGAAGGATGTTTTATTTTTAGGAAAAAAATTGAAAATAAAGAAAATGAAATTTCATTAAGAAATATTAAAAATAATAAAATATATTATAAAGAAAAAATGAAATATTATCTTAAAAAATATATAAAATGTGTTTTTTTGTTGAAAAATTTACCATAATTTATTTTTTCCACTTATGTATAATGTAAAAATTTAAAATAACATCCCAATGTATAACGATGAGTTATATTTCAAATACAAAAGAAAAAAATATCAATAAATGGACCCATACTTGTTGAATTTCTAAATAGAATACATGTTTTGTTTTATATTTATTATTTACCAACATTTAAAATTATACTTTAAAATATATATTTTTTCATATTATATCTATATGAAAAAGAAACAATTTAGCTGATTATAATGTAAGATGTTATGAGGTGTTGTGATTCTATCAATGATGATAATTGATTATTATTTATATAATCTATTTGTATTGTAATATATACACTTACAAAAACCTATTAATCCTACAAATAATATATATTTAAATTTTTCATGCTCCAATATATGAAAATCAGGTTTTAGCATAGTCTTTCGTGGTTATGAGTTATAATTCAAATTTATTTGTATATGTCAAACTACTAGCGGGAACAATACTTTATTATCTCCATCCTTATCATATTTGATAATTAAAAAATCACATATTTTTGTTAACACGTCATATTAATGAGTATCTTATGATAATATTATATTTCATCGTTTGTTACACCTAGAGAAATTATGTTTATAATATAACTCATTATTATTTGTAATGCCGCCAAAATAATAACAGAATAACATATTGATAATTATATATTATTATTGTAAATATAATATTCTAGGATTAGTGATTATATTAAAAAAAATTAATTACATGATTTTTATACATAAATACATAGAAACCAATAAAAATTACCTACATACAAAGATATAATTGAAAATAAAAAAATAATCTATATATAATAAATAAAAATTATAAATTAGTATAAAAGGAAATTGAAATAATATATTTAGAAATAGTTATTATATATTTATATAATTAATATGAAGAGAGTTAGAACTTGTTCAAGAATGATAGTAAGGGGATGTTTCACTCTCTCTCATTTTTTTGTCCTATTTTTCATCCATGTTATTTTTCATAAAAATATAACATTGATATATTATATATCACACCTTTCTATTTGAGTTATTTTTGACACCTCTATTCATTTTTCTAGAACTTATGTGATAAGTTAGAATGATATTATTTTTAATCCATTTATTTTTGTTTTTCACATAATAAATTTATTCTATATATTACTACACATTTTCCTACATTTCAACAATATTATATTTTATTATATCATGAATATTTACTATAAATGTTTTTTCAACAATTATTACATTTTAATGATATATTTAAAATAATCTGTTTTATTATCATTAAAAATGACTAAATTTTAATTAAAGGTGTTATTTTTTACTATATAATTTCATAACAACCTATAAATTCTTCTACAAAAATGAAAATATAGTTTTATTTTTATAGTTTAGTAATACTTTTCATGAATAATAAGGATATTTTTAATGGTTTCATATAATTTAATTTTAATGATTATTTATTTTTATGTATTGTAAAAAATATTATTTATTCTTTTTTGGTCATATAATATAATATTTATGATTGATATTTAATATTATCTATGTTCATGTTGACACATATATATAATGAAATCAATATATATATGTTTTCCACAGAATTATACACCCCTCCAATGAATAAATTAAATAATTATTTCTCACAATATGATTAAGATATTATTTAATATAATGTGGCTATTTTTTCACAATTTTATTCATCCATATAATATAACTAGGTTTATATATTATTTAATGGAGGTAATTGTAAAAAATTATAAAAAATAGTATTATATTTTAAATATATTATTTTTAGTTTTCATTTATTCAACAATTCATTATTTATTTTTCCTCTTATATTACATGTTTCCAATTCCATTCGTGTATGTATTGATGATTATTTTTTCACAGAAAAAATATTTTATTTTTTAAACTATCATATAGTCATTAATATAACAATATTTTGTTATTTTAAATGATATAATATATTTTAATCTCATGGTAATAATTTGAGATAACAAATATTTTTCCAATCACATTTTCATTGAAAATAATAATAATACTATATAATATTTATTATTATAGGATTCATTTCTAATGGATATTTTTTTATTATTATATACTATATACATAAATAAGAATGTTATATATAAAATATAAAAATATATTAACCAAATTTGATATAGGTATGTAAATTATTAATAAATTATTAATTGAAACAAATTAAATTAATGATATAGAGATGTATGATTTTTATTCATACAATTTTTGTCAATATGTAGTGTAATAAGCATAATATTTTATTATAATCATTAATATCCTAAAAATATATATTAATCTTCAGAAATCTAAATGTTAAATTTATTTGATCAAAAAAATTTATTAGTTGAAGCATGAGACTCATATGAAAAAATTTCGATATCCCATTTTTTGAAATTCATGGATTGTTTTTTGGATTGTATTTTAAAAATTAATTTATTATATATAACTAATTGAAAATATAATTAATTTATAAAAATTACTATAAAAAATAAATCAAAATATGTGGTCATTAGTTTTCTTAGTATATATTATGGACTTTATATATTTTAATAAAATTATTAATCATTGGATTTAAATATATATATATAAAACATATTAATGTTATATTATCTAAGACATCATGAAACATATATTGGATTATTAATGAGAACATTATGGGATTTATTGATTAAATATTCTCTATATAATTCATCATTTTTTGAGGATTGTTGGAAGACACTTACTAGAAAATTTTTCTTAAATACCATAATTGAATTTGAAGATATATTATGCATGGGATGCATATTTTTATAGTAATCTCATATCTGTTTTTTTGATATAGAATTAACATATCGTGTCATAAAAATACGGGGATAATAAATTTTGTATTGGAATATTATTATTGTCCAATGATTACAAATTAATTATATAATGAATAATTAAAAATAAATATTAATGTTTGTTCAAAATTAAAAAATTAAAATAATACATGGATGATACATCAATTATAAATGATCATAATGATTTATTTCTTGTTAAAATTAGTCATCCTACCTGATATCTAAAAATAATACTAGTACAAAATTATTAAATATTTTTATATTAATAATCAATAAATTTTAAAAAAACACATGAGACAATTAGAAAAGATTATGGTCATATGAGAGTAAGTATATTGTCCTATAATATCAATGATTTAGATAAAAATTTACCAAAAAAATATCTTCAATGTTATTACTCTTTATAAAACTATATAAAATAATACATTCCTCATAACAAAGGGAAAATAAAAAAATAGTGATCTCAGACACTCAATAAGGGTAAATAAGGACAATATAAATTGATTATCATAAGAATTAATACAATTAAGAAAGTGTTTCTATATTATAAATAAAAACCATTTTTAAAAAATATATGGATTATGAATCATTAAAGTGACCCAAGAAATAGATAATTTAATATTTTAAATGTAATAAATCATATGACAGAAAATTAACATAAAATATTAATGAATAACATGTTCATATCATATCAGTGTATAACCAAAAGAATTATAAAAACATTTTTATATTTAATTGATAAAAAATAATAACATTCAATTATATTATAAAATTCTTCAAAAATAGTTTTCCATTTCATAAAATATCATGAGTCCGGAATATTTCCTATAGTGGATGAATCACATCGTCATCATTCCCATTATTATCATATGAGAGATAAATCATTATAAAATGAGTTTGAGAGAAATACAGTTATAAACTATCATATAATTCAAATAATACAAATATATTTGATATTATCATTAAAAATAAGAATATCTAAACCTGTGAAAGAAATATGTTTCCAAAGTACTTCAATATTTCATCACAGTTGAACCAATGAAATTTAAATAGGTTTCATAATAATTTCTAAATATCGTAATAACATAACCCATATAAAATAATATTCATCATAGTCATCAAGTCTTTATATAAATTTACTATCATTTGAATGAATAATTAATGTATCATAGAATCATATGCATGGCTAAGATTATGTATAATAATGTATTTCAACTTTTATGGAGAAATTTTTTGAAATAAAATCAAGAATATTTCAATATAAATATATCAATTCCAAATTGACATATAGTTAATAAAATATTATAATTAAAAATATTTTATGTAAAAATAATTACATGAAAATTAAATTATAAATATATAATGGATTCTATAAGTCACTGTTTTTCATTATGGAAGTAAATATATTATATTCCACACAAGTAAATAAAAATATTTATATTAGTGTTTCATTAAATGTAAATTGAGAAGTTTTTGGAAAGTTAAAAAAAATTCCCCTAGAATTTTATTGTTTAAAAAAATCCAAAAGGGTAAAAATAACCTTATAATTGATTTAATAATATGGAATAATTAAATAAAATTCATTTAAATAACATTCGTTAATGAAATTAGTGTAAGAACACAATAGACTAATAATGTATCATTTTATTTAAAAAGTATATTGGGAGAACATATTACCTAAAAGTATGACAATTGTACATAAAATGTATTCTCATTATATATAAAATAAATAATATAATTAATTTATATTATGAGATATTTTTAATATGATTTTGTTATTGAAGCGTAATCATAAACAATCCATGTAAACAATTAGAATATAATAAAAAACAATTATAACATTGGTATATTTTGGATAATAAGTCCCATAAATATAAAAATATATATAGATTATAATATCTTACAATTTTAGTGAAAATAATCAAAAATTATTTACAATGATATAATATACATTACACAAAAGAAACGACTGAGGAATATTGACTAATTCCTTTAAATATTAATGTGAGATAAGAACACAATACCTATATTAGTAAAAATTTAATCATAATATCCATGAAAAAATTTACAAAAATTTACAATTCAAAATCATAATAATAATCACATTATTGATAATAAATTCCAATTTGGAAGTATATACACAAAAAAAAGAAATGATTATTCAATTTTACATAATTCTTCAGAAATAAAGGAGATAATTTATATCTTATACCTTATTTTTTGGCATAATTCATACACATAAAACCATCATAAATAATTAATATTGGTTTATCATATAAGTAATCATGAACCATACAATTTTTTATACAATATATTATTTTTTTTAACATTTATTAATCATTTAATAACAATTCCATGAAAAAAATGATTTCGGGTAGTAACTGCGTTCTTTTCCATTAATGCCTTGGATTGATATTTTTAGCCAATTTACATTGATTATGGGTAAATAATGATATTAAATATTATAAATTTTTTTTATCATATATATATTGAATATATATATATATATATTTATAGTATTCAATAAAATATAGATATACAAAAATTAATTATATCACCCATTAATATGGTAGGATGTACGTACACATAAACATTGATTAAATTTTGAAAATTGATGGAATGAAATAATGATAAAGAATATATCCCATTTACTATGTAATTTTTGTGTCATTGATATTTTAAATATTAACAAAATTGATATTTATTACATTTCACGGTAAAATTAAAGGATAAAATGGATCACATCACTACATATAGGTGTTAATCCCCACGTACGCTCAAGCAATATTTTATTTTTTCGAACAGATTAAAATGTATGAAGTTATATATTTCAGTTTAATTATAGAATTATGAATATGTTATAAAAGTCATATTTATATTCATAGTGAATTATTATAACATCCCATTAGAGGTAGTGATAGAAAATTAGTTATTCATTACCTGAGGTGGTTTTACACCATTCACAAGATCAACAATTTTTCATAATTACTGGGTATTTATAAAACTATATATTAAAATTATTTCCAAATATATTCAGTACATTACAATCAAATCAATAAAAGATTAAAAAACCATCAGAGCCTTTTTATATATGATATTTCATATCATTATTTTATGACAGATATTGTAAATATTAAATAAAATAACCTAGTATAGTACTCTTTATATAAATATTATATTAAAAACAATTCATGATTTCCTATAGAAACTAAACACATTGAAAGAGTTTTCTGAAATATAAAATGAAATTAATAAATGGAGATATCAATAGATGATCATATATAAACGTAAGATAATATTGTAGTTATAACATCATAACTATAACATTCAATGTTAATACAAAATTCCAAAAGATCATAAATATGACGTATGAGTAAATTATTATCATTTCAACTGACATGAATCATTTAAGTTAAATTTAATCATAACTATATCCTGGATAATAATATTACATAATAAATTATTTTTTCTTTGAAATTTGTATCATATATAAAAAATTTAATAATTAAATAATAACTGCCAATATAATATGATAATGAATCAAAAAATTTCGTATAGTAGAACACGAACATCGACATGTTTCCTATATAATACAAATCAGAGAAAGTTGTTTTCAACAAATGTTCTTGCATGTGGAATTTTTTCCGATAAACAATTAATCACTTTTACTTGTTTCTCGTAACTCGTTCAATATAAATAATACATTAAAAAATTACTTTTATGGATAAATAGGTCCCACCCATCATATATTAAAAAAATCTTATGTATATCACATGTTGAAAAAAAATTAATCATTTAAAAGACATAAAAAGAAATAGGTTTCATAAACATTTCAGCTTTTCATAAATAAAAATAAACCAATAGAGAAAAAATATATTTGGTGTCATTTAATCATATAGAAGTGAAGTAAAATTATCAACAATTAATTTAATATCAGATGGAAAATTATTTTTATGGATCGGATAATGTTATTATTGAAGAAACTAACTTCCAAATTTTAATATCACTACTATATTTATAAAATGGATCTCAATATGAGAAATATTCCATTAAAAATAAAACTATAATCATTTAACAAAATATTTAATGCATTTATCTATCATGGAGGCTGAAAAGTAATCTCTTAACATAAATATTATAAAATAAATTATTCATTATTTTTGTCAAAAAAGACATAATTTTCAATGTTTTGGAAAATAAAAAAATATTCAATAATTTTTTTAATAAACTCAAATATGGGAGAATATAAATTTTATAAATGGAAGGATAGTACTTCAAATAATTTTTTTTATAAATCAAATATATGGAAGAGAAATATTACATAATTCATATTTTAATATAAATAATCCCAAATAACTTTTATATTATCAAATAAACTTATACATATTTTCTTGTTATTCATCATTTATATTCAAAAATAATAAATAATATGAATTAAATATACTTTTATTAAATATATATTAAGACAAATATAAATAATTATGAATTATTTATTATATTGTATCACATACTTATTTATATTTTTTCATCAAATTTTTTTTTCTATGTGATAACTTCCTTATTTCCAAATTGTGTTTTTCAATCGACATTACCTATCACTATGGTTTTATAATGAATCCATAATCTCCATAATATTAATGAATTTATAAGAATAATATTTATTATTATAAACATATTTATGAAAAATTATAATTATTTTTATTCAAAATTGAATAACAATATCCATGGAGACAGAAGTTCATACGTATGTATGAGTGATGTTTCATTTTTTGATATCCTTATTATATCATATATATCACTTATATACATGATATTATTACTTATTAGTATCAATCATAAAATAGTAAAATATTATATAATCCCAATGTGACATTGAAGTGGTAGTCCACATGTACACATGAGTGATGTTATAATTTTCCAAAAGATTCGATGGTGGGAATGTAGAAATGAAAATTATATTTGTTGAATATAATTATTTCATAAATATATTTGATTTTAATTAAACCAATATTTAATTAAATCCATAATATATGGTAATTAAAATTAATTATATCACGACATGTATACAATATTCCATACATGCCCACAAACGATAATTTAACTTCTTGTTTGATGTGAAAGAGGGTGTATAATAAAATTTTAAAAATAATTATTTAATTTAAGAATTATATTGATAATTAATATTTTATTTTATGATAGTACCGCTAAATTTATAGGAAGAAATGATGAATAGAAAAATGAATGTGATCAATTGTTGTCGTTACATACTTTTCAAGAATACAATGTTAGATATAATATAAATAGATTTTGGGGTAGACTTTTTTGAATAAAAATTCATCTATAATGAGTATAGAGAATATGATTGGATTAATATTTAAATAATAGACTATTATGAAGGCTAGATGTTTTATATGTATGTGGGGGTATGCAGATTCTTTTAATTGAATATAGAGGGTCACTGTTTGAATTTTTTTTAAGAAATATATCATAAGAATACTATTTTATTCACAATAACATACAAATTGTTATGAATTATATAGTAAGGTATCTTGAGATCAATGTTCCAACGAATATAATAATTTGTATAGGTGTATCTTTTATTTAACTCTTATCATTTGATATAACACAAAAAATAACTAATTTGTGTATTAACCATGAGACATCTTTTTCATAATTTCAAGGTTATAATTTCATAGAAAATGTTACTATTCACTAATAAATTGATAGTGGATGAGATTATCTCCAAAATATTATCATCTATTAAATTATTCAATAAATTTTTATTTTTAAATAATTATTATATATAATGTTTATAAAATATCAATCATGTTTGTTTTGATAGTATTTACTTAAATGAAATTTATATAACAATTTGAAAAAATAGAGTTTGAAAATATTATTTTTAAAACATCACCAAAATTTAATCATAATATATAAATTTTTTTAGACCGCATTAAATAACATGAAATATAAATCTTATAATATTAATAACATCATGTAGTTTAATGTTCAATTAATTTGATATATGAAACATTAGCTTCGTGTATGAAAATTAGTAAATTATTTCATTAATAAATAATTGAAATAAATTATATGATCAAGATAAATATTTAATATATTAAAAAATTTATAGTCACCTTTTTTCACTACATTTACACATAATAAAAATATTATATTAATTTAAAATTTATTGTTACAAGTTTTTCTTTTATTCATATAAAATATTATAGTGGCCATAATCTAACTAAATATATAAAAAATCTGATTTAATTGAATTTTTAATGAATCATGATGGAAATTAGTAATCCTATAAAACATAAATATGGAATTGGTATATTTTTTAAATCCATACCAGTTTATTTTTTATATTAGTTACCTTGTATTACATTTAAAACATTGAATGAAGAAATTGTGGTTACTATTAATACAGATAAAAAAACTAAAATTATTATAATGACATGGACAACATAACTAAATAAAGAATCCATTTGTGAAAAATAAAAACAAAATTATATGAATTAATAAAAACAAAAACTGAAAATATGAAACAAATATCAAATTATTATGATAATAACATTATTAGATATAAAAATAATTTATTATTAATTCATTTATAATTTTATTTTATTATACAATAATAAAAATATATTATTCGTAATGAAATTTGAAAAAAAATCATTAAATAATATCAAATAAATGTTTCTTTAAAAAATATGTATCATTTAGTATTTAAGGGAAAATAAGAATATAACACCAATTATTTAAAATTCATCATACTATAATTTTAAAATGATTATTTTTAAATATATATATATATATATTATTTTATTAAATACATTTTCCAAAATATAAAAAAATTATTTAATTATGTTGTCAAAATAATATTTAACTAATTATTTCATGGAATATTTATTTTCAAAGATAAAAATAAATTTAATGATAATTATGTGTTTATCAAGTAAATATATAAATAATACAATTAAATTGTGTGTGACAGTTAAATATATAATAAATGATTTTTTATTGTTCATATATACAAATTTAATAACATTGATGTTTCACACACACAATTTATTTTAATAATGTTTCTTAATTACAATATGATGAATGATGCGTTTAACCCATGATATTAAGAAAATTATAACTACTTAGTGATAAATATTTCATTAAATAATTTTTTATTACATTCTACCACCATTAAAATGATTATGTCCATCAAAATTGACCATTCAAATACAAATTTATGAGGATACATCTACCTCATCACATCATTATGCTTTCATGTAGCTTCATCAAATATGTTTTTTTCAAAAACACATTAACTTTGACAGTTATCTTATTTTATACTAATATATATATTGTTAACTATAAGAAAATTATTTATTTATTGTTTTTTACTCTCATATTAGTACATGTGATGTATTTGTTATGTCATTCTTATGTTGAGATATTTGGAAGACATCATGACATGAGAAAAGTTATGTCAATGTGCTGATAGATAATCAACCATACTTATACGATCAATAGTTTTAATAGGAATAATATACCTTTGGTGAGAGTTTTATATCCCTTAACATATCATCACTCTCTTCATGGGAGATATTCATAGAAATAACTTCTTAACTACTTGATGCTCTAGATCATTCAGACAACAATCTGTATAAATTATTTGTAGGCCCTATGAAGATCTTATATTCAATATACGTTATCAGCACTACTGTAAAATGTATTGATTTAGAGAAATAACCTATATATTTGTTTATTAAAATTCATTCCATCATTTTTCAATAATACACATCATACATTATAGGGATTTTTATGATCTATATTATTGGTGGTGGGAAATCAGTCATTATAACCTCTCATCAACTTAATTCGGGTATTCCTTAACATATGTTTTGAACATTATTATGTTCACTAAATTTTCATTAATCCAGGAGAGTTTGGATTGTTTAAGACTATGTGTATATTAGTCATAGTTGGTGAAATATTAAGAAAAACCATTTGGATTGGGACATCAGACTTTGTTCCCTTTGATGATTCGATGGATGGGGTTCATGGATTATCCAATCTACTTTTATAGGCCCATGAGGGAATTAGTATAGGGAATATATTATTTCCATACAAGTATTAACGATAACCATTTCATACATCTTTAAATGGAGAAATAGGTCACCTATATAGTAGGGTGGAATGATTGGGGAACACATTTTTTTAACCATGACACCTATCATGAAAAACCATGAACATATGATTCAATTCCCATAAAAATATATTAAAAAATATTTAATCCTGATTAAATATTATTAACAGCTACATTAATCAATAAAATTATGTCATAGCTCAAGGATGATCTTAATAGGTAAAAATTACTCCTCTAAAAACTTTTCACGGTTGTTCTAAGTGGTGTTGATCATTTTTAATCTTACCTTAGTAAGTGGATCTCAAAAAATGTGTACAATAAGAAAATATCCACTATATTCCTTATATTTTGATTGATTTTAATTTAAATAATGGATCTAATATCTACGTTTATAAGTATAATTCCAGGTTGTGTTCAAAGATATTCCACAATATCGCACTTCATTAATGTTCCCTATTGTTCAAGTCATGCAATTTTATTCATTAATATATTGATAATTGGTTACATATGTCGATGACATAAAATTTAAAACTAATATTTATTGATGATAATTTTGGTATATTTATAAATTTTAAAAAAAATTATTTTATTTATTTTATAATTTATATAAACTCATGTCAAAATAGAGAAAGCGAAATGTTATATTGAAGTCATATTATATGTTGAATTTGTGAAGAATGGAATATTTATTTGTAAATATTTTTTTGATAAGTGTTAATAATGATATTTTTAAAATAAATTAAATTAAATTATTATTTAAAATGTAATTAAATGATGAAAACTATTATTTTCTTTGAAATGATAAAAATCATGTTTAAAACATCAATTGTGATATTATATTTCGAAATAATTTAAAATTATTAATTTTAAATAATATTGGATTATATTTTTATTTTTGATGAAAATATATACTTGGAGAATTTTAAGTGAAGATGGAAATAACTCAAGGATCATAATCCCATATAAATTACAAGTTTGATTACAAAACTAATTTAATCAACACTATCTTGTTTTCCAATATTTGATACCCATATGGGTATAAACTCATTGATAATAGTGGCATCTAGAGTAGATATATGACTCGATTTTCCATGCATATATATTTTCCTGTTGATAAGAGAGATGTATTAAAATCATAATAATATGGATCTAATGTACAATTGAGAAATTTTTTATAGTGATTACATCAAATTACATGGTAAAGTGTGTATTTTATTTTTTTAAATTTAATCCAATTAAAATTAAAATATATAAACTTTTTTAAATAGTACATCCATTTATCTCAATTAGAGGTCTTTTGATATCTTTCTATCTTGTTATTATTAAATTTTGTTTTCTTTTTAAATTTTTAAATGATATTCCATTAATTTTATCATGTCATCTAACAACATAAATGGATAATTGTTTTGTTATTGTTTATAAAACACATTGTGAGAACCTACGTGGTTTTTTACTTATACAATAGAATTTAAAATTTTGAATTTATAGAATTTTTTATTCAATCTCATGAAATGGAATTAATATTTTGGAGGTGTCAAAATTCCATGATACTATGGACACTAGATTGATTTTGATGATAGGAGTAGATTTTTCCCCTCCTTAAACATGAGATTGTGACTTTTGTCATTTTAAAATTGAATTTTATTTTCATATGTTTGTTTAAAAAATTGGCTTATATATTACCATTTCCCCCAAAATGTCTTTACATTATAAGTGTTTATCATTCTTACATGAATCTTTCTAGTTTTCCAATTTTTGGGGAAAATTTATTTCATTTCGATTTACTATGATTCGAGGAACTAGGTTCTAACATTAAGGAATCAAAAATTCCTATGAGGATAAAAAATAATTCATGGGAATCAAGGTATCATGGTATCCATGATTGATCATGAGAATTTTAATTAAGAGGTGTATGTTAAGATTAATTTATTATTTTCATTATGTTGATTGGTGTGTATTTATGTGATGTAAAAGTTATTAGATGGAATGTATCATGATAACTATCACCATATTCTGCATTGTGTCTCTATGTTTGTTTCAGAAGTGATTTATTGAGTTTTTTTTTGTTTTTGTTATAGTATTTCTCCATTATTTAAACCATTTTCTATGAAATAATAAAAGAATTAATTCTACTTGTTGGGATTGATATTATTGTATATAATGTATAATTTTTTGATCTGGTAATCCTTTATAATGACTTCAGTGTTGTTTGTTGATGTAATGTATTATAATTCCTCTGATAATTCATTTTAATAGGCCCAAATTTAAATATTAAAGTGAAAAGATGTGAAGAAAATAGTCAATCAATTAGATTATTTTTTTATATAGTAATGTGTGTTTTATATGATTTGGGATAGGGACCAAAAACCATTATAATTCAATATTAGTCATTGGAATCTAACCAAATGATTCATGTTATTATTCTAAAGTGTTTTTATTCAAAAAGTGACATGTGTTATAATTATCTAATAATCATCTTGAGGATATGGAAATATTTAAAGGATATTTTTTATTTTTTATTTTTTAGATATTCATTATTTTATTAATGTTAAATTTGGTGCCATTATATTTTAAGTAAAAATAAGAATGTTTTTTATTCAAAGTTGATGTGGAATACCATGAAGTTTTAGAATAATTTTTTTTAATTATATTAAATTATCTATTCTATCATGAATTTATCATCACAGTTAAATCGAAGTAATTTATCAAACATCAACACAATTACATGATAATGATTTATAAAGTAATCAAACATGCTGATATTGTCCACTTATATCTTGATATTGTGATAAATAATAGTTTAATTGAATAATGATTTGAAATGGGTCTTCTAAAAAACTTCTAATATCCTTATTCCCAAAAACAATTTGGGTACGTATGCTAATGATTTTAATAAGGTGTTGATTATTGAGTTTGAATCGGCTAGTATGTCAGGACTAGTAAAAATTCCATTTTCAATTAGTGATAGTTTTGGGAGTCCATTTTAGATGAAAAGTTGACTCATAATGAGTATCATTGTGGTACTTGAAAGAATTAATCTTCTAGTTCTCCAATAGTTTATTATAGCGAACCATTTAAATTCATATAATTTTTTATTTATGGTAATTCAAAATAGTGATGTTCTAATGAACACATGATATGTGTTTCATGTGATCACTGAATCGATCAATTGAAACAAATCTTAATAATTTCAACTCCATGAAGTTTTTTTGGATTAGTTTCACCTAAATGAACCACACATCAATCACATTCTTCAATATATGAGGAGTTTTATTCACTAAAGTCATGATAAACCCCTTCATGATATGGAGGGGATTCTATACAATGCTGATATAGGTCCAGTAAATGTGGGAGGTATGATCATAATATAATCATCTTTTGGGAAAACTTTATTTCATATTTGTGAATCTCACTAATTTATATTTTTTCATATTGTAAAATTTCTAAATAATATTATGATAAATTTTTTTATGTTAGGATATTGCTACACACTTTAGAATAATTATAGAACATTTCTATTGTTTCCGTCTCATGAATCATCATTGTCCTATATTTATCTACAATATTAGTATTCAATTATCTAAATGATACAAAGAATTGAATCCTCATGAAGGATTGAATTATTTTTTATAAGTCCCAAATTGATAGTTACATTCATCGGTATATATTATTCTTCTTGATATGGTGTGTAGTGGTATTCAAGTAGAACGTAACACATGTTTTGATAGAGGAAAATAAATTTTTCTTGTTAAATATAAATATATGTGTTTTATTTCTAATTTTAGTGAAATTAATTTTGTAATGATCTCTCATCTATGAACATTGAGTTTCCACAAATGTTACCCAATGGGTAATGAATTCTACCATCATTACTTGAGTAATATTTCAATATAAATTTATATCTGGTACATAGTATATACATATCCATCCATTCTATATTAATGCAATATTGGATATTGAGTTAAAAAAAATGTGTATGATTTGTTAGTGAAATGATTCATGTGCCTATGATTGTCACCAAGGGTGGCACCTATTCTCATTATGAAGAATGTAGATGCAGATCTTAACCTTTGTGGTTTCTACTGAAAAACAACCGATATATTTTAAAGAAAAATTCTTCATCACAAATGCTTTATGGTCTAATTTATTAGTTGAAATTGAAAATATTTTATTGACGATTGATCTATGTTATGGTTATAATCTTGTTGAGAATAAACGTATATTACATTCAAATTGTGAAAAAAAAATACCGGAAGGCATCATCTCAATTCTATTGTGTGTGATTCTATTATTTGAAAATTACATATGATTAAAAATGAGTTTAGATGATTTTGATGAAGCATGACTCTAATGTGGTGTAGTTTTCCAATATTTTCCAAATTTTTCGGCATCACCATTAGGATTATATTATTTCGAAAAGAATGACATCATCATAGGGGGCCCATAATAAACAGACTATAAACCAATGTTCATGAAATGAAAATGGAGATACATAGGATGAATTTGAGAAAAAAATGATGGATTATTTAGTGTGTTACTATGTGGAATGTGAATCTTGATACACAATCCACATAGAATGAATTGTTTGAAGAGGGAAGATTGTTTGCTGAATGATAGGTGGTTTATAGAATTTTGGCACTATGTGGGCTGGCTCATTGTTCACATAAATGAGAATGTTATCCATGGAGTCTATAATTGATTTGTTAATATATTAGATCACCCATCATAGAAGAATTATAGGAACATGAAACAGACTGTTTTGGGGAAAATTGTTCACAGAGGAGCACAATACACTGTGAAGGATACACCACCTCAAAGATATAGGTAAACCTAATTAAATTATTCTATGGATTTATTTTCATATTTAAGGACTGATATACCCATTTTTATAATGTTATATTTGAATATAATTTATTTGGGATGAAATTCATCAATTATCAAAAGTTATTTACGAGGGAGGATTCCACATTTTGTGTAGTAGTATAGGGAATAGTTCATGAATGCTTTGTTGTTTGCATCTACAGCAAATAAATTAAACTGTGATATTAAGGCATATTTGGACCATATGAGAATATGTAGTGAGGGTATTTGGTACTGATAATTGAAATTAGGTGCCATCCCGTAGAGGAATGAAAATGAATGCGAAGGAAGTACATGAAAGAGAGGCATTCTATAAAGGAGAGGTGGTCTGTAAAACATACATTCGATGTGGGGTATTGTATTTTTTAGAAGAAAAATGTTGTTTGTGAAGGGATTTATATTGTTCACTAAATAAATAATCAGTATTTAACAGTAATTGGACATGTCAATTTCATCTATGAGTGAAAAATTGTATTCAATAGAGAATCTATCTACAATTATGGATGAAATATTTCATAAAAATGAGGGGACCAAAAATTTTATAAACTATTAGTTGATCCTTCCAAAGGGAGTGAGTGAAGGAATTGGAATAAGTTGATCCCTTCCACCAGATGTGAGATACAAAAAAAGACATAGAGATTTATAATTTGTAATTTATTAACCATACCCTGAATCTTATAATTGATGGAATCCTTGGCATAGACGTTATCTATGATGAACCATTTAATTTGGAAGTGTGACTTGTTAGATTAGGTACATCCGTACATTATATTAGTATGCTATATGGATGAATCCCAGTGAAGATGATCAAAATATAAATACATATTTATCATGAATGATTACATTTTTTTCAAATATTTTCATAGTAAGAATAGAGATATTTTATTATTTAACAATAAAATAGGATCTAAAAGAGGAGTTATTTTATCTTCTACAACCTGATTAACCCCCCCTGATGTCACTGTGTATTTAAAATAATTTGGTTGATTATTATAATACCACCTTTAGAAGTATTTTTAGTCACATTTATTATGTAATAATTACCCTTTACATATCCAATGATCATGAAATTATTATAGGCATGATAATGAAATTATACCATGAGATCCAGGATAAGTTTTTTGGGGTTTTATAGATTACATTATAGTTAACAAAATATGTGAGGTGGATTATATTATTTATCTATGAATAGATATTGATAACATTAGAGATAAGTTAATTAATTTGAATCATTAAAAATATAATTTATGGAGATGTGAATTAAGGTTATTGGTACATGATGAGTTAGAACATAGAATGTCATTCAATCATGAGAAGTTAGATTTTGGTTTCACATTATTCAAAACATGTATAAGTTTAAGAATTTATATAATTTTTTTAGAATGTAGGGGTATTAAAACATGTATTTCAATGATTTCATGAAGAATACTCTAATTTGGAATATATTTAATTTATTATTGAAAAAAATCACAACTCATTTATTTAGTTGAATGTATAACAAAATTACCTATTTTTTGAATCATATTGAAAATATGAATGTTTATGTGGTCTTCTGTGAGGTATTATGTTCTATTTTGGATAATATTCTTATAAAGGTTAACAAGGGGTAGACTATGGCACTAGAAAATATAGGCCCTTTTAGTATAATTATCCATCAAATGTCCTAATACTCATATTTTTGATGCATGATCTCAAAATATAGTGAAATTAAAATTTTATTGAATTTTATATCATTTATTTCATCAACAGAATATTAAGTTACATCTTATCTAAAAAATACATGATCATTAGTTAGTGTCATTTGATTGAGTGACTATATTTATTTGAATTGTAAAATTACTACACACTAGGGAATGGTTATGTAATTGTTGATTATGTGAGAGGGAAACATGAATTCCATTACATGAAAGTAACATCATAAAATAGTTTCATGATATTACTTTTTCATAGTTTCATTCAGTAGTTTGTGATGATGACACAATGGATTTTATATATTGTTTCATTAACCATTGATCTTTTCAATATTATTCATCTAGGAAAACATATTTAAGATGAATTATATATCAATAAAGACTCTATATATAGTGGGGGATAAAATAATTTATGTGATATTCTCTTCATAGGGATTAATAGGTTTTTAGAATTCGTTTATTATATCTTTTTCTGTATGGATGGCCGCAATAGGAAATTATCATAATTTTTAGTTGAGAGGTCACTATTTATCCAAAATTATGTTTTATGATATGAGATGATGATACTACTAGAAATTTCTAATGAGGGACATCACATAATTTGATTAAAATTATTATACATATCAGCTAGTCAATGTCAACCACTGTATACATTATAGTTTTATTCAACCACTTCCATTACTGATATACACGATGGACGATATCTCTAGGTACATTATGGTTTTTTAAATGTACCAACATGAAAAATAATTCAATATTGGTTTTGATCAATCGACTTATTAAATCATATTACTTCATAAACATTCATGTTATAAAATATGTTGAAAACATGGAATATCTAAATGAGAATGATATTTTTTAAATTCATGGTGTCCCTTTTACTATATCATTGGATTCTATTACATTTATAAAATATCTTTTTAAGGATATTCTATAAGTAACCAAATGGATATCATGTTTATATTAAAATGTGAAATAATCCACTAATGGATTTTCAGACATAATGTAACACCCCAGGTAAATAAAGAATATGAAATTTTTATATTTATCCCTATTTGTTAATAAAATATTAATATTACTTTAAAGGGATCATTATGCACGATGACATACCCAATACGCAACAACGAGTTTCTTTGAAATTTTACATTGCCCTCTAATAATAAAATAATATTATATTAAATGGTAGTTAACGCCTAGCCATTGTAATGGTGGGAATGAACAGAACTAACTAAAAATGATTATATATGTTTTTCAAATATTTTTTACTTTTATCCAATAAATGTTAGAGTCTTAAAATGAAAATGAGTCCAATTTTAAGCATAAATCATCAAATATTTTTTTAAAGGTCGATAAACCACCTTTTGATGGAGAACCATTTTTAAATATGATTTTGACAATTTTATGTGTTATATTTGACAAAACATAATTCTTCTTTAGAATCGGGACATATATATTTACTTTGTGTAAATTTTTGGTAATTTTCCTATAAACTTAATTTTTTAATGAATAGTGAAAATGTTGTATTTTAATTCAAAACCGCTTTTTAATCTATTTTATTAATATTATTATATTATCTATTGAATTGGTTTTAAAGTGAAATTAGAATATATTTTTACCATTTAATCTAATATTTGTCATTGGAAATAATTTCACTTTGAAATTGAACTTAAAATAGTGTCAATCTTTTGATACATATTGTTTCATAAAAACACGCTATTTGTTCTGACAGTGGGAATTAATTATTAAATTAATAAATTTAACTTATATGTTTTGAATTATGTAAAATAGAAAATATTTTTGAATTAAGAATATCAAATATATCTTAGGGTGATGTTTTGGTATTGTTCTGAAGAACATCAATTTTTGATGAATATTGAAACCACTAGTAATTAAAAAACTGATTTTTCGTTTAAATGAAAATTTCCCACCTATGTGATTTTAATTTCAAAAATACAACATGAATGGTTGTCATTAGGAAGTAAAATTTTGTTCAATTTGATTAAAATAATTTTTTGGTGAATAGTAACTTTTATGTCTTCATCGCGATTAGAGGTAATTAGTGTAGTTTATGGTAAAAATAATGTTTGAATAATATGAAATGACCTTGACACATGTCCTAAACTTATTGGATGTGTCATGGCTGACCAAGAAAACCCATGGATCAATTTTTCAGACCCCATGGAGCCACTTGGGTAAGATAATGACATTAATGCCTTTTATTTAAAGTATAATTAAAAATGACACAAACATGTATTGTTTTACTAAAATAATTTTTATATGGGGATATACAAGTCAAAGTTTTGACTATAAAGAGTAATTTGAAAGCTAAAAAGATTTCCTATATTAGAGTATTTTATTTATAATTTTTCGACATTAAATAAATTAAATTAATTATGACATCATGATGATGTACCGATTACTTCATTATTTAACTATTTAAATAAAATGAAAAGATGATGTAAACTCTAAGAACTACACAAGTCAAAAACCTATTGGATGGGTGGATTTCGAACCCTCACCACCTTAGCCTAAAAATAAATCAATTTGGGACCTTTAAAATCCGAAACTCATTTGAAGATAATGTAACATTTTATACCTTTCCAAGAGTGCCCTTCTCTCCTCTTATAAAAGGCCCCCACCTCTACTACCTTACCCACAACTATCATGCCTTTGGCTCGTCCACCCCCTGCCCATTTTGTCTCTCCACATCCCTCTCTATAACAACCCGATATTTTATGATACGTATTATTTTTAATTTATTTTATGTCATGTGTCTTATGCTACAACAAAACTATCTTGTTCTATACGTAACACTGTATTAGCTTGTAGTATACGCAACACTATTCTTAGATTCTGTTACATACAATTTCAAGTTCGTTTGATATTAGTCATTCTATGCATCATTGAGTGTGTATATATATACATATTCAATGTATAAATGAAATATGGTTGGATTTTGTTATACAAAAAAACAAAGGATTTGTACACTACACACAACCCTGACTTGGCTTGCATTACACGCAATCGCGACCTTCCTCGATAGCGTGTGTTTTACGCAATACAAAGATTCACTAAACGAAGATATATTGTTATAATATTATTATGGACTAGACGTTATTAATATTATTAACTACATTTTTAATTTTATAATAGTATTAATCATCTCAAAAAAATTTAAAACATTTTATGTGAAAAAAATAATTTTTTTGGGTGAAATAAGTATTTTTCAAGAAATGCAGTTTTTTCTTCCTTTTGATGGGGCACCCACATTAAATCTTGTTTTTGACATGTTTAGAAGTACAATTTTAAAAAATAAAATTTTTTATTGGGATCAGGATATAAAAATTTACTTTAGATATAATTTTCATATTATTCTGATAACTTTAATATTATAATGAATAGTAAAAACCCGCGATATTTTAATTAAAAAAACATTTTTCATCGTAATAATTTATATAGTTTAATTATAATATTTAATGGTTTTAAAGTATGAATAGAATATATTTTTACCATTTAATATAATGTATGTCATTACCATTAATTTTACATTGAATTCGTATGTTAAATCAATTCAATCTTTTGCAATGTTTTAAACAAAAATCCGTTTTATTTCGACAATGGGATTAATTTTAATTTAATTTCTGCATCTTATGTGTTTTGAATATTGAAAAATTGATTACATATTTGGATTAATTTGGTCCAAATTATGTTAATACGTTACTTTTCTTTTTTTGATATAATGAATAGTAACTACGGTAATTTATTTTAATTTAATAGAGTTAAAGGTATATAGGGTAATTCAAGGTTAAATGAATATTATAATAATTCTAAATTACCTTAAAAAATGTACTATCATTATTTTATGAGTATTTTACAACCATGGGCATCCTTGTGTCGATTTTGGGTCCCCATTGTGCCACTTGGTAGTGACAATGACAATTTGGATTAATTAATTTAATGTAAAGACCAAATTGACATTAACAAAAAAAATTTAGCAATTAATTTTTATAAGGAGTTATTTAAATTATATTTTAGACAATAAATATTAATTATAAATCTAAAATTATTTCATATATAATCATATTTTTTTATAATTTTTAGACACCATATAAATTAAATTATTTATGACACAATGAGTATGCAGTAATTATTTTATTAATGAAATATTGACATAATTGATGTTATAAATACAGAAATAAATTTAATTTGAGGCTTTTATGAATTACACTAATTATCTAGGTTAATATGACATGTTATTACTTATTTAATTAATTTTTTTGAACTAATCATTCTGTTATGATTTTCACAAAAATCAATTACCAAATAGTGTCAAAATTGACATAAAATTGTTTTTAAAACTTATATTATATTATTAATTGATATTATATTCCAAAAAATATAAGGTTTGGAAAAATGACATAGATAAGGTTATATATATTTATAAAAAACAACTTGGTGTTCTTTTGACTTTCTATAGTATGTTTATTAACTTTATAGTGTAAGAAATCAAGAAGACACGGTAAGAGTAAAATTATTTTGCTTAAAGTTAAATCTAAATGATAAGTTCAAATTAGTAACCAAAACTTGTCAAAATTCTATTGGATGAATTTATTTAGACCCATACCACCTTAACATCGAAATTAATCAATTTGGAGCTATTTAAAAACGAATTTGACTTTATAATAAAATAATATATTTATTTTTCCAAAGGTGCCCCTCTCCTCCCTTATAAAAGGGAACCTCCTCCATCTCATCCTATCACCACTTTGAGCCTTCAAGATCGTACAAACACTACCAATTTCTCCTCTCCACATCACTAGAAACATCCTATAGGTTCTGTACTTCTTCAATGACCAATCATAGTGCCCTAAGAGGAGGTTTCAAAAGGAGTGTCGAAAGAAGAGTTAATATATGTTACCGATTCTTTCAATTTTATTTCTTCTTCTACTTCTTCATATTTAGTTGTTTCATTATGAGGTAATAAAATCAGTATCCATTATATACTGATATGTCATTATAAATATGAAACAGCCCCATTTCACCTTCTATCCATCCTACGGAAAACAAAATCACCGTGTGTTCGTACGTACGGAATACCGTCTCCATGCCGTTGTGTAATCTGTTTTTCCACCAACACCGTACATGGATGGGTATTATGGTGTAAAGAATAACTATAAATAGTTATTATAACATCATAATGATTCTTATATATTTTATCATACACTCCAATTCAATTCAATAATTATGGAAATGATATCATCGCTTGTGCGTACGTACGGACTACCGTCTCCACGACGCGATGAGATTCACTTTCCATGTTAACCATTTAAGAATGATTATAATGTATATATATGTAATAATAAAAATATATATGACATTATAAAGCTACTGGATTTATATATATATATATCTATGTCATCTACTTAAATCCATTCAACTCAGTAAGGAATCAGAAACTGCGTTCATGCATACGTACGGCCTACCGTCTCCATGAATGGTGTTTTTCTTTCCATTTATTTATCTATTAAATATATGTATATCCTGAATATATATTATATATAAATCATGTTTTATATTCTGGAATTAATTAATCATGATCTATGTAATCATATGAACAATTACAAGTCAAAACACAGACGACAAATGAAACGATTTTATCCAAAACGCTCTTTAACATGAAATTTACAAAAGAACGGGTAATATAAAGTCATAAGTGAACCATATATGATATCATAATAATGAATATGATTTTGAAATAAGTCAATAACATTATATAAATCATTATATAGGTGGTTATTATCCATACTAAGCATATCGTACCTAAGTTAAGGGATAATTATTCCAATCTCATTCTTATCCGAGATTGTTTATTCATAATTATTTACTGGGGGTTATGTTTATTATCCATGTCCATATGTTCGCAAAATGTTTTCATACATTTTTTACTTTCCTTCCATGTATTTTTAAAGGAATTTTTACCCTTTTCTACTTTTACCACATCATATTGAAGGAATCTTTCTTTTGATTACCATAGGAGGTACTTTTTGACTTTTCCAGCAAGAGTACAAGAAGAATGTTTTTTTAAATTATACGGCGTGAACGGATTTTTAAGGTTTTATAAAGCATTATTTTCATGAAGATTCCTCCAATATATTTTATGACTATTTCAACAAAATCTTTTTCTTTTAAAATTGCATGACGTTTTGTGAGAAAATAATTGATTTTGAATAAGAAAGGATATTTTCCTCAAGAATTCATTTCAAGTGTTTTATCAAAACCATATTTCATCTAAGATGAAATTTTTTCATATGTGTATGTTTCAAGTATCATGTCTCTATGATTTACAAGGTTTCACATTTCTTATTATGAAATGATATCCATTTGTTTTATATGGATTCTGTTATAATGGAGTGATGTTTATGAAACCCATATTATTCTTTGGGTTATGATGAATGATTTATGTTTATGTTGTGGCATAAGTAATATTGATTTCATTATGAGATGGGTGGGACCTATACTTCCCTCCAATTCATTGGGTAATGATTTATATCTCATTAGATAGACATGGATGGAATGGTAAGTTAATCTGGTTCAGTGTTACAGGATTGAAACGAGAGTGAACTCGATTCAGAAAGGGACTTTGTCCACAAAGATGGTCTTGCCAGCAATGCCTTGGCTACTATGGAAATCATAACAAGTGTTGAATGGATTCCACAATTAAATGTTTTATTTCCATTCTATTTTATCATTATTTATTTTCCCTTATGATATATACCTTATGTACTTCCATGATTCATGTCTTTGCTAATGATTTTGATGTTTAGATTTTATGTTCATGTTTTTGCATTCAAATGTTTATGGATTGTTTTATGTCCTCTATGTTTACCCTTACTGGGAATTTGAGCTCACCCCTTTTATGTTTTCTTTTACTTATTATATAAAGAAAGGTTGTAGGTATGAAAAATAAGGGGATGATATTTATGGGAGATGTTGAACATCTTTCACCATGATTAGAAGATTATATTCCGACTTTCCAAAGACACTAAACTATTACAATCCTTCTGTGTCTGTTTTTGTTATGTAATAAGTATTATGAAAAATTAATGTAATTTCCATGTATGTCAAGATTCAGGTCTCTATAATCTCTCACTCCTAGAAGCTGCACATTGGGCAGAAGCCATCCCATGAAAGCCTTTGAGCTCAAATCAAAAAGAGTTACCCGATTTAAAGGTAAGGTCTTCTCTAGAGTTCTTTTGTTTTATTTTGCATCTCCAACCACATAAACTCTTTTTATTCCTTTATTTTGTAACAAATACAGTATCAACAATATAATATGATGTTTTTATATAAATTATTCGAGCTTCACTTACACACACCTACATCTAATGGTTAAATAACATACTGTTTCTGTGGATGGCGAATTACTGGCTCACGAAATGATGATTGTTCATCATTCTTTTGACACCATTAAAGGTGACCATTAAGGTGTTACCCTATTTTTATATGATTTATATAATGTTTATGTTTTCTGTATGCTTCTATTTTTATAATTTATGGCATACCTTTATGGTTTCCATTATGGGTAAACGTGATAATTTCATTTTAGGAAGTGCGGACTACCGCCCCCTCAAAGTTATTTGATTCGTTAATGCCATATGTGGGATGTATATAGGATTTAGTTAATGTTATTATATATGGTATTATACTAGAATTATAATATACCCTTATATCATTTTGATTTCACTCCATTAAATATTAATTAGAAATGAAAGTAGTGTTCATGCATACGTACGACTTACCGTCTCCATGAACGGTGCATTTCATTTCTTAACTCTAATTGTTATGTACTATTATAAATACATGTATATTCTTTTTATATAATATATATATGATATACAAATCATGAGTATCATTCTGGATATAATCAACCATTTACCACATAAACAACATGTAATTGTAAGAAGTTCATTTTTTGACTCAAGTACCAAATATCGAAAAAAACATTTATTAACATAAATGATTACATATTATTTATAACATGGTAATAAGTGATATAAATGGAATAATTAAATTTATAAAATGTTCTTATGAAAGTAAAAATTAACTCAAGTTTATTATTCAGGATATTAAAGTGTGATCCAGTCCAGTCGGACATGAGGTAAGGGATCCTACCCCTCTTCTTCTTTTTAAGTACACTCTTTTATGTCATTCCTTTTAAGCTCATCTTTCTTATGATTGGGATGCTATTTTATATTAATCATACTGTAATTTTTATTTTAATATGATTAGAGACCCTACTTTCTCTCATAAATCAATTTTGGATGTTTTGAATGGCGCCGTTATGCTGCTGAATTTTTGTAAGTGATCCAACCTTTATCTTTCTTTTTAAGTACTATATTTTATGTCATTTCTTTTAAGATCATATTTATTATTTTTGGGGTTGTTCATTTATATTCCTCATACTATATTTTTATGTTCATATTATTAGAGACCCTATTTGATCTCATAAATCCATTTTTGGATGTTTTAAGTGGCGCTATTAGGCTGCCAAGTTTTCATAATGGATTTTTCATCTCACTTTTATTCCCATGACATTTATGCTATGTTTACAACTATTTCCATTGATTGGTGTACATACTGCCCATTATTATACACTTTGTGTAGTATAATTTCATTTATGTGTATTTATATCTTCATTTTATGACCCTTCATCAATGGGGTGTATGTTTCGAAAGATACCCAAGTCGGTAAGGGAACATTTCACCCTCATCTTTTTAAAAGTCTTTTTTTATTGGGTCTTTTAATTTACATATTTTTATGTTGGGATATGTTCTTATGGATGTAAATTTTATGTCCAAGTGAGGAGATACCCATTTTATCTTTCATCAACTCATTTTCGGAATTTTGAAGTGATGACGTTAGGTTGTCGATTTTTTGAAAGGGAACTTCTTAACCCAATTTAGATTCATTGGGATAAACCTGAACTCCTTGAATATGTCGTTCTACAAATATGTGTGAATAACCTCTGATTTTATTACACTTAATATCCACATATATTTGGTGTATTCATTTGTCACAAATAATTATGTAATTGATTTATCCTTAATCCAAGGATACCATCTTTGTAAGGGAATCCGTCTCAATCTCCTTTCATTGAGGCATATTTTGTTTTATACACAACATTCTTTTATACAGTGTATAAACCCCTTTGGAATTTATGATTATTCAAAAGGAATCTTTTTATATGATGCATTTACTAAATGACAAAAGGGAATGATTTTTTGTCGTATGTATGCGGCGACAATGATTTCTCCGCCACCGTGACCATTATTTCAGTTTCGGCTTCCTCTACTAGCCATAACTGTTTTTAAATGAAAAATAAATACCATGTTTTACTTTTCTTATATTTTGGTATAGAAGATGGTTTTCATAATGTTTTTATATCAATGTGTTGTATTGATATCTTGTGATTGAAAAGTGGAAATTTTTTGTTTTATTTATGCATGTTTTATGTGATACAATTAAGTTATGGTTCATTGGCATTATTATGAGGACAGGTGGTTTCGTGATAAACTAAGGGTGGGTGAGCCTGATATAGCTCTTCAATGCATTGGGTAACACTAAGGGGTTAAACGTTAATGTTTCTCTGAAGAGATTTAGGGAATATACTATGATGGGTATTCCAAACGTAACCAAGAGGGTTACTCCCTATGTATGAATGTTATGAATGACTCATGTTACCTTTATTTCTTATGATTTCTATGATTTATTCATGATTTGATGAGGTATGTAAATGTTCTTACGTTTTATGGGTAAAGTATGATTTCATTCTTATGTATATATGAACTCATGTTTCCTTTCCATATTTGTATAACCCTTACTCAGCTTTTTAAGCTCATCCAAAGTTTTTTTAAATGTTTTTCACAGGCCAAGGTAATGGTACATGATATGATGATAGTGTCAAGGATGTTTCAAGAAAGAATACATGTTTTATTTTATATATTTTTCTGTTGATGGAAAAAATGAATACTATCTTTTATGTAACCACTTTGTTTAAATGTGGAATATAATGAATGTTTTGTGATCTAATTCTATAAAACACTAAACCTGAAAAGATTCCCAATGTGTAATCTTGTAATAACTCATGATTTTGTAATGTTTAAGGCTGGGGCCTTATAGTTGGTATCAATGGTCGGTTTAGAAAACATTAGGGATTATGAGTTTTTGTTAGACACATGTTTAGTCCATATATCTATTATTTCAGTTAAATCATTGTTTTATAACATTTATTCAGGTCAAGTAAAGTTAGTTATGAATGGAAGGAGGAGGATCTAAAACAAAATTCCTATCTCTTCCTGATGACATGCGTGCAATAATTATTGCAAAGTCATGTTCGGATGATTGCAAAACTTTTTATAGCATACAACTCACTTGCAAGTAGTTGTTTGATATATCAAAAACCTCCACTATACTTCGTTATCATCGTGGATCATGGGTTGTATATAGGAAAATAGTATTTTCACAATATTCTCATATTTTCAAGAAAGTTAATATTATCAAGGTATTTTCAAATATTTTAACTTATCATAAGAATTTTAAGCATATTATGATTTTAAAAATAGTGATGAGGAAGGATACCCTTACAAAACCTATTTATATTTTATTTTAAAATATAGTCTCTCCGAAAATACTTATGGTATTTTAAAAGGACCAATAATAGATATTTTCAACTCGAATTCTGTCTGACTATTTTATAGAAATAATGTCTTATTAGATATTTTGGAATTTTATGTCATACATGATTATTTTCCAAAACTATTTTTCTATGAACACCCATATGACCCTTGTTGTACAAGGTGTATTTGGATGGAGGAAGTAAATGATTTTGAAGGATCTCTAAATCATTATTGTAATGCATGGGACTTCTACCTACATGAACAAGATGATGATGAAACTGAGTAGACACCATGAACATGGTATATTGTTATTCTTTTTGGGAATAGTTTAATTTTATGGTGGTGGAATAAGACATCAACAATTAATATGTTTAGATCGTAAGGAATTTGGATGAAAATGAGAGTTATAAGGAATATATTGAGGTTAAAACATGTTAGGGTTATTTCTGGAGTTTTATAAAAAGGACGACATGCAGGCCATGTGACAACCCATCACATCGGACAATGCTTTGGGAATCGAACCCACAACCAAAGTGCGATTGTTATTTATCGCCTACCACTGGACTACGTGAAGTCCTTCGTTAGTTTGAATGATTATTTTTAGTTAGATGATTTTACGAATTAAGAGTAATTTGATTTTGGGATATCTATGGAAATTATTAACCTATCATGGGGGATATGTGATTAGTTTAATTACTTTTCAATATGAGACTTTTAGAGAAACTGATGTTATTGGGTGATAAGTGTTAATTTGTACCTTGGAAGACTATGTGACTAAATCCTTCATATATTTTGTTTTCGATCTTAATTTGGTTTACTTTTAAGAATATTATGGGCAAATTGTTTATCAAATGGATCTTATTGAACCTTGTGTTTTGTTGGACAAGTTTTGGACATTAAGAAAAAAATTTCTTTTTATAAGGAGGTATCCTTTTCTGGTTTTGGTTTTGGTTAAGGTATAAAGTCATGGGAAATATATTGTTCTCTTTTTTGGATTAGATGATTCTCAAAAAGTTGATTATAGTACTCTTAATGAGAACAAGTCTTCCTAAATACTCGTCTTTTGGGGAAGGTTTGAGTTTGTGTATGAAATCTAGTAAAAGTTGAAATTCAACATGATAAGTAAATATGTTTCCTTAAGATCAAAAAAAATTCCTCAATGAAAAGTAACATAAAACAAAAATGTTGTGTATTAAATTTTTCTACTGGGTAATTAAATAACGTTTAACCCACCACATGTTTGTGATTTTCTTGTGGTTAATTTTCTCCTAAACATGTTTTCTATCACACTCCATCAGAAGATGGCCCTTTTATTTCTCCTCCATGTCCATGTTTTCCTACATGGAATCCAAGAACGAGTAAACTCGGGTGACCTCTATAATTCACTTTCATTCTTTTAAAGTAATTTTTTTATCAACTCTTGTTCTGATGTGGGACTTTCAATTATGTTTCTGAAACCAATTTTAAAATTGCGAGCATGCAAATCCCAAAAAGGGGGAAGGATGTAACACCCCAGGTAAATAAAGAATATGAAATTTTTATATTAATCAAGATTTTTTAATAAAATATTAATATTACTTTAAAGGGAACTCTATGCTTGATGGAATACCCAATACGCAACAATGAGATTCTTTGAAATCTTACATTGCACTCTAATAATAAAATAATATTATTTTAAATTGTTGTTATCACCTAGCCATTGTAATAGTGGGAATGAATGGAACTAACTAAAAAATGATTATATTTTTTTTTCAAATATTTTTAACTCTTATCTAATAAATGTTAGTGGATTAAAATGCAAATGAATCAAATTTTAATCATAAATCTTCTAATATTCTTTAAAAGGTCGATTAACCACCTTTTGATGGAGAACCCTTTTTAAATATTCGTTTGACAATTTTGTGTGTAATATATGACAAAATAAAATTCTTCTTTATAATAGAGACATCAAAAATTACTTTGTGTAAATTTTTGGCATTTTTCCAATAAAGTTCATTTTTTAATTAATAGTGAAATATGTTGAATTTTAATTTAAAACATGTTTTTAATCTAATTTGTTTATATGATTATATTATCTTTATAACTGGTTTTAAAGTGAAATTAGAATATATTTTTACCATTTAATCCAATAGTGGTCAATGGAAATAATTTCAATTTGAAATTGGACTAAAACTAGTGTCAATCTTTTGATATATATTGATTCATAAAAACACGCTATTTGTTTTGACAGCAGGAATTAATTATTAAATTAATTAATATAGCTTATATGTTTTTAATATTGTAAAATAGAAATCATTTTTGAATTCGGAATATCAAATGTAGATTAGGGTTATGTTTTGGTATTTTTCTGAAAAACTTCAATTTTTGATGAATAGTGAAACCACTAAGTGGTACTTAAAAAACTGTTTTTTTGTTTAAATGAAATTTGACCACCTCTGTGTTTTCAATTTAAAATATTTGACATACATGGTTTTCATTAGGAAGTAAAATTTTTTTCAATGGGATTAAAATAATTTTTTGTTGAATAGTAAATTTTAAGTCTTAATTGCGATTAGAGGTAATTAGTGTAGTTTAAGGTAAAAATAATGTTTTAATAATATGAAATGACCTTTAAATATGTTCTAACCATATTGGATGTGTCATGGCCGACCATGAAAACCGATGGGTCAATTTTTGGGATGCCATGGAGCCACTTGTGTAAGAAAATGACATTAATGCCTTTTATTTAAAGTAAAAGTAAAAATGACACAAACATTTATTGTTTTACTAAAAGAATTTTTACATGGGGTTATACAAGTCAGATTTTTGACTATAATTATGAATTGGAATGATAAAAATATTTACTACATAATAGTATTTTTTTATAATTTTTAGATATTAAATAAATTAAATTAATTATGACATAATCATGATGTAGCGATTACAACATTATTTAACGATTTAAATAAAATAAAGAAATGATGTAAAATCTAAGACCTAAACATGTAGAAAACCAATTTTATGGGTGGATTTCAAACCCTTATCACCTTATCCTCAATATTCATCAATGTGGGACCTTTAAAATCCCATACTCTTTTGAAGATAATGTAACATTTTATACATTTCTAAGAGTGCCCCTCCTCTCCTCTTATAAAATGCCCCCACCTCTACAACCATACCCACACCTCTCAAACCTTTAGATCAGACAAACCCTGAACATTTTGTCTCTAAACATCCCTCTCTTACTCCTAGAAGCCTCACATTGTGCAAAAGTATTCCCAAGTAAGCCTTTGAGCTCAAATCAAAAAGAGTTACTCGATTTAATGGTAAGGTCTTCCCTAGTGTTCTTCTGTATTATTTTTCTTTTCCAACCACCTAAACTCTTTTTATTCATTTCTTTTTTAACAAATAAAGTATCTTAAATAAACTAGGATGTTGTTATAAGAATTATTCTAGCTACACTTACACACACCTACATCTAATGGTAAAATAACATACTGTTTCTGTGGATGGTGAATAACTATCTCATGAAACGATGATTGTTCAATATTCTTTTAACACCTTTAAAGGTGGAAATTAAGATGTCACTCTATTTATATATGATTTATATTATGTTTATGTTTTCCTTATGCTTCTGTTTTTTTCATTTATGGCATTCCTTTATGGATTCCATTATGGGTAAACGTGATTATTTCATTTTTCGAAGTGCAGACTACCACCCCCACAAAGTGATTTGATTCGTTAATGCCATATGTGGGATGTATAAAGGATGTAGTAAATGTTTTTATATATGATATTATACTGGAATTATAATATACCCTTATATCATTATGATTTCACTCCACTAAATATGAAATAGAAATAAATGTAGCGTTCATGCATACGTACGACTTACCATCTCCATGAGTAGTGCATTTCATTTCTTACATCGAAATGTTATGTAATATTATAGATACATGTATATTATGGATATATATGATATATATGATATAAAAATCATGAATATCATTCTGGATATAATGAACCATTGACCACATAAGAAACATGTAATTGTAAGAAGTCCATTTTTTGACTTTAGTACTAAATATCGACAAAACGAACTTTATTAACATAAGTGATTACATATTTTTTATAACATGGTAATAAGTCATATAAAAGGAATAATGAACTTTTTATAAGTTTCTTAATAAATTAAAAATTAACTGATGTTTATTATTCATGAGATTTAAGTGCGATCGAGTCATGTCGGAATTGAGGTAAGGGATCCTACCCCTCTCCTTCTTTTGAAGTACACTCTTTTTTGTCATTCCTCTTAAGCTCATGTTTCTTATGATTGGGATGTTATTTTATATTACTCATACTTTAATTTTTATGTTCATATGATGAGATACCCTAATTTCACTAATCAATCAATTTTGGAAGTTTTTAGTGGCGCCGTTAGGCTGTTGAATTTTTGTAAGAGATCCAACCTCTCTCTTCCGTTTTAAGTACTCTCTTTTTTGTCATTTCTATTAATCACATATTTATTATGTTTGGGGATGTTATTTTATATTCCAAATACTGTAATATTTATGTTCATATATTTAGATACCCTATTCGATCTCATAAATGAATTTTATCGATGTTTTAAGTGGCGAAGTTAGGCTGCCGAGTTTTCGTAAGGGATTTTTCATCTCACTTTTATTCCCGTGACATTTATGCTATGTTTTACACTATTTACTTTGAGTGGTGTATGTATTGCGCATTATTATACACTTTTTGGAGTATAATTTAATTTATGGGTATTTACATCTTAATTGTATGACCCTTCACCATGGGGTGTATGTTTCGAAAGATACCCAAGTCGGTAAAGGAACCTTTCACCCTCCTCTTTTTAAAAGACTTATTTTGTTGGATATTTTAATTTACATTTTTTTATGTTGGGATATGTTCTTATTGATTTAAATTTTTTTTCCAGGTGATGAGATACCCTTTTAATCTCTCATCTACTCATTTTCTGAATTTTTATGTGACGCTATTAGGCTATCAAATTTTTGCAAAGGAACTTCTTATCCCAATTTTGATTCTTTGGGATAAAATTTCACTCCATGAATATGTAATTCTATGAATATGTGTGAATAACCTCTTTTTTCACATAATAACCTCTTATATTTGGCGTATTCTTTTGTCACACATAATTTTGTAATTGATTTATCCTTAGTATAAGGATACCGTCTTTGTAAGAGAATCTCTCTCAATCACATTTAAATGAGGCATATTTTGTTTTATACACATAATTATATTATATGGTGTATAAACCCCTTTTAATTTTATGATTATTCAAAAGGAATCTTTTTATACGAAGCGATTACTAAACGACAAAAGTAATTTTTTGTCATACGTATGCGGCGATAACGACTTCTCTACCACCGTGACCATTAATTGAGTTTCGGCTTCCTCTACAAGCCAAACATTTTTTTAAATGAAAAATATATACCATGTTTTACTTTTATTTTATTTTGGTATTGAAAATGGTTTTCATAGTGTTTTTATATCAATGTGTTGTATTGATATCTTGTGATTGAAAAGTAGAAATGTAATGTTTACTTTATGCATGTTTTATGTGATACGATTATGTTATGGTTCTTGGACATTATTATGAAGACAAGTGGTTCAATGATAAACTAAGGGTGGGTGAGCCCAATATAGCTCTCCAATGCATTGGGTAACACACAGTGTTAAATGTTATGGTTTCTCCGAAGAGATTTAGGGAATATACTGTGATGAGTATTCCAAATGTAACCAAGAGGGTTACTCCATACGTAAGAATGTTATGAATTCCTCAAGTGACCTTTATGTCTTATGATTTCTATGATTTATTCATGATTTTCTGAGTTATGTTAACGTGCTTATTTTGTATGGGTAATGTATGATTTCAATCTTATGTATATACGAACTCATGTTTCCTTTCCATATTTTTATAACCCTTACAAAGCTTTTTATGCTCATCCCATGTTTTTGAAATGTTTTTCATAGGTCAAGGGAATTGTACATGATATGATGATAGTGTCAAGGAAGTGTCACGAAGGAATCCATGTTTTTTTATATATTTTTCTGTTGATGGAAAAAATGAATACTGTCTTTTATGTAACCACTTTGTTTAAATGTGGAATATAATCCAAGTTTTATGATCTAATTCTCTAAAACACTAAACCTACAAAGATCCCCAATGTGTAATATTATAATAACTCATGATTAAGTAATGTTTAAGGCTGGGGCCTTATACATAACGAGCTATTCAAATTATAGATGTAATGTTTTGAGACTGAATTATCAATTTGGCCGGATCAAGGGATTTTCATTTTGGAGTGGATTATTTCTCCATCCAAAATAGTTACATATCTATAATTCATATGACCCCTCATGTAGACATTTATTTTTATCATTTCTAGTTTATATAGTATTTCTTGGATAATTATTGAACATTCATTGGTTTGAATTTGTTTTACCAAAACTGTGAATAAAAATATTCAAGTGATTTAGAAAATAATTTTGATAGAAAATTTAAAATAAAAATCATTCTTTTATCATTTTATGGGACTGTAGGAGTTTATAGTTGGTGAAATTGAGTTTTTTATAGTTTCAACACATTTATGTCATTGATGAATTTGAAACACAAGAATCTTGAACAATGGATTATGAAACATTTGTAGGTTGTTGAGTTGGTGTGAAAAATTTCATACCATTTTTTAAATCAAACACATTTGACATCAATTTATAGTTAATTTCAATGATCATAGATTTAGAATTATATCTCTAACACATCTGATGTCATAATCATGGAGGATCATGATTTTAAACCTAATTTAACCATATTGTAGTATCCAAATGGGTTTAGTGATTTTGATATAAAGGGCAATAATGGTAGGATGATTCCATTTGCTGTTGTGATTCAATATAATTTATTTGATTTTTATGATAGATAGATGAATGCAGAATTGATAATAATGAAATGGACTTATCTCTTTGATATGGAGATTCTTCATGGGATTTTTAGGGGGATAATTTTTTTCTTTTGGAATTTTTTACATCATTATAACATCATTCAAGCATTTATTATAACTGGTTTATGATATAATCGAGGTTTAAAATTGTTTTTTAATTATTCTGGGAGAATTTTGAATGCTTTGGCGGAAATTGAAGCAATTCACTGTTGGATTATGGTAGTAGAAAAAAATGTATTTTTACCCATAACAACATGAATATTTGATAGTTATTTATAATGGAAACATATAGAAATACGAATTATTGGTTCATGGTTACCCAACCAATTCTCCCACCTATGAGAAACGTGCTCCCTAGAATATTGACACACATGGTTTTGGTATAATATTTGTTTAACCATGCGTCCCTACCCATCAAACTATTTGTGCAGGTATAAATTCCCTAAAAAAGTATTTGGACATCATGATGACCACATTAAAGGTTAAAATCCACATTTTTTTATATTACATGATTTTTGACTCTTGGATGAACTCAAGAGGTTGAATTTCTATCTACAAACCCATTTCTATGAAGATCGATGTGATGTTGATCTTGATTGATCTCTTATATGTATGTGCATTTATATTCATGTGGTTTCTACCATCCAACCATTTCCTCATCCATATAGATTGATAGATCATATGATAGTTTTTTATCTAAATTCATTTTTTGGATATTGAATATAGTTTTTGTTCATAGATATTATTCACTTTCACAATTGGATGGTGTTTCCCTTTTAGGTGCCGTGTGTTTTGATTATGTAATAAAAAGAACGGACATTAATTTTTTATTTCTCATTCAATTGAAGACCTAGAATAGATGATTAATTTTTTAATATTATTAATATTATTTAAAATATCAATTTTAGAGGATATTATCATTGATTAAAATGAGGATGGAAATTGGAAAAATCCCCAATTTTAATGGAATTGAAATTTCATGTATACTATGTAATGATTTATGGATCTATTTAAAAATCAATTTTATGTAATTATTTTAAAATGATTTAGATAATGAGGGTTATGTTGAAATATTTTCTTTGTTTAATGATATAATTATTTCATGAGTTTTTTTAGAAAAGGGAAAAGTATGTTGAGGAATGCAACTAGAGATTTTATTATTTTTATTTATATATATTTTTTAGTTAATTTTTTTATTTGTTGGTTTATTTTTTATTCATGTATATGCTATTTTATTTGTCATATATTAGTTCAGGTAAACTAGGTTCAGGATCCACATGTAAATGGACCTATGATACACTATAACAGAACCATTATATACCTGATTTCCTATAGTATCTCACCTAAAAGGTTATTGATATATATCCCATATTTTCCCCACAAATTTTTTTGATTATTTATGTTATAACTCATATATAGAGACATTTTGATAAATGAGTTCTTTGATAATCCTTTTACACAAGAAATAATGTATTGTGCAGATTTTATGATTGGTTTTCTAAAATTAATGACTTAGTTAGGCGTTATATTGTTTTTGTCATGAACCAACCCGGTTCGACCCCGAACCGGTCACCCGAGTCGGTCCAAGGCATGGCCCAAGAGGCATTCCCGATCCTCTCGGGCTGGCGACAAGCGCCAAGGCATCCCAGAGTACACGTGGGAAAAATTTCTCCAAATAAAGTTTACTAAGAAGAAGAAATAAACAAATGACAATAAAATAAAACATCCAAAAACATAACTAATCTGACCATGAACCAAAACGCCTCGTGATCTCAAGGGTGTCCCAACAAACCACAACCAACTCTCGCCCATGGCGAGCAAGCTCAATTCAACCTGCAATAGAAACTCAAAATAGGAAAACACTATAGGCGTGAGTATTAAAACTCAGTAGGTAGGCCCGACTAATTCTATTCCCGATGCACATACCATTAAATAAAGAATTTACCAACTTCAAGTTTGAACTACATTATAGAACATATGGGTTTTCAGACACACACACACACACTTTCCTTTTTGAAAACAAGTAACAGTCCATTTCCCTTTTTAATTTAGAACAAGTTTAATGTTGAATGAAACAGGTGAATTGCAATTTTAAACATTTTGCGAACAATTTAGAAATCCAAACATTAGTTGTCAGTCAAAAGGAAAATCACACAAAACACACACTAAGGGCAATGGGAAAAAGTGGCACACAAGGGTCGGTATCAAAACTCGACCTCTCAATCGCCTGCCACATGAAAATATACACTAAATGAGACATGGGTCGAACCTAGGAGATCGTGAACAAACCAGATCGTTCTATACATGTGACCCATCCTGAAGGCATGCCATAACTCGATGACATCATAACGCCCATAATACTACCCAGCATAGCCCTTCATGGCCTAACCGAGGGGCCCAATCCCCATAGAAGAAATAACTCAGTATTCCCCTACTATGGGGCCACTAGCCAGTGTGTGGTCTAAACTAGTGCAGCAATCGTTCTCAGAAAATTCACTCAATATGCCAGGTTCCCATGTCAACACAAGCAATAAAAAGGAGGTGCGTCTACAATGTAAATAATTCAGTCACGATGCACAAACATCACATATAGCTCACGCAAACAACGCACACCAAAGATCACCCCCGAGTGGGATTTCCAAGATAATCCATTTCATTATAGTGCAAAATGGGCCTTCACCAATTTTAAAGTAAAACCTCATTTCTCAAAAAGCTCAAAACCCTTGTTCAGAAGAAATTATTTATCGTTAAAACTAGAAGCACATTTTAAGTTCCGTGAATTATGTTTAAAGTCCAAATGTGCATTCTTTCAAAACTGGGTGTCCGCCCGTCAAGAAAATGTCATAAGTGTTCGGTATAAAATAAACATCTCTTTTCGCACTAAATAATAATTTAAAGTATTGTTATCTAATATTATTTATAATTCATTAAAATTTAATAAAACAACAAGCAATTAATAAATTCTAAATCTAAAGGTATGTTCAATAGGGGACCTACCTCAATTTGCAGCTTGGTTATGACGACGTGACACGTCTCAAACTAGCGCACAAGCACGCGCAACTTGCTAACGACCGCAATATCGCGGAAATAACTCACCAAAGAGCTGTAACAAAAGTAAAATAATAAAAAATATAGGAACGCTGACCAGAAATAACCTGAAAATTTAACACCACAAAAATAACTAGAAACAAACATAACCACTAATTTAAAATAATCAAAACAAAATATAGCACATACCATACCCAAACCTCTGTATAAGTGAAACAACACGAAGGAGGCAAAGCCAGTGTGGGGGTGCGCTCGATCAAAGGGATTGTGAGAAAGAGGAAATGACTGGCGAGGATGCTAATGAAGAGCGCGGCGTGACTAGGAGGGTGCACGATGGCCGGACTAGAGGCGCGTTTGCTGGAAGCGTGTGCGTTGCACTGGCGAGGCCGGCCAGATGACGTGTGGCAGGTCAAAAGACGCGCGATCGGAGGGCGTGCAGCTGGAAATAGGTCTGGCACATGTGCGGAACCTGAAAAGAGGATTTGAAGGAAATTGTGGCCGTTATAGAAAAAGGGGGATGTCACCATGGTGTTGCACCACTTCTGGTTGGCCGGAGTAAGGAAGGGGATGCAAGTTACATACAAAGGAATAAAATAAATGATCAAATTATATGAAATGTAATCGAACCACATGTCTTGAAAATAATTAAGGACATAGATGACTCAACCAGAGGTCATGCGATAGCTGCAAGAATGTGTAGAATGGGGGACCGCGTTCGAGGCCTTCTCATAGGAAAGGGAGGTACGCCGGCACGGTGAGATCGTGTCCGGGGCATTGCGCCACTGGTGGCTGAACAGCGGGTGCTGACTGGAGGTGGGTTGGAGGCCAAAGAGGCAGGGCCAAAGCAGGACTACAGCTAAGAATAGGAGGTTTCCGAGCAGGGAGGAGGATGTGCTCGGACGAGGGGTCGCACGCCGGCTGTGCGGAGCAGAGGGGCTGCATGCAGGGGAGTCGGGCAAGAAACATGACGGCGGCGTGGAGTGCACAGGATGCGTAACAGCTGGGCGTGGCGTTGGAGGGATGGGCATTGCAAGGAGGAAGTAAGGACGCCGGACATGGAGGTGCGGTGCAGCTGGACTGCAAGGGAGACAACGGCCGGTTTGAGGTGGAAGGCTGGTGTTAGCGCACTGGCATGAGTGCGGTGTGATGTCCGGTGTAGGGCAGGAGAAGCCGAAAGATGGTGCAGCAGCAAGGCGGAGGCAGGTTTGAGCAGGAGACCGATGGCTGAGAGAGGAGCGATGGATCGGGGAAGGAGGGAGCATGGCTGAGCCTGGACAAGGTCTGGGGATGAAACATGGAGCTGGCGCGGATGAGAAGGGAGGAGGGAACATGGGGCTGCTGGAGTTGGGAGGTGGTGTCGGTAGCAGGGGGTGTGCACCGGACGAAGGGAAGGGGAGTGGTCCTCTGCCGCTAGTCGGACGAACATAGAGAGAAGGTTGTAGCGTCAGCCGGGAGGAGAGAGCGCGCAACCGGTGTGAGCGGGGACCGGAGGAGGGTGGCAGGAGGTGGAAACTGCTGGTCCGAGGAGTGGGAGGTCGGCGGTCAGCAAAGGAGGTGACACGATGGGATGGCCAACTGGTCTGGCGGAAGGCACAGGCAAGGCAGGGAGGGCAGCAGCTGGAGGGTGCGTGACTGGGTAGGAGGAGCTATTGTGCAAAGCGAAGAAGAGGGGAGTGGCGGCACGCGGAGAAAGAAAAGGTAGGGGGAAAAAATATAAGAGGCGCAAAACAAGGGTAAGCAGAAAATAAAATAAAAACAAACAAAAATAAAACCAAAACTAATAATTAAAATAGAATAAAAATTTATCTATAATAATAACGCATAAAAATAATAAAAATAACTTTAATAAAATATAATAATGATAAAACAATTCTTTTAATTATAAAAAAGAATTCCTTAATAAAAATAATAATAGTGATAATATTAATAATAATAATAATAATAAAATATTTATCATTTCATATTTAATAATAATTATAAAATTATTACCAACAATAAAAAAAAGTTAAACAATACAGTAAATCACGAACATCACTCATTTTAAAATTTCTGAAGGCCGACGGATCGTGCCGATATCTAAGCGGTGGCACGCGGGGTATGCAAAACGCACTCTACCCAAGCGTTCAACGAAGTCACTTGATAAACGCGCACTTTTTAACATGATTAAAAAGTTTTTCATCCTGGACTCAACCCGAACTCCAACAAAAATTTATAAAGTCAAAGAAAAGTATAAAATAAAATAAATGATGGAGCGAGGTGTGACAATTCTCCCCACCATAACGCATTCCGCCCTCAGAAATCCAAAACAAGATCAAGACCCAAAGATGAAACTCCTTAAGTGTCACTCACCCCCAAAAGTTTTAGTGCCTCCAGTAGGTCGATCCAAACAAACACTGAAAACCCATGACACACAACTCATCCATAAAACAAGATCACCTTAATCGTCACCAAGCTGACCCGAAACCATCTGTTTCAACCAAGGAACGAATGAACATAAATCACCTCCGAGACTCATCCTTATAATCTTAGTCCCACGAAACTGTTGGGTGTACTTCAATCTCAACTTTTACTCGAGAAGACGAACTCACTATTTGGTGGTTCAGCACGAAACCACCTACCACCAAACGATACACGAAAAGAAAATCAGATATACTGACACGGGGATGCCGGAACGAACTCCCCACCATAAGGATCGGGCTAACTCTAACTTAATTTTGGTGTAACTCCGCGAGACCCATTGTGGGTCTCCCCACCATAAGAACTGATGATATTAATCGAACTTAATAAAATTCCACATGGACCAGAAACCCCCACTATAAGGGGGGGGATGAAGGGATGGGCCCGACTGGTAGAGCATCAAAACTATTGTCGTCTCCCCCATCAACACCATCACACCCTTGGAAACACACATACCATGCCACACTATCGACTGAGATTATACCAAGGCCCTTCTTCACTGCAAGGGTTCTCCTAACTACGCGTCAGCTTCACTCCGAGGCCTATAGCTGGAGCACTGATGATTGAAGCATCTCCTGCCTCACAGTCAGGCTTCAGAAATCCCCAAACATAACAAAAAAAACAAAACTTCACCAAACACATTCCAATTAATTAAATGTTTTAAAAAGGTTCAACCACAACCATTTTTACAACTGAGGAAAAAGAAACACTACAAAATGCTACAAAAGGCGATTACCACATCCAAGAAACACTAAAAAGAGGAGCCCTCGAACTAATCCCCAAAAATCGCCCTACTTCTGCTGATGGGCCGAGGTAACCTCTGACGAACCAGGTCTGACTTCAGCGCGCTTCATGGAAACACCTCGGTAGAATCATTGTAAGTGATCCAGACGTCTACAGGTGCGGCAGTGTTTCGGAGCATTCGAGCATATCGACATCGTGTGCCCCCGCTTGCCGCACTGGTGACAGATCAAGGCATTGCGTTGTGAGGATGATGACTGAAGGTCTGAATGTATCATGATTACTCTACTAGCAACACTATGATTAGGTCTCTTCTCATTCTTCTTATCACCATCCTATGCACTGCTTCCCAAATTTGGATGATTCGCCACCTCAAGTCCTCCTGCTAACCCAACTTCCACCCAAAAGGTTTTCCCCACAACATCTGAGAAGGTGGTTAGGTTGAGCTCTTCTACTTTCGATCACAGCTCAGGTTGGAGTCCAGACTCAAAATTTTTAACCTTCCCAGGATCATTCGCAACAAACCGCTGTTCATACGGAACTAGGTCTATGAAACATCTATAGAATACCAAGACCGATTTAACGCCCTACTGAAGACAACAAAACTCCATCCTCTTCCTCAGCTTCATCAACTCAGAGAAGTATTGTTGGATGAACGATGAATTTAAAAACTCTCATGTTAGATTTTCCCAGGGCTTATTCTAAGACAAGGACTTCCACCATTTCCAATTCGGGCCTTCAAGCATAAAGGTAGCCAACAATACCTTTAACGACTCAGGCAGCCCAAAGAATCTGACTTCCTCTCAATCTTCTGCAACCACTCCTTCACCTCAAGAGGATCTGCTTGACCATAACATATTGAAGGACTCAACTTATTGAATTCCATAACATAGTATATAGGTTGATCAACTGGAATATTTTCCAAGGATGCACCACCCGAAACAGCACCTAGGGTATCCATCAAACCTTTGTGGGGGGGGGGGGGTGAACACTATGGAACAAAGAAACAAAGGATATATTCAAAACATGGTCATTTCCATTTCAAATTCAACTTTTCACAATTCTTCAAAACAAAACATTACAAAATAATTTTTAGAATGAATGAAAACTCAAACGATTCACTAGGGGGAAACTAGTGATGATGGGCGACTCAGACATATGGTTGGCGGCCATATGATAGTCACACCATCATCACTGAGAGCATTATAGGGAAAAGTCCTCAGCTCCACATGGCTTTCCAGACCATTCGAGATCACGAAGGTCACTTGCTCGACTCCCATTTCATCTCCCAATATAAAACAAGTCAAAGGAACCTAAAAGACACCAACATCCCAGACATCTCATGGTGACCCGAGGTTCGGAACGAGCAAGGGTTCATGACGTCCTTCTCCCTCGTACGCCCCGATTCCTGACAATTATACTCCTTCTACCATGAAAACCCCAAATAACAATGGGCGCTCTGAAAAAAACAAGGTCTGCTCAGGAACCAACCTGCCTCTGATACCATTTTGTAACAAGCCAACCCGGTTCGACCCCGAACCGGTCACCCGAGTTGGTCCGCGGCATGGCCCGAGAGGCGTTCCCGATCCTCCCGGGCTGGCGATTAGCGCAAGGGCATCACAGAGTACACGTGGGAATGATTTCTCCCAATAAAATTTACTAAGAAGCAGAAATAAACAAACCCCAATAAAATAAAACATCCAAAAACATAACTAACCTGACCATGAACCAAAACCCCTCGTGATCTCGAGGGTCACCAAAAAATCCACAACCAACTCTCGCCCACGGCGAGCAAGCTCAATTCAAACTGAAACAGAAACTAAAAATAGGAAAACACTATAGGCGTGAGTATTAAAACTCAGTAGGTAGGCCCGACTAATTCTATTCCCGATGCACATACCATTAAATAAAGAATTTACCAACTTCAAGTTTGAACTACATTATAGAAAATATGGGTTTTCACACACACACACAGACTTTCCTTTTTGAAAAAAAGTAACAGTCCATTGCCCTTTTTATTTTAGAACAAGTTTAATGTTGAAAGAAACAGGTGAATTGCAATTTTAAACATTTTGCGAACAATTTAGAAATCCAAACTTTAGTTGTCAGTCAAAAGGAAAATCACACACAACACACTCTAAGGGAAATGGGAAAAAGTGTCACACAAGGGTCGGTATCAAAACTCGACCTCTCAATCACCTGCCACATGAAAATAAACACTAAATGAGACATGGGTCGAACCTAGGAGATCGTGAACAAACCAGAACGTACAATACATGTGACTCATCCTGAAGGCATGCCATAACTCGATGATGTCATAACGCCAATAATACTACTAGGCATAGCCCTGCATGGCCTAACTGAGGGGCCCAATCCCCATAGCAGCAATACCTCAGTATTCCCCTTCTATGGGGCTACTAGCCAGTGCGTGGTCTAAACTAGTGCAGCAATCGTTCTCAGAAAATTCACTCAATATGCCAGGTTCCCAAGTCAAAGTAAGCAATAAAAAGGAGGTGCGTCTACAATGTAAATAATTCAGTCACGATGCAAAAAAATCACATACATCTCACGCAAACAACGCACACCAAAGATCACCCCTGAGTGGGATTTCCAAGATAATCCATTTCATTAAAGTGCCAAACGGGCCTTCAAAAATTTTAATGTTAAACCTCATTTCTCAAAAAGCTCAAAACACTTGTTCAGAAGAAGTTATTTATCTTTTAAACTAGAATCACATTTAAAGTTCCGTGAATTATGTTTAAAGTCCAAACGTGCATTCTTTCAAAACTGGGTGTCCGTCCGTCAAGAAAATGTCACAAGTGTTCGGTATAAAATAAACATCTCTTTTCGCACTAAATAATAATTTATAGTTTTATTATCTAATATTATTTCTAATTCATTAAAAATTAATAATACAATAAGCAATTATTAAATTCTAAATCTAAAGGTAAGTGCAATAGGGGACCTACCTCAATTTGCAGCTTGGTTACGACGACGCGACACGTCTCACACAAGCGCACAAGCTCGCACAATTTTCTAACGACCGCAATATCGTGGAAATACCTCACGAAAGAGCTGTAACAAAAGTAAAATAATCTAAAATATAGGAACACTGACCATAAATAACCTGACAATTTAATACTGCAAAAATAACTAGAAACAGACATAACCACCAATTTGAAATAAAAAAAACAAAATATAGCACATACCTTACCCGAACCTCTATATAGGTGAAACAACACGAAAGAGGCAAATCCAGTGTGGGGGTGCGCTCGATCAAAGGGATTGTGAGAAAGAGGAAATGACCGGCGATGATGCTAGTGAAGAGCGCGATGCGACTGGGAGGGTGCGCGATGGCCGGACTAGAGGCGCGTTTGCTGGAAGCGCGCGCGTTGCACTGGCGACGTCGTCCAGATGACTTGTGGCAGGTCAAAAGACGCGCGATCGGAGGGCGTGCGGCTGGAAAGAGGTCTGGCACATGTGCATGACTCGAAAAGAGGATTTGAAGGAGTTTGTGGCCGTTATAGAAAAAGGGGGAAGTCGCCATGGTGTTGCACCGCTTCTGGTTGGCCAGAGTATGGAAGGGGATGCAAGTTACATACAAAGGAAAAAATTAAATGATCAAATTATATGAAATGTAATCGAACCACGTGTCTTGAAAACCATTAAGGACATATATGACTCAACCAGAGGGAACGCAACAGCTGCCAGAATGTGTAACAAGGGGGCCACGTTCGATTCCTTCTCATAGGAAAGGGATGTACGCCGACACAGTGAGATCGTGTCCGGGGCGTTGCACCGCTGCTGGCTGAACAATGGGTGCTGACTGGAGGTGGGTTGGAGGCCAAAGAGGCAGGGCTAAAGAAGTACTACAGCTAGGAATAAGAGTGTTCCGAGCAGCGAGGAGGATGTGCTTGGATGAGGGGTCGCACGCCGGCTATGCAGAGCAGAGGGGCTGCGTGCAGGGGAGTCAGGCAAGAAGCATGAGGGCAGCGTGGAGTGCGCAAGATGCGTAACAGCTGGGCGTGGTGTTGGAGGGAAGGGCGTTGCAAGGAGGAAGCAAGGACGCCGGACATGGAGGTGCGGTGCTGCTGGACTGCAAGGGAGACAACGACCGGTTTGAGGTGGAAGGCTGGTGTTAGTGCACTGGAATGAGTGCGTCGTGCTGTCCGGTGCAGGGCAGGAGAAGCCGAAAGATGGTGCAGCAGCAAGGCGGAGGCAGGTTTGAGAAGGAGGCCGGTGGCTGAGAGAGGAGCGATGGATCGGGGAAGGAGGGAGCATGGCTTATCCGGGAGGAAGGTCTGAGGATTAAACATGGAGCTGGCGCGGATGAGTAGGGAGGAGGGAACATGGGGATACCGGAGTTGGGAGGTGGTGTCGGCAGCAGGGGGTGCACACCGGACGAAGGGAAGGGGAGTGGTCCTCTGCTGCTAATCGGACGATGATAGAGAGAAGGTTGTAGCGTCAGCCGGGAGGAGAGAGCACACGGCCGGTGTGAGCGGGGACCGGAGGAGGGTGGCGGGAGGCGGCAACTGCTGGTCCGAGGAGTGGTAGGTCGGCGGTCTGCAAAGGAGGTGACGGGATGGGATGGCAGACTGGTCCGGTGGAAGGCGCAGACGAGGCAGGGAGGGCAGTAGCTGGAGGGTGCGTGACTGGGTAGGAGGAGCTATTGTGCAATGTGAAGAAGAGGGGATTGGTGGCGCGTGGAGAAAGAAAAGGTAGGGGGAAAATATAAGAGGCGCAGAACTAGGGTTAGCAAAAAATAAAATAAAAATAACAAAAATAAAACCAAAACTAATAATTAAAATAGAATAAACATTTATCTATATGAATAACTTATAAAAATAATAAAAATAACGTTAATAAAATATAATAATGATAAAACAATTCTTTTAATTATAAAAAAAAATTCCTTAATATAAATAATAATAGTGATAATATTAATAATAATAATAATAATAAAATATTTATCATTTCATATTTAATAATAATTATAAAATTATTACCAACAGTAAAAAAAAGTTAAAAAAACAGTAAATCACGAACATCACTAATTTTAAAATTTCTGAAGGCCGACGGATTGTGTCGATGTCTAAGCGGTGGCGCACGTGGTATCCAAAACGCACTCTACCCAAGCGTTCAATGACGTCACGTGAAAAACGCGCACTTTTTAACATGAATAAAATGTTTTTCGTCCTGGACTTAACCCGAACTCCAACAAAAATTTAAATATTCAAAGAAAATTATAAAATAAAATAAATGATGGAGCGAGGTGTGACAGTTTTATTGTTTTTTTAATCATGAAAAGTTATTTTTGTAATCTATTTTATATAAAATGTTTATTTATGATATTTTTCATGATGTTTCAATGTATATTTCTTGAATGGGTTTTGAATACACGTTCTAATGAAAAATTTTTTATTGAAATTAAATGACCTATTATTTTAAAATGACAGTAGAAATGGTTAATTTTTCTTGTATTGTTTATGGAATACTAGGTCTTACCTTAATTGGGTTTATACATCACAACAATCCTTTGAAATCTGGAATTTGTAGAATATTTTATTCCTAGTTTGAGTAAAATTAAATAAGAATTTGGATGTGTTGTATTTCCAAGATCCTTTGTATATTTGAGTGATGATGGGGATAGATTTCAGTATTTTCCACATTTTAAATAAGTGTATGGTACTTATTTTCATTTAAATTATATATCACATTGGGATGATTAGATTTTTATTTATTTAATAATTTAGAAATTTGTTTTTTATATTATCTCAAGAAATGTGTGTTTATTATGATAACATTACTAATCTATTTTGACGTGATATTTTTTAAAAAATAAATTCCCTTTTGTTTTACTATGAATATTGGTTCTTGGATTGATCCAATGGTGATTAAGAATTCAATCCATCCTTTGTTAGACCTAGCTCTGGTATAATGGTACTTGGGTATCTGGGATTCTTCATGAATTTTATTGTATGAAAACAATACAAAATAAATGTTCTCATATAAAACGAAAATTGAATCTATATATAATGATATCATACTATATTAAATGTTATTAATTGACCTATTAGAGTATCCATAATTTTAAGAATGATGTGTAGTTAATATATATAACTCTTTATACAAGACATACTAAAACATTCTCAATAACATCAAGATAAACTTTAAAACCTTGTCAGATATAATGGTATGTTATTCCCCATGAAATATTACTATTTGTTCGAATAATATTTTAGATATATAACCAAATTATAAAAATTCTCTGAGGTCACTAATCAATTTTGACTTTATATGTTGATCAACTATATCAAATATAGAATTATTTCATTTATTTGTTTTATGGAGTCTGAGGAATAGATCCATGATTAGATTTTTCCATTTCCCTTCAGGTATGGTAAATGGTTTTAACAACCCCATTATTATTTTTATCATACATAAAATGATGATAAACCAATTACTATAAAAAAAATACACTTACGTATCTCTCTTACTTTTATCCCTACGAGAAATACTATTTCTAGTCTATATACACAGTTTTACATTCATGATGAATAAATAATGATGAAATATAACGCTTAAAATAGATCCCTCAAGAAAAATATTATGTGAATAACACATATCTAGTTACTAAAACATTGTATTCTATAAAAACAATTTGAATATACATAATATTTCATATATTCTTTTATATCTGTAAATATTCACTTGTTCCTCTTTAATCAACACATAAATATATAGATGAACATTAAATATGAAAATATATTACATATTCATATCCATTAATGTATCTTATTCCATACATTGTTAATCAATAATCATTGTATCATTATTAATCATTAACATATCTAAGATAGAATGATCCTTTAAAATCAATGCATGTTCCATAATTTTTTATTTACCAATGTGGTAATGTATTGACCAATGATAATATAAATTTTAATCCAACCATATTATTTTTAACATGCTTATCTAGAATTATGTTATAATTTAATATATTCTTTTATTATTATATATTTCACAGTAGTCTCTACATATAAAATGGATCCATTAAATTAATTAAAAAATTATGGTTACGAACTTAAAATAATGAGATTAGTTTCATTCATGAAACTTAAATTGGATTGAGGTATACAATATCACTATACCATTTGGTGTGATAACACATAGAATACTCTTTATTGAAACATTATAATATAAAATACCATTCTCAACTACATAGTAGTGTGAGCACTAGTGTAATGTCGAACCATATTTTTATATCCTTGAAATTATCATTGCATTATTCCATCCATATTAACATAACTCATTTATAACTAAACATGTGGAATTGATTAAATTATAATGTTAAATATTCCAAAAAACATATATTTTATTTAGAAACCCCAATAAATATATAGATTTTAGTTAATATTTTTATTCTAGGTCATTTCTTAATATCTGCTTTCATTGAATGATTTTACGATATATCTAGACACAAGATTATATATCCCATGAATGGAACTTTCATAATCATGAATTTTAAAAAGGAAATGTTTTCATAAATCTTATCATTTATCTATTTCTTATTCACGGTAATTAATTCATATTAATGTTCATCCATACTCAATGAGTATATTGGAACATCATATGTCAATGAGAAAAATAACTAATAATGATAGTATCCAATCTGGTTATTCATTAATATCATAATGATAGTGTAAGAAATATAAATATCAAAGGCTTAAATTTATATTCATATATTTCACAAATTTTAAGGATTATTGTTTTGTCTATATCCTATCCATTGTCCCTCGGTTTATGTTTACATGAATGTTGGTCAATTTTGGAATATAAATGATCTCTCTGAACATGGTAAAATAAGTCATCATTGCATTAGGAGAGGATACTTTTTCTTGATTTGGATCTTGGTAACTTCTCAATGATCAATTAACTATCACTTTAACAAATATTTATTCTTTTGAAATATAACATGTTCATCCTTTAATGATTCTATACAGATTATAAATATATTAAACTTATTTTCATGGATTTAATTCTTCTATAGGTATAACTCGAATATGACCATTCTATTATGAGTGTATAGAATATTACTACAACTAGATAAGAGTTATATTGAAAATTCAACCATATGATTCAATTAAAAATAAAAAAATATTAAATAAATTGATAAAAATATTATATAAAAGGTTTTTATTCATAATATTGAGATTGTCCCCAACAACTTATGAAATAATACCTTTAATTACTTGAATAACGACACACAATATTGATGAAATTTACATTGGTAGTTCTTAGTCGTAAATTCATCAATAATATATCAAGTGTATACCGAAAATATAAATTGTGTCATCTCTTAGTATATAATTGATATGATATTCATATACTATAAAAAAATCCATTCTGAAAATTTAATAGAATAAAACTAATGGGTGAATCAAAATACTCATAGGAAGCACTTTCCATCAAACATTAATTGAATAATTACTATATAAATGAAATGGGAAATTTTTTTCATTATTAGTCTACACATATAACAAAATATCTAAATTTATTGGTTATACAATGTTATGATTAGAAAACTTCTTTAAAATAAAGGAGTTTGTGGACACATAATCAAATAAAAATTTATCAATTATAGATATATGATAAGTATACATTTAGTCATATAATTATTAATACACACATTGGTAGTCATAATTACATTATATTTATAATTTTTTATTGGAATTTGTTTATTGTCATTCATTATAAGAAACCTTAAGATTCATGAAATTGATGATGTAATGTTCATAATCTATTTATTTGAATAATTAATGTGTGTGAAGTGAGTTATAATGAATCCTCTTCTATTCCATTGAATTAACCAACCTATTCTTTTATTATTTGACAATATTTGTGTTTATGACCATCTATTACACATTTAATGAGTCTCGATGTTCTATTCCCATAGAAAAACTATTGATTCGTCAAACATTTTTGGAAACTAATTTTTGGTAAATTCAATCAAACTTGTTATTTATTCATGTTTTAAATAGTGTCTAACTATATTTTCAAATACCATCTATAAAAATGGAGGGATTATGAAATATTAATTTTAATGATCATTTTAAAAAAATTATTTCTTTATAAATAATTAATTATCTCATAGATAATTCCATTAATTCCCTTATTACATCTCAAAAAGGAAATGATTAATTTTTTTCCACAACTAAAATTTCAACCATAGTAATTCCCTATATTCCATGAAAACATGAATCATACATACTAATGGATTCATCATCTCTTTTATTCAATTCAAAAAATTAATGTTATATATTACTCTGTATAATTTTGGGGATATACATGCTGAATAATATTCCATAACAAGTGTATAAAAACAGGGTTGAAATTTCATCATATATTCCCATATTATAGATAATATTACTCTGTTTCGATGATTAATCTTCAAACAAATTGAAAAAAAAGGTCATCTTTTTCATATCTGATAAATGAATAATTGAATATATTTTCTTAGTGGTTTTGATCAAACAATTAGACACTTTTGGAATAGAATATTAACTATTAAAAGGTGGATGTTTCCTATTTAATTATCAGATATTACATTGTTCACTAGTTTTATTGTTTTCATTTGTATCATTATTTGATTCCGGGATAGGTTACATGATTATATAAGTAGTATTTTTTCATTATGGAACTAATTTGATTTGGAATCTCAAGAGGAAAATAGTTGAATTTACAATTAGATTCATCATAAACATGATTATATCATGTTTTATCCATTAAAAACCAAATTATAATAGTTTGATAAAAATAACCACTATTGAAAACATTATAATTTGGAAAAATAATTTATAGAATATATAAATCATGGAAGCCTCTTCTATGAATCCATAGGTTTAACATAGTTGAATCGTGATTTCTATGAAAACACTATTATATTTTTATATTTATTAATCTATCCTTATTGATTTTATAAATATATGTCATTTCCATTGGATGACTATGTGTTAATATGATACAAACTAAAATGGTATAAATATTTTATAAAGAAATTGGCCATATATTTAAAATAATGCTCGAAAAATAATAATGTGAACCTTTCTAGAACCATAATGCTATAGTTTTATTTAGTTTATAAATAAAATATTATTATTATAATAATTATATTGAACATCATTCATAAATACCATCCCCCATCATAATATTAAAATTCATACCCAACATAATGTTTTCTTTATTATATAAGGAAATGGATTGTTATAAAAGTGTTTTCTCAGATTTTTAATAAGGGTAATAATGGGAGATAACAATCAATAATCATATGTAAGAGATATATAAAAATATATATGAAATTTTTAACCTAACATAAATTGATTATTCACAATATGAAAAATATCATAATATTTATTTATGGAATAATATAGTACCATATCAAAAGGCATGACTCATAAGAATGGAAAATCAATATAACTCAATGATTAATTATAAATATATGTCGTAGATATGTGTGTGTGGAACCATTATAAAAATTTAATATTGTTAAAATGTAAAGAATCACTACCAGGGCTATTAGATCTTGAATAAATATATGTTTCCCATTGTGGATATGGTTTATCATATTGATTCCCATAACAGATCAAGAATATCACCTACATAGCTTGAAAGATCAACAACATGTACTTGTATTCTTTAATAGATCTAGTGATTCATCTTATATATGGTAACTATATAATGTGATATAATACATTAAAAAAATAAATAGAGATAGATATTTTTCCCAAAAGTCAAATAATTAGAAACATACATACATGTGTCACATGGTCATAAATTATTCATCATATTGAAAGCTATGATTGGAAATATATTTCATATATATTTCTTCTTCTAATTATTAAAAAACCATCAAGAGAAATAATATGGATGGTACACTTGGATTATATCCCATAAAAGATATATTAAGAGTATCATTATGTAATATTTTATATGAAATTATATGGAAGACAACTTGGAATAATTCATGTGGAAAATAATGTTTCTATGTTAAAATGATTAATTTTTTTATAATAAATTATCATTAAAATAAAAAAGTCATTATTAAAAAATAACCATGTATTCATTCAATGTGAAAACCCCAACCATTGTATCCTGGAGATGGTGATTATTTTATTAGAATTAGTTATATACCATAGATAACATCAAAAATGATAGAACGGTTAAGTGGGCATGAATAGACTCTATAAATACATGGTTCCATTATTACACTATAAATTCATAATAAGATATAACAAAAGTAAAGAATATTCTTATTTTCATTTAATCCAATATTTCATCTTCAATATGTAGGGAAGAAAATAAAATAAAATGGTTAGATGAAATTAGTAGTATGTATTATATAATGAAATAATAATTTATTTAATTACAATAATTAGTAGACATTATGTAAAGGAATGTAATGTGGAATTAAAAATATATTTATTCACTGGGAATGATAATACATCCATAGATTTTATCAAAATGAAAACATCATATAAATAAATACATAAATAAAGAATTGAAAAAATTATTAATAATTGGACATCATCTATCTATAATAGGAACCACCATAAATTCATTCTATTTTATATCTATATGTATATACCCATATGATTTTTTGAAACAAATAATAAGGGTTTTTCAAAAAACAGTTTCATCTTACTCGATAAGTCGATTCATTGAGAGGCTATAATATGTGATCCCCATCAATGAAATTTGGAATAATTTTTAATAAATATATTATATTAAAGGATAATACGACTTTTCAAAATCCATATTGATTACAGGGTACATATTCATTTACATTTTCATAGTTAAAAGAACATTCAAAATAACAATCACATGTAAGTTGATATACGACAAAGACAATAATCATATGCATGATATAAGAATATGGATATAGAATATAAATAAAACAAAAATTGAAATATTATATCAAATGGGAAGTGAATAGCCCATATAAGATTTATTTTGTTCATAATACCAATTATGTACCAATGAAATTAAAATTACAAAAAAATCCTTTATACCATATCTTAATTTGTTCTTCACAATACATTAGTGTCCTAGGTAATCTTGTTAAATACTTTAATTAATTAAATTAAAACCATTTCTACAATTATTATATTTTTTAAAAAAATTAATATGTTTATTTATGATGATCATTTTGAGTTATACTATATCATTTTGTGGTTCAAGGTCATTCAATTCCATGATTTTAATGATTATATTACCTATATATGCATATAAAATCATGTTAAATGAGAATTTCATTTAAAATTGTGAAATTATATGTTTTTGTGATTGTAATAAAAATTTTTATTTTATTTTATTCATTTAGTTAAACTGTATGAGGGTGATTCAATAGATAAAGGTTTAGTGATAATTGTTTAGATTTTTTTGCCATTTGTGAGATTTTCATGAACTACATTTTTATTATAAATTAATATTGTGTATATATACTATTTATTGAATCATAAATAACTTTTAATTAATATATTATATACTTTTTAACCATAAAAATGGTTTCATGTTCTTTGTTTCATTCATAATTGAATGATGAATACACGTCCTCCACAAAGGCTGTAAATAGACATCTCACAGAATCAATTTTTAGAATAAAAGATAGAGGTTAAGGTGTTTTATTATGAATATTCCATTATGAAAACAATATTATAGTATATATATAATCATTATATTATAATTTAGTTTGGGAAAAAATAGGTATGGATTGAATAAGATGAACTGAAATTAAATCAAACTGAAAGTGAAAAAAAGGATTTACCTCTTGATATCTTCTCTATGAAAACCTCTTCAAAGAAATTATTATTGGTATTATAATGAGATAAATGGTTCATTAAAAGTTTTTAGAGTACTCGTAAATGGTTGTATTTGAATTGTGATAGATTCATGGTTTTTGTGTTGTTATTATATAAGGTACTAAGGTGTGATATTTATAGTGGAAGAGAGGGGTATTTTTTGAATATCTTGTTCATTATTTTATCATTTTAGATCAATGTAAGAAAAAATGATGATACATGTGACTAAATAATGGAATCGGTGCATGAATTTATAATCCAATGTTTTATACATTATCCATGACAACATTAATTTTTTCTTTTAATTATAATGTATATATAATGATAGTTACCGTATTTTACAATTCAAAAAATTATTGTATTTTAAAAAAATCACAAAAATCTACCCAATCCATTTTCAATTTGTATAATTTAAAAAATAAATTATATGTAAAAATAAATATATATGAGAAACATAATATTTAATTAAATCCATCATTTACTCAAAAGAAACCAATTTTAGGACTATAACTAATAGTATAACACAATAAAAATTTAACTAATGACTCATAAAATAAAATTTTAATCATTGTATGTAAAATAATAAATTTATGATACTATTTTATGAAGCTAAATGATATTAAAAAATTTATATTATTTATAAAATTGATAATATACATTTCAATTGTATGAAAATATAAATTATTAATTATTAATATCTAAAACATTTATTTACTTATATAATGATATAATTATACTATATTTCCATTTATAAGATGAATAATCATTATTTATACCTCTATTTGTGAGGTAACATTTCTATTGGTCAAATTACTATCTATAGTGGTCACATTATTATTCAAATGTTCATGTTACCATTCCATTGTTATATTTTCATTAAATTTTAGAAAAAACCCAATGATTTAATTAAATATTAATTTAAAAGGATTCTTTAGCGTTCTATATTTGATTTTATGTGACAAAAACTATATAATATTATTTTACGTGTAATTAAATCTATAAAATTAATTAATATTATTTAAATTGATAAATACCATAAAATTTTAGAGTGTTATATTAATCCCTCTTTCGAATATTTCATTATCAAAATTTTCATGAATATTTCCTTTTATTCTGATAATGGAATTTTTCCTTCATTACACCATGAGGTTTCCATGTTTATTCTTTAATAATATAGTACCTAAAAATATCCATTAACAGTTGAGTTTTCTAATTTCATTATATTCTCTCTATTGTGTTAGGAATCATGATTCTCTCATCATAGTATGAAATATATTCTTCATGTTCTATGTATTCATATATGAGTAAATGATTTTTTAATAAATTTAATTACATAAAAAATACAAATGGAACACATCATGATAATTTGTGATAGCAGGTTGTATTGAAAAATAGTAAGCCATATCTTCAATATTTTCCAAATTTTTGAATTGGTCATTGTACCTATGGATCTGTTATTCATTCTTAAAAAATATTATAAAACTATTCCATGAAGATTTATTCATAATGGCATGATATTCTAATTGAAATTTCAAATACAATATCAAGTTTTAATCATAACCATTTGGAAATTATTGAGTTGTTATAATATGAACATTAATTGTCATTACCTTTTTCGTTTTTCGTTCATTATGTTCATTGTGTATAGTTTCAAAACACTAAATCCATCTCAATATGTTGGAGTTTGACATCTCTTTCCATATAATGCTTTATATGGATCCATTTGAATAATATAAGGGTATTTTTTTAGTAAAATTCCCTAAAAATTTATATATCTATCACATATATAGTGAAAGTTTCATGATCTACATCCCAATATGTATTATACTATTTTAATAGTATTCATTGATTTTACACTTTTTTTAGGGTGATCTGTTGGACTCACATAAATCTCAGTATCAATATCCTTAAGAATAATCTTCCAAAATATTGATGTAAAATGTGGATCATTATTTGAAAAATTATTTATATGTTCACCATGATTATTTAAAACATCATTAATATAGAGGCTATATAGGATCTCATGTGGTAAATTTTATATTATTACAAGGAAATATTCTAACTATCTATGATAATAAAAAATTACCAAATTACCCATATTGAATAAGAACTTCTAGTTTTCTTATACTATCCAATGAGAATGACCATCTTAATTTCATCTAACTTTAAAATAGGAATAGGTATAGGTTATAGGACTCATATTGGACTTTTCTCTTGAACCTCTCTCTTTGAAAATATACAAACCTTAATACAAAGTTATGAATTTCCATCATCAGTCTATCCAACTAAAATTGTTCCATAAAATGATTCTTAATCATATTGATGCATTTATGTATATAAATATTAGAGCTATTGGATTTATCCAATAGCTCACTTTTTAGCTCATGTATCGAAATAACTCATTGCTTCTTCCAAAATATTAAAATACCATCCTCAAAGACAATATAATCCAATATACCATTATTCATAGATTTAATTTCGTTTGATAATTCCAATCATCATAATTAAAAACATTAATCATTTAAGTAAATATGGTAGGTAACACTATTAATATATTAATGATGTTTCACCTTCCTTCATAATTATCATATACCTTTTTATCACTACGACTTTACAAGATACTTGTCCATATGCATTTTCTTTTCACTACATTATCTTCCTTCCATAAAGCATCTTCTACCTTATTAGCCTTCCTTGGGTGTTTTTTTATTGAATAATATTAGTAATTGAGTTTCTCAATCCATAATTGTAATCCTATGGTGATAAATTTTTATGTGAAGTTATATTTATAGCTTTTGTGATCTATATATATCTCACATTTCTCAACATAGAGACAGAGTATCCATGTTTTCAGACAAAATTCAATAGCTACTAACTAACAATAAGAAGATGGATAGTTATGTTCATTTGATTGAATATTCCATAATGGAATGGAAATAACTATATCATTTGACATAAATTCACAATCAAATCATTTATTAATGCATCATTGAAAATTAGAACATCACTATTTTTATATTATAAAGTTGATATTAGATATTTCAAAAATATAATTATGAGAACATGATTTTATTTTGGATATAATTACTTTTCAATCCTTTATAAGGGATTGCAATGAAAATGTGAATTACACTAATTTTATCCCTTGGGACTGTACAAGTAGGTGTTTAGTAATGCTCGTTTTTTTGAAGTATGATTCCCTGAGAATGGCCAAGGTCATGTTGTCTGAGATGTTACCCAAATGTAAGTCTCCACCAGAACCACATTGTTCTATAATATCGACACATAGATGTATTTCTCATAACATCCACATAATATTTACCTTACCATATTTATATTATTCTATTCTATGTTTATCTTCAAACTCTATCTTAGGTTTATTTTCCCTAAACCATTTCATCTAAATCTAGTTACCAAGGATTCTACTAAACATAATTAGATTCCAACTATAACAACAATGACTATAATAACCAAGAGTTGGTAGTAATTTTTTTATATTATAATTAATATAAGAGATCTAATCACAATGTATTGACTAGTTTAATGGTATTTAAGAAAAATTCTACATTCATTGTTCAATTATTTCATTGGAAATTAATCAAAGAATACAACAAAAGAAAATAAGCTACTTCTTATCACATATTCAATGATTTCATCTTCACATTCAAGGGATGGATAAATAATGGGGACATTAAATGATCTGTATGGGTTATATAAGAAAAAAATAATTGAGTTATATAAACAATTTAATAGAAAATATAGCATGGTATGTAATCATGAAAAAAAAATCTATCACTAAATTAAGAACGATAATCATCAATATATTTTATCAAACTGAAAACCTAATGAAATTTTATAATTGATTAAAGAATATTTAAAATGATTATTTTTTTAATTTCATGTATCTAGAACATGATCCATCATACCATCAATGTTATTTTTGTCTGTGAGTAGAAATCCATATGATTCTATTTGGAAACAAACATGTAGGGAAACGAGCTTACTGTTTTCTCTTGTTACACATGTCGATGCATTATGGTTATATAACATACCTCCTCCATCACATTAATTGCAAATAATTATTCATTAATATATTTAATTAATGAATAATATTAAATTTTAATATCCATATTTTGTTATGGATAAAAATTCATCCATATTTCAGCCGATAAAACATTATTCAAAATAAACAACATATATTAGATGTAATATGGGTAAGATAAAATTTATATCCTTGTTACAAGAATATATAATTTTAATAGAAATTTAATTTAAATTGTGGAATGATGTCAATGGTTTAGTAGATACACCACATAAGAATTATTATTCTCACAATACCATGTAAGTCTCAATGAATTGGAAATATAGATAAAAACACTTTACTTAATGTCTGAATGTTTTCTATACATGATCTTAATATCATAGTTAAAAAAAATTAAATAAAAAAATTAATTATTAAATTAAAAATAACTTATATATATATATTTGATTTATTATAATTATATTTTTCCAATATATCATTTTTAATGAGTTATAATATATAATGTTATCGTTATTAGGCATTTCATTGCTTAGATTTCATGATTAGTTTTTATATATATATGTAAAATAAAATGTAAAATCAGAATATTTATCCAGAATTTAAATTATATGATATTAATTAAAATTATAGGATTCTTAAATTTCATATATTACAATTTTTTATATGGTTAGTGGATGAATCTTTAGATTAAATGTAAGTAATAATAGTTTAGATTAATTTGTCAATTTTTCGAATATCACAAACAAGGTTTGAATTATTAATTATTATTATGTATATATATTAGTTAAAGAATCTTAAATATGTTTTAATTCATATATTAGTGTCTTTTTGAACCATAAAAAGGATTTATTACACTCGATGAAGGAGTAATTAATTTAAAATAACATTTCCTCCATGAAGGCAAAAAATTAGCACATCAAATGCGATATTTTCCTTTTTCGAATAATATAGAGAGCAGAAGGGGTTTTATATTGAATATTATTTTATCATTGTAACATTCATGTATATATAAAACCATGGATATATCATTAATTATTTAATATAAATGTTAATGATTGAATAGGAAAAAAATTGAAAAAATATTAAATTGAAAGTGGACGAAGAAATATTTACCTCATGAAATCATATCCTTGAAAACATATGTAAGAATTTTTTTTATTGAGGACAAGAGAACATAGATGTTAGGGTGCATTTTTAGAAGAGGATTGGAAATAAATTTTTCTTAATTAAAGACATTGGTAGTTTTAGGAGTATGTGTGGAGGAGGCTGGTATTTATAGTGCTGGAAAGAGGTGTTTTTTAAATGTATTATTCGTTATTTTATTATGTTTTCTCAAGATAAGAAATTTTGATGATTCTTATGACAGAATATATTAATTTGTTCTAGTGAGTTCAAACTAATAGGAAGTAAATAATACATTACATATATAATAGTTTATATAAATTATAAATTATATATAACACATGTTTATGTAATTTACTATTCACAAAAAAAATTTGTATCTTAGAAAAATAAGAAAAAATATCAATATTAATTTTTTAATAGGTGGAATTCAAAAATAATCTCCATTTTGTGGAAATATTTTTCTCAAAATTATAGTTTTATTTTCTAATTAATATCATCATTTATAAACTAATAAAAATTTGAAAATAATAACTAATTTAATAATAGCTTGAAAAATTAACTAAGGTCCTGTAAAATTATCTTATAATTATAAGAAATAAAATTATTAATTTATCATTATATTTTTTGAAAATTAATATTATGTTAAGTTTTTAAATTAAATAATAAAATTCAAAATATCAATCTATGTTTTATAAAAATTTCAATAATTAATTAACTAATTATTAAACCATAATTAACCTATAAAATCATATAAATACATAATTATACCATATAAAATATTGCTAAAAATTATTTATACTTCCATAGGTGAGGATCCTAATTAATGGGAAAAATTATTATTCCAATAGGGTCATATTAAAATCCTAAATATTATGTTTACATGTTATTGGAATATTTTCCTTAAATTATAGAAAAACATATTATATCCTTCATTCATCATTTATAATGTATTTTTTGTGGTCTTTATATTATTTACAATTATTTATACTATATGAAATAATTTTTTATTTGTAAACAATAAATTGAAATGATATTATTTAAAAATTTACAAAACATAATGCCTTATGGAGTTATATTTAACGGTACAATCAAAGTATTTAAGTGTCATGCGATAATAAAAATTAACTAATTATATGTGTGATAAAAACTTATTAATTTTATATTTTTGTTGGATAATTAATGAAGTACATTATTTGAAAAAAAACAAAAACAATCATGCTAATCATTTTTTTTAAATTTTCATACATGGGTATACTTATTATAATCATTTTAAGGAGATATGTAAATAGATTATACTTATTCCACAAAGTTGAAGAAAATATTAATAATCCAGAATAATAATGAGATTGTATAATACATCCCTCCCACATGTCTAAAAATTTATCAACAAATTCAACCTCATATATATTAAATATTATATTATTAAAAATTTAATATATATTCATATAAATTTATATCATTATATTTTAATTTAATTATATAATCTTATCACAAATTTATTATTTCTTTTATTGAAATCATTTGATTATTTGATAATTTTATGGTTTTCAAAATATGTTTAACTCATAATCTCTCATTATTAATATGTTCATAATGGTACCACTATTTACATAAGTTTACTTATTTTATAATTATAATATTTATTGCCATTGTAAATATTTACAATAATTCATAATTGTGGAAATATAAAGATGAATGATATAGTTATCTGAGTTGTTTGGACGTCTATAAGCATGGATAGTTCTTACATTTCTTGGTTATTAGAGGAAATAATGGTAAATAATCATTCATTATTTTTGAACCATAATTATTTCAGATATATATATTCTAAATTAATAAAAATAATTATTTTACAAACCATTTGAAATACAAATGAAAATATAATATCCTAACACTCTTAATGTGGTAGTCCACCCATACACAAAATTGATTTTATCATTTTCCAATGGATGAGATGGGAGGATTTTAGACATTATGTTATCATTGTAGAAATATTATTATTAATAAATATATAATATTTCTACATTAAAAAATGAAAAAAACTATATATAATTGATTATGATAATAAATTAATGAAATTGCTACATATGGATGGGAAGTTGGATATATATACTCACAATAATATCCTTTGTTTGATGAGAATGAGGTTTTATAATGAGTTTTCAGTAATAAAAATAAAATTCATGCATATTTAGTGTACTGCATTTATTCTCAAATGATAAATATAATATATTTCAATGAGGTAAATAATATTATAAAAAATATTGTCTTTAGGTAATTTGATTATCTATAATTCAGAAGTAATATATTATATATCCACTAAAGGGATATAGGGTTTGATTTATATGAGGAATACATATTTGTAAATGTATGCAGGTAAATTTATAGGATTAATTGATATAGAAAATGTTACCATATACAGTCGGATTACGATAATGTTGCTAGGGAAGAGGTTTCATTTTAAAAGATATGAGAGAGGTAATATAGGAATATATTTAAAAAATAAAATCTAATAATACAATTTTAAATCAAAATTCAATGAAATTTTAATGAATTTTAACATAGTAATGGATATGGTTGAAATGAATTTTTTTTTGTGTTGGTTTATATAATATTTGTAATCTTATTTTTTTAACCCCTTAAATAACCTATTTTTATATTAATTTTGATAAAATAATTTTCACACATAAAAGGTTAGTGTATTATGTGCATGTTTACTATGGATGTTTGAAATGTATTGTTGGGGAAATTTTCAACAATTTATTATCCTATTTTTCCTTATTTAACATTAATATTATTATTCCATTAAATAAAATAATAATTTTGTAAAATTTCATTTTTGAAAATTTTGAGAGTTTTCATTAATTTGAATTTAATAAACTCAATAAAAAACATCAATCCGAAACATATTTTTTTAATCTCATTAGAAAATTAAATTTTCAGTGTAAATATTCTATTGTGCATTAATCATCTCTATTATAACGCTACTACTAATATAAATAACATTGAGTTCATTATTAAATTAATTGACTGCACCATCAGAAATGTGTAAACATTCAAGATAATTATTTTTTGACAAAAAATTGAAATAAAATGATCATAATGAAGATAAATAATTTATATTATAAAATAATATTTATTTTTGATCATATCCTCTAGATAACACAATACTAATAATATTATAATTATTATATATAAGAGTTTTACATGAAAGAGTTTTCAGGATGTAAATTATTGGGAAGGAATAATCTCATCGAAATTGTGATATAATTCTATATAACAAAATAAAGAAATAAAAAAGAGGATATTACCACATAAAATAATATTTTGGCACGTGTTAGTATCCTTTTATAAAACATGTAAAATGAGTTTTATCTAAATTACCTAAATAACCCTTTATTTTTTTAGCCAACATTTATATTCTTTTTATTCATATTTACTAAAAATAAAAAAAAAGGTTTTTAATAACAATGAGCCTCATGATTTTAAATATTTAATTATTTAAAAAAAAATTCAAAGCTCAAAAATTTGGGAAATTATTTTAAATTAAAACAGACAAATGCAATGAATATAATTTTTTTTTGAAAAATCTTCATTTAGAATAAAGAAGTTATTTAACCTATTATCAAATACAAAATACACTTAAAACATGATTATAATAAAATTTAAGTAAGTATATTTTATAAAAAATAAAATAATTAATTTTCATTTATTATTAAATAATATTAAAATATTGTTTTATATAAAAATCATCATTTCACACCATTCAATTAAAATTAAATCATTTTATAAAATTCAATAAATATTTATGATAATCAAGACATGATGGTTTCTATAATTTAGTCAGATAATATTCGTTTTATAAAATCAAATAAATTATCGATTTTATTATATTATATATAAAGGAAAATCATTTTTAATTCTTTTTTTAGGAATAAAATGATTTTACAAAAAATAGACATCGTATTTATGATAAATTATTTAATAAATTTTAAATGTGTAGGATAACTATATATTTCATCATTAAGAAATTATTATTCCTTCCAACTAATTTCATTATTAAGATATAACAAACATAATTTTTCAATAATTTTTCATGATTTTACAAAATGTGATGTGATATGTAGTGAAAATTATAAATGAAAATAAAATTATTTAATGAGAAATATTTAATTAGGATATCATCGTCTTATATATTTTTAAATTTCAGAGATGTGGATATAGACTTTTTTTACACTATGTCAGTAATGCTTTTCTATAAAGAATATGTTATTGTTATTAAATCATAATATTTGAATGAGGAGGAATGTGAAATAAAAAAATTTCAGTTGTGAAGGATACCTCTCTCTTGAGTAACATCTTAAGGTTACCACTAATAGTATTTATATTATTGTTTTATAATATAACAATGGAGTCATTGATGTGGGTATTAATGCGATGATTTTTTTTTCATTGAAAAATGAAAAGTCATTGGATATGTGGTGTTGAAATGTTAGGGGTGGCCTTTAATAAGTGAGGGATGAATACTTCAAATTTATGAAAGGATAATAATTATACTGTGGTCTTTTATATTACAAAAGGAATAAAAACAACACATTATTGATCCATGGACATTATAATAAATAAATATGGATATTAAATGGGAATTATACTAGTTTCTAGGTCATTATAACCAATATAATTATATATAAATGTTGGGTTAAGCTTATTTTTTACATTGACAATGGTAATAATAATTAATGATTATAGTTTTCACATTGACCAAATAATAGGTTTGAATATATTATATATTTTTAATTAATTGGATGCCAAATATTGTATATTTTTTAACTACTACTTGAATGAGACGATTGATTTAATTTTTAATAAATCTCATTCATGTGTTGAAAATATTATTTTCCAAGTGGAAAATATTCCTAACTATATAATGATTTAATTAAAAAATTGAATATTATATTAAATTCAATTCCATATACTAGATTATTTATTCTATAAAAATAATATTGATTTATTTTAAATACATATTAATATAAAAATGGACCATCTAAAATCATCAAATAAAATTATAATTTTTAATAATGAATACAATTTTTCACTATACATTAAAAATTTATCATTAAAGATAAAACTAAAAAATAACTGTAAGATTATATTAATATGTCAATTCAAAAATTTAGGATTATTTTTTAAAATTATATTTTATATTTTGAATAAAATAATTTTATTATTAATTCATAATTTGAATTAAAAATAATTTTTAAGAAAAAACATATTTTGAATATTATATAGACAATAATAAAAACTGTAAACATTTTTATGAATATAAATTTTTTATACATTAAATCTAAATTTTTTTGAAAAAAATTTATAACTCATTCTCATACTGTTATGTTCAATGTCACAGTTAAAATGGTTATAATTAAATTTATATTTTAATAATATATTACATTTCTATAAAAATGGTTTTGTGTGAAAAAACCATTTATTGATGAAATTAATTATATTTGGAACAGTTTTTTAATAAAATAAATCATTTTTATATTCTTCTCCACTTAAAATCAGTTTCTCCCTCACAGATTCATTATTTTGAAAATGAATTTAAAGTTTCATATTCCCTAGTATATCATTAGGCTTCCACATGGCTTATTCAAGTTGGTGGTATCACCATATAACATTGAATAGTTGAGTTGTATTATTTTGTATATCATTTTATCACAAATAAATAATCTAAACAATTTGTTCGGATAAGATATGTCATGATATAGTGTTAGCAATTATGATTTTATTTTATGTGAAGGATAAAATATGTAAATCTATAGTTGAGATACAAAGAACACATCTTTGAGATATGACACCTTCACTAATCAATCAAAAAATTAAATAAGCATGTATGCATATGTAAGATAATTTTTTTCATTTTAGATCACATAAACTTATTCCATTGAAAGAATTTTAGAAAATATTTTTATAAACATAAAAGTAAAGTTCACATCGATGATTGTCAGCATAACATTCAATTGAATATGAACTATATTAATCTTAAATTAAATCTCTCTAAAATTGAATATAATTTAGATAGGAAGGACAATTCTACATATAATTGTTTCTCCAATATCATCCAATCATGATATATCTCTACAATTTTATTTATATAGTGAATTATAAGGATCTAATTGATTTCTAAAGTGATTTAAATTGTTGTATAAAAACATATATATGTGTGTGTGTGGATCATCTACAACATTAATACCCAAAACAATTGATCTAATCCTATCATCAAGTATTTTCAACTTTCTGGATTATATTACATCATTATATAGATGATTTATATTACTAAAATGAAACTATATATCAATTCATGTATAATACAACACCAAAATATTCATTTAAATTTTAGATTCTGACCACATATAGTATAATATGGTACATTATGAAACTGTAAAGCATTAAAAAATTTATATTACAGAATCAAAATCTAGGGAGATGTTTCATCTTATGTTAAAAATTTGATCTAACTTTATTATTTGATAATTTAAAACAACTATATCATTATTCTGTTTTGATTTTTTTTTTGAGTAGGATGAAAAAAATACATCGTGATTCATTTCCATTTAAATTTTGGTTTGGATAATGGATGATAAAACACATTATAATTTTTTATTTTCACTGTAATTTGTTACCATTTTTATAGACGAAGATATAAAATCTAAAATACCTCTATTTTTCTTATCTCTCTATAAATACAATTTCAAATCACTATAAATTATTGTACTTCAAGGATAAACTGATAAATAATAAATATGTAACTTCTCTTATATATACTTATTCTAATATAGTATATATTGTAAGTATGAACTAATATTAAAAATTATCATTATTTCATATTTATGGTTGAATTGTGAAAAATTTGTCACATTTAGTTATACCTCTACATAATCCTTTCATACCTCCTTAGTCATCACTTTGATTTATTGATAAACACTTATTTCATAATGATATCATATTCCACCTTACATCATGACATAGTGATATATTAGGAAAAACATCATTAATATTGGATATTTATTTATTCCCTATCATAGATAATAAATGATTAACTTTTGGAGTCAATTTCTTTGAAATCATTATCAATATTATAGGGTTCTAATGTATTACAAGGTGATATTTATTTATCACCTTCAAATACCATCAATTGGAAAAGATCATCAAATTCTATGAGACTCTCTATATTAAAAATTATAGATTAGTATATATATTAGACCATTATAATTAAAAATAATGCATTTAAATTTTAAATGATGAAATTTTAATTAATAACTCAATATCATGAGTTGTACTAATTTTATCATGAACATTAATATGTAATGAGTCATAAGAAGTCACTATATCATTATACATTAAAACCTATCTCTTCATAATTTGAATCATAATTTTATATTAAAAGACCTTATCCACTATAGCTGAATGTAATAATTGGTTTATTAAATATCCTTTTATTTAATTCGATGATATTTTTGTCTTATTCATCTGTAAAAAAGATCTTATATCCACTAATATTTTACATATTGATTAGATTGTTTATCTATGAGAATGTTTACAATTTTTTTGATAATATATATAAAATAAATGAATACTAGGTACCTTATAATCAATTTTTATTTTAGTAATATGATCAATTGCTACATTCTTTTATAGATGAACCAAATATGCTCATAATACATTATGTGACCAAATAATGAAACCATTCCTAGAAAAAATTCACAATGTTAAAATTATATATATAGTTACACCTTCTAATGGGTATTTATTAAAATTCACATGTTTTATTCATGATATCCTTACACATGGAAAATACAGTAATTCTTTTTTAATAATTACCACAAATTTATCAATGTAATCTATAAAGTCTCTATTAATTAAATACATTACTATATAAAGATAATTTTTATGAACAAATGGAAATAAAATATATTCATGTAATCTATACCTTGATTAGAATGGTTTAATGGGTATATCATCCTTCATGGACCTTAATTGATTACATTATGGAAGAACGTCAATCATGGAGAAATATTAATATCTTTTCAATTGACCAAATTCAATAATATAGTGTTGAGTATACATATTTGTGATTAAAATCATATCCATTTAGTAATTATGAATATAGAGTTTCTTCTTTACATATTTATTCTTTACATAAAGATATAATGAAATCCATTATTCAAAAATTTGTTGAAAGAATCCCTAATCATGTGTTTCTGGAGTTTCTTCTTTTAAATTAGAAACTAAATTAGGTACATCCAGAAATAATTAAATAAAATTTATTTAAATCATAGTATCCGTTCAATTCATAACACAACCAAATAATTATGTATTATTCTTTAATCCTCTTTATGAATTAAAAAAATAAAATCCTATAAAATAAGACAATATTTATGTTTTTTCACTACCAATCAACATACACATGAATACCTACTAAAATAGAATAAAGACCCATTGAATAGATGTCATCACTATTGAAATATTATAATTATCTTCATACTAATAAGTTATCGCATTCTAGTTTGGAATATAAAACATGGAATTCCATTATAAATAATTAATATGGGTCTTATATTGAAAATATTAATTCATTCCAACAATAAAATTATATTCCACCATATAGACAATAGAAAAGTTTCAATAAGATAATTCTAAAAATATTGAATTGTGTAAGAACTGTATACATTTGATTTTATCATTGAACCATTTGGGGGCTCAATACCAATTCATCATTTAATTTTTTTCATCATTTTTATACACATATAAATATTAATATATATTAAATAATGTTTATATCCAGTGTAAAATTTGAAATTATCATTTAATGATTGGACGGATAGTGTGGAATTCATCGTTTCATTATCTTACCCAAAATCAAGAATAGTGATCATATGATATCTGTATTTTTTCATCATTACAAGATGTGGTGGATATCAAAAATCACCGTTGTCATTTTTATATGATTCCTTTTTATCATTATTCCAAAAATCCATTGAATTAAAACAATGTATAATGTTTTGACAATTTGTGGTCACCATATTCTATTATATTCATACCATTCATTGAATTTGACCATTAATTGAATTTATATCTCATCTATTGACATTTAAATAGTCCCCTAGTTCCATTCTAATAATCTCTATGATATTTTATCCAATATTTTTAAATGTATAATAATATAATTACATTCGACCATGTGATTAATTATTGTTCAAGAGGGTCCCCGTCATTCATTACCTATAAAATCCAAATTAATGTTGGGAATATCAAATTTAAATTTATTCCATGATTTAGTATTGACTGATTTATATTTTATAACATGTTACAATTATAGAATAAAACATTTTAAAACATTTTTAGGAAACCAATGCATCTTTCAACATTATATTAAATTTTGATGATGATTTCAAAAGAAGACGTAAGATGTATTCTAAAATAGTCTATAGTATTACCATCAAATAAAAAATCTTACTAGACCAATAAAATGAAATCAAACTTGTTATTTATATGAATAAATAGTGGAATCAAATTTTCAAAAAATTTATAGAACTATTCGAATATATATAGAATTTATATTAATCATCCTGCATGTTCTTGATATGATTCTAAAACAAATATTATTGTCATTACAAATGATAGATAGCCTAAATTTATTTTAAATTATCCAAAATCCGGAGAAGGAAAAATATATTATTAGTTGAACTATATAATTACTCGTAAAATGTGGGAATATTTGAACCATTAAATTTGGGTTTTTGTTTCTATATAAAGTACTAAATGACTTTTATACATTAATCATTTTGAATTAAAACATGATTAATCATCGTAGATTCTTCTATGAATACAAAAACAAAATTTCTTTTTCATCAACCATAATATTTGGCCTCTCATGAGAAAAATAATTGAATTTTCCTCCATATTAATAATTAAAAAACATCTCCTCGTATGTATAAATTTTCTATAAAGTATCATTGTTTTCAAAAAAATGTTCATATTGGAAAATAAAAAAAATAAAAAATTCATTTATATGATTAATTAATACATTATTCTAAATTAATGAAACCATAGGTTAAAACTATTTTATTCATGATCATTTTTTCAAATCATAAATATAGAGAATGAAGATTTATTTTTCTTTATCAGGGATAGGATATATGAAGTATTTTTTTTAATAATTTTATAATTCATTTATGTTTTTCAAACACAACAACATTTGATATGATATAAACACACTATAGCATATGTATTTGCTTCTCATAAATAATTAATGTCCAATATATAGGATTTTGATGATGTTTTATGAAAAATATATTTATAATCTACTTAAAAGTTATGAAAAGATTTAATATTGTATATATGTTTTTAACATGTATTTAGAAATTATTTATTAAAATTCACCACATTATTTTTTATTTTTATGCAATTTTACCTATATATTCAATTATTCTTATATTTTACATCATATTGTCAAATTGATTCCAATTTTTTAAATTTTTTCATACAGTGATACTTATATAGTTTCATATGTGAATTTATTTTATCAAAACATATTTTGGTAACAAAATAATGTGAACTGATTGTTATAATCAAGATTAAAATTTTCTTAATGTTTGTAACATTATACAAAAAATCATAAATTTAATTTGTTCTATTTATATTAATATCCATGTAATGATAATTACATTAGATGTAATTATATAGGATTCAATTATAATGGGAATTCATAAAATGGGAAATGATTTATGTTATTAAAATTATTCACATCTAATGTATTACCACGAGGTTAGTGATAATATATCATTACAAATGTATATATGGTGAATTTGATTATAGTAAATACATTCTTAATAAAGATATTTATAATTAAAATCTAAATTTAACTCATATTTTATTATTATTAATGAGAATTATCATTAATTAAATCATTTAATGGGGTCCTTTTGTTCATACATATGATGATTAAAATTATGAAATGTTGACCAAGGACATTTGTTCATTAGTTAATATGTTTATTCTAATTGTAAATAAAAATATTTATATTATTTACTAATTAAAAATAATAAATGAAAAAATGTTTATTTTAAAAAATATTAATTTGTCAGTATAATATAAGTAAATATCTATTTATATTATTAATAAATAAAGATGAGAAAAAAATATGTTTTCATATTGTATTTAGGAGTCAGCTAGATCTAATATGCTTCCAAGGTGAATAATGTTAGAAAATTTCATAAGACCACATAGAATGCTTACCAAATAACCCCCTTTGGTAGAGTTATCTATTTTGAATATAATACATACATCCATGTATGTTTTTTTTGAATATTAAAAACTTTTATAGTTTTGTTTATAGTGAATATAATCATTAATGACTAGATATTATGCCTCATATAGTGATAAATGTATTTATATTGCATGGGGGTATTTGATTACCCTTATTTATAAATATGGAATTGTAGATGTTATAGTTTTAATTTTATTGATAGAGATTAATTTTTATTAATAGTTTTATCAAATGTTAATAATTTGTTATGGTGTCCCTATTGTTACATATCATATAGTTTTTCATGTGATGTTCCATTAAATAATTAAATCAATGAATCAAATATATATATTAGTGTGATACTACTAAGGTATTGGTAAATAGTGTAAATTTCTGATTCCATATTCTATATGAATTCTATATTTATTTTTTTATGTTAATAGAATGATAATTTCTAAAAAACAATTTTATTACATTATTTGTAATATTTTTTCAATTTTACTATTATTTTTCTTGTGGGGATTTATTAAATCTTCTATTTTTAACCATGGTTTAGAATTATATATGGTATCAAATAATTGATCATGGAATTATAGGTTACTATCAATTCACATGAATGAATGTGTGATGATTGGAAAATCCTACTCTATAACAAAATTAATGAATCTAATTACTGTATATATATCAAAAAAATGGCATTATATTGTGGATTATATATTCCAATGCAATCCATAGGGAATTTTTTAAAATATGTTATCTAATTCAACTACTCCAATACTAGTCATAGGTACCTAATTATTAAATACAAAATACAGTAAATAAATTGTTGGGTAATTTAAATAATTATTATATATTCCATTTATGTAAAATATAATTATGACATAAATGAACCATAAATATATTGTATTTTATTACGATCAAATCACTTTATTGTAAATCATTGTAAATAATTTTCTTGCAAAACCTATATGAAATATAAAAACCATATAACCAAGTCCACTAAACCCATAATACTTCTAGAACATTAAAACATTATGAATGTGATTTTGGGATATGTAATTGTTCAATTTAATTTTATTATACCTTAATATTATTTTTCTATGTATTTTATATATATTATGTGACTATTTATTAGAAGACAATATGATCTAGTATAAGATACATAAAATTACAAGGAATATAAAAAATTAAGGTATGAACAATATATCTATAATGTTATTTGTGAGAATTAATAAAAACGTTATATTTTACTATAAAAAATATTGTCTAATTATAATAGAAATCAAACAATTTATTACTATGATAAATTATATAGAGTTCTATTAAATAAATTATTATTAATAATTTATCATGATATTCTATAAAAGAATCATAATTAACGTAAAATGAATGTTAGGAAATGATGACATTGTAAATATGTCTTATTTGGACCTAAATGCATTAAAATTACCTTGCCTAATAAATTAACTTTTAAATATATTTATTACTAAAAAATATAATGGTTGTATTATGTACAATTTATTTGTGTCATATTCCAAAATATGTAGAGCAAAGTGGCTACCTTAACAAGGTGAATAAAAATAATATTTTATATTTTCGAACTAAATTTATAATAGGAAAAGCTAATATTTTTTGGATACTGTATTCAGAGAATGTATGTGTTGAAAATTAAAATAAATGCTGGTAATAATGTCAAATATATTATTATAAATATTTATTGAATCAGACATAGACAATAATATGGAAATTATTTTAATATTTGTGATGTAAAATTAAAATTTTGAATAATTAACAAGTAGGAAATTAATATTATAATTATTCAATAATAGAGGATAATTTATTTATTATATTAAAATACAAACCATATAATTTGTTTACATCAGAAGTTGTAAACTATCCAGATTAAATGAATCAGTATAATTCATATAATATAAATTTTTTTTCTATGAAATATCATTTGCACAAATAAATATGTTTATGTATATATGAAATTACTCAATATTATGGAATTAAATATTATTTAATAAATGAATCATATTTGTGATGAATTGTATTTTATTGATGTGAATTTATATGTCTTTGAATTATTGTTATAAATTCTATATAATGATCCCTTATTTTTTAAATTAATTGTCTTATCCAATAAAAAGTATACATATTAATATTAAAGTTGAATTATAATTACAAAATAGTGATATAGTTGTGAAAATATCTATTTTAATAGTTACTTTAAATCATACATGTAATGAATGAAACCCTAGTTTCCTCTAGGATGATCCATGATTCATCAAAATATTTTGATAAAAAGGAATACCATATAGATGGTCCAAATAGTTTTGTTGTATTGAAAACCCAAATACATACATAATAATTAAATTATAACATGAAATTAAATACAACATATCAGTATCTATTGAATTAATAATATAATCTTATTTTTTTCAATGAGTCAATATTAATATATATTTGCGCATCCATAGATAAAATATAACATAATAAAGGTGTTATATATGATGATCAGTAAGGTTATGTAATATAGTGGATTCTTAAGTAATAAGGCATGGTGAATAAATAAAAGTACACATGATACTAAGATATTCACTTGAGCATGATATTTTAGGAAAACGACATGTATTAATAATTATATAATAAAAAGTATCCCTGAATAATATAATGGTAAACTATTAACATGCACTATCAATAACACATTTAATACCGATGGAATTCATAAATTTAGTCATCGTAATCATATTGTCATGGCCATGGCCATGACGTCATACATATTGTGTAAAAACCCCGGCTGGTTTGTATCTTGAGTGTTACCGATGCATTGAGTGGATATAGATGGCTCCACCCATCACTTACTAGTCCAAAAGAAATTTTCATATGAAAAGGGGATAATAATAACTAATATATAATTCATAATAAAACAAAAATATGAATTGTAAAAAAAATTCCCTAATTAGTAAACATTAACACTGACTATTTGGTGTAATGTTGTGAATGATATCATGACAGAACATCCAAAGTCAAACAAATCATAAATAATAATATAAAATATGGTCGATGATACCAAAAAAATATTAATCCCATTTATACAACATAATCAATATCAATGTTGATATGTATCTAAATAAAATTATAAAATCATTAAGTCCTACGTGAGAGAAATAAAATTTTAAAATGAAAATAAGTGTTATTTGGGAAACATAAATGTATAAAATAAAAATTAATCAATTATTATATTTTCAGAAAAAAATGAGAAATTTTATAATATTAATTTTGGATTAATATAGTTTATATTATTCAAATTAATATAGTTAAAAATTCTATATGTTCCATTTTATCTGGATAATTTATCAGCTATAATTTGAGAAGAAACAATTTAAAACATGTAACTCCCCATAAAATAAAAATGTATTGTGAATGGTACGTATGTATAGAAATTTAAAATAGGATTTGTAATAATTAAATAATACATATTTAAATTTTAATATGGATAAATATATTGAAACTATAATTTTGAATATGAAATGGAGGTTGAGGGAAAACCCATATATTATGTCTGAATGTGTTCTTCCTGCGACCGTAACATCCAGGATAATAAATTTATATCCATTAATTATAAAATTAAGAACCATATATATATATATATTTGAAGAACTATTGTTTTATTATGTTAATTTGTATCTTTATTGATAAATTATAATAATTAATTACATAATTTTGGAGTGTTTGTTTCCTTGATTTCATGATTGTTTTTGTGGATTATAAGTAATATAGATCATCTAAAATGGGTATATTTCTAATGAATTTAATTTTAATCATATTATTAACAACCATAAGACTAATTTGTGTTTGGTAATATTTTATTTTCTATATATAAGTATTATGAAATTAATAAAATATTATTGATATTGGTGTAGATTAATTTTATTGGTTTTTTTATTCAACCAACTAATTTTGTTTTATTATTTAATATCATGTTTATATGATGACTTCTAGAGCCATACATAAGATATAATTCATACATTATATCCATTTTCATCCATAACTTGGTATCATGGAAATCCTTGTAGGATAAAATTAATTACCATTGTTTATCATCAAGGGAGGTTATTAATCAACACTTTCTGGAAGATGATTTAATTTTTATAATAAAATAGAGAGAGTAAAGATATTGATGATGGATATTTAATTAAAATGATTTAATTCCAAAATATTTATGTTAGTAAAGTAATCATGATAAAAATTATACAGTATGTGATGATATAATAATAAATGAAAATAAATTGAAATGAAATTAATTGAAATTTGAAGAGGATTTACCTCTTGAAATAATCTCCATGAGAACCTCCTATAGAAAAGGGGTTTTGATATTCTGGAAAGAGAATGATATCATGGATGTTAGGTTTCACTAGGAAAGAATATTTTTTAATAACATTGAGATGCTTATAATTATAGAGGATTGATTATAAGAGTGGATGTGGAGTGATTTTTATTGTGTAGGAGGTGGGTGATTTCTTAGTATTCTATTCATTATTTTTTTAATCTTCCAATTATATCCAATAGTATTTATTCTTGTTAGTTAATAATTTAGTAATTCGTTTAGGGTCATAACCAATGCTACTTACATCATCCATTACTCAATGAAAATTGTATTGTTCTTATAATGTATTTATTCCGTAAATTAATATATTTTATTATTAATCATACAGAAACAAAATCCAAAAAAATAACCCGAACAATGATATTAAATTTATAATTGAAAAATGAAATCCATATTATCAATATAATATTATAAATATTAAAAATAATCTTTATTAATTAAATAAATTATTTACTCGAAAAATAATATTTTTACATTATAATAGATTTTATACTGCTTTAAAAATTTATATATTCTCTCATTAAACTATAGTAAAATAATAATTATAAAAATAGTTATTATTAAATAGTGTAAATGATAATATTTTTTTTATTATTTGTATAATTTATTATATTTTAAATTAAATATTAAGGACATACAAAAAAACCATTACATAAATATTAATTTTTAAGAAATTTACATAATCTTATTATGATATAATTATATTATATGTTCACTTATGAGAGGGATAAATAATATTTATAAATTTTTGGGTGAAGAAAATATTCATTAAAAATATTTAAATTTCATAATGGTAGTATTACCATTCATAAGGGAATGTTACTATTTCATCTGTATAGGGTCCTTAACATCTAGAAATACATTTTATTTATTTTATTTATGAATTATAATGATATTATTGAAAATTAGTTGTTGTTTTATATTTATAATAATAAATTAAATAAGTAATAAAAGAGGAAATTTCATTGATTGAATTTTGGGTTGTTACATTCTCCCCTCCTAATTCTTTCTATCATTGTTTCCAAAATGTCAGCTCAAAGAAAATATATTGGCCGTTCTTCCTCATTTTATCATCATGCTCCAAAATTGTTTATTATGTTTTTTATTCTTTCAATGTACATTTACTAGGTATGTCATCCAATTTATCAACACCTATTTTTTATTTTTTGGAATCTGGATAGTGTCTTTACTGTTAGATAATTCAAGTTCCAATTTGATAGCTTCAAAAGTGAGCACATGTGTTGGGTATAGAATGTACATGCTCAACAACAAATAGTGGAACACATTTTGTAGTTTTGAAAGGCTTGTTATAATTCCCAAATTAAAATCCACAACTCCAAATCTATGAAAAACTTCAATAGAACCAATGTACATGGGTCTCAGTTTCCACATCATTTCAAATTCTATAAAACATTCTTAATTGACAAATTCAAGAAAACCTAATCTCATACATGATATTTCAAATAATTACATTGATTATATTCAGATCCCTTTTCCCCTAAATTTATCTTCATTAATATTATATTGAATAGTATTTACCTTCGTTGTTGTTTCCTCCTGAATATTTATGCTCAGAAGCTTCCTTACACCAACTTCATCCAAACAAGTTGGTGCAGAACATATCTTTACATACAATTCTTCATATGGCACCATTTATGTACTATAATGGATCATATTATTCAATAAAAACATCACTATAGGTTTATAATGATTACAGAAACCATCAATTTCAACTGAGTATTATCTCATCACGACGTATAATGTTTAGATAGTCCTTTTTTACTACATGTCATTTTTATAATGATAATAATTACTCAAATAAAGTGCAGTATCCAACCCTTCCTCAAGATGTTTTCATAATAATGATGTTAATCAGGGATCATGATCAGATAAAATTGGTATTTTTTCTACATGATATCTTAAAACATCATTGATTTCATGTTTTCCATGGTTCTATAGTAGAAAATTCTCTCTTATTGTAAGGAAATGTGCAGATTTGGTAAATCAGTTAGTAATAACCAATATTGCATCATTATTTCTTAAGAGTTTTGGTAATAAAGATGAATAATCCATAGTAATGTCATCCCATTTCCAATTAGTAAGAGTAAAATCTCTCAATGTGTTTTGTTTAAGCATTCTACTATTTAAAGACTAAATATATTAATACATAATAATAAATTTCCTCTTCATATTACACCATTAGAAATGTTTTATTATATCTTTAATGATCATTATGATAATATTGTGTAAGTATAATTTAATATATTGGAAGAATACATTTATTCAATTTTTTTTAATGATGGAACCCATAACATCCAAACATTTTTAATAATTTCATCCTCACACATGAATTCAGGAAACATCCCATCATTCACTACATTAATTTTATTTTGAAGATTCCCATAATGACACTGACATCCTTTAATTATATCCAATATTTTATTTTGTCAATCATTTAATAAATAAATGATGTTTCAAATTCCATTCTAATTCCCATACCCATCATTTAAGGATCCGTGTACACATAATCCCTTTAAATTATCATTCTATTTAAACTCCATGATCCTTCCTTCTCAATGCATTAGGTAACATATTTTCCTTCCTTAGATGACACATTATTATTCAATCCTAATCCAAGAGTAGTTATATCCATATATTTTTCCACATGTTGAGATATTTATGTGAGAATATATATTCTAAACACTTGTAAACCAAATATATCTAAAATATTTCACCATATATGCCATGTCACCATATATTCAGATGAAAGATTACTACTATTAACTCATGATTAGGATTTGGAATGTTCTGATCAATAGTTTTTTATTTTCATGATTCATACGCAATAACTCAATCATTTTGCATATGGACACATCCATGTCCTTTTTTGATACATCAATATAATTTACAAATCCTCCATTTCTTGATGATAGAGTAATTATTGTATAATTACCTAAAAATATCATTAATGATTCAATGTATTAGTAAAATTTTATATTCCATAGAAACATAACCATATTACTTTTATTATTGGTAGAAAAGATAGTTATTTTAGTGATGTTCTGAACAGAACACTAATAATAACCAACTAACCCAATAAAAAAATGTACCTAGATTTTGTTTGTTGGTGTAGGCCATTCTTGAAATTCTTTTGTCATTGTCTAACAATATATGATTTCATCCATAGAGATAATATGACCATGAATAGAAACTATTTGACGCCATATTTTACACTTGATAAAATTACCATATATCAAAATTTAATTTTTTATTTTTTAGAATACAGCACATGTGATTCTCTGGATCTCAATAGATTTTGGATATACAAATATTTCATAAATTAAGACCACAGAAAAAATTCATCAATAAATTCCATGAAAGAAATATTCATAAGATCCATGAAAATAGCTGGTGCATCAGTTAGTCGAGAAGGAATTTCTGTGTACCCTAATTCCTATACCAGGTCAGAAATGTAATCATTATAATATCATCCTTCCTCAGACAAAATTAATGTTATTTATATCTATGTTCAATATAAAAAAAGTATTCAGATCGAGGAAGTTGATCAAATAAATCATAAAACTAGGGGAGAGGATAATTATTCATTATCATAATAGAATTGATCTCCTTTTAGTCATTGTATATTATCATAGTTCCATATTTCTTATAATAAAAATTAATAGGAGGTCTCTATGGAGAAAGACTCAAGAATAATTATCTATACTACTCAACTCCTCTAGTTATTTCTTCAGCTCCAATAATTTCACCATGGTCATTATATAAGGGGCCTTTAATATAGTCTTTTCAAAATGAATTAAATCAAAAAAATTATCAATTTCCCACTGTGAATGATGTCTGGGAAAATCAAATGGAATGAATAAATGAAATAATGAACAATAGGTATGTCCTTAATTTTAACATTTCAATACTCAACCATTAATATTTTTTTCTCTTCCTCCCCATTAATTGAATTTAGTATAACTACATAGGATTGATCTAAATAATAATAAGCTAGAAAATATTGTATTCCAAATATATGTGACTTTACATCCTTCTCAAAAATAATAAATTCATTTTTATTGCAATATTAATTTGCATAATAAATTTAAATAAAATTCATAATGATTATTCTATCAAAATAAATAATTAGTATGATGATATATTCCGAATCTAAAGAATGTTAATGTGTCTTTAAGGGTACTGATCACCACATCATTGTTAAAATGATACATACCTCTGATATTTTGACAAACATTTCTATTAGGAAATCATAATGTTAATATCTAAATTTATTTGAAAACATCAAACATATAAAAAATTTAATGAACCCGAATCAAATAAAAATTAGAGATTTTTGGGGAAATTATTTAGGCACCTTCCAAGATATCATTAGGGACATCCACCTTAGCAGCTGTGATTACACAATTAAATCTTTTCTCCCTGATCTTTAATTGGGGAATGATTCATTGTTTCATAAGAATATTATTTACATAATGTCCAACATCATTGATATTATATCATCGAACATTGGTATCTTCATTCATTACCTTACAATAATAGGTTTGGTTGAATTTTTCTCCATAATTATAGCAATCTCCCATAACATTTAGGTATGTTTTTGGGTGTTTCATCCGATAATTATCATAGGATGGAAATTAAAATCATACCTTCGTCATTTTTTCCTTATTTTAAATTCTATAGTCATTGATTCCCCATTCTTCTCTTGTATTACATTATGTTTATAAGACATGGAGAATTATTTTCATTTCATGATTTCACACTAATTTCCATGATCATATGATGAGAAATTTTGGGATACCTATTCTCTTATAAGTGATGTATTGAATCTATTAATGAATTGGTCAATTATTATCCTCAGATTTTGTATGTAGTCTCTAAAATGTAGTGGTATCTTTTTAATGTTTTATTCTTACATATAAACTTTCTAATCATTCTTTTTCCTATGATTAAAAAATAACATTTTCATACCCTCTAATTTTTCATGTGGAAAATATTTTTCTATAAAAAATTCCATAAAATTACATTATTAAAAAAATTTACACTATTCATAACCATTTTTGTTTTGAATTAGTGAACAATATTAATCCACATTTAATAATAGATGATATACATCCATTAAAACAATATCCATTTCATTACATCCCAAACGATGAAATATTTTTCCATGGAACTAATAATTTATAGACATATTAATGATTTTTAATAATCATTTAATGATAGAGGTTGTTGTAACATAATGTAGTATAACATTTATCCTCCACATTGTGGTTTATGATTTTCCATATAGGTAAGGATATTATTCATAACCTTAGTCATCTACCAATGTATAGTTATAAGTTCCTCAGTACCAGTTATAGCTCTAGAAACAACCTCATTATCTTTCATGTGAGGGAAATTAATTCATTAGATACATGTGTTCTTTCATTTTAAATTCCCTGCACAATGGTCCATTAATAAATAATTTAATTTACTAAATTAGCTAATGAGTCATAATTTATAATTTCAAAATTGTAAAATACTTAACATAAATTTAAATTCAATGCTTGTTTAATCTCACTATTAGAAGCATGGTTTCATTTGATACATTTGTAGAATTAACTCATTAATAATGTTTTGTATGTAAAATTTATTTTATTCTATATTTATCTATAGTTCTATTAAACTAAGGGAATATTAAGACCCATTTTCGGATTTCTGGATAACCTCAGTCAGTCTTGAAACACCTTTTCTAGTTGTCACTTCTAGTTAAATATTTTCTATATCCACATCCACTTGTACTATCCAAACAAGGATGTATTTTCTAAGAAGATCCACATTATAATTACATTACCAAAATTCTAAGAAGTTCTTTTTTTGTAATCTTCAATGTAAATATTCTTGTTTTCTTTCCTAATCTACGTTGTCTAAATATAGAATCCAAGGATTCCATTAATCTTCCTCTAATTTCAACAATAATAACCCAAACCCTATTTTTTAGATTTGGTGACCTACTTCATTAAGCTGATATGATTATAAGGCATCACACATCGAATAACTAACTGGTTTAGTAAAATTGGTAGAAAAGGTACCTACATAATTATTACATTACAACAAGAAATTAAATACATTATATCGACTCCTTTTAAATAACACACAAATTCATAGATTTTTAATTATGGTCATTCGTAGCATACTTATTTTAATCACATGGAAAATAAAACATATTAAAGTGGTGAGATAATAGTTTCTTTCTAAGTTTGTAATAATGTATAAAAATATTTATTAAGTCTTGGTGAACAAATATAAGTTCACAGGACATTAAAACATAAACATGAGAATAATATTGTATGAATGAATGCTAAATAAAAAATACCATAATAAAACAAACAACATGGATAATATATTACTCTGAAAATTAAATGGAGTATTAATTTATAGTGTCTTAATGAGTTATGTAATATATTTAGACATTATAATCATACCTTCAAGGCCTCAGCTAAGACACCGTACAATATGGGTATAAACTCAATATATATTGTCTTAGGAGACCTACTGAATCATCGAGGGGCTTTATCGGGACATGACATCACTTACTAAGACCAATTAATAACTATTATTAATGGTTAAAATCATAATAAACAAATACATTCTTATTAAAACTATGATATAAATTTTAAAAATTATTCCCCAATCAGTAAAAAAACTCTAAACATTTAGCGTAATATGGTGAGTAGTATCATGATAGAACAATCGATTTCAATATAATAATAAACCATTAAATAAAATACCTTACATGCGAATATAAAATATTTATTACAATGAAGCATAAGAATCAATAGGAGTTTTGATATAAAGTTAAAATAATCATATAAAATCATTGAGTAGTATTTGAGAGAAATACATTTTTTTACTTTGAAATGAATTATTCATTTTGAAAATTATTTTTCTAAAATGAGAATCATACTAAAATAGTTATTTCATAATAAAATTTTTTAATTTATAAAAATAATTATGTCTTAAAATATATTATATGTTTCACTTGAATATATGTAAGAATTAGAGTTCATCCTTTGAATCAAGCTTGTTTGTCAGGAAGAATTAGAGAAAAAATATTTTAAAACATATAAATCCCAACAAAAATATTAATGATAATAGGTAGACCTATATAGAACACTATCAAATAATTTATATGGGTAAAATTATATAAAATAAAACTTTTATTGTGGTATGTATTTATAAAGTGTATCCCTGAATTGAAAATTAAGGATCGGGGAAGAACCTTTACCAAATGTATGAATGTGTTATGCACTTGAACCGAAAATCCTGGATAAAAAATAAAAAAAACTAATTAATTCATGATATTATATATATATTATGGATTATTGTTTTATTTGAGTACATTTATTTATTTTTTGATAAGTTATTAGATTAAATTTCTTTGTATCAAAGTGTTCATTTCATTATTTCTTGACTAGTTCACTTGATTATATATAATTTTGTTCATGTAAAATGGGGAAAATTATAAAGAATTGGAATTCAATGTTTTTAATAAACAACCGTAATTTTAATTTTTCTATGTATTAATATTTATTCTTATATTAGAATGAATCATTAGATTTCATATTTATAATAAGTATTTAACATAAATTTAGTAGATTTTCATACCATTGAATAAGTTTTATTATATTATTTAATATCATATATATACAATGATTTATAGAAACATACATAAGATATAATACATATTTTATAATATGGTTCACCCATTAAATTATAATCATAACCATACTAGATAGATAAATTAAAGAACAATGGTTTGTCATCCACTATGGTTGTAAATCAGCACTTCCCTGATGATGATTTCATTTTTAAAATAATACATATAGGGTAAGTGGTTTGATGATGGATATTCTATTAACAATATAAAATTATATTATATATATGATACTGAAATAGTCATTATCTTTTGGATATAGGAGGTGAGATGTAAATTCAAAATTAAAATAAATTGAAATGAAATAATAAGAAATTGGAAGAGGATTTACCAATCAAATTACCCTCATTGAGAATCACATTAAGGAAGGGGTATTAGAATTTTATAAACACCAGGATATCATGGACATGGGGATGTGCTAAAGAAATGGATACAAGCATAACTTTTAGAAGAATCAATTCATAAAAGAGTAAATTTAATATGGGGTGAGGGGTGATTTTTATATTGTAGGAGATGGGTGATTTCTCATTACTCTATAAATTGTTTTATTATTTTTCTCAAGCCAATAAATATTATTGATTATTTTGAATAAATAAATAAATTATTTAATTTTATTTTGAAATAATGGTTATTACATCATCCATATCACAAGGAATAATTTATTCTTTCAATAACATATTTTTATAATAAATTACATTATTTTGATATTGACCAAAAATTTAATTATATCATAAAAATCCCAAAAAATAACACTAAACAATTTTTTGATTTATCAAATTCGAAAATGAAATCCATTTTTTGAAGTTCTGTTATAAATTATAGAAATGTGGTTTTTAATTAAATTATTTTTTAAATAATAAAATACATTTTTAAATATATAATTGATTTTATATCACATTAAAAAAGTAAATATGGTCTCATAAAATAATCCAAAAAAGATAAGAAATTTTTTGTATTAATGAATAATTTCCTAAAAAAATTATGTTGGTCAGAGTGGATACTCAAGAGGGGGGGGGGGGGGGGGGTGAATTGAGTTCCAATAAAATTTCTTGTTTAAAAGATTTCTCTTAAAATTCCACAAATTGAATAAAAATATAATTTTTAGTGAATATGTATATATTGTAAATGTTCAATTAGTTTCTCAAGGATTGATTAGGTCTTAGATAATTTAATAGAGAAGATTAAATTAGCTTTTGAATCTAACTTATTGGTTCACAAAAATTACAAACACATGCTACATTAACTATCAAAGTAACATTAAAACAAATTGAATTTCAAATTAAGTAGAAGAGGAATATAAAGTACTTAATATACATTAGACTTAATCTAAGATGCACAATAGATATGAACAAGAGGATTAGTCTCAAGATAAGACTTATTTTTCCCAAACAATTTCTTTAAATTTGATACACACCATGGATCAGGGTAAAAGAGAGTTTAAAGACTGTCTAGGTACTAAGACCTCTACCGCAGTTCTACATGGGAAAACAAAACAATAGCACAGTGGCTGTCCAGGTTTTACTTGACCTCAAACACAATCCTCAGTGGGGTAAAAAATAGTTATGGAAGGATTGTATGAGGATTAAGAGATCCTCCAGTTTAGCACATGAGACAGTGTGTGTATAAAATATACAAAGTACACACACTGATTGAAATGTATAAAAAATAATCACTAAGAGAATAAATATGAGTTTAGAATGATCTAGTGATTTGAATTTCAGCTCAGGACTACTTTTTATTTGCCAAAATTTCTTCTGGTTCCTTCCCTATTTTTTGGTTTAATAATAAAGTGTTGTTTTCTTTCTTGGTTTTTAGGTCCGACATGATCATCTTGAGTGTATTAACATCTTGTTGTAGTTATCCTTGGAAACTGTGTTTCTTGTGATCTCTTCTATAATTAATTTCTTTGTGTATGTCCAGTGTTCTTCAAGGGTGGATGAAACCATTCTTCTCTATGTGTATTCACCACTTTTCTACAATTTTATCACTTCTCATCATTTTCTTTACACCCTACAGCACTTCTTCTTTTTCACACTTCACGTTCCTTCTTTTTATAACTTTCAACTCTGGCAATGGGAATGATTACCTTTATATGGGTACTATGTACTGTCCCCAGACATGCCAGCAACAATCATTAAATAACATTAATTTCATTAAAATCATCAAAAAATAACATTGCGTAATATATAAATAATGTCAACAAACGTAGAGTTTAAGAATCAGTGAATGGTAAGCCTTTCATTAGTAGCTTTATGTCGATAGATATGAAATAGTTGACTTTTTATAGCAGGGAGCTCCTATCGGTAGCTCTTTGTCCTTGTACCGATAGCTCCTTTTATAAGTAGCTGCTACTCTGTGTATCAGTAACTCTATTTACCGGTGACTCATTCTATCAGTAGATCTTGGTCTATCGGTAGCTCTCTTGTATCGGTGGCTCGTTTTGTATCGGTATTTCCGTTCTGTATCGTTATCCTATCTGTATTGGTAGCTTGTTCTGTTCCAGTGCTAGTTTATATCAGTAGACGTGTTCTATCAGTATCTCGGCTTCTATCTATGCCATTCTTTATTGGTGGATTAGATTTTTTAGTGACATGTGCATACCGGTGGATTTATACATACTTGTAGCTCTTCGTATCAGTGACCTTTGTGTATCGATGATTATGTATATTTGTAAACTAAGTACTAGTAGGTCTGTATCAGTAGCTATAAGAATATCAAAGACTTAACACTTATCTGCTTTATGCAAAACATATCTGATTGAGGTAGAATAATCTGAAATTTCATAAAAACATAGTTAAACATTGATTAACAAATTTAAAATATTAATTTAATATTAATAAAAACATGATAAATAAATTTCATAGATTGAAAGAGTTAAAATATAAATAAACATTCATTTGGATTATCAAAGTATGTGAAAGCATAATTGTGATTATCAAAATAGGGGAGGTCAAAAATCTCCCCCTTATTGATAATCACAACTTATGATATTATAAGCCCAAAATAACTAGCGATGTATCAAAGGATATTAAATCCAATTATAACAGAGAAAACAATATATTACAAAACACATAAATCAATGGTAAAATATAAAACAAATGTACAGGAGGAAAATGAATTAATCGCAGAAAAGATAGTATTTCTCCCCCTTTATCATAAACGATATTATTTCTCCCCCATATATGTTTTCCTTAGATAGTATTTATCCCCATTTGTGATAATCAAAAAGTGGACAAAAAGGAAATGCATGATAATATAAGTAACCGAGGGTAAAATAATGTAAGATCATATATATATCGTGGAGAAACCAGATACAATAAAATATAGAAATAATACATAAAGAAATACAAAGGATTCTTATTAAATATCCTATCCACTGATCAATCCACATCCTCAGAATGTGATTTTCCATTGGGATTAGAAGAGGATTCAGGTGTGGTGGATTCAAGTGGAGGCTTAGGAACACCAGTGATGATCAGAGGTGGTTGAGCTACTGAAACTGTTCCTGGGATGTACTGTGTAGCTCTCTAAGTGATCATATGAGTAAGGCTCTGAATGTCTTGGGCTGCAGTCATCTGAATAGGAGAAGCAGTAGAAGCAGATATAGGCAATGTTGGAGGTAAAATCACTATCCTAGCATCAACATGAAAGAAAGGTAACAAGATATTTCTGAAATCCATAATGATTCCTCCTCCTCTTTCTATAGCAGAAATGAAATAATCCTTGTTCTCCATGAATTTGTCCAGTGATGGGGTCAACTTTATGATCTTCAGGAATTGTTCTCTGATGGCTTGATTGACATGAGGGGGTAACCGGGTCTCTAACAAGTGATTGAACTAGTTGTTGAGATGATGATTGGTATAAACCTTTTGGAAATAATAATCTACCTTGTCTTTCACCTCTTTCTGAGAATTATATGCTTCTCTCATATAATGTTGAACAATCGTCCTGATATCTCTAGTGCAATATCTAGAAGAATTTATTACATTGTTCAGATCAAATGAGTCCATAAAGCCCCTGGTTGATGCTGAACCAAGCTCCTCCTTCATCACAGCTCGAATCTGTTTCAGTTCTATTGAAGGTCTGGAGGAAAGAGATCCAATAGATTAGGTTACTGTTTCCTTTAAATTTTTGGGTCAACCCACTAAAATGATTTTTCACTTGAGAATCCTAGGAGCTGATATGATCATTCAGGGAGGTTTTAAATCCCTCCAAGACTGATACAAGCTGGCTCACAACACTTTGGACATAAGTTAAGTCTTTTTCTACCTGGATTTAGAACTCATATGGGATTCTAGAGAGATAATTGATTTATTTAGAACTTCAACAATATCTTTCAGTCTAGATACATGAGTTTGGAAATCTATAACTTCATCCACTATATCTGCCACAACAGATGATACATTACAACCAAGAGAGAGTTCGAAGGATTTTTCCAAATTACTCATCTATTCAACAAATTGATTCTTTAAATAAGCAATAGAATCACACAAATACTATTTTAGATCATTCTTTAAGGATGTGAAGTAATCCCTGGTGATCATATCAGTATGTGCAACCACAAAAGGTTCTCTTTCAGATACTATACTAGCCACAAACTGATTCATTATAAATTGAATAGATGACACCAGTGAAGCATCTATCTTCCTTATTTCTTCGACAAAACTGTTTGTTAGATCTGACTTTAACTTATCCAGATCAGGTATTCATGCCACATCCTCAGGTAATATCTCAGACTGAATATCATTATTTATTTTTGGTCTATTGAGAGATGCCTCAATATCAGAATGAGGATAATCTAACCCATAGACCACAATACCTTGGTCTTATGCCCAGTCCTAAATTTCAACAGCCACTAAAACACTCCAAACCTGGTTGGATGCTCCCCATCAACTGGTGCATTTTATTGTATGGAAATAGAACCCTCATTAGTTCGGTCTTCCTTATCAGAATCATGCACAATCATCTCTATTTCAACAACATAAGGTGTTTCCTCAAGAATTGGTATTGTTCTGTCAACTTCATCACGAATAGCCTCTAATGGAATAACAGAGCTTCCAATTAGAGGACTTAAGCTCAAGGTGGCAGAAGATGATGCTTCAGTTTCAAATCCTCTATCTTGTTCCTTATATTCTAGGATAGTATATTCCTGCTCTAGTCTTTGTTGGTTTTCTTCATCCATATGTTACTCTTTATTGCTTACACCCAAAATTTTTTCTGTACTAGGTAGGTTCAAAGAAGTACTTTCCTTTTTCTGTGATACAATCTCAGAATTTGGGCTAGGATGCAAGTATGGATCTCCTCCATTTGCTGCAGAGGAATATTCCTTTTCTGAGTCATCACAATATGGTGGCTCTTCATTAACAGGTCCTAGACTTGGACCCTCACATCCTTTGGCCTTGAAGGATGATCCATAGGATTGAACTTATCATATAACTTTTTTTTCATCAGTAACCCAGTCTATTTTCCATGGGATCCAGTTTATCTTCATATATTTGCAAACAGTTCTTGAGATATAGAAGTTGTTCTTTACCACAACTATCTCATCCTAAGACTCAGCTACTCCATTTAACTTAATCATTACCGAGATCATCTTGGCAATGAATAGGGCATTGGTATTTGATTTTGGCATGGTCATATCCTACATTTAGACCATTAGCAACCTATACAGATTTACTTTCAAACCATGTCTCAAGAGACGTAGCAGATAGATATATTGATATCATAAATTTGAAAAGTCTCCTCTTATTGGAATAAAAACAAGCGGAATAGACTTGAACAGAAGTCTGTTCTCTCCATCCATTTCAACAGCCACCACCTGTCTATTATTACCAATACCAGTGAGCTCCTCTAAGGAAGTCTCGTAGTCATATATTTCACATGTATGTTGTACTGATTTCGCAAAATATCCATAAACACCTTCGTGTGGAACCTTCAGGAACTCAGTCCACTCAATAGAAGAAAAAACTATCTCTTTTCCATTTACCCATGAAATCATTTGGTTTTTATCTTCTGATTTTTCATAACTCACAAACTCATAGAACTGTTAAAATAGCTTCGGATTGTAGGGGCCATTGTTGTTCGAGAATAATTCTACACACATTAGGTCTTCCAACATATCTAGAACTATAGATTTACTAGACAACATCAATTCCCCGTATAGATCTTTTTCGATCAAAATAACTCTATTTTGTAAATGCAGGTTAATTGTTCATATTCCCGACCTTGTTCTACTAACACTACTACTTCCTTATTGCTCTATCATCTGCTTCTCCACATTCGATTCAATAATTTAATCTCTGATTGTAGGCATTTTGGTTTCTTCCATTTATTGTTCGAGGAACTTAGGGTTCTCACGAGATTTGAGAGATAAGGCATAAGGGAAAAGAGTTTGATTTGGATCGAGAAGTAATTAGGACATAGTTTAATAATTTAAGAATCATAAAAAAATAATTAAAATATAATAACTATAATCGATACAGATTCTGGAGGCAGACAAAAGTTTAGAATAGTGCATCAGTAGGGTATACCGGTGAGAATTCCTAACGGAGAGATCCACTAATTAGTGAGGTACATCAGTGAGGTCCATATGGGTGAGGTATATCGGTGAGGTTTTATAACAGAGTTGTAACAACCTGATATTTTATGATAAGTATTCATTATTAATTTACTTGATGTCATGTGTTTTATGCTAAAACAACATTATCTTGTGCTATACGCAACACCGTATTAGCTTGTAGTATACACAACACTATTCTTAGATTGTGTTACACACAATTTCTATTTCATTTGATAATAGTAATTCTATGCAATATTGAGTGTATATATATATATTCAATGTATAAAGGAAATATGGTTGGATTTTGTTATAAAAAACAACAAAGGAGTTATGGACTACACGAAACCCTGACATGGCTTGCATTACACACAATCACGACCTTCCATGATAGCGTGCGTTGTACGCAATACCGGGATTCACTAAATGATTATATATTGATATAATATTATTATGGACTAGCTATTATGAATAATATTAACAACATTTTGAATTTAATATCATTATTAATCATCTTATAAAACTTTTTAAACATTTTATGTGAACAAAATATATTTTGCGGGTGAAATAACTATTTTTCAAAAAATGCAGTTTTGCCGCCTTTTGATGGTGCACCCACATTAAATCTATTTTTTGACATGATTATAAGTTCAATTTGACAAAATAAAATTCTTCTGTGGAACTAGGATATAAAAATATACTCTGGATAAATTTTTCATATTATTCTCATAACTTTCATATTTTAATGAATAGTAAAAACACGGTATACTTTAATTAAAAACATATTTTTTCATCGTAATAATTTATATGAATAAATTATAATATTGAATGGTTTCAAAGTATTAATATAATATATTTTTACCGTTTAATATAATTTATGTCATTATCATTGATTTTACATTGAATTCGTAGGTTAAATCAATTCAATCTTTTGCAATGTTTTAAACAAAAACCCATTTTATTTCGACAACGGGATTAATTTTAATTTAATTTCTGCAACTTCTGTGTTTTGAATTTTGAAAAATGGATTCAATATTTGGAATTAGTGGGTCCAAATTATTGTAATAGGTTACTTTTTTTTTGAGATTATGAATATTAACTATGGTAATTTTTATTTACTGCAGTTAAAGGTAAATCGGGTAATGAAGGTTAAATATAATATTATAAAGTACCCTAAAAATTTCCAAAATCAAATTGGATTAATAAAAGTCGACCCATATCACCTAAAGGTCGGAATAGATTCATTTTATGGACTTTTGACCATGAAAATATTTTAATTATTATTAAAACCAAAGAAAGTGACAACATGTCACTCTCTTAAATATTATAAGTATAATAATTTTAAGTTAGTGACAAACTTCATGAAACATCAAACATGAATATTGTCAAGAAATCTAACAAAATTATCTACATCATGAGGTTTTATTAATAATTTTTAGGTATTAAATAATTATAATTAATTATGACACAATAGTGATGCAGAAATTGTTTATCTAGTGAAAAATCATGAATATAGTTTTTATTAAACTAATAGTGACCATAATAGACACAAAACCCTGACCAAAACTTATTGGTCAGGTAAATATAAACCATAATCATCCATTGGTCGAATAATTGATTATTTTAAGCCTTATAAAAGTTATTATGACACTTATATTATTTTATTATAAATGATACCAATGATGTCGGCTTCATAATTTAATAAATATAACAATTTAAATATTCTGATTTTAAGATGATAAATTTGAGTAAAGGTTTTATTATGAAACTATATAGATTTATATTCATCATAGGATTTTATTTTAAATTTTTATGCAACAAATAAGTATATTAAATAGTTACAAAAAAAAGTTGTAGTAATTATTTTATTAAGAGATAAACCAAATAAATGGTTTTAAAATAATATGAAAAATATTATATGTACTATTTAATGTGATAAAATAATTTTAAAAATACATATGAACTTTTATGAATATATTAATGCTTTTATTTCGAACATATCTTCTGAATATATTTTATTTAAATTCAAATAAATGAATAGTGTCAAAATTAACACTATTGTTATTTTATAAAAATAACATATTATAAAATTGTTTAAAAATCACATAAATATATAAAAATTATAAATTTAAATATATATGGTTTATAATGTTATAAAGTATCCAATTATTGACAATTAACAACAATTAATTAATTATTTTTTATAATTTAAAATTTAGAATATTATTACCACAAATATAATAAAATTGATTAAGTAAGGATAAATCAAGTTGATAATGTTTAAAATAATTTCCAAACATGTATAAATTTTATTGTATGATGATATTACAAACCTATCACATATAATATTAGAATATGAGACATTTTTGGAGGTTTTCAAGTGGGGTTTGAATTATTATAAATTAATATTTTTAAGATTTCCAATGGTGCCCCTCTCCTCCCTTATAAAAGGGCACCTCCTCCCTCTCTTCCTCACACCAATTTGAGCCTTGAATCTCGTCCAACCCCTGCCAAATTCTCTTCTATACTTCAATAGAAAAATATTAGAGGTTCTTTTATTCTTCAAAGTCCAATTTTAGTTCCCTAAGAGGAGGTCTCAAAGAGGCGCTTCAAAGAAGAGGTAATGTCCGTTACCGATTCTTTCAACTTTATTTCCTCTTCTACTTATTCTTCATTAGTTGATTCATTATTAAGTAATAACATAAGTATCACTCATATAATGATATGTTTTTATAAGTATTAAACACCCCTATTTCACCATCTATACATCCTATGGAAAACGAAATCATCGCGCGTGCGTACGTACGGAATACCGTCTCGACGCCGTCGTGTAATCTATTTTCCACCAACACCATACTTGGATGTGTATAATAGTGTAAATAATGACTTTATATTATTATTGTAAAGTGATATTGATTCTTAAATATTATAAATACACTTCAATACAATTCCACGATCATGAGAATGATATCATCGCTCGTGCGTACGTACGGACAACCGTATCCATGATAGGATGAGATTCATTCTCAATGATTAACCATTCATGAATGATTATAAAGTATATATAATAATTAATAATGAAATATATGACATAATAATGATACTGGATTTATTTATATATATATATATATATATATATATGTATGTCATCTACTTAATTTCATTCAATTCAATAAGGAACGAAAATAGCGTTCATGCGTACGTACAGCCTACTGTCTCCATGAACAGTGTATCTCATTCCATTTATCGATCTATTATATATATGTATATTCTGAATATATATTATATATAAATCATGTTATATATTCTAGATGTAAGTATCCATGATCTATGTAATCATATGAATAATTACAAGTTAAAACACGAATGGCAATTGAAACGATTTTACCCAAAATGTTACTTTAACATTAAATTACAAAAGAATGAGTAATATAATGTCATAAGTGAACCATATATGATATCATAACAATGGTTATGATTCTGTAATAAGTAAATGACATTATTTAAATAATTATATAGGAGGTTCGGATACATACGAAGCATATCGGACGTAAGGTATCGGATAATTATTCCAATCTAATTCTTATCCGAGATTGTTTACTCATAACTATTTACTGGGGGTTATGTTTATTATCCATGTCCATATGCTTTAAATATGATTTCATAAAATATTTACTTTACTTCCATGTATGTTAAAGTCATTTTAATCCTTTTCTTACTTTTACCACATCGTATAGAAGGAATCTTTCTTTTGTTTACCATACGAGGTACTTTTTGACTTTTCTAATAAAAGTATGATGAAATTGTTATTTTTTTAACTTATAAGGCGTGAATAGATTTTTACGGTTTTATAAATCCTTATTTTCATGAAGCTTGCTCCAAAATATTTCATGACTATTTTTAAAAAATTCCTTTTCTTTTAAAATTTCATGACATTTTGTGAAAAGAAAATGATTTTGAAGAAGAAAGCATATTTTTCTCAAGAATTCATTTCAAGTGTTTTATGAAAACAAGTTTTCATCTAAGATGACATTATTTCATATGTGTATGTTTCAAGTATCATGTTTCTATGATTTACATGGTTTCACTTTCAATATTATGAAATTATATCCATTTCTTTTATATGGATTATGTGATGATGGGATGATGTTTATGAAACCCATTTTATTTGGTGGGTTATTATGAATGATGTATGTTTATTTTGTGGCACAACTAAGATTGATTTCATTAAGAGATGGGTGGGACCTATGTCTCCCTCTAATGCATTGTGTAAATATTTATATCTCATGAGATAGACATGGCTGGAATGGTAAGTTAATCCGGTTCAGTGTTACATGGCTGAAACGAGGAGTGAACTCGATTCAGAAAGGGACTTTGTCCACTAAGATGGTCTTAGAAGCAATACCTTGTCTTCCATTAAAATCGTATCTTGTGTTTAATGTTTTTCCATAATTACAAGTTTTATTCCCAAGCTATTTTTTCATGATTGATGTTCTATTATGATATATTCTTTACGTACTGCCATGTTTTATGTCATTGTTCATGATTTTGATGTTTAAATATTATGTTCATGTTTTTATGTTCAACTCTTTATGGTTTGTTTTATTTTCTCCATGCATACCCATACTGATCATTTGAGCTCACCCTTTTTATGTTTTCTTTTCCCCCATGACTAAAATAAAGGTTTTAGGTAAGGAAACAAAAATGGGAGGATCGTTATGGGAGATGTTGAAGATCTTTCAACATGATTAGAAGTTTATATTCCATGATTCAAAAGAAACTAAACTATTACGATCCATGTGTGTCTGTTTTTGTTATGTATTAGATATTCTGAAAAAGTAATTTAATGTCCATTTACGTCAATATTTGGGACTCTACAAGAGTGTTATATGAGTGAGGTTTCATAGTGTAGAGTTATATCGGTGGGTTTTCATAATGGTGAGGTATATCAATGAGGTTTCCTACCAGTGACTTTTCTAACTAACAGTATATCATTCCAAATTCATGTCTAATGTTACTTAGCCTATCTGAACATAATGGTTTGTGGAATATGATGGATAATTAATGTTCAGTACCAATAAATTTAAGAGTAATATCACCTTTATGGAAGTGATCTCTCAAGAAATGGTGAACTACATCAATGTGTTTAGTCCTAGAGTGAGACACAATATTCTTAGAGATATTAATTGCACTAGTGCTATCACAGATTATTGAGACATGAGTAAAGTCATATCTATAGTCAAAAAAAGTGTGTTTCATCCAATTAATTTGTGCACAACAATTACCAACAGCTATATACTCTGCTTCATCAGTGTAAAAAGAAACATAATTTTGTTTCATACTACACCAAAATACTATGGATTTTCCCATTAAATGAAATGTCCAGATGTTCTTTTTCTATCCAACTTTCAACCAGTAACTTCAGCATCAAAATAACTCTTTAAATCAAATTATATTTCATTAGGATAAGAAAAAAATAAATTTATGATATGTTTAAGATACATAAAAATTATTATAACATCAAGAAAATGTGATTCTTTAGGATTAGGTTGAAATTTTTCACACATAAACACAAACAAATAATATATGGTTGACTAATAGTAAGTTAAAGTAATATTCCAATCATAAATATATAATTTGTTTAATCCATCGGTTTCCCAATTTCATCAATGTCCAACATATAGATAGTACTCATAGGAGTATCTCTCTCTTTAATACTATCCAAACCAAAACATTTTAAAATATATTTTTTATATTTACATAGATTCAAAATAATACCATTTTAATGTTGAAAAACATTGAATCCCAGATAATATTTTAGAAGTCCCATTAAACTAATTTCAAATTAATTATGCATAATCTTTGAAAAATCAGTACATAAAGAATGTTTAGAATATAAAAAAAATAATATCATCAACATAGATTTTTACTATCAAAACATCATTAGATTTTCATTTAATAAAAAGAGTGGATTTAACAATTCATTTAGTAAAACCTTTTGAAATAAGAAAATTTGTAAATCTATCATACAAAGCTCGTGGATCATTTTTCAGACCATCTAAATCATTTGAATGATTAAAAAATTGATTTGGAAAATGGGGATTAGTAAATCAAGGTGGTTGTTCAAAAAAGAATATTCAATTATAAAACCATATTGAAAATCACTTTTGATATCCATTTTATATAAATTGCAATTCAGATGAGTGGGAGAGGAGAGTAGAATCCTAATTGATTAAAATCTAGTGACAGGGGAAATGGTTACCTCATATTCTATTCCATATTCTTTATTATATCCTTGTAAAACTAGCCTATCTTTGTTTCTAACTATATGTATAGACTCATCATCTTTGATTCTCAAAATGTATTTAGTGCCAATGGTCAATGTATCCTTAGGTCTTTCATCCAATTCCCAGACATTGTTTCTTTAAAATTTATCTTCTTCTTCTTTAATAGTCATTACCCAAACTCATCATTGATTGCATCATTAATATTTTTTAGGTTATAACTGTGAAATAAAATCTTGACGTTCAACATGGTTTCTTTAATAATCTCTAGTCTTTGTCCCTCTATCAAGATTACCAATAACAACATCTAAAGGATTATTCTTTAGATTCCTAGTTTATCTAGTAAGGGTAGGACTAGAAATTTCAGGTTCTTCTCTAGGTTCAGGTTCTACAGAAGAAGATTCTAGAAAATTTCCAAAATAGGTTGTCATTACAGCAGGTTCATTGATTTTATCATTATGGTCCAGAATAGATAGATCTTATTCAATATTTTCATGTGAAGACTTAGGTTCATGTGGATCAGTTTCATCAATCTTGATATTAACATATTCTTCCACACACTAGGTTCTTTTACTGAAGACTCTATAGGCTTTTCTAGTTAAACAATATAAATTGAATATTCCTTAATCACTTTTGGATGTAAACTTATCATGATTATCCTTTGTATTGAGACTAATGTCTTTGTAACCAAAAATGATTTGGCAATTAACCTTAGGCTTCCTATTGTTCCACAAATCAAAATGGGTCTTCTTATGAACTGGTCTAATCCAGACTCTATTGATAATATAACAAGCTATATTTTCACATTCATCCCAATAATAAATTGGAAGATCATACTGATTATGCATAGTTCTTGAAATTTCTTGATGGGTTCTACTTCTTCTTTTTACTACACCATTCTACTGAGGTGTCCTAGGGGCAGAGAAATTCTGACTGTAGCCATTATGTGAGAAATAAAATTGAAACTCATGATTTTGAATCTTATTAACATGGTTACTTATTAGGGTCTTAATCTTTATGTCCACTATGGTTTTCTACAGACTTGGAATATCTAATAATGTATGAACAAGCTTCAATTTTGATGGCTATGAAGTATACCCAAGTATATCTATAAAATTCATATACTAATATATAGAGAGAGTGCTACCCATTTAAACTAAAAACTCTATAAGGTCCAAATAGGTCCATGTGATCCAACTCGAGAGGTATATAAGTTGAAACATCTTTCTTTGATTTAAAAGAAACCTTATGTTGCTTCCCCTATTTGTAGGGATTAAAAACTATGTCAGTTGAGAATTCAAGTTTAGGTTGGTCTCTAACTAAGTTATTCCTAGTCAGTTTTCAATGTTAATAAATGTTACAGTGTACTAATATTATATTCCATATCCAATAATCTTTATGAATAGAATTTAAAAAAGTAGTGTTCTATTTAGATAAAGAATTAAAATCAATAGCATAAACATTTTTTATTTCTCAAAGATGAAAATATTAAAATATTTTTAGAATTAAAAATATCAAAAGAATAATTTTCAAATTCAACATTGAAACCATCATCACATAACGGAGAAATACTCCAGAGATTATATTTAAGTCCATAAACAAATAAATATTTGGAAAGTAGAAATGAGTTAGTGTTCCCAATCTGGCCTAGTCTGATGATCTTTCCATTAGAGTTATCACCAAAGATGACATGGCCTCCATCAACTTTGACTTGGCTATTTAAATATGAGTAATCCCCAGTCATATTCCTTGAACATCCATTATCCATGTAATAAAATTTTTTTTTGGAATTCTTCATGCATGTTGCCTATAAAACAGGATTTGATGAAACATGATTCTAGTACCCAAATTCTCTTTGGTCCAGATGGGTTAGAAATCAATGATTTAGGTACCCAAATTTTTCTTATGGGTCTCAAATAATTTACACAATCAATAGATTTTGAATGATAAACTTTATTTGATATAAAACTATGTGAGTAACTAGTTGAAGAATATGAATTTCAAGAATTATAACTATCTGCATTCTGTCCATATTTAGAAATTAATCTATTTTTATTAAACTGTCTCCGTCCTGGATGATAGTATATTTCAGAGATATATTTTTCTGCCACTTTTTTTCCTAGAATTTGAGTAAATATATATTTTTCATTTGTGAATTTTTCTATGTCCTTTCTTAATTTATCATTTGACAATTTTAGTGTAGTATTTTCATTAAGCAATTGAGCATTGTTTTCCTTTTCTACATCAAGGGCATATTTAACAGAGCTGGTTAAAGAATTATGCTTTTTTAAATATTTATACGTGTCCTTCAATTCAGTAAAGGTTTCTTCCAGTATGTTACAATATTCAAATAGTTCTTCAATAGAAATTTTTTCGGATTCAGAATCAGAATCAACACTAGAATAATATGAGTTAAAATCGGGATTGTCCAGTGTTACCTCAGAAGTGTTTTTCATAAAACACATGATATCATATTTAGGTTTTTCATCCTAAGTAGAATCAAAATCCTTTGAGCAGTCCTCTGAGGCACTCAAAGTTTCTTTCATAGCTTTCTTATACATTTTGTCCTTATAGTCATGCTTTTTTTGAACATCAATTTTTGATAGTATACATTAATGTGAAATTTAATTTTTCATTCATAGAATATAATCTCATCACCCTTATCATCATTTTTCTAGTCCTTCTTCCAATGACCTTTGTTGTAACATTAAGCTTTGTAATTGTATTTTCTGAAGAATTTATTATTCTATAGATGTTCATGAATCTCCTCACTATCTGAGCCATATCAGCTTCACTATCAGATGCACTCTCATCACATCTTGAACTATCACATTCACTTTGAATTTTTCCTTTGTCTTTACTCATTGAAGAATATGTCTAGAAGGATAATTACTTATTCCTTGGTTCATCATCCTCTTAATTGTGCAATTTCATCTCTTCATCATACATCATAAGCTTACCAATTATTTCCTTAAAAGGTAGTGAACATATATCACACGATTCTCATATGGATACAGATGTCCCTCTCCATCTCTCTGGTAGACATCATAGTATTCTCATAATCTGATCTTTTGTAGTAACATCTTTTCCATGTGAGCTCATAGTGTTGACAATCTCATTGAACCTAAGACACATATCAGAAATGGGTTCATTTGGATTCATTTTAAAAATATCATTTTTAATAGTGTAGGGGTTCAGCCTCATTTTCTTTAACATTGGTTGTTCCCTCATGGGAAATAGCCAAAGTGTCCCAAATTTCATAAGCAGATTTACTAGCAGATATTCTATTAAATTCTTCATCACCTAAAGCACAGTATAAAGCATTCATTTCTTTACAATTATTATTGTATGCTGTCTTAGTAGGTTCATCCCATCTAGATCATTAAGTTTCTAGAATTTTGTATTGATTCTCTATAGTCGTCTAGATATCAAATCCAATACTCTCTTAGTGAATTTGTATTTTATTCTTCCATTGGGTATAATTTGTACCATTTATCTAAGATGGGTTGTTGGTAGCAGCAACTTATAATCTATTTCCCATAAATAGATTTTATCAAATTTATTTAAAGAGATAAAATTTAGAACTAATAGAAATTTAAGATCCTTGTGATATAACTAAAATCGAAGTTGAAAAAATATAGTGTTTCAAAAACCATTAATAAATAAACAACCCTATGATACCAAATGTTGGTTGGAGTGGATACTCAAGAGGGGGGGGGGGGTGAATTGAGTTCCAATAAAATTTCTATTAAAAATATTTCTCTTAAAATTCCCCAAATTGAATAATAAGATAATCTGTAGTGAATTTGTGATGATTGTAAATGTTCAATTAGTTTCTCAAAGATTGATTATGTCTTAGTTAATTTATTCATAAGATTAAATTAACTTTTGAAACTAACATAATGGTTCACAAAAAGTAAAAAAATAAGCTAAATTAACTATCAATGTAACTTTAAAATAAATTTAATTTAAAAGTAATTAAAAATGGAAAATAAAGTATATAATATAATTTACAATTAATCTAAGATGCATGGTAGATATAACCAAGAAGGTCAATATCAAGCTGAGAATTATTCCACTCAAAAAATTTATATAAATTTGATCCACACCCTGGATCAGGGAAAACAACAGTGCAAAGACTGTCCTGGTACTAAAACCTCTACCACAGTTCAACATGGGAAAACAAAACAATAGCACACTATCTTTCCAGGACTTACATGACATGTACCACTATCCACAATAGAATACAAAATAGTTATGGATGGTTGGTGTGAGGATTCAGAGATCCTCCAATTTAGCACATGAGACAGTGTGTGTATAAAATATATAGAGTACACACAGTGGTCAAAATGTAAATAAAAGAATCACTTTATAAATTTATACGAGGTGAGAGTGCTCTAGTGATTTGAATTGCATTGTTGGACTCCTTTGGTTTTCAAGAAATTCTTTTGAGTCCTTCTCTAGTTTATGGTTGAAAAACACAGTGTCGTTTGCTTCATTGGTTATCAGGTTTAGCCTGATCAACTTGAGTGTACGAACATCTTGTTGTAGTTTTCCTTGGATACTATGTAGAATGTGATATCATATAAAATTAATTGCTCCGTGTATGTCTATTGTTCTTCGAGTATGGATGATGCCTTTCTTCTCTGTGTTTATTCACAGCTTTTTAGCACTTTTTGAACTTCTCTGCTTTGCCTTTGATCCCCACGACACTTCCTCTTTCCCAAACTTCACGTGCCTTCTTTTTATAGCTTTTGGATCTGGCATTGGGAATGATTAACTCTTTATGGGTACTAGGTAAGGTCCCTGAAATTCCAACAACTATAATTATATACTATTAATTGCATTAAAATCATCAAATAATATAGTTGCTTAATAAATAAATAATGTTGACAAAAGTAATGTTTAGTGATCAGTGACTGGTAAGACTTTCATCAGTAGCTTTATGTTTGTAGAAATGTAATAGTGGACATTGTATTGTTGTGATCTCCTATCAGTAGCTCTTTTTCCTTATACTGGTATCTTGTTGTATCGGTAGCAACTACTATGTGTATCAGTAGCTCTATTAACCAGTTGCTCCTTCTATTGGTAGTTATTTGTCTATTGGTAGCTCGCTTGTATCAGTGGCTCATTTTGTATCAGAATCTCTGTTATGTATTGGTAGCCTACCTGTATTAGTATATTGTTTTGTTCCAGTGCTAGTGCATATCGGTAGACTTGTTCTATCAGTATCTCTTCTTCTATCAGTAGCAGTCTATATCAGTGGACTTGATCTGTTAGTGACATGTGCTTACCGGTGGACTTATACATACATATTTCTATGCATATTGGTGACCATTGCATATTGATGATTATGTCTATCAGTAGACTAAGTACCAGTAGGTTTGTATTAGTAGCTATAAGCACATCATTGACTTAACACTTATCTACATTATGAAAAACATATCCGATTGAGTTAGAATCATCTAAAAATTCATTTATCCATAGATAAACATTAATTAACATATTTCAAAGAATAATTTAATATTAAATTCATCTTGAAAATAGAATTCCATAGATTGAAAGGCTTAAAATATAGATAAAAAATAATTTGGATTATCAAAGTATGTGAAAGCATTATTGGGATTATCAAAATAGATGAGGTAAACATTTTTTATTTTAATTAATTTTATTATTTATAATATTCTAAAGTAATATTAATAACTATTGAAAATACCAACACATAAATATTAATTTAAAAAATATACTTATAATTATTATGATATAATTATATCATACATTCAATTATTATAAGAATAATTTAATATATAAATTATCGTGTGAGGCTATTAATTATTAGGCCAATTTATTATTCATAATGGTCTTGTTACTATTCATAAGGGAATGTTACCTTTTCATCAGAATAGGTTTCATAATGTCTAGAAATACCTCTCATATATTATATTATTAATTTATAGATTTTCCATTGTGATATATATGCAGGTTTGTATGATTCATACAATATAAGATAAACATTATAAGGAATGTTTCATTGTTATAATTTGGATTTTTTATAATATAAGAGGAGTAAAACACGTTATTTTTTATAATTGTGTGGTCATTTAATAAATTTATTTATTTTTCTCTTTAAATCCATGATTTATTTAATTTATAACTATTAAATAAGAACATATTTTATGTTATAATAATTTAAAATAATTTTGATTCAATTAACAAATTCAATTGTATAAATTTATTATTTATTTAAAATAATATCTATAATATTATTTACTATAAGATTAAAATAAAATATTTCTATTCCACAGTCAATTGGAATTGTCAAAAGGGTCATATAAATATGAACCAATTCAAAAGAATAAATATTAATAGAATATTTGATTAAATTTAGTTTGAATAATTTATAATTTGTCTATAGTTATATTTTTAAATATTCTCCAAATAACTTTTTACGAGTGATGGTTTTGGGATAATAATTTATTTTCACTCATGTATTTTAATTTATGTGTTATAATAAATAATATATAACAAAATGGGTTTCCATGAACAATTACATATTTTAGGGACATAAATACTTAATGATATGTGTATCTTCTGAATCACAAGTCCTTATCCTTTTAATTGTTCTATTTTTTCAGAAATTCTATCAAATATTTTCATGTGAAAATTATTTTGAAATAAATATATCAAATATAGGGTGGCGAATAATTAAAAAAAATTATATCAATCATGATGATTTTGGTATTATGCCAAAGAATTATTTACCTGGTACACCATTGTTAAATTTTCTATACTAATGTTAATATGAGAAAGTGGATATTGAAGGTGTTATTTTTAAGTGTTTTAAATTGTTGTCATCGATGTTTAAGAAAATAATATAAAACACTTCAATTTTTATATGGAATATTTTCGACTGGATATAGTATTTATAAGAATAAGACTCATAATTATATAAAAGTACTATCACATTCAGAAGATGCTGGTAGAAAAGTATAATTATATTCACACTAATTCCAAAAAAATATCAATTATATTGAGGGATAATCATTCAAGAAGATAATGGTTATCAAATTCTCTCGGAATCCGATATAGAAGATTTGATCGTATTGGTAGAACCAGAGTGTGTGTGACTATGATAAATCAATTTTGATGACTCATCTCCTATCATGGATTCTTAAAAAATCCCATGTATCTGAAATCGTGTGATAAAAAAATGATGAAATGATGTAGTGAATTAGATGATGTGGATAATATTAAAATTTATTTGATCTTATTGATAAGATGAATAATTTGTGGAATATCATATTCAAATATATTTTATTCATGTTTTATTTGAAAAATATTATTCTATGTGAGTTGGAAATAAATACGTTATAAAGGAACTGTAACAACAATTCATCATATTATTCAGATTAAAAACATGATACAAATTGGACAATGTTTGAAATTTTTTTATGTGAAACAAATTGATTGAAATATGACGAATTCAAAGAAATGAAATCTATAGAGAAACAATTATAAAAATAAATTTCAGATAATAATAAAATAATGTAGTAAATAATTTAAAAAGTAAAAAATTACATATTTTACATTTCAAGTGGTTCAAGATAAGAGATATATAATGTAAATTGATGTGGTGTCTCGAGAGCATGAAATACTAAGAATTTTAGTTTTGAAATGGTTTTGAGCATTTTATTGATGAAATTAGATTCTAAAATCATATCCAAAACTGTGTTTGAAATGAAAATTTGATGGAGTGATTAATTTTGATGGGGATTCAATAAGATTCACGAATATTTATCAAAGTCACGATTCACCTAAAATTCAAAGGATACAAATATTATGAAAAATGTTGTAGAGCGGGATGGTTTTTGGGATTTAATCTGAAACCATCCATAGGTCACCAATAAAAGTATAACATAATATTTAATATTTTATAATACTGGATGTACAATTCATATAACATAGAGGACCTCTGATGATATAGTGAGTGAAGAATTATTCTTTATTAATATTTTCATTAAGAATTTTCAATGGATTGTTGTAAATTTGAAGATAAAATATTGCACATTGTTGTCAATTTATCGTTGTATTAGTCTATGATTCAAAATATTCTTGTCTTCATAACCTAATTATCATTATTTTAGGATGGATTAGTCAGAAATGATATTTTCATTTTTTTTAGATTTTAGGAACGATGAATTAAGTGTTTTGAATTGAATTCATCGTATTCTTATATAGTTATATACATCGTATTGGAAAATAATATTTGAATATTGTATTTTATGAATTAGAGTGGGAATATCATATTGGAAAATCATATTATTTTTTCATTTCAATTTTATGAGGTTCATACCATCTTCTAGATGAGAATGTGTATAATTTTATTTCAAATGAATACACTTGTGAATATATAATAAAATAATAGGTGACATGTCATGTTACTGAATAATTGAATGACCATATTTGTTATAAGAGGGATCACACACACATATGGATGACATTAAATTTTCGTCATTGATGAAAGGGAATATCCTACTCAGTGGAATCTTTGAATTTTTTTGGATTGTGTGGTTTTGTGTCATTAAAAACCATACAAATGACAATTCTACTCTTATTGAAAATAGAACCTTGAATATTCTTTTGATTCTGTTGATGATTAATTGAATTGTTTTCAATATGGTATGAAATATATTAAATAAAGAGATTGTTGATTTAATAAAACATAAGGAAAAGTATCTGTAATTCATCCCACCCCTTTATAATGATAAATTTACATTGACTGTTCATTTTTTGAGTTGTAACAGTTCCAGTGATTTCCTTATATTATTCTTTTATAATGTAAAATTTGAATTATGTAAACATTAAATATAGTCTGGTCATTAATGGTCTGAATTATCACATCTAGAACATATAAGGATTCCATATCTTTATTTTATACATAACAATGTTATTAATGTAAAAATACTTTCTTTTCCATTTATAGATGATTAATATACTCTAACATCTATTGATTATAAGTATATTGAGAATATGGGAATGGATACGAATGAATTTTAATCATCACGTCCTAAATGTTAATTCCAAAAGTAGAATGTTATTTCTATAACAAAAGGTATATGGGAAAAATTTAATAACATATATTAATTAAATACAAAATTGAATAAATAAAATCTAGAATGTAATACGCCAATGTATAATAATTTTATGATGATTGGACATGACTCTATTGGGAACTTCGTTATCTAAGTGGTTGAAATTATTATTACTATCACATATCCTGGTGAAAAGTTAGAAGATTGTATAATTTTTTAAAAGATGATGAGAGTCATTCACAAAATGATAAATGAAAATTTTTCTTCTTTGGAAGACATAGATCATGAAGCATTATCTCTTCAGGATTTAAATAGCACTCTCATCACTTATAAATTGATAAAAAAGAATGCTATGAAAAGGAAATAATGTTGATAGAGAAATTTCCATAAAGGATATGAAGAAATAAAATACATATATGAATCTTATTGAATATGAATTTGGGGAATCCGATTCTAAAAATAAGGTATGGAAAAATATTGATTATATTTTATCAATGTTTTATAAAAAATTGAATAAAGGTACATGGAAATCGAAAGGGAAACATCCCTTGAAATGCACTTAATGGGGATTCTTTATAAACATGGCTTCTATTATTCATTAAGAAATGAGAGAATATGATGGTGATGAATATGAAAAAATCTACGAATATCACTGAACAAACTGAAAGGTAAAAGAAACTCATATTACACAAAGAAATATAGAAAATTCATCAAATCCAAATGAATAAGTTTTTTTATGTAAAAATGATCATAAAAAATAATATGGTAGAAAATATTAATCTAGAAAATAATTTATACTATGGTGTTGAAAGCACATTTATTAAAATAGTTAATAATGAGTAATTATGAATCAATTCTTATAAAGAAGAATAAATTGAACTTAAATTTCAATTGATAGTTGAGTTGAAATAATATATATGAATGCTTAGAAGACATGAAATTAAAAACATAAATTTACAATATTGTTGTTCCTCAATATGAAATTCAGAATATTTAACTAATGGTTGTATGAAGATATTAAATGAAATTGATGATTTGAAAAAATCACTTGAGGATTATAATAAATGTATTAATAATATGGATTTAATGAAGAAATATAAAGAAAAATTCATAGAACTTATCTAAATAAAATGATCTAACTTTTAATAGAATGGTAAAATTTTCAAACAATATATTTTTGATGATGGTAATATTTAAAAAAATGATAAAACTATGAATCTTCAACAAATGTTACCATAAAGTTTTGTAATGAAATTGTGTGTTTTTTTAATAAATCGGAAAGCAATGAAATCCACGTATATATACAAGAGAAAAAATATTTTAATTCATAACATACAATGAGATCTACATCTAAAAAATATTTGTTACACTTTGTATCTGGAAATGCTTCAAATACATCTAGTTCAGATAAATCTGAAATAAAACTGAAGTTTAGTGGCTCGAAAATGATTTACAAGAAGGAGGATGATAAATTTATTCACATTTAATGATAGTATGGATGTGTCATTTTAAAATAATAATTTTATGGATATTGTTTTTGTTTTGGTGAATTCATACATATAGAAAATAAATTTATATTTAATCAAAAACATATATATTATTACAAAAGTAATGAAAGGAAAGGTATGAAGGTGATTCAATATTATCAATGAATGATGAATGAAAATAATGGAATAATGAAATGTGAGAAGGTTGGTGTAAACGTTGATAATTGATTCAAATTATTAGAAATTATATTTAAAATATGTGAACAAAATTTTCAATAAGAAAATGGATGTATTTATTTCATTACATATCAACCATAGATTCATAACTTTCGGGATTTATTGATGATGAAATAATAAGAAGAATAAAATTATCTTGTGGTTGAAACCAAATTGATAACTATAAATGATATCAAACATGTATTATTGATCATTAGTGATATTCTCACACTGAATGGGATTTAAAATAATTAAAGAATGTATAATAATTTAAAAAATTCATAGTGACATTTAGCAATGATTACTCATTTAGAATCAATGGTGGTGGATCATCCATAAATTTAAAAGAATAGTTTGAATCCAAGAATATTGTGTTTATTGATCAATGAAACACAATTTGATTAGTGTTTCACAATTTTGTGATGATATTAAGAATGATATCATTAGTATATATGTTTTTTTAATGATTGGTGAATATAAAATGTTTGTTTGAAGAGAGTAATGTAGAAAAGAATTTTTTTCTGTTGGTGAAATAAAAAACTATTGTTACATGGGTAAAGTTGAAGAGATCAAATTGTGGGATAAATGGATGGTCCACATGTGTTAAAAAACATGTTCATGTTAACAATGATATCAATTCTTTGGTACTTTCATGATTTTCTAGGAATAAGATGTTTGTGTTTTACTATTTTTCATAAAGGAATTATTACAAACTCAGTGCATAATAAGTTTGATATTTTCAAAAAATATTCCTGGAAGATTAATCATTCTGATTTTTTTTAGAAAATTTTAAAACAATCTAAATATTGAGATAATAACATCATTATATTCCTCGATGATATTAATTTCATTACTTATGTTATGCATATAAAACAAAAGAAACGTGATTTGATTGTTTTGAAAAGTTTCAGAAAGAAAGATGAGAAGTAATGTTGATATTTATGAAGAAGTTGAAGACTAATAATGATTGTGAATAAAAAAGTGATTTTTTATATTTTTATATTGAAATTCAATAAAATTATCAGGATTATAGTTCCCATAACCTCCTTTACAAAATGGTGTTTCTGAAAAAAAATAATTTTAGTTTGGATGAATTGAGAAGAACTATGTTAATTAAACACATTAATTCTCATTAAATTTAGAGGAAATCCATAATAAATATTTTTTATATTCCGAATCATTGTTTCTAGATGGCTAACTCCGATATTACTCTAGAGAAAGTGAATTATAGAATGATTCCATGTTTGAAACAACCTAGAGTTTTCAGGAGTCCATGTATCACAAATAATGACAGTGTAAATAATGATAATTTTGATTAGAAAGTGGAAGATGAGATCTTTCTAGAATATTATTTAGATGAAAATGGATATAGATAATTTATTAAATAAACTGGATGAAATTATAAATTTGATTTATGTTAATGTAATTTAATTATCTCATAAATAGTAGTGTATTCTGGAAGACATGGATGTTATGTAGGGTAGGAATTATTATAAAAAAATATTATAAGTATAAACAATATTTTAATCATAACTAGTAAAAAGAATCATGCCTATCTATTTCTAGTGATGAGGTAGATACATAAAAATCATATCCAATGATGTGAAATCGTATAAAAGATCAACATATTATTAGTTGTCAACATTAAAATTTTCAAATATGAATAATAAAAAATTCTATTTCACATACTTCTATGTATTCAAAACTGGATCTGAATGACATGAATGAAATTTTCCAGTATTAGGAATGAGTGTTGGCAATGAATGAATATTTCTATATCATTGAGAAGAATGATACCTTTGAAATCATACCCAATATAGATAACTGAAACATTATAGGCACTAGATAATTTTTTTTGGAAAAATATTAATAATGAATATGAAGTAAAAATTAACTATGAAGGATTTTTATGAAAAGTGTATTCAAAAATTGAAGGTATTGATTTTGATGAATAATTTTCAATGGTGGTAATATTAAAAACAATTACAATATTTCATGTCATTACAGAATGATGAGGTATTAAGATCATTCCAATGGATTCAAAATATGTATTTTTAAATGGATATATTAATTAGAAAATTTAAATTGAACAACTTGTGGATTCTTTATTGGGAAAGATAAATCTTATGTGCATAGACTGAATATGGATTTTTATGGGATAAAATAGTCAATGAGAGAATGATATTCCAAATTGGTTTATAGATTAAGGAATATGAGTTTCATGATTGAAAGAGTTGATATAAATTTTTCTATTATAGAATTAAAAGTGTATATCAACATCATAATTTTTTTATTTTGATGAAGTTATCAATGAAGGGAAAGATAAAAGATTTTTTGAAACACTAGGGGAATAAATGAAGAATTTTTTCAGGATGTCTATTCTTGGGAAAGTAAAATACATTCATTGGATAAAATCATAAAATGGAGATATACATTTGTGTTTTTTAATAAAATTATGTGACGAAACATCATAATAGGTTTGGAATAGAAAAAAAAATTCACAATGATCTCCTTTTGAAATAATGTATTATAAATATATTTTAAGTATTAAATGTTGATCAAAAAGAGTATCAAAATCTAATTCTGTGATTATTTATCTGACAACGTCATCCCCCTTTTTTTATGTTTTTACAATATGTAGAAGATTTAACGTTCTCCAATGGAATCAATATTACATCCATTTAAAACAATTCATAGATACATAAAGGCATGATAAATGTAAAAATCAGTTAATATAGATCTGATTGTATTGATTTGTTTTTATATTAAGATATTGATTGGGGATGAAATAATGAGGATAGATGATCCAAATATGGTGGTGTATTATTTTTGGGAAATAATTGTTTCAGTTTCCATTCAATGAAATAGGATATAGTATCTCTATGTATGGATGATACTGAGTATGTTTCCTCAAATAAAGACAATAATGAACTTATATGGATGAAAATGCAATTAGAATACTTACTTGTTGAAGTAATATTAACCTTACTATTGGGTTGTGATAATCAAAGTAAAATCAATATTACCAGGAATCTAGTTCAACATTCTCATTCAAAAAATATTTATATCATATATCATTGTGTCAAATATCATGTGTAGAAAAATGAATTAAATCATCAATATGTTCTACCTCAAAATATGTTACTAAAAATTTCAAAAAAACATTACCTAATGAATTATTTTATAAACATTGATGGAACAAGGGGGTCCAAACAATTTGTCATCAGGGTTGTAGTATGTGTTTTTATCCACACTCCAATCATACCATTATATTGTTTTTTCATGGGGGGTAATGGATTTTTAATTCAATACATATTAATGCATAAATGGTTTTTTTATCATTTAATTTATAATTGTTTTATGAGTGAACTATTATAAATTCTTGGTTGAGTTTTTGTATGAAAGATATATTTTTTTCATTCTAGGAACATTGAAGAGATTAGAACAAAAATCATAGAATTATATATGAAGAAGAAGTTCATTATATTTCGTTTTGGAACAACTTGATATGTTATCAATGATTATTGTTTCTTACATTAAGTCATATAATGAAGAAATATAGTGCATAATAGTTAATCCATTACTAAGGGAAAAATGTTCAAGGATTTTTGAAACATGGTTGAAAAAAATACAATTGGGTGGAGTGTTATGAACAATATAACGAATAAGTTTATTGTTTTCAATTGTTGTCTTTTGTTGTCACAGAATCTTATGAATTGAAATAAATGTTCATCAGTTCATAATTTGACATATTTGGAATAAACATCATAATATGATGAATCTAACTCATATTGATTTAATAGGACCACATATTCTAGAGATTCTTGATGAAATGTATAAGATTATTCAAAATGAATTTGGAACTAAAAAATTTATCATATTAAGGAGGAATAATTATGAATGTAAATGGTCATTAAATTCACTATGAATCGTTTTTTTATAATTTGATCATAATGGGAGAATAAAAGTCTACATTACTATGTTAAATAAAATGTTACAATGCTTGGATGCTATCAGAGTTCTAAAAAATCACCTGTATTTTATAAAAATGTCAAACAAGATATATGAAATTATGGAATCAATTATATGTCACCGATCATATTTAAATTGATATGATCTAGTTTGAATGAATTGGAATTTTTCAAAGATCATATTCAGTATTATTAAATTAGGTTCAATTGTTTTCCGAACAATCATATTTTTTCTATATTAATAATATGGATTTTTCTAAAGGATTTGTAGAGGATGGTCATTATTTTATTCAAAAGAAAAATTAGTTCATAATCTTACTCATTGTGACGTTGTATTCAGAGAAAGAAATTGTTTGATATATGGTGAATATAATGAAATGAAAATAATTGTTTGATCATTACAAAGAGGAATTTTAATGATTAATCAACAATGTCATCATCCATTAAAAAGGATTGAATTACTTATATTTGTTTGAAGTGGTTCAGTAGAATTTATGAAGAAAATACATAGATGTGTTGCATATGGGGAGATTGAAATTATATGCATGTAAGTTTTCAATTGGTATAGATAATTGTATTAATGAAATCTAAATATTGAAATTAGATCCGGAATTGAGATTTAAAATATTTACTTAAGATGATTTTATGTTTGAATAAATTTTAGTAGGATGTATGAAGATTTAACAATGTGAATATTCACTGGAAATTCCATGGACACCACTATATTAGTGAAGTTTGTTGCACGATAATGTTTTTGCGTAATGGATAGGACTCTTCTAGTCTATTAGAAGGGCAAATTCTATATTTTGAAGTGTCTTGGGGACTATCCATGATTCGTTAAAGAGTTTTACAAATTTTATTATTAAATGAATGGTGGCATCAATGGTCATTAGTGGAACCGATGGGCATCAGTGGCACTATTATGTATCAGTGGAACTAATGGTTATCAGCCGAAATAAAGGTTATGGGTGGCATCGTTGGGTCATGCAAAGAACAAAATTTCCATTGGTAACAACAATGAGAATCAATGGAATTGATGGGAATCGGTGGAATCGATGGGAGTTGGTGCACTCTTAAAATTGAGACCAATACTGACCGCCAATGGCTGTTGCTATTGGTACTTAATGGGCACTTTGATCCCCCCCAAAGGGGGTAGCATTATTTAAATCTCTCTAGGAAATCATCGACCAAAAATGGTGTTCACTATAGGGGACTTAACACTTACCAGAATAGTGGTCACAATTGGGTCGATCTATAGCGATGGCCATTGGCAGTCTCTATAGACAAACTAAAAAACTACCCACAACAACCGCCAATGGTGGTCACTAGATTGGAAAAAAACATAAAAATTAATGACCACTACTGGAGGTCACTAACCTGGCATGTTTATTAAAACACTATTTCTGTTATTCTTCTCAAATAGTAGAATACAAGGCTAAAACCTCTAAAATATTTTTTTCAAAACATTAGAAACACCAAGATTGTAAAAAAAATTAAATTATAATCATACTTCTTCATATCCAGTTTTCTAAATAGCTCTAATATATTTCAATATTCTACATCAATAAACCTACAATAAGATACAAAAAAACAAAAAAACAATGAAAATACAAAATAGAAATATTTAATTAGTTAGCATAAATATATAGTAATAAAAATAGGATGTTAGTATGTTAGACATTAGAGGAATTTGTACAATTGGTCATTCTCCATTTAGCCAATTGTTTATTAGGCCAACATGCTAATTTGCTAGTAGGCCATTTGGTCATTAGACCAATTGGATAATATTCCATTAGGGAAATAACTTAATTGGTTATCAGGCCAATATGAAAATAGATAATTAAGAGAGTACTCCATTTGGCCAATTTTCCATTAGGTTGTTGGGTTGTTCGGTCATTGGGTCGTTGTTAGTTAGATGGGTTGTTGTTTGGTCGGTGAGCTGTTGATAGGCTGTTGGGCTGTTTTTAGGCTTTTGGGACATTTTTAGGCCATTGTTAGTTCATTGGGCAGTTGATAGACAATTGGGACATTGTTTGGCTATTGGGACATTGTTTAGCCATTAGGTGGTTGTTGTTCCATTAGGCCATTGTTCGACCCTTGTGTCGTCCTTCGTCCTCTGGGCCATTGTTCCGTCGTTGGACCATTGTTCAGCCGATGGGCCGTTGTACATCCATTGGGTCGTTGTTTGACCACTGGGTCATTTTTCGGTTGTTTGGCTGTTTCCTGGCCATTGGTCCATTGTTCGGTCGTTGGGCCATTGTTCGTCCATTGGAAAATTGTTCAGAAATTGTTGGGTTGTTGGGTGGTTGGGAAATTTTTGGGTCCTTGGGTCGTTCTATTGTTAGACAGTTACGACATTAGGGAATTTGTTAATTCAATCATTTGAGCGTTAGGGTGTTAGGGAGTTATGGAATTAGGTCATTCTGGCATTATGTATTTTTACTGTAAGGTCATTAGGGATTTGGGCCATTAGGTCATTTGACCATAAGGGAGTTAGGTATTTAGAGTGTTTGGCCATTTCATAATTTGTCAATTTGGATAATTGTCCAAGTCTCCATTTATCATATTCTCCATAAACAAATAGTCTAATTTTGCATTAGTCTATTTAGTCATAAGTAAAAAATGCTAATATTTTATTGGGGGAATATAACATTAGGAAATAAGAAATTTAGGTAATTAGGACAGTAGTCCATTTGATCAATTTCCCATTCTGTCGTTTGGACGTTAGGTTGTTGGGGTGTTAGGGTATTATTCCAATAGTGCATTAGTACATTAGGGCATTTGGCCATATGGATATTTGAAGAATTGTCCATGTCTCCATTTAGCCGATTTTCCATTTGGACAATTTTTACATTGATCCATTAGACTCAGTACTATACTCTAGTAGTGACCTACTGTTTTGCTCGTACATGATGAGATGGTTTTAAAAGAGGTTTGGAAAACCATTCGAATGTTTCCATTCAATATTTAACTATATATAGTATTGTTTAATACTAAATACCCCCAACCCCCCCTGGACAGGCCCCTCCTACCCCGCTAAAGCCCCCACACTCTTCCTGGATACCCCCCCCCCCCAAACTCCTCCCAGATAGACCACACTACGAACAACCCCACCCCCCCACCCCCCGACATCCCCCACCCCGAGCACCCCCCCCCCCCCACAACCTGAACACACACCCCCCACTCACCTGGAAACACCCACCCCACCACCCAATACTCCCCCCCAAACACTCCACCAGAAAACACCCCCCCCCCCCCCACACTCACCCAGAACATTACCCCCCCCCCCACCCCACCCCCCACCCCCACCCCCCAATTCCTTCCTGACTTCCCCCCCAGATCACCCCCTGGACAACCCCGCTTCCAACCCCCATCATCACCCCAGTCCCCCGAGAAAGAAGACCCCCCCCCCCCCCCCAAAAAACTCCTAGAGAGCCCCCCAGACAACCACCACCCTTAACACCCCCAATCATCCCATAAAATCTCGGCCCCCACCCATCCACTCCACCCACGGACACCCCCACCACCCACCCATGAAAACCCCACCTAAAATAACACCCCACGAGGACCCCCTCTCCCCCCCCACACATACATACACACTCACCACAGACATCCCCTCCCCCCCCCAACAGTGCCCCCCCAAACAGCCCCCTCCCCCCTCCACCCATCAACACCCAAAAACAGATATATTTTCAATTACTCATGTGCATGTATAAATTTGATAATTTTTAAATTATTACCAAATGTAGATTTAGTAAACATGAATCTTAACAGTCCAATAAGATAACATTGTTCATTAGGCAATATGACATTTTTTTAATTTGGTAATTTGGTCATTTGGCCAATAGGGTTTTATGCAACTAGGGAAATTGAAAATTAAGAAGGTAGGCCATTCGGCCACTCGGTCAATAAGATAATATTCTATTAGACCCTTAGGTCAATAGTCCATTTTCCCATTGGGCCATTAGGGAATTTGGTCATTAGGCCATTGGGCCAACTAGCCTAATTCCTATCCTCCAATGGGTATTAGAAGAAATTATATATCACAATTAATTATCCAATTACTAATAATATTGATACAATTTAATAATTATGTTGTTTTTAAAAATATTAAATTTTTTAATCTCATTAAATTCCAAATTTAATGACAAATTCAATATAATAAAATAATTTAATAATAAATATAAAAGAAACACACCTTGTGAACATGATGCATCATGAGTGGTCATGCCTTCCGCCTCCATCTGATGTCCTAGGGGCCACATCAAATTAAAATTATAAATATTTTAATAAAAAATATTTTATAATGTAAATAAATAAATTTAATATAAACCTACATCGTATGATCTACTAAACTATCTCCCAAACACAAAAATTCCCACAGCTTTCTATCCTTAGCGATAAATTGAACATTTACCTTCTTAGAAGTGAGAAACAGTGCCTCAAATCTGATAGCTACTGTGTCATCTATAAAATATCATGACTGACAACCTTGTTGTGTGATACTATAGAAAGAGGAATCCCCGTTACATAGGTCAAACTAGATCCATGCCATTCTTTCCCAATAATGTGATCGAATACTTCATCACATTGCATTGGATGTTATCCTTGGTCCTCTATCATCTATTTTAACTATGTTTTAAATTGATCCTATGAAAAATTTAAATATAAATTCATATATATGTTTATATACAGATTAATATATGAATAGGTAATGACTACAAGCACTTACTCAATGAGTTGCAGGCTCTGGATCAATTCGATAACGAGTTCTCATCCACATGGATATTTTATTAGTCGGTGAACCTTGATCCCGTAACTATATACAAATGAAATATAAAAATATAACACACAAAAATATAATATATAAAATTTAAAAATGAATAATAAATATATCATGTCAGATCTCAGACATGTGATGAGTCCCGAACCTGTGAGTTGGACCCTGCAATGCTTGATTCTCAAAATGGTGAGGTGATACATTCTACATTGAATTAAATCAAATATCAATAAAAATATAATTTTAATATTTTGTGATGATATATATAAAAAATAAATACACTTACCACGACTTCCTCAGTAGAACAATATGCAACTATGACCCACCACTGAGAGAGGAGAACACATCTCAGTACTTTTTTGAGAATTTCTGGGGTACCCACATTTGGAACCCAGTACTCCCTATTGATTTTTTTCCTTTATTATATTTCAAAATAATAAGAAATTTTTTGATACACACCATCCAAAACTCATTATAGACCAATTTAATATTATTAATTTTATGAAATTGAATCACATGTGTTATTATTTTTCAATCATAGGAATGAAATTAAAATAGTATTATTAGCTGAACATCCATTCAAACCCTATTTAATGAATCATTAGGTATAGAATCCCAGTCACTTATGGTCATTAGAAATTGATGTGGGTGTCATATAATATGATCTATCTAATGGATAAATGTAGGAAATTTCTGTCCCACATGATTAAATCACTTTTCAAATGGAACATCATTGGTCGTGTCAGAATTCCATAATGAAATTATATGACTAGGGTGAATCTTGCGAGATGAAGAAGTGGTTGAGTCAGATCAAGTTGAAAATAATTTTATACATAAAATGATAGATTTTAATATATATATATATTACATAAAAATTAAACAGAGTTACATTCAATCAAACCTTGACCCTCAGACATTGATGGCCCAGATGGATTATGTGTTTGTGTTGCATGTTCCCATAACATGCCTACAGTCATTAAAACATTAGTATGAGGACCATCGAATGTGTCAAAAATATATATTTGATTATTTTAAAAAAATAAAACTTTTTCATTTGTTAATAATAAAAGGGATGTAATAATTAGTTGTAAAAGGATTTAAATAAATAGAAACTTAACATAATAGAAATGAAATTATGTGAAAAAAATTAATTCACTTTTAGGCTTCTTCAAAAATGAATTTATTTCGGGGTGGTTTTTCTGGGTGGGGGAGAGGGTGTTGTCTAAGGGGGGGTTTACAGGTGGAGGGCCTATGCAGGAGTGGAAGGAGCATTCCAAGGGGTGTTTTGGGGGGTGGGTTGTTTGTTGGGGGGGGGGGCTATCCAAAGGGTGTGTTAGTAGTGGGAGGGTCTAGGGGGTTGGGTGTGGGGTCCAGGGGATGTCCGAGGGGAGTCTAGGGGGGTTTTTTGAGAGGGGTGAAGTCCAAGGGGGGTTAAGAAGTAGGGGTGGGTTTTTCCATGTAGAGGGGCTACACAGGAGGGGGTGGGGGTTTCCATTGTGGGGTTAGGAGTTGGCGGGGCTGAGGGTGTGGTTGGGATATGCAAGGGATGTCTTAGGGAAGATTCAAGGGGTGGGATGTCCGAGAGGGGGTGATTTCCAAAGGACTAAGTTTGGGTGGGGTGCCAGTGATGGGGGACATCATGGTGGATGGGATATTTAGGGGGGTGGGGGGAATCCAAAGGTGGGTTGGTAGTGGGAGGGGCTGAGGGTGGGAAGGGGCTATCCAGGGGCTGTCTACGCGGTGTTTTAGGCAGAGGCTGCCTAGACGGAGGGGTTGTGGAGGTGGGGGTGGCTTTTTTAGTGGGTAGTAGGGTTGGGATGTCTAGGGGATAGAGGGATTTTCAGGATAGTTTTGTGGGGTGGATGACTGGGGGTGTCCAATGGGGGTTTCCAGGTGTATGGGCTATGTAGGTAGGGGTGGGGTTGTCCCGGGTGTGTGGTGTGGGGATGTTATGGGGATGGGGTTTTGGGGGATGCTTGGGGAGAAATCTAGGTGGTGGGATGTCCAAGATAGTGGGGGTTGACCAACAGGTGTTGGGAGTGGGGGTAGATGTTGTCCATGTGGAGGGGCTACGGAGGTTTGGGTGGGGATGTCCTAGGGGAGTGGGGTGGGCTATCTAGAGGATGGGGGTAGGGGCTTTATGGGGGGAGTAGGGGGTGTTTCATAGGGGTAGGGGATGTGAAGGTGGGGTTGGGGGTGGGAGGCTGTATGGGGAGGTGTGTCAGTGCAAGGGAAGGGTTGTAGGTGGGGGGTTTTCCGTGAAAAGGTGTTTATTATAGCTAAAAATAAATAAAAATGTTTATGTCTCCAATTATTTTTTGGTTTTTTTAATCAATTTTTTTAATAATTATTTATACTAAAGAGCGGGAAAAAATTATACATTTTTTTAAACATGAAAATAGGCTATTCCTCAATTAATGGACACTCTAACCCAATTAATATCTTCTTCACGATGAACATAAATATGATGATAATGCTATTGGGAAACAAATAGAATAGTCATGGCTTTATCATGTTCAAATAAAAACACTCCTCTCTAAGAAATTTTACAACAACATGACATGTATGATTCAACGATAATGTAATGAAGAATACTTGTCATGCATGTGATGTAAAAAAAGAAAGGTTCATTATGAAATCATTTATTTCAGTATATCAAATAGATAAAATTCATCATTATAAACTAATATTGATAAACATTATTTCCATGCACTTTATCTACCCAATAACTATTTAACAAAACATACTTCACAATGTGTGTGTATACAACATCAATGATGTTTATAATTTGACCATAATAATAAACAGAATCACAATTGTAGCAGTGATACCACTTTTTTGTGTTTATCATTTGTCGTCATCATCTTTAATGTGAAATAAAATGCCATTTTCATATATAGATTTATAACGATGAGTTGTTATAAAAGGAACGATAGCTAGTGGGATAAATTCTTCAGTTAGAGTGGCATCACCTTACTCACTCAGGTAATGAACCTACATAATTCAAATAATTAAATAATCATTTATGTAGAATGATATTAGTAAAATACTTATAATATAATTAAAATCATTTTCTACATACAAAATAAATGAACCAATCATGAAATGGCACATAATGAGATTGTTGAATTTGATACTTAGTTACACGACACATCAATTATTTTACCTCATTAATGTGTTTCCTACATATTATAACGCGGTGTTTAAATGATCATATTCTGCAAAAAAAATATAAATATTAACCAATAAAAGATATAAGATAGTCACTTCATTAATTGTGAAACTCATGGAGTAATCAACAGGATATATCAATGTGATTGTATCCACTCGATGTATTTCATATCAAATATGGTTTCTTCTCCAAATAGATCATCATAAATCCGAGATGGATTATATAATTTTTTTTAACATCCATGAGATATTGTTAAAAAAATTATTACACTCATTTATCAAATAACTATTGGTTATTGATGCCTTTGGACGAGTTATGTTGCTAAATATCATTTCAATATATTCAGATACTGCTCAATAAGATACATACACCAGAATTGTAGTAGACCATCAAAAATTACTTCATCAATTAGTTTCACTATCATGTGATCCATAACATTGAAATATCTGGGGGGTGCTTTTTCTCAAAGTGACAAAGAATAAGTTAAATTTTGTTGTGATGAATTTTTAGAACACTCATTCATTGATTCCATAATCAATTACAACAAAAACCTTACTGATATCAATTAGCGACTGGACACCATTAGGAATAAATAATCAAAAATTTAAAATGGAATCAACTACTGATGTAATATGAGATTATCATGACTTTTTATCCCTTGCAATGTCCTACCCGTCAGATTCACAAACATTGTAATATTAGATGAGTAACCATCAGGAACCTTGAGGATCTTTAAAAAGGAATGAAATGTCCCATTCTCATTCGTAATCAGCGTATAATGTGCAGCAAGATCATTTGACTCTATTTCCCTCATCTAACTATAAATGAATATATTTCATTAAACAAATATTTTAAAAATCATAACATACATTAAAATTGTCATATTATTTTCCACCGACACCTAAAATGATCCACAATAAATTTTTACAATCATTTTTTTCAATTTTCATGACATCAGAATTATACCATAGCATATTAGTTTTCCTATAGGGGACATTGTAAAAAAAATACATTTCAATTTTAAATTATGACTATATTGTCTACCTGCACCACAAATATTAGGTAATGGATTAGCCACCGAATCTAGAAATTCATATATCATGTGGATGATTTCATCATCAATCTACAATATCATTTTGACTCCTGTCATGATATTTGGTGCATGAATGAACTCTGTAGAACCCTAAAATTTTTATATGTCCATTCTAAACTTGTGTTGAGGTTGGATAATATGTTTTTGATACTTGTATGCCCAGTTTTATGAATTTATTATGCCATTTAGATTTATTTTTTTCCAACATGGGCATGAATATTCCCTTTTTCCTACTATAGCCTAATAAAATTGTAAAAGACAAGAAGGTATTAATTTTCAATAATATATGTGCTTGATGTTTGAATGTGTCATTCATTTCTCAGTCATAATTCATCACACCATCACCCTAAAATTCATTAAACTCATCAATCAATGGATGATGGTAAAAAGAAATCATATCCCCCATACTTCTATGTCTATCTATAAAAGAGGAAATTAATATTAATTGGAGTTCATTCAAAAAAACAGACTTTAATGGATTAATACCATATGCTTCCAACCCTAGTCTAACATTACGATCATATTAAGAAAATTCAGGGTCTCTATTATTGAAATTCTTCCATGTAGAAGAGTATCATGGGTGGGTTAACATATCACTTCTTCTATTTCTATCATCCCATCAACCCCATAAATATGAATCTTTTGATGACAAAAAAATTATTTTCATCCTCTAATTTATTTGAATGATATGGATTTTCATTATGGAAATCTATTTTCATTGTTTTGTAGTCTGTCATTGATGAGTCATTTTTCAAATGTTCTCATTCCACCTACAAGCGCCAAAGACTTTACAAATATCCAAATTGGTAGTTTATTTTCTAAACAAAATATAGTTATTATCACATGTATCTATGATATCATATGTAAATCCTATGTTTTTTTCCAAATTACGAGCTTGGTTATATGACTGGAAAATCATAGCGTCGACTGGAAGAACCTTTTTCAATAACACCAGCATCATGTCGAATGATTTTTCTAACCACTGATTCAATGTCTTCAGATTCAATAACTCCACTATAAATGAAAATTTATTGTAAGAAATACATCGAAAATATAATTCGTCTTTTTCATCATAATGTAATTTATAAAACTTCCTCGAATGATGATATTCACCATATCACATATTTATCTCCCTCATCTCAACATTCTTGATGTCAATTCCTTCAGGATCCAACCCATGTACTATTTCAGTAAGAATTTTTCCATTGGATCAATCATCCTCTAATCAGAATCCATCTGAACTACATCCATATTTTGACATTGAATATATTCTTCCCTATGATGAGTCCAACTCTTATAAATTTTTTTAAATCCATTCACGAAAAGTTGATCCCTAACGGTATCTCATGTTAGTTGATATCTGTATGCACATTTTCTATATGAAAAACTCATATAGTCACCTTAAAACCCTCTAGTTAACTCAATAAATTTCATATTTCCCTTGAAATATTCTCTAGACGTTTGATTTTAATGTTTAATCAATCACCAATCCAAAAAAATATCTTTATAGAAAATATTTGCACAAGAATTCATATTACATGAATATTTTTTATCAGATATATTTAAAATAATGGCTGGCCAATTTCTTATGGACCATTGATAAAATGTACAATTGATATCTCTAAATAATATACAAGAGAATAGATAATTTAGTGGAATATAAATTCAATGTCGTCACCACCATGTGGGTATGGTAAATATAATGATGATTCTATAATCAATAAACTATATGAAGAATGAATTTTTTCTACAATTCCCTAGATTAAACATTTTTCATGAAAGGAGAATTATAACCTGTATGTGTATGTACTATATGAAAATATTAACAAAATACCATTCTTGAATGATAAACCATAGTGACTAAGCTAAATCCTAACAATATATTAACAAATATAATTTGTGATGAAAGTGACCAAAATAATTTATTGATAAAGGGTCTTCTCAAACATAGTGAAACTATATCTATGTAAAAATAATTTTTCATTGCCTCAATGATTCACACTATTATTTTTCCATGAGATATATTAAATATTAACTATAAAAGATAGCAATAAATATCTAATTTATGTAAAACTAACAAATCTATATTGAGGATAACATCAAATATATACAATTATAGAACAAAACAAATCCAGTCAATCTTCACATATGTTACTAATAATGAATATGTGGTATAATGAATTTGATTCCCCATGTAGGATCATAGGGTCCAAGACAGTGTTCCTCAAGGCCTCAAGAAGGTATACTTAAATGAAATATATTTGTTAATAGAATTAAGGGTTTGAATGTCATCAGTGTAGAAAAGATACCCTTGGTATCAATAAATAAAATGATAAATTATAATATAATATTGTCCACAAATAATGAAAAAACATAATCCATGGTAGGTATATAAATTTATATAGTAAGATCCCAAATACCCCCGTAGTGTTGGTCAAAAAAAGTGTGGGAAATAACAAAAATGTGAAAAAATATTGACCCATAAAACTAAATTCAATACCAATTATAACTAAAAACCATTCTTTTAATCATATCCCTTATCATAAGATCCATTCCCTTATCTCCCAGACAATTAAGTCTTCACTTGCATCGAGATTCCCTTGCATGGTTGGAATATGAAAGTAGTAGGAAAAAAAATTTCACTAACACATGTGAAATTGTATCAGAATTTATATTGTGATAATAAATAAATGTGCATAAAAAACACACAATCATGTTTTTAGTGGTAATGGGCTAAAAAACTGGATTCATGATAAAAATTTTGTTATCCAAAAATTCATGATCATAGTCAACCACAATGTCACATCATGATTTCCAAAACATAAAAATTCTAAGAGTATCAAGTAAAACCATAGAGTACCATCAATCCCCTTATCTATCTTAGTTAATCTATAAGGATAAAACATTTTTACACTCCCTTGGTCCTTTATATCCCAAAACTATGTCTCCAGTCATGTCCTTGAATACAATCATCACCCATTGTCACCTTAAGGGTCAAATCACATAAGTCTACCATGACCGTATGTGTAGATAAAAAAATACTATATACCCCATCATCTATCTCATTACAATCTTCTTCAAACATGCGTCATATTACGAGACTCCACCTTGTGGGAATCTGATCCAAGATGAGTACACCAGTAACATAGGCACCAATTATAGAACAATAAAATATAAAATATACAATGTACATCAGATTGAAACAGGTAATATCATATAATGGAACATCATATAATATTAATAATGACATATAGTATTGAAAATCATGTGATCAAACACAAACATGGGACCCATGGGATTTTCAAGTACACACATGTGTTCAAACCTCAAACATTTTATCATATGATACAGACACACAGAGACATGGGATAAACTCATGAATGGTATAAATAAAATAAAAACAGAACATAATATCAATCCAATAATCATATACATGGAATCTATGTTTTATGTAACATTCATATTCAAGTAAAGTCTGAAGAATTCTTACACACACATTGTCAACACACATTGTTTCATAATTCTTCATGGACACAAACCCGTATAGACATGAAATTATATTTCCACAATTTTTATTCACAAAAATAATCATATAATATTCATGAATGAAAACTTGTTTCTGAAAATATCTCAATATTAAAACCATGAAACAAAAAATTTGTCATACCTAATGGCATGAAAAATTCCGAACCAATGGGAGATGGAGGTTGTGATATGAGGGAGTGGAGGGGCAGTAGAGGGGAGCCAATGTATTAAGTTGTGCAGCAAGGGAGTGGAGAGGATAAAACGACAGTTGTGAGATAGAGGAGGAGTTAGTGAGGTGCTGGTGATGTAGTGAAGGAGGGTACGGGTGGGGAGATTAGGGAGGTGATGGGAGACGACATCGACCGGGACCAGTGGTGGAGGCGGTGTAGTGTGGGAGGTGCGCTGTCAGCGATATGGCATCAGTGGTGTGGTGTTGCTAGTGCAGTGAGGAAGGGGAGGTGGTGTAGGGGAGTTGCATGATGAGGCGATGCAGAAAGGGAGTGGATGTGTGGATGCATGTGGTAGGGTTTGGGATCAGAGGGAGGGGCGAATTATTTTTTTTAGAAGCCTTGAGGCCATTGTGGGTGGTTGCTATATCGTACCAATAGCGACTTCCAATGGCGGTCACCCATGTAAGGGTCCTTCAAAACACCAATATTCAGTACATGGTGAAAGGATGGTAATTTATGGAAATCACAGTTATCTATGGAACTAATTGGTCATCCATAGAAAAAATTGGAATATGTTCTAGGCCTACGGTTCCAGGGCAACGGTTCATGCGCGACAATGACTCCCCAATGGTGAGTCCATCCCTATTTTCCCATGTCTGTCTAGTTTTTCCCCAGAATCATATCATTTGATGTAAATGTTTATAAATACACTATTATTACCCATTTAATTCCAATGAAAGGTGTTATATATTTCAAATTGTTGGGTGACCCCTTAGTTAACATAAAATGTGGCCTTTTTCTTAGTTACACACCTTTGTGGTGTTTTTCAGTTTCTCCCCTCTTACATGTTCTCTATGTTTAAATAATATTCATCATGTCCGATAATTTATCTTCACAATCATCAATGATAATTATTAAATCCCAAATTAATTACATTTTTCTACACTGTCTATCCGCATGGTGAATCCATGATCCGACTTTTAAGCGGTTCTATATTTCATATCCCCTAACATCAAGGTCTATCCTTTTATCACAAAATGATCTTCTACCATCTTCTTTTTTCATTACATGGTGCTCATGGAGACCCTCTTTTAGAGACAAATTGTGTTCCCATTCTAGATATCTTTGCACTCATCATTAGAGCCTTCGAGTTTCCCTTACCTGCAAGTCGGGCATCCTCAGTTCTTGAAGTTTTGATAAGATATTGATCATTGATCATTCATTTATGGTTTATTTCATCAATATTTATTATGTATCATTTGGGGTGGGTATGATAATGTATCCATGGGATAGATATGAAACAAAAACATAATAAATATTATAAATGTATTTTAAAGAATGATGGGGTGTGCTTGATAATGGGATTATTTTACTCTGTTATGTTCATTTAAATGTTGTTAACTGAATGGAATTACTCCCACTAAAAATAATGGATGTTGGTGGTCCTTTCTTGCACACTATAGTAACTCTGTTTTTCTGGATAATACTATGATTGTTTGGATATAACATGTAAAACGGTTACTCATATAAACATGGTTGATTAAATTAATTCCTAATGAATATGATCTCCTTTGTGATAACCCCAGCTTCAGCAAATGGAAATAAAAAACTTTTTAAATGGTGTGGTAAAATATTACAAACTACCTTTCTCTTTTCTGCCAAAAAAATTGATTTTCTTCATGATGTTTGTGGGTTGACATGTATATGGGTGGGGTACAATATTGTTCAGTTATTTTTTGGTGGATTTGGGGATTTTTTGATCTATATGATGGGTTTTGGTTTTGTTCCAGTACTTTGAGGTATATCACAGATCAATTTAGTTGTTGTGAATTTATAAGAGAATCTGGTGTGAAATCTTAAATTGTATATTGTCTATTTTCTATCATATGATTGCCTTGGCACGTGGCATGTCATTATAGTTTCCTTATAGTGAAGGAATATTTAAATTGAATCACTTGAACATTACAAAAATTCAGGTACAATGGGGGACTGTTTTCCAGAAATGGGTTGGGCTCGGGTTGTGGTTGTTGTGTATTTGTGCATATCGGAATAGTAACGAGAGTGTTTGTGTATGGGATGGTTTTGGAACACAATGGTTGGGATGAGTACTCATTTAAATATATGTATAAAATTTATTTATTGTGTTTCTTATATGCACCCCACCCACATTGATCACTTCATGTCAAAAACCCCCATTTCACAAGGGAGGGTGTATCTTCAAACATTATTATGAGTATCTAGTTATTAGATCCTTTATGATTCCTCTCATAGGTAGCCTATGAATCACTGGGCATGTTATGACAACCTATGGTTCATTATGGAAAAATAAACATCAGGAATGGTGTATTTAGGTGGTTTTACTTGGTGTCTACGGGCAGGATTTTTTCCTAAGCTTCATCAGGATGAGGCCTATGTGTCTTCAATTGTGGCAATGGTTGTTCATGACTGGTTGTCTTTGTGCATTGTAGCGGTTCTTTTGGCCCCCGTTTTTATGAGTGGGGATATCTGTTGTTATGTTTTCCTAGTTATCTATGGGTGGTATGCACAGTTGTGATATCCCATATGGTTGTTGTTGGGGTGGATGTGGGATTGTAGTGAAACATGTATAGGAGAATTTATGCATTTGATGTCCTAAATAACAAGTGGGAAAGTTGTGTAGGGTACCTAAATTTCAAAGTGTGATTACTAATACATTACCTGAATGCACTATATGGTAAATATGCCTTGGTGAAGAAAGGTTTATAGTTTCCTTGCTATGTGATTTGTTTATATCTATTTTCTGATGGAGAATTAGAACTCATTCCTACATGTGTGTGATAACTTTGGTCAATCCCCACTGAGTATACATGTGTACTCACCATACATATATAAAACAAAATTCTGTACTTTAGGAGTAATTTGAGGATTGTGTCATACCTTACTAGCATAGACATTGAGATATTCATCATTGATGATTTATTCTTCTTTTGGTACATCACTTTGTAGTTTTTATGTACCCTTTATGACATTATTTTCAACATAAATGTAGAAAAATAGTTTTTTGTTTTACTTTATCATTCTGTATTAAGAGTTTTTTTAGGTTTACCATATTATGTCTTGATATTTTTATATAAAAATGAAATTCCTTTCATGTTATATGTGATTATATACCCTTGGTTTTATTCCCCACTTGTTTTCCAATTGAAGGTGGAAATAAGAGGACATTATCTCTACTTCAACTTGTTGAAGGAAGGGTCTTGTAGTTTGTTATACCTGTCCACATCTTGGTTAAGGCTAGTCATAAAGTAATGGTATTAGAGGGAGGTTGATATATTTGATAGAGATTGGTTTATTAATAATGTGGATTTCATGGAATGTTAGGGAAATAGTGTTAGCCAATCATGTTGAGTGAAATAGGTTATGGAAGACATGAAATGACATGGGATTTTAGGCCCCCTTATGATCTAATTTAATGACTCTAGGACAACTAAAATACCACATAAGGCTACATTTATTTAATGGTACAGTCCCATGGAATGGTACAAGCAACATGATGACTTGTGTTCTTGTGTGTTTTGGGTGTTCTGTGAAATTTAAAATGAATATCATGTTTACCCAAAATTTAAATGTGATCTTCGACAAAACTCGAGTTTTGGCATACCTTGATTACCTTATAGGTATAGAAAGAATATGTCATCCATGAGTAGTGTCAGTGATGGAGGGCCAAGAGGTCGATTTGGATGAACATGGGAGGAATAATCGTTGGGAGAAGGATGATTAGTTCTAGAATATGCTTCGTGCATTTTATTTGTAGACCCTAGGGATGTATAAGGGTAATGTCTCAAGAATAAAGATTGGGGGAAGGTTTGAGGAGTTGGTGATATCTTTCAGCTTGATCTCATCTATTGCTATGAACTATGTTCATCTATTCATGAGCAAGATGCGGAAAGAGGCACATTAGTGGTGGACTATCGATATTGAGAAGAAGGAGGATGATGATGATTCATGGATTGACATAATGTTGTAGTTCTGGGAATAATTCCATTCATCTACTAAGAAGGCCTAGGAGAGGCAATAAGAAACTCTCCCTAAAGAAGGGGATTTTGTAAAAAAGGTAGTTAGAGATGAGGTTTAATGATATCCCCCATTTCATTGTTGGCCTCTTCCCAGATGAGGAATCACCAACATGCCTCTTAGAGGAGGAACTCTAACCGTCCATGAAGTACATTGTTACTCCGTTCAATATACCGATAAACATGGATTTTTAAGATAAAGTTGGAGTGGTTGACAAGTGGAAAACTATATGAGGTGTTTCATGAGATGGGATCTAGATGAACTAGACAAAGGGTAATATCATTTGTAGTATGCCTTTAGCCGAAGGAACCTATAGGTTTTGGCCAATAGGAAGAAAACCTCAATATTTCCAGTTTCAGTCTACAGGTCCATTACCTTTCTTTGTAGGCCTATGACTGAGTTTATTTATCTATGGAATCCATAGGAATAATTTGAATCAGTTCAAAAAAAAGTGGAGTAATGTTGAGGTGGGCAGGTTCAGCACCCAACTCAGTAGTGGCTGTTTCCAGCCAGGTCTTTTCAATAGCTGAAGAAGCAACATAAAGCTCTTTACCCTCGTAGAGAATACATTGCAGGAGGAGGCCAACCTTATGGAGATTATCAAGGACATACACCATGGTGTGGTTAGGATGTTGACTAACATCTGAGGTCCATAAGATCTATGCGTGGATAGTAATATGCCACATTGGTAGTTGTCCCATCAAGGATGGATGAAATTTTTGGTACGATCAGCTTGTCTTCTATTTGCTAGGATACAGACTGATGTTGGGGCCACATCAGTCCAGTGGTGACCTTCATTTTCCACAAATAAATCCATATGATGTCATTTTTGGAATCAAAATTTTTTTTCTATAATTTATGTTATCTACTTCTTCTATAGAATATACATATTTTTAGATATGGGAATCTAGTATGCAACATTCATTTTTCAGTCAGGTTACTAGGAGGGTGATCAGTGCATGGAGACCCTTCTTTCTTTCCTAGACAATGTGTTCATAGAACAAGAAGACATAGATTTGGTGGAAGTCTCAGAGAACATCAGTGAGATCCCGAATGACTTCCATGAAGATTTTAAGACCCCACCAACTTGATGTGATTTTGAATTCGGGATATAATTACATCCTAGTTCCCATACTATCTTGATGACTCTCTATAGGATAGAACCTGCTGAGTTGTGTGAGTTAGAGATACAAGTTGATGTCCTGATGAAGAATGGTTTTATCCAAACAAGTGTGTCACTATGTTGTGCTTGAGTGTTCTCTCCAAAGAAGGTAGACAGGGCTCTTAGGATGTATATTGATGAACTCGTGCGGAATCTGGTGATAGTTAAGAACTGTTACCCCTCCTAGGGATTGACGGCCTGTTTGACTTGTTGAAGGGAGCATTTTTGTTCTCTACGATTGACCTACAGTGGGGATATCACTGGTTGATGGTGAATGAGGGTTACATATTGAAGACTTATATTAGGTGCAGATATGGCCACATTGAGTTTGTGGTCATGTATTTTGCAATTACAAATGAACCATCAGTGTTCATGGGAATCATGATCTCCATCCTTGAAGAATAGTTGTACTGGTTATTATTCTTGTTTATTTATGGCATCCTACTCTACATATTCTTAGAGGATTATTACAACAAGAATCTAAGGATTATATTGGAAGACCTCTGACACCATGATCTCTAACAGAAGTTGTCCAGGTGCATGTTCTAGACACAATAGGTTCTCTTCCTTGGGCACATGGTTTCCCAGTAGTGAATATAAGTGGACCATCGAAGGATGAGGTGGTATTATCATGGGAAGAACCCATGCACGTAGAATATTTTCATAGTTTATTATGGAGGTAAGGTTACTAATAGAGGTATTTTCACACCTTCATTCAAGTTATATCACCTTCAAAAACCTTGAACAAAAAATACCAGGCCTTAGTTTTGAGTGAGATGTGACAGAAAATTTTTATTTATGTGAAAAAAAATCTAGAATGTTCTCCAATGCTATGATTGTAAGAGAAATTTGTAACTTTTTGAGGGTTTTTTGATGCTTCGAGGAAAGGTATAGGATGTGTAATGATGCATCAGTGGGGGGTGATCTCTTATGGGTCTAGGAAGTTACTTCTTTATTAATATAACTCTACCACCCAAATCCAAGATATTCTGAGGATTGTGTTTGCAATAATTTTTTTGTGGAATTACCACATTAGAGAACACATTGTGGTCATTATATATCACAAGATATTGAGGTATGTCTTATCCCAGTAAGACTTGATCTTGCTATAAATGATGAGGAGGGAGTTTCATCAGTAATACGACTTTGATATCTCATACACTAATGGTAAGGGTTATGTTGAGGTCAATTCCATGTGAAGGACGTCATAGAAAGAAGTAGTTCAAGAGTTATCAGGTTCATGGAATCCAATATAGGAGTTGGCTACATTACATCTGAGCATGATAGTGGAAGATAGTAGAGGGTGTCTATTTCATATGAATTTGTATCCTTTCATGGTACGACATGTGGAGGAGTCTCATTGGGGATACATAGAGGCTATGTTGATTCATGATTGTGTTAGAAAATGAAATTCTCTAGAAGTATGGTCAGAGTATGGTCAAAATAGAATGATATATCATGGAGAGTGGTTTCTCACAGTGGAAATGCACGAGAGAGTTCTCGGTGAGTTCCATAACTCACTCTTGGTGGTACACCAAGAATTTTCAAGGAAATGCTTGGGATTGAGGGGTTATTTTTGGTGGCTCAGGCTGATGTGAGAGGTAGTGAGGTCTGTGGAAATGTGTCTCATCACTACTGGAAATACAACCTTTACCAATAGTTTCAAACCATTGGCAACAACAAGATAATTTTTGGAATAATTTATATCAATGGTTATCCAAACTATAGGGATGTAAGTTGTAGGTAATCACATTTTAGAACTATATCTAGAAAATGGTTTTTATATGTTAGGAAATCTACCTTATACCAATGGTTATGTCAAACTCTTTGTAAAATTTTTTCACAAATGGTTTGAAAATGTTGGTAAACATACTATTCCAATAGTTTCAAACCATTGTAATATAGTTTCCCATATGATTTTACCAATGTTTTTTGTAAAAAAGTTTTATGTTTGGACATTTCACTGTATCTGAACAGTTTGTAAACTATTGGGAAAGTGTTTTTACCAACAGTTTATTACTATTGTCATAGGATTAGCTATGAAATTCAAGCAGTATCTTGTTGTAGGATACCCTATCACCATATCCAGCTTCCCAACTCAAATTACCAACAATACCCACCTAAAAATAAATATAAACAATTAATTCATATATATTTTACATATAATGCACCCTGTGACTATACACATACAAAATTAAAACATAATTTATAAGGTAATTTCAAACATAGCTAATTGATTTAGAATTAAATGAAGAATTGAGATGAAAATTTCATGTGAAATCCAGAAATCAATTCATAATTCAATAATTATTTCAATAAATACATAATTGAATTATCAATTACTAATACATTACATAAAATACTGAATACGTAATTATATGTGTTATGCAGAATTAAGAGTAAATAAAAAAATTCATATTATATAACTCTAACAGATTTAATTCAAGATTTAGAATCTAATAACCCCAAAATAAGGAAATGGATAAATGGATTCATGAAAAATCAAATATAATGTCTTATGGTTTGGATAGGGTGTCTTTGAACATAGTGATGACGATAATGGGTGTCTGTCAATGAGATTTTGTAACTTATGGAATTTACTTGTCCATGGCGTATTAAATGTCATCTGTTTTAGAATAGGGGTAGGAGTTACTCACATGGGAAGTGGATTTTGTGAGGATGGATCATTGATCATTATGGTAATGTATCAATACAATATGAATATGTTTGGTCAGTTTTCTGTATTCTAGTTGTTTTTACTTAAAATGATGACCATTTTATACAAAAGACAAACACATCAAGTGATACAGGGTACACCATGCCTCAGATTGAGGCAAGGTTGACTCGTACATGTCACATATGACCCATGGGTCGTTTTCCTAATGTATCAAGACAATATGAATGTGTTTGGTCAGATTTCTATATGCCAGTTTTTGTTTTCACTTATAATGTTTTCCCATTTCAAATAAAAGTGTGACACTTTTTGAGGTACCAGCCACACCAAACCTCATATTGAGGTGGGGTTGACTCTTACACATCACAAATGTCCCATGGATCTTTGTTCTATATATCAACACAATCCAAATACATTTCGTTGGGTTTACATAAGCTAGATTTTTTTACATAAAATAGTGTCCATTTAAAACAAAAGAAAGACACTTAGAGTGATAACGGCCCCACCATGCATCGGATTGAGGCTAAGATGACTCGTACAAATCAAAAATGACCCATGGATCATGGAATTGTAGTATCAATAGAATCCGTATTTGTTTGAATGGTTTTCTATATGATAGTTTCTATATGACAGTTTCTGTCTTCACTTAAAATGTTGTCGATTTCAAATAAATATGAGACACGTTGAGTGGTACCAGCCACACCATTCTTCGGATTGTGGTAGGGTTGACTCTTTCACATCCAAAATGACCGATGGATTCTTGTACTAATGAATCAACACAATACGAATAAGTTTTGTCAGTTTTTCATATGATAGTTCTTTTTACATAAAAGTGTGTCAATTTTAAACAATAGAAAGACACAATGAGTGATACCAGTCACCCCATGCCATAGATTTGTGATGGGTTGATTCATATATGTCACTTATGTCCCATGGATCACTGTCCAAAAGTATCAACAGAATCCTAATTGGTTTGGTCAGTTTTTTTATATGACATATTTTGTTTACTCTTAAAATGTTACCCATTTCAAAAAAAGTGATACACTTTGAGTAGTGACAGCCACAACCTGCCTCAGATTGTGGAAGGATTGACACATAAACATCATAAATGAACCAAGGATCCTTGTTCTAACGTATCAACATAATAAAAACAAGTTTGTTTTGTTTTCTTTATTCCAGTTGTTGTTTTTACTTAAAAGGGTGTCCATTTAAAACAAAAAAAAGACACTTCGAGTGATAACGGCCACACTGTGCCTCAGGATGAGATGAGGTTGAGTCGTACATGTCACATATGACCCATGGATCATTGTAGTAATGTATCAATACAATATTAATGTGTTTTGTCAATTTTCTGTACGGATGTTTAGGTTTTGACTTAAAAGGTTGTCCATTTCAAACAAAAGAAAGACACTTCGAGTGACACCGGTCACACCATGCCTCAGATTGAGGTAGGATTGACACTTACATGTCACATATGTGCCAGGGATCGTTTTACTAATGTATCAACTGATCTGAATGCATTTGGTCAGATTTTTGTATGCTAGTTATTGTTTTAATTTAAAATATTGTCCACTTCAAATAAAAGTGAGACACATTGAGTGGTACCGGCCACATCGTTCCTTGTGTTGTGGTGGGTTTGACCCGTACACATCAAAATTTAACCACAGATCCTTTTTATAAATTATCAAAACAATACGAATAATACTGGTTAGTTTTGCATATGCCAATTGTTTTTATATAAAAGGTTGTCCATATCAATCCAGAGATAGACACTTTGAGTGATACTGGCCACAACGTGCCTTAGATTGATGTGGGTAGACTCATACACATAACATATGACCCATGGATCATTTTCCTAAAATATCAACAAAATCCGAATGCGTTAGGTCAGTTTTCCATATGTTATTTTAGGTTTTTACTTAAAATTTTGTCCATTTCTGATAATGGTGAGACACTTTGACTGGTACCAAGCCCACTGTGCCTCAGATTCAGGCAGGTTTAACTCTTACAAGTCATAAATGGCCAATGTATCGTTATGCTAAGGTATCAACACAATCAGAATTCTTTGGTCTTTTTTTCCAGGTGTTTGTTGTTTTACATCAAACTGTGTCCATTTTTAACTATAGATAGACACATTGAGTGATACCGGCCACACTAGGCCTCAGATTGAGGCAGGGTGACTCGTACACGTCACAAATGACCCATAAATCATTTTCCTTTTGTATCATTACAATAAAAAATCATTTTCTTAGTTTTCCGTATGCTAATTGTTGTTTTTTCATAAAATGTAGTCCATTTCAAATAAAACTGAGACACATTGAGTGGTATTGAACACACCGTGACTCAGATTGAGGCATGGTCGGCACATACACATCAAAAATGACCAATGGATCCTTGTGCTATAGTGTCAACACAATATAATTCTCCCAAGAGTTCTCAAGGGAGGATCACATTCCATCCTTGGGCATTGTGAATGTTGTGAAGTGCAGATTAAAGATTCGGGTGAGTCTAATCCTCTATTTTCATCAACTTTTTTTTAGGAATTTCACTCTTCTATCATCTTCCTTTGAAGTTATAAAACACTCTTTTCTTTTAGGATTTAGGGTCAATCTTGAAGTGAAATTATATTGGGATCTGAGAAGCCGAATTAAGATTGTGATTGTCTCCAGAATAACAGTTGGTGGTCCTTATCCTTTTCTGAATTGTCATGATGTTTTATATATTTTTAATCACTACACACCCAATGTTGGGGTGTTCGGTCGGGGGTTGTTCGGGTCCAGGGAGGAGGGTGCGGGGAGGGGGGTGGAGGCCTGGGTCCTGGAAGGAGGGTGTGGGGGTTGTCCAGTGTCCAGGGAAGAGGGTGGGGGGTTTTCCAGGGTCTATGAAAGATGGGGGGTTTCTTCGAGTCCAGGAGGAGGGTGGGGGCTATGTAGGGGGTTTGTCTGGGGTAAAGGGAGGAGGCTGGGGGGCTGTCAAGGGGGATATTTAGGGGTCTATCTAGGGGGATTTACGTTGTCCACTGAGGAGGATGAGGCTATCTAGGGGGCTGTATGGGGTCCAAGGAGGAGGGTGGGGAGGCTGTATGGGGTGATGTCTAGGGTGATGTCTGGGGCATAGAGAGGAAGGTGGGGGGATGTCTGGCGGCTCTCTGCGGGGGGGGGGGGGGGGGGGGGTCACTAGGGTCCATGAAAGAGGGTGGGGTGGCTATCCGGGGTCCTGGGAGGAGGGTGGGGGTTGTCCGGGGGGGTTGTCTGGGGTCCAGACATGATGGTGGTGGGCAGTCCGGGGTCTATAGTGGGGGGTCGAGGGCTGTTCAGGGGATGTCTGGGGTCCAGTGAGAAGGGTTGGGGGGCTGTCCGGGGGGTTGTTCGGGGGGCTTCATGTGGGGATATCTGAGGGTATGTCCCGGGTTCATGGGATGTTATTCACATATTTTCAAATAAAATTATTTCTATGATAAAAAAGAAATTTCATTATATCCAAATCTAATTAGACCACAAAATAGGTGGATTTTACAGAAAATCTTTAAGTCTTGTTTTATTATTTATAGTTAAAAAATTAAAGATAATGTTACCTACCTAATCACACATATATTCTGGCATAACATATCAATAAAGATCATGGGTCAGTAATATTAGTCAAAAAATGTAAAGGATCAATATGTCCCTCGTCCCCATCACTACCATCACCATCATTGTGACCCTCACCCTCGTCTTTATCATTATCCATGTCATCATTCTCACCCTCCTCTTCTCCCTTGTACTCAACCTCATCCTCCTCATCGCCCTCCTCCTCCACCTTGGCCTCCTCCACGCCCTCCTCCTCCGCCTCGGCCTCCTCCCCGTCGTCCTCCTCTGCCTCAGACTCCTCCTTACCATCATCTCGACCACCACTAGAACTTACACCTATTGCACAATATATAGAATGCATCGATGGAATATATAAATCATAAGAAGTGATATCCTATGGTGTAATTGTTGGACATAAAACATTAATCAACTTCATAAATGTGGTGTTTACCTAAGAGACAGTTTTACAATCTCTGGGGCCCTTTTTTCAGCCTATTCCTCATGTGACTTAACCTATTTCATCTCGGTGGCAGTACAACTTGTACCTATTGAGGGATAATACCTACTCGGAACTATACTCTTCCCATTTCGACAGCGTACTCTACTAGGGTTCTTATCTCCCATCACAAAATGTAAGTCATCATTTGGCCCAAAATTATTAGGGTCTGGGGCATCAAGGGCATCTAAAGCAGCCTTTTAAAAATATAAATATATTATTAAGTTACCAAATAGAGATTAAAATTTTAAATCTACAAATTAAAACATACAATTTGATGTTATGTCGGTTCAATAACTGCATATCCATCTTTCTTCTTTCTACTAGAGAATAAAAAAATTTCCAGAGGCACACATCCTTATATATTCAATTTATTCATCTATAGTGACATTGAATATAGGAAGACTTAATCTAAAAAAGGATACCAAGGAAGTACAATAATTTCATAATAAAAATTATATACCAACTTTATCTATCTAATAAATTATGGAGGATGAAATAAAAAGTGCAAGTCGTAAAGAAAGATTATAAACTGTCAGACCTGATGTCTCTAATGATGTGGCATCATAGTATGTCCAAATGTGTTGATGTATTTATTAACATAAATTTTTTCATTCATATAGATGAATTTATAATAATTTTCAATAATTAGTATTAACAAAAAACATCAAAATTATCATTTATATACTTATAATTTTATTAATACTTTAAATTTTCTAGTCGTCCAATGAGAAATAATTTGTCTGTACTATTCTAATGGACAATCATCTATGACAGGGCAACCTATAAATCTGTGCACACTCTATCACACTATACAATGTACATCACATACTTATAAACTGCTCAATGATCTCATAAATCCGTTAGATGCGCTTCCCATGCACCATCACTGTCAGGGAAATTAAACTGCATCTGACACCAAATTATTAATTCATATAATTAAAAAATTAATATATTTCATTAAAAAAACATATTTCTGTACTCATATATCTTCCCATTCTGTATCTTTGACTTCATTTGGAATCTATATCCATGAGATCGGTCTGATAGGAATGATGTCAAAGTATTTGGCAATTGTTGCCCAAAAACACTGACATTGGTGCCCTGATTTTTCAATCATCTAACTATCTTCATTGTAGTCCACCAAAACCTATTTGTGGCGATTCCACACCTCACACATACATGTAAACCCGTCCCCTACCTCCTATAATTAGATGTATCTATTATGAAAGAAAAACAAATATTTTATCAATAATTTTTTTAATGAAAATAAATAATGGTGTAATAATTTGTTAGGTTTTTATTTGAATACCTCCAGTAGTCTGATCAATGGGTGCCGATGGATCCCCATAAATGAAAGGAAAACTCTTTACGGTTTGATTGAGACCTAATGTATGATCTGTATGGATATGCTCTAGTTGAGAAGGAGTCGAATAATATGGAATATAAAAGCCCGGAGTGAATGAAGAGGAGTAAAAGAAGATGACATGGATGGCAGGCCTAATGCCAGAAGGGGAGTAAGATTCATCATCAGATATGGTACAGACTGGTGAGTAGGGTCATGTTTAAATGGTGATGAATACATGGGATGCCAAAATATCCCATGTGTCTCTAAAAACACACCGGGATCAGAATGTGGGATGTATGGTACATCAGTGGGAGGTGCAGGGTCACATTTGGTACGCCAACTAGATCGTCTAGCTCCCATACCAACCATCTCGTACGAACACCCTGAGTATCGGGGCCACTACTAGGTTTCTCATCAAATAATTATAACCTAATTGATGATTACTGAAAATATTATTGAAAATATTAATCACATGACATTATATACTATTTAAATAAATATATTTAAAAAAATACATAATGTGGTCACTAGTGGTGGAATTACCAACTCAGTCATGGGACTATTGTTGTCTATAATTTGCTTTTGTTGCCTCTATTCAATATGTTTCATTTTTTGAATTTTAATTCAAATATAGATGTGTATAGAAAAGGATAACAATTTTGTAACCTGAGAAAAAAAATAAAATAGAGGGAATAGTGGGATTCATGGATATTTTTACTATCCATTGTTTTAATTGATCTTGAACAAATATATAATGAAGTCAACAAATCATATAATATGTAATAATGAAATTTAATTTTTAGTAGGATGATTATTTACTAAGTGTCATCAGTCAATTGAAATCATGGAACGTTGATTCTACCTAATTAATATGTCACAAAGAAATTGTAAAAATTAAATAAATGTAATTTATATAGGTCATGTAGATGATGTAGGATTCAATACATGTTTTGGAGAAGAATAAAAACCGTCATGTTAATTACCTGGTAAAATGATAAAGAGAAGTCTGGGAGTCATACAAATTTTATACAAATCAAAGTTGATGTATTGAATTATTCACCATGTTTGAAATTTTTGTTTCCTAGGTTTAAGTACATTTCAATTACAAATTAGAAAATGCAATTAAGAAAAAATTTCAACCAATAAACAATTAAAAAAACATAATGGTCAATCAAGATACAACATATTTTTAATCAATATTAAATAAAAATTATTATAACAAACCTTAATGACCAAACTCGAGGTAAACAAAAATATTTGAGAAGATGAATGAATTATTTTTTATATTTCCTACCATAACATAAGGTTTATAGTAATTTCTGACAATTGAGCTATTGGAGTCACCAAAAGAAATAAATGAATTGGTTTCAATGGCAGTAAGGATGGTGTCAATTCCATCATCACCATCATTGAAAATATGTCTTGCAATTACATCAACTATGGAACCAAATTCAGGTTGAAGTTGGCATTTGACATAAAAAACATGTTTTTCCATTGACGCCTATACATATGGTTCTTCGATAGCAAGAGTATGAGTCATATAAATTACATGAAATCCACAATCATCAATAAATGTGTCATTACTCTTCATTGAATCAAAAAAAGGAATTTATTCATCGTGACTCATCCATGAGAGTAATAATCCAATATTATTATTTTTTCAACCACTTAGTAATAACCCAAACTTTCAAATTACTGTCTACTATCTGATGCATTGGCATATGAATCTGTTGTGGAAATAACCATATCATGATCATGTTGCGTTCTAACGTTCTTTGATCGTTCTCTGACAATAAATATGTACCAATTGATAACAATTGATTTACAATCACGAACCATGGTATTAGGACCAAAATACAAATCACTTATTTCCTTAGAGATAGAGGAAGAAGGAAAACTATATAACTGAAATGTAAATGAATATTAATCAAAATTAATTATTGATTTAATTAATTTAAATACTAAAATTTTTAACTTCGTTTTTATCCATGAAGAAAGCTCCTTGCTATGAAAAGTCTCCCTCCTTCTCAATGACAAAGAATGATGCATTCAATTTATCACTATTTTATGATCCCTATAGATAAAAAATCAATAGTTTAACTAATATATATATGATATACATATTCAATTTAGATACCTGATGTAGTCAATGAACAAATCACAATTGAACAAAATTGTCGGATGTTCTATATCCCACTCTTCAAGGCTTAATGTCTTCAATGAATAGGATCTAAAAATTCCTCCTGTTTGAGGAAGTGATGGAAAATGGGTTCAATTTTATCATACTATTCTTTTTCATTTCATGTTTGTTTTTTCATTCTTGGAGTTTGATCAGGAAAATACATGAGAAGAAATCCATACATTATTGAGCCAAGTAATCGTTCACGATAAAACCTTCGGAATGATTCCTATTTCGGACATAAGACATTAATGTGTACAAATTTCTTTCAGTTGGATACATACAACCAAAAGAAAATGGTCCTCCTAGAAGTATTCCAGTTTGAATATGGAATGTCAGATGTAGTATGCTTGTGAAAAATGATGGAGGAATTATTTTCTCCAACTCATGCAAAATTAATGGGGCATCTATCAAAATTGTCTACAATTAAGTCTTAGACAACTTCTTAGAACCAGGATATCTAAAATATGGAACAACTAATTAACAGTCACCCTACATTATGGGAAAAAAGATGATGGATTGCTATTGGTATCATCTCATGCAGAAAAATGTGCTAATAAGGAGTCTTCAATGATTTTATCATCAGATATATTCTATTGACCCGTATAGATATGTTTCTTGAATAGCCATAAAAACTCTAATAGTCATTAGTACATCCAAAAATTGTTTTTTCTATAAGTGGCATCACATAAGAAGCATATGAATCTTTCCATTTATTTTCACTGATACGCACGTGATGAAATTCTGGTTTTAGGACACAATCCACCATGTAACACAAAGAAAGTAAAACATATTTTTTTTTTCTATAACATTGAGATGTATTGAAAGAAAATTTCACATATATTCTTTTAAATGTTCATTACGTCTAATAAATGACGTAACAAATTGGTTGACCAATATTGCAAATGAAAAAACAGACTCCTCTTTCTCCAATTGTAATATGTTTCATTTGAAACATTTTTTCTCTATCTAGATTACATTTTTCCCTTCACAAATGAAAAACTGAAATCATTTAATTCATTAAGAAAATGAGTTCCATACATACGCCAAGGTGGATCACTAGACACTATGGTATTATCAAATCTTCGAAGATTAATTCCATATGGATGGTCCATTGGAAAAAATATTCAATATCTCATAAAGTTGAAACTACAGCGATGTTTTAGTCTTCTGGATAATGTATTCTTCATACAAACAGGACATAACTATTTTCCCTACGTGGTCTATCAAGAAATAATTACATAAGACAGAAAATCATTGACAATCCAGATAAGCACAACACACATATGAAATATGTCTTTCAAATATGCATTATATGTGTGCACACCCACATCCCATTAATGTTTCAACACTTTTAGTAAAGGTTTCATGTATAAGTCAATATCATTGCCGAGATTAGAAGAGCTTGATATGAGTATACTCATGAATGTGAAAGGTTCTTTCATATAGAACCATGGAAGATGATTATAAATATATATAAAAACTATCCATTTTCTGTGCGACGTGTGAATCTTCTCAAATAGATTAAAACCATCACATGAAAGACCCAGCCTCACATTATGCATTTCCTCTGCAAAATTAGGATATCGAGCATCAAATCGCTACCATGTAAATCCATGTGAAAGGTAATCCAACTCATAATTAGCCTTCCTTATCTTGGTATCATGCCATATAATTTTTAATTATATTTAATTAGATATAAATAGATTCTAGTGTTTGGGGATCAATAAAAAGTGCCACATTACTTTCTGTGTCATTAGTGATGGTGTTCTATTAGATTTTGACTTCTTGTGGGATGATCCAAATTTTATACAATCATTTCGTTCAGAAGTTTCCTCCCAGAATAAATAGCAATCTTTTCGGGCAAGCATGAATTTTGTTTAATAAAGATCCATGTTCCTCAATTAACATCCATTCCATATATTGGTTTTAGGGAATATTTCCATCATCTATAATAAAATCCTTCAATAATGTTAGAATTTAATTTATTTCTATATTATAAATCCCATACATAGTTTTCCCATGATGAAATCAGATTAAAAATTCCAGCATTTTCATTTTATCACACTGTCGTTTACTAGAGTCATGGCAACGCTATTAACAATTTCCACCCAGATAATATCATCATTTTCATTAGATGCATAATCTATACTATTATCAATATATTCTTGAGTATAAATCCATTCTTTCTCATGATAAAGAATAAAAATAAAATAGTCATCTAACAAATTATCTTTTCAAGTCCATTCATTTCGATCATCAGTAATTTGAGATTTTATTTTCTCACCATTGGGGTACCAAAAATATTATTAATAATGAAAACTATATTTTGTTATGTGGTACCTGAATTCTTCATGGCTAAACCATGGTCTACCAACACAATTGGAACATGGGAAGTGTATGAAACCACTTTCTGAAACATTGTGAAATGGAAAATCTAAAAGGATCTCCAAATTGTATGGAAAATCACATGAGATCTGATCTGATTTGTACATCCAATATCTATCCATTATGTAAAAAGAATTGTTATATGTCATTTTTACATAATAAATTAAATAATATTGATTTTTAATCGAAAATATTTTTATGTAAACGAAAAAGGAAAGAGTTTCTAGTTGATGTAGTGAACTATCAAAACAATGTAAAGTTATACAAATATAGTTATGTGTGCCTAAATTTGAGGTGAGATGTGTTTTTTTATTTTTTCATTTATCACAAACAAGAAGACACCATATTACTGATTGGATATTGTTCATGATATTACAATGTGAACGATTTTCCTGAAAGATTCAAAATTTGTAAAGAGAGTTTTTTAAATTTGTTATTAATGCTACAAAATTGAAATATTGTGAAATGTTAGTACATTTCATAACACCGAAACTAATGTGAATAGAATGTACAATATCAAACAACTAAAAAGAATAAAAAACACCTACCCACTATCCAAACCATCCCTAATCCTTGAAATGTATCATCCTTATAACCATTACCCACATATAGAAAATATGACTAAACACAAAATTTACCATCATTGAGTGGGGAAACAACATAGAAGCACCTTCATTAGTCGATATGATTCACTAACTTCATAAAAAGAGTGGCTATGAAGACTTTAAATCAAGTTGATTCATATAATACTTACACTTGAATAGTGAAAAGAAAATAGAAAACAAATCAAACTACAATTATTGGTTATGCCATGCCACCCAAGTAACCACCCAGTTTATGTCAAATCAAAATAGATACAATGAATAATATATGAAAATCATTAAAACAATGTTATGCCTTAAATATTTGGAGTTTAGAGCAAACAAATTGACTGAATTCATATGTATTTATAGGGAGGAAGGTGTTCCTAGGATTTTTAAAGAGATAGGCCTATAGTTTAGAATCCAAGGTGGACTTCTCCAAGGCTTCCTAAATAATAATCATTATGAATCCAAGGTAGATTTTACCCATGTATTTTAATCAAAATAATCATGAATGTAAAGGGGTTTTCAAATTGGATTAAATTCAATGTTTTTAACATTAATCCTTGGTTGGTTTCTTCGTGGAATCCCAAATCATTAATCAAATAAAATGTACTCAAAAATTAAAAAAATATTTCATTATACTCATTTTCAATAGGTCTCATATAAGAGGCACATGCCTCAGGTCCCAGTATGTGTTATCGGCATCCAAAATCATTAACTAATATTGAATAACTCATTTTTGGAACCCCTATAGTCATAACTTTCATTACCCAATTAGTTCCCCATGTCATGCACACCCCATGGGTTGATAATTTTAGGCTTCTACATTAATAGGGTTTTCAGAAAATGTAAAAAGGATTAATTTCATAAATTATAGACCAAATCATTTATTTTTAAATTTGAGATTAATAATAATGAATGTAAACGACACTAAACTTCATAAAGAACACAAAACAGTGATACATTTAAGGGATTATTTATAATCCATCTTTTATATACACACAAACATATACCAATCAAGTATTAGACATTGATTCAATATCAAATAGTGTATGTCAAAAAAAATTCAAAATCCATAGAATTATGGAATAATAACATGATCATTATAGATAGTGAATGAAATGGATAAAGGTTGAGACTAGAAGCACATCCTTATAACTAGCACATTGATGGGATGAACAACACTAGAATCAGATAAGATACCTCAACTCACCATGTAAGGTCAATGAGATTGGTAGACAACACACCAACCATGTCAATTACATCAATTATGGTTTCTATGTATGTATTTTAGAAGAGGATGAGAGAGTCTAACCTGGATGGGGGTGTTGCAGCTGATCGTATGGAAGACCTCAGGTTAGGGTTCACCTGCGCGGGGCCTTCTGGAAATCAGGGGAAATGCAGAGTTATCTGCTTCTGTGTAATTGAGGGAGGGTTGTCTGTAGGGGTGGCAGGGCTATCCAGGGGGTACAGGGTGTCTAGTAGGTGGGTAGGCTCTCAACGAGGGTGTAGGGGCTATCCCGGGGGGTGGGGGTGTCTAGGGGGAGGGAAAGATGTCTATGGGGGGGGGGGTTATCTAGAGGGTATGAGGCGTATAGGGTGTGGGGATGCCCAGGGGGTGGGGGAGTTTCCAGTTGGTGGGTGGGTTATCCATGGGGTTGGGGGGCTGTCCATGGGGTTAGAGGGTGTATAGGGGGTGGGATGGCTATCCTATGGTGTGGAGGGGTTGTCTAGGGGGTACGAGGTGTCCATAGGGGTGGGAGGGCAATCCACGAGGGTGTCATGGTTTTCCAGTGGGTAGGGGGTGTCCTAGGGCTAGGTAGGCTATCCACAGGGGTGTGACTAAGAGCTAGGATATTTAATTGGGTTTTCATTCATGATATAAAAAAAAAATGATGGATGTTAAGGGTTATAATCGAAATTTTTAGTGAAAATTCAATTTGGTAGGACTAGGGACTTGATAACATGATGGAATCAATTTTTCAATTGGGAAAATGATGGGGAATTGGATTCTAAATGGCTCCCAAAACCTTCCAAGGATATATTATTTCTAGTAAAATGTGTTGTGGGAGATGTAATTCATCATATATAGTTGATGTCACTTTTAGATCATTTGATTCCTTACTCATCAAGATGACTATAACTGACACCAAAAAAAGAGGCCCAAAACCCATCCAGATATCTAGAAGTGATGAGTTAATTGTGCTTATTGTTGAACTATGGAAGTGATGAATTCCCACTTGTATAGCCCTACCTCCCCACCTTACCCTAGAATGCTCCCCTTGCACAGCCCTCTCCCATCCACTGACTACACAACCCCCCACCACCCCTGAACTACACCCCCCACATGCACAGACCCCTCCCCAACCCCCACCTTCACAACCCCCAACCATACACCCACTATATAACCCCCCCCCCCCCCACCAATACCCCAAACCTACATAGCACCCCTCCATCCACACCACCCACACATGTACACCCAACACCTTACTCCCCAACTTACACCCACCTGCCCATCCCACCCCAAGCCTTCACACTCCCACCCCCCCCCCCCCCACCTACACCCACCACTTACGAAGCCACCCCTCCCCCACCCCTACTTGCACATCCCCTCCCCCCACCACCTCCTGTACACCCCACCACTCACCTCACCCCCCAACAGACTCCCACCTACCTATCCCCCACCCCCAACCTGCACACTCCCCTCCCCCACCCACATTCACAACACCCCTCCATCTACACACCCCACTTGATTAGCCCCCCCCCCCCTCCCCCATCCCTCACCTACACAACACACCCAACCCCCACCTGTACACCCCAACCTCACCCTTAACAGACTCCCTCCACTACACTCCCCCACTTGGAAATCTACCTTCACTAACGGCATATAAGGCCCCATCCTTAAACCTTACTTAATATTGAGTTATTACAAGATTACACATTGAGGATCTTTTCAGGTTTAGAGTTTTAGATAATTAGATCAGGAAACTTGCATTACATTCCACATTTAAACAAAGTGGTTACATAAAAGACAGTATTCGTTCGTCCCATAAACAGAAACATATTTAAAATAAAACATGGATCCTTTCTTGACACATCCTTGACACTATCATCACATCATGTACCTTTCCCTTGACCTGTGAAAAACATTTCAAAAACTTGATAGAGCATAAAAAGCACAGTAAGGGTTATAAAAATATGGAAAGGAAACATGAGGTCATATATACATAAGAATGAAATCATACATTACCCATAAAACATAGTCACTTTAACATACCTCATCAAATAATGAATAAATCATAGAAATCATAAGACATAAAGGTAACTTGAGGCATTCATAACATTATTACGTAGGGAGTAACCCTCTTGGTTACGTTTGGAATACCCATCACAGTATATTCCCTAAATCTCTTCGGGAAACCTTAACGTTTCACTCCTTCGCGCTACCCAATGCATTGGAGAGCTATATCGGGCTCATAGGCCCCTAGAATATCACGAAACCACCTGTATTCATAATAATGCCCATGAACCTCAACATAATTGTATCACATAAAACATGCATAAAGGAAACATAACATTTCCACCTTTCAGTCACATGATATCAGTACCACACATTGATATAAAAATATTATGAAAACCATTTTCAATAACAAAATAAAAGAAAATTAAAACATTGTATTTATTTTTCATTTAAAAAAAGATGGTATGGCTTGTAGACGAAGCTGAACTCAAATAATGGTCACGATGGCGGAGAAGTCGTTGTCGCCGCATACGTACGACAAAAACATTACCTTTTGTCGTTTAATAAACACTTCGTATAAAAAATATTCCTTTTGAATAAACGTAAAATTCAAAGGGGTTTATACACCGTATAAAAGACGGTTGTGTATAATACAGAATATGCCTCAATGAAAGGAGATTGAGACGAAGTCCCTTACAAAGACGGTATCCTTGGTTTAAGGATAAATCAATTACATAATTATTTGTGACAAAAAAATACAACAAATATAAGTGGATATTAAGTGTAAAATAATCAAAGTTAATTCACACATATTCAAAGGATGACATATTCAATAACTACATGTTGAACCCAAAGAAATCGAAATTGGGTTAAGAAGTTCCCTTGACAGCCTAACGACGTCATATCAAAAGGTGTTGATGAGGATAAAAAAAGGGTATCTCATAACATGGACATAAAATTTACATCAATAAGGATATATGAGAACATATCCCAACGTAACAATATGTAAATTAAAAGACCCAACAAAAGATGTCTTTTAAAAAGAGGAGGGTGAATGGTTCCCTTACCGACATGCGTATCTTTCGAAACATACACCTCATGAAAGAAGGACAATAAAACATTGATTTAAATACCTATAAAAGAAATTATATTACACAATGAGTAAAATAATGGGCAGTACATACACAAATCAAAGGAAATTATGGAAAATGTAGAATAAATCTGACGGGAATAAAAGTGAGATGAAAAATCCCATACGAAAACTCGGCAGCCTAACGACGCCACATAAAACTTAAAAAAATATTTGATGAGATCAAATAGGGTATCTCATCATATAAACTTAATGTTTATAGAAATACTAATATAAAATAACATCCCCCAAAATAAAAAAGAGGAGCTTAAAAGAAGTGACATAAAGGAGAGTACTTAAAAAAAGAGAGAGGTTAGATCTCTTATGAAAATTTGGCAACCTAACGGTGCCACTCAAAACTTCCAAAATGACTTGATGAGAGAGAATAGGGTCTCTCATCACATGAATATAAAAATTACAGTAAGATTAATATAAAATAATATCCCAATAACAATAAATTTGAGCTTTAAAACGAATGACATAAAAGAGTGTACTTAAAAAGATAGGGTGGAGTAGGATCCCTTACCTCAAGTCCAACTTGTCTTGTTCGTTTCTTTATATTCCTGAATAATAAACTTTGGTCAATTAATAATTGCCTAAGTACCTCCTTTAGAGATTATTATTAAGTTCATATCACATATTATAATGTTATAATAATTTTTTAATAATGGTAGTTCACATGAGACGTTTTTGTCAATATTTGGTACATGAGTCAAATATAAACCTGTTTGAAAAAATATTTCCCATGTAGTAATAAGTAAATAATTTATAGAATAGTATTAATGATTAAAATATCAAATATATCCAGTTTATATTCATTTTATACTATTCCATATCATTTGAAGATAATAAACAAAAAGCACCATTCATGGAGACAGTAGGTCGTACGTACGCATGAACGCTACTTTCATTTTTTGTCATATTAATGGAATAAAAACAAAATCAGAGAGATATATATGTTATAATTCCAGAATAATTTCCATAATTTAGATGTAATATATTACATATATATCCATTATATATATGTACTTATAATATTACATAACATTTTGAGATATGAAATGAAATGTACCGTTCATGGAGACGGTAAGTCGTACGTACGCATGAATGCTACTTCCATTTCTATTTCATATTTAATGGAATTAAAACATAATAATACATAATTGTATTTTAATTCCAGTATGGTATCATATATAATATCATTAAATATATCCTTTATACGTACCACATATGGTATTAACGAATCAAATCACTTTGAGGGGGCGATAGTCCGCACTTCCTTAAATGAAGATATCGCGTTTACCCATAATGGAAACCATAAAGGTATGCCATAAATGAAAAATACAGAAGCTTAAGTAAAACCTAAAAATATTATATATCATATATAAATATAGTGTCATCTTAATGGCCACCTTTGAACGTGTTAGAAGAATGTTGAACAATCATCGTTTCGGGAGGCAGAAATTCACCATCCACGGAAACAATATGTTCTTTAACAATTAGATGTAGGTGTGTGTCAGTGTAGCTAGAATCCTTTATATAACAACATCATAGTATATTTATGATACTGGATTTGTTACAAAATAAATTAACAAAAAGAGTTTAGGGGGTTGGAGAAGCAAAATAAAACAAAAGGACACAAGTGAAGACATTACCTTAAAATCGGGTAACTCCCTTTGGTTTGAGCTCAAAGGCTTCCTTGGGAAGACTTATGCCCAAAGTGATGCTTCAAGGAGTAATAGAGGGAAGTGGAGAGGCAAAATGGGCAAGGGTTGGACGATCCAATGGCTTTGAGAGTGTGGGTAAGGAGGTAGAGGTGGGGGCCTTTTATAAGAGGAGAGGAGGGGCACTCTTGTAAAATTACAAAATGTTACTTTATTTTCAAAAGAGTTTGAGATTTTAAATGTCCTAGATTGTTGTATTTCAAGAATAAGGTGATAAGGGTTTGAAATCCACTCATCCAATAGGTTTTGGACATGTGTAGGTCTTAGATATTACATTATCTTTCCATTTTATTTAAAACGTTATATAATGAGGTCATCGGTGCATCATCATGATGTCATAAATAATTTAATTTATTTAATGTCTAAAAATTATAAAAAAATACTATAATGTTGGAATTCTTTTGATCGTTCCAATTACTATTTATAGTAAAAAATATGACTTGTATAACCCCATGTAAAAATCATTTCAGTAAAACATCTCATGTTTGTGTCATTTTTACATGAACATTAAATAAAACGATATTTATGTCATTTTCCAACCAAAGTAGCTCCATGGGGTCCCCAAGTTGACCCATGGATTTTCATTGTTGGCCATGACACATCCAATGATGGTAGGAAATGTTTCTAGGTCATTTCATTTTATTAATACATTATTATTACCATAAACTACACTAATTACCTCTAATCGCGATTAAAAACTTAATAAGTTACTATTCACCAAAAAATTATTTTTATCCCATTTAACCACATTTTACATCTTAATGACAAACATGTATGTCTGATTTTTGTAATTCAATACACAAAGATGTAAATATTTCATTTAAAGGGAAAATTCAGTTTTTATAAGTACCACTTAGTGGTTTCACTATTCATCAAAAATTGAAGTATTTCAGAAAAATCCCAAAAATTCACCCTAAGATATATTTGATATTCCAAATTCAAAAATGAAGTCTATTTTAAAAAATTCAAAACTTATAAGTCACATTAATTAATTTAATAATCAATTCCAACTGTCAGAGTAAATAGCGTGTTTTTATGAAACAATAAGTATCAAAAGATTGACACTAGTTTCAGTCTGATTTCAAAGTGAAATTAATTCCAACGAACACTATTGTATTAAATGGAAAAAATATATTCTAATTTCACTTTAAAACCAATTCAAAAGATAATATAATTATATAACTATATTAAATTAAAAAGAGGTTTTGAATTAAAATACAACATTTTACATTATTCATTAAAAAATGAACTTTATCGGAAAGATACCAAAAATGTACACAAAGTAAATTTTGATGTCACAATTCTTAAGAAGATTTTTATTTTGTCCAATAGAATGTATAAGAGTGAAAAAATCTATATTTAATTATGGTTCGCCATCAAAAGGCGATAAGTGAACCTTTAGTGAAAACTAGGGAATATACGCCTAAAATTGAATTCTTTCCGTATTTTATGCCATTATCTTTTATTGGATAAATGTAAAAACATTTAAAAACATATAAATTCATATTTTAGTTATATCTATCCATTCCCACCAATAAAACTGCTACATTTTAACTACCATTTAAAATAATAATATTTTATTATCATAGTGCAACGTAAGATTCCTAAGAAACTCGTTGTGGCGTGTTGGGTACGCCATCGATCATAGCGTCCCCTTTAAAGTCATATTAATATATTTTTCACAAATATGGATAAATATGAAAATTTCATATTCTTTATTTACCTGGGGTGTTACATCCTTCCCCCCTTTTGGTAATTGCGTCCTCACAATTTTTAAATTTGAGCTTGGAAACATCATTGAAAGTCCCACATCGGAACAAGAGTCGGTAAAACAATCACTTTAAAATAACAAATTTGTGATGGGTTAAACGGAATTCGATTCCCCAGTAGGAATAGTTAATAGACAACATTTTTGTTTTATGTTACTTTTTATTGAGGAATTTATTCATAAGGAAACATAATCACTTATCATGTTGACATTAAACTTTTACTAGATTCCTTAATCAAACTCATATTTTTTCCAAAAGACGAGTATTTAGGGAGACTTGTTCGCATTAAGAGTACTATAATCAACTTCTAGAGAATGACCTAATCCACCAAAGAGAACTATATACTTCCCATGTGTTTAGGATTTAACAAAAACCAAAACCAAAAAGGTTAGTACAAGGTCAGATAATCCAGAAATGGATAACCCTTTAAAAAGAAAATCTATGCTTAATCTCCAAATATCTCCAACAAAACCCAAAGTTCAACGAGGACCATCTGATAAACAATTTGTCCATAAAATTCTTCAAAGTAAACCAATATAAGATTGAAACCCAAATATTTGAAGGATTTAGTAACATAGTCTTCAAAGTTAAATTGTAACATTTATCTCCAAACAACATCAGTTTCTCCTAAAGTCTCATATTGAAAAGTAATTAACCAAATCACATATCCTCCATGATAGGTTAATCATTTTCATAAATAACCCAAAATAAACTTACTCTTAATTCATAAAATCATATAACTAAAAAGAATCAGTCAAACTAAACAGGGACTTCACGTAATCCAGTTGTATGCTATAAATACCAGTCACACTTTGGTTGTGGGTTCGATTCCCGCAGCTTTGTCCGACGCGATGGGTAGTGACACGGTCTGCGTGTTTTCCTTTTTCCAAAACTATATAACTCTCAAATAATTCCCCCAAAAAGGATAAAATCATCAAAAATAACCATAACATAACTTAACATCAATTTTATCTCATGCCTTTCACTTCAATCATAACATATAGTAACCCATAATTACCTCAAAAGTAAGGATCATATAAACCCAAATGGTTCTTTATAACTATGTCCACAAAAGAAAAATAACTATTCATTTAATAAAACTTGCATATATTAAACATCAGGGTTACACATAATATAAAAAGTCTTCTAATGTGACCCCATCATCAAAAGAGACTTAATACTCTTAAGAATTTCACCATAACTCTTGAAGCCCTTATATGTTGACATCTTACTCATTCATCATTCTTCATGATCCATTAACCATTCCTTTCCAACATATTCCGAAATACCTCTTTCCTACAAAAAAAATCATGAATCATATCCTAAGATTCCAAAATAGGAAAACAATAGTCATGAAATAATACATACCTTTGATTGGTCATTGTCAGTTTCTTCATCCTCAATCAGAATGGAATTAGGTATTGGTAAACGAACATTTGTACACTCTTGGTGATCCAATTCATGAAACTTCTTCATAGGACATGTGTTTACATAATGACCATGCACACCTCATTTAAAAAATTCAATTGATCCCTTAGAAAGAACGTATTTCCCATTCCTCGAGTAAACTGCATTCTTCCTTTTTCCATGGCAGGTTCTTGCTTTATGACCTTCATTTCGACATCTATAGCATATTTCTGTCCCTTTGAAACATTTTCCTAGGCGTTTCATTCCACATCTTTGACACATAGGTTTTTGAACACACTTACCTTTATGATTATTACTTGTACTTCCATATGGATTTGTTTCTCACATATATGATTATTTAGAGAAATAACCAAGGTTTAGGTGGTCAATCATGACTCTATATAGTTGGTTGAGGATAATCACAAGAGTTCTCATTGCAGATCCCATATCATTCAGTTGCTTTCTCATAAAACTGTCACAGTTTCCTTCACATCCACTGTTACTTTGGTGCCTGATAGATTCCAGCCATTTACTAAAACCAAAAAGGTCAGTGTGAGTATATCAAAAAACTGTCATGTACTAATGAGGAAGATAAACACTAAGATGTACTTACTCATTCACTTTATCTAAAACTAGGACACTTTCTGAAATCCTAACCATTATGGTAATGCCACATATGCTAAAAGAATACCCTAACCTCTAAAGTTCTCTAAACCGACTTCTGATGCCAACTATAAGGCCCCAGCCTTAAACCTTACTTAATATTGTGTTATTACAAGATTAAACATTGAGGATCTTTTCAGGTTTAGAGTTTATAGAATTTGATCATGAAACATGCATTACATTCCACATTTAAACAAAGTGGTTACATAAAAGACAGTATTCATTCTTCCCATCAACAGAAACATATTTAAAATAAAACATGTATCTTTTCTTGACACATCCTTGACACTATCATCACATCATGTACCTTTCCATTGACCTGTGAAAAACATTTCAAAAAATTGGGATGAGCATAAAAAGCTCATTAAGGGTTATAAAAATATGGAATGAAAACATGAGTTTATATATACATAAGAATGAAATCATACTTTACCCATAAAACATAGTCACTTAAACATAACTCATAAAATCATGAATAAATCATAGAAATATTAAGACATAAAGGTAACTTGAGACATTCATAACATTCTTACGTAGGGAGTAACCCTCTTGGTTACGTTTGGAATACCCATCACAGTATATTCCCTAAATCTCATTGGAGAAACCTTAACGTTTCACTCCTTCATGTTACCCAATGTATTCGAGAGCTATATCGGGCTCACCCGCCATTAGTTTATCATGAAACAACCCATATTCATAATAATTCCCAAGAACCTCAACATAATCATATCACATAAAACATACATAAAGGAAACATAACATTTCCACGATTCAATCACAAGATATCAATACAACAAATTGATATAAAAACATTATGAAAACCATTTTCAATACCAAAATAAAATAAAAGAAAAACATGTTATTTATTTTTCATTTAAAAAATGAAGGTATGGCTTGTAGAGGAAGCCGAAACTCAAATAATGGTCAGGACGGCGGAGAAGTCATTGTCGCCACATACGTACGACAAAAAAAATCCCATTTTTTCTTTTAATAAACACATCGTATAAAAAAATCATTTTGAATAAATGTAAAAGTCAAAGGGGATTATACACTGTATAAAAGAAGGTTGTGTATAAAACAGAATATGCCTCAATGAATGGAGATTGAGACGAAGTCCCTTACAAAGACGGTATCCTTGGTTTAAGGATAAATCAATTAAATAATTATGTGTGACAAACAAATACAACAAATATAAGTGGATATTAAGTGTAAAATATTCAAAGGTCATTCACACATATTCAAAGGATGACATATTCAATAAATACATGTTGAACCCAAAGAAATCGAAATTGGGTTAAGAAGTTCCCTTGATAGCCTAACGGCGTCATATCAAAATGTGTTGATGAGAGATAAAAAAGGGTATCTCATAACATGGAAATAAAATTTACATCAATAAGGATATATGAGAACATATCCCAACATAACAATATTTAAATTAAAAGACCCATCAAAAGTAGTCTTTTAAAAAGAGGAGGGTGAATGGTTCCCTTACCGACATTCGTATCTTTCGAAACATACACCTCATGAAAGAAGGATAATACAACATTGATTTAAATACATATAAAAGAAAGTATATTACACAATGAGTAAAATAATGGGCAGTACATACACAAATCAAAGGAAATTATGGTAAATGCAGCATAAATCTGACGGGAATAAAAGTGTGATGAAAAATCCCATATGAAAACTCGGTAGCCTAACGACGCCACATAAAACTTACAAAAATGTATTGATAAGATCAAATATGGTATCTCATCATATTAACTTAATGTTTATAGAAATATTAATATAAAAGAACATCCCCCAAAATTAAAAATAGGAGCTTAAAATAAGTGACATAGAGGATAGTACTTAAAAAAAAGAGAGAGGTTAGATCTCTTACGAAAATTTGGCAACCTAACGGTGCCACTCAAAACATCCAAAATGGCTGGATGAGAGAGAATAGGGTCTCTCATCACATGAATATAAAAATTACAGTAAGATTAATATAAAATAATATCCCAATAACAAGAAATATGAGCTTTAAAATGAATGACATAAAAGAGTGTACTTAAAAAAGAAAGGGTGGAGTAGGATCCCTTACCTCAAGTACAACTTGTCTTGTTCGTTTCTTTATATTCCTGAATAATAAACATTGGTCAATTAATAATTGTCTATGTACCTCATTTAGAGATTATTATTAAGTTCATATCACATATTATAATGTTATAATAATTTTTTAATAATGGTAGTTCACATGAGACGTTTTTGTCAATGTTTGGTACATGAGTCAAAAATGAAATTGCTTGAAATATGATTTCCCATGTATTAATAAGTAAATAATTTCTAGAATAGTATTAATGATTAAAATATCATATATATCCAGTTTATATTCATTTTATACTATTCCATATCATTTGGAGATAAAAAACAAAAAGCACCATTCATGGAGATGGTAGGCCGTACGTACGCATGAACGCTACTTTCATTTTTTGTCATATTAATGGAATAAAAACAAAATGAGAGAGATATATATGTTATAATTCCAGAATGATTTCCATAATTTAGATGTAATATATTACATATATATCCATTATATATATGTACTTATAATATTACATAACATTTTGAGATATGAAATGAAATGTAACGTTCATGGAGACGGTAAGCCGTACGTACGCATGCATACTACTTCCATTTCCATTTCATATTTAATGGAATTAAAACATAATGATACATAATTGTATTTTAATTCCAGTATGGTATCATATATAATATCATTAAATATATCGTTTATACGTACCACATTTGGTATTAACAAATCATATCACTTTGAGGGGGCGGTAGTCCGCACTTCCTTAAATGAAGATATCGTGTTTACCCATAATGGAAACCATAAAGGTATGCCATAAATGAAAAATACAGAAGCTTAAGTAAAACCTAAAAATATTACATATCATATATAAATATAGTGTCATCTTAATGGCCACCTTTGAAAGTGTTATAAGAATGTTGAACAATCATCGTTTCGGGAGGCAGAAATTCACCATCCACGGAAACAGTATGTTCTTTAACAATTAGATGTAGGTGTGTGTCAGTGTAGCTCGAATCCTTCATATAAAAACATCATAGTATATTGAATATACTGGATTTGTTACAAAATAAATTAATAAAAAGATTTTAGGTGGTTGGAGAACCAAAATAAAACAAAAGGACACAAGTGAATACATTACCTTAAAATCGGGTAACTCCCTTTGGTTTGAGCTCAATGGCTTCCTTGGGAAGACTTATTCCCAAAGTGAGGCTTCAAGGAGTAAGATAGGGAAGTGGAGAGACAAAATGGGCAAGGGTTGGACGATCCAATGGCTTTGGGAGTGTGGGTAAGGAGGTAGAGGTGGGGGCCTTTTATAAGAGTAGAGGAGGGGATCTCTTGTAAAGTTACAAAATGTTACTTTATTTTCAAAAGAGTTTCGGATTTAAAATATCCTAGATTGTTGTATTTCAAGGATAAGGTGATAAGGGTTTGAAATCCACACATCCAATAGGTTTTGGACATGTGTAGGTCTTAGATATTACATTATCTTTCCATTTTATTTAAATCGTTATATAATGAGGTCATCGGTGCATCATCATGATGTCATAAATAATTTAATTTATTTAATGTCTAAAAATTATAAAAAAATACTATAATGTAGGAATTCTTTTGATCTTTCCAATTAATATTTATAGTAAAAAATATGACTTGTATAACCCCATGTAAAAATTATTTCAGTAAAACATCTCATGTTTGTGTCATTTTTACATTAACATTAAATAAAACGATATTTATGTCATTTTCCAACCAAAGTAGCTCCATGGGGTCCCCAAGTTGACCCATGGATTTTCATTGTCGGCCATGACACATCCAATGATGGTAGGAAATGTTTCTAGGTCATTTCATTTTATTAATACATTATTATTACCATAAACTACACTAATTACCTCTAATCGCTATTAAAAACTTAATAAGTTAATATTCACCAAAAAATTATTTTTATCCCATTTAACCACATTTTACATCTCAATGACAAACATGTATGTCAGATTTTTGAAATTCAATACAAATATATGGAAAATTTTCATTTAAACGGAAAATTCAGTTTTTATAAGTACCACTTAGAGGTTTCACTATTCATAAAAAATTGAAGTATTTCAGAAAAATCCCAAAAATTCACCCTAAGCTATATTTGATATTCCAAATTCAAAAATGAATTCTATTTTAAAAAAATTCAAAACTTATAAGTCAAATTAATTAATTTAATAATTAATTCCAACTGTCGGAGTAAATAGCGTGTTTTTATGAAATAATAAGTATCAAAAGATTGACACTAGTTTCAGTTTGATTTCAAAGTTAAATTAATTCCAACGACCACTATTGGATTCAATGGAAAAAATATATTTTGATTTCTCTTTAAAACCAATTCAAAAGATAATCTAATTATATAACTAAATTAAATTAAAAAGATGTTTTTAATTAAAATACAACATTTTACACTATTCATTAAAAAATGAACTTTATCGGAAAGATACCAAAAATTTACACAAAGTAAATTTTGATGTCAAAATTCTTAAGAAGATTTTTATTTGGTCCAATAGAATTTATAAGAGTGAAAAAATCTATATTTAATGACGGTTCACCATCAAAAGGCGATAAGTGAACCTTTAGTGAAAACTAGGGAATATACGCCTAAAAGTGAATTCTTTCCGTATTTTATGCCTTTATCTTTTATTGGATAAATGTAAAAACATTTAAAAACATATAAATTCATATTTTAGTTATATCTATCCATTCCCACCAATAAAACGGCTACATGTTAACTACCATTTAAAATAATAATATTTTATTATTATAGTGCAACGTAAGATTCCCAAGAAACTCGTTGTTGTGTGTTGGGTATGCCATCGAGCATAGCGTCCCCTTTAAAGTCATATTAATATTTTTTTCACAAATATGGATAAATATGAAAATGTAATATTCTTTATTTACCTAGGGTGTTACATCCTTCCCCCCTTTTGGGAATTGCGTCCTCACAATTTTTAAAATTGAGCTTGGAAACATCATTTAAAGTCCCACATCGGAACAAGAGTCGGTAAAACAGTCACTTTAAAATAAAGGATGATAAGTACAGAGGTCACTCAAGTTTACCCATACTAGGATTACATTTAGAAAAACATGTACATGGAAGAAAAATCAAAGGGTCATGTTCTTGAGGGAGAGTGATAGTAAACTTGTCTAAGAGAAAGTTAACCATAAGAAAATCACAAATTTCTGATGGGTTAAACGGTATTCGATTCCCCAGTAGGAATAGTTAATAGACAACATTTTTGTTTTATGTAACTTTTTATTGAGGAATTTATTCATAAGGAAAAATAATCACTTATCATGTTGACATTAAACTTTTACTAGATTCCTTAATCAAACACATATTTTCTCCAAAAGACGAGTATTTAGAGAGACTTGTTCGCATTAAGAGTACTATAATGAACATCTAGAGAATCACCTAATCCAACAAAGAGAACTATATATTTCCCATGTCTTTAGGATTTAACAAAAACCAAAACCAAAAAGGATAGTACAAGGTCAGATAATCCAGAAATGGATAACCCTTTAAAAAGAAAATCTATGCTTAATCTTCAAAATTTCTCCAACAAAACCCAAAGATCAACGAGGACCATCTGATAAACAATTTTTCCATAAAATTCTTCAAAGTAAACCAATATAATATTGAAACCCAAATATTTGAAGGATTTAGTAACATAGTCTTCCAAGTTAAATTGTAACATTTATCTCCAAACAACATCAGTTGCTCCTAATGTCTCATATTGAAAAGTAATTAACCAAATCACATATCCTCCATGATAGGTTAATCATTTTCATAAATAACCCAAAATCAACTTACTCTTAATTCATAAAATCATATAACTAAAAAGAATCAGTCAAACTAAAAAGGGACTTCACGTAATCCAGTGGTAGGTGATAAATACCAGTCACACATTGGTTGTGGGTTCGATTCCCGCAGCTTTGTCCGACGCGATGGGTAGTGACACGGTCTGCGTGTTTTCCTTTTTCCAAAACTATATAACTCTCAAATCATTCCCCCAAAAAGGATAAAATCATCAAAAATAACCATATCATAATTTAACCTCAATTTTATCTCATGCCTTTCACTTCAATCATAACATATAGTAACCCATAATTACCTCAAATGTAATGATCATAAAAACCCAAATGGTTCTTTATAAATATGTCCACAAATGAGAAATAACTATTCCTTTAATAAAACTTTCATATATTAAACATTAGGGTTACACATAATATAAAAAGTCTTCTAATGTGACACCATCATCAAAAGAGACTTAATACTCTTAAGAATTTCACCATAACTCTTGATGCCCTTATATGTTGACATCTTACTCATTCATCATTCTTCATGATCCATTAACCATTCCTTTCCAACATATTCGGAAATACCTCTTTCCTACAAACAAAATCATGAATCATATCCTAAGATTCCAAAATAGGAAAACAATAGTCATGAAATAATACATACCTTTGATTGGTCATTGTCGGTTTCTTCATCCTCAATCAGAATTGCATTAGGTATTGGTAAACGAACATTTGTACACTCTTGGTTATCCAATTCATGAAACTTCTTCATAGGACATGTGTTTTCATAATGATCATGCACACCTCATTTAAAAAATTCAATTGATCCCACAGAAAGAACTTATTTCCCATTCCTCGAGTAAACTGGATGCTTCTTTTTTCCATGGCAGGTTCTTGCTTTATGACCTTCATTTCCACATCTATAGCATATTTCTATCCCTTTGAAACATTTTCCTAGGCGTTTCATTACACATCCCTGACACATAGGTTTTTTGAACACACTTATCTTTATGATTATTACTTGTACTTCCATAGGGATTTGTTTCTCGCATATATGATTATTTAGAGAAATAACCAAGGTTTAGGTGGTCAATCATGACTCTAGATAGTTGGTTGAGGATAATCACAAGAGTTCTCATTGCAGATCCCATATCATTCAGTTGCTTGCTCAAAAAACTGTCACAATTTCCTTCAAATCCACTGTTACTTTGGTGCCTGATAGATTCCAGCCATTTACTAAAACCAAAAAGGTCAGTGTGAGTATATCAAAAAACTGTCATGTACTAATGAGGAAGATAAACACAATGATATACTTACTCATTCACTTTATCTAAAACTAGGACACTTTCTTAAATCCTAACCATTATGGTAATGCCACTTATTCTTAAAGAATACCCTAACCTCTAAAGTTATCTAAACCGACTTCTGATGCCAACTATAAGGCCCCAGCCTTAAACCTTACTTAATCTTGTGTTATTACAAGATTAAACATTGAGGATCTTTTCAGGTTTAGAGTTTATAGAATTTGATCATGAAACTTGAATTACATTCAACATTTAAACAAAGTGGTTACATAAAAGACAGTATTCATTCTTCCCATCAACAGAAACATATTTAAAATAAAACATGGGTCCTTTCTTGACACATCCTTGAAACTATCATCACATCATGTACCTTTCCCTTGACCTGTGAAAAACATTTCAAAAACTTGGGATGAGTATAAAAAGCTCATTAAGGGTTATAAAAATATGGAATGAAAACATGAGTTCATATATACATAACAATGAAATCATACTTTACCCATAAAACATAGTCACTTAAACATACCTCATAAAATCATGAATAAATCATAGAAATTTTAAGACATAAAGGTAACTTGAGACATTCATAACATTCTTACGTAGGGAGTAACCCTCTTGGTTACGTTTGGAATACCCATCACAGTATATTCCCTAAATCTCTTTGGAGAAACCTTAACGTTTCACTCCTTCATGTTACCCAATGCATTGGAGAGCTATATCGGGCTCACCCGCCATTAGTTTATCCTTAAACAACCCGTATTCAAAATAATGCCCAAGAACCTCAACATAATAGTATCACATAAAACATACATAAAGGAAACATAACATTTCCACGATTCAATCACAAGATATCAATACAAAACATTGATATAAAAACATTATGAAAAACATTTTCAATACCAAAATAAAAGAAAAGAAAAACATGGTATTTATTTTTATTTTAAAAAATGAAGGTATGTCTTGTAGTGGAAGCCGAAACTCAAATAATGGTCAGGACGGCGGAGAAGTCGTTGTCGCCACATACGTACGACAAAAAAAATCCCATTTTGTCTTTTAATAAACACATCGTATAAAAAAATTCATTTTGAATAAATGTAAAAGTCAAAGGGGTTTATACACTGTATAAAAGAAGGTTGTGTATAAAATAGAATATGCCTCAATGAATGGAGATTGAGACGAAGTCCCTTACAACGACGGTATCCTTGGTTTAAGGATAAATCAATTACATAATTATGTGTGACAAACAAATACACCAAATATAAGTGAATATTAAGTGTAAAATAATCAATTTTCATTCACACATATTCATAGGATGACATATTCAATAACTACATGTTGATCCCAAAGAAATCGAAATTAGGTTAAGAAGTTCCCTTGAGAGCCTAACGACGTCACATAAAAATGAATTTATGAGAGATTAAAAAAGGGTTTCTCATCACTTGGACATAAAATTTACATCAATAAGGATATATGAGAACATATCCCAACATAAAAATTTGTAAATTAAAAGATCCAACAAAATAAGTCTTTTAAAAATAGGAGGGTGAAAGGTTACCTTACCGACATGGGAATCATTCGAAACATAAACCTCGTGAATGAAGGACAAAACAACATTGATGTAAACACTCATAAAAGAATTTATATTACAAAATGAGTAAAATAATGGTCAGTACATACACCACTCAAAGGAAATTATGGAAGATGTAGCATAAATATCACAGGAATAAAAGTGAGATGAAAAATCCCTTATGAAAACTCGGCAGCCTATCGACGTCACATAAAACATACAAAAATGGATTGATGAGATAAAATAGGGTATCTCATCATATTAACATAAATTTTATAGAAAAATGAATATAAAATAACATCCCCCAACATAAAAAAGAGGAGCATAAAAGAAGTGACATAAAGGAGAGTACTTAGAAAGAAAGAGAGAGGTTAGATCTCTTACGAAAATTTGGCAGCCTAACTGCGCCACTCAAAACTTCCAAAATGGATTGATGAGAGAGAATAGGGTCTCTCATCACATGAATATAAAAATTAAAGTAATATTAATATGAAATAACAACCCAATAACAAGAAATATGAGATTTAAAAGGAATGACATAAAAGAGTGTAATTAAAAAGAAAGTGTGGAGTAGGATCCCTTACCTCAAGTCCAACTTGTCTTGATCGTTTATTTTTATTCGTGAATAATATACATTGGTCAATTAATAATTGACTAAGTACCTCCTTTAGAGATTATTATTCAGTTCATATCACATATTATAATGTTATAATAATTTTTTAATAATGTTAGTTCATATGAGACGTTTTTGCCAATGTTTGTTACATGAGTCAAAAATGAACTTCTTTGAAAAAAGATTTCCCATGAAGTTATAAGCAATTAATTTCAAAATAGTATTAATGAATAAAATATCATATTTATCCAGCTAATATTTATTTTATACTATTCCATATCATTTGGAGAGAAAAAACGAAGAGCACCGTTCATGGAGACGGTAGGCCGTACGTACGCATGAACGCTACTTTCATTTTTTGTCATATTAATGGAATTAAATCAAAATGAGAGAGATATATATGTTATAATTACAGAATTATATCCATAACTTAGATGTAATATATTACATATATATCCATTATTAATATGTACTAATAATATTACATAACATTTTGAGATAAGAAATGAAATGTACCATTCATGGAGACTGTAAGCCGTACGTACGCATGAATGCTACATCCATTTCTATTTAATATTTAATGGAATTAAAACATAATGATACATAATATTATTTTAATACCATTATGGTATCATATATAATATCGTTAAATATATACTTTATACGTACCACATATGGTATTAACGAATCAAATCACTTTGAGGGAGTGGTAGTCCACACTTCCTTAAATGAAGATATCGCGTTTACCCATAATGGAAATCATACAGGTATGCCATATATGAAAAATAAAGAAGCTTAAGTAAAACATAAAAATAGTAGATATCATATATAATTATAGTGTCATATTAATGGCCATCTTTGAAGGTGTTAGAAGAATGTTGAAAAATCATCGTTTCGGGAGGCAGAAATTCACCATCCACGGAAACGTTATGTTCTTTAATCATTAGATGTAGGTGTGTGTAAGTGTAGCTCGAATAATTATTATAGCAACATCCTAGTATAATTAAGATACTTTATTTTTCACAAAAAAAATGAATAAAAAGAGTTTAGGTGGTTGGAGAAGCAAAATAAAACAAAAGGCACAAGTGAAGACATTACCTTAAAATCGGGTAACTCCAATTGGTTTGAGTTCAAAAGCTTCCTTGGGAAGACTTATTCCAAAAGTGAGGCTTCAAGGAGTAATAGAGGGAATTGGAGAGACAAAATTGGCAGGGTTTGGCTGAGCCAAAGGCTTTGGGAGTGTGTGTAAGGAGGTAGAGGTGGGGGCCTTTTATAAGAGGAGAGGAGGGGCACTCTTGTAAAGTTACAAAATGTTACTTTATTTTCAGAAGATTTTCGGATTTTAAAGGTCTCACATTGATGTATTGAGAGGATAAGGTGATAAGGTTTCTAAATCTACTCATCCAATATGTTTTGGACATGTTTAGGTCTTAGATATTACATTATCGTTCCATTTTATTTAGATCGTTAAATAATGAGGTTATCGCTGCATCATCATGATGTCGTAAATAATTTAACTAATTTAATGTATAAAAATTATAAAAAAAATACTATGATTTAGGAAATCTTTTTATCTTTTTAATTACTATTTATAGTCAAAAATATAACTTTTATATCCCCATGAAAAAATTGTTTTAGTAAAACATCTCATGTTTGTGTCATTTTTACTTTAACATGAAATAAAAAGATATTTATGTCATTTTCCAACCAATGTGGCTCCATGGGGTCCCAAAGTAGACCCATGGATTTATTTGGTCGGACATGACACATCCAATGAGGGTAGGAAATGTTTATAGGTCATTTCATTTTATTAAAACATTATTCTTACCATAAACTACACTAATTACCTATAATCGCGATTAAAAACTTAATAAGTTACTATTCACCAAAAAATTATTTTTATCACATTGAACCACATTTTAATTCTTAATGACAACCATGTATGTCGGTTTTCTGAAATTCAAAACACAAATATGGCAAAATTTCCTTAAACGGAAAAATCAGTTTTTATAAGTACCACTTAGTGGTTTCACTATTCATCAAAAATATAAGTTTTTCAATAAAATCCCAAAAATTCACCCTAAGCTATATTTGATATTCCGAATTCAAAAATGAATTCTATTTTACAAAATTCAAAACATATAATTCAAATTAGTTAATTTAATAATTAATTCCCGTTGTCAGATCAAATAGCATGTTTTTATGAAACAATAACTATCAAAAGATTGACACTAGTTTAAGTCTGATTTCAAAGTGAAATTCATTCCAAAAAACACTATTGTATTTAATGGTAAAAATATATTATAATATCACATTAAAACCAATTCAAAAGATAATCTAATAATATAAATAAATTGTATTAAAAAGTGGTTTTGAATTAAAATACAACATTTTACAGTATTCATTAAAAAAATGAAATTTTTCGGAAAGATACCAAAAATTTACACAAAGTAAATTTTGATGTCCCACTTCTTAAGAAGAGTTTTATTTGGTCCAATAGAATTTATATGAGTGAACACAACTATATTTAATGACAGTTCTCCATCAAAAGGTGATAAATGAACCTTTAGTGAAAACTAGGGCATATACGCCTAAAATTAAATTCCTTCCGTATTTTAAGCCTTTATCTTTTATTGTATAAATGTAAAAACATTTAAAAACATATAGAATCATATTTTAGTTATTTCTATACATCCCTGCCAATACAACGGCTACATGTTAACAAACATTTAAAATAATATTATTTTATTATTATAGTGTAATGTAAGATTCCCAAGAAACTCGTTGTTGCGTGTGGGGTATGCCATCGAGCATAGCATCCCATTTAATGTCATATTAATATTTTATTCACAAATATGGATAAATATGAAAATGTCATATTCTTTATTTACCTGGGGTGTTACACTGCATCCCCACCTGAACACCCCCTCCAGCACACCGGCTCCCTCCACCCATTTCTCCCCCACCCATTGCACCACCCACCACCTGCACCCCTCAATTCAAATAATCTTTATTCACACAAAACAATTGAAATGCATAACAAGAACAGAAAGCAAATAAAATTTCAGTTTGATTCACACATAATAGTTGAAGATGGTTCTGGATGAATGATTTTATGAGTGAGAGAGCTATTAAGTCTCAGCTTTAGGAAATCACTAGTGTTGATAAGAGATTGGGTTCATTGGAAATTTAGGGTGAAAAGTATCAATGATTTAAAAAAACTATTGGGATTTGTATGTATTACCAACACTTTAGACAAACCATTGAGAAAGCCTTCCTAAAATTGAAATATCATAATGGTTTTATCAAATCATAGCGTAAAGTAATCTAAAAACCCATATATCCCAGAAATTTGATACATATGATTGTTAAAAGTCTCTACAAACACCTATTCCATAAATATATAAAAACCGTTTGAAAACTTACATTGGTATATCCTCCATTTACAATAGTGCTTGTTAGCTAGTTAAGGTTGAACACTGTGTTTTCTATGGTCAGTTACCTCCATTAGTAGTATTCAAGTTGAAATCAGATGAATTTTTAATGGATTTCATCATAGGACTACCTAGAGCTGAGGGAGGATGTGATTCACTCTGTGTAGTGCTGGATCAGTTGAAAAAATCAACTCCCATCATAGAAATTAAGGAGTTGAGTGAAGTAGATGCCTGAGTACATAAGTATATGGAAGAAGTTTTCGGCTACATGGAATTCCCCAAACCATCATCATGGATTAGGATAAATGTATCACAACATGAATAAAGAGGGGGTAACAACTTGCTTTTGGATCCAAGCTATGCCTTAGAACTTCATTCCACTCTCAGATTGATGGGTAGATAGATAACAAGATCCAAGTGATAGAAGATATGTAGTGGGATTGTGTTTTTGAATTTGGGGGACTATGGGTATGACATTTCTCTCTATTATAGTTTCTTTCCACCAATATTAATCACTCAAAAATTGGCATGGAAATGTTCAAATCCTTGTATGGAAGACTATGTCGTTCGCTTGTTTTCTAGAGAAAGGTATGGGAGGTAGGTGTTCTTGGTATGGATGTCATGTAAAGAACGACCGATAAGGATAATCTTTTGTGCGAGAGGATGAAGGTTTTTCATGACAGATATATGTCATATGATGATAATAGTATGAGACCATTGGAGTTCGAGTTTGGGGACCTTGTATTTTTTAAGGTATCCCTTCGGTGTGGGTTAGGGAATTTTGGCAGGGAGAGTAGCTTTCTTCCAGGTTCATCAGACCATTCTAGGTGTTGCGATTGGTTGGAAAAGCACCATATTAGTATTAATTACCTCCACTAGTATAAAAGGGTTCATAAAATCTTCCATGTGTCTCATCTCTTTCGGTATATACACGATTATTAGAAAGTCCTTGATGGGGGAGAGTTGGACAATGAGGACGATGCAATGTTCATAGAGTGACTGGTGAGAATCGTGGTCTTTCAAGAGAAAATGCTTCATGGATTATCAATTTCATTGTCTCATCTGTTTTGGTGTCATAGTGGCTTCAAGGAGAGTACTTGCAACCAGGAAGAACATATGTGTTCTCAGAACCCAGAGATGTTTTGAGTTTTTTTGTGTATTTTTCTAAATCGGTGTGATGTAATTCATGACCTTGTTATCTATGAGATTGGATATTTTTCTTTTTTCCATGAATATGTGTTAATCTTAGAAACTATGGGTAGAGGAGGACTTTATCTCTAATCAAATTCTTTAATGTGGTTGTGATTAATCCCGTGTGGGCATGTCAGTTTTTCCCAAAGCCAATAATATCTTGGGATGGAGGATGTGACTATCTTACCTATATGTATAGGAATTGTGACCATTATATGTTTGCGTGGTTACTCAAGGGGTGGGAGAGATTGGCAGTTTATCCATAGTTGTTCATGAAATTGATTAGGTAGGGGATTTCCAACATATCAAGGCTTGTTACAAATATCTAACATAATTAGGGTGGTTTTTCCTTGAGAAGTATCTTGTGAGGTGGTTGTTTGGACCCCCTATTTTATACGGGGATACTCTTAAATTTTCTAGGTAACAAATAGTTTTAGTGGTATCTGATTTAATGGATTGGATCCTCTTATTCTATTATGTTTCCAAATTCTATTATTGGGGATTTACGGGGGATCATGTTTGACTCATTGAAGAGCATTCCAAATTTCAAGATTAAATGAATGGTGGAACCGATGGGCATCTGTGTCCTAAGTGGGCATTAGTGGCACCAATGGTTATTAGTGGAATTGATGGGTCATCCATATCACAAATTATCAAAGGTGCAACCGATGAGCATCGGTAGTATTGATGAGAATATGTGGAAATAATGGATCATAAATAGCCCCAATTGGTATTGGTTCCCAGGTGACGGTGACTCACCTAATAGCGATTCATTCCATTTTTTTATTACCACCCAGTTCTCCCCTAGAAAACTATAATTTTATGTACAAGAGTTTTAATATCCAATTCAAATCCATTAAATTATAGTAAATAATGTTTTAATCCCAAAATAGTCAGGTGACCATTGATTTTCCAAAATGTGTGGCCTTATCCTTGGTGTCACAACTTTTTCGTGTTTTATAGTATCACACCTCGTATTTTTTCAAAATTTATAGGATACACATCAACATATATGGTCTATATTCAAAGTCTCTAAAGAGAATTATTAAATCTAAATTAATTACATTGTGTGTAACCACCCAACTGCGTGGTGAAACCATGATACACCTTTCATGCACATTGAGATTTCATATCTTGTAACTGCAAGATTTGGCCTTTTATCAGAAAGAGAACTTCTTCCTTTGACTCTATCTTTTACTTGGTGTGCATGGAGTCCGTATTTCATAGAAGAATCATGAACCCTTTTTGGATCACTTCTCGCTCATCATTTAATCCTTTGAGATCTCTTTTCCTACAAGTTGAGCATGCAAAATTGTTGACACTGGGATAAAACATTGATCTTTGATCATCCATGTTGGGGATCCCATCATCTCTCCTAAATGTGAATCATACAGGGAGGGTATGATATTGTTTCCTTGAGAAATAGATGAAACCAAAACATTAACGAAGATAATAAATAGATTTTAATGAATTAAGTGGTGTATTTGATGATGATGTTGGTATAATCATTTATATTTGATTATATGTTTTGAATTGTATGGGCTTATGCCAAATGAAAATGGTGGTTGTTGGTGGTCCATTCTTTCTCTCTAATGACCATATCTTATTCTTTATATATTGTGATTGAATGGATATAACATGGAGAATGGTTAATCACATAAACATGATTGATAAAATTTACATCTACTGAATAAAAGACCTTATGTGATCACCCTAGTTAACCTAATTGAACGATCAAAAATTATAAAAGGTGTGGTTAAATATGAGAAGCTCTCTTGCTCTGTTCTGCCAATATGTATGATTGTTCTACTTGATGCCTGAGGGGGGACATGAATGGGGATGTGATCCCCTATAGATCAGTTATTGGTTTTTGGAACTGATTCCACATAAGGACATATTTTGGGTCATGTTTTGGTTCCAGTATATCAAGGATCTCAAGGATCCCAAGTATTTTTGTGACTTTACAAGATAACTATGTGTTAATGCGTATATTGATTCTTGGTTTTTCCATTCTGTTTAATGTATAGAATTTTGGATATGCATGGTAGTTTCCCGGTTGTGATGGATTATTTAAATGGATCCACATGAACCTGAAAACAAGAAAACATAAAGTGGGGGATTGTTTTCTAGAAATGGGTTGTGCACCGGTGGTGGTTGTTGTGTATTTTGGAATGTATTAATTGTAATGAGAATGATTTTGTCTGGGCATGACATCAGAACCCTAAGGTTGCGATGAGTTCTTAATTAACTCTATGTATAAAATTAGTTCTTCTTTATCATATATGTACACAACCTACTTTGATCACATCATGGAGCACACCCACATTTCCTGGGGGAGGGTGTTTTCCCCACATTATCAAGAGTGATCAATTATTATCTTCATCTTAATCTCTCTACAAAGTATAACAAGACTATTTGGGAAGGATTTCGTGGCCTGAAGTTCATTAATATCCATAACTATTTAGGTAGTGATATTGCGGTGGTTGGCCATGGTGTGTGCGGGAAGGATTGTTTTTGAATCTATATCAGAATGAGGCACATATGTCTTTAGGCAAGGCAGCGGTTGTTCTAGCTCGGTTTCTTCAGGCATGGTAGTGGTTGTAGTGTCCCAGGTTTCTATAGGCATGGATGTGTGGGGTTTTGGTACCCTATGTGTCTGTGGGCGGGATGCGTGGTTATGATATCACATAAGGTTGTTGTTGGGGAAATAGTGGGATTGCGGTGGAACATGTGGGGGAGGTTTAAAGCATATGATATCCTAAATAAATAGTAGAAAAGTATTGCTGGGTACCATAATATTGATTTGTTATTAATATTACTTTACCTATCTTGTGTTATATGGAGAGGGAGCCTTCATGGTGTTGAGTGGATATATTCCATGCTAGATTATTTGGTTATCTCTATTTTCTCATAGGGAATTAGAAGGCATTCACACTTGTGAATGAGAACTTTGGGTTTTCCCTATTGAGTATACATATGTACTCACCCTACTTATTTAAAACTATATTCAGGAGTCCAGGAGGACATTAGGGTCTTTTCTTGACCATAATAGCTTGGACATTAGGATAATCAGCATTGCTACATTTCATTCTTTTGGTACTTTCCTTTGATGTTTTTTTGTATGTTGAAGCACATTATCTTGAACACACTTGTGAAAAAAAGGGTTTTTGGATTTACTTCAACATTATGTATTACGAGCATTATGAGGTTTACAATATTATCTCTTTATCATTTTCTATAAAAATGGAAATTCATTCTATATTACATGTGATTATATACCATTGGAGGATGTTGTGACTATGGGACCAATTGATGGTGGGAATCGAGGGACATTATCTCTCCTTTGACTCATTGAATAAAGGGTATGGCAGTTTTTTGTCACTTTCTTCATCTATTTGAAGGTGGGTTGAGACATTGTTTTGATTCCCACCAAAATTATCCTTAGGTCACCTATTAAAGGTGAATGTAATTTTTTATTTTTTTTACAATGGATATACCATTCATATAAGAGAATGATGTTCTATATTTCTATTGATAGAATAATGTTTCAATATAAATATGTTACTGAATATAATTCTATAGATTGATGTTACAGGAGAAGAGATAATATCACAATGTTGAAATCAGGTGATCATCATATTCACCTTTCTACTAGAATTTTTTTGTCATCATATTCAGCTGATCATCATATAAGGCTAGATTAACAATATATGGATTCCCATATTGTGATTTCAAGACTGAGGAAGGAATTGATCTAAATTGTTTTATCAAATTCTAATAGAGTTATATCTATCAGATTGGGAAATCAGATTTTATGATGGTATATGAACAATCATAGTGGGAAGATCATATAGGCAAATCAGAATGTGTTGTTAATTAAATTTCATGGAGGTCTATACCATCATCTTGATATTAAATTGACGAATTTACATTCAGTTGATTATACATAGGAAAATTTAAATGTATCAAATGTAAAATGTTTTATCTTATAAACATTGAATTATCATATTTGTGATAATAGGGTTCTCATTAATTATTATATAATTGCCAAAGTGCAACATGAATGAAGGGTAATATCTTATGTACTGTAATTCAATGATTGTTTTTCTAATGGACTATATTTTATTAGATCATTACTAAAGAATACTATGGATGTATGTATTCTTATTTAATAAGGATCCATATAAATTAATTTGTTCTAGTGGGTGTGTGACTGAATTGTTTTAAACATGTAAAAAATTATTTTATAGGAGGGGAAGGTTGTTTCAAGGAATCATAAAATAAAAAATATCAATGATTTTCCCACTCAAACTCCCATTGATACAATTATACTAACTGGTAACATACATAAATTGGAATTAAAATGTATTGGACATGACTAAAAATATGATTATTCCTGAGGTAAATTATATTTCATTTTTTTGTTATATTCTATAAATTTCATTATTTACTAAATAACATATTTAATAAATTGTATTAAAATATACATAAAATGATATTTGTAATATGAAACATGACATATTGTTATCATTACTATTTTTTTTGGAATGTGTATTATTTATTAAGTCATTTACAAGAGAACCTAAATAAAATAAAAAATTATTTATATGTTTTAATAAATAGACTATGTGAATTTTTATTATATAAATCATTTTATTAAAAATATGTGATTCGTAATATATATTCAATTAGTATTTATAAAATTTTATTAATATAATTTAGGGATCTAAATTTTATCATAATGAAATTCATGAAAATTAAGTGAATTTTAAAATATCAATATATGAGAATGAATATAAAAATTCATATAATGTTAAACGTATATATAAATATAAATAATGAAGGACTAATAAATTTCATCAAGTATATGAGATATTAAATTATAGTTTCTTATAATGGTTACATAACTGGAATATGAGAATAATCGTTATAATATAATGAAATCATGTTGAGTTTGAACACAGATATATATTGAAAAATTACACTTTTAGAAAAAGAATTCATTTACAATTTTTTTATTTTTTTTATAATGTATATAATAGAAATGGTGTTATCATATACTATTCTAATGAATCATTAATAAAATATATAAGATTTATGGAAGAGTTGTAATATAAAATATCTATTATATGTAATAGATTTTAAATAAATCATGGGAAATCATTTTCATAATTATTTCCCATGTAACTACACTCACATTTATTAGTAATGAATTTTATATTGTAGAATATAATTATTATGAGATATGTCAATTAGATATTAAAACCATATTACTCTGTATAATTTTTTAGGATATTTTGATTAATGAAATAAACAATTTCTATACACCCATGTCTAGTGCTAAAACAACAATGTTGAAATACTATCTTGGAAACAATGTGGGATGATAACATCAATGAAATAAATTAGTTTACATCATTTCTATGAGTCAATAATTACATATCACAAAAATAACACAATCACAAAAATTAAATCTTTATCGTATTTTGGGATAAGTTTCAGGTGAATAATATTTTATGATACTTCTTAATATTTCTCAATATTCTAAAAAAATATATTCTCTAATAGAATTCAAATAAGTTTTACATTGTTTCAGAACCTAATAATGTCATATATAATAATTGAGAGACCAAAAATACTTAGTAATTGGAAAACTCATAAAAAATCATTATGGGTTAGATTATAATCAGATATGTAAACATGATCAAGTGTAAAGTATCATTATAAATATTATAAATAATTCTAAGAGTGTCCTAAATGGAATAATATAAATGCATATAATCGGACATGATTAAACCTAGGCCATGAAATTAGTGTAAACAAGTAGAAAGAAGAAAAAAGTGAATATGTATCCTAAAATCATAATATAACATAAAAATGTTTCTTAAAAGGGAGAATACCAAATAATAACTAGAAACAATGATAATTCTTATCTGGTTCCCATAACACAGTAGGATTGATTTAATAATGTGTCAATTATCTTGGGATTCATTTAACAATGCATTTTGCCTTTTATTCGTTGCTTAAAACCCATTTAAACACTTATAATTAGAATAAACACCTGCATACCCTCTACTGCATTATATAAACAATTGTGTACTCCCATGGGCTTGGTGTACGTCTCATTTACCATTTATGATCACACTATATGTATTTAATAAATAAATGAATTAGATGAAAATATAGGACCGTGTTAGTCAGTAATAAAAATCCATTTATTTTTATACCTATATAATGTGATGATATTTAAATTAAAAATATTAATTACTTATATTAGGGATTATATATGGATCTCATTAAAACATAAACAATATATTTTATAATACATTAATATAAATGATCATTATAGTTTTTTGAGAAAATAAACTCAATGTATCATATTTTAAATTTAGTATGTTCACATAGATGAAAAATAAATTTCATTATTAATTATAAAATCTATCTAAGAAATAATATGATATATCGAATAAAATTTTACAAAAATTAATATTTTACATTATAATGATATATATTTTTTAAACATGGAAATGAAATACAACTAAAAAAAGTAAACATTGCATAAAATTAATTTTTTGGAATAAGAAAACTCATTGAATTATAATAATGTTATCATTGATAAAATTAATATAAATATATTATTTTATAGGTTAAAATAAGATTTTATATTAAAATATTTTATGGTTTTTCCCTATTATTTATATATAAAACAATGAAATATTCTTAAGAGAATTTTCACAGAATTGTGTCGAGATATCATGGGATTCAATGTACTTATGAACCTGATATTTCTATTTTAGAAATATCAAATATATTAATATCATAAATTTGTTGTTTCACTAAAAACAGTAGAATAAATTCTAAATTGATTTTCAGATCATATATCTTTTACCATATTTGTGTTAAAAACATGGATTTAAAAATAGGTGGGACATATTCTTTGTTGGGTGTGGGTATTTGTGCTAATTTTATCACATTCACAATTAATATAACAAAATAAAATAACATTTTTATTTTATTTAATTAATTTTTTGACATATTTTACACTATAAATATTCGATTATAACCCATTTTGAAGGTTATCACTGTAAAAATGATAATTTATTGGAGAGAATGGAAGAATGTCGGTGGACATTGTGATTATATATTAATAATCGCAATACAATGAGGGACAAAAATGAAAACATTTCCAATGTAAATCATCAATTAAAATGATGTGCAATCTTTAATAAACAATAATTTATAAAAATTGAGTTGTACTATTTGTTTTGGGGATTTATCCTATGTTTTTAACCAATAATTAATCATAATTAATAACCTGAAAATTAATTTTTAAATCAATTGTTTGATTTAGAATTTTTATTATCATCATACATAATTAGAATTAATATTTATTTATTTTAATACAACATTTTATTTTTTTTATAAAAAAATTAATCATGGAAAAAACATCGGATTAAGTTCATTCCCCATGTTTTTGTTCTACAATATTCTCTCTTGGATGTACAATATTGTATTGGTGACATTTACTCTGACCATTGATTAAGTGAAGCATGAGTATACCAATAATTATGTGTTAATTATTTTTCACAATTGAATATTTCTTCAGATAGAATTCAGATATCAGATATACGAGGAAGTAAAAATTATTATGATGGGGAAATGACATTAGATCATGAAATTGTGGTTTACAATATAGTTTTATTAGATCTCTCTAGATGTGAAATGATTGATATTTCTAAGAAGACAACAGTTCGAATATGAACCTCATAGAAAATAACATCCAATTTTTTAAAACAAATTATACTTACCACAACCTTGAATGTGTAGTTACTACAAATAAAAATAGATGGATGCTTTTTTGGAGGGAACTATTGGAATATAAATTTGGTCGTGTCCTGGATTTTTTTGTATAATATTAATATTTTTAATAATAATAAAATTTAATATTATATCTATATTTTTATGATTATATGTAATTTTATTATAGGAATTATATAAATTAAATTATTTTGGAAACACTGGTAAAAGATGAGGTTTGTTGATGACCCACATTATATTAATATTTAACACCTTCATAATGTTGTTATAATATATTAATAATAAAAATAATATTTTTTGACACTACAAGTGGATCCTCGATGTAAATAAATCCATCACGGTGTGAACATGGAGTACATGATAAAGTGTTGATGTCATATATGTATCGATTCTCATATAAATAAGGATTAAATAATGAAAATAACAATAACATTAATAATAATAATATAAACTATTATTATTATATTATATATTTTTATTTGAAACATTTATTCTATCATAACATATTCTTTCCATGTTATATTGTTTAACCATATACATTATTATGATCTTTATTGAGAGAAATTTAGTTACGGAACCATGTTATACACATCAATCGTGCTCGGGGGTTATGCATATGAGGTGACCGTAAATATTAATTATAATAAGAATAATGTTATTATTTAATTTAGTATCAATTATAACATTTAAATATAGTGTTAGAATGACGAATCATCAAATGCATCATGGACCTATATTTTGGTTCAGGTTTGAAGAATAATATCATGAGTTTAACTTTGTCTTTTCACTTACTACCCTAAAGAACAATATTATATGATGTAGTTAAAAAAATTTTTTCAATGGGCTTCCTATTTTTAAAGGTGAATATAATATCATGTTTCTTTTTATAAATTATAAATATAATAGTTTATTTTTGACATTCATTATTATTTTTTGTAATATTTAATTGTATTTTTGTTTTATCTCTTGATAGAGATGACATCACCCCATATTCATCACACATTTTCTCGACTGAGATAGAGTCACTCTAGTAGTCAATCTTGAGTATTTATCTGACATATAATATAGTTATGAGATTCATTTTGATTTTGGATATATGAACCATGATAATATATGTGTTATTATTCTTTCAAGGACACTTAAAAAAATTGTTCAATGTTTTCCCAACATCTATACCTATGATAGTTCATTGTAGTTTTTCTTTCCCTTTATAGTGTGTGACCAATGTTTATCATCCAATTTGTTAGAATAGTATGTGTGGGATCATATCAGTTTTTTGGGATTCTTTTTTTTCATCCACTATACACCTTAGTGTCTATAAGAATAAATCACTCTGGGAGGTCCTGAGTGATCCTCATATAAGTCATTTATTCTCATGGAAGGTTGTGTTAATATTAATGTGATAATTTTTAATAATATCATTGTTTCCCTGTTTATAAAGATATTTCTAGTTGTGTGCGGTTACACCCAATTTAACCTATGTGGTGACCTCTAATATGCTTATCAAGATCTAATCATTCATATGAGGTGTTGTCCACCCATGTGTGATTTTTTTATGAACCATATTAGTGTCATTTATTATTATAATTTTTTAGACCTTGAAATATTCATATAAAGGATTTTTTTCAATAGTATTATTATTTTTCATATATATATTCTTCCCTAACAAGAATGTCCTCTACCAATAGTTTCAAAATTGGTGGTATAACTCATGGATTGTGTTCTACAATATATGTATTTTCTGAAATGATGTTGTATCCATCCCTTGATTATTTATTTCTAGTATGATTATATCTCTATGTTATAATAAATTAATCTCATTATTATTAACATATACTTTCATGATGTGACCACTCATGATGATTTATGTTTTGTTATTTTCAGGTGTTCTACATTGCATTTTTATGCTATCCCAAGAATGGTCTCTACCCAAAAAATCATATATTATATAAACCAATGACAACATTATCGTGTCCTTGGAATACATGGGGTAGTTGGAGATTAGTTTTGATAGAAAATCTACAGTGTATATGAGTGATTAAGTATATAGTAGTCATATATTACTGGGATGGTCATACATTATTTTATAATTTACTTTGGTAAATTGATTTCTCTATTTTTTCAATATTCAATAAATTCTAATCAGTGATATGATTATGGGGTAATAGATCTATGAATTCCTGGTAATCAATTGTTTTAAATTTCAAAATTTTATAGTATTAGGGATATGTGTGTCTACATTTATAATAGGATATTACCTCCCTTGAGTATGATATGATTTATTGGAACTAGTATCTAGCCCCATGACTATTGGAAGATTTATTGGGCTAGTTTACTCTCATTCCTCATTTGTAAATTTCATGAAAAAAAGATCCTATAATATACTCATCCTAATGTGTTATGAAACAACCTAGGATTTGCATCAGATAGTGGAGTTAATTTTGTCCTACTGTGAAGATAGGATTAGAAACTAGGAAAACAATGTTAAATTGTTTTGAGATCATATCTCAAAAAAAGTATTCCATTATTGGTGTAGGAACATAAATATCCAATCATGGTCTCTATAATAAAAATGCAATTTACCTGGAGTATGTTAGAAATGGTCATTAGGAAATCATTAATAAATGATTCATATAAGAATGGTCTGTGATTTCAATGTAATTTTTTATTCAAGTCCCCCAGAATATTCATTATCTATTTTAGATATACATACTTCAATATCCATCTACTATTTATAGAAATACATACACTTATGTAGTGAAATATTATTTCAATGGGATCGTATGAGTATTACAGATTATGATAAAACAATACAAATTAAATTTTTGTTTTTATATGAGGATTTAATTTATTAGAATAAATTTGATACATTTATACTAAAATATGTTACTCATATAATTAGATTTAATATTGATTTTCTCTTTTAGTGATCTTTATGGTAACATGTTCATACATACCCGCTTAATGGGAGACCTAGAGTCAGTGTGAGATAATGTTGAAAATTATTTTCTTGGTTAGGTCACTTATTTTAAATAGTTACACAAATGATAAATATGTAATTTGATTTATCACTTTAGTAGAGACATTTTTATCAGATATTTTTTGTTAATTTTTGAAAATAAGGACGAGGGAACATTTCATGAACCATGATGTGTTTCTTTTATGTGACCTAAAACCATCTAGGTGAGTAAATTCAACAAATATATGATTTTTTAGGTATGTTGGATTATTTTTCCATATATTTTATGGTATTTCATGGAAAAAGTTATCTTAGTAATTAATAGTTTAGTTATAATGTAGGAAATTGAATGTAAGTGTTTTAAGTAGTATGATCATATATTGTCTTCTAATAATTCTTGATGTATAACATGTATCCTCTCACACCATTTGAATTTTTCTTGTAGATATTTGTTAATCATTTCATTTTTCTTATATCGGGATCTAGAAATGAGAATACAGGTTTATCCATTTTTCATGAAACCTATTTTTGATGATATTTTATATAGGGAAAATGATTATATGCTTCTACTAATAGTGATACCTGACACAATGTAGAGAGAGTTAGAGAGAGAAATACATTTAATTTATTCATTATGGAGGTGAGAATCTATAATTATTTCCTTCATATTTGATTTTTTACTATAAATTATAATATGGTTTCTTCCAATGTGTGTAGTAGTGTGTGTTGATTTTTGGGATGAATTTTTCCAATAATGTGAATGAGTGATACCAGTAAGAGTTTAGTGATCTCATGATAATGAGGTTATGAATGAATTCCTTTAAAATTTTTAGTTATAACTTTGGATTAGTGGATGATATGATATTTTTATTTTAGGTAGTGGTTATGGAGTATGAGGAAGTCATTCTTATATATTTTCATTTTCTATGTCTTCAACATGTAAAATTATTTTTAAATGACTGTTTACAAGGATAACCTAGTATTTTTATATCACATCATATGGAAACATTCTAGAATAAATTTCTAAATTTTAAGTTTAATATTTTTTGAGAAATTTGTTTCTATTAACTACAATGTTAACCTGGGAATCCATGTTTTGTTCACCTGATAAGTAAAAGAGTTCATTTTCTGAGTTTTAATTGGTTTAAGATAAACCAAGTGATGTGACGAATCAAATCACCTATAATGAATATTTTAGTTCACAGACTGTTGGTATGGGGAAATTGGGATGTCATAGTTATTCCTTGATAAATATTATTACTCGCTAATGAATTATATAATGGTATACTATAAGTGTATTCACATGTAAAAATGGGTGTTTTGAGTTCATTTGGATACCCTTCAATGTTTTGACACACTGGTATAGTTATTATACATCAGGTATCAATACTTATCCCATCATTGATTTGTTTATGACAGAACTATGTGATATTACCATTATGTTATAGATAATAGAGTAGAGCATATGAGATACATGTGGATGAAGCTGATGATGGTTTTGAATGTGGTGAAATTCATGCACATTGATTGAGGAATGCATGAATTAAATTGAGAGTTCATTGTGGAATGATGTTGGTGGCCTTTGTTGTTTGTTTAGGATATAATATATTACAAGATATTTTCCCACGTACTATATTATAACGATTTACCTAGGACAAAAATGTATATCCATGCATTGTGGATCCTATATCCTACTACTATGTCAAGTTAGAAAGATGTATTTGCTCATAATCACAAAATCCCAATAGTTTTGGATAATTTCATTATCAGAATATCATAGATATAGATATATGTGAATTAATAAATCTATTATATTGACCTAGGTGTGCAGGTAGATGATATTGATGTTTCAATTTTTTTGTGAGAAAAAAAGTCTGACAACTGGTAAATAATTTCCCTTCATTGAAATGCTTATTCATTGGGTGATTTTTTATGAATAGAATATGAATTTTTATGGAATCTCAAACAATTAATAAGATAAATTTTTATAAGATAAATTTTGTACTATATGTTAAAAATATGATTTTAGATATATATTATTTTCATCATCAAATTTCATTTAAATTGATTTTTTATTATAAATAATAATCATATTTGGGATACTGATTTTTTTTATAGACACAATTTTCATAATTAATAAGTCATTATTGGTACTAAAACATATGTTATATAATAATTTTTATAATTATAATTTCATTTAATATTTGTTTTAGTTCTGATTTTTTTGATAAAGTGGTGATTCAAATATTATTGAAATATGTAATGAAAATAAGTTTGAAAAAATAATAATAACTACTATAACCTAATTATAATAAGCTATGGTATTTTTTTTAATAATCATTGTTTAATATCTGTAATTTTCAATCCTCAATATAAACCCATTATGAAATTTATAGTAGTATTCAAGTAGGTTGTTAAACCAACAAAAATAAGTACATGATAAAATATATTTATAAATATGGTTATAAAAGTTATACCTCTAGAATAATATACTTATTTTATAATATTAATTATAGTATTGGTAATTTTTAACAATATTAGAATAAATTTTTATAAATATGAAATGTATTGAATGAACAGTTATAATTGAATATCAACTTATGGTTAAATTTAATGTCTTATTTTGTGTGATGGTTATATTAAACACACACACATTTTTTGTTTATTTGTCCTATCATATTGTAAATATGGTTTCGAATCATTTCCATGGTTAATATATTTGTTCAATAGAAAATATGATTAGTATAAATATAGCATTTTAACATGTCAAATTGACACATACACAAAAATTAATGGCCTCATCCAGTAGGATTTTATCCTAAAAACCCATTTATAGAAGCACTAAACATAGCTAGAAACAATAAAAATTTTCTTTTACCAGTCCAAAGATCAAATCCAACAAAAAAATATTAGTTCAACTATTTTCAACAGAATTTCATTCTCCCTGGGATCACGATGCAAACCTCATACATTAATGCACTCCATGAATTTCTTTACAATAACACACCTTACTCATAGGGTATTTTCTATTTTATTTTTGATATATGTATAATAATCCTAATATTTATAATATGTATATTATATATAATAATTGATATATTTTAATTATTATTATTATAACTTTATATATGATTTTATATTTTAATACAAATAAACCGAATTTTTATTATTTATCAATATTCAAAATCAAATATTGTAAGTAAAAATTAATTGAATTTTTAAATAATTTTATTAATATGTTATAATTAAATAATTTTTTATGAAATATAAATGGTGATTTAAATTTTATGATTTAATTTTTAATATTTATATTGGTTTGAAAACGGTAATTATCTGAATACCTTGTGTTTCTAAATAACTGTAAATTATTATTTTAAATTTGAAAAAAAGTACATATTATAAAATTATTTTGATAAATTAATTATTCATTCTGTAAGTATATTTTATAATTTTTCCAATACTAAATTTTTAATAATATTATTTTAAAGTTGAATTTTCGGGAAAAAATGTAATACATTATAAATATACATTTTGTATTATGAGATAATAATTACCCAAATATGATTTAAAGATTATTATTATTGGTAAAAATGACCAAATATATTTTTATCCTTAAAAACAATGTAATATTAAAATAAATTTGTTAAGTTAATATTGAATTTAGTAATCTTACAAATCCAAAAATATATTTTATAGTCAAAAAAGCATTAATTTGAAGGCGTGACCCACTTATACAATTGTAAGTGAGTTTTCTTAACTTTTCTAGTCCTTAGCATCATAAAATAATTACAATCACCAATATTTTGAAGAAACAATAGGAAAAACATAGGATGGTTTGAGGTTTTGTTTATTTGATTATATAGCTCGAAAAACCTATGGCTGAGTTGTAATAAAAATTTCCCCACACTTTTATTATATATAACCACCCAAAAACCCAATTATAGTAAAAAAATACATTATATCACATCATTACTCTTCCTTCCCGTAACAAACCAAACTTCTAGAATACGTTTCACTTTGAATAATGCAATTTATTGTGTTGTACAGAACATGAAGTTTTAAAACACCATATCCAATCAAACTGGAAATTATTAATAGTAATAGACAATTTTTGAAATTTTATAAATTTTTACATTCATAATGGAATTCATATTTGGATTCGGAATATCAAAATTAGCTACGAGTGATTTTTTTTTACTTTTCTTATTTCTTTCTTTTTTTTAATGAATAGTGAAAACCACTACGTTATTGTTTAAAACAGCCATTGAATTTCAATAATAATGCATTTTATTTAATTTTTTTGGGTCAAAATCTATAAATAATATCTATATAAGTACATAGAAGTTCATTTTAGTCATTTTATAATAGGTTTAGATATATAAAAATTTTATTAAAATCTTTACCGTCTTTTACCCAACTCCTAGGCGCATTATCAAGTTTTCATAAAACATGATTTTTCCACTTCTATGAGTTGAATTTCAAAAATCCTAGAGACATTATTGATATCATTAAGTAAAATGTGGTTCAATATGATGAAAATAATTTTTGGGGAATAGTAAAATTTAACTTTTATTTACCACAGTTAAAAGTTAATATGGTAATTAATGGAAAAATGCTATTATAATTACCCTAACACATGTCTTAAATATATTGGATATTTTTTTACTAAACCAGAAACATGATCAAAAGTTAAATATGATGCTTTAGGTCCATATGGATTATAATTGCACATTAATTATTATTTAATTCAAAGAAAAGTTAAAAATGTTAAATTAATGTTTTCATAACTAAAACATTTTTAATATAGGGTTATATATAGGATAAATTCTACTATAAATATTCATTATAAAAATAAAAGGTATTAATACATAATTATATATTAATTATAATTATTAGACATTAAATAATTAAATTTATTTATGTTGCAATGATGATGTAGTGATTACCTTATTAATGAATGATTACAATAATTCATATTATAAATAACCAAAAAAAATTAATTTCTGACATTTTATGAATTACAATAATTTTATATCATAATAATAAATGTTATGGTTGATTAAATGAATTATTTTAGATTTTATCATGATTTTATGACTTTAACAAAAACAAATACCAAATAGTGTCAAAATTGACATAAAAGAGTTTTTAAAACAATTATTATATTATTAATTGATAAAATATTGCTAAAAATATATTTTTCTGCCAAAAAACATATATAATAATATTTATATCATTGAATAACCACATGAGGTTATCTGTACATTTTATAGTATGTTCATTATCCAATTATTATAATAATACAAGAATACATGGTAAAAGATAAACTATTTAACGATGAGTTAAATCTAAAAGATAAGTTAATATGGTGACCCAAACCTATCAAAAAACTATTGGTTGAGAGGTTTTCAACCCATACTCACATAATACTTGAAATAAATTATTTCTAATCCATTAGTAACCGATAATTAGTTTATTAATATATTATATTTGAAGCATTTCCTAAACATACCCTCACCTCTCGTATAAAAGAGAATTTCCCCTTCTATTAATTTCACACATCCAAAGCCATTTGGCTCAACCAAACCCTACAAAAATATCCTCCCAACTATCCTACTTTATCATTAGAGGACTTCTTTTTGTTCTAAAGCTATCCTATTGGGAAATTTTGATAAAATCAATAGGAAAAACATAAATAAGAGCTAAATATTTAATAACCTCTTTTATGTTCTTGTCATCTTCCTCTTATTCTTTATTTGTTGTTTCAATTATAAAATAATAACTCCAATATATTGGATATTCTTTTATTTGATTGTAAATATGGTACAAACATATTTTTTATTTAATTCATCCAATAAATGACAATGTCACCACACATGCGTGCGTACGGCTTATCGTCTCCACATCGTGGTGTAGTTTGTCATTAGACACATTAGTATTTGGATGGGTATTATAATAAGTTTAATTTATGTAAATAATATATAAAACATGTTAATGATTCAGAACGTAAGATATTCCATCCAATTAGATACAATCTCACCATCAATATAATGATATTGTCGCTCGTGCATACGTATGGATTACCATCTCCACGAATACGATGAGATTCATGTCCCCATCATAACCATTCAAAAATAATTTTTATTTTATGATTAAAAATGATGTATAAATAACTTAATATCATTCCGGATATAAATCAAATACATTTAATACATAACAAACATTACTTACATGAAAAAACATATAATGGAAAACGAATCAGTTAACACCCGAAATGACTATAATACTAAAATATTATTAACAATGAAATATAAGAAGATCATATATGATAATATATATATTATTATTGTTCCTGTATAACATAATATCAATTATATAACTATTATACAGGTGTTTAACATAGCCTTGACCTAGTAAAATTACAAGGGAATGGTAAACTCTACAATCTCTTCATTATCTGATGTTGTTTATACATATTTATTTACTGGGACCTCTTTATCATCTGCATCTGTGTTTTAATAAATATGTATTTAAAACATTTTTTCTCTTTACTAGAATATGGTTTAAAGTCATTCAAGCCCTTTTTTTACTATTTATGAATTTTTTTGAGAAGAATCATTACCTCATTTTTCGAATAATGTACTTTTCAACCTTGTTGACAAAATTAAGGAAATAGTATTCTTCTAATTTATACTGTGGGTGAAACAATTTTTTGCCATTATAACTCTTTCAAATATTCCATTACAAATTTATAAGGATTTTTTAAAAATAAAATTTTGATTTTAAATGGATTCAACATAGAATGTGGTACTTCTATCAAATAGTTTTCATTTCATCTATGTCAACATCTTTTGATGGATTTCAAACTTGTTTGAAGTTGATTTATTATGATACAAATCATCCAATTTTTATTGATGGTTTTGTGATATGATTTACATTGGATGTTTTATATTATATCATTCATGGTTTATAGATAATCTATTGACATTTCATATTCTATTTATAATACAATTGTTTATGTTAGGTTTAATCATTTTAACTTGAGGAATACATTGGACATAGTAATTGAATGTGGAGCCCACTCTAGCTCTTCGATTCTTCTATAAATCTCATGAGACAAAGCTGTGTCTCGGAAAAAGTCCTTGAAAAAATCTTATTTTATGTCTTGGCACAATTCCTTGACTTTGTGGTTTTGAAGTCATTAATTATGCATTCCATCATTATGAAATTGGTAATTGATATTGCATGTTATTATTCTAATACTATGAAAACCTTGTGAATAAGTAAATGGAGTTATTTTTATTTATATTTGAAATATTATGATGAATATTATATTTAAAAGGAATTTGTTTTTGTCTTATACATTCACATAACTTTATATGATTATTTATTAAAGTTATTGCTATATTGTTATCCTAACTAAGAATCTATGTTCACCCCTTTCTATGTTTTATTTTTTCCAAGATGCAATGATGTATATTATAACTGACCTTCATGGATATTCTATGGGATATGAATGTGGTTATTTAACAAGTGTTGTTGTTGTTTTTAATTTTATATTGTAATATAAAATTTATGAATGTATTTAGTACTTCCAAGGCTACTAAATTGATCGGTCTTTCGGGACATGATTTCCTTATATCATGACAATGTTATGTAATAATGCACCCACTCTGGGTGACTATCATCGTGGTGTTACACTTCCCCTATATATAATCCATACAATTATCACCATGCACTTGCTAATCTACTCACAAGAATCATGAATCTTCCTTTTCAAGGTAATTAATCGTACCATTCTCAATTTTATTCATGTATCTCCATTATCCTTTGTATTTTATCATCATTTCATTTTTTATGGATATATTCATACATATCCCCCATACTATAAATTTTATTTATAAATTATTAGAGTCCCATTTTACTCTATCAATCACTCCCCTAAATATTCAAATGCCCATGTTATGCTACTGGTATTTCACCGTTATTTTACATTCCAAGAAACTGTATTGGGAATACCCTTAGATTTTTACTATGTAAGGATTTAATATATATCATCTTATAAATAATTATTATAGAAAAAAATTGAATTTATTCATTTTAAAATTTTCATGTAATAATATATGATGTTTGATGAATCCAGGTTATATGATATATGTGGCACACTAATTCACTAGAATAAAATTCATATGACTGGGGAACTCAAAATTATATAATCCTACAATGCGTTAGGTAATTTTATTTCTCATGATAAATTAATCATGATTTCATATAGTGATCCTAATCAATAACATGAAATTTTACATCATTATTTCATGGTATTGATCATCGATTAATAATTCTAATTTTTAGTTATATATTGTCTCATTATTTTCCATGGTTACTTTATTCTATCATGTAATATTTTGAATCATTTTTCAACTATATAATTCTCATTCCATTCATGTATCATTTAAATTAATTCTATCTATCATTGAATAATGTCATTATATAATTCACTAGTTAATTTTTTACTGGTATTTACATATCAACCCATTCTTATGCGTCACCCTACGTTATCCCAGGTGGTTCATATGTACAAAAGAATAATATTATAATGTTATGAATACTTTCCCAAAATATGACACAATTAATTTTTTATTATTTATTTTAATATTACTAATTGAAAAACTGAAAATAATCCTTGATATTATTGGTTACTTTAGGTACAATATTATGAAATAAAAAATTATTTAATGGTTAATAAGGATAATGTTTTTCATTGTCAAGACTCCCTCCCCAAAAAGAGTACCCTCCTAGGCTAGCAATGTTAGAAGGGAGATAATGACCCCCATGTCCCACCACTAGTAGGCCCTGGGTTGTCGACTATCACTGAGGGTATAATAAACAGACAAATGGGAGTCATTTCTCTCTAAGAGAACACATGCTGAAGAGAGAGACAAGATAAAAACCAACCAACTATAACTAAAAAATAAATATAAAAGAAAAATAATTTACATGTATTTAATGCCATGAAAAACTACTACAAATAGAAGGAGAAAATTGAATGTACCCAAAAAGGATGTAAAACAGCAACAACCACAAGCCCGAACAGTTCATGAACCCACATGCTAGTAGAAACCAGCATGACCTCTGACTTGCATTATGTGACCTGAAAACAATTTATATATACATAGTGTGAGTATAACAATATAATCAGTAGGGTCCTCCCCAAAGCCTCTCGTGCAAAGTAAAGAAATCATTCTAAAGTACAGTGAACAACAAGTGAAACTGGCTCATCATGTAAAAAGGTATACAATGTTACCAACCTCACTATGGAATCTCTCACCAAGTATTGAATACAAGAGTATATAATATTATAAGAAATATCAAAGGTACCCTGCTACTACATCCCCACTAAATTTCCGCTTTTCCCCAATGTCGCACGTCTTAAGAATAACATTCCAAATGGCTTTCCCATAAACACCTGAGCAAAGCACCACATCATGCACCTCATGAAACAAAACCACCACGTCCACATATGTAAAGTAACCAGGTAGTTTCTTGGAGCCCCAACAACCTGCATAATGTGTATCATATGTTAGGTACTATACCTCATGCCATTACATCACAAACACAGAGTAAGGATCCTCAAGCCATCACAGCCTATACACGTTACACCTATAGTAGTCCATGGGAAACTATAACAAGAATATATGACTGTGAATAACCACAAGCATTTACATCCCACCACACACATATATGGTGAAAACTAATTGATGTGCATACTAGCACAATTAACTACAAAGTGAAGTGTGCAGGACCAAAGGGGGTAGGTCGCCATTCATCCTCCCATCTTAATGTTGGAAAAACACCCTCTAGGTCTGAGAATCATGAGGGTGTAGGTTTCACATAATGACATGGTGGACCAATGTATAGAAACAGAAAAAGTACATTATATACTATATCGCAAAATCACACTATCGGGGTAACCTTTTCTTAGACTCAACTGCAGCTAACATCTCTCAGACTCTAGGCTTCTACTTTTAATACTAGGTATCCTATAATCCCACAAAATTTTAAAGATATTTAATTCATTATTTCATTCCCTATTACCTTATTCACATTACATTAAATAATTATTTAAAAATTTATTAACAAATAAGAATAAAACATTAACGTTATTTATCATCACACCCAATGTACAATGTTCCTTCAAAACAAAAACCTCGTCATTATATTCAAACTTACTCCAACCCCATGGGTTAACATAATTTATTTAATTATATATTACATAATTACATTCCCACACTGCCAGAAATTCTATAAAAACATTCTATGATACAAAACACAAGGGTGGGCTCAACACTCTGAGTATATGTACTACCCATCGAGTTGTTTCTGCCTAAAGAAAGAGCATAGAACCATACTCCTTTGAGAAGCTAAACATGGAAAGCACGTGGCATACCCCAGGCATCATTGCCTTATTCAAAAGAAGAGTATGCAAGACTAGCTACCTTATTCTATGGGGAAAAGTAAAACAGATAACCAATCATGGAATCAACAAGCATCCAGACATTAACTTCCAAACCGTTCCATCATACATGGTGTCCTCCCCGATGCCCACATGAATCCACCGATGTATCACGCCACTCTGAGCGTCAAATGATGCCACAACCAATAGGCCTCCCTGGCCCCTCATATTACAACCGCCATAAAGGCTAACAACACAACACAGGAAACATGAAAAAAACATCACATCAATTGGCTCTTGGCCTTTAAACTATAAAAAGGGTAACACATAACCCTACAAAGAATTATATTTTATCAAAATACTAATTCTTTTATCCATGATGTATTAACAGATTTATTATTCATAGGTTTCAAAATTTGGTAACCTAAAAATTAAGCTACAACAATTAATTAATCACGCTTTCTGCACCATTTTAATTTGCATCAAAATTACAAAAAGGAAAACTAGATTCATTTAAGTGCCTCTTTATCTCTATCCAAACAATTACCAATTAATTCTAGTTTATGTTTTTTACCATTTTACATCATGAACAAACTGATAAATGAAGCAAGCATAGTTATCACACTATCATGCAAAACAAGAGGAAATAATATTCGATCAATATCAATTTATCTTCTCGTTAAAATATTTGTTATTTTAATTTCATTGTGATCCATTGGGAGAAAACATGCTACCTATACAATTTCACATAAAAGAAAAGAGAATCCATGTTTCTTCTACCTCAACAATTTCTTTATGTACTTTATACGAGGATGGACCATATCACGGTTCACGGTCACCGCCTCTCGCGAAAACTACATCCAACCGAGGATGCCACAGTATGACCACACCAACTGAAAGAAAAGAAAAATCTATTAGAAGCATGATTATAACATGATATAATATGGAAAGGATAACATGAAAAGATGAACCACAAAATAACGATGATAAAACAAAACTTATATCTAAGATAAATGGATACTCCTTGGTTTCACTGAAACAATGGTGCACTTGCAACAAGAAGAACATCGAGGAAAACAATCAATGAAAAAAATATTGTCCTCGTGATTCATCAGGGAAGGAAATAATGGTTTGAGCATCTCTCAAAAGAGAAGAAGGATGAAGAACAAGCGAAGAAGATATCTTGTCCCTTTTAAAAATTAAACTGAGCAACGATTTAATATACACTAGATTTCCCAAAAAAAAATGGATTGCATTAAACCACACGATTTGACCATGTAAATGCATCGTGGGCATTATTAAAATTAATATAATTGTTATGAAATTTTATTCATCCTTAAATCCATTAATATAAGGCCATAACTGTGTTTTTAATCATAGAAAACATTAAATTGACGAAACTGGAAAAACCTGAAAATTTGGAAAAGGAAATATAAAAAAGTCTTGGAAACACTATTCATGTCTTGTCTAACCATTTCTAACTCACCATTATTGACTCACAATTTCGTACTCACCATTTCTGACTCACCATTACTGACTCACCATTTCTGAATCACCATTTCGGACTCACTATTTCTGACTCACCGTGACACTTTTCAAAAACATGAAACACTATTCACAGGAATGGAAATTTGGAAAACTGTTGGGGATCAGTCACCTTGTCCTCCTATAAATCCTCCAACACCAAAATTCATCCAAGTAATGGACTAAAAATGTCAAGACCATTACATCATATACCTCTCAAAATATTATCATCCTCGAGAATCCGAAACCAACCCAAACTAAAAACAGAAAAGAGGGGTCTGAACAACCACTCCTTGCGATACCTCTCAAAAGTGAGGAAGAAATAAGTGAAAAAAAGGAATCCATCTCATAAAAACAAAATTTATACAACCACAAAGTGTACATAATTACATTACAAGAGTTAAACATCAAAAAAATCTAGGTACTGAGCACATATCTGTGACTCACGTTTCCATGTACTCTTTTCCATGAAAACGTGTCACCACAAGACATGAACCAAGGGAATAAAAAGCCCCTAAAACGCTTTCTCCTTGCAGTCAAAGATCTCAATAGGTCTCTCCTCAAAGGTCATATCATCTTCAACATAGATCTATCCCTAATCGATGACGTTAGAGTCATCATGTAGATAATGATAGAGCTATGATACATGGAAAACTTCATATATCCGACTCATCTACGGGGTATGTGTTTCACGATACGCCACAGCTACAACATTAGCTAACACCACAAAGGGCCCAAAAAACTAGGGAGAATTATTTCTCCCAAAAACAAACCTTCACTATCCACAACAGGGAGTTTTCTTCAGAAACACATGATACCCAACATCATACTCCATGGGTCTCCTGCATTGATCATCATATGATTGTTGATGGTCTTGCACTGTCTAAATCCACCCACAAATCACCTTAACCATCATTGATGTATTCTACACATTATCATGACCATGAATTTATGACTCTCCCACCCCAGTCCATCATAAAAAAGAATGGAATGGTCCGCCATATAGGGCCTCAAATGGCACCATACCGATGGTGGAGTGAAAACTGTTATTTTAAGTGAACTCAACCATGGGTAAGTCCCTAATCCATTATCCTTCAAAATCATGAACACGAGAGCATAACACATCTACAAGAGTCTGGATGATTCACTCTATCTAACCATCTGATTGAGGATGAAATTAAATGTTAAGGCATATATGAGAACTGAAATCATATTGGAGACCTCTCCACAACCTTGAGGTAAAATGGGGATCATGATCAGAAATGATCGTCCATGGGACTCCTTGAGGTCTCACCACGTCATACAGATACTGCCTCGATAAAACATCCACTTAGCTTGACTCTTTGATCAATATGATGTGGTCTGATTTTTGTAAATTATCCACTGCCACCCATATTGCATCATGTCTTCTTAAAGCTCGAGGAAAACTAGTAACAAAGTCCATTGAGATGTCCTCCCACTACTATTGAGGAATATCTAATGGATAGAGCAAACCACTGGGGACACGGTGATTAGCCTTAACCTTCTGGCAGTCAATATATTGAGACACAAACTCTACAACTACACACATCCCCCCAGGCACCCAAAACTGACTCCTCAAGTATCGGTACATCTTTTTCATACCAGGATGCACCTCTAATGGAGAAATTTGAAAATATCAGAGAACCATATCTCACATTTTCATAGGAACTAAAAATAATCATTGATAAAAAACTTAGTGTTGTTCATTCTCTGACAAAAAACTAGGAGCCTCACCATAAACAACTCGTTCTCTCCAGACCTCCACCTCTAGATCCAACAACTAGGACTCTTCAACCTTCTGCATCAAAGATGACTATACTATCATCTATAAAATGAATCATTTTCCCCCAACATCTCCAATATCAAGATGAAATGATGCCATTTCTTCTATTACTCTCCAGGAATCATCGAATTCATGCACAGTATCACTACGTGACTTTCGACTCAGTGCATTAGCTACAACATGACCCTTTCTAGGAGTATATGATATCTCGAAGTCATATTTCTGTATGAAATCTATCCAACGACGCTGTCGTAAGTTCATGTCATGCTGCGTGAAAAAGATCTTCAAACACTTATGAATGGTGTATACTAAAAAGAGTTCTCTAATGATGTAATGATTCGAAAACATTAGAAAAAAACACCACGACTGCCTACTCAAGATCATGGGAGGTATAGTTACGTTCATGGGGATGCAACTGCTGAGACCCATAAGAAACAACTGATCTCTACAGGATCAAGATAAAACCTACCTATCAATGAAATCCATGATAGCCTAACAGAATACAACCAATCTATGGTGAGGATGAAATAATATCGATGTATTCATAAACATATGAAATCTCTCGAATAACGGTGCTTCCCCAACACTAGGTCTCAATTTATACATTCATCAAACATGTCAACTCGACGACCAACTGGTGTCGTCAACACCAAGGACACCGGAAGCCTCTGTACCTCAGGTATCAATGCATGGAAAAGGGTACGTGATATGAAAGAATGTATCACTCATTAATCAATCAAGAGATACATCAAAGTAATAAACAATCAAAAGGTACCACGAATAACATATAGCTTGCCTAACGCTGGAAGTGCTAAAGCATGAAGTTGACCATGACCACCTCCACGACCTCTCAGAACTTGATGACGACCACCACCACACACTTGTTCTACTCTATAAGGACCAGGGGCATTATGGGGTTGTCATCTGCCAACACCATATACTCTCTTTGTAAATAAAGGTAGTGCAACCTGATCCTTCTATCTCTGCTGGAATTACCTCAACAATGGAACCTGGAGTGGAAACACTGGTGCACAATGACTGCTCTGAATGGTCAGGCACACTAATTGCTGACGACCTTGACCACCACAAGAAAATAAATCTATTGTTCCCTTTACATAAGCCTGAGAGATTCTTCCCTTGGAGAAACGAGATGTGAAGGGATGGGACCTACCCCCAGATGAACAGAAACTCTTTTGTTTTGAAATCTAAAAACCCCAGACCACAACTCTACTTCATGAGGAATCATGATGACTCTCCTCTCGTAATGATCCATTTCTGCCCAATGTTATTTCAAAAACATCTTCCCTCTCCAGTACCTCAAGAAATATCTTCAGCATAATTGGGGTGACCTTGCGTTGGATCTCTAGATGCAAAGCCCCCTCGAAATTCCTTTTTCTTGCCTCCCCCTCAAGAAACAGGTCCAAAGCATATCATAAAATGTTCTTGAAATGAATTCTAAACCCTCATACAATGAATCTTCCATGTCGTAGGTTAAGAAGTTCCTAGCGACTGGACACCTTCATAGTCGAAGAAAGAAACACAAATCGAGAAATGTCTCAGAACTCCTCCAATGAGATTTCTCACCCCTCATGATCCCCAAGAAACAAGGACTGCCACTGCCTCATTGCTCCATGAAACATCTTAACAACCAATGACACCCAGTGATCCTTCCAAGCATGGATCAAACTGAAGCCAATCACACACTCTTCTAACCAGTCTTCTGTGTCTCCATATGAAACAAAGCACTCATATTTCTACAGACATTGGTGCTGAAACTCTCAGAGTGTCTTCTTCCACGGGTCATCATCATCAACCTTTACAATACGACGATCTGTTGGAACAGCCTGTCAGATATATTCCATGCTATCCTGACATGGACGTCGACATAGAGCCATACATATAAAATAACAATCAGGTAGGGCTCCTAAACCTAGAATATGGATCACATGACATTAATTAATTAGTTTGATTCTTTTTTTCATTTTAGGTAATCCTATCCCAATGCCTACCCATTGAAACACAGGCACCAATAATAATGATGCATGATTCTTTCCTAAGTCTCTACCCTGTAACTAGAATCACCTCATTTTGTAGCCTTTGTAAATGTAAAGGTCCATACATCATATCACAGGGGTCCCTAAATTCCAATGTAACGCCCCGACCCCAGCTACCCACAGTCGGTGCATTACTTCTTAACATTGGCATCATCACAAAAGATCAATTCTCGAAAGATCGATTAGTTTAGTAGCCTTATAAATAGTAGATACATTCATAAATGTTACATTACATCATAAAATGGAAAACTACAATAACTAGGTCTCCATAGTCCACACTCATATCCTCTTCTGACTATCCCTGCAGGTCATTCATAAAATACTTCTTCACATCCTGGAAAATATTAAAACATTGAATGGAGTGAGCTCAGATGATCAGCAAGGATAACAATATTGCGGAAGATTTCATAAATAAACATTAACATTTAAGGCAATGTATAACTAAAACAAAAGCCTTTTTAAACATGAACTTTAGCATAATATGGCAAAAATAAAATTAAATAATGCCATTTACTTACTCACATGGATATTATACTAGTTGAATAATCACATGCAATATCAATAACCCTTTTCATAATGATGGAATGCATAATGCCAGACTATCATAACCACATAGCCAAGGCCTCGTATCAGGACTACAAATAATATTTTGTCGCGGCCTCATGCCAAGACACTAGTTTGCCTCATGAGACATACCGATGCATCGAGGATCTATAGCGGGCTCCACCCATCACATATTAAGTCCAATTCATTCCTCATATTAATAGGATTAAACATATCATAAACCATAACATAATCATATCACATAAAACATGCATAAAGGAAACATAAAATGTCCACATTTCAATCACAAGATATCAATACAACACATTGATATAATAAAAACACTTTCAAAACCATTTTCAATACCAAGATAAAAGAAAATTAAAACTTTGTATTTATTTTTCATTAAAAAATGTATGGCTTGTAGAGGAAGCCGAAACTCAAATAATGGTCACGGCGGTGGAGAAGTCGTCGTCGCCACATACGTAAGAAAAACAATCCTTTTTTTGTATAGTAAAATGATTCGTATAAAAATATTGCTTTTGAATAAACGTAAAAGTCAAAGGGGTTTATACACTGTAAAAAACATTTGTGTATAAAACAAAATATGCCTCAATAGATGGTGATTGAGACGAAGTCCCTCAAAAAGACCATTATTTTTTAAAATAAAAAATATTTATTATATGTATTCACTATAATTACACATAAATAAAGTAAAAAATAAAAGATAGGACATAATAATATCATGATATAATTTCAAAATAGGAGATTAACCCAAAGATTGGAAATTGGGTTAAGAAATTCCCTTACCTCGTGTCCGACATGACTCGATCGTTCTTTAACCTCCTGAATAATAAACAAGAGTTATTTTCTATTTTCTTAAGAACATTTTTCATGTTCATTATTCCTTTTATATCAATTATTACCAAGTTATGAATATTATGTAATTATTTAAGTTAATAACGGTCATTTTGTCGATCTTTGTTACTTGAGTCAAAAATAAACTTCTTATAATCACACTTTGTTCATGTGGTAAAATATCCATTATATTCATAATTATATTCATTATGTATATATCAAATACATCATATATATCCAGTATATACATTCTTTTATAATGTAACATAACATTTAGAGGTAAGAAATGAAATGCATCGTTCATAGAGACGGTAAGCCGTACGTACGCATGAACGCTAATTTCATTTCTATTTCATATTTAATGGAATGAAGTTATAATTATATAAAGGTATAATATAATTACAGTATAATATAATGTATAATACCATTTACTCTATCCTTTATACATCCCAGATATGGCATTAACGATTCAAATCACTTTGAGGGGGCGGTAGTCCGCACTTCCTAAAACAAAATTATCGTGTTTACCCACAATGGAAATCATAAAGTATGCCATAAATGAGAAATAAAGAAGCATAAGGAAATCATAAACATAATATATATATCATATATGAAAATAGTTTCCTCAAAATGGCCACCATTAGAGGTGTTAAAATAATATTGAACAATCATCGTTTCGTGAGGCAGTATTTCGCCACCCACAGAAACCGAATGTTCTTTAACCATTAGACGAAGGTGTGTGTAAGTGTTAACCAAATTCTTATCATAACAACATACTAGTATATTGTAGATACTGTTGATTTTATAAACGAAAGAAATAAAAAGAGTTTAGGGGGTTGAAGAAGAAAAATAAAACAATAGAACATAAAAGAAGACATTACCTTAAAATCGGGTAACCCTTTTTGATTTGAGCCAAAGGCTTACTTGGGAAGAGTTATGCCCAATGTGAGGCTTCTATGAGTAAGAGAGGGACGTTGGGAGAGTATTTGGGCAGTGTTTGGCCGAGCCAAAAGGCTTTGAAGGTGTGAGTAAGGTGGTAGTGGTGGGGGCGTTTTATAAGAGGAGAGGAGGGGCACTCTTAGAATGTCATGAAATGTTACTTTATTATATATTGAGTTTCAGATTTTAAAGGTCCCAAATTTATATATTTCTAGGGTAAGGTGATAAGGGTTCTAAATATACTCATCCAATAGGCTTTTGACAAGTGTAAGTTTGATAATTTACATTATCTTTTCATTTTATTTAAATCGTTAATTAATGAGGTAATCGCTGCATCATCATGGTGCCATAAATAATTTAATTTATTTAATGTATAAATATTAAAAATTATCATGATGTAGGAAATATTTTTATCTTTCTAATTAATATTTATAGACAAAAATAGGTCTTGTATAACCCCATTTAAAAATTGTTTTAATAAAAAACTCATGTTTGTGACATTTTTATTTTTACTTTAAATAAAAAGTTATTATTGTCATTTTCCTACCAAAGTGGCTCCATGGGGTCCCCAAGGTGACTCATGCATTGTCCTGGTCGCCCATGACTCATCCAATAGGGGTAGGACAAGTGTAAGGGTGTTTTCATTTTTTTATAATATCATTTTTACCTTAAATTTCACTAATTACCTTTAATCACGATTAATTAAACTTAAAAGTTACTGTTCACCAAAAAATTATTTTAATTCCATTGAGCCAAATTTTACATCTTAATGACAACCATGTATGTCGGATTTTTGAAAATCAAATCACAGAAGTGGTAATGTTTCATTTGAAAGAAAAATCAGTTTTTTAACTACCACTTAGTGGTTTCACTATTCATAAAAAATTGAAGTTTTTCAGAACAATGCCAAAATTTCACCCTAAGCTATAATTGATATTCTGAATTCAAAAATGATGTCTATATTAAAAAATTCCAAACATATAAGTTGCATTAATTAATTTTATAATTAATTACCACTGTCACAACAAATAGCGTGTTTTTAAGAAACAATATATATCAAAAGAATGACAATTATTTATGTCCAATTTCAAAGTGAAATTAATTCTAATGACCACCATTGGATAAAATAGTAAAAATATATTTTAATTATAATTTAAAACCACTCAATAGTATAATTTATCACTATAAAATACTATGATTAAAAAAGGTGTTTTTAAGTATTTTTAACTATTCATAAAAAATTGGAAGTTCTCAGAAAATTACAAAAAATTCAACTTTGGATAATATCGATATTACTAATACAAAAATGAAGTCCATTTTGAAATATAAAATTCCTATAATTTTAAAAAGTGTGTATTACTATTCATAACAGCTACTTTAATTAGTCGCGGTGTGTTAAAGCTCGAAGTTGCATACAACACACGCTACTGTATTATTCAAAGAGAAGTGTATCATGAAAGCTTGGGGTGTTACATTCTCCCCTCCTTCAATAAATTTCATCCTCGCAATTTGAAAATGTTCTTCAAAAAGAAAAGGTTGAAAATAGAAAATACCTTTGAGGAAAACCCACATCGGAAATTGGGTTAATAAGAATATAACATTAAAAGAAAGATAGAGAAGTACAAAGGTCACCCGAGATAGCCCATACTAGGATTCTATGAAAATATGGATATAGAGGAAAACCAAACCAGCAAGGTCTGATGGTGAGTTGTAGAAAACATGATTAGGAGAAAGTTAACAATAAGAAAATCCAAAACTTGTGATTGGTTAAATGGTCATTGAATCCCCAGTTGGAAAAGTTAACCGACAATGTTTTTATTTTAAGTTACCTTTTATAAAGTTGAGGAATTTATTTAAGAGACTTTCTATGAACATAAGTAAATATACTTACTTGTCATGTAGACGTTCATTCCTTAATAAAGTTTTACCACAAAACCATCTTTCACTCCAAATGGTAACAGAACACAAAAATATTCTATGGATCCTAATTGTATAAGGTTCTAAATATTACCACATACCATTTAGATTAGGAAAAATATTTTGTAATAACCAGGGTCTTCTTGTAGGCTAGTGGTAGGTAATAAAGTCCTGTCGCACTATGGTTGTGGGTTCGATTCCTACAGCTTTTTCCGACATGACGGGTTATCCCCCAACCTGCAGGGTGTCCGTTTCCTAAAACATTATTATTATAATATTCCAAAAATAATCTTCAAAAATGTATTAACCTTAAACAATACTATCCAAAGTTGAACTTAATCCATTCCAATCTTTATAGTTATCCAAAATACCTCATTCCAAACTTTCTCTAAAGGGTCCTTAAATTCCAAAATCAATTGCAACATTAGATTCCCTAAACAAAGTAAAGTTTCTCTTATTGTCACATACTAAAAATATGATTTACTTCATCATATAAAAACCTTAATGATAACAACAAGTAATGCAGTACAATCCTTAAATATATCACATTATCTTTATAACCACAATATAATCCTTGAGTCCAAAAGCACCAATACATTAATTATTCCTCTTCAACTATAGTGACAGCATAAGATTGTCCTTGATCCCTAGGCCTTTTCTGAGATATGTTTCCCTGACGCTTAGGACATTCATTTACATAATGCCCCCTTTCCCTACAATTGTAGCATTCAACATTGGTATTCTCGTTCTTTCCCTTGCAATCACGAGCCTGGTGACCTTTTTCTCCACATTTACAACAAACTCTCATTCCTTTTAGGCAGGTACTGGGGTGATTATTCCCACAATTATCGCATAATGGAAAATCCTTCTTTTACTTTTCCCCTTTATCTGTCACTTCTTCCACCATTCTCTTCTTCTCTTTCTTTACATTATTATCATAAGATTTAGAGAATTCCTTTTCTGTCTTGATAGCACATGAGACAATATCTTCGTATGACGAGAAATATTGTGAGACTAATGCTCGATGAAGAAATGGTTTTAACCAATTAAAGAAACGATCAATCTTACTTCTTGGGTTACGTATATAATCTGAAACATGCCTCTCTAACCATGTAATGTTTGCCTCATACTTTGCTACATTTTTATCCTCCTTCTGCCTCAGACTCAGAAATTTCCTTTCCATATCTGCTCCATGGTCATGTGGAAAGTATTTTTCTAAGAAAAGATCTTTGAACTCTCTCTATTCAATGTTTGATACTTCATCATCTTCATTTTTGTTTTGAATCAGCGACCACCATTGGTCGGAATCTCCAGTGAGGCGGTAGACTGCCATGACAACCTTTTCCCATTCGCTACTCCCCAAGGCATGAAATATTTTTTCTAATATGTTTATCCATTGTTCAGCTACTAATGGATTGGTACCCCCATTAAATGTTGGTGGTTGTTGCCTCATGAAGCGTTCTAACATTGATCCTCCACGTTGCGGATCAGGGTGCTCCATACGAGTAAGGTTATTATTCATAACCTGAGTGAGTTGTCCCAGTATGTTAATAAGTTGATCAGCACCAGTTGTATCTACAGATCCATAATAATTATCTTGAGTAGGAGGGAAATCCCTACACAGAGTGTGTGCATTGATACAGTTTCCATTCCTTCCACTAGGCGCCATTCCTAAACAATGGAATAACCGAAATTAGTTTATGAATCAAAATACATAATTCCATTCTTGAAAAATACTTAACATAAATTGGACTATTTATGGATATAATCCATAATCATAAAAATGTTTTCTTTGAGGAAGTATATACACATAACCCTTCATAGTGGTTTGTAAAGTAAATTAGAATTATCCTAAGCATATCCCCCGGGAGTGTCGTAACCAAGAGTAGCAGCAAGGCCCGATGTCGTGCACCAGTTCCCGTTTGAGTCTATCTCAAAGCTATGTTTTTGGGTTTTACCCCTAGGTACATCTGTGCCAGAGCTGCCTCTACCTGCTCGTATCCAGACAGGGATGTATTGCTCGGAAAACTCACAAAATCTCTATAATACCAAAATTATAGGATGTTCTTCTATACTAATTCTCAAAGTCTATCTTTAGGCTATGTGCTCTAATCCAAGTTTATCTAAATCTAGATTCTAAGGTTAGTACTAAACTTCCTCTGATACCAACTGTAACGCCCCAACCCCAGCTACCCAGAGTCGGTGCATTACTTCTTAACATTGGCATCATCACAAAAGATCAAGTCTCGAACGACCGATTAGTTTAGTAGCCTTAGAAACTCTAGATACATTCATAAATGTTACATTACATCATAAAATGAAAAACTACAATAACTAGGTCTCCATAGTCCACACTCATATCCTCTTCTGACTATCCCTGTAGGTCATTCATAAAATACTTCTTCACATCTTGGAAAATATTAAAACATTGAAAGGGGTGAGCTCAGATTCACAGTATGGATAACAATATTACAGAAGCTTTCAGAAATATACATTAACATTTTAGGCAATGTATAACTAAAACAAAAGCCTTTTTAAACTGGAACTTCAGCATAATATGGAAAAAATAAAATTAAATAATTCCATTTACTTACTCACATGGATATTCTACTAGTTGAATAATCACATGCAATATCAATAACCACATTCATAATGCTGGAATGCATAATGCCAGACTATCATAACCACGTAGCCAAGGCCTCGTGACAAGACTACAAATAAAATTTTGTCAAGTCCTCGTGACAAGACACTAGTTTTTCTCATGAGAACTACCGATGTATCGAGGAGCTATAGAGGGCTCCACCTATCACTTATTAAGTCCAATGCATTCCTCATATGAATAGGTTTAAACATATCATAAACCATAACATAATTGTATCACATAAAACTTGCATAATGGAAACATAAAATTTCTACATTTCAACCACAATATATCAATACAACATATTGATATAATTAAAACACTTTCAAAAAAATTTTCAATACCAAAATAAAATAAAATTAAAACTTTGTATTTATTTTTCGTTAAAAATGGTATGGCTTGTAGAGGAAGCTGAAACTCAAATAATGGTCATGGTGGCGGAGAAGACGTTGTCACCGCATACAGAAGAAAAACATTCCTTTTTTTCATTTATTAAAATGCTTCGTATAAAAATATTCCTTTTGAATAAACGTAAAATTAAAAGGGGTTTATACACTGTATAAAAGATATTTGTGTATAAAACAAAATATGCCTCAATGGATGGTGATTGAGACGAAGTCCCTCAAAAAGACAATTATTTTTTAAAATAAAATAGATTTATTATGTGTATTCACTATAAGTACACATAAAAAAAGTAAAAAAAATATAGGACATAATAATATCATGACATAATTTGAAAATAGGAGATTAACCCAAAGATTGGAAATTGGGTTAAGAAATTCCCATACCTCGTGTCCAACTTGACTCGATCGTTCTTTAACATCATGAATAATAAACTAGAGTTAATTTCTATTTTCATAAGAACCTTTTTCATGTTCGTTATTGCTTTTATACCACTTATTACCATTTTATGAACATTATGTAATTATTTAAGTTAATAATGGTCATTTTGTCGATCTTTGGTACTTGAGTCAAAAATAAACTTCTTATAATTACACATTACTCATGTGGTAAAATATCCATTATATTCATAATTATATTCATGATGTATATATCATATACAACAAATATATTCAGTATATACATTCATTTATAATGTTACATTACATTTAGAGGTAAGAAATGAAATGCACCGTTCATGGAGACGGTAAGCCGTACGTACGCATGAATGCTACTTTCATTTCTATTTCGTATTTAATGGAATGAAGTTATAATTATATAAAGTTATAATATAATTCAATTATAATATAATGTATAATACCATTTACTCCATCCTTTAATCATCCCACATATGGCATTAACGATTCAAATCACATTGAGGGGGCGGTAGTCCGCACTTCCTAAAATGAAATTCTCGTGTTTACCCATAATGGAAATCATAAAGTATGCCATAAATGAGAAATAAATAAGCATAAGGAAAACATAAACATAATATATATATCATATATGAAAATAGTGTCATCAAAATGGCGACCATTAGATGTGTTAAAAGAATATTGAATTATCATCATTTCGTGAGTCAGTATTTCACCACCCAAAGAAACCGTATGTTCTTTAACAATTAGCTGATGGTGTGTGTAAGTGTTAACCAAATCCTTATCATAACAACATAATAGTATATTTTAGATACTTGTTTTTTTTTAAAATAACTAAATAAAAAGAATTTAGTGGGTTGGATAAGAAAAATAAAACATAATAACATAAAAAAGACATTACCTGAAAATCGTGTAACACTTTTTGATTTGAGCCAATGCTTCCTTGGGAATAATTCTGACCAAAGTGAGGCTTCTAGGAGTAAGAGAGGGAATATGGGAGAGTATTTGGGCAGAGTTGTTCCATGGAAAAAGGCTTTGAATGTTTGATTAAGGTGGTAGTGGTGGGGGCCTTTTATAAGAGGAGAGTAGGGGCACTCTCAGAAAGTCATGAAATGTTACTTTATTATATATTGAGTTTAGGATTTTAATGGTACCACACTTATATATTTATAGGTTAAGGTGATAAGGGTTCGAAATATACTCATACAATAGGCTTTTGACAAGTGTAAGTCTTAGATTTTACATTATCTTTTCATTTTATTTAAATCGTTAATTAATGAGGTAATCACTGCATCATCATGGTGTCATAAATAATTTAATTTATTTAATGTATAATAATTAAAAATTATCATGATGTTGGAAATATTTTTATCTTTATAATGAATATTTATAGTCAAAAAGATGACTTCTATAACCCCATTTATAAATTGTTTTAGTAAAACAACTCATGTTTGTGACATTTTTATTTTTACTTTTAAAAAAAAGTTATTATTATCATTTTCCAACCAAAGTGGCTCCATGGGGTTCCCAAGTTGACTAATGCATTTTCCTGGTCGGCCATGACTCATCCAATAGTGTCAGGACATGTGTAAGGGTGTTTTCATATTTTTATAATATCATTTTTACATTAAATTTCACTAATTACCATTAATTGCGATTAATTAAACTTCAAAATTACTATTCACCAAAAAATTATTTTAATCCCATTGAACCAAATATTACATCCTAATGAAAACCATGTATGTCAGATTTTTTGAAATCAAATCACAGAAGTGGTAATGTTTCATTTAAAAGAAAAATCAGTTTTTTAACTACCAGGTAGTAGTTTCACTATTCATCAAAAATTGAAGTTTTTCAGAACAATGCCAAAATTTCACCCTAAGCTATAATTGATATTACGAATTCAAAAATGATTTCTATTTTAAAAAATTCCAAACATATATGTTCCATTAATTAATTTTTATATTAATTCCCGCTGTCACAACAAATAGTGTGTTTTTAAGAAACAATATATATCAAAAGATTGACAATTGTTTATGTCCAATTTCAAAGTGAAATTAATTATAATGACCACCATTGGATAAAATAGTAAAAATATATTTTAATTATACATTAAAACCACTCAATAGTATAATTTATCACTATAAGATACTTTTATTAAAAAAGTTGTTTTTAAGTATTTTTCACTTTTCTTAAAAAAATGGAATTTCTCAGAAAATTACAAAAAAATCAACTTTGGATAATTTAGATATTACGAATACAAAAATGAAGTCCATTTTGAAATATTAAATTTCTATAATTTTAAAAAGATGGTATTACTAGTCATAACGGCTACTTTGATTAGTCGCGGTGTGTTAATGCTCGAAGTTGCGTACAACACACACTACTGTATTATTCAAAGAGAAGTGTATCATGAAATATTGGGGTGTTACAGCCAATGTATCAGCTATTATCCATTGTATGCATCATTTTCTTAACAAAAATGACATCGTTTCCCCTACCAACTCATGAATAATCACTTGTGCATAACACATAAATCCATCCTATCCGTCAACCTGACAGTTGATACAACTCAACCACATCCCCCTCCCCACAATGTGTACCCATCATTGGACGAATATGTGAGAAGAGAGATTATGACCCCAAGTCCTGCATCCAGTAGGCTCCAAGTTGGCGACTAGCACCGAGGGTATAGTAAACACACAAATGGGAGACATTACCCTCTAAAAGAACACATGTGGAAGATAGAGATAAGATAGACACCAACTAACTCCAAATCAAACATCAATATAACAGAATACTGAAGTACATGTATGTAATGTCATGAAAAACTACTAAAATTTGAAGGTAAAAACATCAAGTTCCCAAAAAAGAAGTTAAACATCAACAACCACATGCCCGAACATCTCCTGCAACTTCACTCTAGTAGAAACCAACATGGTATCCATCCTTCTCTATGTGACTTGAAACATAGTTAATATATACATAGTGTGTGTATAGAAATATACTTATTAGGATCCTATATGAATCCTCTCCTTTGATGTAAAGAAATCATGCTAAAGAACTGAAAAAAAAGTGAAAATAACTCGTCATATAAACTGGTATACTAGGTTCCCAGACTCACAATGGAAAAACTCACCATGTAACGCATACAAGAGTATATAATATAAAAATGAATATCAAGGATACCCCATTACTACTTCCCCAATGGATTGGAACTTTTCTCCAACATCGCACGTCCTAAGCATCTCACTCCGAAAAGGTTTATCCGTAAACACTTGATCGAAGCACCACAACATACACCTCATCCAAAAAAACAACCACGCCCATGTAATCAAAGTAACCAGGTAGTTTCATTGGAGCCACCACTACCTGTATAATGTGTATCAAATGTCGGGAATTATACCAAAAGTAATTATAGCCCACACACCAAGTAAGGATCCTCAATCCATAACATCCTATACACGTTACACCTATAGTAGTCCAGGAGAAACTATAACTAGAATATATGTGTGTGAATAACTACAAACAACTACATTCCTCTACACACATATATGGGGAAAACTATGTGGTGTGACAACCAGCACAAGTAACTACCTAGAGAATAGTGCGGGGCCAAAGGGGGTATTCAACCCTTCATCCTCACACACGAATGATGGGAAAAACACCCCAAGGGCTCAGAATCCCCAGTGTGTCGGTTTCCCTTAATAACATGGTGGATCATTATATAGAATCATTGAAAGTACAGGATATACTATTTCTCACAATCACACTAAGGGTGTAACCTATTCAAAGAATGAACTACAACTAACGTCTCTCAGACTCTGGGTTTCTACATCTAAGCATATGTATCCTATACGCGCACAACCATTTAAAGATCATCATTACATTATTTAATTACTATTTATCAGTTTTACATTACATTATTTAATTATTTAATCATTAATTAACCAATAAAAATACAAGATTAATGTTTATTAGCATCTCACCCAATGTACATTGTTCATTCAAAATTATATCCTTGTCATTATGTTCCAGCAAACTCCAACCCCATGGGATAAAATTATTTATTAAATTATATATTAAATATTTACATTCCCACACTCCCAAGAATTCAAGAAAAACATTCTATGCTTCTAAAATCAAGGGGCCTCATCATAGTGAGTATATTTAGAACCTGTCAATTCATTGCCGCCTATAGAAAGGGAGTTGACCCATACTTTCTTGAGAAGCTAAACATGGAAAAAATTTAGCATACCCTACACATTTTCAGTTCATTATGTGGAATGGTATGCAAGACCAGCTGCCTAAGGCAGGGGGGAAAAGTAAACTAGATAACCTATCAAGAAAACAACAAGCATCCAAACATTAACATCCAACCCCTTCCATCATCTTTGGCATCCTCCCCGACACCCACATGCATACACTGATTCATCTCGCCACTCTAGGAGTCAACTGGTACCACAACCAATAGCCCTCTCTTCATCCACATATCACAACCGCCATCCAGGCTTACATCACAATAGAAGAAATAGAAATACAAACATCAAATCAATTGTCTCTTGGACTTTAAAAAATCAAGAGGGTAACTCAAAAACCCTATAATGAATTATCTTTTATCAATCCACTGGTTCGTTGATCCATCTTGGACTAACTGTTTAGTTATTAATAGTTCCAAACATTAGAAAACATAAACAGTTAGCTAGCACAAATAATTAAACATGCTTACTGCACCGTGTTTATTAACATCAAAATTACAACAAGGAGAACCAAATTAATTTACATTCCTCTTTTTATCTATCCAAACAATTATCAATTAATTTTTGATTATGTTCATTGAAAATTTACATCAATAACAAACAAATAAATAATGAAATCATAGATATCACACTATCTAGTAACATAAGAGGAAGTAACCTTCGATAGATATAAATTTAATTTTAAGTTCAAATATTTATTATGTCAATTTAATTGTGTTCTAGTGGGATAATCAATGCTGACTATACAATTGCACATATAAGAAAAGAGAAGCAACGAATCCCCACCCACAAACATTTTTGGACGTTGTTTATATGAGAAGGGTCCACATAACGGTTCATGATCGCATACTCTCGCATCAACTACATTCACCCGAGGATTCCACAGTACGACTACACCAATCTAAACCCATGAAAACTCTACTAGAAGCATGATGATCACAAACCATAATATAAAAAACAAATATTATAAGATGAACCCCAAAATAACGAAGATAAAAAAACCTTATATCAATGATCGATGGATACTCCTTGGTTGCACCAAAACAAGGAGTACATATGCAGCAAGATGAACGTCAAGGAAACTAATCCACGGGAAATATATTGATCACCCAATTGCTATGGGAAGGAAGGAACGGTTTGAGAATCCTTCACAACAGAACAAGGAGGAAGAAATATTGTACCTTTTGATAATTTAACAGAGTTACAGTTGAAGATACGCTTGATTTCCCATTAAAATTGGATCGTATTATACAACATGTTTTGACCAAGTAAATGCATCTCAGGACATAGGAAAATTAATATTGGAGTTATGGAATTTGATTCGGCCATAAATCCCTTAAAACAAGGCCATAAATGTGTTTTACATCATAGAAAACATTAAATTGGTGAAACTGGAAATAGATCGAAATTATGCAAAGAAAATATGAAATAGTTCTGGAAGCACTGTTCATGAGCTATCTCACCATTTTTGACTCACCCTTTCAGACTCACCATTTCGGACTCACAGTTTCTTACTCACCATTTTTCATTCATCATTTCTAACTCCAAATTTTTGACTCACCATTTCGAACTCCAAATTTCTAACTCACCCATTATGACTCACTATTTCTGACACATAGTATTTGACTAACCGTTTCTGACTCACTATTTCTGACTCACCATTTTAGACTCACCATTTCTGACTCACCATGACACTATTCATGAAAATAATGACACTATTCATAGAACTAGAAATTTGGAAAAGTGTTAGGAATTAGTCACATTGACATCAGAGAACACCTCAAACACCATATTTCAGCCATGGAATGGGCCAGAGAGGTCCAGACCATTACCACCATAGTTGTTGATATTGTAAAAGATTAGTTATTTTTGTATTAGGATAATAAAAATATATAGAATTACATCAGGATGAGTCAAGACATATGATTACACCCATTAACTTAAATATTTAGTAGATTATGTTTATTTAAGAAAATTTATTTATATATAGATACCACTGGTAGATGTTTCGTTAGAATATATGTACATGGAAGTAAAACCTGAAAGCACCAGGGGAAGTTCTACTCAATCAAGAACATGATAATATCAATTTATATTAGTACAACATTGGTCAGATACTCATAGTGTATATGCTTGGGTAAATCATAAATCTCAATATAAATAATTAATATGGTAAAAAAACCTATAAATGTATATGTTATTAAATGGTTCATAGATGAAATATATTAAATCACATAAAATTCATATGATTAGAATATATTTAATTTATGATTTATCAATATAATCTCATTGGATTCTTATATTTGTAGTAAATGTATGAAAAAATTTCATCCCCAATTTTACCCCTATTTTAACTAATGACCTGAATTTGGAGGAATGAGGTAAACATCAAATGTGATGTGAAATCTAATTACTTCTCAAAAATGATTCCCAACCTACATAGAGAAAGAATAATGAACATCGTTATGATAATATCTTAGCAATATCAATTTATAAGTAAAATTTTGATTCTAAAGGACACCCAATTCCCCCTAAGAAACAACATGCTATTATTGATACTTTTGTTCAACACAAACATATGTTATTCATTGCATCATCTCATCCTATAATCATGGATCAGTAGAAAAACACATGTGATATGATATTCTGTATTTTTAATTGTTCTATAAATGGGAATGTTCTATTAGTTGTTTTTATATAGATTTATAATATTAATAGGGGTGGGAATTTATCAAGAATAAAAAAATTAACTATCTGATCAAAGATATGGGGTGTATGTTATTTCAGAAAATGTTTTTTGACCAAACCTTTACTTCTACTGTCTAACATTGTATTTGGATTTTCAATCCTTGTATTTAAAATTTTTGAATTTATCACATTATGTGATGAAAAAAAACACAATCCTTGATCAATAGACCTCTAAAATTTTCATTACCCCCAATTCATGTTGACCAAATCATTTTAAAGATAAAAACATTTCAATTGAATTCCATAATGATCTATGTATTTTATAACATTGAGGAAATTTTCCAATGTTCAATCAAATTTAAAATTGTTATTTGAGAATATCAATGGATACAATGGGATAAGAAATGGAATATAGAGTTCAAATTTTAAGGTTTAGAAGGGAAATATAGTGGTGGAATTTAAATATAAACATCCCAAATGTCAAAAGTATTTAAAAACTATAATTTTACTAAGGTGGTGTAGAAATACATTATATTATGGAAGGACACAAATCTAGTGATTTTTGAATGGAGAAACCACTAATATGATTGAGGAAAAAATATCTTGGTAATGCTTAGTGCATTGATCATTGTTCATACAGTGAGGCACAATGGGGCACTGAAATCTAATACACTAATCTAATTGATTTCAGAGATATCCAAAAAGCAACATAACTACAAAGGATAGGTTTTTATATCACAGTCACTAAGGTGGATCCCGATTCTCAAATGGTTACATGTATTCAAGTTCTTCTTTAATGTATATAAAATATAATATTACAATATAATTCTTTGTATTCCATTATTTTATGCTTTTTTGGTTGAACTATTCAAAAACCACCAAAAAAAATTAATTCAGTGACGTCATGAAAAATGAAAAATGGGGAAATTGTTGCAAATTAGGTATATAACAGGTCCCAGAAAGAAATTTCATGATGAATTTCTTTGATAAAAACATAATAGAATATTTATATTTATTTTATTCAGTTATAGGATGTATTTTCCTTCCCTATATTTAGACAAGGTTAATTAACATGATAATTAAATCACTCTCAATATTGATAGTCATTCTATAATTATGTACTTGTGCATGGAATATGAATATTCAATTGAAACAACATATCATTTTCAGATATTATTTCCGTTTTGGTAATCATTTCTAGCTCGTATTATTTTGTCTATGTAATGGATAATCATTGATGACTTGCACATTGTGAAAAAATATGATAATGAGTTTCCTATATAATTCTATAGTCATCCTCATAGAAGATAGGGTGAATTTTAAATAATGATTATTAATTGAAAATTCACATTTACCTAGAAACTTTTTTGAATTGTAGGTGTAGATCATATGATGTTGGAGAAACAACTACTAGAAAATATTGCTGAAGGGTAAATCATCTAAATTTATTCACCTTTTAGAGAATAGTTATCTTCATTTGTAATGATGGGTCAATGCCTAATTCTATAGATATTTATTATCCAATCCAGATCACAATAAAGAAAAGTATCTTATTCTATGTAATTATTAAATTCTCTATCATATATAGGGAGAATTGTAAATATACAAGCTATATATTCAGTTAGTATATTTTATAATAATTTCCATGATAGAGTATATCCCCAAAATATATTAATGTACATGGTACAAGAACAAAGTGTTTATACTAACTCTATTCAATCAAAAAAACATTCCCGGAATATTCATTGACGTGATGAATGTATTCATTGGAGATTCACTAAGAAAACTTTTTTTAGTCATTATATATGATATTCTAATATACACATAAAGTATTGAGGAACATGAGGAACATCTAAAAACATTCATAAATACCATTTGAAATGATTAGCAGTCTGAAAATTACATCAAATGTGAATTATGGTTGAATGATGTATCATTATTATAGACTATTTTCAAAATAAATAGTATATCTAAGGACCCTATAAAATATAATCCATGTGTGGATGGTCTAGTAAAACATATGATACATATAACCATACTTTCATTAAATTAGATGGTTAATATAAATTATTTGTGAGAAATTTGTAATGATTTTAAAATGTACTATCCATGATAACTTGTAATAGAGGGTGGTTTTATTTGAATAAAAATCTTGAAGATAGATTGATGTAGTTGAAAAAGAGGTTTATAAATTCAAATTTACCTATGAAAAAATATAGTGGAGATTTATTTGAGGTATTTTGTGATACTAAAAAAATAGATTTGTATATTTGATAAAGGGAAAATGAAAAATTGATAGCATATTCATCATTGAAATTGAATTTTCACCATTATAATTACCAATAAAATAATATAGAGTAATCTGTAGATATATTTTAATTATAAATCATGTAGAATTATCTCTTATGTTTTAATTATTATATAGATACATATCACAAGATCCTCAATTCTACATTCACATAGAAATATATGAATATTTTCAAACGAATATGGTCAGATATGATAATGGACAATGAATAATTAATTAATTGACATCTGTGCAATGAGAATAATGTAGAATACACCCTGTGAAAAAATGGTACAACAATATTATCATTGATTACAATTGGGAAGGATATTATATTCATAGATATAAATAAGATGGGCATGGGATTTACAATGAAATGAACTTCATAAATACATTAACAATTGGTTTATCAATAATTACTTATGGAGAAGAAACATATATTCAATGAGATCATGTAGGAATAACAAAAAATGTTAACTCTAAAAAATGTAAATCCATTGAGTTCATTCTCAATAAAGAAGGGGTATAAAAATTTGGTTTTCAAAGATTTGTAATATAAATAAATATATTAATGAAGTAATCATTAGTTGAATCACACAACTAAACCATTTAAATCCATTTAGGAACCACATTAGTGTATCAACATCTTAGAGAAATAAATTTTCAGGACATTATAAATAAGTAGATAACAAAATATACATCAAGATGAATAATGTTTCTACAATTGGTGGAGGAGGTGAATGACTCCAAGGGATGATGGAAGCAATAATCATACCTATATAAAAATATGAAAACATAGACATTGACATAGTCACTGGCCATCCGATGAAATAATTATTAAATAAACATTTATTATTTTTGGTGAATAAACAAGAACAGAATTCTCCATTCATTGCAATTTGATTATACTTCTCACATGATCAAAGTTCATGAATATATATTTTATATGTATTGATGCTACATCGAAAAACAATAACAAATATATCAAATTAAACCCAATGATTTACCAAAAGGATCATGAAGAGACTCCAAAATGCTATAAATAATTTGTGGAATTTCATAACTTCTTATAACCATAAAAATTACTTCCAATCTGAGTATAATATCCATACTTATTATAAAATATTGAGTGGTTTATGAACTGACTAAAAATGATGCAAGGATGAACATATTTCTATAGTCTTGTTCTTAATATATAATTGGTTCCTATATATAATTGTAATGCCACCTTATGATTATTTTTTTGTGACGAGGTGTAGAACACATGCATACTCAAATGATGTTGGGGTACACAAACTGCACTATCTGAGAACGGTCAAGAAAATGGTGGATATTGTTCAAGACCATTTAGTAACACATTAGGATTTTTCATAGTCCATAAAAGATCAATGATGACAACCATAGATGAGACCTAATGTTTCATATTAGAGACATGTTATTCCTCATGATATCTCTTGATAATAAAATCATCACATTTGTGATGAAGGGAAATATTTTTCTATGATTCACCATTCCCTTTAAGAATCCTGATAACATCATATTGGGGGCCTATGAACTAGAACTCCCACCTAACTTATCTTAGGAATGTGATGTGTATCATTATAATTGTTTGGGATAAATATAGGTGACCCCTCATATATACTGAATACAGAGATGGTACCATTAGAGAACACTCATTAATTTAAGAAGTTGAATGTGAAATTATTAATTCATAAAGAAAAATATATACAAAATAAGACAAAAATTTAGGTTACTATGTTATATAGAAATGAAATTTTTTAAGAAGAGATGTGGGAATCAAAGGATGTGATGAAACAAAATAACCATAATCCATTGATATTTGTTAAATGAATGTTTCAAAGGTGAAATTTATAAAGGGGTGATTTTAGTTACCTTAACTATTATAAATAGAAAACCCATTGGGGTTGAATTTAATGCCTTATTATGTGTCGTCCTTATAGAAAACACATTAAATTATTATTTTTTATGTTATCCTCTAATATTCGAAATTATTATTAGAATCATTACCAATAATAATTTATATTCTTAACAGTGATAACATGATTATTATAAATATATGATTTTAAAAAATCCAATTGATATAGAAAAATCATGTGAAGGCCTCATCAAGTAGCATTATTCCAAAAAATATCAATTTCTGGTATCTTCCAAGAGATATTACATCACTCCTCTGTAACAATGAACATGTAAAGTATTATATCCAACATCGTATGCCAAAAAACCAATAATAGGGGGTCATTCAAGAACATTGAGATCATGGGCCACACCATGTACGATGAACCACCCCATGGAAGTCTCAAAATCCCACATCTTGCTAATAGGGAGTTTTCATGTTTATTAAATTGATATGTATCACGATGATAATTATGGTAATATCTACATTCTATATAATTATTAATATTTTTTGTCTCATTATACATTATTTTTAATTAATATACAGTACAAAAAATAATATATTTTGACAACATTTCAATTCAATTAAATAATTTATAAATAAAAGGATAATGTAAATTGATAATATTTTTTTATTATTAAATAAATTTAATAAACATAAATGATAATATATATTCATTGAAGAAAATTTTAAACTTTCAAATGCTTCGAAAACTATTATTTTTAAAAAATAGGCAAAATTTCAAATTATGTATTAAATAATTTTAAAAAAGTTTGAAGTCATATACATATAAGACTATTAAAATAAATAAATATAATTTTATGAATAATATATTTGAAATTTTCTAGTGCTGAATTTTTTATTATTTTGTGAAATTTTCATATTTTTGGGTAAATATTAAAATTTGTTAAAATATAAATTATGTATTATAAAGTCATAATGACCCCAAAATGTAATAGATAATATATTCGGTATAGATGACTGAGTATATTCTTTCCAAATAAAAAATGTAATATAATGTTTTTATTTTCAATTTTATAATGAATTTATAAATCATATGAAAACTATAAAATGTTTTAAGTATTTAAAATCATGTCACTAATGACATTACACCCATTAACATCAAAATGGGTAGGATTTTAATTGGGTTTTCCTTTGGAAAAAAATAAACAAATACCCTTATTCTGGTGTGATACCATTTGATGTAACCATTGGAGGATTTATTTATCGTTATTTTATTATATATAGTACAAAACATAATTTTACGAAATAAAAAATTATTCTCCACTCATTCCTCATATATATAAACCCATTTTTAGATTTATTTTCAAAATAAATACATGGAAATAATCTTAAATTTTCCCTTCCAAATCTATAGTCCTCCCATGGTTCCCAAATAGATCACAATACACCTCTAATGAATTCTATGTCAGCCTCTAATGGTAAGGTATCATATCCTTTTCACATTTACAATAGATTATTTTTTATCTTGTGTATTTTATTGTCATTTATTATTGTCAGTATATGTTATTAAATACCACCCATATATTTCAATTAATTTATAAATTATGATAGTCCCATTTCTTAATCATTATTCCCTCCCATGAGAATTCATGCACACTTTCTATGACACTAAAAGCTTACCACCTTTTTCCATGCTATAAAATTTGTTAGTGATTACTCATTACCATTATATATAAAGGGTGTTCAACATTAAGAAATATATACATTTTAGGTATTTATATGAAATTTATCCACAATTGATTATTAGGGAATACAATATTATGTGGAATTATTCTATGTTTTGTGATCTATGTGGAACAAATAATGATGAAAATTAAATTAATGTCACGAGTGCCCCCAAAATTTTGTAGGGATCCAATGAATTTGGTAGTGTTTTAGATCCATGAGATTTCTTTACTGGGATTAGTTTGTGATCCAAATCTATAATAGGAAATTTAACATCATTATTTATTTAAATTTATCCATACAAATGTTTTATTGTAGTGTTTTATGTTGATTTCACATTTCCCCTGATTCTTTTATATTATCAAACTAAATAGCTACGCATTATTAAATTTTTGATTATAACTCTATTTATTTTTCATTAATATGATTACTATCTGACATATATTGATTTCATAGTGTTATTATATGTTTATTCCCCTGTTGTGATTTATTTTTCACCGCTTTCATATTTATCCCCGTGAGTTATCTAGTGAAGCTTTATGTATTATGGAATAATATGAACATTGTAATGATGTTTTATATATTGTGTATTTATATCCAATTCTATCTTTTATTATAATTTACTTGATTTCCTATGTAATTATACTCTTCCATCATCAGAGTGGTTTTATGAGTAATCTTACTTCATAAATTAATAAATAATGTGTAATAATGATTTGAGTTTTAATAATATAAAATAATAGATAAGAATGAATTACTTTTATTAAAAAATTACTTTTTTATCCCATTAGTGTGATTTATTTATCACCACATTCTAAAAATAAAATCTTTTTTTAAAAATAATTATATTTTAAATAATAAAAAAATTATCACAATCAGATGTTAAAAATATTTTTATAAAATATAATTTTTTATTGAAGAAATAGTTATAAATGTCAAAAATTGTATTGAAAATAATTAGAATTTTTTATCAAAACAAGTCATCTTTGAAATAAAAATGAATCTAAGTCATAATTTCACATTGATAATCATTAATTAAAAGTTAATGAGGATGAAAATGAATTTAAATGACCATTATTTCGTATTTATGGAAAATTCAATATTGGTATTTCTAAATCCAATTGTTTTTTTCAAATACATAATTTAAAAATATAAATTTAGACATTTAATTTTAAATTTTTATATGTGTTCTTTCTTAATAATTAAAACATAATATTATCATAATAACTGAAATTTTTATAAAAACTATGTTTTCACTATTAACATATAAATAATTTAGTTCATAATATGATCCAAACAATTTTAATATATTATTGACATTGTATATCAAAAAATGGCCATTTTGAAAATTTTAAATTCTAGTTTTATAAATTTTTTATTTAATTTTTAAAAAAAATATATTAAAAAATAATTTTATAAATAGAAATGTATTTTTTATTAACAATTATTAATATTTTTCATGAAAATAAATAAGAAAATTATTTTTATTAAATTTTTACTATTTGAAAAAATCATTATTATTATTATGAAACCATAATATATATTTTTTTCTATAATAAATGTATATATCACCTAAAAAGGTCTATTTTTTTAAACTAGATTTTAAGATATAAATTCACTTAATTATTTATTTTTCTATACTAATTGAATTTATTCTTTGAATTTGTATTGAAAATAACCATTATGTTATTTATAAATATTTTTCATAATTAGGTTGCCTATAATTTAACCATTCATTTAAATTGATACATTTGAATTTTTATATAATGATATATGCCTGGTTATGTTGGTGTTACATGTGATAAATTTTATTTGAATCATTATTATCTACTATAGAATATATAAAAACCTCTTATGGATTAACAATATGAAATATGGTTTTAAATAATTTATAAATTACCATACGATTTCGAATCAATGGAGACCCTCTAAAAAGATGTTATTAATTTCTCAATGATTGAATATTAACATTTTTTAATCTAGAAATGAACCGCATATTATCAAATCATATTATGTTCAATTAGTACTAAATTGATTAATGGGTTCTATGATTTATTTATGGAGTTTAATGTTGTGGTAATAGTTTTCATTGAATCTTAATTCCTAATATTATAATGAATTAAAATTGATATAGAAATATAATGTAAATAATTTATATTTGTCTAGAATCATATATTACTAATCATAAGTTCAATTGTGATAGACCAAAAATATTTCATGAAATATATCAAATGAAATAAATTGTTAAATTATAAACATTGTAAAAATCAGAAAACTCTGAAAATAAAATTTCATAATTATTACATTAAAACTATATTTTAATTAAAAAAATATTCAATAAATTATTGAATAACCTTAATTCTTTAGTGAGATTAATTATACATTATAATATGAATCAATAATGAATTCATTATTGTGTTCTAACTAAGAGTAATGAAATTTTTTATGTATGATTTGTACATAATAATATAATAATAGTTAATTAATGTCGGTATAATTATATAATATCATGAAGTAAATGGCAGGAAATTATATATGTATAATTTATTTTTTTTGTAAAAAGGAATTATAAATAGTAACACATATTATTTCTTCCAAATTATTAAATTTTAAATTTGGTATCAATATTTATTTTAATTTGTTTTTTATAATTCAAGTATATGATATAAATCTTCACTGTTTCGAATAATTATTAAATATATAATACAATTTGAAGATATAAAATCCTATAATTTGTCTAATTATTACATTTTAAAAAAGAATTTCATATTTGAACTATTATTTATCTATATTATCATAAATGGAATTTCACTTTTCTTTATAAATAGTGGAGTTCTAGTGCAATATAATAATTCTACGGCTCAATAATGATTCATTTTTTTCTTTTGTAATTTTTTTGAGTTTTTATAGGGATTATGTTAATATTATTTCATTTATATAGAATATCACATAATCTATACATTAATTTTTTTATTTAAAAAATATTTAAAACCACACATACTATATGGGATTAAATTCACGAGTGATTTGATTTAATGCATTTCATATATTTTTAGTGTTTACATTTCATTAGTTAAAATGAATTATAAATCATTATGTTAATATATATATTTATATATAATTATATATGATAAGATAATAACCACAAGGAATATATTTCTTTATAGGGTAATACTAATTGATTATCATAATAAAAAGTTTGTAAAATGATATGATTTGTATTATAAGTACAAAATATGATAAGATAAAATGTATCACTCATATGATAAAATATGTTTAATATGTACTATGATTAAATATTAGAATTAATAGAATATTAATTTTCATTTTTTTCCAGTTTTTTTGTTAATTATGAAGAAATTAAATATTTGATAATTATAAGTTATTTTGTAAATCTATTTCAACAATTCATATTGTTCCTTAATTCATAAATATATGAATATATTTTTTAATTTATATTATTATAATGTATTTTTATTAAAACTATAATCAATAGGTGACTTATAAGTGACCATGATAGGATTTATCAACCCATATTATAGAATATAACATCATGCCCATTTCATTATTTCCTAATATATATATACAATACTATTTTAATATAAATATATCTTACATAATTATATATGACTTCTTAAACTAATTAATATGGAAAACTAGACACTGGTTTGAGATTTAAATTATATATATCATAAATATTATCGAAGTATAATAAAATGGATAACTTTTCTACATGAAAACTGGTGTATTAGGTAATAAATAATTCATTTATAATATTGGTAGCTACAACATGCTGTAAAAAACACAAATCATTTATTACAATGATTGAGATTTATGATTATTTACAGACTATATTGGTGACATTGATGTCACACATTATATAATTATTTTTGGGATATATTATCAAACATGAATAATTTATAATTATAATATAACCAAATAATGTATTTACATTATCAAATCATAATAGATATGATATAGAAGTTCCAAAATGTGAGTAATGCATTGTCATGTTGTAATACAAATCCAAGAAAAAATTGTTTTGTCAAATTTTTCTTTCAATTAAGAATATTATTTACTCATTGTATATTCTATCAGAAAATAATATTGTGGTTCATTAATAAACAATATTTTGTTTAGTTGAGGTTTTAGATTATTTTTGGAACCATTTACTGTTCAAGATTATAATTGATTGGTATTTATTTTATTTCCATTAAATAAGAATGAATTTATCTTAAACAAAATATATAGAATGGATTTAATTATAAAAATAATAATAAGTGAGAATGAATTATATATTCCACTAAGAAAATGAAAATTTAGTGTTTAGTGTTCTACTAGGGCAAACCATTCAAAGATGATCCAATGTTTTCTTGATTAGCCTTGTAATATAGTTCTTTTGATCGTACTCTCATCAGTCCAACAAATTTTGGATTGAATGGAGTTACATTGATATATATAGTTTATTTAATAGAATGTTTTATTGTATATATAATATTATTTAATTTTCCATGACTTAAATTAGACTTTTAATTATATAGTTCTAGAATATGAGTTATTTTCAATAAAGAATATAATTAATTAAAGCTATGGTGATAGAATATATAAAGGCATTAATAAAAAAAAATTTATGTTCAGATATTTTGATTTTATTATAAACTAATACTGATGTTTATATTTTATTATCATCAATGCTGACCCATTTCATTAAAAAAATAATAAGTCAAATAACGATGTTGATGATTTCTACATAAATGGTCAGGCTTCTTTATCCAATTAGTGTATAAAAATAGTCATTCTTTTTATGGATATAAAAATGATGAACCATAAAAAATATTGAATGTTATGAATTTATACTTTTATATAGAAACATATGTCCCATCAATTATTGAGATGGAGAAGGAGTCATGATGTAGTATTATATGTCTATCTAAGGATGAAAAAATAATATCATATACAAGAGTTGAAAATATTGATTTATATGATATGTATAAATAATTTCGATTCGAATCTATTTTTTGAATGAAAAGGTAGTTTTTGGATGGTAATTTTATTTCTAAATTAAATATTATCCTCGGAACCAAAATATATTATTATTAACTAAATGATTATACCATATTATTTATTATGTATAGTAAAACTAAAATAATTTATTATTCTTATTATACCATCTGATTAATACTACATTTTAATATTCTATTTGGATAATTTACATCATACACATTCCAAGATGAAAATTTGATAAAACCACCAAGGATATAATTTTATGTTTTTATGTATATCAAATAAATGATATTCTATTTATGTGAAAGATAGTCATCTAAAAATGATTTAAACATCATTTTTCTTTATAATTATAAATCACATCATATAGTTAATAACTTATATATATATATATATATATTTGTGTGTGTGTGTTTACAGTTTTTGGGAGTACCACATTAAATTGAATTTAATTTGTATTTTATGTTTAAAACAATGTTACAGTGGTGTTTAGATCATGATTTAAATATATATTTTCCCATGATTACATTTTATCACAATTAAATATATGTTATGCCTCCAAAAAAAATTTTGATATTAGAAAACAATATTGATATATTGTTTTCCAAATTAAAAATATTTAATGGATTAATATAATACCAAATTTGATTAAATAATCATATTATGGTGCAGATATGAATTAATATGGAACATATTAGTCTTTCTTTGGGAATATAATCCTAATTCCATATTTCTATGTTTTTTAGAGAGTATAATTTTAATGTAAAAATTATTCTCAACAAATGACAGTAAATAAAAAATTCTGCGACTAGGATACATAATATTGTATCTTGTTTAAAAATAATTAAATTACTAAAAAAAATTATACATTGGGAGTCGAAATATGAAATGATATATATATTTGCAATCATTTAACATTGCATCTAAAAAAACACATTCTATATCGATAAGTATTATTATGAATATTAACTACATAAATTATAATAATATTTTATGAAAACATCAACATAAAAAATTTTGGATCACAAGATACATGTTTTATCAAATAATTCAATATATTCACCTTAATAAAATATAAAATGGGTCTATAATATATGGGTGAGATTTGACTATAATTATGAGTTAATATATGAAACAATAGTATAATACCATATGTGGGTTGTTTATTAGCATCATGGAATGTGAATATGATGTATTTACATAGACATTTGATAAATGTATCATAGTCACTAAATCATAACTCATTGATTATTAGACATGATATATGTAATTTTTAAAATCATAACACATAAGAAATAATATTTTTTAAATCTGAAAATTTAACGATGAGAAAATAAAACACAACATTGGAATATTTAAGTGGAATATAAAAAATCATAAAAAATAATTCATTTATTGAATTATAACTAACAACACAATTTCTATAGAGTGTATGTTGTCGAATAAAGAATTGGGTTTTCCCCAATCCTACAAATGTTATATCATGAGTTAAATTTCTTTTCAAATTTCATAGGATTTTTTTTAAATTAATATCAATCTCCCAATATAGTTGATGTAGTCCCCTAAGGTATTGGGTTAAATCCCCCCGCATTATCATCTCATGAAATAATTCAATGGCTAATTAATTTGAGGTTTATATAAATTGGATCTTGTTAATAAAATAAGTAAAACCATACATATGAATACTATATAAAAACAAATTGTTATTTCTATTGTAGAATTTTTCAATCATGGGAATGAAATGGGTTAAATGTAATCAGAAATAATTAATTTCTTTATAATTTCTATATTACAAATGTTATTAATAACATTATATCAAATTATTAGTGAAACATATTTAAAATATATACATATTTATTGGGAGAAAAAATAACTATAATTTGTGTATTAATACATTACATAATCAATAATATTAGTCAACATCATATTCTTTATCATTTTATTTGTAATACAATGACTAATTATTGGAAAATTAATTTATTTGGATAAACATAATATTTGGTATTTAATTTTTTTTAATAAAATTGATGACGGTGTCTTGAAAATGAATTTATAAAAAATGTTAATAAATAAATTTTTTTTTCAAAACAATTAAAATAATACAATAATTGTTAATAATATAGTCCAATTAATAATAATAAAAGATTATTTAAAATTTTAAAAATGATATCATTATTGAATTAAATTTTAATTAAATAATTTATTCATAAATAAGGACAATGATGAAATAGAATACACAATATAGAATTTCTAGAGAAATATTACTAATTAAAATAAATGTATAGTCAGTTTTCCCATCAATCATCAATTAATGTTCATAATCAACTATATTATAATTTAAATATTTTTATAAAATAAAAATTATTAAAAAACTATTGTATAAAATAATAAATGTGTTTTTAGAGATAAATATCTTATAAATTTAGTATGTGGATGCTTATTCGTAAAAATTTAAAATTTATACTGATTTTGGAATAGTCACTCCAACATATTTTGTAATAATTGAATCAAAATAGTTTGAATGTGAAATAATGAAATGAAAATATTTTTTTTGTTAACATGAATTTTATTATGATACACATCCATGTGTTGTATAAGAACCGCACATTAAATAATTGTAAGTTAATATGAATCATCAATCTGTGAAGGGAAAATTGAGGTGAAAAATACGAAAACTACATTTGAAAACCAAAACTCAAATTAACTTCCAATATAACAATCCTAACCATAATAATCAAATAAATTTAATGAACATTCATTTAAAATAATATTTTTAATAATTTTTAATAAATTCCATTTCTTTTAGGTTGGTTAGTTATGATTTCTTTTCAATATCTAATGTTATAAATACTAAATATTTCAAACAAATCGCATAATTGGGATGAATGACCACATTATATGATATGATGTTCATTATTAAATGATAATTTTAGCTATTTTAATTTTTATCTTTTCCATAATTTTTAAATATAAATTTCCATTATATAGAAATTATGTTTATGGATTTTGAAAATGGAATCCACAATGAACAATATTTATGTAATTTACCAATAACCAAAATATATATTTTAATTAATTTTTTTATTAATCTTAAAGAACCATATTTATTTAAAATATTGGAACTTCATATCAGGTGTTACTATTATCACTATCATTATACTTCTAAATGGTGAAATAATATTATGTTTTTATAGAAGTGTTTGTGGATGTGGTTAAACATAATGAAATAATAACATGTTTTGATTTGTGAATTAGTAAGTTTGTAATGTTGTATTATAGTTGAAACATTTTACTATTAGAATAATAATACCTACATAAAATCATAAACATTTTTTATTACACTTCTAAAGAAATGATATTGAAATGAAATTGATAATGTAAGATAACAAAAAAATATATTCTTAAATGAAAAATACTTACATTATTGAAATGGGTTACTCTGGAATATACGATTTATGCTTACTTAATGGGACAAGAAATTCATGACACATTAAAAGAAATTGGATTCTGAAAATATTAAATAGTTGATGTTTTTTATTGAATTAAATTTCTTATGATAAATATATTTAGAATTTTTTATTATAGGTGAAGATGTGTTAAATGTGATTGGATAATTTAGTTTGTTAATGGGTAAAGATGCAATAAAATGGATGTTACACAAGTTATTTTAACAAATAATCTAAAAAAATTATGCTTGGATAAAAAAAATAACAAATTTCTTCTACAATTTAAATGTTCATATTGATTTTTTAATATTTTAGCAGTGGTAGAATACATCACTAATTCCATTTTACCTTGTATTAATTATTAAAAATGATAATACATTATAATTATAAAAAAATGGTCATATTTAATAAATTGTATTTTAGGATTCCTAAATAAATAATTTATTTAATATACATATATATATATTATAATTTTAAATTTTAACAATATATATTCACATAAAATATTTAAATCAAAAAAATATCTTATAAAACATTAAATGGTACAATTATAATTTTTTAAGAAACATAAATTGTATAAGTATTGATAATTATTTAGTATATATTAAATGAAATTTAGATATATCATTTAAAAGACGTAATTATAATTTATTTTGATAAGAAAATATACATTAGGGAAAATTTTGTCAGAAAAATAACATTTTTAACAATAAATATTTTTATCTACAACCTATTAAAAAAATTATTCTTTTTTATATCTAAATAGTTTAATTAATCAATTTTGATAAGGTAAAATATTTAAATTATATGAAATATTTATATTCTTTTCTATTAATTAAAATAACAACAAAATATGTAACATATTATTTAAAATTTATAATAATTTGTTTAATTAAATAATTTATCTTATAAAATTATTAAATTATGAATTATATAACATTAAATTTGAATGCATTATAGTTCGATATTCCCAAATACCAAATATCAAATGACTATATTTACAAATTAAATATATACAATGTTCATTTTTTAATTAAAAATTTACATATCATTTCGATTTAATACGCACATATTGTATAACAAAAAGAATTCATTCAATTATTTCATTTATCTATCAATTGGTATTTAATATTTATAATTATATAATTTATTCCAATAGTCAATATTTTGGTGATGAGCATAATGGGATGAAATGATTTTAATTATTTAATTAATCACCATATTTTTATTTAAATGTGGATATAATGATCAAAAAAATTCATTAATTATATAAATATTAAATACTATTGATGCATTTATCATTATATTGAATTATAATACTTATATATATATATAGTTTCTCATGATTAATTTTATTTTAGTTTATTTTGTGATATAAGAAACTAAATATATTAATAATTCAATGGAAATTGGGATTCAAATCATTGGATGTTACATTATATATCCCTTAAAAGGATCTCAAATTACAAATATAATTACTATTATGAGAATAAATAATTTTTCATCTACCTCATTGCGACATTGGGATATAAAAATTATTCCCCGGTATAATGATTCCTCTATTGATCATTATTAATGAGATTTTCAATTTTTCGATGTACATTATCGCAATGATCTAACATTTCCAGAAGTTGTAGCTACTAGGAATGATCATCTTTGAACAGTATAATTGGTCAGTTTGTTTCATATGTAGTTCTTGGTATATTATTATATAAATTTGGTACATTGACAACATTATTCAAATTGGAGTCCTTCAATTTGATCATATGATGTCAAGAGATAAACCAAAAAATCATATATTTCACTATAGATTATCTATCTATGTAACAACATGTTCCATTCATGATAATTCATGACCACATTCATGTATATATTTGATTGAATATATTTTCCACAACCTTAAAAAAGAGATCTCTTATAGGAATATCACCATATATCACTTGTTTACTTTTTTATGTTCTATTTTTTTGTTAAATAGTATTGCTCTACCCTATAATTTATTATGAATGATTTTTTATAAATAAATTATTCTCCCCAACATTACCCTAAAAAATTTTATTTCTAAAAAATATCACATATCGAAACACATATGGATAAATTTGAATTAAATAAATTAAACTATTGTTATATGTAAACTATACCTTAGTAATGAGTTGATTCTGACCTCTGTTGAAATAAATTGAATACGATATAACCATATCCTCTATAATTATTATTATCCCTTAAATTATTAAAATTTCATTAGCATGATTAGATGACCTAAATGCATTTACTATATCAAATTATTTATAATTTATCACATAAATCATTTATGTAAACATCATATATAAAAAATATATAATTATGTGTTCTAATACATGAACCTATACCAAATTTTTAATATATGTCCTAGAATATAGATAAAGAGAGATATTAAAAAGAATAGTAATGAAATGTGAATATATATTAAGGATATGAAAAATATATAAAATGAAATTTCAGTCCTCGGAGAAATTAATTTGGTATAGGGTCGTAAAGTAGTTGGTTCACTATTAGAATTTAGGCCATAGTGTCTCCAGGATATCATTATTTAATTGGCCTTGTGATTTTTGGCCATATATCTATTAAGATGTCAATGTGGACCCCACAGGGAAGGTCCAAGAATGTGATATAGATAATGTAATAGAAACTAGAGCATATCTAATCATATTCAATGAACTAGAGGGAATGAAAAGTGTAAATAAATACAATGTTCAATGTATATAGGTATATAAAATTTCTAGCTAATTAGTATGGAATGGTGTGATGATTGGTTCCTTTGATGATGTAGACATTGTGGATGGGGTGTTGAAGAGTAGTTGGGTCTTTTATCTTCCGTTCATATTCTTCCCTTGTACCACAAGGTCATGAGGTAATGTTAAACTCCTTTCTCTATGAAAATACATAATCTAATTGTTTGATCTCAACCTAGAAATAAAAGAAGTCATTTATAATAATATAAGATAAAATGGCATCCTTATTGTGTTTGCCACTATATATTAAACGGTAATTATTGTATCATTTGATTAGTTATATATCATTATCCCAAAAAATTATATAATAAAATATAAAATATATATAATATTAAAACATCATATTTTGATCTTCATTGAATAATTGATTTATATTATTTCAATGCTTCTTTGTGGTTCTAGTGTTGATATAGAATGACGAGTTATTCACATAATTCAAAATATAATTATTAAATCATAGAGATAATAGATTAATTAATTTTTACAAAATATTACATTTCCATTAAATTAAATGTACCTCCCTATATTATTTCATTCCTTATATTATTCCTCTTTGATCTTATTTTGTGGGATGGAATTGGAGTTAGTGGTAAAATATTAAATTTCTCCCCTTCAATTATTAATTTTTCTATCCTTTATAGATAACTTATAATTTTAATATCATAATAATAATAATTTAAATGGTACCATGATACAAAATACATTTAGAGTCAACCAAATTATTTTCTTCATTATGCTGTTATTGTTACGAGACGTCATAGAATTTGATCTTGTTGTGAAATATCCATTCTTTCATGTCCATCCAAATATATTTTTATTATTATCTTATTATCATGGGACTAAAAAATATTTTAAATAGTTTACAATATATATATTTTAACAACATCCAAAAAAAACACTTATGACACCTTTTATTCTTAATAGAAAAATATTTGGGATAGCATATAAATGATTTAAAACCACATATAAATGATGAAAGAAAGATTTTTATTCTATGAAAAATACTTCATAATCATTTAATTAGAGTGAATGAATATATGTAAATTAATTATGATATATATATATATAGTTGAAGATAAAAATTTATGCTGCTAATTTTTTTTGGGAAAAAAGAACACAATTTTTCTATTTCCATTGTTTTCTATAAAAATTTGGTTTCTCTAATAATGATATTTATTTAAATTTTTTATTCAATATTATATTAAAATATATTATTCTTATAAAAATTTAGAAATTAAAGTAATTCCATTGTTGTAATCTTCATATTATAATTATCAACCGATGAATTTTTGTATTTTTCAGAATGTTGTTTTTTCATAGAATGATTGAAAATATATTCACTATAATATATAGTTTATCTTATTATATTCCTAATATTTACAAATGATATAAAATTTTAATGAGTTATAGGAAATTTTTATTTACTGAAGCATATCCTCAAAACCATTAATTGATGATAATGAAAATATAATAGGCCAGATAGCGGAATTACAGTGTCAAACACATATATATTACCTCATCAATAATTGAAAACTACATATTAAGAAGATGAATATCAACCCTATAACCGTATTCAGTGAAAATAACACCAGAAAAATATTCCAAATCAAATTTCAAATTTATTTGATTGAAAAACACATAGTACCTCTCTGGGATCCTTTGGTGCTCCAGCGTGATGTGGATCTTGTATGCCGTAGAAGAAGACCAGTCATTTCATTGAAGAGCTTGTTCTAAATTCCTACCATCGCACCAAAAAAACTCACTAGTACTTTAGTATTCATATACCATATGAATGATATTGGATGGAATGATAATTAAAGGTCATCATTTTCAACATTCATAGTTTCCTTCAAATTAACAAGCTCACCAACAAAATCAGTAAAAGTCTTTATGTAATTAACTAGTTCCACAATATTAGAATAAAGTACAGAAAATATATAATAAAACATTAAATGATTAATATTATAACTAGAACTAGTTTCTTACATGGAATAAACCAAAATCTTGGATGGTATACCATAGTTACAAATGTCATCCTATTTCTAGGTGAAACATCATGGTGTTCCACTGCATATTTAACAAGAACTATGTGTTATTAATTCTTTTTAGAAAATATCTATGGGGAATAGAACCCCACCATCATCATTTTACCATGTTTTATCAAGGTTATTCTCTTTTATTTATTAAATTTTAATAATTTTTTTCTTGACATTTATACAATAGTATATAATATCTAGATCCTAACTATTAAACCCATTGAGCAAGTACTACATCTGAGAATAATATGTTCTATGAACACCATGTAGGATAAAATTAGGGAAACAGTGATCACTTATTCCTCATGAATTGTGTGATGATATATTACCCAATTAAATAGGGACATCAAATAATGAAATATCCTTCTGAAAAAATCCAAACATTCATGAAAAAGGATCGACAGACATGTTTTGATAACATAGAATAATACCATCCATATCCTATCATCCAAGTGTACCCTATGAAAAATAATCCTTTTATTATACATTTTCATTTTTAGAATGTTTTCATAATCTTCTTAGTAAATATGATGTTACCATAATATTCTGGGATAATTAGAGAATGGTGAGGCATTATTATAAGTTCCATGATAAATAATTCCATGAACTTGATCATAAGGGAGGAGGTTTCCCTGAACACCATAATTCATAGGAACCTATTTTTTTAGGTCTTGAGGCATATGTGGATTAATAGAATTAATAGTTTTCACCTTTTATGCACTAGTGTAGATAAAGTTATTTATGTCAGTTATTTTTTGTTTTTTACGTCAGTTTTTAGCCTAAGTTAATACGAACGACGTTATAAATGAAATTTTATATGTCGGTTATTTAACAACTGACGTAAAAAACATAACATCGTGGTGTTTATCACATCAGTTAATTAATAACCGATGTGAAAAAACTGGGGGGGGGGATTATAACGTCGGTTATTATATACTCACTATGATAAACCGAGGGTGGGGGTTTATCACGTCGGTTATATAATAACCGAAATTATAAACATGTTTGGGGGATTTTATCATGTCGGTTATTTAATAACCGACCTGATAAACCCCTAGGAAATGTTCTATCACATCGGTCATATAATAACTGACATGCTAATCAAGTCTAGGGGGGTTTATCATGTTGGTTATGAAATAACTGAGGTGATAAACCATTTGCCACGCCTTTTATCAAGTCGGTTATTTAATAACTGACGTGATAAACCATTTCCTAGGCCATTTATGACATTGTTTATTTAATAATCGACATGATAAACCATGCCACATGTTTTTATCACATCAATTATTATAAAACCGACGTGATAAACCCCTCCCGGATTCTTTATCACATCGGTTATAAAATAATTGATGTGGAAGACAAATTGTTTAAAAAAAATTCGAATGCAGCCCTCTCCTCTCTGCCAGAAACAACCAAGAAACCAATTTAGAATTCTTAACAAAAAACAGAAGTAGATCACATGAATATCTGATGAAAATTTAAGCATTTACATTGATAACATAGAAAACTTATCTCACTTGACAACCCCCACCCATTTGTATACCCCCTGGACAACCCCAAACACCAAGGGACGACCCCCCCCCCCCACTCTCATGTATATCCCTCAAACCCAGGATAGCCCTCCCCCACCCCATTGGAGCCCCCACCACACCCATGGACTACCCCCAAGCCCCTAGATATCCACAAACACCCCTGGACAACCCCCCCCCCCCCCCCCCCACCCTCCTGAACAGAACCCCCTCACCCCACTTGACACCCCAACCCCATTGAAGCCCCCTTTACACCCCTGGACTACCCCTGGCCCCCTGGACATCCCCAAACACCTTGGGAAAGCCCCCCCAACCCTCCTGAACAACACCCCTCACCCCTTCACCCCACATGATAACATATAAAACAGACCCCACTTGACAGCCCCCACCCTCATGTATACCCCCTATACAGCCCCAAACACCGCAGGACAACCCCCCACCCTCATATATACCACCCCACACACTATACATCCCTCTCGCACCCCATTGGATCTCCCACCACACCCCTGGACTGACCCCCGACCCCATGGATAGCCCCAAACACCCCTGGACAACCCCCCACCCTCACAAACAGCACCCCCTCACCCCACTTGACAGCCCCCGCCCCATTGGAGCCCCCACCACACCCCTGGACTAACCCCTGACCCCCTGGACACCCCCAAACACCCTGGGATAACCCCCCCCCCCCCCACCCTCCTGAATAGTTCCCCCTCACCCCACTTGACATCCCCCATACTCATGTATACCACATGGACAGCCCCAAACACCCCGGGACAACCCCCCACCCTCATGTGTACCCCCCAACACCCTAGACAGCCCTCCCCCACCCCATTGGAGCCCCCACCACACCCCTGGACGGCCCCCGACCCCATGGACATCCCCAAACACCCCCGGACAACCCCCACACCCTTCTAAATAGCACCCCCTCACCCTACTTGATAGCCCCCACTACACCCCTAGACTGCCCCCGACCCCCTGGACCGCTCCAAACACCCAAGGAAAACCCCCAACCCTAATGTATCCCCCCCCACACACTATACAACCCTCCCCCACCCCATTGGCGCCCCCACCACATCCCTGGACTACCCCCCCCCCCCCTCGACCCCCTAGATAGCCCCCAACACCCCTGGAAAACCCCCCACCATCAAGTATACCCCCACCCCCTGGACAACACTTCGACACCTCTAGACAGCCCTACCACACCCCTAGACAACCCTCCCACACCCCTGGATAGCCCTCCAACCCCCCTGGACAGCCCCCCCCCCCCACCGAACAGCGCACCCAGACCCCTAGACCACCCCAACCCCACTGAACACCCCCACACCCTTGGAACCCCTCCCCCCAAGACCAGAATCCATACCAGAAAAACCATCAGTAGTAGACCAAAATAATAACTAGATAAAAATTAAACATTCACATATATAACATTCAAAACATACACTATCAACTCCATAGAAAAACTAAATCCAACATAAACAACTATCAAATACACAATTACAATGACAATATTCAAAATTGCATTTTACATTACAATCAACTAAAATTCAATCAAACCTGTAAAATAATTTCACCACTCCACTTGTAAGTGTTTGATGTCTTCAGGAATATAGGGTTGAGGGTCATCAAAAAGCTACAAAAGAAAAGGATAGAAGTTAAAATGTATAATGAATAAATCAAATTGAAATATTATGGGAACATTTAAGGGGAAATCTTACGAGGTCAAAATTCACAACCGTCCCAGTTGTTATTATTTCATTCATAAATCATAACATATAATATCCGCATTCTATGATGCCTTGTTTTTCATGAAAATTATTTTTGAATGAGTGTAAATTCAATATATTATTTTTATGGAATAAATAAAAAAATACAAATTATAAATGGATATCTACCTTTACATTTACATATTTGATCATTGCACTCATTTTCTTTCTGTTTTTTACAATGTAAGACATATGAAATGTTAGAAAATAATACGAATGGGGTATGTTTATTATAAATTATAGTATATAAAACTATTTAGAAATTGAAATTTTCTTTTCCAATATATTCTTAAAAATTTCCTTCACATCATCAGGGACAGAGAATAACCAATAAAGTGCTTTCTTCCTTGGGAAAAAAACCCCTAACATCCAATGATCACTGATAAAAGGAAATTTAACATTAGTGGTTTTTTATGATAAAAGAAAATTAACTCTTTGAGAGAGATGTGTTCCATACCTCTCACAAAAAGGTATCATCCAACATTGTGTGACTATATTCTTTTCAAGCCTTTTAGCAATATAAATAATTCTTTCTTCATCATCCAATGCACCTGAATCAAGGGAAATCAATTGTGGGTCTATGAATCCATATACATCTGTCAGCTCATTCCTCTAACAAATTTCATAAAGATACCTAATACAAAAAAACATAAGTATACATTTTTAATAAATATAATGCAGGGAAAGGGTGTCAAGACTTACATGGAAAAAATGTGCACCACGATGATGCCCAACTTATCTCCAGTAACATGCTCGATGATATGTGTTTTCATAATCCCCATACTTATTTCACATCCACAAACATGATATTCAATTGGAAAATCATAATTTCCCACCAAAAAAATTGAATATCTTAACAATCTATCTATACTACTATAATCTTTATCTAATGTCATAGCCATTTGTCTTTGTTGTTGTCTATACAGTATTTCTTTACCTTTGAAGTAGTACTGTAAAAATAAATTAAAAAATATATTAGTTTCCAGATTATAAAACAACATTAATAAAAAAATAAAATAAAATATATAACATTCATACCTATTTTGTAATGAGTCAATGAATTTTGGATGGCCAAATTAAAAATGGCTGATACTATGTCCAACAGTCGCCACCTCATCTGTAGGAAATGGTACCCGAGTTGAACTATCTATAATATCTTGTACAGTGACCTTTTGATTCTCTATATCTAATTGTTGAGGATGATGAATTTTATCTCCAATATAATATACCAACCCATATGATACTATATGATGTTGTGGATAATCAACATACAAATCCCAATAAGTAGGAAGCTGCGGCAGAGGAGTAGGATAAAAAATGGGGTTTGCAGGCTGAGGTGGGAGAGTTGGAGCTACTGGTGGAGATGGAGGATAAATAATATACCATTGTTCAGCTATGCCGGATCCTAATAGTTGTAGGTATACTAGAATTCCATATTCAATGCAGGCCCATTTATTTCTCCTTCCAATATGAGGACATCAACAAGGATCATACTCCCATGATACTTTGAAGGGGGAAACGAGGCATGGGTCAAGTATATTTGGTGTATCCAAAGGGATGTGCTTCACAGCTGAGAAAAATTTGTGGTGAGTGGGTCATACACTATCTAAGAATATAGTGAATTTTTCATCTAAGTGTTCAAAAAAACTGATCATGGAGTATAAACCTAATGTGTTGGAAATATCAGAGAAATACCAACTTCCTCTATCTAGATGCATCATCCAATGAAAATTTTGAAAAAGATAGATTAATTAGTCGACAAGATATATAGAAGTGTATTGTATGTAATAATACAAAAATACATGTAAAGGATCTCGTAGAACAACCCTCTTTATGTATCCTCACATTCCTTGATAAATAAGGATAAATAGAGTATGTCGAGGAGCTCTAATATATCATGTTTGATGTTCTAGACTGTGAGTATTTATTTTTCCAAGGTCATGTTTGTCCTCACGTGATTCACTAGATCCAGTTGATGTTAAAATGGTTCTTCATTTGTCAATAGTGTATAAAGCGGTGGAAATGGAGGTATTCATCTACATCTGAGTCATCAGAGCTAGTATAGAATTTTTCTTGAGTAGTGGGTGAAACACACGTTGATGTGGAAGGAAGAGGAGGTTCATCCCATGGTGGTGATGGTTAGGAAGAAAAAACACCTCATGGTTAAATTTTTAGGGGCATATCATTATGGACTAATGAAGAATATGAAGGTTCAGGGCATATCATTTGGGTTAATGCCCTACCAAGAGTATGAGGTTCTTGGAAGGATGATGGGGGGTTATCATTATGCCTAAAGTGGATGGGAAGAGGAGGGTTTGTGGAGGGAGTGTGGCTATTTAGGGACTGTTTGGGTTGTGTATTTGATAGAGGAGATGTGGATGGAGGTTGGTGGAGCTCATCATGAAGGAGGATTCATTCTGTGTTCATGTTTTTAAAATGATAGTGGAGAGGGGAAGGGATGGGATACATGTATCTGAGAGTGGGAAGGGAAGGGAGGGGATTCACTACCTATAGGGAGGAAGGATATAAAGGGAGCATGGTTGTTTGTCAGGATGTTGGGGTGGTGAGGGAGGGGTGGGTTTTTGGGTCGAGAACCCTAGGGTTCATGACATGTTTTTTTAACTAGACCGATGATTTTCATGATTTGTTAAAATATATCACATTGATTATGTATTAGTATATTAAAATTATATTAGAAAATGTACATTCCATATAATAGGGTTACACAACTTGTAATTTACATTTTTATAGGAATTAATTTTCAAAACGCACACTTTATCTAATGGAATATATAAAGATTTTATAAGGATATTCTAATATAATCATTTAAAACATGTCCTCTCTTGTATTTCTCCCAATCATCACATCGTTTAACTTCGTGTGATTGGATTACATAAGTATCAAAATGACTACATGATGATAAAAAATCATTTATTGAAGGTTTCATGAAATATTTTAAACCATTGAAAAATAAAATTAAAATGAGGCCCACCATCATTCTAATTTTCAAAGGTCCTATATGGGAATAATTTAATGACATTGAATAGTCTGAACTATCATGATTTTATCATCCCATGAAAAAAATCTTGAATTTGATAATTAAACCTTATATCTTGGCACTAAGTCGCATCATGAACTGATTTGATCATGAAGTTCATAGTTTTAACTTCATATATCATAGCATAGTCTTATGAATCATTCATGATTTCATCCAATTCATCTATTTATTATATTCAAGATTCTGTATATTTTTAGAATAAAAATTTAGCTTTGTAATTTCTCAGTATGAGTGTTTCTATTGTTCAATAAGAAAATTAATAAACCAAAAAAATATGAATGTGGTGGTACAAATGGATTCATTTAAACATTGTGTGTTAGTACCACAATGCATCATCATGTTTCAAATTCCAGTTACATCGAGTTGTGTTCCCTATCTTCTCTAATATTTTATTGATTTCACTATTTTAAAATTCAATTTTTCCACTTTTTTAGTGGTGGATGGAATTTCCTTTGTTCAATCATATTCTATTCATTTCCAAAATTCAACTCATACCAAGATTAGATAAACATGTTCTTCAATTAGTAGTGAGTAATAAAATAAATATAAATCATTAAATCACATTTCTATTTAGGAAATTCTTGAACACTTTTTATGGGTCTTGTGATTTAGTTATAGTTTCTACATAAAATGATATATGTAAAATGCCATCAAGAACACATGACATTCAATTTTAATTAGGAAATAATCCCATGAATTCTATTTCAATAACATCAAATATTTCTACATCCATTGTTGGTTTTTAAGTAATTTCATTCATTTTCCTAGTGGTCTCATTTCATTGGATCCTATTACAACATTGACATAGTAACCCAGTATCATTGTCTACAATGAGACATAAAAACCATTTTTTAAAATACATTCCATAGTGTGACCAGGTCCATAGTGTCTTCCATTTGGTGGTATATGGAACATTTCGATCACATTTGGGATAACATTTTTATTAATGAATCATTATAACAATACATCACTTGTATATTTGAAAAAAAAATTGTTCTTCCTATGTAGTAATGTTTATAATTAGTTAAAAATCAACTTTATTGTTTATATAAGAGGAATTTTTGTAAAAATATCATTGAATGATAACTAAGAATATCAGGAAACCGTTGTAATACCTTGATTATAAATAGGGTTTCATCAGGAAAATAAACTTCGACTAAAATATTAGCATCATCCATGATGAGTGATAGAGGTAGATAGAATATATTATCAGCGATGAAATATTTCATGGCTTTTGTTCATTTAAAGAAATTTTTCATTATGTTAGAAGGAAGATATATCATATCATCCTTGGTTTTCAATCATTTATTTAATTAAATACCTGAGATGAGCATGAATTGTGTGAAAAATAACCTTTGAAAAGACGAAATAAGAACATATTTTTTAAAGTGTACACATCAACTATGATTTATTTTATATAGTTGTGTCGATATCTTGAGATTTATTAACTATTCCTCTAGTATACTATGTAGGATAGATGATTTAACCATAATTTTTTCCACAAACTGTGAGAACAATGAGGACGCTGACATAACACATCTAACAGAATTATTTTTCTAAATCATGTGAAATGATTATATGGGTTGATATTATGATATTCTAAAATATATAGAATTTTTATCGACATTATTCTATAAACTCATATGAATATTCTATTGAAAATAGGTGCATCAGTTGCTGGAAAAATATTTAAAAAATATTTACATATCACCGATAAAATCATATATAGACTAGAATTATTCTTATTCCTTTACTATTTATAGGTTTGGTTAAATTGTTGATGTCCTTTATCTGATTTGGATTGATATATATTCCCTCTTAGAAATTTTAATGTCTATGGAAAATTACTCTTCAACTATGAAATGGAATTTCCATATTCAAAAATACGAATATCCCTTCACAGTGACCTATGAAGCACTAATGATTGGTTTGGAAAACTATGAAATATTTTCTATAATCTAGGAACACATCCCTGATATTTTATAAAAAATACATTTTCATATCATGGTAAATACTGATCCAAAATTATTGAAATGATTCTGAAGCATTACACAAATTGAACAACATGCCCCTTCATGAAAAGACCGCAAATGGACATGTTAATGTAGTCCTTGATTAATCAATTATATAAACTACAATCAGATTGTATACTCAAAATATTTCAATGAGATAATAATATTCACTTATATCTAATATTTGAAAATAATTATGTATAATGGGAAAGAGAAAATGTTCATTCTGGGATTATATATTTAAGCGTCAACAATCCAAACAAACTCTATTTCTAGTGATGGTGTCTGTTAAGATCAATTCATATTCATTTGATGATTCCAATGGGATCACACCATTTATGGGAAAAGCATATAGCAATACTACCATATATATAGAAGATATTGAAAAAAAAATCATTTATATGTTTTAATACAACCTTTTTGAAAGCCACTTTCATTGGTTGTGTGATTCTCCTCTGATGAGGTAATTTGGTTTTTTCATCTTCCTTGAGGATAATTTTTTGAGTTCACACAGGAGGACAAATTCCTTTAAGGTCATCCACCACCCCATCTAATTTATTGGTTATATATTTTCAATAAATCAACCAGTTTCTCTCTTATTACGGATATATTATAGATTTTATGATTAATGGAAGAGAGGATGATGCTCTTATGTTTTTATAATTAAGAGTACTTGTTAAGGGATTCTACACCAATGTCTGTTGATTCATAATTGGGGGTGAGAATGTTGGGAATGTGTCCCTTGTGAACGGTTCATTGATGGTAATTTTCAAATAATAATATTCTTATTCTAAATCTTTGAGTGACCCTTCACTTTCATCTTCTATGGATATATATTCATTTGATAATTGGTTGTTGAAAATACCTAATTTTTACACTTCCCATTACAACAACCATATAATATTTAGTTGGTAATGGCTATTTATTACTTGTAGAGGTCCAGAAAATCCTTATTATTTACTATTTGAAATCTCCTTCTCCAAAACAACGAAATTTATTAGGTCACCTTATTGGTTATATATTTATATCTCTTGAGTATTCATTCACTGGTCTTATATGTGAACAATTATACCCAATAGGTTATATATGTAATTTTCAGTAGGAGAAGTTTATTGATGATGTCTTGGTCGAGCTAATGGATACATCAATTGTGAAATCTATTGTAAAGGTTATTGTTGTGATTTTTGTTGATGCCTTAAAACAAGGATCATGGGTAGTTATCCTAGTTGTCTTTGGTTTATAAATGGTTCTTGATCACTTCATTGTTGATATTAGACCTCGTTGTTTTGAGGTGGTAAAAGAGTATACCTCTATTGATATTATGGTCCACTCTATTGTAATGGTGTTCTTTAATGATTATAATTGATGTGGCTATAATAATGAGCTTCATTTATTCAACACCTACCTTGGATCATGGAATAGGTGTTGGAAACCACATATATCCCATAAAAGTATATTCTATACAAGAGTAGGATGGGGTGGTGTAGCTGGTAGCTAGAATGACTCTAGTAGCAGTGTGAGTTCGTTACCTTTTGTATCTAGTCTGGTATGTTCATAAACATGGTGAATTTTTCCCCGAGGTGAAATGCAATTACTCTTCCATGAAATGATGTTTTGAAAAACTTCTTCCAAAATGGATCTTTCTTCTTGATTGTTTGGAACATCATCCCTCGACCAGTGGTAACATCAACCACTATGTTTGTGGGTGGTTGTGAACCATGGAAGAATGATTGTTATTGGATCAAGTATATTGTATTTTGGGGAGGAACATTTTATTAATTCCATTAATATATCCCAAAAATCCAATATAGATTCTTTGTAAATTGGAGAAATTTATTGATTATTGTTCAATAGCTTCTGTGTTTGAATTCGTGGTATTTATTTGAATAGACACTTTTTGGATAGATCATCCCATGTCAAAATTTACTCAGGATCATTAATCATGATCCAATACATGGTTCGGTTCCATAGGTTTAATTAATCATGTGATTTCTAATAGCAACAGATCATTCTCTCTAATTTTGAATTGTACCACATACTTTCATCATGTGGGATGTTTCTTCATGGGGACATTTAAACTAATGTATAGTGAAATATACCATGTTTTGGATATTTTGAATGATTCTAGGATTTATTTCAATGTTGTGGGCTTAAATATGAGACTCAAGATTCATAGAGTATCCAAAGGGATTGATATAATTTTATAGTCCAATATAGTTATCTATGGTTGTTTTGAGTGATCCCTTATATCTAACTATTTCATGTTAGGATGGTGGGATCTGCTAGATTTGTTTTGGTCAACCATGTTTCATTGGTGGCATACAGAGAAATACCATTTTATCTCAGGGTATGAGGATAAATTTTATTGTGCTTCAAGGCTTGTCGAATGAGTCATAGTTCCATATTTCATGAACTATGTGGTCAGATCTAGAATTTAGTGTCATCTATGATTGAATAGAATAGAGAATCAGGGTGAGGGATATGTTATCCTACTTCATTCCTCCACGGCCTCTGTGACCCTAATGACGACCCCCACCACCACCACAGCCGCGCTCTTCTCTCTGAGGATGGGGATCGTCATGGGGCTATCGCCTACCTGCTCCATCTACCCTCTGGTGATCTAAAGCTGGTGCATCCTGCTGTTGCTGCATCGGCTGTAACTGCCTCATCGGAGGAACATGGAGCCGAGCACCCAGTGCACGATGACTGCTCTGAAAATTCGGGCACTCTCACTGCTAATGACCACGAAAACCACAAGCAAAACAAGTGCATGATCCCTTGGCATAGTCACGAGAGTTGCTTCCTCTGGAGAAACGAGATGGAAAGGGCTGGGACCTACCCCAAGGTGAACAGAAACTCTTCTTCCATGAAAACCGAGAACTCCGGACCACATCTCTGCTTCATGAGGAATCATGAAGATTCACATCTCGTGACGATCCAGTCCTAGACAAAGTCTTCTCAACAACCTCTTCCCTCGCCAGCACCTCAAGATATGTCTTTATCATAAATGGGGTGACCTGGCGCTGGATCTCTAGACGCAAAGCCTCCTCGAAATGCCTCGCCCTGGCCTCCTAATCTGGTAACTGGTCTGAAGCATATCGTAGAAGGTTCCTGAAACGGATTCCAATCATTCGAACATTGGAGCTCCCCTGTCGAAGGGTAAGAAGCTCCTGGCGACTAGATGCCTTCGTAGTCGAAGAACGAAACTCGACTCTAAACCTGTCTCGAAACTCCTCCCATGACATCACTGACTCCTCACGATCCCCAAGGAACAAGAACCACCACTACCTCGCTGCTCCACGCATCATCGTCACAACCAAGGACACCCAGTGTTCCTTCCGAGAACGAATTAAACTGAAGCCTATCTCAACCTCCTCCAACCAGTCTTATGTGACTGCATCTGAAACGGAGCCCTCATACTTCTGTAGACTCTGGTGCTAAAACTCTCAGAGTGTCTTCCTCCATGTGGCATCATCGTCAACCCCTACCCGGCGACGATCCGCTATAACATCCTGCTGGACATCTTATGTGCAATCCTAATGAGGACGTCGACCTGGAGCCATACCAGTAAAATAAAAACTGTTAGAGCTCATAATCCTGGAATATGGAAGACTCAACATTAATGAATTAATTTTTTTGTTTTATTAATTTTATCTTACCTATCACAGGGTCTACCCATTCAAACACAGGCACAAAGAATAATGTTGCATGATCCTTTCCTAGGTCTCTACCCTGCAACCAGTATCACTTTGTTTAGTAGCCATTGTAAACTTAAATGTCCTTGCAACTAATTATAGGGGGCCCTAAATGCCTATGTTAATGACGGTCTCCAGTGTTTACCCCACGTTCTAAACATGAATGACACCATTGCCCTAACATCCCATGCATCCTCACCTGTGCCTAACTCCAAATTACATCCTATCCCTCAACCAGACCACTGATACCACTCTCTCATGACCCCCTCCCCACAAAGTGTACCGTTCCTGGGATGGAAATGTGAGAAGAGAGATAATGACCCCCGAGTCCCGCCTCCAGTAGTCCCTGGGTTGGCGACTATCACTGAGGGTATAATAAACATACAAATGGGAGTCATTACTCTCTAAGAGAACACATGAATAAGAGAGAGATATAATAGACTCCAATCAACTCCAACTCAGAACTGAAATATTAAATAAATCCATGTACATATATGAAATGTAATGCAAAAGTACTACAACTGAAAGGGGAAACTAAAAGTACCCCAATGAAAGTGAAACGGCAGCAACTACAAGCCCGAAAAACTCCTCCTTCAACCACAAGCTAGTAGTAACCAGCTTGATCTCCATACTGCTCCAAGTGACCTTAAAAGCAGTTTATATATACATAGGGTGAGTATAACAATATACTCAGTAGGATCCTACCCAAGCATCTCGTGCAAAATTAATGAAAGCATGATAAAGCCCAGTGAACAACAAGTGAAACTAACTCGTCAGGTATACTATGTTCCCATCATCACCATGGATACTATCACCAAGTAACACATACAAGAATATATCATATAGTAAATAATATCAAGGGTACCCCGCTACTACTTCCCTAATGGTTTCCCTCTTTGCCCCAATGACATACGTCATGTGCATCTCTCTCCAATGCTTGCCCACAGACACCTGAGCTAAGCTCCACAATCTGCACCTTGTGCACCTCAATGGATTGCCCGCAGACACCTGGGCGAAGCACCACACCGTCCTCACAAAAAAAAATTAACCAGGTAGTTTCCGGGATCCACCACATCTTTCATAACTTGTATCATACGTTGGGGATAATACCTCAAGCCATTACAACCCATACTCCGAGTAAGGATCCTCAAACCATTATAGCCTATACACTTTACTCCTATTGTAGTCCATAGGATACTATATCTAGAATATATGTGTGTGAATAACCACAAACCATTACAGACCTCTACACACATATATGGGGTAACTAACCGATGTGCCTCATGTTACAATGATCTACCAAGAGAAGAGAGCGGGGTTAAAGTGGGTAGTCATCCATTCAACCTCCCATCAGAATGATGTGGAAAACACCCGCCTAGGGCTCAAGATCCCTGGGGTGTCAGTTGCCCTTACCGATAGGGTGGAGTAGAATATAGAAACACAAAAAATACAGAATATATATATAACTCACATCCACACTATGGGCATTACCTAGTCTTAGATACAAATGCACCTAACGTCTCTCAGACTCCAGGCCGCTACTTCTAAGACTAGGTATCATATAAGCACACAAACATTTTAAGAGATTTATTAGATTACTACATTCTCATTTTATCAGTTCCACTGTAAATTAATTAATTATTTAAAATTTAATTAAGCATGAACAATTCCACATTAAACTAAATAGGAATCACATTCAAAATCAACTGTTCCTTTTACGATTTACATCACCTTTAAATTATAGTATCTCCAACCCCGTGGATTTTCACCATTTAATCAAACATTCATTATAGAATTACTTTTCCATATTCCCATGCATTCTAGAAAATCATACTATGCTTGTAAACAAAAAAGGAGGCTCAACACGGTGAGTAGATATACTACCTGTCGAGTCTTTGCCACCTATAGAAAGAGCATAAACCCATTCTCCCTAGAGAGGCTAAACATGGAAAGCACATGGAATACCCCACGCATCTTCGCCTCATTTGGAATAAGGGTAAGCAAGACCAGATGCCTTGAGTAGTGGGGAAAAGAAAAGCAGATAAACATTCAAACAATACATAAGCATCCAGTAACCACATCCATCCCAATCCATCAACCCTGGTTCCTCCCCGACACCCACATGCATAAGCTGATGCATCTCTCCACCCTAGGCATCATCCGTTACCACAACCACAAGTCCCCATGCCTATACATATAACAATAGCCATCCAGGCTCACATTACATCACAAGCAGCAGGAAAACAATAGTCACAACCATGGGCTGTTGACCCTTTAACAAAAAAGAGGGTAACTCAGAACCCATTTAGAAATTCCCACATAATCTATTCTTTAATCCATATTGAATTAGCAGATTTGATATGCGTAGGTTCCAATTACGGGATACCTAATTAGTAAGCTATCATAATTAAATAACCATGCTTACTTTATTAATTTGATTATCCTCAAATTAGAACAACTACAACAACAACAATAACCAGATTAATTTACGTGCCTCATTATCTTTAGCTAATTAATTAACAATTAATTCCATCTTTACGTTCATTATCAATTTCTATCATGAACGAACAATAAATAAAAGAAATCATAGATATCACTCTATCTAGAAAATCATAAGGCAAACCGTTATCATGGTATAAAGAAACAACATGCGATCAACAAATTCTTTTAATCCAGTTGAAGTATTTAATTAGGTCAATTTCATTGTGATCCAAAGGACTAAATCATGCTAATTCTACAATGGCACATATACAATAAGAGATGAAATGAATCCCCTACCTCGAAGAGTTCTTGATGTCCTTTATCCAGAGAATGGGTCAAAATACTCCTCTCATGATAACTGCATCCACCGGAGGATGCCACCGTTTGACAGTACCAACCAACCCCAAGAAAAACCCATTATAATTTTGGAAATTACATGGTATAATATGGAAGGGAGAAACCAAAGAATATGCTCTCCCAAGTAAAGATGATAAAACATACCTTATTGGGAAGATTGACCGACACTGTTCGGTTGCATCCAAAACAGAGGAGAGCCAATCCTAGGAGTAAAGATTGATTGTGTAACTCCTATGGGAATGATTAAAAGGTTATAGCGTCTCTTAGATGAGAACAAAGGGAATGAACAAGGGAGAATGATATCTCATCCCTTTTTTATGATTTAATGGGGCAGTAGTTTAAGATCTGGTTAATTCTCCATTAAAAATGGATCACATTAACCAACGCGGTTTGACCACGTAAATACATCCCAGCCTTAGGAATAATTAATATAGGATTTATGGCATTTGAAACGGCCTTAAGAGCCCTTAAAATAAGGCTTTAAATGTATTTTACATCAAAGGATACATCAAAAGGGGAAAAACTATAGGAATCTGGAAACATTGTTCACCCACTGTTACTGTACATGAAATCGATCTGTGAAACCGATCTGTGAAACCAATCTGTGAAACTGATCTGTGAAACTGATCTGTGAAACCGATATGTAAAACCGATCTGTAAACCGATCTGTGAAACAGATCTCTCAGACCAATCTGTAAAACCGATCTGTCAGACCGATCTTGTGAAACCGATCTGTCAGACTTATCTGTGAAACCGATCTGTCAGACAGATCTGTGAAACCGATCTGTCAGACCGATCTGTGAAACTGATATGTGAGACTGATCTGTCAGACCGATCTGTCAGACTGATCTGTTACTATTCATAAAACTGGAAACACTATTCACAAAATTGGAAATTTGGCGAAGTGTTGGGGATAAGTCACCTTGACCTCCTGGAACACCTCCAACTCCACATTTTCACAAATTAATGGACCGGAGAGGTCCGGGAAATTACATTAGATACCTCTCAAAATATTCTCGTCCTCAATAATTAAAAACCAACCCAGAAGAAAAAAGGGGTCCGAACAACCACCCCATAAGATACCTCTCAGGGGAAAACCACCATGAGTTGTTCGAAATCTGGAACAAAACTACGAAATCTGAGAGTATGGAAACAAACAAACCATATCCAAACAATTCAATCTTAACATCACATCAAAGGTACATAATTAAAACATGAAAGGTCCACCCACAAATAAAACATCATTACATGAAAGGAGTTAAACATTAAACAACTATGAGTACTAAGCATGTATCTGTGACTCACGCTCCCATGTACTCTCTTCCATGCCACCGTGTCGCCACATGACATGAACTAAGGGGATAGAACACCCACAAAACACCTTCTCCTTGTGGTCTTGGATCTCCAATGGTCTCTCCTTGAAGGTTGTATCATCATCAATATCGATCTCTCCCCAATCGATAACATGAGATTCATCATGAAGATAACGACAGAGCTGTGATACATGGAAAACATCATGTATCTGACTCACCTATGGGGAAAGTTCTACTTGATATTCCACAGCTCCAACACGAGCTAACACCTCGAAAGGCCCAAAAAAACGGGGAGAAAGCTTACTTCCACGACCAAACCGTCACTGCCCACGACGTGGAGTCACATTAGAAACACATGATCCCCAACATTAAACTCTAAGGGTCTCTTTATTTGATCATCATATGATTTCTGATGATCCTGTGCGGTCTTCATCCCCTCATGAATCACCTGAACCATCTCTGTTGTATTCTACACTAGTTCTGGTCTGAGAATTTCTAACTCTCCGACCCCAGTCTAGCACAATAGAGAATGGCATGGCCGGCCATACAAAGCATCCAACGGCGCTATACCGATGGTAAAGTGAAAACTATTATTTTTATCGAACTCTACCAAGGGTATGTGCTTCATCCTTGAACCTCCAAAATCAAGAACATAAGAGGGCAACATGTCATCACGTGTCTGGATGGTTTGCTCTGTCTGACCATCCGTTTGAGGATGAAAAGCAGTGCTAAGGCACAATTGAGAGCCAAAAGCATGCTGGAGACCTCTCCACACCCTGGAGGTAAAATGAGTATCTCGATCAGAAATGATCATCCTAGGTACTCCATGATGTCTCACCACCTCCTATAGATACTGCCTCTACAAAACTTCCCCTGAGCTTGACTCCTTGATCGCTATGAAGTGGGCCGACTTTGTTAAATGATCCACTACCACCCATATAGCATCATGTCCTCCCAGAGCTCGAGGTAAACCTGTAACAAAGTCCATTGACATGTCCTCCCACTTCGACTGAGGAATATCTAATTGCTGGAGAAGACAACCAGAAGCACGATGTTCGGTCTTCACCTTCTGGAAGACTAAACATCTTGACACGCACTCTGAAACCATACCTTTCAGCCCAGGCCACTAAAACTGACCCCTCAAGGATCGGTATATCTTCGTCACACCAAGATGTATTTCCAAGGGTGAACAATGGAACTCTCGGAGAACCGTCTCATGCATCGCCAAGGGAACAAAAATCCTGCCATGATACAACACTCGGTGTTGTTCATCCTCCAACCAACCATCAGGGGCCTCACCACTAACAACTATGACGCTCCATACTTCCCCCTCTAGATCACCCAACTGAGACTCTTCCACCTTGTGCATCAGGGATGACTAAACCATCATTTGTAAAAGACAACGTCTACCCCCAACATCTCCCATATCAAGATGCAAAGATGATAGCTCTTCTATCACTCTCCAGGAATCACCAGATTCACACACAACATCATTACGTGACTTCCGGCTTAGTGAATCAGCTACAACATTCCATTTTCCAGGTGTATATGATATTTCAAAGTCGTATTCTTGCAATAACTATATCCACCGACGTTGCAACAAGTTCAAGTCACGTTGGGAGAAAACATACATCAAACTCTTATGATTGGTGAAAACCACAAAGTGCTCACCAATGAGGTAATGTCTCCAAAACTTCAAAGCAAACACCATAGCTTCCAACTCAATATCATGGTTGGATATAGCATTCTGACTTTTTATAACATTAACCTTCATTACATTTTACAAAACTGAGGATCTTTAAGGTTTATTGTCCTGGAAACTAGGAACTTTAAACATGAATACATAAAATATTCTTATTAAACACTTGAAAGGCTTCTCCTTATGTTCATCCTTGGTTCATTACTGCATCTCATAACCTGGGGACATACAACAAAAGAAAGGGTGAGTAGAAGGCCCAGTAAGGGAAACAAGAGAACCATTTTACATGTGAACTTGAGATACTTCAATAAGGTCATGAAAAGAACTTTAAGACATGAGAAAGTAATCATGAGTTACATCATAATAAAAATATCATTTTTCATAACTTGAAGATGTGGCTGCAACATTTAATATTGACAATCATTTTGTTTCACCAAAGTCCATCTCGAAGGTGTTGTGAAAAATTACCACGGTTATTCACCATGGTGTCATTAAAAAAATGGTCATCTCTAGAGATTAAGTCTTTACCCAATGCATTTGAGTGCTATTTGGGCGCACCCTTAAACTGTAATCTCTTGTGGTTACATCATTATCCAATGCAATGGGGCACTATCAGGGCGCACCCATAAATTTTCCTTTATTATCATGTGAGACACATATATCATCATAAAAAATTTCATAAATAACCCATATAGCATAAAATAAATGGTTTTCATTTCATAATCATAATTTTTTAAAAACTGCTTTAAAGACATGATCTTTACGTTACTTTAAACCCACGGAAAGGGAAAGCGGGTCTCAGGTATATAAATCCCAGAAATTAAAATAGAACATTTTGATATATATGGGAATACCCCTGTATAAATAAGAGCTTTTAGTATTCACTTTATAACGTAAAATAATTTTGAGAAAAGAGAGAGAGGCACTTTGAGACGAAAATTCTACAGCATAACGGCTATGTTTCGGGGTTTTAGAAAACATTGAGAAGAGAGGGGACATGGGTCAAACATTAATAAATGATCTATAAAACAGTGGAGGGACAAAATATAATGGATTTAAGAACATGGTAATGAAATATGAAAATATACCATATGAAAGGAAGAAAAAATAAGATTTCTCTTGTGAGAATTCGGCAGTCTAACGACGTCACTTAAACATCAACAAAAATGAATTGGAAAGGACAAATAGGGTCTCTCATCATATGAAAATAAGAGTCCAGTATGATAGATATAGAGATCATACCCCAACATAATAGAAAGTAACTTGAATGAATTGACATGAAATTAGAACATCAAAATGAGAAGGGTGAAGAACCACTTAAAAATTCGGTAGCCTAACGGCACCACTTAAAACTTCAAAATACTAAATTGAAGAGATCAAATGGGGCCTCTTATGATACGGTCATAAAAGATCAGTATGATAAACTTAGAGATCATACCCCAACATAATAAAAAGATACATGAAATACTTTACCTGAAAATAGATCTTGAAAAATGAGAAGGGAGAATGAATCTGTTACAAAAATTTCGGCAGCCTAACGGCGCCGCTTAAAACATCATAAAACGAAATAATGAGAGTAAGAGGGGATCTATCATTTTATGAACTTAAAAAGGGCAGTAATAGGAGTATAAAAGAACATCCTCTAACATAATAACATGGATCATAAAAGGAATTACATAAAAGAGATAACTTGAAAAGAAAGAGAGGGGTCGGATCCCTTACCTTAAAATGTAACTCTTAAACCTCAATGGTTGGGAACTTGAGGGTTGGGGAACCTTGGGAGGACTCATTTGGAGGTAATGAGACCAGAACTTCGTTGGGAAAGAGTGGGGAGTCGAATAGATGAGAGGAGGGCTTGGTATTTATAGGGAAAGTGAGGGGACAAGGCATTAATGGCCAAGGAACACCTCACATGTGCTTTTTTCAAACCCATGTGCTCTCCATTGGAATTTACCATGGAGTTAGGCCACATGGGGGCCCCAAAACAATAATTCATCACCCTTGGCCGGCCAACCCATAAAATATCTCATGACATCATCATGACACAGCTATGATGTCATTAAACATACCAAAACCCTAAAACTGCATTTTTACTATTCACTGAAAATTCAACTTTCTCAGAAAAATCCAAAATTTCACACTAACCAAATATCAACGCTCGGACTTCAGAAATGTAATCCATTTTAGAAAAATAATTTTCTAAATATTTTTAATTTTTTTTTAAATAAATACACTATTCACCGAAAATTCATTTTTTCAGAAAAAACCCCAAAAATTACCATAACATAATATCGGTGCTCTGAGTTCAAAAATGTAATCTATTTTATAAAAATAATTTTTTAAATATTTTTAATTTAATTTTTAATTAAAAAAACTATTCACCCGAAAAAAACTAATACTTGAATAATACTTTATGAAACCGTTATTTAACCATTTTATTGAATCACATTACTTAATCAAGGTGCCAAGATTATTTTAAAACATTCTTTAATTGAGATTACTAACCCATTTGGTCATATTACAAATCCTAATCATAAAATCACAATTCATAATTTACTATTCATCAAAAATCAAGTTGATCTTATTAGAATCCAAATTTCGTACTGAACATAATTGTAGAAGACCATTTTTTGAAAATCATTACACATTTTTAATTATTTAAGGTTTACATAAACATTTTTAAAATATAATTTTTCTAAAATTAATGAAAAATATGCGTACTATATTTATCTGGTCATTTGAAAATTCATAAACATCATCATAATAAAAAATCCCAATTTTTATTTAAAACAAGGATTACACAAGGCAGTTACGGTATAGTTACATAGCCCCTTATAATACCAGCATAGGACCTAAGAGTAAGGTGTGCTAGGGTGATAGAATCTTGGGGCGTCTCAGTCAACATTTCCTGAGCAGTAATTTCTATCAGTTTGAACTTCTCGCGAAGGCGATTCCGTTCTAGCTTCACATGATGAAGTTCGGCTTGGATTTGGTCCAAAGAAAAGCCCAATGGTGATACCTCCTTCCCAAGCTCTGTTAGATGGGCTTCGATTGGTCGAAGACTACTAGGTAAGGCCATCAAATCTTCTTTCTATTATAATTATCCATGATTACTTATATTTAGAGACAATAATCAAAACATTTTGTTCACAGCGGTCATATTGACCGATGGTCATATAACAGTCAAAACCCACTGGTCTCATTTTAATTATAATGATGTTTATCAAATAAAACATTTTTGTTGAGTATAAATATAAAATAAAATAACACATGAAATTAGGAAACAAGATTTATTCAAAATTGCGGGCTGTTACAATCTTCCCCCCTTATGAAATTGCATCCTCGCAATTTTTAAAATTGGGGTTTGAAATTTCATTTAAAGTCCCACATCGGAAAAAGAGTCAGTAACACCATTACTTTAAAAGAAATAAAAGGAAGTACAAAGGCCACCCGAGTTTACTAATACTAGGATTCCATGTAGGAAACATGGACATGGAGTAGAAAACAAAGGGTCACGTCCTAAAGGAGAGTGATAGAAAACGTGATTAGGAGGAAGTTAACCACCAGAAAATCCCAAAATTATTACGTGTGTAAGCGGCCTTTGATTACCTAGTAGGAAACGTAAACCAACAACATTTTTGTTTTACATTCCTTTTCATAACATTGAGGAATTCATTTACAACATAGAACAAAAACATAAAGAAATATATCTCTCTTCATGTAGAGTTTCATACTTTTATATGTTTCTACCAAAACTATTCTTTTCTCTAAACGATGAGCATTCAAAACTACTTGGTCTCATCAAAACACAAGAATCATCTTCTAGAGAATCACATAATCCACAAAAGATCAACTATCTATTTCTTTTATCTTTAAACATTATCCCAAAAATAGAAAGGGTAAGGTAAAACAACTCTTCAAAAAGAATTCCATAGGAATGGAAACTACTTTTAAATCTTCAATGTTCCATGGTACTACCCAAAGTTCATCATAGTATATTCCATAAATAATGGTCCTTAAGATTCCTCAAAATAAACCAAACTAAGATTGAAACCCAAATACAAGAAGGATTTGATAACATAGTCTTCCAAAAAAAATTCATTGTTCATCTCCAAACAACATCAACCACTCTTAACATCTTATAACAAAAGTATCTAACCTAAACATATTTTACCCAAGATAGGTTAATTATTCCCATAAGTAACCTAAATTACTATAAGTCCACCTTACATTCATTGATTCTTCAAAATATAAGTCAACCTTACTCCTCAATGAAAATACCATATTAATCTATTTACCTCGATCATATAGGGTCCCCAAAATAGTGAACGTCTTCCAAAATAATAATCATATTTTAATCCCCTAAACATCCCTATCATATTAATATGAAAATCATCGCATTTCATATCACATTGGTTATTGGGACATGTTCTTCCATTTCCCACCATTAACTATGAAGAGAAAGCATAATTAGGGCCTTAAGTGCTTAGACAATAATAATGAAAAGGAACTGAAAGCATATAAGGATAACTTGTAGAAGAAAATTATACCCTAACTTGTGATCCCCTAGGTTCCCATCTAGGTTATCCATGATCATATATTCTTATGTGAATATTTGTTCCTTTGACAATGGTTCATACTAAGCTTATGAATTTACCAAAGCATATCCCCCGGGAGTGTCGTAACCAAGAGTGCAGCAAGGCCCGTTGTCGTGTACCAGTTCCCGTTCAAGACTATCTCAAAGCGGTGTTTTCAGGTTTTACCCCTATGTACATCTGTGCCAGAGCCACCTCTACCTACTCATACCCAGATAGGGATGTATTTGCTTGGAAACCCCATACTCAATACTCACCAAAATACCAGGAAGATTTCCTATATTTAAACGTTTCTATAGGGTTCTTCCTAATGTTCTCATATCCTAATTTCCACAAATAACTAAACCATCCTTTGATACCAACTATAGCATCCTGCCTTTTTAAAACATTAACTTTCATTACATTTTACAAAACCGAGGATCTTTAAGGTTAGTGTCTTTGAAACTAGGAACATTAAACATGAAAACTTAAAAGATTGTTCTTAAACACTTGAAAGGCTTCTCCTTATGTTCATCCTTGGTTCATTACTGCATCTCATAACCTGGGGACATACATCAAAAGAAAGGGTGAGCAGAAGGCCTAGTAAGGGAAACAAGAGAAACATTTTACACGTGAACTTGAGAAACTTCAATATTTTTATGAAAAGAACATTAAGACATGAGAAAGTAATCATGAGTTACATCATAATAAAAATAAAATTTTTCATAACTTGAAGATGTGGCTGCAATATTTAATATTGACAATCGTTTCATTTCACCATGGTCCATCCCCAAGGTGTCGTTAAAAATTACCAATGTTATTCACCATGGAGTCGTCAAAAAAATGGTCATCTCTAGAGATTAAGTCTTTACCCAATGCATTAGAGAGCTATCTGGGTGCACCCTTAAACTGTAATCTCTTGTGGTTACATCATTATCCAATGAAATGGGGCGCTATCAGGGCGCACCCTTAAATTTGCCTTTATTATCATGTGATACACATATATCATCATCAAAAATTTCATAAATAACCCATATAGCATAAAATAAATTGGTTTCATTTCATATTCATAATGTTTTAAAAACTGCCTTAAAGACATGATCTTTACGTCACTTTAAACCCACAGAAAGGGAAAGCGAGTCTCATGTCTGTAAATCCCAGAATTTAAAATAGAACATTTTGATATATATGTGAATACCCCTGTAGAAATAAGATCTTTGAGTATTCACTTTATAACGTAAAATAATTTTGAGAAAAGAGAGAGAGGCAGTTTGAGACGAATATTCTGCAGCATAACGGCTATGTTTCGGGGTTTTAGAAAACATTGAGAATAGAGGGGACATGGGTCAAACAATCATAAATGACCCATCAAACAGTAGAGGAAAAAAATATAAGCTATTTAAGAACATGGTAATGAAATTTGAAAATATACAATATGAAAGGAAGAAAAAATAAGATTTCTCTTGTGAGAATTCGGCAGCCTAATGGCGTCACTTAAACTTCAACAAAAATGAATTTTCAAGGTCAAATAGGGTCTCTCATCATATGAACATAAGAGTCCAGTTGATAGATATAGAGATCATACCCCAACATAATAGAAAGGTACTTTAATGAATTGACATGAAAGTAGAACTTCAAAACGAGAAGGGTGAAGAACCACTTAAAAATTCGGCAGCCTAACAGCGCCACTTAAAACATCAAAATACTGAATTGAAGAGATCAAATGGGGTCTCTAATCATATGGTCATAAAAGATCAGTATGATAAACTTAGAGATAATACCCCAACATAATAAAAAGTAACATGAAATACTTTACATGAAAATAGATCTTGAAAAATGAGAAGGGAGAAAGAATCCGTTACAAAAATTTCGGCAGCCTAACGGCACCACTTAAAACTTCATAAAACGAGATAATGAGAGTAAGAGGGGATCTCTAATTTTATGAACATAAAAAGGGCAGTAAAAGGATTATAAAATAAAATCCTCCAATATAAGAACATGGAGCATAAATGGAATGACATAAAAGAGATCACTTGAAAAGAAAGAGAGGGGTCGGATCCCTTACCTTAAAATGTAACTCTTAAACCTCAAAGGTTGGGACCTTGAGGGATTGGGGGCTCCTTGGGAGGACTCCGTGGGAGGTAATGAGACCATAACTTCGTTGGGGAAGAGTGGGGAGTCGAATGGATGAGAGGAGGGCTTGGTATTTATAGGGAAAGTGAGGGGACAAGGCATTAATGGCCAAGGAACACCTCACATGTGCTTTTTTCAAACCAATGTGCTCTACCTTGGCATTTACCATGGTGTTAGGCCACATGGGGCCCCCAAAACAATAATTCATCACCCTTGGCTGGCCAACCCTTAAAATATCTCATGAAATCATCATGACACAGCTATGATGTCATTAAACATACTGAAACCCTAAAACTGCATTTTTATTATTCACTAAAAATTCATCTTTTTCAGAAAAATCCCAAAATTTCACACTAACCAAATATCAATGCTCTAATTTCAAAAATGAACTCCATTTTATAAAAATAATTTTCTAAATATTTTTATATTTATTTTTAAATAAATACACTATTCACCAAAAATTCATTTTTTCAGAAAAAACCCCAAAAATTACAATAACATAATATCGGTGCTCTGAGTTCAAAAATGAAATCCATTTTATAAAAATAATTTTCTAAATATTTTTAATTTAATTTTTAATTAAAAAACACTATTCACCCTAAAAAACTAATACTTGAATAATAATTTATGAAACCGTTATTTAACCATTTTATTGAATCACATTACTTAATCAAGGTGCCTAGATTATTTTAAAACTTTCTTTAAGTGAGATTACTGACCCATTTGGTCATATTACTAATCCTAATCATAAAATCACTATTCATAATTTACTATTCATCAAAAATCAAGTTGATGTTATTAGACTCCAAATTTCGTAATGAACATAATTGTAGAAGACCATTATTTGAAAATCATTACACATTTTTAATTATTTAAGGTTTACATAAACATTTTTAAAATATCATTTTTCTAAAATTAATCAAAAATATGCATTCTATATTTATCCGGTCATTTGAAAATTCATAAAACATAATCATAATAAGAAATCCCAATTTTTATTTAAAACAAGGATTACACAAGGCAATTATGTTATAGTTATATAGCCCCTTATAATACCAGCACAGGACCTAAGAGTAAGGTGTGCTAGGGTGATAGAATCTTGGGGCGTCTCAGTCAACATTGCCTGAGCAGTAATTTCTATCAGTTTGAACTTCTCGCGAAGGCGATTCCGTTCTAGCTTCACATGATGAAGTTCGGCTTGGATTTGGTTCAGAGAAAATCCCAGTGGTGCTACCTCCTTCCCAAGATCTGTTAGATGAGCTTCGATTGGTCGAAGACTACTAGGTGAGGCCATCAAATCTTCTTTCTATTATAATTATCCATGATTACATATATTTAGAGACAATAATCAAAACATTTTGTTCACAGCGGTCATATTGACCGATGGTCATATAACAGTCAAAACCCACTGGTCTCATTTTAATTATAATCATGTTTATCAAATAAAACATTTTTGTTGAGTATAAAAATAAAATAAAATAACACATGAAATTAGGAAACAAGAATTATTCAAAATTTCGGGCCGTTACAATCTTCCCCCCTTACGAAATTGCATCCTCACAATTTTTAAAATTGGGTTTTGAAATTTCATTTAAAGTCCCACATCAGAAAAAGAGTCAGTAACACCATTACTTTAATAGAAAGAAAAGGAAATACAAAGGCCACCCGAGTTTACTAATACTAGGATTCCATGTAGGAAACATGGACATGGAGGAGAAAACAAAGGGTCACGTCCTAAAGGAGAGTGCTAGAAAACATGATTAGGAGGAAGTTAACAACCAGAAAATCCCAAAATTATGACGTGTGTAAGCAGTCTTTGATTACCTAGGAGGAAACGTAAACCAACAACGTTTTTGTTTTACGTTCCTTTTCATAACATTGAGGAATTAATTTACAACATAGAACAAAAACATAAGGAAATATATCTCTCTTCATGTATAGTTTCATACTTTTATATGTTTCTACCAAAACTATTCTTTTCTCTAAACGATGAGCATTCAAAACTACTTGATCTCATCAAAACACAAGAATCATCTTCTAGAGAATCACATAATCCTACAAAGATCAACTATCCATTTCTTTTATCTTTAAACATTATCCCAAAAATAGAAAGGGTAAGGTAAAACAACTCTTCAAAAAGAATCCCATAGGAATGGAAACTACTTTTAAATCTTCAATGTTCCATGGTACTACCCAAAGTTCATCATAGTCTATTCCATAAATAATGGTCCTAATTATTCCTAAAAATAAACCAAACTAAGATTGAAACCCATATACAAGAAGGATTTGATAACATAGTCTTCCAAAAAAAATTCATTGTTCATCTCCAAACAACATCAACCACTCCTAACATCTTATAACAAAAGTATCTAACCTAAACATATTTTACCCAAGATAGGTTAATTATTCCCATAAGTAACCTAAATTACTACAAGTCCACCTTACATTCATTGATACTTCAAAATATAAGTCAACATTACTCCTCAATGAAAATACCGTAGTAATCTATTTACCTCGATCATATAGGGTCCCCAAAATAGTGAACGTCTTCCAAAATAATAATCATATTTTAATCCCCTAAACATCACTATCATATTAATATGACAATCATCGCATTTCATATCACATTGGTTATTGGGACATGTTCTTCCATTTCCCACCATTAACTAAGAAGAGAAAACATAATTAGGGCCTTAAGTGCATAGACAATAATAATGAAAAGGAACTGAAAGAATATAAGGATAACATGTAGAAGAAAATTATACCCTAAATTGTGATCCCCTAGGATCCCATCTAGGATATCCATGATCATATATTCTTATGTGAATATTTGTTCCTTTGACAATGGTTCATACTAAGCTTATGAATTTACCAAAACATATCCCCCAGGAGTGATGTAACCAAGAGTGCAGCAAGGCCCGTTGTCGTGTACCAGTTCTCGTTCAAGTCTATCTAAAAGCGGTGTTTTCAGGTTTTACCCCTATGTACATCTGTGCCAGAGCCACCTCTACCTACTCATTCCCAGATAGGGATGTATTTGCATGGAAACCCCATACTCAATACTCACCAAAATACCAGGAAGATTTCCTATATTTAAACGTTTCTATAGGGTTCTTCCTAATGTTTTCATATCCTAATTTACAGAAATAACTAAACCATCCTTTGATACCAACTATAGCATCCTGCCTTTTTATATCATTAACTTTCATTTAATTTTACAAAACCGAGGATCTTTAAGGTTTAGTGTCTTCGAAACCAGGAACTTTAAACATGAAAACATAAAAGATTCTTCTTAAACACTTGAAAGGCTTCTACTTATGTTCATCCTTGGTTCATTACTACATCTCATAACCTGGGGACATACATCAAAAGAAAGGGTGAGAAAAAGGCCTAGTAAGGGAAACAAGAGAAACATTTTACCTGTGAACTTTAGATACTTCAATATTTTTATGAAAAGAACATTAAGACATGAGAAAGTAATCAAGAGTTACATCATAATTAAAATAACATTTTTCATAACTTGAAGATGTGGCTGCAATATTTAATATTGACAATCGTTTCGTTTCACCATGGTCCATCGCCAAGGTGTCGTTAAAAATTACCAATGTTATTCACCATGGAGTCGTCATAAAAATGGTCATCTCTAGAGATTAAGTCTTTACCCAATGCATTAGAGAGCTATCTGGTTTCACCCTTAAACTGTAATCTCTTGTGGTTACATCATTATCCAATGAAATGGGGCGCTATTAGGGATCACCCTTAAATTTTCCTTTATTATCATGTGATCCACATATATCATCATCAAAAATTTCATAAATAACCCATATAGCATAAAATAAATTGGTTTCATTTCATATTCATAATGTTTTAAAAACTGCTTTAAAGACATGATCTTTACGTCACTTTAAACCCACAGAAAGGGAAAGCGAGTCTCATGTATGTAAATCCCAGAATTTAAAATAGAACATTTTGATATATATGTGAATACCCTTGTAGAAATAAGATCTTTGAGTATTCACTTTATAGCATAAAATTATTTTGAGAAAAGAGAGAGAGGCAGTTTGAGACGAATATTCTGCAGCATAACGGCTATGTTTCGGGGTTTTAGAAAACATTGAAAAGAGTGGGGACATGGGTCAAACAATCATAAATGACCCATCAAACAGTAGAGGGAAAAAATATAAGGGATTTAAGAACATGGTAATGAAATTTGAAAATATACCATATGAAAGGAAGAAAAAATAAGATTTCTCTTGTGAGAATTCGGCAGCCTAACTGCGTCACTTAAACTTCAACAAAAATGAATTGACAAGGTAAAATAGGGTCTCTCATCATATGAACATAAGAGTCCAGTATGATAGATATAGATATCATACCCCAACATAATAGAAAGGAACTTGAATGAATTGACATGAATGTAGAACATCAAAACGAGAAGGGTGAAGAACCACTTAAACATTCGGCAGCCTAACAGCGCCACATAAAACTTCGAAATACTGAATTGAAGAGATCAAATGGGGTCTCTAATCACATGGTCATAAAATATCATTATATAAACATTGAGATCATACCCCAACATAATAAAAAGTAACATGAAATACTTGACATGAAAATAGATCTTGAAAAATGAGAAGGGAGAAAGAATCCGTTACAACAATTTCGGCAGCCTAACGGCGCCACTTAAAACATCATAAAACGAGATAATGAGAGTAAGAGGGGATCTCTAATTTTATTAACATAAAAAGGGCAGTAAAAGGATTATAATATAACATCCTACAACATAAGAACATGGATCATAAAAGGAATGACATAAAAGAGATCACTTGAAAAGAAAGAGAGGGGTCAGATCCCTTACCTTAAAATGTAACTCTTAAACCTCAAAGGTTGGGACCTTGAAGGATTGGGGGCTCCTTGGGAGGACTCCGTGGGAGGTAATGAGACCAGAACTTCGTTGGGGAAGAGTGGGGAGTCGAATTGATGAAAGGAGGGCTTGGTATTTATAGGGAAAGTGAGGGGACAAGGCATTAATGGCCAAGGAACACCTCACATGTGCTTTTTTCAAACTAATGTGCTCTACCTTGGCATTTACCATGGTGTTAGGCCACATGGGGCCCCCAAAACAATAATTCATCACCCTTGGCTGGCCAACCCTTAAAATATCTCATGAAAAAATCATGACACAGCTATGATGTCATTAAACATACTGAAACCCTAAAACTGCATTTTTATTATTCACTAAAAATTCAACTTTTTCAGAAAAATCCCAAAATTTCACACTAACCAAATATCAATGCTCTAATTTTAAAAATGAACTCCATTTTATAAAAATAATTTTCTAAATATTTTTATATTTATTTTTAAATAAATACACTATTCAACGAAAATTCATTTTTTTAGAAAAAACCCCAAAAATTACAATAACATAATATCGGTGTTTTGAGTTCAAAAATGAAATCTATTTTATAAAAATATTTTTCTAAATATTTTTAATTTAATTTTTAATTAAAAACACTATTCACCCGAAAAAACTAATACTTGAATAATAATTTATGAAACCGTTATTTAACCATTTTATTGAATCACATTACTTAATCAAGGTTCCTAGATTATTTTAAAACTTTATTTAAGTGAGATTACTGACCCATTTGGTCATATTACTAATCCTAATCATAAAATCACTATTCATAATTTACTATTCATCAAAAATCAAGTTGATCTTATTAGACTCCAAATTTCATATTGAACATAATTGTAGAAGACCATTTTTTGAAAATCATTACACATTTTTAATTATTTACGTTTTACATAAACATTTTTAAAATATCTTTTTTCTAAAATTCATAAAAAATATGCATACTATATTTATCCGGTCATTTGAAAATTCATAAACATCATCATAATAAGAAATCCCAATTTTTATATAAAACAAGGATTACACAAGGCAGTTATGGTCTCGTTACATAGCCCCTTATAATACCAGCATAGGACCTAAGAGTAAGGTGTGCTGGGGTGATAGAATCTTGGGGCGGCTCAGTCAACATTGCCCGAGTTGTAATTTCTTTCAGTTTGAACTTCTTGCGAAGGAGATTCCGTTCTAGCTTCACATGATGAAGTTTGGATTGTATTTGGTCCAGAGAAAAGCCCAATGGTGCTACTTCCTTCCCAAGCTCTGTTATATGGGCTTCAATCGGTCCAAGACTACTAGGTGAGGCCATCAAATCTTCCTTCTATAATAATTAACCAAGATTACTTATATTTACAGAAAATAATCAAAATATTTTGTTCACAGCGGTCATATTGACCGATGGTCATATAGTAGTCAAAACCCACTGGTCTCATTTTAATTATATTCATGTTTATCAAATAAAACATTTTTGTTGAGTATTAAAATAAAATAAAATAACACATGAAATTAGGAAACAAGATTTATTCAAAATTTCGGGTCGTTACATTGGAATAGTTGCATTCATGGGGACGCAACTACCGAGACCCATAAGAATAAACTGACCTATGCTGCATTAGAACACAGCCTAGCCCCAGATGTGAATCATCACAGAAAACATCAAACTGGACTCCCTCCGCTGAAGGACACAGGACTAAAGCACTTACCAACTTCTCCTTTAGATACTCGAAAGCTGCCTGACACTGATCAGTATATATGAACGCTTGATCCTTCCTGGTCAAAGCTGTTAGAGGAGTCGCAACTCGAGATAAATTGGCTAAAAACCTCCTATAAAAGCCTGCAAGACCAAGGAAACTTCACACCTCTGACACGGTCTTGGGGGCTGCCCAAGACACTACTGCTTCTATCTTCGACGGATGAACAGCTTCTCCCTGTTGGGACACAACATGCCCCAAGAAACGAACTTCTCGAGGCCAAAACTCACACTTGGACAACATCCCAAACAACTGATGTTGGCGAACAACTCCTAAAACGTCTCATAGATTCTCTGCATGATTTTATTCAGATGTGGTGTACACAAGGATGTGGTCGATGAAAACCACAAAAAACGTTTCCAGGGAATCCCTAAACACAGTATTCATCAACCCCATGAAAAAAGTTGAAGCATTCGTCACTCCAAATGGAATTTCAACAAACTCATAATGCCCATGACAACAACGGAAAGGAGTCTTCGGGATATCCTCATCCCTTACAAGCATCTGATGATATCCTGACCGCAATTCAATCTTTGAGAACCAACTTTCACCCTTCAGTTGATCGAATAGGTCTTCAATCCGTGGAAGAGGATAGCGGTTATTTATTTTCACTATGTTTAATCGACAATAATCGACACACAACCGCAAACTGCCGTCATCCTTTTTCACAAACAAAACTAGCACTCCCCACGGTGACACACTTGGCCGAACAAAACCGCACTACAATAGACCATCAATCTGAATACGTAGATCTTGTAAATCAGAAGGGGCCATCCTATACGGAGACATAGAGATAGTAGACTCTCCTGGTTGTAGCTCGATCCCAAACTCAATATCTCGTCGAGGTGGTAACGATACAACCTCATCTAGAAAGACGTCAGGGTACTCCTCTACGACCCTAGGAAACGCCAACTGTTGACCCTCTGAAGAACTCAGCATCATCCCATCCATCATGGATGATAAGGACGGAACTCGTCTATGACTCATCTGAGGATCTCTCTCACCAACAAAAACCACTTTCTCTCCATCTGCATCAACTAAAATGACCTTCTTCCTATAGCAATCCACAATATCCTGCACCTAATACAACCAATCCATGCCGAGTATGACATCATATGGTTGTAATCGTAAACATAGGAAATCTCCCCAAGAGCGGTGTTGCCCCAACACTATCTCACAATCTCAACATACTTCAAACAAGTCGGCTCGACCTCCAACTGGCGTAGTTAATGCCAAGGGCACTCGAAGCCTCTCTACTTCAAGTCACAAAGCATGGACAAGGGTAGGTGATATGAAGGAGCGTGTTGCTTCTGAATCAAACAAGGCATACACCAATGTAATAAACAAGCAAAGGGTACCTCGAACGTCACCTGGCTCGTCGGGGGCTGGCAACGGTAGAGCATGAAGCTGACCACGACCTCCTCCACGTCCTCTCTGACCGTGATGATGACCACCACCACAACCGCTCTCAACTTTCTGAGGACGAGGAGCGTCATGAGGCCGTCCTCTGCCTGCTCCATCTACCCTCTGGTGATCTAAAGCTGGTGCAACCTACTGCTGCTGCCTCGGCTGTAACTGCCTCAATGGAGGAACCTAGAGCGGAGCGGCCGATGCACGATGACTGCTCTGAAATGTCGGGCACTCCCGCTGCGGATGCCCATGACCACCACAAGAAAAACAAGCGCCTGATCCCTCGGCATAAGCCTGAGAGTTGCCGCCTTCGGAGAAACGAGATGGAAAGTGCTAGAACCAACCCCCATGTGAACGGAAACTCTTATTCCATGAATACTGGGAACCTCAGACCACATCTTTGCTTCGTGAGGAATCATGAAGATTCACCTCTCATGGTGATCTGGTCCTAGAAATAGTTCCCTCAACAACCTCTTCCCTCTCCAACACCTCAAGATATGTCTTTAGAATAAATGGGGTGACCTGGCACTGGATCTCTGGGTGCAAAGCCTCCTTGAAATGCCTCGCCCTGGCCTCCTAATCTAGTAACAGATCTGAAGAATATCGTAGAAGGATCTTGAAATGGATTCCGAACATTCGAACACTGGTGCTCCCCTATCGAAGGGTAAGAAGCTCATGGTGACAGGATTCCTTCGAAGTCGAAGAAAGAAACTCGACTCTAAACCTATCTCGGAACTCCTCCCATAAGATGACAGACTCCTCACGATCCCCAATGAACAAGAACCACCACTACCTCACTGCTCCATGCAGCATCGTCACCTATTCCTAACTCCAAACTCCATCCTATCCCTCAACCAAACCTCTTATACCACTCTGTCACGACCCCCTCCCCACAAAGTGTACCCTTCCTGGGCTAGTAATGTGAGAAGAGAGATAATGACCCCCCCCCCCGAGTCCCACCTCCAGTATGCCCCAGGTTGGCGACTAGCACTGAGGGTATAATATACATACAAATGGGAGGCATTACCCTCTAAGAGAACACATACAAAAGAGAGAGATAGAATAGACACCAATCAACTCCAACTCAGAACTGAAATATTAATGAAATCTAAGTACATATATGAAATGTCATGCAAAAGTACTACAACTGAAAGTGGAAACTAAAAGTACCCAAAAGAAAGTGAAACGACAGTGACCACAAGCCTGAACACCTCCTCCTCCAACCACAAGCTAGTAGTAACCATCTTGATCACCAACCTTCTCCAAGTGACCTGAAAAACAGTTTATATATACATAGGGAGAGTATAATAGTATACTCAGTAGGATCCTTCCCAAGCCTCTCGTGCAAAAGTAATGAAAGCATGCTAAAGCCCAGTGAACAACAAGTGAAACTAACTCGTCAGGTATAGTAATTTCTCAACCTCACCATGGCTACTCTCACCAAGTAACGCATATAAGAATAAAGCATATAGTAATGAATATCTAGGTTACCCCGCTACTACTTCCCTACTGGTTGCCCGTAGACACTTGGGCTAAGATCCACAATCTGCACCTCGTGCACCACAAAGGCTTGCCTGCAGACACCTGGGCGAAGCACCACACCGTCCTCACAACCAAAAGTAACCAGGTAGTTTCCGGAAGCAACCACAACTCGCATAACTTGTATCATACGTCGGGTATAATACTTCAAGCCATTACAGCCCATACTCTGAGTAAGGATCCTCAAGACATTATATCCTATACACGTCACACCTATGGTAGTCCATAGGATACTATATCCAAAATATATTTGTGTGTGAATAACCAAAAGCCATTACAGCCCTCTACCCACATATATGGGGTATCTAACTGTTGTGCCTCATGGAACAAAGATCTACCAAGAGAAGAGAGCGGGGTCAAAGGGAGTAGTCAGCCATTCAACCTCCATCAGAATGTTGGGGAAAACACCCCTTAGGGCTCAGAATCCCCAGGGTGTCAGTTGACCTTACCGACAGGGTGGAGTATCGTATAGAAACACAAAATGTACAGAATATATATATAACTCACATCCAACTATGGGCATTACCTAGTCTTAGATACAACTGTAGCTAACGTCTCTTAAACTTCAGGCCTCTACTTCTAAGACTAGGTATCCTATAAGCACACAAACATTTGAAGATCCTTATTATATTACTCTGTTCTCATTTTATCAGTTCCACTGTACATTAATTAATTCTTTAAAAATTAATTAAGCATGAACAATTCCACATTAAAATGAATTGACATCCCATTCAAAATCAACTGCTCCTTTTAAGATTTACATGACCTTTAAATTATAGTATCTCTATCCCCGTGGATTTTCACCATTTAATCAAACATTCATTACAGAATTACTATTCCATATTCCCAAGAATTCTAGAAAAGCATCCTATGCTTCTAAACACAATGGAGGATTATCACGGTGAGTATATAATACCCGTCGAGTCTTTTCAGCCTATAGAAAGATCATAGACCCATTCTCCCTAGAGATGATAAACATGGAAAGCACGTGGCATACCCCGCGCGTCTTCGCCTCTTTTGGATGAAGGGTAAGAAAGACCAGCTTCCTTTAGCAGTGGGGTAAAAAATCAGATAAACATTCAAAGAATCCACAAGCATCCAGCAACCACATCCATTCCATTCCATCACCCCTGGTTCCTCCCTGACACCCACATGCATAGGCTGATGCATCTTGCCACCCTAGGCGTCATCCATTGCCACAAACACAAGTCCCTATGCCTCTAAACATCACAACAGCCATCCAGGCTCACATTACATCATAAGAAGTAGGAAAACAATAGTAACAACCATGGGCTCTTGACCCTTTAACAAACAAGAGGGTAACTCAGAACCCTTTTAAGAATTCCCAAACAATCTGTTCTTTAATCCATATTGAATTAGCAGATTTGTTATGCGTAGGTTCCAATTACGGGATACCTAATCAGTAAGATATCACAATTAAATAACCATTCTTACTTTCTTAATTTGATTATCCTCATATTAGAACAACGACAACAACGTCAATAACCAGATTAATTTACATGCCTCTTTATCTTTAGCCAATTAATTAACAATTAATTCTGGCATTACGTTAATTATCAATTTCTATCATGAACAAACAATAAATCAATGAAATCATAGATATCACTCTATCTAGAAAATCATAAGGAAACTCGTTATCATGGTATAAAGCAACAACATGCGATCAACCAATTCTTCTAATCCGGTTCATGTATTTAATTAGGTCAATTTCATTCTGATCCAAAGGACTAAATCATGATAATTCTACAATTGCACATATATAATTAGAGAAGTCGTGAATCCCCTACCTCGAATATTTCTTGACGTCCTTTATCCACACAATGGGTCACAATCCTCCTCTCACAACAACTGTATCCACCAGAGGATGCCATGGTACGATAGTACCAACCAACCCCAAGAAAAACCCATTAGAATTTTTTAAATTACATGGTATAATATGGAAGGGAGAAACAAAAGACGATGATCACCAAAGGAATGACGATAAAACATACCTTATTGGGATGATTGACCGACACAGTTCGGTTGCATCCAAAACAGAGCAGAACCAATCATAAGAGTAAAGATTGATTGTGTAACTCCTATGGGGATGATTGAATGGTTCTAGCGTCTCTTAGCTGAGAACAAAGGGAAAGAACAAGTGAGAATGATATCTCGCCCTTTTTTAAGATTTAATGGGGTGACGGTTTAAGATCCGGTTAATTCTCAATTAAAAACAGATCGCATTAACCCACGCGGTTTGACCAAGTAAATACATCATAACCTTATGAATAATTAATATAGGATTTATGGCATTTGAAATGGCCTTAAGAGACCTTAAAATAAGGCTTTAAATGTATTTTACATCAAAGGAAATGTCGAAAGGGGAAAAACTATAAGAAACTGGAAACACTGTTCACCCACTATTACTGTACATGAAACCGATCTGTGAAACCATTCTATGAAACCGATCCGTGAAACCGATCTGTGAAACTGATATGTGAAACCGATCTGTGAAACCGATCTGTGAAACCGATCTGTGAAACCGATCTGTGAAACCGATCTATCAGACTGATCTGTGAAACTGATCTGTCAGACCGATCATGTGAAACAGATCTGTCAGACCGATCTGTGATACTAATCTGTCAGACCGATCAGTGAAACTGATCTGTCAGACCAATCTGTGAGACCGATATGTCAGAGCGATCTCTCAGACCGATCTGTTACTGTTCATAAAACTGGAAACACTATTCATAGAACTGGAAATTTGGCAATATGTTGGGGATAAGTCACATTGACCTCCCAGAACACCTCCAACACCACATTTTCACAATGTAATGGACCGGAGAGGTCCGGGCCATTATAGACCAGCCCCTCACTTGTTGAAGCGAATATAATATCATGTTTTACAAAAAAATTATAAACATAATACTATATAAAAAATAAAATATTCACATAAAAAAAAACACATTCATGAATAAGAGGAAATGGTCTTGTTAAATAATAAATTATAGGGTTAACAATGATTAATCTAATGGAGGGAAACTAAATTAGAGGTAAATTTAATACCCAACCTATTTTTAATTAATTTTATTCATCCTATTGTGAATAATTTGATTTGTAATAAAATAATTCAATATGTGTACTAAATATTTGTAAATCTTGTTTTCAAGAACAACCAGCATCCATCCACTATTATTGGAAAATTAATGTGAAATTATTACTCATGCTACCCTATCCAAAACCATCATTATATAGAAAAATAATTATTAATCAACTAATATAATCCATGGATTATATTTATGATATTTTTAATTATTATAAAAATTAATAATGCAATAATTAATATTTTAAATTGTAAAAAAATTTATACGTTCTTACATTAATTTCCTTTGAAAAAAGATAACATCACATGTGTGTATGTGTGGATAATCACATCCCCGATGAAATGTTATTAATTACACCTTTTAATTTTTAAAGGATGAATATATATATATATATATGTATATTGAATATAAATGATACATATGATGTAAATATTATCTTGGAAAATGAAATATTTGTATCATTTCATTATTTCTATTTGGGAAAAATGAAAAATCTATTCATTCTTAAATTCTTCCTTTTGTCTCTATAAACAATAGAATTAATTTTTCACTATACCATTTATGGATGACTATAAATATATAAATAAATATACAAATAATATATTTGATAATTAAGTGATGGTTATCATTATGAAGGTTATGAAACCCTTCTCAATTTATATAGATAAGAGTGGATAAATTGAAACACTAATGAAAACACAAAAAGATAACACATGGACAAGTTGATTTTACGATGAAGTGTTTATAAATGAGTGTTTAAAATTTAATATTTTAAAATATGAGATAATAATATAAATCAAATTAATTTTCAATTGAATCATAATATTATTATAATTATTAAATAATAGGATTTAGTTATTTTGAATATAGTGGAACATGAGGTAATTATTTCTCATATCACTTATATTAAAGTGAGATTAATTCCACATTCACCACTTATTTTTTTTATCTTGTTCATATACATCACAAAAAATTATTGTATGATTCATATTTTTAGAATCTAGGAATTAATAAACACATTATATTCTCATCTTAATGGGGATTGATATAAAAATTACCATATAAATAAGGGGATATTTTTATAGTCATGATATTTATTAGAATTGTTTAAGATTATGTTTTTAAAATGAAATTTTATGATCTTTCTGTCATAATACACATGAATTTTAAAATCCTATATTTATTTATATTTATTCGACTTTTCGAAATTTATTTTCCTTAAATTATGGAATCTGTATATGAAATAATGATTCTATGGATAATCGACGTTATATAACTATTAAACAGTGAATATTTTTCCTCCAAGTTAATGATTTAAAAAAAGTTTTCTCAGGAATTACATATCACTATTTATATATAATTATCTAAATTAAAATTTATTCTTTTATAAATTTTTATAGGATTTATAATACAGTAATTATTTCCTTTATTGAAAGAGACACTTCATACTGATTATGTGAATTGAATATTCTCTTTAATGAATAAGGAATTAATTAAACTCCATACACATGACCATTAATTGTTTCTATGAAACATAAAATCATGTATATGTTTATTTTGATATAATTTATATTACATGATATTTGGGAGAAAAATTTACAAAAGTTAATTTTAAATGAAATTTTCCTTTTTCCTAAGTCAAAAAATATATGTCATTTTTTATTTAATTTCTCACATTTGATAAATTCCATTGATGTTTCCTATGGTTCAATAGGAATATGATTCAATGATACTGTATTTACTCTTTCTATGGATTTTTAATGAATAATATAATTAGATAATTATGAAAATCATTTTAATTTAATATGTAATTTCATGATGATATAATGATATGTTTATAAAATCCATTTACATTCACTGGATTAGGATTTTTTGAATGTTTTTATGATCTCATGGAATACATATGTATATTTTCAATTATGTGAATGTTATGTCCAAAATATTATATCAATGTAATTCATTAGGTGGTCATTTATATATAATTTGTTAATAAATAATTAAATGGGGACTAAAAATTATTCATTAAGGGTCTGTTCTCTATAAATATCTTTAAATATGAAATTTAAAAAGGGTATGATGAAATAAAGAATGAACCCAATCATCTATGATATTATTGGTGATGATCCTTGAATAATAAAATGATATTATTTTTATATATATATACTAAAACATACTTATTATTCCAATGTTAATTTTTCATGTATATTATTACATTATTCAAATATTTTTTATATATTTTTAACTTTGTAACATTATTTTATGACTCATGATATTTCTCAATGATACTGTGTATATTTTTCAAATGTCAAGATCATGTTATTATGAACTTATTCTCATTTAATATTTATGATATCATTTATATATAATTTTTACCCCTTAATATTCCCCTTATCATTTATGTATTCTATTTTAAATTGAAAAAAAGAATATGAAAATATTCCATTGATTGAAATTTAGTGTCTTTAATTTTAAAATAATAATATATAATATTATTTTTTAATATAATGGGTCATAATATATAATATTATAGAAGGGTTTAGTATATCATTATAATTTTTTATTGGATAAAAATGATGAAAATTTAAGTAAATAAACATATGTAGGATAGAAACAAAATGATTTGATAAGATATATATATATAGTTGTCCTCTAGGACGTAAATTCAATATATGGAAACTAGAATTGGATTCAATTTTATCATGGATATATATATGGTTAATACCCAAAAAAATTGCTAGTTAATTATATGTCTACCCTCATTATGGTGAATGATTAATGTGACCTTATATAATAGAAGTTATAAACCCCTCATTGGATATCAATATATTAATACATATTTTTTAAAAAACAATAATGATGAATTTAAATTAATGTTGACCCTCAAAGTCCCTGAATAAAATTATTATCTCATCCACTAAAAATATTGGATTCAGATCTTAGGAATCCATTTTATTATTTTTTTGTATTTTATTTATTATATGAATTACTTTTGATACTCAAATTATTATTCATTGTTTATTCCAGTTCTAAAAAACATAGGATTATGATACCATTGAATCTGACAGACAATAGGATGATTGTTGTAAGGAAAATGTAAATGAAATACAATAAATGTTTATCATAGAATGTAAATGATATAAGATATGGAAGGGGAGAAAATTAATAATGGATAATCCCCTACCTCATTATATATCTAAAAATATCATCACTAAATTTTTTCTGAAATATAAAATAATAAAAATTTGAGTTATAGGATGATCACAGAGGGAATAGTATTCAGATTTTACTTGTTATATATGTAAGAATAATTACATAGGATTATGAATCATATAGTAATATATATTTTATTTTTATAATAAAAAGATATAGATAATAATTTTTACAAGAAAAAAAAATTAAATATTTGAATGATGTAATTGAATATCATAATTAGTAACCATAATAAATTAATTTCGTATGTTTGGGTAATATTGGAATTATCCAAGAAAATTACCTAATACAATGATTCACTACAATACCAATATGGGATTAATTATATTCCAATAGTTGAATTGATTAATTTCTTTGATAGAATTTTATATTTATTTTGTTTAATTGTAATATAAATTATTTTTTTTCAATGATCATGAAGCATTTATTTATTTTCAAACTAAATTTTTTATTTTAAAATTTTCATTAAATGGGTAAGGATATTGATAAACCAAAAAAAACTATTTTTTAATATGGTGTTAGTAATTACTATGTATAAATATATTATAAATATTTACTATATAAATGGTACAGTTATATTCAATTTGAAATGGGTTAGTGATTTTTTGAAAATTTCATTAATTTTATCAATGATAATACTAATTACATATTTCAATTTATAAAATATATAAAATATTTTGTGATTTTATATAGTGGTTAATGATTTTTCAATGTTTTGGATTCATGTATGGTTCCACGGGATGTTAAAATATTGGTTTTTTATTTCAAATATTTTTATAAATTTAAGTTTGATAAAAATAATAAAACATTTGAATACACCATTTAATTTAATAAGTGATAGTATATAGAATATATTGATACAATTTCTTGGTTTTAAAAAGAAAAAACTTTTGTGGCTTCAATAAACCATTGTGTTACTATATATTTTGAAGTTATGTTAATGATAGTTAATTGTATTTTTGGATAGGGGATATATTTTTTGATGAAATTTTAATCATTGAGAAGACAACATTTTTGAAGATATTTTTAGTTATTATAAAGATTAAATTATAGTTTTTTACCTAAATTGGTTTGATTCATTTAGAACGGTTATTTACATTATGTGATTATATAAATATTTATCATGGTGATTTGTGATATTTTGGTGGAGTCAAAATTTTTTAAGGAATATGTGTAAATTATTAATAACACATGATTTAACATTAAGGATTTTTTTGTATGAAGAAAAATAAAAATATTTTGTTATAACATGAAATGTATGGGATGATATTTATGGTCAAAAAATTCATTAATGTTAAGGATATTGAGTAAATTAGGAATTTAAGTTAATTTTTTATAGAATGATATAATTTCACCCACTAGTGTAATTTTGTATACATTATATAAAACAGAACCCTTTATTATAAAAATAATAATTAATAATTGACATTATCCTACAATTTGTTGACAGTTTTTGGTTTTTATAATCATTAATTACCTAAAAAGTATCTTATTAAACATTTTTTTATTATATAATCATTACGATGATGTTAATTATAGTTCTTAAAATAAAGAAATTGTTTGTAATACTGATTGTTTGGGGGAATGGATGACATTGTAGTGGAATTTGATTTAATATTTAGATTTTATTGAAAACAATTTATATTTCCTTGTATTAATTATCTAGAAGGAAATGTAATTCCATTAGTCCTGGAAAAGGATCATGAAAATTCAAATCCATCCTATTAATTTAAATTTTATTAATAGATGGTATACATAACAATGGAACAATTTAAGGATTTGTTATTATAAAATTTATAATCAATATTCAATTTTTGTTGATAAATGTTCTCTTTTCGAGTCCCTAATTTATTTAGAAACTAGCTTAACATATATGTCAATATTTTCACCTCCTTCCATTGTTTTCCAGTTTAGAAACCATGTTATTTGTATGATCATCTAATCATCATATTTTTTGTTTCCATATTTTGAGTAAAAAAATTATTATCCATCGTCATAATAAAGGTAAACAAAAACGTAATTTTTAAAAATAAAACCTCTTATTATCTATTCGGTGTTCAAATTGTGAAAAATAAAAATATTAAAATGGTCGAAAATTGATGACCATGTTTCTTAACAATAATATATTTTTGATAACATATTAAACAAACATATATATGCAGAATTGAAGCAATATAAATTGTTAATAAATATAAATATTGAAATAAATGTAATAGTAAAAATTATAACATCCCCATCTCAAAATGAACTAATTTAGTGTTGTCAGCCTAGTCATCACTTGACCGGAGGAACACCTCAAAATATGCATGCGGAATACAATTTGTAGCCAAAGTATTTATAGATATGTTGTGTATAATATTCCATTATATCAGAGTAATACCACATAAGATATAATATCATCATATATAAATAAAATCATGAACAAAATGTCAAAAACATATAGTAAAATCTAATATGTATCCAAGTACCACACGATATAAGAATATTATTAATAAATAACATGCCAAAAAGTCATATGAATACTTTTGAAAACTCTACCCACCAGAATATTTGAATAATTGACCAAGTCATCAACCTAGTTTTTACTTCATATGATCCAACACATAATTCCATGCACTAACCAAAAACTGCGTCCTTATCCAAAAACTATACTAGAAAATAAGTTGAATATTCTATATTTCAAAAGATTCATGGAGGCCAATGATGGGTGTGATTTTAACAATACAAGATTCCAATAATATAATCTATTGAAATAAAAATCTTGTACTTTATTGTAAAAAGATATAAAAATTTTAATAAATTAACACATAAATAAGGAAAAAATGTATGTCAATAACATAAGAATAAACCAACCATTTTCACCATTATGTTACCTATTGTCGACCAACCAATTAATGTATCTTGGGTCACACTATGATCAATATCCATGGTATAAGGGTCACAAAAAATAATCACTAGAGGATTTCATTAACCAAAACACTCATCAACATACTATAGAGATTCAATTTTAAAATCAATCTTGGATTATATGATTTGGATTATATTTCCTGAGTCTGAAATATTAAAACAAAACTAGACATCAATGAGGCTATAAAATTAGTTTATCACAACCTAATATGAAACATTAGTACATATATTAGTAAAATAGATTCAAAATTTAATATCCTAACTCAAAAAACACAATTCTAGGCCTAGAATATGTGTCTATCCCATCCTATATAAGAAACCTCGGTACATAAGTTAGAAGAATATACCTACAGTCTGAAATCCTAACTCAAAAAACACATGATCGAGCTTAGATCATCATTATTTGAAAATCCAATATATCAAATCACCATTCCACCATCTTATTCATACCCTACATTATTAGGTCTTAGAGAATTTGTCTAGACTAACTAATGGAGTGAAGTCTCAATCCAAGACCCCAAAAATATCACTTATTAACCACTACATTATCAATAAAAAAATTTCACATTTACGAAATTATCATCTAAATTTTAACAGTCCCTTAGGAACATAAAAATTAATCAATAACATAAAATGAAAAGTCCAATTTTTCATTTATGATCTCCTTGAATCCACCAATTAAAATAGTATTCTTTCCCATAAAAACTATAAATTTCATAGAGAAATCATTTTCATTTACTACAATTCAAAATTCCATTGATATATTTTCAAAAATAGGGGTTCATTCTCCCTTCACACAACATCATTATAAATATATTATGGAAATCCATTTTAAAATTACTTATCTGTCCGCAACACCTCTAATAAATTTTCCCACACTCAAAATTAAAATTTTTAATTAAATAAAATATATTTAACAATATACAAAATCATAATTGGAACACTCCAAGGGTGTTATAGTAACTATCACAAATATAGAATATAAAAATTTTAATTTCACTTTTTATCTATATGAATAATCTAATTAAATCATAAGAGGACATTAATTTTCATATTTTTATTTTCTCATTGTTTTCTAAATAACCAATCCTAAGGGTTTGGAATACCCTATGGTTATCCCGACATCCCATATAAATTCAATAGAATATCTTAAATGGTAATTACACTATTTTCTACCTCACACATTGGTCAAAATTACCTTAATTATTCAATGAATTAAAAATAAAGCTGGAAGAAGCATTATAACAATAACATACACATATCTAACAAAGCAAATTTTGTAAAGAAAATAAGACCACCTACCTCATGGACATGTAAAACCACCAATCTAATTGAAACAATTTATTTTAAATAAAATTATTACAAACACTATGGTGATGACAACCGTAAAAATAAGAGTATAGTGATTTAGAAGGACATCAGAGGAAATACAGAGACATCTCATGAAAATTGATGAAAACTAAGATCAATACATCCCCTGCGATTCCTTTAACATAGTAAGACAATCAAAAAAAAATTTAATGATAATTAGTACTCCATAAATTGTATATCTGGTTCTTGTTCTACAACCAAGATGCTTAATGTGTAATTAGTGGTAAATTGTTTGGATAATTATTCAATTATAAGAAGTAAAAATAGTTATGGCATACTATTTATGATATTCTTGTTTTTCACACATGGATATCCAAAAAAATTTCAACTTTGTAGATCTCTTTGTGTAGGAGGGTGTAAGACACACTATATCTTAGTATAACCCAGATGTATTATCAAACCTTGTGGTTTATGTATTCTATATTTTATCAGAGTGTATTTTATTTCCCATGTTTTACTTATTAAGGCATGCAGTTTTTACTCACCATCCAACAAACATGTGAAGTATATTTTTTGGACTCATTTCTTCTACATTTATTTATTGAACCACTAAGACACCCCCAATACATCATATACAACCAAAAACCACATTATTTTGAGAAAAATTATTTTTAAACATCTTTAAAAATTGAATATTTCGAAAAATGGTCATGGTCTAACAATATCTACACATTATAATGGATCCTTATCAATCATCTCATCCAAAACTCTTCAAGATATCATAATAAATAGTTCAGGCCATGGGGCTCACTGACCAACCTTCATCACTAAATTTCTTTTTCTGAACAACTCCATTTCATCCCCACCATTTATCCAACGAACTAAACCCACCCAAAACAAATTTCCCACACCCTGATCCACAATCACAAACTTAATTCCCCTCCCTAGAAATATCCACTTTAAACATTACCGTACAAATAAATAAATGCTAAGTTACTAGGTAGTTTAATTGAACACATTAATAAGATGATCCCAAAAATTAACTAAACTAACCATGGAGATATAATAGTAAAAGATTCACTCCAGTCCTCTCTAATACTAAATTCCAAAATCAGTAGGTTCCCTTTCACATTGTTTTCAAAATTATAATGTTGAACCAATATTTGCACCATTAAAAGATATTTCTGATTCTATCAAAATTTCATGAATTAAGACTATATTTAACTCATGTACCAATGACCATACTTTATATAGAAATAGAAAAAATCATAAATAATTTGTATCCTTCATCCTAAGGAAATCAGTTGGTCAAAAAATGATCCAAAGCACATTACAAAAACTAAAACCCAAGGTGGATATTTAATAAATTCATACAACCCATAAAACAAATCACATAAAAAAATACCAATTTAATGTTATGTTATTCCCATATGTAATATTTATCTAACCACTGCTATATCCCATTGTTCAGAACCTCTCCAATTTAAAACGGTACCATTATATACTATAATAATCATTCAAAATTGACCGATGAATTTTCCAACTAACTTGGCCAAAAATCCATGAGATATATACCCAACATATGATTTTATACATTCCTTCAATATCACATGATGTGATCATGCATTCACTATCTGTTTATAGGCTACAAATTAATGGAACTCTCTCACGATCACCATTGTTTACTAAAAAAATTTCATTTATAATTGAAACTGTAATAGGATCATATCATAACATGTCAATTACTCAAACCAAACCATGTCAAACCATCCCTAATTAGTTTTACAGAATAGTAATATTTTATTGTTGATGTGATACAATTTTCTCCAACCCATCAATCATTTTCACTAATGTCATTCCACAATTATCTAAATCGTATTAAATTGTCTTTCCATAACATATAGTTAAACTCAACCATCATGAATGTCATTACTCTGCACCACATAAGTATTGATAACCTATTTCCTTAGGATATTACAACTAATATGGATCAGGAATTAATAAATATATGTACCCAAAACCATATATATTTATCTAGCTTTTCCTAGAAATGAAAAAAATCATAAATTCCCCCCAATTACCATAGTCTGAGAATAGAACCCACGACCATCCCAACTATATTGTCTATACTATGGAAAAATAAAATTTTTTGTTGATATTGTACTACCCACCCAATATATCCACATATACCTCTCAATTAGTATATCCTCTGTGAGGCTCAATACCCGAACAATTAAATATTTGGAATCTGAGTGTAATGTTAAATCTATTTTAACATATCGTGATGGTGTCAATATATTTGGAATGATCTGAAAAAGATAAAATTATTTAAGACACCATCAAGGAATAAAAAAATAATATATCCATCATTGAAGTCTCATCCTCCCACTAGGACACCATAAACAATTTTAAATCTTTTGCATCACTTCCTCCAAAAAACTTATCAATACTCACCAACAAAAAATCAATTGTCTGTAAAAAACATACATTAATATTAGGAAAATATACTAAGAATTCAGGACCCAACATTCACTTTATTATAATTTCCATTCTCCTAGTTGATTAATTGAAGCACAACCTTAGTGATTTACATAGAAACACAATGTCCAACACACTGATCAACATCCCAACTATTTCATGTATAACCAGCACATACCACTATAATCACATAGTGAAATGAAATGTCCTTACTCGAAGCCATATATTTACCCATACTAAATGTTATATTTCATTCCCAACATGTCCCTTCATTCCTACATCAAAATTATTCTCATTGTCTCCCACGATACACCAACCACACACTAAAACCATCACAGATTACACAATACAGAAATCACTATTCCTAGGCTCAGACACATGCTTGACAATATAAAAACACATTATGGTCTATCATCCTCATTATCCTTAAATAATTCACAAAATCTATCACACAAACAAATCCAATCAGAAACACAAGCCGAAAACATGACCATCATCACCCCGGGTGGCTCCTCCCTAAATATAGTTTATGTAAACACTTTGTTCCCCAATGTCTCATCCACCAAAAATAAACATCAAGGCCTCCATTAAGCATCATCAAAATAGACATTTAATATAAAAAAATGAGCATTCCTTTTGAAACCATCCTTATAACCAAACAAAAAGAACTCTGTATCCTCCCATGAAATAATCCAAATGATAAAACCTATAATTTAACCAAATAGTTGATGAAACCAACCATGTTTCAATTAAACCATTTAATAAACCACCAATAAATAATATTCCATATTGAATTGTATTATATAGAACCAAAAATAATTTTATAAACACCCACGAGGCCACTCTCAATTTCATAATATTCTTTAGTCCTAAAAATGAATAAATTTTCATATTAGAAAACAATGATATATTTCATACAACCATATTGGCTAAACGTGCAATTGGAATCACTTCCTAGAGGACACTACTAATTCACCAAATGTTTACCTATGACATAAATCACCAAATGAATATGAAATATTGGACATCCTCTCTAAGATGTCACCTTGAATTTTCAATGAATCAAAATCGGTAAACATGATTCATGTCAATATAAGGAAGCTTGATCTCTTTTTATGATCCACTCACATCAATCATAAATAAATCACTGCTCACATGCTACACAACTACCCCAATACAAATCCTAGTACTTCTATTGTACCCTAAGGATCATTTAACATAATCTTCACTCCTAGGATACATATATAGACTTACAAAAACTATAGGCCAAATACCCAATCAGGATTTCAAAACACGTCTCCCATGTTAACAATTTTAAGCGTAGCCACCTCTACATTACTATAAAACTTATTATAACCCAAGGTCAAAACCATATATAAATTAAAAACATGAAAATATTTTAAACTATAAATTAAATCACACACATCCTACGATGTAATTCCAGGGTCACAAGATAGGTCATTTTCTAGTGAAATACCACCCATAAATATGGTTAACAAACATCCCAAGGGATACACACCACCAATTTCTATAAAAGAGTCCCCATTCAAGTTCATCATTATAAGACATTAATATTTTAATAACATTATATTTTATATTTCTAAAAAATTCATTTGAAATACAAATAGATATACACTTTCTCAATTTTTTTATTTATCATAAATTCTAATGAACCATATTTAATAAAATTTACATTTTGATACGTTTTCATTAATATGAATTTCAGTAAACGATTAAAGGAAAAATTCAATGGTTGAAAACTAAACATCTATCATATAAATCCCATAAAATAATTAATTAAATGCATTATATAGATGTCCTATTAATACAATGTATATATGATGATTCAGAACATCACAAACCACCACTTACCATTTCAATCTAGATGATAAAACCTCATAAATCAACAACCTCACATCCACATGTTCCACAGGATATTGACGTATCAATAAATCATTATATTTCAAAAAATATAATTAATTCCCACCCATGGATACATGGGGTTTCTTTCATACGTAGTGCTACATGAACCCATGCATGAGATCATTACCATGCTAGGAAAATATAATAGTCTCGTGTATTCCATGTTCAAATAGTATGAAAAAAGATACTAAATATAACACTTCATAAAAATAACTCCATACCTATATCCACTACATAATTTCCCTGAGTTTGTTAAATACATGACCTCAAGAATCCCACCCCATATTCTAGAGGATTCTAACATAAAATGAAAGGATATAGTGTTATGTTAGGGTGAATATAATTTCATGTAATTATATTACCACAATAAATATATTATCAACAGATAAAAAACATAATTAAAAATAATAATTGTATTTCTAAATTCTTATAAGAGGAAATGTATAACATTATATAATATTATTATTAATATATTACTTGTCAATAATTAATAAAAATGATATACCCAACCAATTCTACCAAATGATTATATACAAAAAACCAATAACCATCCCATTATAATCCTATCTTGATCCAACCCATCATCCCATACACAATCCATAGACATGGTACCAATACTGAACATGTAACAGATAACATGTATCATCTAATCAGTTATTCATATGTCATGGAGGACCATTAAAGTATTTAATAAAACATTGAAATCCACAAGAAACGAGGTCTAATTTAATAACAAGTTAATACTAGAGTGTGTACATATAATCAAGTGATATAAAAAAATATGTAAAAAAGAGGGTCATTGATAAAAATTTTTAAATCATAATAATAAAAAATTATCCATTATATTCCATAGGGTCATCCAATAATCTATACTACCTCTTCTCACACCTATAGCACATTACCTAGAATAAGGGTCACAAAATATTAATAACACAAGTAATTAATGAATTGAAATTTTCATTAAAATACCTCATATATTTGTTTTATAATAAATCCATGTGCATATATTTCTAATTATACCTCCTTACTCTAACATCAAAACAAAAACCATACGTCAATGGGCTAAGAGAATAAGTTTATCCCAACCCAATCCAGAAACATTATCCATAATTTTGGTAAATAGATATTCATTCTTACATCAAAACTCAGAATACACATATCTGGGCTTAGAAAATCAGTTTATCCCAACCTAAAATTTGATCTTTATTATATATGATAGAAGTGTATATCATGAATATAAATTATTAACTAAAACAACACATAGATGGATCTGTAAAAAAGTCTGGCTTGAACCAAAAATGATAAAAATCTGACTATCATTTGAATCTTTCCATGAATCATTACGGAAGAGATCATCAATTTTTCCTACACCATGTAGTGGATCCTCATTCCAATCCCCCAACTACCTCATATACATGTATACATGACATAATAACCATTTACAACATTTACCACATTATAATAATTTTTTTAAGAATGTCTATAAATAAGATAAAAATCACAACCTGACATAACACACTGATCCAAATTAAAAATTTAAAATAATATTGAATCCTCCATTGGAAATGAAATACATACCCATTGAAAAATTATCCTTTTCCCCGTGTATATAATTTTCATTTCCATCCATTCTAACTATAATTAATGATTTTTATAAAAAAGTGAACCATTCCATCATTCTATATAACTGTTAAAAATATGTTAATTAAACCCCGTATTATAACACATTTAGTTTCAAACCTCCTATTGAATCATTTCCCACATTTTAAAATCACAATGTTCATTTAAAACATTTAATGGAAATAATACAATGAAAATCATTTAAAATATTAGAGGACACACTAATTATTTTCTAGAAAACATGCATATAAACTATCAATATCCCCCTTACACCACATCCATTAACCAATAAAACCATCAAAACATATTTAGTTTCAAATCATTTAAATGTCTTTATTTTCCCAAAAAAACTCAATATTACCTTGGGATTCTAATACCCCTTTGTGTCCCAATGCACTATATCAAATCATTAATGAAACCAAAGTGGTTTATAAAGTATTTCACAACTCAATATAAGAAAAAACTACATTTCATATCTCAAGACACAAAAATGAAGTACTGAAGGAATTTGGAATAAAGAAATAAACATTTAAAAAAGAATCAACTGGGAAAATGATTTACAAACACCAAAAAAATTATCATCGAAAATGTATCATCCAAAAAACACATGGTTTGAAATAAATCATCTTAAAATATTTTTTTATGAATAACCTTGAAAACAAGGGTATAATTTTTCATAAGTAGTAGAAACTGGACAAATAAATCATCCAGAGATATGAGGGAAACCTGGTCGAAGGCTTACTTGGGGCTTTTAGTTTAACTCATCATCACATTAAAATTTAATTAATTAATGTATACTCATAACATGTATGTATATGCGTGTTTTTTCATCAGACATGCTGATTTAGGTGGAATAGGGGATAAATTTGATCTGTATTCATTGACATTTGAGAGGGAAAATAATTCTCACTTTTTATGTGCCAAAAATTGTGGCTGCCTGATTATATTATTTTTTGGCCATATATGTGGCTCCCTCTATCAAATAGAGGTCACGATCCATGGTCTCCTAGGATAACACAATGAATTTATCAAAAAAATTAGTTTTTTGTACCCCATACTCTATCATAGAAGAATTTTACACATAATGATTCTCTATTCAATCTCACAATGAGTACTAACTATGAATTACACACTGTTTGGATTCCTTCCATCTACATTATTTTCTCGAACCCTTGGGACACCCATAAAACATAATATACACCATCAAAATAATTTATTATCATAAAAAGAAGAATAATTAATTTTTTTAATCATTGATGAACCTCAATGGATGGTCAGCGTTGAACTAAAATGAATGAAAATATTTTCATAAATACATAAGAAATAAAAAAATCATTATTTAATACAGACATTTTTTCCTCAATATATTAATTATTCAAATTTTTCTCATTTATTTATATGGTCAAATATTAAAATTATATTCCAGGACATTTTATATTTATTTTCCTAATATAATATAATTTTTCTAATTATAATTTCAAAACCATATTATGGTGATATTTTCAAAAATATCAGAACATAATAATTTTTCATTAAATAGAAAAAATACTATTATATGAAATTTATTATCAATTACGAATTTTTTAAAAAATAAAAATAGTATAAGGATTTATTAATTTGATGTAATTTTTCATTTTAATAATAGATTACATATATCATACAAAAAAATTACAAGTAAAAAAATTATAATTTATTTATTGATAAACATGAAAATCATTTTTTTGTGTACTAACTTCTTTCCCAGTACTTGAAAACTCATTATAAGTGTAATAGATAAAATATATGATGAGGAATGATTTTTTCAAAAAATTATAAAATATATTGAAAAATGAAATATATTTTATGAGATATTATAATTTCAGAGTGTTATTTCTAATAGAATATCTAAATCCATGTCCAACTTTTATGTATATAATATAAAGTGAAATTATTATATTAATTGAGTTTTAAAAACAATATATTTAATTAAAAATAAATTTTATAAAAATAAAATAACATAATTAATTATTTAATTATTATGATGGTATTTCATTTTTTATATATAATGAAGAAAAAATTTCATTTAATTTTATAGGAAATGAAAAAAGAGTATCTATGAATGGAGATGGAAAAACATGAATATGATTTCAAAAATACTAATAGTGATATTTTAAGGGGTATTTATATTTTACGACAAATTTTAAGGTTAAATATGGCATGATATATATTATTTAATGGTTTATATTTAAAATATATTTCTGCAATATTTTTCATTGATAAATTTGGTAAATATTTAGGAAATTAACATTAGTAGTATTTTATGAAAAATAATAATTTATTTAATAATTTAAAATTTTTAAAAATCATTAATGACGAAAATAGGATTATAATTGATCTATAATATCATAAATATACAATTAATGAGAAAATTATTACCTTATAAGTGAAATTATAAACCATTAATATTGATAAATAATTTAGCATAGTAAATTTTAATATTCGTTATCGGAAATATTCATCAATAGTTTCTGTTTTATTCTTATATCATAACCTATAATCTTTTCATTGAGTGATTATATGGTGAAATGTTTTCCATATCCTATATTTTGTTTAATTTTTTAACTATTTTATATGAATTGGAAATGTTTAGTATTATAATATTTCATGTATTTCAAAAAACACATATATGATATTTTATAATGAAAAATACCATATTATATGATGTAAAATTATTGAAAATCATAAATATTGTTATGTTTACGGAGGTTTATTGAACATGAAGTCAATTATTTAATTATTGGAAATGTTACCTCTTATAGTAACATTCATGGCCACTACATAATAAAATTAGATTAATATAATAGTATTGTTAAACGGGTTTATATAGGGATATATCTTAAGGATATGTCATTAAAATCATTAAAAACAAGAAAAAAATATATTTTTTAAGGTTATTCTGAAAAATTTTCATTCTAAAACCTATATATATAAATTCGGAGCTAGGTGGACCTAATAATTAATATATAATAATTTTATAATTTCTGTAAATATTAATGTTTTCTCCCTAAAAATTAGAGAATGGATCCCATTATCCACTATTACTTAAAATTGTTTGGATATTTTTTTTTATCAAAATATAACTAGTTTTATACACAACATCTAGATTTACAAAATAATGGTGATATAATTGTAAAAATACAATTATAATGTTCTATAGGATGAAATATAACAGTGTCCTATAGTGAAAGTGGTGTATGTCTAACCAAAAAAATAAAAATTTATTTATTCATATACATATTCTAAATATGAGGTATTAAATATATTATAATATCTTATGAAATAATATATAATGATCTTTTTTTAATAATTAAAGACCAATATCTTCACATAATTCCATCTAACATATGTGAAATTGTTTCTCCTATATATGTGTTAACTATGTCTTCAACATAATGATAAAATTAATTTTCCATCACAATCTATGATGAGAGTTCATTATGATGGATTTAGTATTATTTAATGATATATATGAAATAGTTATTATCCTCGAGTTATTTCATTACATCTACAAATTTTCATTAGATCCACATGATAATGAAAAATTCAGTCACCTCTATAATGAGATTCATTTCATTTTTCATTTTACATTACATTGATGATAATATGGTAATATTTACTAATAATATATATATTATATCATATATAAAAACTATCATTTAATGGTGAATTATTATTTTCATTTTTTTCATGTAATCAATCTAAAAATTATAAATGTTATCACACTTATGTACAAGATACCACCTCCATGAACAATGTTAATCATTTCTCCACCTCTTCCTTTTTAGTATGACTATCAATTTATATAATGCATATATTTTAAACTCATGTTTTGATTAATATTCTATATATTGTGAAACAATTATATTAAAAATTAGATTTGAATTGACAACCCAAAATGTATATGAAATAAAAAAACAATAATCACATTAATAGTGTAATATTTTTAAAGAATTATTAATAAAAATGTTTTTTAATTACATAAGTTGACCATATAATAAATTGAAATCATTTTCATGAACCATTTAAATATTTAAATTAAATATAATGTACAATGGTGAAATATTATTTCAAAAAATGTTGAATGTAAATTATGTCATTCTTATATAACTTTTATTTCGATGAGATGTATGTCATATTCATCACTTTTTTCATCTTAATTGTTTACATAATACCTATGCATATTTTTTAGGATTATCTTAATACATTTTTAGTGATATTAAATCACATATATGTTAATATATTTCCTTATTTATTGATAGATATAATCAAGGGAGTATGATATTTTTATAAATCGATCATTTCTTGGGGATTATTAATGATTAAATTTGGATAATAATATTTTATTTTCTACCCATTTGAAACTCATTAATTTATATATTATATTTATATTTATATAAAACAATATTTTTACCTTTCATTTTATTGTCTTTATATACTAATGTGAATGAAATATTTTTTTTAATGAAAATCATCCATTTTTCTATTTTTTTGAAAATTATTTTTCTGTGTAAAATTTTTAAATAAAATAGTTTTAATAATTATTTTAAAAAAATTAAAAATACTCATAAATTAATTTCACACTTTTTTTCCTTTAAAAAAATTTATGATAATCCTATTATCTTTTTATAAATGGTGTAATTTTTACTGAAGGTGTGATTAGAGTATTATTATCAATAATTCCGAAATTACTGGAAATTCCTTCCATTATAATCAATTAATGTTTGAATAGTTCATTAACCAGTTTCCATGATATTTTCAATATAACACATTCCCTTAGTAGTTTTTAAAACTAATGATTTAAAAGACTAATTTAAAAATATATTATTTTTTTGTTAATGAATTTTCAATGATAACATTGAAAGGGACAGTTATTCTATATTAAAATCAATTAACATTACTTCTAAATTTAAATGGACATGTAACCTTGAATACTATATTTTATATTTATATTTTTGATTTATGATACGATGATATGATTTTTATAAAACATGAATCTTATCGATGGGTTATCATATGATAAAATAATCAAAGGATAATAAAACTCATTTCCATTATATGTTTCAATAAATGAATAATTTTATCTAATATTGTGTTAAAACTATTAATTAATTTATTTAAGTGATTGGTGGGTTTGGAATTATATGAGGATCCAATACATTTTGTAAATATGGATATCACATTCGATAATAAAACTATTGATGGGGATTGATCATAGTTCATTAAAGGACATTGTCCAAAATTATAGTCATTAATGTGAACATTAACAAGGGATATGTGATAATGAATTGTAGTCCCATTCAATAAGTGATGTATTGGAAGTAATCCCTGAATAAATAAATAAAATTCTTTCCCTATTATTATTCCACAATATTTGGTCACATTATATTGTGGTTCTTTCATTGAGCATGTTCATTGATTACATTATCATTTATGTACTATGAACTGTCATTATTTTTTTCATGGCTCATTTTTATGATCTATAATGTGTCAAAATTGATCAATGAAAATTATAAAATTGTATTCTTCAGTGAATATTGATTTCTACCTTGTTTATCCTTACTAGGAACCTATAATCATCCTATATTATTATTAGATTCTACATGTTATTTTTTTTACTTGTATGAGAAGGTTACTATTAATTAAAATATTATTAGATGATGAAATAGATCTATTTTTATAGTATTTTTATGTAGACATGATTATAAATGCCTTAATCCTATAAAACATTTTAATGAATCATAATACTATGAACTCAATATTATTGAAATACTATTTTACATTTTTATACATATGTTATTTATATATGAATAATCGCAACATTGATTAAATACATTTTAGGTTTAATTTTATCATATGTTAGTATATTTCATTATTCATAAAATACCACCATATAATTATATATGAGATGACATAATGTTCTGTTATTTTATAGATCATTCTATATTAAAACATATTCCCAACATAGGATAATGTGATTATATGTTATATGAATAATAATCCCATGAGGCCTCTGACCCATCATCACATTTCTATATATATATAGACATGGATACTACAACGACCATATCATATTAATCATATCATTCCATGATTTTAGAAGTAGTTAAAAAAATTACAAGCCATGGATCATGATGTCTAATGTCTTGGAAGAGTAAGTACATATATAATCCCAAAAAATGGATTTTATTTAATCTCCACATTGTGATCAAAAATCAATTATGCTCAAACATCTATATAATATTACATTAGGATTTTATGAAAAAATGTATGGGCATAAAATCTCAATAAGGGAATAATTGTAATAATAAGTCATAGAGCCTGGGTTAGAAGGCATTAAATTGTGATATAAAATTGTATTTAACATAATATAAGGAATAATAACAAATAAAACATGGGATAACATATTCAGTCAATGATATTAATGTGCGAGAACAAAAAAAATTATTTTTTAGGAGTCTAGGTTTACTTCACATAGTGGAAAACATGTCAAGGATCATTACATGTAGAGGATTACATGTAATGTTTTTCAATAACGATGGTAGCACACAGAGGACAATTCAGGGATAACCACCAAGATCATTGCACATAATGTATCATTAGAGTAAATATAATCCAATTAAATTGAGTTCAATTTGGTTAAACCCAACATAACATGTTCAATAATACTTTTTCCATAAAAAAATTTTACATATGAAATCATACACAATCTTAAAGATTACCCCAAGAACAAAGCATGAATATTAATCATGTCATAATGAATATTAATTGGATCTAACATAATATACTCCATTATATACTATAATTAAATCATATATGGACATTTATAATGTATAGCAGCAATATATCATGACATATTAGGTCAAACTGATGTGAAAATATGTAAAGATATATTTAGAAGACATTAAAATTAAAATGTTTTAGTGAATTTTAAGGAAAATATAAATGATAATTTAAAATGGAAGAGGTCATAACGTTATATATATTCCTATGTAAATGAATATCATTTTCATTTTAAAATAAGTTTTTATTAAAATAATGGTATCTTAAAATAGGATATAGAGTCCACTTAAAAATTAGTAAAATTTATGAAGATCCCATAATACTGATTTATTTTTGGGATATATCAAAAATTTAAATAAATAAAACATGTATATCCCAGAATAATGTCTATAAACATGGATATTATTTTCATGTATGTTTTCCTTCTTCTAGTGTTTTTGAGAGAAAAGAGGGGTTTCTAGAGAATTCATAAGTACACACCATGTACATTGTGAGTACATGTCGTGTACATGGTTAGCGTGGGTGGCCAGTTGTTGGTCGTGTAACGCCCGTGTACATGGCCGTTTGTGGTGACCTAGAGGCTACCTAATGTGGGGCTTGGTAAGGTAAAGAACATGTCTTGTACTTTAAAAGTACATTTCGTCTATTTTAATATTTTTTATTAAGCATATTACGGTCACATATGACAGAAAGAAACACCACTTTCTCAACCTAGTTCATCCGAGAGCATTCGTATGACCGCAATTCTTCTTTGAGGCCTCGATAGAGCATCCATTCTCTGAATTGGTAGTCGTCGATTGCGTTGGGATCGCCACAATAAGCTCTTACATATTCTACATATTCATTTCATGATTCCTCCTCTATCTCATGTTACTTTCCATTGAATGTTTTTTATGATTTTGAATATCTATGAAATTCAAGGGTGATTCAAGGCCTAAGACTCAAGAATATTGAAATCCCCACACTGAGGTATGTGGGTTGTGCATTTATGTAGAAGTACATTGAGTTATATGTGAAAAAGTATCCAATACCCATGAATGGGTATTTAGTGATTATGATTTTATCTTTGTTAATTGCTTGATATGAATGTATGCATGAGTAGAGATTTATTGAATGTGAATAGGGTTAATTTATATTATTTGTATTTGTTTCCCCATGCATGTTTTGTTTATGACGGTTTGGTCCCGCTTAGCACGTTAGGCTACCATTATTGTTTCCCATGCGTAGTATTGTTGGGAGGAGTGACTATTTATCTAACATGTTATTATGTTGTAGACTGTTTAACCAAGTAGTTCTTGAGGATTACTTTTTCCGATATCTGTTGCAATGCACGTTTGTGTTACACAGGGTTGTGGGATCCTAGTCTATTAGACCATAGGGGGAATGTATGTGGAGGGATTCCCCAAAGTGCCAATTTTTACTCTTACAATGTGAGACCATTTGGGGAATTGATGTAAGTGATTTCTAAAAGTGTCTGTAGTTTCGTGACTTGGGCCACAGGGGGAATGATATGTAATAATTTCCTTAGAGTGCCTTTTAGTTACAGATTTGAGACTATAGGGGGAATTGACTGTGAGTGCTTCCTCATAGATTCTATGTATAGGCTGAACCAGATGTGTTAGACTATGTGTTCTTCTTAGAGGGTTGTATGTGTGTTTTGGTTGGAACAGAGGGGTTAGGCTTAGAGTACATCCCATAGGGTTACATTCTTTGATAAGACGATTAAATTATATGTGGAATTTAATTCATTGATCATTATGAATGTTTACTGCTGAGTACCTCCTATTTTACTGGTTCTTTTTACATATTTCCAACAGAATATATTCACTAACAGTTTGGAACATATGTTTTGGTTGTTGCCTACTGGGATTAGTCACACAACCTATATGCATAATGCTTTTGGGCCCAAACATATTTTATTTTTGTAGATATAGATAAGGCCAAGCACCCTTCTACTTCAGGTAGTATACTATTGTGGATCTGGAGATCATGGGACCATGATGAGGCTTTGGATGATGAGGAGTTTTATCTTCGTACATTTTTATTTTGGTTTAGTACTGTATTTTATCATTGTGATGTTTTTGGATGCTTTCATAGACACATGTATCATGCATCATTTATATATGTTCACCTATTGTTTCTTACATTCATCCTTACGTTGTTTACTGTTGTATGGTGTTTCGACTACTTCCTCTTTATCTATTTGTATACTTTTGCTATGTCACTCTTCCAATGAATATGTTATTTCACAAAAATCACACCCAAGGCCCTCGCTGCTAGTCGACAGCCACTGGCATTTTGGGAAATACACATGAGGCCATGTGACCAACCATGTACTGGGTGTCTCTAGGCCTCTTCTAAAACCGAGACATTATATTGTGGAATAAGAAAATTCTTTTCTTCTTAACATAATTTTTGGATTCATTATCTATGGATAGGATGGAATAGTTACAAGGTAATAAACTCTGCTCGGGAGTAGCTAATCCTTGTATAGGTAAAATCCAATCTACCATATTGTTTACAAATATTTGGGGTTTTTAATTTTTTATATTTTTTGATTTCCCAATTGGGTGATTCATATTTATTTTACTATTATTGATGATGATATTGAGGATATATTTATATTGCAACCTGATGAGGTGAGGGTATTTCATCTCTAGCTTCATATAGGATCTTTCTATAAATCACATGTCATGCATTCTTATCAAGCCATTTATGGTGAATTAACGATTTCATGATGTTGTGATAGATGTTTATTTAGATATGCATGTTGATGTTATAGAAGACTTGATTGAATAACTAATTTTTAATAGGGGTACTAGATTGTGTACAGTTTGTTTGAATGAATGCCAAATTTTGGTTCTTGAGGTGTTAGAGGCCCTCATAGGCCGGAATTTGGTGCATCCTTTCCTTGTTTTCCTTATTATAAGAGGAATAAGATTCCAAGAATTGATTCGTGGGGAGTATGGGCCCTCATATATTTGAATTTGGATCTTCAATATTTATTTCAATGCTTTTCAAGGTTCCGAAGTTGTTTCTGAGGCTTCATGTCAGGAAAAACCCAGAATACACAGTGTGTGATGATGAATACATGACATGTGTCCTTATGTTTAGGAAGGAAATGTTTTTATTAAGTACACACTATGTAATTTATGTACATTCCATGTAGTCTATAACCATGTCTCCAAATGTGTTGGTGGGGAAAAGGGTTTGGAAAACATTGGTACCACATGTCATGTACCTGATGTACATGCCGTGTGGTAGGACAGTATAACCAGTCATTTCACTGACAACACAGGATGATTTAGACTTTTCTAATATATGATGTGTCAATCTGGAACATGCCGTGTAGTGTAACCTGAGTACCCGACTGTGTAACAAACAACGCCAGTCAGAAAATTCTTCCTAGTACATGTCGTGTCCATCGAGAACACTCTGTGTAGTGTGAGCTGTGTATCTGGCCATGTCACTAACAACATGGGTCCATGAAACTCGTCATGTACATATCATGCATATAATGAACACGTCGTGTAGTCTTGTTCTAGTAGAACCGTGTGTCTTATACATGTATATGAACTCATAAAAGGAAGAGAAGTCAAGTACACATCATGTGTTTGGACAACACGTCATGTGTTTTGGTTGTTACATGACTAGTTGTGACAGGGTACATGCACATGTGAAATGCATAAGGGAACACAACATATAGGCATTATACACGCTGTGTATCCATGATTTGGGAAACATGAAGGCTTTATTTCTTTTATTCTCTTTTATAATTCTTTGTTTTTATCACTATTAAACAAGAACTAAGGTTTGCGCTTGACATTACAGATTCATGCCACAAATACATCCTCTGGTTTTATGGCAATTGCAAGGAGGTGATCAGACACTGGACATGGATGATCAAGGACTACAAAAAGACCCTTCAATTGTGCCATTATTAGCACCAGCCATCCTTCTGATCACCAGAGATGATGCTCAGTTTTGAGAGGGATTCATCTGTTTAATGTAGACCTCATGAGTGTACCACATCTTACCCCTTCTATCACAGAGTTGATATGGATTTTCTAGCAGCATCATCCTTCCACCTTTACAAGGGAAGGAAGATCTTAGACTACAGAGACATGGTTAAAATCCATGATTTATATCATCGAGCATATGGAGACACCTTCAAACAGGAGGGTGAAGCTCAATATTTACATGCTATGATATTTCACCAAGAGATGGTCGGATGTGATCTCAACGGTGGGACTCCAACATATCATGTCTTGGGATGAGTTCTAGTATTCCTTATATGACTACTTCTATCTAGTGACTTTGAGGGAGGATGGAGCCCATGTGTTTAGGATTCCAGAGCGGGGTACTCATTATATTATTGAGTATTATTCTTGCTTCACAGAGCTACAACGCTTCATGATTATTCTTGGAGGTAATGTGTTATTCCTGTGAAGAGAAATGAGGATGGTCTCAAGAATGAAATTTGATATTTGGAGGAAATATTTAGGTTTACTTCCATCACATCGATATTAAACCAGGCATTGATAGTATGATACACCACATGGGGTCTTCACATGGTAATAAAAAGAGTCAAGACCCTTATTCTAGAATCCGGGTGGTTTACTATTAATGTCGGAATAGTGGGCACAATATTTCACATTTCCACAGAGACCTATTTGAGTGCTAATCATGTGGCATGATTGGTTACCTTCCCCACTTTTTCCAGAAATTTTCACCAGCAACTCGGGACATGGATTCTTCTATGAATCCTTATTATAGATCTATGGTACTTATTTCTCATCAGTTTTGGAGCTAGATTCATTTTAGTCATTCATGGCCAGGTGGAGATCATGGATATGGTAGCCAGTCTTATGGAATTTAGTGACATCAGGGTGGACCAGCTCAGTGTGGCCAGGCAGGGTCACAGGGCTGTGGTGTAGGTCAGACTTTTGTAGTGGAGCTGACCCAGCAAGAGTAGTATCCCTGGCCCTCTACTAGTCAAGGTACCATTCTAGTTGCCTCAGCTTTAGATTCTTCTATATTCTATCTAGGAGATTCCCAAAGCATTATATATGTTTCTGTTATGGAGAGCCTTGGTCTTTGTATCTTTTCTTCTGATCATATCATGATGATCGACACTCAGTTGGTGAAAAGACATGTTCACAGCAGTGCAAGGCATTCTCTCTTGAGGTTGATTATATTCACTTCTTACGGGACCTCTATGCCCTAGAGATTATAGGATATGACTTCATTCTAGGAATTTACTAGTTAGTTCCCTTCTATATATTGTCGATTACAATCACTGAAGGGTGAGTTTCATATAACCAGAGATCAGGTCGTTTCTTCATAAGGATGAATGAGATGTTCAGGAGAGAATAGTAGGTCCTGAGCATCAGGGGTTGGGAAAAGATACATTTTATAATGCTTGTCTATATTTGGATGACCATGGGACTTCACATATGGAAATTTATTCAGCGGTGGATCGTTTACGGTATGTCTTTCCATAGGGCTTTTCATGTTTTCCTCTGGAGCAAGAGATGGAATTTTCTATTGAACTTGTTCTAGGAACAGAACAAGTGCCTATTCCCCCTTATTGGATGTATACACCAGAGTTATTGGACCTCAAGATGAAGTTGGAGGAGTTGTAGACTAACGGTTTCATCCGACCCAGTACTTTTTCTTGGGGTTCGCCTCTCCTGTTTGTGAAGCTGGTGGATTTTTCCCTCAGAAATTTTGTTGATTAATGGATGTTGAACCAGTTGATGGTCATAAACCAATATCCCTTGCAGAGATTTGATGATCTCTTCATTCAGCTTCGATGAGCCTGGGTGATATCAAATATTGAAATTAGATTTGATAACTACCAGTTTCTCATTAGACCATATGATGTACCTCTTATATCCTATTAGAGCAAATATGGTCTATACGAGTATGTGTTTATGTCATTCGGTCCCACGATGATTCCAGTAGTTATTATGGCAAAAATGAACCGAGTGTTCCATCCATAATTCCATTCTTTGATGGTAGTATTTGTGGATGATATCATGGTGTACTCACTCACTGGACATGGCCATGCCACCCATATTCATATCATTTTGAGTTCATGTAGAGACCATCTGTTATATGCTATTTTCTAAAAAATACCACTTTTGGATGGATCAGATTCACTTCCTGGGTCATGTTCTCTCAGTGATAGGAGTATCAATAGGCCCAGAAAAAGTGAGGGTAGTAGTTTCCTGGGAGAAACTGAAGAACATATTTGAGGTATTGTGTTTTGTAGGGAAAGCTGGATACTACAAATGCTTCATGAATGACTTTTCACATTTAAAAGCCCCATTGAAGGGTCAGATGAAGAAGGTTGACATGTTCTTGTGGTTAGATTATTGTGAGTTAGCATTTTGAGGAGCTGAAAGGGAGGTTGACTTCCGCAACGATCGTATTATTTCTAGAGTCGGGTAATATCTATATTGTGTACTGTGATGCATCAGGTATCGGACTAGGAGATATGCTTTTGTAGGGGAATAAGTCATTACATACAGGTCTCGATAGATGATGCCACATGAGTGGAAGTACCTGATTCATGATCTTGAGTTGGATGCGGTTGTTCATTCTTTACATTGTTAGGGACATTATCTACTCGGAGAGCATTTTGTGGGTTTATCTGACCACAATAGTCTCAATTATATCATCACTCATCACGAACTGAATTTGATATATTGGAGATGGGTCGAGTACCTTCAGTCCTTTGACATTGAGCTTGTCTATACACTATGTAAAGGCAATGCAATGGCTGGTGCGCTGAGTAGGAGACCACAGATATAGGCAATTTAGGAGGCCAGTAGTGAGTTGAAACTTATAGCTCTATTCTCAGAGATGTATTTGGAAATTCACAACAGACAGGGGTATACATTTATTTCCTATGTAGATATTACCAATATTATGCTAGATTGAGTGTGAATGAGAAAAATATCAGATTCAAATGGCCTAGTCATGTGGGAAAGTGTGTCCAAAGAGGACCCTATTCCCGGACGGACCATTGGCGAGGATGAGATCTTTCATTTTCATGGGAGCATGTGGGTGTCAGCAAACATATAAGTGGAGATGATTAAGGACACTAATTCCTCTAGTTGGTAAGTTCATCCTAGTGTCACTAATATGTATCGTGATCTACACCATTAGTATTGTTGTCCATGTATGAAGAGATATGTTCCTAGTTTTTTCATGAGGTGTTAGACATGTCAGTAGGTGAAGGTGGAGCATCAGTGACCATACGGAATTTTGTTGTAGTTACCCATTCTTAATTGGAAATGGAATGATGTTGAGATGGATTTCGTGATAGTTTTTCAAAGGTCAACATAAGGAAATGATGCAGTTTGCGTTGTCAATGAAATACAAAAAATGGATTCCCACTTCATACCGATCAAGGAGATCATCAGTGTTGATGAGTTGGGAAGGATGTATATATGAGTGATTGTACATCTACATGGAGTTTAAAACTCCATATTTTTTGAAATAGAATAATATTTTACTTATTGGGTTAGGCAGGGGCTTTAGAAGGGTTTGGGTACATAGTTACTATTGAGTTCATCTTACAAACCCCCGACATACGGAATGTCTGAGCGTATGATTCATGTGCTTGAGGACATGCTCTAGGAATGCATCCTGAATTTGGAGGTTCTTGGAAGAATCACATACCTATAGTGTAGTTTTCCTAAAGTAATAGAGTTAGAGAAACTATCCAGATGGTCCCTTAGGAGGATTTGTATGGTTGGCCATGCCGATAAACCTTATGTTAGTTGGAGGCAAGAGAGGCAGCTATGTTGTGACCTCGTCCTGTCCAGGTGATGACAGAGAAGATCCAGTTAATTTAGATGAGGGTGGATACTACACAGTCTCTACATAAGTCTTATGCTGATCGACGAAGATAACCTCTGGAGTTTGAGGTTAGGGTTCAGGTTTTCTTTCATGTCACACCATGGTTGAGACATTGGAGGATTAGGAGACATGAACAGCTTTTGCTGAGGATTTTCAGGACATTTAATGTGTTAGAGATAGTTGGGCCATTTGCCTATCGGTTGTAGTTACCTCCGAGGTACCGGGCTATGCTTGATGTATTCCATGTTTCTCACCATCGACGTTACTTCTCAGACTCATATCATCCTTTTCAATTTGAGGAAGTTAAGTAAGATGTGGATGCATGTTTTAAGGAGCATCCTACCTAGATTATTGATCGAAATACAATGATTCTCTATGGATGGTATGTTCCTCTAGTACAAGTACTAAGGTAGTACGGGCAAGTGAAGGATGAGACCTAGAATAGGGTGGTTGATGTATGATCGCAGTAGCCAGTGTTGTTCGATGTTTCTTCTTCTACACCACCTAACTAAACAAATTGAGGGACATATTTCTATAAGGGGGGATGTTTTTAAGAACCTGGATCTTCTTTACAGGTATGTTTTCCCGTTTATAATGTTTTTTATAAAAAATAATTTTTCTGGACAATTTTTATGTATATGGAGAGTACTTTATGTGTACACACCGTGTACAAAGTTATTGCAGCTAACTAGGTGATGGCCATGTAATGAAAAAAAAGGCCGTGTGTGGTGACCTGGAGGCCTCCAAAAGCATTGCATGGTAAGGGCGTGTAGATTCCATGTACATAAAAAGTACATGCTGTGTATATTATTTTTTCATTAAACGTATCAGGGTCGCTTATGATAGAGAGAAACACCTCCCCATCATCATAGTTCATTCAAGAGCATATGTATGGCTGTGATTGATCCCAGATCCCCCGATTGAGTATATTTTCTCCAAATTAACGATCTTCGATTGCATTGGGATCACCATGGTAATCTCTTCATTCTTCTAGAGCATCATTTACTAATTCCTCCTCTTTCTCAAGTTATCCTTCCTTAAAAATTGTAGACATTTTTGTAGATATATGATGTTCTACAGTGATTATATGTCCGATTCTAAAGTATATTGATCCCCCCATGTCGAGGTAAGTGGTTTGTGCCTTTCTGTAGAAATTCTTTGAGTTATATGTGAAATAGTGCCGAATACCCATGAATAAGGTATTGCATGTTTATGGTTTCAGCACTGTAAATATATTGATATTCTTGTATTCATGAGTATATGTAAATTAAATGTGAATATGTTTAATTGATGTTGTTTGGAAGTGTTTGTCCATGAATGTTTTGTTTATGACCATTTGGTCTACTTTGGCCAATTAAGATGCCTTGTTTGTTTCACATGACTAGTATTATAGGATGGAGTGATTGCTAATCCGACATGCTGTTATGTTGTTTAATATTTATCCAAATAGTTATTGAGGATTACTTTGGCTGATATGTGTTTCTTTCCATGTTTGATTTAGACAGGTCTGTGGGAACCTGGTGTAGTAGACCATAGGTGGAATGGACATAGAGGGCTTCCCTAGAGTGTATATTTTTAATGATACGGTGTGAGACGATAGGGGGTATTGAAATAACTTCTTCCTCAGAGAGTCTGCTATTTCATGACGTGGGCCACATGGGGAATGAGACCTAAGTGCTTCCCTAGAGAGCATTTTAGTTACTTATATGAGACCATAATGGGAATTTATGGTGAGTGATTCTTTGGAGAGTATATATATAAGGTGAACCAGATGGTTTGGATTGTGTGTACATCAAAAGGGTTTCTAGTGTTTTTTGGATGGACCAGAGGGGTTAGGATGAGAGTACATCATAGAGGATTAACTGCTTTGAATAGTTGTTTACATGATATGTGGAATTGAATTCATTGAACTGAATGATTTTTTACTGTTGATTATTTCATTGTTTACTTGTTCTTTTTACTTGTATTTTTCTTATATATTCCATAACTGTTAGGCATAGATATTTTGGAGGTTGCATACTGGGATTATTCTCACACTTATTTTGGTTCATGATTTTTGGCCCCAAAAGATTATATTGCTTAAGGTATAGAAAAGGGAAATCACCCTTCTAATTCGGGTATAGGACTACTGTGGAGATGGAAGGCATGAGAGCAATTAGGGGCTTGTGATTTTGAGGATTTTAGTCTACATTACTTTTTAACATTGGTTCCATACTATATTTCATCTTTTTTATGTGTTTGGATGCTTTTCTAGACACATGTATCATGCATCATTTATATAAGTTCTCTTGTTGATAATTACTTTCACTCATTTGTTGTATACTGATGTATGGAATTTATTGTACTTCCTCTTCTGCTATTTGTTTATTCTACAGTGTTACACAACCAATGAGTTCATAGTTTCCCAACTAACACACCAATACCCTTTGCTGCTAGTGAGCAGCCTCTGTCTTTCAAGGGAAATGCCCTTGTAGCCATGTGACTAACCAGGTACGGGGCATCTCTGGGCAGCTTTAGGAAAAGGGAAGTTACAGAAGGTGGGTGAAAATTTAATGAGACAAGGTTCTGGAACATATAAATTGTTCATTGAATATTTTTATCAAAATAAAATAGATTTGTATTTTAGTAAAAAATAAAATGATTAACTCAATGGATTAAGGGGGGTTTGGGTAGAATCCCTCTTCATATCCTTGAAATGGTCTGCACATGATCACAATATCCTAAATTAAAAAAAATCCTTACTTAATAATTGATTAAAAAATTATATATTTCATTGATTTATTATTATTTTATTTAGTTAATTTAATAACTTCTGATGAGTTAAAATGTCCACTTCTATCATTCATTAGTGTTTATTTGTTAAATTTTCAAGATAATATCACTTATATACGAGTGTAAAAGTTCATTTAAAATAGAAATTATATTAAACTATTGATCTTATAAGTTATTAATGATCATACATAAGATTATTTTATCATATAATTCATTTTTTTATTTTGTGTGGGGATGAATCATTCAATAAAACATTAATGATAAATTCTTGGAATATTTTGGACGGCTTCTCTTATAATGAATTGTTTTTTCTATTTATTTTACATCATATAAATATAATGATTACAGAACGTTAAATATATTAAATATATATATATTATGATCATGTTCAACCATAACAATGGTTTCATGATAATCAATGAATATGGTAATAAAAATTGATAACCTTCTATCCATGAATGTGATAAATTAATACATCATGTTTTGTGTTTTTATAACTATTAAATGAACTCAATATTTTATAATTTGTTCTATATATATGAGAAATTAAATTATAAATTTAAATCATAAATTATTTGAAAAATAAAAATTTGAAAATTAAAACATCATTTCTAACACTTCGATAGATTAATTATGGTATAATAAAATTATATTATAATAAAAAGAAAATTATATTATCATATCAATACATTTTATAAAAATTTTAATTTATTAAATTAATCATAAAATTTGGAATAAATATATATAGAATATATAAATACCATTAATACGTTAATAATTTTTTTTAGAAATTTTTTTATTATACTATGATACAATTATATAAAATAGACACATTTAAGATGGATAAATTTTAAATATAAATTCAATGGTTATGTTAATATTATATTTTCTAGATTACTATTTATAAGGGAAACATTAATATTCAAATGGTGAAGTAAATATTTAATCGGTATATGTTCTTTAACTTCTAGAGATACCTAATATTTTTTTCATTCTTTATTTATACATTTTTTCTTCTGTTTTGTATTAAATATTATGTGAATATACTATAAAACATAATTATATGAATGGAATATCTTTTGATAAATCATTGGGTCATTACATTTTTCCACCATTTTGAAATTTCTCACACGAATTTCATTTTAATTCTATGTGAAAAAATTGTGGGTATTTTTCCTTACTCACTTATTCTAGTTCCAATGTCGCCTCTTCATAAATATGGTTCTTCCACATTACTATGAAAAAAAGAGTACTCTTATTGCGTAGAAAATTATCTCTAGGATCCATTATATTTACTAGAAGCTTATTGTAGAATAGATAATTATAAAACAATACAACCACAATATTTATGAAATCAGAATGATTAGGTATGTACTTCTTTAAGAGAGATACATAAAATAAATCATATACCTCGGATATAGTTGATCGAAGATCTAGTTGATAGGTCACAATTTTGGCATGATCAGTGATATCGAAGTGGCCGATGTACCTAAGATATAGGTTCCCTTTCATCCAAAATCATGCAATCCTCTTACAAGGTGATATGGGAAAGAATACCAAGTATTCATCATTGACCTCAATGTATCATAGATTATTGAATTCAATTCTCCTTTTCCATCTGTGTGATGCCTTGATGTGCATCTAAATGGTTATCAACATCTCTACAATTTCATCCACCATTCCAATCCCTACGTCTTATACTCAATGAAATCATAATAGAACATCAGTGTTCTACATCATTTCCTATAAATGGAATCTTATATTGCCATTCAGATGATTGAGTGGAAACTTTTTTTTATGATAATTCAATCATTGGAAGAATTTTTTCCCATGCCCCTATATAGATCATAGAACACACTCCCACCATGACTTCTAGTTTCTGAAATGTTTTTTAAGATTGAACATTAGTTTTAGTAGGATAGGTTGTAGTAATGTTCAACTCAATACTGGTATCATTTTGGATACTTTTCCAGATCATCGTGGTGAATCACGGATATCGATCAGATTTAATAGATAGTGGACCTCCATGAACCATTACAACATCAATGATGTTTATATGGGAATGTTGATCCAAATATAAGTCATCTATATTAGTGGTAAATTGATATTTATTCTTATGAAAATCCATAGAAACCCATATATCATAGAATCATTGGGATTTATTTGGAAGTCTTGTAATAGAGTCCATGATATTGTTTTACCACTTCCTTTTTTAATATGGGTAGTTTTTACATCATCTGCATATAATTTTTTCTTTGAGCCTCCACATGATGAATAACCAGGAACATTGATTTTAATTTTGTGATATCATTTTTCATTTTGTAAAAATGAATATTATTGTAGATATATTGATTCATCATTGTGTTCCCTGGTTGGAAAGAGAAGGATGATTTGAGAGCTTTATTTAGAATCATTACAATTTTTTGTGGATTGGATGGAACACATAGTTGTGACCCAAATCATATGATTACATCATTATCAATCATGAACCTATAAGAAATTCAATTTCTAATAGCATTTACCCATTATGAATTTCCACATCATTTCTCTGATCATCATTTATTTTCTAAAGGATAGATAATAGAAAAATCATTCGATAAAGGACTGATGATGTTCTTCCCTTAATTTTTTTCATGTCTATACTATAGATATCAATGAATACTGACCCTTCTAAATTAACATAATTGATAATGATTTGAGATCTTTTCATCTTATATCATCTGCTACTTTATTTTCCCTACTAAAATGCCATTATATTGAGTAGTCTAAATACATGATGAGAAATAACCATATTTTTGGGTGAATATTAATATCCATATATGTGAATATATATTTATGACGTTTGTGATTAGTATATAACTCACATTTATCCCCATAAAGATAACAACGCCATATTTTCAATGAAAATATCACAACTTTGAACTCTAGATCATTCATGGTATAATTTTTTAATGAGTTTTAAACTTTTATAAAGAATATGTTATCACATTATATTTTTTTATTAGTACACTTCCTAATTCATTCTTTGAATCATTGTTGTACACCACAAATAGTTCACTACATTTTGACTGTGTGATTGCTAGCACAGTGATATTCCTATTTTGATCTCTTTAATGTTATTATTACATTTTGGAGTATAGAAAATCATTACATCATTCCAAGTCATATTGGTTATTGGGTCTAAATATTGTGACTGGTTCTTCAAAAATGGTCGATAATATCTAAATAGACACAAACAGTTGTGGATATACGTTGTTGATATTGGCCTGGGCCACTCTCCAAATATCTTTTTCTATAAATGGTCCATATATATACCTATTTTCTGATTGTATTCCCAAATAATGATACTTTCCACATCTAAAACTTACATTTATAACATTTTTAATAAATTTTATAGTATGTCAATATCATTATCATAGAATAAAAAATTTCATCATGTTCCCCCTTACTCATAGTGTATATCAAAATATCATAGATAAAGACTACCACAAAATTTTCAAGGCAATTCCTAAATACTATATTCATTGAATCCATTTTAAAAATAGTGAATTAGTGATTCTGAATGGAATCACAATGATCGGTATGTTTCCAACCTTTGTATGCAATTTAGTATCCAGAATATCTTCCTTCATCATGTTTAATTGGTGATAACATAACCTAATATTGACTTTAGAAAATTAACTCTCCAGACATAGTTGATCAAAAATTTCATCTATCCATGGAAGGGGATACTTTTTCATTGTTGTGAATTTATTGATATAATGATAATCATGAAAACACACATTGGTCCATCATTCTTCATAAACAGTATGACTGGTGCACCCCTTGGTGATGTACTCAGTTATTTAAAATCCTTTTCCATATTGTCATGTAACTACTTCTTCAAATCATCCATCATGACGTTTTCTATTTTATAATGAGTCATTAATATAGGTAGAGATACATGAATATGTTCTATTGGAAACTCATATTATCTATTAGGAGGATGACTATAACCTTCCCAAAGAATAAATCAGAGTGTTCCATCATGATGGGCATCTCTTAGACAAAGACATTCTACCTTGTATAAATAAATTGAGATATATATACTTTCATATAATGTAGTTGTATCCACAAATGAGAAAATGATTCAAATGCATATTCATCCACATCATCATACTTTTATTGAATAAGAGGATGTATTAGGACGTGAAGTTTTATCTATCATTCCTATCAATTAATATTTGATTTGTATAATGATAGTAAATCTATTCACAATATAGCATCAAACTCTTCCAAAGGGAGTATGATACGAATTTATATGATGTTAAACACAAAAAAAATCATAAATAGTAGTTATATATATTCAATTAAATAATTTTCCCCATTTTTTTTCTAATATATAACTCAACATCTGTGATTTGTGGTGGTCATTGAAAAGCTCTAATAATCTTAAAATATATAAATGAATGTCTAGAAGTATAATCAAATAGTACATTAACTACTTCTTAATGAATAACAAATGTACTTGACATCACATTTTTTTTCAAAACCAAACCAATATTATAAATAGCCTATTACATTCCTTATTTCATTGGAGTTTTTTGTTGAATGCATTTGAAAACCCTGATCGTTAAAAAATTGACTTGAAAATTCCACATGTTCATTTCTGTTGAAACACTACACTATAGGACTAATGTTGATCTGAAACATCATTTGTTCTACTACATTAGTGGAATTTGTCATTTATATTTGGATGATTAGAGTTAGAGGACCCATTCTTCCACAATTTAATCCTTTCATGGTTCCCTATTAAATGTTCTTAGAAGGCCTCTTCTCAATAATTTGACATGTAGTATGTTTAGTGTTATTTCAATTTTTGGACATGTTTGCTGATCCATCAATGATAGTATCAATTTTCCACTTTTATTATTGGGCACACGACACCATTATGTAACACCATAGTAATTTTTTTATAATATTATATACAACAAGTAATAAAAAATAAAAAATAAAAATTCATATTCTTAATTAAAAAATAGAAATAATTCAAATTTATATCAATAAAATTAATTAATTTTATATAAAAATACTCTATTACTAAATAATTTTGTGTAAAATAGTATTTTAAAATTAATATATGTATTTAATTAATTTTTTAAAAATATATTATTATAAATATATTTTTTTAATTATATATTTTTATAATAATATATATAATGACTATTATATTTATTTTGATAAATAAAAAACTATGTTTTGAATGTTTTCAATATTAACATGGCACCACAATATTTTATGGAATAGTTCTTATTAAATAATTTCAACTAATTACATATCTTATAATGCCAAAAAGATTGAGACTTTGGCTTATAAAACTTGTTTATAAGATATAGTTTTAATCTAGCTAGTGAGCATAAATTTTCTACATCTGTGATTTAAATTTTGAAAAACAGTCATACACTATTTCATTAAGTAATTTATTTGGAGTTTAAAATAATTAAATTATTTGTTTTTTGTGATTTGAAAATTACCCTTATTAACTGTAATGATACTCTTATGACTATTCATGTACCCGTTTGAATAGTTATACAACCCTTTTGAAAATTATCCTCACCAAAATAGGTATAAATAAAAATTAGTGACCTTATAAATGATGTATAATATTTTATATATTTTTAATTAAGTATTCGTATTTGTGATAGTGATAAATATTTAATTACTATATTAAATTAATAAATTAATTCATTTTTATAATATTGGGTTTTAAATCAATATTTATTTCCCTATGATAATAAGATAATTTTATTAGACCCAATTTAATCATTAAATTTGTCATAAAATTGTTTTTTATGTTAAAAATGTAAATTTTTGGGTAAATAGAGATTTTAGTTAATAATGAAATATATCATACATAAAAAATTATTTTCATATAATAATGTTAATTATTTTATTCCACATCTCATTAAATAGATAGGGTGAATTTTTGGAATTTTTTTAAAATAATAGAATTTTTGTGAATAGAAATATTCGATAATTTATTATAAATTCGAAATACATGATTTATAATGTCATATATGATGTCCTACAAATGTAAGAACATATTTTTCGAACTCACAAGAACTTATTACTATTTTGGGTAATGTAATCTTCATTATTTCATGTTGTAGGGAAAAATAATAAACTAATGATGAATATATTAAGAAAACCTGTCTCCCCTCCACCATCAATACAACCCCTCACACACTCATTTATTCACACTAATGAAGATTTAATCCTTTTCTAAATTCTGCTCAAATATTTCCTTAATATACCCCACCCCCCCACATTCACCTACCCTTCATCTCCTCAGAAGATAAAAATCATTTCCCCTGTAGAGGTTTTCGAAGGAAGATAGAATCAAGATATAAATTCCACTTTTCAAATATTTTGATTTATTTTAACATTCCTTTGTTATCATTTATAATATCACATATTATAATAAAAACGATATTAAAACACCAGTACTAAATATGTACTATAATATTATCAAGATAATGGAATATTTCATTATAATCTCTTATTTTCTCTCCTTTTAAACTATATGTGAAAACACCTTCTGAGATGTGTTAATTTATTAAATTCAATGAATTATGGACTTAAATTTTCATTAATATATAAATTTATGAGAATGAAAACATTATTATGGTTTAATATTAAAATAATATGTGTATCATGTATCATTGAGGGTTTATGAATCTTTTTGTACACGTGGTTTATATTTATAACTAAAAATGAGTATATTGTGTTAAAAACAACTAATAAACCCAAAAAATTATGATTAAATAACATAAATAATGGTTAGTATTACCTCCATGAAAAGAAATCAAATTTACAACCGTTTAACCCTCATTATTATCACTAATGACGCATAACATAAATTATTGAAATCCAACCTCATTTTACATGATTCTCAATTAATGAATATAAGTAAACCTATCATGAATATTAAGGAAAGTAACACTCCAAAACAACCAAATTGAACCTATTAAACCCATAATGAAATAAAATAATGAACAGAAAAAGTATAAACTAAATAAATTAATAAATTAATTTAATTTCGTTATCCATGACAATATGATCAATTTCAGAACATCATGGAACATAATGTTAGGGTTTTCTACTCAAACTTACATTTTAATTCAGGTCAAATTTATTCATTATATATCAAAATTAAATTCCCATTTATTTGTATTTACTCCCATAAATTATGTGTTAGTGTTATATCTAAGTGTAAAAATCATAATACTTATTTTTTATTGGGACTTACATGATTGAATATGACTATCAAAAAGTTCATCCCAATAAACAAACCCGACTCAAGGAACATCTCAAATTCTTACATATATTCTTAATCAATATATATTCTTTTATAAGACATACCTGTATTTATTATATAAAAAATTTTAACATAAAAATTATATTTTGGTTTATTATTCATTTTATGAATTTAAAAATGCCTTTTGTATTTAAAATCTAATTAATAATTTCCTTATACTACACTAAAATGATGTATTTCTAATGTTTTACTAAAAAATCCTTCTACATGATTTCACTTCGATGGGAAAAAATTTATGACCATCATTAATTTAATTGTTTTTCCCTATTATATAATGGTATATTAAATTTTAAAAATATTATTTCATGATAAATATCAATTATTTTCCAATATAACTATTCCATCCAAAGTTAGAAATTATTTTTTTCTCATCTCACTACTTTTTTTTATATATATGCCATTTCCAACCCATAGTCATTACATGTGGGGTGTGTACATTTATTATGTTTTTCATATCAATAAAATAATATTTATAATGATTTTATAAGGAATTATGATTTGAATGTTTCATGGTAGTATGTGGCATTTTGGAATGTTAAAGGATTATTTCCTTAGTAATTTCTGATTGTCTCATTAAAATGTATCTATATCATTGTCCACATTATTTGTTGATCCATTTATTAAATTTATGATTATATATAATGATATAATATACATTTTTTTTTGAATTTTTATTAGATATATTCGGGATGTACTATCCTGATGACATTCACCATATTACTCCGAATGGTGAGTGTTTATGTTTATTGATTGGAGATTGTTGATTTAATTTTTGAAATATTGATTAATTTGTATCCTATACACAATAAGAAAATTGAAAATGAATATTATTATTTTATTGAATCATTCTATAAAGAATTATTTTTTCTAGAAGTGATGTGTAGTTATTTCTATAGCCCCTTGATGCATTAACAACACTCATGGGACAACCTAGTTGGAGAAAAATTCTTTGAGTTTGATTCAAAAAATCAAATGGGTTTAAACCCATAAACACAATCCATATCAATTTTATGTTGTTTCACATGTTGGATACATGATTTCCAAACAATAAAACTTATCTTTTTTTATTAATCATTTACTACTATCAATGAGTTTTTCAGTATGACAAAATATGTGGACGCAATTTCGTTCTCATTTTTTTGATGGTGTTCAATTTTCAATTATTCCACATGAAATATTAGTTATGTCTAATTGTTTATGTTTCGATTATATTTTATATATGATTATAATATATATAACCCTAAATATCATTTCAGCTCACCCCATTCATTTGTATTCCATCCCCTAGTTAAGAAGAAGATATTATCTGTTGAGATTTCAAGGATGATGTTTGATATATTTTGTTATATATTACATTGTGATTTAATCCCACAATGTAAAATGGGTTCAATTTATTTACTTTGTCTCTTAATTAATAATAAACCGATCATTAATATTGGATTTTATCCCTTGTAATCAGTCCAACGTAACAAAGTAATGCACTGCCTTCGGGCATCTCGAGTAGGGGCATTACAATTTGTATCGGAGAATATTTTGTATAATACTTGGGAACTAGATTTTTAAAAAATATATTAAGGAGTACGTAAATATGATACAAATATAGGATACGTATTCAATAACATCCTAGAATTATGGTAAGGTGTATTTTAGGTGGGTATTGCAATGGATTTATACCTATCTGGATACTACACGTGGACGTGGTTCTAAAACAAATGTACATAAGAGTAACAACTATGAAATGGTTTTCTAGGATTGAATCTGGGAAACCTATTACATAATAACATCAATCAATGTGCATCCATTTTGACACTCCAAGGGGATATTCATAGGATAATTTACATATTCATTAAAAACCATTACGAAGGATTTATGATTCTGAAGAAAAAAATGTATATAGTTCTTGGATATTCGATGCATTGAATTATTTTTAGGTTATAATATTTTAAGGGTTATAGTGATTTTACAATATTATGATCTAATATATTATAGGTAATTGACTTGAAATTGTGGCTAGAAAAAGGACTGAGAACTTCACCAATGCACATGGTGAAAAGAGATAGAAAGATCAGATCATTCATTGTCTTGGAAAAATTTTATAATATAAATAGACTACAACGTATCTTCATAATATTAATAAATAGTAAAATGAGTTAACAATGTATCTAATGAATTCTATATGCCCTATAGAGTTTAAGGGATCCAAATGAATAAAGGGATTGGAGAGAAAAACATTAATAAACAAAATAAGGGATTAAAGTGGTTTCTAACATGTGATTATTATAGAAAGAATAATTTGGGAAATACTTTTAAATGTATTGGAGTTTGATATATATATATATATAGAAAAGATTCAGCAATATAAATAATTCAATGGGAATATATAGAAAAATGATATTTATTTTATCAAATTCAAGGAGTCGAGACAATATTTAAATCAATTCCCAATTAGTCGAATAAATATACTCCAAATTATGTTATTGGATTATGATAAAGTTACAATACTTATATATATAAAGAGAAATAATTAATATGTCTATTAAACCATTATATCATTTGTATATTTTTTCAACAATTTAATTTTTGTAATAATTATGGAATAGATGTGGAATTTACTACAATATATATTTATTAAGGATTTTATATAATATAGTAAATAGTACAATGAAACGATATTCAGTAGAAATTTTAAAATTTTGGAAAATGATCATTGAGTGAAAGAAAACCCATAATATATTCCAAAAGTTAAAATAATGATGAAGAAATGTTTGATTTGGATATGTAATAACTACCTTGGAACTGATTATTGACTTGTCCACATGTGTTCACTATATATCATCAATAGAAGTTATAACAATTTAAGATTTAAATAATATATCCATCAACATGTTACATACATAAGTAATATAGAAGAATTCATGTTTCCAATATAGTTTTATTGTTATTCAAATTATTACTAAATTTCAAGAGGATACATGGGGAACTTATTAATATGTTTGGAATGAGAAAATTTAGAGCTTCTTCATGTTGATTAAGTAATTATGATAAGTTTAAAAATGAAATTTATTGACCATATTTTTAATGTATTTTAGAATGTTTAACCATTTATTTCAAAAGATTTAGAGTCCAACTTATAAATTACTAAATCCTTCATTTGATAACTATTCATAGTGATTATGGATGAGAATTTAAAAATTCTGAATTTGAAAAATTTCATAGTAGAAAATACATTACTCTTAACTTCTCTACAACATGAACACCTCATAAAAATGGGGTTGTTGAAAGAAGAAATAGAATTATTCAAGAGATAACAAGAACCCTATTGAGTGTATATTCTCTAGCCAAACATTTTTGGACTGAAGCTGTAAGTACTCTTTATTATACCATAAACCGAGTTTTGATTAGCTAGTTTATAAATAAAACTTCTTATAAGTAATGGAATTGTAGAAAACCCAAACTTTTATAATTCAAGTTTATTGTTTTCAATGTATTAATTATGAATACTAATGATGATCTACAAAAATTTTCACCAAAATCTGATGAAGGAATTTTCTTAGGATACTCCACAACATTTAATGATTATAGAGTTATCAATAAAAACACTTGTACTGTTGAAGAAACAAGGCATGTCTAAATTGAGGATAGTGATTCCTTTTTTTTTAATCAACCTCAACCTACATCATCAAATGTGTTTTCAAAAACTAATTATCAACATTTGTTAGAAGACCTTTACGATAAAGAAAATTACCACGAAAATAATTCTGAAACATTTACCCCAGAATATATTCTACCCTATGCTAATGAAAATGTTTTAAAATACACAAATAAGTTGTTTCTAAAGATTAATCTCAGTGATAGTATCATTAGTGATGTAAATCAACACGTAAGGACTTGAAAATCCTTTAATATGAAGTAGAACATATTGTATTCCATTCCAAATTGTATCTAAAAACACTGATGATTTTATAGGTGATGATGAGTGGATGAAATTTATGCATGATGAACTAAATTAAATCGAATTGAATAACATCTGGATCATGGATAAAACACATAATAATACTTCTATTATTGGACAAAAATTGGTCTTCATAAATAATTGTGATGAAAATAGAATCATAGTAAGACAAAAATTTAGATTGGTTGCTAAAGGATATATTCTACAACAAGGAATTGACTATGAATAAATCTATGCTTCTAGTATATAGAATTGATTCTATTCAAATTCTACATTCAATTTAATTGTTCATCAATTTCAAACATTTTCAAATGGATTTGAAATGTACTTTACTTAATATTTATCTTTAGGATGATGTTTTTGCTGAACAAAATCTTGTTTATGATGATACAAAAAATCAGGAACATGTTTTTAAACATAACAAATCATTGTATGCACTTAAGAAAGCCCCTTGAGCTTGGTATGATAGACTTACATTATTTTTTCTTCAATATAACTCTATTGAGGTAAATGTATATCCAACCATTTTTATAATGAAATATAAGGAAAATATTTGGATTGTTCAACTTTATGTTGATGAAATTATATTTTGTTCAACTCAAAAATCATTAACTTATTATTTTGTAGATCTAATGAAATCTGAGTTTGAAATGAGTATGATGTGTGAAATATCGTTCTAATATAGTTTTCAGGTTTCTCAAATACCAGAACGATTTTATAAACCCCATCATAATTATATTTAATATTTTATTAAAAATTATGTATATGAAAACAATAAGTGTATTAGTACTCCCATTGGTACCTCAAACACACATGATCTTGATGAAGCTGGGAAACCATTAGATCAAACATCTTCTAGAGATTTGATAGGAATTTTACATTACATGACAGCTAGTCCTCTAGACTTAATGTTTTTAGTATGCTAATTTGTAAGATATAAATACAATCATAAGGAAACTCATTTAAAGTAATTGAAAATAATTTTTCGCTACTTAATGGAAATCATGGATTTAAGATTCATTTATACTTCCGAAAATGAATTTTCCCTATAAAGTTTTTCGGAGGCTGATTTTGGTGGGTGTAGAATGGATAGAAAAATTACATCTGGAATATATTATTTCATTGGTAATTCATTTGTTTCTTGGTCATGTAAAAATCAACACTCAATAGCACATTCCACTATTGAATCTAAATATGTAGCAGCTAGAAGTTGTTGTGCTCAATTTTTGTGGATAGAACATACACTCATAATCTATGGTATAATTTTTACCAAAAAAAAATTGTGTGTGATAATACATGTTCCATTTCCTTTAGTAAAAATCATTCACATCACTCTCATGGAAAAAAATGACAATAGGTAACACATTCATAAGGATCACACTCATAAAGGGGATATCATTCTTTAATTTATCAAAACACAACATCAAAATACTGATATTTTCACAAAATCGATACCCTCTGATAGGTTTGAATATATTAAACAAAATTTATGAATGATAACCATAAGGTAATTTTCCATGTAAAATTTATTTTGAAATTAATCTCCTTATAGTGATTAAATCCTTTTCATAGGGGGAGTACATTTTTTTGTTAGTTAGATCATGTTTTTTGTAAAGACTTTTTCATAGTCAAATTTTCTAAATGTTTTTATTGAAAATGTTAGTAGTAAGATTTTTTAAATTTTTCATAATTTAAATATTCATAGTTCTATTTTTAATATTTTTTTTAATGAAATTTTCATACTCAAATTTTCTAAATTTTGTGTAATGAATATATTCACAGTCTGATTTTCTGAATTTTTAATGATGAAAATTTTTGTAGTTATAATTTTTAAAATTTTCCAAAATGAAGATTTTTATAGTCATATTTTTTAAATTTTTCATATTGAATATTTTCATAGTCGTTTTTTTTTCAAAATATTTTCCATTGAAATTTTCGTAATGGTAATTTTCATAATGGAAATTTTTGTAATGAATATTTTTTTAATTAAAATTTTTTAAAGTGAGTTTTTCATATTAATTTTTATTTCAAATCAAATTATTTTTTTCCGAAACTAATGTTCTTCAAGATGAATTTTCCTAAATAAAAATAATATTCTTAGAAATTTAAAAGGTATGTTTACTTTCCTGAGTTTTCATAATCATCCTTTACATTTTGGTAATTTCTTTTGTTTTTAAAATTTTCGGTTTCTCTTTTCCTTATATCTGAATGTTTTTATTTAAAACCCTCAAATGATCAGATCCAGTATTTCCTTGAGGCTATCTTTTCGATCGTCAGATTTGATTAGAAATATTTTAACCCATTGGATTGAGTTTGGAAGATGAACTATCTCATCTATCACCTATATAAATGACCCCTCGATGGTTTTCCCACATCAAATCTCATGGTCTCACATGATTATGTTCATCCATTCAATATAAGCTCATTTGATATTTTTATGGGTTTCTCAATTCCAAATGTCTATAAAAGCAAAATATCATAAAAATAGCCCTCAAAAATCAATGTTTCATATTTAGAATCATCATACTTTAGAAATGATTTCCTTGTTCATTCATTGAAGAAGTTTTTTTGGAACATTCCGATTTTTCCATTCATTGACTCGAGATGTCAGATGCTCCAACAAAACCTAAATAAAAAATTGTATTTTGTATCCATGGTGATGGATACATTTGTAAAACTGTATACAGATTTGACAATAGAATCATCAACTACGAAGCCCATAAAAGCTCAGGACAGATGATGACCAGTTATTCATGGAAAACCATATAGGACAAGAGAAATATTGATGATTTCAAAGATTATGTCAAGGAGTCCTTTGAAACCGAATATATTAAGTTCAACGATCTCACAAGATGTTTTGATGAAATGTTGACTCTTTAACAATATAATTAGATTTAAGAAGTAATTTATTTTAATGTGAAGCTTTATTCTGTAGCTCAAAGCTATAAGAGAAAAATAGTTCTCCAGATTGATATATAAGAAATGCCTGTTAAGCAGGAAGAAGTCCTGAAGGATCATGCAGAAGCTTATAATAATCAAGATGAATGAATGAAGGTTCTAGAAAAGAATGTTGAGGATCAAGATTATTTTATAAAATGACCCGAGGAAGATCACAAGGAGCTCAAAAAGCTGAAACACATTGTAAAAAAGGTTATGAACAAAAAAATAAAGATATATTTTTTTAAATTTGACCTTTTATTGTATTTTCCTTATTGTATAAAATTTTCCAATCTTAATGAAATTTTGTTTTCTCGATTTCATTTGGATGTTTTTCACTATTATTTCAAGAACCATATAAACATTTCAATTACCTATATTTCTTTTTGAAATTCACAAAGGGTTAAAAAGTAGAATGAATACTAATTAAAGAAGAAAGGTACCTAAGTAAGGGGGAGATTTCATCTAAGGGGAAGTTTTCATTGCAAATATTTACGTATTCCAGATAATATAAAATCAGATTCCAAAAATCTAGAATACGATTTTTAGTGTTCCAAAGTCGAAGGGAATTTTAATAGTATTCATCCTTTCCCATGTGTTAATGGAGATGAGATTTATTTTAAAAGTCTAGAAAAATATGTTCTAAAGTCATTATATTCTTTTTCATATGGATGTATGTGCTTTCCAAAATAGGAGAGATTGATGAGTCAATAATGTTTCCTTATGACATTTCCATTCCTTAATGTTATAGGAGATTGTTGATTCAATAAGGTTTACTTGTGACAATACAATTTATTTATGTTTTGAAAATCACAAACACCTTATCATAAGGAAAATTTCATTTACACTATCTTTTACTTTCATAAGGTAAACATTCCTTTCCTAAAGAAATTTATCCTTACCATATTATTCATGGTTCATTTTGTCTAAGTATAAAATTTGGTTTCATATCCAACACCTCAGAATCTTATGTATACATAGATATAAAACATTCTATTTTTAGGATCTATATTCATGTTCTGAACTCTTTCAATTCATACTCTGAAATTTTCAGAGTTCTGACTCCCTGTTCTCTAAATTCAGACTCTAAACTCTTCTGAGTTCTGACTAGGAGTTATTTGACTTATGACTCTGAACACATCTGAGTTCTATCTATGTGTTCTCTGAATTCATACTCAGAACTCTTCTGAGATATGACTCTGAGTTCTCTGAATTCAGACTCCGAACATTTATAAGTTCAGACTCAGAACCCTTATGAATTCAGACTTTAAACATCGTAAGTTCAGACTTTGAAGTCTTATGAATTCAAACTCGAGACTAAAATATGTTTTGTTTCCAAACATTTATGAATTATGACTCTGAATTATACTGAATTCTAGACTCCAAATTTCATTTAAATTCAGAGTCCATAATTATATATATTACTAATTCCTAATTGTTCTGATAAATAGAATATGAATATCCATATATTATAGAATCTAAATAGTTTTTTGTTAGACTAAGAACATTATGTTTTTCTAACACATTGAAAAATGAATTTTCTTAAGTATCCATATTTTTTCTTTCACATGTTTTGGTTATAAAATGTGTTCTTGTATTCATTTACTAAGTAACCAATGTTTGAGTGACACATGTATATACCCTTCCGAAATTCAAGGAAAAATATGACTGTTAGAGGAGGGAGCCAACCATTGAAGCTGTGCTTTTAAATAAGATCTCATTTGAAAAACCTTATAACTCGTTACAACTTTGGATGATTTTTCTATGACTCTAGAGTTTACATGTTGTTGATGTTATTTCTAGAGAGAGACTCTCATGCTCAATGTGTACTGATAATCTTGATTAGAATTTATTCGTGTGACTTCGAATGTGGCTATGTACATTTGAGGGCTTCCGGGGAAGGAAGACTGAGGTGTCGACTACCTTAAAGCTCAAGGAATTCCTTACTACTGATGATAGAGATGCTGAATACTGTGAAGTTTAGGGCATGTGGAAATAGCATGATTGACTCCAATCATTGTATCATAATATTACCCTGGTGTGTGTATGACATATATTCTTTAATGTATAAATCATGGGACCTTTATCGATGTTTGTTGGATACCCTTATCTTTGGGGTAAAAGATATTCTACTTGTTAATTGTTTGTATCATGTTTTCCGCTGCACAATGATTATGGATGAAAGTATAACTATGTTATACATCCTTATACTTGTACACTCTAATTTTGTAAGATTCTATATGCTTTAAATTAAAATCTTTATATTTGTAAACTTTTGTTATGTTTCATTTCCAGATTCACTTTTCCAAAATTGCTTTCTTGGAATCATATTTTCGGAATCAAGCAAGTGTGTAGAATTAGCGGTTTTGTGAATTACCTAGTTTAACCATGTTAAAAATCATTATGATTACAATAACAAAATAATTTTTAAAGTATATATTTCACCCCCTCTTTTATATTGAACATGTACATTATAATTTCGATCCAACAGTTGGTATCATTTGAGAATATCATACTCCATACCAACCTAACACTTCACAACATCCCTACAACAAGGTAATGATAATAATATTTAAGGAATAAAATTTTGTCATTATTTTATTATTGATGTAGCGCATCATGCATGATATTGACCATTTGGTTTCTTTCATAATACACAGGATGTTATAATTTTTTTTTTCTAATCACAGTTTAACATTTATTATATATATTATTTGTTCACCATTTAGTCCTTGCATGTGTTTTGTATACTTAAATTTGGTATTTCATATCATAGGTCAAAAAATATAATTATATTCTAAGGGATTATGATTTGAATGATTCAAGGTATTGTGTGTCACTTTGGATGTTTAAGGATTATTTCCTCATGAGTTTTTCTATGGTCTCATTTAAAATTAAATTCATCCATGTCAACATCCTTTATTAAACCTTTTACTAAAATGAGGTTTATATATTAAAAACACCTACAATATTTTGTTTATTTGTTTATGAATAGATAGATTGTTAATTTTCTCTCTATAATCAATTAACTATATAACTCTGAATGGTTAATGTTTATGTTTAATGATTGGGGAATTTGTCTTTGACTTTGACAATATTGATGAATTTGTTTCTTGAAATAAATACCGATATTCAAACGGAATATTTATCTTGTATTAAATCATTTTATAAATAATTATTTGGACTATAATGGATGGGTGGGACCCTATATGTATCCTTGATTCATTGAGAGGTCTAATGAGACAAACATGTTGGTGGCAACCCTTCAACTTTGTTTCCATAAAATCCAATGTGTTTCAACCAATAGAATTAAAATGTATCGATGGTATGATTGTTCATGTTTCTGATACATAATGTCTAAACAATAGTAGTTTTCCATATTCAATATTCTACTACTAATAACTATTAATTTTTTACCAAAACAAAACTAATGGATGCACTTTCCTTATTAGTTTATTAATGGTGTGTGTTATTCAATTATTAAACATTACATATTGTTTATGTCTAATTTTTTATGATTAAATTATCATTTCTTCATTGTTCTACTATATGTAACCTGTACTGAGAATTTGAGCTCACCCATTTAATTGTATCATTCCCTATGTTATGAAAATGTGATCATTTATTGAGTATTTAGGGATTTAGTTTGTTATATTTGGTTTTGTATTATATTTTGTTTTCTTATCCAAAGGTAAAATGTGTTCCTTGGATATATTTGCTTTATTCAAGTGTTATAAAATTATCTATCATTCGAGATTTATTTCCTTGTAATCATGACTATATAATAATATAATTCACCTGCTCCAGGCATCTAGGGTCCGAGAGTTACAACTGAGTGTCATTGATAGCCATTTCAAACATAATTTCCCAATAGCAAATGTTCTTTTAGAATTCAAAATAATGAATCACAAACCTTTTTTTGTAGAATATGATTTAGTATGAAAAAGTATAAATCTATGATGATTTCTGTTTTAATGAAAAATCCAAAGGCATCCCATTAAATCCTTGTGATTTTTTCATCATACACCCCAATAGACTCATTTTCATTTTCTGTAAGTCTGAGTAATTTCATTTCTATCCTAAGATGGTTGTTTTGGGGAATATATTTGTTGATATATATTTTATTTATTTATTAGCATTACGTGGAATCAATTTCTCCCTTGATATTTTTGTTCTTGATCATTTTCCACCCATGATAAGCTTTCACATCAAAATTATAGACCATTATCTCAATTTTATATTCTTCTAAGAAATAGAGGATATATATTATCTCATAAATGGATTCAATGCATTTTTCGACAAGGAGGGGTTCATATGTTCCCCTAAAAATTGGACACCTTTTCTGATTTAGGGATTTAATGGAATCATTCATTTTCCATGTAGAATGAGGCTGTTCAATAAGATTCATGTTATTATATAAATCCAAATCCAATTGAACCAGTAAAAAATTAATGTCTTTATCACCCATTCCCTTAATTATTGGATTATCATTTTAAAAATTGTTACATTTCCGATCATTTTTATTGTTGGAATGTGATTTTATATTCTGAAGAAAAAACTAAAAAAATATCGTTCATTTATGGGATTTGAATACATAAATAGTAGGTATGTAAAAATTATTCATTAAACATAAATTTATAAACATGTAAAAGAAAAATATATCCTAACCTCTGAATCCATATATTTCAATCTATGTTATCCCTGATCTATTTTCTAACATATGTTTTATATGAATTTTCCCCTAAAAATTAGAGAGTAATGACAATATCTATTGGAAAAAATATACCCTAGGAATATCAAACTATGTGAACAATAAATCAAATTTTTATATACTATGTGACCCTATGTCACACCCAAAATATCTTATCAGAGATGTTACCCCTATGTACATATATTCAAAAACCACGTCCACTTGTAGTATCTATAATGGACATGTTTTCTTGATGAAATAGTTACTCTATAATTACAAGAAATTATGAATGTTATGTTATACTTAGTCTTATCCCAATGGATATTTCTAATGTTATTTATTCCTAATCACCAATAATAACTAGCATTTCCTCTTATACCTACTTTAGGGACTCTATCCTCTTAAAAATATCATACATGGCATGCTAAATAATTAATCAACAAATTAAAATTTGAGGATTATAATTTCTACTATTTTGGATGATTAATCGTAAAAATAAACATAATGAAAAAAACTTTTATTCAATCCCCACATTGAGCTCCTGAATTAAATTATTCTAAAACTTGTATATTTTATAACATGGGGATAACATTAACAAATGGATTTTATAAAAGATATTAAGGGAATAATCTAAGAATATATATTATCATATTTCTGAGAAGGCAAGACATAATTATATATAAAGGAATAGAACATAATATATCGAATCAAGACAAAATAAAATGGGGTAATATATTCATCTAATAATAATAGTGATGTATATGAAATTAATTTACAATGAGTCAAGGATTGTCACTAACAGAAGAACATGAGTCAACACTCATATCACATAGAGAATAATGATTCAAGTTCCACAACCAAGACTATTCTACATTAAGCATGGGTTAATGAAAACCATGAAGACTATTGAGCATAATATCTCATGAGAATAAAATTTACCAATGAATATAGTGATATTAGGGTATAATGATAATAAAATGTTCATGAATATATTTTCAACATTATTTATAATACGTATGGAGTCAAACAAAAACATAAATTTTACCCCTTAAAAGAAATCAGTATTTTAATCTTATCATAAAGAAAAATAAATTTGTGTGAAATATAAGTTTATATTAATGAAATTAATTATTTATTACATGGAAATTAATAAAGGAAAATATTCATATATCATTACAAGATATGTCAAACTGATGTGAAAAAAATGTAAAAAGGGTATTTATGAAATCATACAATTAAAACATTTTTGCGCGGTTCAATGAAAAATATATATGATCAATTAAAATAGAAAAAGGAATAATATATTATAAAAAAACAGAAGACAAAAAATATTGTTTTCATAAACAAATGGGTTCTTTTATAATAATAATGGTAGATTAATTTAGGTTATAGAGTGGACTAGAAATAAGTTAAGAATAGAAGATGTTTTATTCAAATAGATTACATATTAGGAAGTATCAATAGGGGAACTACATAAAACATGTACAATCCCTATGTTTCAGGATGAAATGATACTGATATATGGGTCTGATACATGTATAGAGATTTTATAATATTAATATAAAATGAAAAGATACTTTCCTTTAGTTATAAAGATAAAAACTAACTCACATGAATAATGGAGATTTGGGATGAATCCCTTAAATTTTCTAGGAAATGGTTACACACTTGATATTAATATCCAAAATAATCAAACTAAATTAATTAAAAAATAGTTATTGATCAATTTATACATTTAATTGATTTAGAATAAATTTATTTAGTTCATTAATTCCCTTCTAATGGTTTTAATGTTAAATTTTATCATTCAACGGGATTTTTAATTTTCATGATCGAATAACTTATATAAGATAATTTGATGTTCATATAAAATAGAAATTGAACATATGTGTTGTAAATTATAATAAAAAAAATTTGTGATTATATAAGCCATTTTATTATTTCTGCTGAGGATGAATCATTAGAAATATCATTAATGATAAACACATGGATAGTTTATGGTAGTTTCACTCAAAACCAACTTGTTTTGTTTTAATATATTACATCATATGTGTATAATTATTCTATAAATTAAATAAGATATAATAAATATATTATTTTTGGAGCGGGATGGTAGGTGAGCCGGTGCGACATGAGACCTGGCCGTTAGGGGGTTCATTTAGGCGTGAAAGAGGACGAGGGTCCGAATAAGGGGTACACAAAGCATGGAATATGGAGTGATGGTTTGTCCGAACAGAATCCAACACTTAGGTAGTTACACCACCATGGTGGGAGCACACCAGATGGCCACATCGGTCTGATCATGGATCATTCCTTCTTTGGGACAGGGCCTCTCTGAAGAGGGGATCTTTCACTTCCCAGTGGGATCTTGGGCCACCCTGAACTTGTTCAGGGTAGAACCGCAGTTTAGTGTCATGCATTCAGGACACATAGACTTCTGTATTTTAATGTCATATGATAGGACATGGAGAAAAAGGAAAGATCCTAGGGAGAAAGTGGTGCGGTAGATATGAAACCGATGTGAATGAGGACTTGGAGTCCAAATAACACCACGTATCCCCAGAGGAAACTCTTCAGGTCGAGGGACAAAGAGTGAGGATTGGGCTAGGCCCGAAGCAGAGTGGCTGGGCGTTCCTACGTACCCCATGAGGATGGGAATCAATCCATACATAGTTCTGGAGGCGTAGTTTAGCATCATGTGGGACGATGAAAAGCCTGGCTGTGTTGGTACACATCCTACCAAAACTACTAAGCCCACGTGAGTCGTGCTCGGTGTGAGAAACAAGCAGTCGTGGTGGGAATTTCCCGACAAAAAGGGGCTGGTTAGGGCAAGGGGATGCTCGGTGAATACCATCCCAATGAAACTAACATGTTCATTTAGCGCAACTAGTGCGCGAAGAGAAAGAGATGAGTATGATGGAATTCCCCTTGAACATGAGGAAGTGGAAATGTGTGAATCATAGCTCTCACGATTCAGATCACGATGATGGCGGCATGACGATGGAGGATAATTGCTGACCATGTTCGCAACACATCATCCCGTCGTGTTAGCCTAGAATGGGACAAACAAATGAGGGTTGACCGTTGACCATGTTCGAAACACGGGACCATGTCACAAATGTTGTCAAATATCCGTAGGGACGTTGGCCCGAAACGATTGGAGGGCCCTTAGGTCCAGCATTCATGGAGAGCCCTTAAGCCTAGTATCCATGTCGTGCGAGGGTCCTTTTGGATGTGGAGGAGGATGAGGATCCAAGTAGCGAGCTCACGAAGCTTGGTCACGGGATGAGGGGAATGTCCCCATGAAAATCCCACACTTCGGACTCTTTGAAAAAACACATCTGAATATGACAACGAGACGTATTAGATAGAGGGATAAAATTCATTTCCCATGGGGAGATCATAGTTCAGGGTCGTAGAATTCGGACCATGGATGGGTAAGGGGAGCAGGGGATACATGGCAAGGTGGTTACAAAACCTGATGTGAATGAGGACCTAAGCCCTACTTGCCATGCATTCTCTGGGGAAATACATGAGTCAAAGGACTGAACACAAAGGTTAGGCTGGCCCCGTGGGGAAGTGCCCGGGCGCTCCTATGTACCTTATAAGATTGAGAATCAAGCCATACGTAGTTCTGAAGGATGACACGGTAAGGTACCAGTGCCAGGGAAAAAAGGGGAAGTGCGTCTGTGGCCCTTGCACTAAAAGAAGCGTAATTTGATAAGTCTTGTTTGTTCTTTAAGGTCAATGGTTTTTTTTGTGAAGCGACAGGCCTAGAGTAGTAGGTCGTGGTGTTGCCACAAGGATCAAGCCGTGATGGGCGTTTACAAATGGCATGGCACGGGACCAATACCCAACGTGATGTCCTCTACAACGAGGTCATCACAATGCAGTTCCATTTTTCGTCGTGCGACCAGGACGATAATGTCACAGTTTAGGGTCATATGATAGGACCTTGCATGCATTTTATCATCTTGTAGCGCAGACGTAGCAGAGACGATGCTAGGCGGGAAATGTACACAGTGTCATAAAACACAATTGACGGAGACATGATCCCACATCAAATTTGTATGCCAATCGAAGAGGGAGACCATGGGCCGAGGGGCCTATATAGAGGTAAGAGGTGAAACAGGGGGGAAGACGGGTTCCCCAAATGGGTTATACCCGATGAAAGTGCGTCCGGGTGGTCCTACGTATCCCATGAAGATGGGAATCAAGCCACACGTAGTTATAAAGGGTGCCTTTTAATGTCATGCTGGACAAGGAATAGGAGGGATAACTCTCAGAACGAGGGTGTGCGTGGTGCAACCATTGTAAACATAATGTGAATGAGGACATAATCCCGCACTACGCCACGCGGTCCCGTAGTCGGGGTCCCGATGGCAGGACCCAAGAAGCGAATTAGCTGACCTCAAGCTGGGCCCAGAGGCAAGGGGTCTGGGCATTCCCATGTATCTTATCAAGATAGGAGTCAATCTGAATATAGTTCCAAATGGGAATCTTTGTTTATCGTCTTAGAGCTCGGACCATGGATGGTGACAACTTCTCGAGTAAGCATAGATGTCAACTCGATCCCTAAGCCCACGTGAGCTAATCTCGGTGTGGGAAACAAGGGGGTATCCTCATCGCAATACATTGGGTGAGTCAAATGGGAGTTGGTAGAGAGCCCCGAAGGACACCTTTGACCCGGCTTGTTTCCCCAACATGCAGACGTTCACGGAGGAAAAGTACCAGGAGTTTCAAAACTCTACTTGTACACGATGAAGTGATGAAGGGTGTGAATTGTGCACTCGACATTTTTGGCCTAATGGGTTGGAATAGAGAGAGACGAAAACTATTAACCATGGTGGAAACACAGCTTCCATATCGCCTTAGCCTGAGGTGGGAACAGCAAACGAGAATCGACCGCTGACCATATTCGCAAAACGGGATTTTATTGATTTCTTGTCCAAAACCCTCAGGTGCGTTGGCCCATAACGGTAGGAGAGCCCTTGGGCGTATTATCCAGGCCGTTCTTGGGGGTCCCTCTGGGTGTGAAGGATGATAAAAGCCCTAATGTAGGGATACACAAAGCCTAGAAAGCGGGTGCGGACGTGTCCGAGTAAAGCTCGGCATTCCAGGTAATGAACTAGAGTACTCCCAGGAACATCGGTGGACTGCCGCAAAGGGATCGACGAAATAGCTCAGTAGGGAGAGGTACATGGAGGTCATTACGAGACCGACGCGAATGAGGACATAATCCCACACCACTCCATATAATCCTCTCGTGAAGGAAGGGTAGGCCAAGTGGCCAAGATTGGATGAAGATTCCTAAGGGATGGGGCTGGACCCAAATCCTAGACATTCGGGTGGTCCTACGTATCCCATTAGGATGGGAATCAAGCCACATGTAGTTCTCCAAATGTAGTTTAACGTCATACGGGACGAGGAGGGGAGTAATATACCCCTAAACAAGGGAGGTGTACAGTATGGCGAAGAAGCCGTCGTGAATGAGGAAATAGTCCCACACCACACTATACACTCCTATAAGGGAGGACCTGGGCCATTGCCCAGAAAGGACAAGGGGCCTGATGGTTAGGCATTGGTCATGAAGGCCTGACCTGCTTGTATTTTAATGTCTTGCAGTGAGGACGAGGGTTAGGGACCCGAGGAGGCCAAGGGGCCTGAGGCTGGGCCTCATAAAGGGAGGGCGTACGACATGGTACATGATCCCAACATGAATGAGGACGTAGTCCTACACCACACCGTACACCCCAGTTAAGAGATTACATGGAGGGGCCCGAGAAGGCCAAGGGGCCTAAGGTCAGGCATCAGTCAGGAAGGGCTGACGGGTCTGCAGTTTAACGTCTTACATGAGGACGAGGGTCGGGGACCCGAGGAGGCCAAGGGGCCTGAGGCTGGGCCTCGTAATGGTAGGGCGTATGGCATGGTACATGATCCCGACGTGAATGAGGACGTAGTCCTACACCACACCGTACACCCCTATGGGGAATCAGGGGGGTCGGCCAAATTGCTAGCACCAACCAGGGGGAAGTTTGTCACCTCAGGATGGGGCAGAATGAATCACTGCACTCGATGTCTGGGACATCTCGGGGTGGACCCGAAGATCCGGGACATTGTTGAACATGTTCGAAACACAACGTTTCTATGGTGAACCGATATGGGAGCAACAAATGAGCGTCGACAGCTGACCAAATTTGCAACACGGGACTTGTATCAGCTTTTTTCTTGAAAACCATCGGGGGCGTTGCCCCGTATTGACCCGAGGGGAAGATTTTGGATTTTGGGCTGGGCCAACAGACAAGATGTCAGGGCGTTACTACGTATCTCATGAGGATGAGAATCAAGGAATACGTTGTTCTTGAAGGCCATGCAGTTTAGCGTCGTGCGGTGAGGACGTGGGAGGATAGAAGAATGGGAGTGGGCAGGTGGTGTGACCCTTACAATACATGAGCGAGCGGGGTTGTATGAGCGGGGCAAAGGAAGCCTACTCCCTGCTACACAAAGGTCCTCCATGGAAACTACCCCCATGGGGGATAGTGGATGAGAAATTCTTGGGGCTGGGCTCAAGACAAGGTGTCCGAGCGTTCCTACGTATCCCATAGAGATGGGAATCAAGCCGCACGTAGTTCTTGACATGCAGTTTAATGTCATGCGGGACGAGGAGCATCTCATTTGGGGATATGTAAGGTACGACAAGTAATCTGATGTGAATGAGGACGTAGTCCTACACCATACCGTACAATCCCGCAAGAGGGTAGATCGGGGAAAAGCAGGGGGCCTGGGGCTGGACCGTGGTCAGGGAGACCTGACCAGCCTACTGTTTAACGTCTCGCGGTGAAGACGGGGGCCTGGGGTCCGAGGAGGCCAAGGGGCCTGAGGCTGAGCCTCGGTCAGGAAGGCCTAACTGGCTTGCAGTTTAACGTCTTGCAGTAAGGACGGGGGGCCAGGGGCCCAAGGAGCCCAAGTGGCCTGAGGCTGAGCCTCGGTCATGAAAGGCCTGACTGGCTGGCAGTTTAATGTCTTGCCGTAAGGATGGTGGTCCAGGGGCCCAAGAAGGCCAAGGGTCCTGAGGCTGAGCCTCGGACAGGAAGGCCTGACTGGCTTGCAGTTTAATTTCTTGCAGTAAGGATGGGGATGCAGTTTAACATCGTGCAAGACCATCTTGCAGTTTAGGGTCATGTAGGACCCTTTTTCCCTAGGCAAAGTATCGCTTGAGGAATTTGGCATTGGTGGGAGGGGTTATACGCTCTCCATCTGTGGTCACCAAGGAGTATGCTCCATTGGGATAAACCTTATGGATGATATAAGGCCCTTCCCATTTGGGTTCTAATTTTGGCGGCTTCCTACCGGGAATCATTGGCACTCGAAGGGACAGTACCAGGTCGCCCTGTAGAAAAGAACGGAGAAGAACCATCTTGTCGAAGGCCCTCGCTATCTTGTCCTGATTCCGTTCTAGATTGTGTAGGGAACGAAGCCGGTTCTCGTCCAGTGCTTCCAATTTAGCTAGACGGATCTCGGATACCTCATGTATTGTCTGGTGATCATAAACTACAGAGCGTAGTGATGGCAGGTAGATCTCAATGGGTAGGACGGCCTCAGCTCCATACACCAGGGTATATGGGGTTACCTGTGTGGAGTTACAAGTCGTCGTCTTCTAAGCCCAGAGGGAATTGGGGAGCTTGTCCGCCAAACTTTTTTTTTTCTGACCAACTATCTTCTGCAGAATGTTAGAGAGGGTCTTATTGAACGCCTCGATCTATCCATTCGCTTGCGCATGGTAGCAGGAGGTATGGTTCGAACAGATGTCGTACTTGGCGTACAATTTCATTAATTCAGTTTCTCGGAAGTTGGTGCCTTTATCGGTGAGGACGGCGTGAGGGACCCCAAACCGGTAGATAATGTTAGAGCTCACAATGTCAGAGATGGAACAGGCCTTGACCTCCTTATGTGGAACTACCTCTGCCCACTTGGAGAAGAAATCTATAGCAGTCAGGATGAACCTACCCTGGCGGGCTGTTGCCGGTGGATACGGTCCCACTACATCAAGCCCCTATACTGCAAATGGCCAAGAGTACTTGGTGGGGTGGAGGGGCACCGGCGGCCGATGCATGAAGTTGGCATGAACTTGGCACGCGTGGCATCTCTTGGCATACCAAATACAATCGTGGATCATAGAGGGCCAAATGTATCCTAACCTCCGGATTTGATGGAACAGCTTCGGCCCACCTTGATGGACGCCACAGGAATCGGTGTGAACCTCTTGCATAACTTGAGGTATCTCTACTCCTTGGATGCAACAGAGGAGGACACCATCGAAGCTTCGCTTATAAAGGATCTTCTAAAGACTGGGGCCGCTCTGGAGGGTAAATTGCAGCACACGACGTCAGATTCACTTGCGCTCGGCCCGGTCATCCGAGAGGCGACCATTTTGGAGATACTCGACAAAAGGTGCCCTCCATTCGAGAGTGGCTTCAATCACTGCGTCTAACGAACCCGGGACCCTTGATGTAGAGGGTCCGGCAGTGAGATGACTTACCCGCAGGCCATCATTGTAATCATGGGTGACGGGGGCAATGACTCTCCGGTGTGCCACATGTATGGTCAAATCATCTTGCTCGGGTTCTGCGAGCGACGCGGCTAAACCAGCCAGGGCGTCTTCTTGGCCGTTCTGCGACCGTTGGACATGGGTAACCTCTGTTTGAGAAGAGAATTGGGCCATTAGGTGGAGGGTGTACTCCAGCAACGGTGCATGCTCCGGATTCCTGATGACGTAGTCGCCATTAACCTATTTGATTACCAGCTCGGAATCGCCCTTTACATGTAGATGGGGCACATGGATCTCAAGGGCCAACTTGAGGCCGGTGATGAGAGCCTGATACTCTGCCTCGTTGTTCGTACAACCTTCTGACAACAGGAACAAGTATGGCAGGACGACCTGTGCTGGGGTAATGAAGACAATACCCAGGCCCACTCTATTGAGCTTGGGATCATTGAGCCTCCTACCGGTGGGGCTCCGGGAGGCGCTGTCCAAATGCATTTTCCAACACGGGACCTCATGATCAACCGAGAGGATCGTCTCGTCCGGGAAATCCAGGTCCAGGGAATGATCCACAGAGGATGGATGGGCAGCTATAAAGTCTTCCAACGCCTGTCCCTTAATGGCCTTCTGAGGTACGAACCTAATATCAAACTACTGGAGAATCACTGCCCACCGTGCTAGTCGGCCAGTCAGCATGGGGTGGTTCAGGATGTACTTTAGGGGGTCCACCCGGGAGACCAATTACACCTCATGATGCTGCAGGTAATGTCACAACTTTTGCACGGCGTATATGAGCGCAAGGCAGCTCTTTTCGATGGGGGAGAATCTGACCTCCGTATCGACAAGCATGCGGCTGAGATAGTAGAGACTATTCTCAGTACCCTCGTTAATCTTCTCGGCGAGCAGCGCACCAAGGGATCTCTCCAGGGCGGTCACATAAAGGACCATCGGCTTTCCGGAGACGGGTGGCATCAAGGCCAGTGGTTGGAGCAGATACTGCTTGATTTCCTCGAAGGCGGTCCGACACTCCTCATCCCATTCCTAGGCGGCGCCCTTCTTCATGTGCCTGGAAAAGGGCTTACACTTGCCGGCCAGATTCGCGATGAATCGGCGTATATAGGCTATGTGGCCTTGAAGGCCTCGAAGCTCCCGAATGTTGCTCGGGGGAGGCATTTGTCTGATGGACTTGATCTTCTCTGGGTCGATCTTGATACCTTGGTATCTGACAACAATGCCCAAAAACATTCTGGAGGTTACCCCGAAGGCACACTTCAGCGGGTTCATCTTCAGGTGACGGGAACAGAGGAAACCGAACACTTTCTCTAGGTCTTTGAGATGGTCCTGGCACTGACATGATTTGACTACGAGGTCATCTACATAGCATTCCACCAATGTCCCGAGGATCGGTTTGAATATGCGATGCATGGCCCTCTGATAAGTGGCACCAGCATTTTTCAAACCGAATGGCATAACCTGGTAGCAAAAGGTACCCTGTGGATCCCTGAAGGTAGTGGACTCCACTTCTTCGGGGACCATCCGGCTCTGGTTGTACCTGGAATACCCATCCATGAAAGAGAGATCCTGGAACCCGGCAGTGGCTTCATTCAATAATTCTGTCACCGGGAGTGGGAAGTCATCCTTTGGGAAGTGGAGATTAAGATTGCGGAAGTCGATACAGATTATGATATGCCCATTCTTCTTCCTGACTGGCACAATGTTGGAAAGCCACTTGGGGTACTGGACCTCCTTAACGAAGTTGGCATTGATTAGCTTGTCAACTTCGGCCTCAACCATAGAACCATGAGAAGGGTGAATCTTCCTGGGAGGCTACTTAAACCCACGATGTTTTGCCGGGAGGCCCAGACGGTGAACGGCCACCTGGGGATCTAGCCCTGGCATCTCGTTGTAACTCTAGGAAAACACATCACGGTGCTGTTTGAGGAAGTCTTCGTACTGCTGCCACTCCTCGAGGGACATTGATGCACAGATCAATGTGGGTCTCGGATCTGCCTTGCTGCCAAGGTTCACCTGTACCAGTTCATCAACTGTGGTAGAGACGCCTTCTTCAAAGGCGGGGGGAGCGTCCTCCAGGTCTTCCTCCCCACCCGTGGGGGGACTTCCCGCGACGGAAGATACATCTGGGATATCAAGATCCGAGGCGCAGCTAGTACCGGCTCGGACAACAATGGTCATCATATCAGGAGAGTCACTTTCCATTGAGACCATAGAAATGAAGGCAGTCAACCCTATCCCATCTGGCCTTCGGCCTATGTGGCCCCGTTTGATGATATCAAAGTAGTGGTGGCGTGTCGTTCGGAGTTTGTGGATTCCAGCCCGGCAGAAGAGACACGTATGGCACACCGCTATTGTCATCAGCTTGACGTCCCGGTACTGTACAGGGGTAGGAGGTTCGGGGATCACCTGAGCCTGGTTGATGTAGGAGTACGAGGTGATTTTTCGTCGTCATTTGGACATGGAAACATGCCTTCCTTGCGCACCCGAAACAACAAAACATTGCCCCATGTCGGGGGTCGTGGCCTCCAACCGGTGGATCAGGAGGATGTAGGCGTCATCCATGCTTGCCCAGGGATCACTTGTGACCGGGGCGGGTTCATCCTCGCTTACTAGGATCTATTTATCCTTATTTTTGAAATAACCCGCATCCAGGTAGCGGGTCTCACAAGAAGCGAAAGGGGACTCATCTACTTGGAGCATTCCTACTCGACCGTTGAGTGAGTACTTGAGGCACTGGTGATACGACGAAGGGACCGCCGCGTACAGATGGAGCCATGGCCTACCCATCAACGCATTGTAGGTGGTGTCCTGAGAGACAACCATGAACTCGGTGCTGGAAATTAAGCCACCAAACTGAGTATTCATGCGGATCTTGCTGACAGGGGTTTGCTCGGTCCTGTCGTACCCCTGGATCCTAAGGTCAGAGGGAGTTAAATCACCTTCAGATAGACAAAGCATTCACAATGTCCGGGTCGGAATTAGATTGATTCCGGAACCCGTGTCAACGAGGCAGTGGCGGACTTCCACGCCATTGAAGTGGCTAGTGATGTACAGCCGGTGAATGTGCCCTTGTACAGGAGGGTCCTCATCTTTGCCGGAGAACGAGATAACCGCCTGACATTCAGCATTTTCAATCGTCTCGGTATGGAAGGCTTCTGCAGCTGCTACCTCCGTCTCAAACAGTAGGGTGCTACTTAGGGCCTCGGCAAGTGCCTCACGTAGTTCAGATATCAAGCGAAGGGCCTCAGGGATGGAGAGCCTCGCCAAAATGCTGGCTAGGTGCTTTAGGACATCATAATTTGGTGCCAAACGCGAAGCTCTGCTTGCAAGAGGTCGCTTGGCACTTGGAGGCACAACGGGCCCTGTCGGTTGAACCGGCGATCGGCTAGTACTGGGTACATCCTGCTACCTACTAGATGAAGCCGGGAGAAAAGTCTCTGGACTAGGACTGGACAGCGGAGGCTGGCCTGTAGCCAGGCGAGACTGACTGAGATACGAACGAGGCAGCTCTCCCCGATCCAGTTGCACGAACGGCGGCGGATGTAGAGCCGAGGGCGTTAGATGGGATTGCGCGTGCTGAGATCTGTGCTGAGCCTGCTGCCTGGTCTCAGTAGCGTGCACGGCTTGGCTAAAAGTGCCTTCTGACATACCTCGATGACCGGCGCGGTTGCGATTCCGCTGACGTTGACGTCGGCTGGTAATGTTGGGGAGGTCTGCCTGGCGTTGCCCCTCGTCAGGGGTCATATAGGGCTTTACCAGCTCCACGGTGTTAACCGAAGCATACCCTTGGCGGTCGCTCGAGGAGTCATCCACCGCTGGGCGGATTCGGGGGGAATCCCCGTTTCATGGGGAATAAAGTCACCGAGAGTGCGGGATGACGATGACACCAGCGGTGCGCGCTGATTCTTCTTGCGTAGCCGCTGCTTGCCCTTTTGGGAAGAGGTCGACTGTGAAGACGACGCGGAGGCACCGGCTACCTCTTCTGAAGGTTCCGGCTGCTTCAGGCGCACCCAGATAATACCTTGGGCATGGACGATGGTTTTTCGAGCCATCCAGTCATCGTATTTCTGGGATCCGCAGCTGGGGACCTGCTGCCACTCGCCTTCACTGTTGCTGCCGATCCCTGATCCTACAAAGACACCTGCCACTTGTGCTGTTGTCGGGCCCAACTTGACTATATTGTTATTGACCTGGTCTTGAATCCAGTCTTTAAAAACATAGCATTGCTTGAGGGTGTTCCGCAGAATCTGATGATAAGGGCATTAGTTGGGGTGATCGGTGAGATTTGCCTCTGCCGGCCTTCTGCACTCGGGCAGGCGCACGATCCCTTGCTCTAGAGCACTTCGGAATAGCCAGGGACCTGATTATTGTTAAACAAATAAGTCTAGTGCCTTATTTCCAGATAGGGTGCCCTGGGTGCCTGGCCCTGATGAGGGGCCTGCCGAGGAGGCGGTGCCTGATTGTCTTGCCTAGGTGGTGGTGGCGCATTGCGCGGGGGAACCTGTCGGTTCTGAGGTGGTCGCTGCTGGGCAGGAGCCTGTGCTTGAGGTGGAGGACCTCTGCGGGGTTGTGGGGGTGGTGCTGCCGACAGTAACTCCAGCTGCCTCGGGGATTCTATTTGGGCCACCGCGGCTGGTTCGGCCCTGGCAGTCCTCCTGGCTGGGATCATAGGGGGCAACAATCGTGCCTGACTAGCCTGTTGCAGGGCTTCCTCAAGGTGCTGAGCATTGTCTGAGAAATCTATGAACCCTCCAGGGTAGTTCTGGGTAATTAGGGAGGGTACCAGCTCTATCTTGACGTTCCCCACACACATCGTCAGTAATTGCTCCTAATTCAGTGGCATATCGAGGGAATACAAATGTCCCTTCCACTGGGCGATGAAATCTGCAACCCGCTCATCAGGCCTTCGCTTGCACTTGAAGAGGTCTGCAATGCTGGTCTTCTACGTGGTGGAGATGAACTGGTACAAGAATTGCTGGCGAAGATCCTCCCAACTGGTCACTGATCCGATAGGGAGCTGGCTGTACCAGACAAATACCGGACCATCCAATGTCTGTACAAAACATCAGAGTTTGGCGGCTTCTTACTAAGCAGGGGTCCCCAGCATGGGGCCACACCTGGAAGAAAAATGTGCCAAGTGCTGTGACGGGTCCCCTATCCCGTTGAAGGGCGAGAAAGTGGGGTTCCCAAAACCCTAAGGTGCAGGCATATCATCCACCCACGCGGGATAAGGCTTGCCACCCGGTGGGACCGCCACCTGCCGCGTTTCTAGCACTTCGAGGCGGGCTGTGAGTGCCACAATAAGATCATCTGGATGGGATTCCCTGTATTGACTGGGATCCCTAACCACAAGTGCATTTCCAGGTTCTTCAACACAGTAGACGACTTCGGCCACTCGTGGGTCAACTGGCTGGACGACCTGCGGGGCGACTGGGGGAACCCGGACTGAATTCATCAGATTGCCACGTAGATGGGAGGGATTTGGCGAGACGTATCGCGCCCTATTGCCATATGTTCCGGCTTCTGCCCTGTCTGCGGCAGTAGCATGATCAGGGTTGCCCGGAGGCATCTCACATGGGGGAAATTGTTCCTGCCCCTGCTGCCCAGGCCTGGGATCACCATAGTCGGGTCGCCGCTCTATGGCGCGCTCAACCAAGAGTTCATCAAGCAGCCTCTTCTACTCAGTAAGCTGTTGGCGTAACATGGCTTCTTAGGATCCTCATCTGTTTTCTGCACATAGGCGGACGGGTCAGAGTGCTTGATAGTTCCGATGTGCTCCTTACCCTTGTTGATGTTTCAACCGAGTAACAGTGATTTAGTGGGTACTGGGAGGCCTAGCAGGTTCCTCTGCGTACGGTTAACTCTCCCTGATGGGTCCAGCAGTGGCAGTACGCCCTTGGGGGGTAAGTCTCCATAAAGGAATTCAAGCTCATCTTCCTTGTACACGACGTCGGCCATGTGGACCGCGACTCCTCTCGAGGGCATGTCCTCGATATCACATAATGAATCGGGCTGCCATCGGATAGGGTCAAAGAGGAGAGCGGCATAGTTTCCCCAACCATGAACTTGCACATGGGGGGTGGCTTCTCTGACGATCCTGCGGAGTGATTTAAAACTCTGAAAGAATTTTCGGTGAAGGGTGCTATGGCAGCCTGGCGACTCAGGGTGCTGGGCCACAAGGAGTGTGGCCGCATCGATCAGGCAGCACTGCTCGCCGATTTCATCAAAGTGCTCTCGACTGCTGGGGAACACCACCCGTTCATAACGGAGGCGTAAGTGTGTCTCCCATAGGGTTCGACAAAAGCACCCCACTTATTCAAGGGTAAGAGACTTTGGTACGCGAAAATTCAACGCCGCCGTCGGCCAGAATTTTTCCGGGAAGTAATCCGCTGCGAGGATACTCCAGAAGCTCCTGGGCTCGAACTCGGGGTCTGGACCTATGTTTCCCCACTCATCAACCGGGGGCGGATGAGGGACTGGAAGCGGTACCGAGGCAGACCTCTGGGATGGTAAGATCGGCGACGGAGAATACGGCGAACGAGCTGACTGGCCACCGAATTCTGAGCCATCCTGCGAAGAGAAAGGTGACTGGGCCACAATGTCACGGTACGATGGTCTGATAGCCACATCTTCTGGCACAAGAGTCGCGGATACAGGTGACCGGTCATGTCGTCGTTCTACCACTGCTGGCCCACAAAACAACTCTTTGTGATCTCTGGTAGAGCTAAAAGGCGCTTCTGGTGATGATGGCGATGACTGTGCGGTCAAGACCTACAGAATTCCCAAGATTTCTTCCTCCTGGATGTACCTGAGGAGAGAGACGAGAATCTGGTGGACCTCATATTCCGGGAGAATGAGGCTAACGCGTCTGGTTCCTACCCCAGTCCTTAATACAGAGGAGCGGGGATAAGGTTCCATCGCTGAATCGCATTCCGCATCAGAGTCGGAGAAGTGGGTGGGTTTGATCTCCACCCGAGCATTCTTAGGACTCTTCTTGTGGCGGCTAAGACTTGCTCTCCTGCCTTGGGGTGGCTCTTCGGGACAGGGTTGATCCCTAACATGTAGTCTCGGGGCGGCGCTGGCACCATGGCGGAGAGGGCCCCCACTCGGGATGGCCGAGGTGCGAGGGGCACCGGGGCAAATGTCGAAGGGTACATGGGGAGGACCTCCATGAATAGCACCCATGTAGGCGGGGCCTCTGTTGGAATGGGCAGGAGCATGGGGAGGACCTCCATGGTCGCTGTGGACAGAGTGAGGATGTCCTTCATTCCTCGAGTTTCTTGGGCGAGGTGGACCTTCGCCGGTTGCAGAGAGGACGTAGGGAGGTCCCCCACGTTGGAGAAGGACCGGAGGGACGACTCCTTCAGATCGGGGGTCAAGGGCAGGAGGATGGACTCCATACCCTGTATAGTGGGCATGGGAAAGATTTCCGCACTGAGCGTCACTGCCACGGGGCAGGTCTCCCTTCAAGATGGGGGTAGCACGAGGCATGCGTCCATGACGATCTTCGGAGCGGGGAAGGCCCACACTCTGTGGAGTAGTGGCATGGGGAGGACCTCCGTACGGGGTGACATCACCGTGGGTTAGTTCGCGGCGATCACCACTTGGGCCTGCAACCCGGAGAGTCAACCCAGCCTGCCCGTGGGGTGGTTGGGGTCTCGATCCTGGTTGGGTAAAATAGTGCCCCTGCTCAGTGTATGCGGGGGATTCATAACGCACATCGGCGGTGGCTCGGGCCACTGTAGCTGTCGATGTCGACGCGCCTGGGTGAGCGTCCTCGGCCCGGGCCCGGCGTTGACATCGGGTCAGGTGAGCTGGTACAGGTGGTACAGGGGCATGGCCTGCCTGCTCTTCCTGCGGAGCCGGACGGCGGCGCTGCTGCAGCCAGGCGGGATCTCTCGCCTGGAGCCATTGGATCGGGACCTTGAGCAGGCTGAGCTGGATGGCGCCCGCCTCATCAGTGTAAGGCGAGGAGTCTTCAAGGCGTTCCGGAGACAGGCTCCCGAAACAGTTGAACGTTTGGGTGGGTAGAAGGGGCTCCCTGCGTGGCCTGTTAGGGCGGCGTTGGCGGCGGGGCCTGGACGCCTCCATGTCCAGGCATTCCATATCCCTGGTTGGGATGACCCCTTCCTCCTCATACCTACGCACAAGGTTGTTGATCACCCTTCGCTGGATGACCTCTGAGGGGGAAAGGGGACGTGGGTTCCCCGTATTCTGTGATGTGGCAGCCGTTGTGGTAGTAAAAGAACCATGTGTGGTGGCTGTGGCGATGTTGCCCCTGCCCCTGCATAGGCTAGAGGGCGGTGATTGCGTCTTTGTAACAGCAACCTGGTTTCTGAGAAATGAAGGGAACAACTCATCAGCACTGAGAGGGAAAAGTATTGACAACCAGTGCCCCAACGTCCTTCCATTCTCCACTTCTGTAAGAAGGATCCATGCCAACACACTGCAGAGTGGAGTGCCTCATGTTCTACTGCCCCGACTTCCGGTGAGTTTCACGATAGGCCCGCTATTTGTTTTGCGGGACCAGGCGCCGGATATCTGGATCCGGTGACACGTCAATCTACTGGTGTCTCGAACGCTACTAATCTCCATATTGAGGAGAATACTTTCACGTAGGGTTCACCATTTCTGTTTCTGACACTTTCGCCGGGGCGCGCGCGCATCCGTCTGTCCGCGGAGGAGGACGCGCGGCTTTGTTGCCCCGCATTCCCACTTTCCAAAGGCGGGCGACATTCATTCCTTGTTCAGGTACGTCTACTCCTTGATCTAAATGGGATGATTGGATGTCGGTTATTCCTTCCATGGATTCCTCCTCGAAACTCGTCACCTAGTCCGGGTCTCCCGCATAGATTTCATACATAGTTCGTGAAACTCTTCCCAGTTCCATGTTTCCATGGACACCGGTTAATTACACTGCTTCTGTCGGGACATTCCAAAGGGTCTGGTCAGGGCAGCAACCTTCAGTCGGGGGATTAGTCACGTTGAGGCATCATTAGCGTGTCTGGTTGCTGGGGAACCTTGCATGTCTAGATGTTATCCCTGGTCACAGGGCTTCTCGAGGGCGTGGAAGCCCGAGGCATCCCACATCGAGCGCGGGGAATTATATGTCGTAGACACATATCTGAGGTTTTCCTCAGCTTCCCGTGTTTAACACAGGGTACGCCGCGAGATTAACGTCTAGCGGAGATGGATCCACACAACCAGAGAATTAGCTAGGATAGATCGGATTGAGGGATTTCCCTTGAAGGGATGCCGATACCGGGGGCCAGCCCATGGGCGGCTGTGAAGAAGAGCATACCGACATGGTCTCACCGAGACATGAAGGTCCGGGCGAGAATCAAGATGTGTGATAGGTGGATGAATGGAGTAGAGGGGGAATGAAATGGGACCATCGCAGGGGGGCGACAGTGATGTTGGGCTTGATCCTTGAAGAGGCTTCCTACATATCCCCGTGGCAGGGAATCAAAGTCCGCGTAGTTCGGGATAGCATCGGTGAACCAACGTGAAGGTGGACCTTGGTCCGATGGACGTCGTCAGTGAACCAACGTGAATGTGGACCTTGGTTCAATAGGCATCGTCAGTGTACCGATGTGAAGGTGAACCTTCGTCCGATGGATGGTGAGCTTGAACCTATGGAAGGCTTCCTATGTACCATTCCTTGACACGGATCAAAGACCTCATTGTTCAGGTTTTCATCGGTGAACCGACGTGAAAGTAGACCCGTGGGTCCACTAGTGGTGGGCTTGAACCTTAGGAAGGTTTCCTACGTGCCATGCCTTGACATGGATCAAATTCCACGTAGTTCAAAGTTGATGGAATACAGTTTAACGTCATGTGGGACGATATTGAACCCTGAAGTGAATAAACGACGGGCGGTGGGTGTCGGTGAACCGACGTAAACGAGGGACCTTGGTCTGATGGGAGATGGGCTTGAACCTCTGGGAGGATTCCTACGTACCATGCCTTGACATGGATCAAATTCCTCATAGTTCGGATTTGGGAGATGGGCTTGAACCTCTTGGAGGATTCCTATGTACCATGCCTTGACACGGATCAAAGTCCTCATAGTTCAGGTGGGAATGGGTGTGTAGTTTAATGTCATGAAGGACAAGGGGGGCATACAGTTTAACATCATGCTGGACGAGGGCGAAACTCGACGTGAATTAACGACCGAGCAATTTGTCTTGAACCTCATGGAGGATTCCTACGTACCATGCCTTGGCATGGATCAAAGACCTTATAGTTCGGGGGGATGGGTCGCAACTGCTTACCATTGGACCAGAATGTAGTTTAACGTCATGCTGGACGGGAATGGGACCCGACGTGAATGGATGACAGGTGGGATTGACACTCGTGGAGGCTTCCTACGTACCACACCTTGACATGGATCAAAGACCTCATAGATCAGGTGGGGCTTTGTCGGAGAACCGAGGTGAAAGTGGACCATGGTCCAATGAGTGGTGGGCTTGAACCTCTAGAAGGCTTCCTATGTACCATGTCTTGACAAGGATCAAAGACCTCGTAGTTCAGGTGGGGAATACAGTTTAACGTCATGCGGGACGGGGGTGAACCGACATGAATGAGTTCGAAACGACCGGATGGTGGGTTTGAACTTCGTATAGGCTTCCTACGTACCATGCCTTTACATGGATCAAAGACCTCGTAGTTCGGGTTAGTCACAACGGCATGCCGTCGGACTGGAATTGCAGATTAACATCGTGTTGGTCGTAGTTAGAACTCGACGTGAATTGGATGACGGGTGGGCTTGAACCTCATGGAGGCTTCCTACGTACCACGCCTTGACATGGATCAAAGACCACGTAGTTCATGTGGATGGGGGGTCATTGTCGGTGCTCACTCTAAGCCCACGTGAGTCATGCTCAGTGTGAGAAACAAGAGGTTGCAAGGACCTGATGATCACATCGCGAAGGATGCGTCCGTGACAAGCGAAGATGGGCTTACGTGTTAGGCGGCCCATGGTGTTGGGACTTACTCCAGGATGGAGGCCCTGAGTGCGACAAAGTGCACCGAAAGAGGGATTTGGGACCAAAAAGGTTCATCATTCCCTATCATGCCCTCCACTAACCTTGGTAGTGGGGAAGTACGGAGATGCAGAGGTGCAGTCATCCATTGGGGAACTAGGGTCTCCCTTCTCCCATGAACATACGCCACTCTAGTAAGGAGGATATCATCCCTTGTGGATGGGTGATTCCATTCCTGTGGAGACGAGTGTTGTATAGAATGTTCGAGATGGGGGGACCCTTTGTGAGAGACACGAGGTTGGGTCACAGTTTAACGTCATGTGTTGAGGATGTGGTGCTTGGCAGTTTAACGTCCTGCCGCTCGGACGATATAGGTTCACTCCGCACCCCTAGGACTTACATAACCAGTACCCTCTGGTCCTTGGGGAAGGGAAGGTACCAGTAAGGACATGGTAAAGAGGGGTTGTGGAACGAACCATCAGGGGGTCCACGTTAGCGTGGCTATGTGACGAAGCAATAGCCATTAGTGTGCCTATGCGAAGAAGCGTTAGGCGAAGCAACGCTACGAGTGGTATTGTCAATGGGACTTTGAAATCACATCGTGCAAACCAGGAGGGTCGCACGGGAAGAGGGATCGCTAATCAAAGGAGTGTTATTCGCGATGTGTAGTTCCTTGGCCTTGGCATGGGGAATAGGTGTGAGTGGAAGGTGCTTCGCGAAGTGGAATAGTGTTCGCGGAGCAATGCCTCACGAAGAAGGGGTGTCTCGCGAAGCAGGGTCCTACGAAGCAGTGTGTTTCGCGATGTGGAGCGATCCTGCCTTAGCATAGGGCTCACAGTATGGGTTGGGTGTTTCGCGAAGCATAATGCTCCGCGTTGCCCGGGTTCCCTTGGGAATCCCCTTCAGTCGCGAATGCCCTTGAGCTTTGTGATGGTCTTCCCTCTCGAAAGAGGGGCTCAAAACGAGACAAAGTAGAGGCGTCTCGCAAAGTAGAAATACCTCGCGGAGCACATGATTCCCGGGGAAAAGAGTGCTTCGCGATTCGGGAGAGGAGAAGCCAAAAGGTCGGATTGTCCATCATCGGGACTCAGGGGGAGTCCAGTATTTATAGGGAAGGGGCGCCGTGAAGCAGGACTTGCGCGCCGCCTCAGGTGCTTCGTGGCGCGCTCGCGAACGTCAACGGCGTCCGCGGAGAGTACTGCCTCCGGAGCTTCGCGGAGGCTTGTGAACATCAAATGCGGTCATAGAGAATTACCGCCTCTAGAGCTTCGCGGCGGCTCGCGAACGTCAAATGCGCTCGCGGAGAATTACCGCCTCTAGAGCTTCACGGCGGCTCGTGAATGTCAAATGCGCTTGCGGAGAATTACCGCCTCTGGAGCTTCGCGGCGGCTCGCGAACGTCAAATGCGCTTGCGGAGAATTACCGCCTCTGGAGTTTCACGGCGGCTCGCGAATGCCAAATGCACTCGCGGAGAATTACCGCCTCTGGAGCTTCGCGGCACCACGATGGTCGAGGTGCTTCGTGGCGGGGCTTCACGGTGGTGCTTCGCGTCGGTGCTTCGCGATGCAGCGCGCCCGTCGTCTTTTTTCGTTCCTTTCTTTGGGGCCATATTTTGGCAACAACAAAATAGTTAGGAAAAAGATCACTTAAAAGATTGACATTCTCTTTCTAACAAATTAAAATGTTTATGTAGATTAGGATTTTCCAAAGCATGGAGTTTGGATTAGGAAAAAGTTACATGAATACCAAAAAGCATTTCCAAACATGATTTATAATGAATTGAAGGATTGTGATTTACATGAAGGAATGTCTCAGATGACAGAAGTATGGTGTCTATAGTTTTAGGTCATAAAAATGGGGCAAAATGAAGGCAATTTATAATATGTAGTCAGGTGATGCAAGGTAATTTCATATTTCTTTGAAGACATGGAGAGTGAAATTTGTAAACCATGGCCTTGAAGATTTTTGGATTGATAGAAAGGCAATGAGACAAATATACACTAGTAACTACATTAAAATAAAGATTAATATATATTGTTATTAATGATTGAAAAGGACAAGAGAGACATTAACACAAAAATTACCATTATTTGACAAACACGTTATGGGGGATGTATTATGTAGCCCCGGCATAGGAAAATGATGCATAGATAAATAGTGGAATATTTGAATAAAAGTCCGGTTATGTAGTCAAATATTATGCATGGCCCCCTATGGTCACATAAAACATAGTCTGGAAAAAGAGTTACTAGATTTTAGAAACATGGTCACCATAAATTGAAATAAAGATTAAGAATAATTAAAAATATTGAAGATTAAGACTTTGAAATATGAAAGGGGGTAATGATGAATGCATATGAGAAATATTTTAATCAATATTGGCCTTGATTTTTAAGTCCATTAGAATTATCTTACTCATATGTCAAATTGGTACTATATTGTCTCCGTGATGGGGCTTTTTATGTAGAGAACCCTAAGGAAGACATTCAAATAGATTGTAAATTATATGTGGAAGAGAGGTAAAATGGTATCATGTGACTAGGAATAAGAGCTACAACATAGCATTAAATACATGTATAAATGTGATGAAAATTAATTAAAACATAGTCCTTTTGGTGCTTTTCACTTTAATGTCGTGGATCTAGGACATTGTGTTGTCCAGTTTAGAGTCATGCAGTGAAGACATGAAGTGATTCTAATGTAATAAGGGAATACTATATTTAGAAAAAGAAATAAAACTCAGTTGTCAATACATATCTCATATAGATATGATTGAAGCCATATATAATTCTTTGAACATGTCCATTAATGGTTTTATTCATTCATATTCCAAAAAGGGGGTCATTTTTATTGTGTTAGGGTCCATTATATGATATCTAGGCATCTCTCTTATCTCATATGGATGGGAATCAAGAAAACAGAGTTATTGATCATTCATTCCTGAAACTAATTGAGATTAATGTTGGAGAAGAGGGCATTCAAAATATTCCAAAATAATTCTAATACATAAGACATAATATGGTATTAAGATCAAACCTTGTGTCTTAAAATATAACTTTATGTTGTTCTGTATCGTATACTGGAGGATAAAAGGGAAATAATGTTTTTGTGGATGAGGTTGGGCCCAAGATTATAGATCCATGCATCTCCATGTATCTTATTTAAAATGAGAATGATGTCACATTTTGTTCTTGAAATGATGCCCAATTTCATATTTGATTTGGACCTATAAATTAATGGAACCCATTTTCCTCTAAGGAGTAAAAATGATATTAATTATGATTTCATGTTGAAGCCCTCAACATCAAATAGGGAAGATGTAAATAATATAGTTTAATGTTGATTAATGAAGATAAATGATGTCATATAGTTTAACGTCATTCGAAAAGAACAAAGTTGATATGGATTTTATCATCATATAACTTGGAATCTTATGGTTATATTGTATTTTAATGTCATGTAACATGGACTTGGTGTTGTATAGATTGGTGTCATGATGTGAGGACATAATATAGTGCAGTTATAGAAATATATTCTTTAAAAATATCACATTTGTTAGAGTTAGCTCTCCATCCATTGATATTATGGAATAATCCTTATTTTTGTAGAACATATGTATGGAATATGGTCCTTCACACATTGGATCAAGAATTGGATGATTTATTCCTTTTATAATTTTAGCCCTAAGGACAGATACAAATTTCCCAAGAAGAAATAAATGGGGGAAAACATTCTTTATAAAAGATTCTGCTATAATGTTCTAATAGACATTTAAATAATGAAATGTATTCCATATATTTTTGTCTAATTATTCCAGGTCATAAAATCATTCCTGATAATTTTCATCTATAGATAAGCAATCACAGATTGCGACTTGGAATAAAAGAAATTCAATTTCAATTGGATAACCTTCTTTTGTTTCGTACAGAAATGAATTTGGGGGTTCCTAAGTTGAAGTATGGGAAGTAGTTTCGTATGTCCATAATGCCTGAAAATGCTTATCAGTCATTGATACTAACATTAACCCCCATATTTTGGACAATATATGATAGGGTCGTAATGAAATCCTATATCTGTCTATTGGTTGTTTCATGATAGAAAGATGAATGATTGATTTGTTATTGTTATGTTGATATAACTTTTTTAACTCAACAAAACAGAAATTGGTTCTGTTGTCTATTAATTTAGTATATGGGACACCAAATCTTGTGATGATGTTAGTTTCAAAAAAATTAACAATGATTTTGTATCTGACATCACTGAGAGGTATTTCCCTAGCCCATTTGGGGAGAAATCAATAGCAATAATAAAATACTTTAACTACTAATCCGTATCTATTGGTTAAGGTCAAACTATATCCATTCCCTATATCAAAAATGGGTCAGTGTATTTATCTTAATTGATAAATCATTGGTATGATGAATGAAATTTTCCTGCATGTGGAAGGGATGGAATTTTTTAGTGAAATATGTGCAATACTACATCATTTATAGACAAATATATCTAAGACATTGAATCAGATCCGAAAGCCTATGCCCAGATTGTTGAGCACCAAAAGATCCAACATAAACTTCTTCCATGAAAAATATTGTTTTATCTATATCAATACTCATGAATAGGATTCCATAAACGCCACGCTTCTAAAGGATCATATGTTGATCTAGACCATCATATAGAGTAAAATTGGACAATCATCTTTAGATCTATTTTTTTCAGCTATATATGATGGCTGTAATCTATTTTGGAGGTTTTATAAGTTGTGTGTCATCTATCCCATGGTGTGACCATATGGATTAGATGCAGGTAAAATTTCATTATTATCCTTCATTCTAGTTTTAAGGAATTTATTAACCAGACAATGAAGGGAAATATTGATGATTGTCTCATCCTGATATGGATATTCTTAGGTTGTGGATGCATTATCCAGTGCATCATCATGAGAATTTGGTGATCACAGGAAAAAGGATAGTGTTTCATCTGATGAAAATTCATCCACAAACCCATTGAAGTAAACATAGAATGGGACTATCTCTTCAATTATGATTGCATAATTCCCATTAATTTGATTAATTACTAACTCGAAATCATTTTTCACATTCAGGTGGTTTATATGAACCTATAGCACCATTTCAAGGCATCTAAAAAGATCTTGATATTATTATATATTTTCGGTACCGTCTTCTTAAAATAGGATGGAATATTGAAACAAAACATTTTTAGGGGAATTAAATACAATTACTAACCCAAAATTGTTGATTTTAGGGCTTTCTATTCTAGTCCCTATTATACTTTTGGAGGCACCATAAAAAGAAATTTCCCACATTTGGAGAGTATCTCGAATAGAGAAGACCTATTAATTGATATGTTCAGTATGAAATGATATATCTACTACAGATGGGTGTTCAGTAAGGAAATCTTTTAGATATTGGCCTTTTATTGCCTTTTGAAGCACAAACTAGATATCAAACTATTGCAAAATTTAATGCCACCATTCCAAACTCCATGTAAGCATATGAAAACTATGGATAAATTTGAGCAGGTTATTGTGAGACAACAATTTTACCTCATGATGTTGTAGGTATTGTCTTAATTTTTGAACTGCAAAGATTAATGATAGGTATTACTTCTTGATACTTGAATTTTTAGTATCTTTGTTAATCATAGTTTGACTGAGAGTGTAAAAGCTATTTTAATTCCCAGAATCATTATTTTGGGCAAATAAGGCACCCAATGATTACTCTAAATCTATCACATATAAAATTAGTGGCATTCCATCATCATGTTGCATTTATTCTAGTTGAATCATGCTATATTTCATTTGGGAATCAAATGCCTCTTGTAAGACCTCAATCAATTGATAGGTGACTCCCTTATTCATTAATCTATTGATCGGTAAACACTTCTCTTCCAAATTAGTGATACATTTGAAAATAATGTCCAAGTGTCCATGTAGTGCTCTAAATTATTTAAAACATCAAGGACATGACATGATGATGATTTATTTCATCTTCTCAGGACCAACATTTATTCCATGATAGAGAATATCAAAGATTAGGATCATTATTGAGATTACCCCAAAAGAAAATTCCAAGGGATTCAGGTTCAAAAAATATGTCCGATGTTTATTTAATATGATATCCAAATCAGTTATTATATCATAACGTTTCAGGATTTAACCCCCCGATCATCCACATAACATTCAACAAATTTTCCTAGTAAGGTTTTGACATTATGTTCCATGGAACGTTTGTATGTTTAACATGCATTATTTAGTCCAAATGGAATTACCCTATAAAAAAACTTGAGGATATCTAAAGACTATAGAATCTTCATCCTCTAAGGCCATGTAGATTTTATTGTAACCAGAGTATCCATCTATGAAGGAACATGCTCCATAGGAAGTTGTTGCAACAATTAAATGAACTGTGATCGGGACTAGATTGTTATCTTTAGGAAAATTCCAATTGTGTTCTCTAAAATCAATGTAGACATATATTTTCCAATTCATCTTTCTCACTGGTACTACATTTTCTAGTAATTTGTTATATTTATTCCATGTGAGAATGTTGGCTTTGATAAGATTATCGACTTCAACTTCAATTTTAGAGGCACCATTCAGATGTTTTCTTCTTGTTATATGCTTGAATCCTCAATGTTCTTCTAGAAAACACAATTGATTAATTGTTATATCAATATTATGACTTGGAATTAATATATAGTTCTATGAATATATATCTCAATGTATATATGGAAATGAATTGTACATCTTGTTCTCTTCAAAAATCATGGACTCACTACATAGAGTGGGGAGTGTATCTTCTTCTATACGCAGATTTATTTATCTGAGCTCATCCATAGTGGTAGAGACATATTCCTAAAATTCTAGAGGACTAACCCATAGAGTGTCTTCTATATCTAATTTCATATTATATGTTGAATATAAACATTCAATGCTAGGGGAGGTGTCAGTATTTGAACATCCTAATGAAGAAACAAACAATTCTAACCTTACTGATGATTAAGGGTCTTCCTAGAGCATTTGAGAGGATACGATGTGTTGGGAATAAACATCCTTATATTCCTATAGTTTTCTATATATTTTTATATTATTTTTTTGAATCAGATACATGTTGATGTCGGATGGAGGAACTTTTGTCTTCTCTAGTTAATCATTCACTACTTCTTTGTAAATACACATTTTCCCTCATGCTGTCAGGTTCGATTGTCATATTTTTCCATATGCCAGTCACTTGATGATTTAATAGATTTGTGTTTATCCTTTAAATATAATTTTTAGGAATCACATAATCTATAAAAAAATTGATTTAATGGGTTTTCTGGGATCCTTTCCAAGACATTCATAGCATTTATTATTGTCATCTCTTCTATAACATATCTAGTTTCCTTCATGTTATAATATTCTGCCTCATATATTGGGATTCACAATTTTAGAATGGATAATTGTCACCATAATTATCCCTATTTGACCATTGAAACAGTACATCAAAAATTGGTGGTATGAAGAAGGAATGGTTTCGTGTTTAGTTTTCCAAGGCCTTCCATATAGAATGCTAAATGTTGTGCCCTAACAGACAAACATAAAAACTAAATTAGACTCAAAATCTCCAAACTGATTTTTGAGTGTAATATCTTCTAGTGGTTCATCCTAATTTATTTTATAACCTTCAAATTTTAATTTGGAAGGAGATAAGTCATATTTAGTAAGTCACAATCAACAAAGTGTAAAGATATTATGAGGTTGACTCATGAGACATTATCAATGAAGGATCACCATATGACTATATCATTGATCAGGTTAGATAGATACAAGGGCCAAATGTGTCTTTCTACAACATCTTCTTCATCTTCATCAGTAAATTATATAATAGCATGACATTCTATAGGATCATTTTTATAAGGTAAACCTCAGCAAAATCAACCACGATTTCAAAATCATGAGGACATGAAAATGCCTTAATAAATGATTCTCAAAGACCTTTTAACAGATTCAAGGCTTACAAAATTGAAAAATTAAAAGGTACACGGGCTAGATGATTCAAAACATCATTCTTATGGTCTAAAGGTCTGAATTCTCTAGTAAGGAGATATTGATTTTTAGGTTTCTTGGGTGTTGATACTCCTGATGTAAATGTACCCTATATCAGAGATGTATTTGGAAATACTTCTAGTTTTGCTATATTGGACTGATTAGGTCTATCTAAATGATGATAGAATGATGGTGCAACCTATAATTATTCCTCCAATATAATAATTTTAGGATAGACCCTATCATGTGTGGGAGAAATCTCTTTTTTCTTGTTGAGGCCACTGAAGGGATATCCCAAGAGTTTTCTACGCCTATACAGTTTGAGCAGGGGTAGAGTTAAATATTGGATATTATCATACCTACATCTTCCCATGTATCCTTGACCTTTCTTTATTCCTTTAGCTCTCAATTATAGTAGAAAGAACTATTACTCATCATAACCAGATTCATCTAATGCTTATGTATCTGTTTTGTGGATAATGTTGATAGAACCAATGATCAGTTCTTAATCTGATAACGATTCTTCATGACAATTAATTTCTAGTTATTTTTCATGGGAGGTCGATGCTAGTAATTTTGAAACATATGAAATGAAATATGATAGAGTCAATGAAAACATTGGACATGACATGATCTCATCATTTTTAATACTCTTTTTCCTTCTAATAATGTCTCTTCTTTTAAGACTATCCTTTATAGGATAGATCATTTCGTGGGATGAGAGTGGAAGATGACACCTTCAGTTGTTTCAACTATGTTGATAGAATGTGTGAGTTAATTGGATATGATTCTCATTCCTTAAATGATCACAGTTTTTTTTTTCCTTTTTTTTTTGAATTCTATCAATTCATTTTATTCTTCTAGATCAATAAATGAAACACAATTTAATTTGGCTAACATACATTTTTATTTTACTTTTCTAGTGTCTACTATTTTTTTCTAAAATGAAATTAAAAATTTAATTCTGATTGGGATTTCCAAACATATTTAAATGGTAAAATAATTCATATGATCATTATGTCATTCATTTTTCGGTTTCTTTGTCAATGGAAACAGAAAAAAATTGTTTTCGAGAGCTGAAATGAATTAACAAGTAACATATTCATTATGAAAAAAATGAAAATTTGTTTTTTATCTCATATAATTATGTTCGCATTTGATCTTATTGAATGTATTGATGAGACGTTCATTGTTGTTGACACTCTGAAGGTGGAGCACATTGATTTGATGAAGGTTTTGTAGTGGAAGTATGTACCGATGTATTCTCGATTGTGACTATACAAAACTATTCATTCCCTTTTCTCATTCCCAGGGTTGATGGAATTAAATGAGATTTGTACTTATTTTCCATAATGGAATCCTCCAAATATTATGAAATTAAATCAAGGTCTTGAAACCCTCCCTTGTATTCCAATGGGATCAGTTTTGTTCCTAACTCATCAAACAAATTTTCCACACAAATTGTTAGTAACTCATATTGAGGGAGTGCCATATTAAGTAATATGTTGAAACATTCCATCATGAAATGAAATTTGAATCTCTTCAATTTTTCTTGTTTCCAATTAATATTATAAAAAAATTCTGTCTTCAGTACTATTCATCAAAATTGGATAATAAATTTATTATGGATATATACCCATCTAATAATTGATTGATATTGAAAACTTTTATACCATAAATAAGATGGTCCCTTTAATGAATGAAAAAATTATATGAGCATAACTACTTCTTGTTATTGATGAGTCCCCATCATTTTATCAAAAAGAGAGACGAAATGTGTTAAATGTTTCTAGGGATCTCCCAAACCATTAATTATTGGGAATATACTATTCACAAAATTTGGTGGTGGGGGGGAATCAGATCCACCAATTATATTTAAGCTCTCTTTTCTAGATAAACTAGTGCAAAACATTCTTCCATAACTTTTAATCGAGTTTTTAATCACTCAATTGTGTTCATAGGAATTTATGTGATATCAGAATGAGTTGGGACTCGTACATGTACAACATCTCGAGCATGAATTGGTGAAATGACCCGGAAAACCAATAGAGGTGATGATGCTAGTATTTGTCATTGATAAACCACAAGGACTGTCCTATAAGGATATGTTTGATATTTCCCTAGCTATGAAATGAAAGGTGTGAATTTTGTATCTAAGGTTGTAGTTACATCAAGTCCTCTTTGATATTGAGTTCTTACCAGATGTAAGGGTTGAGGATCTTCCTAGAGAGCATTTCCAGCAGAAAAAATGCTTTAATGTAACTCTATATTGAGTCTTTTAAACTGTTTCATATTATATTCTTATAGCGAAAATATTTCATTAACCAAAAATGAATGAAATTCTCTTGTGGAAAGTGAGATGTGATCATACATTTTTCCTTTCCCCTTTTTTTCCTTATGATTTGGGTGATAGTATGTTACTTGATGGAATAACTAGATTTTGGGTAGTCTAGTAATTTTGGTTATGCGATCCTCCTTCAATTTATTCTATGTTTACCAAATTATTGATAAGAACCCCATATTATGGTTCCCCTAAACTACACAAATATTATATTGGATATTGTACAATGTGGTTAATGAAATTTACTATCACATAAGCAATTGATTGAATTCTGTTAGTATCATTGTAAAATTTTCTCCTTCCATATCATCCAATATACTATGTTATCATATATGAGGAATTCCTAGGAATAGTTTAATGAATGTTAATCAGAATGGAATCATTGGGTAGTTTAGTTTTGTGTTATCTTTGTGGATTATTCCATAATCATGAGAAAACATACGTCTATTGAGGAAGGGATTATAGATCATAAAAATCCCCTAGCCTTGCCATCTAGAGAAGTTCACATACTTCTTCAAACCATCGAACAATTTCTTTTAATTTGTTGGTTGAATTAATCAATCCCCCATACCCATTTTCTAGGGGGATATTGAATATCTATTTATGAGATTCCGAATGTTTTTCTTCTAATTTTGAGAATTAATGTTCTTGAATTGGTTAGACAAATTATCCAACCACCAGTCAATCACCTATTTTAGAAGGCCATTCTGCTACTTCAGAAATGTGTTTCATTTAATTGTTGACAGCCTCTATGTGATGACCTGATTAAGAATCTCATATGATAAATGAAAAAGTATATCAACAGATTGCTTTCATTAGTACTGATTATAAGGAGAGCTACTTGAGCAATGATCGTGTGCATATATTTAATTACAACAATATATGTTGATTGAAGCAAACCATGGGAAATATCATTTCATGAGACCTCTTTTTTCAGGAATTTTTTTATTTTGGATTGCTGTGAAATGCAACATTCTTTGTTCACCCCATTAGCTGATACAAACAATATATTGGGTATAAAAAATTAACTGGTTCATCCACTTTAGTGCATCAAATCATGTTTGCTGAAGGGCCCTCGATTTCTTCTCAAACATTGGATTTCATTAAACGGAGATACATACCTTGTTAATTTGTGATGTAAACCCTTCAATTACATTTATATTAATTTTACATTCATCATATGATAATAATTTTGAATTGAAATGATGAATAGTGTTCAATAATATGAGGTAGACATCATGCATGAAATCTTTTACAATCAAATTTGGAATATTGTGTTGTGATTTTTCCAAGGGACAAATCATGATTATTATTTCACCATTATCCAATTTTTTTCTAATTTTTATCATGACTTCACCATAGTTTTCTAGAGTTATCTCCCATTGGTCTTACCAGAGTGGGAAATTATTATGTGATTTATTTCAATAAATGAAATCATTATATTTTTCGTCATTTATATTAGATTTAAATGACCCATGTGAGGTTTGGAGAATAAGATTTCTCTTATGATTTATTCTCATTGATAATGTTTTTCATCAGTTAATGAAAAATCAATTTACATGACTAGCATTGTGTTGGAAAATGAATTTAGTTTAGAGGGATTTATAATTACTACATTTTCATTTATAGTGTTATCTTGGCAACAAAAAACACTAATGTTGGGAGAAATTTTGTAGAAAATTACATCATGAGGGGACCAACATGGTGGATTACATCAAATAACAAATCCTATTTCTCTTCATTCTTCTGGACAAATGGATGGTTTTTTGGATCTCACTTAATTATATGCTCCCTATATTGAAATAATTTTCATCAATAATGATTTCATGATGACGTGACTAATGGGTAACCTCATAATTACAACTTTTAATCCCATAATTTTGTAATGACATGGTAGGATCTTGATCTGCTATAGATAAATGTCTGAGGGTTTCACGAACTCCAGCATTCTGTGAAGCCAAATCACATATTGGCACTATATTTTCATACTGTGTTGGCAAAAACATATTTTTGGATGCTCTTTTATACATAGGTAGGGTCATTTCCTGGGAGAAGTGGTTGTCAAGGGAAGGTCTATCTACCTACCTTGGAGTTGTTGTCAGAATGAGCTAATTATGTCTATTTAGAACAGGTGTATGTTCATGATCTGGTTGCCCATATGTTATGGTGGATTATTCCCCAAAACAATTATTTAATAGAAAAGTTTTATTTATCAAATCCATGTTTACATTTCGATGAGTCATTCATGGTGTTGGGGCAGAGATATGTGTATGTTCTCCTGCTACTCCTAATGTTGTGGTTAGGATATTCTAGAATTCTTCTAGAATATGGGTATGATTCTATGTTTTCCCTTTCACCATGATATGATGTGTTCAGTTACTTCATTAGCTGGAATGGGAATATATGTCCATTCTGTATCTAGAGAAGCTTAAATTTCCTAATCATTTCCTCCATTTTCTATCAGAGGGTACATATAGTAGTCATTTATTGGTGAAGAGAGTTGAATCATCCCCGGATTTGTCAGAAAAGATTTTCCACTTACCTCTTTGGGTGATTCCAAATGTGGATATTGGTAGACTTGATGAATACTAGAAGGTGTATGGGGGTTGTTGTCTATTTTACATAAAAAAATATTTGAATAGCTCTTTTCAAGGCTGATAGAGGATACCAATGGCAGAATTTTTGAGTATAATCAGGTGTATATTCATGTTTACAAGTTTCCAGAATATATGATTGGTAGGCTTCCTTGATTGTATTTAGACAAGCCTATTGGCTATATGTTAGTTTGAAAATATGTTTATGTTTCTGTTCGTGGTACTCCACAAAATTTAACTAGTGGGATTTATTGGATGTGTCTAGATGAGTCTATTGGCTAGTAGAATTATGATAGACATGTGTATGTGCATGATTGATGTTTGACATCATGTCTTTAGACATACTTGATGGAAGAAAATGTAATATCAGGCTTCCTATTTACTATAATTTGTCCCCAGAGTTTTTCTTCCATGTTCGGGGTTGAGGGACCTGGGTCGAACAATTAAAGGCAACACCCCCCTCATGTTGGGGCGTCACTGACGCTCGATTTTGCGGGCATCAATTGTTAGTGGGATTCCTCGAGAAACAACCTTCATTATTCAATTGAGGCTATGAGTGACCACTTTATCCACCTCTATATAGTATGGTATACAGTGTTTGTTGAATTTATGGGATAAGGACGTCAAACAGTCGATTATGGTGGCTGGCATCTTCTACTTCATGACTATCAGCAATTGTCGACCGGATGACAGAGGGTTTTTGTTAACATAAAGATCCAGTAGTGTATCCTCCATGGTTGGGATAAAACCATGATGATGGTATTACATTATCTATATATTGGAGACCCAATGTTGAGGATGATCTGTTGGTGATGACGTCCTTCCAGCGGATATTGATCTAGCTTGAGAAGCGATCAGGGAATTCGCTAATGCAAACATGAATGAACCCATTGGGATTGAAGGGAGTTCTGTGAAAATTGAAAACAACAATAAAATATAGAAAACAAAAATCTTTTTGATGGATACATGCATCATTTATTCATTTTTCAAGACTTCCATTATATATTGATATGGGCCTAACATGTAGGTAACACTATTAACATGGTTAATGTTTTACATCGAGTTCACCAGTTTCCATTCATAGTTCCTTGGAAAATGTGTTCTAGTGAAATATCATTACATCCAAGATGTTTCAATTTGATTTATTCATGGAAATGGAAACATCATGAAGTTCTTTATCACAATGGAACATGGTTCCTAATTTTAGGAATTTGTTGAGATTGAACTTATGAAACTAAAGATCATGCATTGGTTGAGAGAATGGGTGGTCGGACTCATCACACCATTTTGGGAGAATTATTGTCTACTACAAGACACTATTTATTGATTGATGATATTTATATGAATCCTTGTTAATTCACTGAGTATGACATAGGTTTCCCATAGAATTTTAAATAAATTATTTTCATTTGGGAAATTTACAAATATTCTTATGGATTCATGGATCTTTATTAATGGAGAAATATGTATGTACTATTGGTTTTCCATCAATGGATTTCAATCATATACTATATATTGATTCTTTTAATAATCATTATGATGATATTGGTTTTTAATCCACTCAGTGGGGAACTATAGAATTTATTATTGTCATGGGAGACTATGGTTTTTTTTTTGAGATTTGGATCATACCCATAAATTGTATACCTACATATCCTTGTCAAATGAATCATAACCGTCGTATTTTGTTTCCCCTTAATGTGACTCATCATACCAATTAAGGTCATGTGATAATTATGTATCCATAAAGTTTAATGTCATAATTTAAATAAATCTATGTCGAAGGTGCATAATTAATTTTTTATGTGGGACATATGTCTAAAGAACCAAAGTAGTGTGTCATGAATATATGTTTCCAGGTTAGATTAGACACATTTGGTAATATGGTCTAGAAATAAAATTTTAGTTTTTAGTATTGAGTCTGAACCTCAATTAGGCTTCTTATGAATCAGATTTATATGGGAATAAAACCCACATAGTTTGATGAGTCACATTGGAGAGTGTTGTCAATTGAGATAAATGAGCATGGGGTTACTTCCTTAAATGGAATGATTTTGGATTTCGGGGTCTCATTTGGGAATTATTTTTAAAAAGGATGACCATATTAAGTGAAATAGGTTTGGATTCATGACTAGGATATCTAGTGAGCTCGGTCCTTGAGACGAATTACTACATATCCCAATTATGGTGGAATCAGTGTTCTTGTAGTTCATTAACAATGGGTGTTTCAGAATAATATTGTAATCATAATGAATCATTAATCCCACATGATTCGAGATCAGTTCCAGAAAATAGAGGATTTGAAAGATTCAACAAATTCTCCAAAAAATTTCCTCCTCTGTTGGTGGTAGAGGGTGTGGTAGTGGAAGCAACAATGGAAGAGGGAATAGTGACCGAGGAATAGAGTGAGGCAATGAGCCTTCCCACTATTCGATTTATATTTGAAATGGTTCAAATTTATATAATGAGTGTAGAAAAATGAAGTAAAAAGGTTCAAGAATGAAACCTATTACATGACTGGTTAGTGGCTTACACCAGGATGGATGCCCTTTTTGATTTTAGGAGATGATGTATTATTATAATTTTCATTCATGGAAAATAATGTGTGAACCATTCTATCCCAACTAGATATCTGAGGATCCAGGTTTTAAGGTGAAAAGGTGAGGACATAACCCATACCCTAATCCTTCAAACTTGAATCACCCCAACATTGTTCATGGGAGAAGGGAAAATGTGACTGTAGATAAAAAACCCACATACAATCCACGAATCATAACCCTATTCGGTAAAAAAATATTGGGAACCATCTCACTCTGGATATAGAATAAAAAATAAGAGACATACAAATTTTTATTTCCCAATGGTTTCACAAGTTATGAGGTTTTGGTGGAGGCTTCAACTTAGTCTTTCTTAGATAAGGTAACCATTAAAGTAAATACCCATACTTGAGTGGGATAGAAAATTGTTTCCAAGATAATGTGTAATCCCAATGAACAACCATGCATAATAGGTACCTAGCAAAGGTGTTCTACTCAGGTAAGTCATGTAGGTGTGTAGTGTAGGTGTACAACGTAGTTGTACCACGTAGGTGTACTATTTAGTCCTAAGTTATGAATAAATAAATTGATTTATCATATGAATACGAAGCCTATGCCTAAATAAATTAGTGAATTATTTTGAGGTCATAGTTATCCTCTGTAATTATCTCATATCTCATGTTTTTAGAGAGCTACCTAGGAAAATATGATCGATCTGGGTGAAAGAGCTACACAATTGGAGCACCAAGAACGTCAATCATATGTTTGAAATCATAAAATGGGGATACCAAGGGTCATATCTATAAACATGGAGGGGAATGGTTGGTATTAATTGGGAAGCGGTGGTTGACCGTGTAACCCTATCTCGTAGTTACACCATGTAGGTGGCCATAAAGAATATCACAGTGTAGGTCTGTCACACAGGTCTGTTGTGCATTCCTGCTATGCAGTTCATTGAAAATATATGTTGAATTTTTTAAAATAATTTTACATTGCCATGAGATTATGAAATATATTTGGGTCATCTTCACAGACTTTTTGTCCTACTAAGGATTTTCCACAATAACGTTTTTACAATACTCCATGTGTACAAGGGGTATAGCCCCCCATACTGTTTATATAACTATTAACGAAACACTCCCTCAAAGTAAATGTCAAAAACCCCTCCATCCAAATATCTTGTTGTCATGGGAGGGAGATAATAACACCCTTAATTCCAATGTCATGTAGGCACCGAGATGGCGACAAGCACAAATGGTTAACTTATCTCACAATATGGGAGACAATTCCATTTATATGAACAATATAAAGAGATAGAATAAATCATCCACAATTACTCTAAGGAATAATATAAATGTTAAATCCAAAAAACATCCCACATCGATGTAAAAAGGATAATTGATACCAATATAAAAAATAATCCAAAGTAAATACCTAATAAAAATATAAGTTAATGACATATCATCTATCCAAAGGTCAGAGATTCTAATTCCCACCATTTTCAGTGAAATCCCCCATGAAACATGAATGCTCTTTCATATTTGTAGGTTGATCATACAAGTACACTATGTGGTAAATCTAAACTCTGTCATGAACATGTTACTGATGCATAATAATGCTCCTATGAGAAAACACCAGATCCAAACAACGCTGAAACATGTATAATAACCATCCAAAACATGTGATGGAATACTCACCATATAAAAAATCCATGTAATATAATATGTAATAATTAAAATCAATGATAGGTTACCCTAAAAACATTTCCACATGTATTACTATCTATCCCAATGTCATACATCATGAAACACACATCCCTTCCATAAACCAAATTACATTTTTCCCGTACACAACTGGGCCTCACAACAAATCACACCTGAACACACCTAGGATAACATCACCATCCCACCATCCCAAACCTAGGCCTCACAAAACATCCTACCTGTAGACACCTACGCCTCAAAACACAACCATCCTTTACACACCAGAGCCTCACAATAGATTAAATCACATATATTTCAGAATACATTTCGGAAAACACATCACATCTCATCCCGTGGACACCATGGAAAGAACAAACCACTGAACCTACAAACACATGGGTGATCAATTCCCACCTGAAGACACCTAGTCCATCACATCCACCATAAAATGAATTATAAAATCTTTTTCCATTACTAACTATTCCATTCCTAACACTCATTGAATAATGACCAGAAATGAGTGGGTATCCAACCTTATATACGTTCCACCAGATGTTGGGAAAATCATCTCTCATGATAATGTGGATGCTCAACTTGTAATTATCAACATGGGTTCTGTGTGTATAAGAATAACAATAATATAAAAATATATGTATTGTATAAAACAATCCATACCAACATATGGGCCCACAAATAGAAAAACCATCTCACCACACCATTAAATTTTCTTCCACCTCAAAATTCTTCTCATCACAAAATAAGCCCGAAACTGCATATCAAAATTTCAACTGAGTCCATTTATTCATTCCATACATTTAACTATTTATCGTCAACCATATATTACCCACAACCCATAGTTTAATATTTAATTAATAACATTCATCTCATTACCTCGAACAAACCATTCCATTTGAACTATTATTACACCGTTAATTATTTTTTCCATCATAACTTATTCATGTAGCTCAAAATAACCACATAATAATAGTAACATATCATCCCCAATAGCCTCACATTTCCACAACAAATGTTTGGAAGACAAAATATCACCTCACAACCCAATAATCACATCCCATGAACTAATACCTCACCCTCCAAAAGCACAACCCATAACTATATCCTCACTGGTACAAAATCATGGCCAACAAACTACCACCTTGCCTTACCAAAAGAACAACCAATGAACTGCAACCTTACCACCCCAAAAAATTGGAAATTGAACACATATCTCAACTCACCCCATTGCATCCACATACAACTTCCCCAAAATCATGTCAAAACATTAGATCACATCAGGAATCATTTTTATTGATTTACGAAGGGGATTTTATCACCTTCCACGTTAATATAGGGGTTTTATTCATCAAATCCAAAATCCAAAGGTAGGAATTTCATTATCCATGTTTAGTTATTCAACCAATTTTAAATTATGGTATTATAAAAATAATAACAACCAAATAATAAAATACAGTACACATATCCAGTGCAATGAATTACTCCAATGACCATAATTTACACTAGGTTGTTTAACCCTTATAATCAAAAAATATCAAACAATATAGATGTTGTAAAAACATGTTTATCAAAACCATTTTCGAATTCAATTAAATTAATTGATTATATATCTTTCATTTATGTAGGAGAACACATAATATATTGATTAAAATATGAAAAACCCATCAAACAAGATCTGCAATAAGGAGAAATGAATGTAATCCTACTTTAAAAAAGTTTTCAAAATATTGTTCACCTGATAGAAAATAAGATCAATTTGCAACCAAATGAATACCACTAAAAACATAGATCAACCTATATCGCAATAATGATCCATGAAATGAAAAACTGACACCTAACCCACTGTAATGAAATTTCACCATAGTAAATCCATGGGAGAATTACAGAAGAAAAACAAACATGAAACAAGAAGATCATATCATCGACTAACTATGAATGATGATAAACAACTACTAGGTCATCATATTGAATACGTTTGATGAAGGTCTTGAAGGATACCTCATGGTGTCTACAGTTCATACAAAATGTGAAGAGGAAAGGTTAATGACAATATAAAATAATATTTGGAAGGGAAATAATTTTAAAACAACACATTATTAACATACTACATGTTGTGTAATCCACATTCACATCGTGTAATACCCAGTTTTTAATTTCCACTAAAAACTATTTCACCTCTTCATTTTATTTTATTATTCATCATTTAAATATTACACATCAGGAAACTCACCATCACACTATATAATATATATAAACACTATGAAAGATCTAAAACATATCATTAAATTGAATTTCATGTTGTGTAATCTAGTTACTAGACGTGTAATGTCCCATATTTTAGCCTTTAGTAACAGAATTTTCAAAACTCCCTCTTACCCTCAATCAAATACATCAAGTAACCAAAACCATAAATGTAAATGATTTGGAAGACATGAATCATTACATCATATACATCTAAAATAGTTATCTCCCTTAATAATCTAAAACCAAAGCCTGATGGAAAATTGTTGTGAAAAACCACCCCATTAGATACATCTCAATGATCTTGACATGTCTCAAACACTACCACTGTCTCAATATTCCAACCCAAATGGGTACAGTAAACAAACCATGATCATAATCCTCCACCTCTAACACAACCACACTTCCACACATCAACTACACAACTATCTCAACCCCATACAATCAAAACCAATAACCGCTACAATGAAATAACCACACTGTAGTGAAAACACTAATCATGAAATTTGGTCCTCCATGTCGAAATATTATCCACCATGAGAAAATTTGACTCACCAACATAGGATTATTCACATTAATGCTGATTAATCTCAATTATAAATATGATCCTCCAATTTTTAATATATTAGGTATTTATCAAACATCACAACAAAACATCCCAAAAAAAGTTAAATACGAAATTTCATAACATAGGTATCAAATATAACATTATAAAAAAACAAATCAAATTAAGAAGAAAAACAACTCTAGGTATTTTCCAAACATCTATTTATTTCACCCCCATATACGCTCCTTTTGGAATCCATTCATCTATAAAACATGACATATTGGAATGGTCCATCCATGTTTCACCTTTTACTGGTGATCCTAGTTCTCTTCTTGCTGCTCCAAGAACATTGTGGCATTACCAATATCAAACACTCTCAGTCAATAACATGGGGGTCATATTAATGATACTGATGATGTTGAGATATGTGGAAGATTTCATGGATTTTTTCATACTATGGTGGTAACACCAACTGAAACACCACCACACCAACTCACCCAAAAATCTCAATGGGACCAGCAAACCTGGGAGAAACCTCACTACCTATGGAAAACCACCACTACCTAGGATGAAGGGAGACCAATAATAACACACGGTCCCCACTATCAAGCTCTGTGGTCCTACTTCTGTGATTGGAATAAGTCTTCTATCGGTCATTCCCTAATTTCATCCTCTAATTAAAAAAATTAAAATCTTATTTCATGCTCTACACCACATCAAGACCTGGAAGAACTATCTCCTCAACAACCGACCAACACAACAGATATCAACATAATCTATCAGACAAATCCTAAAATGGATTTGGGAAAATATATGATTGATATCTAATATTATATGAAAAATTCTCCATGGTATGTTTTCATACAAATGGTCTACTAAACTCCAAGTTGAATGATCCGAAAATACCTTCCAATTTCGGTATTTTCTATTATTAATTACCATCTGTTAGAGGGTGGAATATAGTGTAGAGGACGAACTGAGTGCCAAAATCATGATGTAATCCCCTCCTATATCAAAAATTTAATAGTGTGTCAGGACCCAACATAACAGACTTTGGAACCCCATGCAACTAAAATACATCATCAACAAACCACTATGAAAAAAAATCCATCTCACCCAAATCTTTTATTTATACAAAGTGATATGTTTTCACCCACTCATCTAGTACCTCCCATGTAATATCACAACATCCCTATGCATGTGTAATCATTTGATGAAATCCATATATATTTCATCCCAATTCCATTCGTGAACAGCCATGGGCTACAAAAAACCCCTATGAACATAATTCATTTCGTTTAACTACTTTATAAATAAACAATTCAACTAGAACTCTTCCAAATCTAGATTATCACCATAGACAACATGATAAATAACAATTATTATTCTGATTCCCCCCAATGATTCTTCCCCACATATTTCATCAGTTCTAAAATTTCTGTTATCTAAAAAAATTCCTCTAACACCATCCTCCCTTTGATATATGTTGAAGGATTCCAACTCCACCAAAACACTTCATGAATTCACTGATTCCCTAAAAACATCCTTCTATAAATAATATCTCAATGAATCAGCAATGAAATTCCCAATTCATAGTTTATAATTGATCTAAACAATTTCTGTCCTATAGAAAATCAATATACCTCCACTATCAATGATTTAGGTCACACTAGGAAATGATTTACCATAATATATTATGATCCATGATAACCAAAAATTTCTTATAAATGTTGTAACTTCTCCTCATCATTAGAAAAAAACTACTGCTTATAGATCTAAATAATCGGTGGAATTGTTACACTCATGAGGAAGTAAGTAACTATAACAATAATAGATCACCACTCATTAATACTTCAATATGCATCCCATCCCTAGATAAGAAGAATAAAAAAACACCTCAAACATCACTCCCTCCATTGGAAACCATAGTATTAGTGCACTATCAAACATCCCCATCTAGTAACCAAATGCTTCATGGCACTGATTACTCCACAAAAATGATTGTTTATTCATAGTTTTTTTGAACACAAAAGATGAAACTGTATGGAAATAGTAAAAAAATCTCTGATTATAGGTATGATACAAAGTTAATTATGATCCTATTCCACATTATTGGGTTTTAGACATGAAAAACTACTCCGAAATTCATTTGGTATGCTTCCACACCATTATAGGACACCACATTAATGAAGAAAATCACATCCCATATCCAAAACTGACACATATAAAAATTCCATGGAGTTAGTGGCTTCAAAAAACATAAAATATATTTCTGAAATTATTTTTGTTATCCTCCTATTAATATGTGTAGATTCATATTTCATTGATGAATATGAGGGAGAACTTATCTAGGACCACAGAGAAATGGTATTTAATAATCCCAATAAACTCGACTGGTGTGTTTGTAAACTAGAATGGCATGACCTCATCCTTGAAGCATCCATATCTACATATAAATCAAGTTTTCAAGAAATTACCATCCTTCACCCTCAATTGGTAGTATCCGGACCACAAGTCAATTTTTGAAAACCATCTACGCAGTCTAAGATGGAGTAAAAGATCATCTATTATTGTAATTGGTTAATATTTTTTCACATTCACATGTTTTAACCACCATTTGTCTATGTAAATATAAATACAATAGTCTTTATTCATTGTGAACAACAATAGTGCACCTAATGGTGAAAAACATGGTGTGTTAATAACCTTCAACATTAATTCATCTATGATAATCATCTACTACTTCATATCAAATGGTGTCCGCCAATAAAAATTCATCCAATTTGGAGAAGCACCATAATGAATGTCTATCCCAAAATCACCATTTGGTCAATGAGGTAGCATCACAAACTCCTTGAATAAATACATATAAGAACTATCTAATGGCCACAAGATCATCTACCACACCATTGTCCTCTAATTCCAATGACATAAACAACAAAGGTGGAAAAAGGGGCTCCATATTGAAACTGCCCACCCGACAACCCCTCTCTCCAAAAAATACCCCATATTGGCTATAAATATAATAAAATATGAATCTATTTTGGAAGTAGTTGATTAAATCATGTACATAATACAACTAGTCGATGCTGATAATGGCATCATATCATTGGATGTATATCAAGAAGAAACTCTATAAGCCTGATGTGGTCCCATATTCAATCAACCCCCAGAGGACACATAAAAAAGGATTGTGTGGCCTCTGACTGGCAGACTCAACACATTGGTCATGATAATATTCTCAATATTTTGTACAAGACAATTAGAAAGACAGGTTCAATAATGGAGTGTGATGTTCATAAATCAAACAAGAAAAACTAGGGAACTTAAAAAAACTTATCGTACCATTGATGATATATTGCACATGTGGAAATTTGGCCTCCACTTTGTGAAAACAACCGTGCCCAAATCCTCTTATTCTTCACATGAAACAAAACCTCCATATCAATGCTTAGGTTATAGACCCCGAATAAAATGAACATCTGGAGGTTATCCACTACTCACTCCATCTCCCATGGGCATAACAAAATCATGTAAGCCCAGATGCTTAAACGATCTCACTAGAAAATACATTAGATGTTGGAGGTGAAACTATCAACCACCACCACACTGAGATAATGGGAATACTAAACACAAAATCTATATATTTCCAAAAACTCCATAAAAAAATGGGCGCAATTCCTTAATGGAATGCATGGAAACCACTTTCACCTGATAGCCAGGCTGGAAGATACTAAGGTCATCCGCTTATCATTAGAATCCACAAAGGGAACAGAACCTACATTATGTCACTAAATATTATTCCCCTATAAGAACACTATTGGAATCCTATCACATTATAGCTTCTCATGAGTACATCTTCTCAATCCCATCTTCCTTATTCTGATCCTCCAAATATGTCAACAATATAAAATTGGAATCTGCATAATGGAATGAAGTAAAAAGGGAATTCATAAATATAATAAAAAAAGAATACTTGTTGAGTAAATGACCTAGGTAGATTAAGAAGGTCATTTATCTTGATTACTAGATCCAAAATTAGCATGCTACCAGGTTGAGGAGAGAAAAGATCATACATTTTTACTGCATTCATTGTCGATGAATGTAACACTTCATTAAATTCATTCTAGATGTAGTCCCACAAAACATATTTCCCCCTTTTACACACTAGATATTGTGTCCACCAAAGATACACATCTCCTCAGATCTAAATTATTTTCAAATTGAAACAATACTCTGTTGGGGTGAAGATAAAACAATGAGGGATCTCTACCTCCCCTGCCTACTCTCTGTCTGCACATCTAAAACAATTCCCTCAAACATCCCCAAATACTATTGCTGGAAACAACACAAATTTCACTTCCAATGGTCATCCTACAATACTATGTATCACACCATGCTTCCATGGTATGCTTCTCTTTGAATAATATAGTAGTATGTGTTGTACGCAACATCGAGTTCTATCACACACCTCAACCAATCATACTAGCCATTATAAATGGTAATACCCACTTTTTGAAATTTAATAAATTTTATCTCTCAAAATGGACTTCATTTTTGGTTTCGGAATATCGAAATTAGCATAGGGTGATATTTTGGTACTTATTGGATATTTTTTATATTTTGATGGACAGTGAAAATTACTAAATTTTAATTAAAAACAACATTTTTAATCGAATAATTAATAGTGATAAATTATGAATTTGAGTGGTTTTAAAGTATATTTTTAATATTGCTTTTCCATTTAATACAATTTTCTTCATTGAACATAATTTCACAATTAAAACATACATAAACAAGTGTCAATCTTTTGATAGTTATTATCTCTTAAAAACACACTTTTTGTTTTTACAATGGAAAATAATTTTAAATTAATTACTACCACTTCTGTGTTTTCAATTTTTAAAAATGGAATCCATATTTGGAATCAAGATGTTCTAATTGTGTAAATAGGTAACTTTTTTTTTAGTCATTTTGAATAATTACTTTTGTATATATTATATTTACCATGGTTAAAGGGTAAATCTGGTAAATAAGGGTAAACAATTATTACTATAATAATAATAAATTATCCTAAAACGTGTCCTAAAATTATTGGTTGATACATATACGACAATGGGAATAATTGTGTCAATTTTTAGACCCCATGGAGCCACATTTAAGTGATAATGACACTTTATATAAATTAAGTTAAAATAAATCAAAAATTGACATAAGCATATATCTTTTAGAAAAACAATTATTACATAGGGTTTTATATGTTGGATTTTCGACAATAAATATTAATTATAAATATAAAAATATTTACTACATAATGTTATTTTATATATAATTTTTATGCATTTAATAATTAATATTATTTATGACACAATAATGATGCAGTATTTTCATTATTAAGGAAAGAATCAAATAATTGGTATTATAAATGTTAAAATTAATATAAATTTAAAGTTTTGATGAAATCCATGAATATTATTGATTTAAATTACATTATATTATTGATTATATGAATTTTTTTACAATTAATAAAGTTTTTATGACTTTATGAAAAATCAATTATATAATACTGTAAAAATTGACATATATGTGTTTTTAAAACAAATATTATATTATTAACTGATATTAAATTCATAAAAATATAAGTTTCATCCAAGTGACTTATAACATGATAGGTGAATCACTAATGGACAACATAGGGGTCTCTTGGATGTATATAGTATGTTTATTAACTATATAATATAAAAATACAAAGTGACATGGTAAATGTCAAACTAATTAACTAAGAGTCAAAACTAAATGATAAGGTTAATATAGTGACCCAAACCTACCTAAAACTTATTGGTTGAGTGGTTGTAGAACCATACCCACCTTAACCTTTAAATAATCCACTTTTGAGCCATTACAATCTGAATATTAATTTATTATAAAATAATATTTCTTGCTTTTGCAAAGGTGCCCCTCGCCCCCTTTTATAAAAAGGCACCCCCCTTGTCAATAATTCCCACATTCAAAGAATTTTGGCTCGACCAAACCCAACACAAATACTCTCTCAACATCCCTAAATTCAACCTAGCGTCATTATTTTGATAATAAAGCTAACCAACAGAGCTCTTTTTATCATATCAATAGAAAGAACCCGAAGAAGAGGTAATGATTTCACCACCCTCTTTCAAGTTCCTTTCTTCTTCCACTTATTCATTATTTGTTATTTCCATTATAAAATAATATCTCCAGTATCTCCAATATACTATGATTTTAATATAAATATGGTACAACCATATTCAGTATTCTATCCATCCTTTGAATGACATGTCACCTTACATGCATACGTACTGTGTACCGTCACCACGTCGTGATGTAATTGTTATTCAAAACATTATTATCTGGATGGGTATAATAATGATTTTTAATTCATGTAAATAATTAATATAACATGATAATTATTATTTATATATGATATACCTTCCAATTAAATATTATTTTAATATCAAAAAAATGATATTGTCGCTCGTTCGTACGTATGGACTACCGTCTCCACGAACGCGATGAGATTCATTCCTTATCATATAAATTCAAGTATAATTCTCATTTTAATATTAAAAATAATGTCTAAGGACTTCAAGTCATTTTTTATATGAATAATATAAAACCTACCCATAACAAACATGACTTATGTAACAAAACATATAAAATAATATGAGTAAGTTAACAACCGAAACGACGTTAATACTAAGATATCATTATCAAATCATTGTTAAAAGATAATATATGTCATGATATTAATGTATGTGATCCTTTTATAATAAAATAAAAACTATTTTACCATTATACAGGAGGATAAACTACCCTCATCCAAGGAAAAAGTACAAAGTAAGGATTTTCTTATCTAACTTTTAATTCCGTTAGATTTCCATTGTTCACCACTTATTTATTTCATGTGGTGTGTGTACTTCCCATGATTTCCATTGTTCACCACATATTTGTAGATATATATATCATCATTTTATGATCCATATTTCATGGGTTTATGTTTTTTTGTTTCCAAATCAATAAGGGAACTTGAAATTTAAATTTCTATTCATCCAGCTTTACGCGTACATCATTTATTATTTTACTCCAAGATTTCGTGTGGAATCACAATACATTTTCTTATATCATCATTTCAACTCCCCTATCTATGGATATAGTTTTGATACACATAATAACTCCATTTATAATTTCTTATGTCATTTATATTAACTTGATATTAGTAATTTTAACTCAATCTCCATTTGTTGTGTTAAATATCCAATTCATTAGTGTTGTATTTACAAGAATATGTGTGTATGTCCTATGATTGATTTACACTGAATATCAAATCATATTGATTGTATTTATATTTTTCACACATAATTATTCCATTGATTTATCCTTAACCTAAGGATATGGTCTTTAAAAGAAGTTTCATCTCAAATTACATTCTATTGAGACTCTTTTGTTGTTATACACCAAATCACTTTTATATTGTGTATATAATTTACATTGACATAGTCTATCATGAATCCCTATATTCTCATGATATTACAAAGTTTTTATTACATCAATAATTTGTATTCAAGAGTCTCTCCTTTGGTTAGAAACTCTAACTAAAATATCATGTTTAAATGTTTTGAAGATTAATTATTCTAAATCTTTCTCATTAATGTCCATGTTTTAACAATGGTTTTAAGGATTTATTTATATGGACATTAATTTTTTCAAATCTAAATTCCTTTTAAAAGTTTCAAAGTGGTATGGGACACATTGATCAAAAATCAATTTTAAATGGCTTCTTGACAAATAGTGTGCCATTTAAACGTTTTCATGAAAAAGGGGTATATTTTTCTGAATAGTTTGATGATTCTTTTAATCTATGTCAATATCCTTCATTATTCTAAATTAAGGCTAATCTGATACAATAAAATCTTCCATATTTTATTGAATGTGTTATGTTTGACTGTGGATGTGCTATTTTTATACCATTCATGGTTTTTGTTTAAAAGTATTGACATTTTGTATTCTATTTTTTATATGAATGTTTATGTTATTTTTCAAACATCTCATATGAGGAATGAATTGGACTTAGTAAGTGACGGTTGGAGCACGATATAGATTCTTGATGCATCTGTAGGTTACATGAGAAAAACTTGTTTCTTGGCACACGGCCTTGATAAAATCTTATTTGTATTCTTGGGACAAGGCCTTGACTATGTGGTTATGATAGTCTGGCATTATGAATTCCTTCATTATAAAAGTTTTTATTTATATTGAATGTGATTATTTGACTAGTATAATCTCCATGTGAATATGTAAATTTCATTATATTATTTTATCATTTCCATATTTTGTTGAAGTTCATGTTTAAAAGGGTTTTATTTTTGTTATACATTGCCTTAAATGTTTATGTTTGTTCATGAAATTTTCCGCTATATTGTTATCATTACTAAGTATCTGAGCACACCCCTTTCAATGTTTTAATTTTTCCCAGGATGTGAAGAATTATTTTTTGAATTACCTACATGGAATGTATGAGGGGAAATAAATAAATGTTGTTGTTGGTGTTTTTTTTTACTTTGTGATGTAATGTAAGACTTATGTATATATATAGTGTTTCCAAGGTTATTAAACTAATCGTTTTTTCATGACATAATCTATTTTTATCATGAAAATGTTATGTAATAATGCACCGACTCTAGGTAACTGGGGTCGGGGCATTATAGTTGGTATCAGAGAATGATTAGTACAAACTGTGGAAGCTAGATTTAGATAAACTTTGATTAGACCACATAGCCCTAAGAAGGACATTAAGGATTATTATAAAAGAACTTTCTATAATTTTGGAATTGTATAGATTTTCTGTGTTTTCCAAACAATAAATCCCTGTTTCGATACGAGCAGGTAGAGGTGGCTCTGGCACAAATGTACCTTGGGGTAAAACCCAAAAAACCCGCTTTGAGCTAGACTCAAATGGGAACTGGTGCACAACAACGAGCCTTGCTGCACTCTTGGATACGACACATCTGTATGATATACTTATGATAATTTAAATTGTCTTTACAAACAGATTACATGTATTATATATAATATGAGATTAAATGTCCTTAGTTAATCCTAATGTGTTTCAAATTGAGAATATGGTGACATGATATTATATAAATGATTTTATGACTACTGTTACTCACATAATGCTTTCTGGTTTTAGTCAATGGCTGGATTCCAAGGAAGTCATAGTGACTTTTAGAATGATGTACATGGTGGGAAAGGTGGTGGCAATGTGCAACAAAATAGAATGTTGATAGGCATAAAAGATATCGTCTTCAAGACAAATCAATTTTTCAAAAATATGATCAACAATATATATATTAACCAATTCCTGGACACAATAAAGGAGAGAAAGGTGATGAATGATAACAGCTCCAATATTGGAGACCATGGAGAAATGAATCCTTAATTTCCATCATATAGGAAATGTGGAAGGATACACCCAGGAAAGTGTCTCAATGGGACAAATAAATGATTTACGTGCAGGAAGGAAGGACATAAAGTGAAGAATTGCCGAAGAAAAATGAACAGTATTATAGAAGAATATAAAAATGTTCCCAAGAATCCATTTACAGTCATTTTCCATAAATTTAGGGGACCTGGACATTACCGAGTGAATGCTCTATTCTATAGGATATTTTCATTGTCATAGATGAAGCTATATAGAAATAAATGGTTGGAGAAATGTTTAAAAAGTATTAGTGCTCATTGTTGATGGGTTTACTTTAGAATAACATTATCTTGTATTTGTAACCCCACAGTTTTCCATGTGAGAATGATATTTGAGGAAGAATTAACCTTTCTCTTGTGGATATTGTTATAAGTAACCATTTGGTTTTATATGATCATTGTCTTTGAGGTAATTACAAGTTATTATAATTTGGAATGAAAATTCAAGGTATGAGATAAGAATTGTGGTTAAATTATGTTATGGTTATTTATAGGAATTTATCTCATTTTGGTAATGTTATAAAATATAGTTTTTTAAAAGGGACAACAAGTAGACTGTGTGACAACCCATCGTGTCAGACAATGCTGTGGGAATCGAACCCATATCCAAAGTGCGATTGGGAATTATTGAATACCACTAGGATACATAAATTCCCTGGTTTTTGTGACTATTATCATTAGTTAAATGATTTCATTTATCAATAATAAGTTGATTTGGGTTATTATGTCTCATAAAATTAATACCATTAGTACATGAAAATGATTTTGTGATTAAGTGATTAATGTTATTTTTGAAGATGATCGCTTGGTTGGGAACACTATATGTCAAAGAAAAATTGAATACTATGGGGTTTAATTTGAAGATTAATGGTGAATTTTTGTCTATGTATTTATTTTTGAATTATTGTGATTTGAGTAATTTATAGAAATGATTAACCTATAATAGAGAATATGCGATTAGGTTAATTACTTAATAGTATGTGACTTTAAGCGTAGTTGAATTCATTTAGAGATAAAATTTAACATGGAAGACTACATAACCAAATTCCTCTATATTTTGGGTTTTAATATTAGTTTGGAATAAATTGAAGGATTTTAAGGACAATTGTTTATTGAATAATATTTATTTAACTATGGGGTATTGATTTTAGAAATTAAGATTATTGTTCTTTTCTCTAAAGGAATATACTTTTGGGGGATCATCAGATGTTGTACTAACTGTTTTGGTTTTGATTAATCTCCAAAGACAAGGTAAATATATAGTATATCATTCATGGATCATGTGGTTCTATAGAATTTTATTCTATCTCTTTCAGTTTGACCAAGTCTACTTAAATAATCATCGCTTAAAAAAATGAGTTAGTGGTTGAAATTTATGAAAATATACTTAAAAAGTAAGTATATCTATTTGTTTTCTTAGTCAATATCAGAAATGAATTCTTCATCATTTTGTAATTTAACTTAAAACAAACAAAATGTTGTCCGTTTACTTTTCCTTCTGAAAAACTAACGAAGATTTTTCCAATCACAAGTCTGGGGTTTTCTTATTGTTATCTTTCTCGGGATCATGTTTTCTATCCCTCTCCATCAGAACATGACTCTTAGTTTATCATCCATATCCATGTTTTTCTACATGGAATACTAGTATAAGATAACTCGGGAGGCATTTTTACTTCTCTTTCTTTCTTTTAATGTTATAGATTTATTGACACTTTTATCGATGTGGGACATTCCATTTTATTCCCATGACTAATTTTTAAAATTGTGAGGATGCAATTTGTTGAAGGATGCGAGAATTTAACACCCCACACTTCCATAGTATGCTTCTCTTTGAATAATATTGTAGCGTGTGTTGTACTCAAATTCGAGTTCTATCACACACCTCAACCAATCAAACTAGCCGTTGTGAATAGTAATACCAACTTTTGGAAATTTTATAAATTTTTTCTCCCAAAATGGACTTCATTTTTGGGATTGTAATATCGAAATTATCTTAGGGTGAAATTTATGTACTTTTGGATAGTTTTTATATTTTGATTAATAGTGAAAATTAGTAAATTTTAATTAAAAACAACTTTTTAAATCAATATAATTAACTGTGAAAAGTTATAAATTTGAGTGGTTTTAATGTATATTTAGAATAAATTTTTACCATTTAATACAATTTTTGTCATTGGACATAATTTAAAAATTAAACAGGACATAAACAAGTGTCAATCTTTTGATAGTTATTATCTATTAAAAACACGATTTTTGTTTTAACAACGGGGATTAATTTTAAATTAATTTCTGCCACTTTTGTGTTTGGAATGTGGAAAATTTGATTCCCTATTTTGAATCAGGATTTCTAGTTTGTGTAAATTTTTAACTTTTATTATTAGATATTTTGAATAATTACTTTGGTAAATATTTTTTATACCATGGTTAAAGGGTAAATATGGTAAATAAGGGTAAACAAATATTATAATAATAATAATAAATTACCCTAAAACGAGTCCTAACCTTATTGGTTGATACATTTCCGACCATGGGCATCTTTTGGTCGATATTGGGACCCCATGGAGCCACATGGAAGTTATAATGACACTTTATATTAATTACGATAAAATAAATACAAAAATGACATAACCATATATCTTTTAGAAAAACAATTTTTACATAATGTTTTATATGCATAATTTTCTACTATAAATATTCAATAGAAATATAAAATGATTTCTTAAATAATGGTATTTTATTTATAATTTTTGGACATTTAATAATTAATATAATTTATGCACAATAAAGGTGCAGTATTTTCATTATTAATGAAATAATCGATTAATTGGTATTGTAAATGTTAATATTAATATAATTTGAATGCTTTGATGGCATACATGAAAAATTTTGTTTAATATTACATTATTGGATTTCTTAAATGATTTTTTTAATTAATAAAGTTGTTATGACTTTAACAAAAATAAATTTTTGAATAGTGTCAAAATTGACATAAAAGAGTTTTTAAAACAATTATTATATTATTAATTAATATTAAATTCCTAAAAATCAAAGGATCGGACAAGAAACATATTTAATGATAGGTGTATCATTAATGTACATGATATGGGTCTCTTGGATGTATATTGTATTTTTATTAACTATATAATATAAAAATACAATGTGAGATGGTAAATGTCAAACTAATTAACTAAGAGTTAAAACTAAAAGATAAGGTTAATAAATGACCCAAACCTATCTAAAACTTATTGGGTGAGTGGTTTTCGACCCATAACCACCTTAACCTTTAAATAATCAAATTTCGTGCCATTAGAAAACAAATATGAATTAATTAAAAAATAATATTTCTAGCTTTTCCAAAGGTGCCTGTCACACCTTCATATAAAAAGACACTCCCCCTTATAGCTAATTCACACATTAAAATCCTTTTGGATCGGAAAAACCCTGACCAAATACTCTCTCATCTTCCCTAAATTCATCATAGAGGCCTTAGTTTGATCAGAAATCCATCTTAAGGATCCCTTTTGATCAAATCAATATGAAGAACCCGAAGAAGAGGTAATGATTTCACCACCCTATTTCAAGTTTCGTTCTTCTTCCACTTCTACTTTATTTGTTATATGAATTCTAAAATAATAACACGAGTAACTTCAATATACTGTGATTTTATTATAAATATGGTAAAACAATATCGAGTATTTTATCCATCCAGTGAATGACATGTAACCATACGTGTGTACGTACGACTTACTGTCTCCACGTCGTGGTGTAATGGTTATTCAAAACATTATTATATTTATGGGTATAATAATGATTTGTAATTCATGTAAATAATAAATATTAAAGGATAATGTTATGGTACATATGATATACCATCCAATTAAATATTATTTTAATATGAAAAGAATGATATTGTCGCTCGTGCATACGTACGGACTACCGTCTCCACGAATGTAATGAGATTCATTCCCCATCGTATCCATTCATGTCTAATTCTCATTAGATGATTAAAAATAATTTTTAAGGACTTGAAATCATTCTGTATATGAATAAGATACAACCTACCCATAACAAACACAACTTATGTAACAAATCATATAAAATAAAACGAGTAAATTAACACCCGAAACGACAATAATATTAAGATATCATTAACAAATCAATGTTAAAAGATCATATATGACATATTATTAATGTATATGACCCTTATATTATTCAATAAAAATTATTTGACCATTATAAATGAGGCTATCCTACCCACGACATAGAAAAATGTTCAAAGTAAGGGGTTTCTTATCTGACTTTTAATTCTATGAGATTTCCACTGTTCACCACTTATTTATTTCATGTGGTGTGTGTTCTAACCATGATTGTATTCATTGTGTAATATACTTTAATTTGTGAATATATATATCATAATTGTATGATCCTTATTTCATGGGTTTATGTTTCGTATGTTACCAAATCGACAAGGTAATTTGAAATTTCACATTCCATTCATTCGGCTTTATGCATAATTCATTTATACTTTTACTCCAAGATTATGTGTGGAATCACTATTCATTTTCTTATGTCATAATTTCCACTCCCATTTCTGTGGATATACATTTGATACACATATTTACTCCATTTATAATTTCTCAGGTCATCTATATGAAATTGAAAAGATTAATTTTCACTCAATCTCCATTTATTGTGTTAAATATCTAATTTATAGGTGTTGTATTTACAAGAATATATGTCTGAATGTCCTATGATTGATTTAAACTGAATATCCTATCATATTTAGTGTATTTATATTATTCACACATAATTATGTTATTTATTTATCCTTAAACTAAGGATATAGTATTTAATGGAATTTTCATCTCAAATTACATTCCATTGAGGGTCCTTTGTTGTTATACTCCAAATAACATCTATATGCTGTATATAATGTACTTTGACATAGTATATCATGAATCCCTTTATTCACTTGATATTAAAATTTTTTGATTACCTCAATAATCTGAATTCAAGAGTCTCTCCTTTGGATAGAAACTCTAACTAAAATATCATTTTTAAATGTTTTGAAGATTTATTATTCTAAATCATTCTCATTAATGTACATGTTTTAAAAAAAATTTAAGGATATATTTATATGGACATTTATTTATTCAAATAAAAATTCCTTTTAAAATTATCAATTTGGTATGGGAAACATTTATTCAAAAATCTATTTTAAATGGCTTCTTGACAAATAGTGTGACTTTTAAATGTTTTTAAGAAAAAGGGGGATATTTCTCTGAATAGTTTTATGATTCTTTTAATCTATGTCAATGTCCTTCATTATTCTCGATTGAGGTTAATCTGATACAATACAATCTTCTATATTTTATCGAATGAGTTATTTTTGACTGTGGATGTGCTTTTTTTATACCATTCATGGTTTTTGGTTAAAAGTATTGACATTTTGTATTCTAGTTTTAATATGAATGTTTATGTTATGATTCAAACATTTCATATGAGGAATTAATTGGACTTAGTAAGTGATGGGTGGAGCCCGCTATAGCTCCTCGATGCATTGGTAGGTCTCATAAGACAAACTAGTTTCTTTGCACAAGGCCATGACACAATCTTATTTTTTGTCTTGGCATGAGGCCTTGACTATGTGGTTATGATAGTATGGAGTTATGCATTCCGTCATTATGAATGTTATTATTGGTATTGCATGTGATTATTCGACTAGTAGAATACCTATGTGAATAATTAAATGGCATTATTTCATTTTATCATTGTCATATTATGCTGATGTTCATGTTTAAAAGGCTTTAGTTTTAGTTATACATTGCCTTAAATGTTTATGTTTGTTCATGAAAGTTTCTGCTATATTATTATCCTTACTGAGCATCTGATCTCACCCCATTCAATGTTATATTTTTTCCCAGGATGTGAAGAATTATTTTATGAATGACCTATAGGGAATGTATGAGGGGATATGAAGAAAAGTTGTTGTTGATGTTTTTTTACGTTATGATGTAATGTAATACATATGAATATATATAGTGTTTCCAAGGCTGCTAAACTAATCAGTCATTCAAGACATGAGCTTTTGTGATCATGCCAATGTTATGTAATAATACACCGACTCTAGGTAACTGGGGTCGGGGTGTGACAGTTGTTATCAGTGGAAGTATAGTACAAACCATGGAAGCTAGATGCATATAAACTCTTATTAGAGCACATTGCACTAAGAAGGACATTGAGGATTAGAATGGAAGAACTTCCAAGAATTTTGGTATTGTATAGATTTTGTGAGTTTTCTAATAAATACATCCATGTCCGGATACGAGCAGGTAGAGGCGGCTCTGGAACAGATGTACCTAGGTGTAAAACCCGAAAACAATGCTTTGAACTAGTCTCAAATGGGAACTGGTGCATGAAAACGGGCCTTGCAGCACTCTTGTTTATGACACTGCGGGGGGATATGCATAGGATAATTTATATTTTCTTTAAAAATCGATTTGAAGTATTATAAGTAATATGAGATTAAATGACCTTAGTTAATCCTAATTTGGTTCAAATTGTGAATATGGTGACATTATATTATATAAATGATTTTATGCATACTATAACTCACATAATGCTTTCAGGTTTTAGTCAATGGATGGATTCCAAGGAATTCATAGTGACTTTGAGAATGATGTACAAGGTGGGAATGGTGGTGGAAATGAACAAAAAAATGGAATGTTGATAGGTGTAAAAGATATCATCTTCATGCCCAATAAATTTTCCAAAAATAAGATCAACAATATATATATTAACCAATTCCTGTACACAACAAATAAGAGAATGTTGATGATTGATATGACCTCCAGCAGTTGAGACCATGGAGAAAGGAATCCTCAATTCCATCATGCATGAAATGTGGAAGGAGACACCCAGAAAGTGTCTCATTGGGACAAAGAAATGCTTTACGTGCGGGAAGGAAGGATATAATGTGAAGAATTTCCACAGAAAATTGAAGAGTGCTATGGAAAAAGATAAAAATGGTCCCAAGAATCCTTTTATAGTCATTTTCCATAAATATAGGGGACCTAGACATTACCCAAGTGAATTCCCTATTCTATAGGATATTTTATTTGTCAAATAAGAAGCTATGTGGAAATAAATGTTTGGAGAAATGTTTAAAAAGTATTATTGCTCCTTGTTGATGGGTTTATGTTGGAATAATTTTCTCTTGTATTTGTAACCCTACAGTTTTCCATGTGAGAATGATATTTGAGAAAGAATTATCTTTTCTCTTGTGTATATAGTTATAAATAACCATTTCGTTTTATATGATCATTTTGTTTGAGGAAATTACCAGTTATTATAATTTGGAATCAAAAATGCATGGTATGAGATAACAATTGTGGTTAAATTATGTTATGGTTATTTTGAGGAATTTATGTCATTTTGGTAAAGTTATAAAATATTTTTTTTGAAAAAGGACAACACGTAGACTGTGTGACAACCTATCACATCGGACAATGCTATGGGAATCGAACCCACAACCAATGTGCGATTGGGATTTATCACATACCACTGGACTACATAAATTTCCTAGTTAGTGTGACTATTATCTTTAGTTAAATGATTTTATTGATCAATAAAAATTTGATTTGGGTTATTGTTTCTTATCAAATGAATACCATTACTACAGTAAAATGATTTTTTGATTAAGGGATTAATGTTATTTTTGAAGATGTTCTCTTTGTTGGGAACACTATTTTCCCAAGGAAAATAGAATACTATGGGTTTCATTTAATGATTAATGGTGAATTTTTGTCTACATTTTTATTGTCGATTTATAGTGATTTAGTTTATTTATAGAAATGAATAACCTATAATAGAGAACTTGTGATTAGGATAATTACTTTTAAGTATGTGACTTTAAGAGTATTTGATGCCATTTAGAGATAAAACTTAACATGGAAGACTACATTACAAAATTCTTCATTGTTTTGGGTTTCAATATTATTTGGGATTAAATTGAAGGATTTTAAGGAAAATAGTTTATTGAATAGTATTTATTTAACTTTGGGGTATGGATTTTAGAAATTAAGATTATTATTCTTTTTTCTAAAGGAATATACTTTTTGGGGATCATCAGATCTTGTACTAACAATTTTGGTTTTGATTATTCTCTAAAGACAAGGTAAATATATAATTTATCATTCGTGGACCATGTGATTCTATAGAAATATATTCTAACTCCTTCAGTGTGACCAAGTCTTCTTAAATACCAATCTTTTAAAAAAATTGAGTTAGCGTTAGAAATTTATGAAACTCTACTTAAAAAGAAAGTATATCTCTTTATTTTCTTAGTCAATCTATGAAATTAATTCCCCATCTTTATGTAATGTAACTTAAAAAATGATGTTCGTTTACTTTTCCTATTGAGAAACTAATGACTGTTTGTACCATCGAAAGTCTGGGGTATTCTTGTTGTTAACGTTCTCCTGATCATGTTTTATATCCCCCTCGATCAGAATTTGAAACTTAGTTTATCATCCATATCCATATTTTTTTACATGGAATCCTTTTATAGGTTATCTCGGGATACCTTTTTACTTCTCATTCTTTATTTTAAAGTGATAGTTTTATTGACTCTTTTTCCGATGTGGGAAATTTCATTATATTCCCAAGACTAATTTTTAAAATTGAGAGGATGAAATTTGATGATGTAGGGGAGAATGTAACACCCCAAGCTTCCATGGTAGGCTTCTCATTGAATAATATATTAGCGTGTGTTGTACGCAAATTCGAGTTCTATCACACACCTCAACCAATCAAACTAGCTGTTATGAATAGTAATACACAATTTTTAAAATTTAATAAATTGTATCACTCAAAGTGGACTTCATTTTTTGTTTCTGAATATCGATATTATCCTAGGGTGAAATTTTGGTACTTTTCGGATAATTTTTATATTTTGATGAATAGTGAAAATTACTAAATTTTAATTTAAAAGACCTTTTTAATTGAAATAATAACAGTGATAAATTATAAATTTGAGTGATTTTAAAGTATATTTAGAATATATTTTTACCATTTAATAAAATTATGGTCATTGGACATAATTTCACAATTAAACCAAACATAAAAAAATGTCAATCTTTTGATAGTTATTATCTCTTAAAAACACGCCTTTTGTTTTAACAACGAGAATTAATTTTATATTAATTTCTGCCACTTCTGTGTTTTGAATTTTGAAAAATGTATTCCATATTTTCAATCAGGATGTCAAAATTTTGTAATTAGGTATCTTTTTTTAGACATTTTGAATAATTACTTCGGTAAATATTTTATTTACCATGGTAAAGGGTAAATCTGGAAAATAAGGGTAAACAAATATTATAATAATAATAACAATAAATTGCCCTAAAACGTGTCCTAACATGGTTGGTTGATACATGTCATACCATGGTAATCTTTAGGTCTATTTTGGGACCTCATGGAGCAACTTGTAAGTGATAATGACACTTTATATTAATTCAGTTAAAGTAAATACAAAAATGACATAAGAATATATCTTTTAGAAAAACAATATTTACATACTATTTTATATTCTGGATTTTCAACTATAAATATTTATTATAAAGATAAAAATATTTCCAACATAATGGTATTTTATATATTATTTTTAAACATTTAATAATTAATATTATTTATGACACAATAATGATGCAATATTTTCATTATTAATGAAAGAATCATATAATTGTTATTATAAATATTAAAATTAATATAATTTAAAAGTTTTAATGACATCCATGAATATTATTGATTAATATTTTATTATTATATTGCTTAAATGAATTTTTATTTAATTAATTAAGTTGTTAAGACTTTAACAAAAATCAATTATTGAATAGTGCTAAAATTGACAAAAAAAAGTGATTTTAAAACAAATATTATATTATTTAATTGATATTAAATTGATAAAAATCTATGGCTCAGCCAAGAGACTTATATCATTATAGGTGAGTCATTAATGTACCACTTGTGGGGGTCTATTGGGTGTATATAGTATGTTTATTAACTATATAATATAAAAATATAAAGTGACATGGTAAATATCAAACTAATTTACTAAGAGTTAACACTAAAAGATAATGTTAATATAGTGACCCAAACCTATTAAAAACTATTGGTTGTGTGGTTTTTGACCCATAACCACCTTAAACATTAAATAATAAACTTTGGGGCCATTAGGAACCGAATATAAATTTATTATAAAATAATATTTCTAGCTTTCCAAAAGTGCCTCTCACCCCCTTTTATTAAAAGCCACCCCCCTTCTCACTACTTCACACATTCAAACCCTATTGGCTCGGCCAACCCCTACCAAAATACTATCTCAACTTCCTTCACATAAACCTAGAGGCATTAGATTGATCATAAAGAAAACCTATGGATCTGTTTTGATGAAATCAAAACAAAGAACCCGAAGAAGAGGTAATGATTTCACCACCCTCTTTCAAGATACTTACTTCTTCCACTTCTTCTTTCATTTTTATTTCCATTCTAAAATAATAACTCCAGTAACTTCTATATACTGTGATTTTATTATAAATATTGTACCACCATATTAAGTAATCTATCCATCCTTTGAATGACATGTCACCATACGTGCATACGTATGGATTACCGTCTCCATGGCGTGGTGTAATTGTTATTCAATAAATTATTATTTGGATGGGTATAATAATGATGTGTAATTCTTGTAAATAATAAATATATAATGATAATGATTCTGTATATATGATATATCGTGCAATTAAATATTATTTTAATATCAAAAGAATGATATTGTTGCTCGTGCGTACATACGAACTACTGTCTCCATGAACATGATGAGATTCATTCCCCATCATATCCATTCAAGAATAATTCTCATTTTATGATTAAAAATAATATTTAAGGACTATAAATCATTCTATATATGAATAAGATAAAACCTACCCATAACAAACACAACTTATGTAACAAATCATATAAAATAAAACGAATAAGTTAACACCTGAAACGACAATAATACTGAGATATCATTAACAAATAAATGTTAAAAGATCATATATGACTTCATATTAATGTATATAATCCTTGTATTATTCAATAAACATTATTTAACAATTATAAAGGAGGATAAACTACCGTCAACAAAGGAAAATGTACAAAGTAAGGGGTTTCTTATCTGACATTTAATTCCGTGAGATTTCCATTGTTCGCCACTTATTTATTTCATGTGGTGTGCGTACTTCCCATGATTGTATTCATTGTGTAATATACATTAATTTGTGGATATATATATCATCATTTTATGATACTTATTTCATGGGTGTATGTTTCGTATGTTACCAATACGATAAGGTAATTTGAAATTTCAATTTCCATTCATTCGGATTTACGCATACTTCATTTATTATTTTACTCCAAGATTATGCGTGGAATATCTATTCATTATCTTATGTCATAATTTCCACTCCCCATTCTATGGATATACTTTTGATACACATATTCACTCCATTTATAATTTCTCAAGATAACTATATGAAATTGATAAGAGTAATTTTAACTCAGTCTCCATTTGTTGTGTTAAATATCCAATTCATTGGTGTTGTCTTTAAATGGATATGTGTAAAAGTCCTCTGATTGATGTACACTGAATATCCAATCATATTTAGTGTACTTATATTTGTCACACATAATTATTCCATTTATTTATCCTTAACCTAATTATATGGTCTTTATAAGATGTCTGATCTCAAATTACATTCCATTGAGGCTCATTTGTTATTATACACCAAATCAGTTTTATATGGTGTATATGATGTACATTCACATAGTATATCATGAATCCCTTTATTCTAATGATATTAAAATGTTTGTATTACCTCAATCATTTGTATTCAAGAGTCTCTCCTTTGGTTAGCAACTCTAACTAAAATATCATTTTTTAATGTTTTGAATATTTATTATTCTAAATCATTCTCATTAGTGTCCATGATTTAAAAATGGTTTTAAGAATTTATTTATATGGAAATTAATGTTTTCAAATAAAAAATCATTTTAAAAGTTTCAAATTTGTATGGGACACTTTTATTCAAAAATATATTTTAATTGGCTTCTTGAAAAATATTATTACTTTTAAATGTTTTCAAGAAAAAGAGGGATATTTCTCTGAATAGTTTGATGATTCTATTAATCTATGTCAATATCCTTCATTATTCTCGATTGAGTTTAATCAGATACTATACAATCTTCCATATTGTATCAAATGAGTTATGTTTGATTTTGGATGTGCTATTTTAATTATATTCATTGTTTGTGGTTAAAAGTATTGAAATTTTGTATGCTAGTTTTAATACAAATGTTTATGTTAGGTTTCAATCTTTTCATCTGAGGAATGCATTGGACTCAGTAAGTGATGGGTGGATCCCTCTATAGCTCCTTCATTCATCAGTAGGTCTCATGAGACAAACTATTGTCTTGGTACAAGGCCTGACAGAATCTAATTTGTTATATTGGCACGAGGCCTAGACTATGTAGTAATGATAGTCTGGAATTATTTATTCCATCATTATGAAAGTAGTTATTGATATTGCATGTGATTATTTGACTATTAGAATATCCATGTGATTAATTAAATTGCATTATTTCATTTTATCATTTCCATATTATGCTTATGTTCATGTTTAAAAGGCTTTTGTTTTAGTTGTACATTTCCTTAAATGTATATGTTTGTTCATCAAAGTTTCAACTATATTGTTACCCTTTCTGAGCATTTGAGCTCACCCCTTTCAATGTTTTAATTTTTCCCAGGATGTGAAGTAGTATTTTATGAATGACCTCAAGGGAATGAATGAGGGGATATGAAGACAATTTGTTGTTGTAGTTTTTATACTTTGTGATGTAATGTAATACTTAAGAATATATCTTTTGTTTCCAAGTATACTAAACTAATCGGTCTTTAGAGACTTGATATTTTGTGATCATGCCAATGTTATGTAATATTTAACTGACTCTAGGTAACTGGGGTCGTGGCATTACAACTATATCAGCAATTTAGAAATAAACCAAATTATATTCTTGAAGCTCTACTACCTAAGAAATATGTGTATGAAAATAAGGATTCATTGTTAAAATGTATACATATAATTCCTTACCTTGGGTAGTATAGAATATTAATTAAGATTATTTCTAAGTCATTTTTTTTTGTTTCATTTTTTATTTCCAAAAAAATAATTTAAAAAATAAATCCATAAAATTTTATGAATATAGAATTCCCAGGTCTCTACCATCAAACCAGCTCTATCTCACTTTTCCTTCAAATTAGTTAAATGTTCATGCACTATATCACTTGGGGCCCTAAAATACAGTATCCTAGCTGTTGTCCCTAGAATGTGTCACATACCAATTTAAAATAGGATTTTTAAATACCAATCTATGAAATACTCATTGTTCCCATCTCTAGGGATCATCAAGTCCCTCAACCAAAACCACTAATACCACTATATCATGAAACCCTCCTCCAAAAATTACCCAATGAGGGGTGAGAGGTAATGACCCCCAATGTCCCACCTCTAGTAGGCCCCATGTTTTCATCTAGAAAAATATGTATTTAAATTTCAAAATATGGGAGTCATTGAAAATTATATTAAATTGTATTGGGAGATATAATGAATCATCCACATTAGTTTCAAGGATTAATATCAAAGATAAATCCAAAAATCATCTTACATGAATTCCAAAAATAGAATTTATTAAAATAAAATAAATTTCCCATTGTATATAACGAAAAAAATAAGTATTCCAATGAAAAAAAATTCAAAAGGTGTGATCTGGTAATGCCAGATAATATATATATAATACTCTTAGGAACATCAATGGAGTTTTATATTATTAGGTTGAGAATATTAGTATACTAAATAATGATACCAAATTATCTAATCCAGAGATGACTAAAGAATACTTATGCTATAGTAAGAAAATAGTAGAATCAAATAACCCCTAAATAGTTATAATAACCATCCCAACCTGACCAGGGAATGATCACCAAATAATGAAAGGCATGTAATGTAATATAACATAATGCACATCAATGATTGAGTTCCCAAACCACTTTTCCCCTAGTCTTCCCCTATATCTCTCAACATCATACATCCTAACACTCCAATACATTTTAGATAAAAAATCACATACCATTAACACACACCATGTCTCAAAACACATCACATACACACACACAGTTGAAACACACAACATATCTCTTCGGCACATAGTGAGTTCTCACAACACATCTCATACCAAAACACAAGGTCCACAAAACACAAAACTTCCCAGCATACTTGGACATCATAACAAATAAAATAACATCTCATCATGATGACACATAGGAAAAAATCACATCTGATCCTAAATATTGTAATGAATGAAAAAACCACCTCTCCCAAAAACCCTTGGGCTATCACGTCCAACCCGAAGATAGTTTGGCCAGTACAACACACATTTATAGAACTAAATGCCATTTGTAAATCAAATCATGTGCCATACCGACCCCAAATACAAGGTATTGAAACAAAGGGTTGGTACCCTTTAATCAGTACACCTTATTAGATGTTGGGAAAATCGTCCCATGTGATGATGCAGGTGTTCGACACATAGTGTTCGGTATGGGTGGGGTGTATAATAAAATTGGATGAATATATAAATATATGTATAATATCAAAAAAATTAGAATTTCCTATGATTAAAAAAAACAAACCATCTCATGACACCTTCACTTTTACTGCCACCTAAAAATGAATCACACCATACAACATGTCATAAAACCCATATCTCATTTCAGACTAATTCCATTAAATCATTCGATTATTTTCATTATTTAGCTTCAACCACATTTCACTGAAACACTGACAATTTCATATTTCATTAACCACTATGATCTAATTAACCAATCCATACAAATTCAATCTCAACATTATATAACCATTATTTAATTATACCATTATTACTCAAATGTATAGAATAACATAACCAGATATCTTATGAAATATTTCATCCTAAACAAGTTCACATCCACACCTAGAATGAAAATCCCAGAAACGGTCAACTCACCATGCCAAATTCATAGTCTATAAAATACCACCTCCCCACCCCAAAAGCATGTCCCACGCACTACCACATTTCCACCCAAAAAAACATTCCACAATCTACCCCTCAAATTCCCAAAATCATACCATTTAAACTACTGCCTCACTGACACAAATGAAAGGAAAAAACACACATATCTCCCTACACCTTATTGCAATCATGAACCAACATCCCACATGGATGAACACATATTAAAACACAAAAAAATCCATTTTTATAGAATTACACAGGGGATTTTATCACATTACATTATAATTTATGGGTGTTGTATTGTAAATGGAAGTCATGGGGAAGCCATTTCGTTACAAATGTTTATATATTTAATATATTTAAATTTTGTGTTATATCACAATATTCACATCCAAATAAAAAAATGCATATATCCATCAAAAATAAAAACCCCAATGAGGATAATTTCATGTGGTGTGTTTATGACTTATTATCACAAAATCGCAAACAATATCAAAGATATAAAATCATTCATATCAAATTCCATTTCAAATTTATGTTAAATTAAATTTTTCATTATCTATTATTTAATCTAAACAAACACAGTCCATAGATTAAAAGATGTTACATTTTTCCCACATGATGCTAAATAAATGAAATGAATGGAATCCTACTTCAAAGAAGATTTCATATTGTTTCACATTATAGGGTGATTAATAATTATTGGGAACCAAAACCCCATAATGAAAATGTTGTCTTAACCTACACCATGCTTCAAATCCATAATAAAAACATAAACCACAACCCATACAAACCAAAAATCACAACAATGGATCCCAGGGAAAAAATGGAAAAAACATGAATGGGGATAAAATTACCACATACCAACCACAGATCTAGAATAAAAACTAATTTTGTAAAATAATTAAAGAGTGATGAATAATGTATTTAATACACCATGTTGAACATATTGTTTTCCCAAAAGAGATGAAAATAGATCATATTTTAATGAATTAATGTTTAAAAGAAAAAAATATTTAAGACAACACATGATCAGTATATTACACAATATGCAATATTGCATCATGTAATGTTGTAGTCGAGGTTCTGCATTTTATGAAAACTGCATCACCTCTTTAGTTTATATTATTTTTAAAACAGTAAATATCACCCTCAATGAAACAATTCATCAGAAAATGTCAAATATAAGTTAACAATGAATCTTCCTAGACAATCCATGAAATAAAATTTCATATCCAGTAATCTAGTAACACGATGTGTAATAAACATTCTTCGATTCCTTAGTAACTAACCTTCTACAAAACCATATAAGACTTGATCGAACACATCCAAAATCAAAAACTAGCTATGTAAAATACTTGTAAAGAACACCTAGTTGCAATTTAGGGTGTATATCCTCTACCCATATGATTATAATTATACTATCCTCGAGAACTTTTAGGGTTGTAGTCCTCAATAGGAATGAGTGGTCCCTCAATGAGGAGTGTAGTGGAAAGAATAATTCTCCTCCAAAATTATTATTATGTGGCCATGAGATATATATGTCTACTATATATTGGATCTATTAGCTATGAATCACATTTGGGTAGTGCATTCCCCTTCACACTAAAATTCATATAATTTCTGGTGATGATGAGAATTGAAGATGGGCCTTTCAATATACGGTCTTTCACATTATTCATTACATGGATGTGGATTTTGATAACCACTTTATATATATGTTTTTTTTCTTGTTATTTCATTCCTAGGTTTATATTTTTTATTTTTACTCATTTTTTATTGACATTAATTTGTATTCATAATAGAATTTCACTCAATTAATGTATTTTCCATGGTGATTTCAGAGTGTAATATGGGGAATGATTATACTGAATACTACATTGGCATTTCCAACCCTTTTCATGTTACACATATAAAACATATTGTTAGTTGTTAATACAATTGTCCTAGAATCAAGATACTATAAAATCTATGGCAGTGATTACCATGTTATGTTTTTGGAGATGGGATTTCCAACTAAAAATTTTATATGGTTTATGTGAGTGTGTGTATCCCAATTATGATCATGGATTGGTGTTTATAATTCCTAATAATAATTTTAAAATTATTATTTATTATGAAATATGAATTACATAATGTTAATTTTCATGAATATATTTACTCAAGATGATATGGGCTACATAAATAAAACAAATCAGTCAATATTTAAGATACATTAATTATTCATCCTGTTATATTTGCTATGAATGACACACAATGATGAAAATGGTTTATATCCCAGCAAGGGTAAAACCATGTTTTGTAGTCAATGGTTGTTTTTTATTTTCAATCTGATCCATTATTTTTGTGTAATGACAATATTTCAGTAAAAAATACATTTTGGTTATAAATTTATTTTATTGTTTTATAACATCACAGATGGACTCACTAGAACATAAAATCTCACACTGTCGTAGTATTAGGATGCTAAAATATTCCAAAATAAATATAATCATTTAAATGAATAAATTATTCTCTAAAATTATAATTTTAAATAATATTTTCTATTTGATGAATTTTTTTTATCAAATGATCTACCTATGTAAGTTTATCTCTGGATATAATAACATTAATGTTGGATTTCATTTTCTTATCTAGGTTCAAATGCTATAGTTTAAATATTATATTGATAGATATGATAAAATCATTTATAATAAACAGGATGTTGACTACTATTTTTATAAGGACCTGAATAGAATTAATATATGGAGTTATTTTCACATTTTTCCTATTCTAATTATTCTACCATAGTTATATGTTATAGAAATTTTATTATTAATCATGGTTAATGATTTCAATATCATGATTCTGAAAATATATTTCATAGTATAGGTATAATATTTATATATTAAATTCTAATTTATTCTTCATTATGGAAAAAACTAATTGTTTCATTTTATAAAAATAATATATTTATTATATTCTATTTATTTCAAATAGTCATATTATATAATTATAACACCCCGATATTTTATGAGATATATTCTTTTTAATTATTTTGATTATACACTACACCAAGACTAGATTGTACTCTATGAAACAACGTATTAGCTTGTAGTATACACAACACTATTCTTGGATCTTGTTACAGACAATTTCATGTTCACAACATTATGTGTATATATATATATATGTATATATATATATATATACAATTTATAAATGAAATATGGTTGGATTATGTTATACAAAACAAAAAAGGAGTCTTGCACTACACGCATCGCTGACTTGGCTTGCATTACACGCAATCACACGATATAAGGTTATAATATTATCGCGAACTAGATGTTATGCATAGTATCAACTATGTATTGAATTTTATAACATTATTATTCATCTTACACATTTTCTAGAACATGTTATGAGATCAAAATAAAATTTTTGGGGGAAATCAGTATTTTTTTTAAAATGCAGTTTTGCCACCTTTTGATGGCACACCCACATTAAATATAGTTTTTGACATGTTTATAAGTTCAATCTGACAAAATAAAATCCTTCTTTGTAATCAGGATATAAAAATTGACTTTGGATAAATTTTTCATATTATTCTGATAACTTTCATATTTTAATGAATAGTAAAAACACGCTATATTTTAATTAAAAACAACATTTTTCATCGTAATAATTTTTATTGTTAAATTATAATGTTGAATTGTATTAAAGTATAAATAAAATAAATTTGTAACATTTAATATAATTTATGCCATTATCATTGATTTTAAATTCAATTCGTAGGTTAAATCAATTCAATCTTTTGCATTGTTTTAAACAATAACCCATTTTCATTCGAGAACTGGAATAATTTTAATTTAATTTATGCAACTTATGTGTATATAATTTGAACAAAAGGATTCAATATTTGGTTTCAGTTGGTCCAAATTATGTTAATAGGTTACTTTTTTTTTTGATATTATGAATAGTAACTACGATAATTTTTATTTACTACAATTAAAGGAAAATCGGGTAATTATGGGGAAAAATAAGATTACAAAATTACCATAAAACTTTCCAAAATCCTATTGGATGAATAAAAGCCGACCCATATCACCTAAGGGTAAGACTAGATTCATTTCAAGGAATTTTGACCATGAAATAATACAATTATTATTAAAACCAAAGAAAGTGACAACATTTCACTCTCTTAAATATTATAAGTATATTAATTTTAATTTAGTGATAAACTTCATGAATCATCCAACATGAATAGTCTCCTAAAATCTAATAAAATTATTTATATCATATGAATTTATTTATAATTTTTAGGGATTAAATAATTATCCTTAATGGGGACATAATAGTGATGTTGAAATTATTTTATTACGAGAAATATCAAATAAATGGTGTTAAAAATATTAAAATAAATATTATATGAACTATTTAATGTGCTACACAAATTTTCTAGATAAATATAAAATGTTATGAATCTATGAAATCTTTTAGTCCAAACATATATTCTGTATATTATTTATTTAAATTCTAATAAATATGACAAGTTATGAATGGTTTCCACAATTTCATGTTTTATTCCCATTATATTTTTTCATGGTTCAAGTTCCATTATGATATTTTCATTATGTACTTCAACGATTTATGTCTTTTCTCATGATTTTGATGTTTAAATTTTATGTTCATGTTTTTTCTTCCAAATTTTTATGGATTGTTTTATGTTATATATGTTTTCCCTTACTGAGCATTTGAGCCCACCCTTTTTATGTTTTATTTTCCACAGAAAATAACGAAAGGTTTTAGGTAAGGAAACAAAAAGGGGAAGATTGTTATGGGAGTTGTTGAAGATATTTCATCGTGATTAGAAGTTTATATTCCACATTTCCAAAGACACTAAATAATTACGTTCCTTGTGTGTCTGTTTTTTTATGTATTAAGTATTCTGTAAAAGTAATGTAATGTCAATGTACTTCAAGCTTCGGGTCTCTAAAGTTGGTATTAGAGGAAAGGTATAGTAAACCTTTGGAAACTAGGATGCAAAAACATTAGTGAGATCCCTAGAGATATTTCCAAGGTATGTCTAGGGATTTCCTTAATGATAAGTATACATATAGGTTATAGTATTATAACAACGGTAACGATATTAGAATTTAAATTAAGATGTTATATATTGACTGTACTCCCCCTTTATTATGTCGTTTTCCATAGTATGATTTTTTCCTCTCATAGTATTCTTTTTGAGTTTTAGAAAATGGCTGGAAACAAGAATATTCATGATAATTGATGTTATGACGGATAGTGGAATGATATCCTTCATGAGAAACCAAATGAAACTAAATTTGGAAGTCCAAACAATGTTATTATTCGCAATCAGAAATCTCATAATATTATTAATAATCTCAACTTTGGTAAGTTTCTTGACTCAGATAATAAGAGGAAGATGGAGTCTCAGGATGATCATAGTGGAAAGAATGTTCGATTTCCCTCATGTAAATCACGTGGGAAGAGTCATCAGGGAGATTGTTTCCAAGGAACAGGAAGATGCTTTGGGTGGGTAAATGAAGGACATCATGCCTGTATGTGCAATGAAAAGGTTTAGTTAACAGAATGGACAAGGATAATTGTATTGCTAAAACATCAACAATGATTAGATGTTTTAGATGTGGTATGTATGGGAATTATGCAAACCAATGCCCTAAGGGAAAATCTCATGAAGAGAATCAGCATGGTCATATGAGTAGTATTTATGTGGATGATGATGAAGAGACTACAAATGAAATACGAGATGAAAGAAATGATGAAGCTCAGTCAGTGCTTTAATAAGTTAGTGGAATGATTGTATCTTTATAAAGAATAATATATGGTACTATGGAATAAATATTCATCTAAGGATTCTTACACAGGTTTTTTCTAAATTATTTGAATGTATATGTTGAATGGTATCAGTAACCATGGAAGGTTATTCAGATATTTTTTTTGGAAAGTAGATGATATGCGCATAATTAATTGATAATAAGATAATGAGATGTTTGATTGTATTCTTGAGCTCATGAATGATATACGGACTATGTTATATTATTGTTTGATTATATAGTTTCTTTGTGATTTTTGTATGTGGAAAGAGTTACCTTTTGACAGTATTCATGTTTTCACTAAGGTTCTATGGTAATTTATGTTTCAATAGAATATATGACTAATGTATTCATGTGTTTAGAATGTAACCAACATGATATATCTTATTACATATGTGGGATAAATGATTGTATTAACATTCTTGGTAGATAACCTTTTTAGTAATTGTTTTATTTATACTATGAGCTTGGACTGAAGTATTTTAGATAAGCGTAATTATTGGAATGGATTACGTAAGACATAAGTTAGTATTGTTTAAGGATAGAATATTTTTCGATATTATTGATGGGATGGTATAGTAATGTAGTATTAGAAAATGGACAACCAGCAGGACGGGCGGCAACACATCACGTCAGACAAGGATGTGGGAATCAAACCCACAACCGAAGTGCGACTGGACTTTACCACCTACCACTGGCCTATAAGAAGTCCCTGGTATGTTTAAACTAGTTTTATTTTATTAAGCGGTATGATATATGAAGTATAAGTTCATTTTTGGAATCATTTATGATTAACCTCACCATAGATGGACTTATGTATATTTGATAACCTTTTCTAACCTATTGTTTGAAACCGATGGAATGAACCATCATTCTATCACATTATCTATTAACACTTCATGAATAACAAATTCAACTTCATTTAATTAAGTGATGAAGTGGAAATTGTTCAAATCACGAACAATAGTGAGATTTTACCAAAATCAAGAAAGTATTTCTTCTAATTAAAAATTTTTAACATTAGGGAAATGATATTGAAAACCAAAAATTTTGTCCTAGTGCACTTATATCCGATTAATCAGATGGTACCATAGATCATCACAAATTTATGGCTTTGTGATTTGTTGGCTTTTTCATAGCCATGTTCTCTACCATTCTCCATCAGAACAAGATCGTTAGATTAAACCTCCTTATCCAAATTTTCACCTATACTCTTCTACGTGAAAACCCAATGCTGAGTTACCTTAGGTGATCGTTACATTTCTAACTTTCTTTTTTAAAGTTTAGTTTAAGTATTCCTTTTTACGATTTAGGATTCTAGGAATAGTAAATTAATTATATCACCAATGAATTTCGATGGTGATATTCATTTTAAAGGGGGGTAGAATGTAAAACCCTGGGATTTTATGAGATATATTCTTTTTAATTATTTTTATTGTACACTACACCAAGATTAGCTTGTACTATACACAACACCGTATTAGCTTACAGTATACGCAACACTATTCTTGGATTTGGTTACACACAATTTCAAGTTCGGAACATTGAGTGTGTGTATATATATATATATATTCAATGTATAAATTAAATATGGTTGTATTATGTTATACAAAACAAAAAAGGAGTCATGTACTACACGCAACCATGACTTGGCTTGCATTACATGCAATCACGACCTTCTTCGATAGCGTGTGTTGTATGTAAAACCAGGTTTCACTAAACAACGATATATGGTTATAATATTAACACGAACTAGACATTATGATTCGTATAAACTATGTTATGAATTTTATAAAATTATTATTAATCTTACACATTGTCTAGAACATGGTATGAGAACAAAATAAATTTTTCGAGTAAAATAAGTATTTTTAAAAAAATGCAGTTTTGCCGCCTTTTGATGGCGCAACCACATTAAATATATTTTTTGACATGTTTATAAGTTCAATTTTTCAAAATAATATCCTTATTTGGAATCAAGATATAAATATTTTCTTTAGATAAATTTTTCATATTATTCTGATAACTTTCATATGTTAATGAATATAAAAAACACGCTATATTTTAATTAAAAACAACTTTTTTTCATCAGAATAATTTATATGGTTAAGTTATAATATTTAATGGTTTTAAAGTATAAATAGAATATATTAATAACATTTATTATAATTTATGTCTTTGTAATTTATTTTACATTGAATTTGTAGGTTAAATCAATTCAATCTTCTCCAATGTTTTAAACAAAAACCCATTTCACTCAACAACAGGATTAATTTTAATTTAATTGATACAACTTCTGTGTATTGAATTTGAAAAAATGGACTCCATATTAGGATTCAGTGGGTCCAAATTATGTTAATAGGTTTCTTTTATTTTTTTGATATTATGAATAGTAACTACGGTAATTTTTATTTACTATAGTTAAAGGTAAATCGGTTAATTAAGAGTAAAAATAAGATTACAAAATCACCCTAACACTTGAAAAAATAATATTGGATGAATAAGAGTTGACCCATATCACCTACAGGTCAGAATAGATTCATTTAATAGAATTATTACCATGAAATAATATAATTATTTTTAAAACGAAAGAAAGTGACAACATGTCACTCTCTTAAATCTTATAAGTATATTAATTTAAATTTAGTGATAAACATCATAAAACATCGAACATGAATTGCATCCTGAAATATAATAAAATTATCTATATCATATGAATTTTTTTATAATTTTTAGGGATTATATAATTATCATTAAAGGTGACATAATATTGATGTCGAAATTATTTTATTAAGAGAAATATCAAAAAAATGGTTTTAAAAATATTAAAATAAATATTATATGAACTATTTAATGTTCTCCACTAATTTTATAGATACATTTGAAACGTTTTGAATCTATTAAATATTTTAGTTCGAACATATCTTATGTATATTTTTTATTTAAATTCAAAAAAATTAATAGTGTCAAAATTGACACTATTGTTATTTTATAAAAATAACATATTATAAAATTGTTTAAAAATTACAAAAGAAATTAAAATTTATAAATTTAAATTTATATGGTCTAAAATGTTATAAACTATAAAATTTTGGACAATTAACAACAAATAAGTAATTATTTATATTAATTTATAAATTATAATTTTATTATCAGAAATAAAATTAAAATGATTAAATATGGATAAATCAAGTAGATAAAGAATAAAATAAAATCCTAACATGTATAAATTATGTTGGTTCATAATATTATAACCCTATCTAATCTATGCTTTGTATTTGAGACATTTTGGAAGTTTTTAACTAGGTTTGGGATTTAATATAAATTAATAATTTCTTATATTTCCAAAGGTGCCCCGCTCCTCCCTTATAAAAGGGCATCTCCACCCTCTTCTCCTCACAAAAATTGGAGCCTTTAAGATCATCCAAACCCTGCCCATTTCAAATTCCCACTTCCCTCGACAAATCCTATAGGACTTGGTCTACTTCAAAGACCAATATTAGTGCCCTAAGAGGAGGTTTCAAAGAAGCGTATCGAAGAAGAGGTAATATTCCTTACCGATTCTTTCAAATTTATTTCTTCTTCTACCTCCTCTTCTTTAGTTGTTTCATTATATTGTAGTAACATAAGTATTACTAATATACTGATATGTTATTATAAATACAAATGACCCTATTTCACTAGCTATCCATCCTACAGAAAACGAAATCCCGGAGCGTGTGTATATACAAAATACCGTCTCCACGCCGTGGTGTAATCTATTTTTTGCACCATCACCTTACATGGATTTGTATAAAGGTGTAAAGAATAAATAAATATGATTATTATAAAATCATACTGTTTATAAGATATTATATCATTCACTCCAATTCGATTCATTAAATATGGGAACGATATCATCGCTCGTTCATACGTACTGATTACAGTCTCCATGACGTGATGAGATTCATCATCCATGTTAACAATTCAAGAATGATTATAAAGTATATATATTAAGTAATCATAAAATATATGACATTATAATGCTACTGGATTTATGTATATATATATGAATGTCATATTATTAATTCCATTCAATTCAATAAGGAAATGAAAATAGTGTTCATTCGTACGTACAACCAACCATCTCCATAAACGGTGTATTTCATTCCATTTATCGATCTATTATTTATATGTATATTCTGAATATATATTATATATAAATCATGTTTTATATTCTATAATTAAGTGATCATGATCTATGTAATCATATGAATAATTACATGTCAAAACATGGATGATAAAAGAAATGATTTTACCCAAAACGGTCTTTAACATGGAATTTTCAAAAGAATGAGTAATATAAAGTCACAAGTGAACCATATATGATATCATAACAATGAAAATGATTTCGTAATAATTCAATGACATTATTTAAATCATTATACAGGAGGTTCGGATCTATACAAATCATATCAGACTTATGATAAGGGATAAATTTTCAATCTCATTTTTTATCCGAGATTGATTATACGTAAGTTTTTACTGGGTCTACGTTTATCATCCATGACCATGTTTACTAAATTTTTTTTCAAAAAATGTTTACTTAAATGAATTTTTAAAGACATTTTTACCCTTTATTGACTTTTTACCACATTGTATGAATAGAATCTTTCCTTTGGATATCATATAAGGTACTATTTGGCATTTCCGACAAAAGTACGAGGAGAATGTTATTTTTAACTTATACAGCATTACCCGATTTTTACGGTTTCATGAAGCCTCTTTTTCAAGAAGATTAATCTACAATATTTCATGATTATTTTTAAATAATCTCTTTTCTTTTAAAATTTCATGGCATTTTGTGAAAATAAATTTATTTTGAAGAAGAAAAGATATTTTCCTAAAGAATTCATTTCATGTGTTTTATCAAAACCATGTTTCATCTAAGATGACATTATATCATATGTTTATGTTTCAAGTATCATGTCTATATGATTTACATGGTATCAATTTACTTATTATTAAATTATTTCCATTTCTTTTATAAGGATTATGTAATAATGGGATGATGTTTATGAAACTCATTTTATTAGTTGGGTAATTATGAATGATGTATGTTTATGTTGTGGAACAAGTAAGAATGAACTCATTATGAGATGGTTGGTACCTATATTTCCCTCCAATGAATTGGGTAAAGATTTATATCTCATTAGATAGACATGGCTAGAATGGTATGTTAATCTGGTTCAGAAATATAGGACTGGAATGAGGAGTGACTTGATTTAGAAAGGGACATTGTCCCCTAAGATGGTCTTGGAAGTAATGCCTTAGCTAATATGAAAGTCATAACATGTGCTGAATGGTTTCCAAAATTACATGTGTTATTCTTATTATATTTTATCATGGTTGATGTTCCATTATGATATATGCCTTACGTACTTCCACAATTTATGTCTTTTCTCAAGATTTTGTTGTTTAAATTTGATGTTCAAGTTTTTGCTTCTAAATGTTTATAGATAGTTTTATGTTAACTATTTTTTCCCTTACTGAGCATTTGATCTCACCCTTTTTATGTTTTTTTTCTAACATAAATAATTAAAGGTTTTAGGTAAGGAAACTAAAAGGATAATATCATTATGGGAGTTGTTAAAGATATTTCAACATGATTAGATGTTTATATTCAGAGTTTCCAAAGACACTAAACTATTACTGTCATTGTGTGTATGTTTTGGTTATTTATTAATTATTCTGAAAAATTAATGTAATGTCTATGTACGTCAAGCTTCGGGTCTCTACAATAATTCTTGAGTATGTGCTGAATTTTTTTCCAATACTGAGTATTTCTTCTCACAAATTATATTGATTTTTCATATCCTTATGCTCTTATAATGAGCATAAAATATTCTATTATTGGATGAAAATATTTTATAGATTTATTATTGAGTTGATTTCAAAAAGATTTTATTAAATATTTCTTATAGGAATATATAGTGAAAATAATGCATTAGATTTTAGATTTGTTTAGTTATTTATGAGAGGTATGGGAGAAATTAAAAAATTAATGTGTAAAATATGAAGGGTTATCGTTGGTTATATCACATGGTATAAACTCCATAAATAAAAATTAATATTTACTCTAATATGTTCCATATGATTAAATATAGAGCATCTATATTGGTATTAATGGAGATAATAATTAATGATTTTATTTTTTATTCATTATGGTATAGGGTGGGATAGATTTAATGAAAACATTTTGGAAAAATATAAATTAATTATAATATCATTACTTATTGGAAAAATATAGTGTCGATGTTTTCCTAGATTTAACATCCATATTTTTTTAAAAATATCTTGATAAAAGATTTAAATAGTCATCTCCAAGTATTAAAAAATGTGTGAAGGATGGTTGAGTATTATCCCAATCATCACCTACTATATGACATATAGGGTGACTACCCAAATTGATTCAATATATCTGTGGATATTGTTTTCTTAATTTGTGTTCCCATTATAACATATTACAATGGATGTGTAGATTTCTAAAAAATAAATAAGAAATATACATTTATAAACTTATTTAAAAAAATAGATATTCATAAGTTATATATAGATGTCATGTAAGAGTATCTTTTTCATAGATTAATTATTCTAATTATTATATTTTTTATTACTCATACACAAAAAATCTCTAGCTGATATAATTACATTATCATTTAGATAAAAATATAATTATTAAAAACAAGAAAAATTAATTTTTTGCTAAATAATATCATTTGGATTTTTATATGAATATATAAATACATTTTTTGAAAAATGAAAAATAACTAAAAAAATATTTTTTTATGAATTATAATAAAAAATATAAATTCTATCAACTCCAGGGTTTTAGTCTAATAAATTTTTTAACATATTTGTTAATAATAATTTTCATGTGTGGAAATAAATATAACATCACCAACATAAAAACATATTAAAAATGTAAATATTATTTACCCTAGAAAAAATTTAAATTTTCAGAGATTAGTTATCTAAAAAATTCTGTTATTTTTATACTATAAATTTAATATTTTGTTTTTAATATTGAATTTAGAATTTTTTTAAATCCCCTGATAAACATATAAACACAGTTTTTATTTTTAATTTTTAATTAGTAATTCTAAACCCCTTAATATATAAAAATTTATTATTAAAATGTAATTTTTTTTATATTTTATACATTATTTTAATATTTAATTTTCTATTTCATGGAATTTCATTTTGATTACATTCATTCCAAATTATAAATTTGGAAATTTTAATATAGGGTTATCTTTTATTATTAGTAAATAATAATTAAAATGGATTTTTAAAACAAGGTTAATGATGGTAACAAATGGTTATCTAATGCTACTATATTTTTTTATATTACATAAAAAATTGAAAATATATTAAATGTTCTAAAGGCATAAAAATAATATCCACATTTCCAACCAAAAAATTCCCAATATACATTCCAATAACAATTTTTATTCAATATTTTATCCTCATCGATGGTTCAATAACAATGTATTGAATTTCAATTTTCAATTTAAAAGGATATCACATTCTCCCAATAATTCCATGTAATCAATTAATATTATATTGAAATAGTTATAGTTTATCATCTCAATGATTTTTCATCAACAGTTATAATATATGATTACGATTATTTTCTTAATCCACCTAATCATCTTGGTCCACCCAGATTGGACATAAGGCCTTAGTGATACTACATATTATTCACAAACCAACATATTTATTATATTTCTCATCCTACAAAATAATATAAATATATTAAAAATATTTTGTTAATTATTAATATAATAATTTTTATTATATTAATTGAATTATCATCATAGTCATTTCCAATATATTGTATAAATATTATAATTTCTTTTGTGTTATATGTGTATTACAACCATTTGGAATAAATTATGGTATTTTTAATAACATTTTTTAATTACTGTTTGGAATGTTTGTTAGAAGAATAAATATGATACATATAATATGGTTATTATTCTTAAAATGAAAAAAATTTATACTTATTCCCAGTAAATGGGAAAAAATGTAGTCTGTTTTTGTGTACAGACAACCACCAATATTAAACATTTTAGTACTTTTTTTAAACTCTATGATTACTTGACTGATCTATTCTTGTAATTAAATCATATTTTTCATTTAAATAATTCTAATTTATATTTTGTTTTGTAAATATAATAATAGTATCTAACTTAGTAACTGAGATATTACTATTCATTCAATATCAATGATGATAAATTATCACGACATTGATTCCAAATATAATAAAATTTAAAAATGCTTTTATTTGAGAAAATAAAATTATAAATATTTTATTAATATGAACTATATTTATTATAATACATTTATAATTATAAATTTTTTTTAATGTGATGATTAGAAACATTGAAAATAAAAAATTTATACTAATTGATCAATGATATGAACACTCAATGAAAAAACAATAAAACAAATGAAATATGTTGGATTTTAATTAAACCACAAAAATTAAAAGTTTATGAATATGCACATAAATTAATAATATTATAACAGATATTTATTTATTATTCATGTATTTAAATAAAAATCATTTATTTCATGATTTTTAATATTGTTTTCCCCAATTCCCATTTTCGGGTCATAATTTATTATATATCACCTATTAGTATTTCAAATGTTTCATTTATTACTCCATTTATGTTATAATTTTATTAGAAACATATAATTCTTGGTTTATAATTATTATTAATTATTCCATCTATTCAATTATTTCAATTATATTTTATATAAACCATAGGAATTTTATACCTAATAACTTTTTATTATACTAATGTCTATATGAAAATTTTTTATTTTATATTATGTATATTAATCAAATATATATATAATTTAATCATTATTAAGTTTCGATAAATTTATCTATTTTTTTATTTCATTATTTTATCTTTAATTGGGTTTTGATTAGAATTTATAAATTTTCAAAATAGATTCTCTTATCACATTTCATTCATTGGGAAATAAAATATTAATCAACTGCTTTATATTTAATAGTGTTTAATCTTCCCTACAAATGTTTTTATATGATAATCATTGATATGATTGCATTCAAAAATTCATCCAAATGTTAATATATCAAGACATTTTTTATTAATAGTTACCAATGTTGTAAGAAATTATTTTAACTAAACTATAATTATTTTTGTTATATAAATAATTCATGGACCATTTATTTTTGGATTTGTTTATTTCACTATATGGATTTATTATATTGAAAATTCTACTTCAATATTGGGAAAATAAAATTTTAAAAACAAATATTACCCCATTTTTAATTTCTCATATATAATATTATATAATTAATAAAAATATTTCTCATATAATCATTAGAACATCATTAAAAATCAATATTAATTCATGTAAAAAACTATAAGTAATTATATTCATATGCCAATAAATATTATATATTTTTATCAACATGTTATTATTTAACAAATTTATAAATTAATATTTGTTATTCATTTAAGAATTGTCTTTTAATTATGTTCTTTTATAATAAAAATAAATTTTCATTTTATTATAATATTTTTTATCATCATATCATTACATACATTAGAGATCCTTTAATTTTATTTTAAATAATCATTATTTGTATTCCATTAAATAATGAATATTTTTTCTTATCAAATTTAAAGGGGAACATTTAGTTAGTCAATAAAAAATTATATTTATCTTTATTTATATAATGTTTTATAAAAACTCATTTCATTATTTTCCTTCCATTTTCCTCTATATCTCTAATATTATTATCTATTTTTGGGTAATATTTCCTAAATCACCATTTAAATTTCATAGTGATATATTTCTTTTGGATTTTTGAACATTGGGTATCAACATATAAAACTATTCATGTAATTATATTTGATACCACTAAGAAATTTTACAAAAACTATTTTCATTGTTTGATTGTTAATGATATGATATATGATTGATTTTGAGTGACACAAATTTTGATGGATTTTCCTTATTATATTGGTGGGGTCGTATATATCAATAAAATATATTGATGAATAATTCATATATAAATATATAATTTTTTTCCTATATTAAAATACACTTTCCTTTGTTCAAAAGATTCATCATGGAGTCGATGATGTTAGTTATGTTCAAATATTTGATGGTGGGCATGATGTAGTTATTATGAAGAAATTATAGAGAATGAACACAATTAATTTAGAATTTACCAAAATAATTATCATATAATCTATGTATATATATATATATATGTTCTTTCATTTTTTATTTCATATTCTTTCACTTATGTGAATTTTTGAATTTAATATTCTCTTTCTATAAAACATGGTTCATGGTTATTATATCATGATCTTGATATATTATTTAATGGAAAATGTTTTCTCAAATGATATTACATGGTTTTCAATAATTACATGTTTATATGTATTTTTGTTCTATAATATTTTGATAATATAATTCCCAATGATAATATTTTGAAAAATTACAAAGATCAAACACTTGATGTTATATTCATATAAATTTTCAATATGATCAGTTGAGATCAATCAATATGATTTTTTATCATTCAGTCAATTATGATGTTTTGGATAAAATTATATTTATTTAGAAAGATGTATAATATATCTTCATTAGGGTGAATTGTTATGATATATCTACAATATTATTATTATATAGAAAACCACCAACAAAAATAAAATAATGGGTTCTGGGATTATCAAAATATTAATGGGATGTAATGTGAAAATGATAGAATTAATTTAAAATATATTAAATTTTATCCTATTTAAATCACATGATATCATTATTGGAGATAAACACATTTTATTTTTTCAACATGAACTTGAACAAGGTTTTTTTTCTTTTAAAAAATTAAATTATAATATTTACATGGATGTGGAAAATTTTAGAAAAATTTTAATATGTATTTCTGAAACCTCTTAGAAGAATCTATTTGAATTATTTTTAATCTATGGTGAAGTTAAATTATTGTATTAAATGTTACTAAAAATAAAAAAGAGTGGATAATGAAATAGTGATGTTTTATAGGGACATATTATACTATATTTTGTTATGGACATGTAGTCGTAAAAATCATGATTTCAAAATGATAATGGAATGAGGAACCTTATAGATTTTATAACCTTGGAATAAAAAACATAAAAGTAAAAACCAATTTTGGAAAAATGAATCCATTAATTTTGATTAATGGTATAATGAAAAATATTAATGTCTATAATATGGTGCTCACAAAAATTGATCAATGACTAATATTAAACATAGATATATATTAAATGAACATTGAGATGATAAATAAATACCTTTATTCGAAATATCATAAAATGAAGCTTATCCCAATATAAAATGAACACATGCCATAATATTATCATATTTAAAATATTTATTCCTCTATATTGATATTTTAAATCATAAATTAAAATTATTCAACTACCATATATTTCAATGTAATTGATTAAATTCATCATTAGAATCTAGAAATAATTTTTATATCAGAAATGATTTAAAATGGGGATGTTAGTCAAAATAATTCCATATAATTTTCATTTTTCCATAAATAATTATTTTAAATGAAATTTGTTTTTTTAGTTACTAATGTATCTCCATATTAATTAAATGGGAATTATCAGTATGATTTATGATATTAGATTCTAGGGAATTTTTTAGGAAATTTATCCTTAACAAGTACTTATATTATGAATTTTATTATTATTTAACCCATTGAACAACATTTATGAAATATATTACATATTCATATCATATATTTTAGTTTTTAGTGTCTTGACAATTATTCTTGTGGAAGATGATATTTTTATATTTTTAATGGTAAAGGATGAACCAACTAAAATTATAATGTATAATAATATTTATTGAGTATGTGTTTAGCGTAATATAATCGTTGAATGATAACACAAGGTCCATTATAATTTAAATATAACAGCTTCATAGTGGACTATTCTTAATATAAATAAGTAATATGACAATTATATTGAAAAATTTACATAATACCATAAATTATAACATATACATTCTGAGGATTTTACAACATCAATTCCTTTTGAATGATGGATTTAGGCTTCCTTTATAGAATATTGTGGTATCTAACATATATTTAGTATTTCAAAATCCTTAAATGGGCAGGTGTTAAATATGGATTTGATTAAATATATTGTTTTGGAAGTGGTAATGGAGATATTTATTTGTACATGGAAAAGATGTACATTTTATTGATTTTTTTATCTGATGTGTAAATGTATAATCACATGTGATTTTATTTACTAATGCCTTATAATATTCATGAAACATTTAGGGATGAATTCAATGAAAACATTAGTAATTTATAATTTAATTGTATCTTTTTAATTGAATAAGAGTTGATCAATGTTAAATTACATATTTTTACCCTTTTAACAATGTTTTTTTACATTGAATTCAATATATTCATAAAAAATATAATCTAACCATTTATTTTAAATTTTGATATGAACATTATACATCTAGAATAAATTTAGTCTATTTTTTAGTAACCTGAATTATTTTTTAATACACAGTCTTTAGAAAATATTAATTTATTAAAATTTGATATTAAAAATATTAAGTGTTCTTATTCATTATTTTCAATAAATTAATTATTATATAAGAATTTATATATATTTTTTATATAAATAACCATTATGTTACATGAATCAATTATAAAAAATCATATAATATTTTTAAAGTGTAAATATTGAATAATTAATAATAATAAATTCATTGACAAATAATATGTTCTATAATTAAATATTTATTCCCTAATTTTAAAGGTAATAATTCATCAACTAACAATTGTATTCTTTTGATCCATTAAACTAAAAATATAGCATTATATATTTAAAATTCATCTTTTTATTTAAAAAAACTATTTAAAAAAATATGTACATATTAATAAAGTATATTTTATAATAATTATTTAAAATAATATAATAAAATTTTTTCACTTTATAATCATACATTATATTATATATAATTACATAAAAAACATCGTACATTTCAAAGAAATATATATATAATGACAATATTTCAATATACCATATATCCATGATCCAAATATCTAATGTCCATATTTATAATGTACACATAAATAATAGTTATTCAAAATTTATAGTATTAACATGTTAAATATTTAATACAATCATTTTACTCCTAAAATGTTATATATATTTCTAACTCTTTAACATTTATCTTGACTTTCAATCAAGATGAGTATCTTTAAAGAAAACCATGTTGAAAATGAATTTATGTTCTCAGTATTTTTATTTTCCTATGGAATTATTTCTATTATGATTTTCTTACTGAGGATTCACAGAGAAATATCAAAATATATTAATGTATATATTGTTATGTATTAATTTATACAAACAAATTTTATCATGTTATAATTTAGCATTCTTTTATGTGTTGTAAAATATAGTAAAAATAATACTTATTTAATGACAACAGATTTATAATAATATAATTGGGTTTTAAAATAAAAAATACTATAATATTATTAAATTAAACATAATAAATTTTATAAATTGAAAAAAATTGATGATATTAAGAGATCTATTATAAATATAATTTATTCATTAAAATATTAAATAGAAATAGTTTATTGTTTTTTTACAAAGTGAATATTTAGATGATGATACATCAGTCCCTATGATGATACATTTTTACATGGGGGGAATATAATCCTATATATAAAAATCAATTAAACATCCAACTAATCCCTTATGTGTTCAATAAATCAGATTTATGCACATATAGGTTAGATATACACTTGTATTATTGTTTTAGATTATAATTATTGTACATTGTATCTCTTGTGATGAATAATAAGTTATTATATTTTATTGTACATATAATTTACTATGAGATATGAAAAATATTATTGATAATATTTCTAAGTGGAATCATAATTTAAGAGAAGATACATTGGACCGTGATGTCATTGTAAGGGTCTAGAGATATCTATTCTGACCCTTTGAATATTTTTGAAGCTCGTGATGCTTGGAGGAATCCTAATGTAGTTGTGGATAATTTTTTTGATAATATATATATATATATGTATAATTGATGACGTGTAAGGGATTAATGTTGTGAATGTTACTTTCATGGATTTTTAGAGAGAATAAGTCTTTGTAAGACAAATTTGATATTTTAACCAATGTCTATGCGGATTTTTTGAATACCCAGATCAATCTACTTTCTGAACATACTACATTTCTAGATAATCTATATACATCATCAACATGTACCAACATATTTAATCAGATATATGGATGGATCGACTAAATGAATTATATATGTGGCATGATTGGCTTTGTAAATCATCTATGAAGACAAACAAGCTAAATGAACTTTCTAATTATTATCATGCATGATTAGTTTAAAAAGATATATATAATACCATATAACAATGGGGTATAGGGAATTTTGTTTTTTTGAAAGTAGATATATATAATATTATATTTATTTTTTGAAATTTTTTTATCTTATACGAGATACTTGATAAGAATTATCCATTTTGATGATTGGATTATTTTATACTTTTTTAGGTTATGGGTTGGCTTCCTAGTTTTTCAGTGTAGTTTAGGATAAAACCACAATATTTTTTATGTGATTATAATTTTTGGATCCTAATGAGTATAACATTACCCTCACCCTATGTATATCATTTTTTATTAGCAGTTCATCTAGTGTACATTAATGATCAAACGTCATATTAATGGGTTAAGGTTTTGCAGGATCTATTTGAGATTCATTGTCGACGTCATATTTACCAAATATTTCATGTATTTTCCCATTAATTTTATGTCTTTTGTGGAATTTCATGTTTTCAATTGGTACTTCATTATATATATATATATTAATAGGTATATATTTTTATATATAACATATAACCATATTTCTTATCTTTTTTATTGATGATATGGATTCCCATTGTATGATTATTATACCAACTATGGTAGTTGATATATTGTGGCCTAATTGATGTGGGGCACATGTTCTCACCCACTCTGGTCTCTTATTACATACCCATGAGGCATATAATTATTTAATAGTGGGTTGTGATAGAATGGAATCTAAGGTTCCTATTAAGGAATGTAATTTTATTACTGTTTGTTGGAGGTTATGTTTCATGGGTTATTTGGGGAATGTTATAAATTATTATTAGTAATTAATGTAAATAATATATATTTAAGTGAAATGGGTGTTTAGGTATCCATGTGATTTTATTCATGGAATATTATTTTCACTAAACATACTAACTGAATTAAAACTTAATTTATGGTCAAAACATAGTAAGTTATCACACATTATTATTCATTGCACCAATTTTTTAAATGTGTAATCCTTGGTATTGGTTAAAACATCATGAATATAAAAAATAATTACTTAAATCATGGTAAATTAAACATACTCAATTAATTTTTATATTACTAATTTTTATTTTATAGAATTTATCCAAATTTATGTTCTCATCAGGTTCCAACCAAACAATTTCCAATGGATGTTCCAACAGATCACTATATAGTATAGGTTAATGAATATTTATCATATAATAGGAAACAATTATTGATTTGACACTACAATGTACTAATGTATGATAGATCAATATAAGCCTCAATAATAGAAGTCTAGTTTGAGGAGGATGACTTTGTATTGAGTTATATACATAATAGGATAAAGAATTAGGTTTTGATTGATGTGAGAATCTAGTTTGGTGTAGTGAGGTAGTAGTAAATCTTATTACATGGGGATCTAGAGTATTCGGTAGTGTCACGTCATTACATATTAGACTAGTTCCAATATGAGATTATTTCATTGTTTATGTATGAGGCATGTCTATCGTATTTTCTTAACACTCATTGGGATATTTTTGTGGTGTGAGAGTAATTGATCACATTTATATCTAATGAAAGAAATTATTAAAAATAGTTGACAAATTAAGAGTTCATGGAAAGGAATATTGAGTTATATTCCCATCCATAGCTCCGTCATTAGGTTAACTCAATTATCTTTAAGATGAATCATGAGGTTAAAGAGGTGGAATATATTTTCAAGAGAATGTTGTATTGAATATGACTATCACATGTTTTGAGTCTTCAAGATTTCTAGTGATGACTTGATGTAGTCATTTTTCCTAGTTCATTATATATAAGTTATTTTGTAAGACTTTAGGTACTCCCATCACTCATAATTTAATTTATATTATAGAGGTGGCTCTCATACCAGTGATAAGGTAAGTTATATACATTTTCTTGGGGAGGTTGTGGTTATTTTTGGAGATTTTTCCTAACAATAACGAGTAGTTAGAATTTTCTAGGTATTCTTATTTATGTTCTGATATTGAGGTAGGTTCATATTAGGTATAATATATCAGGTGAGTGGCTATGAGGAATCTAGAATATAGTCCATTCATTCTCCTCATCCTCATAGTGTACAGTGAGACCGTGTATGTGGAAACATGTTGGTCTAGTGAGGCGATGGATTAGGTAATCATCTCCCTCATTCTTTAGAGTATTCATATCTTGGAAATTCATATATCTATTCAAGTACCATTATTTTTATTCACACATAGATTCATGCATTGTTTGATTTGGGATTTATGAATTCCCAAATCAAACTATACCACATCCATTTTTTGGTACTTGGGGAAGACAATATTAAATTTTCTTTTTATTTGTCTTCAATATTTGGAGGATGAGTTTGATCATATGATTTCTATAGATACTGTGATCTAGTGGTTGGGAAAATCACTCTTTGGGAGATATCCTATGATTAAATATATATCCATATGAAAAAATCATCAATATGGATTGTTTGTTCTTAGTAAACCAAGTCACAAAATTCTTAAAGAAATAGGTTGTGTTCTATGATGCTGATAAAGATAATATGGTGTTTTATGGTTAGGGGGACCATTAGATAAATCCAAGTCATTCAATTTTAGTGAAATATTTTATGGATGAATTGATGTAGTGATATTTAGAATAACAAGATTTACAGTTTCCAATGGTTTTAAAAGAGTACAGTAATGTATTTCTTGATGATATTATACTGTTATCCACTTAATGAGACATATATATTGAGATTATGGTATAATAGAAAAAATATACTTTTTCAATTTATCCATATATGATGTTTCCATTAATGTCATGAGAGATGTGAGTATTACATGATGATATGTTGTAATGAGGATTTTTAAGGCCGATTGTTTTATCTTATGTTGAAGTATTTTTGTTCATCTAAATGGATGATGGTATATTATTGATATTTATATATTACCATTTCATTAACTAATAGAAAATTTTGAAATGATATAATCTTACATAGTTATAATATATATTTTGTCAACTGAAGGGACCATGTAGTTTCTTGATGTTCAATCTATGGTAAGGATATCATGAAATTCATCTAAAGGTTGAGGGTATTCAGAAGAATTAAGTCTATTATCATCTTTTAAAAATATATTTTATCATGATTCTAATTTTTTGGATAATTATCCTTTTTTGTACATGGTGTTGATGGACTTATTGTTTAGATTGTTCCTGTATATATTTTTTGTGGTTTTCATAAATTCAATTTTTCTATTCTTGATGTTTGTAGATGAGCATGCATTGCATCTGTGCCATATTTCAAGAGATCTTATTCATGAGTAGCATTTTGGGATGCCACTATAGATTAAGATAGATGGTCACCATGTAATTTTAATGTTTCATGTCACGTCCCAACTAGGATAACCTAGTAACCCTACAAATATAGAGGTAATTGTGTCTTTGGAATCATCCATGATAGAGGAATTGGATCCTAATTCACTTGTTATTACATGATATAATAGGTGGTTGTTATATTATTTCTCACACTATGTATTTAATTTGATATCCTAAACCAGAATGGATTAACCATTATTATGTATGGAATAATTTCAAGAAGATTATTATTACATGAATGATATGTTAATTAGTGATTCATTTTTTTCCATTGGATGTTATTGAAGTTGATAATTTTTATGACGGTTATCATCTTTGGATTGGATATGTTATATTTCAGTAGATATTTTATGTCTCCTATGGATAATGATTGTTACATCATCCGTGATAATTAACACTCCAATCATGATCTTCAGTTGTTAGTTGTTCTTTTATTTATTTTTGTTTCAAAAATTATCATATCACAGAGTTTTTTATTATTTTTATAGATCATATGTTAATTAGGTATGTCATCTATCTTCATGAATTAATAATTTTTCAACATCAATAGATGGTATTATAAAATTTCTACAACATTTTTACTTTATATGTTCCACGAAATAAGAATTACGTAGCTGTTGATCACAGTAGAAAGTTGTATATCTATTTAAGTATTAAATAAGAGGATTATTAGGGATTATTGAAAGAAAACCAAATTATTACTCTTGATACCTGAGATTTACATATAATTGGTTTTCATAATAATATAACAATGAATTAATATTTTTTTTTATTAATGTGGATTTGTAATAGTTGATGGATTCTTCATTGGAATCATAGAGAGGAGTAGTTATTTTTGGGTATATAAAAGAAGAGTTTCAAAATGATGAAAATAACTTGGTGTTGTACAATGGAAGGATTTATTTTATATCATTAATGTGTTATATGGATATCCATGATTTCCATATCTCCCATTTTTCATCAAATCCTGAATAAAAAATATTTACCATGCTTTGATAGGATAGTTTTGGTGGATTGGATTGAAGCATGCAGTTAAAAAGTTTGTTTATATATTTTTTGTTTTCAAGAAGGGTATGGATGAACACTATGTTTCCAGTTATTTTCTATAGTTATTATATATTTCCAAGTACATGAAATGATATTTATTGATGCAATTTATAATTGGCTTCACACGGTGTCAGAGATTCTATAATTCAATATGGGAGAATGTAGGTTGTTAGATGTAATAAGAAGAAATTACATTGATTAGGGAGTCTAGTATAGAATATTATTTGTCTAGGTAGTCCCTATAAGGGGTGGTGAAATTTTAATGAGTCCCTATAGTAATTAAATATAACAGGGATCCCCATTATAACATCATGTTTTGGAGAGGAGTTTAGAATTTCATTAGATATCCGGTATGCCATAAAAATAATTTTGATCTTCAAATAAATTGTAAGACAAAATATACCATTGACATTCTTGATGAAATTATCCCCTAATTTGGCATGAATTTTTAATATACAAGAGTTAGGAAATTCCCTTTTATGATCTGATTATGTAAATAATTACACAAAAACCCAACTCTATTTTACAATTTAAAGTGTTGTATTATGATTATTTCTATTATAAATTATGATAGAATGGGTACAATGAGGCATAAATATGTATTATGTAACTAGTATAAAATATTATAGATATTGATCATTGAATTATTGAAATGATGTAGTTATAACAAGATCATAGAAATTATATGGTGATCAAAGGTGGTGACCTTTAGAGATTTATGTTATGGATGATGTGTTCTATAAGGTGAATGCTAATCATAGGTAGTGAGAGTTTCCCCATGAATGTTAGCTTTACTATCATATTATTTTTACATTTTAGTTATATCATCATGTTTTAGATGTGAATTATGATATATGAATTCTCCTAAATATGATCATAATATATAATGAAAATCTCTGGTTGTAGCTCCTCCACTTTCATCATAAAGACAATTATGTAATCCAAGGGGTTGAGATCAATGAAGGATATGATGTGAACATTATGTAGTGGACTATAGAAATATATAATTTCATGTATAATTGGTTTTTATGATGTCTTATATAATTGTATTCTGTTTGGATGAAGCATAGTAGCGTAAATAAAAGGACATGGGTACAAGTTCTATAGAAGTACTCTTATCACCCAGAGATTTTTTAATTGTATATATTATCCTAAGACAGTGTTATCATTAGTATATTTATAATTATATAATATTATATGGTTCTAACATGATTTATGTTTCTAATAATTCATTATTTTGAGAGGTTTCACCCATAGGACGGTGTTTAAGAAATGGATTTTTATGATGTGTGGTTTTAGTTCTGATTTCATTGAAGTATTAGTTTAGATCATATGATGAATATACAGAACAAATATATCTATAGAGGGGTCTATTTATATATCTCCTTTTCTATTAATCTATTTTTTTAGAATAATATTTTCAAGGAGGATAATTGAATGAATGAATTTTTCTATAATGACTCAAATCCATTACGTCCAATAATTTTTTGGTTTCAAATGATTCTATTTTTTGAAGGAGGAATGGAGGGGGTTAGGTTATTTTGAGTGAAAAATATGGAAGTAGGATGGATTCTAAACATTAATGGATTTTATATCATATCATTGTAGTTCATGGTTTGGTATAGAGTCTAATTAAAATTTATTTGAATCTGATATGTAGATCCATAAAAAAAGGATCAATCAGGTACATGGATGGATAATATTTCTAAATGGATTCTTGGACATATCAATTATATTTATCTTGAATATAGGTTAAATAAAAGAATTTTATATTTGTGTGGATTAGATATGTGAATCAGCATTATTGACGAATAGCTACGTTGATTAACTATATGACTCGTTTATATGGATTGATCGAATACGTGAACCATCTGTATAGATGGATCCACTATCATACAAATATGGGAGTGATTGACTATGTAAATACTTATATATTTTCACTATATATGTTTAAATATCTCTCATGGTATTTTAAAGACATAATGAATTCAACTTCCTGAAATTTTCTATGTGGATTTTCCATCCAATTTCTTGAATATAGCTATTTGGGTCATTCAGTTGAGTGAATCAATGACATTTAAAGAAGATTTATGATGTATAATTATTCCCATGATTTCCTATGATATATTAGGTTATAAAAATTTCCTTGAGATTTTTGTTTACTGAGATTAGAAATACGTTGAATTCTTTCTTTTTTGAGATGATTTTTCAACCAACTATATCTACTGACAAAAAAGTGATGCAAATTTCAATCATTAATCCATTAATTACTTCTCACAAGGCTAGGGTTAGAAAACCATTATCCTTTGTTCATGGTATCATACATCTTTTTTCTTGTGTTTCTACTATTTCTTATTCAATATTTTGGCCACCACATATTTTTTCTATGGGGATTCGTATAAAGCATTACTATTCCTTGTAGGGGATATAACGATTCTATATTATTTGTGTGAATTTGTAATGATATAATTTCTTTTTTTTAGATTTAAATGATATAAACTAATAAATAGATATTCAAATTAATAATGAATTATTTTATATTCCATGATCCCTTGTTTTTATATTCATCCAGATTAAATGGATTCCGATTAATTTTCTAGATTGTTTTCTTTGTATGTTATTATTCTTTCATCATTGTTTTATGTATAATTTTTAATGATGTAATTAATCGAAATTGGTAATGAATATAAATCATAAATTAATTAATATTTAATTTTATGTAGAAAAATATTTCATGTTTAATGAATCTTATATTTCATGTAATTTTAATGTGACTTAATATAATGCGGCATCCATGCATAACTAAATGATTTCTTCATGGATTATGGAATTTCATAATAATTAGATGTTTGATGAATCTTGTTTAGAATGATGATAATAATAAAAACCCATCTTAATTAAAATAGATCATTAGATACCATTATAAAATTGATATTAATTCTATGTGAATTTGTGTATTTTGATTGACTCTTATAGAATAATTCACTGGGTTACCTAATTTTGTAACTTGTGACTAATGAATCCATTAATTTAATTTGGATTAATTTTTTTTAATAAAGGCAATTTTTAGGGCTTGGTTTTACTAATTTCTTGACATGATTGTGTTCCTTGTGTTTGAGGTCATCAAATATTGTACATTTGTGAATTATAGATTTCCTATTTTTGTCCTTTGTTTACAAAATGATTATTCATTTCGGTTCTAAACTTATATTGTGAGGTGATAAAAATGTGAGTGTCACTATGTGATTTGATAAAGTAGTGGAGGACCGAATATATTAGGATCATTAGATGTATGATCTTGTTATAAATGATGTAATGTGGATAGGGAGCCCTCACATAGGTGGCAACATGTTACATCTATAGTAGATAGATAAATTGGGATACTCATGTCACGAACTAGGCCGGGTCGCCATTCGACCCGGCACCCGACCCTACCCGCGACATGGCCTGAATGGTGTTCTCGATCCCCACGGGATGGAAAAAGTGCCCATGTATCAAGAATAAAACATGAGAATGATTTACCCGAATAAATAAATATAAGACAAACAACAAGCTGAATAAATTGAAACTAACTTCAGACAACCCAACATAGCCTTACATCAAGTTCATATTTAATGTTTACATCTTGGACTAAAAACAAAAAAGAAATAACAATAATGGAAAAACTGAAAACACTGACTTAAAACTCCATAAACCATGAGGTGCAACAACATCAAGCTATATTCACCAAACCAACATGTGGACACTGATGACAACGTGATCCACCAACGCTGTACATGATTCCTCAACCTGGAATGCAGAATAAATAGCTTCTACATACACCCAAGGGTGTATGTAGGGTGTGAGCTAAAAGCCTAGTAGAATGCCACCACGAGAAGGTTCCACACATAACTATTAAATGTCAAATACATATGCAGTTTGATGGAATAAAAATAAATAAGTTCTTAAAGAAATTTAATTAAAATAGTTTTTAAGGGAAGACTACTCTAAATCATAAATACAACTAAAGTTAACACACACACACACAAACACATTCTTGGTAACCCTAACGTCACACCGGGTGCTGACAGTGAGCGCAAATCAAAAGAGGGCCGCAATAAATATGAGAGGCGCTAAAGATACTAATGAGAAGTGGGACCCTAGAACATCATGTCTCGGTGAACAATGGTACAGAAACACAACAATATACAATCTCGTGCATGAGGCACTAGTAGGGAAACACAACCATAACATAGTGGTCTACAATATCTTCCAAATGTGTAGTTAGTGTTGTAGTAGTCAATCCAGATAAGTGAAACTGGGCTGATGCCACTTCCAAATCACTAGTGTACTAGTCCTAGTCCGCCCACCTAGTACCCAAGCTTCGCATTTGTGCTCAAGTAGTTTGGAGTTCACGTCATATGTCAAACATAAACAATCAAAACAAACGAGGTGTTATTTATACCCAACACTACACTCGCACACAAAAAAAAACCATTTTAAAAATATAAACATACAGACACACACACACACACACACATATATATATTCATGACAAAAATATCCCAAAACCAAATCAGTATCACTTATACAACCTATTAAAATGAAAACATAGCCAATGAATCCACCTTCAGAATAAAATACACCATTAAAAAATTAATTAAACAATTTCCACACATGTCGCATGACTTTATGCACCGAAAACATTCACATAATTTAATCAGGAAATTTTTTTACCCTTCATAATTATTTAATAAATCAATTAAAATTTTCATAAATAACTTTTTACGAGCAAAACACCACTTTACATACTAGACTGACCTAAACCCCATTACATGACCACATGCACAAAATGCCATCTCAAAAACACAATCTGCATCACGCACGCAATTTATGAAACCACCCATACAGTTAAAAGTAAAATTAGTATAATTATGTAAACTAGAAGAAAAAATTTCCAAACATTTTTGAAATATTCCTCATAACTTTAAATTCCAATGACACATTAAAAAGATCATTTTTGACTAAACACAACCAAACGCAACATCAAAACCCCAATTTCACCCTTTTGAGGAACCTAACAAATTAACTAACCAATAAAAGAAAATCTAATCAGTAGTTCAACATGAGTTCTCACAAAACAAAATACATATATCATGAGACACTCTACTTAACAAACCATAACACACTAAACCTCATGTCAAATTGAACTCTCAACAAACTAAAGAATTAATAAGCTAACCGCACAACAAAAAAAATCACTAAAAATTAACTAGAAATAATAATTTATAAGATATCGCACACATAGCATAAACAGGATATTAATCAATTCAACTTCAAATCAAACCTCAGAGAAGACCAATTTTTCACGCCGCAAAATAATTAAATTAAATTCTAAATTTATTAAAATGTCAAATTAGTTAATCAAATAATAATTAAACATGGAGCCACCTACCTTGGAATGTAGAAATCCTCATGAACATGGCATGAAACTCTAGCCGTAAGCCAAACACAACATAAAAAACCCAATTAAGCACTAAAAATAATCAATCAGAAAAATTACACCATAGTGGGACCAAATGTGAATCCAAAACACAAATTGCAACTCAATCGAATTGGGAAAACAATAACCGAGGAAAAACAGACCTATGACGGGAAGTCTGATAGGCTGGTTGGAGGAAAGTGGAGGGTGCTGGGGTTATCGCAATGCCGACAAAAAAGAGGAAAAGGCTGCTGAGAATCCAGTTGAACAAATGAGAGGTGTGCAGGGGGTCTCGTCCCAGATAGGAGGGTTGTGCGATAGTGGTGCGATGCACTAGAGGAGGTCAGGACTGTGCCGGTAAGGAGAAATATGGGCATGTCATGGAGGTCGTTCGGCTAGGGGGATTGGTGATGGTATCAGATCAAAAGAAAGAGGGAAGTCCTATGGGGAGGGTTACAGGTAGTGAGGGAAGGTTGGACACCGCTAGCAAGGGTGGCACGAGGTGAGCCGGAGAGGCGCTGGACCGCCGCGACGCTAGAGTGAAATTAGGGAGAGAAGAGCATTAGGGTTTGGGGGGTGATTTGTGTGATGGGAGTGTGGTGTTTGAGTGGGTTGTAGGAACGGCGCGCGAGATTCGCCGGATGATTCAAGGGTGCAGCCAAGAAAAAATCTGTTAGGGTTAGGGTGTGACGGGAGATGATGGCTATGAGTGAGAAATGGGGGAGAAATGAGGTGAGGCACGACCCACCATGGTGGAAGTGGGAGGGAGGAAAAGGAATAAATGGGAAAGTAAAATAAATAAAATAATAAAATAAAATAATACTAATAAAATAATAATAATAATAATAATATAAATTAAAAAATAAAAATATAGAATGAGGATAAAAATAAATTGAAAACAAACCAAAATCCAAAAGTAAAATGGAAACTTAATCCATTCTAATCATTAATAATAATAATAATCAGTTAATAATTCTATAATTATAACATTAATTTAACATAGATGACCAATTTAAATTATCAATTAAAATAATAATAATAATAATAATAACCTTATTGAAACATTAACTTAAATTATCATAATATAAATAAATGTACTATAGTAATAAAACAAGTTACAAAATAAATAGATTAATTGATGAGTCTTGACTCCGTGCAGAGAGGCTTGTGTGGTCACGGCATAGTCACGCGCCCCTGAAATAATAAATTTATTCATAATATATTCCCTTATTATGGTTGGGAGCTACACACAGTTGCTCATCAAGTTGTGCACCCATATCAGATACAAATTTATTCTAAAATAGTAACAGTTCAAACTGTATATCAAAAGAAAGACTTAAAATAATTAAATTAAAAAGAAGTGTAATTCGGGGTGTGATAATTCCTTGCACCATAACATTTTCTGCCCCCAGAATGTCCAAATCACTAGGTCAACAATGGGTTCCATAGGAGACCATGAAGACGCTTAAAACCAAACCTCAATCACCCATAGATAGAGTATTCTAAACACTGATGACCAAAAACATCAAGGATCCCAAAATCATAATCACCACGCAAAATGACCAACAAAAAACAAATTTACCTCAAAATAGAACTACAACATGGAGCACACTGACCCCTGACGTAGGGATCACTAGGGCCGCTTGATATCTCCAAGAATGCTTGTCAAGAAAACCATTACCAAATCTGACCATTTACCATGGTCAAGGTTGGGTGGAGTAAAAGTAAGGAGTTTCCCCACCAAGTGCACTTTGAAAATCGTTTTTATACACAAATTCTTCTGATGTTAGTCCCCCCACCATATTAGGATTCTTATCACACAACGGTTCTCCAAAACAAATGACTCAGAACTCATACAATCTCTAACACTATCTTGACCCTCAACGTTTTCTATGTTTAACCAACAAAAGATGGGACATCAGCGAGACCCGAGGTCTATCTCCACACCATTTAAAAAAATTCCTAACACCACGAAACCCACGTGAGAATTCCTAGTTTATCTTGAGCGATACCGAATGAACTCTACATAAAGAAACAACCAACACATGTCGGCCTGCATGGAAGATTCCTACACTGGACAATACTTTTTCCCATGAGACGACCTTGATAGTAGAAAACCTTAACAATGAGGTGAACTAGACAGGTGCATGTAAATTCCACAAGACATGAGCATCTCTGAAATGAGTAAGGTTTCAATCCATAACCATCCACAATAAGGTTCACCGCCTTCCTTCTTTACAAGAATATAGGGTTTCCAATCCTCTTTAAGGACTAAGAGGAACTCCCATAAAATAAGACCACGACATGTAGACAAGGGCTCCATGCCCCTCACAACAAGAATGATGCCTTCAGAGTGGGTACCGCAATAAGGAAATTTAATCTTTCCCCATCCCTTCACTACGAACGTAAGTTGTATAAGGATCATCCCACGTCCGATGGATTTTGACTACACCCAAGATTCACCTCGAGACCTAGGGATGGGGCCCGGATGTCTGAAGCATCTACCACCTTGCAGTGACAAGCTAAAAACCTCTCCCTTGATCTTATTTTGCTGATAAGAAAACCTGAATACTACTCCTAATCCCCTAAGTGGACAATCCATCAACATACCAACTAATAATTGCATTGAATGATTTATGGTGTCTGACTGACTACACTAGAGGTACAAGATTGAACGGTCTATCAACTGCACGACTCAACTGATTATAGGGGCCCTCCAAGAACATGTCCCATTGTTTAACACTCTTCATCTGATGAGGAACCAGCACTTACCATAATAAAAACAGGACCAACAACTATTTCAAGCATTAAACAGATCATTCCACAAAAAATCTGGGGTACAAGAAACTAGCTCATTGGAAAGGTGAACATACCTCCATCACACTTTGTTGAATGTTCAAGCACCTACGAGTTCCACCAATTTCCTTTGCCTTTACATAGGTACAACCGCTGAATAAGACTTGTCTTGAGGGTTGCTCCCGACATCTCTATTCACAACAAAAACGGAATTATCATTGTTTTCTAGTTTAGTCTCGCTCCTCCAAACTTAATCGAGACAACATTTGCATGCACAACATATAAAGTTCATCCAAACCAAATACACTTCCAACATTCCCAAAGAACTCAATGAAATCCAACTGACATTGAACTATATGAACCGTCGACACCACCGAGAAAAACCCAACTCTTCCACTCCACTGAGTGTCTTCCCTAAGCCAACAATTGAGAGACTTGCTGGAAATCCATGGGACATTTCTAGGGGGCATATCCCGAACAAGAAACAAAAAACTAACCCTCTATAAAACCATACATATCACAAAAAAAGAATCCATGCCTAAGACAGTATTCCAGTAATTACAATTTAAAACATCAATCCATTCTTAAAGAAAAACACTCATTTGAAAAACCAAGCACTTCACAACATCCCAAGAGATATTTTTAAAAAATCCATCTTTACCCTAAACTCAGCGTCATTTTCCAAATTCCAAAACCAATTTTTCACAAAAACCCATTTATCACTACGGAAAAATTGGTATTTGCGACGGGTTATTTGCGACGGGGATAATTCCCGTCGCAAATAGCCCCTTTAAAAACTTATTTGCGACGGGGGTATTTGCCCGTCGCAAATAAGTAGTCTTTTGCGACGGGTTAGCTTTCCCCGTCGCAAAAGAACTGGCGTGCTTTGCGCGCCAAATCGCGGGAAACGTATTTGCGACAGGCAATAACCGCCCGTCGCAAATAACCGGCGGTGGTAAAAGGCATTTGCGATTGGAATATTCCCCCTCGCATATAGTATGTCGGTAGGTTGTAATTTGCGATGGGACCCGTCGCAAATAACTATTTAACCGTTGACCATAATAAATGATGGCTAAGGTATTTGCGACGGGTACCGTCGCAAATAGACCCGTCGCAAATAATCTAACCTATAAATACCCCCATCCGTTTTTTCAATTCATTCTCAAGCTGCATCTTCTCGTTCTCTTAAAATTCTATTTCATGAGTTCAACATTTCATAAGTTTAATTTTTTTCTCCAGAGTTGATATTGAAGTTTTCAAGAATGATCAGAGATCATCCCCAGATCAATTTTAAAGATATTTATGTTCATTTTAATTTAATATTTATTTTAAATTTTTTATTAGTTTCAATTATTCTTAATTAGTTGTAATTTAATTATGTTAATATTGTTTTGTTACTTAATAAATTTAAATTATTAGTTTTGTTCATAGTTAATGGTAATTAGGAATAATTAGTAATAATTTTCAATAATTAAGAATAAATACTAATAATTAGTAATAAATACCAATAATTAGGAATAATAACATTATTATATTATTAGTATATTTTATTATTAATATTAAAATAATATAATTTTTTATATTATATACAATTCTCCTTTCATCTGTGTGTTTTCTGTCTCCACATGTAATATTTGAATGTGGAGACAAAAAACACACAGATGAAAGGAGAATTGTATATAATATAGAAAATTATATTATTTTATATTAATAATAAAATATACTAATAATGTTATTATTCCTAATTATTGGTAATTATTCCTAATTATTGGTAATTATTCATATAATTACCAATAATTAGGAATAATTAACAATAATTAGCAATAATTAGGAATAATTAGTAATAATTCGTAATAATTACCAATATTTAGTAATAATTACCAATAATTAGTAATAATTACCAATAATTAGTAATACTTACCAATAATTAGTAATACTTACCAATAATTAGTAATAATTACCAATAATTAGTAATAATTATCAATAATTATCAAACATTAGTAATAATTAGTAATAATTACTAATAATTACCACTAATTAGTAATAATTTGGAATAATTACCAATAATTAGTAATAATTAGTAATAATTAGTAATAATTAGTAATAATTAGGAATAATTAGGAATAATTAGTAATAATTACCAATAATTGGAAATAATTACCAATAATTAGTAATAATTACCAATAATTATCAATAATTACCGATAATTACCAATAATTAGGAATCATTACCAATAATTAGGAATAATTCCAAATAATTAGGAATAATTACCAATAATTAGTAATAATTACCAATAATTAGGAATAATTACCAATAATTAGGAATAATTAGTAATAATTACCAATAATTAGTAATAATTAGTAATAATTAGTAATAATTACCAATAATTAGTAATAATTAGTAATAATTAGTAATAATTACCAATAATTAGTAATAATTTGTCATAATTAGTAATAATTACCAATTATTAGTAATAATTTGTCATAATTAGTAATAATTACCAATAATTAGTAATAATTACCAATAATCAGGATTAATTACCAATAATTAGGATTCATTCCCAATAATTAGTAATAATTAGTAATAATTAGGAATAATTATCAATAATTAGTAATAATTAGTAATAATTACCAATAATTAGTAATAATTAGTAAAAATTAGTAATAATTACCAATAATAACCAATAATTGCCGATAATTAGCAATAATTAGGAATAATTACCAATAATAAGTAATAATTAGTAATAATTACCAATAATTCGTAATAATTACCAATAATTACAAATAATTACCAATAATTACCAATAATTACAGATAATTAGTAATAATTAGTAATAATAAGGAATAATTACCAATAATTAGGAATAATTACCAATAATTACCAATAATTAGTAATAATTACCAATAATTAGAAATAATTACCAATAATTATCAATAATTACCGATAATTAGTAATAATTACCGATAATTAAGAATAATTACAAATAATTAGTAATAATTAGTAATAATTACCAATAATTAGTAATAATTACCAATAGTTAGTAATAATTACCAATAATTTACCATAATTACCGATAATTACCAATAATTAGGAATAATTACTAATAATTAGGAATAATTACCAATAATTAGGAATAATTACCAATAATTAGGAATAATTACCAATAATTACCAATAATTAGTAATAATTACCAATATTTAGTAATAATTACCAATAATTACCAATAATTACCGATAATTACCGATAATTAGTAATAATTAGTAATAATTACCAATAATTAGAAATAATTACCAATAATTACCCATAATTACCGATAATTGCTAATAATTAGGAATAATTACCAATAATTAGGAATAATTACCAATAATTAGTAATAATTATTAATAACTAGGAATAATTACCAATAATTAGTAATAATTAGTAATAATTACCAATAATTAGTAATAATTAGTAATAATTAGTAACAATTACCAATAATTAGTAATAATTAGTAATAATTAGTAATAATTACCAATAATTAGTAATAATTAGTGATAATTAGTAATAATTACTAATAATTAGTAATAATTAACAATAATTTGTAATAATTACCAATAATTAGGAATAATTACCAATAATTACCAATAATTACCGATAATTAGTATTAATTAGTAATAATTAGTAATAATTACCAATAATTAATAATAAATAGTAATAATTACCAATAATTAGTAATAACTAGTAATAATTAGTAATAATTACTAATAATTAGTAATAATTAGTAATAATTGGTAATAATTACCAATAATTAGTAATAATTACCAATAATTAGTAATAATTAGTATTAATTAATAATAATTACCATTAATTAATATTAATTACCTAAAATTAGTAATAATTACCAATAATTACCAATAATTACTGATAATTCCCAATAATTAGGAATAATTACCAATAATTAAGAATAATTACCAATAATTAGGAATAATTACCAATAATTAGGAATAATTACTAATAATTAGGAATAATTACCAATAATTAGGAATAATTACCAATAATATTAGTACTATGAAAATAATAAAAAATTTATATAATATTAAAATTATCAATATTTGTAACAGGTTTTGCTTTATTCTCAACATATTCAATTCTTAAAGGGTCAATTTTTAGGTCTATCTCAATAAAAAGTTTGTGCCAGTAGTGTATGATGTAAACTCTATAATTATCCTTTCTTGAGTGTTTTTTCTAACAAATTATTCAAAACCAGTAATGATTTTATATTTTATAGAAAAATATGGAACAAAGAGGTCGTCAACAATCATTATTAGGAGACCGCATATTGATAAATCAACGTAGAAATCCAAATGGTTCTGGTTTAAATCCAGTATATGTAGAGGGTGTGGAGTCTTTTTTATCATTTGCGGTATCAAATCCAGAATTTGTTTCAGAAGGAATAATAAAATTCCCTTGCAGAAAATGTACATTGAGAACATTTGACACGTTTGACAAAGTGGGGGGACATCTCTTGCGTTTTGGTTTTCAACCAGATTATGTTTTTTGGTATTAACACGGTGAATGCAGTTCCATAGCAGGTGATACAAACTTGATTCTGGATCCATCCCAGTTTCAAGATTTAGTACATGATGTTGCAGGTTCATCTGTTCAACATACAGAAACTCCGGCTGATATAGCTACAAATCCTGAGTTGGCACCGTCTGAATTTTATGAGTTGTTGAGGTCTGCTGAGGATGCATTATATCCTAGCTGCAAGATGAGAAAATTAGAAGCAGTTGCAAAATTTATGGCTATCAAATCAGATAACAGAATTTCAAACACCTGTTTTGACCAGATATTTGCTTTTCTTAAAACACTGTTACCCGATGGAAATGTTTTTCCTGCAAATTACAATGAGGGTAAGAGGCTGGTTTGAAATTTGGGACTTACATGTCAGAAAATTCATGCATGTTCAAATGACTACATTTTATATTCTGGGGAAAATGATTCATTTGATAGTTTTCCCACATGTGGGCAACTGAGATATAAAGAAGGACAACATGGGAAGTCTGGTTTGATTCCTGTAAAACAGTTGAGATATTTTCCACTTACATCCAGACTTCAGCGTTTATTCATGTCTATGAATATATCGACAATGATGTCATGGCATAAAGAGAATATTTCAACTGATAAAAGCTTGAATCATCCAGACGATGGTGATTCATTGAAAATTTTTGATAGAGTGCATCCATCCTTTTCTTTAGAAGCTAGAAATGTTCTACTGGGCCTTTTCACTGATGGTTTCTGTCTGTTCGGATCTTATGGTAGTCAATATTTATATTGGCATGTTTTTTTAACTCCGTACAATTTACCTCCATGGATGTTGATGAATGAGCCACATATCTTTTCGACTTTACTAATTCCAGGACATCTGAAGAAAAATATTGATGTTTATTTGAAACCATTGATTGATGAATTAAATTTATTGTGGAGTACTGGTGTCAGTACATATGATCTTGCAACGAAATATAATTTCATACTTAGAGCAGCATTGATGTGGACAATTAGTGACTTCCTAGCATATGGGATGTTATCTGGCTGGAGTACACATGGTCAGAAATCATGTCCTTAATGTATGGGAGAGAACAAAGAATTTATGCTCATTCATGGAAAGAAACCTTGTTATTTTGACTGCCATCGTAGATTTCTTCTAGCTGATCATCCTTTTCGCAGAAACAGATCTCATTTCAGAAATGGAACAGTTGAAAGGGATGGACCTCCAAAAATTCTATTTGGTTTGGAGTTAAAATCAGTTGTATTTTCATTACCTCCCATCACTTTTGGTCCCACAATAAACTAAAATAAAATTTCTGGTTTTGGGAAAGAACACAATTGGATTAAACGTAGCATATTTTGGGATTTGCCATATTGGTCTGATTTGTTGTTCCGACACATGTCAGATGTCATGCATATTGAGAAGAACTGTTTTGATAATTTGTTTCATATAGTTTTGGATACTCCAGAAAAGTGCAAAGACAATGTAAATGCACGATTAGATCTTGCCCAAATTTGCAGGCGTCCAGAATTGGAACTGTTTGAGAATGTCAGAACAGAAAGGTTACTGAAACCAAAAGCAGCTTATACACTGTCTAAAGAAAACCGTTTTTTATTTTGTCAGTGGATTGCAGATTTGAGACTTCAAGATGACTGTGCTTCCAATTTGGGTAGATGTGTAAAGAATGGTTATATTACAGGATTAAAAAGTCATGATTTTCATGTTATAATGGAAAGACTTCTACCCATTGGATTAAGAGGTCTGTTGAATTCTGTGATTTGGGATTTGATAACAGACATGTCTCATTTTTTTGGGAAATTTGTGCGGATACAATAGATTATGATGCTCTTGGAAAACTTGAATAATATGTTGTTGTAATTATATGTAATCTGGAAAAAATATTTCCGCCGTCTTTCTTTGACTCAATGGAACATTTGATGTTACATTTGCCATATGAAGCCAAATGTGGAGGTCCAGTACAGTTTCGATGGATGTACCTATTTGAAAGATGCATGCAAAAATTGAAAAGAAAAGTACATAAAAAAGCAGCTGTTGAAGGATCTATTGCAGAAGCTTATTTGCAAGAGGAAATATCTTTTTTCTGCACCAATTGATTTGAATCTGAGTATCCTTCAAAACAGAACCGAAAGGGACGAAATGAGAAAAATATTGATGAAATCAATAATCAATTATCTATTTTCAACCAGCCAAATCTTGGTTTTGGTGGAGTTTATGAGCGATGGCTTTTAGATTTGAACATCATAGAGCTTATATGTATGTTCTGCTCAACGATGAAGAGATGACATCAGTTGTACTGTAAGTGTTTATATCACTTATTCTATCATTTATGTTACAGTAAATAGCATTGGTTTTTATAGGTTGTATGATAATCATATCAAGAAAAAAATTCCACAAATTACAGTAGCTGCTCTCAAAGAACATCGACTGAAAAATTTCTCTCAGTGGTTTCAAAAACTGGTAACATAAATTCTTTATCTTTTAGCAACTCATTCAATGTATAGTTTACTATATTGATAATTATTTCACAAATTTTCAGGTGTCTCGACATGCTGATAAAATTGACAAACGGCTGTGTGTATTGAGTAACCCACCTTCCAAACCTGTTAAAACTATTAATGCATATGTGGTGAATGGATTTCAATTTCACAAACATGCATATGGGGAATCGAAAAAAACAATGAATAGTGGAGTTAGCTTGAGAGGATATCATCATCGAGAAATTGAATTTGACTTTTATGGCATACTTGATGAAATCATTGAACTCTGTTATCTTGGACAACATTACATAATCATGTTCAGATATCGGTGGTTGGATACAGAGAGAGGCGTGCATGTTCATCCGACTCATGGAATCATCGATATTAAATGTAAAAGTGTTCTCGCAGTAAATGAACCATTCTTGTTGGCTCAACAGGCACATCAAGTTTATTACACAAAGTACTGTGCTACATCAAGAGACTTGACTGATTGGTGGAGTGTAATAAAAATCAAAATTCGAGACAATTAGTTTAGTCAAAGTGAATGTGCTTTCACTGATGTGCAAAGAATTAATGTTTTTCAAGAGAGTACTCAAAATCAATCTTTTTTACAAAGATACATGAGTATCGATGACGACACCCCAAATTTAAGAGTCGGTGATGATGATGATGTTAATGATGTCACATAAGAATTTGAAATGGTAAGAGATGAAGCAACTGTAACTCGAATGGATATCGATGATATTGAGGAGGAATATGAAGATGACATTGACATATATGAAGATTATGATGAAGATGAACAATGATAGAATTCCATGGTATTTATATACAATCATAATATGTATATATGTATATATAATAGTAATTATCAATTATTTTCTAACAACATTAACATTTTCTGTTTCAGATGGATGAAGCCACATTTTGTGAGTTGGCAGATGCTGACCTGCCTTTTGATGCGGATGAGTTGCTGGCAGATGACCCTCAGCCTGCAGGCACTCCAGGGAGTACGCGGAGGGGGAGCGGTCTTTCACAATTGATGATTCCTCACCCCGTCCCCGAGCGACGTCCACGTCCTGGGTTTGATCCATGAACACGGAGGTGTGATAACCTGTGTGTTAACCTGTGGATTTGACTAAGATTTCATTAATCTATTCACATAATAAATTTTTATTATTTTTACAGTTTTTCGCATATAGCAGTCGGACAGGGAAATGCTATTTTGCACAACTATTTCTCTCAGCAGTGGACCACATGGGAGCAGATTCCCATTGATGTGCAGCAGGCCATGTTCGGCCATTGGTTGGTACGTACGTAAATAAATAATTTTTATTTTGAAAATTATTTCATTTCTAACTTGATATTTTGATATATTTGTTGGGTTTTTGGTATCCGATCGAGGATGCCATGCGTGATGGCATCCACGAGGCATGGGAGGTGGCCATGCGTGATCGCTTTCGTCGGTTTTTGCACAATTTAAGAAAAGCTGCCATGATGAAAGAAGGTGTGTCAGATTTTGACGAGTCATGTAGAGCACACCGACCAGAGTAAATTTCATCCCATGTATGGGATGGATTATGTGCGCACTGGTTGAGTGGTGCCTTTCAGAGGAGTTCATCGGTGGGGAGGCAGAATCAGGGGAGACGGGAGGAGACTCATAGAGCTGGGAGTCGTTCTTTCAGTACTCATAGACAGCATCTGGTACGTACATTATTTATAAATATTTTATATAACTATAAATAGTAACAGTTTATTTTTTATTATTATAGGGTGTCGAGCACCCCGATATTACGGAGTACAACATATATTTGAGGATGTATAGTGATCCTGCTACTGGGGAGCTCAGAGGTGATCGTCAGCATCACATCGTGGTCAGTATTATTTGTTTTCAAGTTTAAAAATTAACTACGTATAATATATTCACAAATTTTTATTTTAAATTGCTACTACAGGAGTCATATGAGGCCGCAATGTCACAGACCCGGCCTGAGAGTCAGGCCGCGTCATCAGACCAGACCAGTGGAAGTTAGTTTGATCAGGCTTCATGGATGCAGGCCACCCAATATGCCATCGAGAAGGGCCGGGTAGTTGGTATCAGCTCTCGACTGACTCCCGGAGATTATTATGGCAGTGCTGTGATGTCGGCGTCCAGCTTGAGAGGAGCTCATGAATCTTCTTCTGCTACACAGTATGAGGATCAGTTGCGATCTCAGACTGCACTGATAGAGAGTCTCCGACAGGAGGAGGAGCAGAAGCATTAGCAGCATGAGGAGGAGCGTCGACGCCAGCAGCAGTTGTACGAGGAGAAGACGAGTCGGTGGCAGCAGCAGCATCCTGAGCAGATGGAGTACATGCGCCGACTCACTCATGCTTTAGGGATAGAGTTTTCTCCACCACCATCTGCAGACCCCCTCCCCCTCCCCCCACCTTCAGATTGGAGTTTGTTATTATGTTATAAAATTTGTGAAATCAAAATATGATTTTTTTCTATTCGTAGTTTCTGTCTCATTATAAAATATTAATAATATTATATTTTGAAATAACAATATTAATATGAATAATAATATTATTTATATTTTATAATATTAAATTTTATATATATATTAAAATTTTATAATATTATAATTTAATTATATTTTTTTGTAATACTTGAAATATTTTAATATTTGAATGTAAAATAATTCTATTATTTTTATATTAATTAAAATAACTTATTAATATTTTTTTATTTATGATTTATAATTCTAATAATATTATATTAATTAAATCATTTATTAATATTCTATTAATTTTTTATTTTCGAATTATAAATATATTATAATTATATTAATTAAATTAATTTAATAATAATTTATTGTTTTTATTTGTGAATTATAATTCTATTGTTATATTAATTAAAATAATTTATTAATATTTTATTATATTTTATTATTGAATTATAATTGGATTATTATTATATTAATTAAAATAATTTATTAATAATTTATTTAATTTTAATTTTTTATAGTATTTGAGAGGGGATACTATGCCCGTCGTAAATAGTATTATTATTATATGCATTAAAATAATTTGTTAATAGTTTTTTATTTTTTTAAAAAATAGTTTTTGCGATGGGTCCCATCACAAAAACTATTTACGGCGGGCCCGTCGCAACATGTATTTGTGACGGGGCCCGTCGAAATTACTATTTGAAAATTTTTTACAAATATACGGATTACTATTTTCGGCGTGGAGAATCCCCGTCGCAACAAATGGCTTTAGCGACGGGCCCGTCGCAAATAATTGTTGTCGCGACACCGTTTTCAGCAACGGGCCATTTGCGACTGGCCCCAATCGCAAAAAGCCATTTGCGACGGGATCCCGTCGCAAATGCCCCGTCGCAAATACCTGTTTTTCTAGTAGTGTAGGAAAAAGACCCAGTTTCAAAGAAACAAGAAGTATCCTTATAAATAAATCAATCAACAATGGTATTCCATGGTGCCTCACAAGAATGTTTTTTCGTTCTACTCAGGCACCCATCCACATGATCACCTACTACCCATTAATCATGTCTATGTGCTCATGCAAGAACCCATAGAAATATCACTAAATAGAAACAAGGATACTCCTCTTTCAAAACAAAACATTCTCTATATCCGAAAATAACCCATTTTTCCCAAAACCATTTCAATAATTCAAATCAAATTTCAATAATGATTTCCGTTTCTAAAAAACCCATTTCAATTTCTGATAACCCAAATCATCCTTTTAGAAATTCAACTTCAAAAAATCAATGCCTAATTCCAAAAACAATGTCCAAGAGAAAAGCACCCCAAAAATCATTTCAAACACACACAAAAATAAAATAAGAGTTGCACCAAAGTCCAGTTCCCTTTTCAATGGAAAACATTTCCGTGCTAATCCCAAATTTGAAGCATGATATCACAAACATTGAAGAACCTGGGTAGAGTAATAGTGGTCGTGTCTAACCCAGCTACATATTTTAGCTGACCATGACATCGACATGAACCAACCACTAGGAGTGTCGAACCATACTCTTGGGCGTCACATGGTTCACTACATCATGTGAGACCATGCGCAAAACTAGTTTACTCCAATTGTAATCCCCCATCCACAATGACCAAGGCCAAAACATAAATCCCGAACTACCACTGGTTACTCAAGGATCGGAACGAGAAAGTGTTCGGGACTCTCTTCTTGCACCTACACATCTAGTACCGGGAGTCTTATCCTGGATCTACCAGAAATCCCAAGTAACAAGAACAAAAACCTCCCTCTGATAACATTTTTTACAAACAAGGCTGGGTCGCCATCCTAACTATTGCCTAACCCGGTCCGTGAAATGGCCCTATTGGCATTCTTAATCCCCATGGGCGGGCACATGTGCTTGGGTATCAAGAATAAAACTTTGGAACAATTTACCCGAATAAATAAATATAAAAGACACAAGAAACTGAATAAATTGAAAATAAAGTCAGACAACCAAGCAGACCTTTACACCATGTTTAGATTTACTGATTACAACATGGACTAAAAACATAAAAGGAACAACAATAATGGAAGAAATGAAAAATCTAAATCAAACCTCCACGAACTATGAGGTGCAACAACATCAATCTACATTCAACAAACCAACATGAGGACGCTGCGGACAATACGAACCACCAATGTTGTGTGTGATTCCTCAACCTGCAATTTAGAAGAAACAAAATCAACATACACACAAGGGTGCATGTAGGTTGTGAGCTAAAATCCCAGTAGGATTCCACCGAGAAAAGTTTCCATGCATAACTATTAAATGACAAATACATATGTAGTTTAATAGAATAAAAATTAATAATTGCTTAAATAATATTAAGGAAAACAATTTTTAATGGAAAAATACTCTAAATATAAGAAAAACAACTTATGTTAACAAACAATCACACACACACACACTTTCTTGTTAACCCCAAAGTCACACAGTTTTTTGACGGTTAGAATAATAAAAAAGAGGAGCACAATACATGGTAGAGGCCCTAAAGATACTAACAAGAAGTGGGACACCAAAACATCACATCTCCATTAATAATGGTATAGAAACAGAACAATATATGTTCTCGTGAACAACCCACTATTAGGGAACACATCCATAAACTTCTGTGCTCTGACATCATCCAAATGTTTAGTTAGTGTTGTAGTCATCAATCTAGTTAAGTGAAACCGGGCTGATGCCACTTCTGAATCACTAGCGCACAAGTCCTATTCCACTCACCGAGTACCCAGGCTTCCCATTTTTGCACATGTAGATTGGAGTTCATGTCATATGACAAACATAAAAAAACAAAACAAAAAACCTGTTATTTCTACCAATCACTACACTCGCACACACAAAAAATCCATTTAAAAAAATATATACATATAAATATATTCATGCAATAAATATCCCAAAACTAAATCTGCATCTCTTACAAAACCAATTAAAATGACTTCATAGTTATAGAATCCAATTTCATAATCAAATAAATCATTAAAAGAATTTATTAAACAATTTCCACACACATCTCATGACATTACACACCAAAATCATTCATAGAATTTAATCAAGAAAATTTTTCACACTTAATAATTATTTAATGAATCAATTCAAATTTTCAAAAATAACTTTTTAAGAGATAATCAGTGATTTACATACTAGACCAAACTAAACCACCTTACATGAACACACACATACAATGCCACCTTAGAAACACAATGTCCATCATGCATGGAATTTAAAGAACCACCCGCACAGTTAAAAATACCATAAATATAATTATGTAAAATACACGGAAAATTTTCCAAAAAATTTTGATATATTCCGCGTTAATTTAAATTCTATGGAATAAATAAAATGATTATTTTCGACTAATCAAAATTAGACACAACATCAAAACACAAATTACACCTTTTTTCACTACCCAATAAATAAAAACTAATCAGCATTTCAACATGAGTTCTCACACAACAACATACTTATATCATGAGACATCCTACGTAACACACAAAAACACACTAAACCTAAAGTAAAATAGAACTCAAACCAAACTTATTAATTAATATGCTAACTGCACATATAAAAAAATCACCATCAATTAACTAGAAATTAGTCTTTAGTTGAGAGGGCACACATAGTATAAACATGCTACTAAACAACTCAAAATCAAATCAAACCTTAGAGAAGACTAATATATCACCACACAATTTAATTAAATATAATAATAAATTAATTAATCTAGCAAATTAGTTAATAAAATAATTATTTAGCATGGAACCTCCTACCGCAGAATGTGGGAATTCTCGTGAGATTGGTGCGAAACTCCCGCCACATGCCAAACACACCATAAAAAACACAATTAATCCCTAAAAACAATAAAAAGGATCATTTACACGATAATTGGACCAAACATGAATCCAACAACCAAATTTCCACTCAATCAAATTGAGAGAACAACAACCGAGGTAAAACACACCTGTGACGAGAAGTCTGAGAGCCTGGCTAGAGGTCAGTGGATGGTGATGGGGTTTGTGAAATTCCGAAAATAAGAGGGGAAGGCCACTGAGAATCTGGTTGAATGAAAGGGAGGTGTGCAGGGGGTCTTGGCCTGGATAGGATGGTTGTGTGAACGCAGTGCGGTGAATAGGAGGTGGTCGGGATGGTGCTAGTCGGGAGTAGGAGGGGCATGGCTTGGAGGCGGTTCGACCAGGGGGATGGGTGTAGGTATCCAACCAAAAAGAGGATGTCAGTGTGAAGGGGAGGGTTACGGGCGGTGAGGGAAGGTTGGACGCCACTAGCAAGGGTGACACGAACTGAGCCAGATAGGCGCTGGTCCACTATGAAGGCTTAGGAAAATGATGGCGAGCAGGGCATAAGGGTTTGGGGGCCTGTTTTGTGCGATTGGAGGGTGGTGTGTGTGCAGGTTGCAGGGAAGGCGTGTGGGATTCGCCGGATGATTCAAGGGTTCTGGAGTAGGTAAAGGTTCCAGCCAAGAAGAAATCCACTAGGGTTGGGGTGCGATGGTAGATGATGGATGCAAGGGTGAAATGGGATAGAAAGGAGGTGAGGTGCGACCCACCAAGGTGGAAGTGAGAGGCATTTTAAAAAAATGTGAATGATAAATAAAAAAATAGAAAAATAATAATAATACTAATAAAATAAAATAAAATTAAAATAAAGAATATAGAATGAAGAAAAAATGAAATTGAAAACTAACTAATATCCAAAAGAAAAATGGAAACATAATCCATTCTAAATAACAATAATAATAATAATAATAAGTTAATAATTCTATAATTATAACTTTAATTTATCATCAATGACCAATTTGAAATATCAATTGAAATAATAATAATTATTATAATAGCCTAATTGAAACATTAACTTCAATGATCTTAATATTAATAATAGTATTATAAAAATAAAACCATTTACAAAATAAATGCTTTAATTGATTAGTCTGGACTCCATACACAGATGTGTGCGTGGTCATGACATAGTCATGCGTCCATGAAGTAAAAAAATTATTCATAAAACGTTCCCTTATTAAGGTTGGGTGCTTCAACCATTAGTGAAAATAGTCACACACACGTATGCGATCCAAATTTCTTTTAAAATAGAACTGGTTCAATCCGCATATCAATATCAATACTTAAAATAATTAATTTAAAAAGAAGTGTCGGTTGGGGTGTGAGAATTTACATGGGTGTTATAAATGACCTATAGAAGATTTAATGAGTTGAATATAGGATTACCCATGGATTTGATAACGTTGTATTATTACTTAAAATGATTCATGTTTAATGTATTATGGTCTATTTTCTAGTTTTAAATATATTCATTTCCATAATTCATTATTAAAGTACATTGTCATTTGTTTATATTTTATCTTGGTTGAAGATTATGTTTTATTTGCTAGAGTACCTATACTATTGAATTATTTAAATAATTATTATAAAATGGCCAAACACATGGGGTTTGTATTGATGGAAAAAATATTAATGAGATGATAATATTGAGAAATTTTGAAATCAAATTGGATTATTTGTATAGTGAATGTACTTGGAATGATGGTTAGTGTAATGTAATTAATGTCATATAAATTTATTAATTAATGTATATATAATTAATTAATTAAATTGTATTTTTTATGAAGTAAAATAATTAATTTAATGTATCACATTAACGTATAATGTTCTTATATGATATCTAGTATTAGTTATGAATTCTAGGAGTTTGAATGTTAATAGATGCAATGGGAAATAAAAAATTTTAATACCTATATTGACATTGTGATCTATATTAAATATTTTATATTTTGTGATCCTAAATGTCAAATAACCAATTTTTGTTAGGCATTTTGACACATAGCAGCCTATAAGATTGTGTTATACCTAACATACAGATAGAAGGATAGATTTTTCTCTACACCCCTATGGTCTCATCTCTTCAATTCTTATTATTATGTGACAATATGTGTGATAGTTATTTCCCTATATATATTTTTAGTGTGATTTAATGAATTTATAATGCTTTGACCACATTGATCACCAAATATTGATTTTGAACGATTATTATATTTATGATGTGTATAGGCTATGATGGAATGACACACAGTACATAATATATGTTATGTGATGGCCTTGGGATATTACCATATATATTTATTTTCATACGGGCTATGATGGAACCTATAAAATACTCAATTAATATATATAGATATGTTTATAGAATGATTTGACATACTGTGTGTTTGTTATGTATCCTTTCATAGGGGTATCTGGGATGAATAATTTTTTGTAGAAATGTCATGGGAAGTTAACCATTGGGGATGAATGAAAAACCATTGAGGAAGCACGTGTGGGGTAACCATTATATTTCCCTATTGTATTAAATCCTATCATATTAGAGAAAAATGGTCAGAATCATACATAGTAGGGTCTCCAACATCATATACCATCATAGATGATTATTTAGTTTCAAATTTTATCGTTTTTCATTAGAATTATTTCATTATATTTTTCATGAGAGGCTATGGGGAGGATCCTACGATGTATAATTTTATTCCCACCGTACATATAAATGATTTTTTCTTCCATTCAACTTGAACAGTTTTCTGATCGGGATTGATATTATTATATCGTCGTATCATAGTTTCAATATAGGATTCATGGTTACTTATTATTTGATTTTATGAAATAAAATTTTATTTTATATATTTTTTATTATATGAAATTTCACCTTTTGAATTGGTTTTTATTTATACATTAATATATATACATATGAGAATGTGTTTATTTGTGTATTACCTTTATCTCCCAAATTTTAAGGTATTCATATATGGTATAACTCTGATTTTATTATTATTATACGTTCAGTGATAATCACTATCATAAGGCCAAATGATGGCAGTACATGAGTAGTCACCATCTCCAATCTCTCATTGTTGTGCTACGAGTTATTCATATTCTGGGTAGGGGACATGATATAAGTCATAATATAAAAGTAGCCTCCTTCATTTAAAAATGATATGATAATATTTTCATTGATCTTTTATCTTCTTATAATGATATATTTATATTAAGAATAATATAAAATGAATAAGTTGAATATAATTTAAAAAAACAAAAAATATATGAATTATTTAATTTCCTATGGTTTATTATTATTACATAAAATTAAATGAACATCAATATTATTTATTTTTTTTGGAATTAAATTACAAATATTACAAGATTACTATATCTAGGTATCAATAAAATTTATGATTGGTTCATTTACACATATATAAATTCATTATTGAAAATTTTATAATTGAGTATAACTCTAGATACAACGAAATATATAATATATATAAAATAAATTTTTGTAAAAAATTAGGATTATAATTAATAGGTCTCACATATTTACATATGGTTATATGTCTGGATTAAATTGTGTTATATGAAATTAATTTTGTTTTTGGGTATAAATTTGATCATAGGGAATATAAATATATAGTATTTTTATTGATATTTTTATAATGGATATATAATATTACATATAGAAATAATTAATGTATTATGAATATTTTTGGAAACATATATAAATAATATTTTTTACTAATTAATATATTAATATCCTATGAGTAAAAAACTCAACCATTATAATGGAAATTAATTATATTCAAAAAATAAATCAATTTTTATGTATTATGTATTCTGTTTGAAAAGAAAAAATAATATTTTCATGAATTTATATATATATTTTTTTTATTTTATTAATATGGGAAAAATAAAGTAAAACAGAAATTTAATGATGATTAAAAATCTTAATTATAGGGGGAATAATGATTTAGGTCGATTAATAATATAAACGGTAAAATATATTATATACTAAACATGATTTGGTAACAAATAAAACAACCAAATTAAGTTTTATAAATGAGGTACTCACATCATCATGTGTATTTTAAAACATGTAGGAATATTTATTTCTCCACTGACCATCCATACTCATTAATTAATATATATTTATAGATATACCATTCTAATTCATGTATCCCTGATAAATAAAAAACACATAATTTTTTTTTCTGTTACACATTGATTATCATCAAATATTTTCTCTAATAATTAACATCATGATTTTTATTGTTTCTTATTTAATGAAGGATATTGGAATATTCATTATCATGTAATAAATGATAAAAATATTTTATTCCATCTAATTAAGAAATGAGTTCACGTCTATAATTTCCATATAACACATCATCTCATTCCATAAAAATCATATAAATCACTTTAATATTTTAATATTATGAAAATTATTCTTTTATTATACTAAAATTACATCCAAAAATATTCCATAATCTGACAATTATAGGATTTTTAACATGTTCTTATTAGTATATTTTCAACATCATATATAAATCATTATAAACAATATCTATAAATTTCATCCACAATGAATATTAAGTCATAAATAATTTCTATCATTTATATTAATAAGAAACATTATATAATATTATTTCTATTACATTGTAACACAAAAAATAATGATCATTACAATTCAACTCGTTATCATAGGTATAGTGGCCTGAAAAGTAAAACAATATGATTGTTTTAATTATAAAACATACTAATATAATTAATCAAATCTTTAAAAAATTATTTTTTAATATATGATTTTATTTGACTACACTTTCATTCAATAATTTATAAATTTATCCTAAGTGAAATTAATGACAATACTATAATAATTTATGAAAAATAATCTACTAAAAACAAATGATGAGAATAAAATAAACTCACTAAAATATAAAAATCAAATAAATATTACTTACATGAAAATAAAATTAATGAAAAAAATTAATATTATAAATAAATATGATTGATATTCCAATCTACATTAATGAAGGACATATAGAATAACTGACAATGAGAGTAATGGATCTTCGTGGAAATTTTATACTATCACCCTTTTTGGTATTGGAAATTTCCAGCCATGTAATTTTTTATTTGTACAATACACATGATGTATTATATATCATGTTTTATATTTATGTGATTTTCTATGAACACTATCCATGTATATTTAATGTTGATTAAATTTCGGATGGTAATTAATTTATCCACCGTTACTAATGCTTCTCATATTGAAAATTTACCATAATCAATTTTTATTCTTATTTTAAATAACCCCATCTAATATTTTTCATAATAAATTTTTATATAAATTTTTTTATAATTTTTTTTAATTATTTTAAAAGCCATTAAATCGAAATTCATATTATTATATGAATAATTTCCAAAAAAAATGAGGTTTTTTTCAATATTCAAATAATTTTTAGCATACTGTAACAATTCATCTTCTATTTTGATATCCATTTTTGTATTACATCAATAATATATGGAAACATTTAATATGGATATTGAATACTTTAGTTATACTATTTAATAATCAAGGTTGTTTTAATAACATTTTTAAATTTTAATATCAATATAATAATTTTCTATTTCACAATTATAAGATACTGGATTTATGATTTCATTAATTTTTATTTGGAAGAGTTATATATAGTTATTTCAATATTATTAATTCTCTATAAATTATGTATGTGAATAATATCATGATATGGGTTTGAATAATTTGATTGAGTTCATTAAAGTGTAACTATTTGCCTCAAACACATATTTTACTTAATGATCATAACTTTATACATACTATTGTCACATTTCATTTCATCCATTAAATATCAATATATTATTATATTCATTTCATACAATATCACATAATATAGGTTGTTAAATCATTTAATCTCAAAAAATTATAAATATATACCATTCCATAAATAAAATTAGTATTCATAAATATAACATTTATTTTTTCATTGATAAACTATATTGACATAATGAGTAGATCATGAAATCAACTATGTGATTATGCACTGAAATGAACATAAAAAATTATTTTAAAGTGATTTTTTACTAGGGAAACCCAATTAATATGGTATATATAACACCAATCAGGGTAATTCTAATGGAAATATCATGGGGAAGGATACTTTTGAGGTGAAATTTGAAGATCAAATTAGGAATAATGATCTTTTTATTCACTTTGTGAAGCCAAAATCTGAGAAATTGGATGGCAAGGATGCCCCAGTGAGTGGAAGAGCTTGCAGATTTCGACAAGAAAGTTGGAAACATCACCTTCATGGATTGTGATTCGGGTTACTCAGGAAGGATCATAAGAAAGGGGAGGATTGTGCACATCTCTACGAATCAATTTGTGGTTGAGGAGACTGTAAAATTATGTAATTTCTCAATTATTACTTGAGTTGTTATTCCTAAAGGGGTAAGGCCCTTGAAGTTTCATGATTATACTAATCGGATTGTAGAGATATGGGGATTCAGTGAATAGAAGATGATGGCTATGGGAAGGTGGTTCAATAATGTGTTTTTTCTATATGATAAATGAAAAATATGTGCATGGAGCATGGGATTTGTCCCTCTGCACCCTTATTCCCTTCAGATTCATGACTGGGATCGAAATTTTGATCCCAGCTATATCAAAAACACTTATTCTCGGGTGTGGATACACATTCAGAAACTATGTTTGATTTATTTTCACCCACAAATCTTTTTGGATATTTCCTATTCTGTAGGGAACCCAATTAGGCTTGATAGGCAGACATATGATCCTAGTTTTGGACACTATTCTAGAATCCTGGTGGAAGTGGACATGTCCACTACTCTTGGGAAAGAGGTTTTCTTTACCACCAAGGATGATAGCATCACTTTTGAGGTAGGATATGAATGGAAACCAAAATTTGGCTTCATTTAATAGATTTTGGGGCATATACTCCCTGAATGAAACATGAATAAAGTCTATTCCTTCTGGAAAATCAGAGGCCATGATGCTGCACACTGTCGGAGGAGGAAAAATGATCAAGGTCCCTCTAATCGTGATGCACTTGTGAACACGGATCAGGTAGGGAGTGATAAGGTGGATGTTCATGGAGACACCTTGAAATCCAATGATGAGAGTGTTAGTATTCCTGACGCTATCATTGTTGGTCTAGGACCCCTTCAATGGACAACTCTAAACCTAATGAGCTGTCAACATATATGGGTGTCCATACTAAGGATGGACATGATAAGGTGGATGGTTAGAAGACTACGAATGATGGAAGGAAAGATAATATCCCTAAACTGGTCACTGGGGATACCTCTAGTGATTAGGACTCATCAATTCATGATAAAGTAGTACATGCTACCACCAAAGGGATTGCAACAAGTCATGAGGGTATTGGATAGTTCAGTATGGCTGAGGGATCTAGTGATCTTATCAGACATGATTTAGCATGCTATAATAAGGAAGCACATGATATCTCTATGAGGAAGGATTTACCCCAGGAAGAAGCTAAATCTGTGCAGGAAAGATTGGAGCTGGTTCGAGACTTCTCTCATGTTCTCGCATCTAAGGCAGCAAGGAGGAAGCTACCTTCCACCTTGACAGTGCGTATCTGTTCAGAAAACAGGTTTACATCTCTTTTGGATTATGAATCTGGACCTGTCCATGTTAAAAGATACCTCAATGAAACAATTGAGGAGAATATGTCACTCCCAGAGAAATGCATGGAAAAAAAGAATTGTTTTCCCCTATACTAGGCAAGTGTCTTCCAATCAATGAAAATACTCTTATTGAACTTCCATGGCCTTGGTAATTCTTCCATGTTCAAAGACCTGAAGAAAATAAGTTTGACCGACAAGACCATGCTACTTGGTATTGTTGAGCCATGAATGTCGTTTTCTATATGGATGGATTTATACTGGAATTCTCTGAGGTATTATTTTATTTCATCCAATAAATATTATAATTGGATGGAATATTTATGGGTGTTTAAACACAGTAGTGTTATAGTTTAATCATTTCAAAATGATCAATAGTCAGTATCTCTGTCTTAGTGCTTTCAGTCCAACTCTTTATGTGTTACCTTTGTGAATGATTTTAATCAATGTCCTAGGAGAAGGACACTATGGAAGAACATATCAATCACGTTTTAGCATATTGACATGCGGTGGATCATACGTGGTGACTTTAACACTCTTTTGAGACCATATGAATAAACTGGGAGTAACTTTTGCAGAGCATAAGCGAAAGACTTATCTTCCTTTATTGATCACTGTAGGCTGACTGAAGTCCCTATTTAAGGTGCTGATTTCTCCTAGGTGAGGTAAAAAATAAATGGGAGGAAAGAAAGTAAACTAGATAAGTTTCTGGTGTAGATGGATGAGAAAAGTTATACAATGGAAGTTTCTGGCATGATTCTCCCAAGAATTCATTCTGATCACAATCCTATATTGACTGACATGTGTTTTAGTAGTTTTAGGTTACCCTTATTACCATTTAGGATCAATAATGCATGGTTGGTTGTTCCAAGGGGTAGAGAAGTAATAATGGAGTATTGGAAAGTTGTCCTCCTAGGTAGTGCTTTGCACATTCTTTATCGCAAACTGAAAATAGTGAAATCCAAAATCAATTAGTAGAGTAAAAAATATTTTTCCATCCATGAGAATGATATCAAAGAGGCCGATTATAGTATTTATAACTGCTAGTAGAGAAACATGCACCAGGTCTATCCATATCAATAAGAGATACAAGATTCCTCGAGGATTGATAAACTCTTCGCTCTCAAGGAAAATCTTGCTCAAAATTATTTCAATGTCAGGTGGTTGAGGAAGGGGATATAAATGAAAGGTTTTTCACAGCATGCACATGGATAAAAAGGAAATGAGTAATCTTACGATTTAATGATTGTTGACAATATGTTAAATACTAAAAATGACATTGAAAATGTAATGAAATTTTATTTTAAAAATATTTACTCTAAATCTATTTAGGATAACTCAAATTAGATTATCAGATGCATAGAACCAAGTCCGGATGATTATCAGAATAAAAATCCCACTGATATCCCTACCCCAAATAAAATCCTTATGTACTCTTTTCGTTAAATATGGATAGTGTTGTTGGTGCAGATAGTTTTACCAATGAATTTATTATGTTCTATTGAGATATCATCCACAATTAGGTTATTTATGTTTAAAAGGAATTACATTACCACTTTTATTTTCCATTTGGGATGAACTACAATTTCATTTCCATGATTCCATTGAAATAAAAATAATTGGATATTATGGACTTTAGCCCTGTTTCTATTGGGAATTTCATCTCAAAAATTATCAGTTAAATCATGGTAACCCAATTAGGTGAGATTTCTAGTAATCTTATTTCCTTTAACTAGTATGGTTTTGTTCCTAGTAGGAACATTTAGAATTACCTCTTTACCACTTCAGAGTGTGTTATTGTAATGAGTATCAAGATCATAGATGGTAATATAGCCTTAAAGGTTGTCATATCAAATGCCTTCAACACCGTAAGATTTGATTTCATATTTAATATTATGAATATGCATGGATTTTCATGGAAATTTATTGTTATCGAGTGTTCCATTATGGATAGTGCTAGTTTATCTATTTTGGTCATTGGATCCCCTAGGGTATTCTCTCACTACTATAGAGGAGTTTGGAATGGTGAACCCTTATCTGGTATTTTATTCTATATTTTTGAGGATTATCTGATCATGTGTCTTCATGATCTTGTTCATATTGTTTTATATCAAAGAATGATGGCAGGTAGGAAATGATTTTCCCCTTCTAACATGTTATATTCTGATGATATACATATATTCTTAAAATCTAATAGGAATACTATATCTTGCATCAAGAATATATTTGAACACTATGAGGAAGAGGAAGACCAGGTTATTAGAAGGAATAAATCCTTTTTTGTCTTTGGGGAAGGAATTCAAATTGTGAAGCAAAATAGGGTTGCTAATAGGCTCGGTGTAAAGAGAGATACTTCACCTTTCAACTATCTTGGGCATCATTTGTTCTGGGGAGCGGTGAAACGTGTCCACTAGGATGGTATTGCTCTTAAAATTTCTAATAAGTTGGAATGTTGGAAAGGGATGACCATGTCTCATACAGGTAAAGTATGTCTGGTTAAATTCGTTATAACATAAATGTGGGTGTACTCCTTCTCACTATATAAATGCCCAAGAACTCATCTTAATGAATTGAGTGGAATGATTCACAATATCATTTGGACTGGCTCAATTCATCAGAGGAAACAGGTCACTGTGTCATGTAATGATTTTATAAAGATAGTTCCAATGAGGGGAATGGGAGTAAAAGATATCAGAATTTTCAATGATGCATTGCTTTCAAATTTTACATGGAGGCACTTATCTAGACAATACTTTTCTTTGTAATTTCTTGTTAGATAATTCGTACACAGGATTCACAATAGTCGGATTATGTACATGCAATCCTCATTTTGGACCTTGGTCAGGAGCACATATTCTAACATTATGACACAATTAAAATGGTTGGTATGTTCTAATTCTCATCTTAATTGCTAGAACATCATGTGGCTATCCTCTCAAATCAAGGAATCCATTAATATCCCATCATCATGGAAGAATATTTCTATCTCAAAAATGTAGGGAAATACTAGTGCTATCGAAATCATACCTAGTAATATTTATATGGAGTTGCTAAGTAGGATTATGTTGATAATGATGTACTTATCTAGAAGCCAGCATTCAATGGGTCATTCTCCAGCCAAGAGTTTTACAAGCTACAATGTGGCACAACATCTGGAAAACATGGATGTGTGGCAGGTCTACGCAGGCCCTTTATTTTCCCCAATGATGCTCTACTAATATAGTGAATATAGAAGAAGCTCTTGCTAATCCAATCTTCCCTTCATCACACGGGACTAAATATTGCATCGTTATGTAAGTTCTGTTTGAATTATAAAGAATCTGTGACGCATTTGTCCATTCAATACTCCTTTTCTTCTCGGTTAGGGGATTATGTGAAAGAAACCTTTCAATGCTGCTTCAGTTTTTTCTCAATTGGTTCACTTCTTATATCGTCCCTACAGGCTGCACTCTGTGAGAAAGTTAAATCTTTTCGCACCACTTCCACTATTTCTGTGTTTTTATATATATGGAGGGATCATAACAACATAATTTTTAATAATTTCATGCCCTTGATTAGAGAGATTGTATTAGCGATCCACCACAACATTAACCTTTCATCGGTGAATGAAACTGGATAAATGAATAATGATATTTCTGAATTTACTCTTTAGATTACTATTGGTATAAGTGGAAGGGAGAGGAGGACCAGAATGATGAAATATATTAGGTATATTCCACCAATCTATGGTTGGCTTAAAGTGATTGTAGATGGGGTGGCCACTGGTGCACCAAGCCCAACTGGGTGCGGTAGAGTTTTTAGAACTCATCAGAGATTCATTAAGGGATTATTCTTCCACTATATAGGGAATTGGTATAAGATTGAGGTAGAGCTATGGGCAATGATAAAGGCGATCAAGTATGTGGTTCGTTATGTTTTTTGAATGTTATGGCTAGAGTCTGACTCATCTGTTGATGTGAATCTCCTGAAAGAACATCCAGGAATATTCCATTGAGGATATTATCTACCTGGATAATTTGTCTTAGACTTGCTGAGCTGATATTCCTTGATGTATCAATTTTCTATAGTGAAGAAAATCATGTTGCATATGCTCTTTCAAAAAGTGTGCTTATGGAGATCAGTTGTAGTTGGTCCTTAGTTCTACCAAGTTACTGTATTATTTTGGTCCATAATAATAGTCTGGGTGTTATGAACACAAGGATTTGTAAGGCTCCTCTTTCCTGAGTTGTATTGTACTGTTTACATTTTTTTATTAATAATTTCTTGGGAGCAGGTTCTTGCATGTCTGAAACATATTTAATCATGATTATATAAGTAAACTCTTTAATATACTTTGTATATTTTTTCACCTTCTGAAAACATGAATATCATTTAAATTAAAAAACACTTTGGAAAAGCATAATATATTATTATATATAATTATTATCACTATATATGAAATGTAAATGATCCTATTCAATTCAACATAGAATTAATTCATTTAATTATTTCTTATAGAATCATATCTCATCAAAAGACCATAAATATCAATATTGATTATTCCCTCCAAATATAAACATTGATATTGAGAAATATGATTTGATATCGTAATCATTATAAATATTACCTTCCCATATTCCTAATTTATTTTAAATTATAGAATATTAACATTTCCCTCATAACATATAATATGTGAATCTCAAATATAATGGTAAAATCTATGAATTATACTTATTTAAATCTATTTAGAAACCAGACATTTAATATTCATATTTTCTTTCATAGAATAAATGATATTGAAATATAAGGAAGTTATTTAAAAGCTTTAATCCATGGATTAAATGAACACATAATGGAATTATGCACATTCTATTATATGAAATCAATAATTTTATAATTCATTCATTAGATAATTTATATATTGAAATATCGATACCCTACAAATTTGGTATATATATATTTTAAATTATTATATTCATTATCTAAAATTTTCATTCCAACATATCATGAAATATTACCAATATTATCAATTGTATATGAAATATTCATGTTATTGTAGAGATACTCATATAAAAAAAATACCTAGATGTTAATTGTTTTTCATTAAAAATTAATATTATATTTCTCCATTAATTTGAGTTATACTCACATAATTAATATCTATGATAAATATAAAGCATATTTTTTTTATTTTTGAATAAAATTTGAAGTACATTTTCATAATTTAGAATTGATATATAAATATTAGAATGGATATTGATATTTATCAACAATATGAGGAATACTAGTATTTCCTATGTTAAAGAATGTAATGTTACAATGAAATTGCCCGTATTATTTCGTCTATATTGTTATATTAAATGTAAAAATTAAATTAATACATGAAATGTAATATAATAGAATTTGTAGATGAAAATTATGAATTTAGGGATAATCCTTAAAAATTTATCTTTTTGCTTAATTATTTTAGGGGCACCCCTATGGATTTATTTAATAAAGAAAATATTATATAGAGTATTCAATCTTTATTCATTCAATGTAATCTATATAAAGAATATTTAACTATAAATAATTATTTACTATAATATCAAATGAAATTATGTATCCTATGAATACATATTAATCTATCAAATTCACATTTCAAAAAAATTATAAACAACTTATAATCATGTTATGTTTTCCTATAAATAAATAATAAATTTATATTTTTATTAGAATCTAATATATTACTTTATTTATAATATTATATATCATTCTCCTCCATTTTTTTGAGGGTACATTAAAAATATCTGTTTGTTTGATTTCTTTGGAACATCATGTCGAATATGATTTACATGTCTTAAATAATATTATGTATCCAATAAATTATATAAAATAAAATCTTATAATAGATTAATTCTAAAAATTTCTTCAATTATAAAGATAATGAAATATTTTCATATTAAATTCATACAATAATCATTCAAACTCCACACATTATCATCAAATACAATTATCTTTACTCTGAACCACTCATGAAATCATTAGGTAACTCTCAGATGTTTTCAACATAAAATTTCCAAAAACAATACATAATAATAAAAATAATTTATAGTAAAACAAAACTAAACCAAAATAGTAACCATTAGTTTATAATAAAACCAAAAACTGTATAATTTTAGATTAATATAAATAAAATTATACAACATCAACACTGGGTTTATTAATTTCTCTCGAATTGTAATTTTCTTAAAACAAAATCATGAAATTAATACTCATATAAATTATATTATCATGATAATTTCTCCCCCAACAATGATGAATGTACATATTCATCTATTAATGAGGTTTCTTAATAAATATTTATATAATATTCTATTCTAAATTTATGTAAGGAATCATAAAATTTTATTGTATTTCCAAAAAATTGTTATGGTTAAACATGATAGTAGTCAACTATTTATCACATATTGAATGGAGACACAAATGATTCCGTATTTTATGATTACAAAACAATAAGTACAATTGAAAAATACATCACTTCTGAACAAATGCATACAGTGACAAAAAAAATAAATGATCTATGATTTCAAAACCATTTCCCAAACATTAAATATAAACAAACAATACTAACCCTCATGTGAAATAGTTATGATCCTTTTTGATTATTCCATTTGCACACATATTCAATATTATATAATTTTTTAGATTAAAAACGGAAATTCATTAAAATGTGGTTGTACATTCATAAATGTTATAGTTAGTGGGAATATCACATATAAATGAGGTTTCATAAAATCATGAATAATGTTTTGGGAGACCACAATATTTTTCAAATAAATTGAACATATAACAGTAATTATCTCTATCCCACTGCCTCTATAAAAAGAATCAATATATCTTTTATATATTGAAACAATATTATAATTGATTTTACATCCCCCTAAACAAAAAAAAATCACTCAAAAGATATTATGAATATATAAATATATATTTATACTCATGATAAAACATTGATTCTTATTTTCTTATACATTTATTAATCCTATTGTTTCTATCTACACAAGAATCATTATGGTTTTTAGCACACACCATACCTCTAGATTCTACTATCACATAGTGATTTTCATATCAAAAAATATATGAATGTATCTCACATTTAAAAATTGTGTTATTTTCATTACTATATATTTTTGGTTTAAAAAAATATTTCTATCTAATTTTATAGATACTATAATTAAACATATATCTCACTAAATAAAATAAATTTCTTAAAGGAATTTATTTCTCATTGAATATATGAATGATATATCTTTTCATTCCAGCTAAATATATAATTATATTCTGAAATATAATGAATATTATTGTATGAACTATTGTAATAATAAAAATTCTACTACTTTTTATGTTTTCATTGTATTTAGAAAAAATATATAAGTTTCATAACATTTATTATCTAACAATTATTCATAAAAACCCATTTTTCCATTTTTAACCTGATAAAATTACTTTTTTCCACAGAATCTATTAGAAGTATTTTTATACATGCTATCTATGAACAACATATCTAATGTGTCACCAAAAGATTCTCTATTTTCTATTTCCCTGATAACATTGTAGTTTTATAATCTTAATTAATGTTACTTATTGTAGATGGTTTTGAACAAAATTGTATTGATGGGTTTTTTCATTGATATCATGTATCATCTAGTGGTTTATTTTGTTCTAATATATTTTCTTGAAGGTTTAATTTTTAAAGAGAATATCATCACGAACTCATAACGAGTCCCTTGAAATATAAGGTAATCCATTAGCATCTTGGGGATGCCTCTTTTGTAAACTATATTTCATCACATCATCTAATGCTAGTGCGGAGGGTCATTATGTTAAAATTATAAACAACCATATTTTTTATTTATCTATTATAATAAAACATCATATGTATACTGAAAAATGCATTATATGTATAAAAATAGATTCTTAGAGAATGTTTTATGAATTTTAATTTTTTATTGAATAAAACATGTTTTGGAAATGCAATTATTGAAAACAATAAATATTTATAATATCTATCAACATATACACTAACTTTCATATATTATATTTATTATAATATTTCTTATTTTACCATCCATAATTGTCTTGTTTATCTAATGTGAATGTGAATGAACATTTTTTCATATATCTGTGTGGATAATTAATATACATACATGGATTTTAAATTAAAAAATACATATTTTTCTTATCACCAAAAATTTATGGTGGAGGTTTTATATATAATTTGATATGGAATAATAGAAGAGGATTCATACCAAATTTTTGTTTGAAAAACCTATATAATAATGAAAATTTGGAATTTGTGGACCAAAATGAATTTATATGTAAATTGAAAGGAGTTCTCTGTTTAATAATTTTAATCATATATATATAAATCATATAAAATATTATTCTCAATTTAAAATTAACCCATGGGAGTCACATATGATTATAAATAATACGATATTTAGATATATATAAGAAAATATAAATTTATTATTGGTTTTCAAATGTTGTTATATTTTGATGCTTTATGAAAAAGACTGATTCCTACTCGGATATTAACTATAAAAATATAAAATTAAAAAAAAATCCTTCTTCATTGATGATGGTTTTGTGTAATGTTAAAATAAGTAATATAACTCAATATACATTATCACTTTAGAGGTCGAATATGTCATAAATAATAATTCATAGAAATAGATTTTATGAATTGTAGTGGAAATATATTAATTTTTATATGAAATAGAGAATCCATTGACAATTTAAATTGACAAATAGAGAGTAACTTATCGATAATATAACACTACATATCAAAAATTATTTCAATAAAGAATCATTTAATTACTAAAAAAAAAATTTAATGTATTATACTTGAATAAATTTTTATTAAAAATGTAATTGAAAATATTATTATGAAATTCATTCATTGGTATATTTTATAAGATTTGATCATGAAACACCTTGTTAATATCACTCCTCTCACTAGAAGAGATACCTAATATCCACAATTTGTTATTTGAATTTTCCATATAAATGGGTAAAAATAATTTCCCAAACCATTTGTCAAATTTTATATTATTTATAGATAATTGTATAACTGCCCCCAATATTTTCATAGAAAGTATTTTTAATAATTAAATGGGAGAGTTTTATAGCTATGATATTTTATGAATTAATTCATATATATTGTATTTAAGACAAATGGAAAATCATTAATTTTATTTGTAGATATAATTATCTAATTAAACATAAATTTATAAAGTTTTTTTGTTTGATAAACAATAAAACTAGATTACTATGATTTTATCATTCTGTGGTTTAACAATATGTATTAAATTTCATCTATAATAATTTTATTTATTTTAATTTAATTATTTAAATATATTTTTTTTATTAATTTAATATCGGATTTTTATATATTTTTCATAGTAATTCACACTTTGTTTTGAATTTTTATTTTTTTTGGTGTTACCGGAAATCCTAGGTTATTTATTTTTGTTGTTGAAATTTCATTATAGATATGAGATGTACTGATAAATCAATTAAATTTGACTCTATAGTTATTACATGCTTATGTGTGTCTGTGTCTAGCTTTATTTTTTATTTCAATGTCAAAATTAATTTAATTGGATTCATTATTATATGAAATTTTCCATATATATAACTTTCCCACATTGACATAATTTATTTAACCAATTTTTTTAAAAATATTGTTGTTTAATAACCATGTAATTTTTTTAATGTATTCTATTTCAATATATATATGATCTAAAAATGTATCTTATTCTTATATATATTATAATCCTGAAATGTGATTTTTTTCCTATAACCAAATAAGTTAATTTTTTCTTTTTATATATTGTGTTTTCATGAATTTATTTTTAGTGGAAACAATACGTGATGATACTGATGAAGATACTCTTGTTGTGAAACATTATATATAAAACATGACCAATCATTTTTAAAATTTCTATTAAAATATTATGTTTATTATTTATCAAAATAGGTGATTATATAGATTTAGTGTCATTGGAAATTAATTATATCATTATTGGGATATTTGTGGATAATTTGATTTACTATCTATGTATAAATTGTATTCAAATATTATTAAAATTATTATTATGATACACCTATGTGTGCATAGATAATGAATTATTTTCTTGATATAAGAATAATATAAGGATAATGAGAAGGGGTTACCCATATCAATTCGAGGAATTAAACATTTCAATATGATTTGAGAATATTTTCCTCGATTTTTAAAAAATATTTATAGTAATAGACTAAAATATTGTTAAAATAATTAAAAACAAAAGTTGAAGATCCAAGCTAATAATTAAAATGTTATTTGGAGGAAATATTTTCTATCATATATTATGTTGTAGCATGTAATCAAATTCTATAGAGGATAAACAAATATTTTACATAACACATAGTGGGAGTTATAATATAATCCATGAAAATATGGAATCTACTAGATCTGGTTAAATTTATAATATTTCCCCACAAATACTTTTACGTTTGGAATTTTATATAATTTTATCTTTATTGTGCTACTATGAAAAAAAATTCAAAGAGAAGAATATGATATTTTTTTGGAAATGGACTATTCAACACATCTATGTCTTAGAACAAATCCATTGTTACATCCTTATCTATATGTTGTGTGAGAACTACAAAAAAATTCAATACAATAAATTATAAAAATATAAATTATGATCCATATTTTTAGGAAAATATGGGTAATTTGAATGGGAAATATGAATATGAATCTATTTAATCATTAGGAGGATATGAAAAACTCTTTTGACTACCAATTATAAATTATTATTTATTTATAAAATTGTATTTGATCCATGTGGATGGATTCCATAAGTGTATTTCAAATAGTAATTCAATTTCAAATATAGAGTTTTATTGTTGTTGTTGATTTGGGAAGAGTAGTTTTCGTAATTTGTTGTGAATAAATAAGATATTATATAGGCTGCATAAAATGAAATGTATAAGAATATGTGGTTTTTATAATTATTATATATTGAATTGATCATATTTTTTTAATGTATAATAATATGTTTAAGTGTATAATTACATAAATTAATTAACAGATTTTTTAAATAATTTATCATTGTTGATATTAAATTCATAATAATTTTAATTATGTTGGGTTAACTACCATATTTGGATGAAATTTTAAAAATAGTGTAAAATAATAAACATTTCCAATCACAACTACATCCAAAAGCATTTCAGCAGTGTTGTCCAATAATATTCCATAACACACTATATATAACATCCCTAATTTTCAATAGTGGTCCTTTTAATCAAACATCTATACATATAGATGTGTGATGGGGAGTGATAAAAATTAAATTTAACTAATAACGTGTATTTTTTATAAATTAAAAATAAGAAAAAAAATGAAGCATTGATTCAAATATCATTGATATCATTCATTAATACTAGTACATCTGTTAATATTTGTTTTAGAGGAAGCTTCCCCTCATTTATTATTTTTCTGATAATTAGTTTGTATATATTTATCTCAATTATATGATCATGTTAAAATAAAATTCGGTGAATGTTAATGAAAAAAAATTGTAATGGATATTAAGTGGATTCGTAAAATTTATGCAAAATATTTACACATCTACATAGACATGAATCATTCAAATATATTTTCCACAAGTTTGGATATTCATAAGACTCCAACTGATGTTTTCTCACATCATTATAATAATACTAATTTTATATTAACAAATAAAGGTCATGATTAATATGTTTGTTAGTATATGAATTATTCACTATAAATTTTTTTGGATAACTTATTAATCAATGTAACATGTGATAATATAGACAAATACATTTGGATTAACTGTGAAAATAATTATATTGGATGAATAAGGTGACACATACTTTCATTGATATATAGAGAATGAAATATCAATATCTAAAGATGAATTATAATGTAACAATAAATGAATTATTCAATTAAATAATTTAGACAAATTTAAAATTCAGAATCAATATTAATTAATTAGATTGTACACTGTGTATTAAAATAAATGTTTTATTCAATTTTATATTATCCTAATTTCATGGATACAAAAAATATTGCTCTGAAAATTTTCAATGCATCCTCAATTTTTATGTGATTATTAATAAATTTTCAATCAATAAAAACTGTAAAAATATCAAATAAATATCTCTTGGAGTAAAAATTTAATAGATTTATAGTAAAGATATTAATGTAATACATTTTTATTATTTTTATTATGATATGGATATCTATGAAATTTTTTAAAAAATTATATCTTTTATAAATATATGTTTGATAAAAAGGAATTAATATTTAAATGTGTAATTCCTCTATTATTATTTTGTCGTAGTTTAACAGAACATTATGATAGATATTTTACTATGTTTAGTGAAGGAATAGTTATTTATGAAGAAGTTTAATCATATATGATATTATTTATGTTTTTAGAATAAAATATTAATATGACATTATTTACTTATAAATATGGGATATTAAACATCCCAAAATTCCAAAACGTTAATTAAATTTAATTTTTAGAAATTATTGAATGTAATAATAAAGATGATAAAATATATTTTTAACTATGAGTTTAGGGAAAAATCATTGTAAAGATTAATTAATAAGAAAACACTAATGATAGTGTTGGAGTTTTGAATTGAATTAGTAATGTGAGGAGGAATTAAAACTGGAATGGGAAATCATAGAATTCCTCTCAATTATAGTTAAATTATATAAATACATATGAAATAAAATGATAGAATAGAAATATTTCATTATCAAATAATCATTTCATATTGAAGAAAAAAAGTTTTTAATAAAGTAGTTATTGAATGAATATATATAATGTTAAATATGATAATCCATGATATAACACGGAAGTCAAATTAAAACTAAAATTGATCATATTCTATAATTTAGAAACTATAAAATGATTATTTAAATTAAATTCAAAACATATATGTTATAATTTGTAAATAATATTTGTAATGAATAAAAATATAATAAATATGATCTACATATAAATCAAAAAATATCATTCAAAACTGAATATAAAAATATTAAAAGATCTTGTGTTTTTTTAGGAAGAATCAAATATATAAGAAAATTTCTATAAATGAATAATGTGATTTTACGAATTCTATATTTTTCTAGGCCATATAAATTAATGAAATAAAAAATAAAAAATTTAAATAAAATATTTCAAAAATTGTGATTTGTTTTAATAAGGAAGTGTTAAATGATCACCAAAAGTATGGTTTAAAAAAATTGATCCTAGAGTAATGGTGAAAATAGGTATCAATTAAATGGTAAATGTTATGGACATCATGGTTATTTTAATTGAAAATATTCATTTTTTGTTTTTTTCTCTTTTGTAGACTTTGTGGCTTTTTAAAGATTTAATGAATTAATTTAAATTATTGAGATATTTTTATATGTTTTATAAGAATTTATTTTATGGGGATTCTCCACATTTGATTTAGAATATTTTAAAAAGAAACTGAGACATCTGTATTGATAATTAAAAATAGAATTCCTCTATTTGATGTTGTAAGTAAACGAGATTAAAGAAGAAATCATCTTGAAAAATAGTGTCCTCTTATTCAACTATAAAAAAAATTCTAATGATACATTGAATATTGGTCTTCCATTATAAATGATAAATGAAACCTGAATTCTCATTATGTTGAAATTTCCTACCAATAAAATAATAGGTAATTTTCATGGATTTTGGAAAACAATTTCTCTCTTTTGACGTGGGTCATAATCATTTATATTATGTTAATTCATATATATATATATATATATAATAATTTGATTCATTTATAAATGATATATCACAAAAAATAAAATGGTTTGACAATAATTTATTTTGAGATGGCTATTAAAATCCACGAAAAGAAGGTTTATTGATGGATATAAACAAAATTTTTCAAATTGGGTCTTAGTTTTGAGATGAGATAAATAATTTTTTTATTAATAACTATGTGTTTTTTGTGAATATAATGAATTAATTATAAATATTGAAATGAGGATAGTGAATAAATTGAAAATTTTTTATACTTTTGATGTTTTAAATTATTTTCCATTTTATATGAAATAATAAAATAAACTACCAAATTTAAGACATAATCACAATGGAATAAAAAATACATAATCAAATTCATGGATACAATATTTGCGATGGTTTTATTTGAAAAGGTGAATGGATGTAGAGGTTATAGAATTATTAAAAGTGAATGATTATGAGTTATCCATAATAAAAGGAATAAATTCAATCTCCTAATCCATTTTAGTTAATTCACACTCAATTTGGTAACCATAGATAAAAAAATAAAAAAAATATAGATACTTATTTTATAGGTTTTATTTCACTATTTAATCACATTATATGTATTATATATGTTATTAATAAATCCTATTTCATGAAATGGATCAAATTTTTTAGTACATATCCATATAATGTTTAAGGATACTCATTGGAAATTATTCAAAATTATAATAGTGATGAGTATATACTAGATGATTTAATTACTACCATGATGAAAATGGTATATGACAAGAACCCAATGAACAATAAACGCATAAAAAATTTGTTTTATATTGCATGAACATAATTATTATTTTTATATAATGAACATTTTTTATATAATTAAACATTTAACGTTCACTAAATACATTCTAGTTGAGTAAATGTTTAAAATCAAAACTGGTGTAGTTTTTGACCTAATTTTGTATTTACATCATATTATAATTATTATTAAAAATATTAAAGAATAAGTTATCTAAGGGTTATTTGAATCACTAGTTATCAAACTAAATGGTTAAATATTCAATGAATATTAAAGAAGGGGAATGTATTTTATTTTTCAAGTTTCAACCAAATAGTAGAGTATAATGTTTTTAAAAAATGACATATGTTAGGTGTTTTTTATTTTTCAATGAAAGTGATAAAACAATGATAAATAATGGCCTCAAATTATTATGTTTGTTCTATATGTGATGATAATGATTTTATTTTCATGGAAAAGAAAATTTATTTTTTAAAAAATAGAATGAATTTTGATGACATTCAATATTTAAAATTTGACATACAAAAATCATTCAATGATTAATCAACTTGTAAAGTTATAAACATATGATAAAATATTATAATGACCACATTATCATTAAATTCATAAAAAATTCTCTCAATCAACATGATATTTTAGGTAATCATCTTCTATATTAGTGTTATATAATTTTGAACCATGTAATATATCAGAGATGATACCATATAAATATATGATTGATATTATGAGTACAGATCCATTTTTATATAAAAAATAATGAGCTTGTTGAATTAGTAACCATATCCAATTATAATTATTTTATTATATTAATTCGGTATTTATAAAATAATATAAGTAAAATATATTATGTAGTGAGAAATAAAGGAATATTTTTGTTGAATTGATATCCACTAGATGAAGGAGTTTCCTTCAGTGGTACCATTTACCATATTTATGGTGTAAAACATAAAAATTTCTCATTTCATTTTATTTTGATGGTAACATAATATTTTCCAATGTTTAGTCTTATTATTCATACATAAGAATTAATTGGATCACGATATTCATATTTAGAATTCATGTGGATTCTTCCTTCCTAAATAGGATAGTTATTTTATAATTTTAAAATGACTATATATATTTACATTCTATACCCATAATATTATTATTATAATAATGAATCTAAAATGAATATATTTTATTTTTAAAATTTACTAGTTTATAAAAAGATCTAAGTAATGAGGAAAATTATTTATTTATTAATGTTATCAGTTAAGAAGATGATATCATTTTCCTGGAAAACAAGATTGGTTTTGAATATTTTTCTAATTATATAAGTTGGATTCTTGAAATTTATATTCCAAGTAAAATTACTTTCGATTATATTTTATAAATATATTGATGGTAGTACATTTTTATTCAATATAGTGTTTTTTATTCTAATGTAATATTTTAATTTTCTTGAATAATGGCTTCATTGAATGTTTCTACAATAATTTCAATTGGATTTGTAACTAAAAAATATTCATAGGATATTATATTGATCTGAGATAATTCTAGAGTTTTATTGGAATTTTATCACAGAAGATAGATTCATAACATGATATAGTGTATATTGTAAAACTTTTTTATAGATAGTAAAGTGAACCGACAATGTCTCATTTCATTTATGGATAGATGATACATATTATCATTATTATGACATTAACCAATAGATTAGAATATGAAAATAATATGATTATTGACCAATTTGTTTTTTTAAACTGAATTGTTAGGATTTTATGATAGTCAGATATCTATATCTTCTATAGATTTATTTATTATATAAAAAAATTTGTTAGCACTCTTGGAATAAGATATCATCCAACTTGAGAATTAATTAGTAGGATGGTGTAGATTACAACCATGTATCAACAAATCATTTTATTTTTGAGATGTTATTATTGTATTTATACAATAAAGTGATATTCATAATACCATTATTATATGATGATAAAAATAATATAAATCATTAAATGAATTCAGACCGATATTAAATATTTAAAAATATCATTTTGAAATTTTACAATAACAAAAAACTAGTGGATATAAAATTAATTAATTCTTTAATTTATACATTTAATGTTGAAAATTGTGTATGATATGTTGAATAAACAATCTAGAAATGAAATAATAATAATCTAATTAAATGGGTTAAGATAATTTATTACAACCATGGTGTTTCTTTACTTACGTTATCTAGTACAAACAGATGTTTATAGGAAAACTGCATAATTAAAATTGCTTGTCACAAAGGACACAAGGATATGATTTTGTTTATAAAAAATATTTCGAACATCTATATTGTATAAATTATTCCAAAAAAATTCCTTATCTAAATGATGTGTGAAATTAGCTTAAAAACCAATATTTTATTCTACAATGTTGTTGTCCAATCCGTAGAATTTATATTATAGGGGTATACTAGGTAGCTTGAACATGAATGATGACATGTGTTTATTTTCTAAATTTTTTCTTTAAATCAATGTATCATATTTTCTAATGAAAATTTATTTGTGAATATTGATATGCGTGGTGATCTAAGGGATCATGTTTTATAATGTAATTTGAATTTGAATTTATTTTAAAATATGATTTTTATGGTGATTATAATATAAAATATTTAAGAGTTTTAGTTATTGATAATATATGACAGAGTTGACAGTTGCGAGAATATAGAAAATATATGATGAAATGTCTAGGAATATATTTATAGAATTAATGTATCTAACTATAGATCCCATAGGTTAATATATAAATAAATACATTAACTATATGAATTAATTAAGGAAATTATTTGATGAATTTAATATTATTTATATCTTCTTCTAAATCATAATAAATGTTTTCTATTCACTCTCACAATTTTGATATTTTTCATAACCTTTCTGTAAGGATAAACCCTAATCATTGTTCATAAATGTTGAAAATTGTAAGTAGTGTGTTTATAACAGAATAAATATTTCAATATGCGATAAAATTATAATTTTGATAGATTATAAATATAAATTTTATTTTCCCTTTTTATTTTCAATTAAAAAATCAATATTCACATTATTTAATGACATGGAATGTTTAACCAATAAAATATAAAGTGTAATTGATGAATTGATTAAACCTAATCTCTTGGGGATTCTTATTTGATCTAGGTGGTGATAATTGTATTATTATTTTATATACTTTATTCTCCCATGTAATTTATTTTCAATGGTGTTGGTGCCTCTTAATATTTAATAAGATCATGGATAATCTCGTCATCATAAGTCATGAAAGCTAATATGACCCGTCATTGTTATTTAGAAGATTAAATAATGAATGCTATTATAATATAATAAATAATATATATAGTTATTGTATTAACATTGAAGGTGATGATTATTTTTACATGAATACATGTCTCAAAATAAAATTGTAGAATTGATTAGTTCATTCAAAAATTGTGGTATGGAAATGGTTGGTTTTATAAAAATTAAAAGAAAAATATTTATTGAATTTTTATTTTAGTTTGTGGTATTTTTATAATTTTCATGATATTCTATGTTGAGTAATAGCGTTAGAATAACTATAGAAGTGGAATTTTATCAAAAAGGGTAGTTTTAATTGTTGGGAATATTTATTCATTCATATAATATGATTGTAAACACAAACAAACATAGATGGAAATGAAATAATAAAATATTATTATTTTATGATAGGAATCAATAATAAGGATATTATAAATTATTTAAAGTAATTAATATAATTTCTTAAATAAATATTCGATGAATATTAGATTCTAACCCTAAATGAAAGATAAAAATGTGTTTATCAAAATTTTGGTAGAGTATGTGACGAAATGTCACATAAGATTAGATAATTGAAAAAATCTTCTAACATCAATTTATGTTGCGATTGTTAGCGATTTTAAAGTATTAATATGAATTTTAATAAGATCATTATCATATTTATACAGTATTTAAATCTCATTATTTATATTAAATAGTTCTCATCATGTGATATGTACAAATTCAAATATCAATTAACAAAACACTCATAAAGATATTTTCCATCACAATTAAGTATATTGCAGGATGGAACAATGAATCTACATAGTCAGGTGTGAATATAGACTAGAATGGTTTGTGTAAAATCATGATCCAAATCATCATGTTTGAGATGACGTTCTTCACAAACTCATGTATTCATCCTCTTATTAAATGTATTCCAAAAAAGGGAACAGTTATATCTGTGATCCTGTAGACTATACCCTTGAAAATCAGTGAAATATATGACAATTTTGTACCATATGTTTAAGAACACTATTCATTATATATTAAAATATCAAATTTTGGATTATGTAACTTATTTCATTTATGGTCACATCAAAGTAATCCAAATGGTAGAAATATGATATCATTCTTCCTTTATAATCACTATTAATAAAAATAAATAAATTAATTAGGATGTGGAATTTGAATAGTTTAATTTTTGGGGTTGAATCAGTCTCCTAATTCCATTCTCTTAATCAACATGACACAAGGACATTTCCCCTCTATGGTACCATGATTTTTAGTCCAACATGATCATCAGGACTCCCATGAAAGGTGTTATTATAATCCCAAAAAGAACATAAATATTTTTACATAAAAAAATTGAACATGTTTTTAGAGGTATATTCCATTAACAAAATGTAAACACACATATAAGAAAAAATATCCTTATTTATTGGGTTGTATTGTTATTTTAATTTGACATATACCCTTCCCAAATCTAATTCTCTATCATGATAGAAAAATATAACATAGATTCATACCATGAATTTGACCAATATATGTTTCTCTATCCTTCAATATGCATAACATTTCCTCATCCAATAAAAAATAATTATAAACTCGTTACCTTTAAAGATCCTCTAATGCAACAGAAGAATGAACATAAAGAAAACAACATTTCATTAATATTATATAGGGACATTCCCCATTAATATATTGTAGTGGCTAATAAACCCCCATTAAATTATATATGATGTGTTCCTCCAATTGCATAATAAAATAGAATGATTTAATTTTACCCATCCTCTCTCCAAATCAAAATCTAATATCTCAATAAATACAATACCCACTCTCTGTGGTTCTGGATAATCATATTCAATATATATATCATAATTAACACTATGACACGATTCCACTAGTTCTGTAAAAATCCAAATGCAATGCATGAAATTTCAAAGGATAATATATCAATATATGTATTCTTATTGAAGTTATTATTAAATAATTAATATACATCATAACATGTAATAACAATTCAATTTAAAAAAAACCATATTTTATAAAATAATCACATATATTTTCACGAACCCCTCCCCATAAGTTGTACCAATCATGGGATGAGAATGTGAGAAGAAAAATAATGACCAGCCGAGTCCAGCCTCTAGTAGGCCTCAAATTGGTTACTAGCACTGAGGGAATAATAAATACCCAAATGGAAGGAATTAGCCACTATGATAACACATGAGAAAGAGATAGATATAAGATAGAAACCAACAAACTAAAACTCAAAATAGAATATAATAGGAAACCAATGTTCAAAAATTTTATCTCCTGAAATACTACTACAAATTAATGGGGAAAACCACAAGCCAGAACAAATCATGAAACCCCATGCTAGTAGAAACCAGCTAGATCTCCAAGAGGATCCAAGTGCCTTGAAAATAGTTTTATATAAATAGGGTGAGTATAAATGTATACTCAGTACGATCATACCAGGGGATGGGTGAGTCCCCATGGGAGATGGATGATGCTTTGGATGCCTCTACTGAGACCAAGGAAGTGACCATTACAGAGGAATACCATAAATCATCCTCATGGAAGGGAAACTTCCTACAACTGATTCTGATGGCTTTATCAAGAACAACCGGAAGGGGAGATGTAAGAAGGAGTATTCTAACCTACCTAGTCTGCCTAGAATGAGGTCTGCAAGTGGCGAGGATGGAGTCCCTGCCAGTCCCTCGATGAAGAAGAAGGATCCTATATAGAAACATGATACAAGATCCACTAGAGACCCTCAGTGACATATATCATTGATGCTGGAACATATAGAACTACATTTTCACATCGATGATGAAATGGGAGAGCATGATATAGATATGAAATCATTGAAGAAGACTTGAAGAACGATTTGTGTGATCACTACTAAGGAACAGGGTGAGTGGATTGATAATCTAGCCCAAATTATGCTCAAAGGATTCTATTTGGGGAATATTGACATATAGGAATTCATAAATACATTGGGCAACATGGAAAATCATTATGAAGAGATCTTGAAGGGCTAACCTGACTCCTAGGTAAATTATATTATTTGGTTATTGTGTATTGAAATTGATTCCAATTGGATCAAACTTTTATTCAATAGATCTGTTGTTTCTTTTGGTGTTTAATGCTGTGAGGGTTACCACTATCTTCATAAAAGTGTTTGTAAAATAGAAGAGTAACATTGTAAGGTCCTCCCAGGGTCCTCTTATGCAAATGTAAAGAAATAATTCTAACACACGGTGAATAACAAGTGAAAATAACACATCAACTAAATGGGTATTCTATGTTCCCAACCATAACATGGATACTCCTACCAAGGATCTCATAAGAGTTTATATAATATTATAAATAATATTTTGGGTACCCTGCTTCTGCTTCCCCACTGGTTTTCCTCCTTCTAGAAATGTTGCATGTTATAAAACATCTATCTCAAAAAAAAATCACGCTGACACCTGGGCCCAACACCAAAACATGCACCTGACAAAACAAAACCACCATGTACACATATGAAAAGTAACCACATAGTTTCTAGGAGCCACCATAGCATGTATAATGTGTACCAAATGTTGATCATTATATCTCAATCCATTACAGCCCACACAGTGAGTAATGATCCTCAAGCCAACTCATCCTATACATGTTACACATATAGTAGTATATAAGATCCTATATCCTGAATATAAGTGTGTGAATAACCACAAGACATTAGATCCCTCTACATAAATAAATGTGGAATCTAACTGCTTATACTAACTGCACAAGTTACTACCAAGGGAATAGTGTAGGGATAAAGGGAGTAGACAACCTTCTAACCTCCCACCAGAATGATGGGGAAAATAGCCCTAGTACTTAGAATCCCTTGGGTGTCAGTTTCCCTAACTGATGAGATGGTGTAGCATATAGAAACATAAAAAGTACATCATATACTATATCTCACAAGCACACTATAATAATAACCTAGTATTAGAATCAACTGCAACATACGTCTCTTTGACACCTACCATTAACATTTAAGACTACGTATCCTATACGCACACAACTAATTAAATATTTTGACTACATTACTTCAATCTATTTTTATCAGTTTCAATTTATGTTCATTAATTATTTAATCATTAATTAACCAATAATAATTTACACATTATATTTTATTTTTATCCCACCCAAATTCCAATGTTCCTTCAAATAACAACCTCAACATTACATCCAAATAAGCACCAAACCCATATGTTAAAATCATTTATTAAATAATTTATTTAAAAAAAATTACATTCCCATATTCCAGTTCCATCTAGAGAGGTATTCTAAAATAAAAAACACAAGGGGTTCAACACAGTGAGTAGATGAACTACTGATCGAGTCTTTTATACCTATAGAATGAGCGTAGACCCATCCTCCCTTCAGATTCAAAACATAGAATGCATGTAGAATACCCTGTGCATATTATCCCTTTTTTATGAAGGGTATGATAACAATATACCTTGTGAAATAGAGAAATAATTTAAGATCAACAATAGATAAGAAACAATAAGCATCCATGATTTCACATCAAACTCGTTCCTTCATCTCAGGGGTCCTCTACAACACCCACAAGCATAAGTTGTTGCATCTCGACACTATAGGCATCAACTTCTACCATATCTGTTATGCCTCTATATCCCCTTATATCATAACATCCTTCAAGTCTCACATAAAATAAAAAGTAGTTGGGAAACATAAATTACATCAATTGGGATATTTTCCCTTTAACAGGTAAGTGGGTAACTCGGAACCCTTCAAAGAATTATCATTAATCAAGAAACTGGTTCATTAATTAATATTGAATTAACTGATTTAATATTTGTAGCTTCCATCTTCGATAATCTTAACTAGTAAGCAATCATAAATCGAATGAACTTTCTTACTATATCAGTTTGAATAAATTCAAATTACAACAACAACATCCCGAAACATTTACATGCATCTTTATCATTATCTAAAAAATTATAAATTATTTCTGGATTTATGTTCAATAACAATTTCCATTGAGAAAAAAAACGAAAAAATCAAGAATAGATATCACACTATCTAGAAAAACAAGAGGAAATAACATAAGATCAATATTAATTTATATATTAGGTTTAAATATTTAATATGTCAATTCTATTTTGATTCAATGGGATAAAACATGCTAACTATAAAGTTTCATGTAAAGGAAAAGATAAGAATTGAATCCCCTAACTCAAATGATTTATGTCTTTCTTTATATGAGAAAGAGCCACAGAACATGCTACGATATCCTCATACTATGACAATAGTATCCACTGGATGATATAGATAATCCCCCACACAGGTCAATACCCATAAAAATTCCATTAAGAACATAATTATAGAATTCAATAAAAGGGAGAGGCGAAACAGAAGGAGACAAACTCAAAATAATGATGATAGATCATACCATATATCATAGATCGATCGATACTGATTAATTACACCAAAAAAAGAGGGGAACAAATCCAAGGAGGAATGTTTGATCACACAACTATTACAAGAAGGAATGGAAGGACTGACCATCTTAATATTGAGAAAAATGAGGAAGAATAACGAGGAAGAAATCTCATCCCATTAGAAGATTTAACAGTGCAGTGAATTATGATACGCTGGATTTTCCATTAATAGATGGTTATATTAAACCACACAGTTTTACCCAGTAAAACAATCCATAGCCATTGAAAAAAATAATATTGGTGTTATGGCATTTGAATCGGCCTTAGAGTCCCTAGAAAGAGTTCATAAATGCATTTTATGTCAACAGAAATGTCAAAGGGGATAAACATTAAGAAGTTGGAAACACTGTTCATTAACTCGATATTGGAAAATGAAATAGAGGCAATAGTAGGAACCTCACTAATCTAGAAACACTATACATGAACTCAAAAATTCTCAATGGAAATAGAGACTATAATTGGAAGATCACCATTCGAGAAACATTGTTCATGAAATAAAAATTTGGAAAAGGAAATATAGGCTACCATTTGAACCTAACTATTCAAGAAACACTATTCATGAACTGGAAATATGTAAAAGAAAATAGAGGCTACCTTTGGTACCCCACCATTATAGAAACATTGTTCATGATGTCAAAATTTAGAAATGGAAAATGAGGCTACTGTTGGAACCTCGCCGTTTTGGAAATAATTTCCATGAACTAGAAATTGGAAAAAAGAAAAAGATGATAGTATTAGATCCTCATCGTTGTAGAAATATAGTTCATGAACATTTATGTTTTTAAAAATAAATATAGTATATAGATGTAACCACCCCATTCTAGAAATATTGTTCATCAACTAGACATTTAGAAAAATAAAATAGAGGCTACCCTTGGAACCACACCACTATGGAAACAATATTCATTAACTCAAAATTTCGAAAAGGAAATAGAGGTTACGTTTGGAACTTCACCGATCTGGATAAATTGTTTGTGAACTCAAATTTTTTAAAAGAAAATGGATTATATCGTTGGAATCTCACGATTCTAGAAAAAATATTCATGAACTCGAAATTTGTAAAATGCAATGGACGATACTATTAGAACCTCACCATTCTGGGAACACTATTCATGATACTGAAATTTGGAAATAGAAATAGGGAGTTCCTTCATAACATCAACATTATAGAAACAATGTTCATGAACATAAATATTTTGACTAGAAAAGAGAGGCTATTGTTGGATGTGTTCATAGGGATACTATTGGAACTGTTCAGATAAGCCTACCATTGGACTTGGTCACAAGGCTACCATTACAAATTTTCACATTAACCTACCATTGGAACTGTTTACAAGGCTACTGTTGGAATTGTTCACCTAATTCTTCCTTTGGAACTAATCACAAGGATATTTCTGGTACTATTTTCATAGGCCTATTATTGGAACTTTTCACAATGCTACCATTTGAACTGATCACATAGTCCTACCATTGGAACTGTTCACAAGGATACCATTGGAATTGTTGAAAGAAGTCTACCATTGGAACTAATCACACCAGTCTCACTGGTGGAAATGTTCACACTGGCCTACCGGTGGAATAATTCACATAAGTCTACCAGTGGAACTATTTGAACCAATCATCTAGTGGATCAATTCACTGAATTGAGAATTTTAATATGTTTTGGGGATAAGTCAGTTTGACCACCAGAACCCCTCAAACACTACATTTATGCTGAGGAATGAAAAATATTGGTCTGGGCCATTACATTAGATACCTCTCAAAACATTTTCATCGACTGAATTAAAACCCACCAAACAGGAAACCGAAATGGGTTCTAAACTACCACCCATCAAGATACATCTCAAAATAGATAATGAAACAATAATTAACCAACTCAATCCATCGAAAAAAACTAAAGGTCAACAAACATAAAGAAAAATCAATTTTTTTAAAATAAATTAGTTAAAAATTAAACAACATGGGATACTGAGAACGTATTTGTGACTCACAATCTCTGGTACTCTCCTTTATTCCACTGTATCATCAGAAGACAAGTACATAGGGGATATAACGCCTGCACAACACCTTCTACTTACAGTCTTTGTCCTCCATAGGCTGATCCTCAATGGTAACATCATCAACAACATTGATCTCCCCCAATCTATAACATGTGAGTCATCAGGATGATAATACATAGATACGATACATTGAAAATATCTTATATCTATCTTAAATGCAGGGGACGTGCTAATGGATATGCCATGAGTCCATCATGAGACAACAAAATGAATGTCCCAATAAACCAGAGAAAAAGGATACTCCGACGACCAATCCTTCACTAACCTTGAGATGGAGTCACCTTCAGAAACATGTGATCCCCAACATTAAACTCTAATAGTAACCTACTTTGATTGGAATAAGAATTCTTACAATCATGGGTTGTCTTCAACTGTTCATGAATCAAAAGAACCATCTTTTTTGTATTTTTCACTAGTTCAGGCCTGATAATTGCTTACTCTCTGACCCCAGTCCAACACAACAGATAACTACAAGGTTGTCCATACAAGGCTTTACAATTTAACTATACTAATGGTGGAGTTAAAATTATTGTTTTTATCAAACTCCTCCAAAGGTATGTTACTCATCCATGAACCTAATACATCCAGGTCACCACAGCATATATTTTCTTCAAGAGTCTGGATTGTGCCCTCTGTCAGACCATAATTACTCAGATGGAAAGAAATTTCATGGCATAACTAAGAACCAAAATCATGCAGGATACCTCTACACATCATAGTGAAAAATGAGGATCTCGATCAGAAATGATCACCCTTGGGATCCATGAAGTCTCACCACCTCCCCCATATACTGCCTCGGCAATACTTCCATTGAGCATGAATCCTTGATCGCTATTAAGTGTGATGATTTTGTTAAATGATGAAGTACCACCCAAACACTGTCATGTACTTGCTGAGATTGAGGTAAACGAGTAAAAAATTCCATTGAAAGGTCCTCCCAATTCCACTAAGAATCATCTAATGGCGGTAGTAGACCACTAATAACATGTTGTTTAACATTTTCCTTATGCAATACCAAACATTGTGACACAAACTCCGCAACTACACGCTTCAACCTAGGCCACCAAAACTGACACCTCAAGGCATTGTAGATGTTTTTCATGCCCGGATGCACCTCTAAAGTAAATTATGTATATCTCTGAGAACTATCTCGTGCATGGAGAAAAGAAAAAATATCCTTCCATGATTCAAAAATCGGTGTTGTTCATCCCCATACCAACCATCAGCGGCCATGCCACAAAAAATTATGTCTCATTAGACCTCTACCCCATGATCCCACAACTGGGACTCTTCCTCTGAGTGCACTAGATATGAACACACTGTCATCAAAAAAAGATATCCTCTTCCAAAAAATTCTCTATTATCATGATGTAATACTGAATGTTCTTCCTTAATTCTCCAGGAATCCCCATATTCATGCACTGTATCACTATGTGACTTCCTAATCAGTGCATCATCTACAACATTCCCCTTCATTGGGGTATACAATATTTCAATGTCGTATTCCTATAATAAATCCATCCACTAACACTGTCACATTTTTATGTTATGTTGGGAGAAAAAATACCTCAGTTTCTTATGATTGGTGAGAAACAAAACCTTCTTGCCAATGAGGTGATGTCTCTACAACATCAAAGAAAGAACAAGCTCTAAAAACTCAATATCATGGATATCATAGTTACATTCATGGGAAAGAACTATCGAGTCCCAGAATAAACAACTGATATCTACTTCCTTAGAAAACTGTCTATCCCCAGATGTGAAGCATTGTAGAAAACAACCAACAAAACTCCCACTACTAGAAGAAAAAGAATTATAGTAATTACTAAATGCTCCTTTAGATACTCAAAATCTACCTAACACTCATTATTCTACATAAACTCCTGATCATTACAGATCAATGTTGTCAGAGGATACATAACCTAAGAGAAATATGTTATGAACATCCTATAGTAGATTGTAAGACCAAGGAAACATCACACCTTTTCCACCTTCTTGAGGGCTACCCAAGACACATCTACATATATCATTAATGGAACCATATCTAATCCCACCTAGGACACAACATGACCCATGAAACCTGATTCTAGAGCCCAAAACGCACAGTTCTACAACTTCCCAAACTACTACTATTGTTGAATAACTCTTAAAACAGTATGTTAGATTCTCTGCACACACCTCCTCAGACCTAGAGTACCCAATGATTTTGTCGAAGAAAAATACTACAAACTTATCCAGGATCCCATGAAACAGTATGTTTTTAGATCCCATTTACACACCAAGAGTGTTTGTCACATGAAATGACATTTCAACGAACACATAACGCCGCTGACCATGATAAAAAGTAGTCTTTAGGATAACCTTATCCATCACACAAATCTAATGATATCCTGCTGCAAATAAACCTCTGAGAACCAACATGCAGCCCTCAATTGATCGAATAAATCATTAAATTTTGGAAGACAATATCAATTAATCATTTTTATAATGTTTATATGTAGATAATCGATACACAACCAAAAACTATCGTCATCCATCTTAACGAACACATCTAGTGCACCCCACAATGACACATTCCTCCGAACAAAAATACATTGTAACAGACCACAATGATGTATATGTAGGTCTCGTAACATATACGTGGCCATCCTATATGGAGACATAGAGATAATATATTCTCTTAGTTATAGAATGATCTCAAAATCGTTCTCTCATTGAGGGGGTATTGGTACAACCTCTCATGGACAGACATCAGGGTACTCATATACAGTTTTATGAAACACCAACTGCTGAACCTCTGAGGAACTCAGCATCATCATAGCCATCATGGATGGATTGGATGGATCATGCTTCAGAACCATATATGTGTCTAATTAAAAAAACATCATTGGATCATTATCCTAACTAAAGAACCCAACCTGCCTCTATAAGAAATCCATGCTAGATTTCATCGAATAAAAAAATACATGATAAGGATGGCATCATATGGTTTCATTGTAAACATATGAAATCATCCAAAGAGCAGTGCTACCCCAACATTAAGTAATCATCTCTACTTACTTCATTGAATTAAGCATGACCTCAAACTGGCATAGCCAATACCAAGGGAACTAGAAGCCTCTCTACCTCAAGTCCCAAAGAATGGTCAAGTGTAGGGTATATAAAAGAGTGTGTTGCACTTGAATATAAAAATACATTCACCAATGTATAAAACAAGAAAAGGATACCTCAAACAAGGTCAGGCACTCCTAGCGCTGGAAACGCTAAAGCATGAACTTGACCATGACTTCCTCTCTGGCCTCTCTGACCCTAATGATGACCCCAAACATGTCCATGATTTTCTCTCTAAGGATGGGGAGAATTACATGGTTGTCCTATTCATTCACCATCTACCCTCTATTAATCCAAATTTGATGCAACCTACTATTGCTGCCTTGGCTGTAACTACCTCAATGAATGAACATGGAGTGGAACACCTTCTGCATGATGGATTCTCTGAAATGTCTTGCACTCTCACTACTGATGACCTAGACCACCACAAGAAAAACAAATACGTGATCCCTTGGAATATGCATTAGAGATGATTCCCCTGGAGAAATTAGTTGCGGAGGGTTGTGACCTACCCCCTGCGGAACGAAAACTCTTTTAACCATAAAACCGGAAACCCCATACAACATATCATCTTCATGAAGAATCATAAAGACTCCCCACTCATGATGGTTCAGATCTGTCCAATGTACTATCGATGACCTCTACCCTCCCCATTACATCAAGATATGTATTTACTATAAATGGGGTGACCTGACAAAGGATCATTGGATGCAAATCCTCCTCAAGATTCCTCACCCTATCCTCCTCGTAAGTAAACAGGTCAGTATCATGTAATAAAAGATTCCTAAAAAGGATTCCAAACTCTCACACACTTGATATCCTATGTAATATGGTAAAAAGCACTTAGCGACTGGACACCTTCATGATTAAAGAAAGAATATCAACTCTATAGTTGTCTGAGAACTCCTACCATGAGATCATCAACTCCTCACAATTTCCAAAGAACAAGAACAAACACTACCTTATTATTCCATGAAACATCTTCACAACCAAGATGACATGTGCTCCTTCAGATCATGAATTAATCTAAAGACAATCTCAACCTCATCCAACCAGTCTTCTGTGACAACATCTAAAACGGAGCCCTTGTACTTCTGTAGACACATTGACTTGAACTGTAGGAGTGTATTCCTCCCTGTATCGTCTTTTTCATCCTCTACCATGACGAAAGCTACTGGCACACCCAGCTAGAATTCTTCTGTATGAACCAGAAGAGAACATCGACCTCGTGCCATACACAGAAAATAACAAATAGTTAAAGCTCATAATCCTTGAATATGGAAGAGTAAGTATTAATTAGTTAATTTTATTCTTCTATTCATTTTAGGTTAATCTATACCAAGGTATAACCATTCAAACACAAGAAAAAAGAATAATTATTCATTATCATTTCATTGGTATATACCCTGTAACTATTTTCAACACGTTTAGTAGTCATTGTAAACTAAAAGATCCATGTATCAGATTAAAGGGGGCCCTAAACACCTATGTCATAGCCAGTCTATAATGTTTACATCACTTGCTAGACATTATTGACAATATTTCCCTTCCAACCCTAGCATCCTCACCTATTCCTAACACCAAACTCTATCATATCGCTCAACTATAAATCTGATACCACACTATCAGGAACCCGCCCCACAAGTTGTACATCTCTTGGGTTTGTAATGTGAGAAGAATGTTAATGACCTCCTGAGTCCCGCCACTAGTAGGACTCGGGATGGAAACAAACACTGAGGGTATAATAGATGCACAAATGGGAGAAATTTCCCTCTAAGAGAATACATGAGAAAGAGAGAGAGATAAGGTAGAAACCAACCAAATCCATCTAGGATTGAGTTATTACAGAAAACCAATGTGAACATATTTATAGTCCTGAAAAAACTAGTATAACTAAAAGGGGAAAACAACATATACCAATGGAATGTCTAAATAGTAACATCCTCATGCACGAACAACCCCTGTAAGCCCCTATTAAGAGAATCCAGCTAGATCTCCATCCTACTCCAAGTGACCTGAAATCCTTTCTTATATATATATGTGTGGTGAGTATAAAAGTATACTCAGTAAAATACTCACAAAATCCTCTTGTGAAAATGTAATGAAAGCATTAAAACACATAGTAAAAAACATGTGAAACTAACACCTCACCTAAACAGTTATGCAATGTTCCTAGCCTCACCTTTTCTACTCTCACAATGTATCTCATATAATAGTACATAATATAAGATTGAATTTCAAGGGCACCCCAATAATTATTTTTAACAGGTTTTCCTATTTCGCCTAAATTCGCACGTCACAATCCATCACTCTCCAAGATGGATTGCCTACATAGACCTAGGAGTATCACTACAACATGATCTTTTAGAAACAAAACACCACATACCCATAATTAAAGTAACTAGGTAGCTACCATGTGCCACCAATTCTCACATAATGTGTTCCATATATCGATCATTATACCTCAAGCCACTAATGCCCACAATCATAGAAAGAATCCTCAAGACATCATAACAAAAAAACATTTTGCCTACAGTATCCCATAAGAAACTATATCCAGAATATATGTGTGTGAATAACCTTAAGGCATTACCAAACTATACACAAATGTTTGGGGAAAACTAACAGTTGTGCCTACCATCACACAATACAACCAAGATAAAAGAGTGGTGTCAAAAGTGGTAGTCATCCATCCATCCTCCCATGATAATGTTGGGGAAAGCACCCCCAAGGGTTCAAAATCCCATGGGTATTTGTTTCACTAACTGACGGGGTGGATTAGCATATAGAATCACCAAAATTAAAAAATATATTATAGCTCCCAACAAATTTATTTGAATAACGTAGTCCAAGACTCAACTACAGTTAATGTATCTTGGAATCTGGGTTTCCACTTTTATGGAAAGGTATCATATAAGCCCACAACTGTTTAAAGAGCTTGATTTCAATAATTGATTTCCTGTTTTATCAGTTTCACATTACATTCATTAACACTTCAAACATAAATAAACCATTATCAATTTCCACGTCATATTTTATTATCATCACACCCGATATCCACTGTTCCTTAAAATTATAACCTCAGCATTGTGTCCCAGCAAGCTCCAACCCCATGGGTTAACAACATTTATTCAAAAACAATTAACATAATTATTAATCTCCCATATTACCAAGGATTTTAGAAAATGATTTTATGGTACTAAACAAAAGGGGTCTCAACATGGTTGTTAGATGAACTACCCATTGAGTATTTTCCACCTATTGAAAGAGTATAGAACCATCCTACGTAAGAATGATAATCATAGAAATCACATGGCGTACCCCACACATCATTTTCCCATTTGGAATAAGGTATGAAAACCAACTACCTTGAGTAGTGGAGAATGTAAATAAGGTCAGCAACCAATAAGAAACAATAAGCATCCAAACATTCACATCAAACCCATTCCATCATCATTTGTTTCTCCCAGGCACCCACATGCATAAAATGATGCATCTAGACACACATGTTTTCAACTATTGGAATAGAAAAATGGCCTCCATTCCCCCACATATAACAATACCCTTCTAGGCTCACATCCAAACAGATGAACCAGGAAAACAAACATCACATCAATTGGGATCTTGACCCACGAAAAAGCAAGAGGGTAACTCAAAACCATTCAAGGAATTATATTTTATCGTAAAACTATTTAATTATTCAGAAATGAATTAACTTATCTATTATATGTATATTACATATTTTTAAAACCAAAAAATTAAAATATCACGAATTGATTAGACATGATTACTACATCAATTTGATTATCATAAAATTACATCAACAACAACCAGATTCATTTACATACCTCGTTATCTATATCCAAATAATTATATATTAATTATAGCTTTATGTTCATTTATAATTTACATCATGAACAAAAATTTAACAAAGAATGTATACATATCAAACACTCTATCAAAACAAGTTGCAATAACATAGGATCAATATCAATTTATTTATCAGGATGAAATATTTAATATTTAAATAACATTATGATCAGGGGAGATAAATTATGAAAAATCTATAGTTTCACCTATTTGAAAATAATAAACTAATCTCAAACCTTATATAGTTCTTGACATTCTTTATATGAGAATGATACACACAACGGGCAACGATCTCCTCCCACCGGGACAAATGCATCAACCTGACGATGCATAAGAAGCACCACACTAGTCAATACCCATGAAAAGTCTATTGGGAACATAGAGATAGAATTATATAAAAGGGTTAGGATAAATAGACAGTTATTAACCCAAAATAATGATGATAGATCAAACATTATATAAACAATCGATCGATACTTCTAGGTATCACTAAAAACAGAAGGGAACTTATCCTAGGATGAAAGATTGATCACAAAACTCTTATGAGAAGAAATTGGTTGCTTGAGTGTCTCACACCCAATAACAAAAAGGATGACCTAGGGGGAAGACATCTAATCCATTTAGAAGATTTAACGGAGCATTGGTTTATGATATGCTAGATTTCCCATTAAAATCAAACCACATTAAACCAAAGGTTTTGACCAAGTAAAACCATCCTGAGCATTATGAAAAATTAATATGGGATTTCTGGCCATTGAATTAGTATTAGAGTCCATAAAAAAAGGTCTTAAATGCATTTGACATCAAAGGAATCGTCAACAGGGTAAAACCATATGAATAAACATAGTACATTTATTTAAAATTAGGAAATTGAAAGAGAGGTGATACTGGGAACCATACAATTATTGAACCACTATTCATGAACAAGAAATTTGGAAAAGGAATTAGAGGCTACCATTTGATCCTCACTATTCTAGAAGCACTATTTATGAAATCAATATTTGGAAAAGGAAATAGAGGCTATGGTTAGAACCTCACCGTTCTTGGAAACATTGTTCATGTAATTGAAATTTTGAAATGAAAATAGAGCTTTTTTGGAATATCACCAATATGGAAACAGTATTCATCAACTCCAAATTCAGCTATGTCAATTGGAGATACCATTGTAACCTCAGTGTTCTGAAAAAATTGTTCATGATATCAAAATTTGGAAATGGAAATAGAGGCTATAGTTGGAATCTCACCATTCTAGAAACACTAATCCTTATTTTTGAAAATTGGTAAAGGAAATGAGGCTACCATTAAAACCTCTGCATTCTGGAAAGACTGTTTATGTACTCATAATTTGTTAGAGGAAATAGAGGCTACCATTAGACCCTAACTATTTTGGAAACACTTTTCATGAACTCAAAATTTTGCAATGGAAATAGAAGCTACTGTTGAAACCTCACCCTCTTAAAAACATTGTGCATGAACTCAAAATTTGGAAATGGAAATAGAGGCTACCATTGGATATCATTGTTTTGGAAAAACAATTATGAGACATGAAATTTAGAAAAGGAAATATAGGCTACCATAGTAACCTCACCTTTCATGAAACATTGTTCATCAAATTCAAAATTTGGCAATGGAAATAGAGGCTACGGTTGGATGTGTTCACAAGGATAAAATTGTAACTGTTCACATGAGCCTTATGTTGGACCTATTCAAAAGCCTACCATTTAAAATTTTTATATAAGCCTACCACTATAACTATTCAAAAAGATACTATTGGAAGTATTCACATAAGCCTACCATTGAAACTGTTCACAAGGATACTGTTGGAACTATTCACATAATTATACCATTGGAACTATTCAAAAGGATACATTTGGAAATGTTCACATACACCAACCATTATAACTATTCACAAGAAAACCATTCGAACTGTTCACACTATTCTACCGGTGGAACTAGTCACCAAATTTAAAAATTTAAATATTATTGGGGATAAGTCAAATAGACCACTAGAACACCTAATCCACAAGAATTCTGCTGAGGAATTGACCAGAGAGGTCTAGAACATTATAAGTATGGTGTGAAATAGAATGGAATGATCATTGAATATTTGATAATCCATATATATTAAAATAATATTTATTGTGAAAATTATTAAAAATAAATTCCATAAGAATTTCTGTTAGGCCACAAAAATATGGGAAATAAACCATAAAATCAAGGTATCTCTACTGTAGAAAAATAAATATAACATAATAATGTAAGAAATCCATTCAATGGACTGATATGTATGGTTATCTAAACATTAACATATTGATTCGAATTTATATGAACCACTATGGTAACAATAATTGCGTTCATTCAACAAGGATAACTATAATAAGATCTAATTTTTGATGATAGATTCATTATAAATTTAATTTAATGATGTTATTGTTTCATATGATAAAACCTCATCAACCCCAAATGTTATTTTTCACCCATGGAAGACAAATGTTATATCAAGGATAAGCCTCAAATTTAGATAATTTTAAATATAATTTTAAATAAAGAATTATCCATAAGCATTATCCAAGTGGAGATTTATAAATTTATCCATCCTTTATAAGATATATAAAAATATTAAGGTGATAATTTGATAAGGATTATAACAGATCAGTCATACCATAATTTATTCCAAGAGACCAACTTAGACAAAAACATCCAAGAGTCGATTATGTGGTATCCTATATCACTATGTAAGAAAACCTCCTAGTGAAACGTGGAATGATAAGGGTGAGAATATATTATCTTAATTGGAACTAATATGTAAAAATGATCATGGATATCGAGAAATTTTTTAGTTTTTTGAAAATCATATTGTAAAAACATTTAAGTTGAATGATCATTAAAAAATATTCATCCACATTATAGTCCATACTATTTTTTAAAAATTCCAATTCATTAATACATGGTAACACGAACATAAATAGTCAGTCAATGTGAAATTCACAAATCAGTTCCCAAATAATCACAAAGTTTTCATGTAGACTCCCATGGATGTAAAAAAGATTTTGAAACAATGAGAAATTCCACTAGATAAATGAAATTATGTTCAATGGTTACCAAGTGATATCTAATAAACACAATAATAAATTTTCAATTATTTTTCTACCAAAATATAAAAAAATATTTTCCAATTACACTTCAAACAAATTAAAACCACAAAACACTAACAGAAAGTGTCCAATTTTTTTTATCTTATGATATGAAAAAAAGAAATGGAATGACATTAATTAAAAACTAAACATACAATTGAATTATTTGATTTTTACATTTTTCATCGATAATAAAATCACATGCCAATGATATATAAATAGAACATATATTTAATAGCATTGCCCACTACCTGAGATTATTATATTAATTATCCAAATTATCTACCTAAAACCGACCGTACTACCTAATGACTTGGACTAGGTGAATTGTATTTCCTCTAAAAATATTCTATTTCTAATATATGTTTTCAATTATGAAATAAAACCATCATGTGTTATTCACCATATTTAAATCATCAAGGAGTACCATATTCATAGGACTCAAAAGGCTATTATATAGATGATAACCTTGAAAATATCAAGAATAATTGGGTACCATAAAAAATTTCATAAATTGTAGGACATTATGTCTACATGATTTGTAGTTTCTAATTTTCAAAGATATTATCAATAATCATCCCTTAATCACACAACCTTTGATTTACTTATATTTTTTCTTCCCCAATAAAATATCATAATCATCATGAACTATCTAAGTCTTTTCCGCTTGTTTCCAGATGATTATTTTTTCTCTAAATTGTGTTTTACTACATCAGGAACTATTGTACTACATGAGATGACTTATTTACCCTACATAATAAAAAAATAGTTAACTCACTATCCTAATTCTACAATAGTCATGAGGGACATGTATGTAAACTATAAAATTCAAATGGTTCTATATGGATTGAATCACGATGTATGTTGTTGTTTTCAATCTCATCCATGTGAATGTTATAAATATAATATCTACAGATGTTGATAATACATTCATACAACATATACTCTAGTATCAAAAACCATATAAATGGTTACAAAATTCTTTGAAGAAAAAATTAAAATCCTGTTATGCGAAACATATATCTGAATAAGACATTATTCAAAACGTAACACCATGTTAGTATAGAATTCTTATAAAATTTAGATATTCTAACTCACCAACTAAACTGGTTTCATGAATTTTCGTGATTGGAGACACTTTCACTAGACTATAAATTAGCTTCAAATCATCATGAAAACACCTTAACACCCTTGGTATCATATTTATGAAAAAAATAAACACATCATCTCATATAAACCAAGATAGTAGAATGTGCTACAGTAATCCGAGGACACAATTATTTCCAACTCCATGCCTTGTGGTTGGTAGTTCTTCTTAGGATGTAATTGTAGATATGGTACATATGTGACATACATATAACACTATAAAAAAACAACTCCTAATACAAAACTAAGCAAACATATTACAATAAAAAACCCTTCAAAATCCTATGACTGAAAAAAATTAATTTATTTATACATCCAAATAAACATTATAAATCCATCTTATAATTGATCATATGACTCAATATTCATCCACATTTTAGAAATAAAATTCATCTGCTCTTAAGAATTATTATTTTTGGATAAAAAATTTATTTCACCTAAAAATACAAAGAAATCTATTCATCTATATTACATTAGTATGTAATTACCGATACATAATAACCTCTACATTCATATAGTCTTATGAAATTCATGCCTCAAAATATGCCTTCCTCAAAAATACATTTCTAGAATCCAATATTCAAAAACCAATATATTATAAAATAAAAGATATTTTTTATATTTAAAATATATATACAGTATGTTAAAACCATTGATATTGGATTTCCATTAATATATAATGAATTCTTTAATAAATATTATAAGGAAGGATTTCAAATATTTATGGATAGTCATATGTACAAGAGATATGAAACTCAATTGATTGTATTTCAACACAAAAGGCAAGGAAATATTTTCATATTGTTCATATCTACGTGAATATAAAATATTGAGTATATTTTCAACTCTAACCACCATCTCAAGGAATCCTAAATGATTCCCAATTATAGAAAAACAACATTATCTATGTAAATTAAAAAAAATATTTTATCACTGTGAAAGTATAAATTTCTTATGATATATGATTCATCATCATTTATTCTATTCCATAATATAGGATACCATTTATCTTCTAACAAAATAATTATATGGAACCCCTAATGAGATTAGCTATGTTTGAAAAATCCCCTCACTTCAGAACACTCAAATGTGACTTTATCAAACACATATATGAATGTTTCATATTATTTGGATCATTACAAATATACTAAACCCTTGATATATATTCTTTATCAGACATAGTTCCAAAATTTAAACGAATACGAGGAAATTGAGGTTGGAATACATCAAAATATTGATCCAATACTATAGGAAAAATTGAGCGGATATATATGATTATGTTTTATGACATAATGCAACTTATAAATATGAAATTTTATCAAGGTGGTTCATAATTGGTCCCACACAATATTATCTTACATCTAACATGCTAGTTAGAATGAATATCTATGCTTTATATGTGGTAAATGATAAACATGTATTGTAATAATTTTTAGGTGTTGATAAATTTTAATCTAGTCCAATCCAAATTTCACATCAAAACTATTAATTTATATGATAATTAATTACATTGAATGTTCATATCCATATAAATTGATAAAAAAAAATATTCGATAATACAGATCATCTATTATCCTTTTATATGTTCTGTCATTATAGAGACTCATTTTTGAATTAAAAACGAATAAATTTGGACTATTAATTTCTTGTAAAGATAAAACATAATGTGAGTCTCTTGTATTAATAAATTATGTATATAATATAAATGTACTGAATAACATACATCTAAATAGAAAAGGAAACTATTAAAAACAAGAATGAAACTCATTAATCATATACACCCCCAATGTCATCTAATGAAAACTTTTTTTACTATATGAGTTAAATTATCTAGGACATTGGGGTATTAACTATATGTTTCTTTTATACAGGATAAATTCATAACAATAACATGGAATCCTTGTGTTTCTGCATTTCACCATTGAACAAAATCACTATAACTGAACCGTAATTAAAAAATATGGATCTTTCCTTTGAGGATCCACATATTCAGTAAAAAAATTTCCAATGGATACATAGTTATAGTTCATCATAGAAACTACACCTATTGTGGGATTATATGACGATATAATTTGATATTCATATAATCAACATTGTTTCACATCCTCATCAATCCTCTATAAATAACATGAAAATATACATTATATACCATTGGGAATTCCTTTTTCCAATTCATTATAATCCATAAAATACATGTCATACTCTCTTAAACTACTCTATTTTCAAATGATTTGATCTTGTGAATCTTCATATTTATATTTACTCTTGTTCATTACTATAACTTTATTTATAAATTTAATGTGAATGAAAATATCAAAAACCCTAGCTATCATTACCTCACTCATATCCAAAAGAGGTTCAATGAATAAAAATAACGTACAAAAATCATTTATGAAAAAATAAATATCCCTCTAGGATAAGTCACCTTGAAACCTTATTCGTGGTATATAGAATGTATGTCAGGAGTGAACTCCTTGATGGAGAAAACTGTTGAGGAAAAATAATTAAGAAAATAATTAATATTGTGATTCACCATAACTCCTTTCCCCCATTAATTATTACCATAATGTAAAAAAGAATATATAAATTTGTATATCCTCTTTAATCTATATATATCAATGATTCAATTATTAATGACAATTTATTCCTTGAAATATAGAGGATCACTAATTCCCATGAAGAATGATGGATGTTGTAATCAAACATATGAGGAAGTGTAAGAAATTTGCTTAAAGCCTTTTCAACATGAGTATAATCAACAAGGATGTAATCCACATATATAGGGTTTTTCTCCAATACCACTATTGTTTTTCTGGGATTCGTCTTAGGTGAATACCCTTGCATAGATTGTTTAGGAACATGTGTGTCATCCATAGTTCTAGAATTATGGATTTCTTTGCTAGGTGGTCACTTATATAGTCATTGAGGATTCATTTTCTAAAATTACATATAAATATTTTCAATTACTATAAAATATCATAAATGAAAAAACTATTATTATATCTAGAACAAATCTATTTTTTCAAATAGATTTCATATCCTCTAATATATATTCATATAAGGTATAATTAAATTTTCTCAACCTAAGGCACAAGACTTGGCCTTCATACCAAAAATTTATTAACATATATATATAATACTCCTAAAAACATGTTAAATAAATACATTTATCATAGATAAATACAGTAAATAAGAGATTAAAAAATATATTTTAATATATAGTATATATCATGGTACATATCTAATGAACTATATTATGGTAAAGACCCAGAATACAGTTTCCTAGAGTAGGTTCCCTACAATATTAATGTTTTATGATTATAGAGAAACCATATCCCAGAGGAAAAAATATTTTAATAGCAATGGAAAAACAGATAAAACATAGTAGTTTTTTAATACTATATATGAAGTACAACATTGTAACTATATTGAAAACAGTAATAATTTTTTTGATTATCACAATAATACATTCATAATAAACATATTCACATCATTGTTGAAATAAAACATAATAAATATGTGAGATTAGATGCACTATAGTGGTAATAAAGACAAAATAATTATAACTAAATAACATGTCATGGTGTTTGTCTACAAACACATTCTATTAAAAGTAATCATCTGCATTATATGGATGAAATATAAACTAATTAAATAATTCCAGAAAAAATACATAACCATGGATATTATAATATTGAATATAAATTACCAGATTATTAATGTGGAAATTCATAATATGGGACACCATTAACTTATCATCAAGACCTCATGACAATACTATAAATAAATGGGAAGATCCCCAATTAAGTTTGTCTAATTAAACAAAAAATGCATGAATGAGATATTGAAGGCCCCCCAACACATACTACATTAAATTAATTCATTATACGAGAAGGGATATATATAATCAACCTATAAATTCAAATTGAAGGTAGTATATGAAATGTAAATAAAATTCCTCAATCAGTAAATATAAATACTAACCATTGAGACTAATATAGTTAATGTTATCAATATATAACTTCTAGTTTCAAATTAATCATTATCTATTCAATGAAATATGGAAGATGATATGGAAATTTATTAATCTCAATTAATAATAAAAATCAATAAGACTGTGGAAATAGACAAAAATACTCGAATAAAATCATAGACTAACTCTTGGGAGAAATATTATAATGGATAATTTTATGAAAATATTTATATAAAAAAATAAGTTAAATAAGTTTTATATTTCAAAATAAAATAAGTAATTATAAAAATATAATTATATCTTAAAATATATTATATATATTACTAGAAAATCGTTTATAATCTGAAATGTTCACTTGAATCAAGATTCTATATCCAGACGAACATGACAATGATGCTTTTAAAACATGTAAATCTCCATAAAAAAAGAAGGATTTTGATTTGTTCATATATTTTGGTATGTTACATAGAATTTATGATAAATCTATTTTAATAATAAAAAATTTCAATATGGTAATAATAGAGAATGAGTAACCCAAATGAAAATGGAGGTTTTGGTAGAAACCCTTACTATAAGGTTGAATGTCATCATAAAATGACCTAAAGGTTATATAATATGAAATTAGAAACATTAATAATATAATTACGAACTTATTAGACATGTATTTAGATTTTTATAATTTTATTGTGAACATTTATGGACTTTTTTATGGGTTATTATATTAAATATTATTTTCCATTTGTCACATCTCCCATAACGTTTTTTTTTTCAATTTTAGTTTTTTTATCTTTCAAAAATGTGATTCCCTCAAAATATTGGATAGAAATTGATATATTTGCAAAAAGAATTCCCATTTTTATGTGTTGTTCACGTTCATTAGTTACCACAATCAATATTAGTAAACATTGTGTAATGAGACAATACCTACCACAAAACGTTTACATGGACGTGATCCAATTCCTAGGTAAATGATCAATATCTGTTTTTTAGACCAAATGGTCTGCATGGGCACCACTCGAGTTCCCCAACTATAATGACTAACTGTGTGGATCTTACAACACATTAAAAATGTGCTTCCATTCACTTTCCACTAGAGTTTTACCACAAAACATCCCCATTTGTCACATCATTATAGATTTTTCTCTGTATGCACCTCTCCCTCAACCTCCTCAATAGGATATATATATGACAGATTTTTTGAGATTTCTCATTGGTTTTCCATGTAATCCTTCTTCGTTGTCTCAATATCTCTCAATCCAAGGGTTTTCCATTTTATATTGGTGGCCTATTTTTGTCAAACCCTTTGTTTTGGAGTTTGGGGTTCTATTTTGAAATTTTTTGGTAATGATTGATCTTGATTCCATATGGTGTGATTGAGGTGAATGTGGAGTTGTACAACATATTTTGGGGCATTCCACACCAATGGTAGGTGGTTTTGTGCATTATCATTCATTTGTGACTTTAAGTGTGTTCTTGTGTATTCTTTATATGTTATATGACTATTATGTTTGAAGTTAATGTGGTTTACAAAAGGACTGATATTCTTTTGGAGTTAAAATGTGGTTTTTTGTGATTTTGTCTGTGATTTTTGTTTAATCCCATTATTAGATTTTTTTTCTCATTTTATAAATTATTTTTATGCTCTATTTTTTTATTCATGATTTGTGAACCATTTCATAATGGTTTTTGGTTTAATTTGAATTATAAAAGGGTATTTTGGTGTATTAATAGAGGTTTTTGTGTCTATTGACTAGTTTTGTTTTGTTTATGAAGGAGGTGGATTTATGTAAAATAATATATGACTGATAACTAAATGAGAATCATGGGAATCTATGATGGAATATTAGAACTATTGTTTTTTTACTCCGACATGGCTACAGAACAGCTTTACCTAGCAGGATTGAAGACGGGAACACTAACTAAACATATGGATTATGATCGAATACCCAAGGTATATTGTATGATTCTAATCTCTACAATATTGTTCCTATGAAAGTGGATGGTTATGGTTATTATAAAATATTATAGTGAGACATGAGGCTGTATGGTCCCTTTTATAATCTATTACCAAAAGAGGATCTCCCACGAATACAGCTCGTTGTCAAAAAAATTCTCAAAAAAGGAATATGGTGTGTTTTAGGGGGATACATCAAAGTAAAATGTATTTTTCTCATTAAATTCCATTAAATTAAATAAAGGATTTCAATAAATCTGTTTTCCATTACATTTTTTTTGAATTTACTGTCATTTGTTAAGCGTGGAAATATTTTTTCTCATTAATTTTTTGAGAAAGGAATCCGTTGGGGTGGAATCCAAATGTGAAGTAGTTCATACCATGATTTCACCTTTGGGTGTATTCAGACTTGGTTATTATTGGATGTAGTAGAAGAAATTCATTTGGTGATGGTGTTTTAGGATGCTAGTGATCCTCATGGGTGGTGTTTTAGTGATGGATTGAGTCGTATTGTTCACTATATTTATATTGGTTTTTGGAGACTGTATTCAGTTCCCTCATTATTGTGTCTCTCCATTATATTTTTCTAACCTTGTATAATTAAATATAATCCTTATAAAGGAATATTTTGATGGGTTTTTCTAGATTTGGTTATTCATATATTGATGAATGTTTTAGTTTTTTATGCTCAGGTAAATCATTACAACTCACTTTTATTGATTCTAGGGAGCTTGTACTAGTCTGTGGGGACGGAAGAAGTAATTAATGTCTTCCCGCAAACCAGGTCATCCATCAGGTCAAATGGGGACCCATATTAGTTCCTGAAAAAGTAGTATCAAAGTATGTTTTACCTCATTGGATCAGGATATTTTTGTTGAGTCTTTTTATAAAAGATCAGGGACTGTTGGGGCTTGGAGTTTTGGATGATGTGGGGTGACTGGACAACACACATCATGACTAGACTCGAGTTTCCATGAGATTTTGGGATGCATGTTGGATTTTCTTTTAGGTGTGATGTGCAGACTGCAGACTGTTCAAGGACACTGGGTGGTGGTGAAGTGGTTTAAACAATTTTCTGATTATATATATTTTTTCTATTGGTTGTAGGTTATTTATTTAATATTTCATACTAAATGTATTGATGAATTTATGATGTGACTATTGATTTTTGTAGGGACATGCCTCTACTAAATCATCCCCCACAACTAAACGAAGGATCCAAAAAGAATTATCCCTTACTAGCTGATCATAGAATGGTAGAAGCTGTGGTTACCATTATTTAGGATCTGTTATATTGAGTGGTTTATAATCATGATCCAATTTGGGAATATAAGCCTATATCTTGAAAATATAAATCCATGGAATTCATGAAAAACAAACCTCCATAGTTCTGAGGTATCTCAAAACCTAATGTATAATAAGTACGTATCAAGAATATTGAGTGAATTTTCATGTTCTTGGACACCCGTGATTATGAAATGGTGACGTCTGTTATGTTTCTTCTAGATGTTCCAAGTAGGAGGTGGTGGGACCCAGTGGTTCAAGCTATAGAGATTAATAAAGTGAGATGCAATGACATCATGGATGACTTTAATGATCAAAAATTCCCTCTGGTCCAGGTGTATGATAGTTCTCATTATTTTAGGGATATTTTCAAGGGAGAGCATATATTGATGGATTTTTGCAAAAAAAAATTCTATTCTTATTTTTAAGCCACATGGATAGGCTCCAATGAGATGATCAAGGCTCAATGGTTTAATAAATGTCTATATTTCGTGATCTATTGTCAAGTACTCTTATTCCTGGTGAATATTTTTTGATGTGTTGTTGACTGATCATCAATAGTGGAGATCAATAATAAAGGAAGTTCAAGTACGTTTAGGGAATTGTCAGAAATAGGAAGTGATAGTTCATCAGAAAATAAGTGGAATCATAATGAGAAAGAGAAAAATGGTGGTGACTGCCCATGCCATCCTTGTAGGAAGCCATCATCAATGGATTCTTATGGTGTGTCGATCATGTTCCTCCAATGAGGGATGGTGGTGAACACACATAATTCTTTTTAATCTCCTAATAAATCATGTCATTAGTGTGGATAATTTTGTGACCTAAAACTATTCTATAGAACTACACATTCTTATCATTGTAGTGAATGATCATTGGATTCCTAGTGAATACCAGCTTATTCAAAACTATTTAGTAATATTGGCTCTTAGTTATTTGAATGTGGTGGAAGGACTAGTTATTCATATGGTAATAGTCAGATCATAGTAGAGTTGCATGCTAGTGTTCATGGTTAGACTTAAATAGATATCAGTCCTCTTCTTGATAGGGAGTGGTTACCAGTCATATAGGATGCAGGGCCCTCAAATTTTTGAGGTCCTATTCTGATTTCATCTTTTAGAGGTGTATATTTATTTGATACTTTCATGTTTTTGTTTTTTATATCTACTCATTTTGTGAACATTTTGAATTTTCAAACTGATTTGTTGTCTGTTGTGGTGGAATTGGTGATGTTGTTGTGCATAAAGAAAGAGCAGAGCCATAGTTTCCCATCATGTTGGATTTTTATATCTTAGTTTGTGATGAAGTGGAATTACCTTCTAATATATAGGGATATATCTCATGTGAACCTTTGAGTGGAATGTATGGAACATTTCTAACTGCACATTGACTATTACAAGTACTGAGTTTTTTCAAGGAACCTGATTGAGTTGATCATGTATATCTTACAAAATGGTATCTCATTAATGTAATGTTGAACCTCAATTACTTAATTTTGGAAGTCATGCTTTCCAATATTCATAGATAAAGTTAGGGGATGATATCAGTGATGAACAGTTAGGATTTACTCATGTGGAAGAGGAGTACCTGAAGTTTTTTCTAACAAACATTTCATTCTTACCCCTATAACTGGATGTGGACATTTTAGGTGAATATTCATTTGGAACACCTAAAATATCATTTCCATATATTTTATGGCACATACTGAAATTAGGTAATTATATATACATCTAGATGATTATTAATACAAAGAGTTCATTTTCATGAGCATCTCTCCCATGGTTGCTTTGAGATTGTTCACAAAAATGGCTGATATAAATCTACAGTTTTGTATCTATTATCAAAATCTAAATAAGATAACCATCAATAATATGTACTATTTTCATTGAATTTATTATTTATTTGACCAGATGAAATGGTCATAGTGGATTTTTAGTATCTACTTGCGTTTGGGTAACCACCAGGATGGTGAAATAGTAGATTATATCCAAAAAATGGATTTCTGAAGAAGGTATGAAAACTTTGATAATTTTATCATGCATTATGATTGAAAAATTATCATGTGGATTTTATTGGACTAGTGAATAGGTTTTCACAATTGTATGTCCACTAATTAATTGCCATATTTGTAGACAATATTGTAGTCTATTCTCGATTTGATGAAGAGTTCATGTATCAATTTGGAGTTGTGCTGAACACCTTGTTGGATCATTGTCGTTATGCTATGTACTCAAAGTGAAAATTTTATATTAGGTAAGTGTTGTTATAGGGGCATTTCATCTTGGAATAGTGGGTTTAGGGGGACCTCGAGATGATTATTGTAGTTATGTTTTAGGAGTAGTTGAAGAATAAACTCAGGATCAGGAGTATCATTGGCATTTTATGTTAATACATGAATATTTTTTTATAATTTCATAGTCATTGAATCCACTATGACATAAATCACATGGAAAGGGAAGAGTATTGAATGGAGTTTATAATTCTTGGTGTCTTTTGAGGATATAGGTGGTAGTTTACTACCACACATGTGTTAATCTATCTAGAATCGGTTAAGGGGTATGTGTTCTGTTGTGATGCTTCATGTATGGTTTTAGTTGTGTACATATATAGGATGATCATGTGGTGGTGAATGGTCCTTTCCAACTCAAATTGCATGATATGAATTACATGATCCACAATATGAAGATAGAATCAATGGTTCATTCCCAAAAGAAATGGGGAAATAATATTTTTTGGGGAGAAATTTGGGTTCTACTGTAATAATATATGGTTAGCTTACAACTTCTAAAAAAATAACATTAATATAAAGATACAACATTGTATAGATTATTTAAAATGTTTTGATTTTAATTTCATCTATTACATGAGCTAGAGAAATGTGGTGGTCGAAGCCTTGAGAAGGAAAGATCATGTCAAAGATTTTTGGATTTCCATTTATGAGTGGAATTTTATATGGATTGTTTCAAAGATGCAATTATAGACCAAGGATCATAGAGGAGTTGTTATCTTTGAACATGTGTAGTTAGACAATTATCTTATAGATAATTTTTAGTTAGAACATCATATTTAAGGGATGTGTTAGTAGTAAATATAGTTTCATCATGATGGGGATATTTATTCTGTTTTTTTGTTGTCTCATGAGGGTATTTGCTATTTCAAGGGCCATTTAATGGTTATTTGTGTTCTGAGGAAGGTGGTGATGATGGATTACCACAATTATTAGTGTAATTTTCATAGTGTTTCTACCAAGATTTATCATGATTTACATAAAAAATTCCGGTGGATAAGCTTGTGACGAAACATTACTAACATTGTATCGAGATTTTGTACATGTCAGAAATTAAAACCATAGCATCAAAGAGCCACTAGTTTGCCACATCCATTACCCATTACTAAATGTAAGTGGGATGATATTTCCATGGGATTCATTATTTTTGTTCCTTAGACTCCTCAGGGAAGTAACATTATTTGTGTAGTGATTGGCCATTTGATCAATTCATCCCACTTCATTCGGATCAATGATTAATTATAGGTTGAATAGAATTGATTGTTTTATATTCAGTTTGTGGTATATCTTGTATTATACTGTCAGTGATATTTTCTGATAGAGACCTCCATTTTAACTCCTATTGTTTTTAAGGCCTTCAAAGTCTTTTAGTGCCGCATATTAAAATGAGCACAACATACCATCCACAAACTAATGGTCAGATGGAACTGGAAGATCTGATCATGGAAGACATATTACATTCTTTTGTTTTGTATATTTTAGGTTTGTGGGATAGCAATTTTTTAGTTGTTGAACATTCTTATAATAAAAATTTCCATCCCAGAATTCAAATATCCCATTTTAATGTGATCTACTTCCATAATTATTGGTATAATCTATGTTGTGACTAGGTTGTTGATGCCTCACTTTTGGCATTTAGACCTGTAAATGAGACTTCTGAGAATGTCAAACTAATAAGGAAAATTATATTGACAACACAGATTTTATCTAAATCTAATTCTTATCAGAGGCGTTGGGATATGAAGTTCATTGTTGGTGACTATGTGTCCTGGAAAGTGCCCCCCTGGTTGGGTCATTGTCACTTGGGAAAAAATGGGTAGTTAAGTCCATGAATTTTCAGGCCATCTGAATCACTAATTTCATAGTGATGGTGGAATACCTATTTTCATTTCATTCTCATTTATAGTCGATTCACAACAAAATTCATGTGTCCCAAAAAGGTAAATCCCAAACTCATTTAATGTGTTTATATAGAAAGAGTTGGTGTTAGAGCTCGATCTGTCATTATTTGAAAAGCCATTAGTGATAGTGGATTTCTATGGGAAGGTTATTCAAGTTATGTCCATTTCAAAGTATAATTTCATTTAGTAGCATGGGATTGTATAAAATGAGACTTGGGAGTGGATGTATTGGGTCGAGAAGGAGTACTAATTCCTCTTTTCGGATGAATGATCATGTTGACTATTTAAGGTTGTAATGTTCTCATAGTGTAGATAATTGTAAAATCTATTATCTCAAAATTTTTCATTTTTCATTTTTAGTTTCTTTTTCATTACTCCTTGGTATTCCATTTAAATTTTTGAATTAAATGGATGGTTTTGGATAGTTTTTCGATGAAAATAGTTTGTTCATGGTTAGTAGTAACCATGCATATTCCCATAAAATTGTGCGGTAGGAGGTAGTACCAAACGCATGGTTGTGCTCCACTTCATTGGTTATCGTGAGACATATTATGTCCAGATATAATGGGTCACACATTTTCCCAAAATGTGCGGACAAAAAATAAAAAACCATTAAAACATTAATAATGTGATTTACTTTTATCTCCTATCATTTTTAAACCCAAACACCACCCATTTTACACCCCACTAAGGTTTTTTTCTATGAACTCTTGTCTAGACTTCCTCCTCTACTTGATCTCCATTATTATGTCAAATTTGGTGGAATAATCCATCAATTTTGATGTACGCCTTCATTCTTATCATAATACCTAACTACATTAAGGATTTATATATTCTTATAGGGGTTTCTATTTCTTGAAAAATAGGGTTATGATTTCAGGGAATTATTTTGAGACTCATTGGATGATCTCTAGATTTATGGCTCAATCATCATTCCTTGTGGTACGATTTAGGTTGAGGTGGAGTACTATAATTGATTATGATGTTTTACACACCATTCGTTGGTGATTATGTTATTAATCATTAATAGATGAATTGAAATGCATTTTATGTATTCTTTATAGTTTCTATAAATATCATGTAGGATGTGAAATTGGTTTAAAAAAATGTTTCATATACTTTGGGTGTTAAAATGGTGTTCCCATTCTAAATTGGGTATTATTTTTTTGTAAACACTCTGTAGGTCATGTGTTGTTATTTTATAAATTATATTTTTGGTTTATTAAAAATTTAATGAGGTGCTAAATTTTTTTTAATGGTTTTGGGGTCTGTTGAATTTTGAATAGGGTTTTTGATCTTTAAATGATGGGTTTTACTGTCTAGTTCATTGTTTGGTTTTTTTTATGAATGTGTTGACGTTTATTGGAAATAAAATTTCATTGAGATCCGTATGGGAAGCCTACGTAGATATTAGAGAAAACTAGGACTCATGTGCTAGTGATTCAGATGTGGCTACAAAATAGTTTCCCATAATATGATTGATAGTGAAATAACTAACAAAACATATGGGTTATGATTAGAGTTAACTAGTATATTAGATGATTCTACTCCATAGTGTCTTGTCCATGAGAACATGGATTACCATTGTTCCAATAACACTAAACAGAAGACACATCGTTCTAGGGTCCCATTTACTTGCTAGTACCCATTGGGAATCTCCCATGATTAGTGCTCATTTTCAAAATTTCCTTCACCAATGGTATTCAGAGTTGTTTTTGAATGACATAAATGGATAAATAGATTTTACTAAGAATATCATTTCATTAAAAATTGTTTACATTAAAACATATCTCCATTAAATTGTTATTAAATTTAATTTTATTTATTATACGTTCAATTTAATTTTTAAATTATTGTTTAGGGCATGGAATGATTTTTGGTGACATTATACTTGGTAAAATCTCACACATTTCCTACAACTGTGGGTGTATGAAGAGTTTTTAATGTAATGTACATGTATAAGTAATGATTTCGGTGACGGTGGTATGAGATTCATGTGATCCTCTGGCGAATATTTATGGTTATGGATTATGGGAGATTCATCCCATTCTATATAGTGGTTTTGGAGATTTATTTTGGATCCCTCTTTTTTATGGCTATCATATGATTTTTTTAATCATGTAGTATTAAATCAGAGAGCTTGTAAATTCTTTTTTTTGTTTTCTTTTTCTTGTTTTTGTACTTTTTATATTTTTATATTTAGGTAATTCATTACCACTTGCTTATATTAATAACTGTGAACTTGTTCCTTCCCTTGGTGATCAAAAATATCATTCCTACCATATCATGAAATGGGTTGAGTGTCAGGTTGGATGGAATGCTAGCTCGGTTCATGAAATCATGAATTTTTCATACCTTGATTTTAGGATTGGTATTCTTGATTATATGTAATGAATATTATGTAAAATAGGAACAATTTTGGGGAAACATAATTATATGGTATTAATGTAAAAAATAAATGTTTCATTGGTACTAAATATTATTTTTTCATTATATGGGTAATGATAATTAGTTATCATGCTAATGATAATAATGTTGCATAATTTTTGGTGATTTTCAATTATAATGAACTTGTTTTTTTATAATTTAATTACTTTTATATAAAATTGTTTCAAAATATTACATAAGATATACCCAATATTTTATAATTTCTTTCTAGCATAAAATTGTTTCTAGGACCTGGCATGAAGGAGAAATTACTGAATGAAATATTTCCGTCTATGAAGGTTGTAAATGAGAACCTCCCAGAATGAGATTTTTCAATTAAAATTAAATAGAGAGAGTAAAAAAAATTATAATAGATATTACAATAACATGACCTAATTATATTATAGATATTATAATGGATTTATCATAATCATTTAGACATAGGAGGTGAGAATAGGATAATAAAACAAAATAAATTGAAATTAAATTAAATGAAAAAGGAAGAGGGTTTACATCATCATCTGTTCCCCTTGAAAACCACTTTAGGAAAAGTGGTTTTTGAAATTTGGAAATACCAACAACTACAAGACATTGGTAGATACTAGGGAAGAGGATTTGGGTATATTTTTTATAATATTAAATTATTATATCAATGATGATAGTAGGGGGTGAGGGGTTGAATTTATAGTTGAGAGTGGGGTTTCCTTGTTTTTTATTAAGTAGATTACTATTTGGATCAAGACATTGAATTGTTTGTTGATTTTGTACAATTTTATTAATAAAAGAATGAGAAAATTGATATTATGGTTCTCACATCATCCATGGCTCAATAGATATTGTATTTATCTAAAAATGTATTTATACTCTAAATTTTGGTATTTTATTATTCATAAAATATTCCAGTATTTTAGAAAAAATAGTAAAAGTGACTATAACCATTTATCAATGTGTAGAATTAAAAAATTATGTCTTTTTAATGGAAATAATAGTCTACATATGAAAATTTTATTTTTGATTTTGAATCATTATTTATATGAAAATTTTTTGTTTTTAATATTATGATTGATTTAATAACACTCTGAAAAAATATCTAAGGTCTCATTAAATTATACAAAAATTCATATGAAAAAAATAGTTATTTGTGAATAAATATTATGATTCATTATATTTTATGTAATTTTATAAATTATAATATTATTAAATTTTGCAATTACAACGATTTCAGATCTATAAATATTGATTTTTAATTTATTAATTTACTTACACTATTATATAATTATTTAAAAATTTTAATTATATGATTACTAAACATTTTTTATAATTTAATTTGTTATTATATTATTAATTAATTCACTTTTCTAATCATTAGAAACATATTACAATTCCTATGGTCGATTTACTATTTCATCAGTATATGTTCTTTAACATCAAGAAATATATTTTAATTCCTGCATTTTTCATATATAAATTTTGTATTGTGTTCTATATGTTTTCTTAGGTGATAGAAATTATACAAATGAAATTATAAAGGTTGTTTCATTGATAAAATTGTGGGGTGTCACATAAGTTACACACAATAGGTATATATATGAAATGTGATCTTTCAAGATAATTAATGATGCATGAGAGAATCCAAATCATCTAAACTATAACTGTAATCAACAAAATTCATCGTATATGTTAGTTTGTGAGGCACATGTCCACATCCCTACAGAAATTCCACAAAGACATTCTCTATTATAAAATTTACAAGGATAACCAAATCAAAATAAACATAAAATTTACACATATAACGTTTTCTAACATAGTGGCTCAAATATTAAATCAGCACAAATTTACATATATGATATGTTTGATTGTTTTTCAATTTTGAGGATGATTATGGATTTTCAATTTGATGTTGGAGATCATTGTTGATATGTGTTTTATTTTAGAAATTTTAGAGGATTGAATCTATAATATATTTAGTTTCATGGTTTTAATAAAATATAGCAAGATGAACTACGAGGGGTGGGAGTAATGAATGGGTTTCAGGTATATATATATGGTTTTCAGATAATGTTATATAACACACATCACAACTATATTATGATGTTTTTAAATACATATTTAGGTAATCTATTTTATGATACATATTGTAGATAATTATACTGTTGAGGTTTGATGATGTGGAAATTTGAAAACAAATGTGTGAATGAAAACTATATAAAATAGTATAAATCTATCTAGTGTGATGTTGAATCATATTGTGGGATACTATAATTTATTGTGTAGGTTAATGAATTGGAAGAAAATATTTTTATTATGGAAGAAAATATTTTTATTTATGAAGAATATAGTATAGGGGAGATTAAACTATAACATCAATGGGTATCCTCCCACATTTCCATCACATGCCAGTATTTCATTCATTATTTTCCTATGAATTATAGAGATAAATATACTTGATAAATATCATAACCGGTATATAAGATGACATAAAAGTATAATAAATCATATAAAATGTAAAATTTTAACACTATCCCTATTACAATGGTCTATATAGTCCTAATAACATTAAGTGGATTCTGTGCATACAATTAAATATATAATAAGATTTAATATTTTAATAATTATTTATTATTATTATATAATATGATGATTTTGGGATGCTATTAGGATACCTCAGATGAAACAAATTAGGATAATTTAGTTTTACATAAATAAGATGTCATGGGTTAAGATCTAATGAATATAATGATAATATATATGTTGAAATTTAGGAAATATTCAACGGAACTCTCGATTTTACCATTTTTAATCTAATCAATATTATAATAATTCAAAAAATAAATATTTTCAAACATTAATTTTTTTGTTATTCATGTAAATTATATTTTTTATAATGTGGATCATTGGTTAATTTAATTAGTGTAATTTATATAAACTATATTAATATTAATTTTGACAAATGGTCCAATTATTGTGGACACATATATAAAATGTTTTTTTTGGAATACACAATGAGAAATAACCACTCAATGGGGATACTGATGAAATGTAGAATTGATTTTATTAGTTTTTAGATTGAAGAAATTCTATCTAAATAATTTTAAAATCCAATGTAAAGTTTCGGTAAAATCATAAAACCCTATTTCTATAAATTTAAAGATATCTTAGTAAATTAATTATATGAAATTTTTTGGAAGACATGTATTTGGTCTGATGATGCATGTTTCAAAATAATATATTAATCATCCATTAATATATTTATTATGTTATGGATTATAATGAAAAATGAGTAAGTGATTATCAAAACTCCTTAATGTTATATATCAAAGAGAAGGATGATTTTATCAGAATTATGAATGGGGATTACAATGATATCATGAGATTTGATGTGGATGAGAGAACATAATTCTATAGGATGTGTTCTGAGATTGCAGATAGATTGAAAAATATCAAATCAGTATATGTCAGATTATCTAAATTAGAAGAGAGAAGTTGTAATGCCACAAAAATATATAATTATAATCTCTTTACAAGTGGTACCGATTATATATCCCTGATGATCTACAAATTACCTACTAATATAACATAAAATAATTTTTGGATATGGAATTTAATTTTCTTGTAAACATTTACATGACTAACAATTTGTCATGTGACTATGGAATTATTAAATAATATATATGAAAAATACATGTGGAAAATAATTACATCAAATACAAATTAACATCTAAATTTTATTTGATAATGTTCTATAACTGTAATTCCAAAATTGGTAAAAAAAATTAGTTTAGGATTATACTCTAAAACTTCAATAATTAATTTATTCCTATAATTCTTAAACTATCATGGTAATTATATTCACATTTATTTTTCTAAATTTATGGTTTATTTGTAATCATTGAATTTGAGTGATGGAATTATGTTAAAACCCTCAATATTTTAAAAAGGATTGTATAAATTTGGGGTTCATAATTTAAAAATAAGGTATGTTATACAAAAAAAATATTGACAAAAAAAATATATTAATCCATAACAAGTTCAATTACATGGATAATTCATTTGATTATTAAATAAAATGGGACCCTATTTTGAGGAAGTGTTTTATTTTTTTAAAATTAATCTCTCAAATTTATATGATACTCGAAATATATAAGCACAATCAGAAATAATTTATTGACATAAAATTATTCATCCATGATGATTTGAATGGGGAAAATAATTTATGAATATATTCCCAAAAATTGATGAATATGAGACGAATTCATTTCCAAACCAAAATGAGTTATTCAAAATTGGTTCAATGACACGCAAAATCTATAACACATATAATAAAATTGATATCAAAATAAAAATATTAAATTTTAATTCCATTCAGTAATCACTGATGGAGACTAATAAGAGGATTTTTCTAATAGTTAGCATCATAATAAATGATTTTGAGGAGTCTTCAAATAGTATATACATGTATAAGGAAGAGAAAAAAATTCAAAATCAATGAAAATTGAGTATTTTTAGATGTAGTCTCTAATTATATGTCCACTATAAATTATAATAGATATAGCTTTGGATAAATCCAATGAAAAAATAGGTTTTGAATGGAATTTTTAGGTTAAAAAAAGAAATAAGAATTCATCAGATATTTTATAATAATTATTACTATGGAATTATTGAAGATTTGTCTTTAAGGTGAAACCCTAATTTTCTCTCTCATAATAACTACATGATGTTTTAACCTATTGAAATATTAATTATTAATTACTATTCAAATTATCATTAGATTATTTTTTTCATTGAGAGTTGTATAAATTAATCCATTACCACCAAATTGGAAGTGTAAAATGAGTTAGAAGACTATGATTCATATGATTAATCATGAATTAAAATCGGTGAATGGATGTTTTTGGATGACTTTATATAATAATAGTTGTAAAATTGTATGGCCTTGGATGAGTGAAATCTCTCAAACAATCTACTTATACTAATAACCATTTTCACCCCTATGTTTTCGTTTATCTATTGTTGTATCTTTACTAACATGCACCATATTTATTGAAGAATTTGATGGTATATTTAAAGAGTGTTTTAATTTCATTACTCAATGGAATAGGTTTTATAACAATGAAAATAATCCATCTTATAGAGGATAATTCATACATTTTTAAGTGTTACATAGAAAATTCAATTCAAAATGAACTATTTCATTGTAATGAATTTGAAATTTCATATGATATTATAAAAGATAAAATAATATTTTTTCAATATGGTATTCTATCTATAATGTATCTCAATATAATGTTATTGTAAATATTTATGTTGTTTCATGTAAATTATAATATAAAATATGAAATAAATATATGAAATGAAATTTATAATTTATTATTTAAGGATGTGCGTTGGTTGAATTTCACATAGATGATCTAATGATACACAAATTATCCTAATAAAACTAATATGGTATAATATAATAATTATATGATTGGATAGATTTAACTGAATGTGTAAACATATCATTTATTATAAATACATTTTACCCACATAAGATAATTATTCAAAACATAATATCACATTACTATGAATGTATGTGGGTCCATCATTCGCTGATAATTTATATCAATATTTGACTATGAATAAAAGATGGGGAATAATTTTGTAAAAAAATTATGAATAAATGATGATGATAATTTGATATTTTAATTATTTATGTATACAAATTTATTTATTTATAAGTTTTGTAGACTCTTGAAATTAATATATGATGTTATACTGAAATCAAATCAAAATGTGGATATTGAATTAACCAAGTGGATTTGTAATGATGTAGTTTTATTTCATTTCAATGTCATTTTTGTTAATGTAGGAAAAGGAAAATGAGTATTATATACTATATTAATTATCCAAGTATTATGGTAAGGTTATTTTGGATCTTCATACCATTTAATGATTATTTACAAATATAAATACAATAATTATGTAATTTTTTTTGTACAACAACTATCTTTTTTTATCAACCCTTACATATGATTTATTCTTTGTTGTGTCTCATGATAAAGAATTATTTGATTATAGATAGTCATTATATATATAGTTATAATGGGTTTTGAGAATTCATCCTCTATAAAATAATAATTTTTTTAAAATATATAAATTATATTATTGAATGGAATTTGGTTTATGAAACCATTAAATTTAAATTCTTTTTAGGCTATAATGATGAATTTGGTGAGGCTTTTTGATTATTGAATATAGATATATTATATATTATTTTTTATTGAAAATAGATAAGTTATTAAAAATTAATTAAAGATAAAATGGATAAAATGGATTACTACAGAGTTCGGTATTAATAAAGGAATCACTTTATAAGGGTATTGATTGACTTTGGTTGAGTACTTTTTAAATCAGAATTGTAGTTTTCATAAATTTAAAAAATAAGAAGGGTCTTTAGAACTATAATTGGAACATTAGATGAATATCATTATACTCAAAATATTTCCATTATGACATGATATTTTTAATATATTAACATTGAATATAATTTTTGGGCCCAACCAAGTGTAACATACTTCAATATAACCATATTTTTAAAAATTATTCATTACATAACTCAATCATACAAACCACTGAACATTAAATGATTCATTTCATTATATACTACTTATGTAATAAACATATTTATGACCAATATATAACAATCCTAATATGTTTTTCTAACATGTTAATCATCATTGACATATACTACAAAATATATTATTCCATACCCTATAAAAATGTAATCATATAAAAATTTTATTTCATATGTATAGTAAGGGTAATAAATATATATATATATATGGATTAATATAATTGAATACAAAATAATTATAATTATATTGAAAATGAGCATAATTAATGAGAATATATCCATCATGTCATTGACCATAAATCAGAAGTCATTACATAGTTATTTTCCATAATAATGGAAATGAGCCATAACTATATAGAATCATTAGTATTTAATCACATTTAAATTGAGTATATCATATGAATTTTTTTTAAACACATAAACAATGAAAAATCATATCCTTAGTCAATGATAGTATCTTAGACAACCAATCTTTAGTAGACATAGTGCCATAGTGTAACTGGAGCCCTTCAATTTCCATTTCATATCACATCATGAGAAATAGTTATTTTCCCAATTAATTTGAGGCGAATATAATTTCATCACACCTGACACATTATGAAAAAACAAATTTCATCTAGAATATCATAAGACCGTTCCAAATTTCATCACATCTTAGGTAAACCATTTGAAAAAAAAAGTCTCTCCAAAAAATTATATAACAATATAATAATACACTCATTTAATGAATGTGATATGCATCATACCATTATATACTGATTAAAAATTAGAATATTGTCAATTATATTGTCATAAAAAAACTTTATTAAAATTAATGAATAATTATCATTGGATTACTTAAAAAATACCATTTCATTTTTATATTTGTATAAAATAATAATTCCTGGTGTAATATAAATATTATTTTTATTAAAAACCCATAAAACATGAAAAGACTTTATAATTATGAATAAATAAAATTATGGAAGGAAAATTTTACTGTCTTATATGGTAAAACATTATTTTTAGTAATTTTTTGTAATATAAAAAATTAGTATTGTGGATATTTTTTGGAAATATTCAATTTAATTGTATGTATTGAGAGTATAATGTATGACAAACGAAATTTATAAAAAAATTATATGTTGTTAAAATTATTAATAATAATATTTTAGGTACATGTACATTTAGTAGAATGCATAATATAAAAAATTGGATATATATTACATTATATTCTTATAAATATGCTTAATGAATTATTATTGAACCGAGTGGTAGGAATTGATTATATAAATTGTAATTACATATAATAATAATATATAAGAAATCCAATGTAATTTAAAACTAAAATTGTATAAAAATAATACAATTAATATTATACAATAATAATTTCAAATAAAATTTTATAAAGTAACAGAAAACCTTATTTTATTTTAAGAGTTGTTTTGGATACAATATTACCTCCGAGGTAATTAATTAAAATTTATTATAGGGTAATATTGTAAAAATATTCACACTTGTCATGTTATATATCAGTACCTTATAACTATGATCTAACATATTAATAAAAAAATCATCTATAAAATCAATATATGGGAGTTGACTGATCTATTTAATATGAATATTATTGTTAAATGGAATCGGTCCAGGAAACATGCTCATGAATCTTAAATAACCATTCTTTCTTATATTCCTCATTTATTTATTATATATAATTGTAAAACCATATTATTATTGTGGTGATAAAAAATGTGACAAATCTGTCATGTAATAAGTAATCCACACATTCACATGGTTCAAGATTTCAATTTTTTAGTAAATGGAATTAAAAATGGGTACACATTAGTTAATATTTTGAATATAATAATTATGAAATATTTATAATATATATTTCTAGAATCCATAATTCTATCAAAACATGAGCTTAAATTATTAAATATGATATACAACACTTCTTAGATGTGGTAGCCAGCATGTATGCACAAGTGAGAATTGCATTTTTTTGGGTGGATGGATATATAAAATGAGAAATACAATAACATAATTATTATCTATATACTAATGATATTGATTTGAATATATTATTTTTTATATAATTCATTAATATGAGGTAAATGTATATATATGTTATTTAAATTTATGTCGTGTTATTAGTAATATATACATTACTCCTTGAAAAGAAACATTATATAAAATTACTAAACCATTGAAATATTTTCCACTAATTATAAAATAATAAATTATAATATATTTAGAGTTTAATGGAGTTATTTTGGTAGTTATTTGATTTGTCAATATACTAAATGTTTTAGTAGATGTGGTGTTGTGAAGGATCTTTTTATATGTGTGTTGTGTGGTAATTTTTAAATATTCAAAAAATTATATTAATTAAATCTAACATTTTAATGAAAATAGTTCGAATAGTTTAAAAATATATCAGAGAGGAATATTTTTTAGTATACATCTCATACAACCAATTAAGGGATATGTTTTGATGTATATTATGACTTTTTCCCATAATTTTAATTTTAAAATTACATACATTTTGATAGTAACTCATTTCATAACCACTATAATATGTTTTTCTGTCTAAAAATTATATATACCTTTTAATATAACATTAATTTACAAATTTTAAATATTTTTTTATAATATTAAATATAATATTTAGATAGTAAATATTTCTAAAATTACAATTTTATAAGACATAGAAAAATATGATTAAAAAATTTCCCTTTTGATATATAATTTGATATATTGGCTTGTAAATTAAAAAAAAATTTATTCAAATATTATATTTACATATTAAAGTAAAGTATGTTATGTAATTAGTTTAATAAAATATTATGTCATTATTATACATTAAAGAAGTCATAAAAATTATATAATATTTTTGAAATTTTAATTTTCCATTTTTCACCTTAAAATAAATAATTTCAAAAAATTATGAAGAAGATAATATATAATAAAATTTTAATGATTAATCGATAAATTATATTTATATTATCATTAAAAAATTATTATTTTAAAATATTAATTTTGATTGTGGAATATATATTATTCTATAAAACTAGTTTTTAAGTAAATTAATTTCTATTATCAATGATTAAAGAATTAACATTCCTTATAGTAACATATTTAATTTTTTTATTAATATATCATCCAATGAGTTTCATCAAAAAAATATTGATAGATTAATAATAAAATTTGAACAATTATAAAACAAGTTTTTTATAATAATTTTTTTCAATATCATTCTAATTACAGTGGATTTGTATTCTTATTTATAATATTAATAATGATATTAAAAATTTTATTTTCATACAATTTTAATATTTTCATTATATAAAAATGAAATGTAATTTTTAGTTCACATTTTATGCCCTACACACTAACGAAAACATTAAATTTATTTGAGGTAAAATGTTTTTAATATCATGGTTTCTTATATTATACCACCATTTAAATAATCATTAAATTAAAAATTATATTAATATAATTTTTTATACGAGGATAAATATGAGTTATTACATCCCTATGTTTGTTTTTTTGTTTTCCTAGTGCATTAAATCACCAATAAACATTCAACATATGTGTCGTCTTGTTCACTAGATGTGTAACTATTTTATTCTTAATATATATTGGTTCATCATCATAAGATATGTTTACTTATAGCTATATATATTATGAGATTATTACACATGAATTATTTTTTATTTAAATTTTATGAATTATTATATTTAAGAATTTTTGAGTTTTTATTAGATTTCAATTATTCCTATTGTTATAAAATAATCCTCTAATTTATAATTATTTTCAATGGGACCGAAATATATTTGGATCAAAATAATTTTCCATCTTAATAACATTATATTCATCCATGGATATATTCATACAAATTCACTTCCAACTTCATTAAACTCCATATCTTATAGATAATTATTTTTATAACATTTATCCTTAACCTAGGATTTCTAGATTTAATACTAATTGATTATAATATTGTCTTTCATTTCCTCAACTATATCATCTTAAAATTTCATATAGTTCCAATAATTATCATCATATCATTTCATTTGGACATCATAATATTTTGTTATCGGTATGGATCCATTTGAATGCTTAATTGAAAAAAATATTCGTTTAAAAATTTCAATAGATGAATGTGTTGGAAAAAATAACATTTAAAACCCATCTAGAATGTTTTAAATATACAATCTAGATATGAATATTCCATATAAACTTACCATATATCTATGAATTATAGACTGGGATATAGTTCATATAAATTTCCATTTCCTAATAAAACATCCATTGAGTTTAGTGTTAATAATATAATCTCAATGAGCTAAAATTGAGAATTGTAATACATGAGAGTATATGTCTTCTTTATTTTAAAATTTTAAGAGTTCAAAAAGAGAAAAATATTAAATTATAAAAATGATAATTTTTATTTTTTTATTATATTTTAATATAATCTAAATTATTTTTTTAAAAATTGATAATTAATCAAAATTAATAACATGGTAATTTTTTCCATTTCCCATCAGGTATGGTTAGTGGTTGCATAATCCCTATAGAACTATGATATTGATAATCATCATACTGATATGGTAGTACTTATGATACATAGAAATATCTACCTCAATTAATATTTTCCAACAAAAAATAATTATTAAGATCTATATCCATCAATGTACACCATGCAAGGATTCATAATAATGAGAAATATAGTTCACATTACAACTCATTATATACATATTTTATTGTAGCAACATAGATATGTTTTATGAATAATAATATTATATGAATTTTCATGTTGATCACCTGAAAATTAGTTTTCTTATTTAATATCTCCACTTTATAATGGATGATCAAAATTATATTATTTTATCAAAAATAATTATTTATTTGTGTGCTTCCATGATACAGGATTTTAATCTCATGATCAATCCAGAATTTTAATCTTACTAATTATTAGTAACTAAAAATATGATATTATTTAGTAATAATTGCAATAATAGATTTCCTTAATAAATACATGTCTATAATTGACAATGATAATAATGATGAATAATATTTTCATTTTGTATTATCTATCCATGAGATGGAAATAATCAATTTCTTTATTTTAAAAAAAATGCATTTTTTAAATATAGTTGTAATTCTGTCCCAAAAGATTAAATTTTAAATTTAATATGATGTAGGTATTAAATTATATATATTTTAATAATTCAAAATATACATGAATAATTTTATGGTGATTATTAATTTATACTATGTTCTATTTATTTCAAATTATTGAAATTCATTAAATTGAATAAACAAATTAATTACATAACAAAAAAATTTCAATGAATATAAATGATAATTGGAATCGATGCACTGAGAGTGGGCCACATTGTTCATCCATAAACAATAAATAGAATCAGAAAAATTAAAAAAAATGAACATGGATATTTTGAATAAAATATATAAACATATTTATATATATATAAATGAAGAGGAGTTTTGATAATATGGATGAATCAAACTCTATTGAAAAAATATTTATTAACTATTTGTAAAATATAAATTATCTATTCATCTATGTATTAAATAGAGAATATAATAAATTCCAAATTATGATACTACCCCCTATTAGTTTTGTTTTATGAATATTCCCCATCAATTTTTTAGAAAAATCCACAATTAACTGATTTACAAATATTTGAATAACAATGTTAAATATAAGAAAAATTCAGATGAGGGTAACATTATTGGATATAATTAATATGAAATTTGGTATAGGTGTAAAAATAATGAATTTAAAAATATGTAATATTAATTTATTAGTATGATTCTGAATATCATCATTCAAAATGATTAGTTCTATAAAATCAATTTCCTCTCTTTATTAAAAAATATAGATTTCAACTGATTCCAATCATAAAAATTAGAAATATGTGGGAACTCTTGAAAAAATTAATTATAAATAAACATAAATGATGATATGAAATCTAGTGGCCAAAAATATACTTATAAAATTATGTTTAATTTATAAAATACCATATATATATTTAGTGATAATAATGATAAAATTGAACAATAATTTCAATAAATTAATAATTCCTCCCACTCAGGACTACAAAATTGATCAAAATATAGTTAAAATATCAATTTATCATAAAAATTTTATAACAAGAATGATATAAATTCTCTTATAAAATTTAATATAAAATATCTATATATTGAAAATATAAAAGAAAAATAGAACAATTTTAGTGATCTGATTAAAATTTAATACCAATTTATTTGTAATGGGGAACCTCATATGATTAGTTTTCAATGGTTTATCGCAAATTATTTATTTATATTTTGATATTACATAAATAATATCATGTTTATTGGATATAAAAATATTTATAGATATTTTTTCACTAATGAATTTAAATTATTATCATATTATAAATATATATTCATTCAAAAGTAGTTACTAAAATGATGAGGTACTCTTTGTTATACAAATTTATTATTATATGATAATGATGGTACAAAACATTACAGATATGAAATGTTCCTCCTTGAATTAAAAATATATTAAGACACATTATATCCTACGATAAATGGTTTTGAACCACACAAATAGATAAACATGGAATATAGGAAAATATAAAAAAATAAATATTAAATTATACATAATGTATATATCATTGTGTTTGTTAACGAAATTGTATTTTTGAAATTGATTTTTTTCCAAATAAATTATAAAAATTCATTAGCATGTAAATGATTAGTGATATGAGTATCACTTTAATTTGGAAGTGATTAAAGGGAATAGTGGTATAAATATATAAAATGTTGAAATATTTTATGTTTCCCTTATATATTTTTTAAATAGTACATTCAAATAATATATCAACCACTACCATAATCTATATAAATTTGAGAACTCATAAAATCATTTTAATTGTCTATAAGATATAATACATGAATAGAAAATGAATCTTGGTATATTTAATATTACAATATAATTAATTTAATTTAAAAATTATCCTTATTATATGAAATATAAGTGATACAGATTATTTTGAACAAAAATACTAAAATAAAATCATATTTATAAAAATAAATATCGCAATATAGTTATATTAATTGGTAAAAAAAGAAAATTAATACAAAAAATTAAAAAATACTGATTATTGAAATAACATTTTAAAAAATTATAAAGTAATATGTATATTAACTCTTGGAACCATTTTTTTCATTAAATTGATCAATTATGAAATTTCAATCATTCTGTATGACTAAATCAATTTATATAGATGTTATTTGATAGAGTTGGCAGATTTTCATTAGATTTATATATATTATTAATGAAAATTTTAATTTTAATGTTTGAATTAATTTTTTACATATGACCTCAATAATTTTATAATAATTATTGTATAAAAATCTTGATTAAATAACATTAATATAAATTATTATATCATATAGGTAAAATTATATAATAAAATCACATAATATTATTTCATTCCAAGAAGATGATTTTTTTATAATATTTCAAACACCGTATCAAAGTATAGACTTCAAAATTATATGATATATAAAAATGTTCACCATATTACACTAAATTAATGGTTATTTAAATACCCAATTTCATAATATTTATTTGGTTCGTAGTGTAAATGAAGTAGAAATTATTATTTTTTCTTGTATTAAAGAGTCATAATACGAAAACCTGAATCAAAATCTAGTTTTTATGAAAATTAGGTTAATGAAATCAATATATAACATTAGTTTAAAAAATAGATATATGACTCAAATTATAATAAAAAATATAACACCATGAGATTTTATAATCTATTTCATTAAATTTAGTCTCTCATATAGATTAAAATATACTCCACCATAATTTTAAATAATTTTTAATGTAATATACCATAATTACATAGATATTAAATTGGAATATATAAATAGAAATAATTCATTATTTAAAATTAAAATATTAAAATATGTACAAAATATTTTTAGTTTTAATTAGATGATTATATATTATAATTAAAATAAATTTCATGTAAAACTATTATTTTCTGGAAAAAACATTATTAGACATGAAGTGTGTTTTTATATCAATAAATAAAATAATTTACATTTTTTGGAAATATTAGGTTATTTATATATTATATATTTGATATCACGATTTTTCATTAAACCATTATTTTTTCTAATAATCTAATATGAATAATATAATGTTTTTGGAATAAGGATATTTTTGAAAAAATGGATCAATATAATTTTTACATACATTATAACAATATTTTTTCAACATAAATTTTTTTTATAAAAATGAAATTAATTATATTAATTATCATCAAAAAAATAAAAATATTTAATTTCTTAAAATTTTCTAAGATGATTTTCATTATCTATAAAAAATAAAAATTTAAAAGAAAACTTCTCATTAATTTAATGAATTTAAATTTTGTTTTCTAATTTTAATTTTTATTAATATTGTATTTTAATTTATATAATATCTTTTTATTTTTCGGTTATTTTAATAATTCCTATATTGAAATTTGTTGATAAAATAATTTTTTCTTTGGATTATTTTTCTTGGAAAACCAATTTTCATCATGCTTATAGGTATGAATTGAATGTAATTTCATCCACTACATTGAATTCATTTGGATAAAATTTCTTCCATATATGGAATAATAAAAGTAATAATTAGGTAATAATTTCAACGTAATTTGTTGAATATTGAATACTAAATACAAAAAAAAATGTCACGACCCGACCTCGGGGCCCGTGCCGTGACTACCCCAAGCCCGCCTTCCATAGGCCAGGGGCTGGCGACTAGCACCAAGGCGTAAAATCCCAGTAAACAGGGAAGGCATTGCCTTTATAAGTAACAACCACACAGAGTCAGGAAGCGGAAAGTAAAGTGCAGAAAAGTAAAAGGGGCCGGAAATACAAGCCCAACTGTAAAGTACAACTGAAAAGTAAAGTACAGCAACTGAAGAAAAGACGGCGGCCTCGTGTCGTCCACTGGCAATCCCACCTGAAGGGTGGGTACAGATAGCCTCCAGGCTCCTCGGGTCCCACGTCCGCTCCGAGCACGTCCCGCCCAGTGGTCCACCTCCAGGTACCGTCCTGCTCCACGCCCCAACCGTGATCAGCGCTGTCCGTCGTCTGCAACCAACACAACAAGGTGCCGGCATAGCCCGTGCAGGGGTGAGTACAACTACTCAGTAAGGTCCCCGAGACCCCCGAAGGTCTCCCGAAATCAACAAAGGATATAACACAAAGAAAGATGCAATCACGAAGTAACATCTGACTCGACTTAGGTATATGCCCATACATATACCTAAGTCCCCAATTCCAGCTCTGCTCACGAGCTCAAGAACAACTCAATCTACAAAGGAAAGCAAGACTCAAATCCACAAGGAGAGTAAACAGTAAATCCACATAGGATAGTTCAACACAATCCAAAAAGGAGAGTAACATAAGATTCAGCTCAACCAGGTATACTTTTCCAGATGACGTCAAAGACGATCACTGATCCGTCTAAGTCGTCGGACCCACGAAGGATCGATAGGTACTAACCCCCGCAGTAGACCCACACAGGATCGGGCTCACACAGAACCTGTAGGCAGCGGCTCACACAGAACCGGTAGTAAGGACCCACAATGGATCGGGCTCACACAGAACCTGAAGGCAGTGGCTCACACAGAACCAGTAGCACTGATCCACGTAGGATCGCTGAGTGCAGAAGTCGACGCAGTCCACTGAGGATCTCTGCACAGTCGTCGTCGCAGTCCACGAAGGATCTCTGCTCTGCCGTCGTCGCAGTCCACGGAGGATCTCTGCTCTGCCGTCGTTGCAGTCCACGTAGGATCTCTGCTCTGCCGTCGTCGCAGTCCACGAAGGATCTCTGCTCTGCCGTCGTCGCAGTCCACGGAGGATCTCTGCTCTGCCGTCGAAGTCACAGCCAGCGCTAGGGTTCCCGCACGTAGCGAGCTCGTTTAGGAGGGTCCGCTCCACGAGCCGAGAGGCTGATACATCAACTGACACGTAGTCCAAAGTTGATGTATCCAAAAGTTCCGTATCGACAACAGGATCTCAACGCAACAGATGGCGCGTCAATCGGACGCCCGGTCTGAGAGTTATTGGCATTTTCGTCCCAGGGGCCCGGTTGGTTTTTAGGGCAAAACCAACCCGACCGTACTCCGCCTGTATCCGATCCTCGGGCGGAGTATGCCAAAAGTTCCGTCTCACTTAGAGGAATCTACCACAGCTGACGGTACGTCGTTCGGACGTCCGTAGCTCAAGATATGAGCGTTTCCGCTCCGAGGGCCCGGTTGGTTTCGTGTACGAACCAACCCGGCCGAACCCAAAGTCTTCCGAAACCTTGAGTATAATATACCGAAACGACCGTCTCGATCCAAGGATCGCGTTTCCGCTGACGGCGGGTCGTTTGGAGGCACGAAGCTCAAGATACGGGCGTTTGAACGAAAACGTCCGAAGATAGGGGGTACGGGCCCGGGCCGACCCGGCCCGACCCCCCCTGGGTCGGCCCGAACCGGGTCGGCCCGACCCGGGTCCGACCCGGCTCGGCTGGCGCGGCTTGGCCAGCCGCGCAGGTGGAAGGCCGCGGGCGCAGCCCGCGGTCGAGGGAGCCGCGGCCCGCGTGCGGGCCGCGCGGGTGGTCAGCGGACGCGGCGCATTGCCGCGTCCCGACCGGGTGGACCGGACCCGCGGACCGCGGGTCCACTGGCCGCCGCCGCGGCTCAGCCGCGGCTGCCGGCGCCGCCGCGCCGGCGTCCCGCGCCGCCGCCTCCTTCCGCGGGCCGCCGGAGTTGCTCCGGGGGCCCGTTTTGCCTCCCGTCTGCGCCATGATTCCTCCCGGGACGCGTCCTTCACTGCGGAATCAACAATTGGCCCTTGCGTCGTGCTTTTGCCGTCGCCCGCCAAATCCGCACAAAAAGGAAGATCGGCGGAGGGTTGTCGGGTCTTGTTCGTTAGACCCGCACCCTCCGCGTTAGTCATAAAATCATCGGGAGGAAAAGAATTAACCAAAACAACAATTTTAAATAAATTAAAATTGTTCCGATCGGGTTCTTTATTTGAAAAGAATAAACACGGGAAAAGAAATAAAATATTCCAATCAACCCTTACCTTGTCGTCGTCGTCGGACGAGAGGTCGTTGCGGAATCGCTCGTCGCGGATGAAGAGGGGTTCGTCGCGTCGTCGCGGTATCCGGCGTCGCGTCACCAATCTCCGGATCAAGATCAAACGGATTTAATTAGTTTAAATCCGTTGATATTGAAATTAAAAAGGGAGAAGAAATGATCCGATTCTCACCTTAGTTGCCGAACGAGGATCGGCCGCGGAAGAAGAGGCGTCGCCGAAGAACGTCGCGGGTAAGGCTCGTCGATGTCGCAGATCACGGTGTGCGTCGTCGAATTCAGGTCGCCGGCGTTCTTCGCGTTCTTCGCGTTCTTCGCGTTCTTCGCGTTCTTCGCGTTCTTCGCGGGGAGGGTGGAGGTTCAGAGGAATTGCACAACGATTGCAATCCTCCAAAATAGACAAGTTGTCTATTTTATTATTTTTCCAACAAACGCAAAACGCGTAAGTAACGACCCATTTAATTCGATGAATTAGTTCAACGAATAAAACAGCCCATTTAATTTACGAAATAAACCGCCCAATTAAATGGTCTGTTTAAGAATTAAAGAAAACGCGTCGGTTGACTTTTCAGTTACTTGACGGGATTTCGCGGGTGCGTTACTTAGCGAAAGAAACGGCGGGGCTCGTGCGGGCCCTGCCTCACAAATATCCTACAAAGGGGATAGGATATTTCTGGATAGCATCCTATCCAGTTCAACTCAGTTCAAGCCGCCTTTAAGTGGCTTCAAGTGGCTTCCAAGCAGCTTAAGTGAAATAAAATAAAGTTGTCACACATACTTTATTTTATTTCTGACTTAAAGCCGCAACAATTAAAAACCACATCTGAGCAAACGCAACTCCGGAAGAGGCGTTTCTAATCAAATACCGGCGCTGCGATTTCATCGGTGCCCTCAGAATTTGATTCCGGGCACCGGTTCAAAAGATAGAAAAACCCGCTCGTCCGTTCACTGAACGTACCCGAGCCAAACTTCGGAAATTGATTCCGGGCACACCGGGCCTCGGAATCAGGTGCCGTCTGAAGCTGCGCTCTTGAAAAATTCCAAAGAAAATTAAGAAAAAAATTTCCTTGAAATTTGCGGGTCTTTACATTACTCCCACCTCAGGGCTTTACATCCCCGTAAAGATACATCAAAAACTAGGGGAACAAATGGGGGTACTGAGCACGCATCTGAGCCTCCCGCTCCCAAGTGCTCTCCTGGAGGTTCCCGTGCTGCCATCTGACGCGCACAAGAGGAATCGACCGCCAACATAGGACCCGCTCCTGTCGATCCTCGATCTCTACTGGGACCTTCGCAAAAGTCGCCACATCGTCCACGTCCAGCTCCCGAAAGTCGATGATGTGCGTCGGGTCGTGCACGTATCTCCTCATCTGAGACACGTGGAAGACGTCGTGCACCCGGTGCAACTGAGGTGGTAGAGCCAGGCGATAATCCACCTCTCCTATCCTACTGAGGACCTGGAAAGGCCCGATGAAGCGTGGAGACAACTTGCCGCCTCGGCCAAATCTCCGTAAACCATGTCGAGGTGAGACACGCAAAAAGACGTGGTCGCCATCCTCGAACTCTAGTGGCCTCCGCCTCCTGTCAGCATATGACTTCTGCCGGCTCTGAGCTGTCCTCATCCTCTCCCGGATGATCTGGACCTTCTCTGTCGTGGCTCGGACCATCTCTGGTCCCACGAGTGCTGACTCCCCAGGGTCTGTCCAGCACAACGGTGATTTGCAGGGTCTGCCGTACAACGCCTCGTATGGTGCCATCCCGATGGTGGAGTGGTAGCTGTTGTTGTACGCGAACTCCACCAAGGGTAGGTGGTCCTCCCAGCTGCGACCAAAGTCGAGAACACATGTACGGAGCATGTCCTCGAGTGTCTGTATGGTCCTCTCCGTCTGACCATCCGTCTGAGGGTGGAAGGCTGTGCTCAGATGGAGCCGCGTCCCGAACGCCTCCTGCAACCCCTTCCAAAGCCGGGAAGTGAAACGAGCATCTCGATCGGAGACGATAGATGATGGTACACCGTGAAGCCGTACGATCTCGTGGACGTAAAGACGTCCCAAGCTCTCCACTGAGCCCTGCTCTCTGATGGGTAAGAAGTGTGCCGACTTGGTGAGTCGGTCGAGAATCACCCAAATGGAGTCGTGACCTCTGGAAGTACGTGGAAGTCCAGTCACGAAGTCCATAGATATGCCGTCCCACTTCCACTCCGGGACCTCCAAGGGCTGTACCAAGACTGCTGGTACCTGATGCTCTGCCTTCACCTGCTGGCAGGTGAGGCATCGTGAAACGAACTCTGCCACAGCTTTCTTCATGCCCGGCCACCAGTGCTGTCGTCTGAGATCCTGGTACATCTTCGCCACTCCGGGATGCACCGCCAAGGGAGAAGTGTGAAACTCTCTCAGCACCTCCTCTCGTAAAGCGACTGGTACGAAGGTACGTCCTCTGAAAAGGATGTCGTGCTCTGCTCCAAGGGAGAAGCCATCAGGCGCCTGACCTGAGGATATCAGTGCACGCCGGGTCTCACAGTCAGCGTCCCCACACTGAGCCTCTCTGACCCGCTGTAGAAGTGGAGGAGAGACTGTGAGAGACTGAAGAAAGGCTGCTCCGTCTCTATCCACGAAGGATATCTGCATGGAGGCTAGCTGCTCAGTCGCCTCCTCAAGTAGCTGAATGCCCGTCCTCCTGCTGAGGGCATCGGCTACCACGTTCCCCTTCCCAGGAGTATAGACTATCTCAAAGTCATAGTCCTGGAGGAACTCAAGCCATATCCGCTGTCTCAGGTTCAGGTCCTTCTGAGAGAAGATATACCTGAGACTCTGGTGGTCAGAAAAGACTGTGAAGCGCTCGCCCATCAGATAGTGCCGCCAAGTCTTCAGAGCGAAGACCACTGCTGCTAACTCCCGGTCATGAGTGGCGTAGTTCTGCTCATGCGGCCTCAACTAACGAGATCCGTAGGCGATCACGGCCCGCTCCTACATCAGGACGCACCCGAGTCCAGTCCCTGATGCATCGCAGTAAACTACGTACCCAACTCCCTCCTCATGCAACCTCAAGATAGGTGCGCTGGTCAATCTCTGTCTCAGCTCCTGGAAGCTCTGCTGACATCTGTCTGACCACACGAAGGGTTTCCCCTTCTTCGTCAAAGCTGAGAGTGGTGCCGCAACTCTGGAGAAGTCTGGCACGAATCTCCGATAGTATCCGGCTAGGACCAAGAAGCTCTGCACCTCTGTCACGCTCCTGGGTGGCTCCCAAGCTAGCACTGCCTCGATCTTCGCGGGATCCACTGCAACTCCCGCCTCAGAAATGACATGCCCCAAGAAATGGACCTCACGTAACCAGAAACTGGCACTTTGAGAGCTTTCCATAAAGCTGGTGCTATCGGAGTGTGTCTAGCACAACTCGCATGTGGTAGGCATGCTCCTCCTCAGTCGTCGAGTATACCAAAATGTCGTCAATGAAGACCACGACAAATCAGTCGAGGTATGGCTGGAAGATCCTGTTCATGAGGCTCATGAACACTGCTGGAGCATTGGTTACGCCGAATGGAATAACCAAGAACTCATAATGGCCATACCGACATCTGAAGGCCGTCTTCTGCACGTCCTCGTCTCGAACTCTGAGCTGATGATAGCCTGACCGGAGGTCTATCTTCGAGAACCATCGCGCTCCCTTGAGCTGATCGAAGAGGTCATCAATCCGTGGCAGCGGATACTTGTTCCTCACTGTCACCTGGTTCAGGCGACGATAGTCGACACACAGTCGCAAGCTCCCGTCCGCCTTCTTGGCGAACAAAATCGGGGAAGCCCAGGGTGAAACACTGGGTCGGATAAACCCCTTGCTCTGCAAGTCCTCCAACTGTACCCGCAGCTCCCGAAGCTCGGCGGGGGCCATCCGATATGCTGGAGTAGATATCGGGGCTGTCCCGGGGTACAAGTCGATGTAAAAGTCTACCTCTCTACGAGGAGGTAGCCCTGGAACGTCGTCGGGAAAGACGTCCACGTACTGGTCCACCACTGCAGGAAAAGCTGGACTCCGCACGTCCACTGCTCCTAGGATGAGGCTAGCCAACTGATGAGAGATGGGCTGCACTCTCCTCCGAGGAAGTCCATCCTGTGCTGCAAAGGTTCCCTTCTCGCCGGTGAAGGTAAACCTGCTCCCGTCGGTGCGAACACATCGCACCTTGCGCCTAAAACAGTCGATCTGGGCATGAACCGTGGATAGCCAATCCATGCCCAAGATGACGTCGTAAGGCCTCGACGCCGCTACAAGGAGATCCCAGCCGAAGCTCTCGCCTCCTAGAGTAAGCTCACACTGCCGGGCACCAGTGCGTAATCGTCGAGTCTGCTCCCGTAGGAGTCTCTAGCCGTAAGGATCGAGCCAACGGCTCAGTCGGAATCTCCGAGCTCCGAACAAGGGCAGAGGCTATGAAAGAGTGACTCGCTCCTGTGTCTATAAGTACTGCAGCAAGGGTGGAATAGACACAAATCGTACCTCGAATCATCTCTGGCATGTCGGGGTCGTAGGCCTCCACTGCCTGGAGCTGGGCCTGCCCCTGCCCGCCAGCTCCATGTGGTCGAGGTGGCCCTCCTGGTGGTGGTGGGGGTAGAGCCTGGAAGCGTCGCCCACCACCCGCTGCTCGGCCAGCTCCTCTGCCTCGTCCGCCTCCTTCCTGCGGACCGCCACGGTCGACCCTCTGCCTCTGCCTGGGTGGCCCCTCCACCGTCTGCTGCTCCTCTGGTCGGCGAGTCGGGCAGTCATGAGCCATGTGACCCTGCCCGCCGCAGGTGTAGCACAGCCTGCCTCTTGGAAGGCTGGCACTCTGCTGTGTGCCCTGCACTGCTGAGCCAGTGTCCCGGGGTCGCCTGCCGGAAGGTCTGGTCCGCCTGGAACCCTGGGTCATCCGTCGGCTACCTGCTGCCGAAGACTCAGCTACCTGCCGCCCTGCGCTAGGTCTCGCCGCTGAAGAAGGCTCTGCCAGGAAGCTCTCGATCAGGAGGGCTCGCTCCAGCACTCCCGCCTGGGTCGGAATGCTGAGGGAGATCAGCGACGCCCGAATCTCCTGTCGCAAGCCCTGCTCGAAGGTCCGGGCCCGGAAGAAGGGGTCCCGTACCATGTCGGTCGAGTAGCGAGATAGGTCAGTGAACCTCGCCGCGTACTGAGCGACCGTCATGCTTCCCTGGCGCAGCTGGAGAAGCTCCTGGATGCGCACCGCTCGGAGGGTGGCCGGGACGAACTCAGAGCGGAAGAGGCTCTCGAAGTCCGTCGAGAGCAAGGATGCCTCATCGTGAACCTAGAGCATCAGGCTCCACCATCGTCCTGCCGCCGCCTGCAGGAGGCTCACTGCGAGAATCACCATGAGATCCGCTGGTGTCCTCACTAGCCTGAAGATCCGTACCACCGCCTCTAGCCAGTCCTCGGCGGCCTGGGGGTCCGCCTCACCGCGAAACCTGGGCGGTCGCTGGCTCTGAAACTCATGCAGTGCCCTGAGGCGACGTGCATCGTCAGCGTCTGGTACTGGTAGCATCGGTGGCTCGGCGGGTAAAGCTACCGCCGGTGCCACTGCTGGAAAAGGGCCCTGCACCGAGGCCTCGTCGCTCGGTGGGATGCCGTCGCGCCCTACACTCGGAACCCTAGCTGGCTGTCGTCGCGGGGACATCCTGAAAAGGAGAACAAGAGCACCACTGTCAGAACAGTATACCTGGTGAGCTGGCACAAGTAATCACAAGGAAAACTTGAGACTTTCATAAAGCAGATCAGTATACCCGGTGAGCTGACATAAGTAATCACAAAGAAAACTTGAAACACACACGCAATCAATGTTTTCATGCATTAAGTCAGAAATCAGGAGTCAGGGTCCTGGTGTACGGATACGTCGGCCGCCGCACCAACACTGGGCTCCCTGAACTGATAACCACACTCAATACACTAAACACTATTGCTTCATATAGAAAGAAAGGACGATCAGAGTCTGCGGTAGAACCGACCACCTTTGATACCAATTTGTCACGACCCGACCTCGGGGCCCGTGCCGTGACTACCCCAAGCCCGCCTTCCATAGGCCAGGGGCTGGCGACTAGCACCAAGGCGTAAAATCCCAGTAAACAGGGAAGGCATTGCCTTTATAAGTAACAACCACACAGAGTCAGCAAGCGGAAAGTAAAGTGCAGAAAAGTAAAAGGGGCCGGAAATACAAGCCCAACTGTAAAGTACAACTGAAAAGTAAAGTACAGCAACTGAAGAAAAGACGGCGGCCTCATGTCGTCCACTGGCAATCCCACCTGAAGGGTGGGTACCTATAGCCTCCAGGCTCCTCGGGTCCCACGTCCGCTCCGAGCACGTCCCGCCCAGTGGTCCACCTCCAGGTACCGTCCTGCTCCACGCCCCAACCGTGATCAGCGCTGTCCGTCGTCTGCAACCAACACAACAAGGTGCGGGCATAGCCCGTGCAGGGGTGAGTACAACTACTCAGTAAGGTCCCCGAGACCCCCGAAGGTCTCCCGAAATCCACAAAGGATATAGCACAAAGAAAGATGCAATCACGAAGTAACATCTGACTCGACTTAGGTATATGCCCATACATATACCTAAGTCCCCAATTTCAGCTCTGCTCACGAGCTCAAGAACAACTCAATCCACAAAGGAAAGCAAGACTCAAATCCACAAGGAGAGTAAACAGTAAATCCACATAGGATAGTTCAACACAATCCACAAAGGAGAGTAACATAAGATTCAGCTCAACCAGGTATACTTTTCCAGATGACGTCAAAGACGATCACTGATCCGTTTAAGTCGTCGGACCCACGAAGGATCGATAGGTACTAACCCCCGCAGTAGACCCACACAGGATCGGGCTCACACAGAACCTGTAGGCAGCGGCTCACACAGAACCGGTAGTAAGGACCCACAAAGGATCGGGCTCACACAGAACCTGAAGGCAGTGGCTCACACAGAACCAGTAGCACTGATCCACGTAGGATCGCTGAGTGCAGAAGTCGACGCAGTCCACTGAGGATCTCTGCACAGTCGTCGTCGCAGTCCACGGAGGATCTCTGCTCTGCCGTCGTCGCAGTCCACGGAGGATCTCTACTCTGCCGTCGTCGCAGTCCACCGAGGATCTCTGCTCTGCCGTCGTCGCCGTCCACGGAGGATCTCTGCTCTGCCGTCGTCGCAGTCCACGGAGGATCTCTGCTCTGCCGTCGTCGCAGTCCACGGAGGATCTCTGCTATGTCGTCGAAGTCACAGCCAGCGCTAGGGTTCCCGCACGTAGCGAGCTCGTTTAGAGGGGTCCGCTCCACGAGCCGAGAGGCTGATACATCAACTGACACGTAGTCCGAAGTTGATGTATCCAAAAGTTCCGTATCGACAACAGGATCTCAATGCAAAAGACGGCGCGTCAATCGGACGCCCGGTCTGAGAGTTATTGGCATTTTCGTCCCAGGGGCCCGGTTGGTTTTTTGGGTAAAACCAACCCGACCGTACTCCGCCTGTATCCGATCCTCGGGCGGAGTATGCCAAAAGTTCCGTCTCACTTAGAGGAATCTACCACAGCTGACGGTACGTCGTTCGGACGTCCGTAGCTCAAGATATGAGCGTTTCCGCTCCGAGGGCCCAGTTGGTTTCGTGTACGAACCAACCCGGCCGAACCCAAAGTCTTCCGAAACCTTGAGTATAATATACCGAAACGACCGTCTCGATCCAAGGATCGTGTTTCCACTGACGACGGGTCGTTTGGAGGCACGAAGCTCAAGATACGGGCGTTTGAACGAAAACGTCCGAAGATGGGGGGTACGGGCCCGGGCCGACCCCCCCTGGGTCGGCCCGAACCGGGTCGACCCGAACCGGGTCGGGCCGAACCGGGTCCGACCCGGCTCGGCCGGCCGGGCCCGGCCAGGGCCGGTCCGGCTCGGCCGGCGCGGCTTGGCCAGCCGCGCGGGTGGAAGGCCGCGGGCGCAGCCCGCGGTCGAGGGAGCCGCGGCCCGCGTGCGGGCCGCGCGGTTGGTCAGCGGACACGGCGCATTGCCGCGTCCCGACCGGGTGGACCGGACCCGCGGACCGCGGGTCCGCTGGCCGCCGCCGCGGCTCAGCCGCGGTGGCCTGTCCGGCGGCGCGCCGGGGCGCCGCCGCCTCCTGCTGCCGGCGCCGCCGCCTCCTTCTACGGGCCGTCGGAGTTGCTCCGGTGGCCCGTTTTGCCTCCCGTCTGTGCCATGATTCCTCCCGGGACGCGTCCTTCACTGCGGAATCAACAATTGGCCCTTGTGTCGTGATTTTGCCGTCGCCCGCCAAATCCGTACAAAAAGGAAGATCGGCGGAGGGTTGTCGGGTCTTGTTCGTTAGACCCGCACCCTCCGCGTTAGTCATAAAATCATCGGGAGGAAAAGAATTAACCAAAACAACAATTTTAAATAAATTAAAATTGTTCCGATCGGGTTCTTTATTTGAAAAGAATAAACACGGGAAAAGAAATAAAATATTCCAATCAACCCTTACCTTGTCGTCGTCGTCGGACGAGAGGTCGTCGCGGAATCGCTCGTCGCGGATGAAGAGGGGATCGTCGCGTCGTCGCGGTATCCGGCGTCACGTCGCCAATCTCCGGATCAAGATCAAACGGATTTAATTAGTTTACATCCGTTGATATTGAAATTAAAAAGGGAGAAGAAATGATCCGATTCTCACCTTAGTTGCCGAACGAGGATCGGCCGCGGAAGAAGAGGCGTCGCCGAAGAACGTCGCGGGTAAGGCTCGTGGACGTCGCAGATCACGGTGTGCGTCGTGGAATTCCGGTCGCCGGCGTTCTTCGCGTTCTTCGCGTTCTTTGCATTCTTCGCGTTCTTCGCGGGGAGGGTGGAGGTTCAGAGGAATTGCACAACGATAGCAATCCTCCAAAATAGACAAGTTGTCTATTTTATTATTTTGCCAACAAACGTAAAACGCGTAAGTAACGACCCATTTAATTCGTTGAATTAATTCAACGAATAAAACAGCCCATTTAATTTACGAAATAAACCGCCCAATTAAATGGTCTGTTTAAGAATTAAAGAAAACGCGTCGGTTGACTTTTCAGTTACTTGACGGGTTTTCGCGGGTGCGTTACTTAGCGAAAGAAACGGCGGGGCTCGTGCGGGCCCTGCCTCACAAATATCCTACCAAGGGGATAGGATATTTCTGGATAGCATCCTATGCAGTTCAACTCAGTTCAAGCCGCCTTTAAGTGGCTTCAAGTGGCTTCCAAGCAGCTTAAGTGAAATAAAATAAAGTTGTCGCACAAACTTTATTTTATTTCTGACTTAAAGCCGCAAAAATTAAAAACCACATCTGAGCAAACGCAACTCCGGAAGAGGCGTTTCTAAGCAAATACCAGCGCTGCGATTTCATCGGTGCCCTCAGAATTTGATTCCGGGCACCGGTTCAAAAGATAGAAAAACTCGCTCGTCCGTTCACTGAACGTACCCGAGCCAAACTTCGGAAATTGATTCCGGGCACACCGGGCCTCGGAATCAGGTGCCGTCTGAAGCTGCGCTCTTGAAAAATTCCAAAGAAAATTAAGAAAAAAATTTCCTTGAAATTTGCGGGTCTTTACAAAAAAATATTTAACATGGTTATGTTTTAAATTATTTTCCTAGGGTTTAAAAAATATGAGGGTATTTATTCCAATTAATCTTTTATAAATCCTATTTTATAGACATATTTTGATCATATATAATCCCTTAATATAATATTTTTCTGTTTTGAATCATTTTGTTTTGGAATAACTTTATAATTTGGTTTTCATTTAAAAAATTTTCATGTGTGTCCTCTCCTGAATATATTAAAGGATAGACAATCTCTTGGGTATGTAATTTAAGGATTAATAATGACTCAATGTACTTTCCAGATAATAAAAATTTTTGGGTCATTACAAATTGTATCATCCTAGTCCTTCTATGGTGGTAAAAATTTCATCATCTAGTTCTGTCCTTGCCTAACAAATAGTAAATATTGTTATTGGTATTAAAGTTGAAAATAATTCTTATATATTCTTAGATATGAAATCATAGACAATAGAAGGTTTGTCAAAATTTCAAAATGTATATCCTACAAAAATGTATCTATCCCTTTTTATGATAATAATGATACAATGGATTTTGGTGAATAATTGTTTTTGAGACACATATAAAATGTTGGAAATATTATTTTTATGGGTTTAGCTAATTAGATTAGAATGAAATGCGTTGTAGATAAATTAAATCCAACTAAATGTTCATACATCATTATGTGTAGTGATTCACATTTTTAGAAGGTGTTGATTATTTTAAAATAAGTATTTAATTGTTTTTCAAAAGAAATATTTTGAAAAATGAAATTATTATGGTACATTGAAAATTAATTAATCTTCAAAAATCCTGTTGAATGTTTCAAAAATGGTTGAAAATGGAACGAAGTTGTTTTTGTGAAACAATGTTTTGATATTCGATGTGATAGAATTTGAATTGATAACTCATCATGTGAAAGAGAGTGAGATTGACAAATTTTACTGTTGTTTTAGAAAATGAAATATCATGGTCATTTTCAAATCCACACAAAGAAGCTACAGAGACCATGGTTTCACCTAAACCACAGTTGAACCAAGAGCTGGCTCAAAGTACAATCCATGATTTTTAAGAATTGTATACAGGGATCCTTAGTAATAATCCCACACAATTGGATCATACAGTCAAATTCTTGAGGTACAATCCACCAAACATAATCAATGATGTTGAACTCGAGATGGTGTATGTTTGGTTTGGATGGGGGAATCATATATTTGACTTCATCAACACACCTGTGGTGCTAATGGTCAATCTGGCAACATATATGATAAAGAATCTTGTGTGCCAGGGGTGGGATTTAGTTGCACATGCTAAATTGGATGAATGCTATCCAAGGGGGGATTTTGAGGAATTTTTCAAAAAACAATTCTATGATCATATGATGAAGATCTAGAAAATGAAAGACATCTTCATCCTGAAAAAAGGAGAGTCTCTATGTCATGACTATGAATCTAGAATCATGAATTTGGTGCGTTGTTTACGAAAAAATGTTGCATGTGAGTCCTCAAAGGCACTCATATTTGAATCGGGGCTATGGTAGCAGATTGGATTTATTTTTGTGGTGCTCTTTATTACTAAATAAACAGATATGGTGAAAAAAGGGACTGTATCTGAACCTGATATCTAGGGAATTATTAGAAGATGTATGATGATACCTATAGGGAATGATGTGAATTATAACGTTAGAAGCAAGTAGAGAAGGGACCCCAATTTCCATAGTGGAATTGGAAATCGGAATCGGACAGCTGGAACAGTGAACCATCCCCACAGCTAGAGATTAAACAAGGATGTTTTTAATGTTTTTAAATTAACCACATAAAGAATGAGTGTACCAAACAACCTAGAGAATTTCATAACTACAAACAGATAGGGAACTATTAGCGATATTGTCGCATTGATCCAAGGTCAGGTGCGAGAGACACATATCAGATATCACAAGAATCATATGCTTCAATAGGGTGATGAAGGATGAATCACCCTCATTATAAGAGCTATGATAGCCATGGCGATTCTACATATAAAATGACTCTTCATCCAAGAAAAATATTTGTATGGAAATAAGGACAGTAGTGGAGTGATGAAGAAATTGAAAGGATCTTAGAAAATTATTGTTGACGACCAGGATGTACCATCTATGGTGAGAGGTATGATTATTTTGAATTCTACCTTGCTTCAAGTGCTCTTAGATACTTGTGCATCACATTAATTAATTGCATGTTGTTTTGTATAATTGATATGTTTAAAGTTGGAAATTATTACTTCTATTTTAAAACTACAAACTCCTCTTAGTGAAAGAGACTGTCAGGGCTTTGTGTGTAGAGCATGTGATATAACTATTGAAAGAGATTAACTAAAATAGGACTTCTCAATGTCAGATATTTAGGTATATGATGTAATCCTGGGTAAGGATTAGTTGATAATATTTTGGACACACATCAACTGTTGTAGGAGAAGAGATAGTTTCACAAATGAGGACAACATTAGAAATCTCTTCAAAGGAGAGAGGATGGTAATAAAATTTGAGAAGAGATTTTTGGGACCAATGGTGTGAATGATATCTTAGCAATCGGTGGTTTTGAATTTCTCATCAGTGTAAGAAATTGAGAAAATTATTTTCCCTGCACCCATGGATCAATTTCTAGATTTATTTTCCTGGGAACTTCTTAGGGTTACCACCTATAAGGGATGTTGTGTTTACAATTGACCTTTTTAAGGGGACCTCTACTATTACAATTCTATATTATTGGATAGAACCAATAGAGTTATGGAAATTAAATGTGTGGTTGGAGGAACAAGAAAGCAAGGGTTTCATTTGTCCATGTATATCTCCATGGCCAACTCCAATATTGTTCGAGAAGAATGAAGACAAAACTCATTGGTTGTGTGTTTTTTATCATATAATCAACCATGTTACAATAAATAACAAGTAACAACTTCCCCAAAATGATGATATGTTTGATAAATTTGTAGCAGCTCAATGGTTATCCAAGATTTACATGTGATTAGTATATCACCAATTTTATGTTTATAAAAATGATATCCTAATTATTGCTTTTAGAAGTAGATATGGACAATTCGAATATGTATTCAATCCTTTAGGATTGACAAATTCACTAGCAGTCTTCATGGATTTGATGAATTGTATATTCCAGTGATATGTAGACTCTTTTTTTCTGTGGTTGTTATTGACTACATCTTGATATATGTCAAGAAAATGTATGACCATTAGAAAGACATGGAAAAAATATATGGAATTATCAGTGACCAAACTTTATATTCCAAACTATCATATGTATCTTTTATAAAAGAGGTTCATTTTATTAGAAATTTTATTAAAAGAAAGGTTCATCTATTGATACTGAAATGATATAAGATGTTATCTCATGAAACATAATGTTCATCTTATATAGGAAAATATCTTGATTTATCACGAATAAATGATGTGTACTGTCGTGTATTATGATGCATCTGGATTAGGGCTGGGATGTGTTATCATGCATGGAGACCATGTGGTTGCCTGTGGGTCAAGATAGTTGAGGATGGGTGGGACCTATATATCCCTCCAATGCATTGTGTAAATATTTATATCTCATGAGATAGAAATGGATATAATGGAATGTGAATGTGGTTCAGTAATATTGGGAAGGAACATCAAGTAAACCCTATACAGTAAAGGGCTCTTTCCAGTATGATGGCTTTGGCAACGATGCCTTGGCTACTATGGAAATCATAACATGTGATTAATTGTTTAAACAATTACATGATTTATTCCCATGCTATTTTATCATGATTAATGTTCCTTTATGATCCCTACCTTACGTACTGCCATGTTTTATGCCATTTCTCATGATTTTAATGTTTAAACATTATGTTCATGTTTTTAAGTTCAAACGTATATGGATTGATCTATTTTCCACATTTTTACTCGTACTGATCATTTGAGCTCACCCTTTTTAAGTTTTATTTTCCACAGGATATAATGAAATTCTTTTGTAAGAAAAAAGAAGGGAAAGATCATTATGGGAGATGTTGATGATCATTCACCATGATTAGAAGATTTTTTTATTAGTTTCCAAAGACACTAAACTATTATGATCCTTGGGTGAAATTTTTTTATGTATTAAGTATTCCAAAAATGCAATGTAATTTCCATATACGTAAAGCATGGGTCTCTACATCTAGTACAATAGTATTGGGGTTATTTCAGTTAACACCTGGGAAATATTCATCGAAAACATTAGAATTAAATATACAAAATTTTTTAACATGTAATGTAACATAATGGTTGTCTATGATGATATTTTGATGTATAGGGTATCATCATGTTGGTATTTATGTTAGATATTATTTATTTCTTCATTTAATAAATCCTGACCATAGTGGAACATTTGGGCATTGTGTTATCTGATCAAATGTATATTGCGGTAATAATACCCATAATCTATTTTATTTGTATATCTAAAATATCACAGTATATAATAGTTAGTATTAATTTTAATATGAATCATGATTGAAATTATAAGGCTATATACATGGATATATACGTATTTTATATAAAAAATATTTATAATTATTGGAAACTATATTTATTATTTGTGATATTTCCCAGAGAAAATGTGTTTCTATTTTTGGGATTGTTAATGTGAAATTATTTAAATTTATGTAAATTATATCATTGGTTTTTGAAAATTAAAATATTTTTTTAAATTTTACGATCTATTAAACTATGTTAAAATTTTATAGTTTGATGATAAAATAATAAATTAGAACTGAATCAATTCATGTAATCCATGAAGGGAACTCAATCATAATTATGATATTTATGTTACAGCTCGAGCTGGAGCTAGAGGTGGAAAAATAAAATTATTATTGGGTATAAATAATGGGTTCTATATTATAACCTTTCTCATATTTATTAACATAAAAATAAAATTCTTTTTAAAAATGTAATATAATATATAGTTCTAGAAACATCAATCCGTTTATGAGACTAAAAATCATGTAGTAGGTGAGGGATGTTTAGATTCTTTAGAAAAGATATTTCTCACAATTGAATGTAACAAAATGTGGATGCATTTGATTATTTTTCCATTGAATTAGAATATCATTGTGGTTCCAAAATAGACAAACTATCAAAAATAAATATATTGAGATATTTTAATGGAAGGATTTTGATGTATATACCCTATTAAATTATTTTCTTCATGATCAACGAGCATGTATAGGGAGACAAATCATGAATTATAATACTCAGAATATAAATATGTTACTAAATTTCAAGCCACATTTAAAGGGTAATGAATGCAGGATTCCGAATACATATGTTTTCTATATAGCGAGATTGGTCATTTTTTAAATGGATAAATCCTAATAACAAATTAGAATTAGTCCCCCAACATTCTGATTATATTATTATTTATTATGAATTATTATTAACCAGGATATTTTATTTTATAGTTTATATGAATATTATAGAAATTATGATATTAAAAGGGCCAATAAGAATTTTAAAAATAGAACTATATAAATATAGGCTATGGAAATAGGGTAATTTCCAAAATCTAATATGTGGCAGAAGAACCATCCTTGAAATTGATTTCTAGAAGGGGAGTTTTCTTCAATTGTGTAGAAAAAGGTATCCAGTCTCATGATTATAAGGGTACAAATCACTCTAATAACCTGAAATTATTCCTAAATAAGGATATGTATTACTATAAAAATTATCTTTCAATGAATTACATAACATTCCCAAAATTGAATATGTGAGTAAAACATGTATTATACAATCACAGTAATGGTGTTCAAGGTTCATAAGGATGTTATGGGTTTAGTTTTTCAATCTAATTTTTTTATAAATATTTATTTTAGTACGAATCTTTTCAATATATTATACCATCCTTGTTTTACAATAAAAATAAATTTTTCTATAAAACCATATGAAAATAATTATTAGTTTAGAATTTAAGTGGATGTATCAAAATAACAAGCATGTGTAAGTCTGATTTTATTTTTAGATATGAATGTTACATACCTAATGAATATATTTTTATACATATGGTTGACGTTGATATAATACCTATTTTTATATGGATTAAAAATGTTGGGATAATATATTTTTTAATTTAGAAGGAATTTTCAATTCAGTATGATGTTGTTGAATTTCTTATCATTATAATGAATACATCATCATTTTACTCACGTCTATATCCTCCCCCCATTATATATTATAAATGGGATCTCGGTGGAATAATAGATGACTAAATCTGTATATGAAATCATTATAATGAAATTTATAATGTGCATATTTTACAAGATTTCATTAATTAATATCTTGTGGAATGACATGGACATTAAAAAATGTGAGGTGTTTTGTTTATAAATGTTTTAATCTAAATTATATGCTCAATATCATGATATCCCGACTAAATGGCTACAATAGAATATGATGAATTAATAAATGAAATTGATTATTTGAGTAATAATGTATTTTGATTTCCATGTTTAACATTGTGGGCATCTACAATTCATTTTATTATGACGATATTTAGTCTATGAGCCTATGTATCAGTACTATTAAAAATAATTGTATTCATATAAAGAAAAATAATCCACTACCTTATATTTCTGAATTATTCAATAGAATTCAACAAGATCAATATTTTTTACTGTTTTCCATTCATTATTTACATTATCAATTACATGTAATGAAGGACTATATATCAATTAAAACAATTCAAATGATGTGTGAAACACAGAATTTTAACATTACAAATTTTATTTTCAAAATCAATAATATAATTTTATTGATCTAATGAATAGAGTATTAAAAAAACTTGAGTATTATATGTGGAATTTATTTATGAATTAATTATTTATTAATAAATATTTAACCATGAGAACCACTTACAGATTATTCATGAACCTCTTTAAATAGAAATGTTATATGTGATATTTCGTGTGTGTCAATTATTGATTAAATTTTTTTCATTTCGTGTGATTATTGTAAATGTGGAAATAACACAATTGATTCTACATAGAAAAAGGCATACCGGAAATGTCCTAAACTAGTTATCATAACTTATGAATAACTTGTCGTCATTTTGGTATATTATTATACATTAGATGTTCAAACATATTCCCAATTAACTAACTAATAATCCCATATTTTTCATAAAGGGATATGTTCATATTAATATATTAATATGATTCATGTTGTGATAATTTTATTCATTGCTTTTTGAAAGGTCCAATTAAGTCCTTTTGGTCTAGGAATGATGTGTTTTTTGATATAAAGTGATACATGGTGGAATGGGAATGTGGTTTTCTAACTGAGTAATGATAATGTTATTTTTGATGATTAAAATATTAAATGATTTATAATAAAATATACAACCCTAGATCTTATGTAGCTAGTTAGAATAATTTTATAAAATTTATGTACTAATTTTATCCATGGTGACTAATACAATATATACATTATTCATATGTGACTGAAATAAATATTTTTTTATAATGATCTAAATATGCGGATATTTCCAAATAGTAAGATAATATAGGAATATTATTTCTCAATACAATAAAACATAGTAATAAAAATTATGCTAGATGGTGAATTGTTAAAAACATATTATAGAGTTTTGACAAAAATAATGATTTATGGGGATCCCATTTTCCTTAATCTAGTAATGGTAGATTTTTCCAATATTAATGAAGTGATTATAGAACACTATTTTTAATTTCATTCCAATCCATTATATAATATAAATATAATATTTTCTCAACTTCAAAATGATAATTATAAAAATTAAGTTAAATTAATGAATGATGGAGAACATATTGAAATAATTTTTTATGATAGAATAGTTAAATTTAGAAATATACTATATTTTCATTTATAGAATTTTTGAGGAAGCAAATATTCGATAATGATTAAATAATGATGTTTTCTATACAACCACATAGTAGTATCATGTATATAGAATTGGTGGAGAAAATTAGTGGGATATTATTATGTGGAAAACTGGTGAATTTGTGTCATGTTTTTTAGTTTCTACACATGTGACTTCTATGATATGGAATCCTAGTGGAGTCGTCAAACCACTGGAAATTTAAATGATATAATGGTATGATATAGATATTGATATTTTCATTAAATTTTTATAGACATATAGAAAGAAAGGTAAAATATTTGATATTGTCGTGCACTTAAAAAATATGAATATTTTTATTATATAAGATATTTTTTAACACATCGTCCCCATTAAAATCTCAACATTGATTATTTTTCATGAAATAATAGTGAAACTATATTTAATTTGTCTCATAGTGATCCAAACAATTAATAAAATTTATGAATTTTTTAATTAAACTCTTGGTTATTAGTATTATCTGAACACCACAAATCACCCTCAAATTGATGGACTTTCTGAATGGACTATCCCATCATTATAATATTCTTTTTAATTAGTAATATACATTCATGGTATTTCAGATAATTATATAATATTGGTAGAGATATACATTAATAATAGCTTATATTACGGAATTTAAATGATTAATTGTGAAGCATTATATGGAAATATATTTGATTCCATAATTTTTTTGAAGATAATGAAATAAATCTCATGGTCGAATAAATATTTGTTGAATAAATGAAAAATTTAAATACCATTAAACCCCATATTACATTTTAAAAAATATAGATATATTTATATGTCTATAAGTAGATCAATGATACTACATTTCATGTGGGATATAGAAAATTTTAATGTATCGTCATTGAAGAGTGTTATATGGTTTGTTAATAAAGTGATTCATAACAACTTTTCCATCTAACATTTTTAAACCATCAACATAATTGGAGTGGTGGATAGTAGTTTGAAAAATTTTAAAAATAGTCTTTAATGTTCCAAATATAAATTTTAATGATGTGTACTCCCATATCAGTTTTTCTTAACTCCTGTGATGAAAAATAATTGGAACCAATTATATTTTACTATGTGACTCTTATATGGATTCATTACACTAGAGAGAAGGTGTACAATAATTGTAAGACCCTACAGGAAACATTGCATTAGAGAAATAAAATGGTAAAAAAAGTATCTTTTGTAAATGCAGTGCTTTGGATGATTAAATAACCAAATTTTTTACCATGTTTAAAATCTATAAATTTATACCATATTACATTTTTAGTTATTTAATAATGTAAAAAATGACATTTTTTGATATATTTCATCAAATATGAACTTGTCAATATTACATGATAGAAAATCGTACTATATAAGAGTAATGTAATGTAGTATATTATTATTTAATTGTCATTATGTTTGAAAAATTATATAGGGATAATTAATTTATTAAAATTTTCTGGATTTTTAATATATTAATTAAATTAATGGGATGATAATTTATTTGAAACAAAAAAAATATCATTTGTAAATAATTTAAATGTTTTACAAAAAATATTTTTTGTGGCTTGAATGTATGTTTATCATAAAAAATAAAAATAATAACTATTTGTAAAATATTATGAAATTCAAATATTATATTTATAATATATTTTTTATCCTTATTAAAATATTTTTAATGATTATATATAATGAAGTAGTCGAATCTTATGTTTTAATGGTGTACATCTCTAAAAAACTATTTTTTTTAATATTGAAACATATGTTAAAATTAATATTTTATAAATTTATAGAATTTATTTTCATAAAATAAATTTTTTAATAGAATATATTCTTTATTATCTAAATTTTATTTTTTGATAATGTTTTTAAATTATAAATATTTTTATATTGATAAATACTGAATTTTGAAAATTTTATTTTTATTTAAATTATTTTAAAATATTATTATTAATATATAATATTTATAAATATATTAAACCAATTATATTATTATCAATACCATTTACATAAAATGTATTGATTATATTTTTATTTTTAATATAAAAATTTTTCATACATAAGGAAATTTTTTCTTGGGAAAAAATATTCCAAATCTCGTGCGAGCTTGGTTTTCAATTAAAAGTAACCAAATATATGAATTGAATTTCTAATTTTTTTTTTAATTTTTATCAGATAAATTTATTTTTTGTTCATAGGTTGAAATAATATTTTCATAATGGTTTGAAAAAAAATAAATAATTACTCTGGTTATGGATAAAATGATCTTACATAGGGTTAATCCAAAAAATAATGGTATTAGTGAATTTTAATAATGTACAAACCCAGTAATGTTTTATTATATTGAAACATGAGAAATCCAACCGTTATTTGTTCATCCATTTGGAATTTATTTTCAGGATAATAACTTCATGATTTATTTTCTTTAGAAAATTATCACAATGGTCTCCATTCCGAACTATAAAATGACTCCCGTCACACCACATCTCTACACATGAGCAGAAATTTTTAAATAAACAATAATTTAATTTAACATAATTAAATCACTCCTCATGACATTTAAATCATGTTTGGATGCAAAAAAACCACCTTTTAAGGAATTTTTAATATATCTATAGAGGTACTCTAAATAAGAGTTATTTTTTTAGTCATGAATAGTTATTTTATATCTTTATATAGCCCATTAAAATTTTCCCCAATCATGATAAAACCATTATCATATAATTTAAATTATAATTTTTGTTTGTTTTTTAATTGAAAAAACTATACTTTTACACTCATCTATCAATGGTTAAATGAATTTTTCAGCAATGTGTAAGTCATACTTATACCATGCGAACTGATGAAATATATTTTCCATCAAAACCTATTACAAATGAATGTAATTATTTATTTAATATGTACATATATATATTATTTATAAAATAATAATAAATTTTAAATGAAAAATTCATAACTACCTTATTATATTCTTATATATAATAAAAATAGAGTGTTTCCTATGATTACATGTATACAACCACCTCAAAAATGCGATGGAATATTTCATTCATTTTATGTTGACAAGGATTTTCAATGGGATAGATATAATGAATATATGTTACATTTATTTTTTAGTAATTATTTTTTATTGGGGATTTATTTTTGAAAATTACATCATTACATATATTAAATAAATGGAATCAATATTGATGTGTATGTACGACAAACCATCTACATGATTAGTCTAATAAATTTTTTGGTTTCTTATAGTTATATATAACAAAAACCAACATATTTATTTTATACCAAATTAATATTATTTTTATTATTCTATATTTGTTAATACCATGGTAAAATTAAAACGACTGAATTGACTGAATCAGAACATACATGTAAATTAATGTAGTAATTACCATGACCGCTAATTTTTGAAATTCTTTTTTAAAAAACTATTATTAAAGGATATCATTAAATTCATATTTAGTATATAATATACGAAAATGGAAATATAATATATTTGTAATAAATATTTAATTATTATATATATATTTTTTGAGACAAATGAAATAATCCAAATAATAGTTAATAAATTATTTTCCAACAAATTCATTATTTTGAATTCCATGTATTTTTTTCTACTAGATATATTATTAAATTCACATATAATTATACCAATATATATTTTTTCCATTTAATATTTCAGGAAATTACATGTAATTCATTCAATTTCCTCTCTATAATAACTCAATATAATGAACAACTATTTTTTACAAAAACAACAATTATGTTTCTACTCAGTTGTGAACAATTCTATTTTGTTTCCATAGATTACATATAATTATTTAATTGGTGTTTCTATAAATATATTTTTATTTATAATAATAAAATAACCCATTCTTAACTATTTAAAACATGATTCAAATATAAATATATTTTCATTTTTTGAATTAGGTATTTTGATGTTTAAAATATATTGTGTATGAAGTGACTTATTATTGAATGTATTAAAATTACTAATAAAATAACCATAAATGTTATAGGAGATTCCATTTAACACTTACCTGGATATTTTAATACAAAATTATTTCCATAATATATTATACTATTTTAGACATTAAAAATGTTATTTCAAATTTAATGTATTCTTCTCTTATGGATGACTTACAGTTATCTTGTTAATGTATACTCATGTATGATAATATACAGTTGTTAATACTTAGAATTTCTACTAAAATTTTATATTGATTCCATTTTTGATATTATAATGGATTTTATATGTTTATGTTTTTTTTATTTTTTATTTTATAAAAACATTTATTCATTTTATTCAATATAAATTTTATCGGTGAATAAGATTAACCTAGATCATAATATGAGTTTATAATACCTCAAAAGTGATTGATGTGAATAAATATATCTCCTCAACAAATTGGATGTACACATTATACAATATTGCTTTGGTATTTGGTCAATGAATTACTGATAAATGTATTTGTTACTAGAATGAGTACATTATGTTAATTATATTATGCTAATAATTTTACATTAAATAATTATTATTGTAGTAATCATTTTAAATGTCAATGATTATGTTTTTCTACTATCAATTAATTTTCCCACTATTTTAATATTCTACTCATGTGGAATAATTTATTATTATCATGGAAATTTAATTATTATATATTTAATTAATGTTAGTTTTTTATTATTACATACCATTTTGAAACATCATAGAACACCATTTTTATATGTATTTACTCTACTATATATCATGAATTGTAATATGATTGATATATAATGATAATCTAAAATTTGGTGCATTATTGTAAAAAACATATCTTTACTTGTATTCAATTTACTATGATACTAATTTATGAAACTAGTTATCCAAGACTACTAAATTAATCATCCACTTTGGTTTTTTCCTTGTATGCAGCTCTAATTTAATAATATAAAAAATGGATCTATGATAAGTTATTAAATTTTTATACACAATGTTTAGTAAATAAATCAATTAATTAAATTATAGTTCAAATAGTTATATAAAATTAGATATATAGGTGAATGTGAAATAATTTACATAGTGGAATGAGTTGAAATTTGAAGTTTTTAAAAATTTATTGTAAATAGGTGATGAAATTTCTAGTAGCCTAATTATTAAATGGAATTACAAAAGGTTTGTTGTTGAAATAAAAAAACATGAATGAAACACTTACTCTATTATAAATAGTAAATGTATCGATGATTAGTTTTTTAATTCATTGGGGTTATAAAAAAATAAATCTAGAAAATATTTTAGATAATAAATATTTTTAATTCTAAATTGTGATGAAATTATAATAAATAATTTGTTATTACAACCATTAAAAATAAATTCAATCTATGATAATAGATACTTATATTACTCAAAATGAAAAAAAATTATTTTCTATAATAATTTACATATAATTTAAAAAATTAATTACCTGATGGGAAAATAATTGATGTCTTATGGATTTCATTTAAATCATATAAATATTACACTATCATATATCTTGTTTTCCACTTCCATTGATGAGTTAATTCATTACTTATGATCACTTTATAAATTCCTTAGTTATGGAATATCAATTGAATATGATATGGGGAAGGATTATGAAACTGATTTAATTTCAGTAGGTAATTATTCATTGATATTGTGTCATGGTTATCTATTGTAGGAAACATATATATAATATAGATGTTATCAATTTTTCACCTAGACACCTCTCAAATGCAATGGGTAATGATTCCTTCTAAGGAGACATAATTTATGAGATTATGTACTAAAGCAAATTGGAAATAGGAATTTTCAATCATCTGATATTATATATTAATATGGACATGAATAATGTTTATTTAATGTTATTTGATATATAAATGTTTCAAGATATTCCATGATCTTATGCTACCATTTTACTTATGTTATGCATCCATTTGATAACACATTTTCTATATTATTGATGATATCATGGATAATATTTTACAAAGATGTTATGATCCACTTCCATGTGTATTCCCTTACTAGGATTTATATAGGACAAATTTCTATTTTATAGTGAGGAGGTTATACCCAGATCAATTAGGATCATGAAATAGATATGATCTTGATAATGAAAAAATAAATATCCCATGATTTAGTTATTTTTAATTTAATATATAAATAGTCATCAAAATATATTTTTAATGTAAGATCCTTTTGTTTTGTATTTGTATATTTATGTTTAAAAGTATTATAATAATATTAGTAATTATTTTAGGTCATTAAATGTTTTATGGGATGGGTCAAAATATCTGTAAACCACTTAGATAATATTTTATGGGAATTAAAAAAAAAATAAGGTTTACAAGATTATGAGTTCTCGTATTGTTTTATGTAATGTACGTTCATGCCACATATAATGCAATAGTATCCAATTTTAGTGAATTTGACAATATTATTCATTTTATAAATTGAAAATAATTTCACCTTCTTAATTAAATTGTTTTTAATGAAACCTAAAAATATAGATGACTTTATATTTTCATAAATAAATATCCATTGATTATAATTCCCCATATAATAATCATATTATATTGATCACGGTGAATTTATATTTATGTAATGTTGAAGGGTGGGACATTTATGATGGATGAAAAAATATTGGTGTAATATTTGATAAAACACAATTGTTATACCATTTATGAAGTATACATATTAAAATACTCATTGAATGGAAGTAATATATATATATAGTGAAGATGATATAAATTCAATATCTCCACATTATCTAGTCCTTTGGATTCCTTGTGTGATCATTTATATACATAAGATAAATCTATAGAGGATTATAAGAGATTAACAACATGTTGTTCTATATGTGAAAAATATTCTGAATATATACAATCCATCAAACCAATATTTTTGGAATAAAATAATAAATTTCTCACCACCCGCTAGTGAAATAATATTTATTTATGATGATTTGTAATAGTGATGAATAACTCCAAAAGGACCACTCAATGCATTTCCTCTTTGGAAAATATAAATTCCTCTAGATCGAACATCAATAAGTTATGACCAAACACTAAATATAATTTAAAAAAACCATATAAAAATTGGATTTTATAATTAATAATTATATTCTCTATCATACCAATATATTCATTTCTACGTGGTTCATCAACTTATAAAACCTCTAGTCTTTATTATAGATGAAAGATTATTTGTATTACTGCAATTTTATTACATCCATGTAGTGGAAGATGCTAGAGGATTGATTTGTGTTTTTTTATGTTGTTGGGAATGAAATAATGGGAATTGTTGTGAAGAGATAATTTTAGGGTTATATTAACGAGTTTTTTTAATCGTTTTAGTTTTTATAGGTATTAGAATACAATGATTATTTTTTATAAATTAGAAATGAAATGTTTTTTCTTTTTATTACAATATAATCATATAAATCTAATTAGAGTATAAATTTAAATAGGAATCATGTCGGAGGTATGAGAAAATTATTTATAAATATAAATAATGAAAAAACGGTTTTAACATTAAATTCATGGGATCTATGAAAAATATTTTTAAAAAATCATGGTGATGATATTGTTTTTTATGAGTCAAATAATCGGAAAATTTGTGAATTGTATATGATTGGGGTGGGAGAAATTGGTTGATTTATGAAAATTTGGTGTCGAAAATTTAGAATTTATTATTTTAATGGTTTTGATATTGGATGAAACAGATGAAACCATTAAAATATAATTAATTTTGAAAAATATTATTAATAAAAATTACACACCAAATAATCAGGAATAATTTTATAATAAATAAATTAAAAATTTTGTTTCAATAATGTATAATATATAATTGTGTTAGCATGGTTCATACGATAGGAATCAGTTGGGTTATTTAGGGAAAGGCTATGTGGCATGAAAAATCAGACATACCATATTGGGAATTTCAATTTAAATGTAATAAGTTTTATTGGAAAATTTTCATTTATAATCATTATTATGGGGCTCGAAAAAATATTCTTCGACCTTGAAATAGAAGAAATTGGTCTTTGTGGGGATTGTGGTTTGTATGAGTCTAAAATACATGTTTCAATTGAAATGTTAATTTTATTATTTTCAATGGACAGATATATTGAGAATGTGTAGTGTGATTTGAAAAATATATGTATATAAAATAATTGTTAATTTTTCATGTATATTATTTTTTTAAAAAAATTAGTGAATTAAATATTAATTGGAAATATGGTTGACTATTCAGTAAATGTTATATTTTGATAGAATAATGTGTTGATATATCTTACCCTTATATTTTCTACATTTTAATAAATCGAAAATAAACACATATATCACACTTAATGAAGTATTTAATTGTTATTAGTCTAAAGGAATAGTTTCTTGGGTGTGAATGAAGATAAAATATTTGTGTTTACATTCAATATTCAGGTAGGAGGATGAGTTATAATAATAGGACAACTGGTGAAACATAATGGTAATTTTGCAACAGGTTTTAGGTGGTTGACCAAAAAAATATCCCTAGGAATTATATAACATTTTTTTTAAATGTATATGTTTTAGTGGATAAATAGAAAAAATATAAATAATAATTTTGTATATGGAATCACTTTGCCATGCTGAAATCATTCCCAAATGTGATTTATTTAGAAAAGATCCATAGCGATCTTTGTTTTTTTTTCAAAACTATATCACATTCAATGATTTTGTATATACTATGAATTCAAAAATATTCACTAATTTTTTCGTATTAATAATTTTGTTATTATGGTGGAGAATTCCTACAATATGATTTTCCACCCTATGAATTTAGAAAAAATATATTATAAAATACATTCCCTAAATATTTGATAATGAAAAATTAATTATGCATTAAACTATATTATAGTTACTTGAAATATATATCCTTATAGATAATCTGTATCAAGATAATTTTTCTTTTATTAAATCTCATGAGGTATAGAAAATATCCCCAAAACATTATTTATTTAGGGTTCAAAAAAATTAATTTATTATAAATGATAGTTCATGATATCTATATATCTTAATAAATCAATCATTATATAAATTTATCCCAATGAGGGGTACAATCTGGTATTAAATTACAATTCATATTATAAATTCCATTAATATTTGAAATTTATATAGCTTTGTATTCATTTAAAATGTTTTTCAGTTGAATAATTGGTCATGAATGTTCGTGGAATAATATTTATACTAATTTTTAAGACCAACTTTTACATTCCAAATATCCTAATAATATATATTCATACAAACTTCTAGTGACATTCAATTACCCCCAAACATCAGCATGAATAGATTTGTTCTTGTTAGTCTTTTGAAAGAAATGAAATGAATATAATAATAAATAGCCATTTTTTCATCCTATAATCATAAATGTGTTAATGGTTTCCTGCTCTATATAATTGATATCATAGTTGGATTGTTACAAATACAATATTCTTAATAGTTAATGTCCTTATATAAACTTATCCATTAAACTGTTTTTATAATAATCCTATAAATAAGTGATTTTTATAATGTGTAACTAGAAGAACATATGAGAAAATGAATAATTGTAAATACTAAATATGGGCTTGTCCCAAAAAATTATTACCTAAATTCATATATCTGACAATTTTATCTTTGATCCTTTCGATTTTTAGGTATTTTAAATAATAAAAAAAATATTTATATGATGGTAAAATTTATTGGGATTTTTTCATATGAAATTTATTTCATAAAAAATCAATATTTTAATATCAAATATTTAATCATGATAAATTTTATTATTTTTTGTAATATTTGTTCTAGTATGTATCAGTAACAGACATTAATGAACTCGTATTTATATTTTTTTCATATTCAATTTAAATAATGCATTTTTAAATACCATTTATAATATTTTACAAATAAATCGTCTACATTAGTACATGAGAAATGAAAATTTTCTAGAGAAAATTTTTCAACTTTTTAATAATAAAATGGCCAAATTATTCCATCTAAACTATGTTTTATCAGTAAAATGACATAAAAACAACATGATGTATATAATCATAACAAAATCATTGATCATAGAATTGATGGTATATTGACCATTTATAAAAATTATATAATATATCTTCAATAAAAAGAATAGATTTTAGGTTGGAATAAAATTGGTTTTCATTCAGAACATCCCATTAATTTGAATTTATTCTTCTCTACAATATATTCTTCATTTATATATTTTTCAATTTATCTACAATAACTGTCATCATGTGTATTGTTTCATAGATCTCTATAGAAAATTCATTAAATACTAAATTCAATAATCTGTCCACAATTTAGTGTCCTTATTTGATATAAAATATCCCCATTATGTATAATTTATATATAAAATAATTATAGATATTAAATTTTTCATGATCCATATTTTATGGAATGTGCTGTGACTACCCCCTAGCATGCCTTTTATAGGCCAGGGGTTGGTGACTAGCACTAGAATGTCATATACCAAAAAAGGTGAGTCATTAACGTTAAAAATGTACACACAAATACTTGGTACACAAGTAAAGAAAACTTCAACGTAGGAATATTGAAATTAAAAGTGTGAATTGAAATTAAAAATGGCCAGTATATAATCCCAACTATAAATAATGTACAAAAGAAGGTTACAATGTTCTATGATGGTCTTATACAAGGATCTTTCCTAAAGGGTAGATACAACTCATTGTTTGTCAATACTTTCACTTATGACATCTATCAATCAGTTATGAGAACAATCTAGCCCTGGCTCCCCAAGTCACTATCCAGTTGGTCATCATCTATAAAAGGGACAATATGATGCGGCTGATGTTCATTGAGGGATGTGTATAATAATACCATGAATGAACCTCGAGACCCCTGAGGTCACCATGAAATCCAAAAAGAAATATCCACAAAGCATGATCTCAATCACAAAACATAAAGTAAAATATGTCTCACACTAGGTATGCATCGTAGAGAAAATTAATATAAATAATTTTTCATAATCTATATCATTTTAATCTGCTGGGTAGCTCATCTACTGACCTGATAATGGATTCTCAATTTTCGATACCCAAATGGTCTCTCTACCACTGATCCTTGATAGGTCGCTATACGGTCGGTCCATGTTGGGTTCCGCTTCTACTGATCCACAAAGGGTCTCACTACTTCTGATCTATAAAGGGGCGCACTACTACCAAACCATAGATGGTCATACTAATGCTTTTCAACAATGTTTCATTCCATATTCGATCAGTGGAGGGTCTCACTATTGTCGATCCATAGAGAGTTGCTCTAACATGACAGCCAGCCACTATATTCTTGCACTTAGTATGCTTGAGTTTTGTAGATTATGATCCTCAATATATCATTCGTACCTCAACCACTTTGACGTCCCACTTATAAGTAACCCAAAAGACCATCAAGTTGTAAGGGTTCCAATGTGATAGGTGGCGCACCAATCGGACGCTCGGTCATTATGTTATAAGCAAAATAGTAAATAGGGCCTGGATATATTTGAGTCCATTCCAACCCATCCATACTCAATAATATTCAAAAACACAAGTAGATTATCTCAAATAGACTTCCTCACCGTTAGGATCATCTCGTCGTAGACAGTGCCTCAGTTGGAGGACCAGTTTTCAAGTTATGTTAGATTTATTGAAACATGGCTGGAAGGGTCTATGTCTATTAGGGGTCCAGCACTGCTGGCCCATTGGGCATGTGGGTCTACCCCACCATACAGGTTTGACCAATCCTGTGGTTCTGGATAAGCTTGCAGGTCTGAACAGACTGACGGGTCTGGCCCTACTTGAAAACCAGGCCCACATGCGGGCCTATTGTGATGGATGACATATAGTGCGTCCGTTCCTCCAAGATAGTAATGCTAGTGGGGCACCTCCCCTTATACAGAAACATCCACCATGTGTCGGGCCATGCACCATCCAATCATCCTGAGCATGCCTTTCCATCTCCTTCACTGTGCGTCGATGCTTCTCTTTCCCCCTGCCTTGGCAGTCCAGTCGTGACTCCTTCTGATATAGCGCATGAGGACACTATTTCTCTAAGCGGATGGAATAGGCTAACCACCACTTCTGTTCACTACCTCCACCATTTTTTGTCATTGGCAGCTGCTTCCATGGGCCATCATAGATGCTCTAGTGGTTTATTTTCCATATAATGTGTTCCCTACGGTCCTCCCAGGTCTCTTTATTCACAATGAAGCCCACAGTATCACATTGCCTCCATGTTTTGTGGTCTCTCACCATGAATGATCAAATTACAAGAGCACCAGATGGTTCAGACCTTGTTCAGAATGGCTCATTCCCTTCACATTAGCATTTTGTCATAGGTTAGAATGATAATCATTAAAAAAATTATGAAAATCCACAATGTGAAAACCTGTACTAACCTCCATAAAAAAGAATCAATCATAGATAAAACTATTGGTCTGTTGATCTGTGTACATTATATTATTCAGGAGTGGTAAAATAAAGATATAAAACACAAAAATACCATACCTGTATTTGGAGGAATCTGTTGCGGACGATGGAAGGAATCCACTTTAGTAGTCATTTATCAATGTTCATCGATGTCTGGTTCGATTCCTCTAAAGGTCATCAATCGATCACTGTTCATTATTGAAGAGGATATTTATTGGTGCTTCATTAGTGGAATCTCCATGATTTCCAATCCGTTCTCCATTGGATTGATTAAATAAAAAGAAACCACTCCATGCTGTGTTCATTAATGTTGTTAATTAATGATCCATAATTAATGAACAAATTAATCGCATGAGTAGTGCTGTTGCACATTAAAAGATACGAGTCAATGATATTTATTCATTTAATGACCATCGTTACACAGTGGTTTCTCCAAATTTCTCTTAATGGTGGAAGAATAATATAAAATAACATACAGTTATTTTTTTCGATAGTCAAAAAACTATATTTTTCTTCCAACCATTGCCTCTATAAGATTATCCATGCCTAAGAAAATAACGGTGCTTCCAATTCAATTATGATATCTTATTTTCAATCCGATAACGAGTTCAAAATATAAAAAACACCACTCTCATGTTTACTGAATGTACTTTAATAAAAATTATCAAAATTCTTTCTTTGCTCTCTAGGCCTTATAATAACGTGTTTTCAATTTTAATGTCTCATAAAAATTCAATATAATAAATAAAATATAAGGAATATTCATGCCTTTATATTATCCCAACACTAGGTCTTTACATCATTGAAATACAGAACAAAAGATAAGAAAGTAATTGGGGCACTAAGGACGAATATGATCCTTCCACTCCCATGTGATCTCCTGGAGGTTCCTATGTTTCCACCGAACTCACAACAGTGGGATATACCGTCCATTACAGAGTCTCTCTAGTTGATCACCTATCTCTATCAGAGGCTCTGTAATATTCAAATCATTGTCAATGTCTAGTATGCACTAGTTTATTGTGTATGATGGATCATGAACGTGTCTCCTCAGATGTGACACATGGAAAACATCATGCACCCAATGAATCTGTGGGTGAATAGTTAGGTGGTACACCACCTGGACAACTCTATTGATTATCTGGAAAACTCTGATGAACCTTAGAGATAGCTTGATTCCCCATCCAAATCTCCAAAATCCTCATCGGGGTGAGACTCGTAGGATGACATGGTCCCCCTCCATGAATTATATAGGTCTCTTTCTCTTTTTGTCCGATGACATATGAATACATTGTGCATTCTTCATCATGTCTTGGATGATCAGAACATTATCAATGGTATCTCGTACCATATATGGACACATATGTGGAGACTCCTATGGGTCCATCCAACATATAGTTGATCTGCATGGTTGACCATACAAGACCTCAAATTAGTCCCATTCTAATGGTGGAGTGATAGGTATTTTTAAATGAGAACTTCACCCGGGGAAGGTGTTCCTCAAAACATCAGTCGAAATAAATGAAGCTTGTCAGAATCATGTCCTTATGTGTATGTATGGTCCTCTCTATCTGACCATCTTTCTAAGGATGAAAGGCAGTTCTCTTTCATAGTTGAGTCCCAAAATACCTCCAATAATCCCTTCCAAAACCGAGAATTAAAATGAGTGTCATGATTTGAAACGATGGTCTATGTTACACCATTAAGGCATTCACTCTCCAAAACATAGGGGCATCCCAAGCCCTCTACTGATCCCAACTCTCACGTGGGAAAAATGGGATAAATTGTTCGGTTGGTCAATGATTTCCTAGATAGATTCATTCCTTCTAGACGTGCATGGTAACCCAATCACAAAGTCAATGGAGATACAATCCAACATTTTTATGGTACCTCATTGGTTTTTGCTAAGCCTTCTAGAACTTGGTGCTCAACCTTTACTTACTCTAGTGAGGCATCATGAAACTTACTCTTCCACTACATTCATAATCCATATCCACCAGTATTATCATCGAAGGTACTGCAACACATTCTCCACTCTAAGATGTATTGCCAATGGGTATGTATGGGACTCCCTCAACACCTTGTCCTAACATGTCACTGGTACCATTGTACCTTCTCTAAAAATAATGATGTGATACCCACATATCATAAATCCATCATGATTTGGTTCTGAGGATATATATGAATGTTGGCCTTCATATTCAATATCTCCATGAATTTACTCCCAAATTTGATGAAGGAGTGGGGCAGAGATAGAACTAGACTGGAGGTAAAATCCTCCATCACAATCCTTGAAGGATGTCATCAAGGCACCTAACTTATCTGTCGCCTTGCTTAGCAGCTATATATCAGACCTCCTACTGAGTGCGTCTACTACAACTTTTCCCATCCCTGGAGTGTAGACAAACTCATTGTCATAGTAATGTATAAACTCTATCTATATCCTTTCATTTAGGTTCTGGTCCTTCTATGAGAATATACACCTGAGACTCTTGATATCAATGTTGAATGATAAATGTTCACTCACCATGTACTATTGAAAACCCATCAATGAAAATTGATCTGATGTTAACTACTACTGTACATGGCTCATGTAGTTATGCTCAGGCTGCCTCAGATGTTGGGGGCCATAGCTGATCACCGCTCGCTTCTGTATCAGGACTCCAACTAGTCTAGTCCCTAATGTGTCACAGTACACTCCATTCCCAACACATTCTTTGGGTATCCTGAAGATGTGGGCACTCATCAATCTCCTCCTCATCTCTTTTTTACTCTACTATCACATCCTTGTCCATACGAAGGGATGTTGTTTATTTTTAATGTTGAAAATGGTGTTTCTACAATTTGAAAGTTGGGAAAAATCTCTGGTATTACCCATCCTACCCTAGTAAATTGTACACCATATTCACACTCATGGGTTGATCCCAAGGAAGAATTGCATATACACACTCCATATCCACGTCCACTCAAGCCTTTAAGGTGACTTTCCCTCGAAATAAGATATCCCATATACAAAATCGTAACTTTGAAAGAATTCCATAAAGATGGTGCTCTCGGAGTTTATCGATGACAATCCATAAGTGTGTAACATGTTGATAATCTAATGATGAGTTCACCAAGATATCATCAATGAGGACCATAACAATGCGATAAAGTTAAGGATGTATGATCTGGTTCATGAGTCCCATAAACACTTATAGGGTATTTTTCATACAGATATTAATCACCATGAAATCATATTGTCCATACATGCTTCTGAATGATATTTTCGGTACGTCCTCATCCCGTACCCTGAGATGATGATAGCCAGATCAGAGGTTGATCCTCGAAACCCACTGATCTCCCTTGACCTGATTGAAGAGGTCATTTATCCACAATATTAGATACATGTTCTTCATGTTCACCTAGTATAGATGTTGATAGTCTATGAAATGCCTCAAATTTCCATCTTCCATCATGGAAAACTAAATTGGGGCTTCCCATAGAGAAAAACTGGGTCATAGGAACCCTATCCTCTGCAAATACTCCAACAGTACCCTCAACTAACGATGCTCCATGGGATCCTTCTGATATCCTATTGTAGATATCAGTACCATATCTGGGTATAGTTCAATATAGAATTCTACATAACTATGAGGAGGTATTATTGGTACATACTCAAGAAATAAATGTACATATTGGTCCACCAATACATGGTATCTTGGACTCTTCTCATATATAACACCGAAGGTAAGGAATGCCAACAAATTATTGATCGGTTTCACCCTCATTTGAGAAAGTACATCCAATGCCTCAAAGGTTCTGTTTTCAACAGTGAAGGAAAACCAAGTCCCATCCTTGTGGAGACACCACACATTGTTTCAAAAATAATGGATTAGATCATGGACCATGGAAAACTAGTCCATACCATAGATGACATTGTAAGGCCTCGACACTGCTACAAGGAGATCCCAGCTGATGATCTCGCCTACTAGAGTTATCTCAAACTATCATTACTAGTGTGTAATCAATGAATCAAATCTTCTATGAGTATCTAATCATACAGATCAATCCAATGGCTATTCTAGAATATATATTCTCTGAATAAATGTTGTGGAAATGAAATATTGACTAACACATGTCTCAATAAGAACCATATCTATGTTGGATAAGACACAAATCATACCCCAAATTGTCTCTGAATTGCCATGGTAATTGGACACTACTAACCAATGGTTATATCTTCCCATACACCTACTCTATAAGGTCGGTGTAGAAAACCTATGGGTGGTGGAAGTAGAACATTGAATCATCATCCACAAACTGCTGCACAGCCAACTCCTTTGCCTCATCCACTGCCAGGTGAACTTCCATAATCAAACCGATGGGATTATATCAGTGGTACTTCAACCTTCTACTGATCATCAGTATAGCAGTTCAGGTAGTTGCGAGCTATGTGACCTTGCCCAATATATGAGTAACATAGTCTTATCCTCTCTTGACATCTACTGCCTCGTGAGCTCCGCACCTCCAACCCTACATCTTGGGGTCACACAAGGGAATGTATTTCTATCTTGGTCCTCCGCCTCATATATGTACTACCTATTTTATATGACTCACATACCTTTTTTCTTGTGGTGTCTCTCACTATTGGGGGCTACTCAATTTGGAATATCTCCACCGATAATGCTCAATCTATAACTCCAGCCTACATCGGGGTGTAGAGTGATATTATTTATGCTCTGATCTCCCATCAGAGACCCTGATCAAATGTCCGCGCCATAATAAAAGGGTCTCATACAAAGTCGGTGGAGCAACATTAGAGGTTACTGAACCACATCGAGTACTCAGTCAAGTTCTGTCTCTCCTACTATAAGAACATTATCTCCTAAATACATATAGATCATAGAGTAAAAATACTAACCACCCTAAAGTGGATATCTAATTCAATTGAGGAATGATTTATATGATCATTTTCTAGAGCATCAAGCCCCACCATCTCGATGCTATGTATCAAAAGAGACAAGCTGCTAGGATCACAATCTGGACTGCCAGTGTCAAAACCCATTGTAAAACTCAGACCACAACATCCATCTAGTCATTGGCTGTCTCTAAATCATTCTAACCTCAAATCCAAAGAGGCCTCAATATATGGAACTAATTCAATGTTCTAATTTTTCATGCATGGTCTGCTGATGGGGCTTGTGGAAACTATTTCCCTATGGGTGGTGGGGTTGATGGTACACCACCAGTAGGTCCTATCACTATTAGAGATCCCTCCACGAATGAATCACCACTTGGTGGGCCATCATCATGATCTTTTACTAGAATCCTTGATGGTTGTCAATGTGATGTCATCATGTAATGAAAAAATGCACTAGAGTCAATATGTTATAACTGGTGAGTTGACTCAAAAGAGGTAAAAAGAAAAACATTTTCAAAACACACACAAACTGTGTTACTGTGTATCAAGACAAAAATAAGAACTCAAGGTCTTGGTGTATGGATACGTCATACACCACAGTAACATTGGACTCCCCAAACTATAATTTGAATTCATGACACTTTAAAATATTTCTCGATTGAAATGAATGACTCATAGATCTTCTGGTCAAACTAACACCTCTGATACAACTTCTGTCATGATGCATCCCTCATGGCCTATGCTGTGATTACCAATTTCTTCTTTCTATAGGCCATTGGTTGTAAAATAGCACAGAAAAGGCATGTTCCAAAAAGATAAAACATGGATTTTAAACTTATATACATAATGACTACCTACACAACATAATCAAACCGAAATGTATAAATACTAATACTAAAAGTGTGAAGTAAATTTAAAAATAATAGTATAAAAACACAACTAATAAAAATATAAAATAAAAAAGGGAAAATGTGCTCTGATGGTCATCTTCCAAGTATCATATCTGAATGTTAGGTAATACTCGTTGTCTTTCATCATTGCTTATCACCATGTATATCAATCAACTCTCAGCACCGTCTTTCCCTGGATACCTCGGTCTCAGTCATTTTGTTTGTCATCTTCATAAGATACAACAAGGTTCAGGCAAATACCATGCACGACTGAGTATAAAAATGCACAGTAGTGACCTCAATACCCCTTAAGGTCTCCTATTATTCGACAATGGTAAAATCACTAACACAGTCTAAATCCCAAAACATACAATAAAATGAATCTCACGCTAGATATACAACTTAATGAACATGAATAAAAATGACTATTAATAAGAAAGATCATTTTATTCTGGTGGGTTTCTCGACTGCTGATCCAAGAATGGTTTCACATCTTTCGATCCACAATGTGTCTCTCTACTGATGATCCATGATGGGTAACTCTATTTTCAATCCTCATCAAGTCATTCGATTGCATATCCACAAAAGGTCGTACTACTGCTAATTCACAAAGGGTCCAATTTCTACTGATACAAGGAGGTTCTCTCTCATTATGATCCATGAAGGGTTATTCCTATTTATATCCATGAAGGGTCGAACTGTTGCTGATCCACAGAGGGTCACTCTCACATGACAGCCAACCACTAGATTACTTCACATAGTACTCTTGATTTACATAGACTCTACACCCCACGATATTGGTCATACATCAACTACCATGACGTCCCACATAGAAGTAAAATGAAAAACATTCATGTCATAAGGGTTCTAATGTGATAGAGGCCACATCTCTATAAATAGGGTCAAGATGGATTGGAGACAGATTCAACATGGATGTACTCTAAATTCTTCCAAAACCCATGTGGTGTAACTCAAATGGACCTCCTCATCGTAAGGATATACACATAGTAAATGGTGTTCCAATTGGATGCCTAGTTTGGGAGTTACATTAGATTTAGTGAATCTAGGTCGCTCAGGTCTGGGTCCAATAGGGTTCTGGCCTGGCCGGCCCATTTGGAATGTAGTTTCATCCTGACTCACGTGTCCATCCCTACAAGTGGCTCTAGCATTAATTGTGGGTCCGACCCCGCTGGCGGGTCCGACCCGCCTATAAAACCAGGCTCTCATGCACGTCTGTTGTGTTGGACCAGATGCCACAAATCATGTTCTCCCAAAATGTGGTATTAGTGGGGCACTTCCCCTATTCTGAAAAAAGTTAGAATAATTCTGCATTCACACTGACCGAATGGCCTAATCATGCCACACCGTCACCCATACGATGCATCAGTGCCGCACCTTCCACCTTCCATAGCCAATCACTAGCACCACCATGTCGGTGGTGCCACACCAGAGACTGCTTCTACGAGCCACCAGATATGCTCCAGTGGTCCTCTTTCTTTCCCATCTTTGACCATGAAGCTCTCTGGTCACCACATTCATTTTAAATCCCAGTAAATTTCTTTACTGCCACATTTCATGGTCTCGTAAGTTAAATTATCAAAACCAAAGTATGGGTGAGGGTCTATGAATTCTTTGTATTTGACCATGCCCTCCACGTTAGCGCTTTATCATATGGTTGAATGATTATCATTAAAAATATTAAGAAAATCCCAAAAGTGAAACCCTGGATGATCCTCCTGCATCAAAGAATTAATCACGGATCAACCTATTGGTCATTTGATCTACATTATTCATGTAATTAATGAATTAAAAAATGATATAAAATACATAAATCCCCTACCAGGATTTGGCAGAATTTGTTGTAGATGAAGGAAGGAATATGTGTTTTATGTAGTTCTTCATTTTTGGTTGATATCTGGTTCATGTCCTCCAACTGTAATCGAGTGATCACCATTCATCATTGAAAAGGATAGTCAGTAGTGCATCAACAAGGGTTTTCCTACAATTTCAAATTTGTTCGCTAATGGATTGATTGTATATTCTAAAACAGCTCCACATTGCAATAATTGATGGGTTTCCTTAATGAACTAAAATTAATGAACTAATTAATCACATGAGCATTGCTATTACACAATAAAGGAAATGAGTCCTTAATTGTTATTAATTTATTGAGTGTCATTACACTACTGTTCCCCCAACTATCTCTCAATGTTGGAAGAAAGGAATAAAATAACATATTTTTTTTATTTTCCAAATGTCCAAAAATAATCTTTTTCATCTGACCCTTTTCTGTTGAAGTTATGTTCACCTAATAAAATCTTGACACTACAAATTCAACAGTGCCCTCATATTATCTAATTGAGGACCAATTCAAACGATATAAATACATTCTCACAAATTTACGGAATATATCATAAATAGGTCCAAATACTATTATGGGCACTTTGGGCCTCAGAATCACAGGATGTCAATTTTTTTCTTCTCATAATAAAGTAGTATAATTAAAAAAATATTTATAATTTTCAAGTCTTTAAAAAATCAATCATCCAAAATAATCGTCATGTAATACTATTGAGATAATATCATTCTACATTATTAGTGTTATTGTTTTTAGTTCTTTTCAATGTTTGGACTCAATATTTGATGCATCAAAAATATATTATTGAAAATCTCTCCCATTGTATATTGCATAATTAGTTTACTATTGTCACACATTATTGTTAAATAATTTTTCCTATTTGGAGAAATCAAGATATTTATATGCATAAAATAATATTTCAAAAAATAATATTCATATTTATAGGAATAATCCAATCTAAATTGATTCTTATTTAAAATAATATACTTTTGTGGAGTGTATAGCTTATTTAAGTATCTTAAAAAAATTTCATATAATCCCAGTTGACTATTATTTTAATACCAAGATATTTTATTCATTAATATTATATAATAATGAAATATTATGTACCAAGGATAGTTTTTAAATATCTATATTTTTTTAGTTTCAATATGCATGGGACGATACAAATGATATATAGATGATAAAAAATTCAAGTGTATATTTTTAGGTTTTATATTTTTGTTTTGATTAAATAAGACACAATGATAATATATAAAAAATGGTTTTATAGTTATATAAACTATATTGACATGTTTAATAGTTATTGAAATAGTATTAGATTGGATTTGAACTATTTTGTATTTTTTTTGAGGTAGTTATATTAAAAAGTATAACTTGGATCATCCGTGTTGCTTAATTAAACTATTATTTGATATGGTATTTAATATTAACAAATACAAAACCTATATGTATTATATGTCAAAAATATGTGTCAGAAAATCATAAATGATGCATTTTACTGGAGATGATAATATTTATTGAGGAATATTATTTGAATATTCTTCAAATCCTTAAGCGGATTTGATGATATGGGACATGATCCTTACATATTAACATTCAATTTTTTAATGTACGATTCAACATACAATGTATTTTAGTATAATTATAACTATTAATATATAGTAAACATTGTGTTTTTATAATATGATTTAAGTTTTTTGTTATACACGGAATATATAAGATGATAGAGTACAACTAGTTATATTTGTGGTTAGTTATGATGTTAAAGGTAAAACATATTATTTGTTGTGGATCATTGTGGGATTTTTGTAAAATATTAAATTATTAAATAATACAATAGCTATGATTTTGGAGACATGTTATCATCTTTTAATCAATTAAGACAAATAGAATGTTATACATAGAAGAAAAAATTATTTATCTCTAAATTTTGAGGTATTTATGAAAAATATAGTGACATTTCTGTGAATAAATATATTTTTAAATTCATGCGGAATAATTATTTTTGTATTAGATGATTTTGAAGGTGATGTTTTATTTTTTTAAATATCATGAATGATTATTATTTTTCTTATTGATAGACCATAGTAGATTAATCTAATATTAATGCATTATATAACAACCAAAATTATTTTGAGTTGATTAAAATAGTCTTCTTTCCTAATGAACGTCCCTAAAAATGTCACTCCATGCATTACAGAGAAGACACGATGATTTGGGTCATCCATATGATATTTTTTTGAGAAACATATTATATAGAAAATATAGTTATGTAGAGTTTTTTGACCACACCATGATATATAGTTATAAACCAAAATTATACAATTTTATTGAAATATAATAGAATGATTGAATAGGGACTAATAAAACATTTATTGAGTTGATACTGTTATTTATTTATTTCAAAAACAAATTTAAAATATATTTAATTCATTTTAATTTTTCTAATATTTGATATAACATAACATGATTATTTAGTGATGAATTTTTTGATATTATTAAAAATATTGTGAAAATATAAGAGAAATATATTTTTATTCAATCCATAGAACTAAATAGTTAAATTTATTATTCATTTCATTGAAGATTAAATATGATAAAATATAATATATAAAAGTAGAAGAAACAATTTCGATAAAACAATTTGGTTGATGTATTATGTGGATTAAGAATCTCATTTATTTAATGTACATTATGTATAGTAGTATTTTTTTGAGAAAACATTGCGTTATTTCGATACATATTCACATTATGAGATATATGATAAAACCAACACATTTTCAATGTACATTATAGAATTAGAAATATTTATTTTATTGGTGGAATATAGATCATTAAATGGATTTATCATATAAATGATATAGAAAAATACTTTTAAATTTATTTTTTCAATGTTATATTTATTGTTTTTGTGTGCTAATGTGATAAAAATAATAAGGATAAAAGGATCTGAAATTTGATAGTAAATTAAATATAAAATATAATTTAAATTTGTGAAAAATCATACTCATATTTTTGTCCATATATGGTTTTATATCAGTTATCAATTAGTTTAGGCAATTTTTACTCTACAACTTTTCTAATAAATCGACATTTTAATGGTGTATGGTTAAATTAATATTTAAGGATGAAATATGATAATTAAAAAGTTGATCACAATGATCATCTATTATATGATATAGAGATGGTGTTTCTATAGGAAAAGTGGATAATTATTTCAATAGAAAAAAAAATAAATTGTAAAACAACTATAAAAAAATATAAAGGTAATACAATTTGAAATAAATATTTAGAGTGTTATGTACAAATATCTCAAAAAAATTTATGATGAAATAGAGAATGACTTATTTACATTTGATGATGACGTTGTGATTATTGTTACTTGTTTTGGAGAAATCATGGAATGAAAAGTCATTTTAATATGAAATTTAAATTTATCATTCTAAATAGATTTGATTAAAATTTCAATGAACAAGATGATAATAATCGTGTTTCACATATTTTTTTAATAGCAAATAGTGTTTATTTCATAATAAATTGGGTACTGAATATTTTAAATTTAAATTTATAAGGATGAAAAGGAATATCATTTATTACACCGAGATAAAAAATTAAGGCTTTCATTTGTGGTGATGAAAATGATTTTATTATTTTGAATATAATGAGGAGTATATCCATCAGAAAACTAAATTAACTCTTCATTAAAATTTCATGACGAATATATTGAATGTTTTTAATGAAACATAATACTATATTTTTTCCTTTGCTGGAAATTTTAGCATTTCAAAAAACTGTCTAGTGATAAAATAATGAGAATTGACAGATGATGGGGATGAACGAACAGAGTGAATCTCTAAGTGAAAGATAACACATGGGACTGGTAAATATTTTTTTCCAATAAAATAAGAAAAACAACATATAAATTAAGTAAATGAAAATTATAATAATTCCTATATTTGGATGGTAATATTGAACATGATGATAAATAAGTAATATAACTTGATATTAAAGAAAAATAGACTATTTATAATATAATCAAGAATAATGCATAGAAAATTAAATAAAAAATACATTTAGTGATGATTAAAAATGAATATATATTTTATAAAGGAAAAATTATTAATTTCATCATCCTCAATATTATAAAACTATATCATAAAACTAAATAATGAAATTAAATATTCATGAAATGGTAAATATACTCTTACTAATGATGAATCAATGATGATACATTATATTGATTATTTAAATATTTTTCTATTCTAAGAGAATATATTAAATATTGAGATAGATTATAATGTTATAATTATATATAAGGATAACGTAAATATAAATTTTAATTTTATCAGTGTTTATAAAGACGTTTACTTGAATAAATCAGTAGCTTGGAATTCGATTCTTAATGACAGTATGAAAATATAAATTTTGAATTTGTTACATGTTTAAAGATTTATTAACATATTATACAAATAATATTAATTTCAAGTTGTTATAATGATCTTATATGTGTTATTGGAAGGCAGGATTTGATGTGAGAGGTAAAATAAAATATTATGGGGGTAAAATAAAAATGAATCATAATAATCTAGTAATAATAATAATAGAAATAATAAATTTACAAATATGAAAAGGTTTAATAAAAATTAGGGAGGGAATAATAAAATATTAATTAGTACATTTTGATTGTAAAATTTAGATGTATGTTCCAACACACTAAAAGAACGAAAATTATGATGAAAATAGGGAAATCTGACCTGGTGGTTGTGATAAATTATCCAAAATTCAACATATATTATGATGTATTTTTCTATCTATGTTAGTTTTTAATGATTTTATCACTATCCTCTAATCCCAATTGTTTATGAAACATAATAATGGAACATTTCATATGAATAAAAATGAATAAAAATAAAATTTATTCTTATTATTGTTATTGTCAAAACGTAAAAATGAAAATGTCTATGTATTATAGATATCATATTTTCATCTAATTTGAAAGAATATATTATGATATTAATGGATTTGAAAACATTCCAGAATTATCCTTGAACATTTGAAATTATGAGTCACAAAAAATCTAAATAGTAAACAAGGATGTCAATAGACACAAAATTATGACATAAAAGAACACATTAATAAATTGACATGATGTAATTGAATTTTTTAAGTCTATCAAAGTTCTGTGATAATTATAATGATGGGTTTTTAAGAACAGAATTACCATTAAACTGATATAATGAAGGTTATGTTTTATTTGATTAAGGTGAACATGTTGAATATTTTCTGAGTTTATTATCAATGAAATTTCAGGTTCCCTATAAATTAATGAAGAAAATAATTATTTAAATTAAGGATTTGATATCATTAAAAAATATTTTGAGCTATATTACCAATGGGGAGAATAATTTTGATTTGTCTTTAAAAAATTTAGAAAATATTTATATTCTCTTCATTTGAAATTTGAATAATTTTTTACATTATTACATAATAATAAGATCATTATAAGTATTATTACATTTATTAATATCTATTAATAAATTTTTTCACATAATAATAATAATAATAATAATTAAGTTTCATGTACACCATTTCATATATTAATGTTTTCAATTGTATCACATTTACTATGATTATGAAACATAAATTATAAGTACTAAAAACTTTTAGTAGAATCATAAGAAGTCAATAAAATGTATAAAGTTTCTCATTCAATATTTTTTAAGAAAATGATATTTCATAATATATTAGTAGAATATTGCAAAATTATATTGTTAAGATTGGTATTTATATTTAATGTAGTGAAACATATAATCTGAAACAAATATAGTTATGCCTACATGAAAAAATGCTTAATGGATATTTATTTTAAAATATATTATGGCCCAATACTTCATTTTTTGTAATAATCTGTTATAGAAGTGAAAAAATAGAAAATAATTGTTTTTTATAAAATATTTTTTATACATCACTACATATATTTATTATAGTAATTCACTATATTTAAAAAAATGTATTTTTTTCACCACTTTTAAAATCAATGATAGTATTTAAAAGCATAAGAAATATAAGAATAAAATATTTGTAGGAATAATATATGGTTTCAATCATAAATAAATATTATACAACAGTTATAATAATGACTTGTTGATTATTGTTGATACATTTTATGAAAAGGTCATATAAGGCTCAATAAAATAATATATTCATGAAAAATCAAAATCGTTATGAGATAAAGATAGATAATTTTTTGATATAATGTAATACACTTATTATAATATTGTTATTTTAGATGGTGTTTTGAATTTTGATGGGGAGTCCTACTCATTTTATGAAAAATTGAACAATATCACACTTAATTAAATGTAATTAATGAAAATATTGTTAAAATTATCTCTTTCTAAAAGGATATATGTTTCACATAAGAACCATAAGGATGACATCACATTCCAAGGAGTTAGTTCTTGGTGACTAGTGATATCTAAATGTGGAATTGTGTAATTAAGATTGGATGATTCTATTTATGATGATTTAAATAAGATTATAAAGTATGATGATATAATTATTTTCCTAATTCAAAAATATGAAATTTATTATATAATATTAGGGTTTGGAAACATACTAGAAAAATATTAGGAAATATTTTTAAATACATGCATGATATGTTTTCATAAGGTATTGATATGTTGATATAACTTATTTTTATGTTATTATCAATAAAATTTATAGAAATTGTGCCATTTTTTAATTTCATTATATTGGATCATAAGTACAGTAAAATTTATTCATTATGTATTTCATATATGTCTTCTACAATGGAATGATTTACATGTATACATATATTTATCAACCAAGTTATTTCGTTCTAGGTAAATAATTAATTTAGGTTTACAGGATAAAAGAGTTTTTTTATGGATTAAATCAATCACCTTAATCGTGATATTATATTCTAGATACATATTTCAATTATGTGAAATTTATCTATGGATTAATGGAAAACAATATGTGAAATAATGATAATATCATGTAATAAATAATTTTTATTGTATAAATAATTTTATCAAGAATTATAAATCCGTTTAATGGGTATATGAAATTTTAAATTCAGAAATTTAATTTTCTTGTCAATTAACATAAAAATATGTTGTTATTAGGGTATTCCATCTTATAAAGTAAAATATGAAATATTTGTTATTGAAGATAATAATTATCACCAAATTTTAATGATTGTATAATGTAAGATAAAATATGTTTTTTGAACATGTCTTATTGGGATGAAATAAATTTGTGAAAGTGGTAAATATGTTATTATGATAATATAAATATATATTTTTTAGTGTTTATATTAATTTAATTTTACATTAATTATTATTATCATTTCATAAAATTTTTATCGTATGATAAAAATATTTACAAATGTGAAAATTATTTTATTATAATGTAAAATTTCTTATATATTAAATTCATAATATAATATAATTTAAAATATTACTAAAAAATAATTTATCATCAAGTTTTATATATATATATAGATTTGGATTAAATATCTAATAAAAATATTCAACTAGATAAGTATTTATAATTGATAAATGATTATTTTTATTTTAAAATAAATAATTAATGTTTTATGAAATTTAATACTAATAGAGATGAATGTATTAGTATAAATAAAAATAAAATTACATTTATGTGGATAGAGACCCAATTTTAAGATATGGTGATGGAAATCATGCTTCAACTACTTATATTATAAAAATGTTGATGTGAAATCAAAATGTTAAGTTATCATATTCGAAATTAAATATCAACAATGATTCTATTTAATATAATAATTCATCATATAGATTATGTATTAGAATGTGTTGAAAAATTAAACATTTTCTATGAAATATAATATAATTGAAATTTTCAATAATATAATATGATGGGATGTTTTTTAAAATTACAAATTCATAATTATAGGTTAAACTAAAACTTTCGAAACATTATTTTTATAGAATCCATCATATATCTCATGAAATCATCATTAATATCAAAATATTGTGTTGAAAAAAATCATTAGTCTCACTATGATAAAAAATATAAAAAATTTCAATAAAAGTGTTTATATATGGGTAGAAAAAAATTTATACACAATTAATTAAATTTATATTTACCTATAGGGGAGGGATCATTAAATAAGGGGTAAAATTAATTTATAGAGTTTAATATTTATGGGAATGTTGTGGTGTTAACCTAATAACATTAATAAATGTTTTTATTGATAATATATGATGAATTTCTTCATAAGAATATTTATCCAATATATTTATAAATATACAATATTATTTATTTGAATTTCATGTGACATTATGGAAAATGGTAAGAATTTTAATATTGCTATTAGATTGATCAAAATATTTGTAAATGCTAATTTATTTTACTATTTAATGGATAAAATGATATTATTGTTCAATTTTTTTTCATACATCAATCCCAGTATAGTAGAATTAGAAATATTTAATGATTGATTATTTATAAGACTATTTAATTTTTATTTGATATATGATCATTGATATAGAACTAGTTTTAAGGAGATATTATTGAACAAATGTTTTTTTATGATGTTGAGACATAAGTTAGATTTTTTAGACAACAATAGATATCATTGATATTTATTATATATTTTTTATCAACTTGAATTTTTTTGTTTTTCTAATTTAAAATAAATGAATACTATAAGTGGATGTGATTAATATGATATATTTTTTAATTATATAAATCAAATATAATAACATATAAGATTAGGTTATAAATACTTCTTAATGGTTCTAAGATAATTTATGATTTTTAAAAATTAATATCAATATTTTTGAATAATTCTCAAGGATTATGGATTTCATATTATTGAATATTAAGATTTTTATTTTTCTTCATTGATATTCTTAATTATAATTATGTTCTTTATTAGATGTGGATAAATATAATTTATTTGTATATTTTTGTTTATATATGTTAGAAAATTGAAATCTTTAATGTAAAAAATAAACTTCTCCATCTATTTTTGGTGGACCCTTTTTAGAATAATTTCATTAAATAAACAATAATATGATCTTTAATATTTACTATATATGTATATATAATGTAAAAATTTTGAAATTTAATGTATATGATTTCATTGACTATAAATAATATTATTTTTTGTTTGTGAAAGGTTATTTATTTTTTTTGTAATGTTATAATTATGATAAATTTAAATAAATATTTATGATTTTTACACTTGCATTTTTTGAAACCGTTTACATTGTTTGAGGAGAGAATGCAATATGTATTTTATTATCAATACAGATGTGTGGAAAAATGAAAAACACAAATAATCTTTTTTAAACATTGGATATGTAAGAAAATTTATTTTCAATTATGCATACATAAGGAGTTGAACATAGAAATAAATATTATTTCCTTTGAATTTTACTGGGAGTAATGAAATTTAATTTGAATAATTGTTGAATACGTATTTCAATAAATTCATTGATAATTTATAAGTTTTGAATTATTTTATTATGATGTTGATCAATAATTATTCATATATCACATTGGTACTATGTGAGTCTATTTTTCAAGAATATTGAATCACATAATATATATAATTCAACATTTCAACCATGTATATTTGGATAAGTAAAAATAATTATTTCATATATGATAATATGAAGTAGTTCAATTATTCAGGGGGTTTTCAATTAAAAAACATGTTCCCACCATTATGAAATACATATCACTATGAAATAAGTACAATAATTTTATTCTTGGGTATGGATATTTGAATATTTTTCGAAGAATGTTGTTTGACCCTAGTGACGTGAAATATATATTTAAAATATGAATAATAAGTTAGTTGGAGGATGAAAGGATTTTTAAGGTACATTTGAAGATATTTTATTACTTGAATTATAATTATATTTTAAAATTAAAACAAAATATTTTTTTCATGTGGGAGATATTAAACCATGATCATACATGCATAATGATTGTAAGATTATGTTTTAGTATTCTTTATATGCTATAGTGTTATACATGTCATTTTAGGCCTTTAAAAGTGAGTAATCATATAGATTATTCAATATAGAAATGGACTAAATAAATCAATTCAATATTAAATGTAACTGGTTATGAATACTTGTTACATATAACCCCTTCATGTATGTATTATATTTCGTATTATCCTTAACATTATAAATTCATATTATGTATCTATTTATTTTTTAGGATCAGTTTTATCAATCAAGATACATATATGTCATTAGATTTCACTTATTACCCCTACAAATTTCAAATCCACATAAAGAAACTATTGGATGGTATGATTGTAATGTCTCAAAAATTCCATGTAATTGTTTTTATTAATATGGGATTATATCGATGCTAGACAATCAGACAGAACCATATTTTGAGTCCCGATTAGCTCGGATGATACTATTGAGCTTTTTTAGATCATTTAATTAACTGTGTCATTGATTTTCTTTACTTTTAAATCCATGCCTAGATAAAAAATTTTAGGGAATCATTGAACTCATAACACCAAGAATCTCTTAAAAGGGACCTAACTTCTATTACTGAGGGTCGACTATACTATATAAATTTTTGACATTTTATAAGATAAATATAAATATTTAAAATGTTATTTTATTTTTCATTTCCCAAACGTTGAGCGATGGCACGCCTGAACAGCATTGCATCTATAAGGATACGATGAACCCCATTAATGAGGCTTGTATTTGAGCAGCTTAATGTCTAATCAAATGAATCATAATGATGCGACAACATAGTGAAATAGAAATGCTGCGAAGTGTTTCAATTTTAATTTACCATCAAGGGTGTAGTAACATTATCAATGAACGCCAATGACTTCGAACTCCTGAATCAACGTAGATTGATTACCATAAACAATGATATTCCCTATGATTTGAGTCTATCCCAGGTAGGGTATTAAATTTTTATGATTAAATTGTTTGTTCTTATTTATAAAATAATGAACATGGATCCACCAATGAATAGGTTGATCAACGGGTTGCTTGTTATTGCAATAGGTTATTATTCTATCACATAGATTGCATTCAGATTAGACTGTTGTTTGAAATAAAATCCTACCCTGCCATGTTTTCAAAACCTCTAATACGGAGTGTGCATGGCGACATGAACAAGGACTGGGCCCATCCAACCTTGTGCATTCTTGTGTTCTCTTTGTTGAAGCACATTCTAATTAGAAGCAAAGTGGGTTTGAGGACTTAGAAATGAAGATTGTTTCCCATGGAAGCTGTAGGGATATACAAAACAGGGAACAAAACACTGGAATAGATTTAGTGGTTTTTGTGAGGGTCCACCAGGGAACCTCTACTGGTGATGGAATGTAGAGGACCATGACGAAAATCGTGGGTGGGTGGTGGCAGGCCACGATGGCGCACCGAGGCATCATCTTCGGTGTTGTGGAAGATGTCGCGACATTGCGGCAGGAGCTGCAGGCAGTGGGTTATGTAGCTGGACTACATGGACGCGGCCACTGAGCAATAGTGAACCACTCCCACATGGTCCAATGAGACCACATGCGGCCAGAAATAGGAATAAACAATCCCTTTAGTTGCAAGCCAGACTAGATGGAACTGGTTTTCTGGGCGACCTGGTGGGTTTGACCACTAGCGGAACTGGGATTGGTCTAGCAAGGAACAATGGGTGTGGCTGATAGGCTACATCATCACTAAACCAAACAAGGTTAGGTTGGATCGGTTGAACCATGATAGGTCATGTGTGACACTAAGCTATGTTGGTGGGGTAAGATTGGGCCTAGACATGACCACCCCCCAATTAATAAACACTAATATCATTGAGAACAGACTTCTGATTGATGATCCTTTTTCAGAATTTGAACCCTTGTGATGGGGAAGATTTTTTGGAATACTTTTAAAAGGTCTTCATGTAATTTTAAACGTTACTAATGTCTTGAGAAGATGTTTGTCCTAGAATCAAGCACAAGACGTGTGATAATCTTATAGTTCACTAAGACCCACAGACTGATGAAAAGAAACTCAATGTGGATCAGCTACAAGAGACCCTATGTGGATCAGCTATGATGGCATATTGGTAAGCCACTCTGTGTGTCCCAATTGACAAAAAATGGAGAGGGACTCTCTGTGACATGGTAGATCCATGATTCTAATTAGCAATTAGTACCTCAGTATGATGGCCATGGTGGTAAGCAGCTATGTTTGACCTAGATGTCCAATGTTGGGGAGTGGATCACTTTGACCTAAAATTCCAATTGTAATATTCATTTACGGGTATCCTAGAAATCCTTATTTTTCAGTGTTGAGAATCATTTAATTTCGCTAATATGCTCTAGATTACACAAACATGAGATGATAGTTCATTTTTTATTCATTTTTTACTGTTATTTCCATTGTCTTTATAGAGCCTAATAGTGTATTGTGTTACTCACCCTTGAATGGGATTCTCCTAAATGTATCGTGTCTTGTATAGAAAACTGACACATAGATTAAGGTATTGGTGGCCTTGGACCAAGTGAGGACTAGTGAGATCCGTCAAGTGGGGAATAATTCTACAACTTCTAGAAATAACTTTATACCTACAATCAGGTTAGGTTTTCAGCAGATGACTTGTTACAACACGAGATTTTATGAGAAATACTATTTTTAACTACTTTTATGTCTTGTGTTGTATGCTACACCATGATTAGATTTTACTATACACAATACTATTCTTGGCTAGTGTTACAAACAATTTCAATTGCGTTTTGTGGAAATTATTCTATAAATGATTAAGTACAGATTTTGTTTAATGTATAAATGAAATAAGTATTTATTATGATATAATCAACACCAAATGGATATTTCCCTACACGCATCCCTAACTTGGCTTGCATTACACGCAATCAAGACCTTCTTCGATAGCGTGTGTAGTACGCAATACCGAGTTTCACTAGACGAGATATTATTATAATATTATCATTAACTAGCCATTATGAATATTAATAAGTACTTTTTGAAATTTTATCTTTCAAAATAGACATCATTTTTGGATTCAGAATATCGAAATTACCCTAGGATGAAATTTTTGTATTTTTCTGAAAACATTCAATATTTGATGAATAGTGAAAAAACTAGGTTACTATTTAAAAACCAACTTTTTATTTTATTTAAATTTATTTTAGGTACAAATTGATATATAGTACCAATATATGTTCAATGTAATTCATTGGAGTCATTTTATAATAAATTTAGATATATAAAAATTTTATTGAACTTTTCACCGTCTTTTACCCACCTCCTAGGAGAATTTTCCAATTTACACAAAACATAATTTTACTACTTCTGGGAATGGAATTTCAAAAATTAGAGAGACAGAGTTGATGTTACTATGTAAAATTTTGTTCAATGATATAAAAATAATTTCTGGTTAATAGTATCTTTTTACTTTTATGTAACACAGAAAAAAGTAAATAGGGTAATTAAGGGTGAAAATGATATTACTATTACCCTAACACATTTCCTAATTCTATTGGATAAATTTAATTCTACCAAAAACAAAATTAGGAATAAAATATGACCATTTAGGTCCACATAAATAAGATTAGGTCACTTATTATTATTTTATTTAAAAAAGAGTTAAAATTGTTAGAATCAAAGTTTAATAACTAAAACATTTTTAATATACTGTAATACATAAGATAAATTAGACTATAAATATTAATTAGAAAGATAAAAATATTTCATACATATTGGTATTTTTATTATAATTTTTAGACCTTAAATAATTTAATTTATTTATGACACAATGATGATGTAGTAGTTATCTTATTAATTAAATATTGACATAATTGATGTTATAAATACCCAAATAAATTTATTTATAGACTTTTTATGAATTACACTTATTTTATAAGATAATATGACATGTTAGAATGGATTTAATTAACTTTTTATGAAATAATCAGGCTGTAACGATTTTCACAAAAATTAATTACCAAATAGTGTCAAAATTGACATAAAATAGTTTTTAAAACAAATATTATATTATAAATTGTTATTTTATTCTTAAAAATCTAAGGATCGGCCAACTGACTTAGATAAAGATGTATATATTAATAATAAACTACTTGGGGATCTTATGGCTTGTTATAGTAAGTTCATTAACCATATATTGTAAGGAAACAAGAAGACACACTAAAAGTTAAATTATTTAACTTAGAGTTAAATCTAAATGATAAGGTTAAAATAGTAACCTAAAATTTCCCAAATTTTATTGGATAAGATTGTTTCTACCCATCCCACCTTATATTCAAAATAAATCAATTTGGATCTTTTAAAAACCGAATATGACTTTATAATAAAGTAATATTTTGAGTTTTTCCAAAGGTTCCCCTCTACTCCCTTATAAAAGGGCACCTCCTCCCCCTCTTCCTCACACCACATTGAGCCATAAAGCTTGGCCAAACCATGCCAATTCCACTTCTCCAATTCCCAAGAAACATCCTATAGGTCCTGGTATTCTTAAAAGTCCTACCCTAGTTCCCTAAGAGGAGGTTTAGAAAAGGCGCATCAAAGAAGTGGTAATATCCATTACTGATCCTTTACAATTTATTTCTTCTTCAAATTATTATTCTTTAGTTTCTTCATTATAAAGTAATAACATCAGTATTAATTATATACTGATAAGTTATTATAAATATGAAACAACCCCATTTGACCTTCTATCCATCCTACGGAAAACGAAATCACCGCGCGTGCGTACATACGGAATACCGTCTCCACGCCGTGGTGTAATCTATTCTTCCACCACCACATCACTTGGATGGGTATAATGGTGTAAATAATAATTATATATGGATCATGTAACATCATACTTGTTATGAGATATTATATCATCCACTCCAATTCCATTAAAAATTATGGGAATGATATAATTAATCATGCGTACGTATGGATTACTGTCTCCACGACGTGATGAGATTCAATCTCAATGTTAACCATTAAATAATGATTATAAAGTATATATAATAAATTATAATGGTATATATAACAAAATAATGCTATTTTATTTAATTATATGTTATATACTTAATTCCATTCATGTCAATAAGGAAAGGAAAATAGCGTTAATGCGTACGTATGGCCTACCGTCTCCATGAACAGTGTATTTAATTTCATTTATCTACATATTATATATATATATATATACAGAATATATATGATATATAAATCATGATTTATATTCCGGAAGTAATTAAATCATGATATATGTAATAATAATATCAATAACAACAAGTTCAAACAAGAACGAGAAATAAAACAATTTTACTCAAAACGCTACTTTAACATGGAATTTATAAAAGAACGGGTTATATAAAGTCATGAGTGAACAATATATGATATCATAACGTTGATTATGATTCTTTAATAAGTCAATAACATTATGTAAATCATTATACAAACTGTTTGGATATGTACGAAGCATATCAGACCTAAGTTAAGGTATAACATTGTAATCTCATTTTTATCTGAGATTGCTTATACGTAAGTATTTACTGGGGTTATATTTCTCATCTGTGTCCATAAAATGATTTCATAAAGTGTTTAATATTCTTCCATGTATCTATAAATTCATGTCTACCCCTATATTACTTTTACTTTGTGTTATATAAGGAATATTTCTTTTGTTTACCATACGAGGTACTTTTTGACTTCTCCGGAAAAAGTACAAGAAAAATGTTTTTTAACTTATATAGCATGATAGGATTTTATGATTTTATAATGCCTTAATTTCATGAATTTTTATCTACAATATTTCATGACTATTTTCAACAATATACACCTCTTTTAAAATTTTATGGAATTTTGTGAATATAAAATGATTTGGATGAGGAAAGGATATTTTCCTCAAGAATTTATTTCATGTGTTTATCAAGAATATTTTCCATCGGAGATGAAATTATTAAGTATGTTCATGTTTCAAGTATAATTTCTCTATTATTTACATGGTTTTGATTTTATTATGATTAAATTATATCCATTTGTTTTATATAGATTATGTTATGATGGGACGATGTTTATGAAACCCATTTTATTCTTTGGGATATGATGAATGATTTATGTTTATATTGTAGCACAAGTAAGAATGATTTCATTATGAGATGGGTGGGACATATAACTCCCTCCAATGAACTAGGTAAAGATTTTATATCTCATCATATAGACATGGCTGGAACAGTATGTTAATCTGGTTTAGTGATACAGGACTAAAACGAGGAGTGAACTCGATTCAGAAAGGGATTTTGTCCACTAATATGGTCTTGACAGCAATGCCTTGGCTACTATGGAAATCATTACATGTGTTTAATGGATGCCAAAATTACATGTTTTATTTTCAAGTCTATTTTATCATGATTAAGGTTCCATTATTATATATTCATTACAAACTTCAATGATTTATTTCTTTGCTCAGGATTTTGTTGTTTAGATTTTATGTTCATTTTTTTCATTCAAATGTTTATGGATTGCTTTGTGTCCTCTATGTTTACCCTTACTGAGCATTTGAGCTCACCCTTTATATGTTTTCTTTTCCCTAGGATATAAAGAAAATTGATTAGGTAATAAAACAAAGGGGAAGATCTTTTTGGGAGGTGTTGAAGAACATTCACAACGATTAGAATATTTTGTTCTGAGTTTACAAAGACACTAAACCATTACGATCCGTGAGTGTTGGTTTTTGTTATGTATTATGTATTATGAAAAAGTAATGTAATTTCCATGTACGTCAAGATTTGGGTCTCTACAGTTGGTATCAGAGGAAAGGTTTAGTCATCTTTTGGACACTAGGATGCGAGAACTTTAGTGAGATCCCTAGTGATATTTCTAAGGTATGTCTACGGATGTCTATAAGGTTAAGTATAAGTATATGTTATAGTACTAGAGTTATGGTAATGATATTAGATTTAAAACTAGGATGTTAGATATGGAAGGTAATCCCCCTTTAATATGTTGTTTTCCCGGTCATGATGTTTGACTCACGCTACTCATTTTAGGTTTTAGACAATGGCTTGAACTCGAAGGAACCGTGTTGATCAATGTAATGTACGATGCAATGACTTTACTCCTGAACAATCCAATTTTATGGGAGATGGAGTTCACGGTCTTATTTGTATACTTACACAAGATATGAATCATTCTGTACATACAAATGAGCAGAGAAAGGAGCAACATTCTGTTGAATCTTCCATGAGGCAGCATCCACCATCATTCAGCGGCTCTTCTGATCCATTAGTGGTTGAACAATAGATCAATACCACTGAAAAGATCAATTTAGTTAGGAAATGTTGTGAGCATGATAAAATCATCTTAGTAGTATATCTTTTGGAAGGTGATATTGATCAATGGTGTAATCTTATCAAGAATACGAGGACCCAAGTTGAAAGTGAAACTATGGAATGGGATGAGTTCAAGAACTTATTTTTCAATAATTACATCCCTCTTATTCTTAGAACAATGATGGAAAAGGAGTTACATGAGCTTAAAGAAAAGGATAATTAATATGTTGGTATATACGAGGTGAATTTTACAAGGATTGAAAGGTATGGGTCTGGATTTTTCATTCAACCAGAATGTAAAGGTGATCAATACATCAGTGCATTAAAAACAAGTCCTCGAAGAGCATTAGCTATAATAGACTTCAGTAGCTATGAAGAAATTGTGCATTGTGCTATCTAGGTAGAAATGGAAGTTGGTGTTATGCATCTATATCATGGTTTTGACAAGAAACGAAAGATTTAGTTCAAGGAAAAATCTCAGAACAATGTTGAAAAGAAGGTGAATGTTTCATTATGCTAAATGTGTGGAAAGAATCATGGTGGAGACTGTCTAAAAGGTAGTATAAAATTTTTCTACTGTGGAAGAGAAGGTCATCGAGCAGCTGAGTGCTGAAGTAGTGGGAAAAGTGTTTCAAATGACGTGAATAGAGAAAAGTCTTCAGAGAATGCTCCACCAATAGTTCAATTCTTCAAGTGCATGGAAATGGGGCATTATTCTAATCAATGCCCTAATCCAACGATTAATGATGATCGATGTGAGAAACCTCATAATGCAAAGGACAAATGGATGTCACATGCAATCATTATTTGAGATGTTGAATATGAATATGATGTTGTCGAATGATTAATTGTTTATGTAATGGGATTTCAAAATAGTATAATGGAATCACATTTATAGTATTGTGGAATATTATAATATCTACGTAGTGGTTTTCAATAATTGTATGGTACCGGTAACCCTGAAAAGTGATTGAAATATTTTTGGAAAGCAGTTTATATTCATATAATGAAGGGATAAGAAGAAAATAATATGTTTTATAGTATTCATGATCTCATGAATGATATAAGGACAAAGTGATGTCATGTTTTGAGTATATAGGAATTTTGGGATGTGGAATGTGTTAACATTTGACAGCATATGGTTCAATTGTAACTCATGTTTCTAGAGAATACATGACTAAGGTATTCACATGCGATTAACACATTCTTGTTATAATACCTTTATCGTAATCATATTCTTTATTATATGAGATTGTAAAAAAAGTATTTTGGATTAGTCTTATGGTTGGAATAGATTGAGTGGACATAAAATAGTATTGATTAAGTCTAGAACTTTTTCTATAATTATATAATTGTATAGTTTTAAGAAAAGGGACATCCTACAGAACAAGAGACAACCTGTCACATTAGACATGGGTATGGTAATCGAACCCACTACCGAATTCCGATGGGCCTTCATTTTCTTAAACTGGCCTACATAAAGTCTCTTGTTACTAGAAAATAGTTTTATTTTATTAAGCGGTATGATAGATGAAGTATAAGATCATTTTTGAAACGATAGACAATAGATGGAATTATGTATATGACTATTGCCAACCTTTTGTTTGAGACAGATGGAATGACCCATCATTCTATCACATGATCTGCTAACACTTCATGATTGAAAAATTTGACATCATTTATTTAAGAGATGATGTGGAAATTGTTCAAGGCACGAACAATGGTGAGATTATATCGAAATAAAGTAAGTATTACAATTAATTCAAATTCTTCAACATTAGGGAAATGATCTTCAAAACCAAAAATTTTGTCCTTGTGCCCTCATATCCGATGAATCAGATAGAACCTTAAATCATAAAAAATTTATGACTTAGTGATTGTTGGATTTTTCATAGCCATGTTCACTACCACTCTCCATCAGAACATGATGGTTAGATTTCTCTTCCAGATCCATATTTTTCTCTTATGTTCTCCTATGTGGAATCCTCGTGATGATTTAATCTGGGTAACTGTTAGATTTCTAACTTTTCTTTTTAAAATGATTTTTTAGTATTCCTTTTTACGATGTGGTTTTCTATGAAAGAAACTTTCAAGTAGTAAACCATTTAAAACCCCGATGAATTTTGAGGGAGAAATTAATTTTACATGGGGTAGAATGTAACAGCTCAAGATTTTATGATAAATATTATTTTTAAGTACTTTAATGTCTTCTGTTGTACGCTACACCAAGATTATCTTGTACTATACACAACACTATTCATGGCTAGAGTTACACACAATTTAAATTTCATTTTGTGGAAATTATTCTACGTGACATTAAGTATAGATTTTGTTTAATGTATAAATGAAATAAGTTTTGATTATGTTATACGCAACACCAAACAGATATTTCATTACACGTAGCCCTGACTTGGCTTGCATTACACTCAATCAAGACCTTTTTCTACAGCGTGTGTAGTACGCAATACCAAGGTTCATCTTTGTGACTCAGGACTTATAGTTACAATTAATCAGAAAGGGTGAACACTCAAGGGAAAGACATGCAATTCACTTATGAAGGGATGCAGAAAAGAAGGCAACTTGTATCAGGTTGGTAGTGAAGAAAATGTCCGTTACATTATTGTTGAAGAAGAAAATAATTTGTGGCATCGAAGACTGGAACACATCAATCCACAAGACATGGAGAAAATATCAAAATTGAGAATTTTTATAGACATTCCCAACCTGAAGCGTGATCATGAAACAAATTGTGATGCTTTCATTTGTGGGAAGCTGGTCTTCAGTTCATATCGTCCAAAGAAGAAAAGGGCATCTCACCTTCTTGATTTGGTTCATACTGATGTTTGTGGGCCGATTAATGTTTTTGGAACTCACGGAGAAAGGTTCTTTGTCCTTTTCATAGATGATTACAATAGAATGGCATGTGTGATGGTCATTCATAGGAAAAAACAAGTCCTTGACTTCATGAAAACTTATCGGTGAATCACTGAGAATGATAATGGACGAATAATCAAAGTGTTACAATCTGAAAATGGAGGAGAATACACATCCATTGAAATTAAAAATTATCTAGAGAAGCATGGGATACAGAATGAGGTAGATGTTTTGAGATCTCCACAACAAAATGGAGTTTTTGAACATAGGAATCGACAGGTGAACAACATGGCACGAACTATGCTGATTGAGAGTTGTATTCCATGACATTACTGGGAAGAGGCTGTTCAAGAAGCAGTATACATTCAGAATCAAACAGGACTTTATATGGGTGAGACAAAGACACTATATGAATTTTGGAATGTATGGAAGCCTTCTTTAAAATACTTTCGTGTCTTTGGAAGTAAATTATTTATTAGGAACAAATATGGAAATCAAGGGAAATATGGCGACAATGCAGATGAAGGAATTTTCCTCGGTTTCTCAATGAGAAGAAAAGCCTGTAAATTTTTCCACATGTGTTTAGGAAGGATTTTAGAAATTAGTGATGTTACGATAATTGAAGAGAAAAACACAAATTCATCATGTACATCATATGCTGATGTGATAGAAAGTCAGGAAGAAAGTGACCGTGAAGGAAATACAAATGATGAAATAGAGGACGTTGTACAAGGAAACCAATAGTCCCATCATGATGTTGACTCAGAAGATGAATCTGATGAAGAAACTCTGGCTGAAGAGAATGCAAATGAACCTCGTAGGAGAAATCGAAGACCTGAGATTGACCCATCCAACATAATTGGGGACAGGAGTGCACCCACTCAAACAAGAAGGTTGAGGAATAACACGCAATCTGAATTTCTGTCAGTTGTAGAGCCATCCTCATTTGAAGAAGATACAAATGACGAATCTTGGGTGAAAGCCATGAATTATTAATTAGACCAGATTGACAAGAATCAGACATGGGATCTTGTCTAGAGACCCGAAGGTCACAATGTAATTGGTACCAAATGTATATTTAAAAATATATTTGATGAGCATGAAATTGTCATTAGAAACAAGGCATGACCGGTATGCAATGGATACTCCCAGATTTAAGGCATTGATATTAAAGAAACCTTTGCCCCAGTTGCTATACTGGAGTCAATAAAGGTTTTCATTGACATGGAACTCCAAAGAGGATATAAATAGTATCAAATGGATGTCAAGACAGCATTCTTGAATGGAGTACTCAAAGAGGAAGTCTACATCGAACAACCAGTGGGTTTTTTTCTAGGTACTGATGAAACCAAGGTCTGCAAACTGATGAATGCTATATATGGTTTGAAGAAGGAACCACGGGCATGGTCCTCATGGATGGATTTGTATCTTAAGAAGATAGATTTCAAAAGAGGAGTATAGATCACAATATCTATGTGAAGAATTCTCCAAAAGAGCAATTCATGGTTCTAGTCTATGTTGATGATATAATATTTGGTGGCAGCAGACAGAAATTAGTGGACGAATTTTCCAATCACATTAAATTAGAATTTGAAATGTCTATGATTGGGGAGCTCACATATTTCATCGGGCATCAAGTGATTCAAAAGAAGGAATATACATTCATTTCTCAAGAAAAGTATGTAAGAGAGATATTGAAGAAGTTTAATATGCATGACTCCAATCCAATGTCAACTCCGATTGCAGTTGGAACTAAACATGGAAAGCATGAGGATGGGACCTATGTAGATCCCACCTTGTATAGAAGGATCATTCGGATCCTACTGTACCAGAATGCGACACGGCCAGATATTGCCTTTGCCACATGTATTATGGACAGAATTTAGATTAATCCTAAGGAAGAACATATGGTAGCAGTAAAAAGAATCATGAGGTACATTCAATGTACACATAAATTCGGGATAATTTTTGCTGCAGGTAGGGATAGTGAATTATCAGCATTTTCTGATGCTGATTGGGCTGGTGATGTTGTATACAGAATGTCCACTAGTGGTGGATCCTTATATATTGGCCTGAAATGTGTTGGCTGGTTGAGAAAGAAACAACAATGTACTTCTCTTAGTACTGTTGAAGCTGAGTATATCTCTGCCACAAATGCATTCACTCAACTTCTTTGGATAAAGAAGCAACTAACAGATATTTATGATAAGGTGCAGCAACCAACAGTGATTTACTATGATAATAAAAGCTCAATTGATCTAACGAAGAATATGGTTCTGCATTCTCATAATAAAAATTTTGAAATTCGGTATCATTTTATCAAAGAAAATGTTGAATAAGGCGTGATTAGAATGGACCATGTTGGAACTAATGAGCCTGTGGCTAATATCCTGACCAAGCCACTGTCAACGGCTATGTTTGATAATAATTTGTTGAACCTCAGTGTTCAGCCACCTCGCAGTGCTTAATAAGGTTATGGAAATCCCCTCTCCCCATTTGTTATAACCGTTTTTATCTGTTTATGGAAGTGATGTAGGTTCATGGGGGAGATACGATCCAGGGGGAGTATGGTTTGAGCTGAACATTGAACAACTTATCGGTCTTAGGATTTATTGTCAATGGGGGAGAAAGGAATAAATTCAAGGCAAGTCATGCGTCTATGATGAGAAGTATGAGAAGGAAAACATTGAACGTCATGGTCAATTACAAAACACTGGAACCCAATTCAAGCTTCCTCTCTTTTTTTCTACATCTGGCACTGCTCACGTTGACTTAGAGTTTTGGCTGAGTTGATTCTTGCATTTTTGGTTTTCACATGGATGGAGATCTACTGAATTTATTTTTTGTTTTCCAACAAAACCAAAGGGGGAGATTGTTGGAACCATGGTATTCTAAGCATGATTTGGCATTTTTGTGTGTGTTTGTTGTCAATCCTCAGTGGAAGTTCAGAATGTTTACCAGTAAAGAGATCATACCATTCATGCTTGTGAAAATGGCAAAGGGATAAGGGTCGTGCATGTTTTGTGCTGGTCGCGCAAGTGTCCTGCTCACCGTGAAGAGACTTGGGTGCCGATGCCTAGGAGGACTGGAATCTTGCGTGTCTATTGTTTTTCAAGATTATAACATCAAAATATGGAAATGGAATAAAGGTCTCACTAGTATTTGTGTGGTCGTGCAAGTGAGTAGCGTGACAGAGGCTAGGGAGGATGAGATGCGCGCTGGAACCTGAACGATGAGAGAAGACGTACGCGCCATCGTGAAGGGGGTACAGTTTGCTTATAAGTACTGGACCACCCCTCCTCATTTCTAACGGAGTTAAAGGCTTAGAGATTTTTTGAGATCTCATCGCACAAGTAGTGGAGTCGTGCAAGTGGTTCTTGGGGTGAGCAAGTAGAGGTTGCGCGCTGATTGTTGGTTGCGCGAACAAGGAAGTTGGGGAGTTAAAGGCGCTACATCATGCATGTTTGGAGGTGAAAGATGTAGTGTCGCGTAATCTGTTTGGTGTCACCTACGTGCCGAATTTGTACCACGCAAGTGACTTGTGTGCCAGGATTGAAACTTGCATGTCGGGCTTGGAGAAGCGCGCCAGTGTTGTTAAAGTACATCTGTCCTCTTGAAGCTGCACAAAAGCTGGAAGATTGCCTACTACCCTCAGCGCAAATTGATATTCATCTTTTTTTGAGAATTGGACTTCAATAGAGCATCTACATACAACAGAGGGTTCATTCTTATGACATGATGAAGAGACCTTCACATCTATAAACTAAATGTGACTTCACCAAGGGAAGTGAGCCAGGGGGAGTCAACAGGAGTGACCCGAGGGAAGTAGTGAGCTATCCCTGAACCTTTGTAAAGGCAGTGAGCCTGGGATAGGGTGTCTGTGCCCAAACCCTCATAATCCACAACTAGTGAAGATTAGTGGAATTGTTTATGACTGAAAACTTGTCGGCGTATGCTCCTTGGATGTATCCATTAGTGGTGAACAAAGTAAAAAGTGTTGTGTCTTCTCTGTGCATGTGAATGTTTTTTTTCTAATCATATTCATCATACATGTTCAAAAAGTTCCTACCAATGTGGGAACAAGATCCATCACATTAAATGAAAAATTTTGTCACCCTGATTCACCCCTCCCATCTCAGGGTGTCCCGAGGTCCTTCATCAAACTGTTCGTAGCGAGACATAATATGTTGGGTGCTTCACGAGTAATACCACATTAATATATAATGCTAGAATGGATTTTTCACTTCTGTTTCAAAATGGAAGTAGATATCTCAGGCCCTTTAATGAAATTGATATAGCCTATGTAAATCTATTTCCATGGTGAAGAATGGTAAATTTCAATTTTGGAAGGTCAAAAAGATAATAATTAGACACATAGTTTGATGGCACTAGCATGTAACCCACTTAATTCAAGATATCAATCCAAAGGGATAAGATTACATGATAAGATTTTGTAAGAGGTGAAACATCATTGCAGCATTAACTTCATTCACTATAGGTATTTTGGCATGTTTCTAGATGATATCCTTGGACAATAGGCAGACTCCTCATAATGCCATTTAGAAAGTGGCCTAGAGGGTCACACATTGTGTTTCTAGGAATCTTAGTTTAATATTAATTTAACGATTTGAAAAAATATTATTATATATGGTGGTTTAATAATAATTCAAGGATTCTTGATCACATTTATTTAGATAGTAGTTATTCAAGTGAATATATTTTGGGAGAAATAATACATTTATTAGATATTAATTTAGTGAAATTTATTTACGAAATTAATAGAAATTATTCAAGGACAAATAAATGTTGTGTCAGAAATAAAGAGAATGAAAAAAATGTACACAATGTGTATATTAATATACGTGTCATGTATTTTTTCTGGGAATTGATCAGAATTATTAATATTTATTTAATTAAATAATATTAGGTTTAATTTTATAGGAACATTTCATGTAATAATAATACACAACTATTATTGTTAGACATGAGGTATTACTAAGAATAAAATAAAAAGTATAATTTATTTAGTGTAATTAATTCATTTTGTTATTCTACGTAATTAAGAATCCCAATTATATAATTTTAATTAGCCTAGACAATTTGTGGGGTTTTGTAAAATGAATATAGAGAATTCACTCAATACAAGAGAGAATTATATTCTTCTATGAACTCTCTCATGCTACGAGAGTGATATCCTCCCCCACCAGATCATGGAGATCAAAGACAGACAATAAATGAGAATTCTACTCCTTGCTAGCACCGATATATCTCTTTGGTGATGTCTACAGGTATGTGGAGCATGTGAGGATCACCACTAGAGTAATCCTACAAATGAATTCTATGATGAAATGATGGATTCCATCAGATCATGATTGGAAACATCAACTGAGAGTTAATTACATCAATGTAATTCGTCTCTTTTAATTAAATTAATTTAACAAACATATGACGGTCTTATCTATGGTTCTGGGACTCCCTTACGTTTCTTTAGTAATTTTTTATATTCCATAAATATTCCATTTTATTATTTGTACAGATTATGGGATGATCATTTATAATGTAAAAATCAATGTTACGAAAACCCACCAACATGTTTCCGCTACACCCTGTACCTATAGGGATTACAGAGCAGAGGGATTTTGTAGGAAGCCCGACTATTCTTCACATGCATCGACATCAATAAATGGATCATGATAGCCTGAACCAATGCACAAACATCCAATATATGGTCGGGGACCCACTATGTCAAGAGAAGAGGTTCAAGAGAGGTGGTCCACGGGCGGCAGACCTGGTAGGAGAGCAGGCCGAGAAGCAGGTGGTGGGCAATGGTTTGAGTTACTATCTCAATAACCCCAATGGGGTCCTCCATGACCTCATGGAGTAGGTGGAAAAGGGTTAATATTAGCATTAGGCAGTGGTTTCCTAGGACCATGATGCTCCAGAGATGATCATAGGTACGATCTATGTCTTCTACAACATAGATGTAGTTCTTATAGACACAGGATCAAGTCACTCATTCCTTGCCCCAAACCTCATTCAAGGATTGGAATTTTGGTGGGGTAATTTCCTCAATCCTTATGATTAGAGAATCTCATTGAATGGGGGGAGGATTAAATGATTACACACTTGTGTCAGTAGTGTGATTATACTATTGGAGGTGAGAGCGTCAATTTGGATCTTCTTTTAGTGGAGTCATGGTCTTACGATGACACTTTGGTATTAAGTGGTTATCCACTATTCATTATCAAATCCACTATATTATCAATTGAGTGTGGTGTGTCTGTGATGTTGGGACCATATTTTACTTCACTGAAGAGAAGGGAACTCATGTATCCTGAACAAACATTCTCATAAATGGGTGAATCTGATCATTCATGACATGGATTGCCCCACAATTAGTGTGGTTGATGAGTGGCTTCTTGAGATTTCTTGTAGTGGTGGAACAGTATGAAGATGTCATTCCAAAGGATGTTATGGTACTACCTCCTCATATGGAGGTATACTTCTGTCATTATTTTTACCTTGTGATGGCACTAATATCAAAAATGGCTTATCAGATAGATCTTGTGCAACTTCATGAGTTGCGGTTATAACAGTAGGACTTACATGATATGGGATTTTTGTGGCCGAACATTTAAGCATTGGAAGCCATAGTGTTGATTTCCATGGTGGGAAAAAAAGCATGAGGCTATGCATTCATGATTTATTCCTAAACCAGTGGCTGTGAAGAATAAATATACACTGCTAAATAATGAAGACATCATGGACTAGCTAATGGATGTGTGGAGGTTCTCAAAGATATACCTCAAATCATGATATAATCATCTTCATATACGAGTTGAAAATATATCAATCATGTCCTTCACATGCTGGTATGGACACTACATGTTCATGGTGATGCTTTTTGGAATGAAAATTTCCCCAAAAGGGTTCATGGGGATCATGAATAGGTTCTTAAAGCATTACCTCAATCATTTTGTTATGGTATAAATTTAGGACATCTTCTTGTACTAGGCATCTAAAGATAAGCACGTTGCACACCTGTGGATAGACCTATATGCACTCTAAGATCACCAGTTTTAAAGGATTATCATAATGATTAATTATTAGGTTTGGGAGGTCTATTTATGCGATACATCATCTCAGGGGATAGATTATTAGTTACTCTATAAAAGATATATGTTTTCCTTTCGTAGGAGCCAACCAGGAGAATGATTGTCGCGTGAAGTTTGATTGGTTTAGCTGGAAACTAATAGATGATCACTCCCAACATTTCCAGAGTAGCATCACCCATTATTTCATTTAAATGGGATGGATATATGTTAATTTGTATATAGAAGTACCAGTAGTGTTTCCATGAGCTATGAAAGAGATTGAGGAGTACCCCACATCTTGAGACAATAATAGAATAGAATTAGGTATGTAATTTTCTATGATGCATCTGGGACAGTACTGGGTAGTTTCCTGATGTAGGAGTGAGATGTGATCCCCTATGTTCATGGTAGTTGAGTCAGCATGAGAGGAACTACACAATAGATGACCTAGATGTAGAAGAAGTGGTCTTTTATCAGATTTTATGGTGGCAGTACTTTATGGGTGAACTATTTACCATCTACTCTGACCACAAGATTCTTGGTTATATATTCTCCCAAAGGGACTCAAACATGACATAACAACGATGTTTGGAGTTTCTACAAGACTATTTATTCATGATATTATATACTCATTGGAAGGGTAACTTGGTGGTAGACGCTCCCAGTAGGGGATCTAGTTTATATCTGCTGAGTGAGGTGACAGAGTGGCTTTCCATGATCCTAATGTACCTCGTATATTTTGATAGAGAATCTTATCTTCAGTAGAATAATGTCACTCACACACTCTTAAAATGAGTTAGGGGGGAATATCTTTTGGATGTAGGTTGAGAGTCCCAATGTTCTCTATTATCCTAAGGAAAGGCATCTTATATATTTTATAATGGTGGGTATAAAATCATCTATTTTATAGGGTGTATAGTCATACATGGGGAATTACAAGATGCTATTTTGATGGAATTCCATACCTACCACATAGAGGTACATCCTAGAGTGGATAATATTTACTAGGATCTCCAACAACAGTACTGGTGTCCCGGGATGAAGAATGTAGTGGGTCAGATTGTTTCATGGTGCCTCACTTGTCAGCATGTGAGGGTTGAGTATCATGATCCTACATTCTTCGCACAACCAATTGATGTACCAGAGTGGAAGTGGGATGGTATCTCCATTTACTTCATTAAGATATTATCATTCATGTCCAAGGGCCAAGATACTATTTGGGTGATTGTTGACCAACTCACCATCATGGATTACCCCTACTATTTCGAGATCATGTATTAGTATAGGGATTTGGACACCTCTCTATCATTGAGATAGTGATTATTTATGGGTTCCTCTCGATGAATGTCTCAAACCATGATTCTTGTTTCACATTCCGAATGAGGAAGGGATTAAAGGAGGTGTACAAGAATAACCTATGGATGAGAATAGATTTCCACACAAAAAATAATCATCAGATTGAGAAGACCATACAGACCATTAAAGACATGCCTCATGCTTGAATCCTTGATTTTGGAAGTAGTTGGGAGGAACACCTTCCAATAGTGGATTTTTCATACAACAAGAGACATAAATTCACCATTGGCATGGAACAATTTGAGGCATTTTTCTGGCAGATTTTTATATCACCTCAATTTTGGAAAGACCCATAGGGGTCAGCAATCATGGGTCCTGGTTTTTTAAGAGCTACACCTAAGAAAGAGGAGATCATATTGGAGTGAATGATGACTAAATAGATTATGCATAAATATTATACTGAGAAGAGACAGAGGCCCATGTAGTTCATGGAGGGAGTCCATGTTTTCCATCAGGTCTCACCCTGATTGAAATTGTAGAGATTTGGCATGGGAGACAAGATATCGCTTAGCTTCATCAAACTATTCCAGATTCTGAGCATATTTGGCTAGTTGGTGTATCTATTATCTCTCCACCAATCAATGCATTGGGTGAATTATGTTTTCCACTTATTGTAGTTGAGGAGGTATGTGCATGATCCATTAAACATCATTGACTCTGAGTGAGATACAAATTAATGATGTGGCCACGTTTTTAGAGTTTTCAGTAGAGATAGTGGATCGATATGACATGGTCCTTTGTGGATGTCGATTCCTTAGGTTAGTGTTTGGTGGCACAATGAGAATCTCCAGGAGAGCACATGTGAATGGTAGGATCAGATTCCTGGTCAGTACCCCCATTTATTTATTTATAATTTTTTGAGTAATGATGACGTGAAGACCTAATGGTGGGGATAATGTAATTTCCTATAAATTCAATGTAATTTTTTTTATATGCGATTATTTAATGACTAGACTCTTTCAAAAAAACTGATTCTAAGGCCCAGTGAGCCCAGAATATCATTCTGAGCCTTTTTAGTTCATTGAAATAAACATGGAAATGTGAGGTTTAATGACATTTAAACTAGAGCTCAGATCGAAATTCTGAGTGAACATGTGAAATCATTACTTAGGAAATCACATAAAAGGGACTTAACATCGTCTGATGAGGTTCAATAGAAAAATAAAATTTTCATACATTTTTAAAGTGAAATATAATAAATCAAAAAGTTTTTTTATTTTAATTTTCCTCAACATTGATTGGTGTCACTCCAGCACTGTCTGATAGTGATGAGTAGGAAACAAACCCCATTAATGAGGATCTTATGTGTGTATACTAATGACTAATTAAATAATGCATAATGACCCAATAAGGCAACATAACAAAAATGAATTGAAATGTTTCACATTTAATGGATTAATAGTGTTGTTGAAATATTGAAAAAAATGAGTAATACCAGTAATGAATCGATGGTAATGAATGTTATCTAAGAAATGATAGTGAATCTCTATCGACATTAACACACCTCAATGAATGGTGCCGATGAGAGACGAACACCAAGGACATAAAACTGTTGAATCCTTATAGAACATTCACCATCAACCATATGCATCCCTCAGATGTGAGTCAATCGGAGGTAGGGGTTTAAATTTTAAGATTAAATTCCCCATTCTCTTTTCTAAAACAACAGACATGGATCAATCCATGAACCAGTTTATCCGCAAGTCACTCATTCTTGTGGGGGGATATTATTCTATCTTTGTTATTGCATCTCTGATGGACTTTTGTTTGAATCACATTCCTCTTATCCCATGTTTTCAATACCTCTAATGTAGAGTGCGCGGGCATAAACGAGCAAGGCCCTAACCCATCTACCTTTGTGTATTCTTGTGCTTACTTCGTGGATGCATATTTGAAATTGGGGAAAGGATGTTTTATGGCATTAACATGAAATGTGGACTCGCATGGAAGCCAACGGAACAGATAAAATCATGAACACACATCGATATAGGAGCTAGTTGTCTGTGGGTGGCTCCACCATCACACTAGTGGCAGCACTGGTGACCAGAGGTGGTGGTACATGGTGGTGTCCAATGTCTGGTGTTGGTGCACCAAGATGGCTTGCTGAAAAGGTACCTAATGTCGCCTTGGGTTGTGGAGTTGTGGTGGGAGATATTGGTAGTGATGCAGCAGCTGGCGAATCAGGAATCTCCCATTTGGCTGCGGCAACCACTAGCACACAGTTCAGCAGGACCACATGTGGGAAAAAAGCACAGTCAGGATACATAGCTATAGATCTCACCAACTGGAGGTCCTACTTGGCATTCAAGATTGAGATGATAGGCTTGCCTGGTGGGCTAGGCCAGCAGGGTAGGAACTCGGCCATTGTGTGGACTGGGCTGGGTTAATACTACCCATGATTTGTTAATCTGGATTAATATTTTAGGCCTTGCAAATGGAATAACATCAATCTACTGGGTGTCCTAGGCTAGGAACAGACTGACTCTCAAATTTTGGGATGGACTGAATGGAATCATGTCATTGGAAGACCTGGTATGTTGTACCATAAGCTGACCAGGTCAGTGTAAAAATGCCCAATGCGTTTTTCCCTAGTGGCTAGGCTAGACATGGTCATCCTCGGCCTGAACCGTGTTGGATTAGATCCGTCTAACTAGGTCGGGGCATGTGGGGCACTCAAGAAATGTAGGTTTGACCAGGCTGAGACCTGACCACCCCCCGATTACAAAAATCCTAATATCATTCAGACTGAGCATCTAATAGACCTGATTTTTAAGGAATTGGACCCCTTTTGATGCGAAATTTAGTTTTTGGAAAACCCAAAAATGCTTTTCATGGAAGTTGAAATGTTACTAATTTAATGAGTATACTTTTATCCCAAAATCAAGTAAACTATGTGCAGTAATTCTATAGTTGACTGAGACCTTATAACTTTAGACTTGTGACCCTCTATGAAATTGCAACAAGAGTCCCTATATGAATCGGATACAATGGCCTAGTGGTATGTGGCTCTATATGATCCGGTAGGCCCATTGTGGGGAGCAGCTCTATGTGACCCAAAAGAACCATGATACTCATCATGGATGTGTATCTCAGTACAATGTTCAAGGTGGGAAGCAACTCCTTATGTCTTAGTAGACGCACCAGGTAGAGTAACACCATGTGACCCAGTATACCCACATTACAAATCATTGATGAGTACCCCATAAGTCCAAGGTCCTCCATGTTGTGACTGATGGTATTACTTTATATACACTAGATTATACCTACGTGATATCACAGTCCAATATTTATTCATTTCATCGTTGACTATCATTTGTGTTTCGCGATCCCTACAGATTATTTTGTAACACAACACTATAGAGGTTTCCCCTGCACGTGTCGTTTCATGTGCATATAACCAACACCTAAACGGAGGGCATGGTGCCCTACAACTAGGTGGGTCCTAATGAGATCATGCAGGCGAGGAGTACTTTTATAGCTTTTAGTATCTAGTCTACACATACCAACAGGTTGGGTTTTCAGTGGAAGACTTTCCCGTGATCCTAATAATTTCCTTTTTCTGGTTTATCTGTAATTGGGTATTTATTATGCCACATTTGACTAAGAAATTGTACCTTTACTTGGTAGTTGATTAGCTGCATTTATGTTTAAATTCATATTTTCATGGATTTGTTTGTGTGTGAGTGCATACTGGTACTTACAAAATTCCATCCCACATGAATTTTGAGCCATCAACACTAATTGCCAACCAAAATCAAACAGGAGGCTGTCTTGGGGATGTCACATGATGGGCCCCATGGGACATGTCCTGACCATGATATTGGAGGAATTTTGATCATTCTAAGGATTATCCATTAATTTTTTAGAGATTTTCCATATTAATAGTACTATAATTCAATTTTTTGTGATTTTTTGTGATTAAAATATATAAAACATCTTAATATAATGATTGTTTTTGTTTTATTATACATGATACATAAAATGGAATTTATATAATATAATACCCTACCTCTCAATAATTTATATCACAATGATTTTGAGGGTCTATTTTAATATAATTTTTTAGACACCCTTCACTGTGGTATGATTATATTATTCTTTTATCACAATCATCCATAATGTGTAAATCTTTATTTTATTCATTGATATTAAATGAATTATAAAAATTCCATCATCACAATTTAAATCCATCATTATTCAATTGGTCATATGGAATATTTCTTCCCAATTTTATTGTTAAAAATCAATGTTATGATGAATGATATCCACAAATATTTTATATTATAGTAAATCACCATTAAAAATCATGAAATTATACATAAATATATATATATATATATATTCCATGAAGGTCCATAAGTTTAGATATACATTGAAATGAGATAATTTATTTGAATAATATTTTAAATATCCATATGGGTTATTAATTATGACGAGGTAATTACCAACATAATTTACTACTATTTGGTTTTACCTTAGAAATTGGTATAAGAATCATTATAATCAATTAATGACAAACCATTCAGTCATTGGATTAAGAATGAAGGGGTACATAATTATTGTAGTTTTTAACATTCTTTATTATAAATATTATTTCATAATATAAGGTTACTCATTTAGAAAAAATTTTTCCATCAATCTTTATCACATTCATGACACATTTTAATTGAAAAATATGGATTTCAAAAAAAATTATAGCATATATATTTATTATAATAATAAAAATTAAATTGATTTGGAGTATTTTTGTATGCATTATCTCATACATTGGAAATATAGGTCTAATTTTATTGTTAATTTCATGATTTGATTCCTTATTCTGAAAACAACATGAATATATAACAATTTGTTGACAATCAATTTATTTTTGAAAGAACACTGGGATATTGTTTGTACATCCTATTGGTTTAAAATATTAAAATATTTACTCAATATATTAATTTAAATCTTCACTAATTCATTCACTTTATTTTTATTTTTCTATAAATATGTATACCCTTCAATTAAAGGTATTTATTTCTATTCAAGACAAAATGTATTATTAAATAAATTGATTAATTATTTTTTATAGTTCCTTGTAATGAATTCTATAGAAATATAAAAAATCAAATATTTTTTAACATTAATATTATTACATTTCACCTTTTAATCGATGATTTCATCATTTAGTTGTATCATGTGGAAATCCAGTTATTCGTTAAAATAGATGATATGAATATTATAAAATTTATAAAATATAAAATAACACTCCTACAATTATGTTATATATATTTACCTAGTAGATATCAATAAATATATTATCATAATTTTTTTTAAATTACCTAATATTGGATTACTTAAATTATAGCATTCCACAAGTGAAGGAATTATCTCCCATGGATAATAAAAACACAACCATATTCTACCACTAATGGGTTAATTATAAAATATGAAAGAGTAATTATTCCACAATTATAATAAAATCATCAAAATACATTGAGTGTATCATTGAATGAATATTGAGGTTATTTTCATCAGATTCCAGTTTTTCACATCTAATACCTACATCTGAAACACTCTAAGGGGAATTAAATTGGCCCATCCTACCATATAAGAATATTCTTTCCCAAAAATTAACATTATATAATAAGAAAAAATGACATAAAGTATAGATAATTATATTTTAGCAACTTTTTTTTAGTTTTACAACAATTATACCTTCATTAATAAATGATAAAGAACCGATTTATGAAATTATTATTATATGAAAATATCTGAATCAATATTTTTATATACAATATAATTTGATCAATTTATTAATTCAATGAATTGTACATGTTATGTAATTTAACCCAATCAGTAAATAATATTTGATAAGCTTATCCTATTTTATGTATGATGCATTATAGAATGTATTGATTAGTCAGCATAAAAATATCATTATTTTAAATATAATTGATTTTCTTCCCAAATATATTTATACTTTCAACACAAATGTAACAGGTAAGTTGTTTGGGGTTGTGTTAGTGGGTATAGTTCCTATAGATGACTATTCAAATTTGTAGATGAGGGTTATTATACATGATTAATTTCTATGTATCATTGTGTCTAATGGTAAATTTTGGGTGGATCATTTATTACTTTCTCATTCGTTTATCAGTCCTTATTACATCCCATGTTTGGGTTTTGAGATTATTTATCCATATACTATAGGTTGTATTTATTTAAATTTTTAGGGTTTTGTTATGACATACATAACTTAAAAAAAATAATATACTCACCATTGATCGATAAATATACTCTTAGTACACTTATTTTGATAAAAAAATTTAAAAAATCAAAATACAATGGGAGTTAGTAGAAGAATTAATTAGCTTACACAATTTAAAAAATCTTTTTCATTTTGGAAAATACCTCTAAATGGGAACTCAATCCCATAAACTCAATCACTAGATGATGTTCTTTAAATAGTGTTCCTTAATATTAGTATCTATTGAATTTTTTTTGATATTTTTTTTTGAAGATTTAAATTGTGTAACACTCCTTGCCAGAATAACCATGATTGTGATGAAATGTGTCCCAACACGCAATCTTTATTATGAGGTAAGGGATAACAAGATGTCGAGACCTTACATCCTCAAGATGAAAAGATAGATAATGACCCCATTTCCCGCATTCAATAGCCCCCTAGGTAAAGACCATAAGCAATTGTACTGAAATATCAAAAAAATGGGAGGAATTACCCTTTTAATATATACCATGATCAGGATAAAATATTTATCATCCTAAAAGAAATACATGAATGATATATATATAATGAAACCAGAATACATCACAAATGAAAGTTTATATTTAAAATTATTTAAAAAATGAAAAACCCAAAACAACAACCCAATTAAAACTATGTATGGACACAACAATTGTCCCCAAAATTTGAGAGAGTAAATTCTGTCACGGTCCAAAAAATCTCCATAAAAATGTGAAAAAAAAATTATATACATACAGTGATCATATAATAATACTCAATAAGAGAAAACCAAATTCACTAATGAAGACTTTATAGAATCAAACTAATTCCACTATGAGAAATCAAAAGAAACTCAAAATAACCTAACAAGGTAAAATATCCACCCTAGCCTCACCATGGAATGCCCACCAAATAACACATATCAAGTAATGTAATGTAGTAACCACATCATTATTTGGGTACCCCAAATTACTTCCCACTGGATAATGAAAAACATATACTGGATAAAATCTTGAGGCTACCATGCTCTTCAATAAGCCCAATTATTAAAACATTCCTGCAAACACGTGGTCCACAAAACACACACATTTCTCCCACATACATATTGGCTACAACCACCACACATCTCACCGGAAAACTCTTCACACACATCCCAAAGACTCATGGGAAACATACAACCTCTAACACAACAGATACCATAAATCTTTTATTAAAACTCAAGAAAATATAGCCTTCCCAATGAGGCTTCGGTGATAAATGCCTCTAATAGGAATTATGGAAGATTTGGTAACCAATCATCCATCCACACACTATGATGTTGGGAAAGTCATCCTACACAATAACAATTGAGGGGCTCTACAAATAGTTCTCAACAATGGTGGGGTGACTATATAAATCACAATGAACTATATGTTTATACATATAGGTAAAAAAAATACTCAGAAAAACCAATTTTTTTCCCTACAAACAACCACCCTCACAGAAAAAAATTCCCTTATTGCTAATTCTACATGAACAACCACATGACAACCAGAACAAAAACATCAAACCGCCCCTTTCATTTAAAAAAATATAATTCTTTATATATATGTTTACTAATATCATTCCAACAATATATTACTGAAAATAAAATGATGAAAACATTTTAAGATGAAGTTACCATACCGACCACTACAGAATCCAAACATGGAATGAATGACCAATCATGAGGTAATCTAATATAACACTCATTCAAAAAAAAACAAATAGGAATAAACAAGATTTTATTTACACTTCACAAAAATACCACACCTAGCACACCAATAAAATTTAAATCATGAAACAACATAGTCCTAACCAACACATTATGTAACAGAAAAAACACACTACTTGATTGTTGTCCCACAACACATCACTGTCCAACAACCAAAACACCATATAGAAGATGTCCCACTACTCTAAATGTCATTAAATCCCAAAATAATTTAATCTCTCAACCATAGAATCCATCACTTCTCCAGAAACACCTTATATATAAATCTAATAGTAACCACCACCAAAACCACATTTCTGATACGCACACATACCACACAATTATCATAGAACCCACCCTTGTGTCTATGCATGTGCCTGCAACAATTCTACAAACATCACCATTATATAACCCCTGTAAGGAAGAAAACCTAAAAATTACCCACACAACATACAACCACACCAAAACCAGATGAATGAATTTATATTTATCAAAAATTGGTTCATTAATTCCTCAATGATAAATATGGGTGATCACAAATCAGGTATGATCGTAGGGAATCCATTTTATTTAACCAGGTATATTTGATTTATCAAATATCACATTTTTGTACAATTCAATAAATAATTAGCATTAAGTATAATGAATCCTAGGTGAGTAAGTAATGACCACCAACAACCATGAATTGTAGTGGGATATAAGCTACACAATCCACATTATAGATTAATGATAATATATAAAATAAAGCAATCATAATCAACTTCATAGCTCCTCATTTATTACTTCTTAAAATATTTGTCAAAATATCTTTGATTCCATCCAACAAGGAGGCATAATTATTCCCACAACACATGTTACACAATCAAAGGGAGATAATTGAAATCTCTTCTTGGAATAACAGGTGACTAAAACTCCCCTTTGTGCCAAAATATAGGGTTGCGTTAGTAGAATACACTAAGAATGAATCGAAATGGGGGGATACACTACAGGTGAACCGATTTTATAGTGATGAAAGGTTCTAGGAACACAAATGAAAAAATGGAAGGGTTGATTAATAGATAATATTTTATTTTATAAATTCTAGATCCCTAATCTATGGAGAACCATATTCAATGGGCCTTAAAGATGATTCACAACAATGACCATGTAGTTTTGGAGTCAAAAAATCATCATGATTTTTTTAAAAGATAAATACTATTTGAATTACCCCAAAAACTTATTAAATATTGAATTCTTTTCATATAACTTCTAATAAAGAATCAAATGTGTGGAAATGAAAATACTATGTAATACTAGAAATGATTAACTAATGGGTGAGTCCCTAATAATAAGCCCGTAGTAGCAAGCCACCGATAGAGAGTCACCAACAAAGAGATACCAACACGGACTACTAATTGATTACTCACAGGCGTCCAGACTCACCAATTCCCTAAATCATAGACAACATGAATAATATATGCCTAAACACATCAATTCCCTAACACTCCGATGCACTGGCACAATGATCCATCAATGTTCTAACTCCTTGGCCGACCACCACCTCGACCTACAAACACATCGACCAATTGACACCCTCAACCTACTTAATCCATTTACTATTGATTATCCCAACCTACCAATTCCATGTAATATCGATGCCTCGACCTACCAATGCCCTTGAAAAACCAAAAACATCGACCTACTGATGTATTGAAATATTGATGCCTCATCCTACCCATACCCTCGACCTACTAACAACCTGGACCTACCGACTCATCAACCTACTAACTCCCTTAAGCTACAAATTGCCTCAACATATTATTTCCTCCTAGAACACCCCAAACTATAGATTTTAAAAATGTAATGGTAAAATGGGGTTACATAAATTAAATCATATTATTGCAACACTATTTAAGCCCTCAAGAACAGAAAACCAAAGCCACATAAATTAGAGGTATGAAAAAACTCCTCATAAGATACCTCTCAAGGATATACCAACTCATTGAAGTGATTATTAAACATCCAAGAACACCTCCTCTAAGATTTATAATCCCAAATACAGTAATAAATACCACCTTAGTACCAAAATATATACTACCTGAATAGATGAATCATTGAATTATTTCCCCCATGTCAATATATCATCTTCTTTGGGATGCACTGACTCACACCCATGGGTTTAATTGTATGAAAATTAATGAATAATGATTTGTGATCAGGACAGCGCCCCACAAACATCAATAAAATATCATATATTAGATAACAAAGAATAAAATAATCTAATATAAAACAATGTTCATGAAATAAATCACAATGAAAAAAAACTAGGATAAGTGAAAACAACAATGGTTAGTGTGCCCACATCTACATCTCTCACTCTCATGTACTCTCCTCAAGGACACCATTCCTCTATAAATCCCAATATAATTGTGTAATCTATCCACACAACTAATTCTCCCAATGACCATGGATCTCCACTAGTTTCTACATGAACATTGAGTCTTCCTCGTTATCCAAATATCCCCCCCTAATGACATGGGATTCATCTTTATAATACATTTGAAGCTAGGATACATGAATTTCATCGTGGACCATACACAAATACGGTGGAAATGGCAGCTGATATTACACCTCCCCTACTCACCACTAGAACTAGAAAATGTCAAATTAACTTGGGAGAATGATCACCCCCTTTGTTGAACCCCTGATGCCCACATCAAGGGGAAATATTCAATAATATGTGGTCCCAAACCTTGAACTACAATGTCCTCCTACAAATATCATCATATAACTTCTTCTTGTTATATTCTCCCATTGACCACATAGAGACAGGATTCACCTTATCTATCTTTCTCTACACAATTTCATGAACAAGAACAGCTGCATCCCGAACTTCTATCCACCTCAAGGGTGGATAATACTATCTTCCAAATAATGTATTAAATAGAGCCAGCTCAATGGAAGAGTGATAGGCATTATTGTACGAAAAATATACCAAGGGGAAATTTCACACCAAAGGCCCACTAAATTATTGATCACATGCCCTCAAATGTTCTTACAATGTCCGGATGGTCCTCTCTGGTTGTCCATCCATTTTGTGGTGGAATATAGTGCTGAGGCATAACTAAGTTCCAAAGTCATGTTGTAGTACCCTAAAGAATCATGATGCAAAACTTATATCCCAATATGAGATAATGGATCTTGTAACAACATTTAGTCTCACAACCTCATCCACACAACTCTGTGCTATGTAATCCACTTCACTTTACTCCTCGATATCTAACAACTATTTTGATTTTTTCAAATGATCCACTAATACCCAAATAGCATCACGTACTTTCTGATACCTAGGTAATACATATATAAAATCCAACTTTATGTCATCCCAATTCGTCTTGGAGTCATATATGGGTGTCAAAAACCATCAGGAACATGGTTCTCATCCATAACCTGCTAGCACAATAAGAAAATTTCAAAAAACTCCACCACTGCCCTTTTCATCCTGAACAACCAGAACTATTCCCCAAGCCCTTATACATCTTGTAATGTAATGGGTGTACCGCTAGGGGTGAGATACTAACCTAAAAAATAACCTATTCATGCATTGATACTATAAAAACTAGCTTCTCAAATATTAACATATGATCTTGATCATCCTCTGACCATCCCTCTAAAGCATCACAATAGTAAATGTGATCATACATCACCACCACCTCTAGGTGTCCCCACTGAGACTCCTTCTCCTACTAATTCAAATAGTAATGTACCATCATCTAAAACATGAATTCTCCACAACCATCCCTTAAAATATCTAATTTTATTGTATCCAACGCCTCCAATTTACTTCTAACATCAATAAATTACAAAAACACTTCTTTCTATGACTTCATTCTCAAAGCATCAATAAAAAAATTACTATTTATTGAGGTGTTGGATATCTCATAATCATAATCTTGGATAAACTACTTCCACATGTGATGCCTCAAGTTCATGTATCCCTAGGAAAATATATCTCTCAAGCTCTTGTGATTCGTGATGACCACAAAGTGCTCCCCAATGAAATCATTTCTCTATAACCTTAGTTTTAACATGACCAATTATAGTTATTGATCACATGTGGAATAGTTACGTTCATAGGGACAATACTTCCTACACCAATAAGGGATCACTTCCAATTGATTCATCAACACACACTCCAGGAATAGATGAAAAGAATCACAAAAAATCTTCAACAACAACCCTTTCTCTGGATTCATGAGCACTAGATAACTGTTCAAAACCACCTTTAGATATCCAAATGATTCCTCACACTTCAATCCCACAAAATTAATTTCCTATTACTTTTTGTGTCATCAATAGAGTAGTTACCAAATTGAAATCATGCACAAATACAATGTAGTATCCTGCTATACTGAGAAAACTGCAAAGCTATACCACCATATTGGGTGTGTCTTGTGAAAAGACTGCCTACACCATCGACGGGTCCACTGCATCACCCTACATAGATACGAAATTTCTATGTATGCAAACCTCTTATGTCAGAAAATAACACAAGGAGAACATTTTGTAGAGATTCTTGTTCGAAGGAATCTCATTATAGTATTTAAATTCATGATAATATCCTCTTCTGAAATCATGTTGATTAGTATTTGATTTATGAATATGATGAGGAACATGTCTAGAAATTCAAAAAAATTGGTGTTCATAATCCTCATTAACATAGCTGGTGCATTTGTAACAATGAACGACAAAACCATGAACTCAAAGATACCATACCTATATTGGAAATAAGTCTTCAAAATGTCATCGTCATTCAACATTTACAGGTGGTACCTAGACCATATATCGATCTTAGAGAACCATCCTTGTAAACTCAGTATGTCAAAAAGATTATATGTTCTAGGAAGATGCTAACATTTATTGATTGTTACCCGATTCAGTCTATATATGTATATGCATGAGCTCAAACCATTTCCTTCCTTCTTCATACATAAAACCTGAGAATCACATGGGGACATAATGGGGTAGAAAAAACCCATATTCATCAGATCATCAATCTTAATAGGAAACTAAAACAATTTAGAAAGAACCATCTGATAAATATCCATTGCAATTAGATGAGCATAGAGATGTAAATCTATATTGTACAAAATGTCATTTCCAAGAGTTATAGTTACATTCTCCTCATGTAAGAAATTAAGAAACTATATGAAAACCCCTATAACATCCACCATCTATGAATCCATTAATCTTATTTCAATATGGAATAAAATGGAAAAAAGATATTCCACATGATGGATGCCACTCTGATAGTTCCACTCACTAACAAATAATACACAATATCATTTCACATATGTAATCATAACACTTCTATGGAATTTTTTGATCACTGAACACAAAATAAATAACCATTAGATGACAATTATTACATCATACTAATGCATATATAGATGAATGTGATGCACACTAAACTGATGTGGCCCTAACATTAGTCTACATCCTTAGAAAACATAAAACAAACTAGTCTGACATCCAACTTCTGTACTCAACACCAGGGGCACAAAAATTATCTCTATTTCTATTCCTAAGGAATGGGCCAGATTGGGTGCAACAATGGAGTGAGAAACACCTTAATTGAACAATCCACAAGAATGTTTACTAATAAATCCGGTCATGACACAAATGGTCTTCCGACCATCTATAACTACTATTTCTATGGCGTTAAACTACCCATGCATAGCTTCTCATCCACTATTCTATTTTCCACCTCCACGATGACACCATATCATTATCTAAGAGGAGAACCCTAAGGTCAGACTCCACATGCACAGTCTTCCCTTAATAGCGCTGAATGATACAATCCCTACTACAAAAAATGGATGCTAAGAAACGACTACTTAGGTAGGATATAAACCTTCATGTATCTACTACACTGAGCACAAGTTAGGATGTATCCATGGGGGTGTCCACAAACTCCACATGGAAAACACCTTATATCCAGTCCCATTGGAAAAAATAGAGGACTAGAGGCCAAACCTAAATATTTCTAAGGTTAGCTCCCCACAGGCCTAATACTAGAATGACATGACATTGAAGACATAATGCCAATGAATTTCTCCATTGAAGGATCATATTTACTTCCCTCTCATGGAAGACCTCATCACAAGAGGATTCTTTCCACTACCTCAACATTCTTATGAACCTCTATGTATACCAATAGGGTGAAGGGAGTTAATACATAATAAAGAGAAAGAAGAAATGCCTCCTCTATGTGCCTCTCTAATGAATTCTCTTTTGAATGAGATCTTGAGAAAAATGCAGGATATCCTTGAACTAGAACACAATTTCCATCCACAATATAATCCCCTACAGGAGGGATTCTATACCCTACCTCTTGTCAACATCCATTTTGGATTAAATGAATTCTGCACAGATCATTTCTTCAATGCCATACCACAAAACATCAGTCTACTTACTCTCTCTAAGGTAAATCATCCACCACTAACACACTGCTCACCTCAGCTGGCTCACCACTAGATGGTAACAGTACTCTAATAGACCCCAAATCAAGAATAAATTGAACCATAGCTCCTCAAGCCAACTCTATGTCTCCATGTCTATGATACTACACTCATAAATTTATAGAGCCTTCTACAAAAAATCACAATGAATGTTATTATATTGACCATACTCTTTACTAGGTTAACCCTACACCAGTCAACTGGGTCGGCCTACTAAACCTCCACTGGTCATAACACATGCGGGCGACATCCAGGAGATCTAAATAAATGAAAAACAAGGAACTCATAATCCAATGTAACAAGAAATTTATTTTATATTCATTTTAACTGTTTATTTATTAAAATTATAAAAAACTCAAAAAACATTAAAAATTGAAGTCCTCGTGATATATGTACATTCCCTAGTGTATCTACTCGGAAAAAATTATAGACTCACATAGTTGTTCATTATGCTTATATTCCTTCCATTAGATCATTGGGGCCAATAAAATACCATGAATTGTATAGTCCTACCTTGTCTATGTTGTGCACCAAGACCACCTAAAACCATTTCCCTACCAAACCATTAAATCCTCACTTTTCCCAACAGAAAACAAAATTCTTCATCTTAAACGACACCACTGATACGCTTTAATCAGGAAACACCTTTATCATGATGTGGGATGTGATAAAGAGATGTTGATACATTACACCCTCAAGTTGAAGCAGAGATAATAACCTCTTGATTCCAATCCTCCCATGGCTCTGGGGTAGAAACCATCAACAATGTTATAAGAATCTCTCAAAAATGGGAATCATTTCCATTATTAAAGTAAACATAATCAGTTGATAAAACTTATCAACCCTAAACACTATGATAGGATATATATATATATATAATGACTCCAAAATTCAACCGACGTTCATTTTTAATGTAAAAATACTCAAAATTCAATGAAAAAAATAATGTAAATACCAAAATAAAACTAAATATTGGCGCAACAACCATACCCAACATCTGATCCAACAAGGTCCAGAATGATCTGCATAATCTCTCTAGAATCCAGAATATAGTATTATAAATGTAGAGTGAGAATACGAGTATACCTAGTTGGGAAAAACCTATATCACTTATGGATAAGTAGGTGAATAATACTAATTTCACTATGAGAAAACAACAGAAACTTAGAAGAACCTATCAAGGTAACCTATCCATCCTTACATCACTTAATAAAACTCACAAAATTATGAAAATCAAGTAATTTAATGTTGTAATAATGTTGTTATTCGGGTACCGTGCACTTCATACCAATTTTTAACTACTTATACATATCATTGAATGTCTTGATTCTAAAAAAAAATTCCAAATTACCCACTATCACTATCTTTAAGCAGAATCCCATGAAACAAACCACTCACATTCCACTCGCTTAAACAAGTTCCGCAACCACCATACCTCTTTACCAAAAACAACTAGGCCTCAACCCATTGAATACAGTAAAAAACTTCTCACAAGACAAATAAAATAGATGTGGTATTATCCCTAAATCCATTACTACCATCACATACATTCATTGGTGATATATACATAGAATAGGGAGTAGGGTTATGTTAGTAACTAGCCAACCATCCATCCACTAGTATTTGGGAAAATACACTCTCCCCTATAATAATGGGGGTATTTGGCAAAATGTGTTCAACACTGGTGGGGTAAATATTGATATGACAAGGAATTACACATTTATACAAATAAGTAGAAAATAAATAAGACCAACCTATGGATTTCTAAAAAAACATCCATCCCATACACAAAAAAAATCCATACTTCAAACCCTACATGTACATCCACACAACAACCACATCCAAAAAATCAACCCACCCGTTTCATTTAACCACATATAATTCTTTACTAAGAAGTTCAATAATTTCATTACTACACTCCATATGAAACTAAAAAAACAATGTAAATCTTATATGGCAAAGCAACCATACCAACCACTACCAAATCCAAAAAAAGGATTTAATTGACAATGGTAAAGGAATCCATTATAACAAACATTTATTTAAAAATTGGAATTAACTAGATTGTAGTCCCACTGCACAATATCACAATACCCAGGACACCTATAATCATAAAATGATGAGGCAAACCAGTCCCAGCCCACACAATCTGTAAAAGAAATAACATACTGCTAGATTGTAATCCCATTGTACAACACTGTCCAAATTCCATAACAACCACTAGAATCAATCCCATTATTCTACAAGTCGATCAATTCTAGAATCAATCAATCTATCAACCGAATATTAAATTACACCTACAAAACCTCCTCATAAAAAAATACCATAGAAACCATTTCCAAAACAACAGCCTCACTGCACACACACAGAACACCATTATTACAAAACCAACCCCTATTTTCTCCAATTTTTTCCACTACCATTATATAAATAACACCACCATATAACCACCATAATGACCAAAACCCAAAAAAACTTATTCAAAAACTTTCCCCACTAATACAAGATGAATGTATTTTGTTTTTCCTGAAAAATTATCATTAATTAAATTTTGAAAAATAGGGGTCATTACAAATAATGTTGGATCCTAGGGAATCCATTTTATTTGACTGAGTATACATGATATATCATATTTCATGTATATGTTCATTTCAAGATAGAATAAAAAATATGTAGAATGCATCACGAGTGCACAATAAAATACCACAAATGACCATGAATGTCATATGGATACAATTTAAAATTTTCAAATTATAGATCAATGATAACATATAATATAATGATATCATATAAATCTTCTGATCCCCACATTTATTACTTCTTATTATATTTTAGAAATTTGGATTTTTTAATTCTCAGAAAGAGTAATAATTGTACCCACCCCTCATGATAAACTATTAAAATAGAGATGAAGTAAAACCTTACATAGAACAACAGGAAACCAAAACACCTACCCCAACTAATTCCTTCGACCTACCGATGCCCTGACCAACCTATTCCCTTGACCTAACGACGCCCTGACCTACCAATTCCCTAACCTGGTAAGACCCATAACCTACTAACGCCCTTGACCTATGAAATCCTGACCTACAGACATCATGATCAAATAATTCCATAACCCATTGACACCCATGAACTACTGACGCCATTATCATACTGACACCTCAACCTACCATCTCTATCTACCTAAAGACACCAACAACCTGTTGTTTCCTCCCATAACAAAAAAAACAATATTTTGACAATTTAATATACCAAATAGGTCCAAGACATTTCAAAGTGACATGTATCCTCATTAATTATTCACCTTGTACAAGATGATTCCAACTATCATTGTTGGAGTAAATATGAACATGGGGATGCTATTCCAATTTTATTTATTCCAAAGGAATATATAACACAAGTATAAAATTACCAAATTAAAAATAATTAAAAAAATTCAATGAGAATAAACTTAATAGTACATCAAATTTAATACAATTCATTAATGATAGATCTAAGAATATTCAATGTGGTAGAACTAAAAATTTTCGGTGATAGAATGAAATAATCAAATGAAACTAAAAAAGTAGAGTTGAGTCCATCCTTACATTACATATATCCTTTAATATCTACCTCATCTAGTATATAATACAATTATCTATTACAAAGCTAGATCTCTAACTATAAAACTAACATTGACCTTGAGATACCCATGTAGTGTGTGAGAATAATCCCAGTAGGTAATCACCAGTATCTCCATAAAAATTTGATAAAATATATTAATTTTTATTTAACAATATAATTTTTTTGTAATTAAAAAATCAATAACTAAGTAGTCATGCACTAAATAAAATTCCATGAACAACTGATTTACCAAATTTAGTTCCACTCTATATGAGATGTTACATCTAGTTGCATGATTTTTAGAATTGGGCATTATAAAATTGAATGTCATGAGATATTTGATATGGAAATCATGCCATATGGAATTAAAAAATTCAATATTTTTAAAAAATATATCTTTGGTCAGGCATCAATTATATCATATCCCTCCTTCAAGTAACTAGTGTGGAATAAAATCTATAATGACCATATTTCTAAAAATTAGCCACATATCACAGTCATTATACATCATATCATGTTTCATCAACATCCACATAATTAATTTACTGATGTAGGGAGTAGCTATCAATTGATACCCAATAGGGTATATTGATTTTTCATAAGAAATAAAACCACCAAAATTCATAAAAATAATAAAAATAATAAATATTAGGAATCCAAAATGTATCAGGACATTCTCAAAATTCAATAGGCGAATAAGAAAATGATATTTTCAATGAAATTCAATAATTGGGGGGTTTTGAATAGATAATTTTTTTCAGTCCCAATATTATGAATTTTCACACATATCATGGCCATGAACCAATGACCACATGATCTTCCACTAATTTTTCTAATGAAGAGTCCATAATAAATGACCATGATATGGTATGAAAATATGTCATGATTCAACAAAATATACACAACAAGTTCAATAATTTTAAATGTATCAAAAACTTGTTAGGATACGAAAAGTGATCCTAAATATATTTGGGATACTATAATTTAATGAAACTAGAACAAACTATTTTATTATAATAGAATGTATGAGTTTATCAATTAAAATATAGGTATACTATTTATCCTAAGCTAATGAATATATTTTTGTATTTATTTCTTGAATATACCAAATATAAATCACTAGATCAATCCAATAATCATGAATTCGAATGAAGGGAAATATAGGGACACCTAAAAATTCAATAATTTCAGTGATTATATTTTAATAATGAGTGAATATTTTTGGAATGGGACATATAAAATATATATGAAATAGAAAAATTATGTTCTAAACCCAAATGAAAAGCCTGACTTCTTCCAATATTAACGTAGTCATACCCATTGGATTGCCAGTGGATGGCCCTGAACTATCATTTTGATATATAAATATTCATATAATGAAAACTCTTCCACAATGTATCCTTTTTTATAAACCCTCTAGTAGGACCTAGGGTTATAATCACGTGTATTTAACCTCCGTTGAGAAGCTGGTAGCATATAACTAGCTAAATTGTAGGACCTCATTAGCTCCAAACATACTGGTCGGATCCCATGTTCATCATCTATTTACTCAATGATCCATGAAAACCTATAAAATGTTTTGAAACAATAATTAAATAAAATTGTGATACATTAAAAGAAGGTAAAATTAATCATAAAATTGATGAAATTTTAAATGAATCCCTCTAATGACATCAGGTACTCAAAATGTGTATCATATGGTCATTCCCGAAAACCTATATCCATTAATACAAACCATCTCATTGTTCATAGAAATTCATAAAATGGATATATATTTATAGGATGTTACAAAATATAAATATGGGGAAAAATATTTCCTCAGAAAATAAAATTTCTTCAATCCTTGATTTGTAATGGATTTTCAATAAATAATTTAGCATCCCAAAATCAACATCGTCACAAAAAATCACAAAAAAATGATTTATCTAATTCTTCTAAATGTAAGAAACATTTAATAACATTATATATGCTGATATTATATTGTATGATGTAGATTTTTTGATTCTCTTAGGTTGTTCAAGATAATCATGAATAGTCAAAAAATTAAGAACACTAACATCCCATTATTCAAAAATAATCAATTCTCTACATGTGGTAACACCATAAATAAGAACCAAATTCCAATCGAGAACTCCAAAATTCATTACCAAAATTTTTTTTATGAATGAAATATTATTTGAGTGAATTATGATTACTTTTTAATAAATATCACATTAAATTATTTATCATATAAAAAATGTTATGATATAATTACTAACACATCCTCTTATGGAAAAAAATTGACAAAAACCAATGATGAGCGTAAATATCATTAAATAAAGATAGATGTATTGGATACTATAATGTGTTATTATACAAAAAACTACTATACTAATAGATTATCATCATAGTTCCCCGAAAATCTAGAATATATTACATGATTATATTCTCTAAATTATGAATCAACATTTCCACCTGTCTATATTTTTTTAGATGATACTTTGTAATTGGATTCAACTACATTGCCATTTAAAATTAAAATCCTTGAAAAAAAATTGACATCATATGACTACATATGTCAAATAAAATTCTTATAGGACCTACATGTATCCACACTACATCTCTCTCATGGAACATTATTATACCATCTATAGATTGAATCTCATAAATTTAAAATTAATGAGACACATATTTTATATGATCATCCACAACTTGCTCCAAATCTTGAACAATAAGGGTCCTAGATTAAATGATAAAATATCTATACTTATAGTATCCTAAATTCATAATGGTACCACAAGATGATGATGAAATCCACAAAATTAGTAATTCACATCCATCATCCTTTGGTATCAGTAAATGGGTGATTAAACCAACAATTCCCCACCTTGGACATGTAAATAAGAATCGTCATCTGATTTATTGATATATCATAGTTACCCCATAGTGTAATTCCCATTGGGACTCCTTTGAGTATCTCATAATCTCTTTTACCATTTTATTTGAAACTACTAGCCTATTTTGGTGGTATATTATCATTTTTTTATTGAAATATAATCCATGAAATGGTTTTTTTATTTCTAAAAATTTATTTTTAATTTAGACATTAGGTTTATAATTATTGTATCCTTCTATAAAGTACCCCACTGTATATGGAATGTATGTGATAGAATTGGTAATAATAAATTGATTCATGAAACCAATAACTAATATACTCACAAGATCATAAACTACCACAAATATTCTATTAACTAATATTCTTGTTCCTATATCATAATATAAAGATTTCATACATGAGAAATCAAAGTACTATGACTATAATCCTTAAATAGGTCAAATTTATGTCATTACTCAACCAAATTCCTCTAATAAATTTTCATGACTCCATTAATGAAAATATACCCATGATATTATGTTTCATTGAAGTTAAAATTATCTCAATGAAGGTAATTTATCTCTAGTATTTCAATGTGTGAACCTCCATAGCCAGATCAAAATATTTTTATGGTACATATACATGATGGGTCCATGAAAAAAATAAACATATGAAACAATGAAATAATTTTTCATCATAATATAATTGATCCTAAAAAAATGATTCATAGTAATCTATATATGTAATCATTGGTTGTGGTTGATTTATTATTGAACTAGATGTCAACTTCCAAATAATGGTTGTAAGGACTCCTCAAATAGGATAGTCCACTATAAATTTATCCATTTCATGGTATATCATGTAATTAGTGATATAAGATTGGGTATATACTTAAAGAATAGGTCTTAATAACAAAACATTTTATTAAATCTATAAATCTATAATAATGTTCATGGTAATTCCCAATATGTATCTAACTTCATTATCTTCAGATCATCAAAGACACCCTACTCTGAAATAACAAGAAAATTGAAGAATTATTATAGCATTTAATATGACAATTCAAAAATTGCGACCTTGAAAATCTGATTTAAGTGTATAAAATAAAATATCTGAATTTATATAATTTATTTATGTAGTCCATTATTATTTATGATTTTAAAAAATATTAATTAAAACGTCAAGGTATGCTTGAGAGACATGTTTTTGAGATCGATTAATATTATGAAATCAATCATGAAAAAAAATTACTAAAACCCCTTAATTTTTTATCCTAAATAAATACATTTTTTACCCTATTCTTGTACCTAAAATCAATAGATGTTAGAATGTAGGTTAGTTAGGGATAACCACTTTGATAATCTAATTTCATCAAATAGATCATTGACCTTTAGAAATAGATATTTATTCATAACCATTACCTAAATAATATTTGTAAAATCCATTCATATTTAAAAGATACTATATTCCACTATTGAAAAGACGAATGAAGAACCCAAATGGAGTGTGCTTAGTTAAATAATGACATTCAATAATAAATCCTCATGAATAACCTTTATGTAATTGAACATAGTTTGTTTCATATGATAAGGATTAATTTATATAGATAGAACACATGGAAAGCGTTTTCCATCAAAATCAATCCATTTATCAAGAGTAAGACCAATAACTTCATCTATAGAATCATCAGTTTAAGTATACACTATGGGGAAGAGATGATGATATATTTTCCAAATTAGCCATAAGAACCTTATTCACTATATAAATTGTAATGTATACCTATTTTCTAGGATCATTTATCGAACTTCAATATCATAAATAAAATCCAAAAATAAATATAAATTTAACATATTTAGGTGGAATGGATGCACATATTCTATTGTAATTGATGTGATTTTGGTAAATAGTCTACTAGTCCAAACCAAAAAAGAAATCAAATCAAATCATTTCATTGACTATTCAATCCCATAGATTTTATGTGTCCCAATAAATAGGTATGGTACATGCTAGAGATGGCCTATAGCCATTATAAATGATAAAAAATGATAAAAAATTAGTGCTTATCAAAAAAATGATATCTAATATAGTAATCACTTTAGAAGAAATAATTATATTGGAGGAACCATTATAAAAATAGATGTACTCATAATTAATAGAATCATTAATAAAACCTAAAAATATTGAGATTCTTCCCCACCACTAGGTTTTTTTTTCAAATTCATAAGCCTTATACATATAAAGTCAAAAACCATATCCCTGTGATCCCTTATTGTAAGTATTTACCAAAATCTGCAGAGTTTGTATTTACAAATTAGACCATCTACCAAAATTGTGGAATTTATATGTCTGTGTAATGTCATGACCTTGTTCTCAAACTACAGTGGTCCAATACATTAATTTACATAACCTGAAGCATGACTCCTTATAGGCCAACAACATTCGACTTGGAGTGAGTTTCAAGTATTGATCATACTGAGACAATACCCTATTTATCAAATAAGTAATGTGGAAGAAATATGTAAACAATTGCCAACTGATATAACCAAAAACCAAACTGAACCATTATCACAAGATAAAAAAACATTGCATAAAATAACTAAAACCTATCAATAGAAATTTCCTAAAAATTATTTATCAAGGTTAAATATGATAAACCAAATTAAATAATAACATAATAAATTCCCCATTATGGTCCTTAATAATATCATGTTACCTCAACCATTGTCCATCCCCAATCATCAATCTATCATATGGCCATTTCCCTTAAATTTTCATACATACATGAGGTCTATTAAGGTAATGATCATTCTTTTGGAGGATAGTGTGACTAAAACTAGTAATTACACCACCAACAATGTCAAAAATATTTTCGAGTCCATAAAAGATTATTAAATTTTATAATGAATAAAATAAAATTCATAAAATGAAAAGGTTATCACAATTTATTATTAAATCAATAATAAAAAAACCTTATGTTCATAATGATAACCAATCCCTCAATAGTAGCATCTCCCTATGCTGAATTATGAACCATATCACATATTCAATTCTCATTTTACTATAAATCCTATGATTTCATTGTCCATTTCAATGTAGTTCATAGAATTAAAACACGGAACCATATTCCAATTCTAATATCATGGCCATATATTGTCATATATCATACATGGTGGGTATTCATATCCTTTGTACCTATCCCACACCTCAATTTAACAGGGTTAATTGGATACTCATTCCATATCCCACAACACATATCACATATGGGTATTTGGAGCATCAGCCATAGAACTAAACATGCTATCACATATAGATAGATAGATCCCCATCCCTTATATCCCAAATATCAACATCACATATAGCTATTTTGCTGACGGTTCCACGTCCTTCACTCATATAAAAATTTATCACACATATACATCATATATCACATCACTCATCGTTATTCGCCATTATTTTTTATACATTTCAAATATATTAATATAACATTTAATATATAAAATAAATCAGGGTCCAAGAATATAATAACATAAAATAATATTATAAATTCACCATTAAAATGTTTTTCACATTAAATTAATTTAAACTATAAACCATAATGGAAAATTAAACAATCACATAATCCCAATTGGTAATTATTTTATAAACACATCGAATCACCTATTACAAAAACACAATTTACCATAAATTACACAATTACAATATTCTATTATAGAAATAAAAAATTATTAAATACATCTAAAAATTTTCATAATCACAAATACCAAAAAATTAAATTCCCTCATATTCGACACATTTCATAATCATATGGAAAATCAATTGATCCATAACATGGTTCCATAAGTAAATGAATAAATTAATTTATAAAATTTAAGATTCCATGTTCTAATGTTTTGATTGAAAATTAATAACACATACATGAAATTTTAATACAATAATATGTAAATTAAATTTAGACCACAAAAATTAAAATTTATGATAAATGCTCATCCATGAGGATCCCCAATTTATTTATAACCACGATGATCATGAAGAAGAACAGGTTATCGATAAAAGACACAGATCCATGAAAAAAAATCAATATCACACCTATATAGGTCTATATACACCAGAAATATTAGAAAAAATCCATGAATGGATGGTAGGAGGATAATATGGAGGGCGGAAACCGCACATTATGACATTCTCATACTGGGAGATGTGTATATCCATAGATAATTATTGAATTAATCAATAATGGATGGTGGAATGCCTCTTAATTTTCCATGAGCATCAAAAAATGATAGAAATGTATTTAGGGTTGATCTATTGAGTTTAGGGATATATATTGGGGTTCCATAATTTTTAATGAATATTTTTGGGATTAAATTTTCATATACACCATTTCCTGCTCAGGGTGCAAAATTTTCCTTAAATATTCCCCAAATTGTGTTCCTCTAAGCCCCAGATCTGGTTTGTATGTCACCGTTTAGAAATCCTAAACCCACACAAACATTCTAATCATCAACAAAAATATTTGAGATGTCAATCATAACAACACTAATGAATCGTCATCTAGTTATTTGGCATAAATTTATCATAGAATATAATATTCACATAGTTAATGAATTATAATATAATTCCTTCTATTGAGTGGGGTAATGAACAATTATTCTATTATGGATATCATTCCCACCGGTCTAGGTAGAGTTGAATTATGCAATTATTACATATTGTCATGAAATATGATCTCGATATATTTTAATAAAATCATTGTATTTTCTTTAATTCAAAATTTAAATTTTTCTCTATGTATTTATTTTAATTAAAATATTTACTATCAAGTAGTTTTTTTCCTCATTCCACTCAAGGATTGTAAAATGAGAATAAAATATAAAAATTTCCACGAATAAGAGAAATCTATAAACTGAAAAAATAGATCTCCAAAAACCCATCCAGATTTCCTTTTATTAACATGATAGTTAATAAACATCATTAAAGATGATAGAGAATGGAATTATGATAGAAACTAATTCCTACTGTCTAATTCCTAAATATCCAATAAATAATGGAATATCCATTGATTAAATTTGTATCCACCATCACGAGTCATTCATTGATAATATATGCTATATCATAAAATCCCTCACAAAAAACAATCCATGCATCAACATACTATTGAACTTTTGTTCCTTGGGAGTCTATAAGAGGCTAAAGTAGGATGTACAATCTATAATCAACCATATATGGTCCTTTCAAGTGTGGGTTTTTACCCTAAACACAACACAGTTGAGAACAATTAACAAGAGTGAATATTTTTTTTGTACTAATGGAGAAAATTTTGTGATATTTATTAGATTTATCCTCCTAAAAATCAAAAATAACAATTGATTCATTGACTATTGAAATAAAATTCTCACATAAATCCCAATGTGCTTTTATAATGCATCAACAATGTGAAATTATCTCCAATAATAAAACTAACCCATATAAATGTTTATATATTATTTCTAAAATATTGAAATATGTAGTTAATATTCACACAAGAATAATATTATGATAAGTTTTTTCCAAATAATCTACAAACATATACAAGGAATATCCCTTTCATCACAACATGAGGACAAAGCCCAATACAAGCCATGTGAACCAAAAAATTATTTATAATTATTTTTATATAACAAAATATAGTATTTTTATCTTCCTGTAAATTTAATTCTAGCTATACATGTCATATATGAATAAAATAAACAACATTTATAATTATAAATTAATTAGACAACAATTTGTAACATGAAACAAGGTATACATCAACTTTTCAAATGTTCATACTCATTGAACATTAATTCTCCAAATGTATATATTAATCAATTTCAAAATAATAATATTCAAAATTTATCATCTCATTTTATAAAAAATTGATTATATATTTGACTGTGTACATTATAAAACAAATGAAGCACAAACAATAAACTAAATAAAATTTTAATTACACTGTTATAACATATCTATTAAAATAGTGAAAATGATTAATATTAACTATATTATGGGTATATAGATCACATATGTGTATATAATTAATTCTCTAGTGACCAATTGTTATTTAATTAATGTATTACCCTTTATATAATAAATTTAAATGCTTTTTCTGAAATACTTTTTAAAAAATACATGTTATTTATAACAATGAACACAAAAATAAATAATTTTTTATTAAATTATTGAAATATATATAATATATTTAATTTAATATTTAACATTCATCTTTTGATTATTATATACATAATTAAATAACAAACTAAATTTTATGAATAAATGAAATATTTGTAGAAAGCTTTGTTTTGTCACATTTTGATGGAACACATTTCCTAAGTTTTTGTTTTTGACACAATTATAAATTATTTTTGAAAAAAATATTCTTCTTATTTAAAATTTTTGGATCAAAACATAATATGGTTAACATTGTGGTATTTGGATAAGAATATTTTTTTGATTAAATAGTTAAAAATTAATTCATTTTAATTGAAAATAACTTTATGATAAAATATGATTACAGTTATCAAAATATTTAATGAATTGTGAAAAATTATAATTAGAGAGATAATATTTTCATATATTTCTGTGTATTTAATTGCAATAAATTATTCACTGATATTGGATAAAATAATATTGTGAAATTGTTAATGGTTTTAGTTTAAAAACATGTTTTCATGATCTATCTAAAGGATTAATTTGTAATTAATTTTTGAATAATATGTGTTTTTAATTTTGGAAATTGAATTCTATTTTGGGAATCAGATTTTTCAAATTAATACAATAGGTCCCTTTCATTTCTGAACAATATGAATAGTAATTATTCAAATTTTTTATATTACCATGGTTAAGGGAAAATAGAGTAATTAAATGTACAAATAATACTATAAATATTATATAATTACCCTAACAGATGTCCTAAAATTATTATATTTGATATTATAGAAAAAATTCAATCTTGTCTGGATTTAATGACCAACTTATGGCCACTTGGATGACTTTATTCTTTTTCTAGAATTTAATTTTTATGAAAAGAAATATATCACACACTCGTGTTCGAATAAATATAATATTTATAACACATTTTTATATAAATGATATCTTTAACAATAGATATAATGTTTTAATATGAAAATTTTATATTTATCATAATTTTTTTAATAATTATTATGAGTGAAATAATTAAATAACATCATGATACAATGATGATGTAGTAATAGTTTTAATAATAAATGAATCAAATAATTATAATTAGAAATACTAAAATAAAAATAATTTGATATAATTGATTTCAAGAATGAATTTTATAAATTATTTTAATAGTTCAATTAATTTTTATTATAGTTAATGAGATGATATATTGTTTTTATGTTATTTTCTAAAATTCAAATATTGAAATTTGTCAAATTTCACTTTATTCATATTTTAAAATAAATAATATTTTAGTAAATGATATAAAATTTATAAATATATAAATTTCATCAAAATGACTTGGATAATTTTTAAATCTTCATTAATAACAATTCTAGTGGTAGTTTTTCATTTTTAAATAATTATATTAACTTTAAAACGAAAATTACAGGATATCATGGTAATTGTAAATAATTGATAAAAAAAAAGATAAAAATTCAAAAAATAGTCAAATCATATATAATATTTAATACAATAAGATTATTTGAAGAAAAATAATAATATATTCTAAATAAATAATTATTTATGTATTTTAATTTGAAATTAATTTATAATAATTTAATATTTTGATCACTTCCTATAGTTCCACATCTCTATCCTTTAAAAGGGGACTCTATATTTTCTTTTATTCAATCATTAATAAATTTTTCTATGTGAAATTATATTTGAAATCTCAAACTATAATTACTTCTGTCATATAGACGTTATATTTTTTATGTAAACACACCTTATAGGGGTTATGATGTTAATCAATGGAGATCACCCGAAGAAGAGGTATTTTTTAATTTAAGTATTTGTAAATTAATTATTATTACACTCAATTAAAATATTCTTCCACGATGATGAAATAATAAATAATGTATCAAAAATAAACTAGTATTATATTATGTAAATATCATTAATTAAAGCCATCTACACTTCAATGAATTGGGAAAATAATTATATTTTTTTTTGTACGTCGGAGCATCACCGCCATGAAATGATATAAATTTTATTATATTATTTTGTCTAAGTAGTTTTTATAATGATGTAATTATTGATTAATTTTTAATATTAATGATAAATTATTCATTATATTATAATATTATATATTTAGATTCTTACTTTATGAGAACAATAAAAATTATAACACATTTGGTGCGTACATGTGAACATTAATCTCTACAAAGTGATGCGATTATTTTTTTGTCATATAATCCTAAAAATAATATAGATTTTTTATTTAAATGATTAATATGATATTAATTATATTATAAATATTTTGGGAATATAAAATTTCAAATACCTTTTTAAAACAGTGATCATTGAAACAAAGAAATATTACTCAGGTGTAGGTATTACTTATCATCTCCATAATTATAATACAAATAATATTTAATAAAAATAATTATTAACGGATTTATAATTATAAATTATGTATAAATGTGATTAATAATTCCTGAAGTATATTTTCTATTTGATTAAATAATTACAACTTTTACTATTGTCATCATAAAAACATCATCTTTGATTCATGTAATGAATATGTTCATAACATATGAAATAAAAATATATCATATATATTATAAAATGGTTATAAGTAATATAAAATGTATAATAATATTTATAATGGTTCCAGTGGAATTAAATATATAATGTTATTTATTAGGCAGGATGATACATAACATATGTGATGTGTGGGAGAAATGTTTAAGGACTATTTAATGCATCTTAACCTAAATAATTAAATTTTTAATGATTTAATCATATAAATCATTTCCATTCATGTAATTTCTTCAAAATTGTTTATGTGGATTTATTTTTATGGACATGATAATTTTATGATTTAAAATTCCAAATTTTTCACATGTATTTTTATATTGTATGGGACACATTAATTCAAAAAAAATTCCTTTTTTAAATGTGTTTTAATGATTTGTTTATTTCTTCACCAACACGAAATGTTTATTAACATATAAAACATAAAAAAAATTTCTTATTTTCATTGAATATTTATCATTTTAGTTTTAATTTAAATGATTTCATAGTTCCATTGAATGTTTTTTATATTATGGCCCATATTTTTATATTTTAATGTGATATTTATATAAAATTGTTTTTTTGATATTTTTAATTGTTCTACACATGAGTATAAAATGGTTTAATAGGTATTTACTAATAATATGGTACTCAGACATTATATACAGTAAGATAAGAAACATTATTGATCATGAGTCGGCATGATATACCTTATTTGAATAGTTTATCCCCAATATAGATCATGGAAAATTAGAGATCTTTACATACATTATATGATGTGTGATCTCTATTTTTCCTCTCCAATTCCTTAGGTAATTCAGTTATAGAAGTAATTACTTTAAATATTTTGTATTTAATGCTAAATGTAAGAGTGATATGGGAATGTTTTCCCAAGGCATCGAGTTATTTTTTTCAATTCACATTAAAATGTATTTATGAAAAAATTATTATGGGGTTTTCATGATTCAATAAGTCATCCCTCATTCCTTTTGTTCCGTACAATTGTTTATTATTCATACAATGTTTTCAATTTTTTTCAACAGTTTTATTATTGTTATGTCAAATTAATATTCCATGATCAATGATTTCAATATGTGTCGCTAATAGAAGTCACATTATTTTAATGGTTTCATTTGATGAAAAAATGGACACTATGTATAAGTTCCCACATGTAATGTATGGTTCTACAATGTACAAGTTTTCTATATTTCTCTATAACCATAAAATAAAACATTCCATGAATCTGAATTATGTTTCAAAAGAACTATAATTGTTTATGATTATGGAAGACTCCTTACAATTTTTACAATAGGAAGAATTTGATAACATTAGATATTAGCATAATTTATTAAGAGTTAGGGAAATCATCAAGAGTTTATAATTTTCAGGTTGATCATTATTTTGATGTCTTATAGACCATTTTTATTATTTTAGTTATGAATTTCTAGGCCAAACAATTTTATTTTTGGATGACATTTATATTTCATGTAATTACTGATTATTACTTTTGGGTTTAAAAATTAATGTAATATGATAATCATAGAGGTTAAAATATGTTATATTTATTTTTTGAGTAATATATCATATTTTTTTACATTATAACAATTATAAAGATTTAGAAGAAGAAAATCCTATAGTATGGGTGACAACTGGTCAAATCTAGGAAGTCCCTTGGAATCAAACCTATAACTAAAGGGTGATAAGTGTGAATCACCTGCCATTTGGTATGTGAAATCCCATATTAATATTACTTTTATTATTAATATAACAAATTTTATCAATAAAGAATAATTTGATTTATGAAGACATTTTTTATAGGAAATATTTATATTGTACTTGAAAATCTGTTGGCGATTAAGATGATAATTTTATTTTAGAAGACAATCAACATTTTTAAAATAATATAATAATAATGTAAACAAAATTATATTGGATGATATTAATGGAATAAATCTTGAGCTATATTGTTTATAATCTATGATTTTACTAATGACATATGTTTATTTTTGTTATTTTATATAAATGGTTCAAATTTCATAGAGATTACAATGGAAATTAATTACTAGTATGATACATGATGATTAATTGATTTTATTTTGATATAAATTTTACTATCTATGTTAGAATACTATTGTATAAAATCTATACATGTTATGGAATTCATTCTTTAATCGAATATATTTGAATAATTTTGCGGAATTTTATTTTTTTAATGGTTTATGTTTAATATTTGGTGTTAATGTGGAATTATTGAGATTGGGGAAGTTTTTCACTATATAAGGATTTTTATTTTTTATGAGGAATCTTATTTTGTACAATTTTATTTTTTTATTAATGTATAATGAAATGATAAATATATCGTTAATCACTTATGGGTTATTAGATTGTCTTGAAGTAGATTCTAGTGTAACAGTATTGAAAAATTCATCTTGATTTCATCATATAGATAAAAAGATGATTTTTTTATAAAATTGGATTAATAGATGAATCTCTACATCTCATGTCTATATATTTCCTTAATTATTTATTCCAAGTATTAAAATAATTCTTGTAATCAATTAAAATTATCTTGAGAAAAAAATGTTATCTTTTTTACTTTTATTACCATGAAATCAATAATGATTTAACACATCATTGAATTACTATTTTCTATTATTATCTTTTTCATGACCATTTTCCATATACTTGTCCATAAAAAATTGATTTATATTATTTGTATTCGATATAATTTTTTTTCATCATGGATTCTAGTGTAAAGTCCCAAATGTTTTATCCTGTTACATTGAAAGAAAATATTATGCTTATGGTTTTCACAACTAGTATAGATCTTTTATATAGATGTGAGTCATTCCATCGGTGAGTAATTTCAAATGTTTTCCAAATATAGCTTTTTCAAATGGTGACTCATCCAACTTATTAAATTTATAGTTGGGATATATTTGACAGTGAGATATCTAGAAGTGAGACATTTGTCGGTGACACTTAATGTGGGTACTCGTATAGAGGTGAAACATCCTAGTTGGGGCTCATCTGGAGGTGACTCATATGGTGCTTACTCATGTGGTCGTGACTCATTTTGAGGGGACTCTCCTTGTGGTGAGTTGGCTGGAGGTGACTAATATATCACTGAATGCTCATGGAAGTGACTCACCTAAAAATAACTCGTCTGGCAGTGACTCTTCTAGCAATAAATCCTCATGGGAGTAACTTGTTTGGTGGTGACTCATCTAATATTAACTCTTCATGGTGGTGGATCTTCTAGAAATAAATCATCTATAGGTTACTCATATGGTGGAGAATTGTCCAGTGCTGACTCATCTATATGTGACTAATTAAAATATTTTTCCCTTTTTCATGAATTTTTTAGTTTTTCAAATTTTATCCTTTTTATAATAGTTTTAAATCTTGATGGATTTAATTTCCTATTTAATGAATATAAAATCAATATCATAATGGATAAATTTTATCATTAATTATGTAAAATTATGGATGTGATCTAGTGTTTTAAAACATGTGGTATTGAGGATGTCTAATTTAATGTCAATTGAAAACTCCATCAAATTCCAAACATTCATGATATAATAATACTAAAGAAAATATCCTTCCTTATGTAATTCATTATGTATTAATCTTCAGACATTAGGATCGTAAACTCTCTTCCTTAATGTTGAGTAAAAAGTTTGACATAGTTGGTTTTTATTTTCCCTAAATTTTTTTTACTTTAAATGCACCCCTGTTTTGTTGTAGCAATTTTTTGAATTTATACATCACTATATATGTGATTTATTTATTATTTATTGATTAAATATCATGTGATATGGGTATATAAATATTAATCATTATGGACAAAATTTATTCTGAATAAAAAGTAATATAAATTTCATAGAAAATAAATACCAACGGGAAGCAGAATGTGATGTTTAATCTAACAGTTTTATTGAAATTATTTGATGTTTTGAATTAATGGGAAAGATAGCATCTAAAAATAGTTTTCTTTGGTGGTTCTTTCCTCTATTTGTATATTTATACTATGGAAGGAAATATATTTGTGCAAAAAAAATACAAAAAATGTAATTGGATAATTATATATATTATGTTAATGAATTAAAATATTAATGACATAATTGATTATATGATAACACCACAAAATTACAGAATAAAATTGGAAAATTTATATATATATATATATATATGAAAATATTTTTTTGTTGTTTGAGATATGATGTTTTTGGAAGAAGTGGATGATATATGGATGTGAATTAGGGCATCAATGTACGTGATCTGGTTTTATAGTGGTGATCCAGTGGAAAATATATTTGGAATTTTTTTATGTGTTTTTGTTTCACTTTACTGTTTATTGTGTTTTCTAATATATACATTTCTCAGTATGAATGGATATTGATAGTAATGACATTTTAAATCTAACTATATGTACATGTTTTGACAAAATGGGTTGGTAATGAAGAATCTAGAAAATTTCCATATAATTATTACCGTCTGAAAATGAACTATGGAATGTGTTCTACTATGGTGGGGTTGTGCATTTAGTCTTTACGGAGGACCTGGGGACATTGTATGTTGGTTATTAATCTACATGTAAACATGTAGGTTGGGATTATGTTGATATATATATATATATATTATTTTAGTTTTAATTTCTACAATCACTCACCCATGTCAAGAACTATATGTTGAAACCTACAGAGTAGCGTTGGTGTTTCTTTCCCAACATTATTATTCAATGATGGATGGATAGCCACCCGCTATTCCATGATACATATTTCTGATTACAATTAGTTTTGTGTCTATGGGTGGATTTTGATGTGTTATCCCAAGTTTCATTAGGATTAGATATGTTGTGATGATGCAAGTGTGTGTGCGAAATATGTGATGTGTTATAAAGGCCCAAGTTTGTGCAGGTGGTATGTGTTGTGAGGTGTGGCCTTGGAGTGTGTGAGAGAGATGTTTTGTGATATATTCAGAAGATGTGGGATCAAGAGTAAATTTCTCTTTGGGGGTATGATACTGGATAGTGAGTGGGAAAGTTATATGGATTAACTTATCATCAATTTTATTATATTTTATTATATTACATGGATGTTTTATTTTGTTATAGTGACATAGGGTGGTTGGGGTAATTTTTAGTCTACCCAATAGGTTCTATTTTTTTTCTATTTTCACATGGTTCAAATATTACACTCCTTAAACAAGTGAATGATATACATTGTTTTTCGAAAAATTAAACCATTATTATAACCCTACATAAATAAAAAAACTATTATTAGGATTCCAGGAGGATTACATGGATCTTACTTTGACATTAATATCTATCACCTTGGGAAATTTAATTGTGTTTTTTCTCTAATTTTTTTTATATACATTATAAACCTTTATTTTAATTTTTTTAGTAAAGACATTAATTGTGGGATGTTTTTTTCTTATAAAAATGTCATAGAGTAAATATTTGTTGATTTATTCTATCACCCAATCGTGATTCATTATAATGAGTAATGCCTCAAAAAATATGTGATACATAGACCATTAGAGATAGTCTCCATCTTGGATCCTACTCGTGGGGAGTATTAGGGGTCCTTTATATATACCTCTAATATTTTATCATTGGATGTAATGGTTCATTACAGAGTGGTTTGAGATCATGGGTGTTTTGATATGTGTTGGAGTTTAGAGTTAATCACATAATGGAATTCATGGGTTGGTATGGAAATAGTGTCAGTTAGCCTTAGTGCATGACATTGGCCTTGGATACCATCTATGAAATTGGATTTTATGGCCCTCAATGATCTAGTGACTGAAATTTATACATAAGGAATGACCATGTGTTGTGGGACATCATTCTTCGAAGATATCTAGGATAGTTATATGCATGATGAATTATGTTCATTCATGAACTATGTTTTTTTGGGGAAATTTAAAATTATTAAAATGAAACAAATTGAATGAAATTATTTAAAATATATGATAATGAAAATATATACAACCAGTTATATTAAAACTTTCATTATGGCTCTTCTATGCCTCATAGTATTCCTCATTTGTCTGGTTCAGGCAATGGAGGTTTATAAGGATGAATTTGTTGATCAATAGAGGGTTTATTGGACTGATGATGATGATTAGTGGAAGTGGATGTTGTGTTATTATAATTGGATGGTTTTGGAAAAGTATGGGGTGATCATTTCTGATATGAAAATAGATAGTTGGATATAGGATCTAGATATAAATTTTGTTTTTATTTCACCCTTAATGGACAATATGCTCTTATTGGAGGTAAGCAGATGAAAGGTGTTTCATGTCAATGGTGTATGAAATACCATGGTGACAAGAGGGAGGTAGATTCTTTGTTGGTTGACTTCAGAAAGGGGTTTCATGAAAACATCCTTTCGTCGACATGATAATTTAGAAGAGGTAGGATAGACTCTCCCATTTTAGGGGAATAGTTTTATGTGGGATCATGTGATTATATTCAAGGACCCTTTTTTGATCATCCATGATATTTTTCCAAATAAGGATTCACATGGGAGGTGTATTGGGGAGGCTCTCCATAATTTTATAAATTATGCATTTACATGTTAAAAATTTCCAATGCACCTATAGGTTTAAATGATGGTATATGTGATCGATAAGAATCACTCATGATGAGGTTTTCTTTAATTGGGGACCCAACATGGTTCTATAATGTGTAGAGTTATAGGTATGCATCGGCTTTTGGGGCCTATGAGGTTTCAACCAGCTGGGAGCCAGCCTGAATAGCTACCCTTTTCAAATACTAGTTTTTTTTCCTTTTATGTGGGTTTTGGGGTGAGGTTTTTCTTATTATGGGTTTTATATCAATCTTCATGACCAATTGGAAATAGATTCTTGATATCAGTTTAGATGAGGCAGATTTTTCAGCATCAGCCTTAGCAGTAGTTACCATTGAGGCCTTTATAATAGCAGTGTTAGTAATATTATGGTCCAGAAAGGGTAGATGAGGTATGTAGGGGGGAAAATAGTGATTTTCCTTGAGACCATAGAACAAAATCCGATCATGGTCCTGGAATGGTCCATAAATAGTTATCCAAGGGAACTGGGTGTTGTTGGTTTCATGCAGTAGAGGTAGAATCACTAGATGTGTGATAGATCATTAGAGTTACAAAAACTCTATTCCTAATAATATCTATTATATACTTGAGTCATCATATTCTAACTCATCTGTGTCATAAATTGTGATTTTTTCATTAGGAATATATTTTTAGAGGCATCTCGTGCCCCCCACATGGACTACTCCCGCCAGATGCTAGACCAACTTCGTTGATGAATGTCAGGGGTTTAGAATGATGATGGGGAAAAATATACCCCATGGGGATATTTTCAGGGGTATTTTATATATATAAAATTACATTAATGGAATTTAATTTTTGAAATCTATTAATGATTTTATTTATTTATTTCAGAGGAGAATCATATTCTGGGATTTGGATGGCATGAATACGAGTTTTTTTGATGACAGGAGAATTAATTTTTGAAAAATACATAATGATCCCCTTTATTCATTGATGGATAATATTTTTGATGAGCCATTGTTTTATATGGTTGATAAATCACCCATAGGTTTTATTTATATTCTATATGTTTTTCCAAAATTTTATTTTACACTAACCCCTCGATGAGACGTTGAGTTTGGGATAAACCTGTAGCCCTGTGATTATCAGATTTTGATGTATCCATATTAAATGGAAACCTATGAGAATCTATAGTTGATGATTTAGATTTGTGACAACATATATATATTATTTATCTGGACTAGTGAGTCATTTTTGTGTGATGCAATATTTTTTTATAATAATGATGATGTTAGTATGTGGTTGGGAATAAACTAATAGTGGTCAAATTAGGATATAATCAAGAATATTAACCCTCATCTGAGTTTATATAATCTTTTCAACATTCTTAGAGGATTCAGTTTTTTATAAAATCAATCTACGGTCTATAAATCACTCATTATGGGTAAAGGTTAGATATGTGTTAAATAATGCCATCAAATGAAGGAATGATAACTTCTTATTTTTATTCTTAACATTTAGTTTTATGAATTCTCCAAATGTTCTCATGGGTATCATTAAATGAATGATTAATTAGGTCTTAGTGTGGGTAAGTTTCATATAAATCAATGATATCTTGATCTACTCAATAATAGAATAGGTCCATGTTGAGCATTTCTGATCTATCTTGAATGTTTTTCATTTCCACCATTTCTATGGTTTGTTGTAAAATTTTATATTTTGGACTTGATAGTTCCATTTCCAACGGCATGTGGTGTCACTTCATGTTGTTTATGTTGACCCAAAAAATGTCTAGGATGATATTTCATGGGAATCACCAATGAATTTGTGGGAGTTTTATAGATTTATTGGTCTCATAGTCATTTTTAGTGGATATTTACTTATTTATCTCAATTTTTATCCCAATTGATATAATTTCATGGGAAATTAAATGTCATTTTGTTGAAATATAAATTCCATACAGCATACGATTACCAAAAGTGGATTTTTATTATTTCTCTAGTGCTTCAGCTACCGAAGGAGAGTGTATTGTTCAATATTTTTTTAGGATGCATATTATTTGTGATTAGGATGTGTATAGATGTAAATGATGGAATTATTACATTTTTGGTCTTTTTTTAGGTCGTCATGAACATACATATGCACATATTAAATAAAACTTGATTTAGTTGTGTTTGTGAGGAAGTTATGGCACTATAACCCCATTATAGAGTGCTTTGTTGTCCTCACAGATCAAAATATTTTGAGGTATATTATTTCATATTGTGACATAAATAAATGATTTGTTAGGTTAATGGGGTCCCATTTGGCCTATTTATTATGGTATCTTACACATCTAGAAGGGAAAATACTATGACTGACACATGGAGTAGGATGTCATGAATAGATTTTTCTTAAGAGACCATAGATATTTAGAGATTAATTAAGTAATTGTATATCATTCAAATGAATAAAGGGATGGTCAATAGAGGATGTTACATGTTTTAAATAAATTTGTAATACTCTCATAAGAAAAATTTAGAGGAGTATCAATGGTGAGAATTTGATGTTGAGGTGATGTTTGATCATGATTTTGATGCTCTAGAGGGATTCTTAGTGGGGATCTATAAGTAAATTGTGTTTCATAGAAGGTTATTTTTTTCAGTTGAATTTTGAAAGGGAGTAATTCGTGTGTTTTTAGCTCACCTTTGCTGATAGAACCAGTAGTTTCAAAATTTTACAATGTCATGGTGGTGTTGTTTCAGAGGCCTATGATGAAAGATTCATTGTTAGAGTTTTCGGAAAAGTGATTTGTTTTCCTGCAAGTAATTTCCAAGAATTTTGTTCTTAGTTTTATTTCGATCCCCTTGAATGTTTTTCACTATAAATGCGATAAAATATCCATGAATTTTATCACAGGGATACCCAAAACTCACAGATGATGTGATTCTATCTTTGTGCTTATGGATTTTCTGATGAATGGGATCCACTTCATTGTGATCATGGAGTAGGGAGAATGAATTCATTAGATACGTCTATTGTGGATGGAGTGGAAATTTTTTAGGGAGTTACAAGGTCCACATTCTTAGATTGAATATATTTTATTACCTCTGATTTATGGGGTGGATTTCAGCATGAATTTGGATGATATTTGACCCTCAACACTACTATCCACTCTCAAATAGATGGTTATATAAATTGGACTATCAAGATATTAAAGGATATGTTGCGAGAATGTTTATTGGACCTTAGTATATCATGGGCACAACACCTTCTATTGGTCATGTTTTCTTATAATAATATGTATCACTCTTCCAATAACATGTCCCCATTTGACTCTTTATATGGGTGTTCATGTCATTATTAATTGTTCTGGACTAAGGTCTTAAAGGTAGTGGTTCTTACCCATAATGTGGTTCAGAGAACAAGAAATAATTATCAGGTTTCTTGATATAGGATGAAAGTATTACAATTATGACAAAATTATTATTTTGATTATAGAAGGATTCCCCCATACTTCTAGTTAGAGATCATACATTATTGAATGTTTTCCATCAATGTGGAGTACAAAGAATGAGGAAGGGGATAAATCACTCACCCCTGCTTTTCAAACCCATTAAAATTTTTGGGGAGAGTTGAAATGCTAGAATATTATTTGGCTTTTCTATTATAGCTGGATGCGGACCATAATGACTTCCATATCTCTTCGATCCTTTGGTTTTTTCATGCTGACATCCTTACCACGTACTGGGGAGAGTTTGATATTAAGGATGATACAACCTTCATGGAGCATCCAAGGGAGTTCCATGACTATCAATATAACATCCTATGATGATGATGAATTACTCTATTTCAGGTTATATAGAATCATGGTGGCTTAGAGGATAGTACATGGGTGGGTGAGATTCAAATTTGATCCTTGTACAAATAGTTATTTTGAGTTTTCATTTCACATTCATTTCATTCTGATATGTTGTTATTAGATTTCTATCATATCAGATATGTTTTTTTTCAATCGATTCCATGTTTTTTATGTGATGAGTTATGAAGTTTCACCGTGAATAAAATAGAAGTCATGGTTCCTAAATATGAAAAATTTTACTATGATTTGATTAAAACTATGTGGGTGAGTCAGTGCCTCTCAGAGAAAAAATTATATTATAAAGGAAGATTGATTCCCCTGATTCCAATGCTCAGTATATTACATTTATTTAATTATTATGAGAAATTGGGTTAGTGAGATTTTTTGGTGGCAGTGACTCATGTGTAATGACATATTTGATTGGTATCTTGATGGATGTTTTTCTAGACCCTTAGAAGTTTTTAATTCTATTTTTTTTAATTTAGGAAGGGTATAATATATTTATAGTTATATAATGTTGGGACAAAAACCTTTTGTCCCATTAAATTTCAAAAAATATGGTGTTTTTGGTGTATAGTGATTGACTAGTATTTTTTGGAGATATTTGAGTCTGTCTATTAGTGATTGATTTCAATAGTTTTCCAAATTTATAATTTCCCAATAGGGAATTGTCTTGTGATAACTCATTTCCACAGTTTTACATTTATTGTAGAATTTTATTTTTTTATTGATCATCCATTTTTAGATATATTTTGATGAGAGATGAGTTTTATGAATAAATTAATGACTTTTAAATCTATTTCAAAATGGATCATTCCTAACATTAATTTTATAAAATTCTATAAGTTTTCTAATTGATTAAAACTTTGTGTCTTGATGATATACACTTTAATGGAAATTCAAAACTAAATCTAATTTCTAATATTCTAGATAAAATCCTTCAGAAGAAAAGATCCTTCCTTATCTGTTTTAGACTATATTTCAGTTGATATTGGATGATAATAATCATTCTTCCTTGTAGTCCAGCAACATGGTTGTTTCAATTGGATTGTGTTTTCTAGGATAGTTCAAAGTTATATGTACTATTATATTTTGGTGTATCAAGTTTGTGAAATTATTATTCAATAAATATTGTATTTCCAATGTATTTGTTGATTTTTTATCGTTAGGGTTGGGTATAAAAATGATTATCCTTGTGGATATAGTTGATATTGAATTAATTTTCTAATTGATTAATTCTAATATAAATAAGAATTAGTACTGGAATTTGATATTTGATTTGGATATATTATTCTAATTGTTCGATGAACTATATTGTAGGGGAAAATTACCCACTTAAGTTTTTGTCTTTCAGTAGCCTTACTTATTATTATATATGTTGAACGATTTGATGCATTTTTATAATCACAAATAAATAGGTAAAAATTATGTGGATAATTACATATAGTTGATTAATGAATTAAATACCCCATGGTCCAATGGATTATGTTAAGATATCATAAATTAATAAGGTTAAATTGAATTAAATAACCAATGATAAATATAAAAAGGTCTTACATTGTGGAATGATATATAAGGTGTCTGGGGGATGTAGATGAGATATGATTTGACAGTGGGGTTGTGATGGTGATTATGTGGTTCTGTAGGGTGATTTGCATTCGTCTAATGTGGGGTTGTGAATTCAGTCTTAGTATCGGGAGTGGGGGACCTTCTATATTGAATGGTCATATAATAGTAGACATATTGATGTTTATTGTGGGGATTTATATTTATTTAGGTATACATTGTATTTTCAAAGGGTTTTTTATTTTAACCCCTCATATGTCGGTCTCAATGTGCCATCACCCCAATTGTGACGTGGGGGGTTTCTTTACCAACATTATTGTGGGAGGATATATTGCAGGCCAACTACAATTCCTTACTACCACTTATAGGCCATACTGGCCTATAATTTTTAGGTTGAATTATAATTTAGTGTCCCACATTTCATTATGGTGAAATGTGTTGTGATGGACACATGTATGTGTATGGTATGTGATGTGTTGTGGTGTCGCATGTGTGTGCAGGTGGGATGTGTTGTGAGCTGATACAATATCCTGACCTATGTTCCACTTGACGGTGCATCATTCTGGTTCTCAACAAGACATCATGTATGCATCCACATACACTAGTGGCTCCAACTAGTAGCCATGGTATGTTATGTCATTCCTGGGGAGGATACACCATCATTTATCAGATTAAAAATCCTGAAAAAATATAAAAAAAAATCTGGAATAAAATATTTGAGAAAAAAAATATTCATTTCATAATATAACCCCACAAGAAATACAATACTAAACTAAAAGGAAGAATACATTTATAATATATGTGTAGAGTGTCATCAATGAAACATAAAATAAAGATAATACAACTACCAATGTTGGTCCTAAACCATGTCTGGATCCATACTCCAAGATCCATCTCAATCAGCCATATAACCCAGGGCCTTCACCATTATACAATCTTATAATAATATAATATATTTGGGTACCGGTTAGGAAGCATGATTAGGGTGTGATTAAAACTCAGTAGGCCACCACTATAGGTGTCTAAAACAAGTGCAATACTAATATAGTTTATGTATTTGTAATTGTAAATATGTACAATTAAATAATAAATAGTTTTTGAAAATTTCAATTATTATGATCTAAATACACTACCTCAATTGTTCCCAAGGATACCTAGACATCAATAGAAAAATCCACGCATATCAGATCTTGAAGTCTTTCATAGGTAATATAAAATACTAATACATTCTTCTTTTTGAATATCAAATTATTCAGTGGTTCAATGATGTCTTTGTACAAGATTTGACTCATTCCAATGTTCTAATATTGTTGTGTGGGGCCATAACATCGAGTACCATTATTTATATTCATTAATTTCACATTTTTAAGAAACATTTACAATGTTACTAATATAACACATTTAATTAATATGACCAAAATACCCTGATTACTCCTCATTAGAAAATCCATGTTCCCATTCTCTTTAATAGTAAGTATAATGACCATGTTTCCATGTATACATATCAATTTAAAATTACCATGTTCTCATTCCCATTAATTATATGTATGATTATCATGTCACCATTAGAAAAAAAATCAATATAGAATTAGCTTGTTACAATTCCTTATCATATAATTTTTTTAAAAATCAATTATACACCTCCCTCTCATTACAAAATTAACAATTAATGAAACATATCCATTGCATTGTATAACTCAATAATTAAATAAATGATTAATAAAATTAATTAATTCATATATTAATTAATTAATATCACAACTAATGTTACATTATTAATTTTTTTGGGTTAAATATGTCATTATAATTTCCAAATTACATAAATATTAACAAGGAAAATATATAGATCATATTATCAAAGGAACATTATTATTCTAAAATTAATTATCTATGCACATCCATTTCAAATTATCATAATTAATCCCCTGATTAATTTTCAATATTAGAACCCCAATATCTTATAATCAATTTCATCAAATTTATTAACTGATATGGAATCCCCTTTATCTTATGATTAATTCTCAAATTGATCACATATTTTACCCATGCTTCGATATATCTATTACTCAACATAATTAGCCCAATTTAAGAAAATAACTAGCTAAATTAAATAATAAATTCTACAACATCACATAAAAATATAAAATTCACAACGATGGGAATTTTATTTAGACCACTGACCTCACTTTTTTGACAGATGTTCACTCAATGTAAATCCCCAAAATTTGGGTAGAATAATGAAATTGATAAAATTTCAAAATCAATCTCTCTAAACTGAAATCAAAATAAAATACATCATGATTACATAAATATATATCATTATCTATAATACTAGATTTATCTTTTATCATCTAAGTTTTTATCCAAGGTAAAAAATTATATAAACTATGAAAGGATCATGGATTTATTGAAGAATGAACGGGAGAAGCATCTGAATGAAATGCACATCCTAGGGGATGAGAACATCGTCAATTTGGTCATTCAATCTCATTTAATGGTGTTTTAAGGCCTACAAATCCGTCTAGGTTAATGGGAGAACCATTCATTACCCATTTGATAGTAAAATCACGAATTAGGTCCACATAGGGGGTGAAATTGGTCATTAAATGTTGAATTATAGTGAGATCCCAAATTTTACGATCTCACCATCAGAACTCACACTATTTAGTCACATGGTTAGTCAATCTTTTCACTAACCATGTTTTAGACAATTATTCAAGTGGAACTTCACATAAATATCTATCATAACATCCCATTCTGTGCTTGAACCATGCTGAAGCTACCGCCCAATGTGTATTTATCACATGGTTTCTATTAGGTAGCAACACAATTTGTTAAAATAGTGCACTAAAAATGCACATTCCCTTTTCTCTATTATTTTAATAGCCTTAACCCAAACACACACGATGACATAAATCCCATCAAATGTGCACATGTAAAAAACAAAAAGTACATGGAAAAAACACATTAGAAAACTCTGGAAAAGTTCCGGATATTAAAATCTCTCCACCTTATAACATCTCATCCTCAAGATGCACTTCCATGCCGTTCTAATATTTCGACACAAAAATATCAGGCCATTATTACCTAGTATATTCTTTTTATTCCCATGTCTCCTCTTATAAACTTCTTGGATTCCTTAAAACATGAACTATCAACACCTTCTTTCCTCTAAAATCCTTCTCAATGTAATCCAACAGGCATAACGGATACTCCTCAAAGGATGCATCTATCTCTTGGTCAAACTTATCTACATCAGTCACATTATAAGGGGTGGGATTGTTGACGCTCCTTTCGTCACAGAATCTAAAGATCGGAAAAGGGGAATATCTGAGCTCAATGTGATTCATCCTTTGAAGAAACATCAAAAATCGATAAAGGGATGAACAAGGAGAACATTACCCATAGGCCGCGCAAGTTCCCTCATGGTCGCGCAAGTACACTTGCGCGCCGCCTAGTGGTCGTGCAAGTACTTGCGCGACACCTTATGGTCGTGCAAGTGACTTGCGCGACCTAAGTGATAACCGCCCGGTAACCGCACGGTAACCGCCCAGGGTCTTCTTTTGCCTATAAATAGACCCTGTGGGCCCCCCATTCGAGAGGATCGGTTCCCAGAAACTCGGATCAAAGCTCCCGACGCCCAAGTCTCTTCTCAAAGCTTCCAGAACACTTCTAAGGTAATTTCTTACCTAGAATGGAAGATCTAAAGGGAAGAAGGAAGGCCTAAGTGTTGAAACTTATCAAACACTTGCGCGCCGACTTAATTCCTTCAATATAACTTGCGCGTCCCTCTTCTGGAAGAACCTCAAGAGGATGGGAAAGGGTTTAATAAAGAGTCGCTCAAGTAATTCAACTCTGGTTGAAAATCGCGCAAGTATCCCTTATGTCGCGCAAGTATACTTGCGCGACCAATACTTGCGCGCCGCCGCAGGACTTGCGCGACCTTCAATACTTGCGCGCCCCTATCTTTTTGGGTGCCCATCTTGCCCATTTTTACCCCTCTTAAGCCATTTCACCCTTCCTATTCAAGATTCAGTCTTCAAGATACTCTTCAAAGCTATTTATGGCCTGATTTCTTGATTTGACATCCTTATCTGAAAGGAATTCTGTGAAATATCTCTCAAAACTTAGTGATTTAAACATCTTTATGTCATCAAAGATTGAGAGTTCATTCATTCAACCTCATCCTTTAAAATGAGAGAATCCTAACCTGGGTTTCCTTTTCAGGAATAATCCCCAGTTATAAAACCTTTGATTTGGGCATCTTCCTTAAGAATAAGCCCCAATCAAAGTCCTTTAATCTTGGGCATCCTCCTCAAGAGTAAGCCCCAAACCTTAATCCCTAACCTGGGTCTCCTTTTCAGGAATAAGACTCAGTCATAACCTTGGGCTTCCTTTTCAGGAGTAAGCCCCAAGTCCCCTAACCGTGGCTTCCTTCTCAGGAATAAGTCCCAGTCATGAATCTTGGGCATCTTCCTTAAGAATAAGCCCCAATCAAAGTCCTTTAATCTTGGGAATCTTCCTTAAGAATAAGCCCCAATCAAAGTCCTTTAATCTTGGGCATCTTCCTTAAGAATAAGCCCCAATCAAAGTCCTTTAAACTTGGGCATCCTCCTCAGGAGTAAGCCCCAAACCTTAATCCCTAACCTGGGTCTCCTTTTCAGGAATAAAGACTCAGTCATAACCTTGGGCTTCCTTTTCAGGAGTAAGCCCCAAGTCCCCTAACCTAGGCTTCCTTCTCAGGAATAAGTCCTAGTCATAAATTTTGGGCATCTTTCTTAAGAGTAAGCCCCAAGTCTCTTAAAATTTATCTTAACCAGTCATAAATTTCCTTTGATTTGGGTTTCCTTTTCAGGAATAAAACCCAATCATAAGTCCCCTCCTAACTTGGGCATCCTCCTTAGGAGTAAGCCCCAAGATTAGAGTATTCAAATCTCCATGAAGCACATATAACTTTGTGGACCCTGTTCATGGATTTTTCCTAAAAGTAAATCCTAAACCTTCGCCTATCTGGGCAGTCATCTATACATAAGCCCCAAAACAAATTCTTATGATTGCATCTTTTATGGCACAATTGTCTAAATTTTACCAATACCTCTTGTTTCTCACACCGAGCATGACTCACGTGAGCTTAGAGTGTAAAAGTAATTATGACATTCATCTTTGAGCCATCAATCATAAAACATCATATCCCATTCCTCGAACTACGTGGATTCTGATTCCTTTTTCAAAACAAAGGATACGTAGGTAGCCCATTCATGGGTTCGATCCCAACATTAAAATAATCTCTGTCCTTCTGAATGACGATAAACTTCAAGTGCCCCACTGAGTGGCTTTAAAACCAGCCTGGTCATCAAAATGACCAAGAGACTTTTATATAAATGTTTTGAAGGATACCATTGACCAAGAATCTCTAAACAAATATAGATGATTCTATATTGATGAAGAACCTCGAATACATATAAAAGATTCTCTAAATTTCTTGCATATTTAATCATTGATTGTTAAAACTAAAGGAAAGCTCATTTTATACTTGGTAATGTAATAAGGATTCACGAACTTAACTTAAATCTATAAAGAGAGTCCCGGAGTAGACAATAATTCCCCTAAAAAAGGTGTGATGAGTCCGACCTCCCATCCTCTCGACCAATGCAAATTCCTAAGCCTCATTAGCCCACAAGCTAATGAGCGCCTGCCTTTGGAAAGTAGGTCCAAACGGATGTGGAATCATTGGATGTTTCCGGTTCTACGAACAAACCCGTTAGAAACCGATCGGAACGTTTGAATCTCCCGTCCAGGAGGTCATCCCCGGATTCCGCGCGAAACAAAAAAATGGTGAACCCGACGTGAATCCTTAACCAAGTTAAAGTGATATTCTTCTTAGATGTTAGGCCCCTTGGGCCAACAAGACAATCATTGACATATGATCATCCAAAAGATGCAGTAGCCGGATTCATCTTGATTATGTCTGTTATATGGAACATGCACTCTTTTTTCAAGATCTTCTACAAAAAATGGCTTTCCTTAAATTCACCCCTGTGAATACTGCTGCTGAGAACACCTCTACTGTGAGGTCTGCTGCCATGAAAACCAATGCTGCTACTCCTGCTGGAACGTCATCCGCTCTAAGGATGACATCACCAACTCAGCGTCTTCAACGCTGTGTTTCAAATGCACTGGTTAAGGAGTACCGTCGTAACGGTACTATCCCAACTCTGGAGGCCGCTCGTCAAGCCCTCCAAGTTAACAATTCTACCTGGTCGTCCGGACAACGACGACCAGCAATCAAGAAGCAGGCGGTACTGACTACCGTCTCCAACCATTTCGGGTCGTTATCCCCGGAACGCAATTTCCATTCACTCCCTTATTCTGAGGAAGTGAATGAGCAGGTCCCGCGGGACCTTAATTCAAAGAGACAGGAGTCCTTCTCAAGGGCTCCCATCAACAATCGCCGCCAGACTCGTGCGGTAGTGCACCCTCAACATGATGAGGGTACCGGCTCCAGGCATTCAGCTCAGGTTCCTCGAACCCGAGCAGGCAAGATGAATCACCAGAGACGGAATCCGGTTAATAATAGGCAGGTTGTCATCCCTGCCATCTCCGGAGAAGTCCACCAACCTAACATGGTGGCAAATAACGAGCAGGCATACACACCTGTTCGTTTTAATCCCGCTGTCCAGCAGACTCGTCTGGCAGCATCAAGCCGATCCCGCCAGGCAATTCCGGCGGAGTACCATAGGCAGGAACATACACCTGCTTATACATCAGCAGTTAGTCAGCAGGCTCGTCTGACTACATATGATGGATCTCGTCAACAGCGTTTGGCGAAGTGTAATCAGCAGGCACATACACCTGCTAATACTAATCGAGCCTACCAACAGTCTCGTTTGGTAGCGCACGGAGAAGTCAGTCGGAAAGCCCCGACGACAAACAGGAGGCAGACTAAACTCTCTGCCTCCACACTTGAGTACTGTCAGGATTCACTGACAGGAAAAGGAGGACAGGAGCAGGCACATACACCTACTCCATGCCCGGAATGGACGTATATCCCTATTCCGGCGGCTGAAGTCACCAAACATATTTTGTCAATGGTGAAAGAGCAGAAGCAAATTCCTGCTCATATTCTGGATGCTTGCCAGGATATCATAACAACTTCAGCATCATCTCAGGGACAGACACATAAATCTATCCCTAGCAGTGGAGTGACACATCAACAATTCACTCCGGAACAGACACACACATCTGTTCCAGTCCAAGAGGGTTGTGGGGCCTACTCCCCCATATCATATGGACAACCAAGTCAGGCACATACATCTGATTTGAGCGATGATCGTCAGCCTAACCTGACCATCTTTCCTGATCAGGCACATACACCTGCTCAGAGCAATCACTTTCGTCATCAAGTGATTTCTAAAGTGAGTAAGAAGGCATCTAAGAAAAAGATCCGCCCAGCACAGTCAGGAGATCAATGGCCAATCTGCAACAAGGCCTTGCTCGATGCTGGAGTTCTTGAAGCCCTCAGACATTTATCTGTCGGAATTCAAGATTCTACTCCCTCAGTTCCCAATAACAGGAACATTAATCCCGAAGGTCTTCAACAGACACTTCCTCATGAAGACTTGCTTCATGAAAATTCGGTCAATCTTGAAGTTTCTTCTTCAGATGAGAACCACAGGAACCCTCTGTGTGGTCAGAAGACCAAGGAGAAAGAGATATCATCTTTTGCTGTAACCCATCATGAAGGTCCTCCTCATGGTGATGAAATTCGCTGCGAAAGTCCTCTCCGCAGTAGTGATTCACATTGTCTCGAAAATTCTTCAGAAGGCAATGTAGTGACGAGAAAGCCCTCCTATCTCGAGGCACTTGCAAACGTAAAACCAGTCATGTCTGAAGTTTTACTATCGGCAGGTGAAACTCTTTCTCCATCAGAAGATAGCTTGGGGTTCAGGTTATTCTCCGAACCTTCCCTAGGTCATTCATCTTCCAGCATGAATAGTGATTCCTCTACCAATCTTGTTGAATCCGATGAAGCAACAAGGAAACACCAACTCTGGTCCAAACAGGTAGAAGAATCTTCATTTAATGATAAAGAGGAAATGCTGAACATGAGGAAAAAACTGGCAAAAGGTGAAGTACCAGTCATGTTTTGGCCTTTGGCTGATTCACAGTATGACATTCCAAAGATGTTGACGGATGATGGAATCCATGATATTCGTCTTAACATATGGAAAACTCTTTGTCAATTAAAGAAGAAGGTATTATCTTACGATGAATATGAAAATCATCTTAAGATAATAGAAGGGTTACAACGCCAGATTGATTTGGCATCTCTATCAGTCTCTCGGTATCCGAAGGCTGAAAAGAAACAGAGAACCCTTCAACGTTCATGCCTTGGCGCGCTGAGAAAATTGCGTCAGTTAATTTCCAATGCTCCATCTAATGTTCATATCAGAGGATGGGGTATTCACGGAGCACTACATTTCACAGTGCTTTCCGGTCAGCAAAGCCCGCCGAAAATGGTCTCATGCAAAGTTATTGCCCATGGCCGGCCACAGTCAATGGGCTTTGTTCATAATCAAAATCTTGCTCGAGATCAAGCTTCAACTAGTTCCTCTCAAAATCAAGTATACAGAGAACAGGTTGTTGAATTGCTCCTACATCAAGCAGGCGAGAATATTGCGCAAGCCTCTCGTTTGGAGCAAACACGTCATCAAATGACAGAAGTTTCGGAAATCATCCAACGGTCTGTTGAACCAGGTGATAAAAGTGGATACAGGTTAATGCATCCAGCTAATTTCCGAACTAAGATCCGCAAGATCAAGAGAGATTTCAAGAAGATCTCAGACATAGCATGTCAAGAGACACCCCAGCTTGCCAGACTGGGGACTTCTCTAACCCAACCCTCAGAATCAACGAATGGGATTCGAGGAATTGAGCAGAAGCAACAGGAACACCCCCAGTCCACCGGACTGGGGACTTTTTCAAATCTTCAATCCCTCCCTCAGAGAAAGTCAGTATTCTCTCGATTAGGGAATAAGCCTCATGAGGAACGAAGAGCCAAGATGTCAGGAGATTCTCTCCAAGTGACGGTTCACAAAGAAATTCCTGAGGGGTCAAGTCAACGGAATGCCATGTCTTATCATGGACATAAAAGGAGACAATATCATAGAAATGCTGATAGAAAGGATTTCATGAAATATGCATCCATTAATGTCATCACTGCCGTTGCTGCTGATTCACCAGATGAGGCTCAATCAGAGGGATCAGATGAAGAGGTTCCTGCTCAAGAAGTTGCGCACACAGACCTAAATGAAGAAGGTGTGCGCACACGTAATCAAAGGCTTACCCAAAATTTGGGTATTCCTTCAAGTAACCCACTCCCCCCTCTCCGAAAAGGATCCAATAAGGGGAAAGGAAAGAATCAGGTTACTTCTCACCCTTCCTCTGAAGGAGGTCAATCGCTCTCATTAGAGAAAAGGCTTGCACAACAGGAGGAAGAAATGAAAGAATTAAGAAGGTTGAATGCAGAACTACTTCAGAGTAGTCTTCTTCTTAAGAATGCTGAAGTCCGACAGCCGAAGGAATTTGTTGTAACTACTGAGATAGATCAGGAATATCCTCCTTTATCAGTACACCCACAGAGGCCTAATCCTACGGGTCAAACGCAACAACGGTTGGCAGCACTACCATTAGTTGCAGCACCAACCTCCACGGCTGTCCAAGCTCCATTCATTGCACCTACCCAAAACCAAGTTCAACCTGACGTTTCTCAAAAGTTAATAACTACTATTGAGTCATTAACAGCTCGGTTAGAAACTATGGAAGGGAAACGGGCGCAAGTTCAACCTGAAAAGAAAGTTTACCCTGAATGGGTAGATTCAATTTCTCCTCCATCCAGTTTTGGAAACCCTATTTTCCCTACTTTCAATGGATCAGGCGACCCTGAACAACATTTGACGCATTACGTGTCTTGTTGTGATCCTATGATGGGAACTCCAGAACAACAAGAAGCAGTGAAACTCAGATGCTTCGTGCGAACCTTGCAAGGACCAGCTTTTGTCTGGTATACAAGCTTGAAATCCCGGTCAGTCATCGGATGGGAGGATCTTCGTCAAAAATTTCTTCTTCAGTTCAACTCAACTTTGCCAAAAACGACAGTTTTCGATCTTACAAACTGCAAGCAAAGGGAAAATGAAAGAGTCTCTGATTTCATTTCTCGTTGGAAGGGATTAACGTATTCCTTGAGTTTATCACTCCCTCAGGAGGAATTATTGCCAATCTGTGTGGCAAATTTGCGTGACGAATTACGCACGCCATTGATCCCTGTGAAATACACAGGAGGGTTTCGAGACCTTACTTCAATCGCTCAACAGATTGAAGATTCCCTTATGCAGGCTAAGGTTAAATCTCGTGTAATTCCATCAGCTCCAGGAAGAAGAATGGGTAAAGCAGAAACTGCTACAGTTATGCTTAAACAGGCACCTGTACCTATTTCTACTTCAAAACCTTCATCTTCTCGAAGGGCTCCACCTCCTGAACGCCAACAACAAAGGCTGTTTCGTCCAAATGATCAAAAAGATCAACGACGAAAACAATTTGAGGATATGAAGAGTAAAACATACTCTTTCCGAAGTGAGCAAGTTCCTGGTTACTTCATTTCAGCTCTGGAATATAATTTGGTTCAATTACCAGTGCCGAAGAGACCAAACAATGAAGGAGATGAAGACCGTCCCAATTATTGTCCCTTTCATCAAATGTTGGGACATCCCATCCAGGAGTGTTTTGTCTTTAAAGACCTCCTACAAAAGATGGTTGACTTGGGACAAGTCAAATTGAAGGGTTCTTCAGCTCATGTAGCATGTATTACCGCTACAGATCCAGAGGAAGGAGGCGAGTGGCAGGAAGTCAAAAGCAAAACTGCGAAAAAATATGATGATTGGATGGTCAGAAAGACAATCAATCGGACACATTCCATTTTGCGAACACAATTGAAGAAGCCAATTGTGTCTCCTACAAAAGCTGCAGTAAAGCCTCCATCAAAGGACAAATCCTCAAAAGGGCAGCGTAATTCAAAGAAGAAAGAGGAATCAGAAGAAGATGAGTATGCATCAAAGCCTAAATTGTCTTTGACTCTGGCAGATTTCATGCCATCTACTTCAAAGTCACGGGCACCGCCCCATCAAACGGCACAGCCTAAACAGGCTAATCAGGCAGAGTCTTTATCAGACGAAGAGTTAATCTTTGGTTCTGTTTAATCTCAATGGATGGAGAAGACATCACGACTCCAACTAATGCCAGATTTCTGAAGAAGTATTTTGTATAAACACAAAATATTGTTCCCAGAACCAAGACTTACAATTGGTTCATACAGAAATGGTCCAGTATGACCTTAAACTACAACTACGTCCAGCATGACGATAAACTGTATGGTCCGTGCATATGACCTTAAACTATTCGCACTTATGTCCCAGCAACATGACACTAAACTGTGCAGCACCAATAGTCCTAACTGCAAGACTTTAAACTGCATAGTCCCTGATTTTGTCCTACATGACAATAAACCGTAAAGAAGTTCTTATATTTTGTCCGAGATGACATTAAACTATATTTTGTCCTAGCGACATGACATTAAACTGTGTGGCACTTTCATCGTCCAGCATGACGTTAAACTGTGTTAAGTCCCTTATTGTCCTACATGACACTAAACTATATTCTGTCCGAGATGACATTAAACTATATTGTGTCCTAGCAACATGACATTAAACTGTGTGGCACTTCCAATGTCCAGCATGACGATAAACTGTAAAAAGATCAGAACTGATATCCTCATATTGATTCACCTTAGTCTTAGCTACATGACTTTAAACTGTACAGCATCAGTTCGTCCTTGCTATATGACGCTAAAACTATACAGCAATGGTCCAGTATGACTTTAAACTGCAACTTCGTCCCACACGACATTAAACTGTGAAAAAGTTCCATAAACAGTCCAGCATGACCTTAAAACTGCATCATTCCTGGTCCATGTATACGACCATAAACTATTTGCAAATATGTCCAGCAAGACGTTAAATTGTGACGTCCTAACTACATGACGCTAAACTGTATAAAAGTCTCTCACGTCCGGAAAGACGTTAAACTATATAATCATCAAAAGTCCAGCATGACATTAAAACTGCACAATCCCCCTTTCGTCCAATATGACGTTAAACTGTATTGTCCCCATCGTCCTAACTACATGACGCTAAACTGTACAGAAAATCCTTGATATGTCCAACATGACATTAAACTGTGCATCGTTAAGGTTGTTATTACCTCTTGTTTCTCACACCGAGTATGACTCACGTGAGCTTAGAGCGAACATCAACCATAACACTCCCTTTGGGCCACTAACCATGTGTAAGTCCCAACAACATTTTTTTTAGATCATTGTCCACAAGAACAACTTGATCATTAATTCATTCTTTAATTGAACTACACAGACTTTGATCCTTGCCCTCCAGGCTGGGTATGTAGGCAACCTCCCAAAGGTTCAAGCCCAAAAACAATCTTTTCACATTGGTTCACCACAATCTCATATGATGATGATTTGTGAAACCACCCTTGGAATCAATATCTTTACATTGATTCACTTTCGTCCTTGTTATATGACGTTAAACTATACAACACTTTTGTCCAGTACGACAATAAACTAAAATATTCTTTGATTTCCTCATTTGAGAAGGAACCATTATTAACATTGATTCTTTTTCAATCATGGTTTTCATTTTCAAAAAGACTACGTACATACATGGTAATGCCTAAACTTTTTATCTTAGGTTAAAACCATCATTGCACTAAAGTCCCTTTTCACCCTTCACATGTACAAACCAAATTTGTACAAAGGGTAGTTTCTAGAACTACGTGGACTTGATTCCCATCTTTATGGGATACGTAGGAACATTCGAGTGTCCCTCGAATCCAGTCCCAAGTCTTTTGGGCCTAACCCCAAATTTCACTTTCAGTCCCTTGGCTGAAAAGTCCTCATGAAAACACACACTGTGTATTCATTATTATGGTCCGAATTCTATGACCCCAAAAACTAAGATCACTCATCCTTTCGTCCTGCACGACGTTAAACTGCATTTCAAGAACTACGTATGGCTTGATTCTCATTCTTATGAGATACGTAGTGAAGTCCAAGTTTCAATTCAGGACCCAGCCACAACATGATTATGGTTTTCATTGACCTATGTATCTCTATATACATTGGAAAATACCCATCTTTATGTATTATAATCCTAACCTTAAATATTTTCAGATCTTCATAACCCTTTTCATGACTTATGGTCACAAAAATGTCAAACTTCTGAGAATTCTTTTGCCTGACTATGCAGCACGTGCCCATAGGTGGCCTTGCATAAACAGTCCACATAACAGACTTGTCAGCCAAGAGATGCTATTTATTTGACCATGCAGCCAATGCCCATAGGTGGCCCTGCATGTTTTCAACCCCCTAACGGGTTTGTTAAATAATAGTAACTTCATTCTTGGGAAGAATGCCTCTTTTTTCCTTATTTGTCTTAAACGACAGTATGTAGGGATCCGCAAAAATAGCCATCCTTAACATATTTGTCCCATATCCTTTTTCATGATCTGAAAGTATTCAAGTCTATGGTTTATTCTTCTTCCCTACGTTTGGGTCAGACCTTCGTAGGAGTGATATTCATCCAGTTCTTCGATATTCTTGTTTGAAAATATCTTCTCCATATTCAAGTACCTCTTTCCATACAACAAACTCTATGATTTAGAAAATTTGAATCTCCATAAACATTCACTAGCTTTTAGCACTAGGAAAGTAAATTTCTGAGAGTTCTTTTGCCTAACTATGCAGCACGTGCCCATAGGTGGCCTTGCATAAACAGTCCACATAACAGACTTGTCAGCCAAAAGATGCTATTTTATTTGACTATTCAGCCAATGCCCATAGGTGGCCCTGCATATTTCAACCCCCTAACGGGTTTTGTTAAATAATAGTAACTTCATTCTTGGAAACTACTTCTTCTAATGCTATTTAGCTCTTTTTCATATCATTCCTCAGATTCAAATATTCTTAAGTCATAGTTTACATATTTTCTCTCATACTTGAGTATGTTAATTTGTTTTCAGATAAATTATCAAGGAATTGAATCCATTTTAATCCATTTTCGGTCAAAGCTATTTCGACCTTAAACATTAGCCACTTTATGTCCGGCGTGCATGACTTTAAACTGCCCACACAAAAGACAAAGGAACTTTGAATAAAATTCAAGTTCCAGCACACTTGCGTGCTGCCTTCTGTGCCCTGAAGACTTGCGCGCCCCCTTTTCCTTTGAATGAATTCAATTTCCTCAGAGTCAAATCCTCATTTCTTTCCGGATCCAACTCTGAGGGGGGACTTTTGTTGACGCTCCTTTCGTCACAGAATCTAAAGATCGGAAAAGGAGAATATCTGAGCTCAATGTGATTCATCCTTTGAAGAAACATCAAAAATCGATAAAGGGATGAACAAGGAGAACATTACCCATAGGCCGCGCAAGTTCCCTCATGGTCGCGCAAGTACACTTGCGCGCCGCCTAGTGGTCGTGCAAGTACTTGCGCGACACCTTATGGTCGTGCAAGTGACTTGCGCGACCTAAGTGATAACCGCCCGGTAACCGCACGGTAACCGCCCAGGGTCTTCTTTTGCCTATAAATAGACCCTGTGGGCCCCCCATTCGAGAGGATCGGTTCCCAGAAACTCGGATCAAAGCTCCCGACGCCCAAGTCTCTTCTCAAATCTTCCAGAACACTTCTAAGGTAATTTCTTACCTAGAATGGAAGATCTAATGGGAAGAAGGAAGGCCTAAGTGTTGAAACTTATCAAACACTTGCGCGCCGACTTAATTCCTTCAATATAACTTGCGCGTCCCTCTTCTGGAAGAACCTCAAGAGGATGGGAAAGGGTTTAATAAAGAGTCGCTCAAGTAATTCAACTCTGGTTGAAAATCGCGCAAGTATCCCTTATGTCGCGCAAGTATACTTGCGCGACCAATACTTGCGCGCCGCCGCAGGACTTGCGCGACCTTCAATACTTGCGCGCCCCTATCTTTTTGGGTGCCCATCTTGCCCATTTTTACCCCTCTTAAGCCATTTCACCCTTCCTATTCAAGATTCAGTCTTCAAGATACTCTTCAAAGCTATTTATGGCCTGATTTCTTGATTTGACATCCTTATCTGAAAGGAATTCTGTGAAATATCTCTCAAAACTTAGTGATTTAAACATCTTTATGTCATCAAAGATTGAGAGTTCATTCATTAAACCTCATCCTTTAAAATGAGAGAATCCTAACCTGGGTTTCCTTTTCAGGAATAATCCCCAGTTATAAAACCTTTGATTTGGGAATCTTCCTTAAGAATAAGCCCCAATCAAAGTCCTTTAATCTTGGGCATCCTCCTCAAGAGTAAGCCCCAAACCATAATCCCTAACCTGGGTCTCCTTTTCAGGAATAAGACTCAGTCATAACCTTGGGCTTCCTTTTCAGGAGTAAGCCCCAAGTCCCCTAACCTAGGCTTCCTTCTCAGGAATAAGTCCCAGTCATGAATCTTGGGCATCCTCCTTAAGAATAAGCCCCAATCAAAGTCCTTTAATCTTGGGCATCTTCCTTAAGAATAAGCCCCAATCAAAGTCCTTTAATCTTGGGCATCTTCCTTAAGAATAAGCCCCAATCAAAGTCCTTTAAACTTGGGCATCCTCCTCAGGAGTAAGCCCCAAACCTTAATCCCTAACCTGGGTCTCCTTTTCAGGAATAAAGACTCAGTCATAACCTTGGGCTTCCTTTTCAGGAGTAAGCCCCAAGTCCCCTAACCTAGGCTTCCTTCTCAGGAATAAGTCCTAGTCATAAATTTTGGGCATCTTTCTTAAGAGTAAGCCCCAAGTCTCTTAAAATTTATCTTAACCAGTCATAAATTTCCTTTGATTTGGGTTTCCTTTTCAGGAATAAAACCCAATCATAAGTCCCCTCCTAACTTGGGCATCCTCCTTAGGAGTAAGCCCCAAGATTAGAGTATTCAAATCTCCATGAAGCACATTTAACTTTGTGGACCCTGTTCATGGATTTTTCCTAAAAGTAAATCCTAAACCTTCGCCTATCTGGGCAGTCATCTATACATAAGCCCCAAAACAAATTCTTATGATTGCATCTTTTATGGCACAATTGTCTAAATTTTACCAATACCTCTTGTTTCTCACACCGAGCATGACTCACGTGAGCTTTGAGTGTAAAAGTAATTATGACATTCATCTTTGAGCCATCAATCATAAAACATCATATCCCATTCCTCGAACTACGTGGATTCTGATTCCTTTTTCAAAACAAATGATACGTAGGTAGCCCATTCATGGGTTCGATCCCAACATTAAAATAATCTCTGTCCTTCTGAATGACGATAAACTTCAAGTGCCCCACTGAGTGGCTTTAAAACCAGCCTGGTCATCAAAATGACCAAGAGACTTTTATATAAATGTTTTGAAGGATACCATTGACCAAGAATCTCTAAACAAATATAGATGATTCTATATTGATGAAGAACCTCGAATACATATAAAAGATTCTCTAAATTTCTTGCATATTTAATCATTGATTGTTAAAACTAAAGGAAAGCTCATTTTATACTTGGTAATGTAATAAGGATTCACGAACTTAACTTAAATCTATAAAGAGAGTCCCGGAGTAGACAATAATTCCCCTCAAAAAGGTGTGATGAGTCCGACCTCCCATCCTCTCGACCAATGCAAATTCCTAAGCCTCATTAGCCCACAAGCTAATGAGCGCCTGCCTTTGGAAAGTAGGTCCAAACGGATGTGGAATCATTGGATGTTTCCGGTTCTACGAACAAACCCGTTAGAAACCGATCAGAACGTTTGAATCTCCCGTCCAGGAGGTCATCCCCGGATTCCGCGCGAAACAGGGATGATACCACTGAAGTTTAGATACCGGAAAAAAATCAGGCATACTATTGTACCAATGTGGAAGAGCCAATTTTTACACCATCACACTGAATCTCCCCACAATCTCAAACGGTCCAACAATCCTGGGTTCCAACTTTCCCTGCATCTGTGTCGTGTGGTGACCCATCATAGGAAACACCTGATGGAATACACTATCAGCCTTGGTATACACTAGGGGTCATATTTGTCTTTCCTCATTTGAATTATGTCTAAACTATTCATATGACATACATTTCTGAATCCCCAATAGCAGCTCTGAAGTCTCCAACATGAGACATAGTCCTAATAACTCTGACTCACCAGCCTCCATCAAGTATAGAATTAATCTACATGGACTAACATAAATATTCTTATATAATTACATCTATATCTATTCCAGATAAAGAATTATATAGGAAAACACTACTAAATTATTGTTCTTTTCCCATGATCCACCAAAGTCAAGAACACCTGCCCATAACATCTCCTCAAGAACCTATATAGTATTTTTTGATTACTGATCTATCTATTGGTGTAAATCTATAGTCAATAATATATGTGTAACACTATAATTCTTCAAGCCCTTATAGAAGCGTGAAGCAAACCATAAAGCCATATCTAAATCTATAGTCCGTGGAACTCCCTGAAAACAAACTATGTCTTGAATGTATATTTATCCTAATTTTTCTACTGTATTGGATTCCCTTATAAGATAAATTTATTTTACCTATGTCAATTGATCCAAAATGACCCAAATTTCATAATTCTTCCTAGGCATCATCATGAGACTCAATAAAAAATCCATGGTCACATCATCCCACATCCAATTTGGAATTGGAATTTTTTTGCAAACCACTCGGTAATTGATGCTCCATTTTTACCTACTAATAGGTGAATAATATATTCACAAACCTTGATATGTTTTTTTCATGTATGGAAACCAAAATTATCTTCATTGGTCACAATACAATTTGTTCACTCTTGGATGCACCGCCCACATTGAGGCCTATAATTCACTCATGATCTCCTCCCACATGCATGTAGGAATTATGACTTGACACCTCACATAGATGAGATTATCATCATCTATCATCATGTATCATGATTTATCCACTCCTTTAGTGCATTTTCACAATGATTTGCAATCTATATCCTTATATTGTCTATCCTCAATTTGTCTCAAATGTGTAGACTCCATTGAATCTAAAACCATAGGCATCTTCTCCAAACTATCTTGAACAACCCCATGCATTTTATATATCAAGGTTAACATTTTCTAATCTATAATACACTCATGTACCATATGAGTCTGAGTTTTTTGGATCATGGAATCATCCACACCATTTCCGTTCTCAACCATATATTCTAGTTCAAAATTGAATGACAATATATACTCAAATCATATCGACAAATAAATATTCTAATCATTCGTAGAAAATTTATACTTAATGGTATTATGATATGAATAAAATTAATTATTTTATCCTAAAATATAGTATCTCTAACACCGATGATCACAAACCAAAAATGAATAATCAGAGTCATTTGTAGGGTATACATGCTTATGGGGCCTCATGTGTTGAGACCCTTATGCCACAACTCGGTCTTCCTGTAACATCACAACTCCACGTGTAATCCTAGATGAAACTCAATAAACCATATACACCTCACATGACATTGGTAGGATGAATATTAGTACTGATGTTAAGCACTTCATCAAATCATGAAAATAGTTTCACAAGCCTCTGACCATTCAAACATTACTCCCTTTTTTGTAATGATAAAACAATTCACTTATAAATAAGAAAACAATTGGATCAATATCCTGAAATATCTAGCTAATCCCAGATATCATGTGATATCGAAAAAAATTATGGGATGCTATAAAGAGACTACTACATGAACTTTCTCATGGTCTAATAACACACCATCCTTAGAGAAAATTCTCCCAAAGAATTGTACCTTGTCAATCCAAAACCAACACTTAGATATCATGGTGTATAATCAATTCTCACTCAGTGGACAAAGGAAATTTTCAAAATATTTGGAATAATATTCATAATACATAATCCACTATAAAATTTCATACCCATTAACCCCCATGAATAGGTCAAGATACATATGAATGATCATGTTAAAACATCCATAAAAATCATTGGATCATTTTCTAACCCAAATGGAATTACAATATTCCCATAAATTACAAAGCTACTTTTAAAATAAATCTTGTGTATATTATAAGTTTGTACTCTCAACCTATGATACTCTGATTTGAAATCTATCTTCAGAACACACATGCTCTAATCTATTGATCAAATGGATAATCAATATGAGGAAGTGGATATTTGTTTTTCACATTCATTTTTTTTCATCTTCTATTAATAAAAAGATTATCATAAAATACCATTTGTGTGTAAAAAACATTTGATTTCACGGGTTACTTACATGGATAAGTAAATCCCTTATACTCAATCTCATCTTACTGTGTGTTATGATCATAATTATTAGTTGGATACATTCTATACCACTGAAATGAAATTGGATCACCCCATAATTATATAAATAGGGAATTCTACCACTCTCTCTTAGGTGTTATCCCATATTAGTCTTCTAGACATACATACTGAAATAGTTCCACTACCAGTGGAAGGTCATATTTCCTAACACCACCATAATCTAACGGAATATGAGAATCTTGTGCTATGAGATCTCACAGTTTTTTTCAATTATCCATGTTACTCCTTCCTAGATATCCCACTTCCCAAAATGAATATAATGTTCACCCTAAGGAGACAAAAAGACCACATTCTAATGGTAACAATTAATGTGAGATCAGTATGTGACTAGCCAGTCCATACACATAATTAGGTTGAAGCCCATCATATCAAGAATATAGAGAGCCCATAGGTAACAATATTCCCCAATCTATATTGAATATCCCTTCCATAGATATTTATCTCAAAATCACACTCCCAATGGTGAATTTATAGTCATAACCCCCCTCACAAAATCTTTTTCAAGGATGAATCAATTAAAATATTTTATAGATATAAAGAATGATAGGTACCATTATCAAACATCGCACTAGATAAATTTTAATCTAATAGAATAATACATCTCAATGTTAATGGTCTAGCCTCACTATCCACAAGTTTATGCTATACTACTTCTAATTGTGCTACCCCTCTTACTTGTGATGTTGTTTGACTCCCCTGAGTATCACCAGTATTCATATTCTTGTGATCATACATACAAGTATCACATCCACTACCTCTACCTGATCTTCAATTATAACTCAATCCTCTAGCCAGATTTGTTGTAGAAGATACCCTTCACATACTATTACTCTACTGATATGGTCATTTAGTGCCTGTCTATGGATACAACCTGCAGAATTTCTCTATATGTCCCATATTGGTGAATGATCTACAATAGTCTTGTGGTCAAGAATAGTGGCGGCGATAGAGTGTATTCCTCCCTCACTGATGACATATCACTCTAGTATGGTCATGTCTTACAGTCACTCGTGTTTTTGTACTATGATTTTCATTGATGTACCTAATGTTATCATAATGAAGTTTCCTACACTTGAATGTAACATTACATGATCATCTAGTACCAAATATTGTTCCATCATTGGAAGCATCCTTTATGTTTCCTCCAACCATGTGACCGTGATCCACCACTTCCATAACCTTTTTACCATGATGTTATTCACACGGGACATAATTATACACTTATGACAATTCTGAAAATGATTTACTGTATCTGTCTCATCTCCTTTTAAAGATGGAGAAAATCATTATAGATCTATGTAGCGCCCAATATAGTCCATCACTGACAAACTACACTAAGTAATATACATGAAATCCATGGATTTATATTGTCATAGTTTCTATGGATGAATGTTCTCAAGGAACCTCTTTAATAAGCCACTCCATAAAATTCTATCAGATTGTGGATTTCATGAAGGAACGTCCCACCAGTGCTTTATGACCCCTGTAGTATATATCAAAGCAAAATGACTATCCTCTTAGCCAGTGTCTCCAAATGGTCATGTATTGTCTCTATTTACACAACCTAGAATTATGATCCCTCAATACCACCATCTCTTGAGAATCATGGACGGTACTATAACTAAACCTCCCTTGACAACTCATACATACTTTTCAAAACCCGACCACGGTCTGTTCCCATGAATTTCATAAAGAGATAGAAGTTCTCCCAAAACTTCTCCCCTTCGTCTTCACCTGGGATGATCGTCACCTAAATCTTCATAACTGTGAAAGCATTCATATTGATTACCCTTAGTTATCCCCTCAACAATCATTAAGGTGGAATACTCTCTACAATCCCAAACACAATTCTCATGTCTCATAAAAGATCCTTATAACATTAACATAAGATGATTAATCATTATATTTATTTTACCCCACCTTACCACATGGAAATATATGAGGCACTATAACTATTTTTAGTCATCATACTCCATGGTTTTGGTTTTTAAATTGTATAAAAACAATTATTGTCAAGATTGTCATTTTAAAAAATAATAATTATCATTTTTCAAAAGTTAATGTCATATTGATTTCATGTTTACACTATTTTTATTGTACATATCACAATAAGAAAAAGTTCTTATGTTCAACAAATTTCTCATACCTATTTTCCCGTTAATGCCTAAAATGAATCATGTCACAACAAACCATAGTGCCTATAATAATGCATGAAAAACCAACACCTATGCCATTATGGGACACAAATCAATACTCATAAATTCTCAGAAACCATAATAACATCACACCAAATGTAATAAACTTGTTGAAATAATATTCAACAGTAATGGCAAACTGAATTAACAACAATCCATCCCAAAGTAAAATTGTTTCCAATTATACAAGAATTTTCATCTCCCATGCATTATTTCATTAGAAAGACCCAAATAATCATATTATTGGACTTCATTTCCCAAAATATTACATCAAACGATGATGAAATAAAATAGGATTATCTGATACAACGTTGTAACATCTAGACCCGGGTACCACCCAATGTTACCTTGAGTTGGTTTTCCATAAGACCTCAAGTTCATATCCTCATACGCTTGAGGATGTCTACTAGTATTGAGTGTCTAATAAGCCATTCATGGGGATATTATTCCATAATTTATCATAGTAAAATTCATGTTGATATAAAAGAATAATTCTGGAATATTATATATATAACCAAATAAATAGTCATGGAATATGATAAAAAAATAGGATATAAAATACTAAAAGGACTGGGAAAAATGGTGCTCTGATATTATTTTCAAATTTCTATAATTTAACTGAAAATATAGACAATACAAAAATCCCACGTATGTCCTGAACCATTTATGATTCCCTCCTCCATGATCCATTCCCAATCAGCCACCAATCCCAGGGTCTTTTCACATATTCAGTCCTATTATAATATCATATATTTGCGTACCGATCAAGAATCCCAAATTGGATGTCAGTTCAACTCAGTAGGACACCACCAATGATATATAAAATAAGTCCAATCAAAAGATATTTTTATATAGTTCAATATGGAAATGATGAAAATGAAATAATAAACATTGTACCCCATTTTCATTTATTCTTATGTTACAAAATTAACTTCATCATTCCCAAGGATTATCATTCATAACTACTAACATAATAATGTTTCGTATGCAAATGTGTTCCCTTAGTAATATCATATCTTAATAAAAGATTCTTATTGAATCTCATGTTATTTAATGGTGATATGATATTCATGTACCCTATTCAACTCGTACTGGATTTCTCATATTATCGGGTGTGGCCATAACTCAAAGTTCCACTGTTTCCATTTTTTAATGTATCATTTATAATGCCCATTGAAAAAATTACCCATATCACAAAAGTAAGTATGATGACCATGTTACGATCATTAATCCTCAATATAATGACCATGTTATCATTCTCTTTAATAATATGTATATTGACAGTTTATACATGTATACGTCTAAATTTAGGATGAAAATGATACCATTCTCTTTACTCATAAGTATGATGGCCATGTAACCATTTTAATTCTCAATTTAGAATGAAAGTGTCCCCATTAAATATAATATAATTAATTTACCGATTAATTATCCACTAAAATATCATTTACTCAATAATTAGTTAAAAACATCCAATCTATTAGTTAACTAAAAAATTAACTAAGTGTTTCATACAATTAATTACTTCATCAATTAATTATTAAATTCCATAAAACATATTCCATAGTTAATTTTTGATATTTAATTATCTCATTCTAATATGAATGTTTCATTATTAGTCCCATAATTAATTATCTAGATCATATTATCAAAGGGATATAATTAATCCACAATTAATTATCATAGTATATCCAGTTAAAAATATCATAATTAATCCATTAATTAATTCTCAATATCAAAACCACTATCTTATATAAGAAATTTCATTAAATTAATTATATAATATGGAATCCTCTCAGTCTCATGATTAATTCTTCAACAAATCACATATTTTAACTATACATTTATAACTAAATTGGTCAATCTAATAAACCACATTGAATAAAATCAATTTCTAATGGATGCAAGAAATTCAACAATTTTCCATATACATTTCAAATCCATGACTATGGGAATAATATTATTGACAACCTAACTAAATTTTTTTGATGAACATTCACTATATGTAATTCTCCAAAATCTGAGTATCATAATGGCATTGGTAAAAGATCTATATCTAAAACTGTAAACCAAAATAATGACCAAAGACATAAAGATATAATAAATCTAGATTGTGAAAAAAATACTACATATAAATCTCATCACATAGGTATGGATATAATTAAATTGGGGATATCATATATGAAAATATCAATGAATGATAGAATAAATAATGAGATAACCAGTAGGATGAAATCGACTTACTAGTAGAAGATATGATCCTTAATTTCAGGCATTCAATCTTGATGAAGGTGTCTGTAAGGCCTCAAAATCCATCAGAGTCAATTGGAGAATCTTCCATTACTTTTATTAATGTAAAATCTATATATATGGTCACATTGATATTCTAATGGGTCATTAAAATTTAAAAACAATTGAGATCCACAATTTTTGGATATTAATATCGACCTTAGCATAGTTTAGTCACATAGTTAGACAAAACGTGTTCTTAATGTGATTTAGCCACCGCATTAAGGCGATAATTACTTGGATAGCTCACACGGCCTCCCAATCCATACTTTAACCACACCAAAGCTACTATATCAAAGACTATATATCATACAGTTTCTCTTAGGCAGTTGCATGGTTTGTTCAATTTGTGTGGAAACTGTGAACAATACCTTTCTCTCCATTTTTTTAGACCACAATATAACATCCTAGCCTTAATCAGGTAGGTACCATTTTTATTTTATGTTCTCTAATACAATAATATGACATAGGGTGCACATCTTTGCACTCCGTTGCGTGTTCCATGCAACTATTTTAATAATTCTAATTACTACATATGTTTTATAAAAAAATGTTATTTTTCCCTTTAACACGGTGTTCATGATTAATATAATTATTTAAGGATTGAAAAAATAAGAAAATATTTAATTAAATTTAAAAGAAAAAAGGTATAAAAACAAGTTTTTAAATAAAATAGAATGTGGTTTATAGAAAATATAAAAATAATTAAAATCAGAGATTCCTATTTCAATTTAATTTTATACCTTTCAGATTCCATATTTTTATTCTATTTTATGTTCCATTTATTTTTTCATTATCTTTAATATTATTTTTCTATTGGTTATATTTTTATTTTTTTCCTTTTATTTTGTTCTTTTTTTTCTCATCCCCTCATCATATCCATCATGTCGCACCCTTCCCTCTTCCTAGGTGGCACACCACCATACAACCCCTTTAGATGACTATCAGGCCTCTTTATGTCACCTTTTTTGATCTCCATTAAATTTGAAATTAACCATATTGATGGGATAACCTTTATCAATTTGAATCGTAGTTCTTTTTTAGTATCCCGCAAGTAGTTCGTCGGGGAATAATATTACCCTATTTTGGGGTTTCTCTAAAATATATTATATTCATTCGTTTTAGGTCCAATCAAATCCTACCATGGATCATAGAATCATGTCTACTAGAAGGTATGGATTATACTTTCTTTCCCTCATTTTCTTTGTGATTTATAAAAATTTACAATTGTTTCATTAGTCGGTGCCTACCGACTTTGTGAAAATTCATCCAATTTCATTAGTTTAATTTTTCTACCTAATTGTTGAAACCCATTTTATTATAAATTAATTTTTTTAGAATTTTTTCAATGTATTTGGTCACCCCTCTAGGTGAGCCTACTTGGCTAGTAAAATGTTTTTTGACCGGGAATTTAATTTAAATAACTGCATTTGTTGGGCGATATATATTTTTTTATTTAATTTAAATAATTACATTAAATGAATTATGAAAATAGAATTTTTTTTATATTTGGAAGTTATTTGTGATGAATTATTTACTAATTTAAAAGTGAATATATGTTATTAGGATGATGTGATATCATTCCTTGTTAGGATTGTTATGTTGTAACATTTAATTTATACCTTATTATGCAAGGGTGCATCAATTTAGTTTTCATGCTTAAATTTCACATGCTTATAATGTAATATATGTTGTTGTGAAAACATTAATTAAATTTAGGTATGGTAAAGTAGTTGGGTCCCATATTAAGGTCAATACATAGACCCTCCGTTCTGGACTAGTTAAAACTACGCAACAGGGGGAGGTGACTTCGGTGTTTCCAGACTGGTACATCCCTAGACAATCTAATTTTTATGAGTGATAATTGTTCCAAAAGGGCCTATTAGGGATTGACCAAATGTAAATGTTCTTTAAACATAATCCAATTATGCTTGAACAATTTTTTTCTAGATCAGGATGAACTTAGGGTAATGTCAGGCATTGACTGATACCCTGTCTTTTAAATTATTACCTTGGATAGGCTTGGTGGTATTGGATAATTAGAAGGATGTTCCATAGTGATACCTCCAGGACATTCTTAGACTCCAACTCTCAACATGAAAATTTATAATGATGCACTAATGGATTATATGTATTCCCCCTATGATACTCTTGAGATTGATGATATCTTTACTATATATTGAACCACACCTGGTAAAAACAAGGCATATAACCCAAGTTAAAGCACAAGATTGGGGGTATGCCTATTCATTGTTTTACCATTCTCTTATAGGCTTGTCATATATATGCATGTGTGTATTATGCTTATAGGTACTTCTATAAGTCTTCCAGCTATGGAAAAAGTAAGTTATTATGGATGGGTTCAGTTGGGGATCCATGTGAAGTTAATTATTTCATTGCACTTAATTAATTATCATCAATTGTTATATAATGTAACAAATAATTTTATTATAACACGAAATGGAATGGATTAGACATCTTGGGTGATATATTACTGGGATGTTATCTCACACCAAGCTTGGATCTCACTGAATCTCATGTAGATTGAATGCATGTATGTATTGACAATGGTTAGCATGTGACATCAAATGATTGATTATTTCTTACTGCTTAGTAATGAGTCTGGGTAAAAGGACCAAGCCATTATCATGATTAATTTGTTGTGCTTTGAGTATTTTCATTTAAGACGACAATATGGTTGAGTTTCTAGTTTCCACAATTTCATTTTAGGCAGACATCATGTAATGACATTGTTTTGTTAGATTCTTTACATGATTACTGTTCAGTTGGATTATTTATATTACTTCTACTATATTTTATTCATTTATATTGTTCCACTATTTATTATTTATTTGTTTTGACATCTGTTGTGATATTTCATGTTACCTAAGAGGAAATAGTTTCCCTCACAAACGGGAAAAAGTCACTTTCAGCTCGCTGGAAACCTCTAGCATTGGTGGTGATGCGCTGGAGGTTATGTGGACATCCCGAATTGGGGAACTCTTCTAGTGGCTACCATGTTGTGGACGCTACAAAGTGTTATCAAAGTTGTGTTTTCCTTTTTTTTACTACTTTTTGGTTTAGAAAAATGTCTAGGATATAAGGATTAGTGAGTTACAATGTTCTTCAATTTATCTAACCCATGTATAGGGGAAACCCAAATTTCTTGGGATGGTATTAGAGTTATTGATTATGCAAGTTTATGTTGATACGATTCCACCATTAGGTGACTCACTTGTATTGTGTTCATACTTGTGTTGGTAATGTTGTGATAAGGGGTTTAACATTTCATCCCGATGATATGGGGGATATAAATTACATGAAACATAATAGGTACTATAGGATTTAAAATATCATGCATATTACCATGCCATATCTACTATCAACATAGATTTTCTTTTTTGGTTTTTATTGATTTTTGCGTAGTTTTAAATTTTATAAATTGTTGGATTGTTAAATATAAATTTGTGGTGGTGTGTTAGATGTTATCCTAACTTAAACTAGAAATGTATGATTGGCCTTGTTTAGTAATCTTTTTATGTTGTCACTTCCTTATCGAAAACCAACTCTTTAAGTTTGTTGTCTTTTGTTTAGTGCTCAGAAGTAGGATGTGTACCTATCCTCTTTTGCGCCTTAATTGTTTTCCTTCTCTTCCTATCTCATTGTATAAAGGGCGTGCTTTGTTATTATAGACAAATGACATGGTGACATCTTCATTTCATTCCTCAGGAGAGCGGTAACAAGAACATTCTAGAGGTGGTCAGCCCTGAACCACTAGTGGTACCTCTTATAGTGCCTCTTGTGGCACTACCTTATATTGACCATCCAAGGGACCTTGACTCTCTGTTCGGGGATAGTCTAATCAGCTTGATGCATTCCATTCAGAGTATCCCTAGACCATCCCCGTCTACGAAAGACCTCACACAAGACATTGTATAGCAGCACCCTTACACTTCTATTGGAGTGGCAGACCACATGCCACAGAGTCATGGGTAGAATCCATTTGGTTTCTCTTAGACCACCACGATACTCTTCCATAGAAATGGGTCAAACATATAGTCTACATGCATCGTTACTCCACCAAGAATAGGTGGGATGTTATTTCATAGTCTATTTATAACGGTGAGATGGTTTGGTCCAACATCCAAGAATATTTATATGAACACTTTATTTCATAGAATCTAAGAGATGATCATTATTTGGAGTTCCTACATCATCATCTGGGATCTATGAATGTGTTAGATTATTAAACATGTTTCACATAAGATTATCATATTTCCACATCTCTGACCAGTGACAACAAGACTATTGCATGACGTTTATGAAGACAGACTTGAGTATACTATCCACTCATAGGTGAACATCATTTGTTTTATCACTATCATAGAGACTGTAAAATCAGGCTCTAATCTCATACCTAAATGTTAGGGATGATAATCCAGTGAGCCTGTGTGGTTCAGTACCATGACATGGTGACTTCTCTTATGGTATAAGGATATTCTGTTTTCAATGTGCACATGGGGGAAATCCTATCCAAAAATCACTTTTTGATAGCTTTTTCACAAGTTATCAATGAGGCAGTGTCAAGACCCGACCCAATAGTGCTCGAGTCGCGACACCCCAAGCACTCCTCCAATAGGCAAGGGGATGGCGTCTAGCACTGAGTAGGCTATCACACACATGGTAGGCATTAGCCTATGGTACCTATAAACACGCACCAACAAACACCTCCATGAAAAAGTGCAGAGATATATAAAACTGAAATGTAAAATGCATGCATACATCAATCCCAAACCAGAGTATAGTAGAAGTACAATAGTGAAAAACAGGGCCCACCAAAAGAAAACTACAAAGAGTCTAACCTACTCAAAAGGAGAGAAACGATGCCAAAAGAAACACAGGAAAGCTCCTCGGCACAACTCCGGTATGAATCCACGGTCATTCCCTCTCACTCAACTCTGCCTACTCCGGGTCCTCCTAGGACACCCTCTAATGGCCTGTGGTCTTCACAGGACACAAACATGTGCGAGAAAAGCCCATGCATGGGTGAGTTTAACACTACTCAGTAGGTACCCTAAAAACCCATAACAAATGAGAGAACCTAAAAGGAAATTGTCCGCTCATCCCAACTAGAGGAATCCCAGATGAGAGAGAAAAGCCATTTCGTGACCATCCTCAGCTAAACACAACTTGTCACCTCAAACCAGGTGTATTACCATATATACACCTTGAACATAAATATATACTTAGCTCACACACCAACCAACATGAGGTACATACCTTCTCACCCACAATACTTCACAACCAGGAGAGCACCCCCCATGATCAATATCATCCCAAATGACACTTGTCCAAGAGATACACTACATTGGGTCCCACACAAACATCTCTGATGATTACATGAGAGATCATGCTAGTCGAATATCATCACTAACATCATACTAAATCCACATAAAACCCAATATACTCGGATTAGTAATCACTCCAAGGGTCCCCTAGGAGATGATAGATCCCACACCGGTAAATGAAGATCTCACAGATAGGGGATCACTTCTAAGGTCCACTATGGTATATCTCAACACAATCTGGTATATGTAGAAACAAGTCAGTTAGGTAGAGGAACATCATTTATGTCACGATGGTCACGAAGATACTAAAACTCTATCTAGTACATATCATGTTGTAGGGGATCGAACTGACAATTCCACAACCCAACAGAAACCCCACATTGAATAGGGGATCATATAACCAATGATACTGCAACCCTACTATAATCCTCATGCTGAGTAGGGGATCTTATACCTGACGATGCCAAAACCCTTCTAATCATGGAACACTACATAGGGGATCATATTGCTGATGATTTAGTAAACCTTATAGGTTTAACCAGTAAGATAGGGGATCACCGCCCGTGGATAAGCGTTCAAAGAGATTCAAAGAATCCGATCTAGGTAAATGATGCTAGATGATCCTGCTTCGGGCCAACCAGGGGGATTCCACAACTCTAATAGATTAAACATACCATCGAGATGATCACAAGCCTATATGAAGGTTGTGATACCGTGTGAACATTTTTAGGAATGAACCAAGGGAGAACCCTCAACCACTACTGGTCCAAATGTCTCTAACCTGCGAGACCCACCACAACGCCACACCATGCACTTCTAAGGCCCATACCAAGTCCACCATCACGATCCACATAGAAAAACACTTAGGATAGGCTATTTTCTTGCCCGAAACATAAAACTAGTGAAAATGAACTATTAACTATAGATATCTCATGTGGGGCCACACAACGATCCTGAAACACATTATGCGGATCATACCACTACGATCCTCTCATAAAAACACACGGGATCAACTACTCGTTCATCCCAAACGGACCCCCGGTGAGAAAGGTATTATTCACCGAAGCTAGCTCGGGTAGGGACGACGCCTCGATCCTGAAACCCATCGATCGGATTGAAGAACTGCGATCCTCTCAAAAAAAACACATAGGATCGACTAATCATCAACCAAAATCAGACTCATTGTAAAAAAGTTGTGTTTCCCCGTAAAGGCCCCAAAACCCAGGCTTGTGTAGCATGCAGCCCAAACTCGGTCCAAAAACCCCAAAATAACATGAAATGTCTGCCATACAATTAGGGTTTCAAGGCCACTGACGGCACATCAATCGGTCACTCTGGATAGAAGATAAGACATCATGAAGTCAAATAAAAATAAAATATTATTATTATAATCAACGTTTGAAGCTCCTAGGCCACGATCCTGAACATACAACTCCTGAACCCATAGAAAAGGGTTCTTTATATCACCATCATCGCATCACCATAAATGACATGTGAATCTGATCTCCAGGGAGAAAAATACGAAGGTTTTAAAACCCCTGGGCATTTAAAAAATGGTCGGACCAGCCTGAACTGGCTGGCGGCCCCCAGCCGTGCTGCGGCCTGCTCCACCATGGAACCGAGGCCTCCACTACACTGGGTGGTGCACCGCAAGAGTTGTGTCCATGATTTTGAGGTTTCTGTAGACCACCCCCCCCCCACCCCAGATGTTCGCTTTTCAATCTAATGTTGCATACGCTACCCTCAGGACCCGATCTTCCCTTCCACAACATAAAAAAAAATCAATTCAAATTAGAAACAGAATTTGGGAAATAAAACTCAAACTGCCTATATGATGCCAGATCAACAGAGATTCGGGTGTAGAACGACTCCTGCGATGCGCTAGAGCTCGATCCGCTGATGATCAGTGTGGAAAATAGACACCGAGGGCTCGATCGGGTGATGAAACGGAGGAGGAGAGGGGTTCGTTTCCCCCTGAGTGTATGGGTTGGGGGAGAAGAAGCTGGATTAAATTTTAAATTATTTTGTTTTAATAAAAATAACATTTAACTCTCTGCCAACACGCCTCCGACCTGGCACCCGACACTGACTAATGTTAAGTCACCCCTAGGGTAAATCGGATGTTCGTAACACAACGGCAGACTCAGATTTGAAATCTGAGACTCTGTTAAATAGTTATTCGATCTGACACTCATAAATAAACTTTTCCATTTATTTACAAAAATTCCCCTGGTGACTTTTTCCATAGCAAGCCCTCGCCAGTAAAGCTTATACCCTGCCTAGGGTAAACTGCACGCTCTAGATTCAACTGTGCTTTCCGATTCCCATTCTGAGCTACCGTTTTAGAGATAACACACTCCTACCATGTGCATAGTATAAAAATACATAATATTTTTATAAAATTTATTCCAGGAACACCGGGCCTCATAATCGCACGACGTCTTCATGCTAAGCTCTGGAATGATTCATAAGAATATTCAACGTATAACAGAGACAAAACCCAAGTCGTTACATCCTCCCCACCATAGATATTTTAATCCCCGAAAATCCATAAGAACAAAGAAATAAATTGAAATATAAACTGGCTCTCCCATGCCATTGCGTTCACTGACAAACACCACTGCACGAACACATAAGTCAGAGGGACTCATCCACCGCACCACAACACTATCCGCTTTGGGTGCCACTAACTCGCCCTAATGGTTTTAATCACGTCTCAAAATGAATTTTGGTGGGTGAAGGATCCCTCTTACACATGAATGAAAAGCACGCAAAATAACAACAAAACATGGTCATACCAATGCCCTATACAAAACTTGAATGAGAAACAGAAAGGGGAGAGTACCTCTAAATTGTTTCTATCAAACTACTACAGAATGTAGAAATGACACAAGCTGTACCTCTATACATCCATGGAGAATTTGATTCAACAGACTCTAAGGCAGGCAGCTATACTCGCCCTCGCTGTCCGACCCTCCATGAGTGCAGCTTTGACAACCTAGGGCTGGTGGTGGTGGCATATGATGTCGACTTCCACCTGCTGCTATAACACCAGCTCTATCACCACGTCTGTCACCCTGCGGAACTCCAAAATAAAGACATTGTCACTACCAAGGTGACCTTTAAACTGTCTCCCTCTCAGCAGCATCTCAGGTCATACAATCTCTAAATGATATACCCAACCATCATAAGCATAAAACTTCCTCTCCTACGGATGACCAAAAGTAGCATATGATCCCTGTGAGCCCCTAGCCTCAGATCCTCCATCGAGGTGTCGCCTCCTAAAATGTCTACCTCGTTCAGACCCTTGTGCCTGCTGCTGAATTCCAATTGACAATGTCTCATCTTCCATGCACCCAAACACTGACAGGATGAATCTTCTCATCCAGAACCTCTCTAGCACAATGACTTTCTCTAGAACTCCAGCATAGTTGGGAAGCCACAAGAAAACCACACCTTCCCACATGTCTCTTCGTAGGCCATGCTAGAAGGTCTGAGCCTTAAAGAATGTGTCTCGTACCATATTAAGGGAGTAGCGTGATAGGTCGTTAAACCTCGCAGAGTACTCTGACACAATCATGCCCACCTGTGGAAGCTACAGAATCTTCTAAATCTGCACTAACCTCAACTTCACTAGATAGAACTCTTCCCTGAAGAGCCTCTCAAACTCTTCCCACATGAGCGTCACCTCATCATGGGACTGCATCACTAGACTCCACAATCACCCTGCTGGACCATGCAGAATCCTTGACACTAGGACCACCATCTGATCTGGGGGTGTCCTCACCCGGACGAAAACACGGGTGACTACTTCAAGCCTCTCATCAGCTACCTTAGGATCTGGATCAACCCAGAAACTCAAAGGTCACTACCTTTTGAACTCATGTAGAATCATTCTACACCGTTGGAACAACCAGTTGCGTGACAGGTGGTGACTCAACTGGAAGACCACATGGAGGTCCAGCCTCAAAACCTGGGCCCAGGCCCACAACCTCTACACCGGGCAGATCGTCAACACAATACCACTGCAGAACTCTCGGTAGCTGTCGTTGTTGGGGAATCCAAATATACACTCAAGACGCTCCATAGTCAAAGAGTATATATAGAAAGATGAATCAAGAAGGACAAGGAAAAACCCAAAACCTAGTATTATATGATGCATGTACCATTTTTTCCCTACAACCAGTGTATATACATCCCGAGTCGAAATGCAGGTTATTCGAGTCCTAGTGAATGGATACGTCAGTTGTCACACCAACACTAGAGTCCTTGGCCAGAAAGATGAAGTCGAAACATCCTAACACTGTCTTTATGAAACCCAAAACAAACTCACAACTAGACCAAATACATTCTAATATCCCAAAGGTAAGCCTCCTTTGATACCACTCTGTCATGACCCGACCCAATGGGGATCCATCCGTGACACCCCAAGCCCACCTCCAATAGGACAAGGTCCAACGTCTATTGTTGGGTAGGCTATCACACACATGGGGTGAATTAGGCTATGGTACCATTACACATGCACACATAGACACCTCCATGCAATAGTGAAAATATATATAAAATTGAAAATTAAATGCATGCATAAAATTTCCCAAACAAGAGTACAGAAGAAGTACAAAAGGAAAAAACAGGACCCACCAAAAAAAATACAAAGTGTACAACCTACTCAGAAGGAGGGAAACACTACCAAAAGAAACACTAGAAATATCATCGGCCCAGCTCCGGTAAAACTCCATATTCATTCCCACTCACTCAACTCTGCCACTCCAGGCCCTCCTAGGACACCGTTGAAAGGCCTGTGGTCTGCACAAGACAGAAAAATGTTTGGGTAAAGCCTGTGCAAGGGTGAGTATAACAATACTCAATAGGCACCCCAAAAACCCAAAACCGAAGAAATCAACTGAGAGGTTACATTCCGCTCATCCCAATAAGAGGAAACCCAGAAGAGAGAGAAACTCCATCTCATTACCATCCTCGTCTAAACACAGTTACTCAGATCAAACCAATTATATTCCCATACAAACAACTTGAACATCCAGATATATCCAGCTCACGCAACAAAACACATGAGTTATTGACCTCGTCACCGGAAATAGTTCAATACCAGGAGAGCACCCTCCATGATCACAATCATCCATGATGACACTCATCTGGTAGATAGACACAACTCTGCCCCACACAAACATCACAGACTCTTACCCAGGAGATCACGCTCGTCGGATATCATCACTCTCATCGTGATAAAATAACAAAAACCCTAATCTCAGTGGATAGGTAATCACTCCAATGGACTTCTAGAGGATTCCATAACCCACAATTGTAAATAATGATCTCACATAAAAGGGATCACTCCCAGGGTCCACTGGGGGATACCACAACCTGATTTTCTAGTCGTAAAAACATGTCACTCAGATAGAGGATCTTCACCCTTGTCACGATGGGCACAACGATACCAAACCCATATCTGGTACATATCACACTGTAGGGGATAGAACTGATGATTCCACAAACCAACAGAAACCCCACGATGAGTAGGGGATCATATAACCAACAATACCACAACCCTACTATAATCCTAATGCTGAGTAGGGGATCATATAACCGACGATGCCATAACCCTATTGACCACAACCCACTGCATAGTGGATCATATTCCCAATGATTCCACATCCCCTACAGGGTTAACCTACTAGATAAGGGATCGCCACCCATGGATAAGCGGTCAAAACAATACCAATAACCCGATCTAGGGAAATGATGCCAGAGGATCCTGCTCTGGGCCCACTGAAGGGATGCGACAACTCTAACAGATTATGCATCCCATCGAGAGGATTAAAAACCTATACGAAGGATGGGATACAGTGAGAACCCCCATAGGAACGAACCAGGGGTGTATGCTCAACCACTACTATTCCAAACATCGCTAACCTGAGCGACCCAACAAAATGTCACACCATGATCTTCTAAGGCTGATAATGAGGCCACCCTCATGATCCACACGAAAAAACACGAAAGATAGGCTATTTAGTCACCTAAATTTGAAAACATTTGAAAAATGTACTATTAACCGTAGCAATCCCATGTGGGCCCCACACAACTATACGAAACTCATCAAGCAGATCATACCCCTGCGATCCCGTTGAAAAAAAACATGGTGTCCACCACTCATTGGTCCCAAATTGACCCTCGGTGAAAATTGTACTATTCACTGAAGCCATATCATGTGGGGCCCATGCCTCTATCTCGAAACCCATCGAATGGATCACACCATTGTGATCCTCTCAGAAAAACATAGAAGATTGACTACTAATCCACCATAATCGGACTCCTGGTGAGAATGTTGTGTTTCTCCATAAACGCCCCTGACCCGGCCTCATTGAGCCCACACCCCAAGCTTGGTCCCAACACCAGAAAACTGACAATAAATGTCCGCTGTACTATCAGGGCCCCAACGCCACTGACGGCATGTCAATCGGTTGCTACATGTTGAAGATATGACGGCCCGAAGTCGAATAATAATAAAATATTATTATTTTATTCGAATTTTCACACTCCTAGGGCCATGATCCCGAACATAAAACTTTTGAACCCCCAAAAAAGGGCTTCCCTCATTGCCAGGGTTGTGTCACCAAAGAAAGCACCCAAATTCGACCTCTTGGGATCAAAATACGGGGGATTTAAAATCCTCATTCATTAAAAAGTGGGTTGGCACGCGCCGGCCGACCAGGCCGCCACTACCGCGGAACCACAGCCTATATCGCGCTGGGTGGCTTTCTGGTGCCGCGCTGGTAAGGCTTACACTAACAGCCAAGACCACATCAGTTGTTTGTGTTTGGATCCAAAGGTGCCTGTGCAACCCTCTTGAAATGATCTTCTCTACTGTGACAACAAAACAAATCAATTAAATGCAGAAATAGGATCGTGGAAATAAAAATCAAACAACCAACCTCTTGGCGGATCATCAATGGTTTGGGTATAGAACAATTCATGTGACATGCTGGAGCTCGATCTGTTGACGATCGGCGCAAAAAAATTCCGCCCAGGGCCTGGTCTGGTGATGAAGAAGAGGAGGGGATGGGTTCGTTTCTGCATGTGCGTAGGGGTTGGGGGAGAAAAAGATTGATTGATTTTTTTTGTTTAAATAAAAACTTCAATAAAATCCCAGCTAACATGCCTCCGACCCAGCACCTGGCGTTGACTAATGTTATGTCACACCAAGGGTAATCATGGTGTTCTGAATGCAAAGGATGACGAGGATTTGCAATATGAGACTCTGTTCAGAAGTTATTCGAGCTGATGCTTATAAATAAGCATTTCAATTTATTTATGAAAATTCCCCTGTTGGGTTTTTCCCCAAAAAGCCCACGACAACACAGTTTACACCTCAACTTTGGTAAACGACATGCTCCGGACGCAACCGTACCCTTGGATTCCCATTATAAGCTACCTTTTAGGAGATAACTCAACCATGCCACGTGCATAGTACGATAATAATTAATATTTTTATAGAATTTATTACAGGCACACCAGGCCGCAGATTCACATGTTGCCTTCGTTCCTAGTTCTGGAATGATTAATTGGAATATTTTAAAGTCTGATAGGGCCAATACCTGAGTCTCTACAGGAAAAGATGGTAACAAGAAGCCACAATGCTCAAAAGACCTGATGGAGTGACGATCCTGCAGAAAGATGGGTCACCTTCACCATTTATACCATTCCTTCTCTTCAGAATCTATTGGTAGAGGATCCGAACCTGCACATCCTTTAGGTATGGGATCAAATTTTCTACAAAATACTAGATTTGCTTTTCCCACCAACCAATCAAGATGACGAAATGGTTGTGGTCGTGGTCGAGGAAATCAAGTTCCAGATTGTCAGCATCAGTAGGGTGGACCTACTTAAGAAAACAAGGAATTGTATCAGTGTTGTGGCCCTTGTCTCATATACATCGTAAAATGAATACAAGCGAAGAATAGTGCATAACCATCTATAATTACATGAACTAATTTGGAAGCCTTTACATTAGTTTCTTCTCTTTTTATATAGTTGCATTTCAATCCATTATATAAGTTACTGTAGTTGAATGTCCCTGTTTTCTAATTGAATAACATTGCTGCATCATGTCTCTTGACACTCCACTCAGTGTTAGTGAAGAGTGAATACACTTGTTCCATGAGTTCCCCCTTGAGATAGGTTGGTACTGTTTCATTTGGAATTTCTATATCCTCGATATGTCTTGCATCAATTTCATTCATGGAATGAATTGGCATTCCCTTTATTGTGTTCAAGAGTATTTCTATATCTATTAGGTGTCCTTTAAATCTCTAGAGGGAGACACCTGTCATAAAAAATAAGAATGGGATTTATAGGCAGACTGAGAAAATACAAAATATACATGGTTGGACAGAGTGATAGCGCCATTTGGAGGGCTCTTTATGAGAAACCAGGGGACACCGATAGTTGAATTCACTCCAATGTTGGATCATTTCAGGGATGTCTTACATGGTGATTTCTATGGCTTACTTCCTATGAGGGACATGGAGTTCACTATCTATCTCATTATTGGTTCAGAACCATTGTCTTTTCTTCCTTATATAATGACACAAATAGAGCTTCATTAACTCAAAAAAACACCTTGAAGACCCCGAGGCTAAGGGGTTTCATCAGACCTAGCACATCTTCGTGGGGTTCAACTATCCTATCTGCCAATAAGGGATTTGGTACCCTCAGTTTTTTTGTGGATTATCATTAATTCAACTAGATCATAGTAAAAAATGACATCCATTGCCTCGTATAAATAATCTCTTCGACCGGATCTAGGTTGTAACCGTTTTCTCCTCGATTAATTTGTGGTCGGGTTGCCACCAAGTGTGGGTGCTACCTTTTGACATACCACGTATGGTGCTCTAAAGTAAGTACAACTTGTAAAAGTATCCCATTATGACATCTGATCTCATGAATGACTTGACAGTCTTCCAGACCTTGATTAATAGTTTTTTTCACGCATTTCATGATTCCATTTTTAGTCTTTGTGGATGGAATCTTTGTGTATTTGCATTCCAGTCATTTCCATGATACCCATGATGATATTTTGATGAGTATACTAAGTGAGCACCTACTATATGCTAAACATGGTAAATGCAAATTATGTGTGGATAAGGTACACTTCATGGTTCATATTATATTTGAACCATGAATATTAGTGTATCTAGAAAAAGAGAGAGTGGTAGTTTCCTTAGAAAATCCCAAGAGTCTCTTCAACAACCAAGATTTCTCGTTGCCTAAGTTCTAATACAACTATTTCATCAATGATTTTATCACTTAGAAATGCCTCTTACAACACTTACTAAGAGTGATGTGTAGTTCATCTAGTTAGAATCATGGGAAATGTCCTTTCATAAGATGAAAGGATAACTAACCTCGTCCCCAATCCCGATTCTTCCTGAGGCTAGTAAAGGCTATATTATTTATTGTGATGCTTCTAGAATCAGTTTGGGCATAGTTTTGATACAGGGTGATCTCATCATGGCTTATGGAACCTTCTAGCTTAGACCTCATGAGAAGAACTATCCTACACATGACATTGAGATGGCATCTGTGGTCCATGTGCTATAGTGTTGGAGACATAATTTTTTTGTTGAGATATTCGGTTTTTACAATGATAATAAAATCATAAATTATATCTCCACCCAATAAGACATGAACTTAAGGTAGCCCATGTTGGTCAAATAATTACAGTCATTTGATATTGAGCATTCATATATCTAGGGTAAGTGTAATATCATATTAGATTATTAAAACCACAATTCATAGGCAGAAGACGTTTAGGTAGCTAGTAGTGAGTGCAAAATGATGGCATAGTTTTCGTAGATGCATCTGAATGTTCAGGAACCGTGTAGGAAACTAGTTCATAGAACTCATATAGTGACGTCCTCTCTTATAGAGCAAGTCCCCAAGCGACAGTTTATAGATCCAGATAGTCTTGTTCTGACGGAATCTGTTACAAAAGATAACCCCACTCTTGTTTGGGATGTTGATGGTAGGGAAACTCTCATTAACCGTAGTCATGTATAGGTACCTTCTGGTAAACGATAAGAGATGATGATGAATTCTCAAACCTCCTTTTGGGTAGTTCATTATGGACTAAACAATGTGTACAGAAACATGTGTAGATAGTATTGGTGGGCTGGTATGAAAAATCCTCTAATGGGATTCATCACTCGGTAATCCATGTCACAACAGGTGAATGAAGAGCACTAGATTCCTACTGATCATCTATATCCTCTATCAATTCATGAATGTAAATATAATGACATCACCATTGACTTTGTTACTTAAATTCCATGATCTCCTCGAGCTAGTGATGCAATATGTGTGATTGTTGATAGGTGGACCAAGGATTCACACTTTTTACCTATCTAAAAGACCATTACAATTGATATTTTGGAAAGGCTATATATCTGGGAGATAGTGTGACTTCATGGGGTACCTCGTTCTATTTTCACGGATAGATATTACAACTTGACATCATTATTTTGAAAATGGTTGAAAAATGCCCTGTGTTCATATGTAATTCTGAGTACTGTATATCACCCTCACACTTATAGGAATCTGAGAAAAATATAAGAGTATAGGTGGTCTGTTACAGGCTTTTATCCTTGATTTTGGAGGATCTTGGGAGAAGAAAATACATATTATTGAGTATACCTATCGATTACAGTAACCTTAGTGGTATAGTTACTTTCATTACGTTTTCCTGGTATCTCAGCTCCCACAATATCATCTAGACTCATCTCATTATATGGTCCCCAACAACATTTAGCTTGATACAGATGCATCATTTGTAGAGAATCTAATTTGTATTGTCGACCATAGAAAGAAAGTCCTACAAGTAATGTTAGTCCCTCTGGAATGGTTGTTATGGAAACAGGGATGCGTTTAGGATAACACTTGGGAGCGAGTGATGGATGTACATGAATGATGGAAAAAACTTTTCTCTGACAATTATCCACTATCCTCAGAAGGGAAACTCACCGACGAGTTGTTTTATAGAGGGGAGGTTTTAATGTATTGACCTTAATCAGGTATGAACCATTTTTTATTTTTGTTCTCTAATTCTTTAAAGTGACCCAGGGTATGTATCTGCGCACCCTGTTGTGACTCCTAGGTAGCTATTTAAATAATTTCAATGATTGAATGTGTTTTATAAAAAACTGTTATATCGGATTTTAGTGGGATTTGTGGAATTTAAAATAATTAATTTAGTAGTGAAAAAAATATGAAAATATTTAATGAAATTTAAAATAATTCAAAAGGGATAAAAATAAAAATAGAAATAAAATATAAAGGGGGTTACAAAAAATGTAAAAACAACTAAATTGGGTGATTTCCATTTATATTTATTTATATTTTTCTTTCATTCAATCCTTTTATTCAATATTATTTATAAAATATTTTTTCTTTTCTATTTATATTATTTTTTATTATATTTTAATCAAATACTCTTCTTTTAATTTATTTATTTTTCTATCTTCCACTCCAACCATCCCTCACGTTGTGCCCCTCCCTCTCTATAGGGGTTGCACAACCTTAAATCCCCTTCGGAATACAGCCACACCTTCATTCATAATCTTTTTTCTTATCCGTCAAGTGAATAATAAACCATAGGGAATGTATAACCTTGAATAATTATAATCCAAGTATTTTGTTGAGTATCATGGGTGCAATTCATTGAGGAATGATTTTACCCTATTTAGGGGTTTCTCTAAAATCTCTTGTATTATTCCGTATTTGGTCAAATAAGAGCCTAATATAGATATTTTAATCATATATAACTACAAGGTAGGGTGTGTACTCATGTTACCTCAATTTCATCGCAATTTATAAAAAATCACTAGTCTATCCTTAGTCGGTGCATACCAACATTGGGAAAAATAACCCAATTTCTGTAATTTAAATGTTTTGCCTACTAGTTTTAGCTCTATTTATAATAAATTAATTTATTTAAATTTTTTCAATCAGTTGGACACCGATTTGGGTACACCGACATGGATGGTATAAATTCTGTTAACCCGGGCATTCAATTTATTTAACTGTATGTGCTGCGAAACCTATTTTAGTTGGGTTTGATTTATAAATGTAATTTAGAATAATTATGAAATTTGATTTGTTGGATCATTTTTAGTTATTTGTGCTACATTATTTATTTATTTTTATGTGAATTTATCTTCTTATGTAGATGTTGTATCTATCTTTGATGATATTATTATTCCACAAGAGTTAATATATACCTTTTTATGCACGGTTGTATCTATTTTTTTTCAAACAAAAATTTCATAATCTTATTATTTAATATCTTTTGTTATTAATTCATTAATTTAATTTAGTTTATGTAAATATGGTGGGTCTCATATTAAGGGAAACATTTAGACCCTTTGTTCCGGTCTGGTTATCACTATGCACTGGGGGCGGTGTCTTTGGCTTCATCCGAACTATAATTCCTAAGGATTTCTAATGATTTTGAGTGATACCAGCTCCAAAAGTGAGCATCGTGGATATATCCGTTGGAAATGTGGATAATTCAGCCTTAAATGATGGTCAAATCCTTTTAGCGAGAATATGATAGTCTTAGGGTAAATCCATACCTCGAGCGATACATGGTCCTAAGATAGATTTTTTCAGATGGCCTCAAAGGTATTGGATAATTAGAAGGAAGTTCATATTGATTCCTTCAAGATCGTCTCAGTATACAACTCTCAACTTAATCCTTAATAATGATGCATAAAATGGTTATATGAATACCTAATTATGTCTCCCCTAATTGATGATATCTTTCTTGTATGTTGAATCACATCTGGTAGACACAAGACATATACACCATGTAAAATCCCAAGCTTTGGTGTATCCTCTAAAATATTTTACCTTGATATTCCAGAAATATTATATATATGCATGTGTGTATTCTACTTACATGTACTCCAATCAGATATTCGTCTTAGTCCTATGTTGGTGATTAAGGATTACTGTCATTGGGAATCCAGGCAAAATAATTTATTTCATTGCACATTTTTAATTATCAACTATTGTTTTATAATTTTACAACGCATTTTATAACTATGAAAAATCAAATGGATTAGACACCATGGGTTCCAGACTATTTGGATTTTATCTCACACCCTTCTTAGGCATCATTGACACCCATTTTGATTACATTCTTGCTAGTATTGACAATGGGAATGATGATTCTTCCGATGTTTGAATATTTTTTCCTGCTAGGATATAGAATGGGTTAGAGTACTGAGCCTTGATCGTGATGCAGTTGTTTCATTTTATAACATTTATTTTTAGTAGACATTATGTGGGAGTTTCTATTTTCCACACTTCCAGTTACGACAGACATCATGGCCTGACAGTGTTTTATGAACTTTCTCACTTGATTATTATGTAGTTAAATTATTTATATTTCTACTTATGTAGTTTATTCATTTATATTATTCAGTTATTTGTTATATATTTCTTGTTTACTTCCATTATTTTGTTTCATGTTACCTATGTGGTCATATTCTCCACCACAAGCATGAAAATGTCCCCCACTGCTAGTCCGAAGCCTCTTGAGTTTTGGGAGATGCTCTTGTGGTTATGTGGCCAACCCAGCTCGGGGCCTCCTTTAGGTGGATCTCTAGAAGAGGACATGAAATTCACACAATCTTACCCATGATATAACTTTCATCAATGGTACTTAAATAAAAACGAAAATTACCTAGAAAATGTACCAAAGATAACTTCAAAAATGGTTGGGCTCGTACACCTGCAACCTTGGTGCGTGTCTGGGAATTATGTAATGTTATATATTTTGAATATGTGGGATCCCCTGGACATATTTAATTATGTTTTGAGGGGGGATAATAATTAAGAAAGTCATTGGGTAAAAAATCCTCAAAATTCTCTTTGTTATATTATATTACAAGGAATCATTATTTGGTGAGTGAGCCCTGGTGAGGATGGGTTAATGGATAGGCTATCTATTATTTGTTTTTTTTTATTTCTCTAATTTGTTCTTTAGTATACATCGTCCACTTCTACAAGAGATGCTTTATTTTTATAACATAGTATAACTATATTTCAACCCTATGTATATATAAAAAACTACTCTATTTTTAGGTGGATTATTTGGACTGTGATAAACTTTACTAGCTCAAACAATTGGACAGTTGTTGTGTTCCCACTCTATTTTTGTTTTGGACATTTACTTCAAAGGCTTTTATTTATATTTGTTTTATTTATACAGAAATTTTGGGATAGATTTTTGGTTATATATATATATATATTGTGGAGTTTATATTCTCATGATTTACCTAATCACCCAATATTGTATCTTAATAAATTGGAATGTCTCCCATATTTTGGGATTTCTACACCCTTGTGGATAATATCCAACTTGTGGCCTAATAGAGGTGGGACTCGGGGGAGTTCATGATCTCTCTCACTTCCCTGCAATATATTTAGTTGGATGTTTTCATGAAACATATTTTGTGTTATTTTAGGTGAACATTATACAACATATTCATTCTTTTAAAAAGGGTGTTTTTAATCCTTTATTCAATGTCTATTTTGAATAAAAAATATAGAAAATTCAAAACCCTTTTTTTAGATCTTAACATCATATTATGGGAAATGAATTTATTAATGTGGGAAAAAATGATACTTCCCATGTTATTAAAATATATAAACATTTCTCGATAACAAAATGATATTCCATATCAAATTGAATTAAACAAGTAAATAATATTTAATGTTACAAATAAAAATGTAACTTTAGAATGATGTGAATGAATTTTATTAAATGAATTACAATAATAAGGTTTAAATATTTAAATATAATTACATTATTGTTAACCATTATGTTATAAATGAATGTAAAACTCCCATTAAATTAAAATTAAATGTGTTTCTAAAAAAATTGTTCAATATGAACAACTGAGTTATATACTAATAAATGAATAAATAAATTTATCTTCAAAATATTAATGATAAATATATATAATTTATTTTAATATTTAACATTCATGTTATGTGATTTTTAGATGTGAAATAAAAAAAATCTAATTTTAACAACAAAAGATATATTTTTATAAGAATTTAATTAGACCAACTAATGAAACATCTATTTTAAATAAATTTTTTAAAATATATTATAAATTATAATTGACAAAATAAAATCATTATTTGAAGGAGGGGTATCAAAATTTAATTTTCACTATTTTTTTAAAATTTTCATATAATATTCTATTTTTTATAAATAGTAAAAAAATAATGCGATTTAATTGAAAACTACATTTTCATAAAATGTATTTATAGTGTTAAACAATATTAAAATATTAATATTAATTATAATAATAAAATATTTATTATTAATTCCCATTTAGGTATTTGAAAAAAAATTACATTGAAATTGGATACAAAATCCTTGAAACATTTGAACATATATACTTTAAAAACATGTTTTCTCAATCAGTTAGGTAGATTAAATTTTAAATATTATTTTAATGTTATATCCTTACTATTTATAAAAATGTATTCCATATTTGGAATCATAAAAAGAAAATTTTTTATATATGTCCCTTTCATTTTTTTGGACAATATAAATAGTAACTGTATTAATTTTTTTATTACCATGATTAAGCGTAAATCATGTAATTAATGGGATAAATAATATATAATTCTATAAAATTACCAAAACACATGTATTAATTTTACTATATGAGCTATTTTCAACCAAAATATTCCTTGTAGTTTTTTTATGTCCACATGGTGCCGAATGGTTGCATTTATTCGCTTTATCGTATTTTAATTTAATGAAAAGACACTGAAGACATACTCAAGGTTTAATAAATACGAAAATTTTTATATATAGTTATTTAAAAGATATATTTGACTATAATGTGTATATTTAATAATACAATTCTTTTCTTCATCATAAATAATTTACCAATTTGTTTTCTTAATAAATTAATTAAATTGAATTATGATACATTGACGAAGAAATAGTTATTTAACTATTGAAAAAATCATTTAAATAATATTAAAAATAATAAAATATATATATTTTGACATAATTGAGGTTGTCTATAAATTTTAGTGATTCCATTTACATATTATAGATTATTTCATATTGTTTTTTGATTATATAAATTTTTTTATGATATTTGAATGAATGCCAGTAAAGAATAGTTTCAAAAATGAATTTGTTAACATTTATAAGTAAATAATATTTTATAAAATGATATAAAATTTCTCAAAATATAAATTTACAACCAAAAAATTAAAAATATCATGAAATTTCTTCAATTACACAATTAGTTGTCTTTAATCATTTTATTGAAATGAAATTATTCCTAAAATATTAAATTACATGATATACTGTTAAGAATTACTTAGGGTTAATATAAATAAATAAGCATAAAAAATTATTCAAAACACATATATTAAAAAATTTATGAGAGTAATTCAAAACAAATTAATTATATCATTGAAATAAATATGCATTTATCTTGTTTTATTATATAATTAATTTAAAATAATTTCATATTTTTTAGAATTCCAAGAGTGCCCCTCCACTCCCCGATTAAAGGGAATCCATTCATACCATTTAATCACACCTAAAAACTATTATTTTCATCCTATATATGAAAATAATACATTCCTATAATTCGAATACAAATTATATAGCTCATATTTTAGGCATAAAACAGACCATAGAGTTGTAATGTGGCAATCATTTGAGGTAATTGGAAGAAGAGATATCATTTTTAATTAAGTGTTTATATAAGATATCTTCTTCCACATAAATTAAAAATTATTAAAAATAACTAAAATAATAAATAATATATATTAACTATATTTATATTTTATTATCTTATATTCCTCACCTAAATCTATCTACACATTTATTAAATAAAAATTAATTAATTTCTCATTTGTATAGCTGAATATCCCCTCTATGAACCGATACAATTCTTTATTTTTTACACATCACAAGACTAATTTTAATGATATAATTACTTTTTAGAAATGATATTAATGAAATATTTATCATTATAAGAGAATCAATCATCAATTATGTTCTTAATTTCCATCCACATAAAAATTATAACTTTTTTCATTCATACATGTGAACTATCAACTCCACGAGGCGATGAGATTCATTTTTAATCCCTTCATCCCATGAAAAAAATATAATAGAATAATTATGTTATTAATAATATATTAATGATATTATGATTATTCTGAAATGATATAATAATACATACCATATTTCTATAATTATTGTTAAAAATTATGATATGCTACTCATCTGTACGTATGAATTTCATTATCCTTGATTGTAACATAATTCATTTTTCCTAAAAATACATAAATAAATTGATTTAATTATGCAATTTATGAACTTAAGTGATTATAATTTCATGAATATTTTTGTTGAGATGATAAAATAATGAGGTATTTTACTTTTGACATCATACAAATATCATTTTTTACTCATGTACAAAATATTGTTTGAATGTCTCAAATGGACATAAATAGATAATTGTTTTTTATATATGATGATATTTTACGTAATAGAAATAACGAATTTAAAAAAGGATATAATTAAATTAATTAAACAATGTAAATTTATTATTCGGGATGGTATTGAATGTAATTGATAGGTTAGTCTCAATGTAAGATACTATTTAACTAAAACATTATTTTAATGATTTAAGGATTTAATCATCAAAATATTTTTCATTCATATCCATGATCTTAAAATAGTTTGTATAGATTTATTTAAATATAAGTTAATATTTTAAAATGTTGAAATACAATTTCTCAAAAAAATCAACATTTTATGGGCCACATTGATTTAAAAACAATTTTTTTTTGTTTTAATCGTTTTTTATAAAAAAATTAATTATTAATAAATCATTGAATGTTTCGTAACATATAAGGCCTGAACACAATTTCTTAATTTCATGGAACAATAATTATATGTGTGTTATTTTATATCTTTTTTTTACTTCCAAAAAATGTATGTTCTTTATTATCTATAGTATTTTTAGATTTTAATGTGATTTTTACCTAAAAAGTAAATTTTGATATCTAGAAATGTTTTAAACATGTGTTTACATGAGTTTTAAAGGTTTTATCAATTTTTTTGGAACATTGAAGTATTATATTAATGTTTGATCCAAATTATAGCTCTGGGGTGAGCCCAATATATTTTATAGAAAGGTTTGACCCCAAATATTGCTCATTAAAAATGGGTTAGTCTGATATATCTTATATAAATGGTGATCCATATTATGGCTCTCAAATGAGTTGGGAAATATGGAAATGGAATTAAATGGTATGGTTATTGCATTTTTAAGGGTGAATATAATAGTTATATAGTAATGACATACCATGAAACCTATATGTGTTTTGTATTCTTAATAATGTGTTTTTAAGAAATAAATTTAACAGATTTTCATCTTTTCACACAGCTAATGATTCTCTTTATTTAAGTTTTTTAGTGATCATTCTTTCATCAATATTTTTAATGAAAATTTCATATTTTATTATATTGTTAATGTAATATTTGATTTAATGATGAATTTTTTGATGACGTGTCTCATAAAAAAGTCATGTTATTTTTTGAAAAAGGTTTTCCATTAGTTGAAAAATTGGACATTTATTGAAATTGTCCACATTTAATGTATTGTTCTAATTTGTAAGCATTTATCCTAATTATGTAACCCACAATACAGAAATGATCCTATAACCAGAATAAAAACTAGAAAATAATAAAATATATTATGTTTAAGGACAGGTCATTACATAATATTAGTTTGCAATATTAAAGAACAATTGATAGATAAATTCCAACCATGGGTAACATGGTTGTCTATTATATCTGTGTTGGAAAGAATCATATTATTGTAACATTACTAATATCAACAAAAAAAATATTGTTTAAATCATACTCCAATAAATATGAAATATAAAATTATATAATTGATTATAAAACTACCTTTCATACTAATTATTGATTAAAATACACAAATCACTAAGTCCGAGTCAGAGTGTCCCATAACATCCTGTGTGTCACTACATACACAAGAGGTTTCAAAATATATGTGTGGGATAAATATGAATTTGAGAAGATTATATCATTAGTTTATATTTTCAAATAAAACATGTAAATGATATATAAATGAGTAATCCATTCAACATTTGAAATGTGGGTAATATCAATTATTTATGATGTGAAATAATTATAGTCTATTATAAATTAAAGTACCTATAATTTTGTATATTACTCATTTTAAATTGATAAAAATAAAAAATATTATAGCCCTATAATAATTTTATTGTGCCATCACAGACATAGCCTTTGTCATCAAAGAATTCCCATCCAAGATATATGATGAATATACATTCTACATATTCGGATCCATAACTATGAAATAAATTCATTCATCATCATGCCAATGAATATTGTGTGTATAATGCCTTAATGATATGAAAAAATTTCTATATAGAATCTCAATGAAAAATATGAATGTGCATTCAATAAAAATTATGTAGATGTGTAAATAGATAATCATGTGTCGATATATCGTACGCTGACAAATTATCCATGAACTATGGATCTAAATCCTCAAAATGAGTTCTTGGAGGGAAATTATGTCCAATTTCATGAATTTTAGATCGATCAAAAAAAAATTCCCTTTTGGATGAGGAACATGTTCATAATTCCTAATGTAATTAATCAATGTTATCATTTCCATCAAACTATCTCATGTCGGTCTTTATAGAATTCATGCCCCAACACCAAATCTCAGGTCATCCCTTTTAGAAATTACTCCACACTAATAATCAATCAATATTGTGTCATATTCACTTTTAAGCATGTCACATATTCTCCAATTCTATGGGATTAATCATTCTAAAATGGTTACACATGTAATTTTTTGATAAATTGAATATGTACCCCACATCTAAAGAAGAAAAAAAATAGCAATACAGATGAAATATACCACATGATTTATATCTTCATGGACTATATGTGATCAAAAAATGGAATAATTATAATAAATATTCATTCAATTACCATTTATATTATGGATGACCAATCATTGTAATTATTATTCCGAATGTTAAAAATTCCACATAGATCATGATGACACAAAGATGATCAATAAAACTATCAAAAATTCAACACAATGATACAATACAATCAAGATATACAATAAGGTATATGGTACAAAATAAATTTTTTTTGACTTACCAAATGAGATCCATTTCCCTAATGGATTATTATTTTTTCAAGAGAGAGATGTAAATAATAAATAGATGTGATAATTTACCCTTAAATGATCCTAGAATTCACAATTATATCATATTAAAATTCAATTACCCATTCCTAATGTCTCATGTTTCTAATTAATAAGAATATAAAAATGATATATCTATTAAAATGGATAAGAGACCAATAATATGTCTCCTGATCAATTAATTCATAAATATTTATGGTAATCAATATAAGATAGTAAAATCCACTATATATAAGTCATTGATTTTTATGATATAAATATGGTTTTAAATTGAAAGGAAGATATAAACTATTTTCTATATAGTTTACACATAGGTTAAAATAAAATTAAAATCCCAAATAGATCAACTAATTAGTTTGTGGGTGGCCCTGGAAAGAATATTCCACTATACAGTGGATGAGGCAACATCCTCCTCTATAGGCTAGCCATTGGAATTATACCGTCCGGCTTCTAGAATCCAAAGTAGTATAGATGCTTCTACAACCCATATATGCTATCCAATGGAATCCCATTAGCACTAATAATAATGCTTGGTTCCTACATATATATATTTTTTATAAATCAGATTCTAAAATCATCTAATGAAATCCATAATAGAAATGAAGTGGAAAAGGAATATTAATAATTAATTCATAATAACCTGTTAATTTGAAAATATTAAATCATAAAAATTTATATGTTTTTAGTATAAATCATAAATCAATTAATCCATCCATCATTATAGAATAAATTATATTTAAAATAATTTCAAGTGTTTGATTTTTTATCCAATAGTTATATCTATGTATAATGAATTTACTTGATATATCTATTAATCTAATTGATCATAAAACATTGAATCAAAACATAATTTCAAAATTTTATATATTGTAATTAAAAAATTACTAACCATACAGGTGTAAAATATTTATATCTTTATATTATATTTAACTAATGTCATGTAATGATTGAAAATTCATTTTTAATATTAGTGGGATCAATTGTATGACCACTAAAAGAAAAAATTTATGCTCTAATCCTTATGTAATTTTACAATAATTTTTCAAGATTGACGCCATTAGAAGTATCCAAAATTCTAAATATATAGAAACTAATGTTGTCCAGTTGAATGAATCATAATCATATCATATATTTAATTAGAATAAGAATTTATAGTTTATTTTTGATATATATCACTACAACATGATTTCCCAAATACGCATGGATGACTCCATGAATTTGTAGGAAAATATATTACAAGAAAGAGAAATCCTTTGTTATATGTTATTATATGGCCAATGGTTCTTCATGGGATATATTTTAATGACAATAAACATTTTTACATGGAATATTTTTTCATTATATGCATTATCATATTTGTGGGAATCAAAACATAAGGATCAATATATCAGACTAAATGGATTTTAATCAATGAACACTCCATTATTTAATTTTTTGTTTCATACTCATGAAAATAAATTATTTAAAATAAAACAAAAAATAAAAACACATATATGAAATTGGATAAAAACATAACTAAAATAAAAAAATAATGGTTATTGTAGTCAAAAGTTATGTAAAAACTAAAATTTTCACCATTTTCCATACTATTAGTTATATAATATTGAATTTAATTGATAGTAAACCTCATATAAATGATTAATATTATTTGGGTGGGAATAATACATGATATTATACAAGAAAACAATGGTATTAAATAACAACATGATAATATATTTTAATTTAAGATCAAAAATTATTTCTCAATTAATTTTCTCTAATATTATTATCAACCCATAAATTATGAATATCAAATAATCAATAATAAAAAATTATAAAACCTAAGATATTTTAAATATTAGTAATGATAATATTTTTTAGATAATAGTTTTTTTGACCTTTTTAAAAATTAAATTATCCAATCTATTCTTATATTAATTTATCTTATATGTTATTAGTCTATTGAGTAGTTACCATTATTCGTATGGACATGTAAATTTAGTATATTTATTTTAATTTAAATCATCTCATGAAAAATATAAATTAAGTTAACAATATTATGTTCCTGATTTAGTGTAAGATATAAAATTAAATTATTAAAAATATTATAATCTGCTTAATTACCTTTGATGACCTACACAAATATATCTCCTTTTGAATGACAATTTTTATCATGTAATATTTATGAATCCATGAAACTATTTATATGAATATATCTTTATAAAAAAATAACATTAAAATATTATACAAATCCTTTTACTCTAATTAGCTTACACAATTAATATTCATTCCCCTCATATCCAATAATGATTCAGTCATAAAAAATGATTAAAATTTAATATGATAACAAAAAATCTATGAAATGTTAAAATATATTATAACTATGGTAAATTAAAAATTTATTTAAATTATAATAAATCATAATATAATTTTTTTTGATTTTACAAAATGATTTTTTTGAATGAAATCATTTTTCAATATAACTATATTTAACTACTATGATTTAAAGTATAAAATAAATTTTTTTTAAATGGGTTCTAGATACCATACTATAAATTGATATATTTAATCATTGAGAAAAGAAATTCACCTTAATGTTTTCTCCAAAATAAAAAGCATTGGATATATATTCTGTATGGAATCTCTAAAAATATATATTAATGTTATACTTATATTTTATATGAACTCTACAATATGGTTTCTATAGATTACTTTATTTTTTTACATATATCTATTTACCTACAAGAATGTATGAATTTTTTAATAATATTACAAAAATCTTCTATTATTTTATAGAAAAAAAATTCAAAAATATTTTATAAAAACTATCTATAGAAAAAATATGTTTTCATATTAATTTTGAAATTGGTGAAAATGAATATGTTATGGAAGAATACATTTACTTAGGAATTTTTGAAAATTTGCACCTTTATAGGTTATATTATTCAATTTCCACCTTGGTATGAAAATAAAAATAATTTGGAAAAATAATATTCACCACCTTGGAATTGAATGATTTATAGTTCTTTTGGAAAAAAACATGTTGCTAATTTTTTTATGTAAATAAAAGATGTTCATAAATCAAATTGACAAATTCTATTTCAGTGTTGTCAAATTAATCCTCAATGTGAAATCCAATATAATAAAATATAAATTATCATAATTTTGATATTATAAACTAAATTTATATAAAACCATATACATCTAAATTAGTATAAAAATGTTGAATAAAATATTTATATAGATAATTTTTTGATGTTATTATAAATTAATTTACATGTTATATTTTTCAAAATTGATTAAATTTAATATCTTAGTATAAAATTCTTATATTCACATTCTTAGGATTTTTAAAAAATGAGAATGTAAATGGTTTCAAAAATGACGATTCAACAGTAGATAATATTTTAAATATGATATATTTATCATAAAATTAAACAATATTATATTAAATTATTATCATATAAGATTCTATATTGTTATTGTCAATTTTTATTTTGAATATATATTTTGATAATATGGTAGTGATGAATGTATACAATTTACTATATATCCCAATGGATATTGCAGACACCTATAATAGAGCTGAATTAATTGTCTCCATTTACAAATATTCATTTACTTTAATATTAATCACACATTATGTAAAACTGCTATGTAGATTATATAATATGAAATTTAAATTCATGTATATCCCACCATTTTTTGTGAATTTAGAAATATTCATGATGACAAAACATATTTATTTTTCAAAGTATTTCATTGACATGAAGGACAAATCTTTAACTTTTCATACGATTATTGAGTAACATGACATTATCAATATAAATGTATTTTCATGATTCCAACTGTAGTAATTGTTCAGAAATAATAATTTTTCTGGTAGTATCTAAATCCTAAATAGATTAAATAATTAAAATTAATAATATACAGTACTTTTAAATTTGATACTCATGTTTTCAATGTAATTATGTATACAAGAATTACATGATCATTAAGGATCATTACATCACTGCAGTATTAATCAAATAATTCATTTAATCAATAGGTGTTATAAACCATGTATAAGATTTTATTTTAGAAGATTATCACTACCTTTATTGATTTATATTTACATTTATAACATCATCCTCTCCAAAATATATTCATGATGAACTATTAAACAATGAAAATATAAATTATCAAAAATGTAGTTATAATCCTCGCTACAGTTATGACAAAAATAAATCTATAATTTCATCAACATAGTTAGTAACCAATATTTATTTTTATTTTTATTTCATCATTAAATTTTTAAATTTTCACATTCTTAATCGTTGAAGGATGGATATGTTATAACCATATTCATTTTTTATTTCATGTTTTATGTTTTAAAAAGTAATGATCCAAAAAAAATTTCCAACTACTTTGAAACATTAATTCTTTATTAATAAGGAATAAAAAATATACGACACTAATTTTTAAAAAAATTTGAACTCTTCAATACCAAGCAGTAATATGTAACATGTTTTCTAATTCTATTTATTTCACATAAACATGGTTTTAAGAATATAATCGAGTCAAACATCATTATAATTTCTTATTTATTTATTAGTTCTAAAAAAATATGATAATATAATAAATACATATTCTAAATGTATGGGAATGTTATATATAAATTAAATAACTCTATTTAATTATAAGCACTGTTATTTTAATATAGTTGATGTTCATTAATTTTTGATCAAAACTGGTTTTTTTTATCCTCATAATAACCTAGACATTACTTTTCCACATGTACTATATTTAAAATTAAATCACATGATTTAAATTTATATACACAAAATGGCCATTGTAGTGATCCATTATTTAATTTCATCTTATTAAATAATTCTTAAGATATATTTTTAACTAATACACATCAGGGATTGATAGGTGTACTATCTCTAGATGAATATAATGAATATTAAATCATATTAAACATGAAAAATTCATATTTTAATACAACCAAATAATGTACTTACCACCATGTGATATTCTAAAACTACTTAGGTTATCCCAGAAAAAAGAAAGATGAATGGTGTTCTAGAAATAATAGTTAGTGATTAACCATGGAAATATAAAATATCATGGGAGTCAATTGAATATCATGACATCAACAATTGACAGATTTTATGCATGTAAATATGAAATATTTAAATGATATTAAATTATTATAAAAATTGATCAACAATATAAATCATTATTTTATAAATATAATCCAAGGATTACTCACAGAAAAACCATCATAAAAAGGATTAAATATTATTATTAATTTGGATATATCCCTAAACTCTTACACAACATATAATGACATATGAAATTATTACCAATGAATTGTAGAAATATATAGATTTATGAAGACCCATCATAAAAAATTATGATCATATATATTTATATGAGATGAAAACACAAAAATATAAAAATCAAAATCATGATCAATCCCTAGAAAATGATGTGTATTTATCAATGATGATTCACAAAAAAATACAAATGGATAACTCATATGGATTCCCAAGATATGGATCAACAAGAATATTTTAGAAATCCTGTTTGAAAACAAAATATTATCCGTGATCATTTCTATATAAATTGAATATTTTAAGAAATAATTTTAGGATAGGATAAAATAATATAATACAAATTGGGTGGGGCTAAATTAAATAAGTGAAAGGAAATTTTAATTATAGATATAATATATTATTTTATATAAATCTAAAAATGAGTAAAAAAATATTAAATATTTTTTAATATATTCAAGATAATAAAATTATCAATAAAATGTTAGATGATAGAAGAAAAATATTATTATTTGGTAATAAATGAAATATATTAATGATTGAATTTTTTATTCTAAATAAAGTAGTAAAAAGAAAAAAATTTAAAGTGGGGTTTTTATGAAAAATAAATATTTAAATATAGGAGTTACATGAGAATAAATTCAATTAAAAAAGGAAAACACCATGAGAATGAGTAACAAGATCATTATGAAGGAGGTGGAGAACATCCCTTACCCGTGTTATAGAATCATTATTTTGAAATTCAAAAATAATAAATATCCAAATTAATTTAATGAAATACTTACATAATAACATTATTAAATATAATTCACTTACCAATGTCTTGTAATTAAAATTTTTTATATATTTTTAAGAAATTTTTATTCCTATAATAGTTATTCATTTTGTTTACCTATTATTTTCATGACTCAATATTATTGATTGAAATTATAAAATGTATGATAAGGAATTTTAATTATTAAATTAATCATAACTATTTTACAGAAAATTATTTTATATATTAAATATTTTTAAGGTTTGACCATTATGAATGGTGATTAAAAGTCGATCTCATTTCATCTGAATGTTTAGTTTCCATATATATGTGATTGTTCCTTATTTGTCTCACATATTATGATTTAATGAGGGTACATTATAATTTCCACTTTATAAAATTATATCTATATTGTTTTTATCATATTCATTAATCCATTAACTTATTTTTAACCTCTTTGATTAGTAGGTATGAAAATGTAAGATGTTACATTTTGGAGAAAATAGTTTTCACAACGCACGAGTGAAAAATTTATATATTATTTTTTATATAGAGGAATGAATTATTTTCATTAAATTAATATAAAAAATATATGTATATAAATGATACACATTTCATTATATTATATTTGATATTAAATATTCTAATGTTTCACATGATGGGAAAAAAGTTTTGGAGGATGTAATAATTATTTTGGTGACATTATATTATCATAAAAATTTCATTGTATGTGTTGTCCTTCAGATAAGATATAAGAATGTCTATAAGGATGTGAAATTTTAAACTACTTTATTTAGTTTAATATTTTCATCAATAAAAATTATAATGATATGTCTATAAATGGATTCATGGAACTGGTCCTAATTTATATTTGAAGAAGTTTCATATTGAGAAGATCCATTAAACATGAATCATAAGAATACACTATTGATTTTCAATGATACTAACATTTTGATGCAATATAATTTTTTGTGATATTGTTTTCATAAATCCACATAATAAACATTACACAACAATTTTAATCATGTTTTATATCTTTTATTATAGGTTTTTTCTAATTAAAATTATATTTTTTACAGGGTATGTTGTTTGATTAACCATATAAATTATATGTTTTTTTGAAATTTATCTGTAACAAATAATATAATAAATAATTTATAAGACTAAATTTAAAATAATTTTTATATTAATAATAATATAAATAAATAAAATATCAACTTATAATTTATAATATATAGTATAAAAAATTGTATATAAAATGACTGATATTTAACAATCTTTTATACACACATATTATAAAGATTCAATTTAAAAATGCAGTCTATTTAATATAGTTATATAAATTTTTAAACATAATATTTGATTTAAAAGTAAATTTAGATCTATTTTATTTATTAAAAACTTACATGATATTAATAAAAAAATTATTCTAAATATATTTCTTCCATTATTATTTATGTTAACAATAATATAAAAAAATATTATTTATATGTATAAAAATAAAATTGAAAATGGTATAAAATATAGAACTTATGAATAAAATGGGAATAAAAATATTTTTTTTTTAATTCCATTAGGTGTTAAACTATTAAAAATACATACAAACATGTGATTATATTTTACAGTCTATACTATAAATAAAATTAATCTAAAAATATTGTATTAAAATTAAAAAAAAGATTATTAGATGATTTATATTAACCTTACAATATAAATTTTATATATGACAATGTTTTGGAAATAACTGATGTAATTATTATATTATAGACTATAAGGTTTTTTACTAAATCGATATTTTCAATTTTCACCAGATAACAATTTATTTAGTAAAGACTAAAAAAACATATTACTGTTATATTTATATATTAAATCAAAAAATAATATATCTTATCCACTAAAAATCATTAATGTATTATTAATAATTGATTATTGTTATTACTATATATTCATTCAATTATAATTATTGTCAATGTTTTCTTGAATAATTTAATTTTGGTTTAGTTTTGAGGTTCTTATTTTAGTCTATTATTACATGTAATACAATACACTTGACGTGAGAATTTATAAGGTGAAACATTTATCAATATCTAATTTTGTTACATTAACCACCCATAAAATAATTTAGTACAATAAACCAATATCCTACACTATATTGAAAAAATATTGGAGTAATTTTATTTACTGGACTATTAAAGTACCAATGATGCCTTTGACTGATATTGTTTCAATAAATTAAAGGGAAATGGTGAGTTAGCGTTCTTCATAGAACTCAAAATATAATGTAAAATATTATCATCAACTTCTGTTTGTTTGGGAGACCTTTTAAACAATATACAATCAATAAATTCAGTACATGTGAGAGTTCTGGTACCTTTATCCGGAATAGATATACAAGTATGTAATTGTGTAATTTATAATATTTATGGTCTCAGGGTTTATTGATACACCATAATTATAATGTGATGATGATTCTTATAAGGGAAAATATATTAAAAACAAATATCCAAATATCATAACACTCTACCATGGAGATATTTCAAGGACCACATTATAACAATCCTAAAGCTGAAGGAATTGTTAATGGTTATCATAACAAATTATCTATAATATATAAACACAATTTTTCTATAGTTAAATTGTGTAGAATTTATATACCCTTTAATTAAAAAATATATGGCCCATAAAAATTATTCCCTTACTTTATATGAGATCAATGGTGTTCTATATCAAATCCTATAGAGGACATCATATAGTACCATTTTGTTGATGGATATGAAATTATTTATTGTAAAACAACTTGAAAATATAATCATATTCTTCATAGACTACATTATGCTAAATTAATAAATATTAAATGAATTCCCCTTGTTTTTTTATTGTCTATTCATTCTTTCCATCAGTCTATGAATGATTGGATACACAGTTGAGGAAATATCTATTTAGATAATTATAAAGACAGTTAATTTTTTTTGTTTAAACCTCAAATGATAATTACATATTATCAATAGTGGTGTTTAATAAAGGCTTGGGAATTTTTTACAGAATACCATTATTAACGTGATCTAGTGAGAATTCATCCTATATATAAATGAAATTATTGGTATTTGTATCATATTTTTATATAACCCAAATATCATTCATACCATTTGTGTCATTGGATGAACTATGAAAAAATTCATAGTGCTTTTTTCATATTTCCATATATATTTGTTAAATGGTTTCACAATCCCACTTTGGATTTATATATCAATGTTATCATGATAGCACAACTAGTATGTTGACACATATTCCACAATATCCATCATCATATTTTTAATCAAATAATGTTCTTGGGAGATATCAATACGTTGTCATTCTATTGGGATTTATAGATAATATCATGTTATGGGAAAAATAATGTAACAAATTATTTGTTCTAAAATTTAATGGTATAAAATATCTTTTAATATTTTTTTACAAATATCTCATCATCATCAATGAACATTGTTGGGTTTCCTATCATCTTATAATCCTACTTATTCTATATATCCACACCATCCCTATGATAATTCATAATCATCTTAGGTAATGATGGATGAGAATTCATTTCAGAAATGTAACATGATGTTCATTTCCATTAGATTCCGATGTTCATCCTTTTCGTGTAAAAAAATATAAGATTATTCTCTATCCTCATAATAGATATGATAGGAGGATTATTTAAATATAGAATATATGAAAATTTATATCCCTTCCATGGATGGAACATCACTGAGAAATCATAAAATATGATCTAATCTAACAATATTCACATCATCCTACATAGATACTTCTATGTGAAGATATATTTTAGAAAGTTGTAACATTAGTTTATGTAATTAAAACTTCCCCCCATAGAGGTAATAACTGAAAATATATAACATTAATACTAAAAACACATTCTAAATTTCATGCATAATATAATTCCATTAATGTATACTAAACTACATTGGGGCATAGGTTATCATATTATCATTAATCTTGAGTGCATACTTTAAGCCATTGTGATGCAAAATTATAGATCAAAAATAATTAACCATATATAGGAATAGTTACTATATGAGTTCTGTAGAACCTATTATCCATATCAATGATTCTATCCTTACTATCATCTATCTATATGTACATAATATACCATTTCAATAAAGATATACAATGAGATTAAAAGGCATAATATCATTTTCATATATCATTGATAGTACCATGATAACACAATAAATATACTTATATCTATCATGGCTAATGGTTGTGGCTAATTATAACTCACAATAATTTGTATAGTATCCATAGATATCACAATATTAGTGATAAATTGCACTAGGAATGCTAGTTGCTCCATATATTAAACAAATTTACTATACCATGGATATAACGTCTAATATATAAAGTCCATAACCATTAAATTCAAATAAAAATTATCACACTCCATTTATTTAGAATATATAAGAACATTATATGAATGTATAAAAAATAATATTTTAAGGAAATCACAAAATGATGTATTCATTAAGTCTATAATTATCATTAAAATGATAATTAGTAAAACAGGAAATACTGCGAACCCAATCGGATTTTAATTTGAATTAATGGGGTTTTTGAGAATTTGCTCCTTCTACACCATTAATATATGATATCACAGATTTAATTACACATATAAGTTGTATTAATCTATGTAAACTGATATATCAAGAGTCCAATCCACTAAAGTGGTTACATTTTCTCTATCATGATCATCATAATATCATAATAATTAATACCGTAACACTTAAAATCATCAATATTTTTAAAAACATGATTGTTACATCCCATAGTGAAGTTCCTGTATATGTGAATCCTTTTTTTAAAATTTATATTAATTTTAGATTTATTTTATCCCATTCAATTGAGGTTATTTTTTATGGATTAGTGGATATTTATATTTATATAAAGATCATGTTATATAATAAATATTGAAATTTTACTCTCTATCAATGTCACGACCCCCTCACACCAATGATCCCTTTTCTGAGCTGGCAGTGGTTAAAGGGAGATAATGACCCCCCGAGTCTCGCCTCTAGTAGGCCCCGTATTTGTGAATAGCACCATGGGTATGAGTTGTAACAAATAAGGGGTGGCATTACCCTTTTTATTATTTAATATTGGAAAATATGATGAGTCAAAAACCAAAAGTAAAAGGAATAATTAAATGAAAATAAACTAAAACCAATCCAAAAAAATGTCTAAATAATTTTGGAACAAAGTACAAGTACAAGAAAACTAAAAATAGCAATACCAAAAGAAACAAGAATACATCAACTGCAAAAACTCCAACTTTCCCAACTAGTAGAGTCTCACCCGACCCTGGTAGTCCACCTGGAAACCTGAAAGTAAACGTAGGGTGAGAAGAAAAGTATACTCAGTAAGGAAACCTAATGCTCTCGTACATAGGTGGGGATACATCCTAATGTCCCGTGAGAACAATGGAAACCCAAAACCTAGAAAGGAATTATATCCACCCAAAATAACCAGCCATGTTCACCAAAACACAAAACAACATGTAGTAGTATATAAGAACAAGAGTATTGGGTACCCCGCACCATTTCCCCTCATTAGTTAGCTACTCTGCCTAATGGAGAACGTCTTGACAGTGCCACACACTTCCTGCCCGCACACACCTGGGCCTCAAAAGCCCCACATCCTGCCCGCACACACCTGGTCCTCTCAAACCACATATCCCGCCCGCACACACATGGGACTCACAAACCACATATCACATTCCCGCCCGAACACACCTAGGCCTCACAGACCACATATCCCGCCCGCACACATATGGGCCTCACAAATCACATTTCCCCCCCGCACACACCTGGGCCTCAAGACAATGATTCTTGGGAATAGTAAACATGCCCGATGTTTGTTGGGCTAAAGTCACACCAATCAAAACCTACACAAAGAGTCATAGGTGTAAGGTCGCATGAAGCCATCACAACCTATGGAAGAAGGAGTAAGAAAGAGGTAACAACTAAGGGGAAAACACCCTCTCCAATGAAATGGAAGTGTTTAACACTAGGTGCTCAACATGGGTGGGGTGCGAAAAATTACAAAGGTACATATACATATATGTATACCAAACACAAAGCCCAACCTATGGCTTCTAAACAGTGAAAATGAGCAACAGCCTCAGGACTGCTACTACGAAGCATGCCTACAACATACAAACCCAACCCCATTTAGGTTTTCATGTTTCAACAGTATTAGTTTATTAGTTACTTAACTACTGGGAAACTAACAACTACCAAACAAGATCAAGTGATTCGTGGTGCAAAACCCTACCAACCACAAATACAGTTAGATAGAACTCAAGCAACTCAAAACCATCTTTTATCATAAATCAATCCCAATTTATTGTTCCCGTGTTTAATTCATTATCATTCCCCACATTTCATTTATCAACATTCCACTTTCTTTTAATATCACAACCCATTACTGTTGCCCTGCTTCCACTATAACCACATCCTCACAAATGAATCAAAAAACAAGGCTCGTGCCACACCATTTCCCATTAAATAACATTTACTGTAGCCATGCAGCCCATCCTATTTGTAATAAACCAGGATTCACCCCCCACCCCTCACACACCACGTAACCAAACCAACACCACATGTTCGTTATTCCATTTTGTTTAGCTGGGGTGATCACACAAGGGTTATGGATATTCATTTAATCAGCCAGCTTTTCATGATTAACCAATTTCCATATTCCACAATGTTTCCATCAACAATACGTTCTAGAACAATAGGGAAACAATTAATTTCCCAAGAAAAATCCCCCAACGATCATGATTTTCAGTAGGAATAAGACTATTTAATTCACAATATAACAATATGATAAACCAAGATAAACATAACAACTTTTCCATCCACGTTCTTTAAGCCATTTATAATCTTTATTTAAATTAGTTCAAATATGTCTTGTGAAAGAAAGAGTTCACCCATCCTTCATGATGCACCAATTAGAGAGATGAATGTAAAATCCCTACCTCAAAGGTTTTTGATGAAACCACGATGGTTAAAGAATGCTCAAGAAACTGGGTCAATTTTCCACGAATATTATTTTGATATCCTCTCCTAACACAACCACGACCAAAGAACATCACAAACCACATCCACACACCTAGATATACCCATAACATGTGTATATCTATGATCCTATGTGAAGAGGGGGAGCAGATCTTGGAAGATATATGAATCAAAACAAAGGGATCACTTATCTAGAGAAAATGACTTCGATTCGCAAAGACAAGCCTCCGGATCGCCTCCAAAACACATGGGGGAAGTTCTTCCCCCTCCAAGTAATGTTAATCCAGAGTTATGTCTGATTATGGGCTTAAATTAGGTGATTAATGGAAATACGAGTTAGATACCCAATTTTATGGTCTAACTTTATGTGCCCGCAAGGTTAGTCTACAAGGTTTAACAAAACAAGTGCTAACCATGCATTTTCTTCTGCCTTGACAAACAGTCCTCGCATGGTTAGTCTGCATGGTTAGATAAACCGTGGGCTTACCATATGTTATCCATTCCCTCTAAAACCTCCCCTGCACGGTTTGGCCACATGATTTAGCCAAACTATGCGCTAACCATGCAAAAGCTATTTCCATTAGATCTCCTTAAATGTCCACCCAAACGCACGCCCAAGGAACCTTTATTTCTTAAAACACCTCTATCCCCACATTTTCACAAATGAATGGACCGAAGAGGTCTACTCCATTAAATCAAATACCTCTCAAAAAATTATATTCGTTGAGTATTAAAAACCGACCCATATAAGTAGGGAAAAGTTCAAACAACCACCCCACAAGATACCTCTCAGGGCACTCATCATAACAGGAATCCAACCAACAACCCTAATCATATGTGTTAGGAATTACTTCTCCTATGTCAAGATATTATACTCTTTAGGTGCAACTGACTCGCCTATACAGGTTTAATTGCATCCACATTAATGCATCTTGATTAAGAATATTGTCTTCCCACTTCCATATATTAGGATTTTTTCCAACATACACTGGACCAAACATCGTACAACCAACACACTACCCAAACACATGGATTGGGGAATTCTTTCTCCCATATCGAGATATTATCCGCTTTAGGTGGCATTGATTCACCCGCATGGGTTCAATCACATCTGTATTAATGAGTCTCGATTAAGGATCGGCTTTTTCCATTTCCCCACATATCTGAACATGTTACACAATTCCAGAGAATAAGGAAACAAAATGTCTCACAACCGACAAGCCAATAATTCTATATATCAAAGGTTCAATGTATAACAAAAAAACAAAGTTCAGAAGAACAATGAAAAACACAAGTCAAAACAACTCTGGGTACTGAGCGTCCATCTTAGCCTCCCACTCCCATGTGCTATCCTCGAGGAAACCATGTCTCCACAACACATGAACCAAGGTGATGGTTCATTCACGGAGCACCTTTCATCACGATCCTCGATTCTGACTAGTCATTCCTGGAAGGTCGCATCATCTCCCATATCTAGCTCTCCCTAGTCGATAATTTGAGAGTCGTTGTGTATGTTCCAACGAAGTTGGGAGATATGGTAGAAATCATGAACCTTGTCTAACTGAGGTGGAAGGGCTTGTTGATATTCCACCTCACCAACTCACCACAGTAAATCGAAAGGTCCGATGAACCTAGGAGAGAGCTTACCCCACTTCCCAAACCTCCACTACCCTTCTTGAAGGGAATCCTTCAAGAACACATGATCTCCCACCTTGAACTCCAAGGGCCTCCTCCGAAGATCAACATAAGACTTCTGTCGGTCCTGAGCCGCTTTCATCCTCTCATGCACAAGATGGACTTTTTCTATGGTGCTCTGTACTACCTCTGGCACAAGAGCACCATTCTCGCCAACCTCTTCCCATCAAATTGGTGAATGACACGGTCTTACATACAACACCTCAAACTGTTCCATGCCAATAGTAGAGTGGAAGCTGTTATTGTAGGAAAAATATACTAAAGGAAAGTGTCACACCCATGATCCTCTTGAATCTAGAACACATGCTCGCCACATGTCTTCCAGCGTCTGGATAGTCTGCTCTGTTTTCCCATCGGTCTGGGGGTGGAAAACATTGCTAAAGTTTATCTGGGTGCTAAAAGGATTTTGTGACCCCCTACAGAATCATGAGGTAAACCGAGTATCCTGATCTGAGATGATAGTATTCGGAACTCCATGAAAATGCATCACCTCATCTATGTACCTCTTTGATAAGGAACTCACCAGGCGCGACTCCTTAATTCCTATGAAGTGAGATGATTTCATCAGTTGATCCACCACTACCTAGATAGCATCATAACCACCCTAACCTATTTGTAGTCCTATGATGAAGTCCATTTATATGTCATTCAACTTTCACTCGGGGACATCTAATGTATGCAACAATCCACTAGGAACATGGTGTCCAGCCTTAACTTGCTGATACACTAGGCACTTTGCCACAAAATCAACCACTTCCCGTTTCACCCCGGCCACCAAAACTGTTCCCTCAGGCCTCAGTACATTTTAAAAACTTTCAGATGTACCACCAAAGATGATCCATGGAACTCACGAAGAACTCCCTCACGCATCGCCTCTAGCACAAACAACCATCTAGGAATAAGCATCCAATGTTGGTTGTCCTTTGACCATCCTTCTGAAGCATTTCTCGGATCGATAGGATCTCGTATTATACTTGCCTAAGAGTCTCCCCACTGAGACTCTTCCACCTGCTGTAACAAGGAGGACTTCACCGTCATCTGAAGCAAATGGCATCTAACACCCTCTGACCATGCATCCTAGTGCATGGATTCTAACTCTCCCATCGCTATCCAAGTATCAGCGGATTCCTGAACCACTTCCTTATGTGACTTGTTGCTCAATGAATTAGCCACAAAGTTTCCCTTTCCTTTAGTGTAAGAGATCAAGAAGTCATAGTCTTAGAGAAACTCAACCCATCTCTACTTCCGTATTTTCAGGTCATGATGGGAGAAGATAAAATGTAAGCTCTTGTGATCTGAGAAGACCACAAAGCGCTCCCCAAAGAGGTAATGTAGCCACAAAAATAGTTCAAACACTACTGCTGTAAGCTCTAGGTCATGGGTGGCATAGTTATTCTTGTGAGGGTACAACTTGCTAGACCCATAACAGATGACACCATTCTTTTTCATTAGTATACACCCAAAAAAAAACAAGGCCATGAGCATCACAAAACACCTCATATAATAACCCTTCCTCAGGAAACCTGAGCACTGGAGCACTGACAAACTTCTCCTTCTGGTAGTCGTATGATTTCTGGCACTGCTCACTCTATAGGAAGACCTCGTCTTTCCTAGTCAAAGTTTTCAATATAGCAGCAACTGGAGAAAAGTCCGAAAAAACCCCCCTATAATAACCTACAAACCCTTGGAAACTATAATATTCTACCACACTATTTGGTGCCTCCCAAGAAACAAATGCCTCCAACTTAGACGGGTCCACTAACACTCCATGATGAGATACCACGTGGCCATGGAATTGTACTTATTGCGTCACGAACATAAAATTCAAAAATTTCCCATAATACTGGTGGTGTTGATGGATTTCCAAGACTTCCCTAAGATGCTCAACGTGTTCCTCCTCTGATCTTGATTAGATCTGGATGTCATTGATAAACACAATGACGGACCGGTCCAGAAACTCTCAGAAGACAATGTTCAGAAGTCCCATTATCATAGTTGGTGCCTTCATAACTCCAAGTGGAATTACTACGAACTCGAAGTGCCCATACATTCACCTAAAATCTGTCTTCGAGATGTCGTTGTCCTTTACACTCAACTGATGATATGCAGATTGGTGATCAATCTTAGAAAACCAACCTGCTCCCCTCAGCTGGTTGAAGAGATCATCTATCCTTGGAATGGGGTAATAGTTCTTGAGCGTTACCTGATTCAACATTCAGTAGTCTATGCATATCCTGAGACCACCATCTTCCCTCTTCTTGAAAAAAACTGGAGCACCCCATGGAGACACACTAGGTCAAAAAAACCCTTCTCCATCATATTGTTAATCTGAATCAGCAACTCCCACAACTCCGAAGGCGCCATCAGATAAGGGGCCATAGAAATCGGACATGCACCAGGATATAAGTTTATCTCGAACTCAACGTCACGTCGGGGGGGGGGGGTAGAGTCACAACCTCCTCCGAAAAAACATCGAAGAACTCCCCAATAACCTCTAGAACATCCATCATATTTGTATCAACTGAACCCACTAATAACTCACCTAACAAGTAATGGGGAGGCTTCACATGCTGGCTTCCCACCTGATAGCTCCTCTCGCCAACAATAGCTACACCCTGCCCATCCACGTTGGAGAACATGAATCTTCTTCAAATTCATTAAATAACGGAACTAACATTAAAAAACCAGTTGATTACTAGGATGAAATCGTATGGACACATCTTTAGAAAAAGAAGATCCCCATAAGATCGATGTTGTACCAACATCGGCCCACATCCCTGACAAACACAAGATATGATGGTCTTACCTCTAACTGGTGTACTCAACACCAGGGGTGCGGAATGTATCTCTACATCTAGACCCAATGCATGGGCTTTACAAGGTGCAACAAAGGAGTGCAAACCTCACGAATTGAACAAAGCAGAAACAATAGTGCTGGAAAAACAAATCGTACCTCGCACCACCTATGGTCCTGCTGGAGCTTCCAACTCTTCTACGTGAAACTTTCCACACCAAACTCCTCTGCCTCTCGGATGTCGACCACATCCTCGACCATGCCCTGGTTGAGGTCACTGAGGAGAACCTTGAGGTCGGCCTCCTCCTGCAAAGTCTTCCCTCATAAGAGTATGGTCCTGCTGCTGCTGGAAGGGCCTAAGCGGCAACTGTTTTGCTGAGGTGGGTGCAAACCCTACCCACCTCCACCGCACTAAGATCAGGTCAGGTACTAACTCTGAATGTTCCCAAAAAATCTGCAAGAGAAACACTTCAGTCCTAGGCTTGTGAAAAAGGGACAAGGAACCGAATATCTGAAATGCAGCTGCTAGGGCCTGCTCCCTATTGGCCCGAATCTGGATGGTCCTGTCGCAGGAGACCTACTGGTGACTGCCTTCCCCTTCCACGAACCCGGCTGGATCCCCTCTCATGATGAACCTCCTTGTGAGTGCATCTTCTCTACAACATCATCCTTCTTCTGTACTTCCAAGTATGTCAGAAGGGTGAATGGGGTGAAAGTATACTAGAGATAAGGATGAAGATCCTCCTCCAAATTCCTCACCCGAGACTCTTCATCTGGAAAGAGATCTGGAGCAAAGCGAAGGAGAAAATTGAACTTGATCCCCAATTCTCATACAGAAATACTCCCCTGCTAGAGGGAGAGTAAATCCTACCTCTCTTTTATCTTGATCATGGAAGAAGGGAATTTCTTTCAAAACACCTTCTCAATGTCAGCCCACGGAACCTCCGTCCCTGACCACTCCCCAAGGTAGAGCGTCCACCACTGATGTGTCGCACCTCTCAGCTGACTAACTTCTAGGAGAACTTAGTACACCCTCAGAGCAGGGATCAATGTAAAAGCGATCTCTAGCTCCTAAAGAGACCCCTATGTATCCATATCAGAAGTACTATCCCTGTACTTCATGAGGGTTTTTTCAATTAAAAGAACGGAGAGTCTTCTGCCACTGATCATATTACTCCTCTCAATCAATCCTCTACTGCTCAATAGGCTAAAATTGTTGGGCCTCGGCATTCTACGTCACCTGTGGATGACTTCCATGTGCCATAGCTATATGGTATAAAAAGATTGCATATGGTCGAGTAGTAAGGAAATTTCCCAAGGATTTATTTTATCACATTAATTCAATTTCTTTTCCAGAACACCCATATCATGTAATACACAAAAATGATGATGCATGTACTTCCCTAGGGTCTCTACCATGCAATCAATGTAGTCTCACTTGGACTTTTGGCAGGCTCAGTGTCCTTGCATCAGATCATGGGGGGCTCTAAAATCTAGTGTCCTAGCCGGTCTTTCCTGGCATATGTCATGCACCAAGATCACCTAACAATATTGCCCTACCATCTCATTCAATCCTCACTGTGCCTTTTTCTGGACTCCATCTTATCTCTCAACCATCACATCTCATACCAGTCTGTCATGATCCCCTCCTGCCAAAGATGCCCCTTCTGAGCTGGAAATGGTGAAAGGGAGATAATGACCCCCGATTTCAATCTCCAGTAGGCCCCATAGTGGCGACTTGCACCAAGGGTATGAGTTTTCTCAAATATGGGAGGCATTACCCTTTTTATTATTTAAGATCTGGAAATAGGATGAGTCAAACACCAAAAAGAAAATGAATATGTAAATGAAAATAAACCCAAACCAATCCCACAAGCATGTTTCAACAATTTTGGAACAAAGTACCAGTACAAGGAAACTCAAAATTGTAATACCAAAAGAAACAAGAGTACATCAACTATAACAACTCCAACTATCCCGACTTGTAATGCCCTGCATGACCACAATAGTCCTCCTAGAATCCTAAAAGTAAATGTAGGGTGAGCATACAGGAATACTCAGTAAGGAAACATAAAGCTCTTGTGCATAGGTGGGGAGACATCCCAATGTCCCGTGAGAACAACAGAAGAACCAAATCCTAGAAATGAATTTTATCCACCCAACCCCACCAGCCACACTCACCAAAAGACAAAACAACAGGTAGTAGTATACAAGAACTAGAGTATTGGGTACCCCACACCATTTTCCCCCACTAGTTATATTCTCTTCCTAACGGTGAACATCCTAAGTCAACCACACTCTTCCTGCCCGCACGCACCTGGGCCTCAAAATCCACACATCCCGCCCACACACAACTAGCCCTCTAAAACCACATATCCTGTCCGCACACGAATGGGCCTCACAAACCACTTATCACATCCCCGCACAAACAAACCTGGGCCTCACAAACCACATATCCCACCCGCACACACCTGGGCCACACAAACCATATATCCCCCCTTCACACACCTGGGTCTCATCCCGATGATTCTTGGGAACAGTAAACCTACCCAAAGAGTCTTGGGCTAATGTCACACCAATCAAAACCTACCCAATGAGTCTTAGGTTTAAGGTCTCACAATCCATCACAGCCTATGGATGATGAATCATGAAAGAGCTAGAAACTAAGGGGAAAACACCCTCTACCATGAAATGGGAGTGTTCGGCACTACGTTCTCAACATGTGTGGGGTGCGACAAAACACAAAGATACTGATACATATATGAATACGAAACACACATCCCAACATATGGATTCTAAATAGGGAAACTGAGAACGTGCCTCAGCACTACTACTACGAAGCATGCATACAACAAACAAAACCAACCCCATTTTGGTTTTCATGTTTCAACAATATTAGTTTATTAGTTCCTTAACTACTGAGACACTAATAACAACCAAAAAGATCAATAGTTTCATAGAGAAAACCCCTGCCAACTACAAATCAAGTAAGATAGAACACAATCAACACAAAACCAACCTTTTTATCATCAATCAATATCCATTGAATGTTCCCGCGTTTAATTCATTATCATTCCCAATAGTTCATATATCAACATTCAACTTTCTTTTAATATCACAACCCATTACTGCAGCCCTGCTCCAACTATAACCACATCTCCACAATCGTATCACAAAACAAGGCTCCTTCCCAATCATTACCCCTTTAATATCATTTACTATAGCATCACTTCCCATCCTATTTGTAATAACCTTGGATTCACCCCCCCCCCCCTTCACACACCACATAATCTAAACAACACCCACATTTTCATTATTGTATTTTGTTCTGTAGGGGTGATCACAAAAAGGTTCCAGATATTCATTTAATCATCCAAATTTACATTATTAACCAATTTACATTTTTGACAATGTTTCCATCCACAAAATGGTCTTGAAAGATAGGTCAAAATTAAATTGTGCAAGCAAAGGACCCCAACGACCATGATTTTCAGTAGGCCTAACCCAATTCAATTCACAAAATAAATGTAGGATAAACAATGGTAAACATAAAAACATCACCATCCTTGTTCTTTAAGCCAGTTATAATCTTCATTTAAACTTGTTCAACAATGTCTTATGAAAGCATGAAGAAAAGAATCCCGCATGATGCACAAATTTTATAGATGGAGGTAAAATACCTACCTCAACGGCTTTTGAAAAAACTGTGATGGTCGAAGAACGCTTAAGAAACTGGGTCAATTCTCCACAAATATTCTTTAGATATCCTCTCCTGACACAACCAATTCCAAATCACATCACAGAAAACATCCACAAACCTAGATCTACCCATAACATGTGTAGATATAAGATCCAGAGAGGAGAGGGGGAGCAGATCTAGGTAGATCTATGAAACCAAAAAAAGTATCGCATAACTTGAGAAACCAGCTTCGATTCACGAAGAGAATCCTCCAGATCGCCTCCAAAACACTTGGTAGAGTTTATTCCACCACCAAGGAAGGTTAATCCCGAGTTATGGCCAATTAGGGGCTTAAATGAGGTGATTAAATGAAAAATGTGTTATATCCACAATTTTTAGGATCTAACTTTATGTGCCCACATGGTTAGTCTGCACAGTTTAACAAACCATGTGCTAACTGTACGTTAGCTTATGCCTTGACAAACACTCCTCACACAGTTAGTCCGTAGGGTTAAACAAACTATGCTAACCATGCATTAACCACTGCCTAAAAAACCATCCTTGCACGGTTTATCCAAACCATGCGCTTACTGTGCGAAAGCTATTTACCTTAGCTCTCCTTAAATGTCCACCAAAATGCACCCCCAAGGAACCTTGATTTCCCAAAACACCTCTAGCCCCAAATTTTCACAATGGAATGGAATGGAGAGGTCTGGGCCATTACAATCAAGTGGATGATTATGATTTTATTCAACTAATATATGAGTATCACCCCTAATAATGAAAATGTACTATAATGGGGTCTTTAATGTATTCAATCATTTGAGACATGAACTATTTATTATAATTCAATAATATCTTTACGATGGATAAATATTCCAAAGTAAATTAATCCTAATCTATACACATGAATATAATTAGTGATAATTTGGTATATAGATATTGATTTCTATCTCCTGATATTTGATATAGGTCCCACATTTGGAAAACCAATCTATTACTATAATAACTTTAAATTCAACTAATCTTATTATTATATATATTTATAAGAAGAAAAATTCATAGATAGAACTATGGAAAATTTGTGTAGTTATGATTCCATAATATATCAAATTTTTATATTAATGTATAACATAACACCCACATTTTACTATGTTGTTTAGTTAATTCTACAAAAAATTAATTATATAAAAGGGGGTTCCCATAATGAAGAAAATTGTACATTAAATATTTTTTATTTAATAACTATAATACTAATAACTATAAAATTCATGTGATACACCACTGTATTATTAGTAGGATAATCCCACCATGGTATATTTGTCTTTGGGGTTGTTACACCTGATTATATTTGATAAATAATGTCTTAGTTCATGGGTTTCATAGTTTCAAAATTCATTTTAATTGAAATAGTGCACAACATGTTAATGATTGATCCTGTAATGTTCTTTTCGATGCCAATGTTAGTGGGATTATTCATCTTTCATCCTGGTATGCCGGTTTGATGTAGCTCAATTTCACACAAGAAACATTTCCTATTTCTCTTAATTTTTTTAAGATTCCTCGTTAAACACATTGAACATGGGGGATATTAGATAGTCATGCAACCATAGTTTTATTTTTTGATCCCCAAGAGATAAACAACATTCTCCGCATATAATCTTTAATCCCACATTAACAATGTGAATTACATATTTAAATCAATTTATTGATCGTCCACTGTACATGTTCATAATTTAAAACAATGTCTTAAATTTTTATGGATTATAATAGAATCTAGTTTAATCCATTAAAGAACCATTTTATTATCAATAATTTATTTTATTATCAGACCATATACATATTTTGGAATCCTTTTGAGATTCAACTTTAAATATCTAATTGATTATTTTTAATTATTATTGACTGAATTTGAATCTATATTTATTTTATAATAGTTTTTATTTGGGGAAATATATAGATAAATAAACTATCAATTTAATCCCACTCCATAGAATCTTGGACATCCTTGTGAATTGTAATCTTGATTAGTGTCCACCACGGAGGATAGTTTTCTCATGGTATGTATATGGCCAGTATAACGTTTTATAACCAGGTTCATTAAAGTAAAAACAATATCATCTCAACTATAATACAAAAATGTTATTTTGTTATTGTATCATAAGATCCCCATAATTTTTCATTTATCTGAGGCATGAAAAATACATCTTCAATTATATCTAATATAAGGTTTTCTAATAAAATATTGTTTTTATTGATAAGTTGAGTTATTTTTTCATATAATAATATGAGGATCACATATACTAATCCAATTAAGTAACATATTCAATTATAGACCCATGACATTTCATATTTCACATTGTCATTACTAGTATAAATTTTATGTGTATTAATTTTCTAAAATAAATTATAGTTAGTAATGTGAAACTATGATTAACAAATATATAAGAGTTGAACCATAAACCCAGATGATGAAACCTATACATTATTTTGATCACCTAACATATGAATCACAATTTTTCAATCTACATTATCTATTGTATTATATGATTATGATCATTCATAAATTAATAATCTATAAAAAAATTCAATATTCAATTTTTTTTTGTAAATATAATGTTAATTCACCAAATAATATACCTCCGGAGTGTTTATTTTGGTCTGTTGTTATGAATTTCTACCATACACCTTGTCAGAATTGGGTTACAATCCGACAATCCCACATGAGTGTTATTATCAATAGTTATAAATATTTCATATCATTCATAAACATTCCAATATAAATATATTGATGTAATTTTATTGGAATATATACAATATATACATTAAAAATTGTTAACATGTTCTTCTATACATGGAAATATTCGTTTTTTCATCCAAGAATATTTTAATTTGGTAAAATCAAAATAATATAAAAAATCAAATATACAATACACTGATAGAAAATATGGGGACACTTCAATTAACAAGTATTATATTATAATTTAAACATAAATATCCTATAAATAAACACTATGGATCAATTACTGTACGTAATTTGGATGAATATACATCAAAATATTTCATTTTAAAGAGAATAAAATCATTATAATATTTCATCACAAATAGTTCTCATAAATCCATTTATATTGTGAAAAATAATTTTATATATTTGTAAAAATTGATAAGGTAAATTGTGAGATAGAATGCCCTAAAATGGAATGAACATTGAAATATATGATAATATAAATGTATATAGGAATATCATTACATTATAAAGGGGTTACTGTAAGAATAGATCGAATTTATTTATAAAATGTTTCATTAAATAATTCATATATATAAACAACGTAAACCATATTTCTTAAGAATATTTCAAGGGTCACTCATTAAACAATTATTATAATCTAGAACATGTCCCATGATATATTTGGATCACATTCTAATCAATTATATAAAATATCATGAGATATAAATATATTCCCAATTAGTTAGAGGGATTGATTTCAATAGATATAATTTTATCACGAAAGAAAATAATATTTATTTAATCCACGTGTAAAAAATTATCCATTCATAAATCTCCATCAATTTAAAACAAATGGGAATGAATTACGATACATAATTTTGACTTAAGGAATAAAAAAGTCTAAATCAATAGAATTTATTATAGAAAATGGGATTAAATAATTTCAATTGACTTATTGAAAGCCATAAATTCTTCTTGATCATTGAGGTCTAATATGAATAAATCATAGTAAATATATAAGACATGAAAGAATAAAAACATTACAATTTACTGAAGCATTATGAAGTAAATAAGTGATATTTTTAAATAGTAATGTACTAATTGTTTCCATAAAAAATATTTTAGATATATTATTTTCACTAAATCAATGATTGTATTACATTATATTTTTGAGTACAAATATATTATAGATGTGATTCTCAAATATATACATGAAATTAGGATGTTTCCATAAAATATGTTTATATAAGACTGTAAATTTAATTGGGAATTAAAATGATATAACCCAATATTTAAAATAAATATTTATCCTCGAATATATTTAAGTGAATTATTTTTAAAAAGGTTCTAAAAGAGATTATTTTTTCAACTGACGTTTAAAATGAGATTTAATGTGTAATTTTTATATTTAGTTGGTGGTAATGTATTTGTGTTACCATCAGTTGAAAATAAATTATACAAAAAAACATATCATCCTAAATAATGTAGTATAAATTTTAATAAAAATATAATTAATATCCATATTCAATGATTTTGAATATTATTTTTTCCATTATTGGACATATTTTATGTATTTATAATAAAATTTTCATGCTAACATTAGTTACCTAAGGTTTTCTATGATACTTAATAACTCATTATATATGATGAATGTGGAATAATGGGTTGTAAAATACTATCATAATATAAGGAATAATTTGATTTTCATAAATTAAATGTTGTTATAACATATATATATTTATATTTATATTATTCAAACTATAATGTGTGGTGATGATGAATTAATTTAATCAATATTAGTGTTGTTACTTTACAAAAACTAAAAATTAATTATTCAATTTTTCAATAAATTGGAGGAAAATATAGTTATTTATTTAAATTTAAAAATCATATTTATATTATATAATTAATATTTATAAATCAATAAGATACTTTTTTCATGCATTAATGGTGGTGGCAAATAAAAAATACAACACATAAAATATAAATTAGATTGACACTATGTAAAAGAATCCTTTTTTTCATAGGCTAGTGAAGTAGGAATACATTATAGTTATAAAAATAATATAATGTCAAATATATATAATAAATAAAATGGTTTAATTAGATATAAATGATAAAAAATTTGAATGTGTTTGATAATTAAAAAATGTTATGAATAATGTAGTATGTACGATGGAGACATGATATTTTCTTATTTATTTCAATTTATATGGCTCTTAAAGTTATCATATATAATCTAATGTATTTTTCATGAAAAAATAAATTCGTAGATATTGAGTTTCATTTGAGTTTCAAGTGAAATAATATTATAACTATAGTAATTTATTAGTTGAAGGGGTCCCCATTTTTATTCGAAAAAATTTAAACTTTGAGAATAATAATTACATTTCCATTTTATAAATTAAAATATTCCCAAAAAATGATTCTATTATTTAAAAATAATTGATTTTCAGTAGATCATGTGTAAATAAATATTAATAAAATAAATTAGACACATTTTCTAAATATTTTTCATATCATTTACCATATGATTTAATATTTCATAATTTCTCTAATTAATAATGTAACTAATTTTTTAGAATAAGTAATTTATCTTTCATATAACAATATATTATAAACCCTAAATCAAATTTTATATCATTTAATTATTAATATAATATCAATTTAATATGATTTAATTTATAAATATGGGTTAATCAATAATCTATTAAAAATATACAAAATAAAAAGACTATTTTATTATAGAAATATGAATTTTAACCTATCATTTTTCTATAATATAATTTAGTATTTCTTACCAATTTAATTATTGTTACTAAAGGTTTACTTATAACCTGAAATAATTTTTTATTATTAAATTAAATTATATAAATACTTTTTATTAAATAATGGTTTCAATGATTTTTATATTATAATTGATAGTAAAATATTTTTATTATTAAAGTAATAAATAACTGTAAAAATAATTATATTTATATTTTTCATAATATTAAATTTAATATTTTCACTATTATAAAAAATTTTATCTAAAATTTGAAATATCCTTTCAATATTTGATTCAAAAATATGATAAAATAAAATTTATCAATATTAGTTCAATTATTTTAATTTTAATAGAAATAATAGTTTTAAAAAATTTGAAAATTTTTTCATGTAAATTTATAACCATATTCTTAAAATATTTATATTAATTTTAAATAAATATTTAATATAAATAAGGTATTATTAAGAATTAAATTTATTAATATTTAATAAAGTTTTTATGAATATTTTTAATTAATTCATTTATTTAAAAATTAATAATATACGAAAAATAGTAAATTTATTTGTAAACTAATATTGATGTTATATATCAAAAAAACGATATCAATTGGAAAAAATCAATTTTTAAATGTAATATAAATAATGGATTATGAAAATTGGTAATTATTATCTATTCATGGTTGGAAAACAACTATAACAGTCATCTGGAATTATTTATTTTTTTATATATTCATTCTTTGGTTTAATATTTTATTTAATTAAAAAACACAGCATAACACCATTCTTATTAAGTTCAAATGATATTAATACCTTAAAATATGATCATATTTTTTTTACTAAAACAAATTCATACTAGTTATTTCTTATAGGTTTAACCCTTTCATGAAATCATCAACACAATATTGTCTATGAGTATACATTTCATACAATATATAATATTGCATTAAATGACCAACACTACAATATGTTGTATATTTTTTACCCTATTGGGAGCCCTAATGATCATTATTATAATAAGTTATAATTTTTAAATTTGAAATATCCTTTATGTTATGACTTTTTATTTCATGAAATATAACATATATTTTTAAACATTAATTAATGTCATTTCAATATTCTACATCCTTCATAGTTAATACTCTTCTTGAACTCATATGTTTAATTTAGTGATTATGTTAGTCCCTTAAAGAATCAATATATATAGTATCATGGGAAAATTTATATATAATGAATAGAACATGGTAAATTTTATATTATTAGTTAATATGATAAGATGTATATATTAATGGTCGTACAATCCTAATAGGTATGATCATTATATATGATATAATTTATTAGGGTTAAAACCTAAAATCAAGAATCTTCTTTTATTTTTGTAATGCTCATAAATGTAGTATTATCCAATGTTCATGTTACTTTTAGTAGATGATAGTATACTCTATAAATTTTTAATGATATCAACCTTCAAATATATGTTACAGGTGGCTCGATATTGAAATATTGTAGTTTGGAGTTACTCATGTTGACAAAAATTGGTTCCAATAACACCTAGAATCTTATAATTCTACATGTAATGTATTAAATCTTAGGTATTCCACATTATTAATAATGTATAGAATCAATATAGATATAGTCCCAAATAAAATATTTTTCATGCTTGGTGCATCTTTTTATTATCTGATTCTCTTCCATGGATGGCTAGGGATGAATGAAATTAGTTGATACCTTTTTATATCCTATCCTTCGAAGACCTAGGATGATTTCACGGAAGATGTCCAAACATCGCACCTGAATTGACTGGTGAAGTTTTAATATATTCCATATGCATCTATCAAATTTTCTGTTTCATTATTATATGTTAACTTCCACACGTCTCTAGACTACATGGTTTTTTGATATCACAAAATAAATGGAATTTCCTCCCTCAATATGTTGTTTTAATGAATTATAGTGACCAAATCTGTGATTGTTATACAATTCAATCTCATGTTGCATGATTTTCTATTATTTTCTGACATCATCGCGACATTCACTTATAAAATATGTTATTCATAACAAAATTGGACATAGCTCTCTTCTGACATCTATATTGAGATGTTAATTTATAGTAGTTATCTTCATCCATTACATCAATGAACTAAATATTTCTCCCAAATAATCCAAAAATTAAATAATATCAACATATATTGACACATTCCTCTTAATAAGAATAACCAACCATTCTAAAAACAATATAATCATTCAATAAGGGGACATTAAATATCCCCTATTTTTGTTGGTTTCTATAATCTATAATTAATTTATTTAAATAGGTGATGATTAATTAATTTTTGTTTTCCCCTTTTTAATTACAAATTATAATGTATTTAAAGTGGTAATAACTCCACCTAATATTTAAAATCTTATTCATGTGACGATATTTAATTCATCAAAAATAAAATGAATGAATGATTTGAAATGAATGTTTTCATAAGGAGGATAAACTAGATAATAAACTTTTCCTATGAGGCTGGATATAATGAAAAAAACATGAATGAGAAAATGTTGAATATAATACTCCCAGTAAAGATTATACATTGGGTATCATGTTCAATTATTTTCCTTATAGGAAAGAAAATTAAATTAATTCTGAAAATTTATAGCTACACTAATGTTTATAAATAAACTAAAATAATTAAATTGAATTAATTATTATATCCCATTTCCATTTTTAAGTCCCATCAACAAACAAAATCCTATTATCAATATACCTCATATAACTAATACCACGAATAGAAGTGTACTTCAAATTACTTATACTATAACTCTCAAAGTATATATAAATTATAAAATTAATATATTTTACTAGGATATTATGACATAATCATTTGAAATAAAAACAATATTTATGAATTTTACATCAAGACACAAATAAAAACGATTTCATTATATGAAGATGGTTTATTAAATAAAAAATGATCTTGATATATAAAATATATTTTTACTTTTACAAAATAGATTAAAAATAAATTTCACACACATAATCTATGGTGTTTATTATTTTAAATAATGATTAATATAATATAAAACCAATGTTTTTTTAAATGAAATTCTCACAATATCATTTAGATAGAAAATTAATGTATATGGTTCATGTTCATTATTTATACATCAATTTTTTATCTACATTTCATAACCATCATGCAATCTTTAGTTCCATAAATATTGAAATTTTTTCCTCATATTCCTTTCAATATACAATAATAAAAAAATAAAAAAAATTAATTAAATATTTTTTTTTCACCATAATAATAAATTAGAACCTCAAGGTTGCATAATTAAACTTCTAAAATATTATCATTTCACTCATGTCTAAATATATAAATATTTAATTTATAATTTTTCAATGATTATAGAACCAGATAATTGCTACTTGGGATAGCTACATTTTATGGGTTATTTATTTTTTATACTAAATTATAGAAAATGGATCGCCACGTATCATATTCATCATTTATAATATCTCTTTTCCATATGGAACCATTAATATATAAATTAATTTAAATTATTCCATAATTGTGAAACCCCCATATAGTTTTTTAATACATATCGTTTTTCATTTATTAAAATCAACTAAATAAATTATTTATCGTTATAGGGAATTCCTTCTATTTTATAATAAAATATCTCTAAATATTCATTCAAACATATATTATTATAAATATTCTACTATAAATGTTATTAAAATATTCAATAATAATGATTTTACATTTTGTTAATTTATAAATAGTTAAATTTAATACTTTTTGAAAATTTTCATTTCTAGAATCATAACATATTCATCTATTATATAGTCACTAAATAAAATAATTATGTTTTTTATGGAGTATTATTATGTTTTTCATATTACCCCTTTAATTATATTTTATATTATATTCATGCATGGATCCATGGAATACACTTTTTGATATAGTACACCATCTTTTTTTTATTTGTTAAGCCATCCTTCAAAATGGCCTTCTTCGATATGGAATTGCCATCATTTTCACTCATTTGGATGCACCTATGAATATAAATTTATTTCACTTTCTTTATATTATTTGGCCTCTTTCATTTATCAAAATTATATTTCTACCTAACTAGTGAATAACAAAACTAATCATAAATATAATCACCAGAGTTGTAAAAAACAACAAATTCCTCTATTCATTCACAAATATTTGTGGTAGGAAATACTATATTCAATATTAAATTCCTCGAAAGTATTTTTGGTTGAAAACATATTTCATATCATCTCCACATTAATGTGGGCATTCCATGATCTCTAGTTGTATATTTTTTTTAGAAAACTATCTATTTCCATAATCACATCATAATGAAAATACAAATATTATACAATTAACAATAATTTTCATCATTGAAGTTCATGTTATTAACATTTTTAAAAAAAAATCAATCAATTTTGGGCCATATAATAGAAGTATTATTGTTCTAATAGGGGATAATATTTTTCATATTTATCACCATTATCAATTTTCCTCATGAAATGTTTATCATAAATTTTTGTCATCCAATTTAGTGACTATTTTCTTTAAAAACTCAATATTTAAGTGATCTAATTTAGTCAAATTATTAAAATTACAGGTTAATGGTAAAATTTTCCAACATTTATATTTATATTCTTTAATTTACTGTATCGTACTATTTTATATATATATCATTCAATATTTTAATAAAAACATTCAATTTAAAATGTCAGGTAAGAATTTATTCCTTACTAAATATTGGAACATAAAACATAAGTGATTTATATATATATTATGTTTTAATCCAAATAAATTACACTTTATTTATGAGTATTTTTTATCCTAAACTAATCTCAACATGGCTTCAAAATATTTCATACGAATGTAAATATAAAATTATTTGATATTTCATTAATATAGTATAAAGCTATCAATATCTTTTATTTTTCATTATATATCTCAATGTGGGGAATAATTAACATTCAATTAGATTATTTGGGTTCTATCATTGAATTAGTAACATCTTCTATAAAAAATTATATCACTACCTTCTCATAGAAATTCCACATCAATTTTGTGTCAACCAAGGATACAATCTCGTTACAAACAAATAATTTATATTATTTTGGACAAAAATATATTTTATGGAATTAGACTATTTATATTATATTCATATAATTATATTTATTTATTTCATTTCATATATAAATATATTTTTTATAAATTGATATCCATTATCATGATAATGTTTGTATGTTACCACATTAATAATATAATTATTCATATACTGTTATAATTAACAGTTGAATTTATCAATATTTTTGTTCTATTTTTTATTTTTATACTCTACTAAACATGATAATAATTCATGAAAATTATACAATAAATAGATTTAATAGTTGTATAGTTAAAAATTTCATCACCAAAAAATAAATATTTATCATTTTTTCCTGATAATTGTTCCATTGAATTTTAATTTTTATATCTCATTTTTATGATGTTTTAGAATAATATTATCAATTTTTTTAAAATGGACATCATTTTTGGCCTCTGAATATAGATAATCTTAATTTTATTTTATACATTAGTTAATAAAAATATTTTAAATAATAAACATGACATGAAAAAAACTAATCCAATAAAAAGTTGGTCTATATAGTTGTTACACTAGTAGATCCCATTAGTTGCTGTAAACACCTTGAGGAGTTGTTAAATCATGTGTCACCTTATATCATTTTTTCTGAATTTTTAAATTATCTTCCCTTCCATATGAACCTACCAACTAGTTGATATGTATTAATCTCTAAATACTTATTGTACCCTCACATGGTAATATATGAAAAAAATTTAACAATTCATTGGTAATATTTACATTCCATATATCGAGGTATTATCATTAATGTGAAATGTTAGATACATATAATGATATCAATATATTAAACTATTTTTTCACCATTAATGTATCAAATATGATTCAAATTAGATAGTTGGAGTTCATCACAGAATATGAATTCTTAATAAATTACCATCATGGTATAGAGAATATGGAGAGTATTTCTTAGACGAGTAATGATGATGACACTTTATTAGTGAATTAGAATCTAGTTTTCATGACCCGACCTGTATCAGGGCTCGAGCCGCAACTACTCCTATCCCACCTCCGTAAGCTAGGGGCTCAAGACCGGCGCCAAATGGAACCAAACTCAAGGAGACATTTGTCTATGTACCTGTATGCACACATGCAACCATCTCAATGAAAAAATTTAAAGGGAATGGAAAGAATGATACAACCCTTCTATATATATAAACAAAAAATATGCATCGACCTCTAATATATAAACATTCCTAAATGTAAACTGAAGGGAAATGTTAAAAATTCACACATAACTGGAAAAGTTCCACAACTAAAAAATAGGTGGGAAAGTAAAATAGCTGAAATAGTCCAACTCTTAGATCCCAATATACGGCCACTACACATTGTCAATGAACCCTGTATCCCAATGATCATATGATTTCATGATCATCATGTTTGTCGTATCCAAGGGAACATCGAAGGTGGGAAAATCCCAAGAAATTGTGAGTTTAAAAATACTCAGTAGGATGCCTCAAAATATCAAGTTACAAGAATGTATGGTACATAAAAGGGAATCCATATATGGAACCAGGTATAGAAAAAGAGTATATCTTAACACAAAAAATAATTGAAGTATGCACATCCAATCTCGAGGATCATGAAGCTGTGAGAAGGTGAAGTTCATGTAGAGTTTTTTCTACCTATAGTGAGAGAGTGTACTCGTCTAACCACATTAAGCTAAGCATGTAAAGCACATGGCATGTCCCATGCGTCATTACCTGTTTAATAAGAAGAGTAACCAAATCCTTATGAGTTGGTACTGAAATACCTTATATATATATATATATATATATATATATATATATTCTCAACCAAATAATCCCAAATGAGAGAGTAAGGGAATATCTATATCCCTGGATCATCAAAGGAAGAGATTATCCAATACTTCTTGATGTAAGCTCTATTGATGCCCTGCATCCCACACATATTCCATGAAATACAAGTCAATGGGCTCATTCACCACAACTTGATATTTTCCACTTTGTGATGTTCTGTCTTTCCCACAAGGTTTTAGGTCGCGTCACAAGGACACGTCTTGGTGGGAAAAGTTCCCCTATTTGTTTAGAGTCATAAGTGACATAAATTATGACTCATATCTATGTTGTACAGTCAAGAGATCAGGTTACAAATCCATGAACTCACTATCCATCCATGCTAGAGAATATACTTATAGAAGTCACGGGGAAATGCCATTGCCCTGCACAACTGGAGGTTAATCCACAAAGAGTAACTGGTGAACGCCATTGGCCAGCTGTACTGGAGGGTAATCCCTAAAAGAGATCGACCATCCCCACTACCCAACTGTGCTGATGGGTAATCCCTAAAACAGACTACAGAACACCATTTCCCAGCCTCATTGGAGTGTATGCCCAAAAGAGAATGATGAACAACACTACCTTTCCTTAGTAATGGGTAATTTGAGATTGCTTTGGTTAATCTAAAAACATCATTCCCATCATTGTCTTCATCTAGTATCACCTCAAAGAGACATCTCCCCAAGAAAATCTAACATCATATCATAAAAGACACTAAGAAATTCACCATCATGTAGTACGCAGAGAAACACTAATGATAGGATACTCACAGACCACAATCCGATTTCATAAGTAAGAGGTATATGAGATAGATTATTTGTAGTAGAACATGACACCTATGGGTCTCGTACAATGTTTGACCCCTCCTCATCACCTAGATGTGTTCATAACCATTTCTTATTCCCAAAACGGTAAAAATTACCACGGTGTATCAAGGTACTCTTAGAGCACATGACACAATAGTAAAAAAGTTAATGAGTGCATAACACTCATCGCTATGATAGAGGGTTAGAATCATAGTTTAGATGAAACGTCTTCTCAAACGATCCAAAAAACATCAACCATATCTCTTCATACATCTTATCCACTATCACAAGAGTCCTATAAGACAGATGTCATGGATTCACATCAATCACATCAAATGGATCATCCACTGATATTCCTTTCATGTTTCCTCATTTAACAAGATATTGTGAATATGTATCTAGACATTAAAATAGATCACACCATCATGGAACTTTCATAAAAACACACATGATCGACTACTAACCCATCTGAAACATTCTCCTGATGTAGAAGCTTCATCTACCAGCATCATATAAAAATGGGGCCCTATGGGACAACACCTCGATCTCGAGACACATCACGCAAATCGTGACATTGAAATGATTATACATAAACATGCAATGTCAGAAAATTATTTTTACTAATCACACTTATGTATAATAAATAAAAATAATGCATCATACTCCTAAAAGATGCCTCATGGGACCCACCCATCATCCCTGAATTTGTGCAGGCGAATTGCACCATTGAAATAGCATTGAAAAAATCTCATAAATAAGTATTTAGACACCTAAAATGGATGTCAGGTGAAAAGGTTATTTTCACCGCAAAACTTGTAAACCAGGCCCTGTGGGGACCACACCTTGAGTCCAACCCAAATAATTCATAATGCTTCTCAAAAATTCCACATGAGTATTGGGGTTACAATACCACTGACGTCAAATCAGTAGGACATCTCAACTGCCAGTTAGGGCCGATGACTGAATATTTAATTAATTAATTAATTATTCAAATTAAGTGTTTTGTGCACCAGAGCGATAAACCATACCGCAATGGTCATGACCCCAGTTGAAGGGTCAAACTCAACTCTAGGGTCATAGTGACAATAACAACACATCAAAAATACATCTGGTTTACGAGATACCTCGGTTTTCAGCTTTAATTATAACTTACTATTATTAAATTAAAAATTTCTTCACGTCACCCAATTTCAGGTTAATATCTAATATACTTTGAAACCCATTTCAAAAAGACCACCCTGATTATATGGAATTGTGGTTGTAGAAGACGTGTCATATGGATGAACCATTTAGAAGTTGAGCCACAATGAACGTGAAGGGGCCCAACTCAGCTGGTACAAAACACTTTTCTAGACCCTCCCCTATTGGGTCATCCCACCCTGGACAACACCATCCCATCCTTCGGCCCGCATCATAGTAGTGGATCCACTCAAACTCACTGTGGACCTCTGGCTACATCCCGTGACGACACCAACCCTTCGAGTTCTGCCTCCACCTGCCACACCGCACCGAGGCCCCGCCTCAACCTACCTCCACACCGAGTGCCTCAGGTCGATGCCATCGTCCAACCAAGTGCCACATCACCAATGTCCATCACTACTGCAGCATCCTCAAGTTGACTCCATGACTACAATGCCTCATCCTATGGACACCTCCCTCTCTAGAGCTGTAGTTTTATTTTTCTGCCCCCAGAACCACTCTGACGACCATATTTCAAATCTAAAGGCAGATATGTCATCCTCAAGATGAGGCGTTCACTAAACCTACCCTCAATCGGTGGTCCATCGAGTTTTGGGATATCCGAATTTCTGGACCAAGAAATCTCAAGATTGGGAGTTAGAATGTGGCTTGGACCATGGCCATTTTTGTTTGGGCATCAACCTAATTCTAAAATATATAATTTATGCAAAAAATGAATAAACACAGAGCAGTAAATTTTGGCAGTGCAATAAATTAATAAAATCCTACCTCGATTATCCCATTTGATGTTGGAGAAATCTTTTCTATGCTCTTGATTCAATACCATAAGGTTACGATGATGATCGCTCCTCAATATGGTGATGAACGGCTGAGAGGGAGTGGGAGATATAGAGAGATTAGAGATAAGGGAAAACACTTACTTCAAACTCATATTTTTTATTCATTTATATAATAACCCTCTTTGCGAAGTATCTGAAACTATCACGTCCTCTCATTTTATACCATATATTGGAAAAACACACCATTTCGAAATCATTGGAATCCATGGATTGTCATTATGAGGATTCGTTCAAATGTTATTTTAAATGATTTTTAGTGATAGAAATCACCATGTGGTCATTCCTAAATAATTATTTTTCCCATGTGTGCCTTTTCCTATAGTGTCCATGTCCCAACAAATATTATTCTCTCTTAGGGTAAACTAATAGCTCTAAACTCAACCATAGGAATGGACTTTAAATCCATATTACAGTTGAAGAGTTATTTGAATTTGAGCTATTAAATGAATGAATTAATAAATTAATTTATCCATTTACTTGCCTATAATGTGTGATGGGTGTGAACATCACTCGCTAATATGATTTTTATTGTGCCTAGGGTAAAAAATGTGTTTTCGACCCTAATATGGTTTCATATTTCTGATCTGATCAACCGTTTAAGGTATATCATGTTTCTGTTTCATTAAAACTACAATATCACATAATATTTTGTTATAATTTATTCCAGACACACCGGACCTCATAATTGGACACCGTCATAGATTCTCACACTAGAAATATAGTTCAATATATTCCAATGTCTTATAAGGAAAAAATATGGTCTCTACCTCATTCCCTAATTTATTATTTTCTTCCATGAAATGAAAAACTTAGAGAAAACATGTTTTCTATTAATCTCACACAAGGATCTCCTACTCCTAAGAAAATATGCACAACACAGTGCTAACACAACACATGAACCAAAGTGATTTAATGTCTTCATAATGTATTCTACATTTGACAACATTCATACGAACACACATGTATCTCATCATCTACAACACATGGAAGAAATCGTGAGCCCACTCATACTATTAGGAGTTTAGGGAATGGTGGTTGTAAACCTCACCATCTCAATCACGATTCTGAAAGAACAAAATAAAATTGAGGGAATTCCCCTGATGAAAATATATATTCCATGTCAAAACTGGAATCACATTTCATTCCTAGAACATGGTTTCATGATTCCCACCATCAGAACATCCATCTAGCGAAACATCCATGTATATCTGGTGATGTATGATTTCATTGTCGGTTAATCACAATTGAGAATATATTACATGATCGAGATGAAAAATCATCAACACTATCAACTGAAGAAATGTTTCACCATCATTCTCCAACAGGGTCAACTACAAAGAATCTTTCTATAATCAAACGACCTGCACCTGGCGATCATGGGAGTCTCTACTAAGGGAATCTGTTAAAACGTTGCTACTAGCTAAAGCATAGAAGACCTAAAAGTCATAGTCCTCATTGAATTTCAACCAGTACATCAATCTCATGTTGACGTCTCTCTATCTAATGTTGAAAATATGACACTGGTGGTCTGTGATAAACAAAAATCCCTCTCCTAAACATAAAACATCTTCACATTCTCTGGGTGAAGACTACCACTACACGAGCCACATAGTTTGTTGTGTATATCTTCTAATGGGGTTTCTATCACCTCGTATAATACTTATTAATAATATAAATATTAATTTTTAGAATTCGTGGCACAACGAAAAATGTATGTGAGAAATCTCATCCAACCGCAAGAGTCTAGACACAGAAAGCATATAGAATACCCTAGATGTCCTTGCCCCTCATAGAAGGGGAGTGATCCCCAAAACAGGCACTCTCCCAAACCCACTACCGGTACCTCTATCATATAGAGTTCATGAAGTAAGAATGAACTAGAAATTCGATGACATTTTTTAATAACACACTACACAACCCTGCTTCGATCAAACTATTCAAAACAGATCGTCAACCACACCTTGATTATAACCTCTTTTGGTGGTACTAACTCCCCTCATGGTTTTTATCGCATACAAAACTTGTCTTAGTGGGGGAGTAACCCCTCTTTCTTTTGAATTCAATGAATCATTGAAAGACATAGACATAGGGTTACAACGACACCTTGCATCACCCTCGATAAATCCTCAAACAAGTAGTTGGAAGAAAAGAGTACCTCACATATTTTCTAACAAGTTCTACTATAAAAATGTAAAAAATACACCAAGAGGAACTCTCATAATCAATCATATTGTAGGAATTTAGAGATCCATAACACACATCATCTCGCAGCTCCGGTCGCCAGCTCCTTGAGCCTGCCGTGGACCGACTAGTGGTGGTGGAAGGACCTCACAACATAATAAACCAACCCCAATTTTTCCTGCTCTTTTTCCAAAACCGACTCCCTGGGTACCACCATATCCTCAACTAGTAAGTCTCTGATCTGGACACTACCTTTCTTATGGGGATGCATCTAACAAATTTCCAGAAAACTCATCACATCTGGTCAGGTTGTCTCATGCCACATGACCCCACACAACACAATCATGGTATTTTCCCTCCACATGCTATCTCGGTGATCTAGGATTCCACCAACCATGTTCTGGAGTCTTATCAAGGGGAGGCCACCTGCTTCGAGGTTCTTCCAATAGAAATCTGCAAGTTGTTGATGATTTCCCAACTCTATTGCGTCTACTGCCGAAACTGGCCAACTAGCATACATCTAACAGAAATATCTATATCACCAGTGCCTGGACCAGCAGCCTAAGATGGGTGTGGATGAACAAGGGAACTATGATGACACTAATATACTCTACGAAGAACCTTATAAATCTCATATACTTGGAAGATTCCATCATATACCATGTATAAAGAGTACAGAGTAAGGTCCATGAATCTAGTCATGTACTTATCCACTAAAATCACTCCCTGATGACGCTCCAGTGGGTTATGAAACCAAACATAACGTTTGAAGGAGTGGTATTAATCCTCATACAATAGCTACTAGATGTCATCCCACTGGATTACTGACTCATCATGAACCTAATTAAACATTATCTACCTACACAAATTGCTCGGTGGAAATTAAATGGATGTAAAATCCACAATGTAAAATTTCATTGTCCGAACTATCTTTAAGAGGAAAACCACTGACTATAGCCAACCCTTCAGTGTTTGTAGGTTTGGATCACTGTGGAACATCATCGGTCACTGATACTGGATCTCATGTAGTGTAGTCAACCTGATCTCATATCGACTTTAACTGTTGGTTCAAACCGTTACTCCATTGGTGGAGGTGCTTCTTCTTATCCTGTTGGATTAAAGGAATTCGTTTGATGAATCTTGAACTAAGGCCTCATCACTCATGGATTTTCATCATGAATTTGAGGTAGTAATCGAGATGGATATCATTACGGAGGCATCGTGAATCTAAAAAAAGAGTGTCAGGGTAATTGAAAATATATATATATATATATATATATATATATATATATATATATATATATCAATAACAACAATGGGAAGCAGACTCAAAAAGAGAAGTCAATGCCTCAATGATATATGATGCATGTACCAATGATCCCTATAACAAGTGTCTTAGCATTCCGAGTTAAGATGTGGGTATTCAATCTCCTAGTGAATGTCTACATCAAACGTCACACCATCAATGGACTACATGCCCTAAGAGCCTCTCTCGAGACAAGATAAATCTTTTTGCCGAAAACCCAAAAAATTATTTTTTAGGGATCATCCGAAATTAGTCCCAAGTAATGAACCACCTATGATTCAACATTTTCATAATCTTACCTGCAACCTGGCTTGATTCGCAACTACAAAAAGTCTACCATCGTAGGATAGGGAGTTGAGACCATTACTAAAGTCATAACAATCATGAGGGGGTGGGGGGGGGGGGGTTCGTATGTACATTTAATCTCACACATATCCAAATCAATGGAAAAGTGAAGTGAGAAAGGAAATTCTAATATAACACTGCTATAGATATAAACCACTAATATTAATCATCCCGTAATCAGTACAAGTACAAAAAAGTAAACTGGTGGGAAAAGGGGAAAAATTCATAACCAATCAGAATATTGACATAACCCGGAAATAGGTGGAAGAGTAAAACTATTGAGAGAACCCCACTCCTAGATACCCAAATATGACCACTGCACGTTGTCCATGCACCTCTTATCCCTAATCTCATATGATGTCACGATCAACATGTCCATCATCTACAAGGGTAAAATAAGTGCAGAAAAGCCCATGTAGGTGTGAGTATAAAAATACAATATATGATTCCTTAAAGGCTCAACAGAGAAACTAGTAAGGTACTGAGGAGTGATGTAGTAGATGAAAAAAGGTACATTAAAAGATTAAATCTCATCCCAAAAAAGAAGTTATGTATGCTCATCCAAATATGATAATCTTGAACCGGTTATAATTTTACCTTATCGTTGAGTCTCCTCTCCCTGTAGTGGGAGAGTATAGTTATCCAACCATGAGAATCTTGATATAGACAACACGTGACATACCATGTGTGTCTTCACATCTACTGGAAGGACTATAACCAAATCCCATGGAATGTGTACTAAAATACGACCTATATATACCCAACCAGTGAATCCCAAACGAGAGAGTAAGGGGATATTCATTTGAATGGGGCATCCCAAGAAATGAGTCTCCAATAGTTCTATAAGTGAACACCATCAATGCGTAGAAACCTACCTATCGTCCTTGAATAAAAAGCCAATGGGGATCAATCACTACTCCTTGATATTATCTGATTTTTGCAGTTCTGTCACACCCATATTTTTTTTGTTCGTGTTGCAAGGACATGACTTTGTGGTAAAAAAACCCCACTTTCTTGAGTGTTAAAAGTCACTTAATCTATATATATCGTCAATATTCCACACAGTTTAGAGATCATGTCACAATGCCATGAACCCACAATCAATCACTGATGTAGTATGTACTTATAAAACAGGCTAGTGAATGCCACTATCCATCCCAACTAGATGGTAAGACCCAAATATTAACTAGATAACAGTACTACCCACCTATTCTAGAGGGTAAGCCTCAATGGGTAACTGTTGAACACCACTACACAGCTATTCTGGAGGGTAATCCTTAAAGTGTAACTAGCGAGTGCCACTACCCAGCTATGGTGGAGGTTAATCCCTTAAAGAGATCGGAAAAAACCACTGACCAACTGCACTAGAGGGTAAAACAAGAAAAAGATTATCGAACACCACTGCCCAGCCTTCCTAGAGTGTATACCCAAAATAGAATGGAGAACACCACTGCCCTACTACACTAGTGGGTAAGATGATATTGATCTATTGGTTCTAAAGACATCACTGCCATCATCATCATTATCGAGCATCGCCTCGGATAAGAATTACACTTGGATCATCTCAAATAGTATCTCGAAATCCATTACGAATGGCAACATAACATATTACACAGAGAAACAGTTTGGATAGACTACTCGCATGAAACAATCCGAGTTTGGAAAGAAGAGATTCAAGAGTTATAAGATTCGTAGTCTTAAAAAATGCATTTGGTCCCACTCTACCTTTGAACCCTCCTTATTACCTAGCCATTTTCATAACCCTTTACATGTCCCAAAATGGTGAACCAATACCATGAAATGTCGATGTAATACTTGAGTACAAGACACAATAGTCACAAAGCCAACGAATGCACAATACTCACCACTAAGACATCAGTTTAGAATCAAAGGATAGCTGACTAACCTCCTCAAATGGTCCATGAACATCGACTATATCTCTTCATAAATCATCTCCAATCTCACAAGAGATGATGTTGACTGAAGTATTTTATTCTATTCAAATTAATAAAAATGCTCTTCCAGTGATATTTGTTAATTGTTTCCCCATTCGATATCATATTGTTAATATGTATCCACAGATTCAAACTAATCACAATTTCATGGTCCATGAAAAAAACACGCAAGATCGACTACTAACTCTCCCATAAATTACTCCTGATGCAGAAGCTGCATCTCCCAACATCATATGTAAATAGAGCCCCATGAGTCCGACACCTCAATCCCTAAACATATTATGTTGATCATTCCACTATGATACATGTAGATAAACATAAAATTGAGGCTATTCATTTTCATTGAACATTATTATGAAGCCTAAATATTAAAAATGCATCATACATTAGAAAGACGTGTCATGGGGCCCACTGAACAACCCAAAATATTGGAGGTCATTCTACGACATTAAAATTATCTCAAAAAAACACTCAGATTCGAGTATTCAAACACCTAAAATGGATGTCAGGTGAAAAAAGATCATTTCATTGTAATATGTGCAAAACAAGTCCAGCGGAGATTTTACATTGTTTCTAAACCAAAAACATCAGAAATAATCTCAAAAGGATTGTACGAGGAATGTGAAAACATTTCCATTGATGGTGCATCAATGGGGAATCCAAAACAAGAAATAGGTTCAATGCAAGAATAATTTATTATTCGCATTAAGTGTTTCTTGTCACTAAGTGACAAAACTAAACTGGAAAGGTACCAATCCATCTTTTGGGGGATCACCTAAACTCCAGGGTCACATCTCCTCTAAAGGCATGTCAGGGGGATGTCAGGTTCACAAGATACGTCCATTACAAGGTTTAGTAATAATTTATTTTTATTAAATGAAATCTTTTCAGGTCACCCACATTTGGTAAAAGAACTCTTAATCATCTAAACCCATTTCAATATTTCTATCTCGATGAGACAGACATGTGGTCTGGGATAGTGCATCAAACAAACTCTCTGTTTAGAATTTTTGCCCATTTCAATGTGAAGGTGCCCAACTGGGTCTGTCAGAACCACATGGTTAGACCCTCTTGTACTGGGTCAGCCCGCCCTAGTCTCCTGGGTCAGATCAGATGAACCACAGCTCAGTTCCAGGACCACTCCAGCTCAAAGCAGCACACATGCTATGGCCCTTGCCAACACTAACCCTCCGAGATCCACCTCGGCCTGCCAGATTGCACCGATGCCCCACCTCAACATGCATCCAAGCTGAGCACCTCTAATCGACACCTCCAACCATATGAGTGATGCCTCATCAATGTCTCGCACTGCCACTGCTACCTCTTTCCGGCTCCACCACTGACCCACCTCGACCTCAGACAACTGCCCTTGCTGGATTCAAGGCTTTCATTGAGACCACAACCACTCTGGTAGCTCTATTTTAATTCCAAAGTATGATTTGGGATCCTCAACACAAGGCCTTCATATAGCCTACCCCTAATCAATGATCCATCGATGTTTAAGCATGTCCAATTTTTTTTACCAATAATGCTCATGAATGGGATTTAGAACGTGGCTTTGAAGATTGTCGTGTTTGTTTGGACATCATCCTAATTTGTAAATTTAGAATCTAAATGTGGAAAATGATTAAAAAATGAGAAATTCATTTTGCGGGTTCAGAAAATTAATAAAATCCTACCACGATTCAGTAATTTTTCACTGGTGATGCCTTTGTTGGGATCCATCATTGATCCATAGAGGTTACAGTGATGATCGATCCTCAATATGGTAGAAAACGACGTTGAATGGTTTAGGGAGAGTGGGATAGAGATAGTGATATATGAGAGAGAAGGGAAAACACTAACATTAAACTCATAATTTTTCTATTTACAAAATAACATACATAGCGCGAAATCCTAAACTATCGCACCATTTCATTTTAAATCGCACCTAAGCCAAACACCCCCCTTTGAAATTAGTGGAAGTGTATGATTTACATTCCGAGGCTTTGATAGAATGTTATTTTAATAGAACTCCAGAAATAAAAAACAATAAGTGTTCATTCAAAAATGACGATTTTTCCACTGTATTACTTTTCTCATAGCGGTCGTTCTCAGAACAAGATTATAATCCTTCTTGGGTAAACACAACTCTTTTAACTCAATAGTGGACTCATATTTATGATCATAGTTACCATTTTAGTCTTATTGGTTTTGAGCTTTTAAATGAATTAATTAATAAATTAATTAATCAATTTACTTACTACTAATGAGTGTGTGGAACCAAAATATCATGTTGACATGATTTACATCACACCTAAGGTAAACACCATGTTTTGGGCCCAATAGTTATCTCAAATTTCTGATATCGTCAACCATTTAAGAGATAACATGTTTCTATTGTGTGAATAGTACAAAAATACTTAATATTTTTGTATAATTTATTCTGGTCCCACTAGGCCTCAGAATTTCATGTTGTCTTAGCACCTAGCTCTTGAAATATATGTAGAAAAATTCCAATGTTATACCCATAAAAACCCTGGTCTCTACAAATTCCCTACATTCATGTTTATCGACACTGAAAATAAATACAATGAGAATTAAATTTAGATATTGAGCTCACACCTGGCTCTCCCTCTCCATAAAAATCTTGAAAAAACTATGTTGGGACAATACGTATTCCTAAGAGATGGTCCATCCTCATATGGTTTGCAACATTCAATGACATGTTTATGAACGTGCATGTATCTCATCACTTGTTACATGAGGAAGTTGTCGTGCTCTCACTCCTCCTTAGGTGGGGGTGTAGGGAGTGGGGTTATGAAACCTCACCATCTCTTTCATGTTTCTGAGTATCTTGATGAATGTAATGAGGATTCCTCTCATGAACCTCTATATTCCATGACACAATTAGAATTACATTTTTTTCCTAGAACATGGTCTCATGATTCCCTATTTCAGAATATCTTCCTGGTGAATCACCCAAAGATATCTGGTCACATAATATTTCATAGTCAGTTCATCAAAACCAAGACTCTCATACATTCTTGAGAAGATATGTAGTCACCACTATTGACTAAAGAAATGTTTCAACCTCGCTTCTTTAATAGGGTCAACTACAGGGAAGCTAATTTCAACAAAAATTATCGCACATCACAAGCCTGGGACTATCAACTAAGGGAATATGTTAAAATGATGAAAATTTCAAAATCATATAATACTTAAATTACATATTACTATAATAATTTCGAACAATAACACCATCTTAGGATAAATTCTCTCGGAGTGAAGAATCACGTGCAGATTTTGTGGTCTGAGAAAACCACAAAGCCCTCTCCCAAACAATAGCATCCCTGTGTTTATTGGGTGAATACTACCAATGCCAGCACCACATAGTGAGTCACGTTTTTCTTCTTATTGTGTGTCCTTATACTATAATTGTACCTCATAGTAGTATAAATATTTACATTGAACCCAAAAGGTACAAAAAAATAGGGAAGCTGAGAAAACTCATCCACCCACAAGAGGCAAGAAAATAAAAGAACATAGAATACCACAAACATATACTCCCCTAATGGAAGGAGAGTAATACCTATAATAATCACTCTTCCAATCCCACTATAATTACCTTAATCAAATGGAGGTCATGAAGCAAGAGTCCACTAGAAATGCTAAGACCTACTCTGACACTCCACTACAGAACCCCGAAATGTACACACAGGTCAAAGGGACTTGTTTAACACACATCAATACAATCTTATTTGGGTTGTAAAGACTCTCCCTTATTGATTAGATAATGTCACAAAATGCATCACAGTGGGGGAGGAACCCCACATTCTCAATCATTCAAAGCTACGATGAACAACACCGAGGCATGGTTACACTGATTCCTTGCATCGCCCACGATAACACCTCGAACAAGGAGTTGGATAAAAAGAGTACATCACTAAGTGTCTAACATGTTCTACAAGAATAGTTATAAAAGGAACAGAGAGTAACTCTTGTCATATAATGTATTTCATGATTATTTACATCCATAGAATGCAGCTTCTCGAGGCCCTGATCACCTTCTCAATGAGGGTGATGTAGTCCGCCTATGGGTGGTGGAAGGACCACACAATGTTGTCTTCCATACCCTGTTCTTATTTATCATCTGCCAAAACCACCTCCCTGGGGAACCCCACTGTCCTCACATGTGAGATCATTGATCACAACAATGCCTTTTTCACAGTAGTGCATCAACCATCCTCTTGGAAAAATCATCACATTTGGTTGGTTAGTCTTGTTCCTCATGACCCTGCACATCACAAGCATGGTACTAGCCCTCCATAGGCTATCTTGGTGCTCTATGAACTCCCTAACCATGTTACTGACTGTTATCAAGGTGAGGCATCCTATGTCGAGGCATTACTAATTGATGTCTTCTTGCATTGGAAGATGTCTGAACTCTGTAGCACCCACTGCCAAAACGAGCCAACTGGCATCCCTTAGTTAGAAATTTTCCTATAACTAGTGCCTAATCTAATACCGAGAGATGGTTGGGTATTCACAACAGCAGAATTATTTCTTAAATATCCCCTATGTATACCCTGCTCAAGCTTCCGTTCTAGGAAGATTTCATCACGGACCATGTCCAATGTTTACTGAGTATGCTCTGTGAACCAATATTCATACTTAACCACTGCCATCAGTCCCATTTAAGCTCTAGTAGCTTGTAAAAAATGTACGAAGCACAAGAAAGAGGGGTACTAATCCTCCGAAAATAGCTTCTAGAAGTCATTCCATGAGAGTAAAAACTCATCTTGTATATGATTAACCCGACTCTACCAATGCCAAACTACATTGTGGAAAAATATTTAATGACAATGCCACCATAAAACCAATCGGTGTTTTAACAACCCTTAAGTGAAAAACCACCCACTCTAGTCAACCTCTCATTGACTAAGGGTATGGCTAACCATGGAACCTCAACGGTCTCCGATGCAATAACTCACGTAGTGCAATCAAAATGCACTCATCACCAGCCATTGCGGATAGTAGTAACTTGCTCTCCACAAGTTGAGTTGTTACTTCCTATCATCATAGAGCTAGAGTTATTATATTATGGATCTGGAAATGAGGCATCATTGATCATATAATTGTCGTCACAACCCAGATCTAGTATCCTAGCATTCAATCATCACAGAGGCATTCTAAATATGACCAAAGAGTACCATGGTAAAATGAGCATATATATGTGCAATGATGGGGATCTTACTCAATAATGATAGTAAAAGGCTCAATAAAATATTATTTTGGTAATAAAGTTCTTTGAAACAAGTGTCTCAGGATTCTGAGTTGAAAAGAGGGTAATCATGGTCATGGTGAATTGCTATGTCGGTCGTCGCACCATCACTGTACTCCCTGTCTTGAGAGCCTATGTTGAGGCAGGTTTACACTATGGCCCTAAAACCCAAAAAAATAATTTTTAGGAATGTTACGAACTACTTCCCAAGGATGGAACCACCTTTAATACCTTATTTCTAATTCTGAAACAATATAAGGTCTCATTCCACTCATACCCTAATCTATCTTCAATAGGCTAGGGGATGGCGACCAATACCAAAGGCATAAAAAATTTAGGGAGGCATTTGTCTATGTACATGTACACACACACATAGCCAACTCAATAAAAAATTATAGAGGGAAATTAATGAATGATTCATCACTGATATATAGATATATTCCACAAATATGCATTGACCTATAATTAGTACAAGTATATAAAAATCACTGGAATGGGAAAGGGGAAAAAACCCACCTAACCAGAAAAATGTCACAACCCATCAAATATGTGGAATTGTAAAATATCTATGATAGCCACACTACTAGATGCCACACTAAGAAAAACACACTCTTTCCAAGAACCTCGTATCCCTATGATCATATGATATCATGATCATCATGTTCATCATCTGGAAGGGCTCACAGAGAGCTGGAAAAGCCCAAGAAGTGGTGAGTATAAAAATACTCAGTAGGATGCCCCGAATGATCAAGTTAGTGGAAATTAAGGTACTAAAGAGGGAATATGTAGATGTAAAAAGGTATAGAAATTTTTTAATGCTATTTATAAAAAAGTGAAGTAATCTAATCCAAATGCAATGAGCATGAAATAGTGTGGTGGTGAACTTCTCGTCGAGTATTCGCAACCTATAGTAGAGGAGTAGACTCATCCAACAACGAGAATCTAGAAAATGAATGTATGTGGCATACCTATCATGTCTACGACTCTCCTGGAATAATAGTAACCAAAGCCTATGGAGTGGGTAGTACAATACAATATATATATATATATATATATACTCAACCAAAGAATCCCAAACGATAGTGTTAGGGGATCTCCATATCACTAGATCAACCCAGTAAAATAGTTTCCAATAGTTCTAGAAATAAATACCATTGATGCCCAACACCGCACATGTCTTCCCTAAACTACAAGTCAAAGGTTCTCCATAACAGCACCTTGATTTTATCCACATTGGTCGGTTCTATCTCACCTTAATTGTTTTATGTCTCATTGCAAGGATGTGTCTTAGTGAGATAAGATTCCTTCTTTCTAGAGAGTCCAATGTCACATCAACTATGTATTATTACTATGCTGCATAGTTGAGAGATCATGTCACCAAATCATGAACCCACTAACCAGACATACTGAATGACATATTTATAAAAGTTGATGGGAAACATCACTACCCAGACAAACTGGATCATAAGATCCAATAAGTACTTGGAGAATTCCAATGCCCAGCTGTGCTGGAGGTTAATTCTCAAGATTAACTGGTGAATGCCACTACCTAGTTTTTCTTGAGGGTAAGCCCCAAAGAATAATTGGTGAACTCCAATACCATTCTGAGTTGAAGGGTAATCCATGAAAGAGGTCAACAAACACAACGACCCAGCTACGCAATAGGGTAATCCATGAATGAGATCAGCGAACACCACTGCCCAGCCTCGCTGGAGGGTAATCCCCAAAGTTATTAGGAAACCACCATTGCCCAACCTTGTTGGAGGGTAAGTCAAGAATATGATAGTTATTTTAAATACATCAATTAAATCAACATCATCATCAATAAATTATTCAAACACTCATCACACATGGAATCTCATGAATCATAACTCGAAATCTACTACAATGGGAACCGTTGCATCGTACATGGATAAACTCTCAGGATAGGATACTCACATTCAACAATCTGGTTTCATTAAGGAGTGATACATGAGATAGAAGATTCTTAGTAGTACAAGGAGTGTGTGGGGCCCACATTACATATGACCCCTTTTCATTGCAAGGCCATGTACCTAACCATTTATGTGTCACAAAATGGTTAACAAGTAACACAATATTTCATTGAACTCCTCGAGTACATGACACAATAGTCGAAAAGCCAACGAGTGCATGATGCTCACCGCTAATCTATGAGGGTCATAATCATAGGATAGCAGACATGCCTCCTAAAACTGTCTAGAAACATTGACAATATATCTTTATATATCTTATCCACTCACAATATTCAGTGGTGATTGAAGTCATGTATTCTATTAAAAAATGTTAAAAGTATCTTCCACAGATATTGAATTCATGTTTCCATATTTAACATGACATTGTGAATAAGTCAATGAATGTTCAAATATATAAAACCATCCTAGTACATGAAGAAAACATGTATGATTTTGTACTCACTTTTCTGAAATAGATTCTTAATATAGAAGCAGCATATCCCAATGTCATGCACAAATAGGGCCTTGTGAGGCCTGAACCTCAATCCTGAATCACATCACATAGATCGTGCCACATAGATCCATGTATATTAACATCAAATTTAGACTATTCATTTTCTCAAAATAGAGTGATGAATCAGAAGTCGTAATAACACGATATACTTCTGAAGTCCACCATATGGGGATCACACCAAATCCTAGATTTGGGTGGTTGGTTTGTTCCTTTGCATTCCACATAGAAAAACTATCACAAAAAAGTTTTCAAACTCCTCAAATAGATGTTTGGTGAAAAATTATATTTCACCAAAAAATGAGAGAACTAGTCCTTATTGGGCACACTACTTATATCCTACCTGAATGCTTCATATTGTGTCTCAAACATTCCACAGTGGAATGAAGTCACACTACCTCTGAGAGTGTTTTAATCGATCATCCCAAATTGGAGTTAGGTCTGATGTAAGGTTAATTAATTAATTAATTAATTCTTCAAATTAATTGTTTCATGCCACAGAGAGATGAAAGGAAATCTAAAATGTTCCAATCGAACATTGGATAGATCACCTCTACTATGGGTTTAAATCTCCTCCAACAATGTGTCAAACGGACGTCTGGTAGTTGAGATATGTCTTTATGAGCTTAAATAGTAATTTATTATTATTAAAATAAAGGGTTTTAGGATACCCAACTTCAGGAACCGAATGTAAAATCTCCAAACCCAATTTCAAAATCTCTGTCTTGGTGAGTCGTACTGATGGCTATGGACGTCGAGGCAAATAGACATAGACTTTAGATGTTGTTCCCCTTTGAATGCAATTGGGTCCAACTAGGTAGGTCTAGCCCACATGATTGGAACCTCCTCTCTTAGGCCGTCCCACCATGGCCGGTCTGGTCCTATATGTCGGCCAGCGGCTCATCTGCGGGTCTACTCCACGTCATTGTCGACCAGTGGCCACAACCCAGGCCAACACTAACCCTCCAAAGTCTACCTCGGCTGGCCACACCTCGCCAAATTCCTACCTCCACCAGCCTCCACGCCAAGCGCCTTCATTTGACGTTGTCATGCAGCAGATTGAAACCTCTACAATGTCACATGCAGCCACTAAAACCTCCGGCTGACTGCACCATTTCACCGCCTCGACCTCTTACCACCATCCAGGCTGGTGCTGGGGGTTCTTTCGGTCAACACAATCAGTTTGGCGGCCCGATTTCAAATTTAAAGGCAGATTTTGTATCCTTGGGATGAGGCCTACAAAGCGCATTACCCTGCATAATGATCCATTGATGTTTTGGCCCATCCGAAAATTTGGAACAGTAACACTAAAGAACAAGATTTAGAATAGGGCTAAGATGATGGTCGTGTTCCTTTTTCCATCATCCTCATACAAAATTTTTTGAATTTAAATGAAAAAAATGATGCAAAACTAAGGAATTCATTTTAGGGGTGTGAAAACTAATAAGATCCTACATTTATTATGTCATTTGACATTGTCGATGCCTTTAATGCACTCTTACATTGATTTACTAAGTTTATGATGAATATTGCTCCTGGATTTGGGGTAGAATGGAAATGAATAGTTGAGAGAGGATGGGAGAGAGATTTAGAGAGGATAGATAAGGTAAAATTGTTAATCTAAAATAATGTTTTTTCTATTTATAGAAAACCCTACTTAGCACAGAATCCAAAACTATCGCACCCTCCAATTTTATATATCGCCTATGCAAAACACCTTATTTTAAACTTAACGGATGTCCTGGATTTTTATTATGAGGATTCAATCAAATGTTATTTTCATATTATTCTAGGGATAAAAATTACCATGTAGTCATTCCGAAATGACTATTTTCCCCCTTGGGGACATTAAGCCCATCATCCATGCACCAACAAAGCTTATTCGCCTCCTTGGGAAACAATATGTTCTATACCCAATCATAGACTAGGATTTCTGATCCCATTTTCCATTTACATGTTATTTGGGTTTCAGATATTAAATGAATGAATTGATAATTTAATTCATCTATTTACTTACAGATTACGATTGAAGGGTCCAAACATCCTGCGATGACATTGTTTACATCCTACCAATGGTAAAAACCACATTTTGGACCAAACTATGGTCATAGATTTCTAATCTAATCAACCATTTCAGAGATATATTGTTTCTATTGCATGAATAATAAAAAAACACAATATTTTTGTATAATTTATTCATCAAACACTGAGCCTTGAAATTTCACGTCATCCTAACCCCTACCTCTAAAAATATAGGTCAAAATATTCTAATGTATTATTGGAAAAAACCGTGTCTCTATATTAATAGACCCAATTTAAATGTTGTTCCGATGGATGTACAATAAAAGTATAATTCGATATATGAGATAATATTTTTTAAAAATGAGTGCCTAAATATTAATCCATGTGATGAAAAATGACATTTAGAATGTTGATATTAATTTAGAGAATAATATAATGAATATTCCAGTTATATAGAATAATGATTCTTTATTTATAATAATTGGTAAATGAAATGGTATATCATTAATAATTTAATTGAATATTGATATATTTTATAATTAATATTTTTTATTATACTATGGTATTTCTATAAAAAGAATGATTTATATATATATATCAAGAATCATTTTGTTTTTAGAAAACGAACAAGGATAATATAGATTATGTGTCTTAATTATTTGTTCATCCATCACATTATGTCATATTTTAATGGTTATTATGATATTACTCAATATTGAACCACACCTCTATTAAATTTGATTAATATATTCATACATATTTTCTTGATACATTATAATAATTTTACGTCCATTATTCCATTTTTTAGTATATTAATATTCAAATTCATTACATATAACTTATATTATATAAAATTTCATAGATGAACAAATTATTGTGATATATATAAATAAGATGTGGTTAGGTTTTATAGATTATAATGGTCCATTATATCAAATTAAGATTTGATGATAACATTGAATTACATGATATGATTTTATAAAGTGTTTAATATGGAATTTTTATATTTTAGTTCAATTTTTCCTAAGAAAAAGGGACAATATTTGAAGACCATTTTATCTTTTGATGACACATATAGTTGTTTTTAATTAAATTCGAATATATTAATCAATCAAAAACATCTATTTCTAGTGTAATTATATTAATATAATTTCCATTATTGAAATCATGTTGAAGTGTACAATCCTCTATATGTTTAATAATAACGATCTATGTAATTCTATGAAGAAATCAATGAAATGAAGATAATATTACATGATCATTAATAATGAATGAACAAAAAAACAATTAGTGAGATAAGAATTTTGTATAATGTAAATTGAATATCTACTAAAATAATCATTAGTGGGACTTTTTATTTCATGTTTAATTAATGGTATACCTAAAAATAACACTATAGTATGTAGATTTAATATTAGGGAAGATTAAAATGGTATCCCCATATACTTAATCAATTTAGAAATTATTGATATTGTTTACTGAGGGGAAACTTTCATAATTTAAATATGATGAACTATTTATAAGTGAATGATTAGTTAAATGTATCAATTTATAATAAATACACTCACTACAAATCACTTATAGATAAAGCATTGTTTTCACACCAAAAAATTATTGTTGGTCGGAGTAGACACTCAAGAGGGGGGTGAATTGAGATCCAATTAAAATTTCTGTTTTAAAACATTGCCTTAAAATCCCCCTAATAAAATACTAAATTAAACTGTAGTGAATTTATATCAATGTAAGGGTTTAGTTGGGTTATCAAGGGAATGATTATATCCCAGTTAATCAAAACATAAAGGTTGATTAACTTTTGAAACCAACATACTGATTTACAACTAATATAAACACTTGAGAATTTAATTATCAAAGTGACTTTAAAACAGTTTTGGTTTTAAAGAAATTATCAGCGGAATAATAAATAACTTTGAAAGATAAAGCATAGTAGATATAACCAAGAGGTTCAGTCTCAAGCCGAGACTTAGTCCTCTCAAAAATTTGTATAAAGATGATCCACACCCTAGATTTGGGATTACAACAGTATACAATTGTCCAGGTCCAAGACCTCTACCACTGTTATCCATGGGAATAGAAACAACAACAACCAACTGTCCAGGTCACACGACCTCTACCACTATCCCAGTGGGAAATAAAAGAAGAAAGGGAGTTGAGTGAGGATATAAAAATCCTCCACTTAAGGAATAGGAGACAGTGTGTGTGTAAAATAAAGCATATAACACACACGGCTCAATATGTAAAAAGATAAATCACAGAGCAAATATTTAGAGTTTAGAAATGGCTCTACTGATTGTCATGCAGTTCTGGACTCCTTTGATTGATCAGAATTCACTCATGAGTCCTCTTCTGGTTCTTGTCTGGAAAACAGACTATCGTCTATTTCCTTGACTTTGAGATGTAGAGAATGTTGAAGAAGCTGTTGATTTGATGTTCTCTTTTTGTTCTCAGCTCTTCTCTGGTACACACTATTGTAGGTGATCTTTTTGTAAGCTCAGACGTCTCTCTTCATGTACACCAGCTCGAGTGTTATACACTAGTTCAGCGCAGCTGCAACCTATTCACATCATGTGTTCAACTCTCTGATCTATTCGTGTGTATACGCGTGTGTGTATTTATCAGCTCGACAACATCATCCTTCTTTTAAAGCACGAGATCCGTCAGAAGATATGATTTCCTTTTTGTAGGTACGAGGTAAGGTTTCTTGACATCCAACAAATAGACATTAATAATATGTCAGTGCATTAGTATATAGCTAATATGACTGTTGGTTAGGTTAAACAATAATAAAGAATTAAAGCATGTTGGGGTTCTGTCTCTGAACGGTTTCTCATGATAACAGTATACTTGTGTTACAGTAGGTGTCTGTAGGTCTGAGTATCGGTAGACATTTATAACGGTTGTCTTGTCTGTCGGTAGACTTGATGTATCGGTAGCGGTGGACTTGTAACAGTAGCGGTGGCTCTGCCTTTACCACTAGCGGTAACTCTCCATCGGTAGTTGTGGCTCTGCCTTGAATCGGTAGCGGTAGCTCATTATCGGTCGCATAACGGTGGACTTCAGCATATTGGTAACTGTCAACTTCATTGTATCAGTAGCACTATCAGTAGATTTTGATGTAGCGATGGACTTTGGGTATCTGTTGGGTATCAGTAGCTATACCGGTAGCTGTATCGGTTGCTCTCTTATAGCGGTAGCTCCAACATATCAGTATACTTAACTGTATCGGTCGCTGTGAGCTGTAACGGTTGCTAGCTAGTAACAGTAGTTATTTGTTCTGATGGTAGCTACTATCTAACGGTTTCTCTACTCTGTATCATTAGCTAGTTTATAATGGTAGCTGAAAACTGTTTGATCATTCACTTGGTAGAATGAGTAAAGTCATTGTAAACATATATCGGATAATTCAAAAGACTTAATTTAAGCATAATGAAGGTAACAACATATATTAAAGTATATTTGGAATGTATTAATCATAATCAAGATATAAAGAAAGAATGGTTGGGATTATCAAAATTCAATAATTCTAGAGGGTTCAACAATCTCCCCCTTTATGATAATCACAACTTATGCCAAAATAAAGTAATATCAGAGAAAAGAATATATATATCAAAGTATGATATCAACAGTATAGTATCAGAGAGAAAAAAAAATCTCAGGAATTGATATAAAAAAATATAATCAGAGGAAAAATATGAAAACAGGAATATATCAAGAAATAATATAGTATCAGAGGAAAACACAAGAAAGATTCATTAGTTTGAAAAGATTCGCATATTCCTCCCCCTATCAATTTAACTACATGATTCTCCTCCAAAGTAGGGATTTTCTCCCCCTTTGTCCCCTTAGGTGAACAACATTCTCGTTCTCACTCTCTGGGTACAGGATTCCAAAAATTTACCCCCCTTTGTGATTAACAATAATGAGGGTATCAGAGAAAAGAGAAAGACTAGGAAAGAAAATATATAGAGTAAAATAGACAGTGAAGATAGGAATGAAGTATTGGATTGGTAAGCAAAAGATACATTTTGGAATGTCAGAAAAGTACAAAAAAAATACAATGAGTCATATCAAAAAAATAGCTAGAATCACTCAATCATCCTCTTGAACATGTGTATTTGCCTTGGGATCAGCAGAGGGTGCAGAGGTAGAGGCAGCAGGCTTGGGAATTCCTGAAAGAACTACTGGTGGATCTGTAACTGAAACAGTACCAGATCTGTAATATGTCTTTCTCTGAGGGATCAAAGGTGTCAAGCTCCTGATGGCTTGAATTGGAGTCAGTTGAGGAGTACTCCCAGAGGCAGAAGGTGGAAGGGAAGGTGGTACAATAACTGACCGGGCATCCACATGTAGGAAAGGCAGTAAGAGATTCCTGAAATCCATGATGATGCTTTCACTTCTCTTCATAGTAGATACAAAATCATCTCTGTTCTCAATAAACTTATCTAAAGCAGGAGTACGCTCCCTGAGCTTACTAACCTGTTCTCTGAAGGCTTGGGTAACTGGAGGTAACTTCATATTCTCAATCAAAATCTTGAAATGGTTTGTCATTTGGTTCATGGAATGAACTTTTTCAAAATAAGAATCCACCTTATTTTTGATTGCCTCTTGAGAAGTAGTAGCTGCCTGCATGTGATCACGAACAAAACTACTAACTTCCCTAGTGGTAGTAAGAATATGGGTATCTGATGCACCACTGAGACTGGCCTTAGCCAATTCTTCCTGAAAAATAGTGCGCATTTGGTCAAGGTTCACACTTGTGATTGATGAGGGAAGATGTTTCATTGAGAAGGCCACTGTCTCCTTGAAAGAGTGAGTCAGACTACTAACCACCTTCTGAACAAGTTCATCCTGACTGTTCAGATGTTCTTTAACTAACTTTTTAAAGGCCTCAAAAACTTCCACAAACTGTTTGACCAATTATTTGATATATCGAATGTCAGTGTGCACTTGGGTTTGAGAACTGTTCAAAGCAGTCAATGAAGCAATTGATTGTCTATGAGAAACTATAGCTCTTGTACAACTCTCAATCTGAGTGTAGCACACTTTATGTTCATCCACCATTTCTTTCACAGGACTGGACACACTACATCCAATGGATAACTCAAGGGGTTTTTCCACGCTTTTCATCTCTTCAACCATACTTTTCTTCATATCTGCCACTGATTCTATTATTGCTTCTATCAATTCGGCTTTTAAAGACTTAAGATCCTCCTTGGTTGCCACATTGTCAGCCACAGTGGGTAAGGTAACTGATTCCTTTTGGGTTTGGTCTTCCTCATCAGAATCTCCATAAGAAAGTCCAAGAATCATATATCCGGGATCTAATGTCCAACCTTCAATGTCATCTGATACTAATACTAAGCCCAGATTCTCTTCCTCACATGGAACAATTTCCTTAGATATCTCTTCCAACTCTTCTTCCTGAGGTAATTCTGCAATTTCTTCTACAATTACAGCAGATCCAGTAGCCATTTTTTCTGAGTCATTAATGACTCTCTCATCAACAGGTGCTGCAACTATGTCTTCCTGATCAGGTACTATCCCGACTGTACTGACTATTAGAGGACTCAAACTGAGCTCTTTTTCAACATTTTCTTCATCATCTCCTTCATCATCAGCATCCTTTTCTCTATGATCAGATTCGGTTATCTCATCCTCCTCAGAGGTGTCCTTGAAAACACATTGGCATGATTCTTCTCCTTCTTTGGTAGTCTCTAAATCATTTTCCTTCAAGGAAGTTTCTCTCTTTGGTAGTGCTTTTGGAGGGCTAGCTGCTCCATAAGAAATAACTTAATGCATAGGACTAGGGGGTAGGTCTAGGTCTCCAACTTCCTCAACTGAAGTCTCTTCCTCCTCAGCTTCATCATCACTATAGACTGGTTCTGGATCATCTGGTCCAAGACCAGTATCTCTCACATCCTTTGGTCTACACGGATGATCCACATGAGTGAACTTCTCATAAATTTTTCCATCATCATTTACCCATGATTTCTTCTAAGGATTCTAGCTGGCTTTCATGTATTTACAGATAGTTCTTGTAATACAGAAGTTATCCTTATCCACTACCAGCTCATCTTGAGGTCCAGCTATCTCCTTCGCTTTCAGCATCACAGAAATTAGCTTTGAGAAAAACAAGGCATTTGATTTTGACTTCGGTCTAGTCATCTCTTCCACATGAACCATAATCAATCTACATAGATTTATTCTCAGACTATTCTTCAGCAAATCTAACAGATATATGTCTTGGTATCTTAATGTGGCAAAGTCTCCTCTTCTTGGAATAACAATATGTTGAATGAATTTAAATAACATCTTATCTTCTCTAGCCATCTCTGTAGAAATCAACTTTCTAGGAGTCCCATTCCCTGTGAGTTCCAGCAAAGCATCTTAATATTGAATCACATCACTAGTCAAAGGTACAGAATTGGAATAATAAGTAAATTGCCCTCAGGAGGAACTCTCAGGATCTCAGCCCATTCTCCTAATGTAAACGACACAACCTGACCATTCACATATGAAACCATTTTGCATTCTTCTTCAGACTTTTCAAAACGAACGAATTCGTAGAACTATTTCACCAGTCCTAGATAATAAGGTCCATTTTTGTTCGTGAAGCATTCTAGCCAACCTTGTTCTTCTAACACTCAAAGAACCAATGACTTGCTTTCCATAAGCAATTCTGCACACACCTCTTTTTCAACAACTATCTCGTGATTCGATAGGTGTGGGTTTACTGGTATTCTCTGAGCTACACTTCCACTGCCACTTCCACTGGCATCAGTATTAGCTACTTTTTGTCTCTAAGCTGCCGGCACTTCATTTCCATCAGTCATCTATGTTCTCCTGACGCGGGCCATTACGGATTTAAGGCTAGGGTTCTGAAGGTCGAGAGGTTTATGTTTAGGAGAGTTAGAGTAGACAGGATCGTGGTGTGATTGAGTGAGTCTAGTTCGAGTTTTAATATCATTTAGGATTCATAAATCACATAAATCATAAATAAAATAAAACAGTTCGATGACTTAGCTTTACAGAAAAATACAGCGCGCAAATGTACCAATAAAGTCTTCTAACGGTAAGGTTTCCCTAATGGTGAGGTCTCCCTAATGGCGAGGTTTCTATAACGGTGATGTTTCCATAACAGTATCAAGGGTATGTTATCATTCCTAATTCATGTTTGATGAAAGTTAATCTTTCTAAACTTAAAGGCTTAGTGAAAATATCAGCTAATTGAAGTTCAGTGCCTATGAACTCAAGTGTTATATCACCTCTTTGATAATGATCTCATAGAAAATGGTGTCTAACATTAGTATGTTTAGTTCTAGATTGAGACACAGGATTCCTAGAGATATTAATCGCACTAGTGTTGTCACAGTTTATTGAAACACGTTTAAAGTCAAATCCATAATCCAGTAGTGTGTTTTTCATCAACAGAATCTGTGCACAGTAACTACCAGCAGCGATGTATTCTGCTTCAGCAGTAGACAATGAAACTGAGTTCTGTTTCTTACTACACCATGATACTAGGGATTTTCCAAGTAAGTGACATGTTCCAGATGTGCTCTTCTTATCTAATTTACAGCCAGCGAAAACAGCATCAGAATAACTTGTTAAGTAAAATGATTGTCCTTTTGGATAAAACAAGCCTAAATTTACAGTATACTTAAGATATTTAAAAATCCTTTTATCACCAAGCAAGTGTGATTCTTTAGGATTAGCTTGAAATCTAGCACACATACATACACTGAACATAATATCTGGTCGACTAGCAGTAAGATAATGTAAACTCCCAATCATGCCTCTGTAATTAGTTTGATCAACTGGTTTCCCAGATTCATCAACATCCAATTTACAGGCGGTACTCATAGGCATATCACTTTCTTTAATACTATACAAACCAAAACGTTTTAATCAATCCTTAGTATATTTACTTTGATTTAAAATAATTCCATCTTTAATTTGAAAAATTTAAAAACCACGAAAATACCTAAGCTCTCCCATTAAGCTCATTTCAAATTCATTTTGCATAACCTTTGAAAAATCAGTACATAATGAATTTTTAGAAGATCCAAAAATACTACCATCAACATAGATTTGTACTATTAATACATCTTTTGAAATTATTTTTATAAAAAGAGTGGGATCAGCTATTCCTTTTGTAAATCCTTTTGAAATAAGAATGTTTGAAGGTATTTCATACACAGCTCTTGGAGCTTGTTTTAAACCATATAAAGCTTTAGAAATATTAAAAACATGATTTTGAAAATGAGGATTTGAAAAACCAGTTGGTTGTTCTACAAAAACATCTTCAACAGTAAACCCATTTAAAAAATTACTTTTCACATCCATTTGATATAACATGAAATTCAGATGTGCTGAATAGGTATGTAAGATCCTAATAGCCTCTAATATAGCTACAGGTGCAGAGGTTTCCTCAATGTCAATTCCATCTTCTTGATTGTAACCTAGGGCAACTAGCCTATCTTTGACTCTAATGATGTTTCCGGATTAATAGACTTTGTTTCTAAACACCCATTTTGTGCCTATGGTGATAGTGTCATTAGGTATTTCTACTAATTTACAGACTTTTTTTCTTTCGAATTGATTTAGATCTTCTTACATAGCCATTACCTAGAATTCATCATTTATAGCATCATTGATATTTTTAGGTTCTATCTGTGACAAGAAGGCTTGATGTTCCACCTGATTTCTAAGAGAACATCTAGTCTGTGTTCCTCTATCTAGATTTCCAACAACAGCCTCTATAGGATGGTTCTTTAGAATCCTAGTTGGTCTTGAAAAGTTAGGGCTAGAGATTTCAGGTTCATCAACAGGTTGAGGTTCAACAGAAGCAGGTTCTGGAAAATTTCTAGAACTGGATCTTTCAACTACAGGTCCACAGTCTTTATCATTAGTGTTCAAAACAGAGTGATCATCTAGAAAATTTTCACGAGAGGTCTTAGGTTCATGTGGATCAGTTTCATCAAATTTGATGTGAACAGGTTCTTCTACACATTTGGTTCTCTTATTAAACACTCTCTAGGCTTTACTATAAATAGAGTAACCTAGGAAAATTCCTTCATTACTCTTGGATGAAAACTTGTCAAGATTATATTTATTATTAAGAATAAAGACTTTGCAGCCAAAAACATTGAAGTAGTTAACCTTAGGTTTCTTATGGTTCCACAACTCATAAGGGGTCCTCTTATGAACGGGTCTAATGAAGACTCTATTAATAACATAACAAGCTGTATTTACAGATTCAGCCCAAAAATAAACAGGTAGGTCATACTAATTAAGAATATTCCTAGAAATTTCTTATAGGGTTCTATTCATCCTTTCTACTACACCATTTTTCTGTGGTGTCCTAGGGGCAGAGAAATTGTGACTATATCCATTGTGTGAGCAGTAAGATTCAAACTCATGATTTTCAAACTCACGGCCATGATCACTTCTCAGTGTTTTAATATTAAATCCACTAAGATTTTCTACAGAATTGGAGTATTTTACAAAGCAAGAACAAGCTTCAATTACGTGATCTAGAAAATATACCCATGTATGTCTAGAATAGTAATCTATAAGAACATAGACATAATGCATCCCATTTAAACTAGAAACTCTAGAAGGTCCAAATAAATCCATGTGAACCAACTTAAGAGGTTGAGAAGTTGACACTTCATTCTTTGATTTAAAAGAAACATTATGTTTCTTTCCCTTTTGACAGGGATTTCAAACTTTGTTTGCTGGAAATTCATGTTTGGGTAGGTCTCTAACTAAGTTCATCCTAGAAAGTTTTCTAAGTGAATGCACATTGCAGTGTCCTAATATTCTGTTCCAAAGCCAAAACTCATTATGAAAAGAATTTAAACAAGTAATATTTTGCTGAGCTAAAGAATTGAAATCAACAGCATAAACATTTTCATTTCTCAAAGCAGCAAACACTAATACTTTTTTAGAATTAAAAACATCGAAAGAGTCATTTTCAAATTTAACATAAAAACCATCATCACATAACTGAAAAATACTTAACAAATTTAATTTAAGTCCATAAACAAATAAAACATTAGAAATTAATACTGATTCAGTGTTACCAATCTGGCCTAAGCTGATGATTTTTCCTTTTGAGTTATCACCAAATGTCACAAACCCTCCATCAACTCTGACTAAGATTTTAAATCATGAGAAGTCTCCTAACATATGTCTTGAACATCTACTATCCATGTACTAGGTCTTTTTACAGGATCTCCTTAAGCACGTTTCCTACAAAACAGATTTAAATAGAAAATGATTTTGGTACTCAGATTTTCTTGGGTCCAGAAAGGTTAGCCAATAACACTTCAGGTACCCATATTTGTCTAATGGGTCTCATAAAATTTCTAGAATCAACAGATTTTGAAATATAAACCTTATTAGATCCATAATTATGAATATAACTAGTTGAAGCATATGAAGTTCCAGAGCTAGCTACATTCTGTCCAGATTTTGGAATGAATCTAGTTTTGGTAATTTTCCGTTGTCCGGTTTAGTATCCTATACCAGTAGTGTGTCTAGGTTCTATTTGATTACCTAGAATTTGAGTAATACTATCTTTACCATTGATAAATTTCTCTAAGTATTTATTGGGTTACTCATTTGATAGTTTTAGTTCAGTATTCTGTTTAAGAAACTGAGAATTCTTTTCCATTTCAATATCAAAATCATATTTATGATTAACAGTTAAAGAATAATATTTCTTTAAACCGTTGTATTTATCATTCATCTCGTTATAGGTTTTTTCTAACATATCACAATATTCAAACAGTTCAGATTAAGACATGTTATCACATTCAGAATCATCTCCAAAATTATGTGATTTAGAAGTAGGAGTTTCTGAAGATACCTCAGAAGTGTTTGTCATAAAACACATGTTCGCCTTGTTTCTGTGTTCAGTTTCAGAAACTTCAGATTCACTAGAACTATCCTCAGAAGAACTCCATGTATCCTTCATGGATTTCTTACACTTGTTATCCTTATATTCATACTTCTTCTTGTATTTCATCTTTGGATAGTCTGCTTTTATGTGTCCTTTCCTTTTTCACTCATAACATACAACTTCATTTGATTTATCAGGCTTCTTCCAATCCTTTTTCCAATGTCCTTTTTTGTCATACATACCTTTGTAGTTTGATTTTCTGAAAAACTTATTCTTCCTATAAAATTTCTTAACCCTTCTAGCAATGTGAGCCATCTCAACATCACTGTCAGAATCACTCTCACTGTCTTCACAGCTTGAACTTTCATTGATAGCTTGAAGCTTTTCCTTGTCCTTATTCTTTGAGGTTGTAGTTTTGAAGGCAATAGATTTCCTTCTAGGTTCATCATCTTATTCTTTGTTCACCTTTAGTTCCTCTTAATACATCATCAGTTTGCCAATTAGTTATTTGACTGGAAGTTCTCCAATGTCACAAGATTATCTAATTGAGACAGAAGTTCCCCTCCATCTTTCAGGTAGACATCTCAGAATTCTCATGATTTGTTCCTTTTATGGAACATCATTTCCCAAAGAAGTCATTGTGTTGACAATTTCATTAAACCTGAGATACGTGTTAGAAATGGGTTCATCAGGCTTCATCATAAAATTATCATACTTAATAGTATAGGTATTCAATCTCATCTCCTTAACATTAGTTGTTCCTTCATGAGAAAGAGCTAAGGTATCCCATATTTCATATGCAGTTTTACAAGCAGATATTCTATTAAATCCATCATCTCATTAACATTAGTTGTTCCTTTATTGAGTATTCTAACAGATAGGATGATTTATTCATTGATTTTGAAGATGTATATTTTGTTACTGATGTTCATTGTTCACATATTTCAGTTCCTTCAATTTTACCCTACATAAATAACACCACTACACAAGAACTCAAGTTGTTTTTGCTGAATCTAAAATACTCATACTTGTTGAGTGGTGAAAATTTTACTATTAACATTTCTATGAATCTATATTTTGAACATAAAAAACCCATTAAAAATTTTGAGGTAGGACTTCAGGTAAATCTTGGTGGATATTGGATGGCATACCAGATATTAGCCCCTCCATTTTCATGCATATGAATTTTTGGGATTATGGGGCTAAACCAGTTAGGTTTCCACAATGGAGACTCAATACAACCCTTCCAAAAGATGTTAAAAAAGAGTTTCAAATATTTATTGAGGCATGTATAATTTATCTCAATTCATATTCATAGTGGTAAATCTTTACTCAAATTTTCCCTAAGAAAAGTTGTTTTACTATTGGTATAAATGAATAATTGTATATAGTATCATGGAGGGTACAAAAACATTAGTGTCTGTAATGATTATTTTAATCGATATCAGTCCACTCACATGGGCAATTTCCCCCATCCATTAATTTATCCAATTATTGAGAGTATAGATAAAAAACACTCTATGTTATCATGGAAGGATTTTCTGGATATTTTCAGGTTCTTATTTCTAGGGAGGATTATGAAAATACAAAATTAACATGAACAGTCCACACATATTCCATTTAGAGGATTCCATCAGGACATTTCAATGCCCTAAGCTCCTTCAATTGATTATTGATGATTATTTTTTTCATATTTCTTTGTGTCAGTCAAGAAAGTATTTATTTATGAAATTACAGTGTATGTATCTTCATATGAAGAATGTATATTTAATATTTGAAAGTATTTGAATCGTTTTATTATGAATAATATAATATTAAGCTTTGAAATGAGTCATTTCATGATAGATCATGGGATTGTCTTTAGACTTGTAGTGTCAAACGATGGGATAGGGGTTGAAACATTTAAAGAAGATATTATATCATCCTTATTCTATATTTCAATTATGTGTGATGTTAGATCTGTTTTAGGAAACTCAGGATTTAGTCGATGTTTCATCAATGATTTAATAGGATTTTTCTTCATATTTCTTGATCAGATAAATAATATTTTGTTTTCGTGTTTGATGATTCTTGTAGGACTTCCTTTGACGGGATAAAATAATTTTTTACCACTCCACCGATTATACAACCCCCATGATAAAATATTGAATTTGGATTTGATGTGTGATTATTTAAACATTGCTATTGGAGTAGTCATATTGTAGTTAGTATAAGGATGTTAACATGTGATTTTCAATTCATTGAGGATGCTATAATTATCCCAATAAAACTATTTAACAATGAAAAAGGACATTATTCCTATCATATTTTCTTTTGATAAATTCAGTTAATATTTTTTGGGCTCTAATGTTGTTGTCATTTTTGAATATGCAGCCTGGGGGTACATTTTGATGAACCTAGATACAAAGAGATGACTTGTTAATGGATGATACTTCTTAAAGAATTCAATATCGAGATAAGGGATGTGAAGGGTACTAAAAACATGATGGTAGAACACATGAGTAGACATACACACACATTAGAGGTTGACACCATAGATCAGATACCACTTCGAGACACTATCCTGAATGGGTATCATTATTCCATATCATGTATGCATCATTGGTATGTTTATATTGTTAAATATATTGTATACTCTTAAATCCCTACAAATTTAATGAATCATCAAGTCCAAATTATTATTATTTGGTGATGCTTTAATATTTGTGATGATTCATACATCTGAAACATGTGGAGTGATCAATTTATTAGGAGGTGTGTTCTTAATAATCAATTTGTGTATGTTCTTAATTTCTTTATTACTCTCATATGTGGATAAAACATTGAATACCAACTAATAGTTATGAAATCATTAGACTATGGATTATATTTTCCTCTATTAATCTAGGATGATCACGTGTTTTTTAAGTAATTATCATGTTTCCAACACACTGAGATCATTTCTGGGAGACACGAGATTGGTTATCCATAAATATTTATCCAGGAAATATTTGATGTATGGGGCATCAATATTTTGTTTCCATTTTCTAGTTCATTTTGATTTGTTTTTATAATTTGGATTTTGTTAATTATTTTAGTGAATTTTTAGTGGTTAAGAACATGATGACTTATAGTTCTAATGTTGTAGTGGAATTTTTCAAAAGACAAAAGTTTTTCTGGTTTAATGTAACAAAAGGATATCATTAGTATAAAAGAGGAACCGTTATGAAATTTTAATTAGGATTACATATTTTAGAACTATGGGGATACATAGAAGACATCAACACCATACCTCTCCCAATATAATGGTAGGATGCAGATCGAAATCTTGAGTTGAAATAAATTTTAAAGAAAACCATGTAACTGAATATGTAGGATCAGAGAAAGAACATGGATTATGAATTGTGGTATTATTGAATAGCATACAATATCCCCATCGGTATGTCCAAATTTTGGAATGTTTTTAGGAAAGTTGGTCATGTACGCGTGGAAGTATAGAATTAGGAATTTTAAAAAATATAGAAATTCAAATGTATTTTCCAAAATATGAAATTCATACAAATATAAAAAAAATTAACATTATATGATTTGATTGTCATCATATGAGAAATCAACAAACTAAAATTAAATATCAAAACCATCTCATTAATGAATGATCCACCAAAGGGATTATCATGTTGGGGAGAAATTCTTACTCTATAGTTCATGACTGAAGTTGATGTATGCAATGTTTCATTCTAGATGGTTGAGTCCTAATATTGTATCTAATGTTTATCCATATATTATAGTAAAGATAAAAAATATGACATTGTAAGAAGCATTAATGTCAATGAGAAACATTTAAATAAATACATTGAGGTAAATCCTATCAATGTTCTTTATTTCATCACACTGCATTACCATATCCTCACTTGAGAATATCTAGTTTTTCATAACTCTTTAACATTAATATTATTTTTCCGAAATAAAATTCATATTTTCATGTTCATGTATCATTTCAAATGATAAAATTATGTAAAATAAAATATTTTATCAGTGTGGGGGGACAACATTTTGGGATATATATTATATATTTTCATTTTTCTGTTTTTGTGTGTGATTTCTGTTATATTGTTGGTTAATGTTTTCAAAAAATAAAATAAAAAACAGAGATATCATGTTACATTCTGATTGTGAACATATGGAAAATATATGTTTCCAAAATTCATTGGTAAAATATGGATCAGGATTAAGATTTCATATGAAGGACTTATTTTTATAAAAGGTTTTGTTTTGAATGATATGAATGCTTGTTTCATTATAAAACCATTCAGAATTTAAAATAACTATTCTTGATTTTTTTTCATGGTAAATTGTTTAATGGATTTCACCCAAAAAAATTATTGAAACATGATTTGTGAAAATTTTCAAAATCAATTTATGGTATAGTCGTGTTTGGTAAAAAAATCATTGGTTAATCTATACGTTCATTTAAATTCTGATTATTTCATTACTATAACCAATTGAACAATGCATGTGTACCTATTATTTTCCTTCGATGAACCCTAAAACAAATAAGGGTTGTGTCTGGGGAGCATTCAAAACAACTATTCCTCGACCTTTGATCTTGTTTTAGCTATTACAATTACTTTCATGAGGAAACCAAACACGGGGTGAGAGATAAGTGTGAGATTTTTTCTAATTCAACAGAAAAAAACGCGAAAATAATAAATTAGGGGATAAATGAAATGTAAAACTTATATTTATTTGTATTTCGGGATCATAATGATTTATATTTCATGAATGATTAAGACAGTGGGTCAGGAAATTTGATTATAAAGAAAGGTAGAAAATATTTTGTGAATTAATCTAGGTACGAATAATTGTTTTACATGACTTGAATATATTGAATAAAGGTTATATTTATGAGCATGGAATTGTTGGAACACAAACACATGGAGAATTAGTGTCACTGTAGACCCATGTCTTGATTCACTATAATTAGTGTTATGAATCTCACTAAATATTATTTTAAAATAATTTATGATAAATTTTCATTCGAATATATTGATATTGACAGTTGATGGGATTCTTTGTTTTTCAATATTTCCACTATAGATTGATAAATATGAACATGCATATCTAGTCATAATTATTTCAAATACAGGATATGACATATTTTCCATGAGTGAAAAATGATAAGTTTGGGGGAGTTGATAAAAAACAATTTTGATGAAATATTTAATGATAAAAAATTATATAAGTTCCTCATATTTTGTTAATTATAGTTTTTAAAAAAATATTTTCGATAAGAACATTCATTTTAATATTTAATGAAAATTCTAGTTTTACTCATTAAAGATTCAGTACATTATTTAAAAAATAAATAATTTTAATTTAATTATTTGAACATAATATTTTTAATCTTTCTTTCTTACCTAATGGGATACAAATTATATACAGTACGTTACAACTACACTGTGCATTTTCGTGGGCCATATAATCCCTGACAATAATGCGGGACCGGAATCAACATATTGGATATTTCTTATGTATTTGGGATTTATCACCATCATACATGCATGGAATGGGCCCTAATTTGGAGGGGGGGCAGGTCAAGGGAGTAATTACACACAAATAATTATTATGAAATTACAGCTACTTCATGTTTGTTCAAGGTCAAAGATGCAGTGCAAATTGGATTAAAATTATTCGATGAATTTTACTTTCAAAAGTAAAAAAGGATTGTAACCCTATACCTACCAAAGTAAATTTAAATAATATTTTCACTCATTATGAGGGTTGGTAGATACATTAGTAAGGTGGGGAAGAATGATTTTATCTTTGGAACATCTCAAACCTGTTATAAGTAGTATGTACTTGTGGAATGAACACATTCAATAATGACATCCTCTCCCTTCTCTACATTCGATTTATTGTATATTATTATTATAACAAGAATTTTTTTAATTTATATTATATATTATTCAATTTTCAACTATTAAATTTTCTTCGTGGTTCTGGGAACTAATATTGGAGATAATATTTGGTGTTTCTCTTTCAATTTATTGAATATGAAAAATGTTTCTCTGATGATAACTCCCCCCATGGAAGATTTATTTCGTTAGAAGTTGAATGAATACCAAATCCCTTATATTATTTATATTTAATACATAAATATACATTAATTCAATTATTGTGATCCGTTAATTGAGTTTTAGTTTTAATATAACTTGTTCAACTTTTACATGACATTGGAGTCGGACTTGTGTCTTTCATATGAGTGAATCATCGGTCAGAAAATACAATAAACATGGGACGAATTTTGGGGTTCAAGTCTTATCCCCCAACACAATTAATTCCCCAATCAAGGGAGGATATGATTTATTCAATGTAAACTGAACATAGGTAAAATTTTTGATCAAAATCAAACTAGGATGCTGCAATTGGATGTGTTGTAGTTAACTGAGGGATAATATTAGCAATATTTGTGGTTGAGTTATTTTTCATAGGGTTTGTGGGATGACATGGTTAGGGGATCTTAATTGAAAAATAATAATCATATTGGATAATAATAAATTAATGGTTATGGGGTTATATTAGATCTTCTAAGTCATCTCATATATGTGTTTTTAATGAAATTGTGTCTTTGAAAATTTCTTCTTGTTTATTGTTTAGTTTATGTTTTGAATGTCACTTAAGTAGCCACCATCTTGTGTTTCTTTTGTTTTCACAAATTTTCTTGACTAATTCATGCATCTTATTTGTTGTTTAATTTTCTTACTCCTTGAGAGAATGTCCTTGTTCATACACTATGATGCACTTAGTAAAATCCCAATTATTTTAGAGTGCATGTACGACATCGTATTTTAATCAATAATGTAAAATCATCAATGATGAGTACCATAAAATGAATTTAATACTATATATTCCATGAATTCCCATTTTCAATAATTTTTAATCCTCACATTTTAGTTTTCAAATCCTTAAAAATCCATACATGGACCATTCAGAACATGCTTTACATTTAAATTTGTGTCACTATTAAATAAGTAAAAAATAATTTTATAGTTATTCTCATACTTGGAAATTGAATTTATCAACATTTAAAACATTATAAAATAAATTATTACAATTAATATTTTTATTCAATATCTCCCTCATTTTTTTTCTTTTTTTAAATGCATTAGAAAGGCAGAACATCTTTTTAGTTTTTGTTATTTGTTTTAATAGAAAACGATATTATACTATAATATATTGAATTAATTTCCATAATTACTATAATTTTAGATAGGTTTATGAGTCATTAAAGGAAGTAAATTGATAAATTTAAGGTTTTTATGATTTTTTTTAAAATATTAATTTTTATTGAAGGATAAATTGATTTGAAAAATAAAGAATAAATAAATGATGACGCAAACCCAATTACATTATTTAGTCATCCCATAATTGTGAAACATTACTCACATATCCCACAAATGAAGCAAATCATAAAATAGCACACATGAATGGAAGTTCCATCACACATAATCATTATATATCTATGAAAAATGAAAATTTTGTGGCTAGGTTTAGGAAAATTGGATTGTAATATGGCTTAAATTAATAAATAAATCATTGTCATCTAATTAATAAAAGAGGGTATATTTATTGTCATGTATTAGTTACACATTTGGCTAGAAAATATAGTTCATAATTCCTATCATAAACAATCAATGAAATCTGAATTTTATACGAATATTTAATGAATTTTGGTTCTCAACAATAATTCATGTTTCTCTCAAGAAAGTTATAGTATTAGGAAATATATTAAAATGTGGTTTACAATACCTTCAAAGACTAGAAAATAATTTGACATATTATATCACGGGAATGGATTTCAAAAAATGATCAATATCATTAATTTTCTTGAAAATACAACAAAAAAATAGTATCACATCAACAATCATTTGAAATACATATATTTTAAAATCATGTCAATTCTATATAATATAAACTTATGTGTAAAATTTGATATGATTATTCATTTTTTCTAAATTTTCCAAATAACTTAATGAAAATTTTAGATATTTACATAAAAAATAACTATGTAGAGTTACAAACCCATAAAATTATATTTCACTACACTTCATTTCATTTCGTTAAAAAAATATGAAGCCTAGAAAAACTAATGATAATAGATGATGTAACATTAAATTAAAAACTGAAAAAACTAAAGAGAATTAATGATGAAACCAGCTTTTATTTTTTTTATGGAATCTATAGGTTGAGATCCTATAATATACCACATTACCTAAAAAGAATTAAAGAAGGAAAATATTATAAAAAATAAATACAAATAAAGAGAAAGATAAGGAAAAGTGTATAATTCTTGTTTGTACCCCCATGATAGTTCTAGGTTTTTATTGCCCCAAGCCAAGAATATGCAATAGTTTAAGAAAAATATGATGGTTGGTGGGGTTTCAATCTATGAAGAAACAAACATAGTATTTTTTTAGAAAAATATATCAGTGGATTCAATGTTTGAGAATCTCCATATTGAATAAAAATAGTCACATCCCCAATAATAGATGAAAAATAAAATTTGACATGTAGAGGGGGAGGAAAAAGATTGTAAGGGTGCTCCATGTTATCATCTATTTATGATTTGAGTACATTGGGGGTGGAGTTATTATAATAAGAATTAGATTCTATTAGGTTTTGGTTTTGAAAATAATTTACCAGTGATTTCTTCTTTTTACTATCATCCTCAACTACAATAGTGTACATCTCGACAAACTCCTCCATTTTTTATTCAAAATGATAAACCACTTTTTATTATTAATTTAGGAGAAACAATAGTGGTTCTGAGTCTAAAATTTTTGAAAGAGGGAGTTAATTTTCAAATTCATAATTTATAATATTCAAATAAATTGAAGGTATAGAAATTAAATATCCCTCAAAACATTTTCTTCATACACGTTTCCTAAAGAAATACTACTGGGAACTCATTTGTTGGAGTTTGCAGTGGATTATCATGTATCGACTCAACAACACCAACATATTATTGAAATGATTTTGAGAAAAATATAATTCTATATAGATTTAAATTTTTATTCCACCTATATAACATTACTTCTTCAATATCATTGTCCATAGACAGCAGCAACATGCTTTCTTTTACAAGAACATTAAAATTATATTGAATCAAAATGGTATTTTTTCCATCTTTTATTCATATTATGGAATTGAATCATCAATAACTCTTAATTACTATAACATTTAGTACGTGGTAATTCTTAATAAAAAATCACAAATGTAATCCATGACCTAAAGAAATAATGATATTCAATAAATATTTATTTTTTTATATTTTTATTTGGTATTTTATGATTTTTTTTGAAAAATAAGGTTTGATAACACTTGTAAACCCAAAATATTTTCCCAAATTAATTAAATCAGTTTTATCATGAAAAAATATTCAATTAATTTCTTATTTTCATAAAAATAAACCATAGTGTCGTGCCCTTGTTTCGATCTAATGGATGATGCTAACACATTATATTTTTCAATTGTCAATATTCTTAATCTATATAATATAGAACAAACATAACTAATTTAAAAATGGAAAATTAGAGCTAAAAATAAATGACATATAATGAAAATAAATATATAAATTAAAAAAAACCAACGAAAATGAAGGATATACAAAAATAAGATAGAGGAAGTAAACTGTTTATTTAATGTGTTAGTAGTGGTGCTACCATTGTAATTCAAACTATTTCCACATTATTTTAGTCAACGTTGAGATCCAGAACATTTAATAGACACCCTATAATTCTAATGGTATAACCCTACACTAGGAACATTTAATGGAGGATTTATTTCTTTTGAGAAAACAACAGATCCAAACTCCAATATTTGAATAACATGGATATCAATGTGGTGGAAAATAAGTGTATGCGGAGGAAGGAAAACTAGTAGACAATGTGTGCGGACCAATCAGTAGAATAAATTTAATAACTATTTAAATATTATAATAAATTTATTGAAATCATTAAATAACAATGAAATCAAACACCAACACATCACCCTAAATATATAGTATGGTTTAGCTCACAATAAGCATTTATTTATAAAGAATCACAACAGAAGATTTTAAAAATTAAGAAGATACAGATAATGGAAATAAAATCACAGAATTAGAAGAGTATATAAAATAATATATAATAAAAATAAAAGAAACTATTACAATATAGAAACTCCACATTATCCCCACAAAAAAGTTATTCATTGTATTTTTTTGGGAGGTAATAATTTATAATAAAAGGGTGAGAAATTTTTACCCCATAATTAGAGCAATGAAATTATTCTCATATACATCTCTATAAATGTAAGAATATATTAATTTTTACTTATTTAAATATATTATTCTATATAACATATTTCCTATGAAATGTTTTTATTCTTTCAACATGTGTGGATAGAGAGACTCATGGTTTACTTCATGTCCTTTATTCTACCCTTATGACATTTCATCTTCTAACTCCCTACATTCCAATGCATTAGAAACCCTGAATCTTGAAGAATCATGAATTAAATCCTTTATAAAAATAGCCAACATATTCTGTTTATATATCCTCGAATAATTTTATATCTATTAGGCTATACAACTTCAATATTAATTCTCAATATTAAATCATTCAAATCTATGAATTTTTATTATAGACTGACTTTTGAATAGTATTTGGGTCTTGAAATGATGGATTGTTCATTGGCCCTTGGAGATTAAAACAAATCCCAACATGTTTAAACCCATAAATAAGATTAATTTTTCTTCTTTTTAGTGGATAAAAGTTTATGGCCAAAATACAGAATAAAAATACAAATATGAATTCTAAAAATTATTCAATTTTTTAGCTAAAAATAAAACTAAAATAATTAAAAAGTGACAATTTCCATAAAATAGAACTATGAGGGGTTTGAATATATTTAATAAAATTATAAAATATTATGAAATCATTAATTTGTTAGTGCAAATTCCATTTCATCTATTATTAAATTTAATAAAAGTTGAAATTAAAAAGACAACAAGTTTAGGTGTAGAGAAATTAATTGTATCCATTGATTAAATAATTATTCCAAATATAATAACTTATTAGATATTATACATGATGGTCACAAAAATAGTGAAATTCCCCCCATGTTCATTACCAAAATATTAAAACAAACATTTATTGAAAATATTATACCACAACGTACGATGAGAGATCAAAGAGATTAGAGAAACATATTAAAATAATCTCAATATCAATTTGATATGGAAAAATATTATTTATTTGATTGAATTCATCCATGATATAATATAACTCATTATAGGTTTTTAAAAGACAGAACTTTACTAAAATAATGTGTAGAATCAAATAAAAAAATATTGAAAGTGTTAGTTATATAAAATATAGATGTTGAAATCATTTCACTTCTCATAAATACATTGAAAAGGAATTGCCTTGGGATAATGCTTTCCCATATCAATAATTACAAAATTCTAATTATGTTAAAATAATGTGATCACTTTTTTTAGTGAACTATTCAATGAACTCTGGCTATATTAATTATATGTCATTTAATATATATATATGGTGTGATTTTCATGAGAATGAAATCTTCATCCCAGCATTAGTGAATATTATGAATCCTCTTTTACAACGATTAAAATCATAGGAAAACATATTATCCATTGTATCACAGTTACACATGGAAACAACTAATTCAATTAAATAGATATTCTTTATCATTTGACAATTTTACAAAATAGAAATATCCATTCCCAAAAAAATACTCTTCCATAATGTTATGATTGAAAATTAAAATAATTTCATACCTTTAAAAAGTTGTTATCTAACATGTGGAATGTGAAAAACATGATTACAACTTCTTCTTTTAAAATATTACATGATTCCCACTTTCCTTAATTTTAATAGGCCACCCAATATCATATCATCTTTACATCTTCAAAATCACTGTAATTGAACTATCCTTGAACAAATAACACACCAACATCCATAATGTATTCATATAATCCTATTTTTCAATAATTATATAATATAAATATATTAGATATAATCCAAAAGATCCAGTCCATCTATAAGCATTATTTCTATCTATGTGTTTTTATTTAATTTCATCTTTCACCTACTAAAAAATTTTATTTATTAACTATTTTATAATAACAATTTTTTCTATAATATAAAGAGATGTGATTTAATGAATAGAATAATATATATAGATATATATATATATGAAAATCTATAAAATGAAACATTAAAACATCTCGGGGTTTTACGATGGAATACCAACTCATGAATCGATATGACATTTATTACATCTACACCTATTATAGTTAGGTATAATGATTTATATAAACTATATTTATTATATTGAAAACAAATTTATAACACTAGATTTATGATATCATGTATAAATATTTTAAAATTCAATTTTAGGGGATATGATAATGTCTCATGTGAGTAAAGAGGACTACTGCCGTGTGAATCAATGTGATTCATTATTCTATATTATTTTACTTTTAATGTAACATGGAAAATGATAATTAATATAAGTGATATTAATAGAACAATTATGTTATTATTTAAATATTTAACATTATCAATATATAATAAATAATTTTCTATCTTATATTTTTACTCAATATCTATTGATAAAATCATTCATGAATATATGTAAAACAACATTCATGAAGTGATTATGCCATATTTTCATAAACAGCCATCACAGATGATATATATAATATTATATTTATAAATAATGAATTATTAAATATATTATTACCATTCAGTAATGATCAAATATTTCATTCCACATTTTCATAGTGGTCCAAGAAAAATTTAAATTTTACTTATGCTTTGGTATAACCAGCAATCTCTATGATCATAACATTCTTAATTTATAAAATTAATATTTAATTATTTTTCTTATAAAAATATTTTATGTAAAAATCATGTAATAATAAAATGAATATTATTATTTATATGTTTAAATAATGGGCTCTTAGACCAATATTCAACCTACAAGAAATATTGTTTTGTCAAATAAATCAAATATCACAAAAAATAAAATGTAAAATTAATTGATTGTGTAATTGTAAATGTCATGATAACAAGTATAATAAACGGAATAATAAATATAAAAAATATTCTAATGAAATTAAATAATTATGAAATGTTTTTCATTAATAATGTTAAAGAATGTATATGATGTTTCAGACTAAGGTTTTGGGATTTTAATTTAATTTTACATCATTTAAGATTATCATATGGTTATGAACATAATTTCTCTGTTATGTTGTATATAATGACCATTTTAAGGTAATTACCATTAATAGATAATAATTTTTATACATTATATTTTATTTAAATTATCTAAGACAATTTAAATTATGACACCACTTGATAATTAAATTCATAACTCAATTTATTTTAATTTTCATCAATTAATTCATAGTTGACATTGATATTCATTGATTATGTGTGTAAATTTTTTGAATATATATTGGTGTTTTCCAATTTCTTTATGTTTTTCTACATTTTTTAAACATGATTGATTCATAGAATAATTATTTTATATCCCTTATGAAAATTGTAATGGTTTATCTCAAAATCAAAACATAATCGGGATTTGTTTTGCTCTAATTTAAATTGAAGTTGTTTACCTGAAAACATGTTAATAAATGAATTTTTCTATATCATCTATTAGTTATTCATTAAATATTTAATTAATAAAAATATTTTTAAAATCATTTTTACAAAAAAATTTGAAGAATAAATTTATTCATATTTGACATAGTATCTACCTTATATTGAAAAAAAAATCTTCAAAAACCATGTTTTCAAATAATAAATTTAATTAGTTATAAAATAAATAAAAATTATTTTTAATGATTTTTAAACTATTTTTTACATTATTTTTTTAAGGAATATTTTTTGGGAATTACATAAAATGTAAAATTTTGTTTTACTAAAAATGGAATCAAATCATTATTTTAGTGCATATGAAATATATACCAATTAAATCCCTCTGGAACAGTAAATTTTTTAATGTATAATTTAAAATGGCACATTATTTATTTCAATTTAATTTAAATTCAAAAATATTTTATCTTATTTTTGAAGGTGACCCCCAGGATGAATGTAATACTTTCATCCATAATTTTATAACCACTTTTATGTTATTTATATCAAAAACCAATATTTTATATTTAATAAGTTTGATATATTAGTTATGGATACAAATATTTTTATTATAATATAAATTATATGATTATTTTGAAAAATGTTTGTATTTGCTCTCAAATACATGATTTTTTGTCATTAAATTTCTATTGAAATATCCACATTCATGATATAATTATATATAAAATAAACCATAAATATTAATATTATTTATCATGTATTTGATTACATATTAAAACAAATAATATTAATACATATAGTATTTTATATTAAATATTTTTTCTCATTTAGGTAATTAATGAGTAATATGTGTCCTTTACTCTGTATGGATATTTTAATAAAAGTAATACACTTCATGAATTAAATAAATTATTTAATTTATGTGTAATAATTTGGTCATGCCTATATGTGTTGTACCTAGTAAAATATACCACATCAATGAATTTTTAGATAATGGGCTGATTTAATAATCTGGAATTGAACATGATTCAATAGTTATTTTAAATTATGTTTTGAATGGACATGACAATAGATGTGATATGTCCCAATGAATATACCATCTAAAAACAACAACTTTTTCACCAATAATTTAGTTATTACTTTATTTTTATACTTTATAAATTATAGTATAACATCATGAATTTCATTCTCAAATTTATGGTTAAATTAAATTGTTTTAATATATACCGTTGAAATTTTATAATCACATATCCAATTATAATAGTAATGATATTGTTTAAATGTAATCTATTATAAATAATATACTTTTTCATAAAGATAACGATAGTCAAGTCACATAAATGAATTTTTATTCACATATATAACATTAAATGATTATTATATTTATTTATTCATAATTTATTCCACATTACATTATCCTTTGAATGAATTTCAGGTAATTCGTATATTTTCTCATTCCAAGGAAACTGAAAAACATACTATAGATGATATGCATGGACATGATAAAGAGAATAAAATTATTCTTTTAAAAATAAATTTCAATTTTTTATGTTCAAAATATAATATTGGAATTATTTTTTCATATTTTTTATGATTAATATTTAATTTTTTGATCTATAAAAATGTCATTCCTTCTCATAGCTATTTACTAATTCATGATACTAAATCAAAGATAATGGAAATGGGTATGTTACTTTTTGTATCATAGTATAATAAGTAGAATTAGTGGAACATGATTTATGATGAAATTTATTATGTTATAGAACCCTGTAATATACATTGAAGATATGTGTAGTGGAAAATCCAAAATTCATGGTATGTTCGATATTATGTGGTTTTCCACTAAAATGCATCCATTTCAAAATTCTAAAAAAGTATGTGGTACCGTCATAGTTTTACCTAGGGTTAATAAATAAAAAAATTATGAATTTGGATTGAATTGATCTTTACCTAGTACACAACAATAAACCTTACATAAAAATCCATTTGGTATTCCTAGGGGATATTCTTTGGATAATTAACATTTTTCTATGAAATATTATAAATGATTTGAATAAATAATGACAATGAATGTATGAGGTTAAACATAAGGTTTGTAAGAGTAAAATGTATCATGATTTCATTATATTATAAATGAATAAAAGGAATTATCTGGGATATTTTTGTATCTCCCAATATTCTTATTTTTTTAGTATGTGGCTACAAAAGTTAGGAATTTTTTTAAAAGAGAACAAGTGTGAAAATGTTGGTACTTTTATAAACCAAATTAGATAATTAAATTAGTGAATGTTATTTTTATAATTACTAATTAGTAATCAAAAAATATTATTAAAAACCTATACAATTATAAAATAGACTAAAAATATAATTGAATTCTATAGATATCTAGAAGTGCGAGTAGTGGATACCACAGAGTAATGATTGATAAATATTCAACATGAGTTAAAATGTTTAATGGGAGACCATAAATTATGTTTTAGTGTATTGGAAATGTTATATATTTATCTAAAATAAGTTTATATCCATAATTGTTCCCATCTATAAACACAGGGTATCACAGAATTCAATAAATATCATTATAAGGATCCATTTATAGTTTCTTGAAATTATTTTGGAGAACCTGAACATTATCCAATTTAGTTGCATCTTCTAATGGTAAACACCTAGATAGTGTAGTGACTAATATATAAAGAAAATAGATGAATTATTTATGTTTTTTTATTCTAGTATTAAATTATAGAAATAATTTTACTGATGGATTATTGGTTAAAATTGTAATGAATTATCAGAAGATTATGTTAAATTTTAGAAGATTGTTTTTATATAAAAACGTAATATGTAATGATACAATCATGGGAAGATTTTTTTTGTTTAAAATAACATTAAATTCATAAAAACACTTATTGAAAATATTTTGGTATGAATATAACATAATAATTAAGATATTAGGAAAGTAATTACATTAATGAAACCAATTACTTTAAAATATATAAATTTTATTAGAAGTTGAATTTAATTTAATTTTTCATAATTATATTTTCAATTGTATTGGTAACATTTAATGATTATCTTACCATTAATATTCTATTTAATATGGGTTATAAAATTTTTGAAATGTTGTAGAAAATTTATTAATATAGTTATATAAATATTATAACCCACTTGATATGTTACAACTACTGTAATTTTACTAAGTATGCATGGATTGGAACCTCAATCAAAGGATAATATCCATTTAGAAACTACAAATAGAAAATGTGATCTCATGGATAATATTAAATTTAATAGATGAACTATTTGAATAAAAAATATTAAGGATTATGAACATAAATTTTTATTGAGGTTTATATATTAATTAGTTATAATTTATAAATTATCAAACCATATGGATTTTGGGAAATATTTATAGACAAGTGAATAGTTTTTTCTTCTTGTATAGATCAAAAAATCTACTAAATATGAATTTTATAGATAATTTATAAAAATACATATTGGATATGTATTTTAGGGTGTAATTGTTAATTTTTATACTCATAAACAGCCAATTAAAAGATGAAACTATTTTTATGAAATTTAAGTTTATCCTTTAAGTATATTTAAATATATTCATAAACAATAAATGAGTTTATCAAATTCTAGAAGATTATCATGAAAAAATATTATTGCATTACAATTATATATTATCATTAAAATATTTTTTTAAATCATCATAGATTTATAGTATTGAAAACCATACATTTAAATTTATCATTAACATTCTTCTAAACAATTACCATTATCACTATCTATGATTTATATCTCTTTTCTTCTAGGTCTAAATTTTCAATTTTATCTAATGTTCTTAAACATAAGAACCATAAATTGTGATATTCCATATATAATTATTATATTCCATCCAATATTATTAAGATTATGGTATTTTATCATTTTTTATTATTTGTGTTTTCAACTAAATAATTTTAAAATATCAAACATTTATATTCTACTCGAAAGTCAAAATGGTGATGAAGCAATTTATTTATTATGGGGAGAATGTAACACTCATGCATTCAGAAAAATATAGTTTATTTTAATTTTGTATTCTAGAAGAAACATTGAGCTTAATATGTCCTCTATATGTATTTATTGTTGTTTAATCACTTATATTTCATGTAGAAAACGTAAATCCAAGTCCAAATAAACAATAATATATTTTACTATTATTAACTTGATGTTAATTTGGTATTTATGAATAGTGTTAAATATTTTGTTGATTAATTTTATATATAATTTTTTAAAAACTTCATTGGTTATATTTTTAATAGATATAAAATATTTGTCTTTCAAAGGAATAATAATTTTTTCCCAGAAAATTGTATTTATTTCTAAAAAATTGATTAATTGAGCTTTGTGAAAAAAAATTTAAATTGATATTAATCATTTTGAGTAAAATATTATGATAAATTTATCAAATTTTTTAAAATTATAATATCATAATTATTATATTGTTTTTCCTCATTTTTTGGGTACGTGTATCTTTTTATAAATATTGAAAAAATAAAGATTTTATTTGAAAAATAAATTTTCATTTAAATATTTTAAAATATTATATAATTGTTTTTGGTCTAAAAATAGTTATATTATATAAAAAAATAATTTTATCATTATAATAAACATTATATGTAATTAATATATTAAAACTGTCCATATTATTGAAAATATTCTAATTTAAAACATGCATTTTGGTTAAGAATATGTGTTTTATATAAATTAATTTATAGTTATCTAAAGAAAATTTAAAATGAATAAAATATTTGGAATATGATTAAATTATTTACACTAATTATTTAAAAAATTAATATAATAAATAATGTAAATTTTAAAATTAATTACCATATATATCATAAAAATGTGTCTACATGTTGTTATACTAAATTAATATTGGTCAGGATTAACAATAATCATGCCCAAAATCAATGGGATGCAAAATTTATGACCATACCATTTATATTTGTTTATTATTCTATATTTTGTACCCTGTAATCATTTTATAAACATGGGTACAAATATTTTATTTCCAAATTTACAAGTGTGTCACTCACTTTGTATATAAAATGTCACCCACAATCCACACATCTACAAATTATAATTTATTTTATTTGGCCAATTAATACACAAATATATTAAAATATCACAATACAATATCCCATAATTCTTTCATTTTGAATATCTAATTTTCTAAAATACATTATATTTAATCTCAAAGAGGTTATTAGGGAAAAGGAAAAATTTATAACAATGCTTTTTTATTTTTTCTTCCACATCATTCAATTGATATTATTATTTCTATAAATTTAAAAATTCTTAATATAAAATATAATTTTATTGTATTAGGTTATTTCCATGATCGACATACATTTCCACTTCCATAATATGGGAATACGTAACATTATTTGTGTATATAATAAATTATGACCTTGTGAAATGATGTGAATCGTTTTCCATCATTACACCTCACCATCAGGTATTTTGATGGGTATGATATATATATATATATATATATATATTTTGATATTATAATTATTCCTATATATTATTTTATAAATATATAACTTTTTTTATTTCAACATGGTAGTGGATATAATAATGTTTCGCGTGTTTAGGCCAAACTAGCACATCTTAAAGTGATGTGAGTAATTTTTTAATAACTCTTCTCATGAATATAATAATGATATTCTATTTTAATAAATGTAAAATATATTAATTAATTATGATATTATTGAATTTTTTTAAATTATATTATAACAATTTAATTTATATTTTCAATAATTGAATGATGATACAATCATTCATGTATATCTAAACAATTTCATTTCTAATGCAATGTGATTAATGTTTCATCAATACAATAAATTTATTATATAAATTAATATGGTTAAATAAATAAAATCTTATTGATGATATTATGATCATCTACAATATTATTTTTTTCCACATTAATAAAATAATCTTTTAAAAATTTATACTATAATTTTGTGTATGTATGACATGCCATCTTAATTATCATTAGATACCTCCTTTCTCAAAAACATATTTAATTATTGGCTATAAAGTTATAGTTGATTTATTGATTACATTTTAATTATATGAATTTTTGTTTTTCAAATAATGGAACCTTAGAAAAATATTATATGTACTATATTAATTAATTATGGTGATGTAAAATATCATCGAAACACCTAATACAAACAATGTTGTTTAAGTAATTATTCATAAAATATTAATAAATTAAATAAATGGATTCCAAATCTGGAATATATTTCATAGGTAAGTTAATAAAAACAATAATATTATTATTCCGGCAGATAAATATTGTTCATGAAGATTCCAACTCAATATAATGGATTTCATCACTATTATTTTTTATTAAATAATATTTTCATTATATAAACATATTTTAATTTATATGTTGTGTTTACATATATTTCTATATTTAATATCATAAATACATCATTCAATTTTTATTTTAAGTTACAAAATGAATTATTTCATATATTTAGATTCTATATTTAAATTACAATGTGGTAATGAATTTCAAAACACAATTTATTTCATTTGGTATAATTATTTATATATTTTTTTATATTCATAGATTTTGTTTTTTATAATTTTTTTATATATTATGATTTATCTCCACATATTTAATTTGATCACAAATTTAATATACATTATTGATTCATTTATTATTTTTCATTTAATCATAATCATCATTATATGGTTTAACATCACAATCTCATTTTATCGTGATTATTTTTGAATGAATTTACATTAATGGAAATTATTTGATCATTTGACAATACATAATTTGTATTTTCATATACTAAGATTGGTCAGGATTTTTATGTAATAGTACTTTTTTCTCAATATTATGTGATTAAAATTATGATCAAAATGTTTTATTCAAAATCAAAAATCATATCTCTATTACGTCTAATATCATTTTTATTTTAAAATAATTTTTTTGTCAAATATTATGAATTTTTTTTTCATTATGAAAATGATTTATTAATACATTTATCTCTATTTTAACATTATAAAAGATTTTTTTATTGATAATTATTATTCGTTCAAAATAAATTCATGTTTTTATTTTATTAAAAAATTGAAATTAATATTTGTTTTATCATGTAAAACTTGTATTGTATTTTCTACCCCCATGAACATGAATATTTTTAATTCATAGATTAAATATTGAAATGGATATTTTTATATTATACCATTTAATTTTTTTTCATCATTATATTAAAAGGTTCTTCTGACGATGAAAATGATATTTTGTACAAGGATTTTTTACATGATAAGTTATGTTATTTCTATTCATTAATGACAACAACCCTTTTATTAACCAATAAATACTAAGTATATTTTTTATCCATACTATACTTATTCATGCATGGTTTGTTTAATGATTATTTTTACCAACGATAGTATTTAAGCTCACAATATTGATTCATTTTTCCATTAATAATCATTCATAAGAAATATTCACTATCATGTGGTCATTGGATATTAAATTTAAATTAAATATCCATATAACTTATCATCAATATTATTTTTTATTAATTAGATATTATATTAAAATAAATTTTTTTACATTGAATTTTCTTTTAAATTTTTATTAAAAATAAAAAAATACATGTCCTTTACTCAATAATGATATATGGTGATAAGTAATTATGTTCCTTAATAAAATCAATTAATTGATATAAGTGGAATGAATTAGAAATATTGATATGGGTGTGACTGATTATATTTATCCAATGGATGCATCAATAGTTTAATAATGAGATTCTGTATGCTAACATCAAATAGGATTATTCCTATAGTTTAAAAAATATATTCAGAATGATCTAGAAAATAATGGTATTAGTTGAAAAAGAACACGATTTCCAATAATTGACCATTTTTTCTTTGATAATTCATTTATTATTTTCCATGTGATTTTATTATGAAAATATACCTAGATTCATTTAATTCTTATTTTATTTCATAAATGTCAACTGTTTCTCAGATATTTATATTGGCATTTTTATTTTCACATATCCAGTTATTGTTCTCATAATATGTATTAAATGGAATTATTTACCAATTTTTTACACTGGGGTATTAATGATTATATTAAATTAATTTAAACAAAACATGTTTTATATTATATAACATCCCATGATAGATATTCTTATTGATTCTTGATAGATTCAACTATCTGTATCCCTTAAAAATACATGATTTCAATATTATTATATTTAATTTTTTAGTAATTCATGAAGTGTTCTATGATTGAAATGAATAGATATGCTATGGGGTTTGTTTCTATCATGAAGTTATATTCTATATTTTTTTTTAAATGTAATTTGGTAATCATGTATGAATATTGTATATCAACACTAGTAATCAAGTTGTAACATTGATGGTGATCTTATTCAAATTACATTACAATGGATTAAATTAATAGATATCCTTCATCCTACTATAGTCTACGTCTGCATTGTGACTAATTGATTAAATATAACTTTATGAATTTCATGTTGAATATTTTCATTGAAGATGGTATTTTATTTAAGTAATAAATGTTCAATAATGTTTCAAAATAATATGTCATTTTAGTGTGGGTTATTTTGTGAATATATATTTTTATTACATATCTGTATACATAGATGAATATTTTATATGACGTTATGGAACATTATTTTAATTTCATGATTAATTTTATTATCAAATTGAATTAATATATGAAAAAAATATTCCTTATTTTATGTTTTAAAATTTGGATATGGACATTTTGGAAAGAAAAATTTTTATCTATGAGTGATATTTTTGATTCGGGGATGATTTGTAGTGTACTTCATTATAACAACCCAATATTTCAGAGTACATTATGTTATTAATGTAATTCAACAGCTTGTGTTACACGAAACACCAAGTTCAAGTCCACAATGACTTACTAAACTAGCCATTTGAAAAGTGGATATGAATTGAATTAGTTGCATTTAAAATTTTATATACAATATAAAACTATAGTATTTATATAATGTGTTTCTTATACATAATATATAAACAAATTCATTTCATTTAGATAAAATTAGTATTTTTAAAAAAATTCAAGTTCCTCGCTTTTTAATGGAGAACCCTTTTTAAATCCAATATTTGACAATTTTATATATTAAATTTCAAAAAATAACCTTCTCCTTAAATTTGGGACATAAAAATTTAGATTGGATTATTTTTTAGTGTTTTTAGGATTACTTTAATATTTTGATGACTAGTGATAAATAATAAGTTTTAATAGAAAACAATTTACTTATTTAAAATAATTTATATTGTTATATTATAAATTTAAATGGGTTTGAAGTATAATTATGATTATATTTTTATTATTTAATTCAATGTTTCTCAGTGGAAGAAATTTTAAATTTAAGTTAGATATAAACACATTTCAAACTTTTGATAGTTTTTATTTTTCAAAATCCCATTTTTTGGTTTTCACAAAAAAAAATCAATTTTTAATTAATTAATATAAATTATATGTAATTAATTTGGTAAAATAGTCATCATTTTTTAATTCTTAACATCTAAATTATCATATAACTAATTTTTGGTGTTTTTATGAAAACATTCAGTTTTTTATGAATAGTGAAACACACTATGTTATTGTTTAAAACCATATTTTTATTTAAATAATAATTTTTAATTAAAATTATTTTCAATCTAAAAATATATATATTATAATTATATTATCGATATTTAATTCACTGGATTCATTATATAATAATATTATACATATAAAAATTTATTGTACATTTTTTCATCTTTTATATACCTTCTAAAAACATTTCAGAATTTGCATAAAATGTAATTTTACATCTTATTTGAATTATAATTTAAAAATTCTAGTTATATGTTTGACATAATTATGTAAAATTTGGTTCAATAGGATAAAAAAAATAATTTGTGCATAGTAACTTTTGAATTTTATTTACCACGGTTAAAAGTAAATATTGGAATGAAAGGTTAAAATAACATTATAATTAACCTAAAAAAATTAAAATTTCTACTGGAAAAATGTATTTCGACAAAAATATACATAACTAATGAAAATATGATCCATTATATCAAATTTGATTAGATTTGGAAATTTATTTTTATTTTATTCAACGAAGTGTTAAAATTGAAAAAATATATGTTGTATAAGTAAACCATTTTTAATACAGGGTTATTAATAAGATAAATTAAACAATAAATATTAATTTGATTAATAATTTTTTTTTCTATATCATGGTATTTTATTTATAATTTTTAGAAATGAAATAATAAAATTTATTTATCACACAATTATGATTCATTAATTACATTATCAACGAACTATTAAATTAATTGTTATTATATATATCATAAATACTGTCAATTGAAAATTTTGATTATATAAAAAAGTTTTATAGGTTAATGTGATATGTTATGGATGACTATGTAAATATTTTCCTATGTGATAAATTTGTTTTGACTTTCAAAAAAACCAATACTAAATACTATCAAAATGACATAAATGAGTTTTTAAAAGATATAGTATATCATTAAATGGTATAACAATCCTAAAAAAAGAAGGTTTGACCAAAAAAATATATAATGATTGATATGTCCTTAATAATTAAACATTGGGTTCTATTGGGATTTTATTTTATGTTTATTAACTATTTAATATAAAAAAGGAGATATGGTAAATGTCAAACTATTTAACTAGGAGTTAAATCTAAACGTTATCGTTAATATGGTGACATAAACATGTATAAAACCTATTGAATGAAAATATTTCGACTCATACCCACCTTAACCTACAAATAGATTTATTTAGAACCATTATAATCCAAAAATTATTTTATAATAAAATAATATTCCAGGCTTTTTGTAATGTGACACTCACATCTCTTATAAAAGGGCACCTCGACTTCTCAAAAAATCAGAAACCAAATTCTATTTGGCTCGGCCAAACCCTAATAAAATATACAATCAAATATACTCACATCAACCTATAGGCATTACATTAATCATAAATCCATCCTAAGGGTTCTTTTTGATCAAATCAAAATAAAGAACCCGAAGAAGATATAATTATTTCATCTCAGGTTAAAATATTCTTTTTTTTCCACTTCCTCTATCTTTGTGGTTTTAATACCAAAATAATATCTCCAGTACATTAGTAATATTTTGATGTTATTATAAATATTTTACTACAATATTAATTATTCTATATATCTTCTGAATGACAATGTCACCATATGTACGTACCTATTGCTTGTCATCTCAATATCGTGGCGTCCTTTGTTATTCTGCCCTTAAGTATTTTTATTAGTATAATAATGAGTATAATTGATGTAAATAATAAATATAACATGGTAATTATTTTTTATATATAATATAATATCCAATTAATAAAAATTTCACAATAAAAAAATGATATTTTCGCTCGTGCGTACATCCGGCTTACCGTCTCCACGACACGATGAGATTCTATTTCATAATCTCCATTCAACAATGATTATAAATATATGTATTATGAATGAGTATTTAATATATGACATACTAATGCAATTGTAAATATATATCTATATATCTATCTATATTTACATATATCTTATTTACATAGATATGTTCAATACGATAGGAAAACATAAACAACGTTTATGAATACGTACAACCCCCCTTCTACATAATCATTTCATTACATTTCATATGTCTATATATTATTCATATTTATATTGTAAATATATATGATATATAAATCCTGATTTATAATATATATGTACTTAAATCATGATCAAAGTGATACAATCAAGAATAATAGGTTAAAACACATTTGATAATGAAAGCGATTATTACCTGAATTATTAATGTATCATGGAAATTATTATTAAAATGATAGTATAAAGTCGTAAATGGATGATTGATGATATCATAAATACTAATATAGATATTTAATAATTTAATAACATACTATGGTCATTATACATGAGGATAAATAAACCATCGATAAAAGAAAAGTACATTGTAGGGGTTAATTCCTCACTCCCATTATTATCCATGATTGTTTATGTGTCTGTATTTTATAGGAAATATTTAATATTCATGTCTATGTTCATAAAAATATTTTCAAAATGATTCGTTTAAGGGACTCATTAACTAAAACACCATTTTAAATAATTCAAATATATATTATTCTAAATCATTCTCATTAATGTCTATGTTTTCCAAATGATATTATGGATTTATTTATATGGACATAAATGTTTCAAAATGATAATTAATTTAAAAAGTTTCAATTTTTTATTAGAAACATTGATTAAAAAATATAATTTAAATGTCTTCCATTATAAATATTGGGACTCTTAAGTTGTTTCAGGAAAAAGGTGAATTTCACTCAATTATTTTTATTGATCATTTTCAACAATATAAACTTCCTTTATAGAATATTATTCTTAATAGAGGTTGATTTATTGTAATGCAATCATTATTACTGTATTGAATTAGTTATGATATGTTTTACTATGGATGTGATATTTTTATACAATTCACGATTTCTAAATCAAGTATAGACATTTCGTATGCTAGTTTTAAAACAAATTTTTATGATATGATTCAATATTTTCATATGAGGAATGCATTTGAAATAGTATTTGATGGGTGGTGCCCACTATAGAACCTTTATGTATCGGTAGGTATCATGATAAAAAATTTTGATTTGGCATAAGGCCTTAACAAAAATTTTATATATAGTCTTGAAAAAAGTCTTTGAATTTGTGGTAAGGATGTCACACATTAGGCATTCACTCATTTTGAAATTAGTTATTGCATGTGATTATTTGGACAGTAAATATCCGTGTTCATGATTATATTCTAATAGTTGATTTATTTTTTCTATATTTTGTTAATGATTATTTATAAAAAGGCTGTTCTATTTGTTAAACATTTTCCTTAAAATATTATAGCTTCTGCTAAATTATTTACCCTTACTGAACATTTGAGATCACCCCATTCTTATGTTTTATTTTCACAGGATTCCCGTATATGTATTATGATGGAAATGAAGGGTTAATTTTGGGGAATAATGGAAATATAAAAAGAATATTTATATTGAGGTATATTTTTGAATGTAAACTGTAACATCCATGTATGTAATCTATATTACATGACTACTAAATAAATCAATCCTTCAGGACTTGATTCATTGTAATCATTACAATGTATTAAAATAATGTATTGTGTCAAATAATCTAGGGTCAGGGCATTGCAGTTTCTATCATAGAATGTTTATAAATATCCTTGGAAACTAGATTTAAAAAAATATAACTACAGAACATTATTGTATGATAAACATTGAGGATTAGCATAGGTGAACTTCCAAGAATTTCAGTAATTTAAAGATTTTGTGAATTTTCTATGAAATACATCCCATTTTGGATATGAGAAGTTAGAGGAAGCTCTATCACAAATGTATCTAAGGGTAAAACCCAAAAACACCATGTTGAGTAAGACTCGGACAGGAACTGGTGCGCGACAATTGGTTTTCCTTCACTCTTGGTTACAACATTCATAGGATATACTCTTATGATAATTAACATTTTATTTTCAAACCATTATTAATGATTTATGATTATATATGTCAGAAAATTTACTATTATAATGATTATGTGATAAGATGTGTGAAAATCTTTAATTAATGTTGATAATTTTTCAAGGATTTGAATTTTACATTATTATATGATATAACCTATTGTATGTCATCATTTTGAAATGGTTCCCAATATAAGGAATGAAAACCCTCGAAATACACATGTTCCAATGAGTAAGAAGAATCATATCAATGATAGCCTTAGCCAAAATTTCAGAGGTATATATCCTTCCATGTATTATCATCTTGTGAGAAAATAATATCAATTTTTAAAAATATAGGTAAAAAATTCTTCAAATCTTATATCTTTGAATGGATTTTATAGATTAAGAGGATATAAGAAAAGATAATGGATAAAGGGAAGAAGGGAATGAATGCCATTCTCATATGTGATAACTCAGGAAAGAATCCCACTAGGACGTGATTGAAATGACTCCGTCTTTTTTATTATAATGAAAAAAGGACACCATGTATGTGATTGTAAGTGTATGAAAATGTATTCAAATGTACAGGGCTTTATCTGAATGGTTGTGGGACACTATGTGAATCAATTTCCCAGTCATCAATATATACACCAAATGATACTATTGGATAATAATCATGGTTTGATAAAACCACATATGAAGAGGAATGGTTACCATTCTTATTTTGTTATTAAATAATTGTTTCATTTGATTTTTTTGTTTATGATGTGAAATTTATTAAAATTATAGAGTATATAAGGATTTTACTATTGTACTATTTAATTTACGATATAATATTGTGTGGAACCATGAATAGTGACTCAATAACTATTTAAAATTTTTATAATGTATATGGTTTAGAGAAAGATAATCCTTAAAATAGTCATGAGGCCGAGGTAATGATTTTGGAAAAATAGATTATTGAGTTGGATTAAGTATATTGGATATTATTGACTATGTATGACTTAATTAATGGTTTGATTATTCCATCATTGTAGAAGATTACACCATTTTGGGATTTAAGGAGTATATCTAGATTTATATGATTTACAGAAGAAATAAGGATATACATACCTATTCAAATATGGTTGTCTGGTAATTCAGTATATTACCTTGTCTTAGGAGAATGCATGTAGATGTTATTCACATGTATGTTATTTGACCTTCCTTATTAATTTTGGGCTGTGAGTTTTATAGAAGTATTTTGAATATGTCTAACGGTTGGAATAGATTATGTTGAAAATTGGATTCTATTGTTTAAGGTAAAAAAAATTTTATCATAATTTTCGGATTGTAATAAAAATGACATCCTAGTGGTCGGGTGACAGCCCATCGCATCCACTAAGGTCGCAAGACTTAAACCTGCACCCGAAGGTCGATAAGGGTTCCTCACCTACCACTAACCTATGTGATGTGCTGGTTTGTATAATATTTTTTTTAAATGGTATGAAAAATTAATTAAAAATTAGATTTATTAAACACTATATGAATATGTTTAATAAAATATTTTCGAGTTCTATAATATTTTGGAGAGAAATATGGGTTTGGGGTATAAATTTGTTAATGGGTTGATCTTTACAAGTCAAGTATTATTTTTTTCTAAATATATGAGGAAATTAATTATTAAACATTAGGTAAAGGGTCTCAAACCCAAAAAAGTGTTATTGTAAAACCTTATGATTTGTTGAACCGATGATATTTTTACTAATCATGAATTTATGGATTTTAAGACCTCAATTTTCCATTTATTCTTCAGTTGTATGTGATTGATAACCTCAATCACTCCAGATAAATATTTATGAATTCATCCAATTATGTGTCCTTAATTTACTCCAATGTTCTTCTATTAAAAACCGTAATTTGGTGGTGAATTTTTCATTTCCTTTTCCATATATTTAAGTTTAAATATTATTCACCCTATTGTAGAGGTTGGTTTTCCACAAAAGAATTTTCTATTTTAATGCTTTTATATTAAATGAAAAAATTAAAATTGTGAGGATGAAATTTGATAGAGGGTAGAATGAAACACCCCATCGTTTCATAGTACGTTATATATTTAATGAAATTTAACATCTTGCGCTACACATAACACTGAGTTCGAGCTCACCACTACATACCAAACTAGAAATTAAAACAGTAGTTATGAATAGTAATAACAACATTTTTAATTTCATATAATCCATATAATTTTAGATAAAATATAACAGGTTTCCTAGAAAAAATATAAGAACAAATTCAAATTTTTCACATAAAAGATGTATTTTAAAAAATGCAATTTTAACACCTTTTAATGGAGAACAAATTTTAAATTCTATATGGGACACTTTAATATATTAAATTTCACGAAATTATGTTTTTTTATAGAATAGTGACATAAAAATATAATTAGATTTTTTTTTGTATTTCTAATAACATAAAATTTTTAATGAATGTTGAAAAATACTAAATTTTTATTAAAAATAAATTTTAAAATAAAAATAATTTAGAGTTAAATTATGAATTTTAATAGTTTTAGGTATAAATATATTATATTGTCATCATTAAGTTCAATTTTGTTCATGGTATGATATTTTACATTTAAATTGTACATAAACACATATCCCTCTGTTGACAGTTTTTACCTCTCAAAAACACTTTTTTGGTATTGACATTTAGATTTAATTTTAAATTAATTAATGTAACTTATATTTCTTGAATTTGATAATATATAGTTAATTTTTGAATTAGGAATTTAAAAATTATCTTAGGATTAATTTTTGGTATTTTCATGAAATCATTCAATTTTATATGAAAAGTGAAAAACAAAGAGTCATTGCTAACAAATCAAATTTTTTATTCAAATAATTATTTTTAGTTAATATTTATATTACTTTTATAATATATTATTATAATTATATTATTACAATTTAATAAAGTGGAGTCATTTTAAAATAAGATTACATATATAAATATTTATTTAATTTTTTATCGAATTTTACATACCTTCGAGGGACATTTCCAAATTTTCATAAAATTTAATTTTACCGCTTCTGTGAATTTAATTTAAAAAATCAAAGAGACATGGCTGTAATAAATATCACAAATGTTGTTTAGTGGGATAAGAATAATTTTTTTTGTGAATTGTGACTTTTGAATTTTATTTAGCACGGTTAAAAGTGCATAGAGTAATTAATCATAAAAATTATATTATAATAACCCTAACATATGTATTATTTGTATTAAATAAGTGTATATAGTCCAAAATCAACCTTAGGAACAAAATATGAACTATTTGATCCATATGGATTAAATTACGACTTTTATTATTATTTTATTTTACGAAGCGCTAAAATTTTAAAATTAAAATTTAATAACTAAACAATTTTTTTATATCTGGTTATACATAAGATAAATTCAGTTATATATATATTTTTGATATATATAATGAGATTTCAAGTCATGGTATTTTATTTATAATTTATAATTATTAAATAATTTAAATAATTAATGACACAATGATGATACAATATTTACTTTATCAATGAATGATTAGAATAATTGATATTATATATAAAAAAAATGTTAAGTGAGACCTTTAAAGCAATACAAGAATATTATAGGTTAATATTAAATGTTAGGGTTGATTGATTATTTTTTTTCTAAGTGGTAAAGTTTTTATGACTTCCAAAAAAACAGGATAATAAATAGTGTAAAAAAATACATAATTGAGTTTTTAAAAGAAATACTATATTTTTTAAAATATATAATAATTGTAAAAATATAAGGTTCAACCGAAGGAAATATATAATGGTAGATATGTCATCAATGAAATACATGGGGTACTCATAGAATTTTATTCTATTTTTATTAGCCCTATAATATAAAAATACAACGAGACAAGGTAAATGTCCAAATATTTATTTAAGAGACAAATGTAAATGTTATGGTTAATATAGTGATCTAAACATGTCTAAAACATATTGGTTGATCGGATATCTACCCATCACCACCTTATCCTATAAATAAATCAATTTTTAGTTATTATAAATTTAATATGATTGTATAACAAAATAATATTTCAATATTATTCTAAATTTACCCTCAGCTATCTTATAAAATGTCACTTACACTTCTCTCAAAATCACAACTCCATAGCCATTTGGCACTGAAAAACGATGAAAAATATCGTCCAATATAACTTCAATTCATTATAGAGGAATTTATATGATCATAAATACAACTTATTAATCCCTTTTGATCAAATCAAAAGGAATCACCCAATGAAGAGGTATTATATCATCACCTCTTTCAAAATTATTTTCTTCATCCACATGCACATTAATTGTTGTTTCAACAGAAACAATAAAATATCTAGTACCCTCTATATACAATGATGTTATTATAAATATAGTACAACCATATTCATTATTCTATAAATCCTAGGAATGAAAAAGTCACCATATATGTGTTCATACGGCTTATCGTCTTGACATCGTGGTGTAGTTTGTTATTCAACACTTCATTATTTTGATGGGAATAAAAATTAGTATTATTTATTTAAATTATAAATATAAAATGTTAATGATTCATTATATATAATATAACATCAAATTAAAAATTATTTGACCATCAATAGAATGGTGTTGTCACTCGTAAGTTCTTATGACTTATCATCTCCACGAAGCCATGAGATTCTTTTCCGCATTCGAAATTCAACAATGATTATAATAATATATATTATTAATAAGTATGCAATATATTAAATAATAATTTTATAGGATATATATATATATATGTATATATATTTACATATATCTTTATCACATAGTTCTTTCGTATATGATATGAAAATGGAAAAAACATTAATGCGTATGTACGACATACTGTCTCCATAAACGGTGTTTTCCTTTTCATATGTATATCAATTATAAATATTTATGTTATAAATATATATGATATATAAATAATTTTCTATATTATTTAAGTCTTGTCACGACCCGTGCTTGGGGCTCGTGTCGTGACTACCCCAAGCCCGCCTTCCATAGGCAAGGGGCTGGTGACTAGCTCAAGGCGTAAATCCCAGTAAAAGGGAAGGCATTGCCTTTGTAAAGTAAAAAAACACTCTAGAGTAAGCAACAGAAGAAGTAAACACTATGTAAAAACAAAGTACAATAGTAAGTGTGTAAAATTAAGTGGTCCAGAATACAAACCCATACTGAAAGTAAAGTTCAACTAGGGAAGGGAAAACAACTACTGAAAAGTAAAGTCGCAACGTTGAGTCGTCCACTGGAAGTACCACCTGAAGGGTTGGTACAGAAATCCTCCACTGCCCCTCGGGTCTAGCCGACTGCTCTGAGTACATCCCGCCTATTGTTCCACCTCCAGGTACCATCCTGTTCTGCATGCCTCATCCACGATCATCGTTGTCCGTCGTCTGCAACCAACACAACGTAGTGCGGGCATAGCCCGTGTAGGGGTGAGTATATGCTACTCAGTAGGGACCCCGAGACCACCAAAGGTCTCCCAGAATCCACAAAGGATAATCCACAAAGGAAAGATACAATCATGAAGTAACAGCCGACATGGCTTAGGTATATGCCCATACATATACCTAAGACATCAATTCCAACATGCTCCAACCTCCGAGCCCAAGTACAACCCAGTCCACACAGGAAAGCAAACGTAATCCACACACAATAGCACAACACAATCTATATACGAAAGTAATCAGGATTCAGCTCACACTGGTATACTTCTTCGAATGATGATAGAGATGATCACTGATCCATCTAAGTCATCAGACCCACAAAGGATCGATATGTACTAACCCCCGCAATGACCCACAAAGGATCGATAGGAAACTAACCCCCGAAATGACCCACACAAGATCAGACCCACACATGATCTGTAAAAGCTGGCTCACATAGAATCGTTGAGCACTGACTCACATAGGATCGGACCCACACAGGATCGATAGCACTGATCCACATAGGATCGCTGAGTACTGTAGTTGTCGCCGTCGAATCCACTGAGGATCTCTGTATAGTCGTCGTCGTCACATTAGCAAACGCAGCCAGCTCTAGGGTTCCCGCACACAGTACGCTCGTTCGGGAGGGTCCGCTCCATGAGCTGAGAGGCTGATACATCAACTGAAACATAGTCCATGGTTGATGTATCCAAAAGTTCTGTATCATCAACAGGAACTCAACGTTGCAGACGGCACATCAATCGGACGCCCGGTCTGAGAGTTATTGGCATTTTCGTCCCAGGGGCCCGATTTGTTTTTAAGGGAAAACCAACCCGATTATACTCCACATGTGGCCAAACCTCGGGCGGAATAAGCCAAAAGATCGGTCTCACTTAGAGGAAACCAACAAAGTCGATGGCACGTCATTCGGACGTCCGAAGCTCAAGATATGAGCGTTTTCGCTCCGAGGGACCGGTTGGTTTCGTGTAGGAACCAACCCGGGCGAACCCAAAGAATTCTGAAACCTTGAGTGCAATATACCAAAACGACGGTATCTATCCAAGGATCGCATCACCACTGACGGCGCATCGTTCGGAGGCTCGTAGCTCATGTTATGAGCAAAAGAGCGAAGATGGTCCGAAAACGGGGGTTTCGGGCCTAGACCGACCAGGCCTGAGACCCCCGGCTGGCCCAAACCGGGTCGACCGCCCCGAGACCGGGCCGACATGGCCCGGCCTGGCCTGGGCGCGGCCAGGCCTAGGCACAACACGCACAATGCGCTGGCCAGGTGCTCAGCCAACTGGCCCAGCCGTTTGGCAAGGGGGGGGGGGCTCCTCCCCCCCTGGTGTAACCACATCCCCCCATTAATGGGGTCCGTTTTGTAGGACGGACGGGGGAATTAATTCCCCCGGTTTCCCTTTGTCCGGCCAGCCCGCACCGGCCGGCCGGTTCTTCCAACAAGGACCGACGACGGCCAGTCCTTCCTCCTTCGCCGACACCGGCGGCCCAGAACTGGTCGGCAGTCACCCTGCTCCACCACGGCCCGGAAACGGCCGCAGCTTGGTTCGTCCGGCACACTGTGACGGCACCGCACCGTTCCGCCGCAGCCCCATTCCGGCCACTGTGTCTTCGGTTTTCTTCGATGCGGCATCACGACGTCGCGTCCTTGATCAGCTTCACAGTGCGGCGCGACGGCGCCACACATTATTTTCCGTACGATCTCGCGTGGTGCGACGGAACCACGACATTCCGTCCCAACCACAAAGAATCAAACATGGATAAAGGAGGAGGGTCGATCGTGTTTGTACGGTCTAGACCCCTCTCATTAATTGATATCATTTTGTCGTATAACCACAAAGAACGACAAACTAGAAATCACAGACGAAAATAATCAAATAAAATAAATCCCCTACCTTGATAAAAGAGATGCAGAACGTCAGCATCGCGAAGCGAGGATTTGAAGACGTTAACGGAGATTTCGTCGCAGGAAAACCATCGTAAAAAGAGACGTTGCGTAAGAAAAACTTCGTGGAAGAAGACGTCGCGTCACGGGTCTGTGTCGCGAAAGACGATCTCTGAGGGCTCGGTGCTCCACGTCGGAGATCGTTCGTTCTTCGCGTTCTTCGTCAAAGATGAATAAGATGATCTCTAAGCTCCTTTCCTTCTTTTTCCTCCAAGTCATCTCAAGCATCAAAGGAACTAACCCCAAAATAAATTAAGCCAAAATTAATTTATTAACTCAACATGGCTTTTGAAATTCAAGAGTTTGAATTTCAAAAACTCACATTAAACTCACTACATTAATGTCATAAGATATTAACATAAGATAACAATATTAATGGTGAGTTGAGGGGTATAGAGGATATGAATGGGTGGTGTTCTTGTGGGCCCCACCACCCTCAAAACCTCCCATGGGAGGTTGGGTAGTTACCCAACTTCCATCCAAATTATTAAACACTTAGAGTAAAATAAAAATTGTTGTTAAATTTTTATTTTTAACTTCCACAATTTTTATCAACTTCTCTTGTGTGAACGGAACTCCGAATTAAGCGTTCCTATGTAATTACCGGCTCTGCGGTTCTATCGGTGCCCTCAGAATTCGATTCTGAGCACCGGTTCAAATTTTATAAATTCCCACTCATTCGTTCACTGAACTTACCAGAGCTAAACTTCAGATAGATATTCCGGGAACACCGGGCCTCGGAATCAAGTGCTGTCAGAAATTTTGTTCTTGAAAAATCCCAAATAAAATTAAGAACAGAATTTCCTTCAATTTTACGGGTCTTTACATTAATCTCATCTCATGGTTTTACGTCCCCGTAAAGATACATCATAAGCTAGGGAAACAAATGTGGAGCACGCATCTGAGCCTCCCGCTCCCAAGTGCTGTCTGGGAGGTTCCCGTGCTGCCATCTGATTCGCACTAGAAGAATCGACCGTTGAAGCAGGACCCGCTCCTGTCGATCCTCGATCTCCACTGGGACCTTCGTAAAAGTCACCCCATCATCAACATCTAGCTTCCCATGGTCAATGATGGGTGTCAGGTCATGCACGTATCTCCTCAGCTGAGATACGTGGAAGACGTCGTGCACCTGGTGCAACTAAGGTGGTAGATTCCGGCGATAAGCCACCTCGCCAATCCTGCTGAGGACCTGGAACGGTCCAATGAATCATGGATACAAATTGATGCCTCATCCAAATCACTATAATCCACATCAAGGTGAGACACACAAAACGACGTGGTCACCATCCCCGAACTCTAGTGGCCTCCGCCTCCTGTCAGCATAAGACTTCTGCCGGCTCTGAGCTGTCCTCATCTACTCCTGGATTACCTGGACCTTCTCTGTCATGGCCTGAACCATCTCCGGTCCCACAAGTGCAGACTCCCCAGGTTCTGTCCGGCAAAAAGGAGATTTTCACGACCGTACAACGCCTCTTATGGTGCCATCCCGATGGTGGAGTGGTAGATATTGTTGTACGTGAACTCCACCAAGGGTAGGTGGTCCTCCCAGCTATGACCAAAGTCGAGGACGCATGCGCAGAGCATGTCCTCGAGAGTCTGAATGGTCCTCTCCATCTAACCATCCGTCTGAGGGTGAAAGGCTGTGCTCAGACGTAGCTCTGTGCCGAACGCCTCCTGCAACCCCATCCAATGCCGGGAAGTAAAGCGAGCATCTCGCTCAGAGATGATAGATGATGGCACACCATGAAGCCTCACAATCTTTTGAACGTAAAGACGTCCCATACTCTCCACAGAGCCATGCTCTCTGATGGGTAAGAAGTGTGTCGGCTTGGTGAGTTGGTCGACAATCACCCAAATGGAGTCGTGACCTCTGGAAGAGCATGGAAGTCCAGTCATGAAGTCCATAGATATCATGTCCCACCTTCACTCTGGGACCTCCAAGGGCTGTACCAAGCCTGCTGGTACCGGGTGCTCTGCCTTCACCTGCTGGCAGGTGAGGCATCGAGAAACGAACTCTGCCACAACCTTCTTCATGCCCGACCTCCAGTGTTGTCGTCTGAGATCCTCGTACATATTCTCCACACTAGGATGTACCGCCAAAGGAGTAGTGTGAAACTCTCTCAGCACCTCCTCCCGTAAAGCAACTGGTACCAAGGTACGTCCTATGAAAAGGACGTCGTTCTCTGCTTCAAAGGAGAAACCATCAGGTGCATATCCTAAGGATATCTGTTCACGCCGCGTCTCACAGTCAGTGTCCCCACACTAAGCCTCTCTGACCTGCTGCAGTAGTGGATGAGTGACTGTGAGAGACTGAGGGAAGGTTGTTCCATCTCTATCCACTAAGGATATCTGCAAAGAGGCTATGTACTCTGTCGCCTCCTCAAGTAGCTGAATGACCATCCTCCGGCTGTGGGAATCAGCTACCACGTTCCCCTTCCCAAGAGTATAGACTATCTCAAAGTCATAGTCCTGGAGGAAGTCGAGCCATCGCATCTATCTCAGATTCAGATCCTTTTGAGAGAATATGTATCTGAGACTGTGCTCGCCCATCAGGTAGTGTCGCCATGTCCTAAGAGAGAAGACCACTGCTGCTAACTCTAGGTCATGGGTAGAGTAGTTTTGCTCATGTGGCCTCAACTGACATGATCCATAGGAGATCACGGCCCGCTCCTACATCAAGACACATCCGAGTCCGGTCCCTGATGCATCGCAGTAGACTACGTACCCTACTCCCTCCCCATGCAACCTCAAGATAGGTGTGCTGGTCAATCTCTATCACAACTCCTGGAAGATCTGCTGACAACTGTCTGACCACACAAAGGGTTTCCCCTTCTTCATCAATGCTGAGAGTGGTGCTGCAACTCTGGAGAAGTTTGACACAAATCTGTGGTACTATCCAGCTAGTCCCAAGAAACTCCGCACCTCTATCATGCTCCTGGGTGGGTCCCAAGCTAGGACTGCCTCGATCTTCACAGGATCCACTGAATCTCCCGCCACAGAGATGACGTGTCCCATGAAGTGGACCTTGGGTATCCAGAACTGACACTACGAGTGTTTTCCATAAAGCTGATGCTCTCGGAGTGTGTCTAGCACAACCCGCAAGTGGTAGGCATGCTCCTCCTCATTCATCGAGTAAATCAAAATGTCGTCGATGAAGACAACGACAAATCGATCGAGGTTTGGCTGAAATATCCTGTTCATGAGGGCCATGAATATTGCTAGAGAATTGGTTACGCCGAATGGCATAACCAAGAACTCATTGTGGCCATACTGAAAACTGAAGGCTGTCTTCTGCACATCCTCGTCTCGAACTCTGAGCTGATGATAGCCTGACCTGAGGTCTATCTTCAAGAACCACCGTGCTCCCTTGAGCTGATAAAAGGGGTCATCAATCCTCGGTAACAGATACATGTTCCTCAGTATCACCTGGTTCAGGTGACGATACTCAACACAAAGTCAAAATCTCCCGTCCGCCATCTTGGCGATCAAAATTGGGGAAGCCCAGGGTGAAACACTGGGTCGGATGAACCCCGTGACCTGCAAGTCCTCCAACTGTACCCATAGCTCTCGAAGCTCAGCGGGGGCCATCCGATTTGCTGGAGTCGATATCGGGGATGTCCCGAGGTATAGGTCGATATAAAATTCTACATCTCTATGAGGAGGTAGCCCTGGAACGTCATCGGGAAAGACGTCCGCATACTGATCCACCGCTGTAGGAAAACTAGGACTCCGCATGTCAACTACTCCTAGTATGAGGATAGCCAACTGATGAGTGATGGGCTGTCCTCTACTCTGTGGAAGTCCATCCTGTGCTGTGAAGGCTCCCTTCTCTCCGGTGAAGGAGAACCTGCTTCCGTCGGTGCGTACACATAGCACCTTGCACCTAATACAGTCAATCTGTGCCTGTAATGTAGACAACCAATCCATGCCAAAGATGACGTCGTAAGGCCTCGACGCTGCTACAAGAAGATCCTAGCCAATGCTATCTCCTCCTAGAGTAATCTCACACTGTCAGCACTAGTGCGTAATCGTTGAGTCTGCTCCCGTACGAGCCTCTAGCCGTAAGGATCGAGCCAACGGCTCTGTCGGAATCTCTGAGCTCTGAACAAGGGCAGCAGCTATGAATGAATAACTCGCTCATGTGTCTATAAGAACTAAATCAAAGGGTTGAATAGACACAGATAGTACCTCGAATCATCTCGGGCACGTCGTGGTCATAGGCCTCCGCTGCTTAGAGTTGTGACTGTCTTTTCCTGCTTGCTCCATGTGGTCGGGGTGGACCTCCTTGTGGTGGTGGTGGTAGAGCCTCAAAGCGTCACCCACGACCTGCTGCTCAGCCAACTCCTCTACCACATCCACCTCCTCAATGCGGACTACCACAGTCGACCCCCTGCCTCTTCCTGGGTGGCCCCTCAACTGTATGCTACACCTCGGTACGGTGGGTCGGGCAGTCACGAACCATCTGGCCCTACCTGCCGCATGTGTAGCACTGCCTGCCTCTCGAAAGACTGGCTCCACGCTGTGTGCCCCACACTACTGAGCCAGTGTCCTGAGGTCGTTTTCTTGAGGGTCTGGTCTGCCGGGACCCCTGAGTCATCCGTCGAATGCCTGCTGCGAAAGACTCTGCTACGTGCCGCCCCACAGTAGGTCTCGCCGCTGGAGAAGACTCAGCAAGAAAGCTCTCAATCAAAAGGGCTCGCTCTAGTACTCTTGTATGAGTCGGAATGCTGAGGGAGATCAGCATTCCCTAATCTCGTGTCTCAATCCCTGCTCAATGGTCTGGGCCCGGAAGAATGGGTCTCGTACCATGTCTATTGAGTAGCGCGAGAGATTGGTAAATCTCGCCGAGTACTGGGCGACTGTCAAGCTACCCTGCCGCAGCTGAAGAAGCTCATGGATGCGTACTGCACTGAGGGTGGATGGGACAAGCTCTGAGCAGAAGAGGCTCTCAAAGTCCATCCAGATGAGCGATGCCTCATCGTGCACCTGGAGCATCAAGCTCCACCATCGGCTCGTTGCCACGTGAAGTAGGCTCGCTGCAAGGATCACCATGAGGTCTGCTGGTGTCCTCACTAACCTAAAAACTCTCACCACTGCCTCCATCCAGTCCTCAGCTGCCTGGGGGTCCGTCTCCCCGTGGAACCTGGGCGGTCGCTGGTGCTGGAACTCATGCAGTGCACTATGGCGACATGCATCGTCAGCAGATGGGGCTAGAAGCATTGGTGGCTCGGCGGGTAGAGCTACCGTCGGTGCCACTGCTAACAAAGGGACCTACACCGAGGCCTCATCACTCGGTGGGCTGTCGTCACGCTGAACTCTCGGAACCCTAGCTGGCTGCCATCGTGGGGCCATCCTGAAAAGGAAATAGGTGCGCCACAGTCATAACAATATACCTGGTGAGCTTATATGAAGTAATCAAAAAGAAAACTTGAAACACTCATGCAATCATTGTCTTCGTGCATTAAGTCGGAAATCAGAAGTCAGAGTCCTGGTGTACGGATACGTCAGCCACTGCACCAACACTGGACTCCCTTGACTGATAACCACACCCAATACGCTAAACATTGTTGCTTCACATATGAAAAGATCAGAGTCCCATGTTCTGTGGTAGAAGCGAACTTCTCTGATACCAATTTGTCACGACCCGTCCTCGAGACTCGTGTCGTGACTACCCCAAGCCCGCCTTCCATAGGCCAGGGGCTAGCGACCAACACCAAGGCGTAAATCCCGGTAGAAGGGAAGGAATATACTTTGTAAAGTAAAAAAACACCCCAGAGTATGCAACAAAAGAAGTAAACACTAAGTAAAAACTGAGTACAATAGTATGTGTGGAAAAGTAAGTGGGCCAGTATACAAACCCAAACTGAAAGTAAAGTAGAACTCGAAAAGGGATAACAGCTACTGAAAAGTAAAGTCACATCATCGAGCCGTCCACTGGACGTCCCACCTGAAGGGTGGGTACATAAAGCCTCCACTACACCTCGGGTCCAGCAGACCGCTCCGAGTACGTCCCGCCCAGTGGTCCACCTCCAGGTACCGTCCTGCTCCACAAGCCTCATCCACGATCAGCGCTGTCCGTCGTCTGCAACCAACATGACGTAGTGCGGGCATAGCCTGTGCTGAGTCCTTCTCTCGTGTGAACGCATCTTCGGATTAAGCATTCCTAAGCAATTACCGGCTCTTCGGTTCTATCGGTGCCCTCCAAATTCGATTCCGAGCACCGGTTCAAAAGTTAGAAATTCCCACTCGTTCGTTCACTGAAGGTACCCGAGCTAAACTTCGGATAGAAATTCCGGGCACACCGGGCCTCAGCATCAAGTGCCGTCAGAAACTGCGTTCTTGAAAAATCCCAAAGAAAATTAAGAAAAAAATTTCCTTGAATTTTACGGGTCTTTAAAATTATTTAAATTATTTTCTATGTGATATGATGATGATTTATAAGTTTTAACACGTCCGATAAAGAAATATATTATTAAACGAAATTTTAATTAAACATGGATGTTATTATTAAATTGATAATATAATGTCATAAATAAATAATTTATGATATCATAAATATTAATATGGCTATGTTATAATTTAATAACATACTATGGTCATTATATAACAGGTTAAACATACCCTCGACTAAATTAAACTACAATGTAAGGGTTAATTCTCAATCTCATTATTATCCGAGATTGTTTATGTGTATGTATTTTCTTGGAAATATTAATTATACATGTCCATGTTTCATAAAAGATGTTTTAAAATAAATATTTTATTTGAATATTTAACTAAAACATCATTTTAAATGTTTATAATATTTATTCAACTAAATAATTCTAATTAAAGTCCCTGTTTTTTCAAAATGGTGTTATGGATTTATTTCTATGAACATAAATGTTTTAAAATGTAAATTCCTTTAAAAAAATTCAAATTTTTGTGCGAAAATTTGATAAAAATATATTATAAATGCATTCAATTATAAATTGTGTGACTTTTAACTGATTTCATGGAATAAAGGTATTTTATTCTTAGATTTTTACCGACCATTTTAAACTATATCAAAATACTTTTCTAGATATTATTATTTATTGAGGATGACTTATTATAATAAAATCTTGGATATTATATTGAATTAATTATGATATATTTTACTGTGGATGTTCTATTTTTATAGAAATCATGGTTTATTATTAAAGATTTGACATTTCATATGATACTTGTAATATGTATGTTTATGTTATGTTTCATAATTTTTACATGAGGAATGCAGTGGACTTAGTTAGTGATCGTTGGGGCCTGCTTTATCCACTCGATGTGTTAGTATGTATTATGAGAAAAAATATTGTCTTTGCATAATGCCTTGAAAAAAAATTTATTTGTATTCTTGGCATGAGGCCCTGACTATGTGGTAATTATGTCTGACATTAGGCATTTCCACATAATGAAATTAGTAATTATATGTGATTATTCGACTAGTAGAATATCTATCTGCATGTTTATATGGTAATGATTGAATTATTTTGGCCATATTGTGTTTAAGATTATGTCTAAAAAGGCTGTTTTTTATAACACATTTTATCATTAAAAGTTAAAATCTTCCACAAAACTATTTATACTTACTGAGCATCTGAGGTCACCTCTTTCTTATGTTTTATTTTCCCAGGATTCCAAGAATTGTATTTTGAATGATATGATGGGTTATGCTAGGGTAATAATTGCATTATCAATGGATTATTTATGTTGTGTTTTGTGTTTGAATGAATAGTGTAATGTCCATGAATGTTATTTATTTTCCAATACTACTAAACCGATCGATACATCTAGAATTGATTCCTTGTAATCAAGAGAATGTATTAAAATAATTCATTGAATCATGGATCTTGGTGTCGGGGCATTAAAGTTTGTTTGAAAGGATGTATAGAAATAACATTTGAATCTAGATTTAGAATACCTTTGATTATAGAACATTACCATAAGATAAACATTGAGGATTAGTATAGAAGAGCTTCATAGAATTTTGGTAATTTAGATATTTTTTGAATTATAAAAGAAATACATCAATGTCTGGATATGAGCATGTAGAGGTAGCTTTGGCACAAATGATTCTATGGGAAATCCCAAAAAAACATCTTTGATCTAGAATCAAAACAGTCCTAGTGAATGACTAGTGGCCTTTCTCCATCTTGCTTATGACACTCCTAGATGATAGGATCAATATAATTCACATTTTTTTAAAAACCATTATGAAGTATTTATGATTAAATATGTCATAAAATATAAAAATATTAATTATGTGACTTGATGTGTGGAAAATATTCAATTAATATTGAGAATGGTTCTTGTTTTTATAATATAGATTACTATTTGATGTAACCTATTGTATGGCATCATTTAGAAATGGTGCCCAATAGAAGGATTGGGGACTCTAGAAATACACATTTCCTAATGAGTAACAAGGATCATATATTTCATGATCATAATCTAAAATCCAAAAGGGAAATACTCTCCCATGTATTCTCCCCTTATGATAAAATAATATCATTTTTTATTTGATAAGTAAAAAGTTTTTGAGTCCTATTGCATTGAAGGGAAGACAATGAACAAGTGGATGAAAAAGAGAAATATTGGTAAAGGGAAAAAAATAATGGATTTTCCCATATATGGGAAATTAAGATAGAATAACACTAGGAAGTGATTGAAAGGACTCAATGTTTGATATAATTATGGAAATAAAAGAAACTAAGAACATTATTTTAAGTGTAAGAAAAAGTTATCAAATGTACAATACTCCATCTGCAGGGAGTTGGGACACTGTGTGAATCAATGTCCCACTCATTAGAGTATACCTCCAATGATACTATTGGATAATAATCAAGTTATGATAATATCACTGATAAAGAGGAATGATTATTGTTATCATTTTTTTTATTAATTAAATGATTCATTTGAGTATTGAATTAACTGTATACATGTTATGAGAATTAAAGAGTATAAAATGAATATACTGCAGTACTATTTCATTAAGGATTTGAGATTGTGTGGAACAATGAAAAATCACTCAATAGATTGTTACATTTTTTAGAAATTATATTTTTGAGAGAATGATAAACATTAAAATAGTCATGAGGATGAAGTAATGATTTTGTAAAAAGAGATTATTGTGTTGGATAAATTATATTAGATATTATTGACTACCTTGGAACCAATTAATGGTTTGTTTATTCAATAATTGTTGGAGATTACAAAATTTTTGGATTTAAGGAGTATATACAGAATTCTATGTTTTATATAAGAAATAAGAAATTATATACCAATTAAAATATCATTTTCTGCTAATTTATATTATTACGATGTCTTTTGAGAACACACGATGATGGTATTCACATGTATGTTATGTGACATTCCTTAATTTTTGAATGTGATTTTTGAGAGAAAATTTTTGGAAAAATCTAAAGGTTGGAATTTATTAAGAAGAAAATTAGATATTAAATTTAAATCTCAAAACACTTCTTAAGATTTTTTTGGGTAGTTATAAAATGAAAAGCCTAGAGGTCGGGAGACAACCTGTCAGGTCTGGAATAGTTGTGTGACTTGAACTTGAAACTGAAGGGCGAAAAAGGTGCATCACCTACCATAGGCCTATGTGATGTAATGGTTTGTATTATGTTGTTTTTTTAAAATGGTGTGATAGATGAATTATAAATTAAATTTTTAGACCTATATGATTACCTTTAATTTAATATTTTAGATTTCTATTATCTTTTAAAGTGAAAGATGAGTTTGTGGTAGAAATTAGTTAATAGATGGAACCCTACATGTCATGAATTATATTTTTATTATTATAGGAAGAAATCAATTCAAAAATATGAGGGAAATAATATCAAATCAAAATTTTCCCATCATAATAAATTATGTTTTCCAAAAAAGTTGAAATATTAACTCATCAAAAATTTGTTGATTATGAAGCCATCAATTTTCCCACTATTGATTATTTGTTTATAATTTGTAACCTCAATCACTCCCTAGAAATATTTATGTTTTCAATCCAACTATGGTTCTATAATTTCAACCAATGTTCTTCTATTCAAAACCCTAATATGGTGGAGACTTTTTAATTTTCCATTCCCTCTTATTATGATTAAATATTATTGACCTTACTTCTGATAAAGGTTTTCCATAAAGGTATTATATATATTTTTTATATTTTTGAAGAACTATTTCAAATTACTTGTGTAAAACCCCAGGTAAAAAAAGAATATGACATTTTATATTTATCCAAATTTGTGAATAAAATATTAACATTACTTTAAAGGGGACACTATGCTCGATGGCGTACCCAATACGCAACAACAAGTTTCTTGCGAATCTTACGTTGCACTCTAATAATAAAATGATATTATTTTAAATTCGGAATATCAAATATAGCTTGAGGTAAATTTTTGGTAATTTTCTGAAAAACATCAATTTTTGATGAATAGTTAAACCACAAAGTGGTACTTATAAAAACTGATTTTCCGTTTAAATAAAAATTTTCCACCTTTGCATTTTGAATTTCAAAAAACCTACATACATGGTTGTCATTAAGAAGTAAAATGTGGTTCAATGGGATTAAAATAATATTTTGGTGAATAGTAACTTATTAAGTTTTTAATCGCGATTAGAGGTAATTACTGTAGTTTAAGCTAAAAATAATGTTTTAATAATATGAGATCATCTTGACACATGTCCTACCCTAATTTTATGTGTCATGTCCGACCAATACAACCCATGGGTCAACTTGGGGACCCCATGGAGCTACTTTGGTTGGGAAATGACATAAATAACTTTTTATTTAATGTTAAAGTAAAAATGACACAAACATGAGTTGTTTTACTATAACAATTTTTAAATGGGGCTATAGAATTTATATTTTTGATTATAAATATTCATTATAAATGTAAAACTATTTCCGGCATCATGATATTTTTTTTTTATAATTTTTAGAGATTAAATATATTAAATTATTTATGACATCATGATGATGCAACGATTACCTCATTAATAAAGGATTTAAATATAATGAAAATAAAATGTAAAATCTATGACCTACACTAGTCCAAAACCTATTGGATGGGTATATTTAGAACCCTTATCACCTTATCCTTTAAACACATCAATGTGGGACCTTTAAAATCCGAAAATCATTTGAATATAAAGTAACCTTTTATCACATTCCAAGAGTGCCCCTCCTATCCCCTTATAAAATGCGCCCACCTCTACCAATTTACCCACACCTCCCAGGCCTTTGGCTCTGCAAAACCCTGCCAATTTTGTCTCTCCACATCCCTCTATTACTCCTAGAAGCCTCACTTTGGGTAGAAGTCTTTGATATCAAATCAAAAAGAGTTACCCGATTTAAAGGTAGTGTCTTCTCTTGTGTTCTTTTGTTTTATTTTTCTTCTCCAACCCCATAAACTATTTTTATTAATTTATTCTGTAACAACTCCAGTATCTTAAATATACTAGTATGTTGTTATAAAAAGGATTTGAGCTACACTTACACACACCTTCCTCTAATGGTTAAAGAACATACTGTTTCTGTGGATGGCGAATTTCTGCCTCACGAAACGATGAATGTTCATCACTCATATAACACCTTCAAAGGTGGCCATTAAGATGTCAATATATTTAAATATGATATATAATATGTTTATGTTTTACTTAATCTTCTGTATTTTTCATTTAAGGCATACCTTTATGGTTTCCATTATGGGTAAACACGATATCTTCATTTTTGGAAGTGCAGACTACCGCCCCCTCAAAGTGATTTGATTCGTTAATGCCATACGTGGGATGTATAAAAGATGGGTTTAAAATTATTTATATGATTTTATACTAGAATTATAATATACCTTTATATAATTATTATTTTCTTTTCATTAATGAATGATATAGGAATGAAAGTAGCATTCATGCGTATGTACGGCTTACCGTCTCCATGAACGGTGCATTTCATTTTTTACCTCTAAATGATTATGTAATATTACAAATACATGTATATGCTGGATATATATGATATATATGATATCTATATAATGAATATAATTCTTGAGATAATGGATATTTGACTACGTGAACAACTTGTAAATATAAGAAGTTCACTTTTGACTCAAGTACAAAATATCGACAAAACGACTGTTATTAACTTAAATGATTACATAATGTTAATAATATGGTAATAAGTGATATAAAAGGAATAATGAAATTGAAAAAGGTTCTTAATCAAGTAGAAATTAACTCATGTTTATTATTCAGGAAATTAAAGAACGATCGAGTCAAGTCGGACCCGAGGTAAGGGATCCTACCCCTCTCTTTCTTTTAAGTACACTCTATTATGTCATTCCTTTTATGATCATCTTAATTATGATTGGGATGTTCTTTTATATTACTCTTACTGTACTTTTTATGTTCATATGATGAGAGACCCTATTATCTATCATCAATCCATTTTTATGAGTATTAAGATGCGCCGTTAGGCTGCCATGTTTTCGTAATGGATTTTTCATCTCACTTTTATTCCCGTGAGATTTATGCTATATTTGCCACAATTTCCTTTGAGTGGTGTATGTACTACCCATTATTATACTCATTTTTTAATATACATTCATTTATGAGTATTTTCATCAATTTTTTATTTTCTTTCTTTCACGGGGTGTATGTTTCGAAAGATACCTAGGTCGGTAAGGGAACATTTCACCCTCCTCTTTTTAAAAGACTTATTTTATTATGTCTTTTAATTCACATACTATTTTGTTGAGATATGTTCTTATATATCCTTATTTATGTAAATTTTATGACCAAGTGATGAGATACCCTCTTTATCTCTCATCAAATCATTTTCTGAATTTGGAAGTGACGCCGTTAGGCTGTCAAATTTTTGCAAGGGAACTTCTTAACCTAATTTTGATTCTTTGGGATAAACTTGTACACCTTTAATATGTCATTCTATGATTATGTTTGAATGTCCTCTGATTTTTTTACACATAATACCAACTTATATTTCGTGTATTCATTTTTCACACATAATTATGTAACTGATTAATCCTAAATCCAAGGATACCGTCTTTGTATGGGACATCATCTCAATCTCCTTTCATTGAGGCATATTTTGTTTTATACACAACATTCTTGTATACGGTGTATAAAACCCTTTGAATTTTTTGTTTATTCAAAAGGAATCATTTTTCTACGAAGTGTTTACAAGACGAAAAAAGGGATTTTTTTGTCATACGTATGCGATGACAACGACTTCTCCGCCGCTGTGACCATTATTTGAGTTTTAGGTTCATCTACAAGCCATAAATTCTTTTTAAAATAAAAATAAATACCATGTTTTACTTTTCTTTTTTTTTGGTATTGAAAGTGGTTTTCATAATGTTTTTATATCAATGTGTTGTATTGATATCTTGTTATTGAATGGTGGAAATGTTATGTTTCTTTTATGCATGTTTTATGTGATAATATTATTTATGGTTCATGGACATTGTTATATAGACGGGTGGTTCCATGATAAAATAAGGGTGGGTGAGCCCAATATAGCTCTCCAATGCATTGGGTAACGCAAAGGAGTGAAACGTTAAGGTTTCTCTGAAGAGATTTAGGGAATATACTGTGGTGGGTATTCCCAAGGTAACCAAGAGGGTTACTCCCTACGTAAGAATGTTATGAATTCCTCAAGTTACCTTTTATGCCTTATGATTTTCATGATTTATTAATGATTTGATAAGGTATGTTAAAGTGCCTATGTTTTATGGCTAAAGTATGATTTAATTCTTATGTATATATGAACTCATGTTTCTTTTCCATATTTTCATAACCCTTACTGATCTTTTTATGCTCATCCCATGTTTTTTTTGAAATGTTTTTCACAGGTCAAGGGAAAGGTACATGATATGATGATAGTGTCAAGGAAGTGTCAAGAAATAATCCATGCTTCATTTTTAAATATGTTTCCTTTGTTCGGAAAAAATGAATATTATCTTTTATGTTACCACTTTTTATAAATGTGGAATGTAATGCATGTTTGATGATATAATTCTCTAAAACTCTAAACCTGAAAATATTTTCAATGTGTAATCTTGTTATAACTCATGATTAATGACGGTTTAAGGCTGGGGCCTTATAGTTGGTATCAGAGGTCTGTTTATATAACTTTTGAGGTTAGGGTATTCTTTAAGTATAAGTGAGATTACCATAATGGTTAGGATTTCAGAAAGAGTCATAGTTTAAGATAAAGTGAATGAGTAAGTATATCTTAGTGTTTATATTCCACATTAGTACATGATGGTTTTGTTGATATACTCACACTGAATGTTTTGGTTTTATTAAATGGTTGGATCTAGCAGGCACCAAAGTAACGGTGGATATGAAGGAAACTATGACAGTTTTCTGAGTGAGCAACTGAATGATATGGGAGCTGCAATGATAACTCCTGTGTTTATCCTCAACCAACTATCTGGAGTTTTGATTGACCACCTAAACCTTGGTGATTTCTATAAGGCATCATATATGCGTGAAACAAATCCTTATGGAACTACATGTAATAATCATAAATGTAAGTGTGTTCAAAAACCAATGTGTCAATGATGTAGAAAGAAACACCTAGGAAAATGATTCAAAGGGACAGAAATATGCTATAGATGTGGAAATTATGGTCATAAAGCAAGAACCATCCATGGAAAAAGGAAGCATCCAGTTGACTCGAGGAAAGGGAATGAAGTTCTTTCTAAGGGATCAATTGAATGTTTTAAATGTGGTGTGCATGGTCATTATGCAAACACATGTCCTATGAAGATGTTTCAGGAATGGTATCACCAAGATCGTACAAATATTCGTTTACAAATAACTAAAGCCATCCCGATTGAGGATAAAGAAACTGACAATGACCAATCAAATGTATGGATTATTTATTAACATTGGTTTTCCTATTTTGGAATCATAGGATATGGTTTATGATTTTGTTTGTAGGAAAAAAGCATTTCAGAATAAGTTCTAAAGGAATGGTTAATAGATCATGAAGAATGTTGAATGAGTAAGAAGTAAACATATAAGGGCTTCAAGAGTTATGGTGAAATTCTTAAGAGTATTAAGTCTCTTTTGATGGTGGGGTTACATTATAAGAATTTTTATAGTTTGTGTAACCCTGATGTTTGATATATGAAAATTTTATTCAAAGAATAGTAATCAGTTATTTTGTGGACATAGTTATAAAGAACCATTTGGGTTTATATGATCCTTACTTTTGAGGTAATTATGGGTTACTATATGTTATGATGGAAAGTGGAAGTCATGAGATAAAATTGAGGTTAAATAATGTTATGGTTATTTTAGAATGTTTTATCTCGTTATTGGGGAATGTTTTAAGAATTATATTGTTTTGAAAAAAGGAAAACATGCAGACCGTGTGACAACCCGTCATGTCGGACAAAGTTGTGGGAACCGAACCCACAACCAAAGTGAGACTGGTATTTATCGCCTACCAGTGGACTACGTGAAGTCCCCAGTTATAATGACTTATTCATTTTAGTTAGGTGATTTTATGAATTAAGAATAAGTTGATTTTGGGTTTTCTATGAAAATTATTAACCTATCATGGAGGATATGTGATTAGGTTAATTACATTTCAATAAGATACATTAAGAGTACCTGATGTTATTTAGAGATAAGTGTTAATTTGTACCTTGGAAGAATATGTGACTAAATCCTTCAAATACTTTGGTTTCAATATTAGTTTGATTTACTTTGATGTATTTTATGGAAAATTTTTTTGTTTAATGGTCTTTGTTGAACTTTTGGTATTGTTTGATAAATTTTGGAGATTAATAATAGATTTGTTTTTTTAAAAGGAATATCCTTTTTGGGTATTATCTGATCTTGTACTAACCTTTTTGGTTTTGGTTTTGGTTTTTGTCAAAAGGAATGGGAAATATATAGTTCTCTTGTGTGGATTAGGTGATTCTCTAGAAGTTTATTATAGTACTCTTAATGTGAACAAGTCTTCCTAAATACTCGTCTTTTGGGGAATGTATGAGTATGTGTAAGAAATCTAGTAAAAGATGAAAGTCAACATGAAAAGTAAGTATGTTTCCTTAAGATAAAAAAAATTCCTCAATGAAAAGTTACTTAAAACCAAAATTTTGTCTATTAACTTTTCCTATTGGGGAATCGAATACCATTGAACCCATCACAAGTTTGTGATTTTATTGTGGTTAACTTTTTCCTAAACATTTTTCTATCACTCTCCATCAGAACATGACCCTATGTTTTCTCCTCCATGTCCATGTTTTCCTACATGGAATCCTAGTATGGGTTAACTCGGGTGTCCTCTGTACTTATCTTTATTTATTTTAATGTGATTGTTTTACCGACCCTTGTTCCAATCTGGGGTTTCAATGATGTTTCCATGCCCAATTTTAAAATTGCGAGGATGCAATTCCCAAAAGAGGGTAAGGATGTAACACCCTAGGTAAATAAAGAATATGACATTTTTATATTTATCCATATTGGTGAATAAAATATTAATATTACTTTAAAGGGGACTCTATGCTCGATAGCATACCCAATACGCAATAATGAGTTTCTTGGGAATCTTACGTTGCACTCTAATAATAAAATAATATTATTCTAAATGGTAGTTAATGCCTAGCCGTTGTAATGGATGGAATGAACAGAACTAACTACAAAATGATTATATATGTTTGTCAAATATTTTTACTCTTTACAATAAATCTTAGAGGATTAAAAATGCGAATGAATCCTATTTTAAGCGTAGACATTCTAATATTCTTTAAAAGGTCGATTAACCACCTTTTTAAAGAAAAAATCTATTAAATCCACTTTTTGACAACTTTATGTGTTATATTTGACAAAATTAAAATCTTATTTAGAATCGGGACATCAAAATTTTCTTTGTGTAAATTTTTGGTATATTTTCGATAAAGTTCATTTTTTAATGAATAGTGTAAACTGTTGTATTTTAATTCAAAAACACTTTTTAATATAATTTATTTATATTATTAGATTATCATTTGAATTGATTTTAAAGTGAAATTAGAATATATTTTTACCATTTAATAAAATATTGGTCATTTGAATTTTTTTCACATTGAAATTTGACTTAAACTACTGTCAATATTTTGATATATATTGTTTCATAAAAACAAGCTATTTGTTCTAACAGCGGGAATTAATTATTATATTAATTAATATAAATTAAATGTTATGTTTTTTATAAAATATACATCATTTTTGAATTCGTAATATCAAATATAGCTTTAGGTGAATTTTTCGTAATTTTTTGAAAAACTTCATATTTTGATGAATAGTGAAACTACTAAGTGGTACTTATAAAAACTGATTTTCCGTATAAATGAAAATTTTCCACCTTTCTGTTTTGAATTTCAAAAATCCGACATACATGATTGTCATTAAAAAGTAAACTGTGGTTCAATGGGATTAAAATATTTTTTTGGTGAATAGTAAAATATTAAGTTTTTAATCGTGATTAGAGGTAATTAGTGTAGTTTAAGGTAAAAATAATATTTTAATAATATGAGATGAGTATGACACATGTCCTACCCTCATTGGATGTGTCATGGTCGACCAAGACAACCCATGGGTCAACTTGGGGACCCCATGGAGCCACTTTGGCTGGGAAATGACATAAATAAATTTTTATTTAATGTTAAAGTAAAAATGACACAAACATGAGTTGTTTTACTATAACAATTTTTAAATGGGGATATACAAGTAAGATTTTTAACAATAATTATTCATTATAAAGCTAAAAATATATCATTCATCAAGATATTTTTTTTATAATTTTTATACATTAAATATAGTAAATTATTTATGACATCATGATGATGCATCGATTACCTCATTAATAAAGGATTTAAATAAAATGAAAAGATAATGTAAAATCTATGACCTAAACTTGTCCAAAACCTATTGTATGGGTATATTTAGAACCCTTATCAGCTTATCCTCGAAACACATCAATGTAGGACCTTTAAAATCTGAAAATCATTGGAAGATAAAGTAACCTTTTATCACTTTCAAAGAGTTCCACTCCTCTCCCCTTATAAAAGGCCTCCACCTCTACCTCATTACCCACACCTCCCAAGAATTTGGATCGGACAACCCCAGCCCATTTTGTCTCTCCACATCCCTCTTTTACTCCTATAATCCTCACATTGGGCAGAAGTCTTCCCAAGGAATCCTCTGAGTTCAAATCAAAAAAAGTTACCAGATTTAAAGGTAGTGTCTTCTCTTGTGTTCTTCTATTTTATTTTGCTTATCCAACCCCCTAAACTATTTTTATTAATTTATTTTGTAACAACTCCAGTATCTCCAATATACTATGATGTTGTTATAAAAAGGATTCGAGATACAATTACACACACCATCATTTAATGGTTAATGAACATACTCTTTCTATGGATGGTGAATTTCTGACTCACGAAACGATGATTGTCCAACACTCATATAACACCTTCAAAGGTGGCCATTAAGATGTAACTATATTTACATATGATATATAATATGTTTATGTTTTACTTAATCTTCTTTATTTTTCATTTAAGGTATACATTTATGGTTTCCATTATGGGTCAACATGATATCTTCATTTTAGGAAGTGCGGACTACCGCCCCCTCAAAGTGATTTGATTCTTTAATGCCATACATGGGACGTATAAAGGATGGGTTTAAAATTATTATATATGATGATATAATGGAATTATAATATACATTTATATCATTATTATTTTCTTTCCATTAAAGAATGAGATAGAAATTAAAGTAGCGTACATGCGTACGTACGGCTTACCGTCTCCATGAACGGTGCATTTCATTTTTTACCTCTAAATGATTATGTAATATTATAAATACATGTATATTCTGGATATATATGATATATATGATATCCAAATCATGAATATAATTTTTGAGATAATGGATATTTGACTACGTGAACAACTTGTAAATATAAGAAGTTCACTTTTGACTCCAGTACCAAATATAGACAACACGACTATTATTAACTTAAATGATTACATAATGTTAATAACAAGGTAATAAGTGATATAAAAGGAATAATCAAATCGAAAAAGGTTCTTATGGTTGTATAAATTAACTCAAGTTTATTATTCAGGACATTAAAGAATGATGGAGTCAAATCAGACCCGAGGTAAGGGATCCTATCCCTTTCTTTCTTTTAAGTACACTCTTTTATGTCATTAATTTTAAGCTCATCTTACTTATGATGGATGTTCTTTTATATTACTCTTACTTTAGTTTTTTTATGTTCATATGATTAGAGACCCTATTATCTGTTATCAATCCATTTTTGTGAGTTTTAAGTGGCGTCGTTGGGCTGCCAAGTTTTCGTAAGGGATTTTTCATCTCACTTTTATTCCCGTGAGATTTATGCTACATTTTCCACAATTTCATTTGAGTGCTGTATGTACTGCCCATTATTTTACTCATTGTGTAATATATATTCATTTATGAGTATTTACATCAATGTTGTATTTTCCTTCTTTCACAGGGTGTATGTTTTGAAAGATACCCATGTCGGTAAGGGAACCTTTCAACCTCCTCTTTTTAAAAGACTTATTTTGTTATGTATTTTAATTCACATACTATTATGTTGGGATATGTTATTATATATCCTTATTGATGTAAATTTTATGACCATGTGATTAGATACACTTTTTATCTCTCATCAACTCTTTTTCTGAATATGGAAGTGACGCCGTTAGGATATCGAATTTTTGCAAGGGAACTTCTTAACCCAATTTTGATTCTTTGGGATAAACTTGTACACCTTGAATATGTCATTATATGATTATGTGTGAATGTCCTCTGATTTTTTTACACTTAATACCCACTTATATTTTGTGTTTTCGTTTGTCGCACATAATTATGTAACTGATTTATCCTTAATCCAAGGATACTGTAGAGACCCGAAGCTTGATGTACATGGACATTACATTACTTTTGCAGAATACTTAGTACATAACAAAAACACACACATAAGGACCGTAATAGTTTAGTGTCTTTGGAAACTCAGAATATAAACTTCTAATCATGTTGAAAGATCTTCAACATCTCCCAATAATGATCTTTCCTTTTTTTTCTTACCTAAAACCTTTCTTTATATCCTGGGGAAAAGAAAACATAATAGGGGTGAGCTCAAATGCCCAGTAAGGGTAAACATAGAGAACATAAAACAGTCCATAAACATTTGAATGAAAAAACATGAACATAAAATCTAAACATCAAAATCTTGAGCAAAGACATAAATCATGGAAGTACATAAAGCATAGATCATAAAAGAACATTAATCATGATAAAATAGCTTGGAAGTAAAACGTGTAATTGTTGAAACCATTGAGCACATGATATGATTTCCATAGTAGCCAAGGCATTGCTTCCAAAACCATCTTAGTGGACAAATTCCCTTTCTGAATCGAGTTCACTCCTCGTTCTAGTCCTGTATTACTGAACCGGTTTAACTTGACGTTCTAGCCATGTCTATCTCATGAGATATAAAATCATTACCCAATGCATTGGAGGGAGATATAGGTCCCACCCATCTCATAATGAAATCATTCTTACTTGTGCCACAAAATAAACATACATCATTCATAATAACCCAATAAATAAAATGGGTTTCATAAACATCATCCCATCATCACATAATCCATATAAAAGAAATGGATATCATTTCATAATAAGGAAAGTGGAATCATGTAAATCATGGAGACATTATAATTAAAACATACACATATGAAATAATTTCATTCTAGATGGAAAATGGTTTAATAAAACACTTGAAATGATTTCTTGAGGAAAATATCATTTCTTCTTTAAAATCATTTTCTTTTAACAAAATTCCATGCAATTTTAAAAGATAAGGTTTTTGTTGAAAATAATCATGCAATATTGTAGAGGATGCTTTTGGAAAATGAGGCGTTATGAAACCGTAAAAATCTGTTCATGCCATATAAGTTAAAAATAAAATTCTCTTCGTACTTTTGTCGGAAAAGTCAAAAAGTACCTCGTAACGTAAAAAAATATTCCATACATACCATGTAGTAAAAGTAAAAAATGGTTATAATGGATATTAAACATACATGAAACCATTTTTGGAAAAGATGGGCTTCGATGATAATGATAAGACCATTAAATACTTACGAATTAATAATCTCGGATAAAAATGAGATTGATAAATTATCCCTTACCTTAGGTCCGATTTTCTTCGTAAGTGTCCGAACCTCATCTTCTTCGATACGCCTCTTTGAAACCTCCACTTAGGTCACTAAGATTGGTCTTTAAAGTAGACTAGAACCTCTATGATGTTTATAGGGAAGTAGGGAAGATAATTTGTTAGGGTTTGGCCGAGCATGAAAGCTCAAATTGATGTGAGGAGGAGAGAGAGGAGGTGCCCTTTTATAAGGGAGGAGAGGGGCACCTTTGGAATTCTCAAAAATTTTAATTTATAATAAATCTAAACCCACTTAAAAACCTCCATAAATGACTCATATTCGAATATTAGATGAGATAGGGTTGTAATATCATCAACCAATTAAATTTAGACATGTTTGGATCTTATTTTAAACCTTTTCATTTTGATTTATCCTTATCTAATCTATTTATGTTTATTTGTGGTAATAAAATTCTAAATTATAAATTACAACAAATAATTGATTATTTTTTGTGAATTCTCTATAATTGTCTACTTTATAACATTATAGACCATATAAATTTAAATCTATAATTTTTAAATTTTTTTGTGATTTTTAATTAATTTTATAATATGTTATTTTTATAAAATAACAAGAGTGTCAATTTTGACAATATTCATTTATTTGAATTTAAATAAAATATTTACATAAGATATGTTCAAACTAAAAGATTTATTAGATTCATAAAAGGACATATGTATCTAAAAAATAAGTGGAGACCATTAAATAGTTCATATAATATTTATTTTTATTATTTTTAAAACCATTTATTTGGTTTATCTCTTAATAAAATAATTACTACAACATTTTTGTATAATTATTTAATATATTTATATTTTGTATAAAAATTAAAAATAATATCCTATGATAAATATAATTATATCAAATTTTACAATAATACTTTTATTTGAATTTATCATTTTAAAAATCAAAATAGTTAAATTGTTATATTTATTAAATTATGAAGGTGGCAACTTTGGCATCATTTAAAATAAAATAATATAAGTGTCATAATTTCTTGTATAATACTCAAAATAGTCAAATATTAGACCATTGGATGATTATTGTTTAAATTTAAATGACCAATATGTTTTGGTCAGAGTTTTGTTCCTTTTGTGGTCAATATTAATTTAATAAAATCTATATTCTTGATTTTTCACTGGATAAATAATTGCTGCATCATTATTGTGTCACAATTAGTGATAATTATTTAATCCCAAAAAATTCTAAATACATTCTCATGATGTAGATAATTTTGTAAGATTTCTTTAGACTAATAATTTTCTATGTTTCAGGATGTTTATCAGTAACTTAGAATTAGTATACTTATAGTATTTAAGAGAGTGACATGTTGTCACTTTCTTTGGTTTTAATAATAATTAAATTATTTTCATGGAAAAAAGTCCATTAAATGAATCTAATCCGACAGGTGATGGTCGATTTAGTATCAATAGGACTTTTTTCCAAGTGTAAAGGGTAATTTTATAATTATTATATTTACCAAGTAATTACAACATTTCACCCTCTTAAATACTATAGGTAATCTAAATTCTACGCAGTTACTATATAATTCCCAAAAATAAATAGTAGCCTATTAACATAATTTGGACCCCAATGATTAGAAATATTGAATCCATTTTTTCAAATTCAATACATAGAAGTTGCAGAAATTAAATTAAAATTATTCCCATTGTCAAATGAAAACGGGTTTTTGTTTAAGACATTGCAAAAGATTGAATTGATTTAACCGACGAATTCAATTTAAAATCAATGCTAATGACATAAATTATATTAAATGGTAAAAATATATTCTATTTATACTTTAAAACCATTCAATATTATAATTTAACCATATAAATTATTACGATGAAAAAATTTGTTTTTCATTAAAATATATCGTGTTTTTACTATTCATCAAAATATGAAAGTTACCAGAATAATATAAAAAATTTATCCAAAGTAAATTTTTATTTCTTGATTCTAATGAAGAATTGTATTTTGTCAAATTGAACTTATAAACACGTCAAAAACTAGATTTAATGTGGGTGCACCCTCAAAAGGCGGCAAAACTGCATTTTTTTAAAAATACTTATTTTACCCGAAAATTTTATTATGTTCTTATACCATGTTCTAGAAAATGTGAAAGATGAGTGATAATGTAATAAAATTCAAAATTTAGTTAATACTATTCATAACAGCTAGTTCATAATAATATTATAATAATATATCGTTGTTTAATGAAACCCGATATTGCGTACAACACACGCTATCGAGGAAGGTCACGATTGCGTGTAATGCAAGCCAAGTCAGGGTTGCGTGTTGTGGAAGAATCCTTCTTTGTATAAAAGAATCCAACCATATTTCATTTATACATTTAATATATATATATATATATATATATATACTCAATGTTGCGTAGAATAACTATTATCAAAATTGTGTGTAACACGATCCAAGAATAGTATTGCGTATACTGCAAGCTAATACGGTGTTGCGTATAGCGCAAGGTAATCTTGGTGTAGCATACAACACAAGACATTAATGAAATTAAAAAAAAATATTTTTCATAAAATCTTGGGTTGTTACATTCTACCCCCCTTAAAATGAATTTCGCCCTTGAAATTCGACGGGGTTATAAATGGAATAGAAACCCACATCGTAAAAAGGAATACCAAAACCAATCTTTAAAAACAAAAGTATGAAACGTAACGTTTACCCAAATAAACTAATCATTGGGTTTCCACATAGGTGAAAATATGGATTTGGAAGAGAAATCTAACCATCATGTTCTGATGGAGAGTGGTAGAGAACATAGCTATGGAAAATCCTGCAATCACAAATCCATAGATTTGTGATGATCTAAGGTACCATCTAATTCATCGGATATATGGGCACTAGGAAAACATTTTTGGTTTTCAATATCATTTTCCTACATTTGAAAATTTTGAATTAGAAGAAATACTTGCTTGATTTTGGTACAATCTCACTGTTGTTGGTGCTTTGAACAATTTACACTTCATCCCATAAAGAAATAAAGTTGAATTTTTCATTTATGAAGTGTTAGCAGATCATATGATAGAATGATGAGTCATTCCATCCATTTCAAAGGTTAGAAAAAGTTATCAAATATACTTATGTCCATCTATGGTGAGGTTAATCGTATACGATTCCAAAAATTAACTTATACTTCATATATCATACCGCGTAATAAAACTAGTTTCTACTAACCAGGGACTTCCTGTAGGCAGGCGATAAAGGCCAGTCACACTTCGGTTGTGGGATCGATTCCCACAGCTTTGTCCGATGCGATGGGATGTCGCCCATCCTACAGGTTTACCTTTTTCTAAAACTATATTACTATAAACTCCCATAAATAATATCGAAACAATACTAACTTATGTCCAACATAATCCATTCTAATCTTTAGGCTTATCTAAAATACTTCAGTCCAATCTCATAGTATAAAGATAATGATTACTTTAAATTTCATCAACCAAGCATGTGAATACCATCATTTATCCCCCATATATCTTGTTGGTCACATTCCAATCATGTGAATACCTTAATCATGTATTCTCTTGAAAAATGAATACCCATTAAACCTTAGTGAAAACATAAATTCTGTCAAAAGTTAACTCTTTCCTCGTACCAAAATCCAAAAATTCTATATACTCAAACCATGATATAACCTTCTTCTTATATCAGTCATGAGCTCATGAATACTATCAAACATTTAATTTTCTCCTTATCCATTCATTAAGCACATATCATCAACTTTCCAAAAGTATCTGAATAACCATTCATGTTTACTAGTACCATTCATCATATACTCTCAAAACTTAAGTAAAGACAACATTGTAACAATCCTTAGATGTCTCTTTATTCCATAGTACTATGAGATAACATTACACTTGATAAACATGTAATCATTCCACTACATTTTTAAATCATTGACCAAGCTTCAAAAATTATTTCATCTCACATATCATTTGTAGTCTCTTCATCATCATCAACATAAATACTACCAATACGACCATACTGATTCTCTTTATGAGACTTTCACTTAGGGAATTGGTTTGCATAATGCTCGTACATTCCACATTTAAAATATTTAACCATTATTTATGTCGTAGCAATATCATTATCCTCATCCATGGTGTTATCTAAACCTTTTCCATTGCACTTACTGGCTTTGTGTCTTTTTTTTCCACACCCACAGCATCTTCCAGTTTCTTTGAAACAATCTCCCCGATGCCTCTTCCCACATGATTTAAATGAGGGAAAGTGAACTTTAATTCCTCTATGATCATCATGAAACTCCATATTTCTCTTATTATCTGAGTTGGGAAAATTTCCAAAGTTGAGATTATTGATCATATTATGAGATTGATGATTAGGCATAATAATGATGTTTGGACTTCCAAATCCTGTTTCATTTGGTTTCTCATGAATAATATCATTCCCTTGTCCGTCATATCCTCCATTAACGTGAATCTTCCTATTTCCAGCCATTTTCTTAAACCCAAAAATAATAGTGTGAGAGGTAAAAATCATGCTAGAGAAAACAACATAGTAAAGTGGGAGTACCCTGAATATCTAACATCTTAGGTTAAATTCTAATATTGTTACCATAGTTCAAGGACTATATCCTATACGTATACATATCCTTATGGACATCCCTAGACATTCCTTATAAATATCTCTAGGGATCTCAGTAATGTTTTCGCATCCTAGTTTCCAAAGGTTGACTATACCTTTCCTCTGATACCAAATGTAGAGACCTAAAGCTTGACGTACATGGACATTACATTACTTTTGCAGAATACTTAGTACATAGCAAAAACACACACATAAGGACCATAATTGTTTAGTGTCTTTAGAAACTCGGAATATAAATATATAATCATGTTGAATGATCTTCAACTCCTCCCAATAATGATCTTCCCTTTTTTTCTTACCTAAAACCTTTCTTTATATCCTGGGGAAAAGAAAACATAAAAGGGGTGAGCTCAATTGCCCAGTAAGGGTAAACATAGAGAACATAAAACAATCCATAAACATTTGAATGCAAAAACATGAACATAAAATCTAAACATCAAAATCTTGAGCAAAGACATATATCATGAAAGTACATAAATCATAGATCATAAAAGAACATTAATCATGATAAAACATCTTTGAAGTAAAACTTGTAATTGTGGAAACCATTAAGCACATGATATTATTTCCATAGTATCGAAGGCATTGCTGCCAAGACCATCTTAGTGGACAAATTCCCTTTTCTTAATTTAGTTCACTCCTCGTTCCAGTCCTGTATTACTGAACTGGTCTAACTTGCCGTTCCAGCCATGTATATCTTATGAGATATAAAATATTTACCCAATGCATTGGAGGAAGATATAGGTCCCACCCATCTCATAATGAATTGTGACAACAAATAAACATACATCATTCATAATAACCTAATAAATAAAATGGGTTTCATAAACATCATCCCATCATCACATAATTAATATAAAAGAAATGGATATAATTTCATAATAAGAAAAGTGAAATCATGTAAATCATAGAGACATTATACTTAAAACATACAGATATGAAAAAAATTCATTTTAGATGGAAAATGGTTTTGATAAAACACATGAAATAAATTCATGACGAAAATATCCTTTCTTCTTTAAAATCATTTTCTTTTCACAAAATTCCATTCAATTTTAAATGATAAGGGTTTTGTTGAAAATAATCATGCAATATTGTAGAGGAAGCTTCTTGAAAATGAGGCGTTATGAAACCGTAAAAATATATTCACGCTGTATAAGATAAAAATAACATTATCTTCATACTTTTGTCAGAAAAGTCAAAAAGTACCTCGTAACGTAAAACAAATCCATACATACCATGTAGTAAAAGTAAAAAATGGTTATAAAGGATATTAAACATACATGAAACCTTTTTTGGAAAAAACGGGCTTGGATGATAATGATAAACCCAGTAAATACTTACGAATGAACAATCTTGGATAAAAATTAGATTGATAAATTATCCCTTACATTAGGTCTGATTTGTTCGTAAGTGTCCGAACCTCCTCTTCTTTGATATGCCTCTTTGAAACCTCCTCTTAGGGCACTAAGATTGGTCTTTAAGGTAGACCAGAACCTCTAGGATGTTTCTAGGGAAGTGGAGAAGATAATTTGGCAGGGGATGGCCGAGCATGAAGGATCAAATTGGTGTGAGGAGGAGAGGGAGGAGGTGCCCTTTTATAAGGGAGGACAGGGGCACCTGTGGAATTTATAAAAATATTAATTTATAATAAATCTAAACCCACGTAAAAACCTAATAAAATGACTCATATTCGAATATTATATGAGATAGGGTTGTAATATCATAATCCAATCAAATTTAGACTTGTTTTTATCTTAGTTTAAACCTTATCATTTTGATTTATCCTTATTTAATCTATTTAAGATTATTTGTGGTAATAAAATTATAAATTTTAAATTACAACAAATAATTACATATTTTTTTGAATTCTCTATAATTGTCTACTTTATAACATTATAGACCATATAAATTTAAATTTATAATTTTTAAATTTTTTTCTAATTTTTAAACAATTTTATAATATGTTATTTTTATAAAATAACAATAGTGTCAATTTTGACACTATTCATTTATTTTAATTTAAATAAAATATATACAGAAGATATGTTCAGAATACAAGCTTTAATAGATTCATAAAAGGCCATATGTATCTAGAAAATTAGTGGAGAACATTAAATAGTTCATATAATATTTATTTTATTATTTTTAGAACCATTTATTTGGTTTATCTCTTATTAAAATAATTACTACAACATTTATGTATAATTATTTAATATACTTATATGTTGTATAAAAATTAAAACTAAAATCCTATTATGAAGATAATTCTATCAACTTTCACAATAATACTTTTACTCGAATTTATCATCTAAAAAATCAAAATAGTTAAATTGTTATATTTAATAAATTATGAAGGTGACAACTTTTGGCATCATTTAAAATAAAAAAATATAACTGTCATAATTGCTTGTAAAAGACTCCAAATGGTCAAAAATTCGACCATTGGATGGTTATAATTTAAATTTACATGACCAATAAGTTTTTTTCAGTTTTTGTGCCTTTTAAGGTCACAATTAGTTTAATAAAAACTATATTCTTGATTTTTCAAGAGATAAATAATTTCTCCATCACAATTGTGTCACAATTAGTGATAATTATTTAATCCCAAAAAAATTCTAAATAAATTCTCATGATATAGATAATTTTTTAGCTTTCTGTAGACTAAAAATTTTCAATGTTTCATGAAGTTTATCACTAACTTAAAATTATTATACTTATAGTATTTAAGAGAGTGACATGTTGTCACTTTCTTTGGTTTTAGTAATAATTAAATTATTTTCATGAAAAAATGTCTATTAAATGAATCTAATCCGACCGTTAGGTGATATTGGTCGACTTTTAGTCATCCAATAGGATTTTTCCAAGTGTTAGGGTAATTTTATAATATTATATTTACCCTTAATTACTCGATTTACCTTTAACTATGGTAAATAAAATTTACCGTAGTTACTATTCATAATTCCTAAAAAAATTAGCCTATTAACATAATTTGGACCCACTTATTCCAAATATGGAATCCATTTTTTCAAATTCAATACACAGAAGTTGCAGAAATTAAATTAAAATTAATCCCTTTTATCAAATGATAATGGGTTTTTGTTTAAGGCATTGCAAAAGATTGAATTGATTTAACCTACGAATTCAATGTAAGATCAATGCTAATGACATACTTTAAATTAAATGGTAAGAATAGATTATATTTTTACTTTAAAACCATTCAATATTATAATTTAACCATATCAATTATTACGATGAAAAAAGTTGTTTTTCATTAAAATATAGCATGTTTTTACAATTCATCAAAATATGAAAGTCACCAGAAAAATATGAAAAATTTATACAGAGTAAATTTTTATTTCTTGATTCCAAAGAAGAATTTTATTTTTTCAAATTTAACTTATAAACATTTCAAAAACTAGTTTTAAAGTGGGTGCGCCATCAAAAGGTGGCAAAACTGCATTTTTTGAAAAATACTTATTTTACCCGAAAAATTTATTTTGTTCTTATACCATGTACTAGAAAATGTGTAAGATGAATAATAATGTTATAAAATTCAAAATTTAGTTAATAAAATTCATAACGACTAGTTCATAATAATATTATAATAATATATCGTTGTTTAGTGAAACCCGGTATTGCGTACAACACACGCTATTGAGGAAGGTCGTGATTGCATGTAATGAAAGCCAAGTCAGGGTTGCGTATTGTGAAATAATCCTTCGTTGTATAACAAAATCAAAACATATTTCATTTATACATTCAATATATATATATATATACTCAATGTTGCGTAGAATAACTATTATCAAAATTGTGTGTAACACGTTCCAAGAATTGAATTGCGTATACTGCAAGCTAATACAGTGTTGCATATAGCGCAAGGCAATCTTGGTGTAGCATACAACACAAGACATTAATGAAATTAAAAAGAATATTTTTCATAAAATCTTGTGGTGTTACAGATACCGTCATTGAATGGGACTTCGTCTCAATCTTCTTTTATTGAGGCATATTTTGTTTTATACACAACTTTCTATTATACGGTGTATAAACCCCTTTGACTTTTACGTTTATTCAAAAGGAATATTTTTCTATGAAGAGTTTACCAAATGAAAAAAGGGATTGTTTTTGTCATACGTATGAGACGACAACGACTTCTCCGCCGCCGTGACTGTTATTTGAGTTTCATCTTCCTCTATAAGCCATACATTCTTTTTAAAAGAAAAATAAATACCATTTTTTACTTTTCTTTTATTTTGGCATTGAAATGGTTTTCATAATGCTTTTATATCAATGTGTTGTATTGATATCTTATTATTTAAAGGTGGGAATGTTACGTTTCATTTATGCATGTTTTATATGATAAAATTATGTTATGGTTCTTGGGCATTGTTATGAAGACGGGTGGTTCCATGATAAACTAAGGGTGGGTGAGCCGGATATAGCTCTCCATTGCATTGGGTAACGCGAAGGAGTGAAATGTTAAGGTTTCTCCGAAGATATTTAGGGAATATACTGTGGGGGGTATTCCAAACGTAACCATGAGGGTTACTCCATACGTAAGAATGTTATGAATGCCTCAAGATACCTTTTATGTCTTATGATATCTATGATTTAGTCATGATTTGATGAGGTATGTTAAAGTGACTATGCTTTATGGGTAAAGTATGATTTCATTCTTATGCATATATGAACTCTTGTTTCTTTTCCATATTTTTATAACCCTTACAGAGCATTTTATGCTCATTCCAAGTATTTTTTGTAATGTTTTTCACAGGTCAAGTGAAAGGTGCATGATATAATGATAGTGTCAAGGAAGTGTCAATAAATAATCCTTGCATTACTTTCAAATATGTTTCTGTTGTTGGGATAAAAATGAATACTATCTTTTCTGTAACCACATTGTTTAAATGTGGAATGTAATGCAAGTTTTATGATCTAATTCTCTAAAACTCTAAACCAAAAAAGATCCTCAATGTGTAATCTTGTAATAACTCAAGATTAAGTAAGGTTTAAGGCTGGGGCCTTATAGTTGGTATCAGTGGTCGGTTTAGATAACTTTAGAGGTTAGGTTATTCTCTAAGCATAAGTGACATTTCCATAATGGTTAGGATTTCAGAAAGAGTCCTAGTATTATATATAGTGAATGAGTAAGTATATCTTAGTGTTTATATTTCTCATTAGTACATGATGGTTTTGTAGACATTCTCACACTGACATTTTTGGTTTTAGTAAATGGCTAGATCTAGAAGGCACCAAAGTAACAGTGCATGTGAAGGAAACTGTGACAGTTTTCTGAGTGAGCAAATGAATGATATGGGAGCTGCAATGTGAACTCTTGTGTTTATCCTCGGCCAACTATCTGGAGTTATGATTGGCCACCTAAACTTTGGTGATTTCTATAAGGCCTCATATATGTGAGATACAAATCCTTACGAAACTAAAGGTAATAATCATAAAGGTAAGTGTGTTAAAAAACCTATGTGTCAAAGACGTGGAAAGAAACACCTAGGAAATTGTTTCAAAGGGACAAAAATATGATATAGATGTGGAAATGAAGGTCATAAATCCAGAACCTTCCATGGAAAAAGGAAGCATCAAGTTGAATCGAGGAAAGGGAATGAAGTTCTTTCTGAGGGATAAATTGAATGTTTTAAATGTGGTGTGCATGGTCATTATGAAATCACATGTCCTATGAAGATGTTTCAGGAATGGGATCACCACAATCATACAAATATTCATTTACCAATACTTAATTTCATCTCGATTGAGGATGAAGAAATTGACAATGACCAATCAAAGGTATGGATTATTTCTTAACTTTTGTCTTCCAATTTCGAAATCATAGGATATGATTCATGATTTTGTTTGTAGGAAATAAGTATTTCAGAAAAAGTTGTAAAGGAATGGTTAATAGATCATGAAGAATGTTGAATGAGTAAGAAGTCAACATATAAGGGCTACAAGAGTTATGGTTAAATTCTTAAGAGTATTAAGTCTCTTTTGATGACGGGGTTACATTAGAAGACTTTTTATAGTATGTGTAAACTTTATGTTTGATATATAGAAATTTTATTCTAAGAATAGTAATTAGTTATTTTGTGGACATAGTTATAAAGAACCATTTGGGATTATATGATCCTTAATTTTGAGGTAATTGTGGGTTACTATATGTAATGATGGAAAGTGAAAGTCATGAGATAAAATTGAGGTTAAATTATGTTATGGTTATTTTTGAAGGTTTTATCTCGTTACTGGGGAATGTTTTAAGAATTATATTGTTTTGGAAAAAGGAAAACACGCAGACCGTGTGACAACCCATCGCGTCGGAAAAAGCTGCGGGAATCGAACCCACAACCAAAGTGTGACTTCTATTTATCGCCTACCACTAGACTACGTTAATTCCCTAGTTAAAATGTCTTATTCTTTTTTAGTTAGGTGATTTTATAAATTAAGAGTAAGTTCATTTTGGGTTATCGATGGAAATTATTAACCTATCATGGAGGGTATGTGATTAGGTTAATTACATTTCAATAAGAGACATTTAGAGTAACTGATGTTATTTGGAGATAAGTGTTAATTTTTACCTTGGAAGACTATGTGACTAAATCCTTCAAATATTTGGGTTTCAATATTAGTTTGGTTTACTTTGAAGTATTTTATGGACAATTTTTTTGTTGAATGGTCTTTGTTGAACTTTGGGTATTGTTTGATAAATTTTAGAGATTTAGAATATATTTGTATTTTTTTTAAAGGATTATCCTTTTTGGTTATTATCTAATCATGTACTAGCCATTTTTATTTTGGTTTTTGTTTTTTTCTAAATACATGGGAAATATATAGTTCTCTTTTGTGGATTAGGTGATTCTCTAGAAGTTGAATATAGTACTCTTAATTTGATCATGTCTTCCTTAATACTCGTCTTTTGGGTAACGTATGAGTTTGTGTAAGAAATCTAGTAAAATATGAAAGTCAACATGACTAGTAAGTATGTTTCCTTAAGATCAAAAATAAATTCCTCAATGAAAAGTAGATTAAAACAAAAATGTTGTCCATTCACTTTTCCTATTGGGGAATCGAATACCGTTTAACCCATCAAAATTTTGTGATTTTCTTGTGGTTAACATTCTCCTAAATATGTTTTCTATCACTCTCCATCAAAACATGACCTTTTTTTTAACCTCCATGTCCATGTTTTCCTACATGGAATCCTAGTATGGGTTAACTTGTGGGACCTGTGTACTTATCTTTCTTTATTTTAAAGTGATTGTTTTACCGACCCTTGTTCCGATGTAGGATTTTCAATGATGTTTCCATGCCCAATTTTAAAATTGTGAGGACACAATTCTTAAAAGGGGGGAAGGATGTAACACCCCAGGTAAATAAATAATATGAAATTTTTATATTTATCATTATTTTTGAATAAAATATTAATATTACTTTAAAGGGGACCCTATGCTCGATGGGGTACCCAATACACAACAATGAGTTTCTTGGGAATCATACGGTGCACTCTAATAATGAAATAATATTATTATAAATGGTAGTTAACGCCTAGCCGTTGTAGTGGATGGAATGAATATAAATAACTACAAAATGATTATATATGTTTGTCACATATATTTACTCTTTACAATAAATGTTAGAGGATTAAAAATGCAAAGGAATCCAATTTTAATCGTAGACATTCTAATATTCATTAAAAGGTCGATTAACTGCCTTTTGAAGGCAAACCACTTTTAAATCCACATTTGACAACTTTATGTGTTATAATTTTCAAAATATAATTCTTATTTAGAATCGGGACATAAAAAAAAATTTGTGTATACTTTTGTTATCTTTCCGATAATGTTCATTTTTTAATGAATAGTGAAAAATGTTGTATTTTAATTCAAAACCTCTTTTTAATCTAATTTATTTATATTATTATATTTTGATTTGAATTGGTTTTAAAGTGAAATTAGAATATATTTTTACCATTTAATAAAATAGTGGTCATTTTAATTAATTTTACTTCGAAATTTGACTTAAACTAGAGTCAATCTTTTGATATAAATTGTTTCATAAAAACACGATATTTGTTCTAACAGCGGGAATTAATTATTAAATTAATTAATATAACTTATATGTTATTAATTTTGTAAAATAAACATAATTTTTGAGTTCAGATTATCAAATATATCTTTTGGTGAATTTTTGGTAATTTTCTAAAAAACATTAATTTTTTATGAATAGTGAAACCACTAAGTGGTACTTATAAAAACTGATTTTCCGTTTAAATGAAAATTTTCCACCTTTGTGTTTTAAATTTCCAAAATACGACATACATTGTTGTAATTAAGAAGTAAAATGTGGTTCAATGGGATTAAAATAATTTTTTGGTGAATAGTAACTTAATATGTTTTTAATCGCGATTAGAGGTAATTAGTGTAGTTTAAGGTCAAAATAATGTTTTAATAATATGAGATGAGCATGGAACATGTCCTACCCTAATTGGATGTGTCATGGCCGACCATGAAAACTCATGGGTCAACTAGGGGACCACATGGAGCCACATTGGTTGGGAAATGACATAAATAACTTTTTATTTAATGTTAAAGTAAAAATGAAACAAACATGAGTTTTTTTTACTATAACAATTTTTAAATGGGGCAATAAAAGTCATATTTTTAACTATAAATATTTATTAGAAATATAAAATGATTTCATAAATCATTATATTTTTGTTATAATTTTTAGACATTAAATATATTAAATTATTTATGACATCAGGATGATGCAACGATTACCTCATTAATAAAGGATTTAAATAAAATGAAAAGATAATGTAAACTCTATGACCTAAACTTGTCTAAAACCTATTGTATGGGTATATTTAGAACCCTTATCACCTTATCCCGGAAAAAAATCAATGTGGGACCTTTCAAATTCTATATTAATTTGAAAATAAAGTAACCTTTATCACTTTCCAAGAGTGCCCCTCCTCTCCCCTTATAAAAGGCCCCCACCTCTACCTCATTACCCACACCTCCCAAGCCTTTGGATCAGCCAAACCGTGCCCATTTTGCCTCTCCACATCCCTCTCTTACTCTTAGAAGCCTCACTTTGGGCAGAAGTCTTCCCAAGGAAGCATTTGAGCTCAAATAAAAAAGAGTTACCCAATTTAAAGGTAGTGTCTTCTCTTGGGTTCTATTGTTTTATTTTGCTTCTCCAACCCCATAAACACTTTTTATTCATTTATTTTCTAAAAACTCTAGTATCTTCAATATACTAGGATGTTGTTATAAAAAGTATTCGAGCTTCACTTGCACACACCTTCATCTAATGGTTAAAGAACATACTGTTTCTGTGGATGGTGAATTTCTGCTTCACGAAATGATGATTGTTCAACACTCATATAACACCTTCAAAGGTAGACTTTAAGATGTCACTATATTTACATATGACATATAATATGTTTATTTCTTTACTTATATTATTTATTTATCATTTAAGGCATACCATTATGGTTTCCATTATGGTTAAACACGATATCTTCAATTTAGGAAGTCCAGACTACCTCCCCCTCAAAGTGATTTGATTCGTTAATGCCATACATGGGACGTATAAAGGATGGGTTTAAAATTTTTATATATGATGTTATACTGGAATTATTATATAACTTTATATCATTATTATTTTCTTTCCATTAAATTATGAGATAAAAATAAAAGTAGCCTTCATGCGTACGTACGGCTTATCTTCTCCATGAACGGTGCATTTCATTTCATACCTCTAAATGATTATGTAATTTTATAAATACATTTATATACTGGATATATATGATATATATGATACCCAAATAATGAATATAATTCTTGAGATAATTGATATTTGACTATGTGAACAACATGAAAATATAAGAAGTTCACTTTTGACTCAAGTACCAAATATCGACAAAATGACTGTTATTAACTTAAATGATTACATAATGTTCATAACATGGTAATAAGTGATATAAAAGGAATAATGAACTTGAAAAAGTTTTTTGAGCAAGTATAAATTAACTAAAGATTATTATTTAGTACATTAAAGAACGATCGAGTCAAGTCGGGCCCGAGGTAAGGGATCCTACCCCTCTCTTTCATTTAAGTACACTCTCTTATGTCATTCATTTTACGCTCATCTTACTTATGATGGATGTTCTTTTATATTAATATTAATTTAGTTTTTTATGTTCATATGATTAGAGACATTATTATCTATCATCAATCCATTTTTGTGAGTTTTAAGTGGCGTCATTAGGCTGCCAAGTTTTCGTAAGGGATTTTTCATCTCACTTTTATTCCCGTCAGATTTATGCTACATTTGACACAATTTCATTTGAGTGGTGTATGTACTGCACATTATTTTACTCATTGTGTAATATACTTTCATTTATGAGTATTTACATCAATGTTGTATTGTCCTTCTTTCACGGGGTGTATGTTTCGAAAGATACCCATATCGGTAAGGGAACCCTTCACCCTCATCTTTTTAAAAGACTTATTTTGACTGTCTTTTAATTCACATACTATTATGTTGGGATACGTTCTTATATATCCTTATTGGTGTAAATTTTATGACCAATTGATGAGATACCATTTTTATCTCTCATCAACTCATTTCCTGAATTTGGAACTGACGCCGTTAGGCTGTAGAATTTTTTCAAGAGAACTTCTTAACCCAATTTTTATTCTTTGGGATAAACTTATACACCTTGAATATGTCATTCTATGATTATGTGTGAATGTCCTATGATTGTTTTACACTTAATACCAACTTATATTTAATTTATTTGTTTGTCACACATAATTATGTAACTGATTTATTCTTAATCCCAGGATACCGTCTTTGTATGGGACTTCGTCTCAATCTCCTTTCATTGAGGCATTTTTTGTTTTATACACAACTTTATTTTATACTGTGTATAAACCCCTTTGACGTTTATGTTTATTCAAAAGGAATATTTTTTCTATGAAGAGTTTACCAAACAACAAAAGGGAATGTTTTTGTCATACGTTTGAGACAACAATGACTTTTCCACCGCCGTGACCATTATTTGGGTTTCGTCTTTCTCTATAAGCCATACATTATTTTTAAAAGAAAAATAAATACCATGTTTTACTTTTAATTTATTTTGGTATTGGAAAGGGTTTTCATAATGTTTTTATATTAATGTGTTGTATTGATATCTTGTTATTGAAAGGTGGAAATGTTCTGTTTCTTTTATGCATGTTTTATGTGATAAGATTATGTTATGGTTCTTGGGAATTGTTATGAAGACAGGTGGTTCCGTGATAAACTAAGGGCGAGTGAGCCCGATATAGCTCTCCAATGCATTGGGTAACGTGAAGGAGTGAAATGTTAAGGTTTCTCAGAAGAGATTTAGGGAATATATTGTGGTGGGTATTCCAAACATAACCAAGAGGGTTACTCCCTACGTAAGAATGTTATGAATTCCACAAGTTACCTTTTATGTCTTATGATTTCTATGCTTTATTCATGATTTGATGTGGTATGTTAATGTGCCTATGTTTTATGGGTAAATTATGATTTCATTCTTATGTATATATGAACTCATGTTTCTTTTCCATATTTTTATAACCCTTACCGAGCTTTTTATGCTCATACCAAGTTTATTTTGAAATGTTTTTCACAGGTCATGGGAAAGGTACATGATATGATGATAGTGTCAAGGAAGTGTCAAGATAAAATCCAAGCATTATTTTTAAATATGTTTCCGTTGTTGGGAAAAAATGAATACTATCTTTTATGTAACCACTTTGTTTAAATGTGGAATGTAATGCAAATTTTATGATATATTTCTCTAAAACTCTAAACCTGAAAAGATCCTCAATGTGTAATCTTATAATAACTCAAGATTAAGTAAGGTTTATGGCTAGGGCCTTATAACTAGGAAGCTTTTTATTTATGGAGAGGATAATGTAACACCGTAACATTACATTGTACGTTATCTATTTAAAGTAATTCAAGATCTTGTGTTATACACAACACCAAGTTCGAGTTCACCATGACTTACAAAAATAGCCATTAAAAAAGTTGTTATAAATTATATTAACTGCATTTTTAATTTCATATACCTCATAAAATTTTATAATTAATATTATGTGTTTTATAAATATAATATAATAAAAAATTCATTTTTTATGATAAAACAAGTATATTTCAAAAAATGATATTTTACCACCTTTTAATGGATAACACCTTTTAAATATAATATTTGAAAACTTTATATATTTAATTTGAAAAAATACACATCTTCTTTAGAGTGGTGAAATAAAAAATTAGTTTGGATAATTTTTTTTTTATTTTTTTGAAAACAACAATATTTTGTTGAAGAGGGAAAAATAATAAATTATAAATGAAAACAAAATTTTTAATCAAAATATTTTATAGTGTCTAATTATACATTTGAATGGTATTAAAGTATAATTAGATTATATTTTTATCATTTATTCCAATTTTTTTAATTGAATTAAAATTTACCTATAAATTGGACATAAACACATATCAATCTTTTTATAGTTATTACTCCTCAAAACAACTCTATTTGGTTTTGACAACGAGATTTAATTTTAAATTAATTAATTTAACTTGTTTGTTTTGAGTTTGGTAAAATCGGAATTATTTTTAAAATAGGAATATCCAATTTATCATAGGATAAATATTAATTATTTTTCTAAAAAAAACTTTCAATTTAGGATGAATATTGAAAAACACAGTGTAATTGTTTAAAACTGACTTTTTATTTTAATAATTATTTTTTAATAAAATTAATATTAATTTTAAAATACATACATTATACTTATATTAGTCAAATTTAATTCATTTAATTCATTTAATAATAATATTAGACATATAGAATGTTATTTAACCTTTTAACATCTTTTAACTACCTTCTAGGAACATTTTCAAATTTGCAAAGAAAGTAATTTAACCACTTTTGTGAAATAAATTTCAAAAATATGACGGTGACGGTTGTCATCATTATGTAATATCTATTAAAATTGTATGAAAAAAATTAAAGGTAAAAATGATATCATTGTTATCCTAATACAGGTCCCAATTCAATTAAATAAGTGTATTTCGACAAAAAACTATCCTTATGAATAAAATAAGTTCTATTTTGATCAACATGGATAAGATTATGAAATTTATTATTATTTAATTTAAATTAGAGTTGAAATTGTAAATGTCGACGTCTAATAAAAAAAGCATTTTCAATATAGGGTAAAACAAAAAATAAATTTGACTATAAATCTTAATTATAGAGATTAAATTATTTTCTATATCATTGTATTTTATTTACGACATTTAAAGGTTAAATAATTAATTTTATCTGTGACATAATGATGATGCAGTAATTACATTATCAATGAAATATTAAAATAATTTATATTAATAATATCAAAATAATTGTAAATTGAGACTTTTGATTCCATCCATGAATTTTGTTGGTTAATATAACATGTTAGGGTTGATTAAGTAATAATTTTTCTAAGTGAAGAAGTTGTCATTACTTTCACAAAATCCAAATTCTGAATTTTGTCAATATTGACATAAATGAGTTTTAAAAATAAATACTATATAATTAAATGATATAATAATCATAAAAATTAAAGGCCTAGAAAAATGAATTATATTATGATATAAACGTCATTAATGTACCACTAGGTATTTTATTGGAATTTTATTTAAAGCTTATTAACCATGTAATATAAAAGTACAAGGAGACATGGTAAATGTCAAAATATTTAACTAAGTGTTAAATCTAAAATTTAAGGTAAATATGGTGACCAAAAAATTTCTAAAACCTAATGGTTGAGAAGATTTTATCATATATTTATCTTATCCTTGATATAAATCCATTTTGAGCCATTATAAACTATGATTATATAATAAAATAATATTTCATGCTTTTCCTAATTTGACCATTCCATCTCTTATATAAGGGAACATCCCCTTATCTAAAAATCTCATTCCAAATCCATTTGGCTCAGCCCAACCCTACTATAATATAATCTCAGTTACACAATAATAATGTTATATTACTTAATTTGATCATAAATCGAACCTATGGAGCCCTTTTTATAAAATAATATGAAAGCACCTGAAGAAGTGGTAATTATTTCATCACATCATTCAATGATATTTTCTTATTCCACATCCTCTTTCATTGTTGTTTCAATAACAAAATAATAACTCCACTAACTCCTAAATATTTTGATAATATTTTAAATATGGTTATACCATATTCATTAACCTATCTGTCATATGAAAAAAAAATTTACCATACGTGTGTACGTACTGCTTACTTTCTCCAAGTCGTAGTGTAATTTGTCTTTCAACACTTCTTTATTTCGATGGATATAATAATGAGTACAATTGATGAAAATAATAATAATAAAATCGTAATGATTCTATATTGATAGCCTTCCATCCAATTAAACATTATTTCACCATCAATAAATTATATTGACGGTCTTGCATACGTATGGATTACCATCTCAACGACACGATGAGATTTATTTCCACATTATTCATCCAATGATGATTATAAATATATATATTATTAATAAATATTTAATATAGTAAATAATAATTATACTTGATATATATATGTTTGTATTTTCATATATCTTATACAGTTAGTTTCTCTCAATATGATATGAAAAAAGGATCATCATTTTCGCATATGCACAACCTACCGGCTCCATAAATGCAGTTTTCCATTTCATATGCCTATCTATTGTACATATTTATATTCAAAATTTTAATGATATATAGATCATGCATTAAATTTTGGATGTATTTAAAAAATTATCAAATTGATACTATCATGAATAACAAGTTAAAACACATACGATAAATAAAGTGATTATTACCCAAAATGATAAATTATCATTGAAATTATTATTAAATGGGTAGTATAAATTAAAAAATGAATCATGTATGATATCATAAATATAAATATGGTTCTTATATAATTTAATAACATACTATGGTCATTATATAGGTTGTCAAACGTAACCTTGACTAATGGAAAATTCAAGGTAAGGGTTAATTCCTAATCAAATTATCATCCGAGATTGATTATGATTATGTATTTTCAAGGGATTTATTTATTATCTATGCCCAAGTTTCATAAAAGACTTCTCAAAATGAATATTTTAATGGACACATTAACTAAAAAATAATTTTTAATGTTTTAAATATTTATTCTTCTAAATCGTAATCATTAATGTACATGTTTTAAAAATGATTTTATGTATATATTAATATATTCAAAAATGTTTTATAATTTTAATTCCATTTAATGGTTTCAATGTGGTTTGGAACACTTTTATTCAAAAGTATATTTTAAATATATTCCTTTATAAATTGTGAGACTTTTAAATAATTTAATGAAATGTGATATTTATGTCAAATTGTATTACTGATCATTTTCACCTAAATCAACATCTTTTATAGGATATTATTCATGATTGAGTTTGATTAATTACATTACAATCTTTCATATTTTATTGAAAGTGTTATGATATTGTTAGATGTAGATGTGCTATTTATATACAATTCATAATTGAAAAAGTATTGACATTTTGTATTCTAGTTTTAATATTTATTCTCATGTTAAAATACAAAATTTTAAAATGAGGAATGCATTGGACTGAGTAATTGATAGGTGGGGCCGGATATAGCCTCTTGATGCATAGGTAGGTCTCAGGAGACAAATTAGTGTCCTTGAACAAGGCCTTGAATAAAATTTTATTTGTAGTCTTGGAACGATGCCTTGAATATGTTGTAGTGATTCCTGTCATTAGACATTAAATTATTTTGAAATTATTTATTACATATGATTATTCAACTATTATAATATCCATGTGCATTTTTATATAGTAATGTTTGATTTATTTTTCAAATGTTGTGTCCATGATTATATTTAAAATGGTTTTTGTTTTTATTACACATTTTATATAAATGTTTATAGCTTCCACTAAATTATTTACCCTTACTGACCTTCTGAACTCACGATGATTTTATGTTTTATTTTCCCAGGATTCCAAGATGTGTATCATGATTGATATAAAGGGTTAATCCATAGTAATATTAGATTTATAAAATGATAATTTATGTTGTGTTTTATGTTTGAATTTGTAATATAACATCAGTGTATGTATTAAATTTTCCATGATTTTATACTAATCGGTCATTCAGGACATGATTCCTTGTAATCATGGAAATTTACTTAAATAATGAATTGACTCCAAGCTTCTAGGCTTGGGGTATTACCGTTGCTATCAGAGGATGATTAGAAACAACCTTGTAAACTATATTTAGAAAAACTATGATTAGAGATCATTAACATAATATTAATATTCAAAAATAGTATAGAATAACTTTCAAGAATTTTGGTAATGTGGAGATTTTTTGAATTTTCCAAGAAATACATCCATGTCTGGATATGAGCTGGTAGAGGTCGATCTAGAACAGATTTATCTAGCAGTAAATCCCGAAAACAACACATAGAGCATGACTCGAACAGGAACTATTACCAAAAAATGGGCCTTGTTGTAATCTTTGTTAAGACACTCATAAATGATATGCTTAGGATAATTCACATTTTCTTTAGAATCCATTATTAAGAATTTGTGATTAAATACATCAATAAAAGAAACCATTTTTTTGATATTGTGACTAGATGTGTGAAAAGCATCAATTAATTTTGATAATTTAAATATTTTTTGGATTATACGTTACGATATTATGTATCCTATTTTATGTAGACAATTAAAAATGGCCCACAGTTGAAGAAATGAGAACTCAAGAAATACAAAGGTCTTAATGAGTTAGAAATATCATATAATTCATGGTATGAAGAAAATATTTCAAATAGAAATAGCCTCTCATGTATTTTGATAATATGAGGAAATAATATCATATGTTAATAACATATGTAAATAATTATTTGAGTCCTATAGCTTTGAATGGAATCCATATAAGAAGAAGATGGTAGAGAAAAATATGGATAAAGGGAAGAAGGATTTTCTCACATGTCATAATTCAGGAAATTGTTACAATAGGAAGTGATTGAAAGGTATTAGTGTTTGTTATAAGTATGAAATAAGGAAACAATATACATGATTATAAGGGTAAGATAAATGTTTATATTTTACAATTCTTCATCTTTAAGTACTTGTGACACTATGTGATTCAATGTTCCAATCATCAGAGTATACACTAAATTCTCCAATTGGATAATAATCAAGTTATAATACTACTGTAGATGGAGTGGAATGAGTAGTTTTCTTTTGGTGTTATTAATGAATTGTGTAATTTGATTATTTTATTAATGATGTAAAACTTATAACAATTATAGTGTATATAAGTTTTGTTCTACAAGACTACATCTTTATAGATTTGATCTTGTGTTGAACCTTGAAAAGAGACTAAATAGTTGCATAAATGTTTTAGAAAATATTTGGTTGATATAATGATGAACCATAAAAAATTCATGTGGTTGAGGAATTGATTATTTAAAATGAGATAATTGGGTTGGATAATGTATATTAGATATTATTGAATACATATGAATTAATTAATGGATTATTTATTCCATCATTGTTGGAGATTAGAATATTTTTTGGGATTTAAGGAGTATTTCTAGTATTCTATTTTTTACTGAAGAAATAAGGAAGAAAATGCCTCTTAAAATATGGTTTTATGGAAAGTCCATTTATCAACATTTATTACGAGAATACACGATGATGGAATTCACATGTATGTTAGGTGACCTTTCTTATTAATTTTGGACTATAATTTTATAAAGATGTATTTTGGATAAGTGTATAGTTAGGAATGGATTATTTACAAATTTGGATACTATTATTTATGGGTAATACACATATTATTATTATTTTGGAATTGTTATAAAAAGGACAACTCGAAGGTCGATCGACAACATGTTGTGACCGACAAGGTCGCAAGACTAGAACCTGCAACCGATGAGCGGCAAGGGTGACCACCTACCACATTCCTACATGATGTGATGTTTTGTATAATTTTTTTTATAATGGTATGAATGATTAATTATAAATTAATTTTTAAAACACTATATGATTAATTTTAATAAAAGAGTTTTCTATTATTTTATCTTTTGGAATGAATGATGTGTTTGTGGTAGAAATCAGTTGAAGGGTAGAATTATACCTGTCAAGTATTATTTGTGTATCATTATATGAAGAAATTAATTCATAAAAAATAGTGAAATGATCTCAAAACAAAACATGTGTTATCCTAATACCTTATATTTTGTTGAACCAATGATATTTTAACTCATTGTATATTTATGGATTTGAAGACCCTAATTTTCCATTTATTGTTTATTTGATTGTGATTTATGACCTTAATAACTTCCTATAAATATTTACATTTTCCCCCAATTCTGTATTTATAATTCCCTAAATTTTTATTCTATTCAAAAACCATATTTTGGTGGTGACATTATCATTTCCTTTTCCTAATTATTAGGTTGAAATATAATTACTCCTATTTCTGATGTGGGTTTTCTACAATGGTATTTCCAATTTTAATGCTTTTATTTTTGAAGAAAAATTTAAATTTGCAATGATGAAATTTTTACAAGGAGTGGAAAATTTAACAAACCATTATTTAACAGTACATTATCTCTTTAATGTAATTCAATAGCATGCGCTACTTGGAAAACCGAGTTCGAGCGCACCACGACTTACTAAACTTGCTGTAAAAAAAAGTTATGAATATTTTTAACTGAATCTTGACTTTTCTATACTACATATATGTTTATAATTCATATTATTCATTTTTTAGACATTACATAAAAACAAAATCAAATTTTTTGATAAAATATGTATTTTAAAAAAAAATACATTTTTACATACTTTTATTGGAGAACCCATTTTAAATCAAATATTTGGCACTTTTATATATTAAATTTGATAAAAAAAACTTCTTCTTTAGTAGAGGCACATAAAAATCAGTTTTTATTATTTTTTGGTTTTATTATGATAATATTAATATTTCAATTAATACTGAAAATACTACTTTTTACCTAAAAACATATTTCATAATAAAAATAATTTCTAGTGTGAAATTATAAATTTTAGTTGTTTTTAATTATAATTAGATTATATTTTTATCATATAATAAATTTTTGGTTATTTTATGTAATTTCACATTTAAATAAGTCAAAAACACATATCAATCCTTTGATAGTTTTTATTTCTCAAAACCCCTCTTTTTTATTTTTAGAATAAAAATTATTTTCAAATTAATTTTTTTAAATTCTAATGATATAATTTGATATAATAGACATCATATTTGAATTTGAAATATAATAAATATCCAAGGATAAAATTTGATATTTTTCTAAAAAAATTCAGCTTTTATTGAATAGTGAAAACCACTACGTTATTAATTAAAACCGACAGTATTTTTAAATAATTTCTTTATTAATGTTTATTTTCAAGTCAGAATATATAAATAATAATTATATTATTCCAATTTTATTTATTGGAGTAATTTTACAATAATATCAGACCTATAAAATTCTATTGATTTTTAACATCTTTTACTTAGATTTTAAGAACATTTGCAAATTTACATAAAATGTAATTTTATGAATTCTACGAATAGAATCTCAAAAATCCGAGAGACACGCCTAAAATTAGTATGTAAAATATATTTAAATATTATTAAAATGATTTTTTGTTAATAGTAACTGCTGAATTTTATTTACCATGGTTAAAATTAGATATGACAATTAAAGTTAAAAATGATATTAACATTACCCAATAACATGTCATAATGTTATTGGATAAGTGTATTTTGACCGAAGTAATACTTATGAATAAATATGATACTTCTAGATCCACTTGTATTAGATTAGGACATTTATTGTTATTTTATTTAAACAAGAGTTAAAAGTTTAAAATTTAATGTTTAAGAACGAAGCCATCTTTAATATCATGTTATAAATAAGATAAATTTGACTATAAATATAAATTTGAAAAAAAGAAATATTTCATATATCATGGTATTTTATTTATAATTTTTATAGTTTATATGATTGAATTTATTTAATAAACAATTATGTTTTAGTAATTAAATTATCCATGAATGATTAAAATATCTATTATAATAAATATCAAAATAAATGAAAATTGAGACATTTGATGACCTCCAGAAATTTTATACAATAATATGACATGTTCGGGTTGATTAAGTAAATTTTTTTTGAAGGGATAATGTATTTATGACTTTCACAAATACCAAATACTAAATATTGTCAAAATTGACATAAATGAGTTTTTAGAACATATAATATATTATAAAATGATATAATAATCATAAAAATATAAGGTACTGAAAGTGGAATTATATAATGATATATATGTCATTTATTAGCCAATTGGGTTTCTCTTTAAATTTTATTATACATTTATTAGCCACGTAATATAAAAATACATGGAGGCATGATAAATGTCAACCTATTTAAGTAAGAGTTAAATCCATTAATTAAGGTTAATATGGTAACTTAGAAAAGTCTAAAACGTATTTTAGGATGTGATTTTTACCCATAACAACATTATCCTCAATATGAATCCATTTGTACCATTATAAATTGAATGTGAATTTTAATAAAATAATATTTATAGCATTTCTGAAAGTGACCCTCACCCCTCTTATAAAATGAAACATACCCTTCTCCAAAAATAACACCTCCAAAGCCATTTGGATCGGCCAAACCCTACTAAAATATCATTCTAACTACCCTAAAATAATCCTAGAGGCATTAATTTGACCAAAAAGCCAACCAATGGAGCATTTTTTATCAAATCAAAAGGAAGCACCGGAAGAAGGGTAATTATATCATCACCTCTTTCAATTTTCTTTTCTTCTTCCACATCCCCATTATTTGTTGTTTTAAAAAAAATATCTAGTACCTTCTACATACTGTGATGTTATTATAAATATGTTAATGCCATATTCATCATTCTTTCCATTCTATTAATGGCAGATTCACAATATGTGGGTACGTACGACATACCGTCTCCACGTCGGGGTGTAATTTGTAATTCAACAGATAATTTTTCGGATGTGTATAATAATGAGTATAATTGATGTTAATAATAAATACAACATGTTAATGCTTATTTTTATATAATATAAAATCCAATTAAAAATTATTTCACCATCAATATAATGATATTGTGACTCGTGTGTACGTATTTCTTACCGTCTACACAACAAGATGAGATTCATTTCCACATTCACCATTCAACAATGATAATGAAAATATATATTATTAATAATTATTTAATATATTACATAATAATTATACTATATATATATATATATATTTCCATATATATTATTCACATTATTCCGTTAAATATGATATAAAAACTGAAACAACATTTAAACGTACGTACAACCTCCCATCTGCATAAACGTTTTCTTCCATTTCGTATGACTATATATTATAAATATTTTTATTCTAAATATATATTATATATATATATAAATTATCAATTTTAATATTATATAGGTTTTTAAATCATGTTCTTAGTGACATGATCAAGAATAACATGGTAAAACACGTAAAATAATAAAAATTATTATTACCTAAAATGTTAATTTACCAAATAAATTATTATTAAATTGGTATTATAAATTCAAAAATGAATAATTTCTAATATCATAAATATTAATACGGTTCAGTTATAAATTAATAACAGACTATGGTCATTATACATGAGGTTAAACGTACCCTGGACTAATGTAAAGTACTAGGTATGGGTTAATTCATCAATCTCAATATTATCCGAGATTGTTTGTGTGTAAGTACTTTCTAGGAAATATTTATTATCTATATTCTTTATTTATAATAGACTTTCCAGAATGATTGTTTTATGTTACACATTATCAAAACATTATTTTAAATGTTTTAAATATTTATTCATTTAAATATTTCTCATTAATGTCCACTTTTTCAAAATGGTTGTAACAATTTATTTTTATATAAATGAATCTTTTAAAATTTTAATTACTTTAAAAATAATCAATGTTGATTGGGGAATTTTGATTCATAAAAACCTTTTAATTTTCTTCCTTTATAAATTGGGCGTCTTTTAAATGATTTCATGAAAACAAGGTATTTCACTCACAGAGTTTTACTGATCATTTTCAACTATATCTACATCATTTACAAAATATTATTCATAAATTAGGCTGATTGTTTATAATACAATCATTCATAATTTATTGATTTCATTAAGAAATGATTTATTTTGTGTGTAATATTTTTATATCATTCCTGGTTTATGGTTAATATATTGACATTTTTTAAGCTAGTTTTAATTCAAATTTTAATGTTATGTTTCTGTATTTTTATATGAGGCAGGTAGATGACATATTATGTGGAAGGTGGGTCCCACTATAGTGCATTGATTCATCGATAGGTCTCATTAGACAAATTTTTATCTTTTAACAAGGCCTTGACAATAGTTTTATTTGTATTCTGGGCATGAGGCCTCGACTATATGGTAATGATTCCCAACATTCGAAATTCCCTCATTATGAAATTTGTTATTACATGTGATTATAAGACTAGTAAAATATCCATGTGCATGTTTATATGTGAATTTTTTATTTATTTTTTAAATATTTTGTTCAATATTATGTTGAAAAAGGTTGTTTTTTTATTACACATTTTCCTTAAAAATTTATACCTTTCATGAAATTATTGACTCATACTGAGAATCTAAGCACACCATTTTCTTATGTTTTATTTCCCATTTTCCCAAGAAGTGTATTATGATTGATATGTAGTTTAACAATGTAGAATAATGGATTTATTAAAAGATTATTTATGTTGTGTTTTATGATTGAATTTGTAATCTAACATCCATGCATATAATCCATTTTCCAAGGATGCTAAACTAATTGGACCTTTGCGGCCTAATTCCCAATAATAATGGCAATGTATTAAAATAATTAACGGACTTTGGGCATTAGGGGTAAGTGCTTACATTATTTAAATGGGATATTCTCATTCTTTGGGATGATTTTTAAATCATTGTTAATTTCTAATGGGATGATTAATCCAATTTAATCTATTAATTGATAATGTGACCAACTAAAAGAAATCTTATTACCTTTATAATGAAAATGATATCTCTATTTTTTATTTATTGGAGTATCTGTTGAGATAGATATTGGAAAACATCTATAATAAAAAGAAATAGTTGAAATTTTTTTATGTAATGAAAATAAAAGATTTTAGGATATATTTCATTTTTCACATTCCTAATGCTAATAAATTACTTCAATTAGAAATACAATAAAATTATGTTCAATAATGTAGAATTTATTACAACATACCTTATCATAAAATAATAATGCTACATCTTAAATGGATATTAATTTCATGTTAATATTACCACTTCCATCAAATGTTATCATTATTTGGTAACATAATTATCTTAAATTATAGTTCATCATTCGTTATTATTTTTATATTTTTTAAGATGACTTTTAACTATAAAATTTTATATTCGATTTCTATAAATAAAATGTCAAAATTTAAATATCTATTTTCGTTTAAAATAATTCATTTTAATCAATAACTCATTGTACTAATTTTGTTAAAATTAAAAACTATTTTTCTCATACACATGATAAAATTTAAATGAAGATATTTTTATATGGTTTTGTACAATGCATCCTACATGATTTAATTATTTATATTAATTAATTAATATTTTTGATAAAATAGTGGATATTTATCAATGAGATTAATCAACCATGTGGAATTTATTTTTATATTGGATCATCGGATGAGACTACCTTATATTATAAAAATTATGAATAAGAAATCATTAAAAAATATTAATAAGATCATTTATATAAGAAATATTATAAAATATTGGACTGTCCTTACAAAAAATGAATCTTTTCTTATAGTAGGAAAAAATTATCTCTATGTGTCTTCATAAATGTAATGATATATATGACAAATATTTTCATGATTCTGATGACCAAAATAAAATCAGATGCGAGGGTTGATTTAAATACATCCATCTCTAAGAAGCCAACAATAAACATTTCCTCCTGACTCCTCCTATGTCAGAAATAACAAATTTCATCAGATAAATACGATGTAAAACAATATTATACTAGAAACATTTAATGATTAGTCAAACAATAGAAAGATGTCTTACTAACAATCATCTCCACACAACTAAGATATTATCTCTTTTTCCACACTTCACAAATAATTATACAAAATCCATACTTTTCTTTTATCTTGATTTGATACAAAAAACATAAAATCATTTCCATTTGGACCTCTAAGAATATTATTATCTTCAAATTCATAGAGTATACTATGGTGCTAGATATGTGAAAGTGATAATTTTTGTAAATTTTTGTAGCCATGTTTACATACTCTTTAACTATTCTTTGTCATTATAGGAGTACATGAGGATGATTTGGGAACATCCATAGTAGCATGTTAATGTTCATTAATATAGTTAGGATCATAAATCTCTACTCTAGAATCCTATGGTCGATCAAATGATTGATCATTCAATTTCCTGAAAAAACATTAATTCACTAATATTCAAATACAAATATTACAATTCTAATGTAAAGAAATGTATATCTGATGTAAGATACATTATAGTAATCATGGATAATATGCAAATAAGGTTAAACAATGTCAAATATGGTCAACATTGTAAACATGGTAGTGTAGTAGTAATTCAACAAAATTAAAAAAAATATAAGTTACATAGAGGTAAAATGTGTTATACTATTGTAATCTATGGTAAAAATGGTAATTATGGTAAACATGGTAAACATGTTAAGCATGGAAACCATGGAAATTTAATTTTTATTCAAAAAAATAAATTGATATATATGTTACATAATGGTAAAAAAGATAAAATAAATTAAACAAAATTAATTCGATCAAAAATATCTAATTATTTTTTTAATACACATTTTAATAAATAACAAAAATTATAATATCAGACATTTTCTGAAAATAATAAATGTAAACAAGAAGTAAACATATGTGACATTTAATATTATGATTGTAAAAAGGTATTGGTTTCCAAAATTCCTTCATTATGACTATTCTTTATGGACAAATAATTTCTTCAACATTATAATCATTATATTATGCTAATTACTCCATTGATGTAGGGATATCACATATATCAGCATCTTCATCATGTTTATTGTCACAAAAATATTGTGTTTCCCTTGTAAAACAAAAAATGACTGCATATCTGATAGATCAATTACATAAAAAATATATTTTTCATGTGATGCATTTATAAAATAATATGATGTATCTTCCAATATATTCAGATTAACAAATATCATTCCGAATTAATTGTGTCTGAAATTATTGTTACTAAATAACCTTTTGAAGTTAAAAACATTAACTTCAATTTTAATTTAATCAACCTCACATCTTTTAGAAATAACCCCATAATATATTGTTGATGGAGAAATTTGGTTTTTGTCTTTAGAACTATAAAATTAAATTGCTTCTTAAAATAATAATATGCCCGTATTCATAACTGAACTTTTGTTGTCTTGAGTTTCCATATAAAATTTATTGCCATTAATTTCATACATGGACCATGTTTTCACAATCAAACATGGAACACCCAAAATATACCATAATTTTATTGATACATCTCTTCTACCAGGAATGGTATTTTCAAACCATGGAAATAATGTTTTGATCTTCTCATTCAAAATCTTCATTTCTTTTGTCTTTGGATGACATTGTTTCAACTCATTAATATTAAATGTGATATACATTTGGACTTATACTATGATATTAAAGATTCATAACTCTACCATCATCATCTGTTTAACTGAATATTATTTTACATTTAATTCAGAAATACCCTTTCCCTTATTATTAACTCATTCGTCGAGTGATGAAGGCAAACATATGTGCTCTGCCATAGCCATGTAGCTTATACAAAACTCTAGAACCGCCTTAGAAATATACTTTTTAATAATGGATGGTTGAAGTCGATATATATTCTTAACATACACCTTCAATATTTTCATATGCATTATAATGTGATACATCAAATGAAGATATAGAGGTTCAGGAAGATTATTTATAGAATTAGATGAACTTTTAAATGCAACATTATATCAAGAAAAATATGGGGGGAAATACATTTCCAATTGAAAAAGTATATAAATATAAACCTTTTTCAATGTTTTCAAATCATTCACATCAACCAGCTTATTTAAAATTCATTTAAAAAATTACATAACTTCATTATTAACTTTATGAAATATATGGTAAATATTCCATGCAATGAAACTAGTAAACAATTTTTCATCATGACGTGATCATAATTAGATAATGTTTGACAATCTGGGGGAAAAAATTATCATATTCTATTAGGAGTGGGAGATAATTCCAAACGTATTACCATTGATAGTATGTCTAATCTTGTATTCAACCCATCATTAGTCTTTCATTTAATATCGTATAATGTCCCAATCAAACTTTCACAAATATTTTTATCCACTTGCATGAAATCAATATTGTGTTACACTTTATGATATCTTTAATATGATTGATCAAAAAATATTGAATTTTTTTCCAAAAATTTGAATCATTAGAAAATTTATGTTTATTTAACAATGTGACATCAATGTTCTTCACCGTGTAAATATACACAATTGGGGATAATGGATTTGGAGAATTATAAAATTCTAGAGAGATATTTAATTCATTATTATTCTTTTATAAAAGTGATCAATATGAAAATTCATTTGATGACCCATATATACTATTTTCCTCACATGATGAAATTGACATTATGATGTATATTGTTCATAACATTGACATCCTTTATTCCCTTTAACAATATATCCAATAAAATTTCCATACATTTGGATGTCATTTATAATTAACATATTCACTACATGTTATTGAAAATATTAAATTTTATATGAACCATACACCCTAATATCATCCTACCATAATAGATTAATTCATCAATGAATGGTGGAAAGGTAACATCAATATCATATTTGGGATTATTCAACCTAGAGATCATTATTCTCAACATGATATATTTGTGCTTCTCACAATCTTCACAAGAGAGGTTGTAAATTACTTATAAATAAAACCATGAACTATGTGTGCTACTGAGGGTTCGATATGGATTCATTCCATATGTGCACAACCCTTGTCTGTTATGTAAAATATAACTTCCAAATGTAGAATGCTGCATATCAATTTTCTTACATTGTGGAAAATATGTTGGATGACGTATTTTTTATCACATATCCTCCCAATAGCATGCCATCTTAACAATTTTTCATCATGTGAATTAGCTGAAAAATGTTTAAAATGATGACTTATAGGAAGATACCAAAATATATTGGTAGTGATCCTTGCAATCTCTACATCAGCCTATGTTTTTTCTTTCATCTTATATTGTGATGTCATACATTAAGAAAACACAGAATAATAATAATATTCATTTCTATATATCAAATAATTATTCAGTTTGGAATGAATTTTCTTATATCCCAATATCATTAGGCAAAATATTTTCCTGTCCTTATACTGTGAATCTAGAATATCCTTGTCTTTTGATAAAAGGTATTTCTACAATTATAGCAGCACTTTAAAACGTCGGTCACTCAATCGAAATTTTTTCATTCAGGTTAATCAATTTTAACAATGCCAAATAATAGTAATATCAGTAAAACCAAGATAAAATCGGTTTTAAGCATCACCATATAGATGTGCAACTGTTGGTTCTATCTCAATTAGTTCTCCATAATAGCACGATTAATTTCATCAATTCCATCGGAATTACCAAGATGGAAATCCCCATACTCTGTAAATCATACATTCATCCATTTTTCTCTATGACAAATACAAGGGAACTTACTTGGATTAAAACCATGAAAAATAAAGTGATATTTGATCTATCTAATTTCAACTTCTTATTATTCTAATATTGCATGCATGAAAAGAAAAAAATGTCATTTTATGAAACATTTATTTTAGAAAATTTAAAAAATTAATCAACACCTTTATGATATTCATTAATCATTCATGGTGTGATAATCAAAATAAAAATCATTATTACCTCTAAAAAATATCAAAATTTATCATCTTTATATGATAATCCAATTTTATATTTATATAAAAAATATCATATTTTTAATATAAAATGAGTTTAAAATATAAAACAAATATATGCATATTTGAAAAAGATATGAATGAAAATGATTCTAAAATGAAAATATATTTCTATATAATTGTTTTAAAATTATATGAAAATCATTTTATGATTACAACTCTCTCATATGGATAATTATATAATAGTATATGTTCATCATGGATTGTTTCTTCTTAAGGAACACAAAGAATACATCCTTGTGCAACTAGGTACCAAATTCACCATTCCGTAAATAGGAAATATGAAATAGAAATATTAAAATATGTATACATTCCCTAATAAAAAATAAACATATCTCAACGATTTGAAACTATTGGGATAGAATATCACAATAGTTTCACACAACAATGTCATAATGGCCATTGAAATAGTCATATACAAATGGTTCTACATGAACCATTATTATATACTGCCTGATATATATACCAATGATGATTGAACCATTGGTATATATGTTGTCTTTCATTTAATCTATTCCAACAGTTTGATGGGAACTGTTGGTATATATGAATAACAACCATTTTAAACTGTCTCCAAACACTATATATAATATAATTTATTTCAATGGGGGTAGTTTCTATCGGGGGAGGTGGTTTCCAAGGGGGTGGGGATGACATGGGTTGTCCAGGGGGTGGTGGTGTGTAAATAGGGGTGGGCGGTGTCCAATGGGTGTGTGTTTCCACAGGGGTGGGGTTTCTAGGGGGTGCCCAAGGGGGTGGGGGTGGCCTCTAGGGGGTGGGGGTGTCCAGTGGTGAGGGGATGTCCTAGGGAGTAGGGGTTGTTCAGTGGCTGCTGATGTTGGCGGGGGGGGGGGGGGGGTCAGCGGGTGTCCTGGGGGTTGGGGAATGTCCATGGGTGTGGGTCTGTTCAGGGGGTAGGGGGGATGACCAGGGGATTGGGGCGGGGGGGGGGGGGGTCTATGTTGTTGGGATGATCAAGGGGGTAGGGGTGTCCAGTGGGGTGGTGGTGTCTAGAAGTTCAGGGGTCTGTCCATGGGGGTAGGGTTGTCCATGGGGTTTAGGTGTGGTGTCCAGGGGGTGAGGGGGTTTTCCTATGGGGAAGGCGGTGTCTAAGGGGTGGTGTATATGTGGGTCAGGTGGGATTTCCACAGCGGTAGAGGGTGTCCATGGGGTTGGGGGTGGTGTCCAGTGGTGAGTTGCTGACAATGGGGTAGGGGTGTCTGGAGGGTGGGTATGTCTACGGGGAGGGGCTGTCTAGGGGGTTCGGCAGGCTGTCCAATGGGGTGACGGTGTCCAGGGGTGGGGTGTTGAGGGTGTCTAGGGGTTGGGGGTGTCAAAGGGGGGGGTGTCAAGGGGAGACCAAGAGGGTGGGGATGGGGGTGGTGTCTAGGGGGTGAGTGGGATGTCCAAGGGGGTAGGGGTGTCTAGGTGGCGGGTGGTGGTGCCCATGGGGGTGGTGGTGTTCAATGGGGTAGGGGTGTCTAGGGGGTGAGGGGGATGTCCAAGGGGGTAGGGGTGTCTTGGAAGGTGGGTTTTCTGGTGGGGGGGGGGGGCTCTCCAACGGGTTGGGGGTGTCCATGGGGGAAATGTATAGTGGTTGGGGGGGCTTCCATGGGGATAAGGCATTTCCAGGGGGTGGGGAATGGTGTCTAGGTGGTGAGTGGGATATCCCTCCCCTTGACACCGTGGGACATCCCCCATCCCCGGGACACCCCCACCCCCTTCACGGCCCTCGTACCCCCTAGAGACCCCCAACACTAGACACCCCTCCCCATGGACACCCCTAAGGATTTGGACACAACCTACCCCTTGGAGAGCCTCTGCACCCCCTTGGACATAAAACCCAACATTCCTAGACACCCATACCCCCTGGTACAATCCCTCACACCCTATACACCACCCCATCCCCAGGGACACCCCTGGACACCCCTACCTCATTGGAGAGCCCCCATAAATACCCCCACCACCTGGAAAGCCCCCATACACCCTAACCCTTGTACAGCCCCTAGACACCCACGTCCCCCTAACATAACCCCCATACCACCTAGAAACGTCCCCTACCCATTATAAACCCTTAAACCACTTCTAAAACCCCATCTAGGACAGCACCCCACATCTTGGACACCCCTACACCCTTGGACAAAACCCTCCCCCCCCCATGACACCACCCCCTACACCTTGGAAACCCCATGGACACCCCACCTATATGGACAATCCCCACCCCCTAGACACCCCCACCTGCTGGATATCCCACACCCCCTAGAAACCCCACCCCACTGAACACACCCACCCCATGGAAAACCCCCAACCCCATGAACATCCCCCACCCTCCAAACAACCCCACCACCCTAGACACCTTCTACCCCCTATGACATCCCCTAACCCCTAGACAACACCCCCACCCTTGGACACCGATAACCCTATAGATACCCCCCTCACTCCCATGGACACCACCCCACACCCATGGACACCCATGCACACCACCACCACTATGAAGAGCCCCCACACTCAGGTCATCCCCCCACATCCAAGACACTGCCACCCCCTAGACACACCCAACCCCATGGACATCCCTCCCACCCCCTGGAGAACTCCCACCCCCTAGACAGCCCCCTAGACACCCTCTGACCCAATAGATGGAACACCACCTCACTAGACTCCCCACCCGTTCCCTAAAGACCCTCACCCCCTAGACAACACCATCCCATGGACACTCCAACCCCCTAAACACCCTCCTACCCCTGGACACCCCCACCACCTGGACACCCTCCCACCCCACCCCACTGGACAACACCCACCCTTGGACATCCTCCCACCCCCTTCCCCTGTGGAAACCCTCCAATCATCTAGACACCACCACACTCCTATGGACAACCCCTACACCTCGGACACCCCCACCCGCCTGTAAACCCACATCCCCGATAGATAGCCCCTTACGTTATAGACACCACCAACCAACCCTTGGAACCCACACCATTGGAAATACCTCTCACCCCCTAGACACCACCACCCCATAGGACAACCCCGCACCCTTGGACATCCCCCACCCCTTAGTCTCCCCCCAATACACACACACATGAATGTACATGCACACAGACTTGATATCACACACATTATAGCATAAAAAATCGTAGAACATGCATGATATGACTTCCATAATTTAATATATCATAATTGAATTTAGAATGGTATAAATACACTATTAAACATACCAAGATTGAATGAAAAATGTTTGAAAAAAATATATCAAAACATATGTTTAGGGCATCAAGAAAAAAAAAACCAAGGCGTCTGAGGAATACTTCAGTTTATCCAGTCGACCTGATAAATGTCATGATTGTAATGAAGATGAATGATATTGGAAAAATGAGATTAGAGGACCCAAATTCGAAGATTCCTTTTGAGTTTATCCACGTGGGAGAGACTAGTCCCAAGTTTCTTGATCGAATAAAATAGAATGATAGAATACAGGGTGTTATAGTTTATTTAAAATATTTATCACGTCGGTTATTTAATGAAAGACATGATAAAATATATTTCTATCTTAATAATGTCAGTAATATAAAAAACATAGTAGAAAATACTTTATAATATTTGTTATAAAGTAGCCGACATGATAAATTACTGAGATTTGATTTCTCATGTCAATTATAAAATAACCAATGTCATAAAGTTCTAAGATTCGATTTGTCATGTTGGTTATAAAATAACATAAATGATAAATCATATCTTGGTATTTTTTATGTTATTTAATTTATAATGGACGTCAAAAATTGATTCTCGTCGATTTATCGAGTCAGTTATTTTATAATCAATGTGATAAACCAATTATTCTATATTTTCACATCAGTTATATATAACTGATGTCAAAAACACCGATTTGTTAATGCTTTTTTTACTATTATATTATAATACATAGGGGAGTGGTTGACCACATGGGTTCTCTATTGGTTTTCAGTATAGTTTAATGGGCCTCATACAATTGGAGAATGATATATGAGGAAAGCACCAACGATGCACATGTTGGTTATCATTGTCATCCCATGTTAATTGGTTAAGATGGGTGGTTCTCATTGTGGGGACACAAACCATGGGTCTCATGTAACATATTTTTTAATAAATATAATATTATTCTAACGATTATGGTGGGTAATCATTTCAAGCCTCTTCGTGTTGGTATTCATGATTAGTCTTGGTTTTTAGTATAGTACACATGGTTGGGAGTAAGTTTGAGACTCCTTGTATTGGTAATTTGGTTGTATTCCTTGTGTTTTCATTGAAGTTAGTAGAATTGTTTGTAAATATCTAGCAATAAAATTCCTTCATGGGTAGTATTTGGGATTGGAATTATCCCAATTGTCATTTTTTGGTAATGTTGTGGGGACCACATTCAAATATGTTGTTATTTTTATGTATACTATTTGAACATCCTTGGAATGTCTAATTTTCATGTCTCTAGTAGTCTTTCTGAGTGTTTTGGGAGAAACCATTCTATTGTTTGATCAACTAGAGTTTTATTTTCAATTTTAGGGGTAGGTTAACATTAGCAGGGAATTCCATTTTGGTCTCCCAAATGAACTAGTATCCATCTTATCATGCAAGTAGTGTCCTAGTTGTATTTTCATTTGGAATTCGGTGGGAACCCCCACTTTTTGACCTAGAAATGGTATCAGTTTGGTTTTTTCATTTATAATTTTTTGATATTTGGGGTAGAAAATCTATATAGTGGGGAGACATGTCACACCATGGTTTTTGACTATTACTTCATCCCAGTTTTGGTCAGGTTATTAGTTATTTTCTTGGAAACCCAGGGTGAAAGGTATGAATTTTGGTGCTATAATTTTTTTTAATTATTGTCCTATAATTCCCTAATGTTTCCCCTTATACCCCATTGAATATTGGTAAAATATATATCTTTTTTGATAGAAAAAACAATAATAATGGTCTTATAGAATGATTTACTAAACCATGCATCCAATCATTTAAATGTGTACATGTGTTAAAAATGGATTTGATCAATTTTTAACATTCAGTAGTAAAACAAATGTTCATTTTTCTTTCCCCGTGCAACCCTATTATCCATGGGAGTTATCTATGCTCCCTCAATCTTAAATGGATCCAACTTTTGAAGGGGGTTTTGTGGAGAAACATCATGAGACGTCAACTGAGTTTTTATATAGTTTCTTCTTTCTAATTATGGTATAATTCCACATTTAATATGGTATTAGGTTACCATCACCAATGGTTTTTCATTATAGTAAATCCATAGGGTGTGTGGGAGAAATATTCTTGGTTAAAGTTTATTTCTAATTACATGTGACATTGTTGAAGTTTCACATCGGTTTTTTGGGGTTTGTTGACATCAAAGGTAGGTGGTTCGAACTATAAACATTACATGATGAGTTATATACTAGAATAATTTCATTAACATGTTATGTAATATATATATTTGGAGTGAATGCTTTTCTTAATGAGACTACCTTATGTTTGATTTTTATATGGAATGTTTATTTGAAATGGTGTGTGTTTTCGATGTATACATTGTGTTATTTATGATTTGTAAAATTGATTTATTTAACAGTGTTAGGGATTAAAATGGGTTTTTTTGTATATTTTGGTGTTTTGAAATAAAGGAATATTTTATAATGAATTTTTGGGTAAAATCCATATAACAACTCTTGAAGATGATTATAAAAATTTTAATAGGTTTAATGAAAAAATTTTATGGTGTGAAACATGTTTAGGTAACTTATTTTAATGTGTATGATACTAAAATATATTTTTGATGTGAAAATGGTATTTTATAACATGAGTATATTGTTTTATCCCAATGAGGGATGCTCATGTATCTAGGTATGTAGACTAGGACTCATATTCAAGTGATCCGGTAGTGGCTTTATCCCTACACCTCATTGATAGATTGATGATGAATAAACAAACTAATCTGTGATGATTATTGGGGACATGTATTCCATTGGGGTTTCCCATTGTGTCTATTTCATGATAATTTTATTGGTTATGGTTAATTTACCCTGATAAAAGATTTACTAAAGGCCCTAAAACTAGCTAGTTACAATCGGTGTTCCCATGAATATTTCTCATTAAATAGATCGTACCTATCAACATCATATGATGTTTTTGGATGTTATCTTCAGTATCATGTGGGTTTTCATTAAAATTGTTCATTATTTAAGGTTTCCCTTTTGAAAACTATAATTATTTAAAGATTCACCCCTTTAAAACTATTACTATAATTTCATGTTTATGAAGACATGAATTTTTTTAAAATATTTATAGAATGAAATATAATATTGGTTATAATTATATTGGAATTAGGATCAAACCCTGCATACACCATTGGGTGTAAGAAGACTAGGTAATGTTTATCATTGTTATAGAGAAGGTATTTAGAGATGATGGTTCAGGTTGTTAGCCTCCAATCTCAGTGCGGTGTTGTGGAGATGGATGGAGGGTGATTCCCCCTTGATGAGTGTTGGATCATTGGATTTACATGGTACAATATATTTTTATGGTCCTCTTTAGATTTGGTTAAAAAATATATAACTAAATTCTGAATTTATGTTAAGACTTGTTGGGTATAAATTTTGAAATTAGAATTATTTATTTATTTATTTTTTGGTTTTTTGCTATAAAATCAGGTGAAATCATTCCCAATAATTATATACTTTACTCATGAACTTTTTCCATCCCTTGGGGAATATAGAATTCCCTTTAGTCCTTTTCATGGAATGGTTATGGATATGGTTTTCTTGGCGATCAGATATAGTTTGTGAAAAAAATTCCATGTCCTTATTATATTGAAGGATAGTATTTTATTCCAATATCATCTCACCATCAAAATATATCATTTTGAATACATATTTATATGTTTTATATCCTTTATTATTTTATTGTTTACAATTATTTCATTTCCACCCCATTTAACTTATATAAGGGAACCACCTATCAAATATTTTTAAAAAATACAAAGGATTTTAAATCAGTACTATCACTTACCCTATAGAGTCCTATAATGTAGATCAATTACACAAAAAGATCACAGATAGATATTAATTACATTAATATTGAGTGTTTACAAGGAATCAATTACGGAGGATCAATGAGTTTATAAAACTAGGTATATTGGATAGATACATTAGTCAGTTATTAATAATTAATATAATAAATACATAATGTTTTTCCATCTTGGATAATAAATATTATTATTCTATGATATCCTTTTATATCTATGTTTGTATAATTTTGGGATTCATAGAGAGTCTAAAAAAATACCGGTGATCTAAAATTATTATCTTGGATAATGTGTAATAGAATAAATAATGAATCAATGATAATAATAATTATGTGAAGTTAATAGTTGAACAAAATTTCATTCTAATTAATAAACTTAAAAGGATATATATGAATAATATCTGAAGGTAACTAACTCAAAAAATATGAATTTTTAAAAACTATATAATTAAAAATCAATATTGAAATGTAGGAAACTGAAGAGAAAATCCATGTAATCAAAAAACTGAGAAAAAATTGCTACAATATATATTTTCATTGTGAAAGTATAATTATTAATTAATATAGAATAAAAAAGAAGGAATATATTAATATTTGGATTTCATGTATCAAGAACATGAAATCATCAATTATTATGAACTATACTCTAAATAGTTTAAAACTATTATTATAAAACTATTTTATTTCTAGAATAATTTTTTCTCAAGAAAACATTTTGATGTAACGAGGTTATAGATAAAGTAGATGAATGACATGTCACTAGATTTCTAAATAAATTATCATATAAATTAAGTTATAAATTAACAAAACATATAACTTATAAAATACTATATTTAATAAAGAATACATATTTTTCATTAATTCCTTTGGGGTGGACAACTAACCATATTTTTTGTTTCCATTGACGAATGTACGTTCCATTGAAAAATAATTTAAACTTTTTGAAGAAAAGTAATCATTAAACATTCTATTGTATCCCTTACCACAATGAAACAATTTAAAAAAAATTACCCATCAAATTATTGAAACATTTAAAATCATGAGAATAAGGACATTCATGGTATAACATGTAAAAAATGATTGTATCTAAAATTACATTATTGATTAGGCAATAAACATATCAAAGATAAATGATATGGATAATTATTATAAATTAAATTATAATAAATCGTATGAAATTTAATATTTCAATGAGTAATAACAACATAATCAAGAATGTTAATTTAAATACTACACTTGATCAAATCAATTTTAACCCATCCAGATGAATAATTATTATGAATCAACTAAAAATATCCAATTTGGTGTATAATTATGGGATGTTGTTATTGATTAATGTAAATATGATAAAAATATATTTTTATAAAATTTTCATTAAAATTGAACTTGTAAAAATGAAAAGGTTGTATTGAAGATCTGATGGTGGGTAAATCTATATATTTCATAAAAGGTAAAAAAAGAAAATGACATTTTATTGTAAAATTATTCGACAAAATCATAGATCTAAAAGAAATAAAATTTCAATTTAGATAAATTATAAAAGAATAACATTTTAAAAAAAACTTTTTATTATTCAATTTATAATTTTTGAAATCTTTTTTGAAATCACATTCTAGACAATAGATATGAAGAATAAAATATGTTCTTTAACAATAGATATAAATAAGGTTATTTTTTCTGATGAAAAACAATTCATATATAATTTTGAGTACCAATGTGTGTAAAAAAGGAACTATTTCTTGAAAAAGGTCATTAATAACCAATATTGAAGAAAAATTATTTATATATTATAAAATTATCAAATAACTTTTTCAAATGTAAATTCAATTTTAATCAATCCCAAATAAAACTTGATTGTGGTGTAAACCCTTTAATATTACTTAACAATGATGTTGGACTCAACCAATTAATATATTATGTGTGTGAATTTTATATCGTAATAATATAAGCATAAATGATATTTTTTTTCAAAATGTGACTATACACACAAGAATAGAATAATAATGATAATTGGAAAATAAAATAACAAAAAAAATTAATTGGGTTTTGAATTTTTTCCCACATGGTAACACATAATTTGAATCAACTTAAATGAAATAATTCAAATTAAATCTCAAAATATCATGGATAATGAATTAATAAAGATATAATACGTCAAAGTGGAATTTTTAATACCATATTTAATAAATTACACTCACAAAAATAAGACATGTATACAATAATGCAAATAATAATGAAATATACAAAACATTATTCTATAGGAAAATAATATTTAAACATTCCAAAGTATCTCACATAACTTGGAAACATTTGATTAACTACACTCGTGATAGAGTAAAAATAACATAATGTTTTAAATAACATCATGATAAATGAATTCATGATACATTATATAATAATGTAATGTAGATACACAAAAAAATGATGTTTTTTCTTAAAATGATAATTACCAAATAGATATAAAAGGTGATATTGAAGTACCGTACGATTCAATTAATTTTAGGTGATTTTCCATTAAATACAAATATAATTGTTTAAAAAATTATAATAACATACTATGGAAATATATTAATATTTATGATATAATATATGATATTAATAAAATATATGATTACTCTTTTTAATAACATTTTATTACATTCAATATTTTGGGAGTTAATTGCCTAGTTTTTCATGTATGCTTTAACATGTTAGGTATCAGTCATATTAAAAATATAATGATTTATTAATATTCATTTTGTAATAAATTATTTTATCATAATATATATTAAGTAGTTATGAATTTATGATAATCCATTATATTTTGAAATAGAAAATCAAATGCACCGTTCATGGATGCAATATGCCATACATACGCATGAATGCTACATTAATTTCATTATTGTATTAAATGAATAAAAAGGATTATATATATTATTATTTTATTCTATGTATCCTATTTATTTTATATATGTTAGAATTTTTTTTGAAAATCATTCATTATATATTATCCGGAGGATATGGGTTTTAATTAAATTATTGAAGAATAGAAAAATTAAAAATATCATATATATCACAAATATCAATTTTTTACATCATAATTCCCAACCATCAAAGGTGGTAAAGGAAAAAAAACAATGTCTTTTTGGGAGGCACTGGATCTCTATACACAAAAATGATAAGTTCATTATCCACTAGATACAGTTGTGTATGTGTTTATGTAGAATCCATTGAAAAAAATATCGATATATTTAGGATTCTATTTTTATTATATTATCATGTAATAAGAATTCTTTTGTTTTTTTATAATGAAAATAAAGAAACAAATCATGAGTATGGATGCTACATCTTCTTTGGATATCTACTTTTTTTACAAAGGGATTCCATTGATAGATTTATGTAAAATGGACGTATTTAAATATTGTTGGAATGATGATGAGAAAATAGTTTTTCAAATATTTTATATTCCATGTTTAATGATAGGTTTGAGGAAGTAGTTGTAGTGAGATCATTTTTATAGTGGAGGTGAAAAGACATTCTAGTAAAAATAATTAAAAGGAAATACCATTCCAGGTTTTTACTATGGAATCTTGAAGAAAAATGTAATAAATTCAATTAAAAGGATTATATCGTCAATATATATCCATAACATGGATCTACAAAAATTTTCTATGACAATTTAGACCTCCTGTATATGGTTTTGTCAAATGTGAAGCTAATTTTCTTCAAAATCATGGAAATGAATTCTAAATAACTTCACAAATATTATTTTCACAATCCATGTATTTATTCATAGAAAGAATAAAATGATCATATTCAGAATATAGAATAAATATTTACGAAACAAAATAATATAGGTGACTGAAATTAATCAATAATTAATCCTGTAGAAGTGACGACATGGCGAGGTTTTAAAGTAATTATTTTAAAATATTTACTCTTTTTAGATTTTCAATATAAAAGGGAAATTGATTCCAATTACATAAATTGGATTATTAGATATAAAATTTATATTAAAAAATTTAAATACAAAAAAATATAATTTTCTATTTTAATTTTTTTTAAATTTAGTTTTGAATGTAAATGTAGTAATTATCAATCTTCATTAAAAATGAAATAAATTTCACATCATAGTATCTTAAATTCACTATGTAATAATTTATCAAATTTTTTTTTTCAAATACGATGTTCCTTTTTTTATTAAATTTTTTTTGAAGCCCTTACAATCATATGTAAGATAATATTTTAATAAATAGACAATAAAATTAAATTTTAAAAAGAATTACCTTTATAAGAATATGGATAGAAATAATTTTACGTAATAGCTTTCCAATATATTAATCTATTATAAAAAAATATTGATTATATATTATATATTTGTATTATATTAGAATCAGTCAATTATTGAAATTATTTTAAATTATTAGGAAAAAAATATATCCATGGTTAAAAAAACTAGTTTTATATAATATCACTCCCTTTATATTAAACAAGTTCGGATTTTAATTATTTATTAATATTTAAAAAATTAATAAAATTATATAATATAATTGCTTGTTTAATATTATTGATAAATATAATATAATTTTATTATATATATCTTATAATATTAATTAATCATGTTTTTATAATATATTTTTTTTCAGATAAATTTGTTCTTGTATGTAATAGAAGTAATCAATAAATGTCATTATTATAACGACATAAGAAAACAAAGTTTTTTGTGAATTGAAATCTATAGAATACAATATATTTTTAATAATATTAATTATATTTAAATGAATTTGGATATTATATTCCCTTATTCGGATGATTTTGGATCATATATGATTTGAAATATACTAATCATACATTTTATTTTATGGCATCACATTCTCCACAACAGAAAAAATTACATTCTTACAATTTATGCTCAAACCTTCATGAGAGATTTTTGTGATATTTACCATGTGCAAAAACCACATAATTAGTTGGTTTCAAAAACATCATCATGAAAAAGATAAAATTATAATTAGAAAGGTCTCCTAGACTAATATAAATCTTGCTTTCTATATAGTAGAAGATTATTTTAATTGAGATATATTTAGAAGAAGTAAAACCATAAAATTTTATTGGTATTTATAGAGTTCATCAATAATAAAAAATCTGAATTCTAAATAGGATATTGAGGAACAAACTTCCAAAAAACTTTAAGGAATCAAATGTCTAGTAGTTTAAGAAAACTTATGATATGAGGATAAATTTTTTGATATCCTTTTCCTAATGTTGATTAATTATTTTACTAACTTGGAGTATAATGAAATATAATTACATAACATATTTATCTAAACAAAATTTTCAAAATATATTTATGATTTTTTACATGAATAATTCATCGATTATTAATAAAATGGATATCTAATAATTACATTGACCCCTAAAGTACTGAAATAAACATTTAATAATTGTAAGGACTATAAAATATTGACAATTTCAAATATTTTTCTTTAACTATTTAATAGAAAAAGGATAAATATTTAATATCTACACCTAAATTGTTATTATAATAAATTATATTTATTATTTATATGCTAAATGTTTTAAATATAAACAATGAAAAATTAACAAGGACATTTAACAGTTTAGTGCTTCAATTTAATCCCATATTGTCATTCTGAATGGAATTTACGTGTTGTGGCCTTGTCAGATATTATGGGTTTTAACCTGAAAAAAATGTTGTTCTTTTTAAAAAATATATGAATTTTATTTCTATAATTAATATTATTTCAATCATTGAAATAAAGAAAAATTGAAAAATAATTTTCAACTAATGATTTTAATACAACCTCAACACGTAAATACTTTGTTTATCTTATTTCAATGGAGGCCCTTCATTGGTACATGGTTTAACGTAGGTAATTCATTTTCATTAAAAATTAGAATCTATTATAATGGGTTTAAATAATATATGGATTATACTAATCAAATCCCCTAACAGTGTCAAATTAAGGATATTGTATTGAAATTTCTCATCTAACATGTTACACTTGAGTCAGGTATGTTGCACCTTATTAGTGTTTTACACCTATATATTTTTTATGAGATTCAAATCCTCTTATATTGTCTAGATAGAGATGTATTTATTTTAATACCTATATAATATCAACATAACAAATATTCTAGGATGATCTTCTAAACATATCATCAAAGACTACAATAAGGATATTTCCACTAATCAATGTTTTTCTTACTATAGTTCCCATCTTCCCTACTAAAAATCCTCTAAAACCAAATGTGACATCCTAACCCTAAATTCATAGTGTCAGTTTTTTCTATAATGAAAATTTCATAATTATAATAAATAAAATTCCAATGGATTATATTACATAGTATTCCATGTAAACTAGATTCATACATGAGTCTTTTATTAAAATTGAAAACACTAATTATAACAATTTATTTTCCATCAAGTGTAATAAAATTATTCCATAAACAATATTTTTTAATGTATTTAATAGTATACTTATTGAATTTCTTTGGAATGGAAAATAATAACGGTGATAAAAAATTATTATTAATGGCATGTACAGTGGATGCAACAATGAAACAATGAAAATAGGAAACACGGAATGGAAATAACATAACACACATTCCGTGTAATAAATAAAATGGGAAAGAAGTATATAAACAAATGGAAAGGTAAATAACTATGAAAACATTCCATTTTATAAATTATATAAAGAATAATAAATATTTAAATGTATAAAAATGAGGATACATTAAATGTCATAATTATATAATGAATGAAATTAATACATCAACTTTGTAAAATTGAAAATCTCATAGATAATATTTAATGACTCAAAATTAAAAAGATGAATAGTTATTTGTCATAATTTATCATAAACATTAATCCTACTATACTTTTATCGACCTTCATAATTTTTAATAATAAATTCTCCAACATATTATATTTTTTAAACTAATTTGTCTCATGAACACCTGTTGATGCATCGAGATGCTACATAATATTTATGACCCAGAAGTCACTTTATGCCTAAAGAATTTATCTATTTGGGTAATCTATATAATTAATAAAAAATGTTACTTATCAAATTGTATTATTGAAATATTTAATGAAACGTATAACATGTAATTTTAACATGGGACATAATCAGAAAAAATGGAATAACCATATGGGGGACATCCACACACATCCCAAAAGGCAATAGAAATATGGCGGGCTTCCATACACATAACTAAATGGAATTTCCATATGTCGGAATTCCATACACATCACTAAATTTAATATCCATACAATTGACATCCATACCCCTTACATGGGATGTTATAACATAACATGTCATCATTTGTTTATCCTAGAATCACTATTATTTGGTTGATCATATAACCAAAAATCATTGGTTTACCACTTATCTACCTATAAAATGTCCAAGTACCATTATATAGTCCTAACACATAATATTTAAATTATCTAAATTTCACTCATTAAATATCATTTCATATCATAATAATCATTTCATGATACTGAAATAGTCAATACCCATTCATCACCATTTTTAATCTTATAATAATAAAAATGGGAATATTTGATTTATTTTTCAATTAATATCATTAATGTTTATAGATGAATCCAAATATTCAGAAACCATTATAGTGCTATAGATTTCCTTGTCTTCACATACATTAAAAAATATCCCTTTTGTAATTTTTGTAAATAATGTAAAATTCAACATAGAGATAAGATTACTTATAAAAACGATTGATTGAAATTCAAGATAGAAATAAAATACCAGGTATAATTCATTTATATATGTTTAAATAATTATGTAAATTATTATCCCCAATATAAATATTAGATAATTTAATATTCAAACATTCATGGTATTCAATATAACTTCAAACATTTGAATCACAATAACCATGAACTAATACATTTAAAAAAACAATATATAACCGAAGTATAGATAGTATATGGATGTGAAATGCCATAGCATCTCTATATACATCTTAAAAATGATAAGGGTGTGTATAATCAAGAGATTATTCATTAAAATGAGATTGAGAGATAATCCTTTACCATATTTTAGGTTCATAAAATTTGTTCCTTATTATTCTTGAATAATATTCATAAGTAAAATTATGAATCATAGAGAACCATTTTACGATTATTATTTAATTTCATAGATTAATATCAATTTACAAAAATTACATATTTCTTAATGTTCTTCATAGACGTTTTGTCGATATTTGTTACATGAGTCGAAAATGAATTTGGTTTGATGTCATTAGTCCATTTGATCATAATTAAATCATCTACATAACAAGATTCATTAAATTTTTATATATTTATTTTATATTTAAAATGAAACCATTCAATTATGGTATGAAAAATTAATAACATTATAAACATGGAGATGGTGGGTCGTACGTACAAATGTGTAATGTTACAATTTATCATTGATAATTATTGAAATAAGTTAATTATTTTGTTATAAATCATGAATTATCATTACATAATTAAAATAATAACAATAATTTATATATACTTATATATATTAAACAAGTGTTGAGGTGAATAATAACAATTCACATTGTTTTGTGGATTCAATAGTTCACACGCATTCATGAACGACAATATTACTTTTATGTGTATGAAATGTAAGAACATAATTGAAATATTATTCTATTTAAATGAATAATAATTTCATAAATATCATACATAAAAATTAATTATATCAATATAAATGACCTAAATAGATGATAATTATAAAACTAACTATATCAGTTCATGAGGTGGTAGTCCGCTGCACATATGAACAAAATGTTAATTTACAATTCGATGAAATTATAATATTAATTTTGGTGATGATATTAAAATAATAACATCTATGAATATTGATAATATTTTATTTATTAGTTCAACTTGGGTGAAAATGATTTTAAGTAAGTTGATGATAAAATAAAATAAATACACTTAAAAATGATATCTCTTCTTTGGATGATCACCATTTAAGAACACATTGAAACCACTGAGGAGGGTGTTATGCCTAACCTGAGGTATCACGAATTCATAGAAGGATTTTAGGAAGGTGATTGGATATATCTTGGATGATCATAAACGCTTTGTATTGTGAGAATTAGAGATGTATTGGTACCTTTTATAGAAGTGGGAGGGGCACCCCTGAAATATCACAAAATATTAAATTAATATAAATTCATTTTCAGTTCCAAATGGTCCCAAAATAAATTATTTCAATAATAATATAATTTTTTGTGTAATATAAATCATAATATTTTAATTATAATTTTTTTTAATATATTTTATTCCTTAGATTTTTTGTTAAACCATATTTTTACCCTTTTTAATCATATTGTGATATCATGTTATTTACACTTTGTGGCTTAATGTAATTAAAATAAACTTGTAAAAAGATCATAAAATGTTATATTTATGACATATTATTAATTATATTAACTATTTGGATGAATATTATATATTAGTGGAATTTTATAACATTTAATAAATAGTTTTGTATTATTAAATTCCAATTGTGTCAATTATGTCACTATTAATTAGTTGAATATTAAAATAATATCATAATAATAAGAATAATTCAATCTAACCCCATCAAATCATTAAAAAAATTAAATAATTCCATTAAATTATAGTATGAAATTAATTATGTCAATTAATAATTATTTTAATATTTATAAAATCATTTATTTAATAATTTCATTAATTTTGATATTAAAACATCATCATTATGTCATAATTAAATTTAAGTATTTAATTAATAAAAATTATCAATAAATTTACTATTGTATTAAATAATTCTATATATGTAATTACTATTTATAGTAGAATATAAACACGATATAACTCTATAATAATGTAATTTAATTTTTATAAATAGAATGGAATCCAAATTGACTATTCATTGAATATAATATAAAAAATGCATTAACGTCATCCAAGTGGCTCTACATGGTCCTAAAATAGTCCCAAAAAATGATCAAGGAGTTGATATACTAATAAAATTTAATTTGTACATGTGTTAAGATTGTTTTATATTATTATAATATTATTTTTATATTCAATTAAAAAAGTTTCCATTAATCGTGGTGATAAAACATATTACTAAAGATAATATTCATAATTTCCAAAAATAAAGTGGACATATTTAAAGAATTTATACGTTCTGATTGAAACAATTTAATCCACTTTTCAAAATTTAACGATATAATTGGCATAATTTAAATAAAAATTTTCTACTTTGAATAAAATGAGAAAACTGAATTTTAAAAAGAAAAAACAATCAAAATATTGAAATGTGTTTATATTTAATTTCAATGTGAAATTACATCCATTAACTGAAATTATATTTTCATATAAAATTATAATTTAAATATTCTTTAAATCAAATAAAATAGACAATATATCTATATAAATAGCTTAGACTAAAACCATTTTCTAATTGAAATGCATTATTTTTAATTATTCATTAAAAAATGAATATTATTTAAAAAGAACCAAATATTTATCCATTGTAAAATTTCATTCCCTAAATCCAAATTATTATTAAATTTTGTCAAATAAAACTTATAAACATTTCATATGGTATATTTAATATGGGTTTAATATCAAAAGGATGTAAAAATACAAATTTTTAAAAAATACTTCTTCTATCCGAAAAAATTTAATTTGTTATTATATCATGTCTAGAAAACATATGTCACGGCCCGCCTTCACCAAAAGGAGGGAAGGGTCAGAAGATTGCCTGGACCTTCCTTCTTTAAGTTGAAGGAGAGATAATGACCCCTGAAACCCGCCTTCAATAGGTCCCGGAGTGGCGACTAGCACCAAGGGTATAGAAATTTTTCACCAATGGAAGGCATTACCCTTTTTATTTTATAGGATCGAGAGATAAGGAGAAGAAAATCCAACAACACCAAGGTATAAAGGAAAGTAAAGCCAAAAGTAAACCATTCCCACATGCATGCTTGAAAAGGGAAAGCCATAAAGTGAAAAAGGTGACTACAAGGTAAGTACCAAAGGGAAAAGAAAAACAACAACTGCAACTGCTCCAAAGGTCTGAGCTAGTAAGGTCCTGCGTGATCCCTGATGTCCTCCTGGAAACTTGAAAGCAGTTTTATATATGTAGGGTGAGCATACAAGTATACTCAGTTGGGAAAACCAAAGACTCTCGTACACAAGTGGGGGAACGTACTAAAGTCCTGTGAGAAAAAGATAACCAAACACCTAACAAGGTAAACTATCCACCCCAGGCCTCACCAAGGCACCCTCCCCAAATAATGCAAGACAAGTGATATATATATGATAAGAGAACATTGATGTTTGGGTACCCTGCGTCACTTTCCCACTGGTTATTGAGACATCCTACTCATCGGACCAATCCCGCCATTCTCACCGCAGTCCCACTGCCACACCCACCCGAACACACCTGGGCCACAGCCACACGCAGTCCCACTGCCGAAATCCCGCCCACACACACCTGGGCCACAACTGTCACACATATCCATGCCTTCAAACACTTAGGCCAAAACAACCACCACCACACCCGAAGACACATGGGAAAGAAAATACACTGCCACGCCCAAAGACACCTGGGCCTCATCCCAAAGACACTTGGGAAACCACCTGCCGCAGACACCTGGCCAACCACCACACTACCCAACCCGAAGGTTCTTGGGCTAATAATGGACTTCAGGCCATCACAGCCTACCCGAAGATACTTGGGCTATCCGGGAAAGGGAGCAGAAAAGGAGCTAATAACCATCCACTAAGAATAGTGTTGGGAAAAACACTCTACCCCATGAAATGGGGGTTTTCGGGACTAACTGCTAAACTTGGGTGGGGCGCAAATAAGAAACACAAAGCTACAAGTATATATATATATGTAACAAGCACTCACCCAAGCTAGGTTTTTCTTCAGACAGCCTACATATCACAACAACACTCAAGTCCGAGTCACGACTCACGCTAACAACCGATGTGTCCACTTTCTTATTTCACATTCAGTAATAATGTTTATGTTTAAGCACTACTGGGAAACTAGTAGGAATAGGCATAAATCCAGGAAAGTAAACAGTCAAACAGTAACCAAAACATCCACACCTGGTTCTCAACAACAGAGGATTCCACCCTAGTTCGTGATATAAACAAGTAGCCATCCAGATTTAAAACTCACAAACACCGACTCTATACCAACAGAAGATCCCATCCCCCAAATTCACACAACCCCCGAGATTATAAAAGAACATGGGATCCCATCCCCTCCCACATCTCTAGTAATCGGCCCGAAAGGAAAACAACCAACTACCATGATCAACACAAGCAGGGCCTTGCAGGTATTTTCAGATTTATACGACTTAACACACTCCATGATTCAAATTTTAGTGTGTTCTAACCAGGACCTATCACAGAAGGGTTGATCCTCGTGCTTTCAATTTATTCATCCATATATACGTGATTAACCAATTCACTTTTCATAGAAAGAGTTTACAACCACAAACAAGCCATTTAAAACATCAGCAGGGTTCATTAGTGCACAAACAACGACCACCAATGGCCTCAATTTTCAGGAGGCATAAGCAAACACAAATCAACAAGATGGTCATAGAAGAAACAACATCAAAATATAAAACACCATCAACGATCACATTTCCTCCCCTCTTCTTTCTTTATAGAATTAGTTCATTATCTTTAATTAGTTCTGGTTTACCCAATTCTACAGAAATCAAAAGCACACCCACCCCGCATGATACACAAAAGAGAGAGATGAAGGAGAAAATACCTACTTGTTGATAGATGATCGAAGTTTAGGCTAGGGGTGCAGAGCTTTAAGGAAAACGATGCGGCAGTCCTGATGCTCCAGAAGCTGTTTGTGAAAAGCCACAATCGAGAAAATATAAACCACGGATAACCCTTAGTTTATAAGAGCTGGGGATGGTTGAGGTGAAAACGCGAAACCGCATAAGGCGCGGGGGTCGTGGGTTGACCACATGGCTCCACTCGTGGGTCGGGCGGTTTAAACCGGCTAATTAATTGTTTACGTATTTAATTAAAACTCTTATGCACGTTACAGGTCTTCAAAACACGCATAAACGGGTCAAAATAGGGTTTAAAACCCTATTTGCGCTAAAATGAGCGTTACTGGAAATAACCTGCGGGGTAGGCCAGAGCCACAGGTAGGCTGGAGCTATTGGTAGCCGAGCTACCAGTAGGTAGCAGCTACAGGTTGGCCGAGCTACCGGTAGGCTGCAGCTACCGGTAGGCCGAGCTATTGGTAGGCGGCAGCTACCGGTAGCCAAGGTACTGGTAGGCGGCATCTACCGGTAAGCCGAGCTACCGGTAGACATCAGCTACTGGTAGACGAGCTACCGGTAGACGAGCTACCGGTAGGCCTGCTACCTATAGGATAAGGCTACCAGTAGGCCTACACCACCGTGATTTGCAGACCAGATAACCCAAAACGATATTTTCACAAAGTAATGGACCCCAAAAACTTAGGCCATTACATAAGATACCTCTTAAACGATTCTCATCCTCGAGAATCAAAACAAACAAGAAGGGAAGAGAGGGTCCGAACAACCACCTCGAAAGATACCTCTTAGGAGAGAACTCATGCTAACTAAAACATTTCCCTTCCATGAACCAAGAAACATACCATGCCAAACTGCATGGGCATGTGGGTTAGGGAGTCTCCTTCCCCATTTCAAGATATTATCCGCTTTGGGCGGCACTGACTCGTCCACACGGGTTTAATCACATCCACCTTAATGAGTATTGATTAGGGGTCGGGTTCTCTCCGCCCTCATAGCCAGGGATTTTCACACACTTCCAGAGGAAAGAAAAGCACTACATTCCAAAGTAAAAAGGACAACACTTTCTACTGTAATAGGTGCAACAAGGAACAGAGCTGAAAAAAACTCTGGGTACTGGGCACACATTTGTTATTCCCTCTCCCATATACTCTCCTCAATCCCACCATGTCTCCACAACACGTGAACCAAGGGAATGGATCTCCCGCGAAGCACCTTTTCCTTGCGATCCTCGATCGCCACTGGTCTCTCCACAAAGGTCACATCGTTCTCGATATCCAGCTCACCCCAATCAAGTACATGTGAATCATCATGCAGATACCGATGGATCTCGGACACAAGAAAGACATCATATATCCTTATTAGCAGCGGTGGAAACACAAGATGGTAATCCAGTTCGCCGACCCGCCGCAACACTTTGAAGGGTCCGATGAATATGGGAGAAAGCTTACTTTCTTTGTCGAACATCCGCTTCCCACGCCGAGGGGAGACCATTAAGAACACGTGGTCCCCAACCTCAAACTCCACGGGCCTCCTCCTAGTATCAACATACAACTTCTGTCGGTCCTGGGACCCCTTCATCCTTTCCCGTATGAGATGAACCTTCTCTGTTGTGTTCTGCACCACCTCCGGACCAAGGATGTCTGCCTCTCCTACTTCGGTCCAACATACAGGCTAATGACATGGCCTCCCATACAATGCTTCAAACAGGGCCATGCCAATGGAAGAGTGGTTGATATTGTTGTAGGAAAACTCTACTAGAGGCATGTATTCCACCCATGCTCTTTTTGAGTCCAGAACACATGTTCGCAGCATAATCTCCATGGTTTGGATGGTGCGCTCTGTTTGTCCATCCTTCTGGGGATGGAAAGCAGTGCTAAGGCATAACTGGGTGCCAAATGCATGCTGAAATCCTCTCCAGACTCGCGAGGTAAAACATGCATCCCTCTCCGAGACTATAGACCTCGTAACTCCATGCAACCACACCACCTCATCCACGTAATTTCATGCCAATGAATCCACAACACTCAACTCCTTGATCGCCAGAAAGTTATCCGATTTCGTCAACCTGTCCACTACCACCCAGATGGCGTCGTACCCTCCTTGGGCATTGGGTAGTCCTGTGATGAAATCCATTGATATGTTATCCCACATCCACTCAGGGACATCTAGGGGTTGTAGTAGGCCGCCTGGAACTCGGTGTTCAGCCTTCACTTGCTGACACACTAGGCACTTGGCCACAACCTCTGCCACCGCTCGCTTAACTCTGGGCCACCAAAACTGCCTCTTCAAACCCTAGTACATCATGGAAACTCCTGGGTGTACCACCAGGGGCGAGTTGTGGAACTCACTGAGAACCTTGTCGTGCATCGCCTTCGGGACAAACAACCTTCCACAGAAAAGCATCTGGTTCTAACTGTCCTCGGTCCATCATTCCGGAGCATTACCCTGGTCAACTTGGTCACGCACCACTTCACACTCTAAGTCTCCCCACTGAGATTCCTCCACCTTCTGAAATAGGGATGACTGCACTGTCATCTGATATAGGAAGCCTCTGCCGGTATCCATCTTCCCATCCAGGTGTAAGGTAGCCAACTCTTCCATTGCCTTCCAGGTGTCTGCCGACTCTCGGACAACACCCTTCTGTGTCCCCCTGCTCGTGGCTTCGGCCACCACATTGCCCTTGCCCTCAGTATAACAGATCTCGATGTCATAATCCTGGAAGAACACCACCCATCTCTGCTGTCGCAAGTTCAAGTATCGCTGGTAGAAGATATACCTCAAGCTTTTGTGATCCGTGAAGACCAAAAAGCGTTCCCTGATGAGGTAGTGCTGCCATAAATTTAGTTCAAAAACGACTGCTGCAATCTCTAGGTCGTGGGTGGTATAATTACACTCATGGGAACACAACTTCCTGGACCAATAAGAGATAACCCCTTGTCGCTGCATCAACACGTATCCCAGCCCCTGTCCCGAAGCATCACAGAATACTTCATAGGCCACCCCTTCTTCTGGTAATCTCAGCACTGGGGCACTGACCAACTTCTCCTTCAGATAGCTGAAGGCTGACTGGAAGTGCTCACTCTATATGAATGTCTGGTCCTTCTTGGTCAGAGCTGTCAAAGGGGCTGCTACTCGGGATAAGTTGGGTATGAATCTCCGGTAGTAACCCGCCAGCCCGAGGAAACATCAGACTTCTGCCACATTCTTGGGTGCTGCCCAAGAATCAACTCCCTCAACCTTTGATGGGTCGACCGCTACCCCCTGCTCAGGCACGTAGTGTCTGAGGAAGTGCACTTCTCGTGTCCAGAACATGCATTTTGACAACTTCCCATAGAGCTGGTGCTGTCTGAGGACCTCCAAAACTGTCCTCGGGTGCTCTGCACGGTCCTCCTATGATCTAGAGTAGACCAGGATGTCACCGATGAACACAACCACGATCCGATCCAGGTACTCCCAGAAGATGCAGTTCATAAGCCCCATGAACATAGACGGGGAGTTCGTAACACCGAAGGGCATGACTACGAACTCGAAGTGTCCATACCTGCAACTGGACGCTGTCTTCTGGATGTCGCTCTCTTTCACCCTCAGCTGGTGGTACCCAGACCACAGGTCGATCATTGAGAACCATCCTGCCCCTTTCAGCTGGTCAAAAAGATCATCTATCCTTAGGAGAGGGTAATGATTCTTGATCGTCACCTGATTCAACCTCCTATAGTCTATGCACAAACTAATACCACCATCTGCCTTCATTGCAAACAAGACCGAACCACCCCACGGTGACGCACTCAGGCAATCATAACCCCTCTTCATCAGATCGTCAATCTGTATCTGTAACTCTCGTAGCTCCGAAGGTGCCATCCGATAAGGAGCCATCGAGATTGGACGAGCACCGGGTAGCAGGTCTATCCCGAACTCGATATCACGTCAAGAGGGTAGAGTCATCACCTCCTTAGGAAAGATGTCCTTAAACTCATAGACGATCTCTGGAACTTCCACCATTTCAGCATCTATTGATTCCACTGTCGTCTCGGTCAACATGGAGAGGAGAGGTGCATCTCTCATGTTTCCCGTCGGACTACTCCGCTCACCGGTGAAGGTAACACGCCGGCTGTCCAAGTCTGAGAACACCACCCTTCTTCGAAAACAGTCGATGAAGGCACACATAGAAAATAGCCAGTAGATGCCTAGGATGACATTGTATGGCTGAATCTGTAGCAGAAGAAGATCCTAAACCGACTGATGTGTCCCTATCATCAGTCTACGTCCCCGAAAAACGAACGACAAGTCGGTCTGACCTCCAACTGTTGTGCTCAACACTAGGGGAAGAGGAAGTCTCTCGGCATCTAGACTCAAGGTATGGGCTAGAATGGGTGCAATGAAGGAGTGCGAAGCTCCGGTATTGAACAAAGCATAAGCAAGAGTGCTAAACAGACTGATCGTACCTCGAACAACCTCTGGTCCTGCTGGAACTGCTGCCTCTATAGCGTGCAACTGTCCATGCCCAGCTCCCCTTACCCTCGGCTGTTAGCCACCTCCCCGACCATACCCTAGTCGAGGTCCCTGTGGAGCGCCCTGAGGTCGGCCTCCTCCTACGTCTGCCCTCGGAGGAGCGGGAGCTCACTGTCCTTACTGCTATTGCTGGAAAGGTCTGGCTGGAAGCTGCTACTGGGGCAGGTGCTGGGGCTGACTGCCACTGATGTACTACACCCGGTCTGGGCACTGACATCGGAGATTCCCAGGGCTCTCACAAATGAAGCACCGTGGTCCCGGTCCCGTTGGAAAAGGGTGAGGGCCGGGTGATCGAAACTAAAACTGTGTCAGACTACTCCATGCGGGTCGGAACCTAGAGGGTCCTGACACTGGAGGCCTGGTGCTTACGGCCTTCCCCTTTGGTGATCCCAGCTGGATCCCCTCTCACGACACTCCCCCTAGAGCATGCATCCACTCCACCACTTCGGCCTTCTTCTGGACCTCCAAGTACGTCGGCAAGGTAAAGGGGGTAACAGCATACTAGAGGGAGGGTCGGAGTGCCTCCTCTAAACGTCTTGCCCGAGACTCCTCGTCGAGAAAGTGGTCCGGAGAAAAACGTAGGAGGTCCTTGAACTTGATTCCTATCTCCCTCACGGACATACTCCCCTACTGGAGGGAGAGTAGTTCCTGCCTCTTTTCTACCTTCGTTGTCGAGGAGAGGAATTCCACCCATAACTCCTTCTCGAAATCCACCTAGGCCACCTCAGACTCTCTCCTCACCCCCAGGTAAAGCATCCACCACAGACGTGCCGCTCCCCCATCTGGCTAATGGCCAGAGGAACCTAGTACTCAGTTGGGGCCCGAATCTGGCCGATGTCTATAACTAGCTCCTCTAACCAGCCTTCTGTCTTCATATCGGAGGTGCTGCCCTCATACTTCTCGGGGTCCTGTCACTAGAAGGCTAGGAGAGTCTTCTACCACTGGTCGTCCTGTTCCTCTCGATCAGCTTTCTGCCGATTGGCCAAAGTAGTCTCCGGGACCTCGATCGCCTGTACCACACGTGGTCTCCTTCTAGGTGCCATAGCTACTAGGTAAACATGGAATGCCTAAGCCCATGTAGTGCATAATATCGTTATTAAATATTCTTAAAATTTATTTATTCTTAATTCCCAAGACATCCCAGAAACACAAGAACACAAGTCATTGTGATGTATGTACCTTTCCTAGGGTCTCTACCCTGCAATCAGTGTGGCCTCACTTGGTCGTTCGGTAGGTCCAGAGTACTTGCATAGGATCATGGGGGGCCCTAAAATCCCGTGTCCTAGCCGGTCTTCCCTGGCCTAATTCACACGCCTAGGTCACCCAACACTGTTGCCTTACCATCCCATGCAATTATCACTGTGCCTAACTCCAGACTCCATCCTATCTCTCAACCTCCATCTGATACCATTCTGTCATGACCCGCCTTCACCAAAAGGAGGGAAGGGTTAGCAGATTGACAGACCCTTCCTTCTTTTTGTTGAAGGAGAGATAATGACCCCTGAAACCTGCCTTCAATAGGTCCTGGAGTGTCGACTAGCAACAAGGGTATAGAAATTTCTCACAAATGGAAGGCATTACCCTTTCTATTTTATAGGATCGAGAGATAAGGAGAAAAAAATACATCAACACCAAGGTAGAAAGGAAAGTAAAGCCAAAAGTAAACCATTACCACATGCATGTTTCAAAAGGGAAAGCCACAAATTGCAAAAGGTTACTACAAGGTAAGAACCAAAGGGAAAAGAAAAACAAAAACTGCAACTACTCCAAAGGTCCGATCTAGTAAGGTCTTGTGTGATCCCCGATGTCCTCCTGGAAACCTGAAAGCAGTTTTATATACGTAGGGTGAGAATACAAGTACACTCAGTAGGGAAAACCAAAGACTCTCGTGCACAAGTGGGGGAATGTACTAATGTCCCGTGAGAAAAAGAGAAACCAAACACCTAACAAGGTAAACTATCAACCCCAGGCCTCACCAAGGCACACTCCCAAAATAACACAAGTCAAGTAATATATATATATGATAAGAGGACATAGATGTTTGGGTACCCCGTGATAATTTCCCACTAGTTATTGAGACATCCTACGCATCAGACCAATCCCGCCATTCTCACCGCAGTCCCACTGCCACACCCGCCCGCACACACCTGGGCCACAGCCACACGCAGTCCCACTGCCAAAATCCCACCTGGACACACCTGGGGAACAACTGTCACATGTAACAACACCTGCAAACACCTAGGACAAAACAACTACCACCTCGCCCGAAGACACCTGGGCTAGAAAATACACTGCCACGCCAGAAGACACCTGGGCCTCATCCCGAAGACACTTGAGAAACCACCTGCCACACACACCTGGCCAACCACCATACTACTCTGCCCGAAGGTTTTTGGGATAATAATGGATTTCAAGCCATCACAGCCTGCCCAAAGATACTTGGGCTATCCAAGAAAGGGAGTAGAAAAGGAGCTAATAACCAGCCACTAAGAATAGTGTTGGGAAAAACACCATCCCCCGTGAAATGTGTGTGTTCGGCACTAAGTGCTCAACTTTGGTGGGGTGAAAATAAAAACACAAAGCTAAAAGTATATATATATATATATGTAACAAGCACTCACCCAAGCTAGGTTTTTCTTTAGAAAGCCTACAAATCACAACAACACTCATGTCCGAGTCACGACTAACGCTAACAACTCGTGTGTCCCCTTTCTTATTTCACATTCAGTAATAATGTTTATGTTTAAGCACTACTGGGAAACTAGTAGGCCTAGGAATATATCCAAGAAAGTAAAAAAGTCAAACAACAACCAAAACGTCCACAACCGGTACTCACCAACACAGGATTCCACCCCAATTCATGATATAAACAAGTAACCACCCGAATTTACAACTCACAACCACCGAATCCATACCAACAGGAGATCCCATACCCCAAATTCACACAACCACCGAGAGTATAAAAGAACAGGGGATCCCATACCCTCCCACATCTCCAGCAATCGACCTGAAAGGAAAAAAAACCAACTACCACCATCAACACAAGCAGGGCCTTCCAGGTATTTTCAAATTTAAACGACATAACACACTCCATGATTCAAATTTACGTGTGTTCTAAACAGGAGCTACCATAGAAGGGTTGATCCTGGTGATTTCAATTTATTCAGCCGGATATACGTGATTAACCAATTCACTTTTCACAGCAAGAGTTTACAACCACAAACAAGACATTTAAAACATCAGCATGGTTCATTAGTGAACAAATAATGACCACCTATGGCCTTGATTTTCAGGAGGCATAAGCCATTACAACTCAACAAGATGGTCATAGAAGAAACAACATCAAAATATAAAACCCCATCAACGATCACAGTTACCCCCTCTTCTTTCTTTATATAATTCATTCGTTATATTTAATTAGGTCTAGTTTACCCAATTCTATATAAATCAAAAGCATGTCCACCCCGTATGATACACAAAAGAGAGAGACAAAGGAGAAAATCCCTACTTGTTGATAGATGATCTACGTTTAGGCCGGGGGCGCGGAACTTTACGGATAATGATGCGACAGTCCCGATGCACCAGAAGAAGTTGGTGAAAATCCACGATCGAGAAAAGGGAAATAACTGCTAACCCTTAGTTTATAAGAGCCGGGGACGGTTGAGGTGAAAACGCGAAACCGCGTATGGCGCGGGGGTCGTGGGTTGACCACGCGGCTCCACTCGTGGGTCGGGTGGTTTAAAATGACTCATTAATTGTTTAATTATTTAATTAAAATTCTTATGCACGTTACTGGTCTTTAAAACACTCTTTAACGAGTCAAAATAGGGTTTAAAACCCTATTTGTGCTAAAGGGAGCATTACAGGAAAGAACCCGCAGGGTAGGCCAGAGCCACCGGTAGGCTGGAGCTCCCGGTTGCCAAGCTACCGGTAGGCAGCAGCTTCCGATAGGCCGAGCTACCAGTAGGCTGAAGCTACCAGTAGGCCGATCTTCCAGTAGGCGGCAGCTACCGGTAGCCGAGCTACCGGTAGGCTGAGCTACCGGTAGGCTGAGCTACCGGTAGGCAGTAGCTACCGGTAGCCCGAGCTACCGGTACGCAGCAGCTACCGGTAGGCAGCAGGTACCAGTAGACGAGCTACTGGTAGGCAGTAGGTACCGGTAGGCCGAGCTACCGGTAGACCGAGCTACTGGTAGGCCTACTACCGGTAGGCTAAGCCTACCAGTAGTCCTACACCACCATGATTTCCAGACCAGGAAACCCAAAACGAGATTTTCACAAAGTAATGGACCCCGAAAACCCGGGCCATTACAACATATAAGATAAATATTAATAATTAAATTGAGTATATTAAATATAAATATCATTAATAAAATCCATAAAGTATGATTTTATTTTTCAATAATTGCTTATTTTTTATTGAATCAGTTTTTTAGAAAACATTTCTGTTTATTTAAAAGTCGTATTATTTTTATTTAAAAATAATTCTTAAAAAATGAATTAATTTTGTAAGTTTTAAAACCATATTTCCATAAATAATTTATTAATTTTCATTACCTAAAATTTAATATTTAAGTTATAATTAACATAATAATATTTATTTAATCTTTTATGTTTTATGTTGCATATTATGTATGCTACTGAACATAGTGTTTAATTTTAAAAACTCATGATGTTATATTATAAAACCAATATGGTAATTTTACCATTGTAATTTAAATTTTTTGTTTTAAAAATGTTTTTACATTTCAAAATACTTCAATTTAAACCCCTCATTTGAATAATGATTAATAAAACTAACACATTAAAAGAAAAAAATGATAGTACAAAGGTCACATAAGAAAAATCCAACTAGGATTCCATGTAGGAAAAAATGATTATTGAAGTTAAAATACACATCATGTATAAATTAAGGGTGATATATAACATGATCATGAGAATGCTAACTATCACATAACCATAAATTTGTGATTGGTTAAATGGTCACTAATTTCATGGTAGTAAAGTTATATAGGGAACGTTTTTGTTTCAATATCATTTTCCAAATGTTGTTAATTTCATTTTAAACATAAAATAAGAACATAAGGAAATATACTTACTTGAAATGTTGAGTTTTCATCCGTTAATAATATTTCACAAAAAAAAAATCAAATTAATGGGGATTTTATATGATTCAATTTCTATAGAATCACATTATTCATAAAAGTATAACTATCCATTTCTCCTCTCATGAAAAATTAACAAAAACCAATATGGATAAGATATGATAATTCTGCATGAATAATTAAACCATAGATAAATAAAAGTAACTTTTAATTAATAAATAGTAATTTCCATTGCCCAATATATACCATTTGATAAATAATTGTCTATAAAATTCCTCAAAATAATGCATACTAAAATTGATACAAAAAATTATGAAGGATTCGATCACATAGTCGTTAATGATAAATTTTAAGATTTTTCTCCAAATTAAATAATTCACTCTTATTTTCTCATAAAATAAATTCATCATAAAAAACCACAATTCCCTAACATGGGTTAATAATTTCCATAAATAACCAGAATTTCCACAAGTCCACAAAAAAACATATATTCTTCTAAAAGAAAATTTATCACCTATCCCTAAAATCTTTTACAGTACCACAAATATCTATTTTATAAAACAGATGTCACCAAAATCAACATATTATTATTCAAAAATATATTTTAACTAAAAAAAATTAATACTATCCATGTCCTTCGCGTAGGCTAGTGGTATGTGATAAAGAATTATCACACATCTTTTGTGGGTTAGAATCCTATGGCATTGTCTGATTTGAAATGATGTCAAACATTATATGGTTTGTCATTTTTCAATATATATATAATACTTATAACCTTACAAAAAAAATATAATCATAAAATAATAGCATAACATATTTTAACCAAATTTATAATCTAATTCATTTCATTTTGAATAACAAATTTAATAACCAATAATTACTAAAAAAATGGTTGTCTCTAAAAATACCATTAATCACCTTAATTTTTATAACATAAATTCCTAAAAAGGATTTATAATATATAAAACATATATTCATACAGAATATTAAAAACTCATGATGATATCCCAATCTCTTTAAGCGGAATCCTAATATCCAATGTTTTCATAAACCATCATATGATAAAAACTATATAGACCTGGTAAAAACCTTAATTAATCATTAGTTATTTCATTAATTTGGCATTCATTCACATTGATTATAATTTCCGGATTATTTTTTTAGAGAAATTGGCCATCAATTAAACACCAAAACTCAATATTAATATTTTTAAACTTATATTCAATATCCATTTTTATAAGAAAATGACTAAAAAACATAGCTTCATTTCATGTTTAAGCATCAAAAATTTTCCATGATCTTATCGTTGAATCTATTAATATTTAAATCTTGTAAAAAATACTTCAATCCTTAAGGTGAGAATAAAATTCATAGTAATGGATACACAACGAATGAAAACATTATGTCATGGAAATCATTTTTACATTGATTAATTTATCATAATGTAATAATTTTCATGATTAGAAGGTAGTAAACACTTTTCACTGAATATAATATCATTTAAAACCCATTTTATAAACAAATTATTCCATTAAGACCCAAAAATAAAACATAAAACATTTAAAGTTAAAATAGGACATAATCATTAATAAATAATATAACCATTCAATCAACATCCATACACATAACTAAATGGAATTTTCATATGATCGTCATACAAACACGTCACTAAATGTAATATCCAAATTAACATCTTCCATACCCAATTCATTGAAGGTTATAACATTACAACCCATCCTTGGATTATCATGGAAGAACCTATATTTGGTTTATCACATAACAACACATATTTGGTTTATCAGGTAACCACCCATCAAATGTCCAAGTAACGATATATATTCATGAAACCTAAAACACATTAATTAACAATATTTCAGTCATAAAATATCATCATCAATAAAAAAATCATTTAATGATATAAAAATTTTCAATATATTTTCAAAACTAGTTTCAATACAAAAAAAATAAAAAAAGTATCTATTATTTATTTTTCATTTAAAAACATTATTTCATATAGAGAATAAAAAATATCATAAAAAAAATTATAATGGAGGATAATTAATCATATTTAAATCAGTAAAAAACATCCATTTTTTAAATTTTAAATAATAGAAAATTATTTAGATAGAGAAGATTGCATTTGATAACCATTGAATGAAATTCACAATAGACATAAACTTTCATGTATTATTCTTTTATATCAAAATAATTAAACATATAAATTTAAATTATTTAGAAAAATATATTGTAACTATGTTTTTAAATATTCTAGGTGTCCCATTCCACATTTAACATTTAAATATTAATACCTATTAATCAATACATATACCAAATTATAGAAAAAGATTATTATAGATTAAATATAGATACGAAATTTCATCACGGATATAAATTCACATTATTAATGAATAACGATTTATAGTATGAATAAATTAATATATGAAAGGATATTGAGACAAAATCCTTTAACATGTATTTTATTTATCACATATTATCCTTATATTTACTGAATAATAAACCTTGGTTAATTCTAATTTCTTGACATCCTTTTTGAGGTTTATTATTCTAATGATATGGAAATATAAAATTACATAATCTTGATTTTTTTTCAAGAACAATATACATTTCACATTGAGGATCTTATCTTGTTAATAATTTTAAAAAATATGTTTATAACAAATAAATAGACTTCCACATTTCTATAGTGAAGATACCCCAAATAAGAATCTATTTCTTCATTAATATAAATATTCTCATGTAAAACAAGTTTTCATTAAAAAATATTCATAACATTTAACTTGGATTCCTTCATTTTCATACACATCATTCAAACCAGTGAAAATAATTTAAAACATTGGATGTGAAAAAAAAAGCTCAGTAAGGGTTAAAAAAAGTATAAAATAAAACATTAGTCACTGTATACTTGTAACATATGATATAATTTTTAAAAATACAAACTTTTCACCGATATAAACATATTTTGTAAAACAAAAGTTTTACATGTAAATTACACATAACATATATAACATAAATAGAATCATAATATAATCTTTCAGAACTAATTACATATATTGTAACCCTCAATGATACCATGTAATTAATAATAGTCATATCCACCATGCAATGTAACACTCATGGCTACCTTATTGTGCAACCATTGTAGTTATAATTAGAATAATTATTAGGCTGACATATAACATACACATAAACAATGAATCAGTGGGATATATAGGTCACACTCTTCATGATAAAAAATTCCCATGTTGTAGAACATAATCATACTACATGAATAATTTCATAAAAACATTTGTTTTGAATGTTTTAGAATATATTTTTAAATAGGGATTTTAAAAGATACGCACCTTATAAATATATTATAATTTAATTGAGACATAATATAGGGGATGTATTATGTATATATACTATAAATACACATAATTAAACTTATTTTAAACATAAAAAGTCACACAAATAATTTTAATAACACATATATAATGAACTATTGGTTAACATATGGATTAGAAATCATGTTAATAATTACTTTACCTTGAGATTATATTACATAAAAAATGTTCAAAACCCAATTATAATGGTAAAAACTGTCTTAAAAATAATATATCGAATCCTTTTCTTGTTTGAAACACTTTATTTGATCATTTTATAACATTATTTCACCTTTTATTTATTAGTATTTACTTCCTTATATTGTTTTGGGTGCGTTCTTTATATGATTTCCATGGATGATTTGTATTTGATTTTCATTTTGTAAGGAAAAGAAATTAAAAAAGTGGAATTAAATTATAGTCATATGTTTCTATAATATATAATGATTACAAAAACTATTTTTTATCACATATGATGATGGATTAAAAGATAAATCATTAATGATATTTGTTTTGATAATTATTTGTAGTTCCTCGATAATCATGATCCTGTTTCATAATATAATTCCATTTCATTTTTATAATCTCATTATAGAACATAAAACTGGTTACATCATACACTTTGCATTGTATTTCACCCATCAAAATTGTTTTATGATCATCTTTGATAGACGTAATTGAAATTGAAAACACATCTTCCACAATTTTGGTAAAGAATCATACTGTGAATGGTGTTTTTATTATTTGAATAATTTATATAGGAGATGAAGGAATATGAGGAATCATTTACATGAACATGATAAAATTACGAATATATATGATTTTTTGTATTTCATACCACTTAGATTGGGTTATTATAAGAGAGTAAAACATAATAATGGAATTATAAAAACAAACTTGAAAAAAGAAGATGGTTTTTACCACTTGATCTATTCTCCTTGACATCATCCTTATAGAATTTTAATTTGGCCTATTGGTGATACCCTAAAGTATTGGATTTTAGAAAAATCATTGGGGGTGGGATTTGAAAAATATTAGACTATTCTGAGGGCTTGAGAGGTGTGAGTGGAAGAGGGGACTGAGGGGGTATTTATTGTTGATGGGAGGAGATATTTTATATTATTTAAATATTTTTTCTCAATACTATAAATAATGTTGAAAATTTTGACCCCAAAGAATAAAATTTCATGTTTGATAATACTATGTTGGCTTACATCATCCTTAGAGAATATATGATGCAGTAAAACACGTATTTTTTATTTATCATACTTTATCATATTTTACTATTCATAAAAATCAACAACTTCAAAACAACCCCAATATTCACCCTAATAGTTATTCAATGTGTCAAATTAAATAATGAAACCCATTTTTTGAAAATATTTTTCTAAGTTTTATTTATTTAAAATTTTAAATAATATAATAATTTATTGAAAATAACAATTCTAAATATATAAAAAAATTAACACCATGAAAAAATAATCAAAATTTTATTATCTTATAACCTTAAGAAAATAAAATAATAATATGATTTAAAATTAATAAGGTTCGTAATAATATTCATATCACTTTTCATAAGTTATTGATACTATTCACTTAAAAAACACGTTTTTTATATGTGACTCCCCATATCATATTGATAACCACCATAGATAGTCATTTATTGGAAATTCAAATCATAGATGTGGAAAAAATATGTCCAAATAAATGTTATGAATATCTATATAAAATAATGTTAAATATATTTAAATTTATTTTTTAAAATGTATGTTGTTACATTACCCCCACATTCTGAACATTACGTCAACAGAATTTTAATTACATTTTAAACAAGCGAGGGTAACATTCTCTCATAACATTTTCAATTTCCCAATTTCCTCTTTCAATGAAGTGGATTCTATAAAAAACCATTACCTAGTGGATTAAAAAAATATTAAATACTACTTCACTTCAATTATTAATATAAATTTTTTTTATTTATAAGAAATTTTCTCTTCCGCCTGAACCACTATTTTGGATCAAGACATGTGGTGATTCTGATACATACTTTCTAAACATTTAAACATGAAAAACATTTTTTACATTTGATAAATATAGAAAAAATGAAACTCAGTAGGTGAACAGACCAAATTAATCAATAATTACATATAGTATAATGAATAGTGGTCTTATCATTATTTTAATGAAAAAACACATGACACGTCCCTTGGTGAGATTATATGAAAAATTAGATAACTATCTTAAAAGAAATTTCATTCCTCCTATTTTCATCCTAACATTTATGCCTACTATGAGCTTTCCCCATGTGTTGTTGGATCATGTTCACATTCTCAGCCACTTCCTCTACTAATTATAGCACCATCAACATCATTTACCCATCATCATTCCAAAAATTTGGAGTTCTACACCTATCTGTATACAATGTATTATATGGTTCCATTTATATACTGTAATGAAAAAATTTATTAGAAAATTACTCAGCTAAGGAAATATGATAACACTAATTTAACTAGTAATCCATTGAATAAAATCGAAGCACATCCTTGAATGTATGAATAATTCTTTTTGACTTCCAATCTTACTGATGATGGAGTGATGTAATGAAATTTATTTATGTTCCAAATGTCTTCTTAAGGCATATAAACAATTTAGAAGTGAACCAGGGTTCCCTATCAGATACAATGGAAAATTATACTCCATGTTACCTGATAGTATCATTTAGGTACACTCAAGAATGCTTATCCAAAGTCATTGTATCTTGAATAGGAAAGAAATGGGAAGATTTAGTTAGTCGGTCAGTAATAACCCATATTTAATTATTACCTCTTTATGTCATTGGGAGTCCCATAATGATGGATCTTGGTATATTCATCCATTTCTATTATGGAACTGGAAATGGATGAGGAATTTTCTTTTCTAAATTCCACTCTACATTAACTTTTAGACTCGTAAAACATTTCATTGTTATATCACCAATTTAAATTTTCATTCTATCCAACCAGTAATAGACATGATGTTATCGGTACATACTATTACTACCGGGATAAACTGAAAATGGAGAACTATGAGCTTTACACAACAATTTATTCTTCAACTAGTAATCACATGGAACACACAATCTCTAATCAAATATTAAAATATAATCCTCATCAATGTAATATTTTCTAAAGTTACCCATTTTAACGAATTATACTATTTTTTCTAGCCCATTGTCTTCATTCTGTGGTTGTATAATTCTTTTTGATAACGATGAATTCACTAATACCTGAAACAAAAAACAGTTATTTATCACCACAACAACTTAAAATCCAAAAAAATAAAACCATTATTTATGGATATATGTTCAAAACATAACATGGTTAATGATGCATGATGTTTTAACAAGTAGAAACCTTTACTTTGATTTATATTCATATATGATAATTTATCATGAAATCATAATACATTATCAGTTCAATACATCTTCTCTACTTTATGTTTAATTATTTGTGGGTGAATATATAATTTATACATTCATGGCCAGTATATATTTTATATTTTTCACAATTTCAATGATTTCACCATATATTATAAGCCAAAAACCACATATAAAAAATCCAAATCATATGTGGGATAATTTAACTCAGGATAATTTAGTTGTATTAAATCAATATAAATTACATGATAATCCAACATCAAAACCAAACCAAGTCCCATCAATAAAGTATCACTTTATACGAATAACTCACCAATTGGAGAAGGCAAGGCAAAAAAAAAAGATAATTCACCAATCTATAAATCATTTCTTAAAAACAAACATCCCATTTTTATATCCTAATAAATTAAACCCATTTTCACATTAGCATAGTTAGAGGGATAAATAAATGATAAATTATTTAAACAAACTATGAGTTATAACAATATAATCCAATAAGAATAAAAACCCCTTTATACCATTGTAGGAATTGAACATTCATTAACCTATAATTTTGGTTCGACCAACTTTGATTCCATCATTATTCACAATTTTCCCATGAAAATTAATCCATTCCAATAAAAAATCTCACTTTTAGAATTTCCCATACATTTTATTTTCTATTATGTTATGAAAAACTACCCTTTTATTTTTTTCATGCACATATTTACTCATAAAAAATAATACAATATTATCAATAAAATCATCCATAAACATATCCAAGAACTCATGAAATATTATATTCATAATATATGTGAATGCAACAAGTGAATTAGTTAACCCAAACGGCAAAAAATCAAGGTCATTATTCACATATATTTTAAAAAAATTTATTTTTGGGATGTCATACTCCATCACCTTCTACTATTTTTATCTGGATATTAACTCAATATTCTAAAATTATTGAGCTCCCTGGAGCTGATCGAAAAAGTCATCAATATGAAGAAAAGGATACTAGTTTTAAAAAACATTTCATTGAATTCACTACCATTAATGAAATGCCTCCTGGAACCATCTATATTTATAATGAACCAAACATGTGGACCCCATAGTGAAGTTCTTGGATAAACTAAACCATTCTAATGATACTCCTACAGATGAATTTTCAATTTAATATGTTTTATTTAAGCCATTACATATGACTCTTTTGAAATTGGTTTAGCATCCCAAAACTATGTCAATTGTTAATTAGATTTCCCAATCAAGAATGACACTGTAAAAATCATCATGAAAATCATCAAACATATTTTTCCGTACATTTGAATTCATGAGAGGCTAATTCCCTTCGATACCATGAACTTAATCCCAATTAAAATATTTTTATTTTTCTATCATGATCTAGAATAAGATTTGGAGCATAACATACTTGTTGGGTAAAGTTTACATCATAAAGAGCCATTAAATCTTTATCCTTTTTCTTCAATTCATGGAATTGTCTCTCTATCCTATCTCTCTCCATGATACGAAAATATTATTTTAGGAAAATAATTTTAAATTCATCCTACTCTATAGAATCAATCTCCTCTCTATCCTTGATATTTTTTACCATTTACCCAAACTGATTAGCTTCACATACAAAATTATAAATGGAAATACATACATTCTTATTATCTGAACAACCCTTATTAACTAATATCATTTAAAGGGACTTAATAAAATTTTTAGATTCTTTTGGGTCCAAGGATCCATTGAGATTATGTCAGTTTTGTCTCATAAAATGATCCACCATTATCATGTTCCCTTATGAATCCTTTAGTTGTTCTCCTTCATCGATACCACCACCATTTATTGGTAGCGTTAAATGATCAATTAACGTAATAAAAATCTCTATTCCAATCCATACAATTCTCTTGTAAGAGTTGGTATCCTATATGAAACTGGTTCTACGTTGATTTCATATATATTTAATGTATTTACATATTAAATTTCATATTATATATTTTTCATTTATTTTCTTAACAATATTGTAATAATGTCCCAGAGTATTTTTTTTATAGATAATGTTATGGATTTTTTGAGGTATGATGAGAACCTTGAAATTCTATAAAAATATTTTTCAATATAGTTCCATTGTTGGATGACAAAATATGAGGGGATAGATGGAATAAAAGCTGTTAGGTGTGAGTACTCGTAAGCAGTTGAGACTTCTTCCCATTAAGTTTCCACTTGGTAATATCCATGAATAAGATTTTTTATAACATACCCACCAATAAGAATTCCTCATGTTTTGGTATCATCAAATATTTATATTTGCAATCATGTGTAATGATCCTTATTCATTTATATAATAATTAATATTTTTCACGACTCACACATTGATTTACTAATGAATATCGTCGAACATATAGTTGTATAGAATTATGGTTAATTGGGTAAATCATGAGTGGAATGTAATTAATGGATAAGTTGAGTAATGATTTTTACAATTCATTTATAGACATTGATATATCGAAACCTTGATTCAAATTGAACAATAATGAAATATTCCATGGCCATGATGAAAAGGGAAGTTTATTTCAGGTATTCAATTACTAAGTACCAAGAATAAATGATTATGAAACTATCATGAAACCTTCTTGATGTAATACCATGATGAAGGGATTATATTACACAGTGATCATTTGTATGTAGATGTCACTATTGTGACTTTATTTTCTTTATCTTGGATGCCTTGACCCATTGCTAGATTTTAATCTAGGACATTAGGCAAGAACACATAATGCTAATGAGAAAATAACCAAGAATGTCACACACTTACTATTACTAGCTAGTCTTAGGGAAACTCTATTTGAATTTATTTATTAAATATTAAAATCACAAAAATGGAATAATTATTTTTAAATTTTAAATGATTGAATAAATTAAATAAAAATTTATTCACCGGATTGTGGGTAAAATATATTTATTAATTTTTTTAATATTTAATAAATATTTATTTTTTGGTTTTTAAATATAATATGTATTGAATATATTAAATAATTTTTCATTTATTTTTCAATAAATGGAAGTTGATTTCAACAGGACCACATCTGGTCTAGTGGTAATTTTTTTTCATCATGATAAATAATTATTTAACTAGTTGGCACAAATTAAAATAACTCTGCTATTATTTTGTCACACAAGAATTTTATTTATAATTCTGTTTTCTGAAAGTTGGCAGACCATAAACTATGAAACAATATTATTATTAATATCAAGGGTTTTCTCTATGATTATGAATGGATTTAATTGATGTTATGAAATTAAATATTTTAAATTAATCCCCACATCAATAAATAGACACATTGATTTAAGGTGTCATGTACCAAACAACACACCTAGTGAATTGACAATTATTGAGCTATAAAATTTCTCTCTTTAATCCTATTCTATAACCTCTCATAAACGATAGAATTTTTTCAAGGCCAATGAACAAGTGATGAATAATGACTGACACAATATACTCACTTCACTGTTCTATCACCTAGTGAACAACAGTGTCGATGGGAGGGAAACAGAGAATGTGTGGATCACTAGTAGAGGGATTTGAATTTTGATCCTTGAAAGCACAACAAGATAATCCATAACGGTCATTATAGATGATCAATACAATTTATGATGAAAATATCAAAGATCCAGGTATTATTTTCTTAATAAAATAAATTAAATTAACTATAAACAAGGTGCATAAGAACCTCTCTAACGATTCTAGGACAGTTCTATCTTTATCTCTAACATTGATTCTGTTTTTTGGAGAATGGAAGTCATCATCATATTGATCCATAAATAATCATGGATCATGGAAAAATCCAATTTACGACCCAACCCAACCATGTTTCAGCTATGCTCTCAACCTTCATGTGGTATCAAAAAAGTTACATTATTGTTTATAAATATATAATTATTTTGGTGATGATTTACACCTTTAATAATTTAGATTTTTCAATTTAAGTAAATTTTTTTAAAAATTATAATTTTGGCATATGTTCCTCTTATTTTGTTTCTCATTAACCTTAAAAAACGATCTTTTCATTTATCTTTGATTGAAATTAAATAGATGACCTCATCTGGAGGTGAAAAAGGTTCCTGGCCATACAAAATCAGAACACACGACATGTATTGGAAGTACCATACATATAGCAAAGGTTCCAATCACTGGGTATAGTCCACCAAACCAATATATGTTATTGGAGTTTGGATATGTTTTAATGACTCCATGTGTTGACTTGGAACAGGAGGAACATGGTTCCCCGATTACATTCCATCTGGCCCACTGGACACAACATGTGCTCCGAGGATTTCAGATGTACACTCACACACCGTTTCCTTGGGCGTGTACTTCATATAGACTGTGAAAAATTTACATTATGTGTACACATAAAAATTACCTAGATATATTTAAAATTATTATTATATTAAAAATACCATTGATATGTGTACCATTTTGTTGGTGTAAGGCTGAGGCACATCCCATGATATGTGTTATTCCTATGTGTGTGTTTAATCTAACATTTGTTTAATTTTCATTTCTACTCCTCGAGTAGTTATGAGATGGAATTCACAGAGTTTCCTCCAAGGTTCATGTTACATAAATATATAATTTTATATTAATTTATATGTTTAAAATTTTTATGGATGAGAATCTCATGGAAATTTTGGAAAGGGTTTAAAATTAAATGATTGATTAATTAATAATGATAATTAATTTATTCAAGCATGATTATTCTTAAACAAGAATGATTAATGATATTTTTTTCTATTTTTATTTATACGTAAAAATCATTTCTTGTGTATTTTATTTTGATCTAGTTCAAAATCATTTTATCTAGTGGGTTTGATTTAATTTAGTTATTTAAATTAAATTTGTTTCCCTATGAGCCTTCTCCTCATTTATATGCGGGACCAACATGCCTAATGTTTCGTTTATTTATAAGTATTTCATACCCCTCACATGCATGGTAGTATGAAAAGGAATATTTAATGGATAGAACTCCCATGCAAGTGGAGGAGGGTCAATATAGAACCGAGACAACACCAATCCCAAGAAATTCAATGGTGGAAAGGTGAAAATATTTAAACATGATCCCAGAAGGTTCAAGATGCTTCTCCAATTATTAATGGTTAGTTTATCAACCCCAAGAAGAATTAACCATTATTAAATATCATTATCAGACCTTTTAAGTTATTTTATTTCTGTCAGTTTCATAGTTTATAATAATATATGTGTTGTTATGATCATAAAATTAATAAATTAAACCACCATGCAAGATGGAACTAAAATAAACCAGAGTTATGAGTAAAAATTATCAAGACATTGTTTATAAATTATGTATGTTCAACTTATTATTAACAATCATGTTATAAAAATATTAATCAATTCAGACATAATAGATATAAATCCCTCTATTAAAATATCAAGCCAGACCTAGCCTGTCATTACATGATTAATGGGAAAAAATCAATAAAACTATGTGTTTGACTGACCCTTGATGGGAGTCATACTTTTATATAAGAATTACTTATGAAATAATATTGGTTGACTTAACCATATTACATAATGTGGAGTACCCCTTGCTATACATGGGGTAATATTGAATGTAATAGTTGATTAAATACAACATCATGATTTTAGAATTGGGGAATCCACTAAACAGATCATGGAGCTACAAGACTACAGTTGGAAAAGACCTGCCTACCTTAATAACTTCTAATAGCTTTTACCACCCATTTTGGGGTTATATGAATGGTAATATGGATCATTTACACTAGAATGTAATGGAAAATTTACATTCCATGTTTAATGGAGATGTCCATAGGGACTTCATAAAATAGTGCGAGAGTTAATAAATTCATTTATTTCTCAAAATCTGTAATAAACAATGTACTAATGACCGTCTCCATTAATTGTATAATAAAAATTACATTCTCGTCAATCACACTACCTCTGTTATCATTTATGGATAAGGAAAACATCCTCACTGGAAGTAATATCTAGGAATGGTTTAGATTCCTTTGGGTTATCTTATGCCATGAATTGATGTCTTAACTTCTAGAGTAAGAATTACCTAGTCTTGTAGGCAAATATAAGAGTGATAAGGATATCATGGTATATGAGTAAAATATGATTGACACATTTGACGCTCAGTGTATGATGTTATCATCAATTTATACTGAGCTAATAATGCCTCATGAAAACATGGATTCTTATAACATGTTCATGCAACCCCATGGTCTTTACCCTGGGAGAGAAAGTAATGAAAGGTTTGAGATCTATAAGAAACCCATTCAGAGTATGCTTGGGGAAGCTACCCTGGCCAGTCCCTATGTTGTCTACATCATTGTCTATATTGGGTTCCTAGAGGTTATAGGGATTAACTCCCCGATGAACTAGGCATTGATCTTATTCTTGCATCACTCCCTTGGTGATTCTCAATAATTTTTGTCAATTATTATATGAACAACTTTGAGAAGTCCCTATCTGAATTTCATAACCTCTTTCTCCAAGTGGAAAATGATATGAAGCGCATAAATACCTCTGTCATTATGGTGGATAATAGAAATGGGAATCCAACGATCATTAACCCCTAATCTTCTTCAAGGACTACTATGAAAAGGAATATCAATAGAGGATGGTAATAAGTTTCTTTTGGTTTCGCATGTGGCATGAAGGGAAACTAGAAAGAGAATTGAACAAAGACTAAGAATAAAGGGGAAGCCTAGGGTGTGTTTGTTTTGGAATTCTATATAAATATTTAATCAAATTTGGTATTTGATATAGCTTGTGGTGCTCACTTATGTATCCAAATACATGAACCATGTAGACTCAGGATGATTGACCAAGGGGAGGTAAATCTATGATCAGCCAACGGATCTAGACTTTCTATTGTAGTTGTTGGTGATGAAAACCTCACGTTGACAATAGGGATGATCTTTGTGTCAAAGGGTTGTTATTGTGTGTCTTATTTTACTAAAAACATTGTTTATATATCCAAATTATATACAAATGGATTTTTTCATGTTTTCATATGAATGTTGCTTATTTTATATATATATATATTTTGGTAGAGAACATTTATGTAATTTTCTTACTTGTTGGATTACACAAACCAATTAATGTAAATTGTTAAAAAATATACTCCACATCAGTCATACCACACCCAAATATGGCATCACCAGATAAGCCAGGTATACAATAAATGCTTGACAATGTTACATCATGAAGGATATTTAGATTCATTTAAACTAATACAATGTGGTGTATGTCATGAAGGTTTAGAAGGAAAAATAACCAAAGCCCCATTTAGTGGGAAAGGTGAAATGGTTTTAGATCATATTGAATTGGTTCATACCGAGGTTTATAAACCATTTCCTGTTGATTCAAGGGGAGGGTACTCAAACTTCTTTACATTTACTGATTATTTTAGTAGATGTTGATATATCTAATTAATGAGGTATAAGTTGGATTATTTTGATGTGCTCCAGGAATAGAAGAATGAGATTCAAAACCCACTAGGTATGATTATTATGATAACTCTGGTTAATGCCAAGGTAGAAAATATCTTAATAATCAAATAATAGATTACTTACTGGAGATTGGGATCATATACCTACTCCCTCATCTAAACACGACCTGGTTGAATGGTCTGTGAGATAGGAGGAACCACACTCTATTGGAAATATTGAGATCAATGATGATCCATGCGACTATTGCATTATCCTCTTGGGTGTATGTAATTTAAACAGATACACACATACAAAAACAAGAACCAACTAAATATAAAAATGGTATTCCATATGAGTAATGGATTGTAAATAAGTCCATAGAAATGAATTTACATGTCTGGTAAAGTGATTTGATTGTTTCTTCCTCTTAAAGTAATATACTTTCTACCCATGTCAGTAAGTGTGCATTTATATGATACCCCAAAGAAATAAGGGGATATTACCTATAAAACCCCTTATCAAAAAAGTTATAGTTGCATGAAATGATTTATTTCTTGAGAGGTATGACATCTCTAAAAAATATAAGTTGATAAATTTATATTTAAATGATGTTGAGGATTATGGTACACAAGAGTTGGTATAGGAAAATATTCCACAAAGCCCCGTGTAAGAAAGAACTACTGCAGTGACATAAGAGTTGCATGAGATTACAAGAGAGTTTAGAGAACCAAAATGGTACAATTTTTTAGTTTCCGAGGATGTTGAATCTTTATTAGTTTATAATAATAATCCTATAACCATAAATAATCATTATGTGGAACAAATGTTTCCATGTGATGTTAATATAGGAATTCTGAAATGGATTCAGCGTAACAAAACCTACTCTAGATTTTCATAGAACCTCCAGTTGATATAATGACTATTGGTTGCAAAGGGGTATTCATTAAGAAATTGTGCATGGAATGACAAGTAATTACCTATATGGAATGAATGGTTGAAAAATTGTTCAAAGAACATTAAATAATTTGCTACGACAAAACATTTTCACCTATTGTAAAGCTGAAATCCATCAAAATTTGATTTTCCATTTCCTGTTACCATGAATATTAGATGTTTAAATTGATTTCAAAACAATCTTCCCTAATAGAAACCTTTATGAAGATGTCTACAAGACACATCCTAATGAATTTATGACTCCATTGTATACAAATAAGGTATGAAAGTTGTATAAATACATATATAGATTAAATAAAACATGTAGGTCATGTAACAATGATTTTTATGAATCCAAATTGAAATTTGGTTTTATAAAGAACAAATTTTAGGTATGTGTCTATAGACGGTTTAGTTAGAGCAGAGTCATTTTCCCAATATTATAAGTTGATGACATACTTCATAAGGGGAAGGTGATACTAGTATTATAGTCTATTAAGGAATTCGTGAATCAATGATTTTACATGAAGGACATCACTAAGGCATCATATATTCATTGGATAATGATCCATCTTGATATATCGCAGAGATTGTTGGGCCTCCATCAAGATACATACATTGATATGATACTAATGAGATTCAGAATGGAACAATCCAAGAGGAGATTGTTTCCAGCATCACATGACATTAAATCTGTCCATGAAAAACTGTCTGAGGACACATGAGGAAGGATAGATAATACCAAGGACTATTTACACATCAGTGATGGGTCAGTCATGTATGACATACTATGTACTAGGCTGGATTTCGCTTATACATTTAGTGTGGTCTTCATATATCAAGATTACCTAGGTGACCACATGTTGATGGCATTCAAGCTTATCGCAAAATATTTGAGGCAGACTAAGGATATGTTCATGGATTATGGATGAGATAATGAACTAGTCATCTGAGGATATGTGGATTATTGTTTCCAGAGTTGTAATGATGACATGAAGACTCATACATGATACATTTTCACATTGAATGGAAATTCAGTAAGCTGGAAAAGCTCAAAGAATAGTGTGGTCTTAGAATCTACAGTACAGTATGAGATTATCTCATCTTCTAAGAAATCTAAATAAGAAGTTTGAATATGAATATTCATACACTAAATGAATGTGATACCTAGAAGTAATGATAACATCACAATGTACTATGAGAATACTCCCTTAGTGGCTCTCGCAAAAGAGACAATGTCACCTTAGTGGATGAAGTACAGACATCAGAAGTATAATCGCATGTGGGATTTATCATATAGAGGTAATGTTTTAGGGAGAAATATTTGAACAAAAGAAAATGTGGTTGACCCATTGACTAAAGCCATTACCTAGAAGAAACATGATCACCATGTGAGGTCTATCGTAAATAATGTCGTAGGCAGTTGGCTCTAGTACATGTATGAGTTTTGTAAGAGTTTGTGTCCTAGAACCAACTGGTTTTTATTTTATTAAATGAGTATTTAATTAATTAACATATTAAAAAATTTATTATAGATATTACATTATTCTACATGACTATGATGAAATAATGTATTGGAGTATTTTTTGCATTGATAGGTAATGGATGTTACATGGTATGATGAGAACCCAGAAATGATGTAACAATATTCTTAAATATAGTTCTATAGTTGGATGACATACTCTGAGGGGACACATAGCCAGCATACCATCAGGTTTTGTGTACTCTTAAGAATATGAGACATCCTCTCACCATGTTTGCACTTGGTAAACTCAAAGAAAAAATATTCTGAGAATTGGCCCCCAGTAAAAATATTAAATGATTTGGTGCCATCTGATATTTCTATATGTGAGTGTGTGTAATGATCCTTATACATGTATATTTTCTTTAATATGAGTCACGATGTTTCATATTGATTTACTAATGAAAAAAGTCACACAGATAGTTTGTGGGAAGTAGTGTATGTTTGTTGCATCATGGGTGGTATATTATTAATGGATAATCAAGGATGTATTTGTGCCTTCAATTTATGGAAGTTTATATCTCATATCATTGAGAGAAATATATCCATCATGAAAAATTCTATGAACATGGCGTAACAATGATTTTATTTCTTGTAGTCCAAGAAAGAAGTATCATTCATAAAATATGATGACACTATCATGAAACCTGCATGATGTCATATTGAAATACAAGGATTATATTACACATTGATTTTTGTTATGTGGATGACATTTTTGAGACATTTAGTTATTTCACCAGGGATCCTTGAGCAGATTCTAGATTGTACTATTGGACGTTTGGATTGTCCACTTAATGCCAATGAGAACGAATCTTAGAGTGTCACACACTAAATGTAAATGGAGGTAATGGTTAAATTGTTTTTTAATTTAATTAATAAATATTTTTTATAAAGACAATTGAATAATTTTTTTAATGATAAAATTATTTCATAAATTAAATAAATCTTTATTCATTGAATTGTTGGAAAAATATATTTATTTTTTTTATTAATCATTTAATAAATATTTATTTACTAGTTTGTAAATAATATAATTATTTAGAAGAACAATTAATTTATTTATGTATTAGGGTGTTAAATAAATGTAAGTGGAGTTTGAAAGGACCTTGGGTGGTCCAGTAGTAATATAATTATTTTCAAGATGATAAATATATATTTAACTAGATGAAACAAATTAAAATATTGCTACTATTATTTTGTGGTACAATAATTTTATTTATAATTACATTTTGTGCATGTTGTCAGACCATAAATAATGATTTGGTTTCATTATTAATATCATGGTTTGTTATAAGGTTATGAATTTATATAAATTATTTTATATAATTAAATCTTTAAACGAATCCCTATGTTAATAAATAGACACACACGTCTATTGTTCCATTGCACATAATAGGACACCAGGTGAATTGAGAATTTATGAGCTAAAAAATTTCTCTCTCGAGTCCTCTTCCCAACCCTCTCAATAATGAGAGACATTATACCATGCCGAAATAAATCAGATCAGGAATGACCGTCACAAGACACTCCCTTCACCGAGCTAGAACTCAGAGAACAGGTGGTGTCGATCAGAGGCCATCAGATCACGTGTGGATCACCAATAAGGAGATTATAGTTTGGATCCTTATAATAAAAAATTATAATATAGAAGGGTAATTCCCTATGATCAGTATCATCAAAAAAGTAAATATCAAAGATCTATGTGATATTTTCATTATGTTATAAATTATATTATTTATAATCATTATGAGAAATATCCTCTCTAAAGGATTTAGGTCTCTTCCTTATTTATCTATATCATTGATTATACTCCTTAGAGAATGTTGTTCATCGTCGTATTCATATCAAAATAATAATTGATCATGGTAAAAATAAAACCTATCTGATGTTCCAACCATGCTTCCACTGTTCTCATAACCAACATATGGGCTGCATATTTGGTTGGATATCTATCTATTAGTTCCTCTCCTCTTCAGATTCCCTTTTTCTTTTGCAGAATACCATCATAAAAAACATATCATAGTGGAAGAAACAAGGTAATCATTGAATTCTATATCAATTCAAATGAACCATATAGTAAAATTCATTTATAGAATTATATTAATATCATAATAACCCCTAATGTTTCCTAATGAATCTTTTGATACCAACTTTAATGACATGCCCATATTAATTTACATGGTCTTGAATTGTTTTCATGAAATCATTACCTTTCACAATGAGAATATTTTCAAGATTATAGTTTTTGTGAATTGGGATATAAAACATACATTACATTCCATGTTTATGCTTGGTTGATACCCTAATAACATTATTGATGAAATAAAAAATATAAAACTTTTCAAAGGAAACTGGTTTTCTTTGTCAGATCTGGAAATCATTTATCATAGATTCCTTATTTTTATTACACATCCATATAACCTGTGAAAATAATTTAAAACTTGTGATGTGAACAAAAATACCATTAAGTGATATAAAAAGAAGAAAAGAAAATATTAATCCATGAATACTTGTTACATATGTAACAATTTTCAAAAATACATACTTGTCACTCATTAAAACATTGTTTATGAAACATGATATTTCCTTTAGATTTTTTAAAAACAGATCAAACATAAATTGAAAAATAAATTTATCTCTGGGAATTAATTAATTTTTTTGTATCCATAGAATATACTTTATTATTTGTAACCCTCATGACTACCTTTCAATGTAACCCCCACGACTACCTTAATGTGTAACTATCATATTTACACATGTACTGATGATAAAGCCAACCTCTAACATACACAGAACTAATTAATTGAAGAGAAATATAGGTTCCACCATTCATCATAATCAATACCCAAGAACAATAACATAATCACACATCATGAATATTTTCATTAAAACATTTCTTTTGATATTTTTATAACAGAATATTAAAATAGGATTTTAAAAGAAAACCCCCTTACAAATATCATATATTTGATGTGAGACATAATATAGAATGTGGATTATGTATATACTATAAAGAAACTTAATTAATAATAATATAAACAAAACTAATCACACAATCAAATTTAATACCATATAAATAATGAATTAATGATTAACCCAATGAATGGAAATCGGGCTACAAATTCCCTTATATCAGGTTAGTCTTATATCATACATGATTATAACTCTAGTATAATGGTTAAAATGGTGTTATTAATATATTAATGAAATTTTTTCATGTTTATAACACATTATATGGTCATTTTATAACATAATTTGACCCTTTTGATATTAATATTTTGTTCCTCCCATTATTTTGTGTGCATTCTTTACTGGATTTCCATTACTGGTTTTTATTTATTATTTTTTCATGTGCAAAAGAAATTATAGAGGTAGAATGAAATAGTATTCATGTGTTTTTAAAATATATAACGATAACATAAATCATTTTGTTCCCATATATTTTGTTAAATCATTTGATAAAACATTAATTATATTTTCTAATATAAATTTTGGCAAATCCATGATAATCTTGATGTTGTTTCATTATGTAATTTAATTTCAGGAATAAATGTTAATTATAAAGAATAAAACCACCTAAATATAAAAATTTAAATTTTTTCAACCATTGAAAGTGTATTATGATCATCATTAAAGGATGTGATGGAAATTGAAAACACATCATCTGTAATTTTGATAAAATGTCAAATAGTGAATTTTATTTTTATTTGTAGAATAAAAGGTAGAGGAGAGGAAGGAGGATGAATAATAATTTAAATGAACTTGATAAGATATAGAATATATATGATTATGAAGATTTAATATCTCTATGTTAAGTGGATGGGAGGAGATAATATTAAATAAATAAACTGAAAAGAAAACACATGAAAAATGAAGTGGATTCATTGCTCTTTATCTCTTCTCCTTGATATCCTCATTAAGGATTTGGATTTGAACTATTGGTGATAACAGAACGTCTTGGAAGTGGGTAAGATCCTTGGGGAGGTTATTTTTATGATCATAGTCAATGAAATGTCTAGAGAGGTTTTAGAGGTAGAGGGGAACGATGGTGTTATTTAAAGTGGAGGAGAAGATAGATTTTACAAAATTTTAATCATTATTTTAATATTTTTTCTCAAGAAAATGAATTGACTTGATTCATGTTACCCCAAATAGTAATAATCTCATTTGATTTTGAACCATGTTGGCTTACATTATCCTTACATCACCTATGTTTTTGAAAAACATGTATTGCGAATTTATTGTAATTTATCATATTTAAGAAATTTTAACATGAAAAAAAATCCCAAAAAATAACCCTAAATATTTTTTAGTGTATATATCAAAAATAAAATCCATTTATTTAAATTAATTATTTAAATATTATTAATTTTATTTTTGAATAAAAAAATATTTTATTCAAATATAACAAATTTAAATCTACAAAACATTTTTCAACACCTTCAAAAATTAATCAAGATCTCATTATCTTATAATATTAAGAAATTAAAATAATAAATATATTTACTATTAAAAAAGGTCATATTAATATTTACAAGGCTATTATACTTCTAAACAAAAAACATGTTGGTTCTATTAGACTTCAAATAATTTACTTTACAGAATTTTAAATGACTATTTTTGAAATTTAATTCATTGATAAAGAAAAATAATTTTTAAAGTACAGTTATAACAACATAATAAAAAAAATTTATACTTTTAAATTTCATAAAATACAAGGGGTGTTAAATTAATATCTTTCATATTACTTAATGTCATGTTATATAAATTACCAAATTTGTTAAGTTCATATTAGTAATTTTATCGATATTCTATAGTTGGGTCGAAAATGAACGTTATTTTATTTCCCTAATACATGTGGTCAACATTACATCATCTATAATTTAAAATTAATGACATTTTTTCTCAATTATTCTCTCTTAAAATAATTCCATTCATTTATTTTATAAAAAATGAACAACATTATAATCATGGACATGGTAGGTTGTTCTCACACATGAGTAACATTTACATTTTTTACTGATCATTATACATATAATATAATAATTATCCTAATAGTCATGAATGATAATAATAAAATAAATATCATTAAAATCATTTAAATATACTGATACAAATTTGAATATTGATTTGGTGTGTAAAATGGATTAGCATTGCTTTGTGGTGGTCATAATTTACATGTATGCATGAAAAAAAGTGTCACTTTAATTTTCATGGGACGTAACAGAAAAATTTTAATATAATTAATTTAAAATTATAAATATTTCATGAATATAAAATAAAAACATGTCTTCCATCCTAATAAAAATTATCGATTGATGGTAAGGAATAAAGAAATATATCGGTTCTGTAAGACCCCAGGTAAATAAAGAGTATGAAATTTTCATATTTATCCATATTTGTGATAAAATATTAATATAACATTAAATGGGATGCTATGCTCGATGGCGTACCCAACACACAACAACGAGTTTCTTGGGAATCTTTCGTTGCACTCTAATAATAAAATAATATTATTTCAAATGGTAGTTAACGCCTAGCTATTGTGATGGTGGGAATGAATAGAACTAACTACAGAATGATTATTTATGTTTGTCAAATATTTTTACTTTTTACAATAAAAGTTAGAGAATTAAAAATGAAAATGAATCCAATTTTAAGCGTAAGCATTCTAATATTCATTAAAAGGTCGATTAACCGCCTTCTGATGGCGAACCTCTTTTAAATGCACATTTTGACAATTTTATGTGTTATATTTGACAAAATAAAATTCCTCTTTATAATCGGGACATCAAAATGTACTTTGTGTAAATATTTTGTATTATTCCGAAAAAGTTCAATTTTTAATGAATAGTGAAAAATGTTGTATTTTAATTTAAACCCTCCTTGTAATATAATTTATTTATATCATTAGATTATCATTTGAATTGGTTTTAAAGTGATATTAGAATATATTTTTACCATTTAATCCAATAGTGGTCACGGAATTAACTTCACTTTGAAATCGGACTTCAACTCGTGTCAATCTTTTGATACATTTTGTTTCATAAAAACACGCTATTTGTTTTGATAGTGGGAATTAATTATTAAATTAATTAATGCAACTCATATGTTTTGAATTTTGTAAAATAGACAACATTTTTTAATTCAGAATATCAAATATAGCTTTGGGTGAATTTTTAGTAATTTTCTGAAAAACATCAATTTTTGATGAATAGTTAAACCACTAAGTGATACTTATAAAAACTGATTTTCCGTTTAAATAAAATTTTTCCACCTTTGTATTTTGAATTTTTAAAATCTGACATATATGGTTGTCATTAATAAGTAAAATGGGGTTCAATGGGATTAAATTTATTATTTGGTGAATAGTATCTTTTATGTTTTTAATCGCGATTAGAGGTAATTAGTGTAGTTTAAGGTAAAAATAATGTATTAATAAAATTAAATGACCTAGAAACATGTCCAACCCTCATTTTATGAGTCATGGACGGCCAAGAAAATCCATGGGTCATCTTGGGGACCCCATTGAGCCACTTGGTTGGAAAATGACATTATTATCTTTTTATTTAATGTTAAAATTAAAATGACACAAACATGAGTTGTTTTACTAAAAAATATTTACATGGGGTCATACAAGTCAGAATTTTGACTATAAATAGTAATTGGAAAGCTAAAAATATTTCCTACATCATAGAAATTTTTTTATAATTTTTAGACATTAAATAAATTTAATTATTTATGACATCATGATGATGCATCGATGACCTCATTATTTAACGATTTAAATAAAATGGAAGGAGAATGTATCATCTAAGACCTACACATGTAAAAAACCTATTGTATGGATGGATTTCGAACCCTTATCACCTTATCCTCTAAAAACATCAATGTGGGACCATTAAAATCCGAAACTCATTCTAAAATAAAGTATCATTTCCTTACATTCCAAGAGTGCCCCTCCCCTCCTCTTATAAAAGTCCCCCACCTCTACCTCCTTACCCACACATCCAAAGGCTTTGGCACGGCCAACCCCTGCCCATTTTACCTCTTCACATCCTTCTATAACTCTTAGAAGCCTCACTTTGGTAAGAAGTCTTCCCAAGGAAGCCTTTGAGCTCAAACCAAAAGGAGTAACCCGATTTTAAGGTAATGTCTTCACTTGTGTCCAGTTGTTTTATTTTGATTCTCCAACCCCCTAATCTATTTTTATTAATTTATTTAGTAAAAATACAGTATATTCATTATACTAGAATGTTGTTATAAGAATTATTCGAGCTACACTTACACTCACCTTCGTCTAATGGTTAACGAACATACTGTTTCGGTGGTTGGCGATTTTCTGCCTCACGAACCAATCATTGTTCAATATTCTTTTAACACCTTTCATGGTGGACATTATGATGTCACTAAATTTATATATGATACATAATATGTTTATATTTTTCTTAATCTTCTATATTTTTCATTTATGGCATACATTTATGGATTCCATTATGGGTATATGCGATATCGTTATTTTAGGATGTGTGGACTACCTCCCCCTAAAAGTGATTTGATTCGTTAATACCATATGTGGTACCTAAAAAAAATATATTTAATGATATTATATATGATACCATACTGGAATTAAAATACTATTATGTATCATTATGTTTTAATTCCATTAAATATGAAATAGAAATGGAAGTAGTGTTCATCCGTACGTACGGCTTACCGTCTCCATGAACGATGCATTTCATTTCTTAACTCTAAATGTTATTTAATATCATAAATGCATGAATATAATGGATATATATGATATATATGATATCTAAATTATGAATAAAATATTTGGATATAATGGATATTTTACCACATGAACAACTTGTAATTATAAAGAGTTTATTTTTGATTCAAGTACCAATTATCGTTAAAACGACCGTTATTAACTTAAATAATAACATAGTGTTCATGACATGGTAATAATTGATATAAAAGGAATAATGAACTCGAAAAAGGATCTTAAGGATGTAGAAATTAACTCATGTTTATTATTCAAGATATTAAAGAAAGATAGAGTCATGTCCGACTCGAGGTAAGGGATCCTACTCCTCTCTTTCTTTTTTTAAGTACACTCTTTTATGTCATTCCTTTTATATCGCATCTTTCTTATGATTGGGTTGTGATTTTATATTACACCTACTGTAATTTCTTTGTTTATATGATGAGGGTCCCTATTTTCCCTCATCAATCCGTTTTGGATGTTTTAAGTGGTGTTGTTAGGCTGCCGAGTTTTCAGAAGGGATTTTTAATCTCACTTTTTGTCCCTTGAGAGTTATGCTACATTTTCCACCATTTCCATTGAGTGGTGTATTCAATTACCATTATTATACTCATTGTGTAATATAATTTCATTTAAGGGTATTCACATATTCATTGTATGACCCTTTTCAATGGGCTGTACATTTTGAAAGTTACCCAAGTCGGTAAGGGAACCTTTCACCCTCTTCTTTTTTAAAAGACTTATTTTGTTATGTCTATTATGTTGGGATTTGTTCTTATATATCCTTATTGATGTAAATTTTATGACCAAGTGATGTGATACCCTTTATATCTCTCATCAACTCTTTTTATTAATTTTTAAGTGACGCCGTTAGGCGGTCGAATTTTGGCAAGGGAACTTCTTAACCCAATTTTGATTCTTTGGGATAAACTTGTACAACTTGAATATGTCGTTCTATGATTATGTTTGAATGTACTGTGATTGTTATACACTTAATACCCACTTATATTTTGTTTATTCATTACAAAATTATGTAACTGATTTATCCTTAATCCAATGATACCGTCTTTGTATGGGACTTCGTCTCAATATCCTTTCATTGAGGCATATTTTATTTTATACACAACATTCTTTTACAAGGTGTATAAACACCTTTGACTTTTACTTTTATCCAAATGGAATCTTTTTCATATGAATCATTTTACAAAACAACAAAAGGGAATGTTTTTGTCGTACGTATGCGGCGACAATGACTTCTCCGCCACCGTGACCATTATTTGGGTTTTGGCTTCCTCTACAAGCCATACCTTCTTTTTAAAAGAAAAATAAATACCAAGTTTTAATTTTCTTTTATTTTTTTATTGAAAATGGTTTTCATAATGTTTTTATATCAATGTGTTTTATTGATATCTTGTGATTGAAAGGTGGAAATTTTATGTTTCTTTTATGCATGTTTTATGTGATACGATTATGTTGTGGTTCTTGGGAATTATTATGAAGATGGGTGGTTCTGTGATAAACTAAGGGTGGGTGAGCCCGATAAAGCTCTCCAATGCATTGTATAAAGCGAAGGAGTGAAACTTCAAGGTTTCTCTGAAGAGATTTAGGGAATATACTATGGTGGGTATTCCAAATGTAACCAAGAGGGTTACTCTCTACGTATGAATGTTATGAATGCCTCAAGTTACCTTTTATGTCTTATGATTTCTATGATTTATTCATGATTTGATGAGTTATGTTAAAGTGCCTATGTTTTATGGGTAAAGTAGGATTTCATTCTTATGTATATATGAACTCATGTTTCCTTTCGATATTTTTATAACCCTTACTGAGCTTTTTATGCTCATACAAACTTTTTTTTGAAATGTTTTTCACAGGTCAAGGGAAAGGTACATGATATGATGATATTGTTAAGGAACTGTCAAGAAAGAATACATGCTTTATTTTTAAATATATTTCCATTGATTGAAAAAAATGAATACTATCTTTTTTGTAACCACTTTGTGTAAGGGTATAATGTTATGCAAGTTTTATGATCTAATTCTCTTAAAAACTCGACCTGAAAAAGTCCTCAATGTGTAATCTTGTAATAAATCAAGAATAAGTAAGGTTTAAGGCTGGGGCCTTATAGTTGGTATCAGAGGTCGATTTATATAACTTTAGAGGGTAGGGTAATCATTAAGCATAAGTGACATTAAAATAATGTTTAGGATTTCAGAAAGAGTCCTAGTTTTTGATAAAGTGAATGAGTTAGTATATCTTAGTGTTTATCTTCCTCATTAGTACATGATGGCTTTTTTTATATACTCACACTGACCTTTTTGGGTTTAGTAAATGGATGGATCTAGCAAGCACCAAAGTAACTATGGATATGAAGGAAACTGTGACAATTTTTTGAGAAAGCAACTGAATGATATGGGAGCTACAATGAGAACTCTTGTGTTTATCCTCAACCATCTATCTGAAGACATGATTGACCACCTAAACCTTGGTGATTTCTATAAGGCATCATATATGCGAGAAACAAATCCATACAGAACTACGGGTAATAATAATAAAGGTATGTGTGTTCAAAAACCTATGTGTCAAAGATGTGGAATGAAACACCTTGGAAAATGTTTCAAAGGGACAGAAATATGCTATAGATGTGGAAATTAAGGTCATAAAGCAAGAACCTGCCATGGAAAAAGGAAGCATCCAGTGACTCGTGGAAAGGGAATGAAGTTCTTTCTGAGGGATCAATTGAATGTTTTAAATGTTGTGTGCATGGTCATTATGAAAACACATTTCCTATGATAAAGTTTCAATAATGGGATCACCAAGATCATACCAATATTCGTTTACCAATACCTAATGCCATTCTAATTGAGGTTGAAGAAACTGACAATGACCAATCAAAGGTATGGATTATTTCATAACTTTTGTTTTCCTATTTTGGAATCTTAGGACATGATTCATGAATTTGTTGTTAGGAAAGAGGTATTTTAGAATAAGATAGAAAGTAATGGTTAATGGATCATGAAGAATGTTGAATGCATAAGAAGTCAACATATAAGGGCTTCAAGAGTTATGGTGAAATTCTTAAGATTATTAAGTCTCTTTTGACGAAGGTGTTACATTAGAAGACTTTTCATTGTATGTGTAACTCTGATGATTGATATATGAAATTTTTATTCATAGAATAGTAATCTGTTCTTTTGTGGACATAGTTATAAAGAACCATTTGGGTTTATTTGATCCTTACTTTTGAGGTAACTATGGGATACTATATTTTATGATGGAAAGTGAATGTCATGAGATAAAATTGATGTTAAATTATGTTATAGTTATTTTTGAAAATTTTATCTCGTTATTGGGGAATGTTTTAATAATTATATAGTTTTCTAAAAAGGACAACAAGCAGACCGTGTGACAACCTATCACGTCGGAGAAAGCAGTAGGAATCAAAAGCACAAAAAATATGCAATGGGTATTTATCACCTACCACTAGACTACGTGATGTCCCTGGTTAGTTTGACTGATTCTTTTTAGTTAGATGATTTTATGAATTAAGAGTAAGTTGATTTTGTGTTATCTATGGAAATTTATTAACCTATCATAGAGGATATGAGATTATGTTAATTACATTTCAATACAAGACATTAAGAGCAACTGATATTGTTTGGAGATAAATGTTACTATTTAACATGGAAGACTATGTGACTAAATTCTTCAAATATTTGGGTTTCAATCCTAGTTTGGTTTACTTTGAAGAATTTTATGGAAAAATTGTTTATCAAATGGTCCTTGTTGAACTTTGGGTTTTGTTGGACAAATCATGGTGATTAAGAATAGATTTTCTTTTTTTCATGCTTTATCCTTTTCTAGATTATCTGATCTTGTAATAACCTTTTTGGTTTTAGTTTTGGTTAAATTCTAAAGGCATGGGAAGTATATAGTTCTCTTTTGTGGATTAGGTGATTCTCTAGAAGTTGATTATAGTACTCTTAATGTGAACAAGTTTTCCAAAATAATCATCTTTTGGAGAAAATATGATTTTGTGTAAGGAATCTAATAAAAGATGAAAGTCAACATGATAAGTGATTATGTTTCCTTATGAATAAATTCCTCAATAAAAAGTAACTAAAATAAAAAATGTTGTTTATTAACTTTTCCTACTGGGAAATCAAATACCATTTAACCCTTCCCAAGTTTGTGATTTTCTTGTGGTTAACATTCTCCTAAACATGTTTTCTATCACTCTCCATCAGAACATGACCCTATTTTTTCTCCACCATGTCCATCTTTTCCTACATGGAATCCTAGTATGGGTTATCTTTGGTGACCTCTGTACTTATCTTTCATTATTTTAAAGTGATTGTTTTATTGAATCTTGTTCCGATATGGGATTTTCAATGAAGTTTCCAAGCCCAATTTTAAAATTGCGAAGACGAAATTCCCAAAAGGGGGGATGGATGTAACACCCCAGGTAAAGAAAGAGTATGAAATTTTCATATTTATCCATATTTGTGAATAAAATATTAATATAAATTTAAAGGGGATGCTATGGTCGATGGCGTACCCAACACACAACAACGTGTTTCTTGGGAATCTTACTTTGCACTCTAATAATAAAATAATATTATTTCAAATGGTAGTTAACGCCTAGTTGTTGTGATGGTGGTAATGAATATAACTAACTACAGAATGATTATATATGTTTGTAAAATGTTTTTACTTTTTACAATAAAAGTTAGAGGAAAAAAAATGCGAATGAATCCAATTTTATGCGTAAGCATTCTAATATTCTTTAAAAGGTCGATTAACCGCCTTTTGATGGAGAACCTCTTTTAAATCCACCTTTTTACAATTTTATGTGTTATATTTGACAAAATAATATTCTTCTTTAGAATTGGAACATCAAAATTTAATTTTTGTAAATTGTTGGTATTATTCTGAAAAAGTTCAATTTTTAATGAATAGTGAAAAATGTTGTATTTTAATTTAAAACCTCATTTTAATAAAATTTATTTATATTATTAGATTATGTTTTTAATTGGTTTTAAAGTGATATTAGAATATATTTTAACCATTTAATCCAATAGTGGTTGTGGAACTAATTTCACTTTGAAATCGGACTTAAACTTGTGTCAATCTTTGATACATTTTGTTTCATAAAAACACGCTATTTGGTTTGACAGTGGGAATTAATTATTAAATTAATTAATGAAACTTATATGTTTTGAATTTTTTAAAATTGAAATCATTTTTGAATTCATAATATCAAATATAGCATAGAGTGAATTTTTTGTAATTTTCTGAAAAACTTCAATTTTTGATGAATAGTTAAACCACTAAGTTGTACTTATAAATTCTGATTTTCTGTTTAAATAAAAATTTTCCACAATTGTGTTTTGAATTTCAAAAATCTGACATACATGGTTGTCATTAATAAATAAAATGATGTTCAATGGGATTAAATTAATTTTTTGGTGAATAGTAACTTTCAAGTTTTTAATCGTGATTAGAGGTATTTAGTGTAGTTTAAGGTAAGAATAATGTTTTAATAAAATGAAATGACCTAGACACATGTCATACCCTCATTTGATGAGTCATGGGAGACCAAGACATTATATGGGTCAACTTGGGGACCCCATGGAGCCATTTTGGTTGGAAAATGACATTAATATCTTTTTATTTAATGTTAAAATTAAAATGACACAAACATGAGTTGTTTTACTAAAACAATTTTTACATGAGTTTATACAGATCAGATTTTTAACTATAAATAGTAATTGGCAAGATAAAACTATTTCCTACAACATAGTATATTTTTTATAATTTTGATACATTAAATAAATTAAATTAGTTATGACATGATGATGATGCATCGATGACCTCATTATTTAACGATTTAAAAAAAAATTGAAGGATAATTTAAAATCTAAGACCTACACATGTCCAAAACCTATTGTATGGGTGGATTTCGAAACCTTATCACCTTATCCTCGAAACACATCAACGTGGGACCATTAAAATCTTACACTCATTCTAAAATGAAGTAACATTTCCTTACATTCCAAGAGTGCCCCTCCTCTCCACTTATAAAAGGACCCCACCTCTACCACCTTACCCACACATCCCAAGCCTTTGGCTCAAGAAAACCCTTTCAATTTTGCCTCTCCAAATCCCTCTATAACTCTTAGAAGCCTCACTTTGGTCAGAAGTCTTCCCAAAGAATCCTTTGAGCTCAAACCAAAGGGAGTTACCCGATTTTAAGGTAATGTCTTCACTTGAGTCCTTTTGTTTTATTTTGCTTCTCCAACCCCCTAAACTATTTTTATTCATTTCTTTTGTAAAAACTACAGTATCTTAAATATACTAGGATTTTGTTATAAGAATTATTCAATCTACACTTACACACACTTTAATCTAATGGTTAAAGAACATACTGTTTCTTTGGTAGGCGATTTTCTGACTCACGAAACGATGATTGTTCAATATTCTTTTAACACCTTTAATGGTGGCCATTTTGATGTCACTACATTTATATATGATAGATAATATGTTTATGTTTTCCTTAATCTTCTGTTTTTTTTCATTTATGGAATACCATTATGGTTTCCATTATGGGTATACGCGATATCTTCATTTTAGGAAGTGCGGACTACCTCCCCCTCAAAGTGATTTGATTCGTTAATACCATATGTGGTATGTATAAAGGATATATTTAATGATATTATATATGACACCATACTGGAATTAAAATAATATTATGTATCATTATTTTTTAATTCCATTAAAAATGAAATAGAAATGGAAGTAGTGTTCATGCGTACGTACAGCTTACCATCTCCATGAACGGTGCATTTCATTTCATAACTCTAAATGTTATGTAATATCATAAATGCATGAATATACTGGATATAAATTATATATATGATATCTACATCATGAATAAAATTCTGGATATAATGGATATTTTACCACCTGATCAACATGTAATTATAAAGAGTTTATTTTTGACTCATGTACCAATGATCGTTAAAACGACCGTTATTAACTTAAATAATAACATAGTGTTTATTACATTGTAACAAGTGATATAAAAGGAATAATGAACAAGAAAATGTTTCTTAAGGAAGAAGAAATTAACTCAAGTTTATTATTCCGGAGATTAATGAACGATCGAGTCAAGTCAGACCCGAGGTAAGGGATCCTACTCCTCTCTTTCTTTTTTTTAAGTACACTCTTTTATGTCATTCCTTTTAAAGCACATATTTCTTATGATTCGGATGTTATTTTATATTAATCCTACTGTAATTTTTATGTTCATATTATGAGAGACCCTATTTACTCTCATCAATCCATTTTCGATATTTTAAGTGGCGTCGTTAGGCTGCCAAGTTTTCAGAAGGGATTTTTCATCTCACTTTTAGTCCCGTGAGATTTATGCTACATTTTCCACCATTTCCTTTGACTGGTGTATGTAATTCCCATTATTATACTCTTTGTGTAATATAATTTCATTTATGGGTATTTAAATATTAATTGTATGACCCTTCTTCAATGGGGTATACGTTTTAAATGTTACCCAAGTTGGTAAGGGGACCTTTCACCCTCATCTTTTTTAAAAGACTTATTTTGTTATGTCTATTATGTTGGGATATGTTCTTATATATCCTTATTGAATTAAATTTTATGACCAAGTGATGAGATAAATTTTTTATCTCTCATCAACTATTTTTCTGAATTTTGAAATGACGCCGTTAGGCTGTCGAATTTTTGAAAGGGAACTTCTTAACCCAATTTTGATTCATTGGGATAAACTTGTACACCTTGAAAATTTGGTTCTATTATTGTGTGAGAATGTCCTCTGATTTTTATACACTTAATACCCACTTATATTTCTAATACTCATTTGTCACACATAATTATGTAACTAATTTATCCTTAATCCAAGGATACCGTCTTTGTATGTGACTTCGTCTCAATCTTCTTTCATTGAGGCATATTTTATTTTATACACAACTTTCTTTTATATGGTGTATAAACCCCTTTGAATTTTACGTTTATCCAAAAGAAATCATTTTTATATGAAGCGTTTTACAAAATGACAAAAGGGAATGTTTTTGTCGTACGAATGCGGCGACAACGACTTCTCCGCCACCGTGACCATTTTTTGGGTTTCAGCTTCCCATACAAGCCATACCTTCTTTTTAAAACAAAAATAAATACCAAGTTTTACTTTTCTTTTATTTTGGTATTGAAAATGGTTTTCATAATGTTTTAATATCAATTCCATGTATTGATATTTTGTGATTGAAAGGTGGAAATGTTATGTTTCCTTTATGCATGTTTTATGTGATACGATTACGTTGTGGTTCTTGGGCATTATTATTAAGATGGGTGGTTCCATGATAAACTAAGGGTGGGTGAGCCCCCGATATATCTCTCCAATGCATTGGATAACACGAAGGAGTGAAACGTTAGGGTTTTTCCAAAGAGATTTAGGGAATATAATGTGGTGGGTATTCCAAACGTAACCAAGAGGGTGACTCCCTATGTATGAATATTATGAATGCCTAAAGTTACCTTTTATGTCTTATGATTTCTATGATTTATTCAGGATTTGATGAGGTATGTTAAAGTGCCTATGTTTTATGGGTAAAGTATGATTTCATTCATATGTATATATGAAATCATGATTCCTTTCCATATTTTTATAACCCTTACTGAGCTTTTTATACTCATCCCATGTTTTTTTGAAATGTTTTTCACAGGTCAAGGCAAAGGTACATGATATGATAATAGTGTTAAGGAAGTGTCAAGAAAGAATCCATGATTTATTTTTAAATATATTTCCATTGATGAAAAAAAATGAATACTATTTTTTATGTAACCACTTAGTGTAAAGGTGGAATGTTGTGCATGTTTTATGATCTAATTATCTAAAACTATAGACCTGAAAAGATCATAAATTTGTAATCTTGTAATAACTCAAGATTAAGTAAGGTTTAAGGCTGGGGCCTTATTGGTTCACAAGGTGGAAATCCTCCATACACAGGAATGAAATGATTATTTCCAATTTAATGAAATTAGAGATGGATTTTGTAGATAATGTTATCATTATATAATTTCATATTTTTTTGAATACTATAGTTATTATTTTAGCATTGTTGAAGGGTAAAAATATCAAGTGAAATAAAAAAATTAAATTGAATCACTTAAAAATGATACCTTTTCTTTGGGTGATCATATTTAAAGAACACATTAACACCTCTATGAGCGGTGTTATGCCTAAAATAAAGCATCAATAATTCTGGGGGTGTTATTGGAAGAGGGTTGGTGGAGACTAGATGAAATAAAAATCATTGAAAGTTATATTATTAGAGAAGAGTGGGTAATCATCTGTAGGAGTGGGTAGGGTCACCCATATAAACACATAGAATAATAAATGAATATAAATTAAATTTAGATTCCAAATGTTAAAAATGTAATTTATTTCAATGATAAGAGGCTTTTGGGAATAATACCTGTCATCCAATAAAAATTACACATGTTTTTATCATTATTTAATGCTTTTTTTGTTTAACCGTTATTTTATGATTTTTCTTTTTATCGAAATATAGTTTTATTTACACATTGTGGTCTAATATATTTACCATAACATGTAAATATATAAAAAAAATATTAATTTAATAAATATTAAAATATATAATAAACTTTATTTTTGAAAATTATATTTGTAGAAAATTTATAAGATTTAATAAAGTACATTATATTTTAAAATATAAATAGTTTCAATTATGAAACTATTCAATTGTTGACTTACAAAAAATATCATAACCTCTAGATATGTTCAAGCCAACATAATTAAATGATCTCTAAAATTTAAAATATTTCTATAAAATTATTTTATTAATTAAATTAAGTCACATAATATTTTTTTTAATATATATAAATTCATTTATATTAATTTTCATTAATCATGAAATTACTAAATCATCATTTTTTTCAAAATTATATTTAAGTATTTAATTTTGAAAAATTAGAAATAAAATATCATATTGTGGTTAATAATTTAATATTTCCAATTAATATTAATATTATAACACATCCCTAGTGTTATTCCACATTAAAATACATCTATTTTTTAAGAACAAAATCTATAATAAAAATGACTATTCATTGAATATAATATTAAAAATAAATTAGATTCATCCAAGATACTCCAAGTGGTCCTAAAATATATAAAAGGATGTGCATGGTTTGGATACACTAATCCAATTAAAATATAACATGTTTTATGGTAGTTTTATATTATTAAAATATTATTTTTACCATTAATTATCTAATTTCTAGTTAATCATGGTAATAAATTTTTTTACCAATGTTTTATTAATAATGTCAAAAAATAAAAATGACCAACACAAAAAAAAATTTACTTTTTATTACAAATATTGAATCGATTTTTTAAAATTAAATACTATTAATTATAATAAATTAATTAATTATTAATCCATGTTGTCAAAATGAGAAAAGAATTTTTTTAAAAAGTACAAATCATCAACAGATTGGGATGCATTTTTATGTTATTTCAATGTGATATTTCTTCCAATGACAGAAATTAAATTAAATTATAAAAGAAATAAAAAAATTCATTAAAAACTATTAAAAATATAATATATCTATCTAAATTACATAGATGAAAAATATGTTCTGAACTGAAATGCAGTATTGTTCACTATTCATTAAAAATTATCATTATGAGAAAAAGAGAAAAACAATTATCCGAAGAAAAATTACATTCCCCACATCAAAAAATGAATTATATTTTGTCAAATAAAATTATAAAATATTAAAAACAATATTTAAAATGGGATCTATATCTAATAGTTGTAGAATTGTATTTTTTTAAAAAAATAAATACATCTTTTATATAAAAAATGATTTTGTTATTATATCAGGTATAGAAAAAATATAAGATGAATTTTTATCATTATATTTAATATATTAAATATATATTTCAATAATATAATCCATCAAGAGAATTTATACTATTTTATAATAAGACATATATAATTTCAAATAGTTTTTTAGAAAATCATTTTCTTTTATTTAAAATTTTTATAAATTATATTTATAAATAATTTTTGGAAAATAAATGAATTATAAACATGGTTAATTATTATATTCATAAAACATATAATATTACTCATTCCCTCCATTTTAACAACTATAATATAAGGTAACATAATAATATTTAGTTTTTTTCTTATGTTCGATGTGAATTATTATATATGTTATTGAATATAGTTTCTTCTTTTGAAAATATAGGATGATACATCCTAAATGGAGGATAACTAAAAAGAAGGGGATTTAGGTATTTACTAATTGATGTACAACTAATGATATTTAAAAAATCTCTACTAAAATAATCATTGATCCTTCAAATGTGTCTTATTCCACATTTAAAAACATGATTCACAATTCCTCATGAATTATTTAAAACATATAATAATTTTATAATAAGGAGATTCATGATATAAAATTTCAATGTAGATACAATATGTTAAAATTATATATAGTTTTGGAAATAGTCATACCATTGATTTCTGATATGGATAATTATGTGAAATTCAAATTAAACTAATCTTATGAAATTAATTATTTCAATGGTGACTGAAAATGAAATCAATATTTTGAATGTTAATTTTATCATTGAACACATGAAAAATAATAAATCTATTATAATTATAAGGATGTTATTAATAAAAAATATACCAATTAAACATAATAAACAAGTTCTTGTTTTTAAATAATTAAAATAATGTAAAAAGATAATTCCCAAACATTTTATTTAAAAATATCAATATAAACATGGAATGAATGCTTTAAGAAATTTATTCTGGATTAATTTGTACTTTAAATACAAGGTAAAAAAATATTCCATTATTAATGTATAAATTTAAGACAAAAAAGATTTTCTAAAAGTTAAAAATATATTCTTCATAAAATGTTAAAAAAATCGAAAATTGTTATTTTAGATGAATGAAAGATATATTACTAATGATAGAAATAAATTCCAGACTTCCAAAACAAATCAATTTAATATACATTTAGTACCAATTATTTGAAAATGATGTGATTACATGAAAAAAGGTCATTAATAACCCTAAAAAATGAAAATTGATGGTTTTCGTAAAAAAATATCTACTAGTTTTTTAATATAAATTCATGTGTATGAAATCTTTACTAAAATGATATTGTGATGTAACAACTCAGAAAAATAATAATATTATTTTTAGACTAAACTATTTAATATATTATGAATGTGAAATGTAAATAAACATAATATAATAGAAAATAAAACCATGATACTAATAAGTTATTACTATGATAATCTTGTAATATTAACAAAAATTATCAATAAATATAACCCAAAATAATAATTATGTTTATGAGATTGGTTTATAGTTTTAATGGTTATGTAATCTTCCCATAGATTAAATAATTATAATTGAAACTAAAAATATAATCAGCACTAAATGGATAATGATATTATACATCAAATTAGATGTATTTAATACATATATATGGAATTAGGTTTAAAAAAGTATGTATCAATGAACATAAATACCATTAAAATATTAATAAAATTATTATTAATGAAAATAATTTTTAAACATTTCAAAGTGTCCCATACCACGTTGATACATTTGAATCAAATGTCTAAAGAAAGAATAAATTGTAATTAAATATTTAAATACCTTTAATATAAACTAATTTATTGTATAATATATCATAACATATAGTAAAATCACAAAAAAAAATATACGAAGAAAATTACATTTAACTCAAAGATCTATAATGTGAGATGAAAATTCTTTTCCATGAATTTCCTTTCAGGGGAATGTCAGTTATAATATTCTATAATGGCTTCAAAATTGTTACTAAATTATTTCATAACCATATTAATATATATTATATTATTTATATATTAATAAATTATCTTATTACTTGTTTTTTTGCAATGTTTCATTAGTATATCTATTTCATGTGTTAATTGCTTATTTTTTTGTATGTTTTGACATGTTATATTTTATTCTTATTAAATATATAATGATTTAACCATCATAATTATGTAAACAGTTATGTACATATATTATATATTCATTAAATATATATTTTTAGTAATCCATAATATATATAGATAGGATATTAATTGTACCATTCAAGGAGATGGTTGGTCATACGTATTCACGAACGTAACATTCATTTATTTAATGTAGTAAATGATTTAAAATTAAATCATATATATGTATATAACAACTTCAGTATGTTATTTAATATATATATGTCATATATTTTTATTAAAACCATACATTTCACATTCTATTTTACCATGAACCAATCACATTATTTTGACAAGGCGATATGCCACACTTCCTCAAATGATGTTATCATATTTTTAAAAAATATAAATAATAATGGAATGGGTTATATAAACATTATATTTGTATAAAAACTTATAAATATCTAATATTAATATCATATATATCATATAAAAATATACAATCCATCAAAATTCGTAACCATGTGAGGTGGTGATGGAAAATGAAATACAATGTTCTATGAGGTAGTAGTTCATCATACACTTAAATGGAAGGTTAATTATTAATTTGGTGGAAGTGTGATTGATTTTAAGTCAAAACCATTTAGAAAAATCATATTAATATTTTTATAATAACATTTTTCATATAATCATGTAATATGATTTTTTAATGGTTTGCAAAATGAAAAAAAATCAAAAGAGTTTGAGGAATGACCATACATATACTATGGGTTAATCCTTTTTGTTTTAAACAAAGGGTATTATTTGATAGATTTATGCCCAAATTTAGGATTGTAAGATGAGGGTTGGAATATTTATGATCTACATGGATAGATATTGTTATAGAAATTATGTATTGTGTTTTGTGAGGATTTTTGAGGGATGAGTTTTTTTATAGTGGAAGTGGAGTGTTAAGCATGAAAATTTTAAAAAAGGGAGTTCCACCTATATTTTTTCCATTAAAAGAATCCCAAAAAATGAATGAGGATTGGGTGAAATATCGAACGAGAATGGATTTTGGAAATTATTCTATATCATATTGGACCATATATTTATTATTTAGTCCTTTGTTTTGGTAATATTTTACATTATTACATTAAATAATTTTCAAATCCAAATATATTAGTTTTATTAAAACACTATAATAAAGTAATTATAATTTAAAAATAATTTTAAAACTAAATATAGAATAAATTTTCTTGAAATTCCATTCATATTTATTTTAGAAATGAAAATAAATTTAATACAGTATATGGGATAATAAAACTGGTATTTGAAGTAAAAATGTTCCAATGTAATATATGTTTATATATTGAATTTAAAATTTAAATTTCTTCCAATTACCCAGATAGATTAATTTATTTAAAATTAATATAATTATAAATTAATACCAAAATCAAATATAAATTATCATTATAAATACGTTATATGAAAAATCAATTTTGAACTTAAATTTAGTATTTTTTAATAATAATTAAAAATATAACATGAAAATACAAAAAATAAACTCCCAAAATAATTTTATTTTAATATTTCAAAGATAATGTTTATTTTTAAATAATAAATTATTAATGTTGAAAATATTGAATTTAGTATCTGTTCCCCCTTAAAATGTGGTAAATATTCATTTTTCAAAATGTACCTTTTATAAGAGTAAATGAAGACTTATTCTTATCATATGCCCTTAAAATATATTGTATTATCATAAAAATATATTATTTAGTATAATAATTATATATATATTACAATAATATCACTCACTACTTGTAATTAAATTAATATTCTAGTATAAAACAACATTATGCAAATAAAAAGTGTTATCTATAAAAACATTCTGTTTATATTTAATTGTTTCATATATTCATTTATAATTATTTTTTACCTATTGAATTCACTATGATATAATAATATGTTAGTTAATCCTATTTAGAACCATTATTTTATTGAATGTTTATATTTTATTATACTAAATAATTATGTTTTAATATTTTATTTTTGTTCAATAAAATATGGTCTTACATGTAACACAATCCTCGTTATCATTTTTTATTTCAAAAATCTTTTAAAGGGAAGTGATAACCGTTGCAGCAGTACATATTATGCACCAAGAGATATGAAATTTTTGTTGAAGAACAATTTGATCTGATTAGCATCAAACTCCCAAAATATTATCAAGGGTATAGAGCTTTCCTGGGTGCCAGGATCGACCCTCAAGATATCGTCATAATGTTCCACCAAGATGTCCCAAGACTGCATATATTCCTCAATGTTAATCGTCCCCATGTTGACACTTTTAATCATGATGCAGTTCTAACTATCAATCCATTAACCATGCCCCTTTGTTGTTTCCACTCTAAACATTTTCCCCAACATTTGGTTGATAACTTCCTGTGGGGGCTTAATATCTAAGACTTGATCCTCCATTTAGTCATCAGAGTGAAGAAGAAGGTCCATGTGATTCATCATAGAAGCAATCTATTTATGATGGTAAAAAAGAGTATCCACCTTTCACTAATGCCCAGTATTCGGGGTAGGTCATGCATCCTCACTCTGTAGCCCAGGAGGGTGTGAAACCCCCCCTAGGGGAGGTTCATCTCTATGTTGCACCTGTCCGACCACTGCTTGAGAGACAGATGCCCTCACAGGCAAGCCATTACTTTTTCATGTTTTAAAAAGAGGTATACCATTGCTTTTGGACATAGTAACTGGAGGACTAGGCAGGTTGGAATAATATTCCCTTGTGTTCCACCATTGGGTATTTTTGATAAAGCCTTCTGAATCTAATGTATTTACAATAAAATATCAATGATTCACATAGATTATGTCCCCACTTACTATATCATCATTTAATTTTATATGAACATCATAATTTGATTTATGGTTCTTGGAAAATGTGGTAGTCCAATGAATATGTAGATGTTTCAATTAATATGTTCGTTTAATTTCTAATTCAAATTTCATTAAATAACATATATATTTTAATATGATACCATTAATACATAAAATATATATAAATTATTTTATGTTTTTTAAAGATCCATTTCCATCCACTGATACATGATATAGGAAATGAAAACCTCAATCTAGCATATGTGTTTAAAACATCCTCCATGAATCGATTTGATTTATTTTAAATCCCCACCTCAGAATTCTTGAAATAATGATGATTCTAAAGAATATTAGTAATACTATGAAATAAATATATATTATTATTATTATTCATATATTAAATAAATTTATTACTATTTATATATATTAAAATGATAACTCCATTTATATGTACATATGGACTACGACTTATAAGATGTTTTTTGATTCATTTATAATTATTATCACTCAGATCATATTCTGGAATTTAATTTTGTGTATAAAAATAAATATTTTTACAATATTAACAACAAATATATAATTGAAATATGAATATTTTGGACCTTTGTAATCCAATTGGTATTTTTGGGGACATTAATGGGATGTCCTCAAACATCAAACATGAATTATATAAAATTTATTAATATATATAACCTAATATTTAATGTAATCAAATTTATAATAATAATTCTGTAAAGATGAATCATTTTCATTTGAAACCAAATAATGAATGTACCTTTATTACAAATGAGATGACGACTGTACATGGTGATTTGGACATCATATTAGACTATTTATATTCTCAATTTCATTCCATTGATATTAATTAATGTTTAACAATATGATCATATATATATTTTTATATTATATGATATTGGTGAATTTAATCATCAGTGTTTATAAAATCAGGTTGTTTACACATCCTCTTAAAGTACATTTCATGAACCAAATTTTTATGTATATGTTTCAATGATGCAAGATATTTCCTTTAAAATAATACATTAAAAATATATAATAATAAAATTTCAATTAAACATACATTATAAATTAAATTTTCATCAATTTTTTCCTATATTTTTGAAAATAATTTTTACATTTAGAAACTCTTTAGAAAGGTACAAAAATTTAATCATATAAATTCATTTTTATATGTCACTTGTGACTATTATGAATAAATTGAAATTAATTGTCTTAATTAATATGAAATAACTTATTTCCACACATAAAAGACATGTATTCATTTTATTAGTTCCTCTAAAATTTAGAGGTTATTATTTTAAAAAAAATCTACATGTTCTAGGAATTTATTTTTAAATTATTATTAAAGTAAATGATCCATCATCGCATTCTTATGAGATAATTTGAATTTGATTTTTGTTTGGGTAGGAATTCCGATTTTGATTTTTTGCATAATGAAAATTGAAATTGATAATATGATTTTATTTTTTAATTTAATGAAATGGTAAGGATATTTAATTACTTTATTTTACATATTTACACAGATGTGACGATGATGAATGTGGAAATGACTATTAAACATGATTATATGTGGGAATATATACCTTATGTGATTAGTGGATATGTAAATTGATTTTAATTAATTGTTTAAATTGAAGAGGTAACGTCTATATGTTAATACTATGATAATGTTGAAAGATTTAATTACCCTTGTGACGTGATAACATTCAGAATTTTTATTTTATCTAAATATATTATCGATGTAGATTACTAGTCAAATATAGTGGAGTATTTATCTAATGAATTTCTTTCATAAGATACTATTTTAATTATCCTATTCATACATATTATTATGAATGTATGATGCCTCATGTGTCAATAATTTTTTGTTTTTTCATTCAAATTGAATTTATTATTATTTTATTTATTATAAAATTATATTCATTGTTTCATTTAAATAAATGAAAAAATAAGTTCATTCAACGTTGTAAGGATATTTTTTATATTAATGATTTAATGAATACAAATTCTTATTCCATTATCTCATGCATAATGTTTTAAGAAAAAACAATTTTTTTGAGACTATTCAATTATCAATAAAAGATTATATTATTCAAGATTTTATTTTATGAAAAATGTAATTTATACTCTTTGGATTTCAAAAATTTCAAATTAATTACTGTCATTTCATTATTATTATTATAGTTATTATAATTATGGATCTCATATCAAATTTTAGAATAGTTTTTATTTTTCCTAAAGATGAAAATAAACTATTAAGAATTATTTATCTTAATAAAGGAAATTACAAAATCCAAAAAGGGATAATGTATTGAATAAAAAATATCTTTAAACATAATATATAAATTATTTATAAAGCAATTAAGAATGTGATTCATCTTTTCTTATGTACTGAAGTAGACATTATTTATCTAAAACTCTAGATCCAAATGATCCTGGGAATGTTTGACTCTTGTAAACTAGTCATAAATCATGTACTTATGGGGTTATTATGTCAGGGGGTGTTTTGTATTTATATATTATTTCTCATTAATAGATACCAAATTAATCAACATAATTATCTTCTCCTATAATTTGTAACCTATGATCATAATGTGTTTTCCAAAAGCTGTCACTTCCAATATGCTCTTTCGAAGAAGATTCAATTTGTAAATGTAACTATTATCATATTCTTAATTATTATTCCATAAATTCTAAAAAATAAAATCTTGAATATTATTTTATAAATTTGGTACAATTTTTTGACAATAATTATAATTCAATAAAGGATTTATGTTCACATGAAAAATCATGTACATACACATTCATCTGTTATATACTTCAGTTTTATGATCTATATTACTTTTTTATGAAAATTGATTTATGTTTTACTTCATGGGTGAAAAATAAAATATATATAATTTTAAAAATAGGTAATAATCATTATTTTATTATAGTTTATTAATAATGTAATTATATATATATTATCTAATATTATAAATTCACATTATTGAAATAAAATTTTAAAACAAATATTTTAAAGAGATCATTAAAATCCATTACTACATGATCCATAAAAAGTCATTTTGAATAATGAACCTTATAAAAAAGATATATTAAATTAAAAATAACATATTTGAGTTGAAAAATCATCTTCCTGGAGAAATGATAGGTTTTGGAAAATTAATGCATGAATGATTAATAGAATGTTTGACATCTAAATAAAATATTAATAATAAAAATAATAATAAATGGGTAATATGTTGTTATAATTTTATGGTGTAAAAAAATTTGGAAAAATAATTTGATACATATTAATAATTAAAATTAATTTTTTATGTAGGTATTAAAGGTGAGTCCCTCCAAGAAGAACATTGAGGTAAGAGATTCACTTCAAATTCTTTGAATGATTACACAAAAATTCATGATTATGGATATTTTATTTTATTTATATAAATACACCTATTTATATTAATCTAATATGTCTATATAGAGGATAAAAAAGTTTCTTTATCATATTACATCCATTTTTTCATAATTATTCAAAATGTTGGTTGATGGTTCGAGCAAAGAAGATCTCATATTTTCATTAGGGAATCATTCTCCTCCAACGACATATTTATTTTATTTCTAAATTAAGGGTATTATATAAAATCCCTTAATTTTTAAGGTAATTTATGTTATCATTAAAATATATACAAATTATACAATGTATTATTTTTAGGTATTTTTAAATGTTTCATTATCGATTGATAATGAATATCGTTAAAAAATATCTTGATTATTATTTCATTTTTCTTGCTTCTTTTATGGACACTTTTTCATATTGTTATAAAATATTGTAATATTTAAAAGTACATTATTTTTACTCAATATTAACATAATTATTTATAATAAAGTATATTTTTATGATAAATATTTACATTTAAAAATTATTAATGACACATTAATGGATAATTTCAATTTTTCATTATATTTCATAAACCAATTATAATTTATTTAAACCAATTTTATTTATTATAATGATTCACATGTGTATTATATAATGATACAAACCACAATTTTATTCTAGATATATTTTGATAAAATCGTGAGGATGTTTTCATTAAACAATATCATTTTTTCATAAGTTAGTACAACTATGATCGGACAATTTTTTATTACATGTTCCTATAAAAAAAATAAATTAAAATCATACAAGGGTTTGTTTTTTTATATATCACATGACATTTATAAAACATGGGTGGGTATCACCTAACTAAAATGTTATGGTATTCAATTAGATAACACATGTATACTATTTAATGAGTATGTAATTGTCCTCATGTAAAATAAAATTAGTGAATTGTTGGTGATCCCAAAATTAATTTATGATTTCTATTCGTATGTTCATAAAGCATGTATCTTAAAAAATCATATTTTTTACACTATTAAAATGTTTTTTCAATTACTCATGTTTATGAACTCATATTTCTATAATATTAGGACTCTTTTCTTTTATTATGAAATGTATTCAATCAAGATTTTAGATTTTGGATTTTTGATATATGTTTTTTGATATTTTTTTTATAAAAAATATATTATTTTACACACACAAACATGTTATAATATTATGATAAATTGTGTTTTATGATTAACATACCTTTTATCTACACCTTCACATAGCATATAACACCATCCTTTATTTTGTAACTATTTAACCATTTAATGAATAAGTATACTATATATATATTACATAAAATAATCCAAGGTGTTATGAATATCTATTTGGGATTTAAAAAATATTAATAGAATGAGTATTTTTATTATATAATATATTATGAAAGTAATATCATAGGTTATATAGTGTAAGTTTTATGTGATATGATGTGTATTAATGAAAACGGTGTATGAGTTTTTACAAAATGCTTAACTCCAATCAATTATGCTTCCTTAAAAAAAATATTATTAATATATATATATAAAAATATTACCATATTGAAGGTCATTTTTATTAAAAATCTATAGTAGAACCAAAAACCAATGTCAAATTTATAACACTATATAACAATAGTAATAACCTTATTTAGAAAAATGACATGAGAATTGATTAACCATATAATAATGAAATCATGTAAATAAATATTTTTACTATTTCCTATCCAAACACAATATCATTATTTAATGCATGTTATCTGAAAAGATAATCAATGTTAAAAAATAATTTATTAATTCAATTCATCGTAAATTATTTATCTACATTGATACATTATCATAATCACCTTATATATTCCAAAAAATCAATGTCATTCCTATTTTTCAATATAATATTTTATATTTTTTTTTAAAAAAATTATCTTCTACATAATAAAACATAACAACCATAATATAATCATTTCACAACTATTATATATAAGCCACATAAATAACCCACAATGTCACTTAATTTATAATAACAATAATAAAGAAATAACAACCTCATAACCCACTAGAATAAGTTTATACTGAATCTTCCAAAATAATCATATTAATGGAAAAAATATTAATATATTGGATAATAAGTAAATGTCTCCCTTTATTCATCATGCCTCATTACAATCACTTCAATTTCAGTAAATATAAAAATAAATTAATTTTCATTTTCATTTTTTCAACTATATTATCCATTATAATTATATATAATTTAATAATAAAAACAAGATTCTTCATATCAAAAAATATTTGAAAATAATTTTCTAATGACTAATAGAAATATAATAGAAAAATATTAGAAATAATAAAGTTATATAAACAAATAAAATTATATCATTATTTAAATAATGTAATTCAATAATTATCTTATTTACATTCATTTCATTTGGAAATAAAATTATAGAACAAACTCAATATAAATTCAAATTATAAATTAATGGGAATTGAGAAAATATAAATATACTACATTTAAAAAAAAATTAATTACCATAAAAACTATATAATGGAAATAGAATATATATTGGAAACTAATAATATATATATTAGTATTTTAATAATATAAAACAAATCAAATTTCTTAAATACCCTCCCCAAAAATACTTAAAAACTACTAAAATATAATATCATATTCTTAAGAAGAATGAATTAATATATCATTAAATATATTGGAAGATAATAGAACCGTGTATTAATAAAACTAAATCACAAATACAAAAGAGTGTTTTTGAAAAAAAGACCAACAATAATCTTTAAAATTGATCCCTCAAGATTTATATTTTTCAAATAATTTAAATGTATACATGTGGAATTTGAAAATCCTATAATATTTATACTTATAAATAGTGTTAGAAATACCCTATGTAATTCCATGATGTTATGAAACAACAAATATGAACATCTATGCTTCCAAGAACAGCAATAAAACTATCTAGCATGTTTTATGTCAATAACAAATCAATACTATTAATAAATATATTCATTAATAAATAATATAATATAATAATAAATATTTCTAAAAATTCCAAATATAAATATCTACTCACATCATCAAACACATTATAAATAATAAAGAGCTATTGTGAAAAATAAATTCATTATTTAGAAATGTATACCATATCCACCTATATTAGAAGTATCAAAATATAACATTTTTTATGATTAATATAACATGTTATTTTGGATGATTAAAATGTTTTATATCTTAAATTTCATATACTTATTAATTATTTATTAAAAAATATAGAAAAACAAATCATGTATTCAATAATAATTCATATGTAATAAATATATAAATTACGATCCAAACAAAAAGAAACAAATTCATTCATTGAGGCATGATAATATTCCCTAAACCTCCACATGTCAAAATATGGGGATCCAAGAGATAATATCTCAATATTATCCAAATAATGAACCATTGATCCTAGAATTCTCTTCACGATAAGAAATATTCATTAACTAATGAATCATGATTTTTTATTATCTATTTATCATTTCAATAAATTAGAATTAGTATATAATTAAAATTAAATTCAATATGATTATCATTATATTTTGAATAATTTCCACATTGGAGAATAGTATGGAAATTGAAACATTTATAAATGATTTGATGAACAATTTTTGTCTATAAATATTATTTTTATAACTTTTTTTAACTCGTAAGAATTAATTGTTGGTCTTAGCCGGGATGAAACAAAAAAAAATTACAACTTTTTCAACTAAAGGCGTTATTAAATAGTTTTAATTGTGAATAATATTTCATCATTGTATTATGAAAATAATATTATCCATGTAATGTAAATCATTCAATTAACAAAAACAATTGCTTCAAAGTTAACAAAATTTGATAACAAAGTTTTCCTTATAATAATTATCAATTTCTCTTATTCTCATTCTCAATTATGTTACTTCCAATTAAAAGATAAATAAATAACAATATCTTATTTCTAATCCCAAATTATATATAGTATAATTTGTAATATATTTACCTAGAACAATATTAATATATCATATATTCGTGGAACATGATTTATATGGGACTACATAAGAGATGGATACATGAGATTATATTGGATAATATATGATAATACTATATATGAATGCTGTAGGAATGAAGGATACTTCTTATAATGTGGTCCATTATTATTATTTAATATTAATGATATATTTTAGTTATATTCACCAAATTTAATAAATATGTTTGAATATCTATATAAGTATGATGAACTAAAAAGTTATTTTTATCATGTTACATATTCAGGTTTAATTTTTCTTTATCATAAATCAAAATAACTTCTAGGAGGAGAGTCCACATAAATGGGTGACAAAAGATGTTTCAACTATCCTGAATGTTCTTGTCGACATGAAATTAAAATTATATGTAATCCGTGACCTCTTATTTTATCTATTCAAAAGGTAAAATTAAATAGATCTTTGTGAAATATCTATAAGTGCTCTGGGGGTATGACTATTCTCAATTTTTAATATGACCATAATGGGCCAATAATTATTCCACATTGTCATTACATCTGATAAGGGTTTGAGGAATCCAGGGATAATTACATATATAACCCTAAAACACGGATTATTCAAAATCCATGTGTGTACCAAGAACATTGATCCCACTAGTGTGTGAAGCATACATTTTAATTTCTGGATTTACGTGTTCATTTTGAAATTTTTATTCTAAAACTATGAAATCATATGGTACATTTCCTCTACAATGGGAACCACTATGAGGATAGGAAATAGAAAAATATAATTTATTTTTTGGATACATATGAATGGTTTTAATAATGATATATATGGTCTCATCCTATGTGTAAGAAGTTCTCATATCAAAAATGGATTTTATTGTGAAACTATATATCATGTAAAAAATATCATCTACGGTTTTAAATGAATGAAATATATCTAGAAATGTTTAATCAGAGTGTATATGGATTTATATATTCAATATATACAATAAGATAGGACATGATGATGGAAATATAGAAATTAATGATGAGTATGATAATGGAGAATATGGTGAAATATCTATATTCTAAAATGACATGAACATTCGTTGATAACAAAAAAAAATTGTGTTTCTTTTCCACATTATTTAAATCCATATTGTGATAAGAAGATATTTTAAACATTTTGAGATACTATTCCAGATTTTTAGATACCCAAAATTCAACCCCAATAATGGATAGATACATTCCAATACATCATTATAATTACAAAAGTTATTATAGGATCATTCTATCTATATTGTACTCAAATAATGATAATAGGTGATCTCTCATTAAACACCTAAAAAAGAATCTATATCCCAATAAAACTGCAAAAGGTGCAAATTTGGATGGAACTCCCATATATATGTGGGAGATGCTTGATGTGGACCAAGGGGTAGTTTTGGAATATAGCAAATTACTATATCCTCTCCATTATGGTACTTGAAATAAAAAAAATAATAAATGATCATAATGAATTGATAAAGATAACCCTATTATAGAATATTCCTTTAATTTGTGGAATTTAATATAGTGTTATTAGAATATAGTTGTTCATTTATTAGAATAGAATTCACATCATATCGAACCACATAAGAATATATTATTGGGCATTGTAAAGGAAATCTAGAGAAAAATTTTATTATTTATTAGTGGTAATAATTCAAGAAGTAATTTAGATGAATATATTACAACATCATTAAGTAAACAATATAAAACATTTATCGAATATATATAATATTACTAGAATACGATTTTAAGGATTATATCCATATATAGGTGTAAATATATCTAACATCAAACATAATTAAAAGTAGTGTAGACAACACCAAGTCAAAGGGGATGTATAAAAATGAAAAAAATAAAATAAATAACTCAATTATGGAAGTAAAACATATGAAACCTCCCCACACAATTTTAGGATATTATTTGAAACATTAATGATCAAAATTTGTAATTTTAGTGGATAGGAGAACAGTACCTTGTTGACCATCCATAGGAACATTATTAGCAACACAAAACAAAAGATATTTACAATTTCTAAACAAAAGAAATTGTATTTTAATTGGAAGATTATACGAATTCCATGTCTTCGATACAACAAGACAAAATATAGAATCTATACAAGTAAAAATGATAATTGTTTTTATCTTCATTAACCAACAACATTGTAATGATTTCTAATTATCTATTATGTATTCATAAAATTGATACATAATCATACGAGTATACTGAAATGAAATTACATTTTTGATGGGATAGTTCAATGAATAATATTTACTTACGGGTGATTTAGAAAAAATTTAAGTCATCCTGAGAGGCATGGGATAACCATCTATTGTAATGTATCCATTTATTTATCCCAAATTTTTTATAAATATGATTTCTTTTGAGATTGTCATTATTAATTCAATCATTACCATTGGAAGATATAACTTTTATTATAAATAGTAATGTAAAATTTATAGATGTTTTTACTATATGGATGGTCACATTATACGTTATGATGACTTTAGATACATTTATCAAAGATATCACATTTACCATAATCCAATCAGTGTTGAGATCCATGTTGGATCAAGTATGTCAATTTGTATTTAATTAATGATTAATATTAAATTGGTCAACAAAATTAGTTTAATTGATATTGAATGAAATGGTTGGAATTTCAATATAGGTTAATCAACCATTTAGGAACGTTCTGGAAGTTTCTTTGGAGAAAAATTCATTCTTATCTATACTTTCAAATCAACCATTACAATGTTAGGTGAAGTAAATAAATATAATGATAACTATATTTCATTATCTCATTCTAGAAAAGAAAAAGTATTATATATTTTATCAGGTAGAGATGTGTTTTATTTCAAATCATGAAGTTCTATTCTCTCTCAACTATTTTTAGTTTATAACAATTATAGTCTTCCATGGATCAAGAATGGTGATGGGAACTCCTTCATTTTAATCATTTAAAAGATAAGAAAAATCCATATATGAGAGTTAATGTGATTAATATTAAATAATGAATCCAAAATTATGGAAATTTCATTAATATGTCCATTTATAAGACATTTAAATGATATAAAATCATCATGGTGTTGTAAATAACGTGATACTCAATCGCATTATCCAGGTTTTAATTTGTGAAAAAATAAATAAACGTGAACATTAATCACCTCTTACTGTGAGGTCTTACTGTCTATATATAATCAATATAACCAGATTCTAAATCATTAAATGACGTATATATAAATAAATTATTTTATTTCTAATGAAGTATTAATATTTCTATAGAAAAAAATTCTATTAATGGGATAATTAATATATCTATATTAAAATAGGTAGTAATCCAAAATATTAGTACTGTTACTATGAAGAAAGAAAATAAATTTTACAGGAATATTTATAGATATATATTTTTTAATATTACTATACCTATGGTTTTCAATAACATTTTTTCCCTAAAATATGGTAAAAATTTTAGTGTTTATGTGCACTCCAAATAAAGTTGTTTTTTCTTATAATACATGTTTAGAATGATCTATTCACTACATATTTGTGAATTGATATTATGTAGAAGAATGTGATGATTAGAAACTATAATCTAAAATGTAAAATCTCATTGGCCTCTCTTATAAATATATGTATCTTCATACGAGATATCATAAAGATTCATGGAATCATTAATACCTGTATAAATTAATTTATTCAATATTTAATTGTTATGGGCATCAAATTCTCATTAATAATTACCAAATAGGATTCATTCATTTTTATTAATTTTCTACATAGTAATACCCATATTTATCTCCATTCTTTACCTATTTTTATTTTTATTTATAGACACGTTTTTATGAAAAAAAAATATATTGAACAACACAATTGAATGAAGGGTCGAAGATTATTAATTTCTACATCACTTATTATTTTTTTGTTATCCTCAAATATAAGTAATCCTCCTGAATCATCATAATATCTATATAGTTTATATATTCCAATATGATGATGTTTTTGATATGACTATCTGATAGACCAAGTCATTCATAATCAATGGCAATAAAATATAATCCTCCAAAATTAATATATATGATTTTAATATTTGTGTCTGGAATGGGACACAACAATTTGATTAATATTTCATCTATTTATATTATATTAAATTCATGATCTAGTACTTATATGTCATATGATAAAAGATTACTGTGTATATGGCTATTTCAAAATTGAATTTTATTATACATGAAGGAATAATAGGAATACTCAAATAGGGAATTATTAGAATTTCTTTTCTCAATCTCTGTGTATAAATTAGCATCAATCCATATCAAGATAGTACATGTAAAAATAAATGATTTCTTTTGGAAATTATATTTTCCCGATCATAAATATATATTTCTTAATTCAAATGATTTATAAAATCTAATTTAAAGTGGTGTAATTTGATTTTAATACCTTTAAAATCTCAATAAATATCTCATAAATAAACTTAAATAGAATATCATGAGACCCTTAGAGGAATTTCTAATGTTTCTCAATAAAATTATATATTGGAATCTGATAAGAGGAGGTTTCTATTATCATTCATCAAAATATTATACTCAAATGAAGATAAAAAATGATAAAAAAATAAATAGATGTCTTTTATATAATCATTATGAATTGTTGTGATAGACTACGGTATTATAGTACTCTATGTTACTATATCGTTATATCATAAAACACGATAATTATTTTAACTGTGAATGATGGATGTGATCTACATGAAATAACTAATATTATTCCACGCAAAATATAATAATATATATAGAGTGATATATTTATGCGGAAATGGAAATCCATTTTTGGACAACTACTTGTAGTGGAACGTATAATATTATATATTTGTTTAAAAATAAAATCAAAATTACATTAATACTCTTACATGGATAACAAAATTAATATTGGAAACAAAATTTCCAATGATAAATCTTATCATGTAGGTGATATAAATAGGGAGATTATTACCGAATCATTCACTAATAGGGTCCACTATTCTTTGATCCGGGGAAAAACACACATATATGAGAAGTTGATATACTACATGACATGTTTCCTATATCTAATCTTGTAATAGATATATTAGAATAAATTCAGAATGATGTTGTAATAAAGAATGATATTAGTTTTTAATTTTAAATTCAAATGTAACCCATCACTAAGGAATAATATAAAGAAAAAGATCATATAATGTAGTTTTTTGTAGTGGTTTAAGTTTTAGAAATCCCATGGCATGACAAAAAATTAATAACTTTTGACAGTCAGCCCAACTCTGCAAATGAATTTTTCGCTACCATTTGATGATATGTACGAGGATCATATATCATGAAAACTATGCTTTTAAAAAATAAATTTTCTTAAAAAAATGATAATGTATTGATGTTTCTGGTTGGAACCAGGTACTACTATTGATAATGTTCATGATTTGGTTCCAATGGATCCCAATGTGGGCCAATGCAAATATATATGGCCCAAATACAACTACAACTATACATTTATACAGTGTTATTGTCCTCCACATCAATTTTTATAATATTTTATTCCAAGAAAACATTGTATATAGATCCAGAATTGAAATGAAACTATTGGTTATGGTTTAGGAGACTAAATACAATGTTTTCAATTGATGGAATAACCTCTAGTTAAAACTATATCCACCAATTACTAATGATACCAAAAAGAACATGATTGAGAATATACTACGTGTAATTATTTTGTTATATATTGGATTCATTAAATAAATAGATAAACACTATAAAAATGGTACACATTACTAAATAGAGGATAATGTGCTAGAAAATTATCTATCAAAATGTGTAATTTTGGAGACTAACAGAATATGTTCTTTTATTACTCAATCCATATCCTCATACAATGTGAATATAGATGTGATTTTTATACCCTTACAAATATAGGTACACCTGTATTATATTTTTTCATGGATTCTGTTACTTTTATTTTTATTTTTTTGGATTATCAGTACCATATTCTAAAAATCAGATTATACTCTTCCATTTATACATGAACCTTCACAAGCCCCCACCCTTGGGTCCCGCTTTATACAAAACTATTATTCACAAATGCTACTAAAACATTTTGATGAATCATGGACCATTATATAATTCATAATGTGTAATACATTAATAAAAAATTATGAATCTACAATAACATAATTATTTTACCACCTTGTAATATTTAATATATTAAAAAACTTTCATTATGATGAAAAATTGGTGAATATATTTTTTGAGAGCCTGCCAGACGAGAAATGAATAGTTATGTGATGTTTCGAAAAGGTTAATATTGGGATATTTTCCATCATAAGATTTTTTATTGGGTGTGTTTCTTTGAGTAATTATGTAAATTAATGAACATGTTTTGGATAATGGGAACAATCATTATTATGATAAACAAATTGGGATGGTTAGAGTATCAAAGTAGGGGATAACCTATTAAGGGGAAATATGGATTTATATTGGTATAGGTTGATATGTATTTATTTGAGTAACTTAAATAATAAATGTGTTTTCACTACCTAGATTGAATTTGTGTATTTTCTGAATGGATATTGTGCTCTAAATGGTGTGTGTGAATGTTACACCATAAAATGTTACAATTTTTGTATGGATAATGTATCTACCCATTTTAAAAATGTGGAAATTATTTTAGAGAGAATATCAGATTTGAAATACATTGGTATGTGAGGATTGGATTTCAGTATTATTAAAATTATTATCCTTCAAAAATGTTTCCTTGGATAGTGTGAGTGAGTAAACAAGACAATTAAATAACACAATTGTTATTTTTGGGAATGTGATTAGTCTGATTACACATTAAAGATGGTTGGTGGAACCCAAAGAGAAGAAAATACTTGTATATAGGGAAATTAGAGATCTTGTGGGTAATGGTAATAATAATATTCCTTAAATAGTAAAAAATTTGTCAAGAGTATGATAAATCCATAAATATTATTATTAAAGTATTTTTTTATGAAATAAATATGGATGGATATTTTTTTATCAAACATTTATTGTACAATTATTATAATTGATTTTTATATATACTTCACCTCATCTACCATATTCAAGAATTTAGTGAAGGTTCTTGAATACTTGAATTACAAATGATAGTTTTATTAAATTAAAAATGTAAATATTTTTTGGCCATACATCAATATCATCACAAAAAACCAAAAACACCCAATGAAATCCACTTAACTATAAATAAAAAATTCAGGGATGTGTCATTTTGTTGATATATGTTATAAATTAATAGGAACTGAATATAATTGATGTTTAGAGTCCAGTTCAAATAATAATGATTACTACATCAAATGACACAAATCGTATTTTATAACATCACTTATAGATGAATCATTTTAGTATAAAAAAATACAAGATATCGAGGATTGCATCATTAGTTGGTAAATGTTGTCCATTTCTAATGATAAATTGGCATGTGTATATATATATTAGAATAGATGATCCATGATTTCAGTTAATGTTGCTTGAAAACTAAAATATTAACAAATATAAGAATTTTAAAAAATTGAAATTAACTCAAGGATCCCAAAAAAAATCACACTTGATCATTGGAATCACATCAAGTCCCATTAACAATATTTAATAATAAATTTTTTTTATAATAATAATATTATACTTGATATTAAGAAACACCTAAATATTGGAGAGAAGTTAAACGACAAATGGGCACACTACATCATTGTTATCTTATCAAGCCCCCCCGAATATCTTGTAATAATTACAATATGCACAATAGATCATTGAAAATACATATATATATCCCAAAATAGTAAATAGTAGAAATGGGTACTCCAGATATATGGAATGACATCAAGGAAAATCCACTATATATTTTAATAATTATAGGGACACAATATCCCAATAAAAACATAGTACCTATAAACATTATATAGTTATAATTGCCTTAAAATATCCATATAATCACATCATGGTGACTCAGAAGTATAGAATTTGAATTAACATTTTATCAATATTTCACATCAATTTACAATTTGATTAAGTTATTTTATAAACAATTCATATAATTATTACATTTCTTCAATTAATAATTTTATAAATTTATTTAATTTACTCTTCCATGTTTATCACTTTTATATAATATTATGACAGCAACAATAAATCTTAACAAACATATTTAATCATTAATCAAAACACTTCCATTATAATATCCATTAAATCATGTTTTGTATACCCATTATTAAAAACTAATTTATCAATATGTATTATGGAATCTCATGGTCACCCAGTCATGGATTTTTACTACTCAGATACTCATATATAACCATAAAAAGTTCATCAATCAATCCATCCCAAGGGAAAAGTGATATACTAAGGAACATATATTTTTACTTTATGTAATAAATTTATTTAATTATTTATTCTCATGGGATTACTATTATGATGTAAAGAAATTATGTTACCTGACTAGAACCTGATTATCGATAGGTCCATCTAGCATTGAAGGGTCATTTCGGTCCATTTCTACATTAAGATTTTTTTGGTGTGGGAATAATATTGATTTTATGAAAAATTATTTGTAATAATACTATTTTTTAATTCAATAATTAATTTATAATATCTATGAGAGCATATATCACATATAATTTAATAAAAAGATATAAAGTACATATTTATTATTGGAAATCATTGGTAAAAGCTTACATAAATAGTTAGATTATTCAATAACCGAATCGTAAACATAACCTAAGATAAATTTTGATTTTATAAGATTAAAGTCATCTAATAACCATGAAACACAAAACGAGAATCAACTATTTCATTTTATCTATAACAATAGTGGTTTTGAAGAACCATATAACTCCATACTAATATATCATGATTATGTTAATGGGATTTAATCATGGATGGAATATATAAATTAATTTATTCATCATGATGTAGTGCATTAATATAAAACCCTATAGAATGATATTGATAGATATCCCTAACAAGGGGTGATGGAATGATTTATGAATATTGGCGGAATAGATTCAAAACATATTAAATAATCTACCATAATGATGAAATACAAAAAAAAAATCACAAAATGATTGGGTGAAAAAATATATTGTTTTTGAAACTAAAGAGACTAAGGGAACATCCTAGATATTTAATGCATGACTATGGTGTTTCTTATCACACAACAACCAGGAGGATGAACAATATTAAATTCCACAAAATATGGGAAAATCATACCTTTTTAACCCAACATAACCATCACCTGAATGTGGTGAAACCATGTAGGTCATGGTCCACATGGACACAACCATAAAACTACACTGAAGAACAATACCAATAATATTTTGTTGTTTTTTTGATTTTACAACGGTACTACTGATAAAAATAGGCTTCCAAAATATCATTTAACTTTTATGGTGCTTTTGAAGATACTAGAAAAATTATGATTCTCATTGTGATATTTGGTTATAAATTTATACCATAATAATGGATATTGAAATTCCTTTAGAATTATTATAAATCATATGAACCCGGTGTTTTAAAATTATGGTGTTCTTATTAAGGGATATTTCATATATGTTCATCTGCAATATATCACAATTTTTTATCATAATGTGAATATGTATAAAATATAATGATACAAAAAAACCTGATTTTCAAAAATCATTTTTCTCATTTCACTATGATATATTTATAGTATAATATAATTGATTATGTTTTCATTCATACTTTCTAATGGTTCACGTTATATATGTGATCTATAATATCTCTTTTATGTGGAATGTGTTCGTAATACATTACAAAAAAAAATACCAAATATTAATAACACTATTATGGAATGGAAAAGTGATATATAACACTTTATATATATTACATAGTGGGAAAAAATGGATACTCTTGTTAGATATATATCACCAAAAATCCCGAAACACTCACATTATATATAGCTTTCATTTAAAAATTAATCATATTATCCTTATCAATATTACATATTATATTAGCTGAGTTTGATATTTAATCATTGGCGCGCGCATATTCTCCTCCCTAGATACTGTTTTTTTCTAAAAATTCACCTCCAAATGTATAATTACATTAATTTTTATATCCATAACTATATACATATTTAGAATTTTCATAACCAGGAAATAATTTATTATAAAACAAATGAGATAATATCATATAATACATTAGGATAACATGTATCATTCTAGAAAAAATTCCATGATTTAGAATAATATTTTTTTTCAAATTTATACTTATTCATTAACTGCATCTTAAATGAATTTTTATAATTTTCTAAAAATGGATTCAATCAGTTTATATTTTTTATTAACATAATAAATTTATTTAATTCTTGATGATTATATGGTACGATTTTCCCCTTCTGATAACATCCATTCCTTATGTTCCATTTAACTAGAACATATTTCTTTTACATTATCCGAACATATAACATTATTCTGACTAATTTCTTATGGAGTTTATTTATATTGAAGTGTTATATTATACTGGGAATGTACATGATAGATATATGAAATCTATTACATGTTTTGGAATAATATTATAGATCTATCATAGAGGAATTGATAATTATTCTCACCAACTCTACCTACAATATAATATTATAATATTTTCACATAGTGATTTATTATATCTAGTTTATCTAAAAATTTGTTATTGGATTATACCATTAGATATTTAAAATACATTGTAATTATATGTTATTTAAAACTATATGTGGATCATAGAGATTAGTTGATATAAATCTTCTTTCCTAGAACATAATTTTATACTATATAATAATTAATATAGATATATAAATTAGATTGACTTAAATAATTGTATGATTATTATTTTTTTTTCATGATTTGGTGCCTCAACATGAGACTTTGATTCTAAGATAGAATACCACAAAGATTAGTGTGATAAATGACACATTAAGAGGCTTCAATCAAAAAAGGATCTAAAGTTTATCAGTGTGTTGATATTTCCTACTATATCTTATCCTTCAAACAATAATATAAATTGTAAAAAATATCATATAGTTATCCTGGTGAGTAATATTATTTCGGAAGGAATACATTTTATACACCATATAAATGGTTTCTCATTGAGGCAAGAAAAATTGATCTAATTCCAAAATGAGTGTAAATAAATAAATAAGCAGTAATGGGGAAATGTTCATAATAGAATCACCTCTAAATCCAGGAATTAATCTCATCAAATCCAATTTTTGGTCCCTTTCCTTTCACTAAATCTATGGTCATGAAATCTATTAGTACACTATGATTTCATTTCATTGTGCATTCCTTAAATCTATTAAGACACAAAAAAATCATCATTATCATATATTCATTAGATTTAAATTATGTCTATAAATTACATAAGAAAAATTCTAGAATATATATACGGTTAAAATTTTGGTGAGTCACAACATGCTATGAATGTGATTACAAACACTAGAATAGCATTATTTGAAACTATTATAGTAACAAAATTAATTTATATCATTCAACATACCCCCATTAATGAAAAAATGTTTTCCACTACTAGAAGTTGATATCAGTAACCTAGGAACCCTTCCCTAATGGTGGTCAGTATCCAATGATAATGACAATTTGTATCATTTTTAAACTATATTTTATGGTATTATATATATATATAATATTAATACAATCAAATATGATCATGAGGGTCAATTTATTCAAGTAATTAGGTACATAGTATAACAACATGAAATTAAAATACAAAGGTAGAAAAAAATTCATATCACGCACTTATATTTACTTGATTTATAATAATACACGGCATAACCTGGAGAGGTACTTTAGAATGGTTTGGGAAATAAGGATGTATATGTGAATAAAATTAGGATTAGATGATTAAATTAATATACGGGTTTCATGAGACATATCAGTATGAGATACAAATTCATCGAAACAATATCCTCACCAATAGAGAATGATATAATGTCTGGATATCAAATATATATAACAATATAGAAACTATATAAAACATTAAATTAGTAATATATGTAATGGAAAACCATATAGACAAAATAAATTATATGCATAACACATCCTCTATTGAAGAAAATAGAAAATAAAATGAGTCCAAAAGAAATTACTAATGCATTAGATGGCTCTATAATTTCAGGCCCACTCATTATATTCATAAAAGTACATTTATAACTATTAAATATAGATCATAAAACAGAATTAAATATTTCATTAATTAAAATACAATAATTATGGATATTGGTATACAAAAATGGATGTTACCAGTATATAAATTAAAAAAACATCAATGTGAATAGCCTTTTCTGAAAATGAGAATATGTATTTACTATTGAAATGTTTCACATTGGAGATCAGGATATTATTAACCCTAGAATGGGTGTATGCAATTATTCATTCAAGAGTAAAATTACATTCAAATGATATTTATTATCAAGGAAATCATAATTTAGTTAAAATTTATTTCTATAAAAGTTACGTAGTTGAAAAATTTGGAAATAATAAGAATAATATAATTCATTTTAATGAATAAATTGGAGAATGAGAAGATCACATACCTATAGTGATCACTTCTTAAATTCTAGGTTGGGCGTCGTATGAGATTGGAGGAAACATGGGACGGATATATTGATCTAACAGATTTGTAACATAAAAATATATTGGTGTTTATGGAATATTAATGATATTTTGGTTGGACCAATATAGAGAAATAGAATTAAATTTTCTTATTAATTTATAAACTAATGTTTTGCACTATATATAGGAAACTAATTCAAAAAAAAATCATTGTAAATTTTTCTTATTTTTTTTATTAAAGAATGGTGGAATTGATCATTTTATATATCTATGAAATTGAATCCTTAAAATAAAATACATAACGATGTGGTTATTAGTCAACTTCGTAAATAATTGATTTTAAAAAAGAATAATATAATAAAAGATTTTGAATATTCATGACGGGATTCTAAAAATAATGAAAAATATATTAAAATTAATTATTTTGATGGGTAATTTTATTTGGGTGAATACAAATTACTTGTGTTTATTTCATCCACATACGTTATTTTATAATGACATAATATATAATTTATTATTAAAAAATATTTAGTTTTTACAGAAATAATCCACTACCTCTGAAAATTAAGAAAAAAATAATATTTTGATAATTTTTAGTTCATAACATCTAAATTAATATTTATTTTTTATTTTAGATTAATAAAATATAAAAAAATATCACTTATAAATAAAAAATAACAACTTATTAAAAAGTGTTTGTATTTATAAAATATTAGTTTTATATCACTTCTAATAGTTACTATTGCATCATAAAATTATTTTCGAACTTTTATTTCATAAACATTATTTTAAATGAGTTTTCAATTAATATTTAACTTATTTAAAAACATATATAATTATTAAAAAAGTTCATCATTATTGAATATATATATATTTCATTCATATTCAATTCCTATTTCATTGTATCAAGATATTATATTTATGAAACATCATGTTTAATAATTATAATGTTATAATAAAAAGATTATATAATTATTATCGTAGTAAACATAATATAAATAAGAATTCAAAATGATAGAATATTGATCCATGGCTAATGGTTACACTATTTCATTTCCAATTGGTAAACTATGTGAAGGTGATATTTTCGTGGTCTGTTTTCGTTAATGTTTTTTGGGACATAATCTCGATAAGCCTAGTATTATATTAGAAAATATTTCTCTCGTTAATCAGTTAGTGAACCTCAATGTGGGATTGGTCAATGAGAATTACTAGTGATTCAATGTCCCTGATATAATTCAATAAATAGGATTTATAGTGTATGATCTTATTTGGTCAATCCGATTACATATTTAATCTTTTTTGGTCAGATTTATCATAACCTGTAATATAATAATCAAATTTATCTTCATACGATGGATAAATTATATATGATTATGATTCATATCTATGTTTTAAATATTAAATACTATATATTTTTCCTATATATAGAGAATAGTTATTATGTTTTATATGATTCCATTACATTATAATAAATCTATTCATTTGAATTGTGAATTTTATTTCTATATAATCAAGTCATTGCAACATTCACCAATTCATAAATATCAATAGACAATATTCATTTCAAACATCAAAATATATGATTATATTTATGATTGAACAACTTTTTTGGTTGACATCATTCTTTATCAGTAAAAGTATTATTCCAAAACACATTGACCAGGTGAGTTGTATTGTTTCAATGAACATTGTCTCTATGATATGTGATCATCACTAGATTATCCTCTTCTAAATGACTACTATAAAAATTTACCAAATATATGATCAATTACTGTGATATGTCTAGTATATTATTCATCATGATGGATACATAGAAAAAATTATATACATATGATATATTATGTTGGATTTTTAGAAAATAGTTCACATATCCAATTCCACCAAGGATCTAAAAGATAAAATTTTATCATGGAATAAGATTTCAAAAAATCACAATCCTCAATAACATCTTTTATGATGATATAAAAAGTAAAACATTATATTTGTCCCCTGACATCCAACCCTATTGATTATTATTTACATATTATTCTCGTAAAATTAATTGATTTACTATATCATTGAATGATTTTAAGCTTCTATTTGAAAACATTTTTATGGTCATGATCTATAAAATTATACTCCACAACATCATCCCAGTATGCCAAATTATGATACATATTACCATATCGATCTCAATAGGGTGTCATTTTAATTATATAAGGGAATTATTTTTATAGAAAAAATCCAATATTTTAAATTGTCTATAAAAACATACTTTGAAATATATTTATCATGATATAAGAAAATAATTTATTGTTTAAAGGATTATATCCAGTTCAACATTGTTTAATTGTGAAAAAACTACTAAATAAAAGTTCTATATCCAATTTTTATTGAATGATTCTAAAAAATCTCGATATCTAACTCATATATAAATTTGTTACAATGGATATTTAATCTCCATATTCTATTTACAAGTATGCTATATATATCATAATGGGATGGTCAAGAGATGAATCTTCCTTCATATCTATTAAATACAATAAATTTTTATTTTTATGGACAATCAATAATATATAATTATTTCCTATTATTGTCTATAGGATCCAAATGATGAAATCAAATGTTATTTGTTCACAATTAAATTTATATATGTCCAATTGTTTCATCATGATCATAGTATTCATTTTTTTTCCTTTTTTTACTTGTTATGATATTATTAATATAGATACAATCATAATAATATCCCTCTCCATGTTATCCCACCCAATTTGTTCTTCAAATATCTATTCATATTATTTCATCTAGTTGAATATGGAAGGATTACCTTTTTTTATTATTCTAGATGATCATTATTTAGTTATGGATATCATGGTACACATATCATGGATTTAGACATTTTAAATCAACATTTATCATTTTTTTTCTATTGAATATTGTTTATATTATTCTTTAGAACAACATTAACTTCCTAGGTCCCATCATGAATGTATGTTGTGATGTTATTTCAGTGTGTTATAGTGAAGGTCACTTTATTCTTCACATATATATCCTTTTAATGTAAACAAATATTGGATTTCATTGATTCTTATTCATGGAAAATGTTTTCAGGACATGTCTATTAAAATAATCTATTAAATTACACATCCTTCCTATTATGGTAGTAGATTAGTCGAAAATAATCATTTATCAATTCTATTCACATCAATTGTCACATATTTAGAATCATTTTTGTTAATATAGTCTTCGGGATTTTTTTTCATGTATGTCACACATTTCTCTAAAGAGGTAATGTTACCAATTATTGAATGAAACAATATCTACAGATTGTTATATATCAAACTTTCATAGTTTACTTAATGAATCATTAAATAGTGGGATACATATTCTATTAATAATTATTAGTGCATGAGTACTCCAACCAATCATGATTTGAATGAAATATTTTTTATCACCGTTCCAACAATTCAAGAGGGTAATGTGTGATTAGGAGCAGTGATTAACCTTTATTTAAACACTTTATACCCATTTAACATTTCATTAGTCTAGAAAAAAATGGATCCACTATGAGTTAACTAGGCCAGTGGCCATGAAAATTAGGTTAATTTTATAAAAAATTTATGATATTGCATAGATAATAAAATAAAACTAAAGATTTTAATCATTAATAGTGTTCATGGATATCCATAAATTGAATTAGTTTCCAATTCATCTAAATATATAGATTTTTCTAATATTAAAAGCCCCCAGAATATGATATTACCCATCTATAACTTATAAATTCAATACATTACAAAAAAATAATTTTATAATATCACCAGTATATATTGAAAATCATCATTATGTTTATCCTTTATTTTAGAGTAGATAAAATTTAATCTATAAAAAATATCACATAATTTCATGTTAATCTCTAAATCCATATTCATGATTGTTCATGAATAATTCGATAGCATCATTGTGTACAAATTGAATCATTAGGAACACATTGTACTTCTGAATTGTATTGAATGTAATGTTATATAAATCATCCGTCATAACAATGACATTAATTTGTCTAAAATGAATATAACAATTAGATATGTATTTTTCTCCATGAAAATTGATAAACGCGTTATTAATATGTGGATGATGATACTGTTTTTTATCAGTGAATTGGTGCATTGAACCAACCTTGTTCTTGATGAAAAGGACTAGTCCTCCCCATAGAAAATAACATGGCCATGCAAAACAATTTACCAGGTTCTCATGTAATTTTTTTTAATATCAAAATGTGCAACAAAAAATATTATATATGGATACATTTATATTTATACTGATAATAAAATATGCTCCCTTTATAAAGAAACATCTCGTCCATGAGAATGGAATGGATATTCTTTGGGAAACACATAATAAATATAAATTACAATGGTCAGGTCATCAAGGGTAATAAATTATGTAGTATTATGAATTTAAGAATGATATTGTTTATTTTAAATTAATTATATCATTTCATAAGATAATTATAATAAATGAGGTTAATCATACTTCTTTCAATTGTATAAAAGTAGAGTGAAATATTCTATATGCTGGTTGATTTCAATCACTCAATAATATTTTTGGTGCTATGGAGGGAAATCTTATGCATTAATTAAAATAAATATAAGTTTACTAAATTATTTATCTTAATGTAAAATGTTCAATTCATCCTTTCAAATCAGATAGTGGATGATTTATTCAATAATGATTGAATAATTTATATTTCTCTTGTCTTCACTAATAACTCGTGTTTCATGATTTTGTGTTTTTTTAGTATTTCTAATGAAGATAAATGATAATAATGAATTCATAGTACCATATTTTCTTAATAGTGTTTTAGTTTCGGAATAAATTATTTTAATTCATTTCACTATTCTATTCTTGATATAATCATGTACGTATTCAAAAATAGACTTAGGGGTGATTTTTTCAAACTATTAATCACATAAATTAAAAAAAGAACATTGAAAGGAAAAACAATATGTGAAATATATTCTTTAACATTGTAAATTGTTTGATTTAATATACGTTATCCTTTATAAATTTCATACCATAATTTATTACATCCATATATGAATAATTATTATCTTTATGTAGGGGAATTGTGAGCTTATCATATCATATTCAAAAATATTTCTAGAAAATGTGTGCAATATGGAACATGGTCAAACACTACAGGAAAATTTGTTCCATCAAAATAAGCTATTATAGGTTTATTATCACTAGGTTGACCTATTGTAGATCCAAAGATACTTGATATAACCATTGAAATATTTATTTTATTGAACCCCACATAGAATAATCATTATAATAAATTTGGGACATATTCCTATTTTTTATATTATCGCCAATTCATTCATTATATATTATCATACCTAACATCATAAAATACTATTATTGGTTTTAATATAGACTATGAAAACTAATATCATTAAAAAAATTACAATATGAATTAATTATAAAAAGGCACACTTAATACAACCATGTAAGATCAGTAGTACATGTTTCATTGGGTAATTATGGACATTTCATTTTAACAAGAAATATAAATACAATTATATTAAATTACAATCCATAATATTCCCACAATTTTCAATGATATTTTAAAATGATGGGGGCTAACAAAAAGTATTTTTTAACAAATGGTTGATCAATTAATCCCATCAATAGAATAATCAATGTATATAATTCTTAATGTATTACATGATGTTTATGAGACAAATCCTAATTCTATAAAATGGGTGATAATAATAATCATGATAAATGATACATTATTATATAGATTTACTATCTCAAAATATCGATGGATTGAGTTCACAATTAAATTTTTTCTTAAAATAGTTTTAAATGAATGTCCCCAAATACTAAAAATATAATATTTATTGAAAATAGCAGATTTCAATATATTCTAATATTCTAAAATTTAAATCAATTATTTATAATGTCTTTTTGAAGACATGATATTAAAAATTACTATAATATTTGAAATCAATTTAATTAAAAAAATATTTATATAAAAACCAATTATGAATAAATATCAATGTATAGTTTTTTAATAATATAAAATTTGTTCTGTTCAATGCATAGAAAAAACACATAAGAATATATATATAACAACATCAGTATCAATTCATGACCTAATTTTCCCCACATGGAAATCACCCCCTTTGATGAATGTATTTTTAAATCATCTTGATCCACAACATCGATATGGTACAAATTTTTTTTAACCATGTGTCTAAGAAACACATAAACGTCAACTAGTAAAATTGTGGGAATAAAATAGATATTGGAAAGATAGGAACATCCTCCAGAACACATGGAATAATTCTATAAAGGTAGTAGAGAAGACATTGAGGGTCTTATAGTTTAATTGAATTAGATAACGTGTGTGTTTAATTTACGAACTAAATAACTCAATTCTCAAAATTATAATGGAATCAAATATAACATGGAAGTAATGATGTCTAATTTTTTTCTTCATCATATATTCTCTATTGATTTAAAATCATTTCATATATATTTATAAATACATTATATTATGTTTTAGATAGTGGAAGTAAAATAGTCCTTTGTAATATCACTTCTTCTTTTTGAATGGAAATGAACTAGTTGTTCGGTTTTTTCGACTCATTCATAGTTAAATGTAGGTGTAATTTAACATGTATAAACAATTGTAATATTCTCCCATTATTTAATATTTTCTATCGATATATATAGAAAATGGTTTCTAATTTTTTAATACACAAGAGTTAGTCTTCTTCCTAATATATCCGTAGAATGCAATAAGTATCATCTTAATCCTGATCTCCACATTCTAATCTAATAAAACTAACATTCATAAAATTCTCTAATAATTTATGAATAACAATAATAATAAATCATAGAATAAATTTTGATTCTAAATATATTAGAAATAGTGAATTACAAATTTAAAAGAAATTGTGATCGTGGTTAATATTAATTAAATGAATGTATCATTCGTTAATTATGCTATAGTTGAGCCATGATAATGATGATGAGATATATTGGTTCCTTATCTCAATATAGATTAATTTCATCAATTTAAAAAAGAAATTTTATGTAGGTAACGTCTGAAGTTGGTCCATCTTCAAAAATAACTTCTCCCTAGTGGTATGTGATTTCGGCAGTTAGAAAAATAGTCATCCAAGTGGTGATCTTTCTGTGATGGTATGTTTCGTAAAAACACATATAAATTAAATTTATCAATGTATTGTCTCATAAAAGAGTTGTCCATCCCTATTTTTATCAATTTTCCATTCAACTTTTTTATGTACTCTAAAGGTGTTACATTCATATAAACAGTAAAGAATTTGTTATAACAGAGAGTTGTGTATGAGGTTGGTTTCTCCCCAAACATATCTAAAAATATATTCTTTCATTGAATAGAGTCTTATGGTGGGTCATTGCTTTACTTATCCAAAAATCCATTCATACAATAATTATTTTCATATTATTGGCCCTTCAATCGCAAATCCTACATTTTCCATATATGAATTATATTATAAAATACTATCATTAATTATTAAACACATAAAAAATAGGCAACATCATATCATAAGAATTACACAAGGGTTACAACAATACCAACTTTTAATTAAAAAGATTAATTTACGTTTATAAACAATGCATGGAATAAAATGTTGTATTTAATATGGACCATCATAGAGAATTAAACAGCTAAATACTGTGTTTCATCCTAAAGTGGATATTAATTTAGTAAATAGTATTAATGATACGATGAATTAAAAAGGAAAAATATTTTGGGATATTTTAATAAAAATGCTAATGAAGGCCAGTACATATGAGTTAATCAAGGGGATAACATTAATTATGAAATCAATGAAGAAATTATATATATTAAATAATTCTCCCCATTAAAGGATTATTAAAAAGATAAAAAAAAATAAGAAATGAAAATGGACAAAATATGAATAATGAGATAATATCAATTAATGATATAAATTTAATTTAATAATATAAATATGAAACAAATTTTTTGTAAATATCCTCTGTAGATACTAATACTCTAATGTAAGACATTTTCATACTAGTTAGAAGGAAATCATGATATTTTCATATCCACTTGTGAGAAGTAAATGGTTTAATAACATCACCTGAGGTAGAAATAGGTATTGATATAGGGAAATAATTTAAAAAAAAAAATTATTCATAATAATGATAGGGTTTATAATTTATACTGATTTTATGGGAGTCATGCCAAAGGGCTATAAATGGGATGGAAAGTTACAATTTGTATCTTAGGTGACACCGGTTATGAGAAAAAAAAAAAATTAGAATATCTAGGTGTTAGATGAAAAGAAACATAAATGAATTCTTGAACTACCACTATAGTACCAAAAAATTGATGAAAATATTTCATAGAATTTGTGAATTATATGATAATAATTACACCCAATTCAATATAATTAAGTATGTCAGTTTTATCTCCCATAAATAGTTTGATAATCAATTCTTAACTTTAAACTTACTCAATTGTTCATTTAAAACATGAAAAGCTATTTGATTTATTAGTTACATCTACAAAAACATTAAATAAATGTTGAGTTAATATTTAGTATAAATATTCATAAGGTAAAACAATATTTTTTTTATGTTTTTTCACTATCATTTTTCATATAATTTATATATTTTCTAATTATAATATTCATATGATCCTTATTATGCCCAAAAATCCTTAAAAAATATTTAGGGATGCTAGATACATCGCATGAAACAAAATGTATCTCTTCCCTAACCATTGACCATATCAAATCTACATCAAGATGATGAGTTTAAGAAATTGATATTGAAAATATGGTGGAACAGATATCTTCCCACTCTAATATGTAATCTGTGGAATCTATAAATAATTATTACATATAATATACTATATATCTCAATGTCTCAATCTTATTTTATATTCCCATGTTCAACATATCCACATTTCAAACATGATGCATCATTTTTTGATAGATGTACTAGATCTTTAGAAATAAAATAATTCTTATTGTGTTTGGTGAATATGGGAAGGAAAAAATCAATTTTATTGAAAATAATAAATATTCCCTTATAATAAGTATTCTATATCATATTTATTAAAAATATTAACTATCCATGATGCATCCATATATACTATAAACTTTATTAATAGAAGTATCCCTGGGTTGCTCAGAAATGGAAGGCATATCTAATAAAAAATATAATGTTCACCTAAAGAATCTACATAGTCTAATATTTGTCCCATATGAATAATTTCATATTGAATAGATGGTCCACATTTCATTGGTGTATTTCTAACATTATCATATACACATTAATCCATACTAAGTATAACATTCCAAGGAAACATATCCCATTCTTTAAGAACTATGTTTATCAAACTGAAATAAGGAATACTAAAAGACATAACAATAGTAGATTCAGAAACTATGTGATCAACAAAAACATGTACGACTCTCAAATTATCAATATATCATTAATCACAAATTTTCATCTAGGAAATAATATACATAACTGCTATAGGGAACAATTTATCATAAAAAGCATTATGTCTATACAGGCTTATAGATTTCAACACCTCATTTGAATATTTTGTATCAGGTTTATACATTCTACTTTCTTCATTAAATAATATTACTCTCTATTAACATACATACATAATTAAAAATAAGAAATTTTAGATATGTTTTAGAGGAATATAAACAGCCTCGACACCAACATGGCCTCTAGGATAATAATCCTCATAACCACAATTACATTAATATCCATCATCATTCTCTAAAATATTTCAATCCAAATAATCATTTCGTTTTCAAATTATACATACATTTTGTTCATCATATTATACCTCTACATTTTCATCTTATTTTTCACCATTATATTGAATTTCGTTTTTTTAAAAAACATGAATGTTAACATAAATAATTATTCCACAAAAATGATTGTTTCTTCATCCTCACATACTTATTTTAAATGTTTTCAATGTAATGGATTGATTTATTTTCTCACAGAGAACCATAAGTAATTTATTGAGGTCTCATAGACATTAATGTGTCACTATACTTATCCACTGAAATGGAAATATATTAATCACTAGGGGCACTAACTTTCACTTCATCCTCATTTTAATACTATACCACCTCATCTACCTCTAATACATGATCCCACTGATTCATTGGTCTAATTGGTCGATCAATAAGATTTATATCCTTATACAGTCTATCAACATCTTCAATCCATTTATAATACCATTTATTTTATCATGTTTTTATAAGTTTAAAAATAATCCTTCCAATAAAAAATTAAAAACAACATGATTTGAGTTAATGTTTCTTTTAAAATTAAATATTTTGGATAGATCATGCTTCACACAACACCGAGTATAAAACCATAATATAGTATTAAATATGAGTTTGGGAAGATTAATTTGATACTTATAATTATTTATAAGTCCAATATAATAGTAACATCACATATGAAATTATACATAATTTTATGCAACTTATGAATGAAAATATAATATTTTTGTATACATGAAAAAATAAGTAAATGTTTTAAAAAGGTTAAATTATTTTTCAGTATTTTTTTGAGTCATAAGTGTTTTATTTCAATTTAATAAAAAAATATAATGTTTTAAAAGAAAGGTTATTTCCCTTAAATAGAATTTTTAATAAATATTTTTATTGTTCAATTATTAGAATGTAATTTTATGTGACCTTACTTGTTTTTTCTATGTTCTAGTGAACATGTTATAAATTTAAAATCGGTATTTTTTTGAAAAAAATTATGATCTTAACTAAAATTTATATTTTTCCTATTTAGAAAATTATTTAACTAAAATTGAGTCTAATATTTAATTTTATATATAAAATTATGTTTAGTGATTTTTTTTGAATTTTTATAAAATAGTTTAATTATTAGTGAATAGTGATATACTATAATTTATGATATATATATATTATGTGTTAAATATTATATTTCATGAGTCATTTATAATGGAAGGAAAATATTTTTGAATTATAATTCTCATTATACTATTTTTTCAATGAAATAAATGATACTAATAATCCTAATCAAAAATAGTAAACTAATGTATAAAATAATAAAAATACCCCCTCATTTAGTATATAAAACACACTCACCACTCCTCCTCACATCAAGAAATCAATGATGTTTTATTATATAATGTCCACTTCAATTCTGAATCCTCTCACCCATGTTATTGAATTTTTAGTTATACCAAATGAAAATATCCATATACTTTATGGCGGTTCCCAAGGAGGCAACACTCCTGACAAAAAACCACTTATCTCCATTAATTTTAAATTAATTTTGTCTTCTTTTCCTACACATACACAGTAAAAAAGGAACATGGTAAAGTATGTATTTTTTATATAGATTAATTTAGTATTTTAATTATATATCAATAGTTAATTATCTTCTTTTCTGCTATATATTCTAAAAAAGTGGACATTATCTATAAGGTTTCATTTTACCTCTTTCAGGAATAGCATTTTTTCATTTTTCAATTCCACCATCATGGTTAATCATAGTGATGTTTTTTCAATAATACCATTATTTAATATATCTAATAAAATCAATATAAATTCTCTCCTTGTATATATATACATAATATTAATTAGTAAGAAAAATATAGTTCGTGATTATAGGAAAACAACAAAATCTAAAGGGTTATCATAATTTTTATATATAATGAATCATACTAATATTTAATAGAAATATTATATAATAGAATATTAAATGTCATGAATGTTAATTAATAACTTTTAAATTTAATATTGGAAAACTATTTTAATTTTAAATGGTATTTCATTCAATTGTAGAAGTCAAAAATCCTGAAAACCATGGAAACTAACACTTCCAAACAAAATTATTAAATCATATAAATAATCATTAAATAAATAAATGAAATGAATAAAATTATAATATATTAAATAATTGTTCAGTTGGTTATGAATTAAATTACTAATTAATCTCATTTTATTATCCTAAAAATCATGTTCATGTCAATAACTCTTTCAGATATAATGTGTGGGTAACTTCGTAAACCGACATTTTTCATTTTGGATAAATATTATCTCCATTTATCCCTATGTAGTTTATATATATTTTTAAGTAGATTATAAAAATTCATTGTTTATATTAAAAAATCATGTATCTAGATCAGTTGATATTTATTTAATAGGGAGATACATGTTTTAGAAGGTTCTCTTATCAATTATTCATGTTAAGCAAGCCTGTTTGAAGGGAAATTCCAAAATTTATACTAATTTTTATGTACCATATATAATCAATTTTATGAAACTATTATTTTAATAAATTTCCATTTTTAATGAAAAAATAAAATTGTTCATCTGTAGATTCATACAAAAAATAATGATATATTCCATTTTAAATTCACTTTAATAATTTTTCATAAAACTCATAAATTTTTATTAATTTTAATGCTTGTTAATAACAAATTTTACATGATTGACATCACATATGTCTAAAAAACATAATTTTCATTAATATATCCATTCATTTACAAAGATTTCTAAAATATACATTTATTAAAAATACACATGATTTTTTGAAATGAAATCTTCATTGTAATTTTAAAGAGTGTTTTTTCTCTCCATAATTCCTCTACGATTTAATAATGTATTTTTATATACTTTAGAAAAAATTAATGAATATAACTATTATTTCCAAATTATCTTATATGATATCATATACCATATTATATTAATGAATTTTTATAAGTTGTATTGTGGATGACCTATCATGATATCATTACCCATATTACATATAATTTTTTATGATTATGATTATTGACTTGGAATGTCATATATATTTAATATGTATATTTATTTTTTGTTGAAAACAATTCATACAAGGAATTAAATTGACCTATTCAGTGAATGGTGAAACATGTTATATCCCATGGAAGCATTGGTAGGTCTCATGAGAAAAAACAGAATGAGATTTTAAAATTCATGTGATTATACTGCTATTAGGATATAAATGGATTAGTTTTAATCAAATATAATTAGTTATATGTAATTATTTTGATATGATTTTATTCACACTATATTATGTTATAGATTATTTTTCAATAATTTTTTTTATACAATCTCCATTCATTAATTTTAATTTTAGGATAGCTTATGATATAACTTTACCCAAAATTAGCATTTGAGTTCACTCATATCCATTGTTTTATTTTCCCCCATGATTTGAATATATATAATATGAATGATTTAAATGTATAATATAGGATTTTATACACTATTCTGGTGGATTTTATATTTTATTATATCATTCATGTTTTAATGAAAATATTATATTTGTATATTTTTTCCAAATCTATTAAGCTATTTTGTCCTTTAGGATATTAATTCCTTGTTTAATATGATAATGTAATAATTTTAGTCACTGAATATTCACTATTGGGGATGTGGTCTTTACAATTGGTAATAGATTAGGTTTAGTATAAACCTTGTAAATTAGATCCAAACAACACTTATTATAGTACACAACCTTAGAAATAATTTAAACTTAGTCATAGAATATCATCATATAATTATTTTATGGTATATATTATGAGTGTATTCCAATAAATACCTATTTTTCATGATAATATATGAGGATTTGGATGTGGAAGAAATCATACATGGTGTAAAAACTACGAAATTTTATTCATTGCATTACACGACATTATAAAATAAATAATAGTGATCCTTTCTATGCACCTAGATTGACAGTCTGAGAGTATATTCTCATGATAATTACAATTTTAATTAGAAAAAATTAGGATGTATATAAATGTAAATATCTCCCAAATTAAATCCTGATTATTATTTTCATATTAGCAATGCATAAGTTTTTAATTAATGTTATGTGTTTATCTAGTTTAAAATTATTTGTTATAATCAATAATATATTTAATGAATTCTAATGTAATGAAATGTAAACTGGTGAAGGTGATTGAACCTATATCATTTAACATATTTCTTGTTGATGTTTTACTCATATAGAATTATAATTATTTTCGAGTGGGAGCTGAAAACTAGAGTTGAGACACTTTTGACTATACAAGGATATGCAGTACACGTTTTGAAAATTAATCTTAGTTTAATGGAATAGCATGATCACCACCATGGAAGAATAATGATAGACCAAAACATGATACAATAGCCTCTATAATTCAATGGGACTAAAAATCCATTTTTAATTAAGTAATGGATAATTTTCTTTAAGATTATATTTAATGTTTTGGGATATAATTGAAGGGATTATAGTTTAATGGAATTTAATCTTATATCAAGAGATGATGATAAAAAATGTCCATTAATTCAAAAAAAAATGGAAGATGAAAAAAATTCATATAATGAATGGAATTAATTTTTATTGATTTTATTGGAAAAATATTTTCCTTTGGAACAATGATGAGATTTGGATTGAAAATTAACAAATTGAAGACATAAACAGAATGAAAATGTTTCCATTTAAGAATTCAAAGAGAAACGTTTATAAATAATTATTTTTTATTAAAAACATAATCCAAATACAATTATTGATCTATTCATTGATGGTATAAAACCATTCATCTAAAGGTAACTTGTCTCATAAAAATTCTCATCATAATAATATATAATAAAATTTTCATTCCCGATAGAGAATAAATTTACTATTTTATATTAATTGAGAGAAAATATGATTAGAATTGGTTTCATGAGAAATTAATAGATACAGAGAATTATATAAAAGTATATTTCCCAATGTGCAATAATTTTCTATGGAAATACATTGTTGTCTTCCTAATGGGAAGATAAGTTTGGTTTAATTTTGATAAGGAAGTAAAACATGCTCATGATTTCAAGTGAATGAATGAAGAAACCAATGTTCAAATAAAAAATTATCATTGAAGGGGACACTATAAAAATGATTGTAAAAGGAGTTAAACAAAATTTAATAATAAAACGACAAGGCAATAAACACATTCTTATATAGTCAAAAAATATGACTTTTAGATTCCTAATGTTGTGGTGGATTGTTCATTAATTATCTCCTAAAATTTAAATAATGATTTGTTTGATATGGGATCATCACATATCTTCATATCTTCCAAGTTTTTTTAAAAGTTAGATTCTTTTAATTCATCTTAACAGTGTGGTTATCATAATGAATGTTAGTTAAAATTGTATTACAATAATAATGTCTCAATCAGTAACTATTATGACACATAAACAACTTTTCATTTCAGTTTTTAACATCATTTATATTTTTGATTTTGATATTATCATTGGTATGGACATTATTTAAAAATATATTCAATAATGTTATTTCAAAAAGATGAAAATTATGATTGAGGATGATGACATGGAATTTTTTATTTTTAATGAAATATATCATCAAATTGAAGAAATATATCACGAAATTAAAGATGTACATACTATATGTCAATATATTGATGTATTTACTATTTATTTACCTAGACATTCTCAATAGTTGGATGTTAATATTTCTATTTATTTAATCATTAATGAAGGTCCTATATCAAAGACTTTATATATAATTTCCATAGTGGATTAAATAGATATAAATAATCAAACAATGTTTGTGAGTGATAAACGATTTTTATGCAGTAGAGTTTCACCATCAGAATCCTCTTTTCTATTTGTGATAGTTAATGATTTATCTACATGAATGTGAGTTATCTCTAGAGAATTCAATTATATTATAATAAAGGAAAAGTATCCACTTCCTCTAATTGAATATTTATTTTATCATCATTCTAGAGCTAGATATTTTTTTATGAATTGCCTTCATTACAAATACTATCAATTGATTAGAAATAAGGTTGATATTCTGATGACTTCATTTCCAATAAGAAATGGACATTATTATAATATAGAAAATCTATTTGGAGTGAAAACACACTCTTTACATTTATGGATTTAGTAACTATAGTATTCAATGAATATTTATATAAATTTTTGTGGCATTTTATGATCATATCTTTGTGTATCCAAAAGTAACGAGGAACATGTGATCCACTGAAGGAGGGTTCTTTATACTCTTATAAGAAAAAAGCTATATAGTGTTATTTATAACACATTCTTCCTTAGGTGCATCTTTAATTTGGCTTTCTCTAATGGATTAGCTAGTTTGTTTCCTTGAATAATGAGTTTAGAATGGAATATAACATTCATCACTTCTTCAATGATGTATTTTACTTGATCTTAATGGGATGATGTGATGTCAGTTCTTCAATCCATTGATTCATCCGTGTAACAGATCTCCTAGATTTTTCCTCTCTTATAGAACATGACATTGTTCATGAACCTCATATCTGATGTCATCTTTTCATGGATTCAAGTTAATTACGCTACTTATGTATACACATTCCAGGGATTATAGCCAAGGAATAAACCATTGTTTTGGGATGTATCCATGTTCAGCATCACTAAGAATGTTTGGAAAATAGACTGTTAAAACACATGTATTCTTCCTAATAAGTGAGATTCTCAAGTCCATAGAAACTAGAGGCATCCCATATCAATTTTGAGGTATCCTATTCTGGAGGCATATCATCCATGGTTTTCTCAGCATCCCAATTTTTAAAATGAGTATATCACGAGTTTAATGTTTTACTCAGTGAAATATGTGTTGATAGGAATGCCCCATAAAGACTGATTAGAGAGGTGGATCCCTAAGAGGGACAAATTTGAAGGTTTGAAAAATAGATGGATTAGAACTCCCGATGATAGATCATCCAGTATAGTGATATGAAAATGTAATGGTTCAACACCATGATGTGATGCACCTAAAAATGGAGGCACTATGGTTTACTTGTTGCTAGGTGGGAATGAATCTGAGGATGATCCCAGATGATGTGTCTTAAAAAGAGAAGACGTTACACCATGAAGGCAGATCCAGATTTCGTTAAGGATGTAAATTTGAGGTGGAAAAATATTTGGTGGTAAAACAAAGGATTACCATTATCTAGGATTGAACCTCAATGAGGATTCCTATGTACCATGTATAGATGATAGGGTTCAAATACCACGTAGTTTAAAGCAGTGATTTAGGGGTTACACATCTTCAGTTTCCCTTCAAAATAGTGGAAATATTAGTTTGGTGAATATGGTTTTTGTGAAGATTATTCATGGTTAGTTAATCAGGAAAATCTAGGACAAGTATGAGATAAATTGGATTTACAAAATAGGACAACCCATATTGGCAGTGTCATCCCAATGGGACTTTCTATAATTGGTAAGAATTAAGTTGAAAGTGGATGATGTACTAATGTTAAAATAAATAGATAATATGGAACTAACATTAAGAGTATGAAGTTGGTATTGAACCATGAGATGGATTCCTATGTATCTTAGTTGGATGTGAGAAAAATTTCCCATTGATCTAGTCAGCGAATTGGGGGTTTCACGTAAGGATGCATCCAATGCATGTGGCAAGATTCAAACATAGAAAATCCACGAATGGATATTGAGATTGCGGCCGAATCTTGGAATTATTCTTGTGTAAGGTCACCCCATGAGCATAACATAGATGTGACTATAATTTTACATCATTCAATTTAAAATATTATTTATGGCATTTTAGAATCCTACATCACCGATGATTGGAGATCACTTATAAAATGATTTACTTACATAATGGATACATACAAATACATGGGAAATTGAAGACATCTGTAATACTATCAATAAATTGAGTGGATGTGTAGTAAAATTAGATTTATATGTTAAGGTATCTATTCAATGAAGAAATTTTTATTGAGGTATATATATAAATAAATATTATATTGAAAAAACAAAGTAAGGAACATGAAACAAGAGACAATGAAATAACTATATATATTCCAAGAGGGATGTAAATAAGAGTGTTTCACGATGCAATGGTCCTAGGTAATATGTGCTTAACGAAGCCAAAGATATTAATGAAGAATAGAGGATACATGAAGGTAGTATATTCACATATCATGGTTAGCATACCATGATATAAAAATAAGAGTTGGAAGTGGAGTTATTCATAAATGTGTAATGCTTCATGAATCCGCAAGTACCATGAAGAGTCTTCCTCTAAATGATGAATAGGATTTCTTTAATGGAAAACCAAACATGTGATGGGGAAAATTATGAAAAATGAAATGGGGATATTGATTGTCTATTTACAAGGGGAATTCATATTGTTCTTAGGTTTTTTATGCTTGGTATCTTCTTGAAAAGGGACCTTAGAGGGAACAATTGCATAGTAATCATCAACTAGAGGGAGGGTTAGCTAGATATTTATATGAAATGGGATCACATGAGGAATGTACATGTTCCATAGAAAAAATATGCTATTCATGAAGGGGTGTAGGGAGCTTCAGACACATGATGGACATAGTCAACAAGCATTTTGGTAGTCACATGGCTAGTTGGACACATGGAGGACAACATAAACTAGTCTTTCAAGTTCATGGGGATGAGGTAATATGTGTAAGTGCATCACCAACTGGATATCAATGTTGTTATTTGGGCCGATTGAGGTTGTACATCAACTCCACCAACTGGAGTCTTTCATGATATTTCTTTGGGAACATATTTCATCACTAAAATGTATTTCCACAAAGATTGAATTAAGGATATATGTAGTTTTTTAGGACATATTTTCTCCCATGGTGGAATCTCAATTGATCCTATGCAGAAATTGAATGTTATGGGATACCCTCCTCCATCAAACATAACTGAGGTGTATAGTTTTATTGCTATTGTTGGTTCCAATCAGTGATCTGTTCATAGTTTTGGACGATTAGCTAACCCATTTACAAAATAATACTATTAATGTTTTTATGTTTATACTAATAAAATAATGTTAATATTGCATTTAAAAATTGGGGATAATATTATTGAACACCCTAGTGTTGACTCTACCATCGGTAAATATTGGATTTCTGATTTATATATGCGCATCAATGAATGATCAACGTTGTTTACTTATACTAAATTATATAGTTATTGAAAACGAATTATTTCATTTAAATACTCATAAAGAGAATAATAAAACTCATGATCTTGGGATATAAAAAATAATATTTTCTTTGATGATATGGAGACCCTATATCTATAGTGAAGGGTGTCAGATATAAACATATCACATGATTTTGAAATATATCATAGCAATTAATTAACTAAACATGAAGAGAATGAGATGGAAAAAACTACTCAAGGATTATGGTTGTTCAATACAATACCCACTTATGATGGAAAATAAGGTATAATATACATTTAGTTGAACGGATTATCGAGTATTTTACAAAATGAGGGTAGAAAAGTACACATTTTTATAAGGATCCATTAAAAATTTATACGGTTTTTATCAATGAAGGTGAAAGATGATTAAATTTAATGAATATGGCCAAAAACGTTATTTTAAAATGTAATGTGTCTTTAATATGATGATAAGAATTCTGAATAGAAAAATAATTTTGTGAATTATGGGATGTTGGAAGACATCATTTATGAGGATAAAATGCTCATATTTTGGAAATGGAATTTTATTCCATATATACAGAATTTAATAATGTATTTATTGAATAATGTTCATGTATCTCATTACTCTTCACTCAAGGGTAACACTAATATATACTCTATTTAATGGAAAAATTTTGGTGGGATAATATGGGTGTGAATTTTTTGCTTTTGTATCATCGTGCTATTTTTTAAATAGATTAAGGAGGAAAGAAGGAATTCTAGAGTAGTTATGAATCCTTTTCATATTCTTACATGGAAATTGGATGAAAGTTATATGATATTTTCATAAGAATAATGAAATCCTAAGAAATAGTGATACATTATATTTAATTTTTGATTGACTATAAAATATACACATTTCATACTTGTATGTAATGATTTTACAATGGATGAACATTAAAGAAAGTATAATAATTAATTCATAAGACATTACAGTGACATTTTTTCCATTTTCCTGATCTGGATCCCCAATATACATCAATGTTTTGGAAATGTCGACAAAACAATCTTAATACCAATATTTATCTGAGCACTACATGTCACCCAAAAACATAATGGTATGAAAAAATGATTATTCAAACATTACAATGTATATTTATGGCTTACTAAGTTTAAATTATATGTATGTAATTTTATAATTTTTTATGGATGAGTATTCTTAAAATAATATATTCCACTCAAATATTGAAACAACACCATATGAAGTGTTTAATGGAATGACATTTCATACACCATCATGTTAGGATGATGATGGTAAAAGAAAGTTGGTAGGAAAAAAACATGTTGACTAAATAATATAAATATTAATTAACATTTAAACACATATCAAATAATTACTATGTCAGGAACAAAACTATGTCGATTACAAGAAGAAGGATTTGTAGTTTTAAGTGCGAGGTCATTTATTCAAGAAGATATATCCAAGGATGTGTGGTATAATATTTGAAATAAATTGAAATTCAATCCCATGTATAATTCTCAATTTGAAATTATGGATTGAATTTGACAAATATTATCATTTGGTGATTCCACATAGCCTTTCTAAATTACAAAATGACATAAATATATCTTTATTAGGGATGTATATTCCATAACCGACATCTGTAATAACATTTGAAGTTATAGAATTGGAACCTAATTTTCTTTACTATGACCAACCTATCCCTATTTTGGATACTAAATAATAGGTGTTTAGGAATAATAGTAGTTGTCTTGTAAATCTAAATTAGAATAATCCAAATATTAAATAGGTTATGTTGGAACTAGAGGAATTTACGATGAAGAACTAGAAAAATTTGATATGTGTTGGAATAATAGAAATTGGTAGTTGATTTTTTTAATTATAGGATAATTTAACAGTGTAATATTTATATATATATATATTAATATTGAAAACCTGTTATTATTTATGGTTCATGATATACAATGTTTTAAAAAGTATAATTCTATTTAATATGACATCTGGACTAGTAATGTGACCATTAACTATATTCATATGACTAATGGAATATTAAATTTGAAAAATAAAGTATATATAATATTTAGGGAACTTATATATGAATATATAATATATTATTACATGGGAATATTTATATAAGTTTTATAAATTCGAAACAATAAGTGTTGGTATAATTGTAAAATAAAAATTATTACATAAAATTTTATAATTAATACAATAATATAAATGAAATTTATTTTCATCAAATATATTTAATACTTGATGTTTCATTGTCATATTATTATAAAAATGTTTTTTGAGACATTAATTGATTTTTCCATATGTTATAAAATTAGTTATAATTTTAAAATTGAAAATATTCAAAGAAATGAATATTTTAAATAAATATAATATTTATCATTTAGAGAAAATTATTTTATTTAAGTTTATTCCATTTTTTATTTCTACATATTAGGAAATTATTTAGGTGATTTTTCTTATTTCTTCTAAAATAGTTGAATTTTTAGAGAATATAAATATAATGTAATTTATGGAATAAAAAATTTATAACATAAATAAATTATTTAATGATTAATTATTGATTTAACGACAATAATATGGAATAATTCTTATTTTTAATATTTTCAATTTATGGTAATAAAAATTATTCATTGTGTTGAGCGAAATGAATAAACTAATGAAAAAAATAAAAAAACACCCCTCTCCTACAGAATATATACTACCACTCACCACCAGATAGCCTTAAACTTACCAATACATTATACTGGCAAAAAATATTCCCATTTCATCTCAAAAAAATCTAAACCACTTTTTAGTGTTTTTATTCTTACCAAATTACTATTTACACATCCTTTTTGGGGTTCTCATTGAGGCAAAACATGTAAGGTAAACCCCGCCCTCTATCTCTCTATTTCAATACATTTATTATCCTTTTCTCACTTCACATATATGATGTTACAAGATAAGTCCTATATAATTTATATAATAAAATTTTATCATCTTTATGTTATAAGAACCCTCATTTCTCTTATAATCACATTTTTATTATAAAAAATGAATGCATTATATATTAGGTGCCAATTTACATCAGTTGTGGATGACGAGTTTTCCATTTTCAACTCCTCCATAATGAAGAGTTTGGAAAAAACATTCTATTAAAATAGTCATGAATATATTAAATATAATTTTTTAAAATCATTTTAAATATTATATATAATTTATATTAAATCTTTATTCATGACATAGTCGAGATGATCAAAAAATATAAAAATACTCTAAACAGTTATCATTAACGTTTTATCTACTGAATAATCCTCATATATGGATGAAATATTTTATAAAATACAATTAAATTTACTAGGTTTTTATTAATAATAAATAATTTCAAATTTAGGTAACAATTTATATTTTATATGATATTTCATACCAGTATACAGGTGAACCAATCAGGGAAACCAGGGAAACAAACAGTTATGAATGATTATTTTGTATTTATAACTCATAAAGGGCCATATCCAATGATAATAAAATTAAAATAATTCAAATAATTGTAACTTAAAATAAAAATTAAATTATTAGTTAATATAATTTGATTATATAGAAAATTATGTTGATAGACATAACACTTTCAAATTTGTATATGGGGATTCATTCCGAACTACCATTTTTCATTTTGGTTATAAATTATCTCTATTTATCCTAAATTAGTTTTTGATTATTTTTATATAATTATAATAAATTATATTTATTTGATCCAAACACATGAATTCAAATCAGTTCATCTTCTATTCTGGGGAAATAGATGTTTTATATTGTTCCCATTAAAATTATTCCCATTTAGAGATCCTGATTAATTATAACATCCAAACATCATACCATTATTCACATAACATACATAATATATTTATTGACACCATGAATTTATAAAAAAATCTTTTCAGTGGTGAAAATATAGTTTTGTTTATTTCTTTATTTATATAAACAATTATGAATTTTTAAGTTTTAAAGGCTCATTTATATTTTCTTTTAATCCATACTAAAGTGTCCAAAATCAAAATATTCTAACAACTATTCTTACATGCTTTTCATAATTAACACCACAAAAATAATTTCATTGTTCATAAATTATCCATTATGGGATATACATGTTTTCAATTTGATTTTATGAAATATTAAAATGATTTTTCAGAAAAAATATTCGTTACATTGTAATATTTTTTTTCTCACAATAATTACTCAATGATTTTATTAGAATACAAAATATATTAGAACTCAATTTTTTGAATCTTATATTTAGTTGGGATTGATTGTAATGGCCCGGGTTTTTTATGGAACCTTTACATTGTGAAAACCTTGTGTTGGGTTTTCTGGTATGGGAATCATGGTGGTGGAGGTCTATCGGTACCCTTAGCCTACCGGTAGCTTGCCTACTGGTAGCATGGCCGACTGGTAACCTTGCCCTACCTGTAGCCTTGGCCTAGAGGTAGCCTTGGCCTACCAGTGGCCTTGGCCTACCAGTTGCCATGGCCTACCGGTGTCCTTGGCCTACCAGTAGCCTTGTCCTACCGGTGGCTCTGGCCAACCCTCACAGGTTCTTTCCTGTGGCATTCCTTCTTGTGCAATTATGGTTTTAAACCCTATTTTGACTTGTTTGAGTGCATTTTAAAGACCCGTAACTCCCATAAGAGTTTCAATTAAATAACTAATGAATAATTAAATTCTTAATGAATTAATGAGTTGGTTTAAACCACTCAACCCCTTTAATGATGTGTGGAACGTATGGCCAACCCATGACCCCTGCCCCTAACACTCTTTCGCGTTTTTATCTCAACCGTCTGCGGGCCTTATAAAGTAGAGGGTTAGGCATGGTTTCTTCTTTCCTCAATCACGGATTTTCATGAACATCTTTTGGTGCATCAGGTGCACCGCATCGTTATCCGTAAAGTTCCACGCCCGGCCTAAGTGTTGATCGTCGATCAACATGTAGGGAATTTCTTTTTTGCCTCTCTCTTTTGTGTATCATGCGGGGTGGGCATGCTTCTGATTCTGTAAAATTGGATAATCCAGACCTAATAAATATAATGAAAAAATTCTATAAAGAAGGAAGGGGGGGCTGTGATCATTGATGATGTTTTGTATTGGGATTATCTTTCTGAGTTGTGATGGATTACGCCACTTGAAAATAATGGTCGTTGGTGGTCTCTATCTATGCACTAATGAACCCCTCGTATGTTTTAAATGGCTTGTTTGTAATTATGAACTCCTACTGTGAAAATTAAATTGGATAATCACGTAACTAGATGAATAAATTGAAACCACCAGGATCAACCCTCCTGTGACAACTCCTGGTTAAAGCACACAGAAATTGAAGTCATGGAGTGCGTTAAATTGTTTAAATCTAAAATTAATGGTATGGCACTACTTTGTGTAGGTGGTAGTGCTTTGGTTGTTTCCTTTTATGGGATGATTGCTGTAGATGTTGTAGGGGATGGGATCTCCTGTTTTTATAATCTCTGTGGTTTTGGAATTGGGGTGGGCTCATCTGTTGATGAAAAAAAAAATTCGGGAGGGGACACGGGGCAGTTTCTCGAGGTTTTCTTGTTCCAGTACATCGAGGGTTTTCACTTTTCCTTGTTGTTGCGACTTTACAAGGGAACCGGGTGTGGATGATTAGTTGAGGTTTGGCTGGATTCCTTTTTGTGGTTATGCTTATGGTTTAGTCACCCAGTAGTGCATGAACTTGGATGAACCATATTACTAAACATAAAAACAAGGATGGGATAAATGGGTTTTGGTTTGGCATGAGTAGTGACTCGGACTTCAGTGTTGTTTTTATCGGTAAGATGTCTCAAGAAAAACCTTGCTTGAGGTGAGTGCTTGTTACCTATGTATATATATTTGTAGTTTTGTGTTTCTTATTCGCGCCACACCAAAGTTGAGCACATAGTGCCGAACACCCCCATTTCATGGGGGAGGGTGTTTTTCCCAACACTATTATTAGTGGCTGGTTATTAGCTCCATTTCTGATCCCTTTCTCGGATAGCCCAAGTATCATCGGGCAGGCTGTGATGGCTAGAGGTCCATTATTATCCCAAGAACCTTCTAGCAGGGTAGTGTGGTGGTTGGCCAGGTTTGTGCGGCAGGTGGTTTCTTATGTGTCTTTGAGATGAGGCCCAGGTGTCTTCAGGCGTGGTAGTGGATCTTCTAGCCCAGGTGTCTTCGGGCATGGTGGTGATTCTTCTGGCCTAGGTGTTTGCAGGCGTGGTTACGTATGAAAATTGTGGCCCAGGTGTTTGCGGGCGGGTTTCGACAACAGGACTGCGTGTGGTTGTGGCCCAAGTGTGTGCGGGCGGGTGTGGCAGTGGGACTGCGGTGAGAATGGAGGGATTGGTCCGATGCATAGGATGTCTCAATAACCAGTGGGAAAGTGGCACAGGTTACCCAAACATCGATGTGCACTTATTATATATTTTACTTGACTTTCATTATTTGAGGACTGTGCCCTGGTGAGGCTTGGGTTGATATTTTACATTGATAGGCATTTGGTTTACTCCTTTTCTCACGGTACTTTAGTACGTTCCCCCACTTGTGACTAGAGTCTTTGGTTTTCCCTAATGAGTGTTCGTGTATTCTCACCCTATGTATATAAAACTGCTTTTAGGTTTCCAGGAGGACTTCAGGGATCGTAAGACCATACTAGCTCAGGCACTTGGGACAATTGCAGTTGTTGTTTTCATTTCTATGGTACTTATCTTTATAGTCAGATTTTGTACATTGTGGCTTTTACTCTTTGGAACATGAATGTGGGAATGTTTTACTTTTGGCTTTACTTTTCTTTTACCTTTGTGTTGTTGTGTTTCATCATCTGATCTCCCGATCCTATCAAACAAAAAGTGGAAATGCCTACTATTTGTGAGAAATTTCTATACCCTAGGTGCTAGTCGCCACTCCGGGACCTATTGAAGGCGGGTCTCGGGGGTCATTATCCCTCCTTCAAGTTAATGAAGGAAGGGCCTGCCAATCTACTGACCCTTCCCTCATTTTGGTGAAGGTGGGTCATGACAGAATGGTATCAGAGGAATGGTTGAGAGATAGGATGGAGTCTGGAATTAGGCACAATGAGGATTGCATGGGATGGTAGTGCAACAGCGTTGGGTGACCATGGTGCATGAATTAGGTCAGGGAAGACAGGATAGGACACGTGATTTTAGGCCCCCTCGTTATCCGATGCAAGGACTCTGGACCTACTGAACGACCAAGCGATGTCACGCTGATTGCAGGGTAGAGACCCTATGAATGGTACATGAATCATATTGAGTTGTGTTCTCATGTTTCTAGGGTGCTTTGGGAATTAAGAATAAACAAAATGTTTAAGTGGTTTTAAGTAAAATAATCTGCACTACTTGGGATTAGGAATTCCTTGTTTACCTTTCAGCTATGGCACCTGGAAGGCGACTGCGTGTGGTAAAGATGATCGAGACCCTGCAGACTAACTTGGCCGATCGACAGAGGGATGATCGGGACGGGGAGGATGACCAGTGGAAGAGGACTCTCCGAGCCTTCCAACGACATACCCTCGAGAAGTATTAGGGCATCACCTCTGGCATGAAGACAGAAGGCTGGATAGAGGAGCTAGTTATAGCTTTCGGCCTGATTCAGGCCCCGACCGAGTACTGGGTTCCTCTGGCAGTCAACCAGATGTGGGGAGCGGCACGTCAGTGGTGGACACTTTACTTGGGGGAGAGGAGAGAGGCTGAGGTGGCTTGGGTGGATTTCGAGAGGGAGTTATGTGTGGAATTCCTCTCTTCAACGATGAAGGCGGAAAAAAGACAGGAGCTACCTCCCTCCAATAAGGGAGTATGTCCGTTAGGTATATAGGTATCAAGTTCAAGGACCTCCTACATTTTGCTTCGGACCTCTTTCTCGATGAGGAGTCTCAGGAAAGACGTTTGGAGGAGGCGCTCTAACCCTCCCTCCAGTATGCTGTTACCCCCATTACGCTGCAGACGTACTTGGAGGTCTAGAAGAAGGCTGAAGTGGTGGAGAGAATGCACTCTCTAGGAGGTGTGTCATGAGAGGGGATTCAGCTGGGACCATTGAAGGGGAAGGCCGTTAGCACCAGGCCTCCAGTGTCGGTACCTTCCAGGTTTCAACCCGTAGGGAGCAGGCCGCAGCAGTTTCAGTTGCGATCCCCTGATCCTCACCCCATTTCATCGGGCCCAGGGCTGCAGTGCTTCATATGTGGGAGCCCTAGACATCTCCGGAGACAGTGCTCTGACCGGGCGCTGTACAGTACTGCCGGTCATCCCCAGCACCCGCCCCAGCAGCAGCTTCCAGCCAGGCCATTCCTGTAGCAGCTGCAGTAGGGACAGTAATCTCCTGCTCCTCTAAGGGAAGACGTAGGAGGAGGAGTCCGACGTGAGGGTGCTTCACAGGGACCTCGACCAGGGCATGGTCGGGGGGGTGGCTGACAGCCGAGGGGCAGAGGATCTGGGCATGGACAGATACACGCCACAGAGGCAGCAGTTCCAGTAGGGCAGGAGGTTGTTCGAGGTATGATCAGTTTGTTTAGCACTCCTGTTTATGCCTTGTTCGATAATGGAGCTTCGGACTCCTTTTTTCACCCAGTCTAGCTCGTTCCTTGGGTATAGATTTCGAGATACTTCCAGTGCCCCTGGTGTTGAGCACAGCATTTGAAGGTCAGATCGACATGTTGTTTGTTTTTCGGGGATGTAAACTAATGATAGGGCCACATCAGTCGGTTATTGATCTTCTCCAGCTACAGATACATCCAAACGATTTCATCCAAGGAATCGAATGGCTATTCTCTGTGTGTTCCGTCATCGACTGCATCCAGGGAAGGGTTGTGGTCTCATACTTGGATAGTCGGCGTGTTGTTTTCACAGGTGAGCAGAGTAGTCAGAAGGGAAACAGGCGATAGGATCCCATCCTCTCCTTGCTAGCTGAGCTGTCAGTTGGGTCAGTAGATGATGAAATGGTGGAAGTTCCAAAGATTGTTCGTGGGTTTATGGATGTATTCCCTGAGTAGGTAACGACTCTACCCCCTCTTCGTGATATTGAGTTCGGGATAGACCTACAGCCCGATGCTCGTCTGATCTCGATGGCTTCTTACCGGATGGCACCTTCAGAGCTACAAGAGTTACAGATTCAGATTGATGATCTGATGAAGAGTGGTTATGTTCATCTGAGTGCTTCACCATGGGGCACTCTAGTATTGTTCGCAAAGAAGGAAGATGGTGGCATCAGGTTGTGCATAGACTACAGTAGGCTGAATCAGGGGAATATCAAGAATTGCTACCCCCTTCCGAGGATAGATGATCTTTTCGACCAGTTAAAGGGGGAAGGATGGTTCTCAAAGATCGACCTACGGTATGGGTACCACCAGCTAAGAGTGAAGGAGAGAGATATCCCGAATACTGCGTTCAGATTCAGGTATGGACACTTCGAGTTCATGGTTATGCCCTTCGGCGTTACGAACACCCCAGCCGTGTTCATGGGGCTTATGAACTCCATCTTCCGAAAGTACGTGAATCAGTTCGTAGTTGTGTTCATCGACAAAATCCTGGTCTACTCTAGATTAGAAGAGGACCATACAGAGCACCTGAGGATAGTTTTAGAGGACCTCCGATATTACCAGCTTTATGGGAAGTTGTCGAAGTGAATGTTCTGTACACGAGATGTGCACTTCCTTGGGCACGTGGTGTACGAGCAGAGAGTAGCGGTGGACCCGTCAAAGGTTGAGGCAGTTGTTTCTTAGGCAGCACCCAAGAATGTGGCAGAGGTCCGTAGCTTCCTCGGGCTGGCAGGTTACTACCGGAGGTTCGCACCCAACTTATCTAGAGTAGCAGCCCCTTTGACGGCTCTGACCAAGAAAGACCAGGTTTTTGTGTGGAGTATGCAGTTCAAGTCATACTTCAGCTATCTAAAGGAGAAGTTGGACAGTGCCCCATTGCTGAGATTACCAGAAGAAGGGGTGGCTTATGAGGTGTTCTGTGATGCTTCAGGACTGGGCTCGGGATGTGTTCTGATGCAGCGACAAGGGGTGATCTCTTATGGGTCCAGGCAGCTACGCCCCCATGAGCGTAATTACACCACCCACAGCATGGAGCTTGCAGCGGTCGTTTTTGTACTAATGTTATGGCAGCACTACCTAATCAGATAACTCTTTGTGATCTTCACAGATCACAAAAGCTTGAGTTATATCTTCTCCCAGCGGGATGTAAATTTGCGATAGCGAAGATGGGTATAATTATTCCAAGATTAGGACTTCAATATCTCTTATATTGAGGTCGAGGGAAATTATTGACCGATGCCTTGAGTAGGAGGACGCAGAAGGATGCGGTCCAAGAGTCGGTGGATGCCTGGAAAGCGATGGAGGAGTTGGCTGCCTTACACCTGGATGTGAGGACGGATAGCGGTAGAGGTTGCCTATATCAGATGATAGTGCTGTCATCTCTGTTTCAGCAAGTGGAGAAGTCTCAGTGGGGATACCCATTGTGGGAAGTGATGCGTGACTGAGTTGACCAGAGCAATGCTTTTGAACCATGGAAAAAGGATGGTCAGAACCGGATGCATTTCTAGGAAATGTTGTTTGTTCTAGAGGCGATGTGCGATAAGGTTCTCAGTGAGTTCCACTACTCACCCCTGGTGGTACACCCAAGAGTTTCCAAGATGTACCAGGGACTGAAAAGGTAGTTTTGGTGGCCCTGAGTTAAGCAAGAAGTGGCAGAGTTTGCGGCCAAGTGCTTATTATGTCAGCAAGTAAAGGTTGAACACTGAGTTCTAGGTGGCCTACTGCGGCCTCTTCTTGTCCCCGAGTAGATGTGGGACGACATTTAAATGGATTTCTTTAGAGGACTACCCAAGGTCCAAGGGGGATACGATGCCATATGGGTGGTAGTGGATTGGTTGATGAAATCGGCCCAATTTTTGGCAATCACGGAGTCGAGTTCAGTAGATGCATTGGCACGAAAGTACGTGGATGAGGTGGTGCAGTTGCATGGGGTTCCGAGGTCTATAGTATCAGATAGAGATTCACGGTTTACCTCATGAGTCTATAGAGGATTGCAGCATGCCTTTGGCACCCAGCTGTATCTTATAATAGCTTTCCATCCCCAAACAGATGGACAGACATAGCGCACCATCCAGACCTTGGAGGATATGCTGTGGGCCTATCCTCTGGACTCGGGGGGATCATGGGTGCGATACATGCCTCTGGTAGAGTTTTCCAACAGTAATAGATAACAATATACCATCGGTATGGCCCTGTTTAATGCTTTTTATGGGAGGCCACGCCGTTCACCTGTGTGTTGGACTGAATTAGGTGAGGCAGGAATCCTTGGCCCAGAGGTGGTGCAGAGCACGACAAAGAAGGTTCAGCTCATACGGGAAAGGATGAAGGCGGCCAAGGACCAACCGAAGTCATATGATGATACCAGGAGGAGGCCCTTGTAGTTTGAGGTTGGAGGCCACGTGTTCTTGAAGGTCTCCCCTCGGCGTGGGCAACAGAGGTTCGAGAAGGCGAGTAAGCTTTCTCCCAAGTTCATTGGACCCTTTGAAGTGTTGCGACAGGTTGGTGAAGTGGCTTATCAGCAAGCATTACCACCGCCGCTACTAAGGATACATGATGTCTTTCATGTGTCCCAACTCTGTCGGTATCTACACGATGATTCACATGTCCTTGATTGGGGTGAGCAGGACATTGATGACGACATGACCTTTGTGGAGAGACCAGTGATGATCGAGTATCGCAAGGAGAAGGTGCTTCGTGGGAGAACCAATCCCTTGGTTCGTGTGTTGTGGAGACATGGTGGGTTTGAGGAGAGACTGTGGGATAGAGAACAACAGATGTGTACCCAATACCTAGAGTTGTTTTGAGCTTTGTTCATTGTTGTATCTGTTGTAGTAGAATGTTTTTCCTTTTTACCATGGAATGTACTAGTTTTCTTTCTTCTGGATGTGTGTGAAGAGCCCTGGCTATGGGGGAGGAGAGACCTGACCCCTAATCAAGACGCATTAAGGTGTATGTGATTAAACATGTGCGGGTGAGTCATTGCCACCCAAAGAGTATAATATCATGACATGGGGGAGGAGACTCACTAACCCACATGTGGGGTAGTTTTCCATGGTATTTTGTTTGGTTCATGGGAAGTGTTTAGTTAGCATGGTTTCTCTCCTAATATGTATCTTTCGAGGTGGTTGTTTGGACCCTATCTTTCCTTCTGGTTTGTTTTGATTCTTGGGGGTGAGAATCGTTTAAGAGGTATCTGATGTTACGACCCGAGTTTTGTAGGGAACCATTACCTTGAGAAAACCTCGGGTTGGGTTTCATGGTCTGGGAATCACGGTGGTGTAGGCCTATAGGTAGCCTTATCCTACTTGTAGCCTTGGCCTACCGGTAGCCTTGGCCAACCTGTCACCCTGGCCTACTAGTGGCCTTGTCCTATCGGTGGCTGCAGCCTACCGGTGGCTGGGCTACCGGTAGCAGTCACCCACCGGTAGCCCTCAGCCACCGGTGGCTCTGGCCAACCCTCACGGGTTCTTTCCAGTGGCATTCCTTCTTGTACAATTAGGGTTTGAAAACCTATTTTTACTTGTTTTAGCCCATTTTAAGGACCCATAACACCCATAAGAGTTTCGATTAAATAAATAATGAATAATTAAATGCATAATGAATTAGTGAGTCGGTATAAACCACCCGACCCCTTTAATGACGTGTGGAACGCATGACCAACCCACGACCCCCGCCCTTAAGCTGTTTCACGTTTGTATCTCAATCGTCTGCGGGTCTTATAAAGAAGAGGGCTAGGCATGATTTATTCTTTCCTCAATCGCAGCTTTTCACGAACAGTTTTTGGTGCATTGGGCACGCCGCATCATTATCCGTAATGTTCCGCGCCCGGCCAAATCGTTGATCATCGATCAACAAGTAGCGAATTTCTCTTTCCCCTCTCTCTTTTGTGTATCATGTGGGGTGGGCGTGCTTCTGATTTTGTAGAATTGGATAATACAGACCTAATAAAGATAATGAACAGATTCTATAAAGAAAGAAGGGGGGCTGTGATCGTTGATGCTATTTTATATTGTGATTATCTCTCTGAGTTGGGCTAGCTTATTCCTTCTGAAAATAATGGTCGTTGGTGGTCTTTCTCTATGCACTGATGAACCCCTCATACGTTTCAAATGGCTTGTTTGTAATTGTGAACTCCTGCTGTTAAAAGTAAATTGGTTAATCTCGTACCCAGCTGAATAAATTGAAAGCACCAGGATCAACCCTGCTGTGATAACTCCTGGTTAAAGCACACGGAAATTGATATCATTGAGTGTGTTAAATCGTTTAAATCTAAAATTACTGGTATGCCCTTTCTTTGTGTAGGTGGTAGTGCTTTTGTTGTTCCTTTTATAGGGCTGATTGCTAGAGATGTGGTAGGGGATGAGATCACATGTTTTTATACTCTCTATGGTTGTGGAATTGGAGTGGGATCCTCTGTTGATGAAAAACCTTTTTGGGGAGGGGAAACGAGGCAGTGTCTCGGTGTTATCTGGTTCCAGTACTTCAAGGGTTCTCACTTTTCCTTGTTGTTGCGACTTTACAAGAGAACCGAGTGTGGATGTTTAGTTGGAATTTTGCTTGATTCCTTTCCCTGGTTAAGCTTGTGGTTTAGTTTCCAGGTAGTGCATAAACTTGTTTGAACATTATTACTAAACATAAAAACATTGATGAGATAAATGGGTTTTAGTTTTGCGTGAGTTGTGACTCGGAATTGAGTGTTGTTGTGATTGGTAGGATGTCTCAAGAAAATCCAAGCTTGGGGTGATTACTTGATACCTAAGTATGTATATTTGTAGTTTTATGTTTCTTATTCGCGCCCCACCCAGGTTGAACACTTTGTGCTGAACAACCCCATTTCATGGGGGGTGTTTTTTCCAACACAATTATTAGTGTATGGTTATTATCTCATTTTCTGCTCCCTTTCCCGGATATCCCTATTATCTTCGTGCAGGCTGTGACGTCCTGAGGTCCATTATTAGCCCAATAAACTTTGGGTGGGGTAGTGTGGTGGTTGGCTAGGTCTGTGCGGTAGGTGGTTTCCCAAGTGTCTTCGGGATAAGGCCCAGGTGTTTTCGGGTATGACAGTGGATCTTCTAGCCCAAGTGTCATCGGGTGTGGTGGTGATTGTTTTGGACTAGGTGTTTGCAGGCATGGTTTCATGTGACAGTTGTGGCTTAGGTGTTTTCGGGCGGGAGTCAACAGTGGGACAGTGTGTGGATGAGGCCCAAGTGTGTGTGGGAGGGTGTGGCAGTGGGACTACGGTGAAAATGGCAGGATTGGTCCGATGTGTACGATGTCTCAATAACCAGTGAAAAAGTGGCGTGGGGTACCCAAAAATCGATGTGCTCTTTTTATATATTTTACATGACTTGCGTTATTTGGGGAGTGTGCCCTGGTTAGGCTTGGGTGGATATTTTACCTTGATAGGAATTTGGTTTACTCCTTTTCTCAAGGGACTTTATTATGTCCCCCACTTGTGAACGAGAGTCTTTGGTTTTCCCTACTGAGTGTACTTGTATGCTCACCCTACATATATAAAACTACTTTTAGGTTTCTAGGAGGACTTCTGGGATAGCGCAAGACCATACTAGATCAGACCCTTGGGATAGTTGCAGTTGTGGTTTTTCATTCTTTGGTACTTATCTTTGTAGTCACCTTTTGTACTTTGTGGCTTTTACTCTTTCAAACATGCATGTGGGAATGGTTTACTTTTGTCTTTAATTTTCTTTTACCTTGGTGTTGTTGAATTTCATCATATGATCTCCCGATCCTATCAAAAAAAGGGGCTAATTCAATCCATTTGTGAGAAATTTCTATACCTATGGAGCTAGTCGCCACTCTAGGACATATTGAAGGCGGGTCTAGGGGGTCATTATCCCCCCTTCAACTTAAAGGAAGGGCCTGACAATCTGCTGACCCTTCCCTCCTTTTGGTGAAGGCAGGTCGTGACATTGATGTTTTATTATATCATCTACTATAAAATATTGTATGGTTTATGATTTTTTTGAATATCATTGTTCTTTCTAGATATCATTCTCGATATTACTTATAATGGTTAGTATTTATGTATTTTAATAGAGAAAATCAATTTTCATTACATAATTTATTATTGGTTATGATTGAAACCATTTATATGTGGAATGAAATGGACATAGTATGTTACATGAGGTGTCCTAATCGATGTATCATTAGGTCTCGTGATACAAACCCAATTATGATTTGTATTAGGAATTACCCATTTATTTTTATATTTATTTACCAAGTTAATGATGGTACTTTTTGATGTCCATCATTATGAATTCCATCATTATTATTCTAGTAATTGAAAATAAATCTAATTAAAAAATTTGTAGAATACCCATGGTTATGTTTTATTCAAATTATATTATTAATGAAGAATTATTTTGATCAACTTATAATAATTCTATTCTATATTCAATTTTTTGTTTGAAAAAAACATGTTGTTAAAAATTCTCCTTGATTTATTGATTATGTATAATATTGATTCCTCCTTAATTCATACACTATATAATAATATTATATCACCAATTTCATAAGTTATATTTTATTATCATGATGTGAGGATTTTTGTTAAGAACAACATGATGTTATAATATTGGATATTAAACATGTATCTAATTGAGTTTCTATTTTTTTTACAGAAATTTTGAATTTGAAAACAAATTTTTGTATCTTTTTTCACATTTACTAAACTATTTAGTGTATAGGGATATGACTTCCTTTTTTATTATTCCAATGTAATAATGTAAGGAAGCAGCTCCTTGATACTAGGGTCGGGGTCTTCACCAAAAATCCTCCTCATTATAGCATAGTTTATTCTTTATAATTAAAAAATCCAATGACCTCAAACATTAAAAATATAAATTTGAGATAAATTATGGATTTACCAATGGAGTCATGATTTCACATCTCAATAATATGAAATATTATGTCCTCAAATAGATTTATATTTTATCATTTTTTCACCAGACACAATTAATTTACATATTGTTAATAATTTTTTGAAAAATTAAATTTCTTCTATAATATAATTTTTTTATTAAATATAAAATAAGACAACATTAATATCTCATCTCAGTATAATATACTCTTATTAATATCCAATATCTTGTAATTTATTCCAAGGGATACTTATAAGTAATTTTATTTATGTCACTTTAAAAATTCTCGTTATAATAAATTGAAAAAAAATTATTATGTTGTTTAAGACAACATTATCATTGACTATGAGAGAGAACAATGTTCCAATAATTTATTATATTTACTACGCTATCTTAAAATTCCTCAAAATGGTATTTGAAATACTAATAAATCTGTTGTTTTAACAAAGGAATGATGTTACTCTAATTAAAGAAAATATTTCTACACATAATTTTTCATGAAGAAATCAAAGAATAAAATACATTCATTGAATCAAAAAATATACATGAACAATGTTTTTTGGTACCAATACATTCTTAAAAAGATCTAGGTTCACTAGATCAATCACAGTTATATGGATCAACACATTATTTTTCACATATGAATGATGAAAATCATTTAAAAAACATAAATTAGTTATATTTATTATAACCTTGTTAATAATTATGGGTTTTTCAGGTGAAGGTGAGGGAAGACTGGTAATTGGGATTGAATGGTATGAGGAAAATATTGAGGGAATGGGTCAATATAGTGAGTCATGAAATTCATAATAATTTAAAATTTATTTCATATATCGATATGGGGTATACAGAAATAAAAATAAATGTTACATTTTCTAGGAATTATTTAAAAAAATATAAGAAGTATATATAATATTAGTATAAAATATAACGGATCGTAAAAAATTATGGGTCAACACAATAGTGGGTAAACAAAATGGTGGGTAAACCTCTGATGGAGTGTAAAATTCCAATTCTAGGTAAAACTCCATCGGTGTCTAAAAATCCAATTGAATGTAAAACTAAAATTATTGTGATACTATATTGGTCGATCACAAAATATTAGAGACAACCAAAATTAATCTTTCCCAATTCATATTTAAAATTTATAATTCCAAAAAATAAAAAATCAAATATAAAATATCACCAATATAATGTTATATTCCAATGTATTAGAGAGTTATATCACACTTTTGAAAATAATCTCTCAATAATTGTTGACTAATATAACTTGTTTCTATAGATTCATATAAGGATTTTCAAAATCACTATAACACATTTATTATCACAATTTTTAGGTTCATGTTAGAATTTATATCCACAGTCTATCGATGGGTGTTTTAACTATAAAATTAGATCATTGAAGTCACTTGATACTATAAATGTTTTTTCACTAGTATAAAATGAGAAAATATATGTTAATTAATACATTAAAAATATATAGTGTTTTAAAAAAGGTGACAATCATTATTTGTTATATTCATATATAATGTAAAACCACCAAAATTAAAAACTTAATAACTGTTTATGATAATTATATTCCTCTTAGGTATAAAAATAAAAAATTTGTATTGTAAATAACGAATTTAAAATATTTTCCAATAATTTCGGAGTGAATAATTTTTTTCCCTTGAAAATGATCACTTATAGAAACACTAACAATTATTTCAGTTTATCTAGAAATTAATATGATAAGTCTTTGGATCATAACACTATAAATATTTTGAACCACATACTTTTCCATATCCATCATGATCAAATTTATTAGCGGTACTCATATGCTCTTATATTATCTTAGTTTACTTCTACACACATATTCTCTATGCCAGAAGGTCACATAACCTCAAGTGCACATCCCTATACACATGTGGTTACCGATATCTAGGGAGGGTCTATTATCAATCATGTAGAGAATATACGATGTTTATCAGAGTAACACACCAAATGAAAATGAAGAAATAATAACCAATTATATAATGAATAAAAAAAATTATACCACATTATAGATATAAATGATAATATAATATGATTAAAAATAGAAGATATTCTTTCTTATAATTAGTTCCATGTTTTAAATTGAAAAATAAATGTATAGTAAATTACAAAATTTGAGTGGTTCCCAACCCACATTTTGTTCTCACATAAATGATCCATCCCATAAAGACATATCTTATATGGACTTACCTATAATAATATTATGCAACAAGGAAAGCTATTCAGGTATTGATCAAGTAGGACATGTATAGTGTTTGTACTAGTTAGTATAGCCCCACCAATGGTTTCTAAATCAATATCCCATAAAAACATTGTATGAAGTTTTTTTAATGAAATATGAGAAATGTATATGTATCATTTTTCACTTTAAAATATATTTTTAATTTAACCACATAACCCCCCGAGGATCCAGATAACACTTGAACCTCAATACCTTCTCAATCTTGTTCTTCAGTCTGATCCATTTCACACTTTTAATTAACAATTAATTATAACATATTGACTTTCATCATCCATTTAAAAAAATCTCATTACCACATGAAAATGGATTCATAGGTTGATGTAAAATCATAGATGTAGAATGTTCGTTCATATTTCCAATGGGTATTTGGCACCTCAGTCCCAATCCTACATATCTTTTTTACATGGGTATTTGTTGCCTCTGTTCATAACCCATAATTGTTATATAAAATGGGTATTTAGATCCTCGGACCTTTTCACGAACATAGTATACCACAATGGTTATTTAGATACATAATCCATATCTCTTTCTCACTCATAACATATGGATAATTGGAGCCATAGATAATATCCCATGGACACATAACATATATGGGTATTTTGGGCTTTAGTCCCTATCCCACACAAAATTGAATCATTTGTCAAAATATCATAGTATCACATAAATCAAAGCATTAAATGAATCATGACAACACATTAATTAATTAATATGTACAATGATTAAAAGAAACAATTTATTATTCAAACCATTAATTAATTAATTCAACATTTTGATAGTAACATCAAATAAATAATTAAATTAAATCCATTTTCTGAATCCAAAAAGAAAAAATTCAAAAAAATTTCATAAAATACTAAACAATATTTTTATCATATTAATCCCATTATTTAATTCCCCAGTTTAGTGAGAAAAAAATTTCAATAATAAATTGATCAATTAATTAATCAATAACCAGAAAGAAAATTCCCATAATTAAATATAAATTTAATTATTCAATTAAAAATTCAACATCATACTAATTGAATTAATAATTAATAATAAAAAATTCAATAATCCTAGAATCTAGTAAATAAATTATCAATCACATGCCTTAAAATATATAGTCCCAAAATTCTCAATTTTAAATTCAATTAATTAATTAGTTAACCAGTTTTTATAATTCAATCATGAACTCAATTCCCAAAATTCTAATGAAAATTCAATAATTACATGCATATAATTAAAATGAAAATGTTTTTATTTAAAATAAAACTAGGTACTTCAATTTTGTTATGGAAAATTGTACAAAATAAGCACCATTTTTAAATACTTAACAATATAGAATGATTTCTATATTTTAGTCCCAAAATCAAGATTTAAAAAATTAGGACCCATTAAATATATATCTATATAAAAAATTATATCTAAATTCTTTCAAAATAATGTATAATAATTCAACAATATATGGTATGTAAACATGAAATATAAATAAAACCACATGGGATAATATTCACATACAGTGAGGGGTGAAAATATTCAATTCGGGCTTTGAATCAACCAAAATAGAGGTTTAAAATGATGGGAATCCCTATAAGAGGATCTGGAATTTAGATAAAATGACTATAGTTCTGGATAATGTGTTCATTAGTATAAGTCAACTGTATGGTAATTTTATTAAAAATTTATAATGGATTAATATCTTATGTAATACCCCAATATTTTATAGTATGTTATTTTTATTAATTTAATTCAATGGCTTGCACTACATGCAACACCGAGTTCAAGCGCATCGCGATATACCAATGTAGTCGTTAAAAAGTGGTTATGAATATTATTAACCGAATTTTTAATTATATATATCCATATAAATTTTGAATCCATATTATGGTTTCTTAGAAATAATTTAAGAACAAATACAATTTTCAGATAAAAGAAGTATTTTTCATAAATAGAAATTTTACAACATTTTAATGGAAAATCATTTTCAAAAACATTATTTGAAAATTTGATATATTAAATTTAATTAAATAAAATTATTCTTTATAATAAGGACATAAAAATTTATTTTGGATAATTTTTTAGTAATTTTCAAATAAATTTTATATTTTAATGAATACGGAATAATACTAAATTTTAATTCAAAACAACTATTTTAATTGAAATAATGTATAGTGTGAATTTGTGTATATGAATTTTTTCTAAGTAGAATTAGATTAAATTTTTATTATTTAATACAATGTAGGTGATTATATGTAATTTCACATTTAAATTTGACATAAACACAAGTCAATCCTTTGTTAGATTTTACTTTTTAAAAACCTCCTTTTAAATTATGAAAATGGGAATTAATTTGAAATTAATTAATACAAATTTATTGTTTTGAAATTGGTAAAATAGAATTCATTTTATGAATTATTAATGTAAAAGTTATCTTAGGGTATTTTTTTCATATTTTTCTGAAAACCTTGAATTTTTGATGAATAGTGAAAAACATTATGTTATAATTAAAAAATGACATTTTATTGAACTAATTTTTTTTATTTTATTTAAATTTATTTTAAGTAAACATAGGTTTATAATACCAATATATGTTAAATTTAATTCATTGGAGTCATTTTATAATAAAACATGATGTATAAAATTTTATTGAACTTTTTACCGTCTTCTACCCATCTTTTAGGAGCATTTGCAAATTCTCCTAAAACATAATTATACTGCTTCTTTGAGTGGAATTTCAAAAATATTAGAGACACAGTTGATATTAGTAAGAAAAATTTTGTTCAATAAAATGAAAAAGAAATTGATGAATAATAACTTTTTACTTTTATTTTCCATGGTTAAAAGTAAATAGGGCAATTAAGGGTAAAAATTATATCATAATTACAACAACACATGTAATATTTCTATAAAATAAGGGTAATTCGACCATAAAAAACCTTAAGAATATAATATGACCCTTTAGGTCTACTTGGATTATATTAGGACAATTATTATTATTTTATATAATGAAGAGTTCAAAGAGTTAAAATCAAAGTATAATAACTAATCCATTTTTAATATAGGGTTATACATAATATAAATTCGATTATAAATATTAATTATAAATTTAGTAGTATTAAATACCTAAGCAATTTTATTTATAAATTTTAGGCATTAAATAATTTAATTCATATATGACATTATGATGGCACGTTAATTACCTTAAAAATGATATATTAAAATAATCGATAATATAAATATACATATAAATGTAATTTTAGACTTTTAATAAATTCCACTAATTTTATAGGTCTATTTAACATTTTAGGGATGATTAATTATATTTATTTCTATGTAATAATGTTTTATGACTTTATTAAAAAACAATTATTAAATAATATCAAAAATGTCATTAATGTTGTTTTAAAACAAATACAATATTCTTCGTTGATATAATTATCCTAAAAATCTACAGTTGGCCCAAAACCAATATAATGATAGATGTATTATTAATGAACCATGTGTGGTTCTCTTATATGATTATATTATGTTTATTAACCATATAATATAAAAATACAAACATACATGTTAAATGCCAAACTATTTAACTAAGAGTTAAATCTAAATGATAAGGTTAATATAGTGACCAAACCTAACTAAACCCTATTGGATGAGAGGTTTTTTAGCCATATTAACCATATCCTCTGAATAATTCATATATGATCCATTATAATCAAAAAATAATTTTATTATAAAATAATATTTAAATCTTTTCCTAATGTGCCTCTCACTCCTCTTATAAAAGTGCACGACCGCTTCAATCAAATTCACTTCTTAAAAGAAATTAGAATTGGAAAAAACCATCCCATATACCCTCTCCACTATCCTCCCTACAACCTAGAGGACGTACATTAGTCAGAAAGAAAACTGATAGAGCATATTTGATCAAATCAAAAAGGAAGAACCCGAAAAAGAGGTAAATATTAAATCACCTCTCTCAAGTACTTTTCTTCTTCCACATCATATTTATTTGTTTATTATATTTAAAATATTAAATCCATTATATTTTATATATTGTGATTTTATTATAAATATGGTACAACTATATTAATTATTTTATCCATCCTATTAATGACATGTTACCATACGTGCGTATATACGACTTACCCTCTCCAAGTCGTGGTGTAGTTTGTTAGTTAAATACTTCATAATTTGGATGTGTATAATAATGACTAAAAATGATGCAAAAATAAATAGAACATGAAAATTATTATTTATATATGATATTACATCCAGTTATATACTATTTTAATATCAAAATAATGATATTGTCGCTCGTGAGTACGTATGGATTACCGTTTCCATGAATTAGATGAGATTCATTCCCCATCATATCCATTCAAGAATAATTTTCATTTGATGATTAAAAATAATTTTTAAAGAATTTATATCATTCTATATATGAATAAGATACATCCCATTCATAACAAATATTACTTACATAACAAATAATATAAAGGAAAATATATCAGTTATCACCTAAAAAGATGATACTACTAAAATATTATGAACAAAGAAATATTAGAGGATCTAATATGATATCATATTTATGTATATAGTTCATGTATATTTTAATAAAAAATGATTTAACTATTATATAAGAGGTTAACATACACTCAAACAAGGAAATGTACAAAGTAAGTGGTTTTCATCTCACTTTTATTCAAGTGATTTTCTTGCAATATTTTCCACTACTACATTTTGTGTTGTGTATTCACTACCCATGATTGTATTTTTTGTGTAATATACATTAATTTATAGGTATTTACATCATCATTGGTTGATCCTTCATTCATGGGTTTTATGTTTCTTATGTTACCAAATAGAAAAGATAATTTCAAATTTCGTTTTCCACTCATTCGGTTTTACACAAACTTCATGATTACATTACCGCAAGTTTATGTGTAAATAAATATTTTTTTATTTTCATTGTAATTTCCACTCCCATTTTGGTGGATATAATTTTGATACACATAATCAACCCATATATAAATTCTCAAGTCTTTGATATAAACTTTATATGAGTAATTTTAACTCAATTTCTATTCATTGAGTTAATCGTCTTAGTCATTTGTGTTTTTTACAAGAATATATGTGAATGTACTCTGATTTATTTACACTGAATATCCAATCATATTGAGTGTATTTATATTTGTCACACAGAATTATTTCATTGAATTTTCCTTAACCTAAGGATATAATCTCTATAAAGGAATTCATCCCATCTTATATTCCATTGAGTATTCATTGTTGTTTTGCGCCAAACCACTTTTTTAGGTGTATATAGTATACATTGACATAGTATATAATGAATCCCTTTATTCTATTCATATTATAATCTTTTTATTAACTAAATTATTTTTATTCAAGCATCTATATTTTGGTTAGGAACTCTAACTAAAATATCATTTTAAATGTTTATAAAATGTATTCTTCTAAATCATTCTTATTAATGTCCATGTTTTAAAAATGGTTTTAAGGTATATTTTTTTTGAAATTAATGTTTTAAAATTAAAATTCATGTTAATAGTTTCATATTATATTGGGACACTTTGATTAAAAATATATTTTAAATAGCTTTTGGAATAATAGTGAGACATTTAAATGTTTTAAAGAAAAAGGTGGATATTTCACTCAAATAATTTTGATTATAAACTTCATATATATCAATATCCTTTGTAATTCTTGGTTAAGGTTGATTTATTATAATACAATTTTCCATATAGTATTTAATGATTTATGTTTAACTATGTAGGTGTTATTTTAATACCATTCATGTTTTATAGATAATGAATTGAAATTTCATATGCATGTTTTAATAAAAATGTTTATGTTATATTTAATCCTTTTCATATAAGTAATGCATTGAACATAGTAAGTGACAGGTTAATCCTACTATAGCTCCTCGATGCATTGGTGGGTCTCGTGAGACAACCTAGTGTTTTGGTACAATGCATTAACAAAATCATATTTTCAGTCTTTGCAAAAGGCCTTGACTATATGGATATGATGTGTAGAATTATGCATTCCATCATTATGAAAGTGGTGATTAATATTACATTTGATTATTTTACTAGTAGAATATCCCTGTGAATAAGTAAATGGAAAGAATTGATTTTATATTTTCCATATTATGTAGATGTTCAAGTTTCAAAAACATTTGTTTTAGTCTTATACATTGTCTTAAAATTTTTATGCATATTTATGAAAGTTTCCACAATATTTTTATCTTTAATGAGAATCTATGCTCAAACCTTTCTATTTATATTTTTTCTAGAATATGAAGAACCATATTATGACTGACATGCTGGGATAGTACGAGGGGATATGAGTCTAGTATATGGAAACGATTTTGTTGGATATTTTCATTTTATAATGTAATGTAAAACTTATTAATGTATCTTGTAGTTCCAAGGATACAAAACTGATCGGTCTTCTGGGACATGATTCCTTGTATCATGCCAATGATATTTAATAATGCACCTACATTGGGTTAATGGGGTTGGGAGTTATAGTTGGTATTAGAGGATGTTTAGTACAATCCTTGTAAACTACATTAAGATAATCTCTGATTATAGTGCATAGACCTCAGATAGACATTAAAAATTAGTATATAATAACTTCCATGAATTTTTTTATTGTAGGGATTTTTTGAGTTTTCCACGAAATACATCCCCGTCAGGATATGAGAATATAGAGGCAGCTCTGTCATAGATGTACCTAGGGGTAAAACATGATAACACCACTTTAATTTAAAATCGAACAAGAACAAGTGCACGATAATGTGCATTGTTGCACTCTTGGTTACAAAACTCATGGAGGATATTGTAAGGATAATTCAAATTTTCCTTACAAAACATTTTTAATGATTTTAATATAATATGGGAATAAATAAGAGTCGTTATTCATAATGTTTTTAGATAAGAAATATGGTGTTATGATATTTTCTAAATGATTCTATGACTCACACTATGCTTCCATGTTTTATTCAATGGATGGATTCAAAGGAAGTCATAGTAACATTGAAGATGATGTACAATGTGGGAATGAAAGAGAAAATGGGAAACAAAATGGAATATTGATAGGTGTAAAAGATACAGTGTTCATGCTGAATCAGTTTTCAAAATATTTGATCAACAAAATATATAATTAACCACCTCCCAAACTCAATAATGAATAGAATTGCAGTGAATGATAAGGGCTCCAGCAGTAGATACCATGGAGAAATGAATGCTCAATTTCTATCATGTATGAAATGTGGAAGGAAAAACCTAGGAAAACGTCTCAATGTAACAAAGATATGATTTTTCTGTGGGAAATAAGGACATAAATTAATGAATTGACATGGAAAAATGAAGAGTACTATGGAAGAATATAAAAATGTTCCCAAGAATTCATTTAAAGTCATTTGTCATAAATGTAGGGGACCAGGGAATAACCCGAGTGAATTCCCAATTCTATAGGATAACCGCTATTTCAAGGAATAACCTATTTGGAAATAACTGGATGGTGAAATGTTTAGAAGTATTAGTGCTCCATTTTGATGAGATAACTTTGGAAGACATTTCTCTTATGTGTAACCCCGCATTTTATTATGTGAAAATGCTATTTTTGGAAGATTTGTGTTTTCTATTGTTGATATAGTTATTAATAACCATTTGGGTTTATATGATCCTTGAATTTGAGGCAATAAAATGTTATTATATTTTGGGATGAAAATGTGAGGTATGACATAACATTTGTGGTGAAATTATTCTTTAGTTATTTTGATTAATTAATCTCATTTTGGGAATGTTATAAAATATATTTTTTGGAAAAGGACATCATGCAGTCCGAGTGTCAATCCATCACCTCTAACAAAGATTCAGGAATAGAACTCAATCAACAGTGTGTTTTGGATTTATCACCTACCACTGGACTATGTGAAGTCCCTGGTTAGTGTGACTAATTATTATTCGTTCAATTATGTTATTGATCAATAATAAGTTTATTTGGGATCTTATGAGTTATCAAAAGGATATCATTAGTATAAGAAAATGATTTGTGGATTAAGTGAGAAATGATATTTTTGAAGACATTCACACTATTGGGAATACTATAGGATTTCATTTGAGGAGTGATTGTTGATTTTTATATGTGTTTTTATTGTGGATTTATAGCGATTTGAGTTATTTAAAGAAATTATTAACCTATCATAGAGAATATGTGATTATGTTAATTACTTTTAAGTATGAAACTTTAAGTGTAGTCATTGTTATTTGGAAATACAATTTAAAATGGAAGACATTGTAATCAAATTCATCTATGATGTAGGTTTCAATATTTTGTTGGATTATATTGATTTATTTAAAGGACAATTGTTTGTTAAATAGTATTTATTTAACTTTTGGTTTGGTTGGGTTAATTTTAGAATTAATATTAATATTTCTTTCTCTTAACGATTATTCTTTTTAGGGATTATCTAATCTTATATTAACCATTTTGGTTTTTTTTATTCTCTAAAGACTTGGTAAATATATATAGTTTATAAATTTTAGATTAGGTGATTCTCTAGAAGTTGATTCTTGTGCTTTATGTTTGACCATGTCATCATGAATACTCATCATTTTAAAAAAAATATGAGTTAGTGGTATAAATTTATTACAAGATAAAACTCAACATAGTATGTAAGTATATCTCTTCATGTTCTTAGTCAATCTCATAAATAAAATCCTCAACATTATAAAATTTAACTTCAAATAAAAAATGTTATCCGTTTACTATTTCTACTAAGAAAAAAAATGAACGTTTATCTCATCAATATTTTGTGGTTTTATTGCTGTTAACATTCTCATAATCATGTTTTATATCACTCTCCACCAGATCATGACACTTATTTTATCTTCTATATCCATGTTTTAACACATGGAATCAATGTGTGGGTTATCTCTGGTGACCATTGCACTTCTTATTCTTTATTTTAAAGAGATAGTTTTATTGACTCTTTTTCTTATTTGGGACATTAAATGAAGTACCCAATCCCAATTTTAAAATTGAAAGGACGCAATTTCATATAGGGGGAAGAATGTAACACCCCATGATATATTAGTAAGTTATTTTCTATATTGTAATTCAATATCTTGTGCTACACACAACACTGAGTTCGACCGCACTACGACATAACAAACTAGCCGTTCAAAAATAGTTATAAATAGTATTAACTGAATAATATAATTTGTATACTCCATATAATATTAGAATCCATATTATGTGTTTCCAAGGAATATTATAAGAATAAATTAAATTTTTTCAGATAAATAATTATTATTAAAAAAATGCAATTTTACCACCTTTTAATGGAAAACACTTTTTAAAACCAAAATTTTGAAACTTTTATATATTCAATTTAACGAAATTATATTCTTCGTTATATTTGGGACATAAAAAATCTTTTTGGATAAATTTTTGGTACTTTTAAAATAACTTTTTTATTTTGATGAATACTAAAAAATTTAAATATTTTAATTGAAAACAACTGTTTAAATTGAACTAATTTATAGTGTTAAATTATGTATTTGAATGTTTTGGAAGTATAATTAGATTTTATTTTTATAATTTAATAAAATTTAGGTGATTATAAGTAATTTCACATTTAAAATTGATATTAACACATGTTAGTCTTTTGATAGTTTTTATTTTATTAAAACCCGTTTTACGATTTTGACAACTAAAATTATTTTTAAATTAATTAATTCAACATATATGTTTTTAAATTGGTAAAATATAATTTATTATAATATTATGAATATAAAAACTAGCTGTGGGTAAATTTTTTGTTTTATTCTGAAAACATTAAATTTTTTTATGAATAGTGAAAAACACTACGTTGTTCTTTAAAACTGTCTTTTTATATAAATAATTATTTGCTTTATTAATATTTATTTTACATCAAAATAATTTTTAATACCTATATATGTTCAAAGTAATTCATTAGAGTCATTTCATAATAAAATTTTCTTTATAAAATTTTATTTAACTTTTTACCATCTTTTACTCAGCTCCTAAGAGAAGTTGAAAATTCAGATAAAACATAATGTTACCACTTCTATTAGTGTAATTTCAAAAATCCAAGAGAAATGGATGTTATAGGATTGTAAAATTTTGAACAATAAGATGAAAATAAATTTTAGTGATTTGTAACTTATTACATTTATTTATCACGATTAAAAGTAAATAGTGTAATTAAGGGTTAAAATTATATCATAATTACCCCCCAAAACATGACCTAATTCAATTGGATAAGTGTAATTCAAAAAAAAACAACCTTAGTAATAAAATATGATTTTTTTGGTTCTCATGGATTATATTTAGACATTTATTATAAATTTTTTTAAAGAAATGTTAAGAAGAGTTAAAATCAATGTTTAATAATTAAAACATTTATAATATATGGTTATACATAAGATAAATTAGACTATAAATATTAAATAGAATGATAATATGATTTTTTATATAATTATATTTTATTTATAATTTTTACACATTAAATAATTTAATTCCTTTATGACACAATGGTGAAGCAGTAATTACCTTAATAACTAAATATTAAAATAATTGATATTATAAATATCCAAATAAATTTAATATGATTCTTCTAATAAATTTCACTAATTTTTTAGGATAGTATAAAATGTTATGGATGATTAAATGTATTTAGTTAAAAGTAAAAAATCTGTTTGAACTTTATCAAAAATCAATAATTAAATAATGTCTAAATTGAAATAAATGAGATATTAAAACAAATACAATATTATTTTTTGATATAATGATCATAAAAACCTATGGATCGGCCAAAACACTTAAATAATGATAGTTGTATCATTAATTAACAACTTGGGGTTCTTTTGGATGTTTATAGTATGTTTATGTACCTTATAATATAAAAAACAAAGAGACATTATAAATGTAAAACAATTTAACTAAGAGTAAAATCTAAATGATAAGGTTAATTGAGTGACCCAACAATCTAAAACCTATTAGCTGGGAGTTTTTCAACCTATAACAACCATAACCTTTAAATAATTCAATTTGAAGCCATTTGAAACCGAAAATGATTTTATTATAAAATAATATTTCAGTCATTTCATAAGGTGCCCCTCACTCCTCTTATAAAAGGGTACTTCCCCTTCTCTCCAATTCAAACTTGAATAGCCATTAGGCTCAACCAAAACTGCCCAAATACCCTTTAAACTCTCCTCCATTATTTTTAAAGGCCTTAAATTGGTCTGAAATCCAACCTATGGAGAACTTTTGATTAAATCAAAAGGAAGAACCTGAAGAAGAGGTAAATATTTCATCACTGCTTTCATGTTCTTTTCTTCTTCCACTTCTTCTTTAATTATTGTCTCTATTATAAAATAATAATTTTTTTACTTTTTTATACTATGATTTTATTATAAATATGGTACAACCATATTCATTATTTTATCAATCTTATGAATGACCTGTCACCATACGTGTGTACGTACGACTTGTCATCTCCATGTCGTGGTGTAGTTTGTTATTCAAACACTTCATCATTTGGATGGGTATAATAATGAATTTAAATGATTAAAATAATACATATAACAATAAAATGATTCTTTATATATGATATTATATACAATTATATATGATTTTAATATCAAAATAATGATTTTTCACTCGTGCAAATGTACGGATTACAGTCTCCATGAACGCGATGAGATCCATTCCCCATCGTATCCATTCAAGACTAATTTGAAATTGATGATTAAAAAAAATTTGTAAAGACTAAATATCATTATATATATGAATAATATACATCCCATCAATAATAAATATGACTCACATAACAAATAATATAAATGAAAAACAGATCAGTTAACACATGAAATGATGAAACTTCTACAATATTATTAATGAAGAAATATTAGAGGATCATATATGATATCATATTTATGTATATATTTAATGTATTATTTAATAAAAATGATTTAACTATTATAAAAGAGGTTAATGTACTCTCGACCAAGGATAAGTACAAGGTAAGTGGTTTTCATCTCACTTATTTTCCCGTGAGTTTCATTCTATATTTGCCATTACTAACTTTTTTTTGTGTATTCCCTACACCTGATTGTATATTTTGTGTAATATAAATTAATTTAATTGTATTTACATCATCATTGGATTATCCATATTTCATGGGGTGTATTTTTCATATGTTACCAAATAGATATGGGATGTTCAAATTTTGATTTCCACTCCAGTTTTTTCGCAAACTTCATTGATTACTTTCCCTCATGATTACGTGTCAAATCACTATTTATTTACTTATTTAGTGATTTACAATCCCATTTGGGTGTATATAATGTTGATAAACAAAATCAATCCATTGATAAATTCTCAAGTCATCTATTTAACTTGATAAATGTAATTTTTACTCAATTTCTATTCATTTAGTTAAAAATCCATGTAATTAGTGTTGTTTTTATAAGAATATGGGTAAATGTAATATAAATAATTTAAATTGGATTCCCAATCATATTGAGTGTATTTATATTTTTCACACATAATTATTTCATTAAATTATCCTTAACCTACTGTTGCAGTATTTATAATGGAATTCTTCCCATCTTATATTCCATTGATACTTCATTGTTGTTATGCACCAATCCACTTTTTTAGGTGTTTATACTGTTCCTTGACATAGTATATCATGAATCCCATTATTTCCATGATATTATAATGTTTTTATTACCTCAATTATTTATATTAAAGTGTCTCTCATTTGGTTAGGAACTCTAACGAAAATATCATTTTAAATGTTTTAAAATTTTATTCATCTAAATCATTCTCATTAATGTCTTTGTTTTAATAATGGTTTTAAGGTGTTATTTATATAGAAATTAATGTTTTAAAATTAAAATTCATATTAAAAGTTTCAAATTGGTATGGGACACATTGATTAAAAAATATACTTTAAATAACTTTTGGATAAATAGTGAGACAATTAAATGTTTTAAAGAAAAAGGGGGATATTTCACTAAAATAGTTTTGAAGATAGACCTCATCTATGTCAATATCCCTCTTTATTCTTGATTGAAGTAAATTTATTATAATAGAATCTTCCATTTTGAATTGAATGTGTTACGTTTGACTATGGATGTTTTATTTTTATACCATTCATGTTTTATGGATAATGTATTGACATTTCATATGCTAGATATAATAAAAATGATTATGTTATGTTTAAATTATTTCATATGAGTAATTCATTTTACATAGTATGTGATAGGTGGAGCCTACTACAGCACCTCAATGCATCGGTGGGTCTCATGAAACAACCTAGTGTCTTGGCACACGGCCTTGACAAAATCTTATTTGTAGTCTTGGAACATGGCCTTGACTATGTGGTTATGAAGTCTGGCATTATGCATTCCATCATTATGAAAGTGGTTATTGATATTAAATTTGTATATGCGACTAGTAGAATATCCATGTTAATAAGTATATGGCATTATTTTATTATATATTTTCCATAACATGTAGATTTTCATGTTTAAAAAACATTTGTTTTAGTCTTATACATTTCCATTAATGTTTATTCTTATTTATAAAAGTTTCCATTATATTGTTATCCTTATAGAGAATCTATTCCCACTACTTTATATGTTTTATTTTTCCCAGGATGTGAATAAGTATTTTATGACTGACCTACTGGGATAGTCTGATGGTATATGACTGTGGTCTATGGAAACGATTTTTCTATAGATTTTAATTTTATAATGTAATGTAAAACATATGAATGTTTCAAGTACTTACAAGGATACTAAACTGATTAGTCTTATGGGACATGATTCCATGTATCATGACAATGATATGTAATAATGCACCTACTCTAGGTAAATGGGGTTGGGGTGTTACCATTGTTATTAGAGGAAGATTAGTAAAAACATTGGAAATTTGATTTTGGTAAACTCTCATTAGAGTGCATATCCCTATGATAGACTTTAAGGATTAGTATAGAATAATATCCTAAAATTATGATATTGTATATATTTCTTGAGTTATCAATGAAATATATCCTTGTATGGATACGAGAAGGTAGAGGTGGCTGTAGCATAGATGTACCTAGGGGTAAAACTTGAAAAAACCACATTAATCTAAACTCGAACAGGAACGGGTGCACGACAATGGGCCTTCCTGCACTCTTGGTTACGACACTTCAATGTTATATGCTTTGGATAATTCACATTTTCAATACAAAACAATTTGAATGATTTTAATATAATATGGGAATAAACAACCATCGTTATTACTAATGGTTGTTAGATAAAAAATATCATGTAGTGATATTCTCTAAATGATTTTATGACTCACAATATGCTTCCTTGTGCTAGTAAATGGGTGGATTCCAGGAAAGTCATAGAAACATTGAACATGATGTACAAGGAGGGAATGAAAGAGGAAATTTGTAATGAAATGGAATGTTGATAGGTGTAAAAGATACCATGTTAATGCCGTATTAGTTTTAAAAAAAATATGATCAAAAAAATATATATTAACCAACTCCCGAACTCAAAAAATAAGCGAAATGCAGTGAATGATAAGAGCTCTAGTAGTGGAGACCATGGGGAAAAGAAAGCTCAATTTCCCTCATGAAGGAAATGTGGAAGGACACATTGGGAATTTTTTCAATATTACAATGAAATCATTTATGTGTTTGAAATAAGGACATAAAGTAATGACTTTTCAGGGAAAAATGAAGAGTACTATGGAAGAATATAGAAATGTTCTCAAGATTCCATTTACAGTCATTTTATGTAAATGTAGGGGACATGGGCATTAACCGATTGAATTCTCTATTCTATATGATAACCCCTAGGTCATGTAATGTCCTGTGTGGAAATAAATGAATGGTGAAATTTTTAAAAGTATTAGTTCTCTTTGTTGATTGGATTACATTGAAGACATTTCTCTTATGTGTAACCATGAATTTTATTATGTGAGAATTCTATTTTAGGAAGAACTATGTTTTCTATTGTTGATATGGTTATTAATAACCATTTGGGTTTATATGATCCTTGAATTTGAGGCAGTTTCATTTCATTAAATTTTGGGATGAAAATGCGATGAATGAGATAATATTTGTGCTGAAATTATATTATAGTTATTTTGATGAATTTTTCTCATTTTGGGAATGTTATAAAATATTTTTTTTGAACATGGACAACACTCAGACTGTGTGAAAATCATTCACCTCAGACAATGCTACAGGAATATGACTCAATCAATAGTGTGATTGGGATTTATCTCCTACCACTGGACTACATTAAGTCCCTTGTTAGTGTGAATAATTCTTTTTGTTAAATGATTTTATTTCTCAACAATAAGATTATTTGGGATCTTATATCTTATCAAATGGATATCCTTAGTAGAGAAAAATGATTTGTGGATTATGTGATAAATGTTATTTTGGATGACATTCACTCTATTGAGAATACTATATGCCTTATGAAAATAGAACAATATAGGATTTAATTTAAGTAGTAATAGTAATTTATTATTTATGTTCTTATTGGGGATTTATACTGATTTGGGTTATTTATAGAAATGATTAACCTATCATAGAGAATATGTGATTAGGTTAATTTCTTTTATGTATGCGACATTAAGAGTAGTTGATGTTAGTTAGAAATACAATTTAACGTAGAAGACTGCGTAATGAAATTATTCTATGTTTTTTTGTTTCAATTTTTGTTTGGATTATATTGATTCATTTTAAGGAAAATTTTTTATTTAACGGTATTTATCGAATATTGGGTATTATTGGTTTAATTTTAGAATTAAGATAATATTTCTTTCCCTAAAGGATTATCCTTTATGGGGCTCATCTGATCTTATATTAACCATTTTGGTTTTGTATAATCTCTAATGACAAGGAAAATATGTATAGATTGTTCTTTGTGGATTATATGATTCTATTGAATTTGATTCTAGCGCTTTAGGTTTGACCATGTCATCATGAATACTCATCATTTAAAAAAGACGAGTTAGTGGTGGAAATTTATTATAGGATAAAACTCTACCATTTATGTATGTATATTACATTATTTTCTTTTTCAATATCATAAATAAATTTCTCAACCTTATATAATTGAACTTAAAACAATAAAATGTTATCACTTTAATTTTTCTACTAGGAAACAAATGAATTTTTATCTAATTACAATTTCAGGGTTTTCTTGTTGTTAACGTTTTCCTAATCATGTTTTATATGACTCTCCACCAGATCATGACACTTTTTTTATCTTCTATATCAATGTTTTCATACATGTAATTCTAGTGTGGGTTATTTCGGGTGACCTATGTAATTCTCTTTATTTATTTTAAAGAGATAGTTTTATTAAATCTTTTTCTGATTTTGAACATTCAAGGAAGTTCCAAAAACCTATTTAAAAATTTAGAGGATGAAATTTCTAAAATGGGGGAATAATGTAACACCCCAAGATATCTTATTTAGTTATTTTCTTTAATATAATTCAATTACTTGCGCTACACGCAACACTGAGTTCGAGCACACCATAACTTGACAATCTAGCCATTCAAAACTAGAAATGAATAGTAATAACTGAATTTTAAATTTTATATACTCCATAGAATTTTAGAATCCTTATTATGTGTTTCCTAGACATAATATAGGAACAAATTCATCTTTAAAAGATAAAAAAACTATTTTTCAAAAAAAATTCAATTTTACCGCCATATAATAGAAAACGATTTTTAAAACCAATATTTGACACTTTTATATATTCTATTTAATAAAATTAAATTCTTCTTTAGATTCAGCACATAAAAAAATATTTTATATAAGCATTTTTTGTAACAGCCCGAGATTTTATGAAAACTATTATTTTTTAATTTTATTAATGTCTTTTGTTGTACGCTACACCAAAAGGAGCTTGGACAACACACATCATTGACTTGCCTTGCATTACACGCAATCGCGACCTTCCTCGATAGTGTGTGTAGTACACAATACCGAGTTTCGCTAAACAACGATATGCTATTATAATATTATTATAACTAGCCGTTATAAATAGTAATAACCACCTTTTAAAATTTTATAAATTTTAGCTCTCAAAATGGACTTCATTTTTCGATTCGGAGTATCGAATTTAGCCTGAGGTGAAATTTTGGTACTTTTCGGATAACTTTCATATTCTGATAAATAGTGAAAATAACTAAATTATAATTAAAAACAACTTTTTTAATCAAAATAATTAATAGTGTTAAATTATTAATTTGAGTGGTTTTAGAGTATATTTAGAATATATTTTTACAATTTAATACAATGTTGGTCATTGGATGTAATTTCACATTTAAATGAGACATAAACAAGTGTCAATCTTTTGATAGATATTGTTTCTTAAAAACACACTATTTGTTTTAACAGCGGGATTTAATTATAAAATTAATTAATGCAACTTCTATGTTATGAATTTGGTAAAATAGAATTCATTTTTGAATTTTGAATATGAAATATAGCTTAGGATTAAATTTTGGCATTGTTCTTAAAAACATCAATTTTTGATGAATACTGAAACTACTAAGTGGCAGTTAAAAAAAATGAATTTTTCATAAAACATAATTTTACCGCTTCTGTGAATGGAATTTCAAAAACCCGAGAGACACGGTTGATGTCAGTAAGTAAAATGTGGTTCAATGAGATGAAAATAACTTTTGTTGAATAGTAACTTTTTACTTTTATTTACCACGGTTAAAAGTAAATAGGGTAATTAAGGGTAAGAATGATATTAATATTACCCTAACACATGTACTAATTCTATTGGACAAGTGTATCTCGACCGAAAACAACCTTAAGTGTAAAATATTATCATTTAGGCCCACTTGGATTAGATTAGGACATTTATTATTAATTTATTTAAAGAAGGGTTAAAATGGTTAAAATCAATGTTTAATAAGTAAATAATTTTTAATATGGGGTTATACATAAGATAAATTCTACTATAAATATTAATTAGAAATCTAAAATGATTTCCTACATAATGGTATTTTATATATAATTTTTAGACATTAAATAATTTAATTCATTTATGACACAATGATGATGCAGTAATTATCTTATTAATGAAATATTGACATAATTGATGTTATAAACACCAAAATAAATGTAATTTGAGACTTTTTATGAATCCCACTAATTTTATAGGTTACTATGATATATTATTGTTGATTTAATCAACTTGGTTCGAACATATAATTCTGTTATGACTTTCACAAAAATCATATATCAAATAGTGTCAAAATTGACACAAAATAGTTTTTAAATCAAATATTATATTATTAATTGTTATTTTATTCCTAAAAATATAAGGTTCGGCCAAATGACTTAGATAAGGATATATATAATAATAATAAACAATTTGGGGTTCGTTTGGCATGTTATAGTAAGTGTATTAACCATATAGTGAAAGAAAACAAAAAGACACGGTAAAAGTTAAATTATTTAACTTATAGTTAAATCTAATTGATAAGGTTAATTTAATACCATAAACTTGTCTAAATCCTATTGTTTTATAGTATTTAGACCCATCCCCACTTTATCTTCGAAATAAGACCCTTTGGAACCATTATAAACCGATTTTGACTTTAATATAAATTAATATTTTGAGATATTCCTAAGGTGCCCCTCTCCTCCCTTATAAAAGTGCACCTCCTCCCCCTCCTCCTCACACCAATTTGAGCACTCAAGCTCGGCCAAACCCTGCCATTTTCTCCTCTCCACTTCCCTAGAATAATCCTAGAGGTCCTGGTCTTCTTCAAAGACCAATCTTAGTTCCCTAAGTGGAGGATTCAAAGAAGCGTTCCAAAGAAGAGGTAATATCCATTACCGATCTTTTCAATTTCTTTATTCTTCAACTTCTTCTTCTTTAGTTGTTTCATGATAAAGTAATAAAGTCAGTATTAATTACATACTTATATGTTATTATAAATATGAAACAACCTTAATTCACTTTCTATCCATCCTACGGAAAAATGAAATCACCGGGCGTGCGTACGTACGGAATACCGTCTCCACGCCGTGGTGTAATCTATTTTCCACCATCACCTTACAAGGATGGTTATAATGGTGTAATGAGTAACTATTTACGGTTATTATAAAGTAAAATTGATACTGAAATAATATATATATACTCCAATACAGTTCCACGATCATAGAAACGATATCATCACTCGTGCGTACGTACGGAATGCAGTCTCCATGATGTGATGCGACTCGTTCTACATGATCATCATTACATAGTAATTATATAAATGAATTGAATGAATAAATATGATTTATGTTACACTAATACCATTCTTGATATAAGGTATCTATAACCTTAAAATAAGAATAAGAATTTATTCGGCAAAACACGCATAAGAACAAAAGGCAATAAGGACCCGAGTGACAAGTAACAATGAAATATTACTATCAAGAAGCTAAGAATATGACCATATATGATATCATATAAATATGTATGATTCTGGAATAAGTCAATAACATTATTTAAACCATTATACATGAGATTCAGACACATACAAAGCAAATCGGACCTAAGGTAAGGGAAATATCACAATCTCATTTTTATCCGAGATTGTTTATACTTTGATAATTACTGGGGTGTATTTTATCATCCACATCCATGTTTCATCAATATATAATGTTATTTCCATCCATCTAAAATTGTTTAAATCCAATTTTACCTTTCGGTGAGTTTTTAGTAAAAGATATGAAAGGAATATTTTGTCGTTTTTCATACGAGGTACTTTTTGACTTTTCTGAAAAAAGTACGAAGAATGTTTTTATTAACTTATACGGCATGAATGGATTTTTAAAACATTATTTTCATGAAGCTTCCTTTACAAGTTTTCAAGTTTATTTGTAATCAACTTATTTTAGTTTAATGTCGTATGACCTGTTAAGAAAGGAAAAATGTTTTTGAAGAAGAAAGGATATTTTCCTCAAGAATGGAGTTCAATTGTTTTATCAAAATTATTTTCCATCTCAGATAATAAAGGGTTCTGTTTTTTTATCCCTATTATTACAATGATTTGATTATGTTGTGATGGAATTATGTTTATGAATTCTTTTATCTTATATGAATTGTTTTATGATGTCACGATGATTATGATTCCCATTTTTATTACATGGGTTATGCTATGATGTATGGTTTATGATTTTGTGGCACACATAAGAATGGTTTCATTATGAGATGGGTGGGACCTATATCTCCCTCCAATGCATTGGGTAATGATTTTATATCTCATGAGATAGACATGGCTGGAATGGTAGGTTATACCGGTTCAGTGAAACAGGACTGGAACGAGGGTTACTCGATTCAGAAAGGGACTTTGTCCACTAAGATAGTATTGGCAATGAGTCTTGACTAACAAGAAATGATTCTCTATGATTATGTGTTTATGCCACAAAGTTTCATGTTTTATGTTATGATTATTGGGATTACATTTCACTTCTATGATTTACCCCATGTTATGATATTATGAGCTCTTTTGCAGGTTAAGATTTCCAAAAGCTATGTTCTTATGTATATGATGTGATTGATATTTCTTTTGTTTACCCTTACTGAGCATTTGAGCTCACCCTTTTATGTTTTCTTTTCCCCAGGATATAAAGAAAGGTTTTAGGTATAAAAAGAAGAAGATCTTTATGGGAGAGGTTTAAGATCTATAACCAGGATTAGAATATTATATTCCGAGTTTCCAAAGACACTAAACTATTACGATCCTTGTGTGTGTGTTTTTGTTATGTACTAAGTATTCTGCAAAAGTAATGTAAAGTCCATGTAAGTCAAGATTCGGGTCTCTACATTTTGTATCAGAGGAAAGGTTTAGTCAAACTTTGGAAACTATGATGCGAAAACATTAGTGAGATCCCTAGAGATATTTCTAAGGTATGTCTAGGGATGTCCCTAAGGATAAGTATATGTATAGGTTATAGTACTAGAACTACTCTAACGATCATAGAATTAAACCTAAGATGTTAGATATTGAAGGTACTCCCCCTTTATTATGTTATTTTCCCTAGCATGATTTTTGCCTCTCACACTATTCTTTTTGGGTTTTAGACGATGGATGGAACCCGAAGGAACCGTGTTGATCAATGAAATGGACAATGCAATGATTGTCCTCCTGAACAAACAAATGTTATGGGAAATGGAGTGAAAAATCTTATTGCTATCCTTACACAAGCTATGAATCATTCTGGACTTCCAAATGAGCAGAGAAGGGAACAATATTCTATAGAGTCCTTCATGAGGAAATGTCCACCTTCTTTCAGTGGGACTTCTGATCCACTTGTTACTGAACAATGGATCAGTACCACTGAAATGATATTTTCAGTTCTTCAATGTTCTGAACATGATAAAGTCATCTAAGAAGTATATCGTTTGGAAGGTGAAGCTGATCAATGGTGGAATCTTATCAAGAATACGAGGCAAAGAGATGAAATTGAGTCCATGGAATGGGACGAGTTCAAGAACTTGTTTTTCACTAAGTACTTCCCTCGTATTCTTTGAACAAAGATGGAAAAGGAGTTTCTTGAGCTGAAGCAGAAGGATGATGAATCTGTTGGTATATACGAAGCAAATTTTACAAGACTTGCAAGGTATGCAACTGGCATTATCATCCAACCTGAAAGGAAAGTTGATCGATTTTTCAGTGGCTTAAAACCAAGTCTTCGAAGGGAATTAGTTATAAGAGACTTCAGTAGCTATGAAGAAATTGTGCGTTGTGCTATCAAGTTAGTAATGGAAGTTGGTGTTACATATCCATCTCATGGTTTTTACAAGAAACAAAAGATGGAGTTCAAGGAGAAATCTTAGAATAATGGTGAAAAGAAGATGAATGTTTCCTTATGCACAAAGTGTGGAAAGAATCATGGTGGAGATTGTCTTAAAGGGACTAGAAAATGTTTTAAGTGTGGAAAAGAAGGTCGTCGAGCACCTGAGTGTCGAAGTAATGGAAAAAGGGATTCTAATGATGTGAATAAAGCAAACACTGCAGAGAACGCACCACCAACACTTCAATGCTTCAAGTGAAAGGAAATGGGGAATTATGCTAATAAATGCCCTAATCCAAGGGTTAGTGATGATCAACATGAGCAACCACTGAAGGCAAAGGACAAAGGTAAGTCACATGCGATCACCATTGGCGATGTTGAATATGATAACGGTGTGGTGGAATGATTAAGTGTTTATGTAATGGGATTCCAAAATAATGTTGTATCATAATGTATTGGAATATTTATGTATTTGTCTAATGTGGTATTCAAAGTAATTGAGATATTTTTGGAAATAAGATGATTTGTGCATAATGAAGGGAAAACGAGAAAATGAAATGTTTAACAGTATTCATGAGCTCATGATTGATATAAGGACTAAGTGATATCATGGATTGATTATATAGAATTTTGAGGATTTTGGTATGTGGAAAGTGTTAACTTTTAACTGCATTCATGTTTTCACTAAGGTATTCAAGAGAATACATGATTAAGGACTTTGAATGTGACCAACAAAACATATCGTATGATATATGGGGATCGACGATGGTGTTAAATATCTAGTAATCGTTTTCACTATGTTATGAGAGTGGACTGCAGTATTGTGGATAAGCCTGAAGATTGGAATGGATTATGTTGGATATAAGTTAGTATTGATTAAGGATAGAAGTTTTTTTCGATATTATTGATGGGTTGTTATAGTAATATAGTTTTAGAAAAAGGACAACCTGCAGGATGGGCGACAAACCATCGTGTCGGACAAGGCTGTGGAAATAGAACCCACAATCGAAGTGCGACTGGCCTTTATCGCCTACCACTGGCCTACAGGAAGTCCCTGTTTAGTAGAAACTAGTTTTATTATATTAAGCAGTATGATATATGAAGTATAAGTCCAATTTAGGAACCATATATGATTAATCTCACTATAGATCGACTTATGTATATAATTTTTGGTAACCTTTAGTTTGAGACAGATGGAATGGACCGTCATTCTATCACATGATCTGCTAACACATCATGAATAACAAATTCAACTTCATTTATTTAAGAGATGAAGTGGAAATTGTTCAAGGCACGAACAAGAGTGAGATTGTACCAAAATAAAGTAAATATTTATTCTAATTCAAATTTTCAACTTTAGGGAAATGATCTTGAAAACCAAAAATGTTGTCCTAGTGATCTTATACCTGATGAATCAGATGGTACCTTATATCATCACAAATCTATGGATTTGTGATTACTGGCTTTTCCATAGCCATGTTCTCTACCACTCTCCATCAGAACATGATGGTTAGATTTCTCTTCCATATCCATATTTTCACCTATGTGGAAACCCAGTGATTAGTTTATTTGGGTAATCGTTACATTTCATACTTTAGTTTTTAAAGAAAAGTTTTGGTTTTCCTTTTTACGATGTGGGTTTCTATTAAAGAAACTTTTGAATAGTAAACTATTTATAACCCCGACGAATTTCGAGGGCGAAATTCATTTTAAGGGGGGTAGAATGTAACAGCCCGAGATTTTATGAAAACTATTCTTTTTTAATTTTATTAATGTCTTGTGTTGTACGCTACACCAAAAGGAGCTTGCACAACACACATCCTTGACTTGCCTTGCATTACACGCAATCGCGACCTTCCTCGATAGCGTGTGTAGTACGCAATACCGAGTTTCACTAAACAACGATATGCTATTATAATATTATTATAACTAGCCGTTATAAATTGTAATAACCACCTTTTAAAATTTTAGAAATTTTAGCTCTCAATATGTACATCATTTTCGGATTCGGAGTATCGAATTTAGCCTAAGGTGAAATTTTGGTACTTTTCGGATAACTTTCATATTCTGATGAATAGTGAAAATTACTAAATTATAATTAAAAATATCTTTTTTAATAAAAATAATTAATAGTGATAAATTATTAATTTGAGTGGTTTTAAAGTATATTTAGAATATATTTTTACAATTTAATACAATGTTGGTCATTGGATGTAATTTCACATTTAAACCAGACATAAACAAGTGTCAATCTTTTGAAAGATATTGTTTCTTAAAAACACGCTATTTGTTTTAACAGTGGGATTTAATTATAAAATTAATTAATGCAACTTCTATGTTATTAATTTGGTAAAATAGACTTCATTTTTGAATTTGTTATATGAAATATAGATTAGGATTAAATTTTTGCATTGTTCTTAAAAACATCAATTTTTGATGAATAGTGAAACTACTAAGTGGTAGTTAAAAAAACTGAATTTTTCATAAAACATAATTATACCGCTTCTGTGAATGGAATTTCAAAAATCAAAGAGACACGGTTGATGTCCTTAAGTAAAATGTGGTTCAATGAGATGAAAATAATTTTTGGTGAATAGTAACTTTTTACTTTTATTTACCACGGCTAAAAGTAAATAGGGTAATTAAGGGTAAGAATGATATTAATATTACACTAACACATGTCCTAATTCTATTGGACAAGTGTATCTCGACCAAAAACAACCTTAAGTGTAGAATATTATCATTTAGGCCCACTTGGATTAGATTAGGACATTTATTATTAATTTATTTAAAGAAGGGTTAAAATAGGTAAAATCAAAGTTTAATAAGTAAATCATTTTTAATATGGGGTTATACATAAGATAAATTCGACTATAAATATTCATTAGAAATATAAAATGATTTCCAACATAATGGTATTTTATATATAATTTTTATACATTAAATAATTTAATTTATTTATGACACAATGATGATGCAGTAATTATCTTTTTAATGAAATATTGACATAATTGATGTTATAAACACCAAAATAAATGTAATTTGAGACTTTTTATGAATCCCACTAATTTTCTAGGTTACTATGATATATTATTGTTGATTTAATCAACTTGGTTCGAACATATAATTCTGTTATGACTTTCACAAAAATCATATGTCAAATAGTGTCAAAATTGACACAAAATAGTTTTTAAATCAAATATTATATTATTAATTGTTATTTTATTCCTAAAAATCTAAGGATCGGCCAAATGACTTAGATAAGGATATATATATTAATAATAAACAATTTGGGGTTCATTTGGCATGTTATAGTAAGCGTATTAACCATATAGTGAAAGAAAACAAAAAGACACGGTAAAAGTTAAATTATTTAACTTAGAGTTAAATCTAATTGATAAGGTTAAAATAATACCATAAACTTGTCTAAATCCTATTTGATGATAGGATTTCGACCCATACCCACTTTATCTTCGAAATAAGACCCTTTGGAACCATTATAAATCGATTTTGACTTTAATATAAATTAATATTTTGAGATATACCTAAGGTGCCTCTCTCCTCCCTTATAAAAGGGCACCTCCTCCCCCTCCACATCACGCCAATTTGAGCACTCAAGCTCGGAAAACCCCTGACATTTTCTCCTCTCCACTTCCCTAGAATAATCCTAGAGGTCCTGGTCTTCTTCAAAGACCAATCTTAGTTCCCTAAGTGGAGGATTCAAAGAGGCGTTCCAAAGAAGAGGTAATATCAAGTACCGATCTTTTCAATTTCTTTCTTCTTCAACTTCTTCTTCTTTAGTTGTTTCAGGATAAAGTAATAACATCAGTATTACTTACATACTGATATGTTATTATAAATATGAAACAACCCTAATTCACCTTCTATCCATCCTTCGGAAAAATTAAATCGCTGTGCATGCGTACGTACGGAATACCGTCTCCACGCCGTGGTGTAAACAATTTTCCACCATCACCTTACAAGGATGGGTATAATGGTGTAATGAGTAACTATTTATGATTATTATAAATTAATATTGAAACTGAAATAATATATATATATACTCCAATACAGTTCCACGATCATAGAAACGATATCATCACTTGTGCGTACGTACGGAATACCTTCTCCACGATGTGATGCGACTAGTTCTACATGATCATCATTACATAGTAATTATATAAATGAATTGAATGAATAAATATGATATATGTTACAGTAATACCATTCTGGATATATGGTATCTATAACCTTAAAAGAAGAATAAGAATTTATTCGGCACAACACGCATATGAACAAAAGTCAATAAGGACCCGAGTAATAAGTAACAATGAAATATTACTAACAAGAAGCTAAGAATATGACCATATATGATATCATATCAATATGTATGATTTTGGAATAAGTCAATAACATTATTTAAACCATTATACAAGAGCTTCGGACACGTACAAAGCAAATCGGACCTAAGGTAAGGGAAATATCACAATCTCGTTTTTATCCGAGATTGTTTATACTTTGATAATTACTGGGGTGTATTTTATAATCCACATCCATGTTTCCTCAATATGTAATGTTATTTCCATCCATATAAAATGGTTTAAATCCAATTTTACCTTTTGGTGAGTTTTTAGTAAAAGATATGAAAGGAAAATTTTTTCGTTTTTTGTACGAGGTACTTTTTGACTTTTCCGACAAAAGTACGAAAAATGTTTTTTTTAACTTATACGGCATGAATGGATTTTTAAAACATTATTTCCAAGAATATTCCTTTAAAAGTTTTAACGTTTATTTTTAATCAACTTCTTTTAGTTTAAAGTTGTATGACCTGTTATGAAAGGAAAAATGTTTTTGAAGAAGAAAGGATATTTTCCTCAATAATGGAGTTCAAGTGTTTTATCAAAATTATTTTCCATCTATGATATTAAAGGGTTCTATTTTTTTTCCCTATTATTACAATGATTTTATTATTTTGTGATGGAATTATGTTTATGAATTTCTTTATCTTATATGAATTGTTTTATGATGTCACGATGTTTTCGATTCCCATTTTTATTACATGGGTTATGCTATGATTTATGGTTTATGATTTTGTGGCACACATAAGAATGGTTTCATTATGAGATGGGTGGGACCTATATCTCCCTCCAATTCATTGGGTAAAGATTTTATATCTCATGAGATAGACATGGCTGGAATGGTAGGTTATACCGGTTCAGTGAAACAGGACTGGAACGAGGGTTACTAGATTCAGAAAGGGACTTTGTCCACTAAGATTGTCTTGGAAATGAGTCTTGACTAACAAGAAATGATTATCTATGATTATGTGTGTATTCCAGAAGGTTTCATGTTTTATGTTATGATTATTGGGAATACATTTCACTTCTATGATTTACCACATGTTATGATATTATGAGCTCTTTTGCAGGTTAAGATTTCCAAAATCTATGTTCTTATGTATATGATGTGATTGATATTTCTTTTGTTTACCCTTACTGAGCATTTTAGCTCACCCTTTTATGTTTTCTTTTCCCCAGGATATAAAGAATGGTTTTAGGTATAAAAAAAAGAAGATCTTTATGGGAGACGTTTAAGATCTTTCACCAGGATTAGAAGATTATATTCCGAGTTTCCAAAGACACTAAACTATTACGATTCTTGTGTGTGTGTTTTTGTTATGTACTAAGTATTCCGAAAAAGTAATGTAAAGTCCATGTAAGTCAAGCTTCGGGTCTCTACATTTTTTACTTTTCTAATAACTTTTATATTTTGATGAATACTAAAAAATAATAAATATTAATTGAAAACAACTTTTTTAATTGAAATTATTTATAGTGTTAAATTAGTTATTAGTTTGGTTTGGAAGTATATTTAGATTATAATTTTTAAATGTAATACATTTTAGGTGATTATAAGTAATTTTAATTTTAAAATTGATATAAACACATGTCAATCTTTTGATAGTTTTTATATTTTAAAAACCTAGTTTTCGGTTTTCACAATGGGAATTAATTTTAAATTAATTAATTCAACATAAATCTTTTGAATTTGGTAAAATATAATTCATTTTTGAATTAGGAATATCAAAATTAGTTGAGTTTATATTTTTTGTATTTTTCTGAAAAAATTTATTTTTTGTTGAATAGTGAAAAACACTACGATATTGTTTAAAAACTTTTTTTAAAATAATTATTTATTTTATTTAAATTTTTCTACATAAAACTATATGTATAATACCTATATATGTTCAATTTAATTCATTGGTGTCATTTTATAAAAAAAATAGCTGTATAAAATTTTATTGAACTTTTTACCATCTTTTTTCCACCTCCTAAGAGCATTTGCCATTTCGCATAAAACATAATTTTACCACTTATTTGAGTGTAATTTTAAAAATTCAAGAGACACGTTTGATATCAACAAGATATATCTGGTTCAATAAGATGAAAATAATTATTATTGAATAGTAACTTATTACTTTTATTTATCACGGTTAAAAGTAAATAGGGTATATAAGGGTAAAAACTATATCATAATTACCCCAAAACATGTAGTAATTCAATTGGATAAGTATATTTCAACAAAAAAACCTTAGGAATAAAATATTATTCTTTAGGTTCTCTTGGATTAGATTAGGGAATTTTTAATATTTTATTTAAAGAAAAGTTAAAACAGATAAAATCAAGGTTTAATAACTAAACAATTTTTAATACAGGGTTATGTGTAAGATGAATTAGTCTATAAATATTAAATATAAAGATAAAAATATTTCCTACAAAATTAAATTTAATTTATAATTTTTAGACATAATATAATTTGATTCATTAATGACACGATGATCTCACAATAATTACCTTAATAATAACATATTAAAATAATTGATATTATAAATATACAAATAATTGTAATTTGGGACTTCTAAAAAAATCCACTTATTTTCTAGGATAAAATGTCATTGTTGGAATAATTAAATTTATTTAGTCCAATGGTATAAATATGATAGATCTTTAAAAAAATCAATTATTAAATAATGTCAAAATTGACATAAATGAGTTGTTAAAATCTGTACAATATTATTGGTTGATATAATAATTCTAAAAATCTATGGTTCGACCAAAATTATTATATAATTATAGGTGTATCATTAGTGAACCACATGGGATTATCTTGGATGTTTATTGTATGATTATGAACCATATATTATAATAATACAATTAGACTTGGTAAATGTCAAACTATTTAACTAAGAGTTAAATCAAAAAGATATGGTTAATATATTGACCCGACCTATCTAAAACCTATTGGTTGAGATTTATTCATCCCATTACAACCTTATCATATAAATAATACATTTTTGAGAAATTATAAAAAGAATAATATTTTATTATAAAACAATATTTCAATGGTTTCATAAGGTTCCCCTAACTCCTCTTATAAAAGATCAATTCCCATTCTATCAAATTCACACCATAAGTCCATTAGGCTCATAAAACCCTACTAAAAAACGCTCTCAAATATCCTCCATTTATTTTATAGGAATTAATTTAGCCTGAAATCCATCCTATGGATCCCTTTTGATCAAATCAAAATGAAGAACCCGAAGAAGAGGTAAATATTTCATCACCTCTTTCAAGGTCTTTTTTTTTCTTCCACTTCCTCTTTCATTGTTGTCTATGATATAAAATAATAACTCGAGTGTCATCTATATATTGTGATTTTATTATAAATATGGAACAACCCTATTCATTATTTTATCAATCTTATGAATGACATGTCACCATACGTGCGTATGTACGGCTTACTGTCTCCACGTTGTGGTGTAGATTATTATTCAAACACTTCATCATTTGGATGGGAATAATAATGAGTATAAATGATGAAAATAATAAATATAACATGAAAATGATTTTTTATATATGATATTCTAACAAATTTTATACTATTTTATTATCAAAATAATGATATTGTCGCTCATCCTTACGTTCGGATTACACTCTCCATGAACACCACGAGAATCATTCCCCATTGTATCCATTCAAGACTAATTTTAATTTGATGATTAGAATAATTATTAAAGAAATGATATAATTATGGATGTGAATAAGAAACATTCCATCCATAACAAATATGACTCACATAACAATGAATATAATGGAAAATGAATCAGTTAACACCTGGAATGATTATACTACAAAAGTATTATTAACAAATAAACATTAGATGATCATATATGATTTCATATTTCTATATATATATCGTCTTTAATTTAATATATATGATTAAAATATTATAAATGGGGTTAATATACCCTCGACCAAGGAAAATTACATGTTAAGGGGTTTTCATTCGACTTTTATTCCCTTGAAATTCATGCTATATTTGGCACTTCTACCTTTTGTGTGGTGTATATACTACCCATGATCGTATTGTTTGTGTAATATACATTAATTAATGGGTATTTACATCATTATTGGATGATCCTTCTTCCATGGAGTTTATGTTTCTTATGTTATCAAATTTATAAGTTAATTTTAAACATTAATTTCCACTCAATTTGTTTTATGCAAACATCATTGATTACTTTAGCACACGATTATGTGTGAAATCAATATTTATTTACTTATTGAGTATGTTCCACTCCCTATTGTATGGATATAAATTTTATACACATAATAAATCCATTGATAAATCCTGAAGTCATCAATATAAACTTGATAAGAGTAATTTTAACTCAATTTCAATACATTGAGTTAAACATCCATGTCACTATTGTTGTTTTTACAAGAATATGTGTGAATGTCAACTGATTTATTTACACTGAAAATGAAATCATATTGAGTGTATTTATATTTCTCACAAAGAATTATTTCATTGATATATCATTAACATAATGATACGGTCTTTATAAAACAATTCATCCCATCTTACATTCCATTGAGACTTCATTGTTGTTATGTGCCAATCCACTTTATTTTGTGTATATATTGTACTTTTACATAGCTTTTAATTATGTAATGTAATGTAAAACTTATGAATGTATCTTTTACTTCAAATACTACTAAACAAATTTGTCTTTTGGGACATGATTCCTTATATCATGCCAATGATATTTAACAATGAACTGAATTTGGGTAATTGGGATCAGGGATTTACATCCTAGATTAAGAGATTTCTTCTCAAGGAACATATTTTCTCAAACTCTGTTTCATAACTATTCGCATCTTATAGGGGGTTCATAGTTTTTACTCATGGGGAGAAAAAATTTTAAAAACACCACACTAACCATTAAATATTCCTTTTCATGTGTTTCACAAATTTTTATGTCAGGGTGCACGATAAGGGAAACCCATGCACCAACTGCGAAAAAACCTCTTTATTCTATATTACTCAAAATTTTCCCCCAAACCCATCCAATGCTAATACTCAATTGTAAAATCCTCAAAACAAGTCAATAGGGGACTGAAAAAATCCTATACATCTATCGAATATACTTGGAATCTTACAATGCATAAACCATAAATAAACTCATACATGAGATGTACTCCAAATAATATCAATCATTCTAGGTAAAAGAGATCAGCCCATTGATCCCTAAAATATGCTTCTCTCTACCATGGGACTTCCTTCACATGTCTTGGAGATCATAATACAAGATCTATTGGAACATACATTCCATATAAAAAATTATCAATATGATAAAATCCACATATCACATGATCATCAACATATAAATATATGTAATGTTGAACATCAAGCACACCAATAACATGAGAAGGTTCGGGGTGATACTGCGAATTTTTTTACCCACAGATGAAATTATGAAAATAAATGAATCTTTAGAAAAGTGATTATCCATACACCACTATCCTGGTTATCTCTATATCTTCAAACGATAAAATTAACCTAGTTTCCATCCTTCCTTGTGCTTGTATCCTTTTTTGACGAACCTAGGAAACACCCAAAAGAATATAATATCACCATGTATAACCACAATGGGTCCCAAAGGTCTACCATCATACAACTATTGTCATCATTTCACCATATCTATATATTACTGAAAGATCTATATCTACTTCAATTTATTCTAAAAAAACTCAGTTCCAATAACCATGACTCACATGGCTCCATCCAGCATAGCTGTGGCCTGCTATAAATATCAATTTCTTATCCCATCGTAATAGTTTCTTAAGATGATTTTCTATAGTAGAACTCCACTACTTCTAAATTCTTCTCAAAACATCAACTAAATTACGAGAACACACTCACAACATTTACTTAAACACTTATCTAGTGAACTCTAACTATATATCATTAAATTGGTGGAATACTATTATCAACAAAATGTTATTGTTGAGAACCTCCTGTAAAACCAACTAAAAGAAAAATGTAATACATGATTAATAGTCTGAAATAATATTTTGTGGATCCCTGTGAATATATACACTCTCACAATCATATATTTATATAAACTACTCCATAGATAAATTCTACCATATATAAAAGAAATTATCTACCGTTATCAAAATTTGATATATTCACCTATATAGTTTTATTCATCTAAGTCATCCATGGATCACCCAACACTAGGTATATGTTAACATTTCCCAACATCATTTTTAGAATGGGAATCAACTAGAATAGACAAGTTGATTTTATATCCTAATCATTCAGCAGCTGATAGGTGTACCAACACGCCATAGCCACATAATGTTTTTTTCAAGAATTTCCCCAAAAAATAATAATTGTAGCTAATGTTACATTTTATTCACAACTGGTTTTACCTCAAATTTTGAGGAATTAAACATTATAATCAGCTCCTATAGCAAGATACTAGGTACATACACCTAATTCCTAACATTAATGATATCTTCCACATCTATGATACAATCAAAAGGTTACTCCCCAACATCAATTGATTCTCATAATGTCAGAGACTCTGGATTATCATACTTTATGTACAAAATTTATCTCAAAAGTTCATATTCAAATGGAATTAAACAAGATCTATGTACATCTAAAACTCAGGAATGACCACATGCATCTCATCTAACAATTCCATTATCTTTTAATCCTAACAATACTGTTGAATAACCTACTCTGGGTTTTCAATATTAAAATCAGTAGAAAAATTGTTTTCATTCCCATGATTATATGTAAGTTCAAAATAAAAATTATACATGAACTAAACCAACCATATCTTCTCATGATTCAAATATCACTCATAGATGATATACCTCAGGATCATGTGATCTGTATAAACATGATATTTTCTAAAAAATATAGTATCCAACATATTAAATAATTATATATTGCTACCAACACAATATCATTCAAATTTTAATTCCATTAATTTTCCTAAAACTATCATGTATCACAAACAAAAATCAATATCCCTACACTAACAGTACTTCAAGTTTGATCTTGACGAGTCACATTACATCATATACTCAAAACCTGACATAGGTTGATCATGATATATGCAAATTTCATGATCTTATTCAACTCTTGAATGAAATTCTGATAATCATATGACCATTAAAACCATAATCCATTATTATTTCATCCTAGGATAATCATTTCCAATTGAGAAAATTCTTGGATGAATCTCTTAAAATATTAATTTTATTCAAGAATTTTTCATATAATATAATTTTTTTAGAGATGCACCCATGGAATCACTTCTTGAACATTAACTTGGTCTACTAATACAACTTCTTATGATATAAGGTGTCCCAAAAAGATTACATTCCAATCCAAAACTAACATAATGATAGTTTGGAAAATATATTATCGTCTCTCAGTGCACTTATGATATAGTCCTTATAATGTCCCAGATTTTTCATGTATTTTTTTAATTATATTGGAATTTGTTGATTCATCAAAAATTGATGGCGTGTAATTCCAAGGCATGTTGTGCCTAGAAGGAATTTCAGAATTGTTTTCGTAGAAGTTCAGTAAACACATGAGAGAAAATTTGTAACGTTAGAACCGGTGCTTAGAATTGAAATCTAAGTCACCGTTAAACACGCAGCTCCAATATTCACTTAAAGAGATGTTCACCTCTACCGTAGTAGGTAGAGGGTGAAAAGTTGTTTTAGTACATTTTGTAGGAGAAAATAAAATAAATATACTTATTTTATTTTTTAAAATTTAAACCTCCCATTTTGAATATGGAGGTGGGGACCACCTGAACCCTTTTTTAGTGTGGGTAAACCATTGGAATCCATCAAAAAAATTGTGCCTTCTAAAATTAATCAATGATACAACTTTAATTAAATTAATAATCATGATTCATTATGTAGGATCCTCACCTTGATTGAGGTTGTAAAATCCATTTGAAAAATGGGAGAGCTTGGGGAGAACTTTTTGGAGAATCATCTTCCAATGAAGAACCTCCCCCAACAAAGAACAAGGAAGGCACAGAAGCCTAGATCAAAGACGATTTGAGAGGGAAACAAACACAGATGTCCCCTTCTCTAACATCAACTCCATCACCACAATATCTCCGACGAATGTCATGGTAGGGGACATAAATTGAATTACGATTGAATTTATATGTTAAGTCTTCTTATTATGGATTCACAATGACGATGGCTAATCTAACATGGCCATCTTCCCACACATATACCATGCCCCTTTATCTTTTCTTCTTCATGTGTTCATCATTCATTCATCAATACAAAATATTTAACAGTGGTGAAAACACAAGATTATTTTTAGCACGACCTATAGACGTGAATCCCTCAACCCAAGGATCATGAATATGCAGTCTTTATATTTTTCCGGATTAGAATGGATATGTGGTGATCTGTGGAAGTGTAGGGAGGCTGGCACATCAGTCGGTCACATAGAGGTTGGGTGGAGTGCATCCATGCCACCGGATGAGTAGGACGTCGCGGCCTTTCGCCTGCGGACGAGCAGGTTCATGACCGGATCACCGGCCGGCCACATGGTGGAGCGGCGGCATGTGTTCGTACCACCAATGGAGTTGGTGGACGTGACCACTGGGCCACAGCGGAGGCAAAAGGGTGGATGAAACCCGGCCGGCAATGGAGGACAGTGGCGCTGTTGCGCTGCTGGGAGTTGGAGGACAAGCCAACAAACCGACCTTCCGTGGTTCACCGAGTAGCACCGACATCGACAGATCCTGCATCCAAAAATGAATGGACATTTTGTTACTTCAGGTTACCTAGGAGGTTCCTCCCTCTCTGTCATCGGTTATTGCTGACCCCTCCATGACAGTCCACCCAATCGTGGGACGACCCACGAGCTGCACCACGGGCGACACCAGCTGGCCACGCCACCGGGCCGCGCCACGTGAGTCGAGCCGGGAATCCCCCTTCACGGGCTGAGCTGGAAAGTGGTCTAGTGTTATGGTCCCACCAATCGCTAGGAAATCTAATCCGAATCCAAACTGGGATAGGTCGACCTGAACTAGGTCAGGTCAAACTGGTTTGGACCGGATCTGATACCATCTATACCTAGTATTACTTTTTTGGCCATAACATGTGATTAGGGTGTCTGTTTAATGAACCATATATTGGACAAGAATCATTGGATCGTGATAGTACATTTTTTATACTCCACATGAGTTTTGGATAAACATGGATTACAACAAGGTTGGAACGATCTTTAATTCAAAAAGGCCGCATAGGAGAAACATTAATAACTTATAGACTGGTCTTCTGATTGATGTTTCGTCTATCAGTTTTGTTCACTTTGAAAGAGATGGACCTTTGGGATACTTCATAATGAATCTTCTTACTGGATGAAATATGAATGATGGCATGAGGATCGGATTTCTGAAAATCTTGTGTTCTATTAGTTGGAATCCAGTGGCTAGCAGTGAGGCGGATGTTGGAGACTGATCATACAGAGGATAGTACCGAGTGATCCAGTGTGGTTCAGCACCGATCCTGTGTGGGTCAGATTCTGTGTGGGTTAGTTCTCTATGTTCTTGTGTGAGTCAGATCCATAGTGGTTCAGTGCTCAACAATCCTGTGTGAGTAAGCGCATATTGATCTTGTGTGGGTCGGATCCCGTGTGGGTCATTAAGGGGGTCAATACAATTCGATTTTATGTGGTTTAGACTATGTATATCAGCAGTAGTACCTCTCGAAAAAATATGATCTCTTGATTCACGACTGATCATCTATACATATATACTTCACTAATACCTGGTGTGAGCCGAGTCTACTACCATCATGGTGTTACCGGTGCGGTACATATTACTTTGTGGTGTTATATGTCTGATACTTATAACGTTATGGTGTTACCGGTGTGGCAATACTACATTCATGGGGTATCCTTTGGGGTTTCCTTCCTATTGTCTGAGATGACTTTATCTTGATAACATAGGTATATGTATGGGAATATACCTAAGTAGAGTTATTTTCTATGAAATTGTGATTTGTTCGGAGCTCTGAGATTCTGGTGGATCCATTGGCTTGATCTTTATTGCTTGAGACTCTTGTGTAAGAAGCTTTGACAATTACACACTGCTTTCGGCATTATGAGATTACTCTTGAAGGTGAGTGCATCAACTGGGACCTTCTAGTAGCGGCATCGAGGCCTTATGTCATGATATTGGGTATGGTTTGGTTATCCTCATTCCATGCCCAGATAGACTATATTATTTAAAAAGTGTGGTGTGTCCGTAATGATAGGGCCAGGTATTACATCACCAGTGAGAAGGGAACCTTTGCAGCATAGAATGGACTTACCCGAAGGAGGGTGCATCTAATCACACATCAGTTGGACAATCATACTCTGAGAGCAATTGATGTTGAGAGTCTGAGCTATCCTATTGTTATGGACCAGAACATTGATGTTTTCCCTGATGATGTTACGGGTCTACCTCCTAGAATATATGTAGACTTATACATCGATTTGTACTCCGGGACGTCACTTATATGTACAACTATATATTGGATGTCCCATGTTGATCTTTGAGAGATGTGTGTACATGTGTAGGACTTGTAGAGAAAGGAAATCATTTGGCCAAGTCTTTCTCCTTAGTAAACCCCCATTTGGATCTCCAAGATGGCAGATGTGAGTTTGAGACTCTATGTCGTCTATCATCTCTTGAACTATATTATAGTGAAAAACAAGTACCCACTCCTGAAGATTGACAATTTTTTTGATCATCTGAATAGAGCGCATGTCTTTTCAATGATAGACCATAGATCAGGATATCAGCAGCTCAGGGTATGAGATGAGGATGTGCAGAAGTAGACCATCAGTTGTCGGTATGTCCATTATGAGTTATTTTTTATTCCATTTAGCTTGACAACGACCCCAGAAGTGTTCATGGGACTCATGAACTGGATCTTTTTTCCATACCTCAATTGAATTGTGGTAATCTTCATCAACAAAATCTTGATAAACTCAATTATATAGGAGGAGCATGCTTTTTATCTGCAGATAGTTCTTGACACTCTCTGAGAGCACCCGCATTATGCTAATCTTTATATGGGACAATTCTACATCCAAGATGTTCACTTCTTGGGAAACGTCTTTCTTATGGCTGGAGTTGTTGTGAATCGGGAAAAGATTAGATTTGTGGTTTCTTGGGAAAAACCCCAATGTGTGAATGAATTGTGATGTTTTTTGGGACAGGATGGTTATTGTTGGGGGTTTGTGCCTTACATTTCTTGAGTTGCATAACCCTTATCAGCGTTGACGAATATGGTACAACCACTCATGTGGTTGGAGGGATTCCCTTGTTGTTTCCAAGAGCTGAGGCAGAGGCTGAAGAGTGTTGCCATCTTGAGACTACTAGAGGGGTTGTTAGGTATGTAGTCTAATACGACACATCGGGGATCGAGCATGGTAGTGTCCAGATGTAGGAGTGAGAAGTGATCGTGTATGGTTTTCGACAACTGAGATAGCATGAGTATAACTAAGCAACCAATGATCTAGAGTTGGTAGTAGTGGACTTGGACATGAATATGTAGCGACATTATTTTATGGGGGAACGTTTTTCAGTATTCTCAGATAATAATAATATCAGTTATATCTTATCGTTGAAGGAACTGAACCTTAGATAGTATCATTGGATTGAGTTCCTCAGGGTCTACGACTTTGAGATAGTCATTACTCTTAGAAAGGGGAATGTAGTAGCAGATGCAGTTAGTAAGAGATTTGGTATATAGTATCTGAGAGAGGCGGCAGAGTAGTTAACCACTTTTCAGATATCCTATGTGGATCGAGATAGAGAAGCTTATCATTATCCCCTAATAGTCACTACCCCACTACATCAGTGATTTCAGGAAGCGCAACATAGGGAAAATGATTGTGAGACTCACCATGCTCTGATATCCACTGTACATGCACCTGATAGCTTTTGTAAAGGAGGGATGCACGTCATCTTTTTCAAAGGACATACTATGGTACGAGTGGCTCTTCTGAAGGAAAAATTGAGGGAATTTCATATGCCCCCTCAATTTCTACATTCAGGAGTGGTGAAGATGTACCATGACCTTTGGCATCTGCACTGGTGGTCAAGAATGAAGAAATCAGTGGCATTGTTTGTCTCAAGGTGCCTCACTTGTCAGCAGGTGAAGGCAGAGAATCCTGTTCTAGTAGGCTTATTTCAGCCAGAAAAGGTGCCAAATTGGAAGTGTTATATACTTTCCATGGGATTCATGATAGAACTTACATGCATGTCTATGAGTCATGATTCTATCTGAGTGATCATTGATAGACTCAATATGTTAGCCCACATCCCACCTATCAATGGGAAGTGATCAATAGAGAGCATAGAACTCCTATTCATGCAGGATATTTTACGACATCATGGTGTAACATCTATGATTTTATCTGATTGTGATTAGTGTTACACTTACCATCTATGGAAGGGGTTGCAGGAGTCATTCGTGACACATTATAGGTTGAGAACAGCCTTCTATCCTCTGATGGATGACTAGATAGAGTAGACCATTCAGACCCTTGGGGACATGATACATGCTAGAATCCTAGATTTCAGATGCACCTGGGAGGATCACATGCATTTGGTGGAGTTTCTGTACAACAACAGATATCATTCCACTATCATAATGAAACCATTCTAGGCATTGTACGGTCGACCATGATGATCACCTATGTTCTGGACAGACCTAGGGGAGTCATCACTCGTGGGACCAGAAAGGGTACGAGTTACCACATAGAAGGAGTAGGTCATCTAGGAGATGATGAAGGCTGCATAGAGTAGGCAAAATTTCTATGCTGACAATAGATGAAGACCTATGGAGTTCAACGATGGTGATCATGGCTTTCATCAAATCTCAATTCGACGAGGTTTTCTAAGATTTGGATGGGGAAGCATGATATCTTTGATATTCGTTGGACCCTTTCAAGTCCTTAGCATTTTTGGAGTGTTGTCTTACTTCATAGCTCTTCCACATCAGTTTCAACAGTTGCATGATGTTTTCCATTGTATCCTAGCTGAGGAGATACATACATGATCTTTCGAACTTCATTGAATTGAGAGAGTTGCACATTGACGATGAGGAATCATTTTGAGAGGTTTTTGTAGAGATAAAGGATCGACAATAGAGAATCGTTCTTGTGAAGTCGATACCTCTAGGTTGAATATACTGGTAGAATGTAAACAACCAAGAGAGGACATTGGAGCGGGAGGCTCATATTCATGCTCTGTACCCCCACTAATTCTCTTCATTCGTGTTTTGGCATTCGGGGATGGAAATCCCAAAAATGTGCAGAATATAATGAACCAGATTTTTCCTTGTAATTTTTTTTAATTATATAAAAATTTTACATGCTCAAAAAATTTGACAGTGTGTCATTTCGAGGCCAGTGTGATAGGAATTAATTTATAAAATTTTTTCGAGTACATTCAGTGATGCCTGTTTAGTGTTTTGTATCTTTGGAACATGTGCTCAGAATTGAAATCTGAGTACACCATTGAACTCGCAGTGCCGATATTCATTTAAGGAAACCGTCACCTGACTCACACAAGGTCGAGGGTGGAAATTAGTTTTCGGAAATTTCATGGATGAAAATAAAATAAACCTTCATTATTTTGTTTTGGAAATTGAAACCTTCCATTTTGAATCTGGTGGTAGGGACAACCCAAACCATTCTTTATTGAGAGGAAACCCTTGGAATCTTCACAACATAATGTTCCAACTTAATTTAATTAATGGTCCAGTATTAATTAAATTAATAAACTTGATTTATTATGTTGGATCACCACCTTTATTGAGTTTGGAAAATCTATTGCAAAAAATAGGAGAGATTGCAGATGAAATTTTGGAGGATCATCTTCCATCAATGAAACACCCCCAACGAAGAACGAGGATGACACATGAGCCCAGATCAGAGATGTGTTGTGGGAGAAACAAACACTAGTGTCTGCTTCACTAACATCAACTCCTTTTTCATGAAGTCTCCAATGAACATCAATTTTGGTGATTTAATATGAAATATGATTGAATTTATTTTTAGTTTATTCATATTAATTATTCAAAATGATGATGGAAAATCTAGTATTGTGATTGCACCGTTCGTATAGTGTTCCCCTTTATATTGGTTCTCCAGTCATTTATCGTGCATTCATCAATGCCAAATTTTTAACAATGCTAAAAACATAATGTTTTATGGAGAGTGACATATGGACATGGAGCCCTTGACCCGGGGATCCTGAATATGCGGTCATTATATTTTTCATGAATAGAATGTAGATGTGGTTAACCCTAAAAGAGAATGGCATCTGGCACACTGGATGGCCACGTGGATGTAAGGTGGCGCGCGTCCGCACTGCCAGATGAGCCGGTGGTCATGGCTCGTCAGCCGTGGCGGAGTAGGTTCACAGCTGGCACGCCTGTCGGCCACGAGGTGGAGCACCAGTGTGCATCCGCACCTTATTTTGAGTAGGGGGCCATATCCTCTATATCAGGGTGGAGGCCGAAGGGTGGCCGAAAACAGGATGACTATAGAGGACAGTGGATTTGCTGCCCCCTTAGGTGGAGAAGGACCTGCTGGTGAGCTGGCCAGTTGTGGTGCACCGAGGAGGACATGCTCAGGTGGGTCCCGATTCCAAAAACCGAATGGCCCATTTGTCTATTTGGGTGACCTGGGAGGTGCCGCCCTCAAGGGCTTCAGTTTGAGTGGACCCCGCCATGGCGTTCCACCCGGCCAGCGAGCCGGGCCTACCAAGGCTCGGGCCAACCAGGCCCTCCATGGCCCATCAGTATCCAGTATTACTTTTCTTCCTTAATATGTGAAACGAAAATACATTTGATGATCCATCTACGGAAACATAATTCATGGATAGAGATGGTCCTTTTAGCATACTCAACGTGAGATTTGGATATTGTTGGAGTAAGCCTAAGCTGGATCATACCTGAATCCAACCGGAACAGAAACACTAATAACGTACAGACAGAGCGTCTGTTTGACACATCGTTTGTCACATTGGGTTCCTTTTCATGTACGAGACCATTGGGATACTTTTTTATGGAAATTATTACCAGTTAAAAAATGAATGATTTCTTGTGGAGAGCTTCTCCCAGAATCATGTGCTCTATGAGAAGGTATCAAGTGGCTGACAGTGAGGCAGACGATGGAGAAACTTCATACGGAGGTTAGTGCTGAGTGATCCTGTGTGGGTGAGCAACGATCATGAGTGGGTCAGATCCAATGTGGGTTAGTTCTCAATGATCTTGTGTAGGTCCACACATATAGATCATGTGTGTGTCTGATCCTATGTGGGTTAACGCTAATCGATTCTATGTGGGTTAGTGCATACTGATCTTGTGTGTTTTAGATCCTGTGTTGGTCATTGGGGGGTTAGTACCTATCGATCATATGCCAGTTATACTCCATATAATCATTAGTAGTACCTCTTGATAGAATAAGATGATCTAGCTTCACGAATGGTCATCTGTACGTCTAAACATCACTAATACATTGTATGATCTGAGTCTGTTACCTCTGTGGTGTTACCTGTGTGGTTCTATTACCATTGTAGTGTAACTTTTTTGGTACTTATACCTTCATGATGTTATATGTGTGGTACTTCTACCATCGTGGTGTTACCTTTGGGGTATTCTTCCCTCCTGTGTGTGATTGGTATACTTGATATATTAGGTTTATATATAGGAATATACCTAAGTAGAGTTGATGTATAAAACTTCTTGCTTTGTGAATTTTCATTTGTGGAACACAAGGAAACCTACTAGGCTCTCGCGGTCCCTACAAAGTATTGTTATACTCAAACCTACATGGGCTATTCCTACACAATGTTGTGTCTGGTGCAGACAATGGAAAACACTAACTGGGGATGAGGGTACCGGGAATGGAGGCTTATTGGAGGTGGTCATTATATGATACGATCCGCCGAAACGACCGTACAAGAGTAGTACCTACCCTTCAGGTAGGATCCTTAATGGGTGTTCACAGATGTTGTTCTTCAATTTTACATGTACATTATAATTTTCCTTATCCATTTGAGTTGCTCTTGTATTCATGCCACTTTATATAAGGTACTCGCTCTCTTTAAAATATAGTTTACTTTGTGCATTTATCTTTGTGTGTCTTTGGTTGAGTGTGTTTATAATTTATAAATGAATTTTTTTTTTGGTTTTAGGGATATTACTTTCTGGTACTCGTCTCCAACCACTATCTTATGGAATGCCTGATTGGGGTAGTCACGGCATAGGCCCCAGTGTATGGGTTGTGACTTGTGACAATCATGATGTTTCGAATGAACTTCATGAGTCATGGTGTATATAAAAATTTTATCAACATAAATAACCTCAAAGAAATCCACATATGGATGAGTTATTCATTTTCATCTTGTCCATTAACTCTATAGGTGAATTATTCAACCAAACAACAATACAATTAACTCAAATAGGAAATATATTATTCTTAATGTAGTCCTATATATATTATAGGGATGTAATGTCAACGTAGGATACAACTATCTCAGGTATAACGTGGATAAAACACATGATCCACTCAACTAGTGGAAAACAACATAGATAAATGAAAAATGTTACTTTTTCATTACATTCATCAGGTTCGTCATCTTGTAATTAACACATAAAAACAAACACCCATTATTATTCATGGAAAAACGTTCATGTGAAACCCCAAGGATACATAATGGTTGGATAAATTCATTATCATCCAACACCTCTAGATGTTTTATGAAATTTAAGGGTTCCATTTTTACTTGTTTATTGGAAAGATAACACTATCCCTTAAGTGTCTCTTCAACTGAATATACAAAAATGAACAGTAAAACTATATTTTTTTAATGTTAAAAAATATTACCTCACATCATCGTGGTTTTATTTATCACCTATATAACAACCCGTATGTCATGGGTTACTCAAGAACCTCTTTATATGTCCCATCTTCCCCATAGAAACACCAATTTTACTACCTAGGTTAATAAAGTCTTACGGACATTTCGTACTATTGGAATTTATTCCTCCTAACTATGTGGAAGAATCCATCTTTTATACACATGAATCATATCTCAAGTTCTTGTTTGATTACGAAGAGTAATCTAATGCAGAATAACTCTTATTTGACCAATAATTGTTAAACTGGGATGTAATATCTCATCTATGTTCATCATAGAAACATATTGATATATTTGTCTCATTCCTTTCCAATTTGAGAAAATCACGCTGAATTTTAATAAATTGTTTTGTATATTACATCATGGAATTAGTCCCTTGAGTTAGCATCATGAACATAAATTCTCTATCCTTCCCCAAAATATTTTTACTATTTTTCTCCATGAACAACTGAAAGAATTCTATTCATAAAATTCCATCATCTAATTCATTACAGGCTTATATATCCCACAGGAACTTCTCTAATGAACATATAATATAAAAACCAATATTTATTCTCTTATCATTATGTGTCTCTAAATGGTTATGTATCATCAAGATTGTATCAATCGAGAAATCATATTTATCAGGTCCGCATTCTCTAGTAAATGAATGTGGGTGTTGTAAGTGGAACTCAAATGTTATGTTATATATTGTCAACACAAATGGATATTGTTCTCTTTCCATAAATCTATATGAAGTGGGTAATGTTATAATGGAATTTATCTCAAACATCCTCATTTGGAACATTCAGTGCCATAAGTCCCACTGCTGTGATTATTTCAAGTCATATCCTCATATCATCCTCTCAACAAGTATCACCATAAATGAATATATCTACATTTCAAATCATGAACCATAAGAGAAATTTCACAAAATTAACACATTTAAATGAATCAATAAAATTTAATTTTCTTAATACAGACCACATGTTCAAAACAATTGAGCTACCACTACCCCTACCCCCTTACACCTACTTATGTGTTAACAATGGTAAACTAATTTTCATATTCTCATTTATCATTATAAGTCCATATATTATAATTTTCATCCTTTTATATTAATTATTAGTTTTATTTGAGGAACCACTTTAAATTAAATTTCATAAAAAATTAAAAAAAGTATATGTTCTACAATATACCCATAACTAATATTCATATTCATAACAAATATGATGTGTGTCACTAAAATAGTCATAAGTTCATAGAATAATGTATATTGACACTCTTATTATAAATTATTCGTCCATGATTCCATTCTCATTATGTATCAGAATTAACAATCAAATCACAAAACCAGTAGTCAACAAAAGGTGAAATAATATTGAACTGTAATTTAAAACATAAATAACAACAACCCCACCACATGAACGTGGGTACTCCATTATACATGGGTTTTCTACTCCCATGTAAAATCTCATAAAAATCACCAGATTCTTATTTATAACCAATCCTCAATTCTAAGATAGTAATAAAAATAACATAAAATGAAAAATTTATCTAATACTAAATTGTAATGTCCCGAACTATGTGACACTAAACGGTGTCCCGATCTAGTAGGTCGCATCACCTTAAGAACACCTCTCCCATGAAATAGGATTCTAACCCACTGTTAGGGTCTAATATCATCCATGGTTAGACAATACCATCTACATTAGAGTAACACACTAGAAAAAATAAATAAAAAATAATTTAATATATAATAATAACTAGAAGGTTATATGTACCATAGAATGACAAAAAATGGGAAATTAGTTTCTAAACTAAATAGTTGACATACCATGTTACGTAGGTTCCATGTCTAAAAATGAAAATCAAATATAAATACAATGAAAAATCTTATGAAATTCATGAACAATGACTAGTTCAATCATCTACGCTCCATCCCAACTAACCCATTCAATATACATCATTTTCCCTAATCATATCTTATAACCATATAAATTATCGAGGTACTGATCTGTGTTCTTATATAGGGTGTGAGTAAAATATAGCATGGCACCATAAATATTTTCAAACACATTATTCAATCTATAATATCATATGTATTTATAAAAATAAGTAATAACAATGAACAAATAATAGTTTTCACATTATCAATTATTCATTACTTAACCACAAAAATCAACGGGTACTAGATTAGTCCTGAACCTCTATACATACCTTGTTCCATACAGTTATGTGATCCATATCTGACATTAAATAAAAATGACATTTAAAAATAATCTCATCAATTATTCATATCACATCATTTCATTACCATGGGAATTTAAATCAATGTCTAATTCCAACTCATGTTAGAAAATCATCTTGTCTAATACACCATGGGTATTTAGAGTCTTAGTCCATACCCAGACCTCTATGTTACATGGTTATTTGGAGAATCATTACCAGTTAGACAAAAATTTAACACATATGGGAATTTGGAGTCTCATTCCCTATCCCAAACACAATAAACACATATTAGTGTTTGGGGCATCCTTACTTGTACCACACACAATTAACACATAAGGATATTTTAATCTTCAATCCCAGTCCCTTAAACAGTAAAAAAACATTTCATAGTTTCACAGTATCACATACTTATATATGTAAAATGTATCAAAACAATCCATTACATAATTCGCAAATTTACTAACCAAAGGTATCAATTTCAAATTCACATCATTCCATTAATTAACTAAAAAATTAATTAATCCTGTTAAACAATTTAAATAAATACATAAATAATTAATTAATTAATCCTATATGTTATTTTAATAAATTTAATAATGAAATCTATTTCATTACTAATTAATAAAATAGTTATCAAATAAATTCCATTAATTATTATTACTATTAAATATGAAATTAAATCCCATTAATTATTTCATCAATTAATTTATCAATATTCACAACTAAAAATACCATAATTAATTTAAAAATAAATTATTCAATTAACAATTAAATATGCAGATAAATGACTCTGTACTTAATTATCTCCAAATAAATAATATAAATAGGTCATAATTCATTTATAAATTAGTTATCTAAAAAAATTATTCCCATAATCCACAATTAATTATTGCCATAAAATAATTTATTTTATAAATATATTCATTTTAAACATCTAATATAAATTCTACAATTACATGAAATTAATTTAAATAAAGACATTTGTATTTGAAATAGATATGACCCACCTAAATTTATTTACAGAAATTCAACCAATGGAAATGACCAACCTGAACAAAGTAATGATGTAGAATGTTATCCCTATAATAATCCCTAAATCATGATCCATCAAACTGGGATTATATAAATATATATCTATATAAACTATACTAGATCTTATCCAACAAAAAGGGATGATCCACCATTATTTTGATTGTATATGTACATGAAAGTTAAATGAAACAACACTAGATATAATTTGCATACCAAGAAGGGTGAAGAACATTATTCTATGCTTAAAATCAACATTAAATGAGTTCATAATTGATTATAATTAATCTAAGAGGCTCTGTAATTTTGTTAAATCGATTATGGGTGCAGTTAAGGAGCACAAAGGTATAATATAGGGGTTTATGAATTTTATTAATAAATTTAATGGGATTGAAATCCAGTAAGTATATTTTAAAGCTCGATGGGGCATGGTTTTCTGTAATTATGAGCCTAAACCATGATCAATTTATAAGGGGTATATAATTTTGTATTTTTGAATTCCCTATTTCGAAAATTATGCTCTAGATGTTAAAAAAAATTTCTATAGGGTCACATGATTTTTAGGGACAATTCACATCGTTGTAGAAAACCTTGTGCTGACAATTTATTTCCCATTATATTCTATTTTTTTCAAAATTTCCTCTCAAAACACAACAATTAAAAAAATTACCTTTTTCTAGAAAAAAGACTACAAAAAAATTATCTAGATAAACCTCTATAAATGAAAAGGTTCTTGTAAAATGACACTACTACTAATTCTATCCAATAAAAAAAATGTTTGTAGTACAATATTTATCATTTAAAATAATTCCTTATTTATATTGTAAAAGTTGGATACTAAGAAATAATATCAGTTTAACCTTTAAAATCCTAACAAATTAACTTTTTATTATTTTTAATTAATATTTTAATAAATATAATTTATAGGATCCAAAAATAATATAATATAAAAATGTTGATGAACAAAAACATGTTGGTAAATTCTATTTATAAATAGGTTATGGTTAGTTATTCCTTGTGATAATAATATTTAAAAATAAAAATATGTAATCTTATCCAACCATGATATAAGTTCTTATATAAAAAAATATAAATTATTTTTAATTTGAAAGAAAATTTTGGAAAATGGGTATTTTTTAATATATGAGGTTATTTAATGAATACATATTGAATATATACTTATATATGAATTCAATTTTTACATACATGTGATAAAATTTTAAATATATATATTTAGAAAAGGAAATCAATAATTATATGGGATAAATATAGCTGAAATGGATTATTCATAGTCTATATAGTTTTATTATCATTACCCTTTAGAAACAATTGTATTTTAATTATATACTTTTTTGCCTAATTCTTCATCATTGTATTTCTAAAAAACTCATTATTTTATGATAGTAATTTTTTGGGTATATCAACATGTTCCCAAAAATTATTTATTTGAATATTTATTATATTCATCACGATATTATATAATGATGAATTGATAAGTAGTTTTGTCATTTGTTATGTTTTTGTTGTGAAAAGAAACCATGATGTTCTGATCGTTTTCATATAGAAGATCTTGTATGTATTCTTATATCTATGAATAAGACAAGAAAATCTAAAATTTTTAATTATAGATTCCAAATATATCTATAAAATATGTTATAGCCTCATCCCAGTCATATATTGAATATGGTTCAAGAATTTCAAAATAAATAACTTATTTTTTACATATCTTATTGCTAAAACACAAGGATTTGAATTTAATTTGAATGTTGATAAATTAGACTGAAGGATAAATAAATGATTTTTAGGTATTTGTGGATATATCTCATTATAGATGTCAATTAAATACTCTTATAAGGTGTTTGTTATATTTCTAAAAACTATAATTTATTTCTATGAAATATTATAACCAATGTACGTTCCTTTATCACTTTTAGAAGAATAAAATTTATGATTATATTTAGTGTTAATAATAAAATACTTTTCAACCAAATAATATTATTAATTTAAATACAAGATTGAAATTACTAAAATGTTCATAATGTTTTTTCATCATGATATTTCTTATTAAGAATATATTAATTACATACATGGTTGTATTCAAATAATTACCCATAAATTGGAAACATAAGTCATATTCATTATAAGTTATATGGGATAAACCTTGAAAATTTATATTTCTTATATATACAACAGCATTATGCTGAGGGGTCTATGTAGTTGATAAGATATTTTTATATCCATTTTATGGGAAAATGGATTCCAATTCATGATTTTAAAACTCACATCTATGGTCACATCATATTCTCTTAATTCTATGTCCAATTATGGTTTCTATAAATTTTGAATAATTGGTAGGATTTATAAGGATTATATTTTTTGAAAAAAAAAATATAATAGATTTATACAATGAAAAGTATTTTTTAATTTAATATATAACTTTTATGAAATAAAATAGAACAATTGATGGTCAAAAAAAGTACCTGAGAACAAACACAGGAGGTTAAGAAAATAATACTTCTTTCATTAATTTAACAAGTATTTTGTGTTGTTTCTCTTATTGACATGGGTTACTAAAATTTTCATTTGGGATTTAAATATTAGATAGATCCAAGACCATATTTTTCATAGTATTATTTCTATGAAAGTGAATGTTATTGTCTCCAAGTCACCTATGGAATATCTAGGATTCATTATTAAATACAATAAAATGAAAAACCTTTTGTTATTTTAATGAATCAATGTTCTTATCATACACATTATCCATTATCAATGTCATAAATACTAAATAATGATTACACTTATAAAAATTACAATAATTTTTTTAACATTAATCATGAATATTTTTATCACGTAGTTCTGAGATTAATTTTTATTTCCTTTTATACCATGAGAAAAATTTTATTTAGAAATTAAATCCCAATTAGTGTTACCAGATTTTAGAAGGCCATTTATCATTCCATTAACATTATCACAAAAGATGAATTAACCAACCTCAAACCATTATCAGGCCAGTGACCCTTGAATATCATTTCACGCACTTGGATAATCATTTATCAATGTACCAATGATTTATATATGATCGTCAAAATCTAGTTTCCTATAAAAATTCTTCATCAGTGGAAATGATTTTCCTACCCCTATTTTCATGGTTACATATATATTAGTAATAATGTATTTAAGAAGCCATATTTTCATGATAGGTGTTTGAAAAGTTGATCGTATGATATATTATATAAATAAATTATTAGGCCCACTTGAATAAAAACATTTCTTTGAATTTAAAGAAGTAAATCTAGAAAAAAAAAGTTAACATAAACATTAAACTAGGTCGATGTTAGTAAACTCAGCCAATAAATTATTTTGGAAAGATTTGTTTTCATATTATTTTACTGTGGGTTTCTCTTACATTTTTTAATTTATCTATGTCTATATTTTTTTCTCATTGGAAACATTAGTTCCATATATTATTTTAATAAATGATTATTTTTCTATTCCTAAATTTGTAAACAATTTTTACTTGTATTTGATAATACACTCTATTTTATGAATTTTAAATTATTATTTCAATTATGAAAAACTATCTTAATGAACATTTTAATTTTAATAAAATTACTCTTGTAAGATATCATCTGCACTTTTAACTCTGAAATGAATATTATTAATTATAGGAGATAATGTTTGTACATCAGATATATTTTTAATAAAGAAAATATACTCTCAATTATGATTTTCTTCATAACTTGAATCTTTTTATATAAAACTATGATTATAGTAACTATAAATTAATTTTATGGGCTTATTATAAATAATATTATTTTTCACATACATAATTTAAATTATAATAAAATAAATATTCTTAAAATGTATTTTTCTATTACACTAATAATTAGTATAATAATTTATAATTTCATCTCTTATACATTCATTTATTCAAATATCTATATTTTAATACTTTCTAATAAAACACAATATCCTAAAAATATTCTTCGTCGTCATGAATTTTTTTAACCCATTTAAAAGATAGGCCATTTCACCAACACAAATGGAAAATTATTTTTTATTTTGGTATCATTCAGCTTGAACATTTTAATTATAATTATATCTATATACAATATTCATGTTTGTAATAGATTTACGCATATATTGATAATCCTCTTCTTAATTAACATGATTATCTACCTCATACATCACCAATACCCAATCAAATTACATAAAATGTGTCTTTTTTATGTTACTTAATTATATTATTGAAACTAATTTCCCCCTCAATCATTATGGAAAACAACATATAAAAATCCTAATTTATCCTATCACTAATAATACATTCCCTATGGATCTCATTAGGATCCTATCTAATAAATAGTTATACACATATCAAAAATAATATCATCAGGATTTTATCATAAATATTTCATATTTAATAGCTTATGGTTTGAATCTATTTTCACTCATGATAGTAAATCATTTCAGAAATAGGAAATGTATCCCAAATATCAAATGTAATTTTACAATAATATATATTATTAAATTTATTATCTAGAAAATAATAGCAATGTGAATTCAAATATTTTGAATTATTTTTGTAACAATGATTAGTATCATCATCTGATGTAATAATATAAGACATATGTAACAAATATTTATCCTTCATTGTAGAACATATTTTAATACCAATGTTTTCCATAATAAATTTCACATTTCCTCATTGAGAGTTAGTATTTACATTATTTAGAGGAAGCCCTTTTCTATTAAAACCTTATTTTCTATTATATAATTAAATAACATCACTTTATACATTACAAAAATAATTGTTCATTTAAAATACAAATAAAAATCACAATATAAAATATTTCTAACAAAATATGATAACAAATTTTGGGCTGAGTGAGTATATCAATAGGTTATTGAATCTAGTAGCCATTAAATATTTTGATTCAAATAATGTGAATTTAAAATCCTCTTAATAATTAACATATCATATATAATCATAATAGAATATAGATAAAAGATATAATCATTTAAAATTTTCCTAAATGTTTTTTTATGTATCAGTTAAAAAATAGATGAAAATTACATTAACATTCCCTAATTAATTTAATAATTAAATCCTAATATTAACCATTTTGAAGGATAATTATCAATGTATATGATTTTAATAGTTTAAAAATTATAATTTTTAAATCATAGAAATAGAAAAAACATATATTAATAAATACAAGGGTTCAGTATAAGTCTAATACATAATTCTATCCACTTAGAAATCACATACTCCCAAAAATAATTTATCAAAAAATAATGATCTAAAACTATGATCAGGTATAAAATAAAATCATTAAAGTATTACAGAATACACATTGACCACATCCAAAATAACATTCAGAACAAAACCATCACTTTACATAAGGACACCTTATATATAACATATTGGAAACATATGTAAGGGGAGTAAATATTATATTGAGTATGTTCTAGTTTAATCATATGTGGCAATGTTCATGTTTAATATGAATAGTAAATCACATACTAATTAAATATTGATGTAACTGAACAGAAGAAGGTTGTAATGATGTATACTATATTGTTTTTCTCTGTTTTATGTTCTATTTATCAATAGTCTACATATATACAAAATATACAGAATCTTATATTGTGTTTCTAAATAATATAGTATTATATATTTTTCAAATCTCACTTATATATTCTAAAAAAAGAATTAGATTATTTGAAATCTCTATAATTTCAAAGGCAGTTGTATGTATAATAAAACATGTAATATTTCCATCAATATTAACACTATGATTACTCCTTTATTTTGTTAAAAATAATTCACACACTCTAGTGTACATTTATGAACTTCAGTGTATTCTTATTAATATATTGTAAACATACATGAAGAATCATCAATATCATCTTCTACATATACTGATCAACAAGAAAAACATTAACAAAAACATGCAATAATAGACAAATAATAATTAGGATAACATTACTTATTAAAATAGGTAATATAACTATTAGAACAAGTTAATTTCAAATAAAAAGAATTAGTGTATTCGACTCTTTTAAATAGTGAATCAACTCTTGTGTTGACATAGCCTAGTGGCGAGCCATGATAATTGTGACACATCATAGTAGAGACATTAATGAATGGTGAGTGATCTCCTCACAATTTTAAATTTATTGGAGAGAGGTAATTTATGATGTCATTTCATCTTCAATGGTGACATCTCTATGTAGGCCGGTATTTTAGTCACATATCCAAATTTTCAACCTAGAAGTTACACATCGTTGATATTTTGTTTTTTAAATACAGAGGAATGTTTTTTTAAAATAGTGGTTAATGCTTCCTAGTGGGTATTTCCCATAAGTATCCAAAAAAATACATTTTCACAATGATTATATTATAATAATGGGGATTTCCAAAACATTAAGAAAAATATGTTCTAATGTTGAGTAGAGTCTGATTGTTTGTATTTAACATTCATAGACAAAAATATATTCTGATTATGAGTAGATTATAATGGTTGTTGCTTTATATAAATTACCGAAAATCAATTTTTCTAATGAGTAGATATTTATTATAGTTAATTAAAATAGTTAGTGAAAGGGTATCCAATATTATTTATATTATAAATTTTATACCTTAAAGAAAAAAAATTAATTAATAGGGAATATTATTTTTTATCATTAAAATACAATTTCTAAAATACATGATAAATTGTGACAGCATCATGGCAACATAGAAATATAGAGAAAACATAAAATATTAATTCATAAATAATGTCAAGGATACTAACCATGACATCATAAAATAGTGTTCATAGGATATCATAACTCTCATAATATATGGAATTTAATTTGAAGAAAACATGACCATGTGCATTGGAGAGATATATAATTATTTTTGACCGATCAAATTCATATATTTTATTGTCTTTTGTGTACCCCATATAAGATAAAATATAAAGATAAATCACATCAATTTTAATCTCATGTTTAATGTGTGTGGATTAAAAAAATGTAATTGCACATAAAATTAAATATATATATATATTGATGAATACCCTATAGTGGAATTAAGGATGGGTAACCACAACAAATATGTTTTACATGGAAAATACTATGATGATTTTTAATGAATAACATAAATAAAAATATTCTTTCATTGGTTAAATTATAGTGAATGTGGTAACTAATCTCATTAAAAACTTAAGGAATGTAACAAGGATGTATAAACACATTTCCAAAAAATTTCTATTTGATGAAACATAGAACAATAGAAGGTTCTCATATAAATAAGGGACTGAATGGATCCATTACCATGATTGGTTGCATCCTAATTATTGTTATAATTATAAAAATAGAATGGTTGAATATTTAGAGGTATATAGGAGGGTAATAGTATAGTAACATCATTATCTTATGATTTTGAATAAATATTGATAAATATATGGGTGATTTTTTACAAAAAATAGAGTGTAATAGATATAAATTTCTAAACATTGGTTTTGGAGTCCATGTAATAAATTTAGCAAAAAATGACTATCCATTATTTTGAATAATTATTTCTACCTAATGTGGGAGGATTTAATTATTCAATATGGAAATGAATTAAACACCATTATATCGATTCTTTTCTGATGGAGAAATTAGTCATGTTTATGAATAATTTATTAAAACATATTATATTATAATATAGTGTGTTGGGATTCAATAAGGGTTAGTAAAATTAAAAAAAATTAACATATAGAATTTCATTTTAGAATTATGACAAAATACTAGTCTTGGTGGATCATTATTGTATATATTGTAAAACATTTGGTCTTTATGATAGCGTAATACATACATTATAACTATATAATATTGTATTATCACCCCAAAATTCAATGTTCTTCAATTATTATCATGAAACAAGTTTTTATAATTTAAAAATACTATATAAAAAAATAAATATTAATTTTATCATAATAATTATCAAATTATGTGAATATAAAATATAAAATAATAAATTCAATTTAATTAAAATTTTATCCAAAATCATAGATTTATAACTCTTATAAAATCCTAATTGACATTAAAAATCTATAATTTCATTTGTACTTAATATTTTTTATTGAATTATATTAGTTTACGAATAAATTCCAGATTTTAATAATTCAGTAATTTAGAAAAATATCATCTTCATTGAAACAATATATTTACATGATATGTAATTTATATTTTGTTATTCAAGAATGTAATTTTTTTCAAATTAATTCATCAAAAATTCTAATTTAATATATATATATATATTATTTAAAGTATTAATTATAAACTTATTCATACTTTTTAAGAATATATTAATATCAATTTATTACATGAATGAATTCTCTAATGGTAAGGTGGGAAATTGTGATATTTTATTTGGGTAGATTGGTGGACTTCGATTAAATCATGATCTTGATGAAACTATATTTTTCCATGAAATTGATTTTCTTCTTCATTAGTTATGGAATCTTGACAGGAGATTGGTCAATTAAAAACTCTAGTGAGGTTACCTCCCTCAAAATATCTAATAAATAATATTGATACGGTATGGTCCCTCCGATCAAAAACATCAATCCTTATTTCAAAATAATTTGGATTATATCATAATCCATAAAATGATAATATTATATTCCAAAAATAAAATATCTTAATTATAGGTGGTAATAAATTGTTATGGCCTTTTAAATATGACACACTATATAATAGTACAAAATAAGAAATGTTTTTCATGAGTTTTAAATAGTTTCATTACTAAATAATATATTTATACTTTTAAAAAATTAAATTTCTTTTAAAAAATAAATGAATGTTATAATGATAATAATTTTCACCACCCAACATATTTGATATAATTGGATAACATTCCACAATACCCTATAATTCCCCCACCCCATCTTATGTGCAACTAATTCTCAACAATTGAATACTATTAACCAACATTGAAATTAATAACTTTTATATTATCTATTATATCAACTAATAACATGTATGTAACCATCATCACATTATAAATGTACCCCTCGAAAGGGATATATTATAGAGATAGAGAAACCTAATCATCTATATATATGATAAGTTGTTCCATTGATATCAATAACATAAAAATATAAATCACGGAGAATATTAATAACAAATATAATAAAATAACATGAGTATAGAAACTATTAAATGAAAACATATTAAAAACAAGTGAAAAGTGGCACTCACACAACAAAAAATAACAACATTAATAATGACATCATGATTAATCATTTAATCCTGAATAAATAATACACAAATACCTATATGGAAATGAAAATTGTACATAATATTTCTTGATTAAGGAAAAGATAATTTATCATGGATTGATACTTAAAACCCTCTGGTCTAGCTGATTAACATTTATATATAATAAATTTAACACCTGAAAATATATTCATAAGGAAAATCAAGAATAATTTAATCTCATGATGAATGAAAAATGGTAACATACCCAGAAACATTCACAATCAATGATAAATTAATTTTATGATCAACAGGAACATCATTGACTTTTCAAACAAACCATTGATCTATGAATTTATAAAAATAAAATTATTATTTTATTTTTAATAAAATTATTGATAATATTTATGAAGGATAGATCAATAAATTCTCTATAAAAAAGTATATATCAATGTGAAACATGATGCACAATGCATTTGTATCAAGAACCTCAATTCATTATTTTTTAACAAGTAGATTCACTCAAATCATACATTTGATGAGAGAAATTTCATAATGATAGCTGATTCTATAAATAAATATGGATTCCTATAAAACAATTAATCTGATGTAATGTACAATAATATGTCCTTAATGGATAACTATTACCATTAATTTCCTATGTATATGGGTTTTCTTCATGAAATAACTGACCATGTGCGATCTATGGGTGAATTCTTGTATTCTGGAATAAATTTATATTTTAGACCCATTGTTTCCTAAATTATGGACCCATATTTTTAAGGTACATGATACACAGATTTCAAATAGATTCCACATTTCATTGTATATTGTTCCTTAACCATGATTCTCCCCTTCATCCTCTACCTTTAGTTTTATAGTATCCATGACAGGCTGCAATATTTATGGAATAATATTTTAAACCCATCAGCCATCTGTGATGCTACCAAATAACAATTAAGGATTTTAAGAATCACAAAAACTCATCCTAGACACAAAATTGGACATAAAAAAATTTATAAATATTAAATTATTTTTTAATGTAAATTAAAATATTGATTTAATTACAATCTAATCCTATGAGGATATACCAAATTTGAGAAGCCTACCTAGGAATCCTACATAAAAAACTCAAGTCACTAAGGATAAAAAATATCATCATTATTTCATTACACATACTTGAATCATTAATTCCCACACTATGTCTGAAAAACATACATCATCAACCCACATTGGACTATTATGCTCTAGCCTAAAATCTGCACCATGTGCCCCATGTACAATGAATCAGTATCCGAATTTTAATCCTAATTTATGTTACATAGAAAGGATCAATCTTATACCATTGAACCATATTCACATGAAACAAATCATTAATATAACAATATCTTTATAAGAAATCTACATTGTATGTCAATATTCAAATATGGTTAGGTATTCTGAATGTTCTAATACAACATCTTTCTAATACTTCGTTCTTCCACATATGTTGGTGGCCTAAAGTATGAGATTATATTATGAATATATGGTAATAAATATAAATCTATGAAGGTATTATAAAAAGGAATACATAATACATATTTATTTTTTATGATTTGATTAACCACCACTCAAACTACTTCACTCTTTCATAGTTATCTTATACCTAATTATACCACAACTACTTCATCTCTTCTCTCATTATAATATACCCCATATCAACATGGAATAATTCTAACAACCCATACATTAAATACATTTTCATTTCTTCAAAATTGAATCACACATATTACAACATATACGAAAACCATGAACGAACCGTATAGGTATATTGTCTTTAGAAACCAGGATACATAAACAACTGGTTCATAAATCATCTACACTGTCTCCCATTTATTTTTTAATATATAGAGTCCCTTCTTCACATATCATATTTAATAACCTTCTTCCTGACCTAGGGAAAGAAAACATTCAAAAAGGTGAGATCAAATGCTCAGTAAGGGTACACAAAAGAATTATCAATCACAAGATATTCATAAGAACTTCACATTTTAGAAATCATAACCTGCAAAAGAGATCATAATTTTATAACATGTATAAGGACCCAACCTTAAACATTACTTAATATTGAATTAAATGAATAATTCACATTGGGGATCCTTTCAGGTATAGAGTTTTAGATAATTAGGACATAACTATTACATCTCAAAAGATTACAAAGTTGACACTTCTACTATGATTCCATAAATTTAAAACTCTTTAAAAGAAACACGTCTAGTTCCATGTTTTAGATAGCATGAATTTCCCTTGATCCCATACTTGACCCAATTCCACATTATGTCCTGTGAAAAAAATTTCAAAAAAACATGGGGTGAGCCTAAAAAGCTCAGTAAGGGATACAAAAAGAATGAAAACTGTTAATTTTTAAAAAAACAAGTAAACCATGTATACTTTATCAAAGTAATACCTTCACCTTTATGAAGTAGCAAAAACTCTTCCCTGAATAGAAATAACATTACATACCATTTTGTAACCAAAAGATCACCATAAAACACATATAAAGAACAGACAACATATAAAGGTAACTTTGGACATAAACATACTTATGTGGAATAACCATAAGGTCGACTTCCACACATATCATTTAATGAAATAGCCATTCGGCCAAATTCCATACATACATAATAGAATATCCATAAGGACGACTTACATACCCAATGCATTGGAGGTTATAATGTAACCACCCGTCCTGGTATTCAAGGCGCCACCCGTCATATGGTTTATCACGTAACCACCTGTCAAATTTCCAGGTACCATTATAAAATCATAAGACATAAAACAAATATAATGGAAAGAAAACATTTCCACACTTTGATCACAATATATCACTTAAATATATTGACATAAAAAATCCATTATAAGAACAATTTTCAATACCAAAATAAAAGGAAATAAAAACATGGTAATAATTTTTCATTAAAAAGTAATGGGTTGTAGAAAAAACAGAATCTCAAATAATGGTCACGGTGGTGGAGAAGTCATTGTCGCCGCATACGTACGACAAAAATATTCCCTTTTTTCATTTAGTAAAACAATTTGTATAAAAAGATTCCTTTTGAATAAATGTAAAAGGAAAATGGGTTTATACACCGTATAAAAGAAAGTGGAGTACAAAACATAATATGCCCCAATGAAAGGAGATTGAGACGAAGTCCTTTAAATCGGGTCCGACTTGACTCGATCATTCTTTAACATCCTGAATAATAAAATCAGTTAATTTATAATTTATTAAGAACCTTTTTCAAGTTTATTATTCCTTTTATATCACTTATTACATGGTTATGAACAATATGTAATTATTTATGTTAATAATGGTCGTTTTGTCGATCCTTGGTACTTGAGTCAAAAATAAATTCTTTATAATTAAAAGTTGTTCATGTGGTAAAATATCCATTTTATCAAGAATTATATTCATGATATAGATATTATATACATATCATATATATCCAGTATATACATGAGTTTATAATATTATATAATCATTTAGATGTAAGAAATGAAATGCACCGTTCATGGAGACGGTAAGCCGTACGTACACTTGAATGCTACTTCCATTTCTATTTCATATTTTTATGGAATGGAATCATAATGATATAAAGGTATATTATAATTCCAGTATAATATCATATATAATTCAATTAATTAAATCCTTTATACATCCCACATTTGGCATTAACGAAATCAAATCACTTTTTTGTGGACGGTAGTCTGCACTTCCTTAAATGAAGATATCACATTTAACCATAATGGAAACCATAAAGGTATGCCCAAAATGAAAAATACAGAATCATAAGGAAAACATAAACATATTATATATAATATAAAAATATAGTGTCATCTTAATGGCCACCTTTGAATATGTTAGAATAATGTTGAACAATCATCGTTTTTGGAGGTAGAAATTCGCCATCCACGGAAACAATATGTTCTTTATCCATTAGATGTAGGTGTGTGTAAGTGTAGCTCAAATACTTCTTAAAACAATATCCTAGTATATTGATGATACTGGAGTTTTTACAAAATAAATGAATAAAAAGAGTTTAGGGGGTTGGAGAAGCAAAATAAAACAAAAGGACTCAAGTGAAGACATTACCTTAAAATTGGGTATCTTTCATTGGTTTGAGCTCAAAGGCTTCCTTGGGAAGACTTCTGCCCAAAGTGAGGCTTCAAAGAGTAAGAGACGGATGTGGAGAGTCAAAATGGTCAGGTTTTGGCCGAGCCAAAGGCTTGAGAGGTGTGGGTAAGTAGGTAGAGGTGGGGACATTTTATAAGAGGAGAGGAGGGGCACTCTTGGAATGTAAGGAAATGTTACTTTATTTTATAATGAGTTTCGGATTTTAATGGTCCCACATTAATTTTTTTCAATGATAAGGTGATAAGGGTTCAAAATACACCCATACAATAGGTTTTGGACATGTGTAGGTCTTATATTTTACATTATCATTCCATTTTATTTATATCGTTAAATAATGAGTTAATCGTTGCATCATCATGGTGTCATAAATATTTTAATCTATTTAATGTCTAAAAAATTGAAAAAAAAATAATATGATGTATTAAATATATTTATATTTCCAATGAATATTTATAGTAAAAAATCTTACTTGAAAATCCCCATTTAAAAATTGTTTTAGTGAAACAACTCATGTTTGTGTCATTTTAATTTTAACTTTAAATAAAAAGTTATTCATGTAATTTTCCTACCAATGTGGCTCCATGGGGTCCCCAAGTTGACCCATGTATTTTATTGGTCGTCCATGACACATCCAATAAGGGTAGGACATGTGTCCAGATATTTTCAATTTATTATAATATCATTTTGTTTCATAAAGTACACTAATTACCTCTAATCGCGATAAAAAACATAAAAGTTACTATTCACCAAAAATTTATTTTAATCCCAATGAACCATATTTTACTTCTTAATTAAAACCATGTATGTTGGATTTTTGAAATTCAAAACACAAAGGTGCTAAATTTTCATTTAAACAGAAAATCAGTTTTTATAAGTACAACTTAGTGGTTTCACTATTCATTAAAAAATTTAGTTTTTCAGAAAAATACCAAAAATGCACCCTAAGCTATATTTGATATTCCGAATTCAAAAATGATTTATATATTAAAAAACTAAAAACATATAAGTTGAATTAATAAATTTAATAATTAATTCCCTCTGCCAGAGCAAATAGCGTGTTTTTATAAAACAATAAGTATCAAAAGATTGACACTAGTTTAAGTCCAATTTCAAAGTGAAAATAATTCCAATGACCACTATTGGATTAAATGGTAAAAATATATTATATTTTCACTTTAAAACCACTTCAAAAGATAATCTAATCATATTAAAAAATTAGATTAAAAAGAGTTTTTGAATTAAAATACAACATTTTTCACTCTTTATTAAAAAAATGATCTTTATCAGTAAAATACCATAAAATTTACACAAAGTAAATTTTGATGTCCTGATTCTAAAGACGAGTTTAATTTGGTCCAATATAATGTATAAGAGTGACCAAAACTATATTTAATGAAAGTTCGCCACTAAAATTGGATGAGTGGACCTTTAGTGAAAATTAGAGTATATAGGCCTAAAAATAAATTCTTTTCATATTTTAAGCCTTTATCATTTATTTGATAAGTATAAAAACATTTAACAAACATATATAATAACATTTTAGCTATTTCTATTCATTCCCGCCAATACAATGGCTACGTGTTAACTAACATTTAAAATAATATTATTTTATTACTATTGTACAACGTAAGATTTCAAAGAAACTCTCTATTGCGTATCGGTTACGCTATCGAACATAGCAACCCCATTAAACTAAAATTAATATTTAATTCACAAATATTAATAAATATGAAAATGTATTATTCCTTAATTAACTGGGATGTTACATCCTTCCCCCCATTTGGTAATTGCATCCTCGCAATTTTATTCACATATCATAATAAGTGGGGGTATTTATCCCTCATAGCATTTTCAGATTCCCACGTTGCCTCTTCAACCATATGGTTTTTCCACAAAACCTTTACCTGGTGAATTACCTTATTTCCCAATACTTGCTCTCTTTGTTCAAGAATCCAGACTGGTTGTTCTTCATAAGAGAGATTCTCTTCCAACTGGACTACCTCTGGGCTCAAAACATGAGATGGATCTTGAATATACTTTCTCAACATTGAAACATGAAAAACATTATGTACATGAGATAAACTTGGAGGTAAAGCCACTAAATAAGCAACTAATCCAATTTTCTCTATAATTTCATATGGTCCAATGAACCTTATACTCAGCTTTCCTTTCTTACCAAATCTCATCACACTCTTCTATGGTGAAACTTTGAGAAAAACATGATCACCTACCCCAAAAGATAGATCCTTCCTCTTGTTATCTGAATAACTTTTCTCTCTGCTCTGAGCTATTTTCATGTGTTTCTGAATCAACTAAACATTCTATTCCATCTCTTTTACCAATTCTGGTCCCATCAGCTTCCTTTCACCCACTTCATCCCAAAAAGCTAGAGTTTGACACCGTTTACCATATAATGCTTCAAACGGAGCCATCTGTATACTGGAATGAAAACAGTTATTATATGAAAAACTCAACCAAAGAAATATATTGGTCCCAAATTCCCTGATAATCTATCTAAAAAGCCTGTATCATATCTTTCAAAGTATGAATTGTTCATTCTGACTGGCCTTCTAATTGAGGATGAAAAGCTGTACTAAAATTTAATTTAGTACCCAACGACTTTTGAAGGCCTTTCCAAAATTTAGAAGTAAACCTAGTGTCATGATCAAATTCAATGTACATGAGAACTCCATGCAATCTGACTATCTCTTTAAGATACAAATTATAATGTCGATCTAGAGAGAAAGTATCTCGAATAAGAAGGAAATGAATAGATTTAGACAATAGATAAACTATAACCCAGATTACATTATTATCTCTAGATGTCTTCGGTAATCCAACAACAAAGTCCATGGATATATTTTCCCATTTCCCCTCAGGCACTGGTAAAAGCTGAAACATCCCTTTTGGTAATTGCCACTTTGCTTTAACCTGCTGACAAGTCAAACACTTCACAGTAAAATCAGCAATATCCCTTTTCATTCCATCCCACTAGTAATACTCCCACAGATCTCTGTACATCTTAGTACTACCAGGATGAACTGAAAACGGGGAACTATGAGCCTCACATGACAACTCATTTTTCAACTATGAATCACAAGTCACACATAATCTCTTCCAAAATCTCAAAATGAAATCATTGTCAATGTTGAATTCATGCAGATTACCTTTCTGAACCATCTCTACCTTTTTCTACAACTCACTGTCTTGCTTCTATGCTTGCTTGATTCTGTCTGATAGAGAAGAATTAACTGATACCTAAAACAAAATAGAAGGACATCCTTCACCAACAACTTCTATGCCATATTTCATCAAATCCTTAACCAAAGGATCAAGTTCCAAACACAACATCGTTAATGAAGCATTACTTTTTCGACTTAAAGCATCAGCAACTTTATTTTTTTTTCCCGAATGGTAGTGAATTGTACAATCATAATCCGTGATTAATTCTAGCCATCTCCTCTATCTCATGTTCAATTCTTTCTGAGGGAATATATACTTTAAACTTTTGTGATTAGTATATATTTCACACTTTACTCCATACAAATGATGCCTCCAAATTTTTAGAGAAAAAACAATAGCAGCTAATTCCAAATAATGTGTAGGGTAATTTACCTCACGAGTTTTCAACTGACGTGAAGTATATGCAATTACCTAATCATTCTGCATAAGGACACAGCCATGTCCCTTCAACAAAACATCACAGTATATAACAAACTCACAATTTCTGGATGAATGTTCCAAAACTGTAGAATTCACCAATCTTCTTTTCCACTCCAAAAAACAATCCTCACATTCTTTTGTCTAGAAAAACTTAACACCCTTCCGAGTTAGCTTAGTCATTGGACTAGATAACCGTGAAAAATTTTCAACAAACCTTCGGTAGTAACCTGCCAAACCGAGGAAACTACAGATCTAGGTTACATTTGTGGGTCTCAGTCATTCTTCAACAACTTTTGTTTTAGCATGATCAACAGTTATGCCATTTTGTGAAACAATATGACCAAGGTAAGTAATTTTTTGTAACCAAAACTCACACTTTCTGAATTTTCCATATAGTTTTTTTCTTTTAAGGTTTGAAATATAACCCTTAAATTACTTTCATGCTCCTCATTACTTTTAGAAAACACCAAAATATCATCAATGAAAAAAACCACAAACTTATCCAAGAACTCAAGGAAAATTCTATTCATAAGGTCTATTAATACAGAAGGTGCATTGGTTAACTCAAAAGGCATAACTACAAATTCATAATGGCCATATGTAGTACAGAATGCAGTCTTCCGAACAACTACTTCTTTCACTTTCAACTATTGGTACCCCGACCTCAAGTCAATCTACGAAAAATACTGAGCTCCCTGGAGCTGATCAAAAAAATCATCGATATGAGGAAAAGGATACATGTTCTTAATAGTTATATTATTCAAGGCTCTATAATAAAAAAATTGTCTCATTGAACCATCTTTATTTTTAACAAACAAGATAGGATCACCCCATGGTGATGTTCTAGGTCGAATGAAAACTTTATCTAATAACTCTTGCAATTGTTTCCTTAACTCTAAAAGTTTAACTTGAGCCATTCAATAAGGTTGTTTTGAAATTGGCTTAGAATCAGAAACTAATTCAACACTAAATTCAACTTCCCAGTCATGAATAATACCAGGAAACTCATCAGGAAAAACAGCAAGATACTAATTTACCACTGGCATATCATTAATCTGAACAATTACCTGGTTTTCAACGATATGTTCAAGATAACATTCATTTCCATCTATTATGGGTTTCCCAACTTCCTGACATATTATCAAAATCAAGGGTTCATTCTTGTACACAAACTGAAAATCTTTCTGAAAAGAAACCATTTTAGCTCTACAGTCATTCTTAGTATGATAAACGGAAAGCCAATCCATTCCCAAAATAACTTCAAACTCTACTAGGGGAAAAACAATAAGGATTGCAGGTAGATTCTTTCTGCACACAAAGATATGAAGGTTCTTATAATTTCTTTTCGTCTCAATGTTTCCTCCGGGTGTTTTTACCATAAGTTTAGGATTCATATATTGAGATGGAATTTCAAATTTACTAAAAAACTTTTCAGAAATGTAGAATGTGTAGAACCTGAATCAAACAACACATTGGCATAATCTGAACAAAAAAATAGTGTACCTGATAATACTTCATTCGATGGCCCACCATCTGCTGAAGTAGTTGCAAAGGATCTCACCACCCCTTTCTGCTAGTAGTCTGGCTGATTTCCCCCAGTTGAGTTCTTCATTAGACCCTCATTTGAATAATGACCCATTTAATTACACTTAAAACATCTTATCGATGGATTTTCATTGCCTCCCTGATCATCTTTTTTACAGTTACGAGCAATATGACCAGACTTGCCACACCGAAATCACTTAACAGACATGGATAAACATTCTCCAGGAATCATTTTACCACACTTCTCACAGGATGGATATTTGGTTTTCTTACCTCATTCTTCTTTGATGAATTCTTCCCCTTTGCCTGCCAACTGGATCTCTTATTATGTTATTTGTCAAAGAACACCTAATCATCAGAAAACTCTATTTCCACCTTTTCCGCACATCATAAATGTTTTTCATAACTTTTGAACTCATGAGAAGCTAAAGGCCTTCGATACTTCAGCTTTAATCCTAAGTAAAAAAGGTTGATTTTAATATCAAGATCTCGTATGAAGTTTGGGGCATACCTTTCCTGTCGAGTGAACTTTGCTTCATAAGCAGCCACTGAGTCATCCTCCTTCCTCAATTCTAGTAATTCTTTTTCCATCCTAAGACGAAGCACCTTAGGAAAATATTTCTCAAGAAACATACCTCTGAATTCGTCCCAGTGAAGATCATCAATCTCATCACTATCCCTGATATTTTTCACCATCGACCACCATTGATCAGCTTCTCCTTCAAAACGATATACATAAAGACTAACCTTCTGATGTTCTGAACACCCCATGAAATCAAAAAACATTTCCAGTTCTTTAATCCACCTTTCATCTAGCACACGGTCAGATGATCCTTTGAATGATGGGGGATGTTGCCTCATGAAATGTTCCACCACTGACATGTTCTTCTGCTGTTCATCTGGCTGATCTCGTGCGTGGATACCACCACCATTTATAGCCTGAGTCAACTGTGCAATCACTGCAACAAACTGTTCAGTTCCAATTCCGACCATCTCATGTTGCTGATTTGGAAGGTTGTCTTCCTCCTGATGTCGTCCCAACAAGGCTTCTTTGTTTCCACTACAGAAAACCATTCTGAACACAGAAATATCAAAGGCGAAGAAACATGGTAATCCATAAATGCTATATCATTTCAATCATATCATAAATAAATTTATAATTTAACACTTTTCTAACTCCTAAAGTTATCTAAACCGACCTTTGATACCAACTATAAGGCCCCGACCTTAAACCTTACTTAATATTGAATTAAATGAATAATTCACATTGAGGATCATTTCAAGTTTAGAGTTTTAGAGAATTAGGACATAACTATTAAGTCACAAAAGAATACAAAGTAGACATTTCTATAATGTTTCCATAAAATAAAAATTCTTAAAAAGAAATATTTTTAGTTCCATGTTTTAGATAGCATGACATTCCCTTGATCCCATCCTTAACCCAATTCCACATTACGTCCTGTGAAAAACATTTCAAAAAAACATGGGGTGAGCATAAAAAGCTCAGTAAGGGATACACAAAGAATGAAAACTATTATTTTTTCAAACAAAAAGTAAACCATGTATAATTTATCAATGTAATACCTTCACCTTTATGAAGTAGCAAAAACTCTTCACTGAATAGAAATATTATTACATACCATTTTCTAACCGAAATATTACCATAAAACCCATATAAAGAACACATAACATATAAAGGTAACTTGGGACATAAACATACTTAATTGGAATAACCATATGGTGGAATTCTACACATATCACTTAATGGAATAGCCATTCGGACAACTTCCATACATACTTAATGGAATAGCCATACGGCCGACTTCCATACCCAATGCACTAGAGGTTAAAATGTAACCACCCATCCTGGTATTCACGGCACCACCCATCATATTTTTTATCATGTTACTACCCGTCAAATGTCCATGTACCATTATAAAATCATAAGACATAAAAAAAATATAACGGAATGAAACCATTTCCACACTTTAACCAGAATATATCACTTAAATATATTGACATAAAATTAAATTATAAAAACCATTTTCAATACCAAAATAAATGAAAATAAAATCATGGTATTAATTTTTCATTAAAAAGTAATGTCTTGTATAGGAAGCCGAATCTCAAATAATGGTCATGGTGGCGGAGAAGTTGTTGTCACCGTATACGTACAAAAAAAACATTCCCATTTTTTGTTTAGTAAAATGATTCGTATAAAAATATTCCTTTTGAATAAACGTAAAATTCAAAGGGATTTATACACCACATAAAAGAAAGTGGTGTACAAAAAAAAATATGCCTCAATGAATGGAGATTGAGACGAAGTCCCTTACCTCGGGTCTGACTTGACTCGATCGTTCTTTAACGTCCTGAATAATAAACATGAGTTAATTTCTACTTTCTTAAAAACATTTTTCAAGTTAATTATTCCTTTTTTATAATTTATTACTAGGTTATGAACAATATGTAATTATTTATGTTAATAAAGGTCATTTTTTCGATCCTTGGTACTTGAGTCAAAAATAAACTCTTTATAATTACAAGTTGTTCATGTGGTAAAATATCCATTATATCAAGAATTATATTCATGATGTTGATATCATATATATATCATATATATCCTGTATATACATGAATTTATAATATTACATAATCATTTAGATGTATGAAATGAAAGGCACCGTTCATGGAGACGGTAAGCCGTACGTACACATGAACGCTACATTCATTTCAATTTCATATTTTTATGGAATGGAATCATAATGATATAAAGGTATATTATAATTCTAGTATAATATCATATATAATACCACTAATTAAATCCTTTATACATCCCACATAAGGCATTAACGAAATCAAATCACTTTGATGGGGCAGTAGTCCGCACTTCCTTAAATGAAGATATCGCGTTTACCCATAATAGAACCCATAAAGGTAATCCCAAAATGACAAATACATAAGCTTGAGGAAAACATAACCATATTATATATCATATATAAATATAGTTTCATCTTAATGGCCACCTTTGAATGTGTTAAAAGAATGTTGTACAATCATCGTTTTGGAAGGAAGAAATTTTCCATCCATAGAAACTGTATGTTCTTTAACCATTTGATGTAGGTGTGTGTAATTGTAGCTATAATCCTACTTATAACAACATCCTAGTATATTTAAGATACTGGAGTTTTTACAAAAGAAATGAATAAAAAGATTTTAGGGGTTTTGAGAAGCAAAATAAAACAAAAGGACTCAAGTGAAGACATTACCTTAAAATTGGGTAACTTCCTTTGGTTTGAGCTCAAAGGCTTCCTTGGGAAGACTTCTGCCCAAATTGAGGTTTCAAAGAGTAAGAGAGGTATGTGGAGAGATAAAATGGGTAGAGTTTGGCCGAGCCAAAGGCTTGAGAGGTGTGGGTATGGAGGTAGAGGTGGGGGCCTTTTATAAGAGGAGAGGAGGGGCACTCTTGGAAAGTAAGGAAATGTTACTTTATTTTAGAATGAGTTTCAGATATTAATGGTCCCACATTGATGTGTTTCGAGGATAAAGTGACAAGGGTTCAAAATCCACCCATAAAATAGGTATTGGACATGTGTAGGTCTTAGATTTTACAATATCTCTCAATTTTATTTAAATCGTTAAATAATGAGGTAATCGCTGCATCATCATGGGATAATAAATATTTTAATATATTTAATGTCTAAAAATTATAAAAAAATACAATGAAATAGTAAATCTTTTTATCTTTACAATTAATATTTATAGTCAAAACTATGACTTGTATAACCCCATTTAAAAATTGTTTTAGTAAAACAACTCTTGTTTGTGTCATTTTAATTTTAACTTTAAATAAAAAAGTTATTTATGTCATTTTCCTACCAAAGTGGATCCATGAGGTCCCCAAGTTGACCCATGGATTTTCATGGTCTTCCATGAATCATCCAATAATTATAGGACATGTTTCTAGGTATTTTAAATTTAATATTATATCATTTTTTCCTTAAACTACACTAATTACCTCTAATCGCGATTAAAAACTTAAACGTTATTATTCACCAAAAAAAACTATTTTAATCCCATTGAAACAAATTTTATTTCTTAATGACTACTATGTATGTCGGATTTTTGAAATTCAAAACACAAATGTGGTAAAATTTCATTAAACGGAAAATCGGTTTTTATAAGTACCACGTAGTGGTTTCACTATTCATCAAAAATTGATGTTTTTCAGAAAAATATCAAAAATTCACCCTAAGATATATTTGATATTCAGATTTCAAAAATGATGTCTATTTTAACAAATTCAAAACATATAAGTTGAATAAATTAATTTAATAATTAATTTCCACTGTCAGAGCAAATAACGTGTTTTTGTGAAACAATAAGTATCAAAAGATTGACATTAGTTTAAGTCCAATTTCAAAGTGAAATTAATTCCAACAACCACTATTGGATTAAATGGTAAAAATATATTATAATTTAACTTTAAAACCACATCAAAAGATAATCTAATCATATTAAAAAATTAGATTAAAAAGAGGTTTTGAATTAAAATACAACATTTTTCACTATTCATTATAAATTTATCTTTATCGGAAAATACAAAAAATTTACACAAAGAAAATTTTGATGTCCCAATTCTAAAGATGAGTTTTATTTCGACCAATATAATGTATAAGAGTGAAGAAAAATATATTTAATGAAGGGTTTCCATTAAATGTTGATAAGTGGACCTTTAGTGAAAAAATTAGAGTATATATGCCTAAAATTGAATTCTTTTCGTATTTTAAGCCTTTATCCTTTATTGGATAAGTATAAAAACATTTAAAAACATATATAATAACATTTTAGTTATTTCTATTCATTCCAGCCAATACAACGACTACGTGTTAACTAACATCTAAAATAATATTATTTTATTACTAGTGTGCAACGTATGATTTCAATGAAACTCTCTATTGCGTATCAGGTATGCTATCGGACATAGAAACCCCTTTAATGTAAAACTAATATTTAATTCACAAATAGTAGTAAATATGAAAATGTATTATTCTTTATTTACCTGGGATGTTACAACATGGGATAAATCATAGTAGTGAAAATTAATCCCAATAACATAAGACATGAAACTTTGTGGCATACACACATAATCATAGAGAATCATTTCATATTAGCCAAGACTCATTGACAAGACTATCTTAGTGGACAAAGTCCATTTCTGAACCGAATTCACTCCTCGTTTAAGTCCTATAACACTGAACATGTTTAACATTCCAGTCCAGCTATGTCTTTCTCATGGGATATAAAATATTTACCCAATTCATTGGAGGGATATATACATCCCACCCATATCATAATGATACCATTCTTATGTGTGCCATAGGATCATTAATAATACAACCTAGCATAACCCACGTAATAAAAATTGGATTCTTAAACATCATGCCATCATAACATAAATAATATAAGATAAAAGAATATTATAAAAATAATTCATTCATAACATAATCAAATCAATGTTAAAATATGGATACAAACAGAACCCCATATTATCTTATATGGAAAATAATTTTGATAAAACACTTGAACACCATTCTTGAGGAAAATATCATTTCTACTTCAAAAACAATTTTCTTTCCTAAAATGTCATATAATTTTAAACTAAAGAATGTTTATTTAAAATAAAAATGAAAAATTGTAAATAAATATTCATGGAAATAATGTTATAAAACTCAACTCATGTCGTATAAGTTAAAAAAACATTCTTCTCGTACTTTGGTCGGAAAAGTCAAAAAGTACATTGTACTAAAATAGACAAAATATTCTTTTCATATATTTAAATAAAAACACACCAATGGGTAAAATTTTATTTAATCCATTATAGGTAGATAGAAATATTATTACATATTGAGGAAATATTGATGTTGATGATAAATATTCCCAAGTAAATTCTGATGTATAATCCATTTTGGATAAAAATGAGATTGTGAGATTTTCCCTTACCGTAGGTCTGATTTTCTTCGTAAGTGACCGAACCTCCTGTATAAGGATTTAAATAATGTTATTTATTTATTCTATAATTTTACACATTATTATGATATCATATATGGTCATATTCTTATCTTCATATTAGTAATATTTCATTGATACTTGTTATTTGGGTGTTTATTACATTTTGTTCTTATGCGTGTTTTGTTGAATAAATTATTCTTCTTCTTTTTAGGTTATAGATACCTCATTTCCAGAATGGTATTATTGTAATATATGTCATATTTATTCATTGAATTCATTTATATAAAAAAATTTCAATGAAGATCATGTAGAACGAGTCGCATCACACCGTGGAAACAGTAGGCCGTACGTAGGAACGAGAGATGATATTGTTTCCATGCTTGTGGAATTGTATTAAAGTGTATGTATACTATATCAGAATAAACATACCTTTAAAATAATAATATAGAGTAATTAATTACACCATTAATCCCATCCAAGTAAGGTGTTAGTGTAAAACAGATTACATCACGGCTTGGAGACGGTATTCCGTACATACGCACGCACGGTGATATTGTTTTCCGTAGGATGGATATAAGGTGAATTAGGTTTGTTTCATATTTATAATAAAATATCAGTATATGATTGATACTAATGTTATTACTTCATAATTTAACAACTAAAGAATAAGAAGTTTAAGAAGAAATAAATTGGAAAGGATTGGTAATGGATATTACCTCTTCATTGATGTGCCTCTTCTTAACCTCCTCTTAGGGCACTAGGGTTGGACTTTGAAGAACACCAGGACCTCTAGGTTGTTTTTATGGAAGTGGAGAAGAGTAATTTGTAGGGTTGGGATGATCTTGAAGGCTCTATATTGAGTAAAGAGGAGAGGGAGGAGCTGCCCTTTTATAAGGGAGGAGAGGGGCACCTTTGGAATCCTCAAACATATTAGTTTAACATAAATTCAAACCCCACATCAAAACCTCCAAAAATTACTCAATTCAAAGATTTTATCATATAGGGTTTTATTCACATCAAAAAACCAAATTTAGACATGTTTTGATCTTATTTTAAACCTTATCATTTTTATTTATCCTTATTTAATCTATTTAATTTTATTTGTGGTAATAAAATTATAACGTTTAAATGGATATAAATAATCACTTATATGTTGTTAATTTTCCATAGTTGGATACATCATGAAATTTTATAATATATAAATTTTAATTTATAATATTTTTATTTTATAATTTTTAATCAATTTAATATTATTTTATTTTTATAAGATAATAATAGTGTCAATTTTAACACTATTCATTTATATAAATTTAAATAAAATACTCAAAGAAGATATGTTCAAACTAAAATCATTCATGGATTAAAAAAATTTCATATGTATCAATAAAATTAGTAGATAACATTTAATAGTTCATATAATATATGTTTTAATAATTTTAAGAAATTTTATTTGGTATATACCTTAATAAAATAATTACTATTACATTTTTGTATAATTATTTAATATAATTATTTTTTGCATAAAAATTTAAAATAAAATCCTATGATGAAGATAAATATAATAACTTCCTTAATAATATTCTTACGTGAATTTATCATCATAAAATCAGAACATTTAAATTGTTATATTTATGAAATTATGAAGGTGACATATTTGACTACATTTAAAATAAAATAATATAAATATCATAATCAGTTTTATAAGTCTTATAATTGTCCAATAATCGACCATTGGATTTTTATGGTATATATATACTTGACCAATAATTTTAGGTCGTGTTTCTGGTCCTTTTGATAGGTATTGTTATTTTAATAAAAACTATATTATTGATTTTTCACTAAATAAAAAATATCTCCATCACTATTGTGTCACCATTAAGGAAAATTATTTAATCCCTAAAAATTATAAATAAATTATAATGATGTAGATAATTTTGTTATATTTCTGGAGACTATTAATTTTCAAAGATTCATGAAGTTTATTAGTAAATTAAAATTATTATACATATAAGATTTAAGAGAGTGACATGTTGTCACTTTCATTGGTTTTAATAATAATTATATTATTTCATGGTCAAGATTAAATGAAATTAACCTTGTATGACCCTTAGGTGATTTGGGTAAACTTTTATTCACCTAATCGGATTTTGGAAAGTGTTAGGGTAATTTTATAATCTTATATTTACCCTTAATTACCTGATTAACCTTTAAATGCAGTAAATAAAAATTACTGTAGTTACTATTCATAATCTCAAAAAAAACTATCCTATTAACATAATTTGGACCCACTGAATCCAAATATGGAATCCATTTTTCAAAATACAATACATAGAAGTTGCAGTAATTAATTTAAAATTAATCCCGCTATTAAGAAAACGAGTTTTAAAAGTTAAAACATTGCAAATGATTGAAATGATTTTACCTATTAATTTAATGTCAAATAAATTCTAATGAAATATAGTATATTAAATGGTAAAAATAAATTCTATTTATACTTCAAAACCATTCAATATTATAATTTAAACATATAAAGTATTGTGATGAAAGAATTTGTTTCTAATTAAAATATACCGTGTTTTTACTATTCATAAAAATATAAAAGTTGTTAGAATAATATGAAAAATTCTTCCAATGTAAATTTTTATATCCTGATTCTAAATAATAATTCTATTTTGTCAAATTGAACTTATAAACTTATCAAAACTAGATTTAATGTGGATTTTCCATCAATAGGCGACAAAACTTCATTTTTTGAAAATACTTATTTTACCCAAAAAAATTATTATGTTCTCATAACATGTTCTAGAAAATATGTAAGACTAATAATATTGTTATAAAATTAAAATTTTAGTTAATAATATTCATAATAGCTAGTTTATTATATTATAATAATATATCATTTTTTAGTGAAACTTGGAATTTCGTACGACACACGCTATCGAGGAAGGTCATGATTGTGTGTAACCCAAGCCATGTTAGGGTTGTGTGTAGTGCAAGCTCCATTTGGTGTATCATACAACATTAGGCATCAATGAAATTAAAAATAATATTTTTCGTAAAATCGAGGGGTGTTACATTCTACCCCCCTTAAAATGAATTTCTCCCTCAAAATTCGTCGGGGATAAAAATGCTTTACTACTCAAAACTTTCTTTAATAGAAACCGACATCGTAAAAAGGAATACAAATACTTATCTTTAAAAACTAAATTATAAAACATAATGGTTACCCAAATTAACTAATCATTGGGATTCCACATAGAAGATCATAGGTGAAAATATGGATATAGAAGAGAAATCTAACCATCATGTTTTGATGGAGAGTGGTAGAGAAAATGGATATGAAAAAGCAAACTGTCACAAAGCCATTAATTTGTGATTATTTATGGTACCATCCGATTTATCGGATATAAAGACACTAGGACAACATTTTTTTTGTTTTCAAGATCATTACCCTAATGTTGATAACTGTTTAAAATAAATAATTACTTGATTTTGGTACAATCATATTTTTGTTTATTCCATGAACAATTTCCACATCATCTCTGAAAGAAATGAAGTTATATTTGTCATCTATGAAGTGTTAGCAGATCATTCAATAATACGATAGGTCATTCAATCTATCTCAAACAAAAGGATAGTAAAAGTTTTTAAATTTACATAAGTCTATATATAGTGAGATTAATCGTATATGGTTCCTAAAATGGAAATATAATTCATATACCAGACCGCTTAATATAATAAAACTAGCTTCTACTAAACAAGGACTTCGTGTAGGCTAGTGGTAGGCGATAAAGGCATGTTGCACTTCGGTTGTGGGTTCGATTCCCATAGACTTGTCCGACGTGACGGGTTTTCGCCTGTTCTGCATGTTGTCCCATTTCTTAAACTACACTATTATAACATTCCATCAATAATATAGAAAAAATCTCTAGACTTAAAAAATTAAAACTTATGTCCAAGATAATTCATCCCAATATTTAGGCTTATCTAAAATACTACTGTCCAAACTCATATTATAAAGAAAACAATTACTAAAAATGTCATCTACCAATCATGTGAATACCATCATTTATGCCCCATATATCATAGGATATATCTTTTTGGTCACATTCCAAACATGTGAATTCCTTAATCATGTATTCTTTTGAAACATAAATTACTATAGAACCATATTGAAAACATGAATTGTATCAAAATTTAACTCCTTCTGCATACCAAAATCCCAAAAATTCTATATACTCAAACAATGATATCACATTGTCCTTACATCAATCCTGAGCTCAATAATACTATCAAATATCTCATTATCTCCTTCACCCTTCATTATGCTGATATCATCTACTTTCCAAAAATATTACATTCACTTTTCATGGTTACCAGTACCATATAATTATTGAAAACCAATAAATTGATATCCCAAAATTTCATGATGCCATAAATGAGATTCCATTATCCCATTACATAAAAAATTAATAATTACATAACATCATTTTCATACTATACATCCCAAATAGTGATCACATGTGACTTCCCATTATCCTTTTCCTTAAGTGGTTGCTCACGTTGATCATCATTAACCCTTGTATTTGGGAATTGATTAAAATAATTCCCCATTTCCTTGCACTTGAAGCATTGATGTGTTAGTGGTGCGTTATCTACAGTCTTTTCTTTATTCACATAATTAGCAACCCTTTTTCCATTACTTCAACACTCAGCTGCTCGATGACATTATTTTTTACACTTAAAACATATTCTAGTCCCTTTAATACAATCTAAACCATGCTTCGTTCCACACTTTGAGCATAAAGAAACATTCATCTTCTTTTCACCATTATTTTTAGATTTCTCCTTAAACTCCATCATTCATTTCTTGTCAAAACCATGAGATGGATATGTTACACCAACATCCAATTATACCTTGATAGCACAATGCACAATTTCTTCATATCTATTGATGTATTTTATAGCTAATGCCCTTCGAATACTATGTTTTAAGCCACTGAAAAATCGATCAAATTTCCATTTAGGTTGGATGATAATACTAGATGCATACCTTCCAAGTCTTGTAAAATTCACTTCATATATTCCAACAGATACATCATTCTTATGTTCAACCTCAAGGAACTCCTTTTCCATATTTGGTCGAAGAATACGAGGGAAGTATTTACTGAAAAAAAATTTCTTGAACTCATTCCATTCCATGGATTCAATTTCATCTTGGGGCCTTGTATTCTTAATTAGTGTCCATCACTGGTCTACTTCACCTTCCAAATAGTAAACAACTATAATGACTTTATCAAGTTCCGAACATCAAAGTATGAAAAATATCTTTTCAATGGTACTGATCTATTATTCAGTAAAAAGTGGATCAGAAGACCCATTGAATGAAGGTGGACATTTCCTCATGAAGGAGTCAATAGAATATTGTTCCCTTTACTAATCATTTCCAAATCCAGAATTATTCATAGCTTGCGTAAGTATATCAATAAGATTTTTCACTCCTTCTCCCATCACATTTGGTTGTTCAGGAGGACAATCATTGCATTTCCCATTAAATTGATCAACATGATTCCTTTGGGATCCAGAAATCATCTAAAACCCAAATAGAATAGTGTGAGAGAAAAAATCATGCTAGAGAAAACAACATAATAAAGGTGAAGTACCTTCAATATATAACATCTTAGGGTTAATTCTAATATTTTTACCATAATTCTAGGACGATAACCTATACTTATACCTAACCATAGGGACCTCCCTAGACATACCTTAGAATTATCTCTATAGATCTCACTAATGTTTTCGCATCCTAGTTTCCAAAGGTTGACTATACCTTTCCTCTGATACCATCTATAACAACCCATACTTTACATTCATTTTTATTTCTTCAAAATTGATGTAAACTTATTTAAACATATAAAAAACCATGAAAGTACCATATAGGTATAGTGTCTTTAGAAACTGGGAAACATAAACAAAAGGTTCATAAATCATCTACACAGTCTCAATTTTATTTTATCATATGTAGTGTCCCTTTTTGGTATATCGAACTTAATAACCATCTTACTGACCTGGGGAATGAAAACATACAATATGGTGAGCTTAAATGCTCTTTAAGGGTAAAAAAAAAAGAAATATCAATCACAACATATTCCAAAGAACATAACATTTTGGAAATCATAACCTGAGAAAGTGTTCATAATTTCATAACATGGGATAAATCATAGAAGTGAAATGTAATCCCATTTAAAAAAGACAAGAAAAATTGTTGTATAAACACATAATCATATATAATCATATCATAGTATTCAGGACTCATTGACAAGAATATCTTAGCGGGCAAAGTCCGTTTCTAGACAGAGTTCACTTCTCATTTCAGTCATGTATCACTAAACCAGTTTAACATTCCGTTCCAGCCATGTCTATCTCATGAGATATAAAATCTTTACCCAATTAATTGGATGGATATATAGGTCTTACCCATATCATAATGATACCATTTTTATGTGTGCCACATGATCATAAATCATATATCATAGCGTAACCAATTTAATAAAATAGGGATTCTTAAACATCATTCAATCATAACATAAATCATATAAGATAAAAGGACATTATAAAAACATTTCCATCATAACATAATCAAATCAATGTAAAAATATGGATAGAAATAGAATCCCATATTATCTTAGATGGAAAATAATTTTGATAAAATATTTGAACTCCATTATTGAGGAAAATATAATTTCTACTTCAAAAACATTTTCCTTTCTTAAAATTTCAAATAATTTTAAAATAAAACAAGTTGATTAAAAATAAAATTGAGATATTTTAAAGGAATATTCATGGAAATAATGTTATAAAAATCCATCCATTCCGTATAATTTAAAAAAACATTCTTCTCGTATTTTGGCAGGAAAAGTCAAAAAGTACCTCATAATAAAAACGACAAAAGATTCCTTTCATATATTTTACTATAAACTCACCAATGGGTAAAATTGTATTTAAAAATTTTTAGGTGGATTGAAATAATAATACATATTGGGGAAACATGGATTATGATGATAAATAATCCCTAGTAAATTTTGAAGTATAAACAATTTCGGATAAAAATGAGATTGTGAGATTTTGCCTTACCATAGGTCCGATTTAATTCGTAAGTGTCTGAACCACCTGTATAATGATTTAAATAATGTTATTGACATATTCCATAATTGTAATCATTATTATTGTATCATATATGCTCATATTCTTAGCTTCTTATTAGTAATATTTCATTGCTACTTGTTATTCGGGTGTTTATTACATTTTGTTCTTATGCGTGTTTTGTTGAATAAATTCTTATTCTTATTTTTAGGTTATAGATACCACATTTCCAGAATGTTATTATTTTAATATATATCATATTTATTTATTCAGTTCTTTTATATAAATGTTATTCAATGAAGATCATGTAGAACGAGTGACATCACATCATGGAGACTGTAGGACGTACCTACGCACAAGTGATGATATCATTCCCATGATCATGGAATTGTATTGAAGGGTATGTATACTATTTAAGAATAAATATAACTTTAAAATAATAATATATAGTTATTTTTTACACTATTATACCCATCCAAGTAAGGTGATGGTGGAAAACAGATTACACCAGGGCGTGGAGACTGTATTCCGTACGTACGCACATGCGATGATTTCGTTTTCCGTAGGATTGATAGATGGTGAATAAGGGTTGTTTAATATTCATGATATCATATCCGTATATGAGTGATACTGATTTTATTACTTCATAATGAAACACCTAAAGAAGAATAAGTTGAAGAAGAAAGAAATTGGAAAGGATCGGTAATGGAAATTGCCTCTTCTTTGATGCGCCTCTTCTTAACCTCATCTTAGGGCACTAGGGATGGTCATTGAAGAAGACCAAAACCTCTAGGATGATTCTAGGGAAGTGGAGAAGTGTAATTGGAAGGGTTTGGCCGAGTTTTAAGGCTCTAAATTGTGTAAGGAGGAGAGGGAGGAGGTTCCTTTTTATAAGGGAGGAGAGGGAACCTTTGGAATCCTCAAAAATATTAGTTTAATATAAACTCAAACCCCATATAAAAACCTCAAAAAATCACTCAATTATAATATTAGATGATATAGGGTTTAAATCTCATAAACCAGTCAAATTTAGACACGTTTTGATCTTATTTTAAACCCTATCATTTTGATTTATCCTTATTTTATCTATTTAATTTTATTTTTGGTAATAAAAATATAAATTTTAAGTGGTTATAAATAATCACTTATGTGTTATTAATTTCCCAAAGGTGGATACTCTATGAAATTTTAAAATATATAAATTTCAATTTATCATTTTTAATGATTTTTGTGATTTTTAAACAATTTAATATTATGTTATTTTTATAAAATAACAATAGTGTCAATTTTGACAATATTATTTTTTGAATTCAAATAAAATATTCATAGAAGAAATGTTTGAAATAAAAGTGTTAATAGATTTATAAAATTTCATATGTATTTAGAAAATTATTAAATCACATTAAATAGTTCATATAATATTTATTCTAATATTTTTAAAACGTTTTATTTTGTATATCTCTTAATAAAATAATTACTATAACATGTTTGTATAATAATTTAATATACATATTTTTTGAATAAAAAATTAAAATAAAATCCTATTATGAAGATAAATATAATAAATTTAATAATAATATTCTATAATGAATTTATCATCTTAAAATCACAACATTTAAATTATTATATTTATTAAATTATAAAGGTGACATCTTTGACAACATTTCAAATAAAATAAAATAAATGTCAAAATCGGTTTATAAAGCTCAAAATGGTCCACAAATCGACCATTGGATGATTAGGGTATAGATATACTCGACCAATTATTTTTGGTCATGTTTCTAGTCCTTTTGATATGTATTGTTATTTGAATAAAAACTGTATTATTGATTTTTCACTAAATAATCAATTTCTAAATCTCTATTGTGTCACCATTAATGACAATTATTTAATCCATAGAAATTCAAAATAAATTCTCATGATGTAGATAATTTTGTTATATTTCTTTAGAATATTCATTTTTGAAGTTTCATGAAGTTTATCACTAAATTAAAATTATAATACTTATACGATTTAAGAGAGTGGCATGTTGTCACATTCTTTGGTTTTAATAATAATTATATTATTTGATGGTCAAAAGTCAATGAAATGAATCTAGTCTGACCATTAAGTGATATGGGTCGACTTTTATTCATCTAATAAGATTTTATAAAGTGTTAGGTTAATTTTATAATCTTATGTTTACCCTTAATTACCTGATTTACCTTTAACTGTAGTAAATAAAAATTTCCATAGTTACTATTCACAATCTCAAAAAAATAAAAGTAACCTTTGAACATAATTTTTACCCACTGAATCCAAATATGGAATCCATATTTCAAAATTCAAAACACATAAGTTGCAGTAATTAATTTCAAATTAATCCCTCTATTAAGAAAACAAGTTTTAAATGTTAAAACATTGCAAAAGATTTAAATGATTTTACCTATGAATTGAACGTCAAATAAATTATAATGAAATACCTTATATTAAATGGTAATAATATATTCTAGTTATAGTTTAAAACAATTAAATTTTTAAATTTAAACATATAATGTATTGTGATGAAAAATGTTGTTTTTAATTAAAATATAAATTTTTTTTAATATTCATTAAAATATAAAAGTAATCATAATAATTTGAAAAATTTATCCAGAATAAATTTTTATATCCCGATTCTAAAGAAGAATTTTATTCAGTCAAATTGATATTATAAACATTCCAAAAACTTGATTTAATGTTGGTTCACCATCAAAAGACAGAAAAACAATATTTTTTTAAAAATACTTATTTTACCAAAAAAAATTATTTTGTTCTCATAACATGTTCTAGAAAATTTGTAAGATGAATAATAATGTTATAAAATTAAAAATTCAGTTAATATTATTCATAACGGTTAGTTTATAATATTATAATAATATATCGTTGTTTAGTGAAACTCGGTATTGCGAACAACACACTCTATCGAGGAAGGTCTTGATTGTGTGTAATGCAAGCCAAGTCAGGGTTGCATGTAGTGAAAGATCCTTTTGGTGTATCATACAATAGAGGACATAAATGAAATTAAAAAGAATATTTTTCGTAAAATATCAGGGTGATAGAATAATTAAATACAATAAAAATTTTATATATAAATATAATCATGGTTAATTATATTTAAAAAAACAATCCATGTTTAGATAATCATCCAATAATCCACTAATATATGAAATCAATTTCTATGTCATATATTATAATATTTAAATTGTATGCTCTTATTATTTCACTGTTTACAGATGGTTTGTAATGCTAAATTCTATCCGAGTCCAATCATAATTATAAATTCCATTCAAGAATAATTATTTAACAGTATTTTTATGATATTTAAAATTCTCTAGGGAACACCGTGCTACAATATTATCTCATATACATTAGCATTCTACAATATTCAATATAGTGTGTCTTATTGACTGGTAGTAATTGAGAATCATTTTTCTACAGATTATATATCACCAAAGAATATCTGTGAATAAGAGCTATATATGATAACAAATAGTTATTTATATTTTCACGTTCGAACATGTATCTATTTGTATAATAAGTGTACACGAGAAACAAATGGGACAATAGTATTCATATATCATCACATGGGATGTAATCCAACATGAAATAAATCCAATAGGGTCATTATTCATCCATGGATATAAAAATAAACACACAAACACACCTAACATCACTACAGAACCCATATATACCTCAAACATAGTAAAATTGATGTCTCCCAGCAAATAATCTAGTATTGAATATGGGACTACAACAATCTCATGAACTAGATTCATGTATTTGTTTTATAATAACATCATAACTCCATTGTCACTTACACATAGATGTTAACTTATAACAAAACACTTTGGGATAGTCACATATATACCATTTAACCGATCTATAAATAATAATGAAACAATAATTTTGGTACACGTCATTGATCCTAGTCCATGGAAGAATCAACCAGCCGATTGGACAACAGGATCACAAAGTACCACTAATCCACTGATGGGAATTTAAAATTCTATTAATATATGTACATAATAAAGATAATATAATATTTAAAAATAGTAACCTTACCTAGTTCGAAATACATATTAAACCTGAACATCTATAGTTACTCTACATAATTCCACTTACAAAATTTATACCCCATTATGTAATGATATAACTATGTATCATGTGGTCAATATGGGAAATAAATACCTTTATAAAGATATATTTTCTATAGTACAAGAAAAATATTTCTATGCCTTCCATCATTAAATCTTATTAGTATTGTTATTCTCATGGGGACAAAACTACTATTTGATCTTAGACACAATCACGTCCAATTTTATATCTAATTCTCTCAAATAAATAGTCAAGGAATCATAGAATACAATGTAATCTATGAATGGTTTATTAAAAATCCACATTAGTTTAGACAATTATCTTTACTATTGAAAACTACTAGGAATAAAATACCTTATCTTTAATTAAAATCATTATACTTAAAAGTGGGATATTTATTAAATAAAATTATGATTGTATCGAATAAAAATTCTCATACTCCTGATATAATAAGTGTTAGAGTTAATTTCTATTAAATATTTTCATTATCATTATTATATTCCATGGATATACTTCTATAAGAAATAATATTCTCTAGTAATTTCACTTAATCAATAAAATAATACCATGCTAATTACTTCTCATGATTCTGATGTTCTAAAGAATATTCATTAAAAAATTATGTTCTACAACATATTTCTCATAGGTTATCAAGTTAATTAAGATATCATCTATGAACAACAGATGTTAAGAGAAAATACATGAGATGATGATCTCATTAACGAGACCCATTCACACTATCAAAAAAATATCATATCAACCAATATCAATAAATACTCATAATCACCATTCATATAATGAATCTCCCTCTTGATGACGTGTTCCTCTCTATATTAGAACTTTTTTTATGATAATCAAAGACCAATCATGCATGAAACCAATGACTCATATAATTTATAAAAGTGATAATTAATCGGATGAATTATATATTATTTCTTTAACATTATCTTTTTAATAATATGATTATCTCAGTTCCACATGATAATAATTTATCATAACGTATTGTGCACATGAAACAAGGACTTCCTCAGACATAACTCTTCTATAAAGTGAATAAATTGTGATTTCAGAATAAAATATGTATATATAGAGATCTAAAAGTCTACGAAAATATTAGGGGACATCCAATGATACAATTAGAAAATAGGAAGACTTCAATCTATGACGTTGTTACCATAAGACAACCCTTGTAGGGACCCATAGTAAATTCCCTATATTTTATTTCATTGGGAATCACATAAGTCTCTCGCTATGGTTATGTGAATGACATATATATCTGACTGCAGTCGATGTTGTCTCAAAATATGATCATATATCCCATGAAAAGATCTACATTGAATATTATCATTTTATGATACATGATGTTCGATATATTATTATAAATTAAAATGACTATAATTTATTCTATGACTCAATGATGATAGTCAGCATTCATTAACAATGTTGTATCAAGGTAATATAACATATAAGGTAAATAGATTGAAATTTTATGTAATACATAAAAGTTGTGATGATAATAAGGAATATGATGAACTAGTATAAAAATGAAATATATAATGAAATATTGTATGATTTGATAAATTGAATTTTAGATTATCCCTCATAATCATATGTAGTATACAGATACACTATTTATAATTATCTCTCCTCAACTCTATGACCCAAAAACAATTATAAATTACGTTAATGGGTTTTCAACATCTATTACTACTAATAAACAAACAATATAAATAATTGGTTAACAATTCATTTCTATTTTACACCACATATAAACCCTATTGCATTTGTTTATACTTACTTCAAATTCCTTGTATTTCAGCACTGATGACACCTTGTTTGAGGATATTGGAGAAAATATTAAGAATGATTTATCTATCAAATATTAATGTGAATAGACCTATTTTATAATATATGTGTCTTATAAAGTCATTCCACAATATGGTTTCCTACCACTTCCATTTGATGAGTCTTCTAAATTATTATATGGTATATAAATAAGACTACTTGAAAGTCTATTAATGTCTTAGATAATGATGACATGATTTCTGTGACATTTCAATGATGTATATACTAGGTTTAATATTTATTTTACTATTCTTATCAACTAATTCACATAATTTGGCCTCTATTTTTCATGACTGTTAAAGGATACTAGAGATAAGTCTCACAAGAATATTTAATATTATTCATTGAAACTACATCATGTTAAATATACAATAAGTTCATGAGCATAGGGTGAGGTTTTCCATTTAGGTTCAATATTTTATAAGGATTTCACGACCCATCCTATAGGGGAAGTTTCATGACATTTCCAATCCCACCACCAATAAGAATGGGTTGGTGTCTAGAACTGAGTTGTCATTTCCCACAAATATGAGGAATTATCATGAAATACTTATACACATACACACATCTACAAGACAAAAAAATCTAAAATGTAAAAAAACTAATATAAATAATTTATACAGTTAAGATCACACATCTAGGTACAATAGGATGTAATGGAAATTAATAATTAAAAATTAACAACCCACCACAAAGAGTCTATACAAAAGTCCAATTGATATAGTAAATATTTCATCCTTCTCTAAAGGAGAGGAATAAGTCAATGGTACACTCCTCGTAAAATCCATGGTCTTCCCAACTCCATCCATGATCCACCGACTCCTTGTCATCCTCAAACATCATCAAAAATTTCCTCCATCTACACAAGTCAGGACATGTGGGAAATGTTCATGAATAGGTATGTATACAAATACACTGTAGGACACCATGAAAATAAATAGATATGAATCACCTTGTATAGAAATCTAAATACATGATGTAACATTATATATAAGATATAATAAGTAATGAAATATGGAGATATGCTCATGGGAGTCTTCATCAGGTAGTCATAACCTACATCCAGACGAAGGAATCTGCATAATACAATGCTCATCATTGGATAACTCATTCCTTGAGCCATGATATCATCAGATACACTCAAATAAAATGTCAATCTCATTCTATACACTTTTAATGATAATTAACATGTATAAGAATAATATGATACACAAAGAGGGGGTCATGCCTAGAATAGCTAGGTGACACCACAAAACAAATCGAGATCAATTTTCTCTGTAGGAGATCACATGGGAATAATTACAAAAACACTAATAATGTGGCCCACTAAATAGAGTATCAAAACCTCGATTAGGGAGATTATTCAAATTCAACATACTCTAGTTGGTATGAGATATGATCAAAATAACATATCACACAGGGACACCACAACTCTATCTATGTTTCAGTTCTTATTGGGGATTACAATCCATTATTGTGGAGGTAATACCACACTAAACCCTTTTGTAATGGAACAAGAGAAATCTTTCAACCTCCACTGGTCCAAACTAAAAATATATCACCTATATCAAGATGAAATCCACAATGATAGGTTTCCAATGTACATAGAAATATCGTTGATTGGACACTCTGTTTAGGATTTAAGACCATTTTAAATTTGAGAGGTCACTAGTCCAATTGACCTACCATGGTGGTCAATCCTCATACCAATATGGATCACCATAATGGTTTAATAGAATGGATGACATATGCAGTTCGGCCATAAATCCACTACAACAATTACATCATGAGCTGTCACGGATCACAGTCAACCTACATGAATGATTGTTATGAGCTCTACCCTAGTTTCCTCATAACCAACCTAGGTCAAACCTGGGTCTAGCTTGGCCCAACAACATCCTTCAATGCATTAACCCATCCAATACCACTAGTTTTAATCATCCCACCTGGCTTTCCCCGCATCCGTCGATGCCTCCCATCACGTGGCCCCATCGTTGTGTCCACCTCTATTAGCCACACAAGATCCCCATGTACAAATTAATTGTCCCACTAGCCACTGGATGTTGTTTGTATCTATGGTCAGACTCTATAGGCCCTACTATCATCCACAATGACATATGCTTACCTACTCTCCTATATTTTCCAAATCCTCCATCCAGGGCAGTTCCTGTTGTTGTACGAGATCTGCAATAGACTACATTTTTCACCATTCAAAACCACCAACAATAACATAATACACACTTCATGGCATGTTGATCCCATATTAATGATTTCAGAGAATTTCACCTTGTATTGAAGATGAAATAATCGATTTTTCACAATGAGTTTCAATGATTTTGGGAGAATGAAGAATGCATGGATAATACATGAATAACGATTAATAAATGGGAGAGATCACAATTAAATTTATATTGATGAAACTCGATTTGTGTTTTTGTAGATATCAGTTCTTCATCCATATAATGATAAAATAACAGTTCAAAATTTATACTCACTTGGATTCAATCATTCTGATAAACCTGAAAAATAATCTCATCCCGCAAATATGATCAATCGTGAGGGGTCAATATACTCATGGATTGGTGAACATTCATCATAGGAATCAAAAAAAACCTTTAGAACATAAAAATAATACACCAAACCAAGAATCAGATAGCTCACTAATGATTAATAATCGTCCAGCGATCATTTTTGGTGTGATCGTCCATGATCAATGTCTGTCAATCTCTGATATGAGTATTTATCATCTATTTATCAAGATAATCTATAGATGATTCATCCTAGAATTTCTATTCAATTCCAGGTATACGAGGCTATCCTTGGATTTCTATAAAAAGTAATTATTTAATGAAATAAACCATAGATGTGTCTCCGTGTCAATAAATACAAAAATTTCTTAAATAATTTTATTTATTTAAAATTACCAGAAAGGATTTTTGAAATAACAACCCACACCAACCAATTTTAGTTCACACTTATAGTATGAACACTATTTCAAACTCAATGGTTCCCTCAAATTTATGATTCCTGTATAGGTTTTGAAGTTATTAAGTATTTTCAAAAAAATCACACACAGGTGCTATTAAAATATTTTACATCTTTTAAACAATATCTTGAGCACTGAAGACCTAGAAATAACATGTCTTCTAAATGAATGGTTTCAAAATTAAACCTTATAATATGAAAAAATGACTTATTGAGAATATGTGATGTTACATTATCCCCACCATGGGGATATAGTTCTATGAAAAATCTATAACATGGGGTACTAAAATATATGCTGCTAATGACCATGAATATGAGCCTCATGTTCCCATGAAATCTCATAGCGATTATCAAGCTTCAACCATACAGACACAAAAGGAATAAAATGTCCAAGAAGGATCATTCCTTGATATTTTCCATATTAACTAAATATATAGAAAAATAATATTCATCCTTTATTTTTAGTTCCACTCAATCAATGATGTTTAATGGGTCATGCACATACATCCTCAACTATGGAACAAGTATGATGGTGTGCATCCAGTCAAACTGTGGATGTTTATGTAATTGGTGTGCCATGTATCCATCCCTATAAATTAAATCTTAAAGGAATAATGACCATATATAACCATTGATATCCTAAAAAATATCTATAAACTCTGTCTGGGTTAAACTCGAAGGACCACATGGTCTCGTTCCATGAACTCCAAAGGCATCTACCACCTGCCACCATAACACATTTGGCGTCTCTATGCAATCTTCATACTTTCCCAAATGATCTAAAACGTCTCTATAGTAGCATTCACCAAATTTAGAACCACTGGTGTAGACTACCTAGGGTTCGTCCAACAAAGTGATCACCTAAAACGTCACATATATAACACCTAAATGGTGCCATACCAATGGAGTAATGGTTGATGTTGTTACAAGAATACTCCACCAGGGGTAGGTGTTCCTCATAACTATGAAAAAATTATTACAAGAAATATCGTATAATTTCTTATAGAACATGAAAGGTACACTCAATATGATCATCCTACAATGGGTGAAACATTGTTCTCAAGTGTAGCTGGGTCCCAAACACCTCCTCAATCCCTTACACTATGAGAATGTATAACGAGTATTATGATCACAATAAATTTATGACAGAACCCTAGGGAATTGAATGATATTCATAATACAGATCCCCTGATCCTACTACTAAAATATACCCTCCAAAAGAAAAAAAGTAGGACGACATGGTGAGTCATCAAATGATCGACTAGATTGAATCATCTTCCCTTGATTTACATTGGAAATAATCACAAAATTCCTGGATATAAATTATCATATACATTTTGACACCTCATAAGGTTGATATAAACCAGCTAGAACCATGTTTACATCCTTGACTAGCTGACAATTAAGGCTACTATAAATAAACTCATTAACTCCATTCTTCATCCATTTATACCAAAATTGATGTTGGTGGTCCTGTTACATCTTCACCAGAAATTGAAGTACCACAAAAATGGATGTTGAAACTCCTTAAAAACCATATCCTACTATTCCATTGTTACTGCACTATATCCATTAATGAGAACAACTTAATCCCCATATTTTGAATATCCCTCAACAGAATGCCTTGTGGATGTTAGAGCATGTAGGTTATTGAAGGTGGTATCTCCATGTTGTACCGTCGTGACCCACTTTAAGAAGGGAGGTGTGAAAACCATCAACTATCTATAAGACTCTTCATCTCCATCCACAAATGATATTAGCAAAGATTCCAACTCCTTGAATGCCTTGTTCATCAACATCCAAATAGAATTCATTTTGAGAGGATCTTCCTAAACCTTCTGCTTACCAAAATTATAAAAAACATAAATTTAATATTCCTATAGGAACCCTAGAAATCAAATCTATGTTATGTTATGAGTATTTTGAATGAAGATATATGTGAGACACTTATAATTAGATTATACAATAAACTACTCACCCATCATGTATCATCTCCACATATTCATTGTGAAGACTACCAATACTAAATCATGATCATGGGTCATATATTTATTTTAATTGGTCCCAACATACATGAAACTGGGAAAATTAACCCTTTCCATTTCCTAAGGACAAAACCAAACTCAATCACATATGCATCATAGAACACCACATACATGATGACTTCCTCTGATAACCTCCTGATGAGAGATCTCATCAACCTATGCCACATCTTCTGAATGCAGTACTGGAACTTTTATATTCACAAGGAAGGTATCCCAATTTGAACCAAATCTATCATGGGTGCTACTACTCTAGAAAAGTCGAGTACAACCAACATATAGTATCATCTAAATCTAATGAAACTCTGCACCTCAGTAACAATATTTGGTGACCACAATGCAAGAACTACCTCATCCTTCAATGAACCCACAAAAAATACTACATCTATGTTGTTTTGTCCATGAAAATGCACCTCTTGAATCGAGTACTAACATATAGAGGAATTTATGTGTACCTGGTTCTCTCTATGAGTTTCTCAGATGATCCCCATGTTTCTCACATGTCCCGCTATGGATGTCGAATAGAAAAGGATATAATTGATGAAGACCACATAGAACCATCTTATATACGGATAAAAGATAAATATAATTATTACCATGAAAATTTATTGGGATATCGTCATTCTAAATGCCATCACCAAGTACTTATAGTGACTGTAATGATAGCTAACGCTCTTCATTGGTATATACTCATCATATAATTATATATGGTGATAGCTTGATCATATGTAAAACTTCAACAAACATTATACCCCTTCAAATGATCAATGATGACATTGATCTTTAGTAGTGAATATTGTTCTTTAAAATTGACTTGGTTTATGCACTGATAATCAAGAAGTTACCATATGCTCTCATCTACCATCCTGGAAAACAATACATGGCCTACATAGGGTGAATCCATAGGTCTCACAAATCCCTTATTCTAAAAGTCCTCCAAATGTACCCTCAACTCCTAATGCTCTGTGGGAGACATCTGATCTGTTAGCATAGATATTGGTTCCATCCTGGGGTTTAGATGAATGTTGAAGTCAAAATATCGATTTGGAGGTAAACCTATAAAATCATTGGAATGACTTCTTAAATGAATACCATCACATTTTTGAAATGTAGGACTCATATCATCCTCAAAAATTAGTCTTAAACCTACTAACTAGTGAGAATTCATATGAAAACTCTTATGCATTTTCTTATCATACAATGCATGGTTTACCCTTCCACTGATAAAGGAATACTTGGTTCCATCATTTTGCATATACCATAATATTCAACTAATATAATCAATCTGAGCATGATTTGTTGATAACTATTCCATACTAATAATTACATCATAAGGCCTTGACACTACTACCAAGAGATCCAAATTGAAACTCCCAACTCCATGAGTTTGGTCACACTATTGGCACTACATTTCGATCATCTTTTCTCCCCTATTAAAAGTCTACAACTATAATGGTCGAGTCAACAGTTCAAATAAAAACTCCATACATCGAACGAGATTCATAAAGAGAATAGAATGGCTATAAAATATTTATATTAAAACTACAAAAATGGTTTAGAAAAAAAATATTGTAACTTGATTTATACATGTAGCCTTGGGGTCATAATTCTCTATAGCCTAGGGCTAGACACATTAATATCCACCAGCTCTCTATAGTTTTCATGGACCACCTAGGGGTGGTTGTGGTAATAGGTTGAAACTCTCACCACCTCCTACTTCCCATCAATCACCTCTTCCACATCGACTCCCATGTGGGCCACCATATATATATATATATATATATATATATATATAAATATTGGCATTACCTAGTCTGCCTCACAATTAGTTATATGACGGGTCATGGAATCTCATTCTAAATGTTGAAGACTATTTCTTCAGAAGCACCGTATGTCCCATGGATGATTTAAGACACTTTGGGAACCGTACAACACTGAAACTATGTCTTCGGATCACCTCATGAAGTACCTAGCCTACTTGGATCCCATTAAGTATCATCAGATACCTACTAACGAGGTCTCAAATAATAGGTTCCAATTGACAGCTCTTACTATTGGTGTCTCATATTCATGTAAACATTATACTAACATGGAAGGTTAATGTTACCTCTCAAGATGTAATAATTATAAGGGAGACCACTCATTACCTGATGTCCCAACAGAATCCATGATTAAAGGTGCCATTCATGATAAAAATGTCGTATACCATAACAAATAAGTATCACGAAAGATCAATAGACTTCACTAAATAATCATCCATAGTCATATTTCCTCTACTGTAGATATTGATGCTCTTGTATGACCACCGATCACAATATGGACAGTTATTACCTCTCCCTGATAAGAATCTCAATGTATATGAAGGAATGAACTATCATGTCATGTGTATGAGTAACCAGGATCCATCATCACCCCACATAATCTAAATGAAGACACATGACAAAGTCTACCATCTGCTCATCAAGAGTCCCCATATGGTGCAAGAAACATGTGTGACTACCTCTATAGAGTCCTCATCCAACTAAGTGTCTGGATCACCCTGAATCCTAGGAGGTAAATGCCTCTAAACCTCAAGTAATTCACTCATCCTGCATGCATCCTCAATTCATACTGGTGGTAGTATATTCTTCCTGTCATGTGGTTGTATAAATGGTAAACCAACCAGAAGAGGTGTATCAATTACATTCCCCTACCCTGGACTAAACTTCACATGGATGATAATCCTCGCAATCACATATTCGAATCATTGCTGGATGTTTACAAGGAGGCATCCTTAGATAAAATGAAATGTAAACTTGTTGATATAGTATATCTAGAGAGATGACTCATAATTGAAAACTAAATCATTTTGATATGATGAATGTACCCTTTCTTCAATATAACTAGTGTTCTCATGTACCATGTCTAAAAAAATTAATATAATTGAGGTATTTGGATACATTAGTCACCACAGAAACACTAGTGTTACTACCCTAATTGTCTACATTGAAACACGTAAGCCTATTTCCATCAAAAAATATCACAAAATCATCATCCACAATTATAAATGACCCACTTTAAGATACCAATATATCATGACCCAACCTAAAGGGGGCCATTTCATGACATCCCAATGCATGCCTCCAATTCTACTGGTGCTGGTGACTTGCATTGTGTAGGTATTTCATAGAAATAAGAGGAATTATTCTAAATTAACTAAATACATGCACACATCTTCATGCCACAACATTATAAAATTTAAAATGAATGATTAATTACATTAATACAACATAAATTGCACAACAAGTGTAAAAGAATATGTAAAGGAAATTTAAATAGATCCCAATATAATCCCACCACATGGAGTCATTACACAAGTCCAAATAAATCTATAATTAGTCAAACAAACTAAATGGGTGGGGACTAATTAGAACATTTGATAATGGTAAAAACATTGGCCAAATGAGCTCTATCTATGATCCACATATTCATGTACCTCCTAGGAAACCAAAAAAAATGGTCTCCATCTTCCAAATACACGACACGTGTGGAAAACTCCCATGTAGGGGTGAGTATGAATTACTCAGTTGTACACCCTAAAAAATATTAATCAAGAATAATCAATTGTAGTCATCTGAAAAAAATATACAACACTATATAATAGAAATAAGAAGTAATTAAATAACTATATATACATAGGAGAGACTCCATGACATCATGGTTTCATAACCAAAATCCATCCATATGATTCTGCACGAATCAACACTTGTTTTGGGAGAATTCACTCCTCATGAAATGATATCATAGAAGTCACTCGATGAAGTGGTCTATCTCATTTGGGCCCTGTATAAAGAGAACAGAAAATTATGATAAGTATTTGATACACATAAAGGGGTAAGGACCATAACAACCCATGGTAACTAAATACCTAATCTAGATCAACCTACCAAGTATGTGATCGCATGCTAAGAATTCCACAAATGGTAATTATGAAACCTATTAGATACATGATAACATCTAGATCAATGAAGTTCACATGATTCCAAAAACAATACAATGTATTATAACGGATATCACTATATTCTCATAGAGGAAAACAACAACTCTATCTATGATGCATCCCTAATAGGAGATTACAATCAAATTGTGTGGTTCTAATGTTGCACCAAACCATCGAGTAAATGACTAATGGACCTCCCTCAACCGATACTAGTCCAAAATAAAAAGCCCCAAATAATCAAAAAATGGATGTCTCAATGTTTGGGTCTCAAAGGAACATATAAAACATCAATTTTACGATCCATTTATGAGTAATCACTATTTAAAATAGGATAATTCATTATGCCTATAAACTGACTGTTGTTGTAAATCCACCTACCATGAAAACTGAATGATGTGGTTAATGTATGTGGTTGAATACCTTGATCTATCCACGAGGTTGCATCACCCTTATTAGCTAGGGAATCCGCAGAGTGTGTTCAACCATTATGATCAACCTTAACAGGATCTAAGATTTCCCACCAGCTTACCAGACCAGCTAACATCACCACGACTGTTGACCTGATCCAGACCACCTACCCTAAGATGCTCAACATGTTGTCATGCTTTACGTGGAGTTGTAATTGTGTCTAAATATTCAAGTCACACCTTTTTGTTGTGTTTTTTTGGAAGTACCTCACATCCACCCACCACAGTATTCCTCTACTGGCCACCATTGCTAGCCCAACCATTGTCCCCCTAAATCCATGCTTCCCTGTATGCCCAGACAAGCTAATGCGGACACCCCTGAAACATTATTCTTTCATTCCATAACCACACTAAACCACTATATCGAACAAAAATTTCTGCCTCTATCATCATCACACCTCCTTCACATAATGATGATCTATGATCTATGGTTTTGTATCATTTCAACATGAATAGAAGGTGTAACAATATATTATTCACAATGTGTTTCCAAACTCATTGAAGAATGAAGAACATAATAGAATAGTGAATAATGGGAGAATATAATTATTAATTCAAGAGGGGTGAACATAAATTTATGTTTGTTTCAATCATGGTATGTCAAAATTAGAGTTGTAAAAGAGTATATCAGCCATTATAACCCGAAAGCCTATATCATCCAGATAAAACCACAAAAATAACATCATCACGCAAATATTATTGAATCGTGGATCAATATGTTTGTGGATAGTTATGAGTTTATAATATAAATCATGAACTGTGATAAAAATAAATATAAAATAACTTATCTATATTTCTTTCCCTTACATATAATGAATGGTTTTCATCTCAACGTATTTGGGTACATCATCCATTTTTATCCACTGTCGATCATAGATTCTTCATTCTGGAATCGCCATCATGAGAGGATATCATGATGTTTCTTCATAGACTCTTCATATAATTCTAGTTTAATGAGGATAATCATATATCTCTCTAATAAGGATTACATTAAATAGATAATTTTTTTCTATGACAATCCTCCACCAAAGAAAAAAAATTTAAAAAAGTTTATTTATTTAAAATGGTTATGAATATTTTTTCCAAAATGTTATTTGATTACCAATGTTAGGTCACATATAGGATAATGATGAAATGATGAACTAAAAAATTCCCTTAGATTTCTAAATTATGAACACATTTTGGTGTTATTCAAATTTTCAAATAAAATCATGATGGTACGATTTTAAAAGTTTTTATATTTTTCAATCATTTTTTCAAGGTAAATTCGGACTCAAAATCACTTGTTTTCATAGTGCATGATTTAATAAATAATCCCTTTAATATCTAAATATAATAAATGGAAAATTAGAGATGTTAAAAGGGATGGGATAAAATGTTCAGTTTTATTCCCATACACTGTTGGTTGTTAAACAAGAATATCCTCCCTTGTGGAGGAACCCTGACCTACTCCACAAAGTTGTCTTATCATGAAATTATGGGGTGGAATATTTCATAATAGTGAATTATTATTTTGGAACATTTACGAAAGTTTGTAAGATCATTCTTAATCTATAATATTACATGATTGTTCTTCATGGAGTCTGTTTATAGCCCAAATTATATCACCATTAATAACTATACATGGTCCCACATCAATACCTATTATTTTAGTCACACACACACAAATACCCACATATATAAATATAAAATCAATATATTCTTAGGTTCTTATAATAAATGACAATATATATATTTTAAAATCATGGAATATTAAAATATATCATATTCAATTAATATAACTCTAAAACAAACTTGTAGAACATGATGAAGAATTAAATTAATTAACCAGTATACAAAGAAATGTATATATATGGAATGTGATCATTTAGGGCTAGTAATGATGATAACTTGAACAAAAACCCTAGTAAAATAGGAATATAATACCCAATAATAGTGACATGTATTTTTGTTACACATAAACTGTCTAGACACATCGAATATCCTCAAAATGATTTATATACTACATTTCTTTTATCTAGTATGTCCATGTATAATCATCATGAAATGAATTAAATGGTTAAGAAATATTATTTTCTATCAACATGACATATATTTTTATCCATTTATGAAAAACATTTGACCTCATGCAATCCACCACATATACATGAGAATTCTTGATTATTAGTGAGGGTCTGAACACTGTCAATGGAGAGAAATAAATATCAAAATCATAAACATTCACATATAATTTGAATAAAATTTAAAATAAAAAATAGTAATAATTTAGAATAAATAATATATAATTGAACACATATCATAAAATAGTAAATAGGATCCTAATATTGCAAAAAACTAGAGTAATATGATAAGGAATATAAATAAATAAATACAATTGGTATAGTGGGAAGTATATCAATGAATTACCACCAACTTATTACTATATTTACTTATCTTATAATAATGTATCATTTACTTTCCATGGATCCATGGTCATTAAATCCACATTCATTCCTATATAATCATATATGGTTTCAATAATATTTCTTATCAGATGCCAAAAATTCATATTTAAAATCATTTAATGTAATATATAATTTTTTAGTTAATGTAATTTAGTAAACAAAAAAATAACCATACATCAACACATGTGATGATTTATAATGATCTAATAAAAAATCAACAAATCCTAAATCCACCAAATTCTGCCAAATGACTGTAAGAATATCATTTTTTATCAAATAATATATCAACTGTAATGAAACATGGAATTCTAAAACATGTTGCAGGTCATTATCTAGAACCCCATACATTGTACCATTATGGTGGTTATTATTTTTATTAGATGTCAATTCCCACTTTTTATGTTTTATTTAATTTGATAACACATATCCTATGTAAGTAATTATTCCAACACATCCTATATATGATAAAATATCAATAAATATATATTCTACTCATGTTTCAACATTCCTATCCATGATAAGATCCATAAAATAAAATGATATATCATTTTTATTAATCATCACGTTATCACACTCCCACTAAAAGGGGATGAAAATATAAAATAGGGAAACATGATTATGTTGATATACAATATCATTAATAAAAAATTAATATTATACCATAAACAATAACCTAAAATGGAAAATTAGAGAATATCAAGAATAGTTCCTAAGAAGATATATATAAGCAATTGATGTCATAATGAAAGCTTACCTCAATGGGCCCCTCACACACTTGAAAGAAAAAAAATCAATCAAGGGTGTGAATAATTAACAATAAATGATGACAACAAAACATACAGTCACATAAATTTTAAGGAACATTATAATTGATGGTAGTTGGGGAAGAACTGTATTATTTTTAATGTATTATGTTTTGAACCACATTTTACACCAATAAATAACTATATCATGCATCATTGATATATATATTTTTCGAGTTAAGCTTCAAAGATAATTAGAACAGTTACACTAAAGGACTGAAATTCAAGAATGGTGTTTTTTGAATTAAATATCATAATGAGTCTTCTAATAGAACCAATTATGAGTCATATCTATGGAAAAGTCTATAATTCACTAGATTCATTTTTTATTCAAAAATTGATCACATCATCTTCCATGATTCTACAATATACCATAATTTCATATAATAAACATTGACCAATTACCATTATTTCAAAATATATGCTATTCAATATGATAATCAATATGAAGTGAGTCTCATGATTATGTTCCAAATGAAATATACACCAACATATCCTTGTTCAAAATGAATTATTCTTTGTTAATGGAAAATTAACTGAGACATTGGATCGACTAAAGATCCATATATTATTATATAATTTATCATTTAATTATATTTGAAGTCAAATTTCATAAATATAAATATGGGATATATAAATCATAATAAGAGAAAATAATTTATACAAATCAGATAACCAAATAATTAAGTTTTTCTTATCATATGCCTCAATAAAAGATTTTTATACCACATGAATTCCATGGATCCAAACTAAAATGGATAGGAATTCATAAGATAATGATATATTAGTATCATATATTGAGATATGTTCTTATATAATTTATAAAATGTAAAAATTTACCATTAATGGAACTTAAGGAATATTTTTATCAATAATTCAACATAGACATTCTGTGGTAGAATGGTTTGAAAATACCTTCACCAACCATGCACCCTTATCGGGAGTCTAGAAAATCCATACCATATTCTCATATAGTTTTTAATCGATTTTAGACTATTTTTATATTGAATCATGGAACATGGTTTTAAATGATAGGAATCAATTTTTTACAAACAATGTAACTTCACCATGGGACACCCCAAAATACATAACATGTAGTTTCACAACATCATGGATAATCGACCTAAATTGTAAAAATAATTTTTAAACCATTTACTCTTTTAAATACAAAAACCATCATCCTAAAACAATAAAAAAACACCCATTACTCAAATACATAAATTAGTATGTAAAAAATAAAACTAAAAAATAAAATTTACATGTAATACAGTTATCAAATCAAATTCCACAATACTTATGTTTTAAGAATTATTAACTTTTTGATCTATGGATCTTTAACAATCCACTTTCAGACACATTGTAATTTATTACATCAATATTTATTACTTAATTATGATTTTTAAATAAATATTTTTATTCTCATTCACATAAATACTATTAATTTCAAAACCCCGTAGGATTGAAAAGATATTTTTTAAATTTATCACTTTCTAAATTAATCCTCTAACTTTTATATTTTTGTAATGATTTTATTTTAAACATGACTCAAATGGATTAATTAATTTTGATGTTTTAAGTATATTTTCAATGTTATGATATTGAATTTTAAATATCATTTATTAAAAAAAATTATTTTTACAGATCAACTTCCATGATTAAATATATTAAATACTTATTAGGAAATAATTGTATTTAAATCTTTTTTAATAATATAAAAAATTATAATTTATATTTGTAAATATAATGTTTTATAAATGATTTTAATATTTTAATCATATATTAAACATACGAATTTCTCGATGTATATTACTTTTATAATCTCACGAACTAATTTATCAACTAATAAATGGTTATCGAAAAACATAACCTTGGATTTATATTTCGTTTATATATTATGATCAATTGGAAACATCCTTTCCATTATATCTTTTTGAATATTTTTCTATAAAACTACATTTCGATACTGATCTTTAGCTATTTCAAATAATATATTAATCATACTATTTAAAATATATATTTGAGTCGTCCTATTGAGATATAGTTTTACAATTTACTATATGTTTTATAAATTGAGGTTGTATAATATATTCCAATTAATAAAATGTTAAATAACCAAGAATTATTTAATGTATTCTTGATTTATTTTTATCTTGTATTATCCTTATAAGAAACTATACATGGTTAAGTAGTGAGTTTTAAAATAATTGATTTAATTTTTTAAAACAAATATGATAATTATTTTTTCATTATATTTAAAATATATATAATGGTTCCCATAAAAAATTTCAAATAATTTATGTAATGTAATAATGATATTCGAGAATATATTATAATAATCTTCACTATTGAACTTTTATCTAACATCGTATGTTTTTTAAGGATGAGTAAAATGTTCATTGAGGAACATATCCAATATAAAGATTTACTATCAATGATTTCTTGGAAAAGATAATATTCTCTGACCCCACACAAGAAAAAAATTATTTATCTTAATATTTTGTTATCTGAATTAAATTAATAGAAATCATTAAATATTATTGAACTATTGATATTTGAAAATTTACTTATATATTGAACACACAAAAATATCATGTATCACTCATAACCAAATACAGAATCTTTTAGTGATTTAATAAAATTATTTTTAAATATTTTTATATTGATATAATATATAAGAAATAAATACATATTACAATATTTTCTTCACAATATAATATAATAAATCGAATTTGTAAAATATTCACATTATTTAGCAGTTTTACTTAACTATGATATTTCATTATTATGCGGCTATTATTTTTGTCATATAGTATGTATTTATCATATATTTTGATATACAATATATATTATTCATTTATAATTACACTATTATTCATTAATGTAATAACATATTATGTAATTCCATATATGAAATGAAATGAAATTTTTAAAATTCAACACTAGGAACATGTCATCAGCAACACATAATAGTTTAAAAAATCAAATATATGATTCCTTCTTCTTAAAAATGTAAATATATATATATATATGATTATATATATAATATAAAATAACATATCCTTCAATGGATTTATAATCCACCACTCCAATTTAAGAAATATAAAAACCTAGGATTACTCTATTTTAATATATATATTTTAGTTAAAAAATTTATCTATTAACCTTTAGGTAATTTAAAAAATCTATCAAATAGGATTTATATAATAGAAATATGTGATGGGTATTTAAACATATAAAATATTTAAATTTTTCATTTATATTTTTTTTCATGAGAAATGTATTCGATATTTATTTTATTATGATCCCCCTCTTTATCATTATCTCCATTTTTAGACTTAATATATGTACCTATAATGAAATACATTTTATTTTGATAAATTCAATTCCATTATTTAAAATAAAAATAATAACTCGATCATTTCTACATGGAATTTTTTTATACCTTGTGTGACTAATATGAAATTTGTTGATGTGGTTACCATATAATTTTCATTTCATAGTTTATAACAATTAATGTGTAATATATTCATAATAATAATGAAGTTGGATGTATGAAAAAAGAACTATTAAAGAGTTATACCATATATATTAATCAATCATTATCATTTATGGTTTTAAAAAATGATTATTGTCTAATTCATTATGTTTTACCATATATAAATATTTTTTATTCATTAACTGAATCATTTTCTAGATTTTATTTTCTTATAATTTATTATTATATTTGATATCATCGTATTTCAATCTATATTTTTATGTTTAACATAAAAAATTTGGAAAATATATTTTAATTACTCTATAAACCTAATTTTTTGTATCCTTTTGTCACTTTTAATCTTCTATTTCACTTTGAGAGATTTAATATGGAAGATCATCTAGTTATTGGAACTCCAAAAATAATAATTCATTTTTATCATATTATTATTCGAAATAATATACCACAATCATATTTACTTTTATTGATATAAATATTTTCTATATTATATATTTATTGAAATTAATTTCTTGTATTGACTAAACGTTTTCATGAAAATGAAATTCTACACTATCAATACTATTAACCTTATTTTCAATTAATTACGAATTTGGAATTTATAAATCAAAATAGATTCAATTTTTTAGTAAAAATAATCATATCCTTAAAAAAAATCAATATCTAATTACAGTACTAAATTATTGGTAAATGATAAATTATCCTATCTTTATATCATGATCTTTAACATCAACACTACATAGAGAGTATAATGTTGTGTTTTAGTTGACAAATATCATTAAGGGGTATCTCTATAATATATTTATTTATGACACATAATTTTTGAGCCCATAAAATTTATTAACACAACCATTTCTACAAAATAAAAAAAATTAAGGATTCAAAACATTTATTGATTGAAATTTTCATAAATTTAAACTAATGGGATTTTTAGAAATCTATTATTGGAATAGGAACCCACAACTGTTTTTGTCGATTATCATGAGTCATAGTTTTGTTATAATGTAACTTATTAGACTATTTTATAAAATTATATTTTATTGATGAATGATATTGTTCTTTATTTAATTTGGAGAATGAGATCCAAAATAATTTATTATCATTGTTATTATATTATCACAATAATTTTTTTTCAAAAGAATAAATAAAAATATATCAAATAGAATTTAATTATTTTAAGCTTTTTATTCTCATTATTTATAGTATGTGATAATATTTATTCTTTAAATTGAATGTATAATGTATGGAAACACGAAAAAAAATAAAAAAAACAATAATGTGACGATATTATATTTTCTAATTAATGATCCAATAATAAGTTGATGGAATATTTGATATCTAGGACGAATTAAGTTAGTTGTATTTTGATTTAGATTATATTTCTCATCAATATATTGGTCATTTACTTTTTTTGTTCCAAATTGGTTCCTAAGATCTAATATTGTCCTTATAAAATTATTCAATCATAATAATGTATTATCAAACCAATGTGATGAGAAATCAGTACATGGGAAAAATATTTTTAACTTAACATGTGTAAAACCATTATTTTATAAATTAAATGTAAGTGAAAGATTTAAATATAATGTAAATATGATATTTAAAAATTATATATTAGAAATAAATAAAATAAATAAAATATTAATATTCAATAAACAATCTTCCAATCATACATAATTTCTGTAACCAGGTCACTATATTAATTTTTTAAAATTTAAATAAATGAATAAAATCATCACTAAATCATGATTTAGTAAATTTTGATTAACTAAATGTCTTTTATATAAAAATATATTAGCCTTGTGGACCAGAAGAATTATTTAAATACATGAAATTTTGGAATAATTAGATGTAATTTTTAAACCATAATATTGAGTTTTGGCCCATAATATAAATTTAGTTTGAGTAAATTGGATTTTATGCGACAATGATTATTTGCTAGGCATGGCTTATCCGTGTTGGTTCACGAATGTTTATGTTATGGGAAATCTAGCCTACTACCTTATATAATATTTTAATAGAAATCAGTCCAACCAAGTTATTATGAGTACGAGGTGGAACCATTCCATTAAAAATTTGAATTTTACTCATGAAATTCTATACAACTATAAATGAAATTTATAATTCACTAAATATTATCCAATATAATGACCAATGAAAAAAATCTATTCTTAAATAATATGTATTGAATTTTTCTTGTAGTCTACAACCCAAAATAATTAAATTATATAAATTTTATTAAATCCCCTGTTGGTGGTTCTTAGACTCCAATGTGTCTGGAACACATTAAAATGATTCACCTATAAAATATTATTTGTTAATTATTATTAAATTCAAATTTTTAAATTAATAAACATAATTTATAATAACAGTTATCAATGGAAATTTATTATCAAACAACTATTTCAATGATGTTAAAATAATGATAAATGTGATAACAATTGAATTGAGACAATTTTAAAGTGATAAATCAGTATTATATATAATTTAAATTAATCCTAGAAACTTGTTTTTGTCCTGACTAATCAGATTCAAATTTAATGAACATATATTATTTCGTAATTGTATGTTTTTTTATTATAAATTAAATTCACTATGTATTAATAATATACCTCTAGGTCAAGAATAATAGAATAATGATTCACTAATAGATCCTCTGAAATTAATTAAAGTGTAATTATCACTTTTCAATTCATACCATATTGATTTTGCGGGCGATTATATTTTTCTACTACAAACAGATAGATAAAAAAAGTATCATTATAATTATAGCTCAATATAATCTACATCATCAACATATTTTTATTATGAAATATCTTCTATGATATCTCTGTTAAACTGTGTAGAATAATAGCCCTTCTCACCTTTTCAATCACATATTGAAGATGAAATTAAAATATGATGTTATAATAATGTAATCATAATTACTCATTGGGTATTAATTCAATATTCATCGACATAACACCTATGAGGATTTATGATCATGAATTTATGTGTCAATAAATATTTTTAACAAATATATATTCCACATTCTTAACATAAAATTTGTTAATATTTAAATATATTATTTTTCATAAAAATAATTTTGCATCATGTCATATGAATCACAAATATTTAATCACTGAAATTTAAACCAATAATTTTTTTTAATTAAATAATACCCATTAATGTAATACATTACTCATAAATTTATTCAGAAAACCAATATCATCTAATATATATTTAAAAAATAATATCTTACTCATAAACAATTTATTATTTTAATAAATTGTTAATTACCTAATAATTAAATTAAATTGTAATTTTTCATTAGTTGTAATTAATACAATTAAACGCATTAGTTAATAAATTTTTGTTTATAACAATAATTTTTACGTAAGACCCCAAACATGGGCCACTTCTTCCTAAACTATAATTCCTTCCAATTATGGTAAGATATGTATTAACATTTTTTAGTCCTCAAGGATCTTATATAAATATAATGGATTTATACATCATAACCAACAATGGAATAATTTAGTTGATCCTATTGAAGAATTATTTATCAATGAGAGGATGGAGGGGATGGATAAGTGGCATTCCAATATTAAAATAAATAAATTTTATTTATTTAATTCATTAATTTTTATGAAAACCACATTCTATATTGACACTTAAGGATCATTTAATTCATAAATAAGTTTTTCCTCAGTATAAATATATATAATATTCAATAACACAAAACTAATGTAAATTTCTTATTTTACCACCATCCAAAAAAAACATATTCTCACAATTATTACATAATATCAACTCCTATATTTTATTACAATTTTACGTTTATGGGGGTTTTACATGAACTTATAATTCATATGAATTTATCAGGTTGGTATCATCAAATCCCTAGATATAAAATTCAATTATCATTAGAAACCAATATTTATGGCAAAAATTATATTGATTTATGTGTTCCTACTAATTCTTTTGTTGAATTATTTAATAGTACACAAATTATTTGGATAAGATAAAAAATAAAAAATTCATGATGGACTTATTTATTAATGAAAATGATAATAATATTTAAAAAATAATCATTCTCAATAATAGAGTGGCATTTAAATTTGATAGAAAACAATAGTGTCACAATTTTCTTATAGTTTTTCATATTTTTTCTATATGATACATCTATTTCATAGGATTTATCTCCATTCTTATATCTAACAGGATATTTCCCTATTATATGTTTTAACATCCTCTAATACATATTTGGATCCCACTCTATTTTTCAAAATTAGATTATACATGATCTAATCATAGTATCCTTATAAATTTTTCATTAATATGTTATCAAATAAATTTTCCCTTATTTGATAGTTTAGATACTCACAATATTATATAAATTTTATTTCAATAAAAAAATTAATTTTCAGGATGATTTAAATTAAATTATGATCTAATTGTATCTCATTACAATAGAGTATTACTACTCATCATAAAAATCAATATGAAATGAAATTTAACTCCTTGTGGTATTTTAATTATAATGATTTCATTCTCTCAAAATTTTTTAAATATTTACATCCATTTAAATAAGTTATATAAAAATAACATAGTTATACAAGTTCTTGAGTCATCGTGCTCCCCATGTTATACATTCAGAATGTGGGATACCAAACATTGTCAACATGAATTGATTGTGTTGGGTTTTATGATATTTTTATTATCAAACAATTTTCTATATATAAAAAAATAATAGAAACTTCAACAATATATTTCTAATAAAAATTTATCCCGGTTAATACAATAATTCACCACACATAATTCAATTACAATTTTTTATACTTCATGTATTATAATTTCTTATTTCTCAATAAATAATCCTAATAACATTGACATGGTGTCTGTAATCAACCAGATTCCATTAATAAGTAATTTGCTACATTTTACTGTAGTTTGGATGTATTCATCACTAATAAAAATTCATCTTTAAATTGAATCACATTTTTATTAATTATACATGATCTAGACGAAACATAATCCTCTTGAATGATAATTATATTTAATATTATATTATTTAATCCTAAATATTGGAATGTGTTATATTCTTCAATATCAGTATCTCTCATTTAATAATTTATATTTTTATGGACTCTTACACATATGTTTGATGATTCTTATATAGATCACAGAACTTATGAAGTAAAATAACATATATAATGTTCAATATTACATATGTTGAAGATGAAATTTGGGTATATTACATTCACCATTATATAGATTTTGGAATTTAATATTCTCTAAAAGTTAAAGATCACATTTGATAATGTAGCCTCTAATATCATTGAATGATCATTTCATCACCAATAGATCTTCAAGGATTCATTTACATAGGATATCAATACAATGTGTTGAATTTATTTAACACAAATATTACAATTACCTAGGACATAATGGTTGTTATGTATATACATCATATCTTACATTACCTTTACATTTAATATTTTTTCATGTTTACATATACATTATACCAAGAAGGTAAAGATAACATTATGTATCACATATCATAATAAAATTACATAGAATAAATGAACATTATACATATATAGTTAGTTCCATAAATATACAAATGTCTATAATAATGTTTCCAATTAAAAAAATATTTTAAAAAATATTCATAAACATGGTATATACATTATTAAAACTAATTTTTGAAACTTTTATCCATTTGTATTATTATATGGATTCTAAAATCTCTAATATTCATTCTATAATTTTATTTGAAAAAAAATATATTTTGATCCTCTCTTTTTTCTAGAAACATCAATGAAATTATATTCAATATTCAATAATATAATACTTCTCCTTGACCTCAATGATGATTTTCCCCACACTGATAACATTTATATGGTAACTACATTTATTAAGATAATGTTTTATATTAAAAAGGGTAACATGATCTTATTTTAACATTTACAAAAAAAATTCATGTCGTCTCAAGGTTGATTAGTGGAAGTAACTAATATATTATTTGTAATAATCTTTTATTTTGTAAAGGATTCCACTCATTGTTACTTAATGACCTATATGAAAAATATTTACTATTATTATTTTCTTTAATAATATAACCCAATAAAGAATAATTTCTTAGAAATAAATTACATTACATTATATATAATAATTTGTACAAAAATTCCATCATCATAATAAAATATTCTATGTTATTTTATTTATTTTGATATCTTTTAATGAATTATACAAAATTCATGTCATCATGATTTAATGATTAATTTATTTATATTCAATTTATAGTATAAATATACTTTTATAATATGTCGAAATGGATTTGGTTTCTCAAAAAATATCTTCATAAATCATATAATGACAAAATCATTCTTTCAAATGTTGATAAAATTATGAATATCATTCATTCAATTCCACACTTGTAATTGTGATCCTGATAATATCTACCAAACTAAAAACCTTAGTTATGTTTTTTCATTATTTATTTATTTCAATTAAATTATATATAAAAACAATAACATCAATTAAAAAATTATATAAAAAATCCAATAGGAAAAATATCAAAAACACATATATAATTTGGAGTTCCCATTTATGGTTTTACATTTTGATTCCCACTAACATATAACACCATGTTTTCGATTCTTAAGAAGCATTCCCATTAATTCTATTCCCAAGAACATAATTCTGAATAAAAATTTCTTCCACATTAATATGATTATTCTTGATCAGAAAAAATATCATGAAAATTAGTATTATTGAATATTTACATTATCATATTATTTTAATAATATATAACCCATTCTTATAAAAAATAATCCTTGAACAATACCATTTTAATAGTGAATAAATATGTAATAAAACATTTTTCAAATTAAAATGAATGTATTACTCATTGTATACATGATAAGGTATTAAAATTTATTACTCATGTTTGATCATGAGTTCCCTAACTGAATAAATTATAAATAATTTCGACAACATATAATTACTAATAGAGATTTCATCAAAAAATCTACCCCTTCTATACCATCAACCTCCAAACTCAATCACAACATCATCATAAAATCAAATACATAATTTTGAAATAATGGTATATTTTGCATAATATAATATTATAATGATGAAATATTAATGTGATGTATTTGTTTTTAAATATTTATTTTTTTAATACATTGGGAAATTATTCATGATATGTTTTAATATTAGTATTTTTTCCAATAAAAAAATATATTTTGAGTTAAGAGTTTAATTTGGTTATCTGATAAAAATTTCTTGAAAAGAAAAAAATTTAATAAAAAAGGGTTGAATATATACTCATATCATATATAATGTATTAATTAATCATGACAAATTTTATTGTACCCATATTTAAATATATTAATTATGGAAATAAAAACACAATAAATTAAACATGTTACTGAGAGAATAAATAACTTTCAAGCTCCCATATTTCTATAAAAGGTTATTAACAATTATTTATGGATCCAATACTTCTATCATATGCAAAATTCATAGTTTTATTTCATAGTTATTAAACAATTAAGAAGAACATAAAATATATATTACATAGTAATAGTTTTAAAATGATAAATAAATATTAATATAAAATATTGTTTAATGTTTATAATTTCATATTCCATGGTCTTATCCAAAATTTCACTACCAAAATCACCATAATATAAATACAAGAATATATTAAAACAACATTACATTTAAGAAAATATATAAAAATTACCTCTAGATGGAAGTATGAGAATATAATATGTAGGATTATATATTTATATATAAATATATAGTTTTTAGAATAGATCATGTAAAAAATAATTTATATTTATAAAATATGAGAACTAGAATATTAACAAGGAAATTTAAATTGTATCATCATGGGTTTCTAAAAGGAAAAATTGTGATCAATAGCGTACTTGATATGCCACATGGATCTTATACGATAATAAAAATATTATTATTTAATTGATACATTATAATCTAGAAGCTAGAATGGATAATTTAAATAGTCCTAATTAAACATTGATAATATTATTTACACATGTATATATAATTAATAATTTTTTGACCAATTATTTATAAATGAATTTAATGATCTTTTTTTAAAGAATTAATTTTCATCAAAAAACTATATAAATTAAAATAATTATGTTTATAAATTAATAAAATAACACTTTTGGGATCATAATAATTATATATATATATCTAATATATATATATATATATATATTAAATATACCTTTTAAAATTCATATTATATTTTTTTAGACATAATATAGTAGAAAATATAATTGTATGGAAAAAAAGAGTGTTTTTCTATAATGACATTTTTTATCCCTTTTGATAGAGTACCTATTTCAAATATGGTCATCATAACATTTAAAAAATTTATTTAAATTAAAAATATTCTTCAATAGAGGAATAAAAATTTTTCCTCCATTTCAATATTTTTTATATTCTGGAAAGGATTCTTTTTTATAATAAATTTGTAAAAATTTAACATTTTAATTAAAAACACCAATTAAATATAGAAAATTTGATGTAAAAATATACCATTTTGAATTATTTTAATTTATAAATAGAATATTTACATATAAGATTGTGAAAAATTGTAAATTGTAATGAATTTCCAATTTTAATAGGATATAGAATCATTCCAATCTATAGATGGTTTTTAATTTTAAAAACTATTTCTCTTTCCTTGAACATGATTTAATGTCAAATAGTAACTACAAAAATATATGTTTTTTCTTTTAAAAAATAGATTACTTTATATTTATTAATGGTTCAAATATATTTAAGAAGTATCCTTTTAGTTTTTATCATTTTGAGTAGTAACTTTAGAATTTTTTTAATTACAACAATTAAGGGTAAAAATCATAGGAAATGGAAAATATAATTTTATAAATATTATAATATAACATTAAAACTAGTATTAATATTATTGGATAATTATATCTTCTCTCCATAATAATTATAGTATCAGTTATGTTGCAATTTATGACCGTGTGTAAGATAATAGAACTCTTATAATAATATATTCAAATGAAAGTTAATTTTTTTATTCTATTGATTTTAGAAATAAAAATATTATTAATATTGAATAATATGAGGGAACCAATTGAATGTAAATATTATATTAAAATATAACAAGTTTTTCTTATTTCATGCTAATTTATTTAGTATTTTTTTTAAATAATTAATTAAAATAAATTGTGACAAAATAATGATACAATAAGTTTTTAAATAATAAGAGAATAAAATAAATCATATAATTAACACAAAAATAAATATAAATTGAATTAATTTATGTTAACCAATAATTTTTATATGAATATTAATATTTAGGGATGAGTAAATTGTGTTTTTCCAATGATATAAATTTCGTATCATATTTTTTAAAAATAAAATAATAAATTATATTATAAACTAGATTATTGATAAGTTAAAACAAATAATATATTTTGAAATGATATTAAACTTAATAAAATATAAAAATATGACAAATTATTGGTTTATGTCTGCATGTTTTATCAATGACTAATTTATTTGTCATTTTTGATTTTATAGCTTGTTATACCTACACATAAATTGTTAATTAAATTATATTATGTTTAGATTTAAAAGTTTTCGATAAGGATTACAAAATTATAAGGATTATAAAATATTCAAAAACTAATAATTTTTAATTGAATTAATATGACTACATTAAATATTATTTATATTTTTCATAAATATTTTTGGAGTTATTTTAACTGAAAATTAAATGTATATTATTTTAATATTTTCAATAATTCCTATAGTACCCCTCCCCACTAATGTAAATTAAAACTTATATGTATATTTTGGTAAATCCAATTTTTTGGGTATTCTATAACCTCTCTAAATCTGTAAATATAATCCCTTTATTATTTGTTCCTTCGTAGGTGTAAACTACAACCTTGATGAAGCAATATATTTTTTTCATCAACATTTCTCAGGAATAGTTATAATGTTATAATTAATGATTATATGAAATAATTATGACATATTTATCATTATAAAAATATAAAATATCATTTATGTTCTTACCTTTCTATTTAATGATGAATTATAATCATGATTCTCTGTGTGTGTCAACCATCAATTCCATAAACCTATGTGATATTTTCTTCATCACTACATTATATGAATTTTATATAAATGTTTATTTAAATGTTTTCTATAACATTACTAATATTTTTTCAATTAATTAATAGTAAATTGAAAATTACCTTCATTCCACAATTTTCATTTATGAATTAAAATGTTACTCATGCATACATATGACATATAGTCTCTTTGATTGTATCATAATCTATTTCGTTATATCCATTATTAAATGATGTGTTTAAAGAGTAATTATTATATTAAGGTTATTTTTATTTAATTAATATCATTCAAGAGATTAGTTTTCAATTACAACATTAAATATAGATATAATATGTTAGTTATTTTTTACTCATGAACGAAATATTAAAAAATCTTTAAATAACTCAAACAATTAAGTAATTGTAATAACATGATAAATAGGGATATAAATGGAATAATAAGTTTCAATAATGTTTTCATGATATTAAATAATTATCCTATAATTATTATTCCTGATGATAATTATTGTATGTGGGCAGTTAGGCTCAATATACTGGACCCTTTAAGAAAAAAAATGTTTAAAATGATTTGAGGGTTTATTCTTCTAAATCATTATCATTCATGACCATGTTTTAAAAAGATAGAGATTTATTTATGTTGACGAATGATTTGAAATGTTAATTTTAGAATTTCTACCAAATGGTTGAATGTGGTATGAAAAAAATTAATTAAATATATTTTTATATAAATTTAATTAAATGATTTTTTAATTTAGATTGATTACTTCGATAACATGGATTAGTTTTTTAAGAGGTACAACATCAAAATAAATTAATTTTTTCTATAATTATTAATTTTATTATTTTTCTTTTATTATTTTAATAGTAATTTACATGAAATTATATTACATTATTATTTTCATGTTTTTTATTTTTTAATAGTCATTTTTACGTAATGTGGGTATTTTTATATTTTAATGTGTTTTAAACATTCTTTTAAATTTGTCGAAATGGTTTTATTCATTATTAATTCCACATAAATTTTATTCTAAGGGTTTAGACACATTATATCCCATGAGTGATCCCGATATTGTTTGTATGAAGGATTGTTCCCCATTATCCCTCATGAAAAATGGAATATCTCGATATATATTATATGAACTGTGAGACCCATTACAGCTTTACAATGCACTTTCGATTCTAAATATTTAATTTGATTATTTTTTATTCCATTATTAATGTTGAATGTTAGTGTTATCTAGTTTTTATATTCCATGGAACCTATGTGTTTTTTTCAATTTTTTCTAATGAGTTTTTTTGAAATGGGTTTTAATTAGTTTTCATATTCTCAATAGACTAACTATTCTATTTATTTATATCATTTACTATGGTTTTTTTTATCATACAATTTTTGAAATCTGGTTTCCATAGGACATAAAATTGATATGGAAAACTAATAAGTCTTGAAGAATGAATTGATGTTATGTTGTGAAAATATTTAATGTTTTATTCTTAATAGATTTCTATTAGATTACAATTTAACATTTATAATATGCATCCACTTGTATTTTATGAATTTATATTGTATGTGTTTTTCTTAATTATCTTGAACTATAATGTGAATTGATCCATGAATGTGAATTGTAGTTCAGAAACAGTAATATATATTTTATTTAATGTTATGTCCTTACTGTTGGCATCAAAGGATAGTTTAGAAAACTGTGGATAATATGTTCCCTTCATAAGAGTTATGGATATCATCATGGGTTTCTAATTTTATAGTTCATTATAATGTTAGTGTCTTAGAAACCCTTTTTAGGAATTCTGATATGAAATATTATGCTTACTAATAGAATTTTTTGAAGGTCATTTTTTGGTAATTATGGGTTGTTAAATTTTGGGATTGAAAATGAATTGTATATGAAAACCATTAAGATTAAAATATATTAAGGATTTTTTTGAAAAAGTTTCAAAATTGTTAATATTTGTAAAATATTTATATTTATATAGTTTTATTAACTGGAAACCCATAAAGATGGGTGAAAACCCATCATTTCAATAAATTTTTCAAAAATATATAGATTTTTTAAAATAGTAATATTGATATATTTTTATTAAAAGGACAACCCTATTAATGGGCGACAACACATCATGTTAGAAAATACCTTGGGAATAGAACCCAATAATAAAGGGAAACAAATGACCATCACCTGGTATATGCATATGTGAAGTCCAAATTAAAATTTAATTTTTTTAGTTGAACTATTCGATATAGTAACAATAAGTTTATGTGGGGAATAATTTTTTTAAGATATTTAATCATATAATTGTAATATGAATTGGTTATTTTATGGTTAATGTTATTTCAAAATAATTTAAATATTTTAGAATCTTAAATGATTATTGTGAATATAATACTAATGGATTTAAAATTTTTTGAATGATTGAATTATATTTTATAAAAATATCTTATTTTATTATAAAATTATTTTTTATTGTTATATTAATGGATATAATTAATATATCACTGTGCTTTTTTCATTTATGGAATTTCATTTTTGATATGAGAAATTAAGATTGATTGATGCAATATGGAAATTATTTTTGAAATATATCATTTGAGTCTATGGTATCAAATTATTCATTTTCTTGGGTTCAAATCATATTTTCGATTATCCATGTGAATTTTAAGGACAATTAATTTTTTAATAGATTATTTTTAACATTAAATATTTTTTGTTTAATTTTTTGGATTTTTTAAAAAATTCAAATAAGGATTATTATTTTTGGCGAATTATATAATATTATACTATCCATTGGTGTTTTTTATAACGTCTCAATATAAAATAAATATATACTTAAACAATTTTAGACTAGTCGATTCTATATATGTTTATTCTTGTGATTTTAGAGTGTAAAATTCATCTTGAATACTAATCGTTAAGGTAAAAAGATGATTTTGTGGTTAAATTTGATTTAAGGATGATAATATACTTATCATATATGTATATATAATTATTTTCATAATCCATTTAGTAATTGAATTCCAAAACTCAATGAATGCATCCTTTAAAAAATGTTACACATTTATTTTTATTACATTGAAATAAATTACCTTTTAATCAATAAATGATTTATCATTTTGTGATTAATTGTGTTTTACTTTCCACATTTTATATCACTCACTATCAGTAAAAATAGTTACTTTTCCCTTCAATGTGATGTCATTACTATATGGAATCCTATAATGATTAATCTCAGGAGACCTCCGTACATTATTTTTTTATTGAATAGTTGAAGTTCAATTAATCCTTTTTCTAATTTTAAATATAAATAAATGTATTTTGAAAATCCAAAAACTTATTTTTTAATCATGATAAAAAAATCTGATTATGAAAATTATTAAATATTTATATTATCTAAATCACGAGTTTCTAAAAGAAACAACAATGTTTGATAGTACACATGATATATCACAACGATCTTAAGAGTACATAAATATAAAATTATTTAATTGTTTTTATGATAACCTAGTTATCAAAATAGAGGGTTGGAATAGTATTAAATAAATATGAAAATATTATTTACACATTAATATATAATTAATTATTTTCTGGATAACTAATTATCAATGAATGAAAACATGGTTTTTAAATTAAAATGAATTTAATTTAAATATTATTAAAATTAATATATGTGTTTTTCTGTATATTAAATTCAATATTTTTTTATTTTATTAAATATATATATATATATATATAATGAATTCAAAATAATGATTAAAATTAAAATTATATTTTTTAGACATGATATAACAACAAAATCAATTTTTATTGATAAAAGGATTTTTTTTTCTAAATAGGTTGATTTTTTTCTTTTTGATGTCATAAATATCGTAAAACTTGTTTTGAAATTATATATATTACTTACAATAAAGTAAAGTTTTTTTTTAAATATTTTTATAAATTTTTAAATTGTTTTATTTTTTCATTTTTTAATGATAAGTTTCATTTTTAAGTGAATAATGAAGAAAATACCACATTTATATCGAAAACAACTTTTTTGTCTTAATAATTAAGCGTGTAAAATTATATTTTTTATTGGTTTTAAATTATAAATATTTTATTTTCTATAATTTAGTAAAATTTAACACATTGTAATAAATTTTATATTTGAAATTGGTTTAAAAAAAATTAAAACTTTTGATGGATTTCACATTTCGAAATAATTGTTTTCTTATCCAATCTATTGTATTAATTTTAAATTAATCACTACAATATCTAATTTTTCATTTATAAAAAAATAATTCTATAATTTAATAACTGGGTCAAAATTATTTAAATACTTTACTTTTCATTTTTGAAATTAATAATAATAATTGGAGTAATACTTTATTATCATGTTTAAAGATAAATAAGGTAATTTAGTGTAACAAAAACACTTTAAATATTAGAATATTACCTAAGAACATGTACTAATTTTACTTGAAGTGTATTTTTATCAAAAGATATAAATTTTTATTCTGATACCATATTTCAATATTTGTATAATAATATAACTTCTATAATATTATATTCTATAGAGAATCAGTTTTGTCTCTATTGTTTATTAATAAGATAAATGTTTATAATATAGGCATATATATATTATATGTTATTCAATATGTAGTATTTTGAAATAAAAAATGTATATATACATACTGTAAATTTATTTATAATTTTTAGAGGATAAATAATAATATTAAATGGACACGCATTAATAAGAAAATAATTGTTAAATTACTTGAAGAATCAACCATATGATATTTATAATTTTAAAAAAATATAATTTGAAATTATTGATGTTATTAAATAAATTTTGGTGGTATTTTATAGAATATGTATGAATTAATATTTTTTTGCAATATCATGTTTTTATGATATTTACAAAATGTAAAATAACCCAAAGTGTCAAAATTTATATTAATGAATTTTGAAAATAAATAATATTTATTTAAATGATATATATTCCATAAAAATAACAAAATCATCCAAGGGATTAAAATAAATAAAAAAACATTATCTAAAATGATATTTTTTGTCTTTTGAAATTTTATTATAATTATAATAACCCTAAAAGTGTAAATTAAATTATACGAGAGTAAGAGATAAAAGGGATATATAAATATTAAGTCAAAATGATAATGATTACAATAATAGTCAATCATGTTTAATATTAATAAAAAAGGGTATTAGACCAAAAAAAAATATTATAAATATAAATAAGTTTGGATTCAATTATAATACAAAATAAAATTATATTAATTTTATGTTTTGATTAATTCCAATAGTGACCCTCCCCTATCCTATAAATGGGAATCCATTATTATCCTTTCATCACATGTCCAAACCAATATGGTTCAGCTAGTATCTACCTACATCAAATCATATATTCACACACAAATTTCTATAGCACTTATATTCGGTAGAACACTCACCTTGGAGGTTTTATGTTGTTATGAAAAAGAGATCATCTGAAGAAGATGTTTTTTTAATAAAGTATATATGTTTTATTTCTTCTTCCACTTCCATAAGTTATTCTTCAACCATGATGAAAAAAATTCAATGATTCTAAATATACAGATATTATATTATATTATTATCATATTCTATTCCATATCTATTTATATTAAATGGAATGCTAATTATTTTTTCATATGTCCGTGTGAACTGTCACCTCCAAGAATCGATGTAATTCGTTATTCATAACCATATCAGAAGACTTGTTTTAATGACTTAGTTAATTATTATATATTATATGAATTAAATATTTATAATAATAAATATATAATATATCATTAACATTATTAAATTTTCACACACAAAAAAATGATAACATCATTCATGCGTACGTGTGAAGTAGGACTTACATGAAGCGATTATATTTTTTTCATCAACACATCACATGAATGATATGTATATCAATGTATATTAATGATATAAATTATTTTAATGATAATATTAATATTATATAAATTTAAAACTAATATTACCTTCTTTACATAATGGTCATTGAATAAATAAAATGTAAATAATGAATATATATGGCATACCATTTATATTATTTTAATATAATCAAATTTCATAGAAATGATTTATTAAGGGATACAAAATTATAAATAATTTATTTAATTTATTATTATTTAATTTATTTTATTTTTTATAACATTTATCTCCAAATAATTTCATTACAATGGTTATAGTAAATTATATTATGTCTCAAGTATCTAATATCATCAAAACATTCCACATTAACATAAATAATAAAGTTGTATTTATAAGATGATTATAAGTTATATAAAATAAATATTAAATATTAATATTGTTCTTAATAAAGTGGATAATTATTATATTTTCTAATTTGAGATGATAAAAATTGTACGTGTGGATTCCAACTCATGGTAATGACATTTTAACAGGTTAAAATCTTTTTAGGAAATCTTCAACTAAAAATTTTTCAATAATATAAATGTTTTAAAAATGGTTTTTAAATATATATATTTTGGAATGAATTTTTTTAAGGTTTTATTTTATAATTTATTTTAAATATTTGAAATTGGTTGGGGATATTTGTATTCAAGATACACATTTTTTAAAATAAAATAGATGGGTTGTAAACATGGACATATTATATCAATAACATATACTTTTTTTACATACATGACATGAAAATAAATAACAACTATCATTATGATTTAATTACATAATCATTTGATATATTTTATCAAATTTATTTCAATTTAATATGGTTACATTATTATATTTATGTTTTTTAATTTTAAAATTTGTAAATATAGTAAAATTGTATTTTCATTTCTGAATTTTTTATAGTAGTTTTTAAATGTGATTTCAATGATTTTATTAATGAATTTTTCAATTTTGATTATATATGATGTGACGAGGAAAATTGTATCTCACATGGGATCCCCATATAACTTAAATTAATGATTTATCATTAATAAATATTATGATAAATGGGGGATCAAAATATAGCTTATAAGAAGGTTGTGACACATTTAATCTCTCCAATTCTCTGGATATTCTAGAGGTGGAAGTTGACCATATTGTTATTCCATTATTAATGGTGAATGTAAGAGTGATATAGTAATTATCTTCCATGGAACCTTTGTGACATTTTATTCTTTTGAACGAGTTTATAAGAATCTGTTTTTAATGTGATTTCATTTTCTTACAAGAATAATGAATCTATTTCTTTAAATCTATTACTGATTTTTGTACACATCCATTGAATTTAATAAAATCATGGGGATTATTATTTGTAGGGGAATATAAGATGTCATGATAAAATAATTGATTATTTAACATTAAAATAAAACATGTTTATTTTAAAGGGTATTCACATGTTGAAATAATATTTAGAATAAGTGTCCACTAGTAAAGCATGGATTGAGATTTTAAGTAGATTTCTCAATAGTTAATAACACAATACGAAAAAGGCCCCTATTAGTGATTTATAATTCAAAAATTCTATTATATTATGTTTAATGATGGGACCTTAAATAAAAACATTGTAACTATTATAGTTCATGGTTCAATTATATGTTGATTTGTGTCTTGTCGGTTTACATAACAAATGTAATTTTTTCATGGGATGATTAAGTCATATCATTTTCATTATATAGTGATGTTTATTTTTTGAATTAGTTTCATTCCATTATTTTGGTGAATAGATAACTATTTATGGTTTATTATTGAATAAAACATAGAAATTGGTTTCGTAGTTTGTGATTGACTTCCATGTAATAATAAAATACGAAAATTACAAATAGTTTAACCTACCTCAATCACTATATCAAATAGTTCGTTAGATTTTTAGAATTTAATTTATTTTTCATTTTTTGTACTTTCTTGTTATACATGGAATTAAGTATATTTAATTTTTTAATTCAATTATTTAAATTTTTAATGTCACCACTTAAAATTCTTATGTATATTTTGATAATGAAAAAAATATTTTAAAGTAACAGATGAAATAACTATATAATTATCAGTGTACAAATATCTTGATATTTAAATTTCATATATAAATACTACGTAAAAATTATAAGTTATTAGAAAAAAATAGATTAAAAAAGTTTCATAATAAATTTTTTAACATTATTTATCTATAGATTATATATTCTACCTAATTAAAATATACATATTATTGAATTTGTAAATTTATATACAAAAAATAAATTGAATTGATTAAACATAGTAATATATTCTAGAATATGTTAACAAATTATTTTATATTATCATATTTTATGTTTATATTAATTTTTATTAAAAATATATTTTATATATTATGAGTATATTATGATGTAAAATTATATAGTAACATAATAATACATCATTAGTAAATTAATATATTTATTAATTTATAAATTATTATAATGAACCTCAACCAAGCATGGTAACCAATAAAGTTCAAAAAGTATTTTATTTATTTTAATAAAATATTTACTAAATCAATATAAAAATATATATTTTATGTTTTGGAAATAACAATTAAAATATATATTTTTGCGTTATGCAACAATAATTCAATTATTTAAAATCATTCTAAATTATATTGATTAAAAACCATTATTACATGTAATTAATTGGAATATATATATGGAATATAAATGAGAGTTTTTTATTGATTATCTATGTTTTTATACAAATATCTCCCTCTTCACCCCATTTTCCTAATTCAACTAATCTTGATGAAATTTAGACACTATATTTCTCTCATTCGTATATCCAAAATGGATATGATAAATTTTATAGGTTATCACTCATTTTAAATAAATCCATAACTATGGTATGTGTTCATATTCTTCTTTATTTTATACTTTATATATATAATATTTTATTTTATGAATTTCAAAATTAAATTTGAAGTTCTCATAAATTTCAATATTATTCAAAATATCACCCATTTAATACATTATCCTTTAAATATCATCCAGTATATCTTATTTTATTTATATCCTAATTCATTATTTATTCAATATGAACTCATAATGTAGATAACTATATATGTCCCAATGTTCTAAATTTCATTTTGATGATTAAAAATTAATAAAATATATATTAGAGGAATTATTGATCCTTACAATTATAAATATTTATTTTATTATTTTAATTAAATAATATTACTATATTAACCATATGGGTAACTTATTAATATTAAAAACATTAATCATTATTGTATTTGAATCCAAATATATTATGTTCTGAATTTTAAAAATTATATGTACATGTTGGGATTTAAATAGTAAGATATCATTTCTTATACCTGATTTATAATATACCTATTAGGAAAAAGTATTCAGACACTTCTATTTTGGTATATAAAACTATTATATAAATATTTATTACACTAGAATATTTAGAAACAAATAAATATTAATTTGATCTATATTTTCATATCATACACTTAATTATATTATTAATGGTTATTCAAGAAAATATCATATTCATTCAAATAAATGAGTAAGATTATTGTCATATAAATTTATAAATTGAATAATTGTGGAAATATTGTTCAATATGTCCTTATTTAATATTATTCACTGAATTAAATCTATTTACTATTGGGAATTAGAACAAATAATATGTTAACTACTTTATTCTACGATTTAAGTTATTTAATATATTATAAATTGGATGTGGTGTAACATTATATAGTCTATCTAAATAATGGTATGTTTTATAAATGAAATATTAATTTTTTAATGGGTTTTTCATTTAAGTATGATTTTATATACAACATAATTGGTGATATTATTATAATGGTTGAAAACTTTTATTCCCAAAATATAATTTATTTTTAATATGTTACCCATGATAAAATATTTGTTATGGTTATTCCCAAGTTTTCTTTACTAATCAATGATTATTATTATTTTTTCTTGATTACTATTCAATGGTCATGATGAATATAACATGGTTTTAACTTTATATATTAATAAGAATATGTTCTCACTCATTTATTTTGTTTCCCTAATATTCTAATTTTGAATTAGATTATTATATATTCAGTTATATATAAATCCCAGACAAAAATATCCCAGATTCTATTCCCTACTTTACTACGATGGTTTAGAAACAAGATACAAATTCGATTTAATGAATAGTTTATCAATTTAAGAAAATATCATTTAACACATGATACCCATACTACTTTGAGAAAATGAAAAAAATAATAGAAAATTAATATATCTCAATTAATGAAACTAATAACTTTAATTCATCTTCATATCCCATTGAAAAACAAAAATATGTGTGATATAAAATACTCATAACGGTTTTCATAAATCATATGACAACATGAATAAAAGATAATAATCAATATTTCGAGGTTGAGAACTAGACATATATTCTACAAAAATATATGGATAATGAATAATCAATCAGGAAAGTAAAATACCACAAATAAATTTATTTAATTTAATAAAAATGGAATTAAAGGAATCCATATATAATTTCATAGAGAAAATATAAGTTATAATAATAATAACTGAATCCTAAATGAAAGAAACACATAAATATATCACTAACTGATTTGTCACAACCCAAACCCGTACCAGGCCTCGAGCTGCAACTAACCCACACCCACCTCTATAGGCCAGGGGCTGGCGACATGTGTCGATGGCACAACAACTAGGGGAGGCCTTTCCATATGAAACAGTACACACAGATGCAGCTAAATCAATTAAAAAGTGTAGTGAAAGGAAGGAAAGATACAAAAATACTACAAAAGGGAAACCAACATACATGCATCGACCTCTAACTAGTACAGATAATATGCAAAAAAGATGTGGCAAGTAACATGAACTGTAAAAGGGGAAAAACCCACACCCAACCAGAATGGTGCCACAACCAGGGAATATGTAAATTAAAGTAAATAGCTAGTGAATATCACAATCGGAAAGTCCTACTACGATCACTGAATGCATCCCTAGATACATTGTCCTCTATGATCCTTCATAGTCTCGACTGACCTGTCTATCGTCCGCAAGGGAACACCATGTGCAGGCAAAGCCCAAGTAGGGTTGAGTATAAAAATACTCAGTAGGATGTACCAAAATCTATAGGGAGCAATAAAATAGGTAAAAAAATGTTGATCTATAGAAAGAACAAAGAAAAATGTAACCGTTCAAAAGGGAGAGAGTACAGCTCAACCAAAAATGAGAAAGTAAGTAAACTAGTCTAGATGCAAGGACGTAGAAACAGTGAGAAAATGAACTTCTCATCAAGTCTTCGCTGCATATAGTAGGATAGTAGACTCATCCAACCAAGAGGTTCTAGAAATTTAAAGCTTGTGGCATACCACGTGCCTCTTCAACCCTCCTAGAAGGAGAGTAACTGAACCCATGGATTGGGAACAACAGTAGGGTGTATTTATATATGCTTGACAGGATACCCAAACGAGTGTGTTAGAGGATATCTATCTCCTTGCTCAGCCCAAGAAGTGTGGCCAACTGTTCAAAGGATGTCCATCACTTAAGCACAACAATCCTGTATGCCAAATCTACCTCATTGTTGAACCATACAACCAAGGGTCCTGCTCCAGTAATCATGGAGAAAATTCACTGACTATACTTATATAAATAGTCTGAAATAAGTCACTAGTTAACCCACTACCCAGCCCCACTGGATGGTAAACCACATGTTGTCATCAGGTAACCCACTACCCAACCCCGCTATAGGGTTAACCACAAAAGGTTGTCAGGTAACCCACTGCCCAGCCCTGCTAGATGGCAAATGATAAGATGTCATCTCGTTACCCATAGCCTAGACCCGTTGGAGAGTAAACCTTCATAAATAATCAGGTGGCCCACTGCCCATCCCTAGTAGAGGGTATACCCAAAATAAGTCGATGGTGTCCCACTTCCCAGCCCCATTAGAGGGTAAACCATAATAAAACATCTGGTGACCCACTTCCCAACACTACTGGAGGGTAAACCCTATAAAAGAAAACGATGACCCAATACCCTACCCTGCTGGAGGGTAAACCGTATTAGATTGTTTGGTAACCCTCTGCCCATCCCCACTGGAGTGTAAACTATAAAGGGTAGTCAGGTAACCCATTACTCAGGCCCACTGGAGGGTAATACACTAGGTATCATAAGGTTAACCAATGACCAGCCTTATTAGAGGGTAAACCCTAAAGTCAATGGGTATCCCACTACCCAGCCTCAGTAGAGGGTAATCACAAAACTGGCCCCATAACTCTGCACTGCCCGTTCCATAACAGGGTGTCACTTGCACCGCTACCATGTGTAGGATCGGTGTGAATTGAAGGATCCTCCGACCAACACCCATTCATATTTTCATATTTAATAAGATCTTGAATGAGGCACTGCATTCAAAAAAATATTCCACCATTGTGATCCTCATTGTAAAAAACATGAGATAGACTACATACTCGCTGGAAACATGCTCTTGGTGGAAATGTTATTCAACACCGCTTTATGACCATTTGACGTCTTTTTCGGACCACACATCGGTCATGAATGAGGATGGGTGAACTGCTCCATCACGATGCACTCAAAAAAACATGTTGCAATGACTACTCATACGCCCCAAACAAATGCCTAAAGAAAGAGGCACAACACGCTACGCATAGCTTATGAGATGGCCCATGGGGCACATGCCTCTACTCTGGCTTCAATGCCTGAAGCCACCCTGGTTAACTTTTCCTTGATGCAAGGTTCACAACGATGCTGATGATGCCTAAAACAGACTCTGGACGCAGAAGCTACAACTACTCGCGATAAAAGCCAACGTGGAAACGTGGAGCCCACACCTCAATACTGAAACATGACATGCATATCATACCATTACGTTCCTTGAAGACAACCACGTTAGATAGGGTAATCGTTTTCCTTGAACATACATATGTAGAATAAGTTGTAACAACACAACATGCATCCGAAAGTTGCCTCGTGGGGACCATGTGTTAGGCCCGAATATAGGCGGGTGGATTACACCATTGCAATCCCCGTAGAAAAGAACTAAAAATTTAGTACTCAAACACCCAAAACATATGTCAGGTGAAAAAGTTGTGTTTCACCGTAAAACGTGCAAACTTGGACATGTGGGGACCACACATTGTCTTCGACCTGAATGCTTTGAAAAGCACCTCAAAAACTACCCATGCGTACAGGGGCATGCTGCCATTGACATCACGTTAATTGGACATCCCAAAGAGGAGTTAGGTCAGATGCAACAATTAATTAATTATTTATTTATTTACTCACATTTAGCATTTTATGCCACTAAGCAATGAAACATACCCACAAAGGCTCGGAAATGACATTGGATGGACCGTCCCAGCTCTATGGCCACCGCGCCTCTGAAGGCATGTTAAACGGACACCAGGCTCACATGCCACATCCATCGCAACATTAATAATAATTTAAAAATATTAAACTATGGAATCTCAGGTCACCCTCCCATGAGAGAACAACATAAAAACCTCGAATCACACATAAAAAAAATCTATCTTGCTGAAACTGTCCTGCATCCATAGACATCGCGTCAAACGGATGCAACATTTAAAAGGTAAGGCCCCCCAAACGCATGGGGGCTGACCGAGCCAATTAACCCCGGTTGGCCCCATCCGAACTGTCGCGGCCCACTGACCACAGACCGCTCCATCTGCAATCGTCCCACCCTGGGTCTGGTTTTGGTTTTTTTTCTTTTTTAAAAATAAACATACCTGCCAGTTGTCCAATCTTCTCCGCCTCGCCTAGCAGGACCCGCGAAGCGCGGGTCCTCGTCTCCCAGTAGACATGATTTTTTTGGTCTTCCTTGTCGCACCAACATGACCCACGAAGTTCAGATCCTTGATCCCTCTGCAAACCCGAGGTCCACCCTCGGGCTCCTCTACCGAGAACAATTGGTCGGCGCCCCTGGAAACACACCTCCGCCAGACACCGGCAGCTCCGCCTCACTAAGCTCCGCCGCAGCCGGCACTACCCGATGCCACTCCTCCACTCGCTGCTCCACCACAGCAGTATCCACAGCCGCATTCCACTTTGACTGACCCCGGTGCCACCACATCGTCTTCTGACAACCGTAGAAGCCTAAGCCACATCGTACCGCTTGATGCCCCGCGCTCCGCTGCCTCTGCTAAAGCCCCACGCTCCAGCACCGACCCAAATGGCTCCACTAGGCCTGCCCGGCACCTCCAGCAGCACCTGCCACCGCCTCACCCAACCATTCCCTCCGAGATCTACCCCGTCTTATGATCCAACCTCTGGAAGACGCCCCTCACGGATGCGGAATCTTCAGCCGATACTTTCAGCGGATCACCTCGACTCGATCGGACACCCGATTCCAGATCTCAGGACATTTTTCTGATCCTTGGGATGAGACCTTCATATCGCCTACCTTAGGTCAATGATTTGACAGTCAATTGATGCATCTAAAAATTATTGCGGGTGTTTGTGATGAACGAAACCAATAATAGGGTTCCAAACCTAGATTGATGGTCGTGTTCGTGTAGCCATTGATGAAGATAATTAAAATAATGAAACAAATGGAAAATGATGGATATTATTTTAAAAAAATGAATTGGAATAGAAATGTAGATGAAATCCTACCACTTTGGATCCGTTCGTCATTGGAGGTGCCTTTGTTACACCCCACCTTTGATCAGCTGATGTCTCAGTGGAGATCACTCCTCGATCCGATGACGAACGATGAAGAACACTGAAGAACGGATGAGAGGGAGGTAGAGAAAGAGAGAGAAGGGGGAAATGGGTCCTCCCTTAATTCCAACACTTAGAATTTATAACTCTCGGAAACTCTTCCATTGGGCTTGGATTCCGAAACCTCCATGCCCACTCATTTTATATCACACATAGGAAAAACACCCCATTTTAAACTCAACAGAAGTCTCAGATTTCCATTCCAAGGATCTGTTCAGAAGTTATTCAAAAATATCATCGATGATAAAAATCACTATGTCATTAATTTAAAAGATGGTTTTGCTCCTGTGTGACATCTCTCAGAGCAGGCATGTGCCCACAAATTTTACACCCCGCCAAGGGTAAATGGCACACTACGAATGAAATAGTGCCCTTAGATTTCTGATCTAAGCTACTAATTATAATTTATTGAGGATTGGGCTATTAAATTAATAATTTGATAATTTAATTATAAATTTAACACACCGCCAATGAGCGAGGGGTCTTAACGTCCAGCACCGATTCATTTTATGTCCCTCATACTGTAAACACCGTGTTCTGAACCCAACCATGGTCACAGAATTCCGATCAAATCAACCTTACAAGAGATATAACATTTTCTTTAGTCAACCATGCATGTATAATATAAAAAAATTTACATTTTTATATATTATATTTCTGGAACACCGAGACACGGAATTTCATGCTCTCTAAATTCCATACTCTGGAATGACATAAATAAATTTTTCAATGTCAGAGTCCCAAAAATTGGGTTCTTACATAATTCCCTCCTTCAAGATTTTTATCCCCGAAAAGCAAAAATAGGAAAAAAAACATGGGATATAGAGCCCACACCTTGCTCTCCCACTCCCAAGGAAACTTATACAACACCAAGTTGGAAAAACATGTGAACTGAAGGGATGGTTTTTACTTGGTCCGAACCGAAATCATGATTTGTTCCTAGAACATGGCAGCGTGATTCCATAATTTAGAATACCCATCTGGTAAAACACCCAAGGATATATGGTCACACATGTTTCCACAGTTGGTGAATCAAAACCAATATTCTATGGGCGAGGACACACTTGAGACACTGGTGGTCTGATCAAACCATAAGGATCTCTCCCAAAAGATAGTGTCTCCACATTCACAGTGCATGTACCACCACCACCAACAACACCTAGTGAATCACGTAGTTCTGTTTATGGTGATTCCATCACCTCAACTAGTACATGATAACTATATCAAGCTTGATGTTGAGCATGCAACATACTAAAGAATAGGGCATGCGAATAAACACATCCAACCACTAGAGGCTAGACACGGAAAGAAAGTGTCATACCACACGTGTCATTGCCTCTCTTATAAGGAGAGTAATCAGCAAAACAAGCTCTCTTCCAAACCAACTAGTGGCACCTCATGTAAAGGGAGGTCAAGAAGAAAGGCACCACTATCAAAACATGAACTTGCTCTGATATTCCCCCGCACATTACTACCATGAATTCACAAGTAAGAGGGAGTCATAAATTGTAATTAAATAATGTCTTCTTTGGGAGGTTCTGACTCTCCCTCATGGTTTTTATCGCATCACGAAAATGTTTCCCAGGGGGGGAATAACCCCTCTTTCTTGTGAATTCAAAGCTACATCAAACAATTCATATACAGGGTTACACCAACACCCTGCGCCACCCTCGGTAACCCCTCAAACAAATTGTTAGAATAAAGGAGTACCATACGCAGTCTCTATCACATTCTATCAAGAAAAGTAGAAAAAGAAATAGAGTGTACCTCTTATCATCTATTGCATTGCAGGATTGTAGACATCTATATGACACAGCCGCCTTCAGCCCCACCTATCAGATCCCTGATCCTGACATGGCCGCCGGGTGGTGTTGGATTGACCTCGAAAATTTTTCCACCAACCACAATTTTTTCTGCATTTCTACCAACACCTCCTCCCTGGGGACTGCCCTGTCATTACATGGGAGTTCTCTGATCAAGACACTACCTCTATCGTGGCAGTGTATCTACAAAATACTTGGAAACCCATCACATTTGGTTGAATAGTCTCACAACATGTGACCTTCCAAATCAAAACCATAACACTAGTCCTCCTTGGGATATCTCGGTGCCATACTTTATCCCTAACCATTTACCTATGTCTCAACAAGGGGAGAGCTCCGGCGTCGAGGCCCTTCTAATCGACGCCTTTCTGCCAGAAATTTCTATGCCACCAGTGTCTGCTCCAACACCCTGAGATGGGTGAGGATTCACAATGGCACTACGATGGCACTAATATCCACTACAATGATCTCATTCAAAAATCTGTGCTCGGAAGTTGCTGACATGGACCACGTCCAAAGAGTACTATGTAAGGACTATGAACCTAGTCATGAACTCAGCAACTGCCATCCCTTCCTTCTAAAACTCCAGATACTCTTGAATCTATAAAAAGAAAAAGCTGGAGAGGTTGTACTCCTTGTGAAACTGTTGCTCGATGTCATCCCATGAGAGTACCGAATCATCGTGTATTCGAGTAACCTTGGCTATTCCAACGATAAATGTCTTGGTGGAAAAATACTGGCTATCAAAGCCACCATATAACATGTCAGTGTCCGAACAAGCCTAGATAGGCGGACCACTGACTCTTTCTAACCCTACACATTCTGAGCATATGGATCACCATGGAATCTCAGAATTCTCTGAAGCTAGAACTCACATAGCACACCCAGCCTACACTCTTCATCGTCCCTCATGTTTGGTACTATCTGATACACCATAGGTGGAGGAGCTACTGCCTATCGTCTAGGATAAAGGACAATCGAATGATTGATCTCATACTATGGCCTCACCGCTCATGAAATAATCATTACAATTCGAAGCTAGTATCCAGGTTGCCTATCATCATAGAGACATACTGAATTTGATCATGGAGTACCACATTAAAATGAGAATATATATATCAATATTGATGGGGACATGACCCAAGATGGACAATCAAGACTCAATCTTATATAATGCACAAACTAAATTCCCTGCAACCACTGTCTTAGTGTTCCAAGTCACCAAATGGTTTATCAGGGTCCTGGTGAATGGATACGTCGACCTCCACACCAATACCAGACTCCCTGGTTGGAGATCCACTCCCGAGACACGTTGGCACTATTTTCACAAAATCAACAATTCATTTTTTGGGACATCTGAAAACGCCTCAAGGAAAGAAACACCTTTGATACCACATTTTCACAACCGAACCCATACCGAGACATGAGCCGGAACTACACCAAGCCCACCTCCATAGGCTTGGGTATGGAAACTAGCGCCGAAGGCACAACAACTAGGGGAGGCATTTGCCAATGAAAAGGAACAAACACGTATCTAACTTAATGAAAAAGTGAAAATAATTGAAGGTAAGATACAACACTGCTACAAAAGTGAAACAACCCTAGATGCATCGACCTCTAACCAGTACAATTCAATGTGATGAAATGTTCTAACATGTAACCTAATAAACAAAATGGAAAAAACATGAACCCAACGAGAAAGGTGCCACATCCTGGAAATAGGTTAAAGAAAGTAAATCACTTGTTAATCTCACACCTGGAAAGTCCTACTATGGCCACTGAATGCAGCCAAAGATCCTATGCCCTCTACACTCCTCCATAGTCTTGAATGACCAGTCCATCATCTGCAAGGTCACACCATGTGCGGACAATGCCCAAGAATCTGTGAGTACCTTAGAAGTCCACGATGTGGGAGGGTGACATTGTGTGACCCGGAAGACCCACATTACGGTAGTTGGAGACAGTGGGGAGGGGACGTAGTACACGATAGGGAGGAGTGCCTTAGAAAACCATGATGGGGGTGGGTGGCTCTGTGTGACCTGGCAGACCCACAGTACAGGATTGGGAGGAGTAACTCAGTTGTTCACGATTAGTGGGAAGCACTTCTCTATCACACATCTGTTCCATTGTACTCGATAGTGGAGGAGTTCTCTAGAAGAGAAGGTGTTTGACATTGTGACTGGGGACATTATATGTCACTACCCCTAGAATAAAACCTGGTGTGAGCTATCTTTACTTTGTATTTTTTATTGAGGTTATGTTATGTGGTACATTAATTGTGTGGTACATTAACGTCGTGGTGTTACCCTGTCGTTTTTATTTGTATAAATCTTGGAGACGTTCATGGTCTCGGGGTCCCCACTGAGTATTGTTATACTCCCCCATACATGGGATTTTCCTGCACATTATTGTGTCTTACGCAGACGATGAATAGTTGGGATGAACTTTGATGGAGCCAAGAAATGGTGGTATGTGGGGAAGACGTACAAATGTGGGGTGATGATGACATGATATGTACCTACAATAATGGTAGGAACCTTAGAAGATGACCGAGTAGCTGTTTACCTTTTCACCTTTCTATTGAATTTTACTTTTCAGTTATTCTAGTATTTTTTCAGTTGGGCTTGTATTCTGACCCCATTATATTTAGTACACTTTTATTACAATAGTTTACTTCACAATTGCCTCTTGTTGGGTACTCAAAACGTGTATTTGTTCTAGTTTAAATGAAATGCTTCCCGTTTTAGGGGAACACCTCTATGTTGTAGTCACCAACCTTGGCCTATGGATGGTGGGCTTTGGGTAGTCATATCATGGGCCCTAGGGGATGGCCGTGACAATGTGGTATTAGAATTATTCGGTTATTCTGAAGAACTAGGACTCTAATGTTTTGTATGTGGAAATAATGTTAAGCATTACGAGTGTATTTTTTAGTTTGGGGAGCCCAGTGTTGGTACGGAGGCCTACGTATCCAAACACCAGGACACCGAGTTTTGATTTCCAACTCAGCACAAGAAAACACCAATTTTATGTTTTTTGGAATGTCATTCAAGTGTTTTCATGAGTCAGGTCACTAGGTATAAATTTTAATTGTGGAACCCGTGTTTCTTTTTATGATGTATCCATGAAAACAACATCCCATATTTTCAGAGAAAGTACGCGATGAAGGGCCCCCCCGAGCAATGATGCCTCGGTGCTGTGCCCCCTTACAGCATTAGCACCATCAGGTGGTGTACCAGCATCACCACTACCCATTGGACAAGTGTTTCCACTAGACCCACCAGTAGAGGACACACACTGACTGAGTGTATTGCATGACTTCCAGCAGTAGAGGCCTATTGTTTTCTTGGGTGATATGTAACTGCATGCGGCTGAGGACTGGTTGGAGGTTGTGCGCTTAGTTTTCTTCTTTGTTGGGACACACGTTGATTGAATGGTGATCGTGGCATCTATCATTTTTCAAGGTACAACACGGAGATGGTGTATCATGATGCTCCTGATACAACATGAGGAGAACCTCATCTATGTTGACATTGAGGGCCTTTTCAGTGTAGAGTTCATCCCAGTGATCTTATGCTCTGTGTGTATACAAGAGTTGTTGCACTTATAGCAGGTCAGTATGATAGCGGCCCAATACTCGTTGAGGTTCACTTATCTCTCCCGCTAATCCACCGACATTGTATGAGATCAATTTTTTAGGAACTGAACCAATGACCAGAGTTTCCAAATAGAGATCATAGAATAGATGGTATTGCTCTGCATTTTGATGTATTATAGGGTGCTTGAGTGAGCACTTTTCATGGAAAACATCCTATATGATTAGGCACTGACAGAGAGAGCTACCACCAGACGACAGGTAGCCGAGTCAACTACGAATGGTAGTTGGAAGATGACATAGAGGACTAATAAGACTAGACCTTCTGGTGGGTGACCCCTGGATGCATGGTCATAGGTGCGAGGCTCACATGGAAAAGGAAGACAGGTGATGGTCACACATTGTTACAAGTGTGGCAGGCAGGGTCATATGGATCATGACTACCCAACCAACCATAAAGAGGAACAACTAACGATCGAGGGATTTTGGGGGAAGATGTAGAGTTTCGAGTGAGGAGGTATGCATGGTGGAGGATGTGGTAGAATATTTGGATGTGCAACAGGAATAGGGAAACATTTAGAGCTTCAACTGCCACCACCTTCGGGTGGTCCTCACAAACCCAGGGAGCTAGAGGTCAAGGACGATCTCAACTCCAAGCAACTGAGGCCTATGACCACATTTCCTCAGAGATTATTATAGGTATGATCTATTTTTACTCAACCATAGCTACAGTACTTATATACACATTTGAAAATCACTCATTTATTTTCACGACCCTTGTTTGGAGCTCGGAGATTCTGGTGGAGCTGATTGCTCGATCTTTATGGCTAGAGACTCCTATTGGATTGGATTAAATTATTATAAACACATTATAGAGGTGTGAGCTTACTCTAGAATGTGAGATCTAAGGCTCGGATCTCATAGTAGTAGTGTCGAGGCCTAAAGACATCATCTTGGGTATGGATGGGTTATCCACATTCCATTCTAATGTTGACTGTATTAGGCATAAATTGTGGTATGTCCGCACATACGATAACATGTTTTCATACACTAGTGAGAAGGGAACCTTTTCAGCATAGGATGGTCTTGACTAGAGGATGGTTCATTCAATTAGTCATTATTTGTCTATCCTTACCCTTAGATATGTTGATGCTGAGAGTTGGAGCTATCCTGTAGTAGTGGACAAGTATGCCGATGTCCTTTCTGATGATGTTCCAGTAGTACCTCCATGAATAGAGGTATAATTTTACATTGACATATACCCTGAGACATAATCAATATCTACACCAGCATATCAGATGGCTCCTGAAGAGATTTGTGTCTTATGGTTATAGTTTGAGGAATTTTAGGGAAAAGGGTTTATATGACTCATATATTCTCTGTATTCGTATCTGATTTTGTTCAGAAATAAGGAATAAGTGAGTAGGAGAATATTTTTGTACTATCGGCGATTGAGCCAGGTTAACGTTAAGAACATGTATCCACTCTCGAGGATTGATGTACTTTTCGATCAGATGACGGGATCTAGCTGGAATTCGAAGACAGACCTCCGATCTGTTGTAATAAGGTAAAGATATGAGAGGAGGATGTATATAAGGAAACAATCTAATGTTTGTATGATCATTATGAGTTCTTGGTTATGCCTTTGTACATGTCCAATACCCCAATAGAGTTCACAGAACTCAGGAAAATGATCTTTCAGCCATAGCTTGATCAATTTTTGTTGGCGATCAATGATGAGATATTAAAATACTTGATGATGGAGGAGCATGAATATCATATATAGATAGTTCTCGATATGCTCTAAGAGTACCATCATTATAGTAAGCTTTTGAAGTTCTAGTTCTGGATACCAGAGGTCAAATTTCTGGGTCATTTATTCTCATATACAAATGTGGCAGTGGATCCAATGATGATATTGGTTGTTCTAGCTTGGGATACACCTATGAGAGTGACAGAGGTGCGGAGTATCTTGTGGATGGTGAGATACTACCAGAGATTCGTGATTGACTTTTCCAATGTCACAGTACCCTTGTCAGCTTTGGATAAAAAGGGGAAACATTTCATTTGGATGGACAGATTCCAACAAAATTTCTAGGAGCTAAGGCAATGACTGATGAGTCCCCCCTTCCTGAGACTGACATAAGAGGGTGTTGGGTATGTAGTCTACTTCGATGCATCAAGGACCAGGCTTAGATGTGTCCTAATGTAGAAGTGAGCAGCGATCCCTAATGGTCATGAAAGATGAAACAACATGAGCAGAACTATGCTACCCATGACCTAGAGTTAGCAGTAGTGGTATTTTCCTTGAAGATGTGGTGACATTACTTGATGGGAGAATGTTTTACAGTCTACAATAATCACAAGAGTCTAAGTTATATCTTCTCTTAAAAGAACATGTACTTGAGACATTGGTAATGGCTTGAGTTCCTCCAAGTCTACAACTATGAGATAGTCTATACTCTTGGGTTGGGGAACATGGTAGCATACTCACTCAGTAGGATGTCTAGTCTACAACTAAAGATTGAGGTGTTATATTATCTACTCATGATGTGGATATCCATTGTGGATAAAATGAAGTAGCTTACCTCCATTCATTGACTGTCACTCCCCCAATTCTTATGAAAATTTTATAGACACAGCTTGAGATGTGGAATACATTGCGCAACATTCCCATATTTCCGCAGGAAGGCCTGTTGAATGATTTTTTGAAGATGGAGAGCACATCATCATCTTTAGAGGATACACCATGGTACCGGTGATTCTTCAAGAGGAGGTGTTGACGAGTATCCATTCATACCTTTTAGCAGTACATCGTGGTGTGATGATGTTATACTAGGATATCCAGCATCAGTATTGGTTTCTAGTGATGGAAGAAGTAGTAGAAGAATTTGTATCATGATGCCTCAATTGTTAGAAAGTGAAGACTTCATAGAAACGGAAAAGGTCTTATGCTGATTGGAGGAGGGAATCCATGTCATTCTACAGGTCTCACCTTGATGAGGTTTGCAATGATTTGGCCGGGCTGACAAGTTATCTCCATGATCTATCAGACATTTCTTGATTCTCAATATAATGTGAGAGATAGTATATCATCTATCTCTTTCCCCACATATGGACAATGTTTATAATTTTTTCCAAGGGTCATAGCTAAGATGACGTGTGCATGTTCCATCACACGTTATCGACTAGGGAGAGTTGAACATTGATGATGTTGTGACATTTACAGAGTTCCTGATGGAGACAAAGGATTGATAGGTTCTATTCCTCAATGGACAGTCGATCTCTCTAGTTCATGTTTTGTGGCTGTACGAGGTCATCCAAGTGAGCAAATGGGAGTGGAAGGCTATGATTTGTGCATTGTACCACTTCTGTTTTCATTACTTTTTCTTTGAATTTTGAGAACGTAAAGCCTTAATGTGGGGAGAATTTAATTTTCCATAATTATTGTATATTTTTATTTAATTATATAAATTTATTTCACAACCATGAAATCTAACGACATGCGATTCTGTGGCCCAGAGTGCCTGGAATGATTCGTCGTAGTTTTGATAAGCTATAATTATCCCGCATAAGAAGTTTTCCTAATAATGTATAATAACAGTTAAATGGTTTCCTGGATTAGAAATATGAGGATGCAGTTGTGTATTTGATGGTAGGTTTACAATAGGAGTGAAATAAGTTTAGCTGGCACAATCCTCCGGTATGAAAACCCAAAATGGCATAATTATTAATAAAATAATTAAATAAAGTAATTTTATTTTTCAAATGATTATTAATCACGAATGGTAACTCAAATTAGAATTATGAGACCACCACTAAGCTCTTTAGGGCATGCTTTCTTAAATCGGATACTAACATTGGATGACTCGGACTACCAATGAAAGAAAGTTTTTGACCATAAATAAAATAATTAAGTGGAAATTATTTTATTGTAAAATTTATACCTTTTAAATAGAAATATGGATTGAAAATCTTAGAGTACCATTGGGTTCATTGGGCCGTGTTCTTCCTAGGTCGATCCTTACCACGACCAACACAGGATGAGGGTGAATTTTAATAATTTATTGATATTTTTTTCGAGTACTTTTAGTAAATGTGTGAGCACAATTTTCTATCATCTAATCCATTTCACTGATTAAATATCCTAGGGCACCATTGACTATACAACATTAAGATTCTTTTATGAGATACATTACATTGACTGCAGTAGGTCCAGAGAAAAAGTTATATTTATAGCCATTTAAATTAAATCGAATGAAATAATTATATTTTTTTATTTTATATCCACCAATTAACAAGGAAAGAGGTGGGGCCATGGATGTGTCAAGAAAATAAATGGCATGACCTTTTATCCCCTTATAACAACGTTTTTGGGAAATTATGAAGCTTACTAATTGATGAGTCCCATTAAATTCTAGAGTCGTTACTTACCCTCCACATGTATTATATATATAGAGGTGGGGAGGGATATCAGCACAACTTCACCAAGGAACGATGTGATAAAGGAACACCTTGACACAAAACCATTGGAAAAATAAGCAGAACTAGTGGGAGGAGACATACAACAACAACCATAGGGTGACATGCAGGTGGAATATTTGGTGCTTATTTCGGGAATGAATCACTCAATCCACAATCAACCATGGACATTTCTCTGATATTTTGAGGTAGCAGTTATTTAGTTTATACTTTTTAAATGATTTTCCACATCTGCATTCTTGAATCAAATAGAGAACATGGCTTAGCTGACTAACGGGTTGACCCGCAATTCATTCGTCTTTGTGGGAGGTTACTATGGGAAATTATATTAGGTTCATCGAGTTTGTTAATTATTGTTTATGAATCCAATAAACCCCCTCATGTTTACGACCAAAAATGGAGGGTGCGAGCCTAATGAACCTAGCATGAACCCTCCGCTATCTGGCTATCCATGATCCTCCTTGGATGACCACTGGCACGTCGACAAAATCTGCTAGAGGAGGGTCAGGATCATCAGCCTCTACGAACAGATGAGGTAGCCGACACAACAGTCAACCATATGAAGGAAGGCCTCACAAACAACCCACTGAAGAGGAATGGATGCCACAACTGAAGCCATGGTAATGGCCGATTCAGCCTTTATTGGGATTCGTGGTGACTGAGCATCTCCCATGTTGTTCTGTCACTTTGCCAACTGAATTGCCGCCGGGTCCTTCGGGATTTCAAAAGATTGGGGGGTTACACCCCCCACTTCAGTCTGAACCAGGATTTGACCCTCGAGTAGGCCCTTTACCAATGAATAGGACACCGCCCTCAGACTGGGCCACTGCTCGAGCATCCCACCACCCCAGTGGGACATCTCCACTGGATAGGGTCGCTACCCTAGCAGGCTTCTGCCCAAAGTGGGCTGGGTCACCCCTTTGTGGGTAAATATACTCTAGTCAGCCCGCTACTCTTGTGGGATGGACCAAGCATCATCCCAGTGGGTTGAGTCCAACTCAACGTATCCCTAAACGGGTCGGGTCGGGTAGGTCTGACCGTGTCTGACCGGACCCAGGCCTAACCAGGACTAGAAATACACAAAGGGACTTAACTAGAGGAAAAGATGCTAGATTGAAAGACCGTCTATGGAATTGGGATCCTTGGAGAAAGAAGACCATTTTTCCTTACTCGATTAGAGTTTAAATGACACATAGTGTATGACTAGGTTGGATCACACCTAAATACAATTGGTCCCCCACCACTAAAATGCTAATAACACACAGACTGGGTGTCCGATTGGTACATGTTCTATTGCTTTGAAAACATTATGACATGCCTAGTCATTGGGTTACATATTTGTGTGACTTAATGATATTTTAGATGATATTAATGGCTTGGATTGCGGTTCTCCCAAGCGCACTACATACGGAACCCTTCAAATGGATGAGACCCGATGAGTGTTGACAGTTTGACTCAAAGTGACTCAACGACCATGCTGGGGAGCACCAATGGTACACGATGGGGAGGAGAACCTTAGCATACCATAATGGGGGTGGGTAGATCTGTGTGACCCTATATACTCAGATTAAGGTAGAAGGCCTTGGTGGGCAACAGTCATGGTACACGATTGGGAGGAGTACCTTAGGAGACCACGATGGGGTTGGGTGGCTTTGTGTGACCCGGAAGACCAACAGTACGCGATGGAGAGGAGTACCTCAGCATTTCAAGGTTAGTGGGAAGAACCTCTATGTGATGTGAAATTCCCACTATAATCAACAGAGGATGAGTTCTCTAGCAGCTGAGACATTCAACTTTGTGACAAGGGACATCATTTTATACTACCCCAAGAATAAATCCTGGTGTGAGATGTCATTACATTATGCTTGTAAATGATGTTATGTTATATGGTACATTACCTGTTTGTTTCTTTTCATTTTTTTGATAACCTATAGGTTTTCATTGATGAAATCTAGGAGACCATCTGGGTCTCGTGGTCCCTACTGAGTATCATTATATGCACCCCTTCTTGGGTTTCGCCCTTAACTTGTTGTGTCTTCAACAGACAACGAGTAGCTTGTTAGAGGTTTTAGGGATCCAGGACCTGGTGGTATGCAGAGGTGACAAATAGATGTGGAGTGCTGAGGAGGTGATTAGTACCTAACCATTAGCTAAATACTTTGGAGGATAACCTAGTAGATATTTCCCTTTTCATCGTCTATATTTTTTTACTATTTAGTTGTACTTGTGATTTTCCAGTTGGGCTTGTATTCTGACTCGTTTACATTTAGTACAATTTTACTACTACTTTTTTACATTATATTTTCTTCTTGTTTTGTTATCGGACAGTTCTTTTGTATTTTTTTAAAGGAAATGCATTCAAATTTTATGGAATATGCCTTTTGGTGCTATTCACTTGCCCTTGGGCTACGAAAGGTAGCCATGGTGTAGTCATGACAGAGGCCCCTGGGGGCGGTTCATTACATATTCTTATTCTAGAATTATTATTTTATCTTTTTAAATTATTTATCTATTTTATTGATTAATATTTTTATCGTAAATATTGGAAAACATAAAAAATATTTATATCAGTTTCACTATAAGGGAATACATTCAGATGAATATGACATTAATAAAATAACATTTTTGTTAAAAAATAATATTATAAACCTCATAAATGAAAACATAAATAGGGGAATAAGATTATGAATGAAATTAGTACAGACATAATTACATGTATAAAAAACATGATTCATAATTGTTGAATGTAAAATTTTGAAAATAATCATCTTACTATCAAGTCCTTTTACCAGGATAACATAAATAAATTTTTAAGGCGGATTTAAAATACACAAAAATATTCTCATGAGGCATTAAGTTTCAATGAGTGGATATATCATGTAATTAATATCAATTAATATGATCAATGATTTCATTGTATTAATGGTTTGATTAAAATTTCAATACATAATAAATATATCAATTTGAATTGATAAACTATAATACAAATTGTAAATATATATCCCCAATCTGTAAGTAATTATTGATCCCAATACATAAAATTAAATATTAAACATGGTATTAAAGTATTATATACACATTTAAGAATTATATTCAACAATAAATATTCATATAGTCAATATTTTTTAAATAATAGTGGAATATTCCTTGTAAAAAATACCCTTGTCATTTTGAAAGAACGTATACATAAATAAAAAATGAGAAAATTTGATAATTTTATTTCGTGATATTATAAATAATCAATGAATATAATATATTATTTAAATAATATAATTAATAGTGAGAAAACTAATTTTTCTATGTAAGTTAAAATAATGATTTTGTAGAATTATTCAGTACAAACGATCAAAGTCATGATAATTATATTTCAGTTGATGTAATCCCATTTTATAGAAAGTAATCATGGAAAAATATTTCATTAATATATTATTGGTTAATAATAACTACATTTTTAAAATACATTTTTCATAAAATATTTACATGGAAAAAAATATTCCTAGCCCAATTGAAAAAAATCATATTTTTTTCCTTTGAAAATGTTCTTTTTCTGTTTTTTGTATGAATGGAGGTATCAAGTGACCAAAATAATGAAAAATATCAAATTATAAAACTCTTTTTTTGATAATTATAGAATTATCATAAAATATATTTAAAAAAAATATGATCTTATATATTATCAAATTATGATGATATTGTTATGTAATCCTTTACAACATTATTAGCCTCATTGATAAGTGATTTTAGAATCGTTAATAATAAAATTAAATCTATTGTAATAATATTATAAGAACATATACATAGATATTTAATCAAATAAAATTCACTTATAAAACATTAATAACAAATTATTAATTAATCACTATTATAGTTATCATTTTTTAGTGTCAACTATTTCATTTTTCATGAATGTTTCTGTTTAGTTGTGCCAATCCATACACCATGCTCATCGATATGTCATCTAAATAATTTTAATTTTTGTATAAATATCATAAATATTTATTATGAAATATTCTATAACATCATTTAATGTCCTACATGATATATGAATAACATCATTTCATACATGTGCGTGACAATACATAAGCATATGTCCCATAACTATATTTAATTTGTTAGTGGGTAAGAAGAAAAAATATAAATTAAATTTGATGGATATTAATATTTTTAGAAAATATCAATTATATCAATTATTATATTATTTATCTCAACCCTTGTGTAATGGTTATTAAAATATAATTTCACTACTACAGAGAGACTAATGGCTATATGTACACACAAAAGAATATTTCACATTCTAAATGATCAAAAAGTTATGAAAATTTATTTTTCTAGAAAAAATATTAAAATGTTAAAATATATTATATATTATACTATTTATTTTAAAATATGAAATTTTAATTATATGATATAACATGTGAATTAATCATGAAATATTTAGTAAATATGATTACCTCTTCAATGATAGAACGAATTTGGTTCCCTTCATAGAGAACCTTAGAAATATATTATAGGAGTGATGTAACATATTAATATACAATGGTGAGTAAGAAATGATAAAATGGAATGTTTTTATCAATTTTTATGTCTTAATGTGATGCAAATAAGATAATGGAAGGGTGTATTTTCAAATGGGCGGGATATAATACTTCTGGATAGTAGTGATATATTATTAAATAATGTATTACTTATACATTTAAATTTGTTATGAAATAAATTTATTATAGTATATTAGTGAAAAAAATACTTCATTAATATTTATATATGTTTATATGTCACTGTAATTGTTATATATTTAAGAAAACCCAATAGTAAGGAAAATTTAGACAATACCATACTGATGTATTTTTCATAATTGTATGGTTGAATTTTTAAATATAATCTAAAACATATAACATAGAATTCAAATGAATGAAAATTATGAAAATTTCATAATTTAAAATTCCTTTTATTAGATATTATTATTTAAAAGTAATATAAAATATCATTAATATAAGATTTTACAACATTATTTTCATTAATATATTAAGAGATCATGATTATAATGTAATTAGAATACAATTTATTTAGAATCTAATAATATATTTTTCATAATATAATATTGTCTCAGAACCATTACTTATCAAAAATATAGTAGTTTTATTGTTATTTATATTATTTCGTTCGGGTTTTCCACTGTAATAAGTAGAATTATGTCATCATTGTATTATATATTATGCTAATTAAATAATAAACTAAAATATTAAATTTAATAAAATTATGAATATAATTTAATTATTATGATAATATTCCTAATTATTAATTTACAAAATATTTTTATAACAATGTGAACTTAAAAGGGAACTTTTAATGAAAGATTGTGATAATTTTTTTAAATGGTTCTTCAAATATTTTAAAATATATTACCATAGAATAGTGTCTCATAAACAATCAATTAATGAAAATAATATGTTATGGGATGAAATAATAGTAACTATATGAAATAATATAAAAAATAATTTCCTTAATAATTTGTTTTAGTTTAAGTCTATATGAAATGACATTTTACCATATAATTTTTTTACTAATCTTACTTTTGATTATGATAAAATTACTTTGAAATTATTAAATTATTTTTTTTAAATGATGAATCAATTTTAAGAAATTCAATATCAATAATAAAGTGAAATTCACATACCAAATTCTTATCAAAATAGAATTTATAATAAGATCGTTTATATGTATAAAATTAATTTCCAATAAATTTCAAGAATTTTATTAAATAGAATTAATTTATTTCATAATTTATTTATATAGAATACATATATTAATTTATGATAATATACAAAATAATATAGTAAATTATTAATTAAATTAAATGATAGTTTCATTAATACGGGTACATTAAATATTCACAAAAAAATAATTCCACAAAAAATCACAATATTGTAACCTAAAAAAGATTGATATTTTTATGATAAAATTTTTAAAGTATACATTAATATTATATTAGGAATTATTTATTATTTCAAATACAAATGTCCAATAAAATTAATTTTTTATAAAAATATAATTTTTGTAGGATAAAATGATTTTTCCTCCGAACATATAGAGACCCCTGTCATCATTCATATTTTTATGGAAGAACATGTAGCCATACTATAATTACAATTCATTTTACTTCAACTAAATATTATTTTATATTTTTATATTAACCAATTAATTCAATGCTAAGAGGGTTTCTCCTAACACTCCAATTTAAGGATTCTTTCCATGGATTCTATTTCAGTTTTAAAATACATCAATCAAGATATCTTAAGAAATTTGCTTGGTATATTCCATTTATATAGTGAAATTAAATATTCCATTTTCATTTCTATTTACCATCTAGATTGATTTTAAATATACAAATTGAAATCTATAATTATTTTTGGATTCTTATTAATAGGGGAAATTAGTTAATGAAATATAATATTTTTGAATCATAGGTGGAGTTCATATCTAATTACACTAAAAAAGGTCACAAATAAAAAGATTATATAAGTGGATTGGTGGACCATAACATAGGTCTCCAAGATCTGTTTTTTTGAAATGTTATCTCATGTATTGATAATATTGGTAAAAAAAATTTATCATCCTTCATGTTTAGTGGATATTAATAATGTGGTATCCGGATAGGAGGTTTTTTATGAAATGATACAATGGCCTATTTCTTGGCAGCCACAAGGTACAATGACCAGCTCCTTAATGTACTCTTTGTTCCCTAATTCACACATGAAAATACATTATTATTATATTGGGGTTTTTAGCATAAACTATATGTAATGAATAGTGTATCCAGATCTATATCTCTCTAGTGTGGACATGTTAGAGAATCAATTTTTTTGAGAGGTCTTTCTTGACAAGTATTGTCCTAGGATTACTAATTTTTAGTATTTTTTTTTGAATTAATGAAACATTAAAAAAATTAATTATGTTCTAGAAAAATGTATAATGGGGATCGTGAGAATGAAGATCAAAAAACTATTAATTCTAAGAAGAATAGATATTTTTTTTTGGGTAGGAAGGTGATAGAGGATGCATCCCAAATTTTGGAGGAAAATAAATAATCTAAGATAGGTAAATTATTTTTTGAATATAATGGTACTGATTTTGTGTCCTAGAAATCATTATGATTTGAATATTTCATACTAGTGGAATCAAAATGGATTTTATACTAAATTGGGGTTTTATATAACAACTGAAATAAATCTATGTTTAGGAAGAACAACTAAAATCTCTATCAAATTATAGTTATAGAAACAGTATGACTAGTGATTTTTAATTAAAATGGTTAAAAAACCTATATGTATATTATAAAAACAAAAAAATTAATTTAACTCAAAAGGTATGTGTTGATGAGTGATAAAAACAAACATCATCATAATAATAATCTGTATTTTCACTTCTTAATCAAGCCATGAAATATTGGCATCTGGAATGATTCCATACTATGTGTGTTTTATTGCAACATAATATTATAGATATTATAATGATGTAAAATTGTTAATAACCCCCACCAAACCTAGACATAGTCCTAAAAAATCACTCTATTGTGTTGGTGGATCAATGTGACCAAAGACCCAAAAAATAATATTTTATTAACACTGTAAAAATATGTACAAGGTGAATTTAAGGTGTTGTCCATGAAAAAGGATAATGAAAATTATTATACAATAACCCTAAACATTGAAATGAATGAAAATAATCCATTCAATAAAACCCAATATAAAATCATATTTTATGGTCTCAATAAACATAATATATATTTGGATGAGTATGAGTAGATCTAGGAGAATATTACTTCACTATTAGAAAACAATACTCTTGTTGATATCAATTAGGACCCCAATAATTATTATTATTAAATTCCATGGATTCATGAATCGTTTATTATAGAGTGTCTTTGAAATTATTCATAATTATTTGTTCTGAAAAAAGCCTTTTTGATTACTTTTTATGAGGGTTCTCTAGAAATAAATAAATATCTTTTTTAAAACAAAATAAGAACAGTTTTAGTGAATCATGAAAATGACTACATTAAAACCTCAGTGATTATTTCCTTAGAATAAATCGATACAAATTTGATTAGTATGACCACTATATATATATATCATATTGTTGTTACATGAATTCAAACATAGTCACTCAAAAAATATGTTCTAATGATAAAATTTAAATTTAAATATTTTTATATTATTTATTAATTATGTTATTGATTTATAGTAGATGATAAAAATATGAAAGCTTATTATTCATTTAAACAATTGTTTTTATATGTTATATTATTTTCTCATAATGAATATCACCATCAAAATGTTATCTATGTCTTTATAGGATTAATATATTAATGAACCATTTAATAAAACCACATCAATTCGCATTATAATAATGATTCTTTTGAATATGGGTTGTGGGAAACATAAATGGTACTGACATTAACTTGTGATGTGTTCCCAAATTAGAAGAAAATAGTTTTCATTTTAAAATATTTATTAAAATGATAAAACTACCTTCTAAGGAATTATATTTTATGATTGATTACATTATCATGATTATGTTAATGGTGACATGAAACTAAATTATAAATGGATAATTAATAAAATAAACTAAATAAAAATGAATGTAAAAAAATATTTTTACTAGTTTGTTTTGGGATATTATTTTACACATCATCAACTACTTCATAAATCCTATAAGAAATATTGATTCCGAAAATTAGGATATTTTCAATGACAAATATAACTATATAAAAAAGGATTTTATCTATGAAATTGTTTCTACTAATTAAATAAATTTGTAGTTATATTCTTATCAAATTCATAATCTATGTATTTATTGATAATTATTTTCCAAAAACATCATGGGATTATTTTACAAAAATTAAAATTATAAACCATTTTATAGATAATAAATAAAAAAAATTATATGTTTATTATAAATGAAATAAATTAACAACACACAAGTGATTCAAAATTCTGATGTATTAATTCCACATACCTTACCATTATCTCTTTGAATTTTCTATAATGAATGTTTGGTATGCTTGTTGAATTTATTTTCACTATGATCCAACCCATTTGTATTTAATTAATGATCTATATTTTATTTTTTTCACAATTATTCATTAGTTTACCTTATAGTAATTCACACAAAAATTTAATAAATCATATATAACCTCCACCAAATTTCAATGGTGATTAGTTATAAAATTATCTCATATAGGATGTTAAATGGTTTCATTTTTATCTTTTTTTCACTATTAATTATCCCCATTTTTCAATCGTTCACTTTTTCAGATTATTTCCAATGAAAATATTTGACACGTAGTGTCATTTATATAATGTTAGGGATCATGATACCAAATCATCAAATGATTAATGCACATGAGAGATTACATAAATTCTTATAATATAAATAATTCAATAACTGAAATGGTCCATTATAATTTATAGATTATTAACATTGTCAATTTTATGAACATTTAATCCTGTAAATATTTTCCCAAACTCAAGTAAACATCATTCTTACTTAAATATTAAATTGATTAATTCACATTATATATAATATCATTGCCTATAATGAATGTATTTATCAATTAATGTTACCATTAAAATATTCAAATAAATTCAATATATCTGTATCCCATCATTTTTATTTTCAATCAATGATCATGATTGACCAATATATTATGTCAATAAATACACTGTTAAAAAATCATTTCTTTTTTGATGTTCTCGAGGAAATATGGGCCCCTCCATCTATAGTGCTATCTTATGGGATAATCAAGGTGGTGTTATTGGATGTTTTCATGGTTCTTGTGTTTTTCCTCTTCAATCGAGGCAGTGATGCTTCATATCATTTTTGCGGTAGAGAAAGAAAAGAGACTTGGGTGAATAATATTTAGCATGAATTTGATTATACTAATATTTTTTTCTATTATTTTATTATCTTTAAACTTATCTTGCATGCTCACTAATTTCTAGATCTAATACATGGATTCTCTATACTTAATGATCCGTATTATTACTCACATAGATAGAGAATCTATCATGGCGATGGATGCACTTATAAATAATGGTATCAGTGTTGTTTATTTTCTTCAGTATTATCATCTCCCAGATGAGTTATTAATTATTATTAAGATGGATTGTGATAAGTCTCATATTTTTTGAATTGTGTAAGTTGGTTCATTTATTCAATAAAGGATTGTTACTTTTCTAGGCAGGGTATCATCTATTTTAAAAAACATTCTCTATTAAATTACTTATCAAAGTGGGAAATATAATTTTCCATGGGAATGATCTAATTCACTTTTATAAATGTATTTATGGTTACATTAATTGATGGATTTTTCATCAACCAGATTTGGTCCACCATAAAATAATTAAGTTGGGATTCAATAATATCTTCTATATGTGGAATCATAATTATCCTAGTATAAATCAAATGTCTTTATATATTTCATATTTTAAAAGCACCAATATTATTACTAATGACATTCACACTAAAGAAATTCATACATTTGTTATATGAATTGAGACATTTTCAATTTATTTCAAAAGTATTCATTTGTAAACAATAGTATATATTAAAATAGATCATTATGTAATAAACATAATGTTAAATTTTAAAATTTGTAAAACACACAACATAAACAATTAATCTATGAACAAGTAAGGATATAATAATAATATTTTAATCATTGGCAATATTATAAAATTTTAAAAAAATTGAAACCAATTATATAGTTTTTTAATGATAATTTTAATTAACATAATAATATCCCCATTAAGTGTCAAATAGGTTGGATAATCATATCCAATTATCCATGTATTTGAATAAGGTACAATATATACTTGAGAAACCCTTATTTGGTTTATTACACCGAAATTCACATATTATATGACTAAACCCAATTTTAGTATCCATAAATGGTTGTTATAATTAAAAAATAACGTAATCTATACCTTTCAAAAATAATTCATGATATTATCCTACAATAAGATATATCTTAACATTATTTCATATATACTTATTCCAAAATTTATTTATTCCACATTACATTTCCTATGGATATTACAATACCTACAATGATAACAAATGTTAGACATAGACACCAATATATTAGATAAGGTTGTAAAATTAATACATTGGTAGAAATCACAATGGATCGAATTCTGAATTTTCAAATAGATTAGTAGTATTTAAATACTAGAAACTCATATTATTATAAAGGTACTACTATATAAAAAAATATAAATTTATATTTCTTATGATAACATTATTACTTAATCTATTAAATCACTTCAACAATTAATTTATCCATTCATGGTATCCTAGGAATGTAATACATATATAATTTTGAGCTAAGATTCTCGGTAAGGGAATGTGTATAGTGAAATATATAATATAATAAAAAAGACACATGATTTATATGGTCAGATGAAGAATTGTAAAATATGTTATATATATAATTCCATTAATAAAAGACTTAATACATGGATATCATTATTATAAAAATTGCATCATTGATATCATTTAAAAGTTTCATTATGATAGAATGGAATACAGAAGACATGATAATCATTCCTTCAAGTCTTTATGACATGATACCATACATAACAAGTTAAAGCATACATTGCAAACCTAATCTATTTTGTATCGTGATACATAAATATGGATAATAGATATATAACTAGACCCACCTATAAAAAAAAAGTTATATTTAAACATAATATGATCGGGGAAAATTAATTTCACATGTAAACAATATAAAAATTCATATTAAAAATATATCTTATAAAATTATATACATTTACCTAATAAATTGATATATCATTATAATAATCCATCAAGGGTAATGTATTTATAGAATTAATAGAATATATCTTTTTTTTAAATAATATATCCATCCATGCTTGTTTACATATATGATAATACATTAAAATGATCACTGGATGATTTCATATAGAAAATACACATAAAATTACAAAAGACACTTATATTGATATCCAAATAAATAAATAGAATTAGCATATCATTTTTCATGAAATGAAAAAATAAAAATGTTAAATAAATATTAAATTTATTGTGTATTATTTTTGGTTGGAATGATAGTTTGTGTGAGATACACTAAAATGATCATTTTGTTAACGTCATCCAAAAACAAGACAATTTCTCAAAAAAAGACTATAATATTTATTAGAAACATATTCATTGAATCTAAATTGGTTGGAGGGATAAATTTTATTAAAAACATTTAGAGAATAAAAAAGTTATTGAAAACGTTTAAATTAAATATATATATTTAAGAAAAATATTGTCGATTGGATGGAATGAATAATGTTGGTTTCTAGAGAATCAATATTTTTTTGTATATTAATGTGAACATGAAGGTTAAAAAATACACCAAGACAAAAAATGTAGATTAAAAATGATGTGTTTTATGATATATAGGTCCTAAAAGTATTTTATAATAATATTAAACATAAAAATCATGAATGATTACGAAAATCTTAATTAAGTAGATATAGTAAGTAGAAATTTATTAAAAATGGTAACTAACATCAATTATAATAAAAAGAAATTTATTGCACATAATTATCATAAATAAATGCATACTTTTATTAACATTTATTATTTATATAGAATAATGGTATTCATATTAATTAATTATTCATGATTAATGTAATCATTTCTGAGTCTTATCAATTATTTTTTAATGTATTATTTGGTTTGTTTTTTCTTATCATATATTCTTGATGATGGTTTTATAATCTCTATAATATAATTCATGGTATTGGTATTTTACTATTTCTATTGTACATATTTATAATCATCCATTGAGTGTGAGACATGCTAATTTATTGGCATCACATCATAGAGGTGGGTCTCTACTCACGGAAACATAGAAAATAAATTTTTTAATATAAAAACATCTAAGTAATTTGTATGGATATTTATTGTTTAACAAGAAATTATTTTAATATCTATGTTTGATATATGTGTTTGAGAGTATATAATGTTCAGATTTCCTATTACAAAGTAATTATTATATAATTTTATAAAATCATGAAATATGAGGTTATAATAAATGTATAACTATTTTCAAATGGATTTGAAATAAAATGGATTCATTTATAAGGAAGAATATAGAATCATAAAATATTACAAAAAAATTAGATAAATTTTTATTTCATTTTAATCCTTATTTTTAACACCATGTATAACCAATTTAAAGATTAATCATGTTGATAAAAATCAAAAGTAAATAAATGTAACAATACATATGAAGTTAAAATTTGATCATAAATCAAGAGGGTTTGAAATTAAAAACCATTTATCATCATAATTATTCTATTAAAATAAATATTTTATTATTATAAATAAATTTAATAATTAGTTTACATTAAAAATCATTAATATCATTTTTAAACTATTTATTTATTTTGACTTTAAAGACATTGTGGTAGAGATGGATTTATATTGTAAACCATTAACCATATATATTCAGTATTAATAATTATAAAAGACATTTGGGTAAAAAGTATCTTCAATACATTACTTTTAATGTTATTAAAATTATTTACATTGTGTTGTACAGAACTTTTAGAATCATTATGTTTTGTTTCATAATAATTTAATGAAATAATATAAAGAATAAAAATTATAAATAATTTGAAATAGTTAATATTATTTCATTATTACTAAAACAACTCCTAATATTAATATATAACTTATTTCAATTATTTTTTGTACTTACATGTTAAATTTCTATTCTAAAGAGTTACATTTTATAATTTTTATCACATGAAATATATAATAAGTCATATCTATGGACCTGGATCCCAAAAATATATAAAAATAAATACAAATATGATAAGGGTAAAATCGTATTGTTTCAATTTCAATAAATATTAAAATTGTTTCCTAATCACTTACCATTACATTAGGATAATAAAATATACCTTTCTAATATATTTCTTTTTTTAACTATTTTTATAATTCATTATGAACATGATTTCATCTCATATTATAAAAAATTTATTAATGATAGTTAAAAATATGTTATGGGTATTTAAAAATAAAATATATTTATATTTAACAAAAAATCATTTTAATATATTCATATAAAGTTTGAATAAATGAAATTTTCTGAAGAAATACTTTTTTGAAAACCATTTTAGTCTTCTTAGATAATGTATAATGATTAATCATTTTTATTTTTTAAAAATATTTTTTAAAAAAATTAAATATATATTAATTTAATATAAAATTAAAAACATCATCATTTATTTTTGTTGAAATAAATTAGAGTTTAATAAAATATGAATATTGAGTAGTCAGTAAAAAATATAACATTTCAAAAACAGTACAAAATGTTACCATAATATAATGCTGATATTATAAGTTCTATATTTATTATAATTTTAATAACTAAAATTTATATTATTTTTAAAAATGAATTATAAATATAAATAAATAATTAATGTTAAAATCAATTTTTATGAAACATATTTTTTAAAATTTAAATTGACATCACAAAATAATTGAGTTTATATTTAAAAACAAATAAATAATAATATAATTTTTAATAAGACTGCTACATATATATTTTTTTATGTGGTTACTAATATTACAACCTTCTCACTTATTCGATTTTGTTATAATTATAAAATATAAATAACAAAAGCATTATAAATATCTCATCTTTCATAACCCTCAATGTTTTGTGCTCAAATAGTAATTGATTTTATTAATATTTGGAAATATATTTTCATTGATGAACATTCTCTATGTCAATTAAATGGTTAAATTCACAAATAAAACTCATTTTCATGATTCATCTTCAATAAACTTCTAAAAAAGTATTTATATATACCAATAACTTTTATCTATTTTTAAAAGTATTTTTTTCCTTTTTTTTAATTTATTATCTCAACCGTATTTATTTTTTTTACTATTATTTGTACTTTTTATATAGTTTCACATAATTATTTGATAATAATTTTAATATATAATTCCATATCACTATATAATCCACTTAATGATAGATATTATATTTTTTCATCTAGATTATATTATAATGTTCATTCTTCTGTAAAATTATTTTTAAACAAATATTCATTGAGTTTAATATTTTCAGTTTTATTAATCTCTAAATCAATATAGATTTTATAATTCTTTTTATAATGTGTATTATGTATAATTTAACATTATTCAAATATGATATTTTATCCTTGAAATAATTATAACAAATTTCAATATTAAATTTATATAAATACAATTTTATAAAAACCTATTTTTCTCATTTAATCATATCACCAATAAATAATTTTTCAAAATTGTTTTTATTATATAAAGTAATGATTTTTTTATGATTTTTTTCAAAATACCTTAATCTTTTATTTTAGAAATCATTTTCAAAAGAGGATTCGATAATATAATATGATTCGTCAATGAAGAAATATCAACCTAAATGTTATTTTATATAATGTTGTTTGTTTTTATTTTTATGCCTTACATAATTAAATAACAATTAATATTTAGTCTCAATGTGACAAAAATTCATTAAGTAATAAAATTTTCTTTAAAAAAATATTTTTTAATTAAACTACTATTTTTTATTTATGTCCATCTATTGGTTAATATAAACTATTATTTATATAATATCAAATTTTTATATTGAACACTTCTATGGATACATGAGAATATAATTTAAAATCACTTTACTATATTTCTTAATTATATAATTAAAATTTTAAATTCATGTATATAAATGCAATTATTTATTCCAAAATATATCTTCGTTTAAAAAATTCAAATATTACCATACATGTTTTATTATATATCTTTGGAGTTCATCTAAAGTCTATAATTTTAAATTATTTTATCATTTATAGAGATATACCATGACAAGAATTTTTTGGAATGTCCCAATGAACTCTATAAACAAGAATAATTTTATATAGTATTTGTATGAATCATTAAAAACATTTAAAATACCTATATATATATTTTTAAAAATTGAATGATTGACGCCTCTTCACAAATTTAAAATTCATTATATATCTCACTAATATTTCCATAATTTATTAATTTTATGATATGAGATATTTATATAATTATATTTAATGGTCATTATATATAATGACCTATTTTCTATGAAGGTATATAATAGAACACATTGCATATATGTACTATATTATAACAATTTAACTTTACTTTTAATAATTTAGTCAAAAAAATATTTAAAAAAAACCTATATCATTAATATGAATTTTTTATAGTTTTACTATTATAGTCTAGAATCCAATACAATATTTTTTATAGATTCTTTAGAATGAAGACTCCTAATATTAAAAAAAATAAAAATGGTGGCCTTTGAGGATTGTATCTATAATATTAAAATGATAATTATCTCTAAAATTGATCATTTCTAGGGATGTTTAATGATATTTTGTTGTTTGTGAAAAAACAATAACTAAAATTATTGGTAATAATATTTTTATGGTTTACCCATTGATTCCTATTAATATTCAGTCTTTTTAGGATTGTAATATGAAAATATTGTAGTGATTTGAAAAATTTATAAATTAATAATTATAACACCATATTAACTTTAAATCACATATTTCATGACCATTAATTTTGTATTCTAGTTTTGATTTTTAATTTTTCTTGATAAGAAAAGAGTAACATTTCCCTCAACTTGAAATTATGTATTTGATGGAATATTTATAATAAAACCCAGTGTTTCTGCACTATTATAGGGATTTTCTCATTGTGTAATGGAGTTATGTGACATGTAATCATCACCAAGTATATTCCTTAAAATGGGTTCATAACTAGAAATGATAAAACCCATGTACATTTTAATGAATGTGAAAATATAATATATAGCAATTTTAATTGAAGGTTATTTGGTTTTCAATATATTTGGTACTCGAAAATTAATATAAGTGTAAATGGGTTATAAGGCTTATAAATTATCCTGTGTCAGCTTTATGTAGGAATCTAAATTGAAATTCATATTTATATTAGGTTTTAATTTCATCTACCTAGTAACACCGACAAGAATTTTTGGAGACGACCATTAAATCCAAATAATTTAATTATATAATTGATCATTGTTTATATTGTTGTCTGTTTCTCAATGAAAGTTACATTTTTGTCTCTTCTATCTCAATATATTTTTCACTTTTTGTCGATAGGGAATCATGTGATTGGTTAATGTCAAATATTTTTTGTTAAATACTAATTCATGGTTTAATTCTTATACCTTATGAATGTACATTTTTCGTTGGATAGTTTCGTTATAGGCATTTTGATTCACTACAAATGGTAGGTGTGAAATTTGATTTTATGTTAAGGGAATTGTGATTTTGTTGGAAAGGTAGGTGAGTTTTATAATGATTTTACAATTGAATAAAAACTAAAATATATTGATTATAAATTTTATTCATTCAATTTTTGACTAAACAAGTATCATGATATTTAGATCATTTATTTGAATTTAAATTTATTTTTTGGACCCCCCCACAAGATGATGGAATTGGAATTTAGTGTATAATTTTTAATTAATGTAATTCGTAAATTTATATAAGAATTTAAATTAGATAACAGAATATTGTTGACATTATAAAAACCAATTATTGATTTTTAATTTAATATTCATGAATTATTGATAAGGCAATGTTTTGTTCTTCCAAGTGAATTGTCATTTTTAAAAGAAAATGTTGTTGATTATGATGTATTTTAATGTGAAATGATTTTAATTATTTAATATAGATTTATTGTTAACTTGAGGGTTTTGGTATTAGAGGGTCAATTAAGTTGAAAACCTCTTGGATGTATGTCCAATTAAATATATTAATAATATAAAAATCTAATAAAAACCTATTTGGGCAAATATTATCTAAAATTGGAAGTTCATCAGCCTTATTTGGAATGACCATATAGTATGTGGGAAAACACAAATTCATTGAACACTAATATTAAATTTTATGGATCCTCTAACATTGAAGTATCACGTCAAAGGAATGATGATTGAGGTTATCATTGTGATTAATTTATATTATATTCCAATTATTTTAAAATAGCTTGATACATTAATTATTATTTATATATACAATTCCATATTATGTTTCTATTTTAACTGTGTTTGAAATTTTTTCCTAACATTATATATGAAAATAATATTATGTTTTATATATGTAAATTAATTTTCAAGAAACATTTTATTATAATTTAATTCATGATTTGGATTCATGTTTTTGATATTATTATATAACTAATTATGAAAACCTATATGGGTTGGTAACACACACCCTAACCTTTCCATCTACTATCAATAGATTTGTTCGGACCAATAATGGTTAATGGGAATGTAATTATTAGAGTAGGTGGATGTTCATGATACCTTAGGTCATGGAGTGACAAGACTTTTGGGACCTCAAGTTTGTCTTTTTTGACATCAGGTACTTTAATTATACACAGTTTATGAAGTTTATATACATTTTTTATACAATCTCTGATTATATTTTTTGATCATACTAATATTTATTTATTACATCTCATGTGTGTAAATAATATTCATTCCCACAATTATATTGTATAATTACATGATCTATTCTCTATCTAATAGATATAAAAAATTCTCATAAGTGTTTTTAGTTTCATCTCATGTATAAGAGTATAATGGTATCTGGCCTAGTCTGTGATAATATGGAAACATATGTGTATTGTAAACATCATTCAATTTTGTAAGTGGATGGTTGGAAAACCTTTTGATAATATAATATTTAGTTTCAAGTGAGTGTATGATAGTTAGTCAGCATAACAAGACATAATTCAGTGGGGGAAGTTTGTAAAAGACATCTTTATGATTATATATATTATTTTCCTTAGTGTATATTTGGTTATGTGGAAATAAGAATATTATTTCTAATTATATTGTATTAAATTTCCATTTTCTATTATTTTCTATTTTTAAATGAGTAACCTTCTTGAGGTATTAATGTTTCGTACTGATGATGTGTAGCAACATTCTTCCAAAATTTCATTTTAAAAGGATTTAAGAGGATGAAATTTTTGAACCATAGAGGTTGAATCCTACTATGGACCATAATTTAGTTGAGATTATTTTTCATATTCCATGATCTGGGAAATTAGAATTCACCCATACCTACTCAAGTTCCAGGGATGAATCATTAATGGAATGGATCTTATATTAATTATCATTATTTACTTCGAAAAGAAGACCAATCATATAATAAAATAATGTTACCAGAGATGATGGGGACTATTTAAAAAATATAGATCTTATTTTTGAATTTATTCAAACTAAAAAAATAATTTAGGTAATGTTTATATCATTTAATATTGGTGGACCTAGTAAGAGGTTGTAGGATTCACTGGTTATTAAAAATATGAAATAGGGTTATAAGTTATTGAAATTAATTATACATTCAATGAAATGTTATATCTAGAATCTATGGTGATGTATAATAATATTTTGTTTTTCACACTCTAAGAAGATGATAAGACCATGAAATTATAAGAAAAATTATTCACTAATATGTTTTATATTTATTTGAGATTATATAAAATTAGAATATGAATACTTAATTTTTTGAAATCGGGATTCAATATTATATTTTTTTCATATTTTCATTCAGCATCACACATCGAATTGTGATGTGTTTGTTTCAATATTTATATCCTATATTTACCTATCTATTATGTTATTTTAAATAGGAAAATATTTTTATACATGTTAAAATCTATTAGATCCCCTAATGGTTTGATAAATATTGATGATTTATATAGTGGATCATGATCTCCTTGTTATTCTTGTCTCATTTTTGTGTTTGGAAGAGGATCATTGACCTGGTACCACTTTGTAAATATTGGGAATTCATAATTTGATATCACTAATGCACCTAAGATAAGCGGTTAATTTAATTTTTTTGGAAGGTTTATGAAATTAATTTCTATATAATATTCTCCATATATGGGAAGTATATTATCAACTCCAAAATGATCATCGGTGTTGTAAGGTGATTCATTGCTTAAGAGGATCCAATGATATCTTTCTAGAATTATGTTTCTTCATCAAGTGGAAAAGACCCTAGATGGATTAGATATGGGATAAATTACATTGTGGGGTACTATCAATATAGATTTATTAATAGTGACTACTTTATTTAATCTTTGTTCATCTCACTCATTTATTTAATTTCGTATTGGGAATATACATATTCCTTTTATGGACATTATATTTTATGATATAGCTTTCTCTATTATCCTCAAAATGACGAGATGGATTGTTTCTCATTATCTTATATTTAGTTATCATTCATTAGTCATTCATGGAGTATTTTGGTAATCGGTAAGAAACATATTGATGTTATGTTTTAGATTGATTACCTCAAATAAAAAATAAAAAATTTATCATTATCTTAAATGGGATTACATTGTGGAACCTGACAGGGTGTGTCATTGTAACACCACTGGATTTTATGAAAAATATTATTTTTAATTTCATTAATGTCTTGTGTTATACTCTACACTAAAAGGAGCTTGCAAAACATATATCCTTGACTTAGTTTTCACCACACGCAATCGCAACCTTCCACGATAGCGTGTGTTGAACGCAATACCGAGTTTCACTAAACAACAATATTTTATAAAAATTAGCCGTTATGAATAGTAATACCCACTTTTTGAAATTTTATAAATTGTATCGTTCAAAATGTACTTCATTTTTGGATTCAGAATATCGAAATTAGAGTAGGGTGAAATTTTGGTATTTTTCTGAAAACTTTCAATTTTTGATAAATAGTGAAAACACTAGGTTACTTTTTAAAAACCAAATTTTTATTTAAATAATTATTTTTTAAAAAATTTATTTTAGGTAAAAATTGATTCATAATACTTATATATGTTCAATGTAATTCATTGGAGTCATTTTATAATAATTTTATATATATAAAAATTTTAATGAACTTTTCATCGTCTTTTACCCACCTCCAAGGAGAATTTGAAAATTTTCATAAAAAATAAGTTTACCGCTTCTGTGAATGGAATTTCAAAAATCCGAGAGACACGGTTGATGTCAGTAAGTAAAATGTGGTTCAATGAGATGAAAATAATCTTTGGTGAATAGAATCTTTTTACTTTTGTTTAACACTTTTAAAACTAAATAGGGTAATTAAGGGTAAAAATGATATTATTATTACCTTAACACATGTCCTAATTCTATTGGATAAGTTTAATTCGACCAAAAAAAACCTTAGGAATAAAATTTTACCATTTAGGCCCACTTAGATAAGATTACGACATTTATTATTAATTTATTTAAAGAAGGGATAAAATAGTTAAAATCAAATTTTAATAAGTAAATAATTTTTAATATAGATTTATACATAAGATAAATTCGACTATAAATATTCATTATAAAGATAAAAATATTTTCTACATAATTGTATTTTATTTGTAATTTTGAGACATTTAATGATTTAATTTATTTATGACACAACGATGATGCAGTAATTATCTTATTAATGAAATATTGAAATAATTGAAGACATAAATACCCGAATAAATATAATTTTTAGACTTTTTATGAATTCCACTAATTTTATAGGTTAATAATACATGTTAGTTTTTATTTAAGTAACTTTATTCGAACTTATAATTCTGTTATGATTTTCAAAAAAATCATTTTCTAAATAGTGTCAAATTTAACATAAAATAGTTTTTTGAAAAAATATTATATTATTAATTGTTATTTTGTTCCTAAAAATCTAAAGATCGGAAAAATAACTTATAAATGGTTATATATATTAATAATAAACAACATTAGGTTCGTTTGGCTTGTTAATGTCTGTTTATTAACCTTATAGTGTAAGAACACAAAAAGACACGGTAAAAGTAAAATTATCAAACATAAAGTTAAAACTAAATGATAAGGTTAAAATAGTAAACTAAACTTGTCCAAATTCTATTGGATGAAAGGATTTATACCCTTACTCACCTTATATTTGACATAAATTAATTTCGAGCTATTTATAATTGAGTATGAATTTATAATAAAATAATATTTTTAGTTTTTCCAAATGTGCCCCTCTCCTCCCTTATAAAAGGACACATCCTCCCTCTCTTTGTCACACCACATTGAGCCTTAAATCTTGGACAAACCCTGCCAAATTATCTTCTCCACTTCCCTAGAAACATCCTAGAGGTCCTGGTCATCTTCAATGTCCAATTTTAGTGCCCTAAGAGGAGGACTCAACGAGGTGCTTCAAAGAAGAGGTAATGTCTGTTACTGATTCTTTCAACTTTATTTCTTCTTCCACTTCTCCTACTTAGGTTGTATCAATATGAAGTAATAACATAATTATCACTATTATACTAATATGTTATTATAAGTATGAAACAACCCTATTTCACCATCTATCCATCCTATGGAAAACAAAATCACTGCGCGTGCGTACGTACAGAATACCGTCTCCACGCCGTGGTGTAATCTGTTTATCCAATACCACCTCACTTGGATGGGTAAAATGGTTTAAAGAATAACTATAAATTGTTATTATAACATCATACTGATTCTTATATCTTGTATCATCCAATCCAATTCAATTCAATAATTATGGAAACGATATCATCGCCCGTGCGTACGTACAGACAATCGTCTCCACGACGGGATGAGATTCATTTTCCATGTTAACCATTAAAGAATTATTATAAAGTATATATAAGATATAATAATAAAATATATGACATTATAAAGCTATTGGATTAATTTATATTTATGTCATCTACTTAATTCGATTATACTCAATAAGGAAACGAAAACAGCATTCATGAGTACGTACGGCCTACCATCTCCATGAACGGTGTATTTCATTCCATTTATTGATCTATTATATATATGTATATTTTGAATATATATTATATATAAATCATGTTTTATATTCTGGAATTACGTAATCATGATCTAAGTAATCATATGAATAATTATAAGTCAAATCACGGACCATAAATGAAACTATTTTACCCAAAACGCTCTTTAACATGGAATTTACAAAAGGATGGGTAATATAAATTAATAAGTGAACCATATATATATCATAAAAATGATTATGATTCTTGAATAAGTCAATGATGTTATTTAAATCATTATACAGGAGGTTTGGACACTTACGAAGAAAATCAGACCTAAGGTAGAGGAAATATCACAATCTCATTTTTATCCGAGATTGTTTATACTTTGAAATTTATTGGGGTTTATTTTATCATCCACATCCATGTTTCCTCAATATGTAATATTATTTTCATCCACCTACAATTTTTTAAATACAATTTTACCCTTCGGTGAGTTTTTAGTAAAAGATATGAAAGGAATATTTTGCCATTTTTCGTACTAGGTACTTTTTGACTTTACCAACAAATGTACGAGAAGAATTGTATTTTTACCTTATACGGCATGAATGGATTTTTAAATCATTATTTCCATGAATCTTCCTTTAAAATTTCTCATGTTTATTTTTAATCAACTTATTTTAGTTTAGAATTATATGACATGTTAAGAAAAGAAATGTTTTTTTGAAGTAGAAAGGATATTTTCCTCAAGAATGGAGTTCAAGTGTTTTATGAAAATTATCTTCCATCTAAGATAATAGAGTGTTATTTTTCTATACCTATTGTTACATTGATTTGATTATGTTGTGAGGGAATTATTTTAATGAATTCCATTATCTTATATGAATTGTTTTATGAAGCCACAATGTTTACGAGTCCCATTTTTATTGCATGGGTTAAGCTATGATGTATGATTTATGATTTTGTGGAACACATAAGAATGGTATCATTATGAGATGGGTGGGACCTATATATCCCTCCAATGCATCGGTTAGAGATTTTATATCTCATTAGATAGACATGGCTGGAACGGCAGGTTAAACCAGTTCAGTGAAACAAGACTGAAACGAGGAATGAACTCGGTTCACAAATGGACTTTGTCTACAAAGATAGTCTTGGCTATGAGTCTTGACTACTATGAAATTATTCTCTATGATTATGTTTGTATGACATAAATTTTCATGTTTTAAGTTATGATTATTGTGATTAAATTTCACTACTATGATTTATTCTATGTTATGACATTATGATCTCTTTGGCAGGTTAAGATTTCAAAAATGTTTTGTTCTTATGAATATGACGTGATTGATATTTCTTTTGTTTACCCTTACTGAGCATTTGAACATACCCTTTTATGTTTTCTTTTCCCCAGGATATAAATAATGGTTTTAGGTAATAGAAAAAGGGATGATCATTATGGCAGATGTTGAAAATCATTCACCACGATTAGAAGATTACATTCAGAGTTTCCAAAGACAATAAACTATTACGGTCCTTGTGTGTGTGTTTTTATTATGTACTAAGTATTCCACAAAAGTAATGTAATATCCATGTACATCAAGCTTAGGGTCTCTACAGTTGGTATCAGAGGAATGGTTTAGTCAACCTTTGGAAACTAGGATGTGGGAACTTTAGTGAGATCTCTAAAGTTATTTATAAGGTATGTTTGGGGATGTCCCTAAGGTTAAGTATAATTATAGGTTATAGTACTAGAATTAATGTAACCCAAGATGTTCGATATCGAAGGTACTCCCCCATTATTATGTTGTCTTCCCTAGCGTGATTTTTGCCTCTCACCCTATTCCTTTTGAGTTTTAGACAATGGCTAGAACCCGAAGGAACCGTGTTGATCAATGTAATGGACAATGCAATGATCTCCCTCCTGGCCAAACCAATGTCATGGGAGATGGAGTGAAAAATCTTATTTCTATACTTACACAAGCTATGAATCATTCTAGACTTCCAAATGAGCAGAGAAGGGAGAAATATTCTATTGAGTCCTTCATGAGGCAACGTCCACCTTCTTTCAGTGGGTCTTCTGATCCACTTGTTTTTGAACAATAGATCAGTACTACTGAAAAGATATTTTCAGTTCATCAGTGTTCTGAACATGATAAAGTCGTCTTAGCAGTATATCGTTTGGAAGGTGAAGGTGATCAATAGTGGAATCTTATCAAGAACACAAGGCCATGAAATGACATTGAGTCCATGGAATGGGATGAGTTCAAGAACTTATTTTTCAATAAGTACTTCCATCGTATTCTTCGAACAAAGATGAAGAAGGAGTTTCATGAAATAAAGCAAATGGATAATGAATCTGTTGGTATATACGAAGTGAATTTTACAAGGCTTGAAAGTTATGCATCCGACTTTATCATCCAACTTGAAAGTAAAATTGATCGATTTTTTAGTGGCTTAAAACCAAATCTTCGAAGGGAATTAGCTATAAGAGACTTTAGTAGCTATGAAGAAATTGTTCATTGTGCTATCAAGGTAGAACTGGAAGTTGGTGTAACATATCCATCTCATGGTTTTGACAAGAAACGAATGATGGAGTTCAAGGAGAAATTTCAAAATAATGGTGAAAAGAAGATGAATGTTTCCTTATGCTCAATGTGTGGAAAGATGCATGGTGGATATTGTCTTAAAGGGACTAGAAAATTTTTTAAGTGTGGAAAAGAAGGTCATCAGGAAACTGAGTGTCGATGTAATGGAAAAAGGGTTGCTAATGGTGTGAATAAAGAAAAGAGTACAGAGAATTCACCACCACAACTTCAATTCTTCAAGTGCAATGAAATGGGGCATTAGGCTAATCAATTCCTGAATCCAAGGGTTATTGATGATCGACATGAAAAACCATTTAAGTGAAAGGACAAAGGGAAGTCACATCCGATCACTATTGGAGATGTTGAATATGAAAACGATTTGGTGGAATGATTAAGTGTTTATATAATGGGATTCCAAAATAATGTTGTATATAGTATCATGGAATATTGGAATATTTATGAATTAGTCTATTGTGGTTTTCAATAATTTTATGGTACCGGTATCCATGGAAAGTGAATGAGATATTTTCGGTAAGTAGATGTTATGCGCATAATGAAGTAATAAGAAGATAATGAGGTGTTTGATTTTATTCATGAGCTCATGATTGATAGAAGGACTACGTGATATCATGGTTTGAGTATAAAGAATTTTGAGGATTTTATTATGTGGAAAGTGTTAAATTTAAACTGCATTGATGTTCTCACTAAGGTTCAATGGGTATTAATTCTTCAAGAGAATACATGATTATGGTATTCACATGTTTGTAATTTAACCAACAAGATATATCATATGATATATGGGAGATAAATGATGGCCAAAACGTGATTGTTTTGTGACATTTCAAGTAATCATTTTCATTATACTATGAGCTTAGACCGAAGTATTTTAGATAACCCTAAAGATTGGAATGGATTATGTTGGATATAAGTTAGTATTGTTTAAGGATAAAACTTTTTTCAATATTATTGATGGGATGTTATAGTAATATAGTTTTAGAAAAAGTACAACATGCAGGACGGGTGACAGCCCATCGCGTCGGACAAAGCTGGGGGAATCGAACCCACAACCGAAGTGCGACTGGACTTTATCACCTACCACTAGCCTACAAGAATTCCCTGGTTAGTATAAACTAGTTTTATTTTATTACGCGGTATGATATATGAAGTATAAGTTCATTTTTGGAATCGTATATGTTTAACCTCACCAAAGAAGGACTTATGTATATTTGATAACCATTTCTAACCATTTGTTTGAAATAAATGGAATGAATCATCATTCTATAACATGATCTGCTAACACTTCATAAATGAAAAATTCAACTTCATTTATTTAAGAGATGAAGTGGAAATTGTTCAAAGCACCAACAATAGTGAGATTGTACCAAAATCAAGCAAGTATTTCATCTAATTGAAAATATTCATGTTTAGGGAATTGTTTTTGAAAACCAAAATTGTTGTCCTAGTGCCCTTATATCCGATGAATCAGATGGTACCTTAGATCATAAGAAATCTATGGATTTGAGATTGTTGTCTTTTTTCTTAGCCATGTTATCTACCACTCTCTGTTAGATCATGATGGTTAGAGATCTTTTCCATATCCATATTTTCCCCTATGTGGAAACCCAGTGATTAGTTTATTTGGGTAACCGTTACATTGAATACTTTTGTTTTTAAAGATTGGTTTTGGTATTCCTTTTTACGATGTGGGTTTCTATTAAAGAAACTTTCAAGTAGTAAACCATTTATAACCCCAATGAATTTCGAGGGCGAAATTCATTTTAATGGCGGTAGAATGTAACACCCCGGGATTTTATGAAAAATATTCTTTTTAATTTCATTAATGACTTGTGTTGTACGCTACACCAAAAAGAGTTTCAAAACATGCATCCCTGATTTCTCTTGCACTACACGCAATCGCGACCTTCCATGATAGTGTGTGTTATACGTAATACCGAGTTTCGCTAAACACCGGTATGTTATAAAAACTAGCCGTTATGAATAGTAATAACAAATTTTTGAAATTTTATAAATTTTATCTTTCAAAATGGACTTCATTTTTGGATTCAGAATATCGAAATTAGCCTAGGCTGAAATTTTGGTAGTTTTCTAAAGACATTCAATTTTTGATGAATAGTGAAAACAATAGGTTATTTTTTACAAACCGAAATTTTATTTAAATAATTATTTATTTTATATAAATTTATTTTAGGTCAAAATTGATACATAATACTTATATATGTTAAATGTAATTCATTGGAGTCATTTTATAATAATTTTAGATATATAAAAATTTTATTGAACTTTTCACCGTCTTTTACCCACCTCCTAGGAGAATTTGCAAATTTGCATAAAACTTAATTTTACCGCTTCTATGAATGGAATTTCAAAAATCTGAGTTACACAGTTGATTTCATTATGTAAAATTTGGTTCAATGAGATGAAAATAATTTTTTTGTGAATAGTAACTTTTTACTTTTTTTACCACGGTTATAAGTAAATAGGGTAATTAAGGGTAAAAATGATATTATTATTACCCTAACACATGTCCTAACTCTATTGGATAAGTATAATTCGACCAAAAATAACCTTAGGAGTAAAATATGACCATTTAGGCCCACTTGGATTAGATTATGACATTTATTATTAATTTATTTAAAGAAGGGTTAAAATAGTTAAAATCAAAGTTTAATAAGTAAATAATTTTTAATGTAGGTTTATACATAAGATAAATTAGACTATAAATATTCATTAGAAAGTTAAAAAGATTTCCTACAAAATTGTATTTTATTTTTAATTTTTAGACATTAAATAATTTAATTTATTTATGACACAACGATGATGTAGTATTTATCTTATTAATGAAATATTGAAATAATTTATGTTATAAATACCCAAATAAATGTAATTTGAGACTTTTTCTGAATTCCACCTATTTTATAGGTTTATATGACATGTTAGTATCAATTTGAGTAACTTTTTTTGAACTAATAATTATGTTATTATTTTCACAAAAATCAATTACTAAATAGTGTCAAAATTGATATAAAATTGATTTTAAAACAAATATTATATTATTAATTGTGATTTTATTCCTAAATATATAATGATCGGCCAAATGACTTAGATAAGGTTATATATATTAATAATAAACAACTTGAGGTTCGTTTGGCTTGTTATAGTAAATTTATTAAAGATATTTTGTAAGAACAAAAAAAGACACTGTAAAAGTAAAATTATCTAACTTAAAGTTAAAACTAAATGATAATGTTAAAATAGAAAACTAAACTTGTCCAAATTCTATTGGAATAGAGTATTTTGACCCATCCCCACCTTAGCTTCTAAATAAATCAATTTGGAGCTATTTTAAATCGAATATGTCTTTATAATAAAAGAATATTTTTAGTTTTTCCAAGGGTGCCCCTCTCCTCCCTTATAAAAGGGCACCTCCTCCCTCTCTTCCTCACACCACATTGTGCCTTAATGCTCGGCCAAACCCTGACAAATTCTCTTATACACTTCCCTAGAAAAATCCTAGTGGTCCTGGTCATCTTCAGAGGCCAATTTTAGTGCCCTAAGAGGAGGACTCAGAGAGGCGCTTCAAAGAAGAGGTAATGTCCGTTACCGATTCTATCAACTTTATTTCTTCTTCCACTTATTCTTCAAAGGTTGTTTAATTATGAAGTAATAACATAAATATCACTCATATACTGATATGTTATTATAAGTATGAAACAACCCTATTTAACCATCTATCGATCCTACGGAAAACGAAATCACCGCGTGTGCGTACCTACGGAATACCGTCTCCAGCCGTGGTGTAATCTGTTTTTCCAATACCTCCTTACTTGGATGGGTAAAATGGTGTAAAGAAGAACTATACAAAGTTATTAGAACATCATACTGATTCTTATATGTTGTATCATTCACTCCAATTCAATTCAATAATTATTTAAATGATATCTTCGCCTAGTGCGTACGTACGGACTACCGTCTCCACGACGCGATGAGATTCATTCTCCATGTTAACCATTAAAGAATGATTATAAAGTATATATAAGATATAATAATGAAATATATGACATTATAAAGCTACTGGATTTATGTATTTGTATGTCATCTACTTAATTCGATTATACTCAATAAGGATACAAAAATAGCATTCATGCGTACGTACGACCTACCGTCTCCATGAACGGTGCATTTCATTACATTTTTGAAATATTATATATATATATATATTCTGAATATATATTATATATAAATCATGTTTTATATATTGGAATTATGTAATCTTTATCTAAGTAATCATATTAATAATTACAAGTCAAATCACGGACCATAAATGAAACTATTTTATCTAAAACACTCTTTAACATGGAATTTACAAAAGAATGTGTAATATAAAGTCATAAGTGAACCATATATATATCATTACAATGAATATGATCTTGGAATAAGTCAATGACATTATTTATATCATTATACATGAGTTTTGGACACTTACAAATCAAATCAGACCTAAGGTAAGGGAAATATCACAATCTCATTTTTATCCGAGATTGTTTATACTTTGAAATTTACTGGGGTGTATTTTATCATCCACATCTATGTTTCCTCAATATGTAATATTATTTTCATCCACCTACAATTGTTTAAATTTAATTTTAACCTTCGTAGAGTTTTTAGTAAAAGATATGAAAGGAATCTTTTGTCATTTTTCGTACGAGTTACTTATTGACTTTTCCGACAAAAGTACGAGAAAAATGTTTTTTAACTTATATGGTATGAATGGAATTTTAAAACATTATTTCCAAGAAGCTTCCTTTACAAGTTTTCATGTTTATTTTTAATCAACTTCTTTTAGATTAGAATTTTGATGACATGTTATGAAAATAAAAGTGTTTTTGAAGAAGAAAGGATATTTTTCTCAAAAATGGAGTTCAAGTGTTTTATCAAAATTATTTTCCATCTAAGATAACATAGGGTTTTTTTCTATCCCTATTATTACATTGATTTGATTATGTTGTGATGGAATTATTTTTATGAATTATGTTATCTTATATGAAATGTTTTATGAAGTCACAATGTTTAAGAATCCCATTTTTATTACATGGGTTAAGCTGTGATGTATGATTTATGATTTTGTGGCACACATAAGAATGGTATCATTGTGAGATTGGTGGGACCTATATCTACCTCCAATGCATTGGGTAAGTATTTTATATCTCATGAGATAGACATGGATGGAACGGCAGGTTAAACCGGTTCAGTGAAACAAGACTGAAATGACGAATGAACTCGGTTAAAAAATGGACTTTGTCTACTAAGATAGTCTTGGCTATGAGTCTTGACAAATAAGAAATTATTATCTATGATTATGTGTGTATGCCAAAAATTTTCATGTTTTAATTAATGATTATTGGGATTACATTTCACTACTATGATTTATCCCATGTTATGAAATTATGATCTCTTTGGCAGGTTATGATTTCCAAACTGTTTTGTTTATAAGAATATAATGTGATTGATATTTCTTTTGTTTACCCATACTAAGAATTTGAGCTCACCTTTTTATGTTTTCCTTTTCCCAGGATATAAAGAAAGGTTTTAGGTAAGAAAATAAAATTGAGGATCTTTATGGGAGATGTTGAATATCTTTCACCATGCTTAGAAGATTACATACCGAGTTTCCAAAGACACTAAACTATTATGGTCCTTGTGTGTGTTTTTGTTATGTACTAATTATTCTGCAAATGTAATGTAATGTACAAGTACGTCAAGAATAGGGTCTCTACATTCATATCATTCTTGGATTGTGATGAATGAGTCCAATCAGAGTTAGAAATTCATATCTAATGTTATAAAAATTAATATTAGTATTCGATTTTTATAAATATTTATAATCCTTTAAAAGTGTATCATTGCAGTTTTTTGGATTTTCTTAATAATTTTTCATTTGGATTATTTAGTTTTCTACTCGTTAGGGAGGTAGTTTATGTATATATTTTGGACCTAGTATTCAAAAAAATTATACATCATATTACCACAAGGATCTATCAAAAATGACATTTTGAATTCTCGGTTAGATGATATATTTGAAAAATTATTTATAAATATTATTGTGTCACTTTGGGTGGAACATTTTATATATTTTATGAATTCATATAAATAACATCCCTTATTTATTTATTACAAAATAATTTATCTAGTTATGATTAATAAAATGCATTTGTTTCCCTGTATTGATAATCTATTTGACAATTTTAATGGTGTGATGTTGTTCGTAACGATTGATCATTGTTGTTTTTATCATTAGTTGAGAATATAATAATTTTTTATTATGAATATTTAATTTTTGATTAGGTGTGTCCATTAATAATATGTATCCATGAAATTTATTTTAATAAATTATCATGTAATATTTATCATTCTGATAAAAATGATCTTCAATTGGTATATGTATATTTTCTATATTGTATTTATTAATAACATACATGGTTAAAATATATTTTATGAGGATCATGTACATAATTTAAGTGAGGTTATGTTTTTTTTGAAAAAAACAGACATTATGCACAAAAAATGAAATGTAATTTTTGTATTTAAGTATTTTTGTTCTGGTTAAATCTGGTCTCATATGATTTTATTTCATCTGATCATGGTAATATAAATTTTATTATTATGTGGGATCAAATGTGTATTGTTTTTGGGACTCTAATATTTTTTGGATTATCTTGATATTATCACTTATTCATAAAAAATATCATTACATTGGACACTCTGATTAAAACTCTATTTGGTAGGGGTTAATTTTTCTTATAATGTTAATAGTCATAGTTCATTTGTGGATTTGTAATTTATTTTTAATTTTACACCATTGTTGACACTTTGTGAGTCTGAGTAGAAAAATGACTCCTTATTTTATGCATTGTGTTTAGGTTTGGTTTGATTTGTTTTTTTAAATGATCATGTTATTTATTATATATCTAGAAATAATTGATAAAATTATAACTATACAACCCATTACCTTTAACTCACAACTTTTATACCATCATATTTGATTTTATGGAAATATCCATTTGGGGAAAAGATTATCATGAGTCTCAACCATTAGAGATTGAGGTATATCTCCTCTCATAATGATTGATATATTTACCAAAGGAATTAGGGGAGTACCTGAAATATTTTAATATTTATATTTTATATACAATGTGGAAATATAATTTTGATTGAATATATATCTAGAAACATCTAAGATATAATGTAGAATAATCATAGAGGGAGTTTAATTTTATTACTCATATGTCGCAAAAATGTTTCATAGTTCGAATGATGGGTTCTAATTTTTAATTGGATAGTTTTAAGTTTATTTCCACTCTTCTTGAGAAGGTTTTTTAGGAAAAAAAACTTAAGGATTAACTCCTTATAATTATGAACTCACATTTTGGTGTGAATACCATTGTTTATTTTTCAGTCTCAATAGAGGGAACCAATTATTTAAAAACTTGTACGTTGTTCCTTTATAAATTTTGAAAGATCAGATCCGTGATATATCTAATTCTTATGTGGATATTTAATCTTGACAAAAATGTTTTCGTCTGAAATGAGATGATGATTTTAGTTATTTGTTATGATATGGGACATCAATGACATTTTTTGCACTCTCATACAATCCATCATAGAAATTGCTGGAATCAAAGTCCTATGTGTTTTCTTCATCAAATTGCATTTCTAATAGGGATGTGGGATTGAATTTTTATGAACAATGTTTTTGGTATTACACATTTCCATAGAAATAAGAATAAAATTTGTGTTGCGATCTATATGATGACTAAATCGGATCAAATTTTAGCGATTCATGACACACAAAATGTTGATGATCACAAAGGTGTCTATGGGGAGAGTCAAATCATTTTCATGGAATCCCATTTTCATGGTATCCGATATTATTCACTTATATAATATTTATACTATATATGAACTATCAAAAACCATTTATGAATCATCAAAAATAAATTTTTCATCTCTTAAACCATGATTCTTCTATCAATGAAATTATCATTGATCTAACACCTACACAACCATTTTATATAAGGACTATAATGTATACTTAAATTACATTAATTGTAAACCTTATAAATCATGTTTGTGTTGGTGATAGATCAATGATAATTAAATTGATGGATGCATCATGATTTAATAGATGAGAAAATTATTTTTTATGATACATAAGTGGTTTTTGATAGTTCATAGATTGTATATATATTATATTAATGGGTTGAATGTATCGTTTTAGTTTTTTTGGGTGACAATGTGTTCTTGAATGTTTCACCTCGTTTGGGTCATAACATTATTAAAATGAAACAAGAGCATGCTTCTTCATTTTGTGGGACAATTTTTGGATTTTGATCTAGTGGGTATAGTGTATTATTTTTTATAAATTCATTAGTTAATGATGTATATACATACCATGTTCTGTGTATCGAGGCTATAGATGAATATTTTCTGATCCATTACTTGTTTTGAGCTGAAATGATCATGTTGTAGATCCAGGTGTATCCCTCATTAAAAACCAATTCAGTGTTGTTTATTTTGAATACCTCATACATTGTAGGTGGAAATAATATCATTTCATGTTCTGTAGATGTATACTTTTTATTCTTTTCATATATTGAAAATTTTGAAACTAATTAGACTGAATTGGACTCACCTTCATGAAATGGATGCATCTTGATAGGATATAAGGGAACATAAAATTTTAATGGTGGTAAAGGTATAACACATAATTAGCTATCTATCACATGATTTATTATAATTTATATGTTTTTTATTATAAATTGGTCAAGTATGATCAAAAATGAAAATAATAGTTTACCTAGAGTGTTAAATAGATCAATTTTCGGTAATTTACTATATTCAAATTGTATTTTGTGAATTATTTGGGGGTTTACATGGAATGTAATGATGTTACCTGACCTATAATCATATCATATTAGAATGCATAAAATGGGTTCACATCCTGAATGATTACATATTGTGTATGGCATAAAAATTGCATAAATATGAAAAATAATATGTTTATTTAAGTTGATGGGTTCTTTTATGTTTCTTTGAATCTATAATTACCTAATGTGAAATTTGGATACACATTTTGTAAATTATAGAGTGTCAATTTGAAGAGGGCTTCAAAAATTTTGTTCTTATTTAATGACTATTGGATTCCATACTCTTGACCTAGAGGCTCTTTATAGTTTATTTTATATTGCAATATTACTTTCAGATCATTTTAATCTGTGATTGGACATCATTGTTATTTGGGTGAATATATCTATGTAAAAGACTTATTGTATCTTCCAAAATTATATTTTTTTCACGTTATATTTGATATGTCATATTAGGATTGATGCCACTAAATATTGGGTTGTTTAACGAAGATTCTAGATTTAGTTTATATATCATATGCTCCTTTTTCAACATTAGAAAGTACCATCATAGGTTTGGGGAATATGTTGAGAATGATTGGTGGATCTATCTTAAAAAAAATTGATAAAACATTGAATTTAATATTTTTGAAATTGAATTCAACAGATATTTAAAACCACAATTTAATGTGAATTGGAACGTGGATTTTGAATCTCATGGATTTTTGGGAAATCCCAAAATATTGATGGAACATACTTTTGGGGTATAATTTGAAATTGATGGTAATTCAAAATTAATATGATTCTTGATTTGGGAAATGGATTAAATTTATTTGAAAAAAAAATATTATTTGTTTTCAAAATAAATATCCATGAAATGAAGAAAAAAATATTTTTTTGGTATTTATCATGAATTGAAATTATGAAAATAATAGCTGCGTGTATGTGTTGTAATTTTAAATGAATTGATTTCCCATTTTTTCAAGTGATTGAATGAACTCATGAAAAAATGGGTACAGATTGTGTCATTTGGGAAAAAATCATATGTATTTTTATTTCATAGAAAAATATAAATGAATTTAATTTATTAAAAAAACTATTAGCGGCATATCTTGGCCCCCCTGTGATGTTTTTGGGTTCTATTTATTGTTATCAAGAAGTTCTTATGTAAAAATATATAGTGTAATAACTAAAAGAAAATTTCTAATGATCCTAGGATATGGAACTATATTACCATAGAGTGGATAGATATATTTCTTATTGTGATTATTTTTATGTATTTGTACTATAATGGGAAACTGTTTTTGTCAAGCCTTACTAATATAAATATAATATATTATATAAATAGATAATTTTATTCATGTTTGATAAGTTTTCCACCATTTTAAATCCATATAATCTCTTGATTTAAATATTATAAGATACATACATGATTTTATTGTTTATTATTTAATACATGATTATGTTTAGTGGTGTGTTATCTTACTATAGAACATGTGGTGAGTCCCTACTGGTCATTTTACCTCACACCATACCAAATCCTTTTGGTGATTTTTATTTTATCCTTCCATGTCCAATTATAGGGATAAAATATATTTTAGGTGGACAATGTTCATTCTAACATGGGTATTTTGGTGATGTATCATATAGGATGTGGAGGTATTATTTTTTATTCGTAGTTCATTGATGATGTACTATCTGGTTTTTTCATTTACCTGGGTTTTTACTAGTATTGCATTCTTTTGATTTTTTTGGGATTAATTAAATGCATCTACTTATTATGATGTTTTTGAAGAAAATTCATACCCTTGTATATATTATATGATTCCATTTGTTAGACACCAACTAAAAGTGATCAATAATCCCCATAAGGCTAATCTAGTGACACTTTGGTAGGATAATGAAAATATATTATATATATATTTTATGAAAATTTTTATGTCTAAAGTAAAAAATATAAATATCATAAGTGACTTAAAATGAATGTAGAAAAAAATAGTTCATTTATATTCATAAAACTCTCAGTAATATTGTATAATTCTAACTACAACGTGACATACCCATCGAATATAACTTTGTACTCAACAAATATAATACATCACACCTTGAGACACTACCCAACTAATCCTACCATTTTGTTATGAAGACGAATAAACTAAAAAGTCCTAATAGATTTTACTTATAGATACATGTTGAGAAAATCATTATTCATCCTAGTAGTTTATGAACCCAAGAATATATATTACATATTACAGTGATTTCATAATATATTTATATTTTTTCACTCACATATATTATTATTGTTTATATTTTTAGATATTTAAGAAAAACCATTTCATAATAATCCTATATTTAAATGTGGAAACATATACTCAATATCAATATTTTACCACCAATGAAAACAATATTAATATAAATCATATTTCAATTTAATGACACAACATCACTATTTTCATCGTTTACTAATCATAATAATGATTCATCATTTACCACATGAAAATGAATTTAAACATTATATTAGAATAAAAATCATAGTAAGGGACATTAAATTAGTGGAAATTATATTAAAATGAAAATATCTAACAAATCATAATAAAGTGATTCTATTTTTAAATGATATTTATTTGAAATGATGAATATCACACCATTTGAAAATTAATATATTTTAAAAAAAATAAATAGAAAAATTATAAAATATATTTAGTTAAGATAAGACATAATTTTATATATCAAACATAGAAATATTTTAACCGAAATGACCAATGACTAACTCATGAGTAGCCCATAAATTTATGGTTTATAATATAACCAAACATCATTATTTTTTCTTGAAATGACCCTTCATTGTCTAATCACATGACTATACAATATTATTTTATCACATATCCAATCATCATTATAAAAAAATAAAAAAAATGAATACTATGAAAAAAATCATTTGTGGTGAAATAATGAATAATCTGTCTATGTAAAATGAACTTTTAATTTTTAAATCACTAAATTTGATAAAAATTCATGTACACTGGAAAAAAAATATATTAATTCAATACTTTAAACATATATGGTAGAGTTATAAATATATATGTTATGTGAAAAATGTAATTTTTATTGATTCTATGTTTGTGATAATACATTATTTTTGGATAAGTATATTTAAACAAATTTATTTAAATATTTTACATAAAATATATCAAAAAAAAGATCGATTATTAAAGAACATATGAGCAAATTTTGAAAATATATATTCTGAAAATGTTCATGTCCATATAAATAAATGCATAATAATTATTTTAAATATATATTCATAATGGATGAAGATTTATAAAATTAATATTTGAGATATAAAAGAAGTTGTAATTTAGTTTTCGAGTAATTTATAAATATCATATTGTGTAATTGAGAATATGGAAAATAAATAAATAAATTCATCCTTAATAAACATGTAATAAAAAAGAGAAAATAAAAAATAATCTATTAATGGTATTTTCACATATATTATTAACATTACCAAATCATGAAGTATAATTTTCACTCAAATAATGGAAATTAAATTTAAAAATCCCTTACACTTTGTAATCAGTTGAATCATATGCAATATAAATTTAATAATTATATAATAAAACATTAAATACCTTGAAAAAAATGTTATTTATTATGTTATAGTTTCAATGGTAGTACATGGACATCATAATCACGAAACATGTTTTGAATATTCCATTAATATCACATAACAAAAAGCGATATGAGAAAATCTTACCTTATGTAAATGATTTGTATATAAGTTCTAAGCTAAAAAAATAGTCTTATAATGTTATTAAGTTATTGTACAACTAGTTTAATTTTCAAATTACATTATATTAACTTTTTATAATATATCATAACATATTTTTTAATCACATATCATTATTTTCAATGTTTTAGGTGTATTTGATTGATAGTTCCATGATTGGTTTGTTATTGTATATTTATTGATGTTAATTTAAAATGAAAATAAAACTCCATAAATTGATTGAAATGATATTTATGAACATAAATATGTTTACATATTATGTTTTATATTTTTTATATCTTACTTTGAGATATTTAACTAGATAAACTATTAATGTAAAATTTTTGGATTACTTTAATAGGTTTTATGATCACTATGCTCTAATTTCAATTTGTTTAATAATATATTTCTATATCAGTTGTATAAAAATAAATTAGTTATTACAAAACTTATAAAATATTATATACCTATATTATTTCTTTCTATCTATCCTTGAATCCTGTAATGCAAATAGGAGAAAATCAAAAATCACAAAGATTATTAACCTGTATAACATAGTAATAGTACTGTTTATTTGGAGAAGATAAGTAGATAAATTAAATTGTTGCGAAATATAACTATATATATATAGATATATATATAATATTCTAGATATATCATTAATTTAATTATGAAGTAGGATATAATTTTTTAGAATATGAAAAGAAAATATGACATGTGCCTTAAAAAAATTTCTCCTTCAATATCACCTCTTTATAGGACCCCTTAATGTCTTAGGATTTTGTCTCTAGGTGAGACCATTAAAATATGGTCATGTGAAATTATTTGATGAGGTGTTTATTTATATATTTTATATGGTTCAATGATTTAGAGTAGATATGGGATTGTAATTATAAGTTAGGAGGGGTGGGTTTTTTTGATTTAACAACAGTTATATTAAAATTAAATATAACCACATTGAGGTGGAATTATTTGCTAAATGTTTAGAAGATAATTGTTTCATTAATAGTAATTTAGAATAAAAAATAATTCAAAAAACAATTAAAATTAGTATTTTTTAATTATTTTAATCATTTATCCTTAACATTTACGGTTTTAATATTTTTACCTATATCACATAAAATGTTTTCTTACCATGGTAAATTATTTATTCATAAAATATATGATACACCAATAACATAATGTGCATATTCTAAATCCAAATTTTGAATCCATTTTTCCTATTATTGTTTATATATTTGGAAAAATTATAATTAAAACTAATCACACAGAGATAATGAAAAAGCATGTTTCAATGTGAAATGTTTCATTGTATGAATCATGATTATAAAAAAATTCAATGTCAAATTTATTAAAATGAAATAAATTGGTTTAATTTAGGAATAATGGAACTAATTATACTATGAAACAAATTTAAATTTTATTTCTACTGTATAAATATATTATATAAAGTAGTTGAACGGATGATGTATTTGTTACTGGTAATCAAAAAATGAATCTAATTGAAAAAATATTAATAAATTCACCCTATGGTAAATATAACATTTAACATTTGAAAAGAATATCATTATTAATAAATTATTAGTTTTCAAATTATATTTTTGAATGAACAACAAGATCATAAGGAAGACTATTTTTCTTTTTGAGAATTAAATATTAATTATTTGTAAAATATGATTTGTTATTATCATAAAAATTTCAATATAATTGGTTGAATTTATTAATATTTTTATAAATACATAACATCTTAATTTAATTGATATATTATAATAATAGTGATAATTTTTATTTGTTGTTATAAAATTTCATCATGGTTATAAAATTGATTGCATTAAAAGTATCCTTTTTATTTTGTTGGTTTTATTATTCATTTCTAATTAATTGATAATCAGTGATTGAATTATGTGAAAATTTGAAAAAATATTGTTTCATAATTAAGTTAATCCAGTTCATTATATCCCTTGTAAATACTAGGTGATAATTATAACATATTAATAATAATATTTATTCAATTTTTGTAAGCTTGTGGTGGTATATACTACATGATATTGAACATAGTGTTTAAATATAAAATTCTCGGATGATTTATTGTCCACCAACCATTTAACAAAATTTTCCACAAAAATTTATCGTTGCATAATTATATTAGGGGTTTTAATTTTCAAAATACCTTTTCTCAAATCCCATATCATAAAAATTATCAATGAAACATTTTCGTGAAAATAGAGATAGAATACTACACTGATCACAAGAGATAACATGTTATAGGAATACATGTTGGAGAACAACAAAATATACTTACAAAATCACTATAAAAAAATTAGAGTTTGATATAGAAACTAATACTAAAAATCCTAATCATCAACAAATAATATATATGTGATATGTTAAATGGTCATTGATAAAAGTAAATAAATAATGAATTTTATTAAAATTAATAATATTAAAATAGGGGAATAATTTTACAATTTGTACTAATATTATAATAAACAAATAACTATATTACATGTAGGATTTCATTCTTTAATAACATTCCAACCGATTCTCATTATTTATTCAAACAATAGTTATTTAGATGTTATTTCATACCTCATTAATTAATATCAAGTCCTATGGATCCATAAATAAATAATAATATAATTATCAATTTCTCTATTATTTTGGAATTATCTGTAACCAAAGTAGTTAGTAAAACATAAAGTAATATCCAAAAAATAATAAACCATTATATATAGACAAATAATAATACATAAAATTATAATAATAATACCCAATGTTCTAAATAGATTATTAAAAAAATATCCATCAATAAAATTACACAAAATATTATACAGGCCAATTGAAACCCAAAAATATATGTATATGATCACAAAAACATTGAATAAACATTAATAATCATGTTAAAATTCTACCAATCACTCATAAATTATCATAATAAAATGAAATGTCTCTACTCACCTAATCGTTTATATAAATATATTGAATCACCATAAATTATAAATGATTAAAAATATAATCAATCTAACATTTTTCAAATATAAACCCAGTTTATTCCATTTTCCATTATCTTATAAGGATCCAAATATAAGGAATGTATTATAAAATAAAATTGATCACATAATAACCAAATAAATTTATAGGCATGTGGATGTCATTAAAACGGAATATATGATTCTAAAATAAATATGTATTTAATTGGATAAATAATATACTTAAAATGACAAATATAATTCAAAACAGTACATCTAATAGGCCAATGGAAGGGGATGTACCCTTCTAACCCTTCATTTGTTAGTGGAATTACTATGGTCGTACCAGATATGAAATTTTTTCACCCATATATAACATTTTTCATTTCAATGTTCTATTTTAATATTATCCTTATAAAATTTTAGATATGTCTGTATAATCATCAAGAATAACCCTGTAATTTATAACCTCAATAGATATCTCATACCATTCAAAATTCATACCAAGAAAATTTAAAAAAGCATATATACCAAAAATTTAGGGATCTAATAAACCATGAATAATACCAACAAATATAACATATATCCACCAAAATTAGTGAAATTATTCCAAAAAATAGTATCCTAAAATTATTGTTTAAATGTACATTTAAAATCATCAACTATTCACCTTTCATTAACGGTATCGATTCCATCTAAGAAATAATTAAAATATATGAGAACAAAAATGTTACATCCCATGTAAGTAAATAATAATATATTTTCATATCTATGTCTATTTATGATTTAGATATTGTTTTAGAGGATTAAAATGATAATAAATCAAATCTTAAGCATGGAATACTGTAATATTTTTAAAAGATTGTTTTCAACCATTTAATGGGAACTAGTTTTTAAATATAAATTTTGACAATTTTATAAGTTTTATCTTCAATATAAACTTATTTCTAGAATTGGGATAGTGAAATTCACTTTGGATAAATTTTTGGTATTTTTATGACAATGTTCATTTTAATGAATAGTGAATAATATTGTATTTTACATCAAAAATGATTTTTCAAGAAATTTAAGTTTATAGTTATATTTTCTTTTTAATTTGTTTTAAAGTGTAATTAGAATACATATATACCATTTAATCCAATGGAGTTAATTATAATTAATTTCACTTTATAATTGGACAATAACAATTGTAAATCTTTTGGTAGATATTGCTTCTTAAAAACATGCTATTTGTTTTGAAAACAAGATTTAATGTTAAATTAATTAATTAAATTTATGTTTTTTGAATTTGGTAAAATTGATTACATATTTTTAATAAAAATTTACAAATTATGTAATTAAAACCATTTTTTGGACATTATAAATAGTAAAGACGATAATTATTTTTAATTACCGTGATTAATCAGTAATCAGTTAGTTAAGGGTAATAAAATAATATCATAATAATATGAAATGACCCCAACATCTATCCAAATCCTTTTTTTGAGACATTTCCAACCATGTGATTATTTTTACTGAACTTTAGGGCCCATATAGTCCCACGGTTGTAATAGTGACATTTATGACATTATTTTTAAAAAGAAGGGAAATATAACAAAGGTTTGTATATCAAAAGTAAAACAATTTTAATTTTATTTAAATAAATTGTCTCTTAGACTATAAATATTAATTGGAAAGATAAAATACTTCCTACATGATTGTATTATTTTTATAATTATTAGACACTAAATAAATAAATTTACTTATTACACCATAATGATGCAATGATTACATCATTGATGAATGATTTAAATAAAATGAAATGATAATGTAAAATATAAGACATACACATTTCTAAAACCAATTGGATGGGTGTATTACAAACCATTATCTCCTTATCTTCAAAATATATCATTATGGGGCCTTTAAAATTCAAAAATCATTTTATAATAATGTAATATTTCAAGACCTTCCAAAAGTCACCCTCATCCAACTTATAAAAGGCCTCCACCTCTATCACCTTACCCACACCTCTAAATACATTTTTTTCATCCGAAATATGATCATATTTTCTCTCCACATCCCTCTTTTACTCCTAGAAGCCTCACATTGGGCATAAGTCCTACCAGGGAAGCCCTTGGTGCAAATCAAAACGAGTTACCCAATTTAGAGGTAATGTCTTCTCTCAGGTTTCTTCCTTTTATTTTCCATCATCACAAACCACTATCTTCTTATTAATTTATCCCATAATAAAAAAATTATCATAAATATACTAGGATGTTTTTAAAATAAGGATTCAACCTACAATCACACACACATCCGACTAATGGTTAAAGAACATACTGTTTCTATGGCTTGCAAATTACTGCCTCACGAAACGATGATTGTTCAATATTAATTTAAAACCCTTAATGGTTTCCATTATGATTTAACTATATTTATATATGATATAGATTATATTTATTTTCTCTCTATGATTCTGAAATTTATATTTAAATCATACCTGTATTCTTTGCATGTTGTGCAAATGCGATAATTTCATATGAAGAAGTGTTGACTACCGCCCCCTCATGTCTTGTGAATCATTCATTCCAAACATGGAATTTATAAATAATGTAATTATTGAACATATATTACCTATATATCATTTATATTACACTGGAATTATAATTTATTTATTTATTCCTCATTTAGTTTTAAAATCCATTAATATGACAAAAAATGAAACTAGTGTTCTTTCATATGTACGAAATTCCATATCCATGAACGGTAAATTTCATTTCTTATCTCCAAACAATATGGAATATTTTTAAATACATATATTCTGGATATATATGATATTTAAATCATTAATTCCATTCTGGAGATGATTTACTTATAACTAAATGGGGAATTTGTTTTAAATAATTTCATTTTTGACTCATGTACTGAACATCGACAAAACGTATGATATGAACTAATATAATTAACTAATTATTATAACATCATAATATGTTATATGAATTGAATAATAAAATTTAAATTATGTACATAATAAATTATAAATTGACAAATGTTTGTTATTCAGGAATAAAAAAACGAACAAGACAAGTTGGACTTGAGGTAAGGGAATTCATCTCAATCTCCTGTCATTGAGTCATACTTCAATTAATATATGACATATCTTTTATTAGTTGTATAATTAACCCTTTTGAATTTTAATTTCATTAAAAAGGTATATTTTTACAAGAACATTTTTACTAAATGAGAAATGGAATGGTTTTTTCTTATGTATGTGGAGACAACGACTTCTCCACCACCGTGACCATTATTAGAGTGTTGGATTCCTATACAAGCCATAAATCTTTTTAAATGAAAAATGAATACCATGTTTTACTTAAATTTTTTTTATTGAAAATAGTTTCGATAATGTTTTTATTATATCAATGTGTTGTATTGGAATCTTGTGACTGTAATGTGGAAATGTTATGTTTAATTTATACATGTTTTATGTGATACAATTATTTTAGGTTTCTTGGGAATTGTTTATGAAGTCAGGTGGTTCTGTGATGAACTAAGGGCGGGTGATCTTAAGATAGCTCTCCAATACATTGGTTAATGCTAAGCAGTTAAACACTAAGGATTCTCTGAATAGATTTTTGGGAATATACAGTGATCGGTATTCCAAACGTAACCATGAGGGTGACTTCCTATGTAAGAATGTTATGAATGTTTAAAGTTACCTTTATATCTTATGATTTTTATGATTTATTCATAAATCTTATGATTGATAAAGGTATGTTAATGTGGTTATGATTTATGAGAAATGTATGATTTCATTGATTCATATTTATATGTGTACTAATGTTTTATTTCCATATATTTATATACCTTACTAATCATTTTATGCTCATCCCATGTTTTTGAAATGTTCTTCATACATCAAGGGAATGGTACATGATATAATGATAGTGTTGGGGAAGTGTCAAAAAAGAAACCTTTTTTTATTTTAAATATATTACCTTTGGTGGAAAAAATTATTACTGTCCTCGATTTAACCACCGTATCTAAATGTGGAATGTAATTCTTGATTTATGATCTAATTCTCTAAAACTCTAAACTTGAAAATATCTTCAATGGGAAATAATTAAACAAACCGAGATAAGTAATGTTTATGTCTGGGGCCATATAGTTGCTATCAGAGGTCTGTTTAGATAACTTTAAGATTTATAATTCCATTAAATGATTATCCGAAAATCTTTTTTACACATTATGGTCAAATTAAAATGATATAGCATTTGAATATTACAATTTTGCTTCATCTAAGACATGTTTGATGAAAATGGTTTTTTGTAGAGGAAATAGAGAAGTAGTTCTAGGAAGTCATAAAGAAGGAAATGTGATTCCAAATCAGCATCCTGAGATGGTCAGAATTGGAACTAAACAATTTTCTATAGCAATGGCATAGTTGACACAAGTGATAAATGGTAGTGGTATCCATGCACGAGATCAGACAGATCAACCGTAGAGGAACGTGTCATTAGTGGAACATTTTTTGAGGCAACATCCCCCATCATTTATAGGATCATCTGACAATGTGTGATCTGATGGGTGGATTAAAGAACTAGAAATGACTTTCGATGCCATGGGGTTTTCATAAAGTCAAAATTTTAGTCTTACTTTTTACAGTTTGGAGGGTGAAGCAGATCTGTGGTGGTCGATGTTTAAAAATATCATGAACGCTGATGGGATTAATGCTATTGACTATGATGAATTCAAATGTATGTTTCTTGAGAAATATTTCACTATGGTATTTCGACATAGGATGGAAAAAAAATTCTTGGAATTGAGGCAATATGGCGACTCAGTGGCTTCTTATAAAGAAAAGACCACTTTATTAGCAAGGTATGCTCTATTTTATATCATAGACCTTGATAGTAAAATCAATCATTTTTTTCACAATTAAATCCAAAATATCGAAGGACATTAGCTTCTAGTGAGTTCAAAAGATATGAAAAGGTTTTTCAATGTGCTAAGAAGGTGGAAATGGAGTTTGACGATGATAATGTTTTCTATGAAAACCAACAGTAGAAGAGACCGAGGTTTCAAGATAAAGTGAAGAATCCTTCAAAAAGGTTTGATGATAAGAAAACTAATTTTTCAGTTTGAGATAAATGTTTCAAGAATCATGTTGGGGAATGCCATTTGAATTCTGGATAGTTCTTCTGATATTGTAAGAAGTGACATAGAACTTGTTATTGCACTATAAAAGATCAGGTTAATGGTAATACCATATTTAATTTACATTGTGTGAAATATTTCATTTGCAATGAGATGGGTCTTTAAGAAAATGAGTGTTCATCCATGATCATGAATGATGGAAAGTAGTCAGACTACAAGAAAGAAGGTGTAGTGAAATCATTTTCAACTACTTCAGCAGATGTCGGGCCATCAAATAAAGTAGTATCAGAAAAATTGTGTATTTTTTCGGATTATGCCAATGTGTTGTTTGATTCTGGGTCTACATATTCTTTCATCTCTCAAAAAGTTTCTAGTAAATTGGGAATTACATCTCAAGAAATGACACCTGACCATGTGGTAATAAAAAATGGGGGAAATGTTGAGGAAAAAGAAATTTATAAGAATCTTCTTATACATATCTGTGGAAATAACCTACATGAAATCCTTATTGTTATACCTTTAATAGAGTTGATGTTATCCTGGGTATGGATTGGTGCTCTGTTTACCATGCTGAGATTGAATATAGAGTTAAAGAAGATTCTTTTTAGAAAGTATTTCATTTTGTGTAAAATAATGAACCCTTACTGTTGATAACAAATCAAGAAGCTGAGAAACTTATAAAATATGTAAATTAATGTTACATTGAAAATATTATTAAAAACAACAGAACCGTTCAGATAAATGATGTGCCATTTTTAATTTAGTATTGGAATTTTTTTCCTGATGAGTTTCCTAAAATAATACATGATCGTGAAGTTTAATTTACTGTTTACATAGTTTTTGATGCTAATCCAATTTCAAAACCCACTTATCGAAAGGGTCAAATCTAACTTTTAGTGGTGAAGGATAAATTGAAATATTTATTAAAGAATGGATTCATTCAACCTACCACATCACTGTGGGGTGATCCTATCTTATTTGTTAAAAATAAAGATGGTTTAATGAGACTTTTCATTGATTATAGATCCTTGAATAACATCACTCATAAGAAAAAATATCATTTTCCTTATATTGATGCTTTGTTTTATTAGATATAGGGAGCTCAGTATTTTTCGAAGGTTGACTTGAGATCGGGGTACCGTTAGTTGAAGGTAAAGAAAGAATATATTCTGAATAAACTATTTCGTACAAGATATGGCCATTATGAATTTGTATTTATGGATTTTGGGTTAACCAATGCACCTGCTATACTCATGGACCTTATGAATAGAAAATTCGATGACTTCTTGGATACGTTTTTCATTGTTTTCATTGATTATATTTGGTGTTTTCTAAAAGTAAAAAGGATCATGAATCTCATTTAAGAGTTATTTTTCTAACCTTAAAAGAAAATAAATTTTATGGGATATTCAGAATGTGTGAGTTTTGGTTGCAACAAATTTTTTCCTTGGTCACATTTTTTCTAAAGATGGACTAACTGTTGATCCTGAAAAAACAAAGGTTTTTGAACAATTGCTATGACCCACAAATATAACCGAGATTCTTAGTTTTCTGGGTTTGGTAGGCTATTAACAAGGGTTTGATATAAATTTTTCAAAGTTTTTTAACCCATTGACTAAGCTAACATGGAAGGGAGTTAAGTTTATCTGGACAAAATACTGTGATGATTGTTTTCAGGAAATGAAAAGAAGATTGGTGAATGCACTCGTATTGTAACTACATTCCAGGAATGGTGAGTTCGTAATCTACATTTATTCTTCATTGAAAGAACATGGTTGCATCCTAATGCATAATGATCAGGTAATTGCTTATGTTTCATGTCAGTTTAAATCTCATAAGATAATTTACCCTACACATGATTTGGTAATAGATGCTATTTTTTCGATTTAAAAATTTTGTGGCATCATTTGTACGGAGTAATGTGTAAAATATATATTGATCACAAAAGTTTATAGTATATATCCAATAAGAAATAATTGTACATGAGACAGAGGAGATTTCTAGAATTAATCAAGGATTATGATTTCATGATTCCCTACCACCCAGGAAACGCAAATAATGTGGCAGATGATTTGAGTCAAAAAAATAATGCTTCATGAACCATGTTACATTTTAAACGTGATCCATTGGTTAAATATTTGAGGAATTTTGGCTTGGATGTTGTTTGTGCAAGATATTATTCTTTTTTTGTTTCAGGTATCAGTGAAATCTTCTTTATTAGAAAGAATTAACCAAGCACAGAAGCAATGTACTACCACCAGTTTATGGTAAGTAACTCGTGTTTTATGATTTTTAAATGCATTATGCATATGGGAGATGATTGGGGAATGTTTGGGAACTTTTAAAGCATAAAAGAGAAAAATGTGGGGATGCACGTGTTGTGCACGGTTTTCCAAACTGTGCGGAAGGTGTGCAGGTGGTGGCCTGTTGGACAGAGTAGTCCGCATGGTGTGCATACAGTTTGGGAAAACCATGCAACAAGTCCATGTGGAGAGCCCCTCTCTGGCAGTGACTGTCACACAGTTATCGGATGGGTTAACTAACCGGGTAGACTAACCATGCATGAAGTCAACATAAATACTATCTTTAAGGATCTAATATGTTTTATCCATAAACCCACTCATTTTTGCTCTTAGAAGGCCCTAACTCGAGATTTCTCTCTAGGCATTTTGGGAGCGATACGGAGGGTTGCCTTAGCGTTTAGAGGCTAGTTGATTGCAGTAAGTGTCATCCTTGTTTTTTATTCTTAGATATCATTCTCCCCGCTTGATCAATCCTCAGATATATACCCAAGGTGGGTAGATCTAAGATAGTGGATGACTTCTAAGTCAGGTTTTGGTCTTGGTGGTAATAGGGAAGGAATCTATGGAGAGTTTTTTGAGAATCAGCCCGGCCTTTTTGATCGTTCTTCATCTATGGCTTGGTTTCACACAATTTTTTGATGTAGGTGGATTCACTCTAGTCTACACTTGTTAGAATTGGTTGGATTAGTTTCAAATTGGTTATTTAAATGTAATTGATTTTGAAAAGCATAGAATAAATCTTTTTTAGTGATGATTTATGGTTTTGATGAAATTGTGAAATCTTGGCGAATTTTGTGCAAAGTGACTTGTCTATTTGAATTTAAAATGTTTATTTTAAATGATATAATTTCAGGAATTGTAAATGGTTTTATGATAAAGGGGTTCTCTATAAAAAGGGCATTTTATTGAAATTGTTTTGATGGAATTGTTTTCAATAGAATGACATCTTTTTTGAAATGGTTTGAATTGTTTGAACACACATGCTTTGGATGGAAAATGGTTTTCAATAAAATGTGTTCTATTGAAAGGCTTGTTTGGGATGATTGTAGGAAATGTGAAGTGTGTGTTCATATTTCATTTTACGAGGCTTGTTCGAAATAGGAACTTCTGCTTGGTGACAAATATGTAATGGAACATGGTAACTATCTGTACAAGGCATGGTTGAAATAAGACATTTTGATCGGTGCCTAAAGTGTAATGGAACATGGGAATAATTACCTAGTTATGACTTGGTAGATCGACAAGAGACCGCTCATGAGCATGGAACTGTCATAACGATGCCTGCATGGTTGATTTCACAGGTTTGTGAAATGGTTTGGAATGCGAAAATGAGATGTTTTTGAAATAGATTAGAAACATATTTGGTCATTTTTTAGAAAAATAACATGTTTGAAAATACAGTTTAAATTGCGCATTGATACTTTTGAGCATGGATAGTTTTGGAAAACTAGTTTATATTTAGTTATAAACTGCTTTGGGGAAAATGTTTTTATATAAAATGTTTTATATAAATGTGGCTAAATCTTATATCCTTGTGGCGTGAGTAGGGAAGTCATTTGGGAAAACCTACTACTTTTTATACTCACCCATGCTTTGGCACATTGGTTCTTTGGCACATGTTGTATTCTGAGACACAGGTAAAGGTAAAACATCTCATTACTAGTAGCTTGTGGTGATGTTTTGGAGGTGCTGGGGAGCTGGAGCTTGTGGACCACTGAGTTGTGGTTTCTTTTGGGATTCTTGTGTTGTTCTCTTTCTTCTTGGTACTTTGATGTTTTTTTAGTCTTCCCTTGTTGTGTACTCAGATGTGGTTTAATATAAATGATGTTCTGGTTTGGTCTTACTTTTTTTCAGGCATCATATAGTGAATGGTTAATGTATGGGTTGATTTCATAAAGGGTAAATTGTCCCCCACATGTATTTTAAACCCTTCGGTATTTATTACCAGCCTTTGGCATCTTGGGGATGTCGCTTTATGGCATAGTAATGACTTGTGGAGCTATCAAGCCAATGATGATTGGCGGGTCATTACAAATGGTATCAGCTTGATCGGTCCTTTCCTAACAAGTGGTCGTCGTTGTTCTTGGTCTTTGAGTTAAAATTCTTTTTTTTATTCATTTGGTGGTTATCTTATATAGTTTTAGGATTGTAAAAACATAAAATGTATAGCATAAAAGGATGTATCTATCCCTTTTATGCTGAACATCATGTTTCCAGGGTGTTGGGTACATAAGTGTTTTGGATACACTTCTAGAATGTTGGAAATCTCATTGTCATGGGTTTTTCCAATGAGACGAGTATGACATGAATTTTAGAGGAAGGACTTCACACTAGGATTTCATACCTCATGGTGATTAATGAGTTGCGATTTTGTACAAAGATGTAAATTTTTAAAAATGAAAAATTTATTTTCAAATGAATGACTTTGAAAACAGGGTAGATGGATTATTTTAAAAATGGATTTATTTTCAAAAATAATCTTTAAAGTTATAAAAAATGGTTGAACATTGAAAAAGTTTGTTTAAAAAAATGTTGTGATAGTTGATGTGATAGAATTTTAAATTCTATGACAACAATTTCTAGATAATGAGATTTATGGAGTTTGTTGTTGGTTTAGAAAATGGCACCTGTTAGGCATTATCAAAACCAACTCAAAGAAGCTATGGAGAATGTGGTTTCACATGAACCATGTGTGAACCAAGACCTGGTTCAGAGTATTATCCACGATTTTCAAGGTGTGTATATAGGGAACCAGAAGAAGGATCCATGACATGAGGATCATACCATCCAGTTCATGAAGTCGAATCCACCTAACATTAGGGGTGATGCTGAACCTGAGAAGGTGGAGGTGTGGCTAAGCTGGATGAATCGTATATTCGATTTCATCGTCACACCGGTGGAGTTGAATGTAAAGATAGAAACATATATGATCAAGGATCTTGCACGTCAATGGTGGGATTTAGCTGTACATGCGAAATTAGATGAAGGCCTTACATGGGAGAATTTTGTAGAATTGTTTAACTAACAATTCAATCATCTCACGTCCAAGATCCGGAAAATGAAAGACTTCTTTAGTTTGAAATAATACAACCTCTCTGTCATAGAGTATGTAGATAATTTCATGAATTTAGTCCGTTTTTCACCAAATATTATGGCAAGTGCTTCATTGATGGAAGACATCTTTGAATTGGAATTAAGGTAGGAGATTCGACAAAGAATGAGATGCTCTTTATTATAGATTACACAGAAATGGTGAATAGATAAACGATTTCTGAACGTGATATCTCATGATCGAAATGAGGATGAATGATGATACCCATGGGAATGGGTGGTTACTCCAATGTTGGGAACATGGAAAAGAGGAACACCTACTTCCATGGTGGGAGTGAAAATCAGAACCAGATGGCAGGATTAGTCAACCTTCCTCCATGACCCCAGAGTAAAGAAGGTTTCTTTCAGTGTGGTATGACTGATCACATGAAACAATAATGTATAGCACCAATGATAGCATGCCAAAATTTCAAAAAGATGGGGCATATTCAGAAATATTGTCGTACTGCTCTAGGATCAGGTGTTTGGGACACTTCTCAGGTGTCGTTAGCATCGTATGCTTCGAAAGGGTGAGGATAGCAAAATCAGTGTCACCAGAAGAACAGAGCTAGTTAAGGTGATTCAAGGAATACCCTGACTCCTCAGGTAGGGAAATATCAACAAGGCAATAAGGAGTAAGGTGAAACAACAAAGCAATTTTATGGAGCTGAGCAGATGATTGTAGATAACTATTCTGAACCATCTACGGTGAGAGGTACGATTCATTGGAATTCTACCCTCATGCAATTGTTTTTCAATACTAGGGCATCAAATTCCTTTCTTAATTCTCAAACTTCTGATTTTCTGAACATTCTACTAGAAATTATGCCTTATGTCTTGAAAATGAAAACTCTTCATGGTGAAAGAGAATGTCAAGCCTTTGTGTGTAGAGCATGTCCTATAACTGTTGATGGAGCTGAGCTGAAATGTGACTTCTCCCGGTTGGACATGGTTTTCTATGATGTAATACAAGGAGTGGATTGGTTGACATGGTTTAAGGACCACATCGACTATTATAGGAGAACATTTAGTTTCATGACTGAGGACGACATCGATCATCTCTTTAGAGGAGAGAGAATGGTAAAGAATGACGCAAAGAGTTTGTGAGCACCAATGGTGGTAACAATCTCTTTCCAATTAGCAGTGTTGACATTGGAATTATTGGAATATATTGAGGAAAATAGGTTTCCAGCTATGGTGGATCAAATTACTGATGTTTTTCTGAAAACATCTCATGGTTACCACCTGTGATAGAAGTGGAGTTTATGATTGATCTCTTTCCGAGGACAAGTCCTATCTCACATACATCTTATATGATAGAACCAATGGAGTTAAAGGAATGGAATGTGTAGTTAGAGGAGCTGGAAAGAAAGGGATTCAGTCTGCCAAGTGTATCTCCATGGGAAGTACTAGTTTTGTTTGTAATGAAAGCAGACGAAACTCTTCAGCTGTGTGTTGATTATTTTAAAAATAACCATCTTACGATAAATAATAGATATCCACTTCCATGCATTTATGATCTGTTTGATCAATTACAGGGAGCTCAGTGGTTCTCCAAGATTGACTGGCGGTCAGGATATAACTAGTTGCGAGTTCTAAAGGAGGATATTCCAAAGATAGCTTTTAGAAGCAGATATGTCCACTATGAATATGTAGTCATGCATTTCTGTCTAACCAATTCACCAACGGTCTTCATGGATTTGATGAATCGGATATTTCGGCAATATCTAGATTCTTTTATTTTGGATTTTGTGGATGATATATTGGTGTATTCATGAACAAGGGCTGAGCATGAGAAACACTTGGCGATAGTGTTGGAAATCCTGCGAAACCATCAGTTGTATGCGAAATTATCAAGGTTTGATTTTTGGATACAAGAGGTACATTTTATGGGACATGTCGTTTCTGAGAAAGGTGTTTTAGTGGATCCAGAAAATATAGAAGTTGTTCTTTCTTGGAAACCGCCAAATAGTGTCTTTGAAATCCAAAGTTTTCTTAGTTTAGCTGGTTATTACCGATGAATTTGCGTGACTTCTCATGACTAGATTCTCTTATCACATCATTAACAAAGAAAAACAATACATTTCAATGGACAGAGGAATGTCAGAAATCTTTTCAAGAGTACAAAGTTCTCCTTACATCAGCACCCATCTATATTTTTTCAGAATCTACATAGGGTTATGTGGTGTATTGTGAAACTTTGGGAACAGGGTTGGGTTGTGTTCTCATGCAAGGAGACCATGTTGTTGCTTATGGTTCAAGGTAGTTGAGGGTGCATGAGAATAATTACACTACGCATTATTTGGAGTTATCTTCAGTTGTCCATGCCTTGATGACTTGGAATCATTATCTTTTTTGTGAGACGTTCATTGTGTTTACATACCAAAAAAGCCTAAAAACATTTTCTCACAGTGGTATTTGAATATGAGGCCGTGGAGATAGATGGAGTATCCTAAATTGTTTGACATTGACTTAATGTATACACCGGGTAAGGGAAATTCAGTGGCCGATGCATTAAGTAGGTTGTTGTATGCTCAGTTAGCAAAATAAGATTCAAAATAATGGCAGTTGAAGTCGATATTAGCCAACATGCATGTGGAATTTGATGACCGAGGTTATGTTACGGTGTTCTTTTCATCTACACTTGTTCATGATCTGGTAAAAGTTGTCAAAGAGCCACAAACAACTGATGTGGAATGTCTAGTAATGAGTTCAAAACTCAATGGTTGTGAAACCATTGATGGCTGGAAACTGGATGTGGGATCAGTTTCATGTTTTATAGATCTGTTGTTTGATCCTTTAGCTTCCTAAAAACAACTCCTTAATGCTTACAACCACTCATGAAAAGGTGTATAATTGGGTTCACAGAAGATGTATAAGGCATTAAAGGTGCATTTTTTGTGGAGCGGTATGAAAAGGAAGGTGGCTGAATTCATCTCGCGATTATTTACATGTCACCAGGTTAAAGCAGACAATCAGAGACCGGCTATTATGTTACAGTCTTTACCTATCCCAGTGTGGAAATGGGAGAAGATTACAATGGATTTTGTTATAGGTCTTCCACGAATGGTCTGGAAACATGATATCATTTGGGCGATAGGGGATTATCTAACCATGTCGGCCCATTTCATCCCAATTTGTGCAACCCATACGGTGGAAGATCATTCAAAAATCTATATCTGGGAAGTGGTAAAGAGTCATAGTGTACAAGTGACTATCATCTCAGTTAGAAATCAAAGGTTCATATCTCATTTTTGGAAATCCTTACAACAATCCCTTGGGACTCAGTTGACTATGAGCATAGCGTATCATCCTCAGATGGATGGGAAATCCGAGAAGACAATACAGACATTGGAAGTCATGTTGCTGTCTTGTGTAATGGATTTTGGTGGCTCATGGGAGGAGCATATACCCTTTGTGGAGTTCTCATAAAATAACAACTATCAAGCCTTGATACGCTTGGATCAGTTTGTAGCACTGTATGGGAATCCTTATCGTTATCCACTATGATGGGTGGAAGCTGGTGAAACTTCACCAGTGGGGCCCAACCTTGTCCAAGAAACAACAGAGAAGATTCTGTTGATTAGAAAGAGGATGGAGATGGCACAATGTCGTCTGAAATCTTAAGCAGATCACCATCGAAGACCATTGGAATTCATTGTGGGTGATAATGTCCTCTTGAGGATCTCTCCAAGACATGGGCATCATCAATTTAGGAAGCAGGGAAAATAATCTCCTCGATATATAGGCCCTTTTGAGATTCTTGAATGGGTTGGAGAGGTGGCATATCAGTTAGAATTACCACCATGGTTCATTTCGGTGCACAATGTGTTCCATATATATAATTTAAATAAGTATCAACCCGATCCTGACCATGCGATCTGACGGGATCACATTGACCTAGATGCAGATGCTTCTTTAGTAAATATCACAGTGCGGATTGGGGATAGGTAGGATAAAGTCTTGCATGGGAAAAGAATCGGTGTAGTGTGGGTTTTGTGGCATCATGTTCAAATTCAAGAAGATATGTGGGAACGTGAGAATGACATGAAAGAGTAGTACCCAAAACTCTATCATCAAAAAAGTTGGTTTTTTACTTTTCGGGGAAAGAAAGGCCAATGGTGGAGAGAATTTAGTACCCCTGGATTCTGGTAAATAACCCTTATCTTATGATTTTTATGTGCTTGAAGTATATGTGAAATGATTGGGGAATTATTTCGGAGCATTTAATGCGTAAAGGGGAAAATGTGTGGATGCACGGGCTGCGCATAGTTTTCCAAGTGGCATGAGTATAGAAGTCATTGGGGAAGACCTACTGAGTTTTATACTCTCCACTTCATTGGCACTTTGGTGGTTTTGCAGATGTTTAATTTTGAGACATAGGTAAAGGTAAAATATCTCATTACTAGTGGCTTGTGGTGATGATTGGGAGATGCTGTGGAGCTGGAGCTTGCAGACCATTGAGTTGTGGAGTCTTTTGGGAGTCTTGTGTTGTTCCCTTTCTGCTTTTACTTAGATTTTTGGTTTATTCTTCCACTATTGTGTAATCTGATGTGGTTTAATATAAATGAACTTGTTGTTTGGTCTTTCATTTGTTCATGAATCATATAGTGAATAGTTAATGTATGGGTTGATTTCATAAAAGGTAAATCATCCCCCACTTGTATTTGAAACCCTTCGGCATTTATTGCAAGACTTTGGCATCTTCAGGATGTCACTTAAGGCCTAGTAATGACTCATGGAGTTCTCAAGCCAATGACGATTGGAGGGTCATTACAAATGGTATCAGCCTGTTCAGTCCTTGAATAACAAGTGGCCATCAATGTTCTTGGACTTGAATTTAAAATTCTTTCTAGTTTATTCCATTGGTCGTCATATTAGACAGGTGTAGGATTGTGGGAACATGAAATGTATTGCACAAAAAGATGTAGCTAAACGGTTTATGATGGACTTCAAGTTACCAGGGTGTTGAGTACATAAGTGTTTTTGATACACTTCTAGAATGTTGTTAATTTCATTTTCATGGGATTAATCAATGATACAAGAATTACATGAATTTTAGAGAAATGACTTCCCACTAGGATTTCATATCTCATGGTGAGGAATGAGTTATGATTTTGTATGAAGATGTAAATTTTAAAAAAATCTAGAATTGATTTTCAAATGAATAACTTTGAAAAAAGGGTAGTTTTTTTTATTTTGAAAATGGATTGATTTTCAAAAATTATGTTGAATGTTTTCAAAAAAGGTTGAACATTGAAATTCTTTTTTTTGAGAACAATGTTGTTATAGTTGATGTGATAGAATTTGAAATGTGAATCCAAAAGTTGCATGATATTGAGATTGATGCTGTTTGTTGTTGGTTTAGAAAATGACACCTGGTAGGCATCGTCGAAACCAACCTGAAGAAGCTACAGATAATGTGGTTGCACCTGTACCATGTGTGAACCAAGAGCTGGTTTAGAGTATTGTCCATGATTTTCAAGTTGTGGATACGGGGAACCAGAGGAATGAGCCACAACATGTGGATCAAACAATCCAGTTCATGAAGTATAATCCACCGAGCATTAGGGGTGATGTTGAACCCGAGAAGGAAGAGGTGTGGATAAGCTGGATGAATCGTACATTTGATTTCATCGGCACATTAGTGGAGATGAAAGTAATGCTGGTGACGTATCTGCTCAAGGATTTTGCACGTCAGTGGTGGGATTTAGGTGTGCATGCTAAATTTGATGAATGCCTTACATGGGGGGATTTTGAAGAATTGTTTAACAAACAATTATCTCTCCACACGTTCATGATCCAGAAAATGACATACATCTTAATCATTAAAATGGAGAGCCTCTTTGTCACAGAGTATGCGACTATGTTCATGAATTTAGTATGTTTTGCACTAGAGATTGCAGCAAGTGCTTCTTTGAAGGCACAAATCTTCGAATCGGGGCTAAGGCATGAGATTCGATCGAAGATTGCAGTGCTCTGTATTACATATTACACAGAGATGGAGAACAGAGAACAGTTGTTGAACGTGATATCTCGAGATCGATAGGAGGAGGCATGATGATACCCACAGAAATGGGTGGGAACTCCAATGCTCAGAACAAGCAGAAGATGGACACTTACTTCCAAGGTGGGAGTGCAAATCAGAACCAGATGGAAGGATCAATCAACATTCCTCCACCACACCATAGCAATGAATGTTGCTTTCAATGTGGTTCGACTGATCACATAAAACGAGAATGTACCACACCACTAAGAGCATACCAAAATTGAAACAGGATGGGGAATATTCAGTGATATTGTTACACGGATCCACGATCAGGTGTTCGAGACACTTCTCAGTCGTTTAAGGCATTGTATGCTTCGATCAGGAGAGGAAATCATAATCAGTCTCGCCAATAGAACAAAGCTAGATATAGTGTATCAAGGAATTCCATGACTCCTCAGGTAGGGCAATCTCAACAAATCAATAAGGAACAATGTGAAACAAGAATGTAATTGTATGCAGCCGAGCAGATGATGGTAGACGACTAGTATAGACCATATATGGTGAGATGTATGATTATTTTGAATTCTTCCCTTGTGCATGTGTTTTTCAATACTGTAGAATCACATTGATTTCTTGAATCTCATATTGCTGATTTGCTGAACATAAAACTAGAAACGAAGCCTTCTGTCTTGAAACTGCAATCTCCTCCTGCTGAAATAGAATTTCAAGCCATCGTGTGTAGAGAATTTCCTATTATTGTTGATGGAGATGAGCTGAAATGAGACTTCTCCATGTTGGACATGGATGTCTATGATGTAATCCAGGGTATGGATTGGTTGACAAGGTTTAAGGCTCACATCGACTGTAATATGAGAACAGTTAATTTCACGACTGAGGAAGACATCGATCATCTCTTTAGAGGAGAGAGAATTATAATGATATGCGCAAAGAGCTTGTTGGCACCAATGGTGGGAATGATCTCTTACCATTTAGCAGATTTGTCTTTAGCATCATTGGAATAGTGTGAGGAAAATAGTTTTCCAGCTATGGTGGATCAATTTACTTATGTTTTTCTTGAAAACATCTCAGGGTATCCACCTGTGGGAGAAGTGGAGTTTATGATTGATCTCCTTCCAGGGACTAGTCCTATCTCACAACCATCATATATAATGGAACCAACAGAGTTAAAATAATTGGAGGTGCAGTTAGAGGAGCTGGAAATAAAGGGATTCATTCAGCCAAGCTTATCTCCATGCGCAGCAGAAGTTTTGATTGTAAAGAAAGCAGACTGAACTCTTCGATAGTGTGTTGATTATCATAAACATAACAAAGATATGATAAAGAATAGATATCCACTTCCACTCATTGATGATCTATTTGATCAATTATGGGGAGCTTAGTGGTTCTCTAATATTGACTTGAGTCTAGGATATCACCTGTTGTGAGTTCGAAAGGAGGATATTCCAAAGACATCTTTTAGAAGCAGATATAGCCACTATGAATATGTATTCATGCCTTTATGTCTAACAAATGCACCAAATGCCTTCATGGATTTGATGAATCAGATATTTCAGCAATATATGGATTCTTTTGTTGCAGTTTTTGTGGATGATATATTAGTGTATTCAAGAACAAGGGTTGACCATTAGCAACACTTGGTGATAGTGTTGGAAATCTTGTAAGACCATCAGTTTTATGCCAAATTATCAAAGTCTTATTTATGGATACAAAAGCTACGTTTTCTGGGATATGTTGTTTTTAAGAAATGTGTTTCAGTGGATCAAGAAAAGATAGATGTTTTTCTTTCTTATAAATTGCCAAAGAATGTCTGTGAAATCTAATGTTTTCGAGGTATAGCTGGTTATTACCGATGCTTGTGCGCGTCTTCTCATGACCAGCTTCGCCTATGACAACATTGAAAAAGAAAAACAGCGCATTTCAATGGAATGAGGAATGTCAGGCAACATTTCAAGAGTTGAATGTTTTCCTTACATAAGAACCCAAATTTATTTTTCTAGAATCCGTACAAAGGTATGTGGTGTATAGTTATGATTTTGGAATAGGGTTGTGTTGTGTTCTCATGCAAGGAGACCATGTTGTTTCTTATGGTTCAATGCAGTTGAGGATGCATGAGAAGATTTACCCAATGCATGATTTGGAGTTAGCAGTAGTTGCCCATGCCTTGAAGACATGGGGTAATTATCTTTTTGGTGAGAAGATCACAATGTTTATAGATCACAAAAGCCTAAAACATATTTTCTCATATCAAGAGTTGTATCGGAGGTACATGATATAGAATGAGTATCTTCAAATGTTCGACTTTGACTTAATGTATACACCAGGTAAGGGAAATTCAGTAGCCGATTAATTAAGAAGGAAGTTGTATGATCAGTTAGAAAAGAAAGTTTGAAATGAATGGTAGTTGATGTCGGTCATAGCTGACATGCATGTGGAATGTGAAGATCATGTCTGCGGATTTAAAAAATATTTATTTTTTTGAGAATATGAAGATAATGTTTGCGGATTAAAATTTATTTTCAAATTTGTAAAATAATATTTATAATTAGAAGAGTAAGATCACACAATTAAATTGAAATATATTAATTTTTGTTCATCCAAATTGGGTTCAGTCATTATTATAATATTATTTAATGGTAAGTGCACAATTATATAATATTATAACATAAAAATATATAAATAATAATTTGTATGTATCTATTTTATTGTTTTATGTGTTAATTAAGGATAAACAACTATTGTGCACTACAAACCTCTATCTCTTTATATGTATCTCAAATTCATCTTTTCATCCATTCAATAATGAGAAGAAATCATTATAGATGTATGTATCTAGTTGTAATTATGAAAAATGATGATGTAAATTTTATTCGTCATCATACAATAGATAAATAAGTAATTGTTGCATGAAGATAAAATAAACATATTTTCATCATTTCCTGAGGGGTTCTATAAAAGATTCCATATTGAACTATTATGGTAATAAATAAGGATTATTTTGAGAAAAAAAACATTAGAAAAGAAATCATCATAAGATTTGGTGAACATTTTTTATCGATCTAAATCAATTAATTATAAATTTAATGTGAAATATAATGTCATGCATTTTATAAAACACAGTATTAAATTATATAGAAATATTATTCCAAATAAAATTGCATCTGATATGATCCTAACAATTAGAATGTGTTAGGGAACTAACATTTAAAATTTATTTTCATTTTTTACTATTAGTAAATAGTACAATTATGGTTAATATTATACATTATTTAATCCTTTTTTAAATTAACATGTTGTTTACAGATTAATTTATAATTTGAGATTCATAATCATGTATATCAATGAATAGATGAAAAATTATTTGACATTCAATAAAAAGTTTCCATTATTGTGGATGGATAACATTTGCTTAAATAAAAGGTAGTGGTTGTACACATCATGTACGCAGGTGAATTTCAACAATACATTTCACAAGATTCATGACACACAATGTAGTAATTAAATGATTTAAATTTATTGAAAATCACTAGCAGATGGTGAAATCCTTCCAAAAAAATATCAGAGTAAGCACTATGCTATTTTCATAGAAGTTGTGAAGTCTATTTGAGTTAGTAGTAAAATTCCTGAAAAATGTGTTCTCAATATACACATTCATATTATATAGGATAGAATGATTTAAACTTTAATGATATACATGATGTGTATGTACTTCACACACAACATATTTCATCATATTCTAGATCCTAAATACATATTGACCCATTTTTTGAGTTCTAATGACCCAAAAAATGAAAGATACATGGTATGTAACTTGTCTTCACACATCGGGTAGTCAGAACTAGAGAAAATGAAATGTTCATTGGTGGTGCTGCAGACACAAGGAATGGTTGATACACTGAATTTAGAAAAAAATAAAATATATATTTTATCACTAAAGGTACATGACCAGATCTCTAGGTGTGAAACCCATGAACACATAAACCGATGTTCATGATGAGTACCTACTATATATTCATTATATAGTCTCCTAAATAGTAAAATAATTAAATTCAATTATGATGTTAATTATATCATTTATACCATATTTTATTGATTATAACCTATTGTAAATAAAAATATATCTATTTAGTAAAATAAATATCAATTAAAAATTAAATTAAATTAATAATTAAATAATCATTTATTGTTCCATTATTTATCAATGAATTTTATTTATGAATGGAATCTCCCAATATGTATTGATTATAATGATGATAAATGGTAAAAAATTAAATTATGTGTTAATTTATTAAAGAAATCTCATTTAACATAGTATAAATAATAAATATAAAATTAATGTGGACTATTTAATTTTGTGTATTCAAATTATGTAACATTGATAATAAGCATCAATTTGACCTTTGAATGAATTAGATGTCTTAATTAATTATATTCCATGAATCTAAAATTATTAATTATTAAATTAATCTAAGTTCTGATGAGTCATAAATCCATTAATTATTATGTAGGATATGTGTTTACAAGGATATTTATGTACTACCACTTATCCAATCCTTTGGTTCCTACAGAATCTATGAGAGTTGTAAATATAATTACTTATTGGAGTATCAGATGGTTCATTATGGTTAATAATTATAGAATGATAATGATTCCACCTTAGGTGATGCATAGGTTTACAGGTACTATTCTAAAACTTATTTAAAGACCCATATAACGTGTTATTCCCCTTGGTAATAATTTTATTTATTAACAAGTCAATAAATAAATAATTATATAATATCATAACGAGGTTATTAATTAATAAATTAATTTATATCATAGTAATCATTTCTATAATGGATGAAACCGAGATGTTATATTAATAAATGAGTTAATGTTTAAAAATAGAACATGGAAATATGTATTGTTGTAAATGATTAATACAACACGGTTATTTAATTATATAAAATACATTTATTTTTAACCGGGAATTTACAGGATATAAAAGATATAAATTAATTATTACAAATTAAAATCCATCAATATTATTTATGTTATACTATGAATTCCATTAAATGATTATCAATGTTACCATATAAAAACATTTCCAAATTGACAATAACTAAATAGATACATGGTGTTCTCATAGATGATTAAGGGTGACTTTAATACCCATGAATTGAATTTAGTGAACAAATAATGTTCATAAGAAAATTTGGAGGCATGTTTTAAAGAAATACAAGTTAGTATTTCTAGAATGCGAACTCGAATCAACAGATCATGGTTCTCTAGGGCCACAATGGTTAGGACATCCAATATGATATCCTCTGTAGTAATTTTATTAACATAGTTCGAATCATTGAGAAATGTAATATGGATCCTTCAAACTATAATTTCCTTCCAAATAAACTTTAATTTTTAATGGTGAGGTATATTTAGACTTGATAGAATGGTTGGAATTTTAATAAAATCAATTATTACTATTTCAATCATTATAAATGAATAAGGATACGAATGAATCATCTATTTTAATAATTATAAATAATTAAATTTAAAAACATAAAACCAATACAATCATACAATACAATAGAGACTGCACTTAAAATAATTAATTTTTAGATATCAAAAAATAATTTTTGTGATGAATTATTTTCTAAATTTTAGTATCTTGCATTGGAATCCCTTATTCTTGTTATTTAAAAATAGTAGGTGAGATATTGTTAAATTTATTCCCACTAGATATAAATTCAATAGTTGAACAATGTATGTTATATTATATTATCACTGATTTTTGGAGATTTAATGATACAATATAAGAATATATATTCATAAAAAATAATATTACATCCCTATTCATTCAAAAAATGGGGGATTTCTAGAAATAATATCAATTCTAAAGAAATTTAATAGTGTAAAATGGAAGAAAAAAATTTAGATATTCAAAATTCATTCAATATGGTTTACAATATAAATATATTATTGAAATTGGGATTCCACATTTATATTAATTTTTATCAGTAATCATATTTTATTTTCCATATGAAATTTTTTTTTCTATTTGGATAAAAAAATAAATGAAATGTATATGTCCTATAATAATTGTTGTTCATACATCAAAAAGTAGTAGATTAAGGGATGTTACATATATCTAAATCCCTTTAGATGAAAATTTTGAATTGAAGGGTAGAAGATACCATCAAAAACAAAAACTCAAAGGAAGAATTATGATGTATTTCAATGATATATAATATTCAAATGTCAATAAATGACCAAAAAAATATCTTTTCTTATATAAAAAATGTTATCTATTGAAATGAGACGAAAATGAATTAATTAATCATGATGATACATCAGAATGTGGTATATCCACAATTTTATTGTTCCCAATTATTATATTTAATGAAATATTCTTCTAACGTACATTTTATTAAATTAAAAAAAATATTAGTAATTGAAATAATATATAGTGAACTAATCGTGATCTCAGAATGAGTGATTCCCATTTTAACCTAGGGAATGTTAAAATTTATAATAGATATATTTTATTGATTCATTTAATTAATATGTGTGATCCAAAAACATATCTTTGTGTTCAGATTGACACAATGAGATATTATTTGCTTTTTAAAATAAATTTTATTATGATAATTAAATACAAATCATTGTTTTTAATATGTCATGAATCAAGAATAATAATTTAAATGATTAATGAATTTTAAAGTATAATACAACTACAAAATTATGGGTAATTTATTTTAAATAATACTAAAATAATTTGACATAATTGTTCTCATAAAATTTTCTTTGTCTCAATTGATCAACGACCTTGGATATACAATCAATCTAATTATTAATTTTTATGTGATGATCCCTTCATAAATAATTAATGAGAATTAAAATTTTATAAAATTTTCCATGATTCCATATGAATTAATCTAAAACTAAAAATATATATATATATATCATGTAATTTCATTATGAAATTTCATTATTGATGAGTGATGATATTTAGTGAAGTTGGTCAAATTTGAAGATTCATTATGATGGCTATATTGAAAAATTTTTATGTATCTAAACATTGTTGATACATGTTGTTTACTATTTATCCCTTTATAAAATCAACAAATATACATGTCAATATAAAGGTAAAATGATGAAAAATTATTCATTAAATATATTTACATATTGATAATCTTCCGTCATTATTTTAAATAAATGTTTTGGATATATTATTTTCCTTACAAACCATAAATAAACCAAATTTCATAAATTATATCATTTCATTTCTAATATGATAAGTATATTTTAACACACTACAGAAAAATATTTTTTCAGAACCAATTTATAAGAGTTTTTCATTCCAAAAAATATAAATTAGAATACAATGGTGCGTCATATTTGATAATCTCATTGCCATTATAAATTTTATATATATTTTTAGATTTAAAAAATTTCAATAATAGAATCTTTTCTCTTTTAATATATTGGGATCAGAATTATCTTATATGGGTTAGAGAAATGGGTAAATCTGAGTTCATATAATATTAATGGGTTCCACTATGCTCAATGGAAGGAATATATCAAATCACACATCTTAAAGTGGAATATATATATCAAAAAGGACATTTATATTCACCATTATGGGATGTAGACATATTATTATTCCAGAACAGATATTACTATATATTAGAAATAATTGTTAATGTAAAAATAATTACTTCTACGTATAAATTAATGTAATGGATTCAATTTCATAATATTTTTTTATGTGTATTTATAACATTGCTAGAATTTGGTGATCCTTGGTAATTATCCAACATAAAATTGACTTGGGTGGTACAAGATGAAACTAATAGAAAATTATTTATTATTTAATGGATTGGTAAATGAAAAATTAATATGAACGAAACAAACTTAATTATATTTGCTTGAATTATATATATCATTTAATTTTTATAATATCATTATATGTATATATTTTGTAACACACAAACATTATTATGTAATAAAATTTTATTCAATAGCATGTTGGACACACACCACTAACATCGCAATGAACTATAATATCACGACACATTAAAATATAATTATTGTTATATATAAATATAATTATATCATAATATTGTTAAAAATATTATTATTTTATATAAAAATATATATCCTAGTCATTAGATTAGTTGTTATTAATATTATTGACTATCATATGAAAAATATGTTTTACATGAATATTAAATGAATTCACATCATACATATTAATTATGAATGAATATAACAACCATTTGATGAAAGAGAATATTTTTTTGAGATAACGATTAGTAATCAGATATATATTTTTTATCCTAATAAATTAAAATAATATAAATTACTATGTTATGTTAATAAAATATATATTTTATATATTCATTCACATATTTTTTAAATTCATATAAATATATTAGATATCCCAATATTTTGCATAAAAATATATATTTTTCTAAAAGACATTTTACTACCTTATAAAGGCAAAATGATATTAAAAAATGTTTTGGAAGATATTTAAAACTTATTTAAAAAGAAACTTGTTTTCTGGAAATTGAAACATCATAATTATATATGGGTGCATTTTTTGAATTTTTCTGTAATGTTTAATTTATATAAGAATATTGAAAATATTAAATTTTAACTGAAATATACCTTTTAATATAATTTATTTATATGAATACATTAATTAACAATTATTTGTAATTTTTAATTACATATAATAAATCATAAATAATAAAAAAATCATAGGAATAAATTTCAATTTAAACATAGACATAAATACATACCCAATATTTGAATATTTTTACTCTAAAAACCTTCATTCCCATCCCATCTACTAGAATATGTTTTAATTAATGTCAACCATTGTTGTTATCATAACTTGGAAAAATGGAATCCATAATTGCATAAAATATTATTTAAAATTTCTTATAATGTCAAATCTAATTTTTACCAAAAAACAGAGAAAAAAATTAAAATAATTGATAGTGATTATGAGAAAATTAGGATTAATATGGGAATAGAAATTAAAAATAAAAGCCAAAATGTACTATAAAATTTTCATATCTCCATTTGATGGATATATATGTAACCTATGACGAATTATATATATTTTATCCATTTTATATCAACTTATCTTCAATAAAATGTGGGTTGAATTCTATTTTCAAAAATTTAGAGGAATGTCACTCCTCCTCTATTATAAAAATGAATTCAACCCTCTCTCTTCCTCAATCCTCAAAAGAAACAATGTAACGAAAAGGATATTCTCAAATTGAACCTTAAATTACAAATGATCATCCTATATTCCTCACATTGGGAATAAAATCATCTCTGGAATCCTTATGGTTCAAACCACACAGAGTTATATGAATAAAATCTAACACCATTCCTTAATATCATTTATATTATTTTCATTATCCCAACCCTAAAATAATCATATGACAAAAATATATAAAATATAATTATATTAAATAAATATATATATATATGTTTTTATAAAAATTTATATACCTACACCCACACAAAATTTTCACTAATAGGTACCAAAAATACTATATATTTGTTTAGAGAACATTCACCAAAGAAAATAATATTGAACATTTTTACTTTACCACTACTCATGGTTTGGAATTATGTTGATCATAATTTTAATATATTAGATATATGAAATTTATAATTTCATTATGATTTTATAATTTTTATATTTCACATACAATTATTCTTTTCATTTATTGTAAACACGGTAACATCATTTAGGTATGTGCGTACATCAACACCTAAGAATGATGTGATTTATTCAATGTATACGACAAATGTATAAAGGATTTTTTTAGATAATTATAAGAGAAATATATGAAAAGAATATATTAATTAAATTATAATATATTTATATATAATTTACATTTCTTTTTTTTAATATGACACATAAACTAATGTTGTTATCATACCATATCCATTCACGGTTAATTTCCTTTTCTATATACAAATTTAGGATTATTATAAATACACACACACGTAGACACACACACACACACAGATTTATATATATATATCTTGTAATTAAATCATGGATAAAATTATGGCCATTTTGTAAATATGATATTTGTAATAGGAACAACATGTAACAAGTCAAAACATACCCGAACAACTCGGAAATTATCATCCAACATATTGAAATTTTTTATATTTTTTTGAGAAACAAGTGTTAAAGTATTATAAGATGATCATATATTATGGTATATATATTAATATGGTTCTATAAAAAGTTTAAAAAGTAATAAAATCATTATAATGGATGTTAATGGATACTCAAATGATAAAAACTTCATAGTAAGACATATTATCATTAATTTTTAATTCCATGGGATGAAATGTTATATTCACCAATTAATTATTTAGAATAATGTAGCCAACTGACAATTTGAAAATAATATATCATGAGTTATTTTATATTAATAGTATATTTATTTTTAATTTGATCTATTAATTCTATGTGGATTATTATTAAAATTTACCTAATGTTGTGAAATTTTGTAATCCAATTTGTTTCCGTTTACTTATATTACAAGCTTGTTGTTGTTAATATTCTATGACTATGTATGAAAAATATTTTTCTGATATATTATTTTATTAAATGTTTTTTATTGTGGAATTACGTGTAACACACATTATCTACTCATTTTCTCAATTTCAATTTGATGTTTTGGTGTTTTCATGGGTTAACATCATGTCTCATTTTATTTGGGATCGGTCACACATGAAATTACATTTTATGATATTATATATTCATTGAAAATTTGTTTATTTCATTTACTTTTCCCCTAGTTATTCATGATCCATATCAAATAATATGACCTTTTTCTAAACATTATGACATAAAATTTCTTAAATAAATTTTTCAATTAAACCGAATATCATTTCCATATATATTCAGAAAACATATTTTCTTAAAATTACCATGTTCTCTAAAAATGAATTGCAAAATTATTTTATCATTTAAAAAATAATTTATCAAATAATCTTTTACAAATTATTTCATTTTATTATTGTGTTCTAAAGAATATTCTTGTCTTTTTTTAAAGTGCTCATTTTCAAAACTTTTTTCCATGAAAAATTGAATTTATTTTAAAATTATATGACATGTATGAATTTAATTTTCCTTATTTCATCTAAATTTACTCTACATGATTAAAATGATACTTTTTAATGAATTTTTCAGTAAAATATATTTTCAAAAAAATAATTTTCCAATGTATTTTCAAAACATAAATATTTTTATTTCATGAATTTATAAATGTGATTCTCTTGTTTCATCATCAACAAAAACAATTTATTTCACTACAAATATATATTTTGTATTGATTACATCAATACAGTTACTATTTATTTTTTATGAATGATATTTCATTTAATAGTGATTACATAATCCAATTTCATCCATTTTTTAGTCCTCTTGGAGATATTAAATATTATATTACTATTTAATTTTTAATATCACCTAATTAGTCATATTATTTATCAAAGATATTTTTATATACTAAATAATATATATGTTTTACATAAAATTATTATTTTACCATGTTATATAATTAATATACAAATTCACATGATATTAAAAGTTTCATTTAATTAATGGGGACCTATGATTCAAATGATTCAACATGGAAAGGCATCCAAGGAAATTTTTTAGGATTATATTACTAAAGAATTTTTTAATAATAATTAATTAATAATATAGTTTAACAATTTTACACCCATTTTTGTTTCAGATTATCCAAGGAATATGTATATATAAATACATTTGACTAATTCAAAATTCATATTTTATATAGATTTTAAAAAATTCATACTTTATTCATGGAATACATTGGACATGATAAGATATTTACAAAATATATGTTATATAGAATTTGTGATGTATCACCAGGTTATCATGATGAAATTCTTCCATTCAATATCAATATGATTCAACCATTAATTGTAATCAATATTAAGGATATATATTGAAAATAATATCTTTCATGTGATCTAGGCATGATTTATAATAAATAATCATTTTATTAATTAGGGTTTAGAATTATTTTCAATTATATTTTTACTATTATCACTTTTATTGTTAAATTTCGTTCTTAGTAATTTGATTAAATTTATCCCTTTTGAGTTTACTACCTTTTTCTATTGATTTTTTCATTATCTATTAATTTAAATAAAATATGTTTTCAGTTATTTACCATTACATATTTTTTAGACAATTCCTTAATATTTTCTTCATTATATGGAACATGTGTTCAGTTATTACTATTATATATTGAATTTTATCATTGCTTTATTATAGATTCTTATTAACATTACACTTACTGAGAATTTTAGCTCACCCTTATTTTTTAAAAACACATGAATCCTATATGTGTACTAAAAATGATTTGTAATGATATCATAGATGAAATAAATTCATCACACATGATATAAAAAAATTCTGTTGTAATTATTGTATTCTTTTGTAATATAATACTTGTGCATATATCTCATTTACCAAAAATATGAAACTCTTGAATAATAAAAGATTTTACTCCTTATAATAATTATAATGTAATGGTAGTTGATAGTGGATCTGAGATTAAAGGGTTTGGGTCGCTACAGTTCATATAATATGATGTCTAGTAGAAACCCACAGAAGTATATTTAAGAGAAAATATATTAAGGATCATTTCCTAAAGGTATAATTTTTAGATAATTATTTTAGAACAAATTATAATTTTAGTAAGGTATATATTGTGTTTGTATTTTTATTGATATATCATTTTTGGACACTAGAGGTGTATGTGCTTTCAGAACCAATGTAGAATGGGATACAAACTCTGATAATGTGTATCAAGTATAACTCTTGCTAAATGCGCACAAGATAGTGGGCCATAATGTGAACATGATATAACACTCCAAGGGGATATTCATAGGATAATTCAATTTTTCATTATAATAGATTTAAAAAGATTTGAAAATTTTTTTGACACAAATTTATTATGTTAATCCTAAGGTGTTATCAATTGAAAATAATTTTTTATGATTTATACATCCAAAAAATAATTTTATGGTTTATCCATTATGATAAATTATTCACACAATATGTTTATTTTTTTAAAAAAATTTCATATTCTAAAAGTTAAATCTAACCTACTGAAGGAATTATGTGGAAATAAATGTAATATATATTTATGTAGTAGGGTTGTATTAAAATGCATGTATAACTAGAAATGTGGTAACAAAAAATATTTTATGTTTTTCATTTATATTTTCAAAAAATTATATTAATATGATTTTAGGATATGAAAATACCATATATTGGGTGACAAACAATCATGTTTAGAAAGGGTGTGAAAATATAACCCATTATCAATGGATGATAAGTGTTATACACTAATCACGGACACACTCAATGTCCTAATTTATATGTCATTAAAAATAGTTATATAATTTAATGAATAAATGTTAATGATTAACAAATAGGGTTACCATTATAAATCGAGATTAATTTCTAAACCATATTATATTTAATATGTAATTAAAGACAAATATAATAACATGTTTTTTTATCAGAAAAACGAAAACTATAGTGCCTGAAAATGGGGATTCATTATGCGATGTCCATTTTATAGTGTAGGGGATGAATTAATATATTATTGGATTGAATCACAATCAAAAGATTAATTTCCCAGTATGAAATTATTATGTATCAGGTATGTATATATCATTATATTAATATGTATTAATATAAATATTGGATATTAGAAAAAAATTCAATTGTGTTGTCCCAATACCTTAATTTGGCTATTCATTTGTTTTGTAAATCATCAGTAATTTATGGATTTCGAGACCGTATTCATTCCATTAACCATTCACATGTTTCTGATTTATAACCACAATAACAACATATAAATATTTTATGTTTTCCACCATATATGTGTCTCAACATGAGACCATTGTTTTCCAAATTATTGACCTAGTGTAATGTGAGCCCATGTGACCTTTTTAGTACCAATTATTTAATTATTACTAGATGTTTTACGAACCATTATTATGATGTGGGATTTCATCCTAAAAAACATCAAATGATTTGTAACAAATATTTGGTCTAAATTGCGAGGAATGAATTTAATTAATTTGGGATGAATCTAAAAACCAAAAATTATATTTTATGATCATTGTAATAAATTGTGTGAATGAAACGTAACACAATATATATAAAGGAATATAATATATCAATATATTAATAATATTTACTAATTTTATAAAATTAATTAAATTTACTACAGGTAAATAAATGATAATTCATATTTTATTTCATGAAATAATGGTTTTCATTGATTACTTGCATTATATAAAAGAGCGAGTTTTAAAATAAAAAATATACTATTAAAAATATTATTATTTAATATTATAATGGATATCAGAGTCATCAAATTAGAGGATATGAATATAATTAAGTAAACTATAAAAACCCATGTTATACATAAATATAAATTTAATTGATTGATTTAAATTTAAATATAAATTTTTTTAAGAAGAAGTTGAATATAATCAAAACAATTTTAGAAAACCAATTTTATAACCATTAATATATTTGACCCTAATAAATTAAATAATAGAAAATTATTAAATCATATTAATTAAATATTAATTTCATGTAAAATATTAAAAAATTAAATTCAAAGAATATATTTTATTGTCATATTTAGGATAAATATTTATATTATTCATGAAAATAATATTTTTCTAAAGGTACTTTTACCATATTTTAATTATGATCATATTTTAAATAAAAATATTATAGTTGTCATATATTTTACACGCGATGATAAAAAATATTATCCTAAATAGAAAAATTAAAACCATGTTAATGAGAATTTTTTGTATTTTTCTAAAATGTTATATTTTTTTATGAATCATGAAATATTATTATTTTTAATTAAAAAACACTTTTATTTAATTTTAATATGATGATAACTTCTAATATTTAATTTTTTAAATATTTTTTAAATATATTAAATATAAATAAATCCAAATTATTTCATTGTAATAAATTTATCATTTAAATTCCATAGAAAAACATAACAAACCTTATAATATTTTGACTTTAAAGACCTTCATCATTTTCCTGCCCGAGTGAGAAAATTTAATATAAATAATTAAATATAAGTGTTTGTAATTTGTAAAATTATATTCAATTATTGGAATTAGAATAATTTATAATGTATAATAATTTATTTATATGTTTTTTTCTAACAATATTTTTGAATCTAAATAAAATTAAATACAATAATTAAGAGAAACAATAGCTAAATAATGTACTAGTCATTAAACCTAATAGAAAAAATGTCATCTAATATCCTTAATAATCTATAGGAAGGACCTATTTCAATAATATAATACCTTCTATCTAATTTTGATATTTATTGGGTCCATATGTCATAGAACATTTGTGGGTGGAATTCAATTTTAACAAATTCAATGAATGTTTTTCTTCATACAATATAAAATGTTAGACACACTTCCCTCTTCCTCGCACCAATAGAGACACATTGGATCAAAAAAACCCACCAAATATCATATAAACATACCATACATCATTATATTTTCCTCATATTTGGTAGAAATACATCCATTGAATCCCTTTGGCACAATTCAAAAATAATTACCCTAAAAAGAGACAACATCCATCTTTATAGACGTTTATTTTATTTTTATTCTCCACTCCCTAAGAAACTATTATAATATAATTATATAAAAAGACCATTATCCTATATATTCACGTTTTTTTCTAATAGTTATAGATAAACATACACATAATTATATCTAATGGAGAATGAACTAATTAGTTATGTGTAGAGAAAACTATTGACTAACAAAACGATGACATCCATTTTTATATTACAACCTATCATTGTTGGGAATTATGAATGAAATAAAATGTTTATATGATATATATTATTATAATAATTTAATTAATATCACATAATTTTTATATAAGACATAACAAAAATCATTCCATTTTGGGTAGAAATGATAATATCTTCTGTGAAAGTGTGGACTACCGCCCCTAAATGAGATATGATTCTTTCCAAACTATAAATTGTTCATATAATGTATTATTTAATTAACATTATGATAAAAAATTAAATAAGTATAATAATAGAATTAAAATATATATGTTTCAATTTCATTTCATTATTTTAATATGAAAACAAAATGAATGTAGTGTTACTTGTAACGTCTGACATATTATCTCCATAAATGCTGAGTTTAATTTTTTTATTGAATAATTATTGGATAAGATATTTAAATATATAATGAATAAATATATGATAATTTATAATGTATTAAAATTTCAAGATGATTAAATCATAATATAAGTAATCATATAAAAATGTAACACGTCCAAACATACTCGATGTGCTAGGATATTAACACACAAAATAAGGAAAATGATAATAGTTTTTTAATGGAAGTGTAGTAATATATTATATAAATATAATATAATATATAACAAATATTAATATGTTTCATTAATATGTAATTAAAATGTTTAAATCTATTATGAAATTGATTAATAGATATTCTCTTGAATAGAAGCACAGTGTTAGATATTTTCATGAAAATTTATTATTCATTAGAATAAATGCCATATTCACCGATAACATATTTTGTGTGATATAACCAATGAACACATTGGTTGATTGTATCAATAATTATTTTTTTATAAATTTTATTTTTAGTTTTAATTATAATCTTTTTTGACCATGGGATTTCAAATAAAACATATCAATTGGTAAAAAAATTAATAAAACAATGTGTGCAGTGTAGTTTTACTCTCTTGATGGGTCAAAAATGGTGGGATTTTTTTTCACACATTCCCATTAAAAGATTCTTTAGAAAATAATAATAATAATATGGATTAATGGATAGTTATATTAATTTCCCAGTAACATTAATATTTTCTGATTATGTGTGTAACAACTATTTAATTTATATTATTTTATGTATACTTTTTTATTGTGGATTTAGAATTTTATAATATATTTTATTCATTGGTTGAGTATCACTTCAACATTATGGTATTTTCAATGGTTTACATCACAATATCATTTTATTCAGGATTGATTACACATGAATTTATTTTTATATAATTATTTGACCATTAAAATATAATGTTACTAATATTCTTATGAACCTGTTATTCATTGCCCATTTAAATAAATAGTATCATTTTACACACATTGGTATATAAAATTATTCATAAATTGTTTTCAAGAGAATGAAAAATCATTTCCCACATTAGTCAGGGAAATAATTTTATTCTAAAAACTAATTTTATAAAAATTGTATCAAAAATGTTATTAACAATTATAAAAATTATTTATTGATGTAAATTTACCCTTCTTAAAATTCAAATGTTTTTAAAAAGATTATTATTATTTATTTGGAATCTATTAATTTTCAACCATTTTACCATGAAATTTGTGTTTTCTTTTTAACTTCTACATCATGTATGGATTTTCATACTACCATTTCTATAAAGATTTCATTTCATATTTCGAAGGGTAATTTTTAAGGAATATGATTTTGAAATTTATTTTCATTGAATATTTTTTAATAATTATTAATAATAATAGTATATTTTCCTCAATAATGATATTAATGATCATCTTTTATTTCATAGATAACAAAAAACTTTTTTTTATTGATTATTTGATATTTTGTATAGATACCATCTATATTAGTCTTCTAGATGGGTTATAATTTATTTTCTATTAATATTATTGAAATTATATTCCATGGTTACATTTTTATCTCTATTTGAAATATTCAATTTCTTAGGGTAATTTCCATTTTTTTTTATTATAATTATCCACTTTATTATATTTAATATGTTTATTTCATAAATAATATATCATGTTCTCATATAATGAATAATTTAACATGATACATCATTATTTTTATTATTCTAATGATATTCTATTTTTAATTTATTATATGGTGAGTTATGATTCAAATGATTAGAGATGGAATGAGAAACATTGGAATGTCTAATGATTATTTTCCTGAATGATGTTTTAAAAATATTTTAATAGTAATACAATTCAACAATTTCAACAACCCTTATTGTTACTAATAAATATATGAATATTTATTGATAAATCATTATTATTTATTAAAATAGATTATTACATATATAATATTTATTAAATCAATTACCTGATATGATGAATGATTTGGACATGAAGTGAATGTTGAGGCCTGATAATTTCATACCCCCTTTATGCATCGATTAGTTAACAAAAGAAAAATAATTTTCAAAAATTATATAGGTTACTTAAAATATATTTAAAAATTCAAGAGAATTAATCTTAAAAGTGTTGTTTATCATGTTCCTAATATATTAAATTCAAAAAATAAGAATAGTCTCCATTCTCATTCACTATTTATCATCCATTAGATTTTCTATTCGAAAAAAGATATGGATTTATTTCATTATATGATTATTGATTAAATGGAATTTATTTTCAGATTCATATCTTTAGAGAGTTGTTATTAATTATCTTGTTTTTAAATTTATTATTTTTTCTGTTATTTGACAATCTATATTTTTTATACACATATATATAATTTTAAAGATCTCATGATATCTATGTTCTGTTATTAACTTTATGTATGGACTATTCTCATCGGTTCATTATTAATTCTGTTGTACATTACCCATACTAATCATTTGAGAATATCCTTATTTAATTCCTTCCCTAGTAATCCATGAAGTGTACTAAGAATGATATTCATTTATATCATAGATTACATATTTTTTCAATCCTTGAATAAAGTACTATTATTATAATTAGTGTATTGTTTTTAATACCAGACTGATTTATCTATCTGGTCTACCATGACTATAAAACTAATCAGTCAGTTGATATTTGGTTAATGTTTATCTTGAAAATTTAAGGGTATTATACACCACCTTATGATTATGGGGTTAGTTCACTAAATATTTATTGTCAAGACAACCTCATTTAGTCGTACGATTATGGAATATTTCAATATAAACCAACGAAAAGGGGATGGTAAGGTACATTTCTACAAAGATTAATTAAATATTTTTGTGACATAAGTAAATAAAAAATAATATAATTATATAACAGAAATACATTTACGAATAAATTATTATCTTTCATCACATAATATTATTTTCTAACAAATGAATGACAAGTGTCACTAAATGGATTTTGATAGAACTATTTGTTTTTAGGATATATATTTTGTCATCATAAGATAAATATTATTGTATCTTACAATTTTTTATGTCTAATTAATTTAATATCACTATAACTGAATTATTATCGGATGAATGTTCAATGGATCAATATGGACATTAAACATTAATTATTTTTCTAAATCAGTTAATTTTACACTTATAAAAATATTAGTAAACAATTCAAGTTGAAACAATTCAAGACTAAATTTTTTTCTCATATAAACATTCAAATTAAAATTATAGATGACAGTGAGGAGATTATGGAGACTAAATGAATTTGACAACATTATAACACAAGAATTAATAACATGTGTCATCATATTTCTAGATATTTGATATTATTAATATATGAAGAATAATATGTGAATTTACGAAATATATACTATTATTTCATATACATGTAGATCAATAATTCTGAAAGTACAATGAAACTAAAAGTAGAAGAGTTCCATGATCTTAAAAAAGAGTGAAAAATAATATTCATGGGGATTGATAATGTTTCTAAAATTTGTTCAAATTTTAATATGATTATATAAATATATAATTAAATATCAAATAAGAACATATTACAACTAGTGGGTTCCATAAATTCATTCTCTGGTTTTGTTATGTGTCCAGATACATAATATAAAGAAGCTTCAATAATATCATATTCTGCTTTATAAATATTCAAAATGAATTGTATTTCAAATTTTGTGATATAATATAACTATTTATTCAGTTAGTATTTTTGATTTCAGTTATAGGTGAAAGAGGTTGATACACCATTATATCACTGATTGATGGATTTTATCACTGATGTAATGTTTTCATACAAAAATTCATCTCAAAAAGAAATGTTATTTTTAACCCTATCCATGTAAATGCTTTCATCATAGAAACTATTTCCATATTCCATTGATAAATTTTTTCATGTGAGGACATGCACATTATTTTCAATTAGCTCTTACTCATGTGGGAACTATTTGGAGTGAGTTCCCTAGAACAAATTATATGAAAAATAAATCCCATGATTATTAAAATGAGTGAATTAAAATATAAAAATGTTTTTACATATTTAAATTTCTTCTTTATTTAATTTAGTCGATAATGTTATGGTGTATTTATTTTACTAATATGGTCATATATGTTCCCCAATGTGATATGTACCTTGAAATTCATTTATAATTACTATAATAAATAAATTTATATCATAATAGGTACTATTTTGGGGAATTAAATATAAAAATAATCATGTTATAATAATCATATTTGTATGTGGATTATTGTAATTAGGTTCACACATAGTATTATCTAATACTATGTATTATGATAAAAGACATTCCAGAATAAATTACCCACATTTTTTAGTCAAAATATGTACTGGTCATTGAGTGTCTATAATGGTTGTTAGACATTATAATTATTAATAATGAATATTACTACTCATGAACATTGATATCATCTATAAACTATGAAGGAATCTATTCATGGTGATATTGGGTATATTAGTTGAGTCACAAAAAAATATACTGTAATAATAGTAAAATTTATGCTTTTTCCATAATTTTATAATTTATGATTATATCTCATACCCTTCAAGAAATATATATCCTTATTAAACTTTATTTTCAATGGAATATGGATTTTAATTTTAGATAGTAAATGAAATACATATCGATTATATCGGTTGATGATATATATGTGCAACTTGTTACATGATATATTAAAGAAAATTAATTATATAACAATTTGACCATTCATTAGTGGATTTTTTGTTACAACAATAATTTCTTTCACTTGGTATCATTGAATCATTTCAAGTAATAATCGACATTAGGGTAACAATCTTAATTATATTTTTGATGAACGAAAGAGGATTACACAATATGAGTTTTGGTTTATATATATTTATTTATAATTGAAGATTCATAGAAGAATAATTTTTTCTAATGTTTTAAAAATTAATATATTTATGATTTATTGATCACTAATATTCTCAAGGGAAAAAATATTTTTTATTTATTTTCTAAATAATTTTTTATAGAACATGGATATTTAATAGATATCTATTTAACGTATTATTGGTAAAATATTTATTTTTTATTAAATATTTTTAAAACAATTTAATTTTATTTCCAATAATATATTTAAATATATATCATAATAATTTATATGGTCATTCAATAAATGATGATTATGTTATGATGAAGAAGATCATGTTTGGTGATAAATATAAATTTATAGATAGTATATTAATACTTATCTTCACAATATTTATTTCACAATAAAAAACGTAATATTATTAATATATGGAATTGAATTTATTAAATTTTCATTATTATTTATCGGTTGGTAGGATAAAATATTATTTAAACATAAAAAAAACAACTATAATTAGATTTTTATGTCTATATTATAGGGTTAATTAAGAGTTCATAATTGAGAATTTTTTATAACAATGGAATTATCTCTCTATCACTTGAAATCAAACTAATCCTCTAAATGAAGAGAATATCCCCTCAATCCTGAGGGATATTGGATTGATCAATACATAAAATTCAGCAAATATAATTTACCATTTCGGAACCCTTAAATAAATTAATGCTTCTTCATGAATATATTACCATTTTCAAAACTCTTCTAGATTGATTTGAAACATAAATCATTAATGGGAAACATCTGTAGTCTGAATATTTATTCATATGATCATTGTAGAAATTTTTTAATGTAATGAATTATTATGTAATAAATTCTCCTATCTTATCATAAATTAATTATTAATATAACATTCAATATTATATCTACAGTTTTCTTGAAACTATATATTAAATGAAATAAATAATTTATTCTCACTAATGAAACTTCTACGAAGGGCAAAAGATTCAATATCTTATATATATATTCTACTATATAACAATTTATTTGAATTTACTTTATTAGGTTCTATATTGATGTCATAGAATTATAACTTGGGATACTTCATCACATAATAATCCTTTCTAGTCAAATCACTAATTTTTAAAGAATTATTCTACATCTTATTCAATCCCAAAATATGGGTGGTGTACTTTGATGGTGCTATTAGTAGCTAGGATGGAATATAAATATAAAACATGAAATAAACATTTTTGTTTTATATATTATACTCATATAATATTAAAATAAAATATTTCCAAATATAATCCTGTAATTAGATTGATTCACACGTAATTATGATGAATTTTATAGCTTTATTTCATGTAAAGAGGTTTCCTTGTAGATACTAGTGGAATAACGAAACATCAAGAGATTTGTAAAATTGGGTATCAAGGATATTCATTGGGAATATATATTTCAAAAATTGGAATTTATCCCCCTTCTAGTTATAATGTATGAGGGATTTCTATATTTCACTTAGATACATCACATTCTTACAGGTTACATTGATAAAATAAGAAGGTTGATGCATTGTGAAATACTACCACATCCTTTTGATAAATAACTGGGATGTAAAAGAACTTTAAAATAACATAGTTATATAAGGATTATCTATTCATAATCCTTGATATGGAAATGATATGTTATATTAGTACTACTCATGATATATCTTATCACATATCAATAATAACAAATTTATAAAATTGATGGATATCCTCATATATGTACAACCAAAAAAGTGGAAATATTCATATTGATGAATACATAATGGACCATATGTAGAATTTATTAGTTAAATCAATCCCCAAAAAATTACTAATTGTAAGAATATCCATTATAAAAAATACAATCCTACAATACTATCTAGGTGAATTAAAGGTGTTACCTTTATTTTAATTTAAGATAATCATGTCACCACAACATATTTCCACAATTATAGACCCATGTTATATGTTATATCAATATATATATATATATATAGATACATCCAACAACAAATAATTTTAAACTACATATAATTTAAAATTATCTTTCATTATTTCTCTTCAATAACAATCTACATCGATTTTCCCACAATGTTAACGAACACAAAAATACACTCTTATATATTTTTCATAATGGTAAATGGTGTCATGGATCGTTATCCTCTATACAAAACATATTAGTTCATTTACTTATATATATCTCTATAATAATTATCTATAATTTAGAAGATTATATATATTAATTTTTTATCAGAACAAAGGCAATCATTTAATTATGAATACAAATAACAGTATCATATTCGGTGTCCCTAATAAAATAATGATAAATAATTAAATGAGTTATTTATATTATAAATTAAAAATAATATGAGAGGAATGAATCCACCCTTCCCATTTTTATGTAAAAGATAATGGAAAAGTATAGGAATTCAATAATATATTCTATAATATCAAAAAACATATTGTTGTAATTCCATGGGTCTTTTATTTATTATATAAACTAAATAATTATATTATTTTTTTTAAAAGTGTTTACAATGAATGTGGCATATATTAGTTAATAATTCAGTCAAGATTGATATTTTTAAGTTAAGAAAATTATATGGAGTATAAAAATATATTTATATGTACTTTTTAACATGTATTTATTATATTTTGTTTTTTTTTTGAATGGGTAGTTTTTGGGATAAATTGAAAAATTATTGATGATTTTTGGTATTGAATTATTTAAACAGAGTTTTTACAAATAGTGTGATGTTCCCACACAACCCATGAAACCCTAGGTAGCATAGAATCACATGGTTTTATAATGATTTGTAAATTTGTGTGTCATACTAGTAGTATCCATAAGACCCAGTTGGAGGAAATGCATATTAAGCCACATGGTTATCAAAAACTGTCTTCCCCAAGATGAGAACCATTCACATACAAATTTAACCACTTAAATAATCATTATAATATTTGTTAACTCTCATATTATATCTCTAAACCCCTTATCTCATCCCAAAACCAATTTATATCATTTTTTCCTTGAAACAATTCCATGTAATCTCAGTATTAGTTTATGATGAATTGAAATCTTTTTATTGTCCTTCAACTCTCTCGGTATGTGATTTTCATCACATGTGGTTTCCTCCCACTATCCCATATTTATCTCATTAATTGAATTAATTTTTTTCCTTGTTTTTTATGGATCTATAACTAGGTTTTTTTGAATTTGTTTTGATTGATCATGGGTCTAGGATTTAGATATGGATTGAAGTTTTCTTAATAATCGATGTCATATATATTCAATTAAAAATATTTTTAGGAATTTTTTTTCATTATTTGATTTTTAGTTTTTTTAAATTTAATTCCTATAGTGTAGAATACCGATTTTTTGTATGTATTGTAATTTTCAATTGTCGTGTGTGGTAATTGAATCTTGAATTAAATGACTTAATTGATTAATTAATTTATAGAAAATAATAATTGATCTATTTATTTTCCATGTGATTATGAAATGAGTATAATATGGGAAAATTTATATTTTCTATAATTTATAATATTAAATTTGTAGAGTTGTAATAGTTAATTACATACCTATTTAATAGAATTTTGTTATTTTCTAATTGATTGGAAATTGGGTTTGGGAAATTAATAAATTAATGGTTTTATGAATTAGTTGGAAATATATATTTTAATATGGTAAAATTGACCATATTAAGAAAATGGGTTACATGAATCGAATGTCATGGATGGTTTAATGTTTACATTGTAATATTATTATTTGTGATTAAAGTATGGACCAATAATTTTTTTGATAGTTGAAATTGTAAATAAATTATTTTGAAATGTGGAAATATGGTAAATTTGGATTAACCATGATTTATTTGATATATTTTGTATTTTTGTGATTGATTGATATAGATGTTTGGTACATGGTATTAGTATCTAATACCTATATCTGTTATTGTGGTTTGGTAAAAGGAGTGAGGCTCCAAAAAACACATATATGGTATAATATTTTTTATATGTACTTTGGATATAAATACACATATGGGATAGAATATATGGGAAAGGGACTGATGATACAAATACCGATGTGGCATTAAAGTGTGGGATTGGGTCATAGAATCGTAATACCAATTGGGTGTAAAATAAAATGATTTATCCTCTTGAGATTGGGCTTTTACTATTGATCCATTTGGTCTTTGGAGTATATTTATTGATATATATAATGAAATACAATGTTTGATAATGAAAATTTATTATAATATATTATAAGGATAAGAATCTGACATAGGTTGAAGTATGTGTAGAGGTTTCAGTTATCCTAGAGAACCTAAGGGATTATCTATATTGTTAATGAATAATGAAATATTATAATGATTAATTTTACCCAATGTACATAATTATGTATACAAAAATATAAAATTTTATTTTCTGTATACTGTTTTAGACACCACATATGGTATCATACTATGATGAACTCTAGCATTACTTGGTCTGCTTGATATATACCTAAATAGAATTCACATATTCAAGACAATATAAGTGAATGGAATGTATACTATTTAGTTTTTTATATTGTATTTATTAATTTGGTCATCATGTGAAACATGTTTTTTATTAATTATTTATATAATTTGTCTATTTTTTTACTTATTTTCATTTTTTCTTTGATAAAGATTTTACTGTTTCCCTATTATATATATTAGACTCTCAGTACATGTCGGAAACCTCTACAATATATGGATGCATTCTTGAGGTCATGTAACTCACCGGATTTGGGAACCAATGTGTGTCACTCGGCTAAAGAAATTAAAATTTTAATCTAACAACATTTTATTCATTCAATGTGATATATTACAATAAAATGAATCATTTTATTGGCCTTTAAGGGTTATATTTCTCCATGGGTTTTTAAAATAATTAAAACGGAATATAATAAATGAAAAAAATCATTACAAAAATAATAATACTTTAAGCACATGAAGATATCATGGATCATCATCACCCATTAAGATCATATGTATCCAATAGAATCCAAAAATGACGTTTAATATATAAAAAATATAAATAATATATTTTGAGTCAAAATATAACCAATGCAATTGAAATGTGTGAAATTAGATATGTCGATTGAATAAATGGATTTTATTTTGAAATATACATGAAAGAAATATGGACACTATAAATATGTTCACTTGAAATAATATGATTGGATATACATGTATAAATTAGGTAAAATAAATTTAAATAGTTTTAGTTGTGAATTTAAATTTTTATAATTCATGAATAAAAAATAATTATTGTAAATATAATAATAATATAGTATATGTGTTTGTATTTTGGTTACGTGTTAACACTATTATTATTGATGTATGATATGATATATTGATTATTTGATAGAATTTGTTGAAATGAACGGATTTTTAAAATTATATTTTCATTTTAATGCTATAATTTATAGATGTTAACACCCGAGCATAAATTTTAGGAACTAAAAAAAGTATTTTTTTTTAAATTATAATAAAATTATCAAATTTATATTTCATGGAACAATATATATAATTCAATATGAATAGTACATATTTGGAACATACGTACACTGAATAATACTTTATTTAATTTTCTAATTTTTCAACCGGAATTTAAAATTTAGTAATTATCTATTAATAATTTCATATAAAATAATATTTTATAAATTATATTATTATAATTATTTTAACTAAAATTATTATTTAAATATTAATAAGTTCATTTGTAGAAAAAATTTCATATTTTCTTATACTGTTTCAAAAAATAAGAAAAATGTTATTCCATTTTAATTAATTAAAATAATCATTGATGATGAATTATTTAAACAAAATTTAATAATAATATCCCATTTAATGTGAATTAAAAATGTATAATTTTTACAGATATACATATAGTAAATGTATGATAGCCTTGTTTTTCAAAATTTTATTTCATGAATAACAGTTTATAGAAACATTTGGTAGAAATTTTTTTACAATTTTATTATTCAAATTATCATAAATTAATTTGATAAAATATATTGTATTTATTTTATAATCATTACCAGTTATTGATAAATTATTATATTAATAATTATTATAAATTAATATTAAAAATATTATAGATGTTTCACCACATTTATGTTTAAAACATGTATGAATTGGTGTTAAGTATGATTGTTTTGAGTTAAATTGATATAAGATCTTTCTAAAACCCAAATGGTATTATTTATTTAAACCTTACCCTTGTGAAATTATAAAATGATCCATTTTTGATCCATTATTCCAAGAATGTGAAATTAAATTATTCCTAAACTTTTAAAAATAACATTTCTTCCAATAGCCACCATTCTAAATGGAAAGCTACTACACTCTCATGATCACAAGTGAACAAGCATATTTGAGAACCAAAACCTGAAAATATACAACCTCAACATCATTAAAGTGTTTTTACTTCTTCTTTTTCCTCCAATGGACCACATATTGGGATCATCATAATTTGATTAATGATTATTCCATATATGAAGGAAATTATATTCACAAAACTATTTCATTTTAATTATTCATTTTTACAATTCAATAATATCCCTAAAATTTAGAAATTTTAAAAATATATCCAACATATACAGTTATTTTATTATAATTATGGAATAATATTTATACATATAATTCTATATATAATGGAAATCTAACTATCATACATGTGAATAGAGGACTATATCTTTAGAGACACATGTAATTTTTTCCTGAACCAAGTCACATCGATAGATATAATGACGAAAATTATGAATATTTATTATTTTAGTGACATAATATATATTCTATAAATTAATTATGTCATCCAATTACAATTCCATACACATTCCCCATTAATGAAATGATAAATTTCCTCATGAATATAGACAACATACAATTACCACAAAGTGATGTGATTTAATTTCCTTATCCAAATTTCATTAATGATTATAGAAATGTATTTAATAATAAAAAATGATTATCAAAAAATTAATATCAGTCACTATATGATTAGTGAATGGGAGATAGGATATTTTAATATAGTCATATAGGATATTATAAAAAAATTTATTATATTATAAGATAATAATGTGTTTGTAACCATTATATATTAGCTTACTAAATTTCCAACTTATGTGAAGCATTAGATAGATGATTTATTCAGAATTTATCTCCACTGACATATATTAAATATTGTGCCACTATTTAATATTATTTTTGGTATTTAATCATCATTTTATATATTAATAATTAAAAAAATATATTTAAAATGTTTAATTATTAAATAAATTTGTAATCATTCATGGGTTTAAAATTTCAATGTTACCAAATTAACAAAAATTTATTTTATAGTCCCATATTCATTTGGGTTTTTTTAGCAGTCACGAAGCTCATTACTTCGCGAAGCACACTACCTTCACGAAACTCCTTCCTGATCCCAGAGAAAAAAAAATCTTTGAAAAATATTTTCTTCTCACGAGGGGGTTGATTACTATTTATAAGTGATTCTACTGAACCTCGAACCTTCCACATGATGTCAGCGCTATGTCATATGAAATCTCGAATCTCCAATATTTCATCCATAATTATCTCAATATCGTGATGCACTATGGAAATTTTCAAATCATGGAGATCGCTGTAATAGTAGAAATTTCCGTAAATTCCATTACACCCTTGCTACAAAGATCCAGTCACAATACCATTTTCTGTAAAAATTATCTTCAATCGTTTCCATTCGCGAATCTCGTCGTAATCGCGAAGAACAACATCAACATTTTTCTTCTATCCACGAAATCCAATCCTTGATGATTGATTTTCAACAACCTCTCAGTAAATTGACAATTCACCATGCAAACCTGCATTTTAAATAAACACAAGCAACCCATAAATTTTGTAATGTTACACAGAGGGATTTTTTCCCAAAAACTACCCACATTAGGTTTATTGAAAACTCTTCTCATAAAAATTATCATATCATTGATACCTCAATGAATGTCCTTCCATCATCACCCATCCACTACCTCTAGTTATTTAGATATCAACCAAAATAATCACTCACCAAATTATCTACTCCCATGTGAGAAATGATCGACGTGAGAACAGGAGTAAATGAGAATTTCATCAATGAATCAAATAATTTCAAACACTAGACATTGAAACCAAAATGATACCAATTTATAAATTAATACAAGTTATTGATCACTGGAATCCTTCTCATACAATTCTAACATCACTCTTCTTCTTTTATCATGATCCTCAGCTATCGTGAAATATAATATTTCTTAGATCTCTTCTAGAATTTTATGATTTAATACTCTCCCCTTATCTCCTTGATATCTCATTACTCCCCCTATATCGTTGTTCCACATGTTATCTTCTACCAATAACATTAATGATTTATGAAATAGACACACTGTCACATTGTCATCCACTTGATGAATAACTATATTCTCCCCTTTTGTCTACGAAACGAAAGGGCACACCATTATGGTATGTAACAGGGTAAAAACACAAATTTTTCAATATCGAAAAAACACTTCATATCTCATGGATGGGAGGGGGGAACCATCCCAATCATTCAAGTACAGAGAGTCGACTGAACACCAAGATCATGTCAATGCCTCTCAAAAGAATCCATGGGTAAGGCCTTTATCAGACTGTCTGCTACATGTAACTTTGTAGGTACACACTCTAACTTCACGATTCCATGGTCAACCTTCTCCTTGATAATATGATAATTTATATTAATGTTATTCTGCCTGAAATGATGGAAAAAATTTATGCTTAGATTTATATAACATGAGTTATCGCACTAGATTCATATTGATGATATCACTACAACACCCATAACATCAATCTATGACATAATCCACAATATATGTGTGCAAGCTTGGGTGGCAGCAATATACTCAGCTTTTGTGGTGCTTCATGAAATGAAATCTTGCTTCTTGTTTATAAAAAATAATACAATCCTCTATGATATAAATCACCTCCTCGCATTGTTTTCATTTCATCCGTTGAACAGGCCCATTCTGCATCAGTATATCCCAACAATTTGGACTGATATTAGTCACTATATATCAAGCTAAAATAAATTGTTCCATTTATATACCAATGTATTAATTTCACTGCAAGCATGTGTCCTTAGTTTCAATTATTTTGATATATAACTGCATGGCATGTGGAAAAAAACAATGTAAGTACTTGTTGTAGTCAAATATTGAAAACTTCCAATGATTTTCTAGTATTTTTTGATATTAAATGCCTGAGAATCTTCATCTTTGGAAGGTTTCATTCGAGTAGCAACTAGAGTCTTCATCTCCATCTAATTTTCCATTCCAAATCTTTTAAAAACCTCATTGGAATATTTGGATTAATAAATGAATGTTCCATTACTTCCTTGTGTCACCCATAGACCAAGGATAAATGTTAGCTCCCCAATCATTGACATTTCGAACTCACCTTTCATAAATTCGGAAAACTATTTGCATAGAGCTTCATATGATCCACCAAATATTATGTCATCAATATAAATTAGGAAAATAATCCATTTATTACTTTTTTTTTTGAAATATATATTTTTATCAACTCCCCCATGTTTGAAACCATGCTTCTTCATGTACTGATTAAGAAATGATTACAGGGCTCTTGGTGATTGTTTCATCCCATACAATGTCTTCTTTTGTTAGGAAAACATGTTCTCATCCTCATAAATGAGATCGCCATCTATATTATTGATATAATCTTCTTCCTCCATATCCACATTAAAAAATGAAGATTTGACGTCCATCTAGAAAACAGTGAACTTATGATTCACTGTAATGACTAGGGATAATATGATTGTATCATGTCTCGCAACTTGTACAAATGTCTGATCAACATATATTCCATTTATTTGAGAGTATCCTTCAAAAACTAGTCATGTTTTGTTCCAAATAACTATTACATCTTCATTCATCTGGTTGCGATAGACGCATTTAGTCCCGATGACATTATTTTTTCTTCTAGCCTCGAAACAACCTCCAGTGTATGATTTTTCTAAATTTGATCTAGCTCTTCATTCACAGCCTGATCCCATTTTTCATCATTAGCTGCATCAACAAATAATAGAGGATCTAGCTGAGATAAAAAATATGTCTACTAATGTAATTTCATTTTTCTTCTCTGAAATGGAGATGAATGATCCTTATTGATATGTTTCCTATTAATATCAGCTCAACTCCATAGCTTCTATGCAGATACATATTCTTTTTAATCATGCTCATCATCAGTATCTTCTTCTAAATTAGCATCATCCACTTATTCTCCTCCTGTGTCGCATTACTACTCATCTTATTCATCATGAAATTGTTTATTGTGCCATTTAATGTTGTCATAATTTTCCAAAATAGTGATGTAATTTCTCTCAAATACGTTTTCCATAATTTTATTATTCCATATATATTATTTTCTTTTTCCTGAGTTTCTAAGGAATATACCATTATCTCTACATGACTCCAATTTATTATATTTCTCCTTTTCAAGATAAAGAACATTCATCCAAATATTAAAAAGTATTTCAATGTTAGATTATTTTCATAATTGATCTCATACAGTGTCTTTCCTTCCATCAGACACAATAGAGCCTTGATAGAAATGTTGACTGATCTCAATACTTATTCCTTCCAAAATATCTCTGGTAGGTCTTTTTCTATGATCATCATTTTAGCCATGTTTTTGATGATCAGATTTCTCTTTTCAACCACTCAATTCGATTCGGGAGTTCACACTGAGGAAACATGATGCATTATCCCTTGATTCTTGAGATAGTATTCCACCTGACTGATTGTAAATTAAGTACCAATTTCATTAAAAAGATTCAGAATTTTCTTTTCAAGCATCCTTTCACACTACCTCCAGTATTGTTTTTAGCTAGTGAACACATCCTATATTTCGGATACTAAAAATACTCATGCCATTCTACAATTTTGTTGTGATATGCCCACAAACATCAGCATGCTCTAATTCGAGCACTCTCATTGACATATTTTCATTTTCAATATATTTTTTCTGATTATATTCCCATATTGGCATGAATCACTTGTGTTACTACTATCACGTGATAGATTAGGGAGGTCACATGTTGTATCACACATTACTAGATCATTCAGGGATGGTTGTTAAAAATGACCTAGTCATTTATGCCACATCTTGTTTTCTTCCTCTCTGGATAGAATGAACATTTATTCTTATGCACTTACTAGGTATGGATTTCTCTTGGTTCTATCTCCCTATATAACCATTTCCACATCTCTTCCTTTGACCATATACATTTTCTTATTTAACCTTATAGAATGTATTGAATCACATAGTTTACTAATGCTGATAAAATTATGATTGAGGCATTATAATAATATGAAATCATCACGTCTCATCTATTTTCCCCCAAACATGTCCTTTATTGAGAAAATAATCTTCAGGCCTTCATCATTTACAATCTTGTCAAATCCTTCATTGATTTATTTTATTCCTGTGACAAGATACTTATCCAAAAACAGTGTCTTTCAAAACATGTTCTATAGAATCATTCTCTATTTGGATTCCACCTCTATTCCTTTGCATTTCGATATATCATGTCTATGGAACACTGATACAGTGAATGTCACATATTTCTGCAAAAATAACACATCATATAAGGTGCATTCATTCACGACACTTCCGCACTACTAGTTTCCCCTTGGGATCCCTAAATACTTTGACTCTTTTTTTGCCTAAATCAACTTTCAATCTCAGAATGGGTGTATGTGGCCTTACATCAATTTTCATAGCTTTTTTATTTCGATAAATCCCCTGATTTGACTTAGAAACTAAACATAATTGATGATTCCTTCCTTCTGAACAACTATTCTCCACATTCAATTTCATGTTTTTCTTATTGATCTACTTTCCGGATGTCTGAGAAAGAGTCATGATATTTTCATGATCATTAACCATTTCCCACAAACCCAAAAAAGATCCTTCATGTTCTTCAATGCTATTGATTTGATATTTTTGTGTTTTATTCAATACCTCATTACCCCTTTCTTGTTATTTGGTCTTGATTTTATAATCTGTAATTGATTATACATCCTCTGGTGTTGATAACTTGAGTTTCTCATTTTCATCTATCAACTAAGACTTCTCCTCTTCATGCTACTACATATAGAGATTTGCGAAAAAAACTTTATTGTTTGATTTCTTCATTTTGGCACTCCAAATATCAATCTCTCCAAGAGTAGCCTCTAACACAGCTTGCATATCAACTCTTCTTTGTACTTCTTCTTCTTCATCATCTATGTTGGATTATTGTTTAATTTCATTACCACTTACTACAACCACCACATCAATTACTATATAATATTTGTAGTTATCTATCTCTTCAACCTCCTCGATATCAGAACCATCAAAACAATCAAATTCAATTAAAATATGGTTCTTCTTCTTAATGAAATTTCTCTTGAACTATTTCTATCCATTCCCATATGATGAAGGCTTCTTATTGGGAATTACAATTTAATCGATATCATAATTCTCTTTGGAATTTTTGGGACACCTTTCTTCTCGATTTCCAACCCATCCTCATCGAAAACAAGGAAGTGGAAGTTTCCCTTTAAACATTCCTTTTCCTCATTGAAGGTTTGAGGAGAGGAATGACATCACCACATTTATCTCTTATATTTAATTGGAATCTTCAATGGTGCTATAATTCATGACCTTGAATGACACCTCTTTGGATTTACCCTTTTCAAAATCATCGTTATAATCATTTGTTATTTCATTTACAACAAGGGTGATGTGTCTGTTATCTAATGTTAGATTTTTCTGGTCTTTATCATCTAAAACTGAATCATTTGGACTGAACCGAGGTGGATTTTCCCTCAAGATGTGCTTAACAATCTTTATGTCTTCAATTACTTCTCAATTACCTCGTTTTACCACCACGAAAACATTTATCCTTTAAATTAATGCATTAATAGTTTAATTCGTGTTCATTCTTAGATATTCATACTTGTTCCACAACACATGCAACATTTCTTCTCTAACTTTTTCATATCATTCATATATTTTCAACCTCATTTCACACATAGCATGTTATGTTTTTCATGAAATCACATTGGAAATATATTGAGTTGGATAGGGATACTCCTAAAGCATTTATTCTCTTTGTGTTAGCATCCAATCCTCATCCCACAATTCTTGATAATGCTCCACTATTAGTATCAGTTGTGATACCATGCATAGCTACTATAAAAACATCCATTCCCCATGATCCTATGTAGTGTTGCATCCAATTTTTCCATAGATAAAATTTGTGTCCCATCAATGATAGGAATTCCTTTATGATTGATGTCCTCTGTTTGAGAGAGAGCCTAATATCAACATTTCCTCTGATACTAATTGATAGTTCCAATATGCTAGATACTCTAAAAGAGGGGTGAATCACGGTATGAAAAATTCAAACAAATGCCCTGTTTGATGTTGTTTTCCTATTAGAAAAAACTATATTCTATCTCCTTCCCATTGATGAGTATGAATAATCCATAAATCTTGCAAGTGAAATAAGAATTTTGTACTTGGTACACCCTCACTAGGCTATATACAAGCTTCATACACCAATAATGAGCCGAAGTATGAATTCCACAGTAAGAAAATTTTTGTTTACAAATTCAAAGAAGACTCATCTCCCCACCTGGTTTACAACAACTCAATATTTGAGAACTCACTACTCTCTCAATTGATGTGAGATCACTTCTTCTTCAAAAGATCTTCTCATAGATTATGTACATGTAGGTATCTTCATTACCACAAATGAATGTATCATCTACTATATATAGTGTATCTATTTATGTCCAAATCTCCTCAATTGATTAATGCTCGTTTTCCCTTGAAAACTGACAAATAACCATTGGAATGTACTTTACAAAGCACCCTACCTTGTCATGCTCACAATTTATCAATGCATAAACAAGCTTTCATGAAGTTGATTCCTTTTCGCGAAGCTCACTATTTCATTGTGCTCATCCCTTCGCAGAGCTCATGTCATATCAGAGAGACTTCCTTCGTCAATATCACTAAGCTATTATAGAGCACACAAGTCATTCAAAGCTAAATTCAATGATGTAAAGCTTCTTCCTTCTGTAAGCACACTGCCTTCGCGAGCTGAGAGAATAAAAATTTTCATGGAAAACTCACTTATTCTCACAAGGGGTTATGGACTATTTATAGAAGATTCCATCGACCCTCGAACCTTCTGTGTGACGTCAACACCACGTCATCGAAAATCATGAAGATCTGAAATTTCCAATGAAATTTTCTCAATATCATAAAGCACCATGAAAGTTTTCTGATTGAGGAGCTTGTTTTAATCACAGATTGTTCCATCAATTACTTCACGTCATCGCTGTAATGAACCACTTGCAATTACCTTCACCACCACAATGCGCTTCAATCATCACAAATCGCGAAGCTCATCGTAATCGCAAAAAACACCGTAAATATTTTTCATGCCTTCGCAAAATCCAATCCATGAAGCCTTTGTACATGAAATTCTATCCTTTCCAATATTTTGATGAGATATTAAAAAATATCATCTTTTTCTGATGGTGACAAAACACTGGAAAATAGAAACACCTTGTATCTATTCAATTGTACCACCTCCAGATTGTCCATTCCTTTGTCATTGTTATTTTTCAAGATAGATTTTCATCAACCTCTATGGAACTCGTCAATTCACCATGGAAACATGAATTGTCAACAAGAACAGGAATCCCAAAAATGATGCAACATTACATTGAGGGATTTTTTCCCACCACATATGAATTGATTAATATTGATCATGGAGCACTGAAAAAAATGGTTAATGAAAGTTGTTTTATGTTTATAGATACAGTTGTGATGTATATGGGGTTCTTTATGAAATGTAAGACCCAAATACTTTTTCTAATGGTAGAAAAATAATAATTATTAGAATAGCTAAAATGGTCATAATGTGTTTATGATTATTTAAAAAAGAAAATAAAATATTTGAATGGTGGGAAATTGTAAGACATCACATATGAATACGTAATTATGGAATATAGAAATATGAGATATGTTAATTCGATATATAATCATAAATTGTAATTATTAGATGATTCTCATAGCTATAAATTATTTATACACCCTTATAGAATAATTTTATATACGGATTGGAAAGAAAATATTGTGTCAGATAATAGAAATCATGAAATTTATAATTATATATCAATATAGTAGAATTTTTAACAGGTAAAGGCTGAGAGAGTCATCCAATAGGACTAATGATCCCTCTACCAATTTTGATGTCTGAAACAACCCGAGATTTAATGAGAAATATTATTTTTAATTTCTTTGATGTCTTGTGTTGTATGCTACCACAAGATTAGCTTGTACTATATGCAACACCGTATTAGATTGCATTATACGCAACACTATTCTTGGCTCGTGTTAGACACAATTTCAAGTTTGTTTTGTCCAAAATTAAGTATAGATTTTGTCAAATGTATAAATGACATAAGTTTTGATTAGGTTATATGAAATACCAAACGGAGCATTCACTACACGCAACCCTCACTTGGCTTGCATTACACGCAATCAAGTCCTTCTTCGATAGCATGTGTAGTACGCAATACCATGTTTCAGCAAACGAGATATTATTATAACATTATTATGAACAAGTCGTTATGAATAATAATACCCACTTTCGGAAATTTTATCTTTCAAAATGATCTTCATTTTTGGATTTGAAATATCGGAATTAGCTTAGGGTGAAATTTTGGTATTTTTTTGAAAACTTTCAATTTTTGATGAAAAGTGAAAACACTGGGTTACTATTTAAAAACCGATTTTTTATTTAAATAATTATTTATTTTATATAAATTTATTTTAGGTAAAAAATGATATTTAATAACAATATAAGTTCAATGTAATTCATTGGAGTAATTTTTTAATATTTTTATATACATAAAAATTTTATTTAACTTTTCACCGTCTTTTACCCACCTCCAAGAATAATTTAAAATTTTAAATAAATCATAATTTTACCTCTAATATTAATGGAATTTTAAAAATCCGAGAGACATGGTTGATTTTAGTAAGTAATATGTGGTTAAATGATATAATAATCATTTTTGGTGAATAGTAAATTTTCTCATTTTTTTACCACTGTTAAAAGTAAATAGGGTAATTAATGGTAAAAATGATATTACTATTACCCTAAAACATGTCCTAATTCTATTGGATAAAATTTATTCGACCATAAACAACCTTAGGAAAAATATACGACCATTTAGGTCCACTAGAATAAGATTAGGACACTTATTATTATTTTATTTAAAAAAAGTTCAAATTGTTAAAATCAACGTTTAATAACTAAAACATTTTTAATATAGGGTAATAAATAAGATAAATTCGACTATAAATATTACATAGAAAGATAAAAATATTTCCTACATACTTGTATTTAATTTATAATTTTTGGTATTTAAATAATTTAAATTATATATGACACAATGATGATGCAGTAATTACCTTTTTAAAGAAATATTAACATAATTGATATTATAAATACCCAAAAAAATGTAATTTGAGACTTTTTATAAATTACAATAATTTTATATGGTAATATGAAATGTTATTATTGATTTATGTTATTTTTTCCGAACTAATCAGGTTTTTATGATTTTTACAAAAAACAATTACCAAATAGTGTCAAAATTGACATAAAATAGTTTTTAAAATAATTATTATATTATTAATTGTTTTTTATTCATAAAAATATAAGGTTCATCCAAATGAATTACATAAGGGTATATATATATATTAATAATTTACCACTTGGGTTTTTTTGGCTTTTTATAGTATGTTTATTAAATATATAGTGTAAGAAAACAATAAGACATCGTAAAAGTTAAATTATTTAACTTAGATTTAAATATAAATGATAATGTTAAAATAGTATTCTAAAATTTTAAAAATTATATTGGATGAGATTATTTCGACCCATCCCCACTTTAGATTCTAAATAAATCAATTTAGAGCTATAAAAACCGAATACGACTTTATAATTAAATAATATTTTGAGTTTTTCCAAAGGTGCCCCTCTCCTCCCTTATAAAAGGGAACATCCTCCCCCTCTTCCTCACACCACTTTGAGCAATAAAGCTCGGCAAAAACCTAAAAATTTCTATTATAAACTTCCCTAGAAACATTCTAGAGGTCCTGGTATTCTTTAATGACCAACCCTAGTGCCCTAAGAGGAGGTTAAGAAGAGGCGCGTCAAAGAAGAGGTAATATCCATTACTGATCCTTTCCAATTTATTTCTTCTTCAAATTATTCTTCATTAGTTGTTTAATTATAAAGTAATAACATAAGTATTAATTATATACTGATATTTTATTATAAATATGAGAAAACCCCATTTAACCTTCTATCCATCCTGCGGAAAATGAAATCACCACGCGTGCGGACGTACGAAATATAGTCTCCACGCCGTGGTGTAATCAGTTATTCAACCACCACCTTAAATAGATGGGAATAATGGTGTAAATAAATGACTATATATGATTATTTTAATGTGATATTCATTATGAAAAATTATATATACAATTCAATACAATTCCATGATCATGGGAACGATATCATCGCTCGTGCGTACTTACGGACTGACGTCTCCATGACGCGATGAGATTCATTCTCCAGGTTAACCATTCATGAATGATTATAAATTATATATAATAAGTAATCAAAAAATATATGAAAAAATAATTATAATGGATTTATTTATATATATATGTATGTCATCTACATAATTCCATTCAATTCAATATGGAAACAAAAACATCCTTTATTTCTTACGTATTCCCTACCGTCTCCATTAACGGTGTATTTCATTCCATTTATCGATCTATCATATATATATGTATATACTGAAAATATATTATATATAAATCATGTTTTATATCCTGGAATAAATTGAATCATGATATATGTATTAATATCAAGAATAATAAGTCCAAACATGTACGATAAATAAAACAATTTTACCCAAAACGCGGCTTTAACATGGAATTTATAAAATAACAGGTAAAATAAAGTCATAAGTAAACCATATATGATATCATAAAAATTAATATGATTATATAATAAGTAAATGAAATTATTTAAATAATTGTACAGGAGGTTTGGATACGTACAAGTCATATCAGACCTAAGGTAATGGATAATTTTTCAATCTCATTTTATCCAAGATTAGTTATTCGTAAGTATTTACATGGGTTATATTTTTCATCCATGTCCATAAAAATGTATTCATAAAGTGTTTAATATTATTCCATGTATGTTTAAATTTATTTTACCCTTATTTGACTTTTAATTTTGGTTATGGATGGAATCTTTCTTTTCATTACCATACATGGCACTTTTTGACTTTTCCGTTAAAAGTACAATGAGAATGTATTTTTTAAATTATAAGGTATTAACAAATTTTTATGGTTTCATAACACCATATTTTCATGAAGATTACTCTACAATATTTCAAGACTAATTTCAAAAAAATCATTTTCTTTGAAAATTGCATTACATTTTGTGAAATGAAAATGATTTTGAATAAGAAAGGATATTTCCTCAAGAATTCAATTCATGTGTTTTATCAAAACAATTTTCCATCTAAGATGAAATTATTTAATTTGGGTATGATTCAGGTATAATCTCTCTATGACATACATGGTTTCAATTTTATTATGATGAAATGACATCCATTTGTTTTATATATATTACGTTATGATGGGATGATGTTTATGAAACCCATTTTATTCTTTGGGTTATGATGAATGATTTATGATTATGTTATGGCACAAGTAAGAATAATTTCATTATGAGATGGGTGGGAACTATATCTCCCTAAAATACATTGGGTAAAGATTTATATCTCATGAGATAAACATGTATGGAACAACAAGTTAAACCGGTTCAGTAATACAAGACTGGACGGAGGAGTGAACTTGATTTAGAAAGGGACAATGTCCACTAAGATGGGCTTGGCAGTAATGCCTTGGCTAATATGGAAATCATAACATGTGCTTAATGGTTTACCCAAATTATATGTTTTATTCCCATGGAATTTTATCATGATTTATGTTCCATTATGATATATACCTTACATACTTCAATGATTTATATTTTTTCTCAAGATTTTGATGTTTAGATTTTATGTACATTATTTTACATTAAAATATTTATAGATTTGTTTTATGTTCTCTATGTTTACCCTTACTGGGCACATGATCTCACCCTTTTTATGTTTTCTTTTCCCCCAGATTTAAATAATGGTTTTAGGTATGAAAATAAAAGGGGAAGATCTTTATGTGAGATTTTGAAGATCATTCACCAATATTAGACGATTATATTCCGAGTTTTCAAAGACACTAAACTATTAAGATCCTTGGGTGTCTGTTTTGTTATGTATTATGTATTTTTCAAAAGTAATGTAATGTCCATGTACATCATGATTTGGTTCTCTATAGTTGGTATTAGAGTAATGGTTTAGTTATCCTTTGGAAACTAGGATGCGAAAACATTAGTGAAATCCCTAGATATATTTATATGGTATGCCTAGGGATGTCCCTATGGTTAAATATATGTATAGATTATAGTCATAGAATTACAGTAACTATATTAGAATTAAACCTAAGATGTTAGATATTGAAGGTACTCCCCATTTATTATGTTGTTTTATATCATGATTTTTCCACTGAAACTATTCTTTTTGGGTTTTAGATGATGACTGGAAGCTGAAGGAACTATGTTGATCAATATAATGGACGATGCAATTATTTTCCTCTTGATCAAACCAATGATATGGGAGATGGAGTGTACAATATTATTTCTATACTTACACAAGCTATGAATAATCCTGGACATCCATATGAGAAATGAAAAGAGAAAAATTCTGTTGAATCCTTAATGAGGCAGCGTCCACCTTCATTCAGCAGGTATACTAATCAATTAGTGGCTGAACAATGGATCTGTACCACTGAAAATATATTTTTAGTCTTGTATGTTTCTTAACATGATATAGTCATCTTAGCAGTATATCATTTGGAAGGTGAAGCTGATCAATAGTGGAATCTTATCAATAATTCAAGGCCCCAAGATGAAATTGAAACTATGGAATGGGATGAGTTCATGAACTTTTTTTCAATAAGTACTTCCCTCATATTCTTCGAACAATGATAGAAAACGAGTTTATTGAACTTACGAAAAATGATGATAAATCTGTTAGTATATAAGAGGTGAATTTTACAAGGCATGCAAGGAATGCATCAGGATTTATCATTCAACCTGAAAGAAAAGTTGATCGATACTTCAATGGCTTAAAACAAAGTCTTCAAAGGGCATTAGAGATAAGAGACTTCAGTAGCTATAAAGAAATTGTGCATTGTGCTATAAAGTTAGAACTGGAAGTTGTTGTTATGCTTCCATCTCATAGTTTTGACAAGAAATCAAAGATGGAGTTCAAAGAAAAATCTCAGAGCAATGGTGAAAAGAAGGTGAATGTTTCTTTATGCTAAAAGTGTGGAATGAAGCACGGTGGAGATTATCTAAAAGGTACTAGAAAATGTTTCAATTGTGGAAAAGAAGGTCATCGAGCTTCTAAGTGTCGATGTAATGGAAAAATGGTTGCTAATGATGTGAATAATCAAAAGACTACAGAGAACGCACCACCAACACTTCAATGCTTCATGTTCAATGAAATGCGGCATTATGCTAATCAATGCCCTAATCCAAGTGTTAATGTTGATCGGCATGATCAACCACATATGGAAAAGGAAAAAGGGAAGTCAAATGTGATCACTATTGGTGATGTTGAATATGAAAATGATGTTGTGGAATGATTAAGTGTTTATTTAATGGTATTCCAAAATAATGTTGTATATAGTATCGTGGAAAATTTGAATATTTATGTATTTTTCTATTTTGGTATTCAATAATTTTAGGATATCGGTAACCATGGAAAGTGATTGAGATAATTTTGTAAAGAAGATGATATACGCATAATGAAGGGATAAGGAGAAAATGAATTGTTTGATAGTATTCATGAGATCATAAATAATATAAGGACAATGTTATATCATGGTTTGAGTATATAGAATTTTTTGGATTTTTTGAATGAGTTATCTTTTGAGAGCATTCTTGTTTTCACTAAGATTCAATGGGTATTCATTTTTTAAGAGAATACAAGATTAAGGTATTCACATGTTAAAATGTGATCAAGAAGATATATCTTTTGATATATGAGGGATAAATGATGGTATTCACGTGCATGTTTTATAACCTTTTTGTAATCTTTCTCTTTATACTATGAGTATGAAAAGAAGTATTTTGGATAAGACTAAATATTGGAAAGACCCATCATTCTATCACATGATCTGCTAACACTTCCCAAATGACAAATTAAACATCATTTCTTTAATATATGAAGTGGAAATTGTTCAAGGCACAAAAAAAGGGGAGATAGTGTCGAAATAAAGAATGTATTTCTTCAAATTCAAATTCATCAACATTATGGAAATGATCTTGAAAACCAAAAATGTTGTCCTAGTGCCCTTATATCCGATGAATTAGATGGTACCTTAGATCATCACAAATTTATGGCTTTATGATTGTTGGATTTTTCATAGTCATCTCCTCTACCACTCTCCGTTAGAACATGATGGTTATATTTTTCTTCCATATCAATATTTCCACCTATGTTCTCCTATGTGGAAACCCAATGATGATTTAATTTGGGTAACCGTTACATTTCTAACAATCCATTTTATATTGAAATTTTAGTTTTCCTTTTTACTATGTGGGTTCCTATGAAAGAATCTTTCATGTAGTAATCCATTTATAACCGCAATGAATTTCGAGGGAGAAATTCATTTTAACGGGGGTAGAATTTAACAACCAGAGATTTTATGAGAAATATTATTTTTTATTACATTGATGTCTGGTGTTGTATGATACACCAAGATTATCTTGTACTATACGCAACACCATATTAGCTAGCAATATATGGAACACTATTCTTGCCTAGTGTTACACACAATTTCATGTTCGTTTTGTGCTACATTAATTATAGATTTTATCTAATGCATAAATGAAATAAGTTTTGATTATGTTATACGCAACAAAAAAATGGAGCTTTAGCTACACAAAGCCCTGAATTGGATTGAATTACACGCAATCAAGACCTTATTCGATAGAGTGTGTAGTACACAATACCAAGTTTCACTAAACAAGATATTATTATAATATTGTTATGAACATGACGCTATGAATAGTAATACAAATTTTTTGAAATTTTATCTTTCAAAATAAAATTCATTTTTGGATTCAGAATATCGAAATTCTCTTAGGATGAAATTTTGGTATTTTTCTGAAAACTTTCAATTTTTGAGGAATAGTGAAAACTCTAGGTTACTATTTAAAAACCGACTATTTATTTAAATAATTATTTATTTTATTTAAATTAAATATAGGTAAAATTTGATACATAATACCAATATAAGTTCAATGTAATTCATTGGAGTCGTTTTATAATAATTTTAGATATATAAAAATTTTATTGAACTTTTCACCGTCTTTTACCCACCTCCTAGGAGAATTGGCAAATTTACATAAAAAAAAATTTTACCGCTTCTGTGAATGGAATTACAAAAATCTAAGAGACCCAATTGATGTTAATAAGTAAAATGTGGTTCAATGAGATAATAATAATTTTTGTTATATAGTAACTTTTTACTTTTATTTACCACGGTTAAAAGTAAATAGGGTAATTAAGGGTAATAATGATATTACTATTACCCTAACACATTTCATAATTCTATTGGATAAGTTTAATTTGACCAAACACAACCATAGGAATAAAATATGGACATTTAGGTCCACTTGGATATGATTAGGGCACTTATTATTATTTTATTTAAAAAAAGATAACATTGTTAAAATAAATCTTTAATAACAAAAAAATTTTTAATATAGGGTTATAATTAATATAAATTCTACTATAAATATTCATTATGAATATAAAAATATTTCATCCATAATGATATTTTTTTATAATTTTTTCACCTTTAATAATTTAATTTATATATGACACAATGATGATGCAGTAATTACCTTTTTAAGGAAATATTACCATAATTGAAATTATAAATAACCAAATAAATGAAATTTGAGACTTTTTATAAATTCCACTAATTTTATAGGTTAATATGACATTTTATAATTGATGTAATTTACTTTTTTTGAACTAATAAATCTTTTATGATTTTCACAAAAATAAATTACCAAATAGTGTCAAAATTGACATAAAATAGTTTTTATAACAAATAATTTAATATTAATTGTTATTTTATTCCTAAAAATATAATATTCCGCCAAATGACTTATATATGGATATATATATTAATAAATAACTTTTTGGTGTTAGTTTGGCTTGTTGTAGAATGTTTATTAACCATATAGTTTAAGAAAACAAGAAGAAACGGTAAAAGATAAATTATTTAACTTAGAGTTAAATCTAAATGATAAGGATAAAATAGTAACCTAAACATGTCCAAATTATATTGGATGAAATTATTTCTACCCATACCCACATTATCGTCGAAATAAATTAATTTTGATTTTTTAAAAACCGAATATGACTTTATAATAAAATAATATTTTGGGTTTTTTCAAATGTTCCCCTCTCCTCCCTGATAAAAAGGCACCTCCTCCCCCTCTTCCTCACACCACATTGAGCCATCAAGATCTAGAAAACCCTGAAAATTTCCCTTCATCACTTACCTAGAAAAATCCTAGAGGTCCTTTCCTTCTTCAAAGACAAACCCTAGTTCCCTAAGAGGAGGTTAAGAAGAGGCGCTTCAAAGAAGAGGCAATATCCATTTCCGATCCTTTCCAATTTCATTATTCTTCAACTTGTTATTATTTATTTGTTTAATTATAAAGTAATAACATCAGTGTTACTTATATAATGATATGTTATTATAAATATGAAACAACCCCATTTCACCTTCTATCCATCCTACGGAAAATGAAGTCACCGTGCGTGCATACTTACAGAATACCGTCTCCACGCCGTGGTGTAATCAGTTTTTCCACCACCACCTTAAATGGATGGGTATAATGTTGTAAATAAATAACTATATATGATTATTGAAAATTGATATTGATTCTGAAATATTATAGATACACTTCAATAAAATTCCATGATCATGGTAATTGTATCATCACTCGTGCGTACGTACGGACCACCATCTCCACAACGCGATGAGATTCCTTCTCCATGTTAACCATTCATGAATGATTATAATGTATATATAATAAGTTATAACTAAATATATGAAATAATAATGATAATGTATTTATATATATATATATTTCATCTACTTAATTCCATTCAATTCAATAAGGCAATGCAAACAGCGTTCATGCGTACGTACGACCTACCATCTCCATTAACGGTGTATTTCATTTCATTTATCCATCTATCATATATATATGTATATAGTGAATATATATCAAATATAAATCAGTTTTTATATTATTTAATTATTTAAATCAGTATATAAGTAATAATATCAAGAACAACAAGTCTAAACACCTATGATAAATAAAACTATTTTACCCAAAACGCTGCTTTAACATGGAATTTACAATCGAACGGGTAATACAATGTCATATGTAAAAAATATATGATATCATACCAATGAATATGATTCTTCAATATGTAAATGACATTATTTAAAACATTGTACATGAGTTTCGGATACGTACAAAGCATATCAGACCTAAAGTAGGGGATAATTTTGCATTATCATTTTTATCCGATATTTATTATTCGTAAGTATTTACTTGGGTTATATTATTCATCCATGTCCATAAAAATGTTTTCATAAAGTGTTTAATATTTTTCCATGTTTGTTTATAGTTATTTTTATCATTCTTTAAATTTTATATTGGTTTATAAATGGAATATTTCTTTTTATTACCATACTTGGTACTTTTTGACATTTCCGTTAAAAGTAGGAGGAGAATGATTTTTTAACTTATACATAATTAACAGATTTTTACAGTTTCATAACACCTTATTTTAATGAAGAATACTCTACAAGATTTCATAAATATTTTCAATAATATCATTTTATTCAAAAATTTCATGACATATTGTGAAAAGAAAATTATTTTTAATAAGAAAGGATAATTTCCTCAAGAATTCATTTCAAGTGTTTTATCAAAACCATTTTCCATCTAAGATGAAATTATTTCATATGTGTATGTTTCAAGTATAATTTCTCCATGATTTACATGGTTTCACTTTTCTTATGATTAAATGATATCCATTTGTTTTATATGGATTATGTAATGATGGGATGATGTTTATGAAACCCATTTTATTATTTGCGTTATGATAAATGATTTATTTTTATGTTGTGGAACAATTAAAATTGATTTCATTATGAGATGGGTGGGACCAATATCTCCCTCCAATTTATTGGATGGGGATTTATATCTCATGAGATAGACATGGTTGGAATGAAAAGTTAAACCGGTTTAGTAATACATGACTGGAATGAGTAGTAAAGTCGATTCAGAAAGGGACTTGTCCACTAAGATGGTCTTGGCAGCAATGCCTTGGCTAATATGGAAATCATAACATGTTTTTAATGGTTTTCCACAATTAATTGTTTTATTCCCATTCCATTTTATCATTATTTATCTTCCATTATGATATATGCCTTATGTACTTCAATTATTTATGTCTTTGCTCAATATTTTGATGTTAATATTTTATGTTAATTTTTTAGCATTCAAATGTTTATGGATTGTTTTATGTTCTCAATGTTTACCCTTACTGGGCATTTGATCTCACCCTTTTTATGTTTCCTTTTCCCCAGGATTTAAATAAGGTTTTTAGTTTAGAAAATAAAAGGGGAAGATCTTAATGGGAGATGTTGATGATTTTTCACCAAGATTATATAATTATATTCAGAGTTTTAAAAGTCGCTAAACTATTATGGTCCTTTGGTGTCTGTTTTTATTATTTATTAATCATTCTGAAAAATTAATGTAATGTCCATGTACATCAAACTTTTGGTCACTACAATTTCATAATGCGATGACCTATTAGTAGAAATCATCATGAGAGTAAAAAATAAACATAGGGATAATGATGTAATATGGGTTACAATTTATCTCCATAATAAACCATCCAATTTACATTTTATGTGATATAATTTACCTATTGGAGGTATAGAGTGAGAATATATTAATAAATTTATAACATATCATCGTTTACATAATTCAATTTCTCCTTATCATAAAATATGGTTTACATCCAAAATTTTATAATTATTAATGAATTTTCATTGTACAATACTTCATTTTAGAACCACCGATCATCCCCGAAATGATGGAATATTTTAAAGGACTATTCATGAAATGATTGAAATTTTAACGTCATGAAACCTTACCTTTCATTTTTTATGATATTAATATTTACAATTGCAATAACATGATTATAAAAATACAATCCTCTAAGGTATTAGAATCTATATATATAAAGCATTATATAGAAATATATTTCTTACTAAATTTTTTTTGGATAATGTAATTGAATGGATAGACATGGGACCAAAAATTAATAAAGAGATAATGAATAAGGTTAAGTCTATTGAAACATATATTATTGGATTTAAATGTAGAAAATATATTTTTTTAACTTACCAAAAGAAATATTTGGAACATCATGATGAAAATCAAATTTTATTGAATGTTTCCCAATGGATGGGTGTTGTAATGTTTAGTAGGAAATGAAAATATATGCATCGTGTACGTAAAATAATTTATAATTCAATAGAAAATATTATATATTTTGTTACATTTTTATATTCCACCAATTATCTCTATAGTACATGTTGTCTTCCATATCTCATTCTTATAGAATTACATTCCATAACCAATGGATGTTCTCACCATTAAATAAATATAAATAGATCATTGCGTAAATTATTTTGAAGGGAAAATTATGATTCATAAAACATGAGATAATTTATTTAGAATCTTTTTGAGTTATGTGGTAAATATAATTTTTAAGAAAGTCAAAATGGTTGAATAAATTGGATCAATGGGATGTTATGAACAAGAAATGCCCTAGTTTTTTGGAGGTAATATTTCTACAAATCTCAGGAAAGAAATTTCTATAGTCTGGAAGAGTGGAAAAAATGAGTTTTAGTTATATTAAATGAATAATATTTTTAAAAAATAATATAATAAAACGAAAATTCAAATATATCAATTATGACTGATATTGATTTGATATGATGAATATCAATTATAAATCTACATTTTCAAAATATTTCTAGAATGTGTTTTTTTAAATTATCACATAATGATATGATTTTATGAATTATAATAAATTTGAATGTAAATTATCCTCATTTAACATAAAATAATTTTCATTATATGTATAATTATAAATTAATTGAGTAATTTTGTTCGTAAAAATAATGATAACAAAAATTCAAGGTAAAATTACATATTTAGTATAATTTTTTTCGATGAATATTGTGATTAAATTTTAATATATATATATAAATAACAATTATATATCAACAATTTGAATGAAATTTATTGACTGTACATCTTAATATGTAAATATTAATCCTTATAATGATGATTATTAATGAGATAGTTATTTTAGGTTTAACTTATTATTGAAAATTTTATTTATTAAAATCACATTTGTAATGACTGATTGAACGTATATTTTTAAAATAAATTATGACATTTCATTGTATTTTATTTGATAAAAATGATTTTATATTTGGTTCAATAATCTCTAAATATGGAAATAAGGTTAATGTATTTTTAAATTTTAATGAATAATAGAGACAGTAAAATTGTATCACCGTGGTTATAATTAAAATGATTCTACCTAGGGGTTAACCTAATTATATTCGGACTAAAATAACCTAAAATATCACATTCCATTATTAATGATCCTTTACATGAATACATTGGTTGGATAAGTGGCCTCATGATTTCTTGCATATTTTTAAGATGATAATGACATGTTATAAGTATGTAAAGGGTATAATTAAGAAAATTTAAAAACAAAAATAGATCAAAAAATAGGGAAAAATTATAGGTTAGTAGAAATAAAAAACATATGATAGAATCCAACCAGTATATAAATAAAGGACGACTCCATAAAACCAATAAATAAAAAATCTTATCATTAGAAGATAAAATTTCAATAAATTTCATGTTTAATTTCACAAAAATAAATTAATGAGAAAACCAAAAAAATAAACCATGATCGTGTTCCTGATCACTATGTTGGTAAAATCGAAAATCTTCAAACATTCAAGAATAAAAGAATCAAACTATAGGTCCCCTTCCCTTATCTACAACAACATCCATTAAATTTTTCTAGGTAATATATGGAATATAGTATATAGTTTTAGTATATCATAGATGGATGAAACCACGATGTTTATGAAAATCTAGTATGAGATATATAATAAATTTTTGAAAGTGATTAAAATGGATTTGATAATATTGGATTAAAGATCATATGAAATAAATTTACATTACCATCAACTATATGTTTAATCCAAACCTTAACCAAACCTATATCTTCACCATACAAAATATTGTTGTTATTATCTTGAAACCTTGTAATCCATAACCATATATCATCCCATGAAAACCATGATGTTCCATATAATAATTTAATCTTAATTATTCCATTCCCTATATGAAATAATGAATATTAGGTCCATTCCCTTCATGTATTACAACATAAGTGTGAAAATAACTATAATAATTGTACTATAATTAGGCCATGGTCTATATATTTTATCACATAATTGGTGATAATCCGTAATTGAATAAAGACACACTTTTTCTGATTACATTAATAATTACATCATAAATAGTGGAAGAACATTGAGAGTTACAAAAAAATTATTTCAACAACTATAAGAATAATAAAATAATTCCCACAATTAATCTCACTTATCATCAAAGTCCATTATGTTAAATTCATGAATTTAATATCTTCCATTGAAATTACATACATCATTAAGATGAATATTTTCCAATTTTAGCCTACGTGATTATATATCTTGAAGTAACATGATGTTATTATATTATGATGAATAATATTACGTTGTCACCAATCATACATGTTCTCTAGAAAATTCTATAGATGAAACAATTATTTTGTGGAGTCACGATTCATCCTAAACAGCAATATACCATATTTTATTCAACATGAGATCAATTCATATATAACACAATAGATAGAGTATAAAATATCATTTAGTTTGTGATCCTATTGTTCTATGGATGTTTCATATTTTTCACATAATGTAATAAATGAATTATAAAAATTAGTAATTTTTCAATACCAATATCTTCCTAGATGGTTAAGAATCAAAAGGAACATAATTTATATAATGTCATTTGGTTATTTTTATGTTTTGTACATTTACTATAAGAGAAAAAATAAAAATGGTTTTTCCAAGAGTAAACCAACAATCATTAATAATAATAGGATATTTAAATGTATATTATAAATTAATATATTGGCTTAAATCAACACAATTTGTTATGAAGAAATTTAAAGGATGTCCCAATTATTTTTAAAATATCTCTATTGGCCCTTGGGACAACAGGGAAAATTGGATCAAAATCAGTTTATAGGGAATTTGGGGTATTTATAGGCAGTGTGTTGAAAAATACAATGACATAGCCCAAAAGAACATAAAAAATAAAACATTTTATAGAATATATTGTGACATATTCAATGGGAATGCACTAAAAAATAAATCAGTAAAAACATGTATAAATTCCAACATACATCCACATAATATATCAAAATAACCCATTGAAAATCAATATAAAATATGAGGACACAACACAATATTTATTACTTTTTATTTATATGAGTTTCACCATATGCTTCCTTCATTTCATAGTGGTTATAAATTATAATAAAATTATAATATCCTCCATATGTAATTCATTCATCATCCTTCATATCCACTCACAAAAACCCAATTGGTCTATGAAAATACCAGTTTTTGTGTAGCAAGTATGCTAAAATTGGTTTCATTATTTTATTTTCCTTCATTTATGACCCCAAACCATAGTTTAGAGACCTATAATCTTATGCACAAACTTACGAAACAATCATAATATACATGATGATTAATACAATAATTTCTTGGAATTCAAACAAAAATTACAACATTCTCTATTTGTGATAAACCAGGCTTTATATAGACAAGGTATAGAAAATAATTTTCTCAAATAGGATAAAATAATTAGATAGAAAAAATTCTATATGAAGTATATGGGATCATAAATCATCAATATCTTATTATTGATAATTCCCATGTTTTTCTAGGGATCATTATGGTGTCTCAACAATTAGGTGAGTCCACTAGGGACATATATCAAAAATCCTCTTAATTGTATCAGCATAGATACTCCCATAAAAAAATTGTACTAGAACAAGTTCCAAGGTATTCCTTCTAAAATTAATCACAGTATGATCCACAATACAAATTATATGATCTTCATTGGAAACAAAAACATCAAGATAAACACAATCAATTTCAATAAAATTATAATGTTTTGATTAATACATAGGAAGCAATGAAAATGTTAAACACATAATTAACATAGCTATAATGAAAAGTATGGGATGAATGGTATTTGAATAGTCTAACCCACTTATCTATCTCAATATTCCCAATACTCATTGGTTATTTCTTCTCTTATTTCATGATATGTCATTTCCCCATTCTACGTGACCCAATAGAAAATACAATTATTAACCTCATTCTATAGGTGCAATATGTGATGCTTAGAACAAGATTTTATCTCATTTGTGTCATCACCAATGGCTTCAAAATCAACTAAAGCTACTCATATTTCTCCAAAATAACAGAAGGTCAAATAATAACTAACTCAACTAACTCTAACAAAAAATGTGTAATATGAAATGAAATTCAAATAAATTCAGAAAACATAATCAATTTTGATAGAGGCCTATAAAAATTTATAATATTAGAACTAAATGATTATAATATAATGCTCTTGAAAACCACGAAAACCTAAAAAACATGCCCATGACACTCCTTTTGAAGTCCAATCATGTATTCAGAATAGACATCTGTATAAGGATAATATGTTTTACTCACACGTATTTGGGATCTTATATCCTTATATTACCCCCAAAAGGATATATGAAAATATGTTCAATATTATAGATGATATTCCTGATTAAATCATTCAATTGAACATTTTTTCAACATATAGAGTCTTCCTAGCTTAGTAATGTTGAAAGTCTCCATTATAGTTATAGAGTGGTAAAACATCATCATTACATAATTTATTACCCATATAACATAATTATTTTGTTGTGTAATTTGTATTCCTTTAATTTTTTTGTGAACACAGACTACATATATAATGAAATCGGTTGAGGCAACAATAACATATACAGATTTTAATGCTCAAAATTCATCTACAATTATTTGGAATATATCCCCATGAATAATTTTATGCCTTTTTTCATCACTGGCCACCTCTATGATCTTCAAAGTTCAGGGTATATCATTAGTAGACACTAATTTACTTCAAATATAGGTGTATGAATTTCAATTATCATAACCTCATGGAATATTATAGAAATAATCACATCACCACAGATTATATTAACACCATGAATTCTAGAATGGAATTTATATTAATTTTTCCCAATATATAAGTATTCCCTGAGATCTAGGACCACAAAAAAAAGATAAATAATAAATCATTATACATTATAGAAGGATGGGTAATATAGATTCCTATGTAAGATCATTCCATCCTTAAGAATTTGAACCACAGTATGTATTGTTCGAAATAGTACCATCAACCTCTAAACATTGAAGGAATCCTGAAAATACTCTTTCTATGTTTTTTTTTCTAAATTATACAAAAACCACATTTCACATCCATGTTATGGAAGCTAAAAAAATGTTGAAATAATGTATGTAATCAACCCACTTCCATTGTCAAATATTGTGGTCTTACAGGGAAAATAATTATTATTTGTTCATGTTCTCTTTTTTCAATAGAAACATCTTCGCTAAATTTTTTTTCTCCATAATCATAGTAAATTTATTAAAAAAATGTATCCAAATTTTCAGTAGAGTAATTCATCCCTTATAGTTCAGATCCATAAAATAAAATTTGAAAATTCCTAAATAAAAAATTCATAGAGTCTGATTATAGATACATCATGATATATATAAAATGTTTTACCATCCTATGTAATGTGGTTATTGGTTTTGGATGTAGTATTCTTTTTTAGCTATGATAAATCAATCTACTAATAATCACTTGTATAAAATGTCACAAATTTACTACTTATTCCGAAAACCTATTCTATAAAATAGTAGAATTCAATTATTAAACACCAATAATTTCCTCATCAAAATCAAAATATTGATAAGATTACATGTCCCATTAACTGAAATTGATCCATCTAGTAGACTATTTATTATAGAATCACATATATAATATTCACAATCAAGGTACAAAATATGACATCAAGAATATGGGAATGATATTATAGTAATATATAGTACACTAATATATCATTAATACTACGAAAAACTATAGTAGTAATGTATTTATGATTTACATAATTAATGAAATAAAATACTGATGGTGTGTTTTTCAGTTCCAGTAACATCACCAGGAAATTATAAATTAAAATATTTTTCATAAAATATGTCCTAATTAAATAATATAGTCACACCATCAAATGATTCTACCCAATCTTTAGTGGTCACTAACACTGGAACTCTCAGAGTGCACTCAACCTATGCACATCCTCAGCATGCCCTTCTAGGACTATCTACTGCACAACGAGTGGTGGAATTGCTACATGACACCATAGGGGATGTGGATAACATAATGGAACCTAAACACAGTCGCCGTCACTCATATTGTTGTCATTATGAATCTAAGCGGGTATCCGTGATGGCTATCATCATAGAGGAATCTTTAAAATTTCCAACAAGTACCACAATCAGATGAGAATTTATATATATGTCAACCAAGGAATGAGGATATAAATAAAGAAGGAAAGTCAAAAACTAAATTCTATATTTGTAATTCACAATTTCTACATATAACAAATTTCTTAGTGTTTTGATTTGTCAACCAGGTAATATGGGTCTTGTTGAATGGAAATGTCAGCCTCTCGTTCCAACACTGGACTCCTTGGAATGAGATATTCTAGAATGAAACATCACCATTATTTCTAAAACTCAAAAAAAAAAACCTTTTTATGGAATTCTCGAAAACAAATATCAAGGAACAAACAACCTCTAATACCACATTTTCACGACCCATCACAAGCTAGGGCTCGAGCTGTGACTAACCATAGCCCGACCCCATAGACAAAGGGTTCCACGAAAAAGCATCTAAGGCACCAAAATTATGGGGATTACATTAATAATAACCTATTAAAATTCACATAGCCAAATCAATGAAAATATTTCTAGTTAATTTAGAAAATTATGAAACTTCTGTAAAATAAGGTAAACACGCATGAACTACTAGATAGTTCAAAGGCACGTTAGTGAATTCTGAAATGATAAAACGTAAAAAACACACTCCAAAATCAAAATCTAGACCCCTCCTTTTGAAAATTGTATTATTTAGAGAGCCCATATCATGTATCTAAACTATTTGAAATGTATGTGGTCCACACAACTTGTATCCCTACGTTTATCAATATCCATGATTGACATGTCTGCCATCTTATAAATACACAACACAAGTTAAAGAATGCCATTTATGTGTTAGTATATAAATAAACAATAGAATCAACAAAAGGGATAATGGGTGACGAAAGTGATAAATATGATGTGAATTATTAAATGGAATAAGGTACAATAAATTGGAATAGGAGGAGTGCATCTCAACTAAACAATTGGGTGACAGTAGGATCATCCAAACCCAAGTACCTTGAAATGGTTAGGACGTGATCCACCTATTGAGTCTTATCTACTAATAAATGGATACTACACCTTCCAAAAAATGATATTATATACCAAAAAAGCATGTGACATACCTTAAACATATTCACGTCTCATGAATAGAGATTAAAACAGACCAATGTTGTGGGTACTATAAAAGGGTAATATATATATTTTTAGTTAATGAAATACATAAGGGAGTGTAAGGGGATCACCATTTCATTTATCAAAAAATGAATTGAGTATAAAACAGTTCCATGGTAGAATCATGTATGATTATAAACACCAAAAGCTTCTACCTAGGAGTTGCTAATCAAATGGTCTGAAATCACCACACCTCGATACTATCCGCATTGGGAAACACAGACTTTTCCAAATGGTTTAATATCGCTACACAAGAACACATCTTTGAGGGGCAGTACACCTCTTTAATGTGAGTCCCATGATATTTCCAATCACACCTCTAAAATATTGTGAAAATTTTAGGTAATTTTCTTGAATTTTATTAACAACTACCCTTACCATCCATGTTGGAGGATAATCCCATATGTTCATCGAGGACAACACAACCCACCCACATTTAGGGTATACCTGGTAGGTTGTTAGGAACTACAGAACACATACCTATCGGATAGTCACCACCAAATGTTGTCAAGGACAATACTACATAGCCCTACTGGTGGGTCCTCCAGGAATGTCATTGAGGACTACACTACCCAGTCCTGTAGGACGCTCAGCATGGAAGGTATTTTTGGAATTCATTTCTGATCGATGCCTCATCATTTTTCATATCTACATGGACAAAAAATAGAATATCCACATCATATCTCAATATATTATTCTGATGGAATGATCATGTTTGATGTGTAAAACAATCAGGATAGAAATCTCACATAAAAAAAATTAAGTTCTAACAGAGTTGATATAAAGGATTGATGATTTCACAAGGAAGGTCAAACAATACAGACTGTGTAGCCCCTCTTCATTTCCTGTTCATGACACTAGATTGACACGAGTCCTATCCCATGTAGTAGTGCATGCCGTTTTGGTGGAATATAATACATATTCCATTTATCTAGTGATAGATACTATGTATGCTAGCAGCGTCTATGTACACAGACCTTGTGGATCTGTACTCTGGTATAGATCATGTTGGACCACATGGAATGATCCACGTGTTGACAACCCATTTCAATGTTCTCAACACGTGTAATCTTCTTATATGTTGATTCCTTCACATGAATCACATCAAAAGGTAATGTATTACATAGCGTCTCAAGGATAGTACACAACATGTCATCCTAATCTTTTACCTAACACTGACACAACATCTGATGGAGGATACCTGCCATTTTTTCTTTACTGAACAGGAAAAGTAGTCCTTATTTTTATAGAATCACTTGTTTCTCCTGAATCATTATCTGCACTCCAAATATTGTTAAACTATATCAGATCCCACAAACTTTACTTATTAAATTTTTAGATGAAGTTGGGAATGAAACATTCTAGTCATCATTCACTAAGAATTGGTCACCATAATGAATAGGGTTTCATTATTCATTATACACCCTGATGATCGGTAGATCTTCATCAGATGTTTATAAAATCTATAGATGTCTCTTCCTTCATTTAGGTTGTTTCCATCTCTATTTATCACTCACGATTCTGTCAACATTCCATAATTTCTCTCTGAATCTGGGTTCAATAACGAGCTCAGGATTCCTAGCAATTCTGAAACATGGATTCAATATAATACAATGGTGATAAAAACATGTAATATAGATTGTAAGGAATAAAAAAAATGTTTGGATTGTTATAAACGTGTTTTGGGCCAACCAATTGTAATTCAAAAATCCGTGTTAGATCTTCCAATTAATTAATGAAAACTTGTATTCAAGATCATGAAATGATTCAAAACAATGGCATGAATTTTAGGATTACTATATATACATTGAAACATTTAATCAAATCCATATAATCAAAATAAATGAGTCCTACCTATGTTATATCGATCACCATTGATGAATAAGACATTCAACAATGATGGTGGTTGATCTATTTTTATCATCATGTATTGATCAATCTATAATGATAAGTTCATCATCGTTTGTCATTCGTCAATAAGTAATATGAAGGAGAGGAGAGGAAGAGTATTCATTTGAAGACATATGACTGTGATTCCAACTCCACATAATAAATTATTTATTTACATTAATTAATTTTATGTGATTTTATATAACTAAATAAATAAATTCCTTTAATCACATAAACATCCATCCAACAGGTTAGGTTTCTGTACATCCCGCACAAACACCATTTATGTTGTAGCTAGGGAAAATCTGTGATCTAGACCCAATATTCATCTCATATTTTTTATTATTTAAAATATTTAAAAGTTCTCAAATTTTCCTTATTTTACCATTCATGTGATGTATAATAAATATTTAATATTATTATAAAATTAATTTTCGGCACAGTTGGCCTCTGAATCACACGTCGTCTAAGCACCATGCATTTAACTTTTTTAATATTTCAATTATTTAAACGAAAATAATAAGGTCTCTACATCATTACCAACATCATTTTTTTATTCTCAAAATAAAAAAATATAACCAATATCATGGAATACTAATCCAGCATCTGGGTGTCCCACTCCAAGGTACACTCTTTTAAATTTCTTTTTCACCCCAACACTAGGACTATATGGATGGATCATCCTCGTAGGGTCCTATCATGTCCTTCCATGATTTCCACTGGATGATATACAGTAGTTGATCTATCCTAGATGCCTATCTCACCCCATTCAACAGTGTTCATAAGATTACACACATAAATTCTCAACTACGACCCGTTGGGAAGACCGTGAACCCGCTCTAGTAATGTTGGTAAGGTTAGGTGCTAGGAAACCTCTCTAATACCCTTCACAATATGTAATAGACCAATGATCCTTATGGATAAATTTCTTCCCAAGCCAATCCTCTATATATTTATCCATGGGGAGACTATAAAGAAGATGTGGTCACCATTCAAGAAGTTCAGGGGAATGCGATGAAGATATGTATAGGTCTCCTGTCTACTACGGTCCATCTTCAACCATTAATGGATGACCTCCATCATCTATATCATCTCCTACACCATCTTAGGGTACATAAGACACAACACTCCAATCTCTATATATCAAATGGATGGCCTACATGGTCTCCCATAAAGGGATTCAAATTGTTCCATGGAAATTGTGGAATTGTATCTTTTGTTTTACAAAAACACCGCCCAGGGTAGGTTAACCTCCTTGTATTGGTTGAAATCCATTATGCACATTATCAACATATCATATGGAACATGGATAGTTATCTTGGGGTTTCCATTGATCTGGGGGTTAAAGGATGTACATATTTGTATATGGGTATCAAATATCTCATGTATTCTAGTCCACAATCAAGAAGTAAACCGACCATCATGATATGAGAATAAATTTAAGGGTACACGGTGATGGCAGATCATCACTCATACAAAAATAATCCCCAAAATAACTACTGAACATTTCTTCCTAGTAAAATGAATGTTTTCCAAATTCATATGTTTTTCTACTATCACCAATATGGTGTCATGGCCCTTCTCTATGCATGGATGCCATGTGACAATGTACATGTATATTTCAACCCATTTCCACTGTATGATATCTAGAATCTTGAATAAATCTTCAATGACATGGTGTCCATCCTTCACATGCAGATTGATATGGAATCCTGAGATGAACTTATCTACATATTATCTCATCTTAGACCAAACAAATTATCATTGTAGATCCCATTACATCAACCCCACACTAGGATTCCCAACTTGGGAAGGCATGTGGAACACCTACATCAGTTCCTCTTTCAATATAAATGGAACCATATCAAACCCTTTGAAACAGATCTCTTGATTATCCCCCATCTAATAACTATTTGATGGGTGTCCTATCGATATTTGATCTCACAAAACCACACATTCTATGTCTCCCATATGATACTCTTTAACATGATCATGGAGCATATGTGTCAACACCATCTTATATATGAAAATTGTACTCTTTTACATGTTTAGGATCATCTATTTGGAATCTAACTACTCTGAATCTTCCCCCACTATACATACATGGGACAACCACTTACGGGAATAAGCTACAATGTTCCTTCACCTGGAGTATATACTATTTCCATGTTCTAGTCCAGCGGGATCTCCATCTAGAATCTGTACATTAGTTTTAGGTATCTCTGAGGGAATATACACCTAATACACTTATGTTTTGTGTAGACCACATAGTTCTCTCCCATATGGTAGTCCCTCTACATCCTCGATGAAAATAATACTGTTGCTAGCTCCATATCTTGTGTCATATAGTTCGGATCATGCAGTCACAACGTAATCAACCAATATGTGTTGATCGTGTGTCTTTTAATCCTCATGTAATTGATACCATCTACTGAGGAATTACAATAAAACAAAAAACCAATTTGTTCCTTTGGTTTCCACAAAACTGACGTGGGAATCAGCCTTTGTCTGAACTCTCAAACGACCGATTTGTACTACTCTGACAAGGAAAAAAATAATCTATTCCATGATAAAATGGTAATATATGATAATATCTAGGAGAATTATTCCCCAAATTACATTTATCTCACTTTCATGACAATAAATCTCTACCCCTATAACACAATCGTGGTTGGAACCCAAGAAAAAACCTCTTCGATCTTTGCTAGATCAACAAATAAAACATAAACGGAAATGACATACCCTATAATGTGAAAAAATATTATCCAAAACTAGAATATTGATAGTGTTACATATTTTTAAATCTCTAAAATTAGATCAAGTACCCTCCTCATGTGATATACATGATCCTCCTCTATCTCATAATAGTTGATTATGTCATCGATCAAGAAATTGAAACTTCATCCAATTATAGTCGGAACATATGGTTCATCAAATCCATGAAAATTGAGGGGGAATTATTCACACCAAAAAGAATCAATATGAACTCATATTGTTCATAGAAACATTGAAATCGAAATATTTGAATATTAGCCTCCTGACCAAAAGTTGAGGGTACCTAGATCTATGATCTATCTTGGAGAAACATCTCACATATCACAAATGATCAAAGAGGATGTAAATCATTATAATGCGGAAATTTTTATTTATCATGGATTATTCAAGATAGGATAATATATCAATTCTAAAATATCAGGTCTACATTATTTACAAACAAAACTAGTGCCACCATATTGGATATACAATGTCTGATGATATGTTTCTGAAAAAGGCCCCCTAATTGCATTCTCTGAAGCTGAAGATAAATGACTTCAATTTGATATGTTGTAGAATATATCATTGTATTACCTTTCTATATGTCAACTAAAAACTCTAACTCCAACCTTGGAAGTTGTTTTGGAAAGTCATATGGGGATACTTCATTATAATCTTCAATAACTGAAGGGATCTAGATACCTTAACTGTCAAATGCAGAAAGGGTCATACACACTAGATATTGTATAATGGGATGTATGAACGTTCCAATAGAACCCCCTGACCCTTCTATGATGTCTCTCTTACTAAAAAAATAAGAAAATCATCCCATTAGCATGTATGAATTTATCTAATATACAATGTCATTCTATGTCGGATAAACCCATATAAATTCAATCAATTTTAAATATGATCACATAGTGTTCCACTATGACAAACATTAGATCCAACAAGAAAATATCACTTCCAAGTGTTACCATGATCAACTGAAAGATGATATATACAAAAGTTAGTGTTCCCTACAAGAACCTCAAGGCATCTTTGTTTTTTTAGCATCACTATTGGGAGATTCCAATCCTGCACAAAGGGTTGACATATAAAATAATTTTTAAAACATGTTTCTACATATTTTGAGTCATTATTATAGTAAAACTATAAAATTCATAAGATTATCATCTGTGCTGCTTAGTCATAGATGTCAATATCATGTGACTATCTACGACCCTGATTTCTAGATCCCTAATCTATACATGGGATGATTTTTGGGGGTAGTGGAGAGAGATCCTTCTACAACCATCCCCCACCTGCATCTCTCACCTAGTCTTCTGCATGCTACACCACTATGGGGACCAAACGTTCCACACCTAGTTGATACTAAATCATGGATCTACCTATACTATAACAGTCCATCTAATTCCTTATTGTGATGCTCAGTAAACCTGGTCGGGTAGTTAAGTCCATTAGAACTCAACCATAACAATTGTAGCATCATCCATTTCTCTGTTTCCCTAGTGATATTCAATTACCTTGAACTGGGTGACCAAGCCCCTGAGTCTTCTCACAGATGGGTCTCTTATTCTAAAATATATGACTCCCTCCTACTGTTAATGATAACTCTTCCACATATTACCTACTACCACATACAGATATCTGGAATCCTGCTTCCAAAATTCATCCCACCATAAGTTCCAATGTCAACACCACAGTAGATTTATGGATTAAAAGGTAAATATGATTTCCTAGATCTCTCTATGGAGTCCCTCATAAAACATTCATTCTTGTAAATAACCATCTGTGATCATTTCAAGAGGGTAGAGTATAATGTTGGTGAAACTTTCTACATACTCTTCCACTATCACCCATTACTATTGATATTCTAGAAGCTCATGTTTCTAAATGGTGTAGAAAGAGTGGTAGTACTCTTCCTGAAATAGTTGATGAATGTTTTCCCATGAGTGAGTCGACTCATATCACATCTACACAACTAAACTCCACCAATTCCCATTTACATCGTGAAAAATAATATTTGTTAACACCACCATCTGATTTGTTGGGGTCTAAACCTGTCTAAACACAATGGCCACTGACACTATCCTGTCTTCTACATCCAGAGGATCTCGCTCTTCATGGAACCACTATATTCATTGAAAATGGAACTCACAGAATATGCACAACCTGTTCATGTCATCAGTTTTCCCTATTGGGACTATATATTGTTCAAATGGGTGGATAAATTACTACTACTCCACCTATAAAATGTGGTTCACCTTGTAGACCATGAACTAAGTCATCCTCACTCATAGGGTCGTCTTCATAAACCACAATTGGTATCCTAGTTTGGTTTTCATCAATTAGGAATCCTAAAAATTGTCAAGGAGTACCATATTCAGATGAGCATATATATATATATATATATATCAATAATGGAGTTAACTCAATAAAGACAAGAAAAGACTCTATCCCATAGGATTTATGTACCATTTTCCCTATAAAACTTTTCTCAGGTAGCTGGGATGACAAGTGGGAAATCAGGTTCATGGTGAATTGATACGTTGGATGCTAATACCATCAAGAGGCACCATAGATGGAGTGCTAATATCGAGACACATCGAAACCATCTCTCGAAATCTAATCAAATTTATTTTTATAAAAATTGATAAATCATCTCAAGGAATGACAATTGATTATAAACATGTAGCCACAAACATAGACATATCAATGAAAAAGATCAAAGGTCTTTAATTAAATGGTTAATCTATAGTAATTTAATGTAAACATGCATGAACCTCTAGACAGTACAAAGGAACTATTGTGAATGCTGAAATGAAAAATGAGAAAACACATGACTAAAACCAAAATTGGTTCCCATATAAAGAAATTAGTAGAAGAGTATCAGTAGAGAAGTCCAACTAATATATACCAACTAAAACCATTGTATGCAGTGTACATTGCCCGTAACCAATAAACTTCTATAATCAGGATAGACATAGATGTCATTTTTAAATGACATGAAACATGTTTTGAAAATCCCTTATAGGTTTTAGTATATACATACTAGGTAGAATTCCCACTATAGGTGAAGGGAGAGCAGTATGAGATAAAAATAAATGATAATCAGAAAATGGAAGAAGGTATCAAAAAGTGGAACCATAGGATTGCCACTCAACCAAACAAATGTGTGAAAATACGTTCATCCAAACAAAATTATTTCAACACGCTGAGGTGGTGAACACCCCCATTGAGTCTTCTCTACATATAGATGGAGAGAATACACACCTAACCCAGAGAATATTGACATTGATTGAATGTGTTATACAACACCCGTCTCCACCTATCTTTGAATGAGATAATCCATGACCCAAGGAGTTGGTGATCTAAGAGGATACATATATATATATAAATATGTATAACATCCCAGGTAAATAAAGAATAAAAAAATTTCGTATTTATTAATATTTAAGAATTAAATATTAATTTCACTTTAAAGGGGTTTCTATTTTCGATAGCGTACTCGATACGCAACGATGAGTTCCTTTGAAAACTTATGTTGCACACTAGTAATATAATAATATTATTTTAAAAGGTAGTTAACATGTAGTCGTTGTATTGGCGGGAATGGATAGAAATAACTAAATTATGATTATATATGTTTTTTAAATGTTTTTACATTTATCCAATAAAAGATAAAGGCTTAAAATACGGAAAGAATACAATTTTAGGCATTTACACCCTAATTTTCACTAAATGTTCACTAATCACCTTTTGATGGCAAACCATCATTAAATATAGTTTTGATCACTCTTATACATTCTATTGAACCAAATATTACTCTTTTTTAGAATTGGGACATCAAAATTTACTTTGTGTAAATTTTTGGTATTTTTCCGATAAACTTCATTTTTTTAATGAATAGTGTAAAATGTTGTATTTTAATTCAAAACCTCTTTTTAATCATATTTATTAAGATGATTAGATAAAATATTGAATTGGTTTTTAAGTGCAATTAGAATATATTTTTACCATTTAATCCTATAGTGGTCGTTGGAATTAATTTCACTTTGAAATCGGACTTAAACTAAAGTCAATCTTTTGATTCTTATTGTTTCATTAAAACACGCTATTTGTCATGACAGCGGGAATTAATTATTAAATTAATTAACGTGACTAATATGTTTTGAATTTTTTAAAATAGACTTCATTTTTGAATTCGGAATATCAAATATAACTTAGGGTGAATTTTTGGTATTTTTCTGAAAAACATCAATTTTTGATGAATAGTGAAACCACTAAGTGGTACTTATAAAAACTGATTTTTCATTTGTGTTTTGAATTTCAAAAATCTGACATACATGGTTGTCATTAAGAAGTAAAATGTGGTTCAATGAGATTAAAATAATTTTTTGGTGAATAGTAACTTGTTAAGTTTTTAATCGCAATTAGAGTTAATTAGTGTAGTTTAAGGTAAAAATAATGTTTTAATAATATGAGTTGAGATTGACACATGTCCTACCCAAATTGGATGTGTCATGGCCGACCAATACAATCAATGATTCAACTTGCGGACCCCATGGAGCAACATTGGTTGTGAAATGACATAAATAACCTTTTATTTAATGAAAAGATAAAAATGACACAAACATGAGATGTTTTACTAAAACAATTTTTACATGGGGTTATAGAAGTAATATTTTTGACTATAAATATTAATTATAAAGTTAAAAAGATTTCATACATCATGATATTTTTAAATAATTTTTAAAAATTAAATAAATTAAATTATTTATGACATCATGATGATGCAGTGATTACCTCATTAATAAATGACTTAAATAAAATGGAAAGATAATGTAAAATATATGACCTACCCATGTCCAAAACCTATTGGATGGGTGGATTTCGAACCCTTATCACCTTATCCTCGAAACACATCAAAGTGGGACCATTAAAATCCTAAACTCATTCTAAAATAATGTTCCATTTTATTACATTCCAAGAGTGCCCCTCCTCTCCTCTTATAAAAGGCCCCCACCTCTACCTCCTTACCCACACTCCCATAGCCATTCGCTCAGAAAACCCCTGCCCATTTTGTCTCTCCACTTCCCTATAATACTCCTTGAATCCTAACATTAGGCAGAAGTCTTCCCAATGAAGCCTTTGAGCTCAAACCAAAGGGAGTTACATGATTTTATGGTAATGTCTTCACTTGAGTCCTTTTGTTTTATTTTTCTTCTCCAACCCCCTTAAACTCTTTTTATTCATTTATTTTGTAACAACTCTAGTATAATCAATATACTAGGATGTTGATATAAGAAGGATTCAATCTACACATACACACACCTACATCTAATGGTTAAAGAACATACTATTTCCGTGGATGATGAATTTCGGCCACCCAAAATGATGATTGTTAAAAATTCTTTTAACACCTTCAAAGGTGGCCATTAAGATGACACTATATTTATATATGATATATAATATGATTTTGTTTTCCTTAAACTTCTGTATTTTTCATTTTGGTCATACCTTTATGGTTTCCATTATGGGTAAACACGATATCTTCATTTAAGGAAGTGCGAACTACCGCCCCCTGAAAGTGATTTGATTCGTTAATGCCATTTGTGGGGCGTATAAAGGATGGATTTAATGTTATTATATATGATGTTATACTGGAATAATAATATACCTATATATCAATATTATTTCCTTCCATTAAAGTATGAGATATAAATGTAAGTAGCGTTCATTCGTACGTACAGCTTACTGTCTCCATGAACGGGGCATTTCATTTCTTATCCCCAAATGTAATGTACTATTATAAGTAAATGTATATAATGGATATATATGATGAATGATACATCTAGATGATGAATATAATTCTTGAATTAAAATATACATACCTGTCATTTAGTTTTAATTACATTAATATGACAAAGAAATGAAAGTAGGGTTCATGCGTACGTACGGCATACCGTCTCCATGAACGGTGCATTTCATTTCTTACCTATAAATTATTATGTAATATTATAAATACATGTATATGCTGGATATATATGATATATATGATATCCAAATCAGGAATGTCATTCTGGATATAAAGAACCATTGACCACAAGAACAACATGTAATTTTAAGAATTCCACTTTCGACTTAAGAACCAAATATCGACAAAACCAACATTATTAACATAAATGGTTACATAATGTTTATAACATGGCAATAAGTGATATAAAAGGAATAATGAACATGAAAAAGTTTCTTAAGAAAATAGAAATTAACTCAAATTTATTATTCATGACGTTAACGAACGATCGAGTCAAGTCGGACCCGAGGTAAGGGACTTCGTCTCAATCTCCTTTCATTGGGGCATATTTCGTTTTATACAAAAATTTCTATTATACGGTGTATAAACCCCTTTGAAATTTACTTTAATAAAAAAGGAATATTTTTCTATGAAGCGTTTTACTAAACGACAAAATGGAATGATTTTTTTTACGTACGCGGTGACAACGACCTTTTCTGCCGCCGCGATTATTATTTGTTCTTTAGCTTCCTCAACAAGATATAATGTTTTTAAAATAAAATAAATACCATATACTCATTTATGAATATTGGTATTGAAAATGGTTTTGATAAAGGATTCTATTATTCCAATATATTTAAATTATATATTGTGATTGGAATGTGGAAATGTTATCATTCCATTCTATTGGTTTTATGTTTTATGATTTTATATTGGTACTTGGAAATTTGATGGGTGGTTACGTGATAAACTATATGACGGGTGGTGCCGTGAATACGAGGATGGGTGGTTATGTTATAACCTCCAATTCATTGGGTATGGAAGTCGGCCGTATGGATATTCCATTAAGTATGTATGGAAGTTGGCCGTATGGCTATTCCATTAAGTGATATGTGTAGAAGTTGACCGTATGGTTATTCCACTTAAGTATGTTTATGTCCCAAGTTACCATAATATGATATGTGTTCTTTATATGGGTTTTATGGTAATCCATTGGTTACAAAAGTGTAAGTAATGATATTTTATTCAGTGAAGAGTTTTTACTACTTTATGAAGGTGAAGGTATTACTTTGATAAAGTATAAATGGTTTACACGATGATTGAAAAACTAACAGTTTTCATTCTTTGTGTATCCTCTACTGAGCTTTTTATGCTCACCCCATGTTTTTTTGAAATGTTTTTCACTGGACATAATGTGGAATAGGGTCAAGGACGGGATCAAGGGAATGTCATGATATATAAAGCTTGGAACTATACATGTCTCTTTTAAGAGTTTATTTTTATTTTATGGAAGCATAGTAGAAGTGCCTACTTTGTAATCTTTTGAGATTTAATAGTTATGTCCTAATTCTCTAAAACACTAAACCTGAAAAGATCCTCAATGTGAATTATTCATCTAATTCAATATTAAGTAAGATTTAAGGCTGGGGCCTTATAGTTGGTATTAGAGGTTGGGTTAGACAACTTTAGGAGTTAAAAAATTGTAAAATTATAAGTTAATTTATCGTTTGAATGAAATGATATAGCATTTAAAGATTACCATGTTACTTCGCCTAAGATATTTCTGTGTTCATAATGGTTTTCCACAGAGGAAACAAAGCAGATATATTGGGACGACATCAGGAGGAAGACAAACTTCCAAATCAGCAACCTGAGATGGTCGGAATCAGAACTGAACAGTTTGTTGCAGTGATGGCACAGTTGGCTCAGGCTATAAATTGTGGTGGTATCCATGCATGAGATCAGCCAGATCAACAGCAGAGGAACATGTCAGTGGTGGAACATTTCATGAGTTAACATCCCCCATAATTCAGAGGATCATCTGACCCCTTACAAGCTGAAGGGTGGATTAAAGCACTGGAGAAGATTTTTGATGTCATGGGGCGTTCAGAACATCAAAAGGTTAGTCTTGTTGTTTACCGTTTTAAAGGTGAAGCTGATAAGTGGTGGTCGATGGTGAAAAATATCAGGGATAGTGATGAGATTGCTGATCTTCACTGGGACGAATTCAAAGGTATGTTTTTTGAGAAATATTTTTCTATGGTGGTTTGTCTTAGGATGGAAAAATAGTTCTTAGAATTGAGGCAGGAGGATGATTCAATGGGTGCTTATGAAGAAAAGTTCACTCGATTGGCAAGGTATGCTCCAAACCTCATACGAGATCTTGATAATAAAATAATATGTTTTTACTCAGGGTTAAATCCAATGTATTGAAGTGGTTTAACCTCTCGTGAGTTCGAATGTTATGAAAAACTTGTTCGATGTGCGGAGAAGGTGGAAATGGAGTTTTCCGATGATCAAGTGTTCTATGACAAACAAAAGAATAAGAGGTCTAGTTGGCAGGAAAAGGGGATGAATTCCTCAAAGAAGCAAGGAGGTAAGAAAACCAAATATCCATCCTATGAGAAGTGTGGTAAAATGAATCCCGGAGTATGTTTATCCATGTCAGGTAAGTGCATTCAGTGTGGTAAGTCTGGTCATATTGCTCGTAACTGTAAGAAGATGATCAAGCAGGTAATGAGAAGCCTGTGGTAAGATGTTTTAAGTGTAATGAAATGGGTCATTATGCAAACGAGTGTTCAACAAAGAACTCAACTGGGGGAATGCAGCCAGACTACAAGCAGAAAGGGGTGGTGAAATCATTTGCAACAACTTCAGCAGATGTTGGGCCATCGAATGACGTAGTATCAGGTACACTGTTTGTTTGTTCATATTATGCCAATGTGTTGTTTGATTCAGGGTCCACACATTATTTCATTTCTGAGAAGTTTACTAGTAAATTGGAAATTCCATCTTAAGATATTAATCCTAAACTTATGGTAAAAACACCCGGAGGGAACTTTGAGACAAAAAGGAATTATAAGAACCTTCCTATCCTTGTTTGTGGAAAGAATCTAACATCAAAACTTATTGTTTTTCCATTAGTAGAGTTTGATGTTATTTTGGGCATGGATTGGCTTTCTGTTTATCATGCTAAAATTGACTGTAGAGCTAAAATGGTTTCTTTTTAGAAATATTTTTAGTTTGTGTAGAAGAATGAACCCTTGATTTTGATAACATATCAGGAAGTTGAGAAACTAGTAAAATATGGAAATGAATGTTACCTTGCACATATTGTTGAAAATAAAGGAACTGTTTAGATTAATTATGTGCCAGTGGTAAATGAGTATCTTGAGGTTTTTCTTGATGAGTTTCGTGGTGTTATTCATGATCGGGAAGTTGAATTTACTGTTGACTTATTTCCTAATTCTAAGCCAATTTAAAAACCCCCTTATTGAATGGCTCAAGTTGAACTTTTAGAGTTAAAGAAACAATTGAAGGATATTTTAGATAAATGTTTTATTCGACCTAGAACATCACCATGGGGTGCTCCTGTCTTGTTTATTAAAAAGAAAGATGGATCAATGAGACTTTTCATTGATTATAGAGCCTTGAATTATATTACTGTTAAAAACAAGTATCCTTTTCCTCATATCTATGATTTGTTTGATCAACTCCAGGGAGCTCATTATTTTTCGAAGATTGACTTGAGGTCAGGGTACCATTAGTTGAATGTAAAAGAAGCAGACGTTCCGAAGACTGCGTTCCGTTCTAGATATAGCCATTATGAATTTTTATTTATGCCTTTTGGGATAACCAATGCACCTTCTGTATTCATGGGCCTTATGAATAGAATATTCCATGAGTTCTTGGATAAGTTTGTGGTTGTTTTCATCGATGATATTTTGGTGTTTTCTAAAAGTAAAGAGGAGCATGAAATTCATTTAAGAGTTATCTTGAAAACCTTAAAAGAAAAGAAACTATATGGAGAATTCAGAAAGTGTGAGTTTTGGTTACAACAAATTTCTTTCCTGGGTCACATTGTTTCAAAATATGGCATAATTGTTGATCCTGCTAAAACATAAGTTGATGAAGAACGACCAAGACCCAAAAATGTAACTGAGATCTGTAGTTTTCTTGGTTTGGCAGGTTACTAACGAAGGTTTTTTGAAAAAATTTCACAGTTATCTAGTCCAATGACTAAGCTAACTCGGAAGGGTGATAAGTTTATCTGGACAAAAGAATGTGATGATTTTTTTCAGGAGTTGAAACGAAGATTGGTTAATGCTCCAGTTTTGGCACTTCCTTCCAGGAATGGTGAGTTTGTTATATACAGTGATGATTCGTTGAAGGGACTTGGTTGTGTCCTTATGCAGAATGATCAGGTAATTGATTATGCTTCACGTTAGTTGAAACTCATGAGGTAAATTACCCTACACATGATTTAGAATTAGCTGCTGTTGTTTTTGCTTTAAAAAATTGGAGTTATCATTTGTATGGAGTAAAGTGTGAAATATATACTGATCATAAAAGTTTAGAGTATATATTCACTCAGAAAGAATTGAACATGAGACAGAGGATATGGGTGGAATTAATCAAGGATTATGATTGTACAATTCACTACCATCTGGGAAAAGAAAATAAAGTGGCTGATGCTTTGAGTCGAAAAAGTAATGCTTCATTAACCATGCTACGTTTAGAACGATATCCTTTGGTTTTTGATTTTATAAACATTGGAATAGAAGTTGTTGGTGCATGATGTCCTTATGTTTTTTTTTCAGGTATCAGTGAGATCATCTCTATCAGACAGAATCAAGCAAGCACATATGCCAGACAGTGACTTGCAGAAAATGGTACAGCTGGTTCAGAAAGGTAAGTTGCATGAATTCAACATTGATAGTGATTGTTTTTTGATATTTCGGAATAGATTGTGTGTGCCCTGTGATTCACAGTTGAAGAGAGAGTTGTTATGTTAAGCACATAGTTCTCCGTTTTCAGCTCATCCTGGCAGTACTAAGATGTACATAGATCTGCGGGAGAATTACTAGTGGGATGGAATGAAAAGAGATATTGCTGATTTTACTATTAAGTGTTTGACTTGTCAGCAGGTTAAAGTAGAGAGGCAGTTACCAAAAGTGATGCTTCAGCCTCTACCAGTGCCAGAGTGGAAATGGGAGAATATATCCATGGACTTTGTTGTGGGATTACCGAAAACATCTCGAGGTAATAATGCAATCAGGGTTATTGTAGATCACTTGACTAAATATGCTCATTTCCTTCCTATACGAGATAATTTTTCCCTAGATCAACATTCCTGTTTGTATCTTAAAGAGATATTCAGGTTACATTGATTTACTCTCTCAATTGTATCTGACCGTGATCCTAGGTTTACTTCTAACTTTTGGAAAGGCCTTCAGAAGTCATTGGGTACTGAATTAAATTTTAGTACTGCTTTTCATCCTCAATCAGATGGTCAGTCAGAACAAACAATTTAGACCTTGGAGGATATGCTACGTGTTTGTTCGATGGATTATCAGGGAAGTCGGGACCAACATCTTTCTTTGGATGAGTTTTCATATAATTACAGTTTTCATTCCAGTATACAGATGTCATCATTTTAGGCATTATATGGGAAGCGGTGTCGAACTCCAGCATTTTTGGATGAAGTGGGTGAAAGGAAGCTGATGGGACCCGAATTGATAGAAGAGATGGAAGAAAAGGTTCAGTTGATTCAAAAACACATGAGAACAGCTTAGAGCAGGCAGAAGAGTTATGCAGATAACCGAAGGAAGGATCTATCTTTTGAGGTAGGTGATCATGTTTTTCTCAAAGTTTCTCTATGGAAAAGTGTGATGCGATTTGGTAAGAAAGAAAAGTTGAGTCCATGGTTCATTGGACCATATGAAATTATTGAGAGAGTTGGATCAGTTGCATACAAAGTGGCATTACCTCCGATGTAACACCCCAAGATTTCATAGTGTGTTATTCAATAACTTGCACTACACGCAACACTGAGTTCAATTGCACCATGACTTACCAAAAAAAAAGCCATTAAAAGAGGTCATGAATAGTATTAACTAAATTTTAAACTTTATATAATCCTTATAATTTTAGAATCCATATTATGAGTTTCTTAGTCATAATGCAAGAACAGATTCATTTTCAGTATTGCACTTTTATCAACTTTTGATAGTGAAACCTTTTTAAATACAATATTTTAAACTTTTTGACTAAATGGAGACATCAAAAAATTTAAAATGAAACATCCCAAGCTTCCACGGTACGCTTTCCTTTGAATAAAACAGTAGTGTGTGTTGTACGCAACTTCGAGTTCTAACACACCATAACTAATCAAACTAGCCGTTATGAATAGTAATACCTACTTTTTGAAATTATATATATTTTATATTTGAAAATGGACTTCATTTTTGGATTGGGAATATCGAATTTATCCTAAGGTGAAATTTTGGTACATTTCAGATAACTTTCATATTTTGATGAATAGTGAAAATTACTAAGTTTTAATTAAAAACAACTTTTTTAATCAAAATAATTAATAGTGATAAATTATGAATTTTAGTGGTTTTAAAGTATATTTAGAATATATTTTTACCATTTAATATAATGTTGGTCATTGGACATAATTTTACAATTAAACCGAACATAAACGAGTGTCAATCTTTTGATAGTTATTATCTCTTAAAAACACGCTTTTTGTTTTGACAGCGGGAATTAATTTTAAATTAATTTCTGCCACTTTTGTGTTTTGAATTTAGGAAAATGGATTCCATATTTGGAATCAGGATGTTCAAATTGTGTAAATAGGTAACTTTTATTTTTAGACATTTTGAATAATTACTGCGGTAAATATTTTATTTACCATTGTTAAGGGTAAATCCGGTAAATAAGGGTTAACAAATAATATTATAATAATACTAAATTACCCTAAAACGTGTCTTAAACCTATTGGTTGATACATGGTCGACCATGGGAATCTTTGGGTCTATTTTGGGACCCCATGGATCCACTTGTAAGTGATAATGACACTTTATTTTAATTAAGTTAAAATGAATACAAAAATGACACAAGCATATATCGTTTAGAAAAACAATTGTTACGTAGGGTTATATAAGTTGGATTTTAGATTATAAATATTCATTAGAAAGATAAAAAGATTTCCTACATAATTATATTTTATTTACAATTTTTAGACATTAAATAATTTATTTTATTTATGACACAATGATGATGCAGTAATTACTATAATAGTGAAAAATTAAAATAATTGATATTATAAATACCCAAAAAAATATAATATGAAACTTTTAATGAATTAAACTAATTTTCTAGGGTAATATGATATATTAGTATTGATGTAATTGACTTTGTTCGAAGTAATCAATCTGTTATGAGTTTCACAAAAATAAACTATTGAATAGTGTCAAAATTGACATAAAAGAGTTCTTAAAACAAATATTATATTATTAATTGATATTAAATTCCTAAAAATCTATGGTTCGGCCAAGAGACTTATATCAGGATAGGTTCATCATTAAAGGACCACTTGGGGGTCTCTTGGTTGTATATAGTAAGTTTATTAACCATATTATATAAAAATACAAAGAGACATTGTAAAAGTGAAACTAATTAACTTAGAGTTAATACTTAAAGATAAGGTAAATATAAGTACCCAAACCTGTCTAAATTCTATTGGTTGAGTGGTTTTCGACCTATCCCCACCTTAACCTTTGAATAATAAGCTTTGGAGACATTAGAAACCGAATATGAATTTATTATAAATTAATATTTCTAGCTTTTCCAAAGGTGCCCCTCACCCCTCTTATAAAAAGGCACTCCTCCTTCTCATTTCTTCACACCATCAAAGCCTTTTGGTTCGGCCAAACTCTGCCCAAATACTCTCCCAACATCCCTCACTACAACCTAGAGGCCTTAGATTGATCAGAAAGCCAACCTAAGGAGCCCTTTTGATCAAATCAAAAGGAAGAACCCGAAGAAGAGATAATGATTTCACCACCCTTCTCCAAGTTCATTTCTTCTTCCACTTCTTCTTCCTTTGTTATTACCATTCTAAAATAATAACTCCAGTATCTCACATATACTGTGATGTTATTATAAATATGGTACAACCATATTCAGTATTCTATCCACCCTTTGAATAACATGTCACCATACGTGCGTACGTACGGACTACCGTCTCCACGTCGTGGTGTAAGTGTTATTCAATATAATATTATTTGGATGGGTATAATAATGATGTGTAACTCATGTAAATAATAAATATAACATGTTAATGATTCTGTATATATGATATACAATCCATTTATATATTATTTTAATATCAAAAGAATGATATTGTCGCTCGTGCGTACGTACGGACTACCGTCTCCACGAACGCGATGAGATTCATTCTCCATCGTATCCATTCAAATATAATTATCATTTGATGATTTAAAAATGATGTTTAAGGACTGGATATAATTCTGGATATGAATAAGATACAACAACCATGTCTTATGTAACAAAACATATAAAAGAAAATGAGTAAGTTAACTCCTGAAACGACGATAATTCTAAGATATTATTAACAAATCAATGTTAAAAGATCATATATGATATCATATTAATATATATGATTCTTGTATAATTTAATAACAACTATTTCACCATTATACAGGAGGTTAACCTACCCCAACCAAGGAAAAGTACAAGGTAAGGGATTTTTCTTATCTCACATTCAATTCCGTGAGATTTCCATTATTCGCCACTAAATTATTGAAAGTGGTGTATTGTGTACTGGAATTTGATATATATTATCATATTCATGTTATTCTGTAAATAATTTGGTGGTTATTAACTTTTGTCCATGCGACTCAGTTGATTAACGTGGTAAGGGGTTTTCATCTCACTCCTTATTCCCGTGAGATTCATGCCATATTGCCACCATTACCTTTTGTGTGGTGTATGTACTGCCCATAATTATATTCTTTGTGTAATACACTCTAATTTATGTGTACTTACATATTCATTGTATGATACCTCTTTCATGGGTTGTATGTTTCATAAGTTACCAAACTGGTAAGGGTTATTTCACAATCTCTTCATTATCTGAGGTTGTTTATACGTAATAATCTACTGGGATCTCGTTATCATCCACATCCATGATTCATCAAAATGTATTTCAAAACATTTTTAATATTTAAAAGAATATGGGTTAAAGTCATTTATACCCTTGTTTGACTTTTTATAAGAGGTTTATAAGGGAATCTTTTCGTCGTTTTCCAAATAATGTACTTTTTAACCTTTTCGACATAATTAAGATAAGAATGTTTTTTTAACTTATATGGCGGGTGCGGTTATTTTCCACCGTTATAAAATCGTCAAAGCTTCCCTTAAAAGCTTATAAGATTATTTTCAAAGAAAATGTTTTATTTTATATGGATCTTAAATGATTTCAAAATAAAAGGAGATATTTCTTTAAAAAGAATTTTGATTTCATCTATGTCAACATCCTTTGATGGGTTTTAAGATTATTTGAAGTTGATTTATTATGATACAAAACTTCTATATTGTTTTGAAGGTTTTGTGATATGTTTGACTGTGGATGTGCTATTTTTATACCATTCATAGTTTATGGTGAAAGTATTGACATTTCATATGCTAGTTCCAATAAGAATGTTTATGTTATATTTCAATCTTTACTTCATATGAATGTGTTGGACAAGTATGTTCCAGGTTGGGGACTGGTTAAAGTAAGCCCTCCAGGTTAGGGACTGGTAAAAGTAAGCCCTCCGGGTTGGTGTCCGGTTATTAGAGGCACTCCGGGTTGGTGTCCGGTTATTAGAGGCACTCCGGGTTGGTGTCCGGTTATTAGAGGCACTCCGGGTTGGGTTCCGGTTACAGTTAGCCCCAAGGTCTTGGGACGAGGCCTTGAAAAGTAATTAAAGTTTAGCATTATGCATTCCAACATTATGAAAGTGGTTATTGATTTTGCATGTGATTATTCGATTAGTAGAATATCCATGTGAATAAGTAAATGGCATTATCTAATTTTATTTATGCCATACTATGTTAAAAGTTCAAGTTTAAAAGGCTTTTGTTTTAGTTATACATTTCCTTAAATGTTTATTATTATTGATGAATGTTTCCGCTATATTGTTATCCTTACTGGGCATTTGAGCTCACCCCTTTTCTATGTTTTATTTTTCCCAGGAAGTGAAGATGTAAGTTATGAATGACCTGCAGGGATATTATGAGGGGATTATAGTGTGGACTGTGGAAACATTATGTTGTTGTAGTAGTTTTTAATTTTATGATGTAATGTAAAACTTATGAATATATCTAGTGTTTCCAAGGCTACTAAACCAATCGGTCTTTCGAGATTTGATCTTTCTTGTGATCATGCCAATGTTATGTAATAATGCACCGACTCTAGGCAACTAGGGTCGGGGCGTTACAGTTGGTATCAGAGGAAGTTTAGTACAAACCTTGGAAGCTAGATTTAGATAAACTCTGATTAGAGCACGTAGACCTAACATGAACTTTGAGGATTAGTATAGAAGAACTTCCTAGAATTTTGGTATTGTAGTGTTTTGTGAGTTTTCCGAGCAATACATCCCTGTCTGGATATGAGCAGGTAGAGGCGGCTCTGGCACAGATGTACCTAGGCGTAAAACCTGAAAACACCGCTTTGAGCTAGACTCGAACGGGAACTGGTGCACGACAATGGGCCTTGCTGCACTCTTGGTTACGACACTCCCGGGGGATATGCTTAGGATAACTCTCATTTTCTTTACAAATCATTATGAAGGGTTTATGAGTATATACTTCCTCAAAGAAAACATTTTTATGATTATGGATTATATCCATAAATAGTTCAATTTATGTTAAGTGTTTTATAAGTATGGGATTATGTATTTTGATTCATAAACTGATCTAGTTTAAGCCATTGTTTAGAAATGGTGCCCAGTAGAAGGAATGAGAACTCCAGAAATACACATGATTCAAAGAGAAGGAAGGATCATATCTTTCATGGTCTTAAGCTAGAATTTATAAGAGAAATAGTCTCCCATGTATTATCATCATATGAAGAAATAATATCATGTGTTGATAAGATAAGTAAAGAGTTTACTGAGTCCTATGGCTTTGAAGGGAATCAAGAGAAGAAAAGGATGGAAGAGAGAAAGATGGATAAAGGGAAAAGGGAAAAGAAGAATTTTCCCATATGTGGTAACTGTGGAAAGAAACACCCTGGAACTTGCCTGAAAGGAATGGGAGTTTGTTATAAGTGTGGAGGAAAAGGGCACAAAGTACGTGACTGCAAGGGTAAGAAAATGGTTTTAAATGTACAATGCTTCATTTGCAAGGAGTTTGGACACTACGCGAACCTATGCCCCAGTCATCAGACTATGCCGCAAATGATGCTATTGGATAATAATCAAGTTATGATACTACCACAGATGAAGAGGAATGATTAGAGTTCTTATGTTGATTATGTCAATTGAGTGTTGTATCAACAATGTACTTGTTATAATAATTATGGAGTATATAAGGATTGTACTGCAGTACTATTTCATTAAGGACTTGAGATTGTGTGGAACAATGAAAAGTTAGTCAATAGCAGGATAACTTTTTGGAAAATATATGGTTGAGAGAATGATAAATCATAATATAGTTCTGATACTGAGGTAGTGATTTTGGAATAATATGTGATTGTTTTGGATAAATTATATTGGATATTCTTGACTACCTTGGAACTGATTAATGATTTGTATATTCCATCGTTGTTGGGGTTTAAATCATTTTTGGATTAATGAAGTATATCCAGCATTCTATATGGAATAAGGGAGCATTAATGTAATCAATAAGGAATATGGTAATACATGATGAAGGTATTCATATGCTATTACGGGGTAAAAAAAATCTATATTATGTTTACCTTCCTTATAAATGTTAGACTGTGAGTTTGGACAGAAGTATTTTGGATAGTTCTAGTTTGGATTATTTTGGATTTCCATAAAAGGACAACCCGGAGGTCGGGCGGCAACCCGTCGCGTCCGGCAAGGCTGCGAGACTTGAACCCGCAACCGAAGGGCGACAAGGGTGTATCACCTACCACTGGCCCAAGAGATGTCCTGGATTAAATAAGGTAGTTTTTTTAAAAGATCTGGTAGATGAATTATAAATTCGTTTATTTTGGAACCCTGTACGAATAGTATAAATAAAATTTTTTTTACGAGTGAAAGATGAGTTTATGGTAGAAACTTATTAATGGATAAAACTCTGATTATAAAGTAAGTATATCTCCTTATGATCTTAGCCAATCTCATAAATAAATTCCTCAACATTAAAAAAAGGAACTTAGAACAAAAATGTTTCCCTAGATGGTACCTTAAATCATCACTAATTTATGGCTTTGGGATTGTTGGCCTTTTCATAGCCATGTTCTCTACCACTCTCCATCAGATAATTGACGGTTATATTTCTCTTCCATATCCATATTTTCCTACATGGAACCCTAGTATGTGTTATTTTCGGTAATCTTCATACTTTCCACTCTTTATTTTAAATAGAGGCCTCATTAATTCATTTTTCGATGTGGGATTTCAACTAAGATAATTTGAAACGTCAAAAATGTGTTATCCCAATACCCTATATTTTGTTGAACCGATGGTACTTCAAATCATCATTGATTGATGAGTTTAAGGACCTCAATTTTATACTTTTTTGTGATTGATGACCTCAATCACTACCTATAAATATTTACGTTTTTCCTCCAATTATATGTTTCTAATTGCCACCAATGTTCTCCTAATCAAGATCATAATTTGGTGGTGACCCTTTGATTTCTCTTTTCCTCATATTAAGACTAAATTTTAGTAACCCAATTTCCGATGTGGGTTTTCCCACAAATATATTTTCTACTTTCAACCTTTTATTTTTGAAGAACAATTTCAAATTGCGAGGACGCAATTTATTGACGGAGGGGAGAATGTAACACCCCAAGATTTCATAGTGTGTTATTCAATAACTTGCACTACACGAAACACTGAGTTCAATTGCACCATGACTTACCAAAAAAAAGCCATTAAAAGAGGTCATGAATAGTATTAACTAAATTTTAAACGTTATATAATCCTTATAATTTTAGAATCCATATTATGAGTTTCTTAGTCATAATGCAAGAACAGATTCATTTTCAGTATTGCACTTTTATCAACTTTTGATAGTGAAACCTTTTTAAATACAATATTTTAAACTTTTTGACTAAATGGAGACATCAAAAAATTTAAAATGAAACATCCCAAGCTTCCACGGTACGCTTTCCTTTGAATAAAATAGTAGTGTGTGTTGTACGCAACTTCGAGTTCTAACACACCATAACTAATCAAACTAGCCGTTATGAATAGTAATACCTACTTTTTGAAATTATATATATTTTATATTTGAAAATGGACTTTATTTTTGGATTTGGAATATCGAATTTTTCCTAAGGTGAAATTTTGGTACATTTCGGATAACTTTCATATTTTGATGAATAGTGAAAATTACTAAGTTTTAATTAAAAACAACTTTTTTAATCAAAATAATTAATAGTGATAAATTATGAATTTTAGTGGTTTTAAAGTATATTTAGAATATATTTTTACCATTTAATATAATGTTGGTCATTGGACATAATGTTACAATTAAACCGAACATAAACAAGTGTCAATCTTTTGATAGTTATTATCTCTTAAAAACACGCTTTTTGTTTTGACAGCGGGAATTAATTTTAAATTAATTTCTGCCACTTCTGTGTTTTGAATTTAGGAAAATGGATTCCATATTTGGAATCAGGATGTTCAAATTGTGTAAATAGGTAACTTTTATTTTTAGACATTTTGAATAATTACTGCGGTAAATATTTTATTTACCATGGTTAAGGGTAAATCCGGTAAATAAGGGTTAAAAAATAATATTATAATAATAATAAATTACCCTAAAACGTGTCTTAACCCTATTGGATGATACATGGTCGACCATGGGAATCTTTGGGTCTATTTTGGGACCCCATGGATCCACTTGTAAGTGATAATGACACTTTATTTTAATTAAGTTAAAATGAATACAAAAATGACACAAGCATATATCTTTTAGCAAAACAATTGTTACGTAGGGTTATATAAGTTGGATTTTAGATTATAAATATTCATTAGAAAGATAAAAAGATTTCCTACATAATTATATTTTATTTATAATTTTTATACATTGAATAATATATTTTATTTATGACACAATGATGATGCAGTAATTACTATAATAGTGAAAAATTAAAATAATTGATATTATAAATACCAAAAAAAATATAATATGAAACTTTTAATGAATTAAACTAATTTTCTAGGATAATATGATATATTAGGATTGATTTAATTGACTTTTTTCGAAGTAATCAATCTGTTATGAGTTTCACAAAAATCAACTATTGAATAGTGTCAAAATTTACATAAAAGAGTTCTTAAAACAAATATTATATTATTAATTGATATTAAATTCCTAAAAATCTAAGGTTCGGCCAAGAGACTTATATCAGGATAGGTTCATCATTAATGTACCACTTGGGGGTCGCTTGGATGTATATTGTAAGTTTATTAACCATATTATATAAAAATACAAAGAGACATTCTAAAAGTGAAACTAATTAACTTAGAGTTATTACTTAAAGATAAGGTTAATATAAGTACCCAAACCTGTCTAAATTCTATTGGTTGAGTGGTTTTCGACCTATCCCCACCTTAACCTTTGAATAATAAGCTTTGGAGCCATTAGAAACAGAATATTAATTTATTATAAATTAATATTTCTAGCTTTTCCAAAGGTGCCCCTCACCCCTCTTATAAAAGGGCACTCCTCATTCTCATTTCTTCACACCTTAAAAGCCTTTTGGTTCGGCCAAACTCTGCCCAAATACTCTCCCAACATCCCTCACTACAACCTAGAGGCCTTATATTGATCTGAAAGCCAACCTAAGGAGCCCTTTTGATCAAATCAAAAGGAAGAACCCGAAGAAGAGGTAATGATTTCACCACCCTTCTCCAAGTTCATTTCTTCTTCCACTTCTTCTTCCTTTGTTCTTACCATTCTAAAATAATAACTCCAGTATCTCACATATACTGTGATGTTATTATAAATATGGTACAACCATATTCAGTATTCTATCCACCCTTTGAATAACATGTCACCATAAGTGCGTACGTACGGACTACCGTCTCCACGTCGTGGTGTAATTGTTATTCAATATAATATTATTTGGATGGGTATAATAATGATGTGTAACTCATGTAAATAATAAATATAACATGTTAATGATTCTGTATATATGACATACCATCCATTTATATATTATTTTAATATCAAAAGAATGATATTGTCGCTCGTGCGTACGTACGGACTACCGTCTCCACGAACGCGATGAGATTCATTCCCCATCGTATCCATTCAAGTATAATTATCATTTGATTATTTAAAAATGATGTTTAAGGACTGGATATCATTCTGGATATGAATAAGATACAACAACCATGTCTTATGTAACAAAACATATAAAAGAAAATGAGTAAGTTAACTCCCGAAACGACGATAATTATAAGATATTATTAACAAATCAATGTTAAAAGATCATATATGATATCATATTAATATATATGATTCTTGTATAATTTAATAACAACTATTTTACCATTATACAGGAGGTTAACCTACCCCAACCAAGGAAAAGTACAAGGTAAGGGATTTTTCTTATCTCACATTCAATTCCGTGAGATTTCCATTATTCGCCACTAAATTATTGAAAGTGGTGTATTGTGTACTGGCATTTGATATATATTATCATATTCATGTTATTCTGTAAATAATTTGGTTGTTATTAACTTTTGGCCATGCGACTCAGTTGATTAATGTGGTAAGGGGTTTTCATCTCACTCCTTATTCCTGTGAGATTCATGCCATATTGCCACCATTACCTTTTGTGTGGTGTATGTGCTGCCCATAATTATATTCTTTGTGTAATACACTCTAATTTATGTGTACTTACATATTAATTGTATGATACCTCTTTCATGGGTTGTATGTTTCATATGTTACCAAACTGGTAAGTGTTATTTCACAATCTCTTCATTATCCGAGGTTGTTTATACGTAATAATCTACTGGGATCTCGTTATCATCCACATCCATGATTCTTCAAAATGTATTTCAAAACATTTTTAATATTTAAAAGAATATGGGTTAAAGTCATTTATACCCTTGTTTGACTTTTTATAAGAGGTTTATAAGGGAATCTTTCCGTCGTTTTCCAAACAATGTGCTTTTTAACCTTTTTGATAGAATTAAGATAAGAATGTTTTTTTTAACTTATACGGCAGGTGCGGTTATTTTCCGCCGTTATAAAATCGTCAAAGCTTCCCTTAAATGCTTATAAGATTATTTTCAAAGAAAATGTTTGATTTTATATGGATCTTAAATGACTTCAAAATAAAAGGAGATATTTCTTTAAAAATAATTTTGATTTCATCTATGTCAACATCCTTTGATGGGTTTTAAGATTATTTGAAGTTGATTTATTATGATACAGAACTTCTATATTGTTTTGAAGGTTTTGTGATATGTTTGACTGTGGATGTGCTATTTTTATACCATTCATAGTTTATGGTGAAAGTATTGACATTTCATATGCTAGTTCCAATAAGAATGTTTATGTTATATTTCAATCATTACTTCATATGAATGTGTTGGACAAGTATGTTCCAGGTTGGGGACTGGTTAAAGTAAGCCCTCCAGGTTAGGGACTGGTAAAAGTAAGCCCTCCAGGTTGGTGTCCGGTTATTAGAGGCACTCCGGGTTGGTGTCCGGTTATTAGAGGCACTCCGGGTTGGGTTCCGGTTACAGTTATCCCCAAGGTCTTGGGACGAGGCCTTGAAAAGTAATTAAAGTTTAGCATTATGCATTCCAACATTATGAAAGTGGTTATTGATTTTGCATGTGATTATTCGATTAGTAGAATATCCATGTGAATAAGTAAATGGCATTATCTAATTTTATTTATGCTACACTATGTTAAAAGTTCAAGTTTAAAAGGCTTTTGTTTTAGTTATACATTGCCTTAAATGTTTATTCTTATTGATGAAAGTTTCCGCTATATTTTTATCCTTACTGGGCATTTGAGATCACCCCTTTTCTATGTTTTATTTTTCCCAGGAAGTGAAGATGTAAGTTATGAATGACCTGCAGGGATATTATGAGGGGATTATAGTGTGGACTGTGGAAACATTATGTTGTTGTAGTAGTTTTTCATTTTATGATGTAATGTAAAACTTATGAATATATCTAGTGTTTCCAAGGCTACTAAACCAATCGGTCTTTCGAGATTTGATCTTTCTTTTGATCATGCCAATGTTATGTAATAATGCACCGACTCTAGGCAACTAGGGTCAGGGCGTTACATCCGAGCTTATCTCAGGTACACAATGTTTTTCATGTTTCGATGTTGAGGAAGTATATGCCAGTTTCATCTCATGTTTTGAGGCCAGAGGTAGTTCAGTTGGAAGAGAATCACTCTTATGAAGAACAACCAGTCCAGAATCTTGACCGAAGAGAGCAAGTGTTACGAAATAAGGTAATCCACTAGGTAAAGGTTTTGTGGAAAAACCATATGGTTAAAGAGGCAACGTTGGAATCTGAAAATGCTATGAGGGATAAATACCCCCACTTATTTTGATAAGTGAATAAAATTGTGAGGACACAATTCCCAAAAGGGGGGAAGGATGTAACATCCCAGGTAAATAATGAATAAAACATTTTCGTATTTATTAATATTTAATAATTAAATATTAATTGTACTTTAAAGGGGTTTCTATGTTCGATAGCGTACCAGATACGCAACGATGAGTTCCTTTGAAAACTTACGTTGCACACTAGTAATATAATAATATTATTTTAAATCGTAGTTAACATTTAGCCGATGTATTGGCGGGAATAGATAGAAATAACTAAAATATGATTATATATGTTTTTTAAATGTTTTTACATTTATCGAATAAATGATAAAGGCTTAAAATACGGAAAGAATTCAGTTTTAGGCATCTATACCCTAATTTTCACTAAAGGTTCACTTATCACCTTTTGATGGCGAACGGTCATTAAATATAGTTTTGATCACACATATACATTTTATTGGACCAAATATAACTCTTTTTTAGAATCAGGACATCAAAATTTACTTTGTGTAAATTTTTGGTATTTTTCCGATAAAGTTCATTTTTTAATGAATAGTGTAAAATGTTGTATTTTAATTCAAAACCTCTTTTTAATATAATTAATTAAGATTATTAGATAATCTTTTGAATTGGTTTTTAAGTGCAATTAGAATATATTTTTACCATTTAATCCAATATTTGTCATTGGAATTAATTTCACTTTGAAATCGGACTTAAACTAGTGTCAATCTTTTGATACTTATTGTTTCATAAAAACACGCTATTTGTCATGACAGTGGGAATTAATTATTATATTAATTAATGTGATGTCTATGTTTTGAATTTTTTAAAATATACTTCATTTTGAATTCGAAATATCAAATATATCTTAGGGTGAATTTTTGGTATTTTTCTGAAAAACTTCTATTTTTGATGAATAGTGAAACCATTAAGTGGTACTTATAAAAAATGATTTTTAGTTTAAATGATATTTTACCACTTCTGTGTTTTGAATTTCAAAAATCTGACATAAATGGTTGTAATTGAGAAGTAAAATGTGGTTCAATGTGATTAAAATAATTTTTTGGTGAATAGAAACTTATTAAGTTTTTAATCACGATTAGAGGTAATTAGTGTAGTTTAAGTTAAAAATAATGTTTTAATAATATGAGATGAGCTTGACACATGTACTACCCTCATTGGATGTGTCATGGCCGACCATGACAATCCATGAGTCAATTTGGGGACCCCATGGAGCCACATTGGTTGGGAAATGACATAAATAACTTTTTATTTAATGAAAAGATAAAAATGACACAAACATGAGATGTTTTACTAAAACAATTTTTACATGGGGTTATACAAGAAAGATTTTTGACTATAAATATTCATTAGAAATATAAAAATATTTCCTACATCATGATATTTTTTTAGAATTTTTAGACATTAAATAAATTAAATTATTTATGACATCATTATGATGGAGCGATTACCACATTAATAAAGGACTTAAATAAAATGGAAAGATAATGTAACATCTATGACCTTCACATGTCCAAAATCTATTGGATGGGTGGATTTATAACCCTTATAACCTTATCCTAGAAACACATCAATGTGGGACCATTAAAATCCGAAACTTATTCTTAAATAATGTAACATTTTCTTACTTTCCAAGAATGCCCCTCCTCTCCTCTTATAAAAGGCCCCCACCTATACCTCCTTACCCACACTCCCAAAGAATTTGGATAGTCCAAAACCTACCCATTTTGTCTCTACACTTCCCTATCTTACTCCTAGAATCATCACTTTGGGCATAAGTCTTCCCAAGGAAGCATTTGTGCTCAAACTAAAGGGAGTTACCCGATTTTAAGGTAATGTCTTAACTTGAGTCCTTTTGTTTTATTTTGCTTCTCCAACCCCCTAAACTCTTTTTATTCATTTAGTTTGTAACAAATTCATTATAATCAATTTTCTAGGATGTTGTTTTAAGAAGTATTCTATCTACAAATACACACACCTACATCTAATGGTTAATGAACATACAGTTTCCGTGGATGGAGAATTTCGGCCTCCCGAAACGATGATTGTTCAACATTATTTTAACACCTTCAAAGATGGCCATTAAGATGACAATATATTTATATATGATATATAATATGTTTATGTATTCCTTAATCTTCTTTATTTATCATTTTGTGCATACCTTTATGGTTTCCATTTTGGGTAAACACGATATCTTCATTTAAGGAAGTACGGACTACCACCCCCTCAAAGTGATTTGATTCTTTAATGCCATATATAGGATGTATAATGGATGGATTTAAAGTTATTATATATGATGTTATACTGGAATTATAATATACCTCTATATCATTATTATTTCTTTCCATTGAAGTATGAGATAAAAATGAATGTAGCGTTAATGCGTACGTACGGCTTACCGTCTCCATGAACGGTGCATTTCATTTCTTATCCCCAAATGTAATTACTATTATAAATACATATATATAATGGATATATATGATGAATGATACATCTATATGATGAAAATAATTCTGGAATTAAAATATACATACCTCTCATTTAGTTTTAATTCCATTTATATGACAAAGAAATGAAAGTAGCGTTCTTGCGTACGTATGGCTTACCGTCTCCATGAATAGTGCATTTCATTTCTTACCTCAAAATGATTATGTAATATTATAAATACATGTATATTCTGGATATATATGATATATATGATATCCAAATCAGGAATTTCATTCTTTATATAAGGAACCTTTGACCACATGAACAACATGTAATTGTAAGAAGTCCACTTTCGACTTAAGAACCAAATATCGAAAAAACAAACATTATTAACATAAATGGTTACATAATGTTTATAAAATATAAATAATGATATAAAAGGAATAATGAACTTTAAAAAGGTTATTAAGAAAATAGAAATTAACTCAAGTTTATTATTCAGGACGTTAAAGAATGATCGAGTCAAGTCGGACCTGAGGTAAGGGACTTCGTCTCAAACTCCTTTCATTGGGGCATATTTCGTTTTATACACCACATTCTTTTATACAGTGTATACAAACCCTTTGAATTTTACTTTTATACAAAAGGAAACTTTTTCTACAAAGCGTTTTACTAAACGACAAAAAGGAATGTTTTTTTAATGTACGCGGTGACAACGACCTTTTCCGCCGCCGCGAGTATTATTTGGTCTTTGGCTTCCTCAACAAGTCGTAATGTTTTTAAAATAAAATCAATACCATATACTCATTTATGTATTTTGGTATTGAAAATGGTTATGATAAAGGATTCTATTATGTCAATATATTTAGATTATATATTGTGATTGAAATGTGGAAATGTTATCATTCCTTTATATTGGTTTTATGTTTTAGGATTTTATATTGGTACTTGGACATTTGACTGGTGGTTACGTGATAAACCATATGACGGGTGGTGTCGTGAATACCAGGATATGTGGTTACGTAATAACCTACAATGCATTGGGTATCGAAGTCGGCCATATGGCTAGTTCATTAAGTATGTATGGAAGTTGGCCGTATGGCTATTCCATTATGTGATATGTGTGGAAGTCGATCGTATGGTTATTCCACATAAGTATGTTTATGTCCCTAGATAACTTTATATGTTATGTGTTATTTATATGGGTTTTATGGTAATCCTTTGGTTACAAAAGGTTAAGTAATGATATTTTATTCAGTGAAGAGTTTTTACTACTTCATGAAGGTGAATGTATTACTTTGATAAAGTATAAATGGTTTACGTGATGTTTGAAAAACTTACATTTTTCATTCTTTGTGTATCCCTTAATAAGCTTTTTATGCTCACCCCAAGTTTTTTTTTTGAAATATTTTTCACTGGACATAATGTTGAATAGGGTCAAGGACGAGATCAAAGGAAAGTCATGATATAAATAACATGGAACTAGACATGTCTCTTTTAAGAGTTTTTTTTATTTTATGTAAACATACTAGAATTGTCTACTTTGTAATCTTTTGAGATGTAATAGTTATGTCCTAATTCTATAAAACTATAATACTGAAAAGATCCTCAATGTGAGTTATTCATTTAATTCAATATTAAGTAAGGTTTAAGGCTGGGGCCTTATAATATTCTTAGTAAAAAATAAAAAATGAGAGAGTATGGGGATAACCATCTCACATCATGGCCCAATAAGATTATTAGACTAAAATTATAAGGTAGAGTCATCTATGATGCCTATCACTACAAGCATCTGCCCAGTAGTTGGAAGTAAATGGGGATCAAATCGCGACAACATGATACTATATTTTTTGGGAACCACTGGCTTGCCCACACTATTTTATGTCACAAAACAATACCATTTCCCAGTTGGAAAAAATTTCCATCTTTGTCATGAGTCCTTAAATATGTTGAATCCTAACTCGCCACTATATCGCACAGTTGAGGGTCTTCTCTAGATGGTCTTCAAGGACAACACTACCTAGCCTTGATAGATGGTTATCCCAGAAGGTCGTTGGGGATTACACTACCTCGAAATTTTAGAGTATCATCCTAGAAGGTCCTCTAGGAATACACTACCTGACAATTCTAGAGGGTATTCTGGGAATGTCTTAGGGGACTCCACTACCAAGCCCTACTAGAGAATCATCCCAATATGTCCTCAGGGAAAACACTACCAAGAACTACTAGAGGGTTAAATTGGAATGTTTATGGGGAATACACAACCAATACTTTTTGTAGGGTGATCCGAGAAGGACGTTTTGGTAAGCCTATATAATCACTTTCATCATCGGGTGTCATCTCTCCGTGTACCAAACCTGTAACTACCTTATCACATATTGAAAGACACATCATAGGGAACTATCAAATTCATTGTAGAAAAACATTCATGATTTCCATCCCATGTGGTGTTATATGATATTGAATGATGTATATACTTAGTATTGAATATTTCTCTTGGGATCTAAAATAATACACAATGTGTAAGGAGGCCCACACAATGTGTGGCCCCTCATTACTACATAGTCATGTCACTGGATACACATTGGGACCATCCCATATAGCAGTGCACATTTTCTAGCTATAATACACAATCTGTTCCATTTATTTCGGAGTTGGGTTTCGGACTATTGGTTGTGTCTGTTTAATGGGAACATGTTTCCGTGTATTCCGGTATATGACATGTTGTTCCATATAGAATGCTGCCTATGTGGCCAACCCATGATTTTCTGCCCAGAACATGGAATTTCACTATTCTTTTTTTATCTCACAAGGACCACCTCACATGGAAATGTAGTACATGGGGTGTTAAGGTGTGAACATATTGGTTCATCCTTTTAATCTCCAAAATCTAATCATTTCCACTGAAGGATGCATCATGCCATGCATTCATTGCCAAACATGGCTTGTACTCTGAATTTTTCATGAAACTCCAGTTTCACCTGGATCTTCATTCACTCTACAAATATGATTATCCTTCATTAGATACCATAATATTTCTTTTTGATTTTTCTAGATATTTAATAGAATCTTTCTTGATATTTATCGTTCTCTGGGAATTGGTCATTAGATTGAAGGAAGGTTTTGGTCATCATTTTGCATACCGATGCACGTTCGATCGTTTTTTAGATGTTTATGAAATACAAGGATTGATGATCCATATCTTTACATTTCATGATGTCTTTATTTCTCTTTATTCCATCATCATTCCAAAAAATTTCGTTGAATCCAAGAACCCAATCGATCATGGGTCCCCAAAAAGTGTTGAATCGGGGATCAATGCAATTCCTCGATGATGAACGTAATCAAAAGTGGGATGAAGGCACAAAAACTCATGGTTTAGTTATTTGGAATATATTTCTTGGAAAACTATTCAAAATTGTGAAATACAGATCATAAACATCCTATTAATAGAAGAAAATTGGTTCTTGGGATCATGGAAGGATGAAATCAAATGTGAGGATCGAAGGATGACAATTGATCTTCTCAAACCATCCATAAAAGAATTATAATCTCTAAAGATCATTCTTAGGTGAATTGTACATATCATTATTGAAAAAGAACTTGTTTTCCAATGAGAGAGGATGATCCATTATGTTTTTTGTTTCTTGATCAATATATAATCAAAGGCTCATCGTCAATTTTTCTTCATTTTATTCCAACATGATAGAGTTGAGAGGAAGAGTGATCATTTAATAAAATATGATTGATAAGCTAATTAGTCATAATAATGAATTTATATCCATTAATTTTGATTAATACTTTTTTTTTGAATTTAAATACATTAATTCATTAATCGCATAAGCATTCCACCATTGAGTAAGGGACTATACATGTTGTGAATACTCATTTTATTTCTCCCCTAGGGAAAATGGAACATTCTAGACCAAACCATGGTGTGAGCTTTTTGATCTGATCAATTATTTATGAGTTAAACCATTTTCACTAACAAACAATTCATGAAAAATATAAAATTATTAAAATATCTTTATAAAATAAATGTTGGGAACATCAGGGCTCAGAATCAACCATCGTATTAGTTCCTCACATTGTAAAAATATTTAGAAAAATTTCAATGTATTATAAGGAAAAAATCTGGTAACTAAAATCATCATATATAACATCAAAGATATGGATAAATGTCACTCCATATAAATGGATTTCATGAAATAATCAATGTTTTCATAATAATGTTCATTCACCATATTATCCTAAGATTAAGGAAGTTTAATCTGTAATGCTTTATGATTTTGATTATTACCACTATCCTTATGTATAACTCTTATATGAAGTGGTTGAATTTTCTATAGAAGGGAAATTTAATTCCTTAGAGCATAAGAACAGATGAGGTCAAACTGAAAATTTGACAATAACAAAGAACAACTGAGTCATGGATCCCATAAACATATCTTACTAATTAAATGTGTATAATATATAAAATTTCACATTTCATTTATTAACAATAATAATCAATTCAATTTCATAATTTATTTTGGAAATTATGTAAACTGTAGTAAATTATTTCTTATGCAGAAAAATTAATGTCATCATGAATTCCCATGTTCTTATCATGATGCACAAATAGAAATAGCATTTCATACAATTACAAAATTAAAAATCTAAATAAATTAAAATATCACATAACATTTGTCTCATTAATGATTAATTAACATGATATCTATTACATGTGAATATAATGAAAATCGATCCTATCACTAGGTACATCAATTTTCCATTTCCATGTTATTGTTAATCACCTGTAAAAGCTAATTATCATGTTGTAAAAACTCATAGTATTCTTTGTACCATTCACAAATAGAAATGTAATTGAAAAAACAATATGTTTTTATATCACATTTTAACATTCCATAAATGGTTCTCCCCTAGGTGACCAAGAAAGTTAGTTACATGACCATAGGTACCCATAACTATATTACAAAAGATGTTGAATATAAATGAGGATGTCATAGATATAATGGGGGTTTTATTCATCTGTAATTTAATATAATTAAAACATAAAATAATTATAATATTTTGGAAATGTTGGAAACAAAATATTCAACAACATACTGCCAATAAAAAGTCAAAGGAAAACCCCAACATTCATATAATATCACAATCGTATAATATATGAATGAAATTTAAATAACTGAAATACTGAATTACATTAAAATAAATTTCTATAATTTATCTAAAAAATGAATCCATGTCCATGTTCCCAAGAAAATTGTATGTCCTATCTCTATGATCAATTGGATGAGGAAATAAAAATCAACTATAATGATATATTACCTTATAAAAAATTTTATTTGTTAAATATTTGTATATATCTAATGGTGGAAAATATATGATGTGCAAATAAAATAGTATGTCATAATATTAATGTCCAAAAAATTCATTACGAGATATTTAAATAATGAAATATATATATAATTCTGCCATTGATAAAAACAATAAATAGTAAATGTGAAATAAATAACATGATCTTTAATCATTTCGTTAACGCCCTTATTTGTGTGATATATGTATTTCAGTAATTTTAGTTTTAATGTTTTTATGTTTTTATTTCTATATTTAAATATATATTTTTTTTCAAATTTATTATTGATTTTAATCATTAATTTTTTTATTTAAAGACCCAACATATTATTGTAAAATTGGAAAAATACACATTGTACCTTCAGTGAAGCATTCAGTAAGAAATCATATTTTTTACGATGATAATAAATTATATACAAAATATATAATTGATGAAGTAATAAATAAAAAGTATTCTTTATTAGAAAAATTACATTACATATAATTTAATTCATACAACACATGTACCATGTCATGTCATGAATGTAACAATGGGAATGAAGTAGAGGAAATCACCATGATGTGAATTAGACTTGTTTAATGAATTGACATCTATTTTAAAGTCATTAAACATGTGTTGAAATACTATAATCCTACATGTATTGATTTTTTTACTCATGGATGATGATTTAATGTGTTGTAATCTATACATGACCTGTTAAAAGTATGGAAGAGAGTAAAACTTCCAGATATATTGTATAATAATTTCCCGATATTTTTAATAAATTGGGACCCACACATGAATTTATTTACCTATAAGTAATGAATATTAATGATTCATGAGTCTATATTGAATCTATATACATAGGTTTATCCAACTACTACATAAGATATATCGAACCCCAATGAATTCACCAAGAATTTTTCATGTGTCAAGTCAATTGTAGTCTTATCACAATTTTCATTGTGATATATTTCTCATTTCATACATCTTATTCATTAATCCCAACTATTATGGTGTAAGAAACGTTTCTTGGGGATTTCTAATAGATATGGGATAATTCAGGTGGATTTTTTATTTTCTTTATATTATGTATTTTTTCTATGTTATCTTTTATAAAATTTCAATCCTTTTATTTTACTTTTATATAGACCATTGGTATGTGAATATGGAATGAACCAAGAAACATTTAACATAAAAATCCTAAATGATTCATGTCCAATTTTTATTTAGGTAAATAATCTTTAAATGTGGTAATGATAAAAACATGATTATATGAAATAGTTAATTAATAAATTTTTCTTAATAGATGATTTATACAAAAAGGTGGAAACACCATGACCATTGGATATCTGTCATCATGACTATGACAATAATAATGGATTAATTAAAATATATAATAAAATACCAATTTTACCTAAACTGAAAACGTACAAAATTCTAGCATAATTTTTTAAATAAGTTTTCAAACCAATCAATCGATTTCCTTCTTTGTTATTAAATTTTCATCCAATAAATAATTCTGATAATACTTCACAACTAATATAATTTTAAAATTTCAATTCATTTTAAATCATAATAAAATTAGTTCACCATTTAATCGTGTTCAAAAATATTCATTTTTAACACTACATTTTAAATAAATGTGTATAATAGTTTGACATTGTATAAATTTTTATGTTAATTCAAACAGTAGGTAAATATTTTTTCCCCATTATCATTTCATTCAACCATAACCTATTAAAATATTAAAATATATTTATGATCATGTCCCAAAACCATACCATCAATAACACTAAATCATCATTGGATAATTGGGATGATATCTAAATGTAATAAAACATCACTATGATAGTCCTTATTAAAATTACAATATAATTATGGCATAACCTATAATAAGGATATTATACGATGAAATAAATTATGTGAATTATTTTATAAATGTTCCATTACTATGATAAATTATATTATTTCTAGGATATGCCCTATAATAATTATAACAAATCCAAAAAAATCAACATAAGTGTTGCAGAATTATCATCCCTTTACTTATAAGAATTATTTTATAACCATGTAAATCCCAATAATAATTAATGCATATTTGGTTAATTTTCTATAGGCATAATGACATATAATGAAAAAATCATTACACTTATCATCATAAGACAATATATATAATTCATCAAATTTCAATTTGTTGTCTAGACCCTCAAGGTCATTACCCATACAATTTACCAATTTTATCCCTTGTGAATATATCCCATGAAATCACATGAGCATGTTATTTTATAAAAGTATAATACATTAAGTCATCAATCATCATAAATTACATGTAAGATTTGATTTTTCCAAAACAATAGGGTGTCCGCATGTCACGGTCATAAAACCATAGAATCTAAAGGGATTCAATTTTATATTTATAGAAAAGTTACTAAATAAATTTATTATAAAATGAATATTTAGGTTTTTTCTTATTCTTTCTAATGTAATGTAATATATTTCATATACTATAAGAAATTAAATAGAAACAATTAGAAACATTATTTCCACCAACGATAAGGAAAAAGATGATGTGGAAAAAATCATGATATCCGAGATAAAGTCTTGACACATATCACATAAAATATAATAAGATAATTTAATTTTTAAAAATGGGTTATAAAATATGATACCAAAGAAAAAATTAATATAAATTTGTAGATGATCTTAATGGATTAAAATATATTATATTTACTAATTATCAGAGAATGGTCCTATAATGATGGGTGTTAATTATAATATAGATTATAAATAAAATAAATAAAACTATTCATCATATATCCAGAGGATAAATTAGATAAATTTGGATTTAAATTAGTTATTAGGGATTGAAGATAATGTATATAAAGACTGCTAAATAAATGATAAATGTGTACCCCACTATAAAATGTTGTAGAACTACATGTTATACTGTACACTATAGTGCATCTTGAAGAACCACAAAAAATAACCCAGTAAATAATTATTTTAAATAAATGTTGATGCCCATCAAATAGATCCACATTATGGGTTTATTGAACAATCGAAAAAATGTATGAGATGATGTTCCTTCCATATCATAGTAAATGTATGTTATTTTCTAGAACCCACCACCACTCTAAATTGGTGTCCAAATAATAAGAACAACAATTTTTCCTCACCCATTAAATTAAACGATACAAAAAATCTCTATACCATGGATCCAACAAAGCCTATAATATTGAAATATAATTTCTTTAGTTATTCATAAAGTGGTAGTTGTTATATTTCCCTCCTCCAAGCAACTTATGTCAAAATTTACAGCTTTATGATGTTGTGAACATCAATATGGAATTCTCATAATCTCAATTATTTATAATACTATGAAATTTATAATTTCATCATAACATCCCTCATTATATATCTTGAATATTCAATGAATCAACCAAACATGAATGAAATAACAAATAACCCAATGAGGTTAAATAAAACATTTAAAAAATCTACACCACTAAGATAATGGGATCATCATAAAATCTTACGAGACCACCATTCTTTGGTTATATTTAAGCCTTAACATTATCAACTTCATATATGATCCATTTGGGAATATTGTTTCATTTATTTTTTCATTAAATTTTATTTTACATTTAATGAAATCAATTTTTCCAATCCCATCAATTATGAATGGAATCCACCTCTCATCACATATTCATATATCTTATGCCACACATTTCAAAAAAACTGAAAAATATTTCACCCCAAAATCCTTAGAAACGTTCTAGTGAAGTTTTTATTTAAAAATTTTCTTCCAAATCATTCTTATTTAGAGATTAAAATGGGGGTTTTCTATTAATATGTATCAATATTTAGCATGGTCATTTTTTAATTATTCATTATCAACCATAATGTATTAATTAATTATTTAAATATGAAAAATATTGTATCTTAAATACACTAAAATGATATTATTTTGATACAAAAGTATTTATCCACCTTATTCTCCATTATATTTGGAGTAAAACCATAAAAAATTTGTACAGTTAATACATCCTCATGAACTAATGTGATTTTTTCCATCACTATGTCACAATGATATTCATATTTATGGAAATATTTAATATATATAATAATTTTGAGATAATATTGAATATATAAATTAAAATTTTCATCCACTTCATTACATTTTCACCTACTAAGTAAATAATAATTTTACTCGTTGATACATATTACATACCATATCAAAAAAGCGATGAGATTCATTTTTTATGTATATGTTTGAATAATAGAAAAAATTATAGAATGAATAAATTTGGTGTCTATAACACTAAAATAATTTAATAACATTTTTCCAACAACCAAAACATATACACAAAAAAATATTCCCAATTCATTATATTTGACACTGAAAATAATGGTAATAATGGAATATTATAATGAAAATACTGATATAATGTTATAAAAATATCATATATGATATATTAATCATTAATATTATTTTGTTATAAATTAATAAAATCTGTAAATCCATTACACAATAATTTATTTAATGTTGAACTAATGGGAGTCATAGGGTAAGTGGTTTGATCACAATTTCAGTTAAATTGATTAATATTTTTTCTTCTAAAATTATTTACAATAATTTGTTCTATATACTAAAACTATAATATATTTAATGTTAAAAATAATTTTTCATTAATAATAATTTTTATTTTCTTATATACTCTTTCAAGTTGACATAATCTATATATAACCTATTTGTTATGAATTTATTTGATAGAATTAATTTTTTTTGATTTCATATTTTCTAATGAAGGAATTTTTAATTTATTCTTTATAGTTTTTAATTTTTATGTAAAATTATATTATAATAATGGTATTATCGAAGGTTATGTTCCATTATGTAGTGTTTTATTAAGTGGTAGGTTTTTCAGTTTTATACCTTTACATATTTATTATGCCTTATTGGGTAATGGTATCATCCACAATACAAAATAATTACTTGTAATTAATCACACCCTATGTGTTTTAATTCCATAGGATGTGAATAATAATTCATTGAATATATGTTAATGGTGTAGATGATTTTATGTTGGTATGTTTTTTGTCTTATTCCCAATGTACAATGGGTATTATGTACAAATTGAGTACTCCATGGCTAATAATATAGTCAATCCTTAAAAAAAAACCCTTGTAGCAATACTAATTTATTAATGTAAAAATATGTCTATTTTAATGTCTTATTATTGTTACATAAATTTTGGTGAACTTTTTTATATAGTTTTAAAGAGATTATTTTTATGTGATGAGTATAAAATAAATTTATTAACAATGTTGAATACATTATGATGTTAACATTAAATAATAATTATTTATACATTTATTAGTGAATTTTATAAACAAAATATGAATTTAATTTAAAATATTATCCATTTTAAATACATTTTATTCACTTAGAAAAAATGATATATTTTTTAAAAAATTTTGTATTTTATTCCAATATAATTCCTAGATTAAGAAATTCATTTTAATAAATCATTTATTTTGTAATGTTTTTTTTAATATTTTGAATTATAAAAAACAAATATTTTCTATATAATTAATAAATTTATTTCATGTATATAAATAGAATTGATATATATAAACTATAAAAATTTATGACAGGAAAAACACTAAAACTATATTTACATATTCTGTTTGATTATTATTAAATTATAATTTTCCATCGATAAATATTTATTTTAAAAAAATTTATTTTCTATTTTAAATATTAATCATAAAAAATATGATACAAAGAAATCATTAATTTCTTTAATTATATTAATTACTATGTTAAAAATATAATTACAAATGTTTTAATACAATAGTATAAATGATGAAAAATGTAAAAATAATTATACTTATGTAACTCAATGTTGTCCTTAAACAATGTGATAGAGAGTATGATCTCCCTAATTACTACAAAAACTCCATATTTTATACTTTTGGAACATTTTCCCTTTTAATATTAACTATTCATTATGGAAATGTTATAGCTAATAAAAAAAATTACATTATCAACTCTTACAAATGGGGAACAATTATACCTCAATATTCTACCCTTATTCCGTTAAACGTTTTCGTAAAAATATATCATTATATATTTCCGATAACCCACTCAAAAGATATCTTTCATTTTCACAATTTTTATTTTCCAAACCCCATCACAAACCATGGATATTTCATTGTGGTTAATAATTTATTCTATATATATATACATTTTGTATTTATAAATAACGTTATAATTTATTTTTTTCAACCATATATATCCATAATATAAAAATTTATTAATATTTTATTACTACTCTATAATTTTATAAAAATAATTAAACAACCACGATTTATTCATTCCCAAACATATTTATGAACAATATATATTTAATTTTAATTGATTACAGGAAACTACCACCAAGATATAAGGTTTTTCATTTTCTATCCAAATTTTCATTATATATTAATATGAATTATTTAAATATCCAACACCTAATAGGGGATAATTCCACAATGACCATAATCCCCCCATCCATAGTACATGGGGTGGGGTGAAGCCCTGAATGGAATATTCAAAAATAGATTAATTGTCATGATGTACCTCTATGTGGGCAACCAACCATATCAATGCATTATTTCATATGAAGAATAATTAAGAAATTGATCATTTATAATATACAACATTCATGTAAAACCTATATTCTATACAATAGTATTAAAGTGAAAAAATAGTATTATAGGGGAAACTACACAACCATATAGAATTATTTCCAAACCTAATAATATTGGAATGTAAAGAATAATGAGATATTATCTCCTAATCTCCAATATAGGAGTACCATACACTGTTCATGACACCTGGTATACTAACAATCCACAAATGTCACCACCGACCTATAAATTTTTTTTGATAAGATATTACACATGTGTTAAAATCACATTCATGTGTTAGTATTGAATTTCCATGTTTGATGCACCAAAATATGATTATATGAGAAGTAATAAACAAAATTTCACTGGAAATACACACGATATCAAATTATGAATAGTTAAAAAAAATCATTCAAAAAATATCATTAGAAAATTGGGATATCAAAATGTAAAGACCCGTAAAATTCAAGGGAAATTTTTTTCTTAATTTTCTTTGGAATTTTACAAGAGTGCGGTTTCTGACGGCACCTGATTCCGAGGCCCGGTGTGCCCGGAATCAATTTCCGAAGTTGGGCTCGGGTACATTCAGTGAATGAACGAGCGGGAATTTCTAACTTTTGAACCGGTGCCCGGAATCGAATTCTGAGGGCACCGATGAAACCGTAGCGCCGGTAAACGCTTAGGAACTCCTGTTCTGGAGTTGCTTTCTTACGAGTGTTGATAATAAAAATTGTGGATGTTTACTTTGTAATTACACTACAATTTTTATTATTTTACTCTAAGTGTTATCTCTTGTTGGAAGTTGGGTAACCACCCAACCTCCCTTGGGAGGTTATGAGGGTGGTGGGGCCCACACGAACCCCACCTCTTCATATCCTCTAAAACCCCTCAACTCCCTCATAAGTTATGATATCTTAAGTTATAACTTTAGACTTAAATAAGGTGAGTTGTGTGTGTGTTTTGAATTTAAACTCTTGAAATTCTAGTGTGTTGTTGTGTTAATAAAATAAGATAGTCTTTTTTTTTGGTGTTTAGTTTTGTCTCCTTGAGAGAGTTGGGAAGGTTCTTCTTGTTTCTTCATCTTCTTCAACCTCGACAATGAACACGAAGAACGCCGTTCTTCAACGAAGAACTTCTTCGCCGAAGAACACGGTCCTTCTGCGACGCCGTATCCGTGACGTGACTTTCTTCTTCCGCGTCATCTCTTCCGCGACGGTTTTCCACGACGAACGCCATCGACAACGACTCTTCCTCCAACGTCAAAGGAATCGACACCGATATTCCACGACTACGTCAACGTGCAACTATCAAGGTAGGGGTTTTTATATATCATTGAATTCGTTTTATTGATTCTTCATATCTAAAATTCATGATGATGATGACCAAATGAACATGGACATCGTCCCGCACATAAACCATTCTCCTTTTTGTTTTTATTCTTCACGTGTTCTTCGTACGTTCTTCAATGCCAAATATTTATTGACGCTGGAAACACGAAGTTTTGTTGAGCGCAATATATGGATGTGAAGCCCTCGACGCAAGGATCACAATTATGTGATCGTTTAATTTTTTCGGGCTTGGAACGAAGCCGCAATGGCTCGCGGAAGGAGGGGTCTAAATATTTATTGACGCTGGAAACTCAATGTTTCCCTGAGCGCGACATACGGACACGAAGATCTCGACTCGAGGATCATGAATATGCATTCATATTTTTTTTCTGAGTTAAATTGAATTCGGAATGGAGTGCGGAAGGCGGAGGCCGTTGGTGCAGGTCGTGGGAAAAGTCGTGTGAGGAAGCAGGTGATGCGGGAGCAGGCGCATCAGGGTTTACGGTGAAGACAGCAGCGGAGCGGCAGGCTGAAGGCAGCCGCGACGGTTCTGGCGAATACAGCGGGTGCCAGAGGCGGTTCTGGCAAATACAGCGGGTGCGAGAGGTTGGCCGCTGGGGTTCGGAGGAGAGGCTGCGTGAAATTGTGATTGAATAAGTTATTAGATTGGAGAGAGAGAGTTTTGGGAAATAAAATAAAGAGACAAAAACGGATAAGGGAGTGGTGTTTGATTTTGGAGCACAAGGGGGAAAAGGAACGTGTTTTGATTGTTTTTTTTGGAGTTAAGAAAGATATAATTAAATAAACAATTAATAATAACAATAAAATATTGTTATTATTACTTTTGTTGATAAAACACCTTTTCACCAGCAACTCCTTCGTGCGACCTCAGTTTCACGAATCGTTTGCGGCAGTGTGACCCTGACTTCGAGACGGAATTTATGAGTCCAATATTGGATGTCTTTTTCGGGTTTTTGGGTCTGGTACCCGAAGCGCTCGGAAAAATAATAGATTTAATATTATTATTAAATCTTCGACCCACCATAACTCATACGTGCGACGTCCGATTGGCTTTCCGTCAGTGGCGATATAATCCCGTCATTAATACAATCGATTCAAGTCTAATGTTGGATACTAAATTCTAGTTCGTGGTGCGGGGCCACGAAACACCGAATAATAATAATATTATTATTATTACGGGATCATGTATCGGACATATCTCTCGCATACGGTATCGGAATGACGAACCGTCTGTGACGTTGCGACACTGGAATTACGACGGATGTTTCAAGACTAATTTTGGATATTTAAGTCGAGGTTGATGCACGGGCCCCCCGAGGCCCGGTTCGCGCATGATGCGGTGAAATGCAACTTTTTCACCGGCTATCCGTTTGGGACCAATGGGTAGTCCATCTCGTGTGTTTTTCCGTATGGATCGCAATGGTCTGACTGGTTTGGTTAACCGGTGTCATTTGAAGTACGACTGGGTTGGATCGAACATGAATCCAACTGGGCCCTCGGAGCGGAAACGCTTATAACTTGAGCTCTGGACGTCCGATTAACGTGCCGTCAGCTGTGTTGTGTTCCTCTTAGGAGACGGATCTTTTGGCATACATCGCCCGAGGTTTTGACGCAGGTGGAGTACGGTCGGGTTGGTTTTGCCTTAAAAACCAACCGGGCCCCGGGGACGAAAATGCCAATAACTCTCAGACCGGGCGTCCGATCGACGCACCGTCTGTTGCGTTGAGTTCCTGTTGACGATATGGAACTTTTGGCATCCTTCGCCCGAGTTTTGGATACAGTTGAGATACGGCCGGGATTGGTTCGCACACAAAACCAACCGGGCCCCTGGGACGAAAAGGCTAATAACTCACAGACCGGGCGTCCGATCGACGCGCCGTCTGTTGCGTTGAGACCCCTGTGACGAGACGGTCCTTTGAGATACTTCTCTGTGGGACCTTGTGATACTTGGTGTATCGAACAGTAGCTCGTGGAGCGGACCCTCCCGGAGACGAGCGTGCGGAGTACGGAGACCGTGTAGCCGGCTGAGACCTGACGACTGCTTGACCGACTCGACTTGGAGTGAGTCGACTAGCCCAGTGGACGGAGCGCCCGGTATTTGGCGGCAGACCCACGGCGGACGGAGAGCCTGGTAGTTGGCAGCAAACCCGCGGTACTCGACTGGAGGAGTACCTCTGTAGGCTATTTGGGTGAGCGCCCGGTATTTGGCGACAGACCCTCAGCGGACGGAGCGCCCGGTAGTTGGCCGCAAACCCGCAGTACTCGACAGGAGGAGTACCTCAGCAGTCTTAGGATAGTGAGCAGTACCTCGGAGTCGTGACAGGACCACTGTACACTCCAGAGACGGATCTCTTCAGCAGTTACGGTTTCGATAATGAAAATCCTGGTTTGAGCTGAGTCAATGACCTTTGAGTTTCCTCATGATTGAGATGGGTTACTTGATAACTTAGGTATATGTATGGGCATATACCTGGGTAGTGGTTATCCGTTGATTTCATAATCCTTATGTTTCCTCGTGATTGAGATGAGTTACTTGATAACTTAGGTATAAGTATGGGCATATACCTAAGTAGAGGTTTTCTATTGAGATCTTTTTTGTGGTTATCCTTGTTGATTTTAGTGAGACCTTGAGGGTCTCGGGGTCCCTACTGAGTATCGTTATACTCACCCCTGCACGGGCTATGCCCGCACCTCGTTGTGTTGGTTGCAGACGACGGACAGTGCTGACGGAGGCCGAGTGTTCGAGGACTGGACGGTACCCAGAGGTGGACTACACGACGAGTCAGTATCCGGAGGTGGACTTCACGGTGAGACGACACTCGGAGGAGGTTGACGGGGGAGAGCGTTGTGGAGGCTATCTGTACCTACCCTTCAGGTGGGATTTCCAGTGGACAGCTCGGCGTAGCGGCTTTACCTTTCAGTTGTTGTTTTTCCTTTCAGTTGTACTTTACAGTTGGGCTTGTATTTCCGGCCCCCTTTACTTTCAGCACCTTTTTTTGTACTCATTTTTACTTAGTATATTACTTTCGCTTGTACTCTGTGTGTTTGTTTACTTTTATAAAGGAAATGTCTTCCCAGTTATCGGAATTTATGCCTTTGGTGCTAGTCGCCATCCCCTGGCCTATGGAAGGCGGGCTTGGGGTAGTCACGACACGGGACCCGAGGACGGGTCGTGAAAAATTGGTATCAGAGGAGTTCGGTTCTACCGCAGAACTCAGGACTCTGATCTTTTTCTATGTGAAGCAATATTGTTAAGGGTACCGAGTGTGGTCTTCACTTCAGGGAGTCCAGTGTTGGTGCGGCGGCCGACGTATCCGTACACCAGGACCCTGACTACTGATCTCCGACTATGTACACAAAAACACTGATTGCGTGTGTGTTTCCAAAGTTTTAAAGTCAGCTCAAACCAGGTCAACTCACCAGGTATAAGACGATGACCGTGTCGCATCTGTTCAGGATGTCTCCACGCAGACAGTCAGTTGGAGTTCCGAGAGAGTACTCGATGACGGCTCATCGAGCGATTAGGCTCTGGTGCAGAGCCCCTTTTACTATTTTGGCACCCTCGGGTGGTGTACCAGTAGCACCACCACCTGTTGGGCAGCAGATGCCAACGGCTATACTAGCAAACTGTGCACGCTGGCGGAGCGCGTTGCACGAGTTCCAGCAGTAGAGGCCTCAGAAGTTACGAGGCGAGGCAGATTTCCAGACAGCAAAGCAGTGGCTGGAGGCGATTGCTAGAGTTTTCCGCCTAGCTGAGACATCAGTAGAGTGGATGGTGGACTTCGCCACTAGTGTTTTCCAGTGATTGACCATGAGGATGGTCCGCATAGTGATGAGGCTTCGGTACGTGAACCGATGCCTGAGATAGTGCCTTTGGGTAGTGTGTCAGCTATACATCACTACCTTTTGGTCAGCAGTTACAACCGGCGGTACCGGTAGGTGACACATGTATGTTTACTGCCTTACATGTGTTCTAACTTCAGATACCCTCATGTTCCGAGGTGAACCTGACTCATAGGCGGCTGAGGACTGTCTTGAGGAGGTGGCCGAGATTTTTCTATAACTTTTACAGTTTCGGCGGGACGACGTGTTGATAACTGAGAATTCATCGAGGCGTACCGAACATATCGGGTACTCGATGGAAGCGTTTCGATCAGTGTAATAGAGGTCGGACCTCTGACCATGGTATGTTTAAGGGCATCTGAGCCAGCACCTTTTCTCTATGCATTTCTACTTAGGCTAGAGTGCTAGAAGGATCCTTTGTGGTTGAGAATTCTTTGCTGATCGAATACAGCCAGAGAATGTTAGAAGTTTGGAAAGAAAGAAACTGACACCAGTCTCAGAGACTTGGGAATGTAAAATGTTTCAAGAAGAGGAAATGTTAAGGACAGATGAATCTGCAGAACATCAGACATGGAGGCAGAGCTTGGAGAGCAGCTCGTGGTGGTGTATATTTCAACATGTTACCATCACCCGCCTTTGTAGTCCCCGCTAGACTCAGGGAGTTGGAGAGCAGGGAAAGAGGGTAGCTGCTTGCGGTCATGGAGTGCGACAAAAAAAAACGGCTCTAAGGATGATTCGAAGTGCGGAATTTATCTTCTACTAGCTGCCGTAGCCACAGGCATCGAAACGAATCATCCCTTCCTTCCGTGAATCTAGTCCCAGACCTATAGATTCCGGTTAAGCCGTTGACTTGACCCTCACATCTGGAGATACCTTTGGGAGGAGACTTGATAGTCACACTTACGCCGACGGTGTGATCTGACCCTTGAGGCGAGAGTCTCGGTTAGGACCTCTTGGCGGAAGCTTCGAGGCCTTAAGACGTTAGTTTGAGTATGTTTTTGGCAATCACTGATCATACTCAAATTGACGATATTAGGAAAAAGTTGGGATGGGTTTTCCTTGGTCGGCGAAAAGGAAACCCTGGGAAGCACAAGATAAACTCGTGCATGGGAGGGTGTAGCCGATCATTCTTGGGTCGGCCAACCTTACCCTCGTGGCAGCAGGAGTTTTGAGTTTCAGTTCTAACCAAAAAAGGGAGACCTTTAGAGTTCGAGGATGGCGACCACGTTCTTATACAGGTCTCACCTAGAAGAGGTTTACGGAGATGTAGCCGAGGCGGTAAGAGATCTCCAAGGTTCAATAGACCTTTCTAGGTCCCCAGCAGGGTAGGAGAGGTGGTTTATCGCTTGACCCATCCACCTCAGTTGCACCAGGTGCACGATAACTTTCACGTAACTCAATTGAGAAGATACGTGCTTGATCCTTCACACATCATCGACCTCAGGGAGTTAGACGTCGATGATAGAGCGACATGCACAGAGGTTCCAGTGGGGATCAAGGATAGACAGGAGTAGATACTACGAGGATGATCGATTCCTTGGGTGCACTTCCTTCGACAGTACGGGAACCTCAAGGTGAGCACATGGGAGCGGAAGGCTCAGATGCGTACTCTGTACCGCTTTTGTGACCCTAGTTTTTGATGAAGCTTTACGGGGACGTAAAGCCCTGAGGTGGGAGTAACGTAAAGACCCGTAAAATTCAAGGGACATTTTTTTCTTAATTTTCTTTGGAATTTTACAAGAGCGCGGTTTCTGACGGCACCTGATTCCGAGGCCCGGTGTGCCCGGAATCAATTTCCGAAGTTGGGCTCGGGTACGTTCAGTGAACGAACGAGCGGGAATTTCTAACTTATGAACCGGTGCCCGGAATCGAATTCCGAGGGCACCGATGAAACCGTAGCGCCGATAAACGCTTAGGAACTCCTGTTCTGGAGTTGCGTTCTTACGAGTGTTGATAATAAAAATTGTGGATGTTTACATTGTAATTACACTACAATTTTTATTATTTTACTCTAAGTGTTATCTCTTGTTGGAAGTTGGGTAACCACCCAACCTCCCTTGGGAGGTTATGAGGGTGGTGGGGCCCACACGAACCCCACCTCTTCATATCCTCTAAAACCCCTCAACTCCCTCATAAGTTATGATATCTTAAGTTATAACTTTAGACTTAAATAAGGTGAGTTGTGTGTGTGTTTTGAATTTCAAACTCTTGAAATTCTAGTGTGTTGTTGTGTTAATAAAATAAGATAGTCTTATTTTTTATTTGGTGTTTAGTTCTGTCTCCTTGAGAGAGTTGGGAAGGTTCTTTTTGTTTCTTCATCTTCTTCAACCTCGACGAAGAACACGAAGAACGCCGTTCTTCAACGAAGAACTTCTTCGCCGAAGAACACGGTCCTTCCGCGACGCCGTATCCGTGACGTGACTTTCTTCTTCCGCGTCATCTCTTCCGCGACGGTTTTCCGCGACGAACGCCATCGACAACGACTCTTCCTCCAACGTCAAAGGAATCGACACCGATATTCCACGACTACGTAAACGTGCGACTATCAAGGTAGGGGTTTTTATATATCATTGAATTCGTTTTATTGATTCTTCATATCTAAAATTCATGATGATGATGACCAAATGAACATGGACATCGTCCCGCACATAAACCATTCTCCTTTTTGTTCTTATTCTTCACGTGTTCTTCGTACGTTCTTCAATGCCAAATATTTATTGACGCTGGAAACACGAAGTTTTGTTGAGCGCAATATATGGATGTGAAGCCGTCGACGCAAGGATCACAATTATGTGATCGTTTAATTTTTTCGGGCTTGGAACGAAGCCGCAATGGCTCGCGGAATGAGGCGTCTAAATATTTATTGACGCTGGAAACTCAATGTTTCCCTGAGCGCGACATACGGACACGAAGATCTCGACCCGAGGATCATGAATATTCATTCGTATCTTTTTTCTGAGTTAAATCGAAGTCGGAATGGAGTGCGGAAGGCGGAGGCCGTTGGTGCAGGTCGTGGGGAGAAGTCGTGTGAGGAAGCAGGTGATGCGGGAGCGGGCGCATCAGGGTTTACGGTGAAGACAGCAGCGGCGCGGCAGGATGAAGGCAGCCGCGACGGTTCTGGCGAATACAGCGGGTGCGAGAGGCGGTTCTGGAAAATACAGCGGGTGCGAGAGGTTGGCCGCTGGGGTTCGGAGGAGAGGCTGCATGAAATTGTGATTGAATAAGTTATTAGATTGGAGAGAGAGAGTTTTGGGAAATAAAATAAAGAGACAAAAAGGGATAAGGGAGAGGTGTTTGATTTTGGCTCACAAGGGGGAAAAAGAAGGTGTTTTGATTGTTTTTTTTGGAGTTAAGAAAGATATAATTAAATAAACAATTAATAATAACAATAAAATATTGTTATTATTACTTTTGTTGATAAAACACCTTTTCGCCAGCAACTCCTTCGTGCGACCTCGGTTTCACGAATCGTTTGCGGCAGTGTGACCCTGACTTCGAGACGGAATTTATGAGTCCAATATTGGATGTCTTTTTCGGGTTTTTGGGTCTGGTACACGAAGCGCTCGGAAAAATAATAGATTTAATATTATTATTAAATCTTCGACCCACCATAACTCATACGTGCGACGTCCGATTGGCTTGCCGTCAGTGGCGATATAATCCCGTCATTAATACGATCGATTCAAGTCTAATGTTGGATACTAAATTCTAGTTCGTGGTGCGGGGCCACGAAACACCGAATAATAATATTATTATTATTATTACGGGATCATGTATCGGACATATCTCTCTCATACGGTATCGAAATGACGAATCGTCTGTGACGTTGCGACACTGGAATTACGACGGATGTTTCAAGACTAATTTTGGATATTTAAGTCGAGGTTGATGCACGGGCCCCACGAGGCCCGGTTCGCGCATGATGCGGTGAAATGCAACTTTTTCACCGGCTATCCGTTTGGGACCAATGGGTAGTCCATCTCGTGTGTTTTTCCGTATGGATCGCAATGGTGTGACTGGTTTGGTTAACCAGTGTCATTTGATGTACGACTGGGTTGGATCGAACATGAATCCAACCGGGCCCTCGGAGCGGAAACGCTTATAACTTGAGCTCTGGACGTCCGATTAACGTGCCGTCAGCTTTGTTGTGTTCCTCTTAGGAGACAGATCTTTTGGCATACTCCGCCCGAGGTTTTGACGCAGGTGGAGTACGGTCGGGTTGGTTTTGCCTTAAAAACCAACCGGGCCCCGGGGACGAAAATGCCAATAACTCTCAGACCGGGCGTCCGATCGACGCACCGTCTGTTGCGTTGAGTTCCTGTTGACGATACAGAACTTTTGGCATCCTTCGCCCGAGTTTTGGATACAGTTGATATATGGCCGGGATTGGTTCGCACACGAAACCAACCGGGCCCCTGGGACGAAAAGGCTAATAACTCACAGACCGGGCGTCCGATCGACGCGCCGTCTGTTGCGTTGAGACCCCTGTGACGAGACGGTCCTTTGAGATACTTCTCTATGGGACCTTGTGATACTTGGAGTATCGAACAGTAGCTCGTGGAGCGGACCCTCCCGGAGACGAGCGTGCGGAGTACGGAGACCGTGTAGCCGGCTGAGACCTGACGACTGCTTGACCGACTCGACTTGGAGTGAGTCGACTAGCCCAGTGGACGGAGCGCCCGGTATTTGGCGGTAGACCCACGGCGGATGGAGCGCCTGGTAGTTGGCAGCAAACCCGCGGTACTCGACTGGAGGAGTACCTCTGTAGGCTATTTGGGTGAGCACCCGGTATTTGGCGACAGACCCTCAGCGGACGGAGCGCCCGGTAGTTGGCCGCAAACCCGCAGTACTCGACAGGAGGAGTACCTCAGCAGTCTTAGGTTAGTGAGCAGTACCTCGGAGTCGTGACAAGACCACTGTACACTCCAGAGACGGATCTCTTCAGCAGTTACGGTTTCGATAATGAAAATCCTGGTTTGATCTGAGTCAATGACCTTTGAGTTTCCTCATGATTGAGATGGGTTACTTGATAACTTAGGTATATGTATGGGCATATACCTGGGTAGTGGTTATCCGTTGATTTCATAATCCTTATGTTTCCTCGTGATTGAGATGAGTTACTTGATAACTTAGGTATAAGTATGGGCATATACCTAAGTAGAGGTTTTCTATTGAGATCTTCTTTGTGGTTATCCTTGTTGATTTTAGTGAAACCTTGAGGGTCTCGGGGTCCCTACTGAGTATCGTTATACTCACCCCTGCACGGGCTATGCCCGCACCTCGTTGTGTTGGTTGCAGATGACGGACAGTGCTGACGGAGGCCGAGTGTTCGAGGACTGGACGGTACCCAGAGGTGGACTACACGACGAGTCAGTATCCGGAGGTGGACTTCACGGTGAGACGACACTCGGAGGAGGTTGACGGGCGAGAGCGTTGTGGAGGCTATCTGTACCTACCCTTCAGGTGGGATTTCCAGTGGACATCTCGGCGTAGCGGCTTTACCTTTTAGTTGTTGTTTTTCCTTTCATTTGTACTTTACAGTTGGGCTTGTATTTCCGGCCCCCTTTACTTTCAGCACCTTTTGTTGTACTCATTTTTACTTAGTATATTACTTCCGCTTGTACTCTGTGTGTTTGTTTACTTTTATAAAGGCAATTTCTTCCCAGTTATCGGAATTTATGCCTTTGGTGCTAGTCGCCAGCCCCTGGCCTATGGAAGGCGGGCTTGGGGTAGTCACGACACGGGCCCCGAGGACGGGTCGTGACACAAAACCTTATATAGGTGGGATAAATTTTATGTCTCTACCAACCCAAATAAGAGAGTAAGATAATACAAAAAAATGTATAAAAATATAATAATATATATTTTTTCATTAATTGAATACAAAAAGAGAGAAAAAATGAATCTATATCTAATATCAAAGAAGAAGATTATTTTATAAAATATTTTTATATGTACAACTACAATTACCATTATCTCATATGTATTCCCAGTAGATAACATCAAAATCATGTCTCACCTCACCATTGTGACTCTATGAGAAGAGACTAAAACTTATATATAAACTTATAATGCAGTAGTGAAACATGAGGCTTCCACATCGAATGTAGAGGGCCCATTCCCATCCCTTATAGAGGGTTACACTCTAGTCGTCGAGGACCCATGCCTTTTGTAGCATTAGGGTGCACTCAAACAATCGAGGACCCGTGAACTATCCTGGCAGTAGGGTTCCACTCTAGGAAATTTAGGACCCATTATCAACCTAGTAGTAGGGTTCCACTTGATATTTTGAGGATCAATGACTAGGATTTGTTGAAGTGGGATCCTATAATCCATTGAGGTCCCTTGTCTTTCACACATGGATGGGTGAAATCAAGTGGTAGAGGACATAAGACCAATATCTAAAAGTGTTTTTCACTCTAGGTCATCAAGGATCCATGAACATACCAACTAGAGGGTTCCACTATGATGGGAGAGGACCTATTATGTGACTCTCCTTGAGGGTTCCACTCTGTGCATCTTGGAATGATGCCCAGTCTAATTGGACGATGCCACTTAGAATGTCTCTAGTGACCATCCTATTTATATATATCATCTAGATTCACATAATTATGTTCCACATATTGTAAATCATTTATCATATCCCAAAATCCATAATATAGAGAAACATATTGTTCTACATAAATAAATAATCATAATAAGCTACTAATATTACAAAATCTGAGTCTAAATGAATTACATACAAGGGTTTGAGAATTCTAAATGTAAATTAGTTGTAGATGGGGTGTGGGGGGGAACACATGAAGTTTCTTCCTACTCCATCACATTGCATTGTCTTTTTATGAACACATATTTCTTCCCATGTATGGATATAATTCATGTATGGATGTATACAAATCATATTGGATCCACTCAAGGTACATTTCTATGTACATTATTCGTTTCTATGTATCTATCCCATGATCATTTACAATTATTAAACAGCATGCCTCTTTAAAAATAGGCTCTTCACATTTCTTTTTCTAAGCCAATGTAACCAGTTACAATGTGTGTTCTTGTATATTATCATACCTATGTAATCTTAGAATACATAAAGATTCTAATTTCATAAGGTCATAAGATGTTTAGGCATCACACATGGTTTGGGATACATAAAAATCCATGAATCTTGAGTCATTTAACGATAGTGGCCACACATCATGTGTTATCTAAGATAGATTTAGAGTAGTCATGTTCTTTAAAAAACATCATATCTTGGGGTTCTTTTGGGCTTGTTAGAAGCTAGGAACATCAATATGTTTCCCAGTATCCCAATGGAATATAAAATGAATGAATTTGGGAGTAATATTTCAAAAAAGGATATCAATATTTTACAGTAAATATTTTCAAAAAATATGGAATTAGGCCAACTGGGGTGACAAATGAATGAATAATAATTTTTTTTTCAACACAAGGATAAATTTCATGTTAAACAATTGATGAATAATATGAAACAAGTTTATCTTGATAAAAATATTTAATAAAATGACGTAGAATCCATAAAAGATGAATAATACATGGATATTTGTTTCCTTTTCTATTAATGACAATGAGATCCAATGATTGACAGGAATAGTTGAGTTTTTTTCATTTTGATATGCTATCATCTAGAGATTCGACATTATTCAATCTCCTTTTTTATTAGATGGAGGATGAACTATCCAAAATCAATATCATTTTTTTGTGGACAACCCTTTGAAATTTTAATTATAATTGATTATATATATATATTAGTTAGATTATATTTATAAATAAATTGATATAATTAATTAGTTAAACAAATAAAAAAATCCAAGGGTCAAGATATCCAAACAACCCACAATGATGTATTTTATGTCACACCTAGTGTAAGCATCAGGATAAATAATCAACAGTGGTCCCAGATATATGATCCAAAATTCATTTTAAAAATAACGGTGTATTTATTATCAATCACTAATCATGTAATATAAAATATATTTAATATTTATATACAATTAATTAATTTCACAATGGGCCTTTGAAACTCCAGATGTATTCTTTATATACTCCAAAATTACATGATAGTGATATTTTTATGTTTTGGATGGAAAAAACATGCACTCTACATCATTCATGTCATCATGAATTCCATCCCTAAAAAAACAACACCTCAAGAAACTAAGAATTAATTTTTATCTCCCACTCCCATGGGCTCTCATTCACGATCATGTACTACCACAACAAACAAACCTAGTGGGTGTTTCATCCATATAAGTAACACTCATGTCGACCCATGAATGGGAACAATTTATTTGAAAAATTTTCTCTATCCAAAATGTATATATCTCTTAGTCGATTAAATTTTTATTATCATTCACATATCCCTAAACATCGACACATGGAACAAAATTTAATCCCTCTCCTATAATAGAGGTAGGTTGAGGTGGTAATCAACCTATTTATCCCTCTAGAAGAACTCAAATGTCCATGTAAACCTCAAGGATATCTTTTATCCTTATTAGTTCATCTGAAATACTCATTTTTATTAGACTCTGCAAATATAATTTAATCCATACATGAACTCCAAGGGCCTATATCAGTTATTGGAGAAATGATAATTTAATCCCTATACTATCCTCAACCTCTAGTAGATGACCTTGTCCTTATCCATCATCAAATACACCATCTGTGGACCCAACAATGATGTCATTCCAATCATTGTCAAGCATATGGTTGACCTAATGGGACTTCAATACTTGTCCTCTATTGTTTACCTGAAAATTATAGAATGTTATAAATTATTATACATGAACTCTATAATGGAAAAGTAATTCCCCCATCAACGAACCAATTTCAACATGCAAGCCCTTAATATATCCTCCATCACATGTATATTCTTCATGGTCTTCCCATCATTCTAGGGCTGAAATATTGTAATCATCTTCATTTGGGACCTAGATAGACCCTACAAGCGTCTTCTCAATCATAATTAAAACCATGCATCACGATCTATGAAAATAGTAAAGGGAACCCCATGAAGAAGAATGATGTCTCATATGTTCATCTACCTAACAATCTCCAAAAAAATGCACCATGAAGAGTGTAAGTGCACTAAAATCAAGAGACAATCATATTACACCAAAATGGTGTCATGTACCTTCATTGTTAATTGAAAACCTATTGAAAATTCCATGGATATTATATCCCAGAATAACTCTATAATGAGAAGTAGATTAATTAAACCCACAAAAACATAGTTCTCAACCATCACATGTTTTTTAGGTGAGGACCTATGAGATGAACATAGAAACGCGTCATCTCATGTTGATACTAAAAATAGCAACTGAATGTCTCTGAACAAATTACCCCTCATTGGGATATGAACCATATAGAAGACTAACAATTACATATATAGGAATTCATTCTTCTAGTTATTCTCATACAATCAAAATAATATTAACACATATGTTATTACTCACACAGTCAACATCTAAATATATCCAATACATTCCCCTGAGGCCTCGGAATACACTATGTACTCAATTGCCACCCCAATTAGTTTCATCAAAGGATCACTCTTTAAAAAAATACTCAACTCCTCGAAGTCCCTCTAGTAGTGGTCCGTCCAAGAAAAAATGATTTTTCTTTAACATCAATAAGATCACTGGGGATACAATCCTTGAGAGGTTTACATGATACCTTTTGTGATAATATGAAATGATAATAAATATATACAACTATTACTCTCCATTTGGTGGCTCATGAAAAATCACTCCATCTATCTTTTATGGGTCCATGAATAATTCATGGTCATATAATACATTCCCATGAAGTTATTCGAGGGAATATTTAATTACAATGTTGAGATATTTGGATTCAAATGATTCCATTACTCTATGGGTTATCTGTCACAATTACAAATTTTTTCTAACATGTTTAATATTTCATCATATCATATCATTTATTTGTTTAATTAACTAGTTTATAAACATCAATGTAAAATAAATATATTTAATTTATTGTTATTTAAATATTCATGTACATATACCCCTGTAATAATCTTCTGATGCTAATTTTACACCTACAATAACGGTATTCCATTTCAAATTATTTCCTTTTGTTTATTTTGTATATTACACATCATATTCTATTAAAATAGTCTACATACATTGAATTTTAAATATTTTATATGAACTATAATATTTCATTATATTTGAATATATTTATTTTTCCCTATCATTCATTGTATTTGATTAAAATTTTCCATATTTTGTAAGTGATTTGGATAAATCAAAAATCATTTCACTAAAAAATTAATATACATCTCTAAAACATATCTTTATAGAATTTTTAATCGAATCATATTGCAATAATATACAGATTACCTTCTAAATGCCTCATTATAATTTTCCATGGGTAATTAGTATATTAGAAAATAAATTATTATTCTGTATCACTATATCATCATTTTTGAGTATGCATAGTTTTCCTTATAAATAAATTCCCATGTCAAAACTACATTAATTATTCCATTGATTATTGGGAATTATACTAGATTCCCAAACATTGAATGAATTGAAAAATTATTAAAATAACCATACACACATTACTCTATATCATGTTAATTTTATGGATGAATACATTGAAATGAATTATAGTTATTAATTTAGTAAAAATTGAAAATTACTACAATAATAATTAAAAATAGATAGGTATAAATTCATATTTATTATGTATTATTTTAAAAGGATATTTTTTTTTGAAGATAATGATAATATTATTCAATATATTTTTAGTGAATGTCTTAACATTTAGTCTTTTTATTTCATAGTAATGGTGGTTATAAGTTTAAAACTCATGTTTATTAAACACTATATTTTCATTAATATTATCCAAATTTTAAAATTAATTGGAAATAAATTTTTATGGATGTATTTTGATATTATATTGGTGATTAATTCGTCAGTTTATTTAGTACAGTAGATGGATGTGGTATATAGTGCATGACTACTCAGTGAATGAATTATGGATTTTCTATTACATGGGTAGAAATAATAATGTATCGGTTCCATGCATGGGTTCATAAATAATTAATGGATGAATACCTGACAAAAATAATCCTAATATCTAATAGTATTCATTCCATCACCAGTAATTCCATTATTATTATACATATTTATATGTATGATTTTATGATAATATTTATGTCGATACCATGTTACAAAATATGTGGAATTATTTCATTAATATTTATTATATTCATATTATTCATTGTATTATTATTATTTTATATATTTTGTTATTTTTAATAAGTTAATGATAATTTGAGGAAAAACTATTCTATGATTCCATTACATGATGATTTGAATAGAATTATTACACGTTATATTTCTTGGAGAATAAAATGTAGGGATAATTTTTTCAATATGTGGAATACCAAGTATGTTTTAATTGGTTTTATATATTAATATTCATTGGATAAAAAATATATTATTTAATAGTAGATCTTTTATCATAATTTAAATAACAATTAATTCTAAATTTGAAATATAATTCATGTAAATGATTAATTTTTTTAGTTTATGTAATTATGAAGGGTTATACATTGGTATTCATAGATGCAATCAGGGTGGGATTTGGATAACATGGATTATATAAATTTTTTAGTTTAATGTTGTAATTTTCATCAAGGGTTAATTAGTTAATGTCAATCCTAATTTTAATGGAAATAATTATAATGAAACCACCATAGAAATTACATATTCAGGGGTTCATAAAAAATAAATTACTGTTATAAAATACCAATGGTATTTTTTATATATAATTATTACTATCACAACCATTATAGACACTTACATTTACTGTGTAAAATGTACACAATATTAATTCTTCCAATAATACCGATGTATTTTAACTATAAAATAATATCTTTAAAAAAAATAAAGGTTCAAAACAATCAGTTTTTTCCTCTTAATATCTTTACATATCAATAGGTCATGTTGAAAACATTTTAAAAAATCTGATTAAAACAAATGGACGTGTAAGGGACATAAAAGTAAGGAAATAAACAATTAGTTAATGTATACTTATTAACACATGTTGTCATCATCGTATTGATATTCTTCTTTCACACCAACAAGTAACATATACATACTTTTTTAATACATGAAATCTATATATATAATTAAGTAATTTGGAAATACATGAACGTAACTATAATAATTAGTAATGGAAAAACTAACAAGGTCAGCATCCATCATTACTAATTAATTGGAAGGATATCGTGGAACCACCCGTTATTGGTATATTATATATCTTCCCATAATGATGAAAAAAAGTAATAATAAAATATTAATTCTTTCATTATAAAGACAATTCTACCGGGGAAAATCTTATATTTTAAATTAATATTTGGCACATGTAAACGAAAAAAACAATTATTTTAAATTAACAATGATTTATAATAGATTTAATATTAAAAAATTATGTCTTTATCAAATTTGTAAATCAATTAAATCTATATATGTAAAAACTCTTTCTCTTAAGATCTCACCATAAATGATATTAATTAGATTTTAATGTATTGTCCTTTACATTAAGTATGAGAGTGTTATGAACATAACCTTTACATCATGTATAATAAAATTATATTTATAAACTATAGAATTAATAAAATCTTCCACAAATAATTAATTTATCTTGACATTATTATTTTTGTTTAGGGTTATTTCGAGTATTTATAAAGTTTTGTTTCTCTATACTAGGAGAACTTGTTCCACGATTCTATTGTTGGAAACCTTTATATTTCACTAATGATCAATTCAATTTGGATTAGACATCCAGAAGTGATATTATATATTAATCTTGAAAATAAATATGTTAATTTTGTCTTATATAAAGGATTTTATTCTCACAGGAGAATGATTCATTTGATAAAATAGTAATGATTTTTCTCTAATTTAATATGGTTGATGTTATGAAAATTAGATGTAGTTTTATATTGTTTAATATTATTGGAATATTTAAAATCTAGATTGTAAAAACAATTAAAATATATATATATATATATATATATATTATAAATATTATATGTGAATTTATATGTTCCTTGAATGTATTAAATTGAAACAAAATATCATCATCCATTAATTCGACGAATCAAGAAAACATGAAAAGAAATCATTTTGAAGAATAAAATGAGTTGATAAAGGATTTTATGATTTATATTCCAGTATAAAATATATATTTAGTATATTATACTGATGTTTTCAGGAATCATTGGACATGCGGTGTGGATAAGGTATAAGGGATAATGAATTTCAAAAAGATAGAGGAATTTACCTCTAAAATATTATCACCTTGATAGCCTCCTTAAGACAATATGAATTGATCTTTTTTATGTGCCACAAAACATTAAAAAAGTTATATTAATGAGTACAATAGAATATAGAATAGGACAGGAATGATATAAAAATTATGTTTGAGGAAATATGTGAAAGAAGGTTTTCCCTTTAATACATGTGATGAGGTGGATTTTTGGTAAAATGAAACTATTAAAATATAATAAGATGAATCTAGGGGAAAAGAAATCCAAATTGTTAATATGGAATAAAATTCACACCAAAATATCATTTGGTCTTCTTTTATATGTTTATTTTTTATATATTTTAATAAAAAAATTTATATTCTTGAAAAATTATTATATTCGTGTTTAATACTGTTAATTACTATGACTAGAAAAACATAAAAAAAATCATATTTTAAAATATGACATTATATCCATGAAATGACATTTATACTTATATATTTTATGGATTTTATTAATTATATCAAACTATGTTAATGTTAATATTTTAAAATTAATTTCTATTTAATTTTTCAATAATTAAATTATTACAACATCATTAGTATTGAATAAATTATTGTATGATTTCTTTATATAAATTAAAAATTAAATTATATGAAAAATATATATATTATATTATTAAAAACTTTTTTGGAAATAAAAATTGTGATAAATATATAATAAAAATATAAACTAATTTAAAACTATATTTTGATCATTTTGAAATTATTTTAAACACATATTATAAGGTACATAATTTCTACTGTGTGGTTTTTAAAAGGACCTAAATTCAATCAAATGATGCTTATTGTGGACAATTAATAATCCATAATGATTTAGAAATATTTTTTAGTCATGTAATTATCCATTTAATTATAATCAAAATGAATTTATTTTTTCTACTACAACATGAAATGCATTAGTATTGTATAATAATTATTGGTAATAATTTAATTTATAAAAAAATTAAATTAAATTATCAAAAATAAATTAACCATGATACATTAATTCTTTAAAATTAATTCTTTATGTCTATATAATAATATCCATGTTAATGAAACATATAAAATATGATATTATTATAGTTATTACCTTGTGAAATCATTGAACTTGAATTTGGATAAGATTCATGTTATGAAAAATTGAAATTAAAAGATATCATTCAAAAAACATTAATAATACCAAAATATAAATAATAAGATTACTTAAATACTTTATATAACTCAACTATTATCTAAAAGACATCAAATTTTACTTTTCCAATGCTTAACATGAAGTATGTCTGCAATATTTTTTTTTTGTAATTTTCATAAAATAATTTAGAATTTTCAAGCTATGAATATTTTTAAAAAAATTTATATTACAATATAATAATTTATTTATTAAATTATCTATTAAAAAATATAATAAATTTGTCTTTATTATATCACAAAAGATACTGTATTTTATATAGAAAAACTATGTTTTTAACTGTTAACTAAAAACTAAACATTTTAAAAAATATTTTACAAAATTCATACTATTATACTTATAATATTTTGAACTCCAAATTGATATTGTTTTTATTAAAATAAATTGATATATTTTTTTTATATAACCATATATGAAATTATATTCATAATTGTATTTATATTTTCAATTAATTAACATAATTATTTTAACTATTTAATTCAAGAATATTAATAAATATTAAAATAAATTATTTTATAAGTAGCTAGGGTATTACATTCCCCCTTGGAAATTAATACTCAAAATTTATTCACATATTTAAAAAATTGGCATATTCGTCCCACAAAGAATTATCATATTTCCATGTTAATTCTTGAACCATATGCTATAATGATAAAAACAATGCATGGTGAATTAACATTACCCATAATAATTCCTCTCTATTGTAAAAAATATGATAAATTTGTTCCTCGTAGTAAATTTTCCCTTACAACTGAACCACATCACGGCTTAATAATGAGATCAAATTGGAACATACATTCATAACATTGAAAAATTAAATTCACTCTATACCTAGTAAAAACACAAAATAAGGGATACTCGGTAAGCCACTAGTCCTACATTGTCCTGGATTTTTTGTGGTATGAAAACCATTGGATTTAACAATATCCTATTACAATATTTCAAAACACATTTATGTTGAGATGTTATAAGAAATAAATGATCTCAAACCTTGAATAAATGATGATTCCTATTGTTTTTTTGATAAATATTTTTCATCCTTTTGATATTCACATATGTTGTTGAATAATTTTTACCATAAAATGAATTTTCTCTAAAAAATTCAGTCCCATTCACTTTAAATCCCATAAATAATCATAATATATATAAGTTAAATGATTCATTGGATTTAATTCTCTTAAAGGTGCCATCAATTTATTAGAATGAAAAAAATTAATATAATATTACATGTCTAGAAAAATATGGTTATCCCATGATCAATAAAAATTTATTTATAATGAAACATAATATTAATTCTAATGTTTTAATTATTTTTATATATATCCATCAACATTTGGATGAGAATATGTTCCAAAATATATAAGTGATCATTACATAACATAAATATATAATGGTTACAATATAGCCATGATTCTTAGTTTTCACATCAATATATAATCGATAATATTGATCTATTTTTATGGTATCATTAATAGGAAGGAAATGATCATATTTAGTTGTTCGTTCAGAAAAATCCCAAATAACATTATTACCATGATAGTTCCATTGTTGAACCACTGTCAAGTCCATGGATATATTTTACCATTTCCATTATGCTATAGAAAAATAACAAATCATAATCTTTATTAATTTTCAATTAACAATAACATGTTGACAAGTCAAATATTTTATGGTGAATTCATCGACCTATATTTTCATTCCATCCAACTAATAATACACCAGAAGGTATATTACACCCTCGTATTTCAAATATGAATAAAAATTTGAGAACTATGAAAATCCCCAATTCATTCCTTAGCTGGTAATATTAAATTACACACACACTCATTCTTAATCACAAGACATTACCATTATCTATATTAAATTCAGAAAAAAATACCACTCATAAGAAATTCAATATGTTTCTATAACACATGTTATTATTTATGGACATGCATATAACTATATAACTGGGATGATATCTCTTATACTTGAAAAAGATTAATTTAATTCACCAATAACATCCATGAAAAAACTCATCAAATATTTAACCAACAAATCATTTTCCATGCATAACATGGTTACTATATCATTACATTTCTGACTCAAAAATCAATCACCTTATTTTCTATTACATGATGCTATTGAATTATGTAATCATAATCCTTAATAAATTTCATCCATATTCACTACCACATGATCAATTCTTTATGAGTAAATATATTCATAAAACTACTACAATAAATATATATTTCAAAATTTTCTATACATAAATCATGTCTTAAAAAATTTAAATTAAATGCAATAAATATAATTTTCAAATCACGTTAATGGTAGTATATATCTTTAAGAGTTATATATCATAATTATTAAAAGAATTATTATTATTGTACATCTGAATGAATCTAAGTCACTTTCATGATGAATTATTATAGATTAAAGATAATTGGTTTTTAAGATAAAGTACAAAACATGAGAATTCTCCAATTATCATTTTAATTATATAAAAAAACATCACCATATAATGTACTGGTAAATTTAAATCCTTTTCATTTTATATAGATAGATTTATATATAACTGAGAATTTTTTTCTGCAAATCCATAGGAATAACATTTTAATCAACAAAAACATCAAATATATATATATATCATTGGAAGATCCCAAACACTATCTAACTAATTTTTTAGTTGTATAAAATGATATTCTACAATTATTGAGAATCTACCCAAGAGAAGAAATTTTATTATTAAAAAATAACATTATCAAAATATTCATTAAAAATTTTAATTTAATTTTTTTTATCATTGTATTGATGTTTTTCATTTTGTGATTATGTTTTAAAAAATACATAATAAAAAGAACAAAAAATTTATCCAATTATTATTAGAAAACTCAATTCATAATATCCTTAAACATTATTGCTGAATTATTAAAATAATATTGAGTAACTAGTAAATTATAATTCCAATATATAGAATTGAATTTATTATTTTAAATATCATCCTCAATCATATTTAGCTAATAGTACCTAGATCTCTAGTTAATCGAGGTAAAATAATGGTCTCCCTATATATCATTAAATTTAATCTATATGAATAAAAAAATAATTTTACATAAGTCTGATTTTATTAAAATATCTATATCTAATGAAAATAATAATGTAACAGTATTTATTTTTATTGTAAAAATCAATAATTCTCGACGTTAAAGTTTTTGGATCAATTAATAATTTATCAAAAAAAAATAACAATGAATTTATTAATTATAGAAGTTTAAGTTGAGCAATAAAACATTTAAGTTTTGAAATATCCATTTCATTTGAAACAAATTAAATAATAAATTAAACATCCAAATATAGTATAACATCAATTATATAATCAGTAAAATCATCTAGGTATTCATTTAATATTAGAACATCATTAACTTCAATATCTCACTTGTTTCCAAAAAAAGATAAAATTAAATAATATCATTTTATATTTTCTCATCATTTTCATATGATATCAATTCAATAGGATCATTATATTTTGAAATTTTAAATAAATAATCAAAAATTAAATTTTTTTCATTAATATATATATTATTATGGTAACCAAGGTGCTAATCTATAATGAGAATAATATCAAACTATACTAAGTTAAAAACAATTGCTTTTCGTCAAATGTCACTCCATATACATCTATATAAATGTTATTAATATTAATTTTCACATTATTTCTTACAATATTGTTTTTAATATATGTTATTGTTCCATTCCTTAAAGAGATATTTCTAATTTATGTTTGAATTTTAGAAAATGACAAAATTTGTAGGCTATGTATCAAACAATACATTGAAAAAATACTGAAAAAATATGTACCTAATACGACTTCAATGGATATACCATCTTATAAAGAAATATTTTAATTTATTTAAACACAAAATATTTTTTATATTATGGCTTTATCAAAACATTTTTATCATTATTCTGAATGTTGTGTTCATAAAATAGTATCTCTCAAGATTTAAAATAGTATAATATTTTATTATTATAACTTAACATACAAAAACAATGTTTTTTTCATTAATTTCATAGGTCTTATGTACTGAAATACCACATAAAAATCAATACATGGATATATTATATAATTATACTCGGTGAATTTTAACACAGTTTTCACAAATTAGAATTTGTATTCTTAAACATTTAGAATTCATTGATTTATTCTTTCTTATATCATTCCATATATACATTTTATAATTACATTTTTAATGTATATGTGATCATATAAAAAATATCTTTATTTCATAGTATCAGATATAATATGTTTCTTAAAACTTTTCAATTCATGAAAAGCTAATACCCTCAAGTATCATAGCATCAATCCTGAGTAAAAATTGATATTTTCACTCTCGTGATTTTGAATTTTAGTTGGGGTGTACAATTTATATCATTTAAAATATTTTTCATACACGACCTCAGAATCTCCATCATTTTTTAATTTCCTAGGATTTATTTCCCATCCTATGATAAACTACCTTATCTATAATAAATAAATGATTATATTCTTAAATATATACAATTACATTGAATAAAAATCATATCATTCCATGATATTCTAAAAAATCAACTACCACTATTAGATTCAATTTCAAAATGACAAATAGGATGAAAACCATTTTATATATTAAAAATAACGGATAATAAAATTATTTTCATGTTTTTTAATCCACCCATAACCTAAAATGGGGTCAGAAGATCCACTAGAATTATAAGGGTGTTCCCTCGTAAAATGATTTACTATCATCATATTATTTCAAGGTATTGTTGGTTGTTCTCGTTCATGGATTCTATATACATTTAAATCTAACATCAAAAAATCCATTTCTATCAACAATTACTAAATTCCAATTCAAAAAATTCCATGTTTTGGAAATGGAATGATTTTAACCTCATGATTCCATCCTACTTTATTTTCCCAATTTTGTTTGAGATAAACTATTCATAACAAGCATCTATTAGTCAAAAAAACATAATATTCATAAAATGTAATATCATTTAATCATAATCATAATGTTAACATTATTTATTGATTTTTATTAACACCTTTATAAACCCTAATGCTATCGAGACCATTCTCTCATACAAACTAAAATGATAAAAACATAGAGATTACATATTCTAGTTAACATAAACATTAGTCCATATTATTGAAATACCATGGATAATTTAGTTTTTCTACTTTATATAATTATGATAAACACGTACATAATAAATATATACAGTTATAGTGGACATATATATATAAATATTTATATTTCCCCAAATAAAAATATCATTCAAACCAAACATGTATTTCATTCATGAAAAATAAATCATAGAAACATTCATCATGAAATCATATTTTCTATTATCCAATCATAAAAAATGATAAACACATATTAAAAAATTTGATGATTATAAAATGATCAATAATTGAAATATAAATATTATTACAAACCATTTTTCATTTTATAATTTTAAACACATTAATTTATTTTCATAATGATATAATTCTAATGCATAAAATTAACATATATTTACTTTCTGAAAGTAATAGAACGTTATATAACATTTCAATATTAAATAAAATATTATAGAAACTAGTGAGTAAATTTGTTATCATACTTACTTATGATTGTAACCCATTAATGTGACATATGATTTGCAACCATCAGGAATACAAAAAATTTAATACTAGGATATAAGCTCAATAATTTCCCATGTAATAACAATAATGTTGAACACACCACAGTAAACATTAGTTGTAGGTATATCACATACCAAACCATCATTGTGTTTTAACGAAACCCCATGGTATCAATAAATAATCCCATGAACATAAACATAATCATAAGACAGGGATAATTTAATCATAAAAATAACTCCTTGAATAATTTCACTAAAAATAGTAAAACATTCCACACATGAATAAGAAAAACATTTTATTTATGATAACAATGTATTCGTGAAAATTACAGATAAAACCATTATGTAATAATGTATTCAGGAAACCCTCTTTTGGTGAAAATGAATATATAATTCTCTATTAATTTTATAAAAATAAAATTATGTGTTTTTGAAAGAAAATCCCATACATTAAATATGAAAGTGTTTTAAAGAATCATTTAGCATCCTTTATAGTCAAATTAGATTGGTTAATTAATTAATTTATAACCTCATACAAATATTTTTAGGTTATTATGGTATTTCAAGGAAATTTTAATGCAATTTCAATGAATTATAAATATCAACTTTTCTACTCATGTAGTGTTTTTTTCACATTTCCATGATCGGTAACCTGTGTATAATTATAGATATTCTTGAAATTATTGATTAGTACATAATAACTGAGGCTATATGGTATTAATTGACATAAATTTGATCACATTGTCAAATATATAATTATTTATTCTAACATTATAATGATTCAATTGATAAAACAGCAATTATAATTATTTAGTTTATTGTGGTGGTTTGCACGATAATCACAAACTATTTCATTTTTATTAATATTTTTTCATTATATTAGATAAATATCATCAATCCATATATTATATAAATATTATGTCATTTAATTAATTATATGTGTCTTTGAACTCTCTAGTAACGTGGTAATGGAAAAAAACCTATCATCCATGAAGGCGATTAAACGACATACCATTATAGATGTTTTCAGTTTAAAGAAGTAAAAGGTTTAGTGAATAGATTCAATCACTCTTATTCCATAAAAAATTATTTTATATATATAATAAAATATTTATAATGACACTGTATATATGGGGTTAGGACATGGTTTAGGATAGAATGAATTTTAAATTGAAGGAAGATAAATTTACCTCTTAAATATTGTCTATGTGAGAACCACATTAGGGAAAATAAAATTACACATTTAGTGATAGTTTTCACAATATAATTTAGATAGTGATGATTAAATTAAAAATTTTCATCTTATGGTCGATATATAAGGATAAAAGTGGTGAAAATAAGTGATTGCAGAAGTGCCCCTTTATAATAGAATTGAAAAAATTTTATGTAATTTTCTAAAATATTAAAATGTAATAATGATATTAATAGAGATAAGAACTATTAATGACCTATAAATAGTAGGGGATAAAATATGAGACCATATATTATCCTATATGGTATATTTTTATAATCTAAATATTTATATATAAATTCATAAAATATAAATTTCAAGAAAAATAATTATTATTAAATTAAATACTATTCATAACTATAATATTAATAACATAGATATAATTTTTATAATTTGAACAAATTATTTAATAATATCATATATATGTCATATTTGTCTATATTTCTTTTATTTTATCAATTTTATTAAATTGTAAATATTTTAATATTTTTAATATCATTTATTTTATTTTTCCATTAATTTAAAAATTACTGCATAATTATTCTAAAATTAAATAATGTACTTACTAGTTGTAGAAAAATTAAAACATAAAAATAAAAAATATATGAATTTTATAATTATAAATTCTATTTATAGTGTAATATCTCTTACAGATAAATATCAATTATAAAATTATGCATATTTAAATTTATAGTGTGAAGAGTTTTATGATGATTTTAATTTAATATTATATGGGAGTTAAATTAAATCAATAATGTTCTGAAAGACATAAATTTGAACTAAGGATGACTATGGTAAAAAAATATTCATAAATTTAGATATAGATATTTTTCTAGTAAATTTAATAGTTCTAATATTTTTAATCAAAATCATTTTGTTGATTATTCATAACCATGCACAAGGACTGTGTTAGTATTTCATAAATATTAAAGGTAATTATTTAATTTCTAAATATTTAAATAAAAAATATATTTTTTTTAAAAAAAATTAATTTTTTAATTTTTTTTATATGAACATATAATTAAATAATAAAAATTATTCAATTTGAAAATTTTAATTTTCATTCCTTCAAAATTAATTTAACATGATTTTTGATATGATTCATGTTATAAAACTCAAAATGTTTAAACTATCCACAAAAAATAAATTTTAAATAAAATAAAATAACACATTAATAGAAATACTTCCTAGATATAAATTATTAACTATAACATGAAAAAAATTAGTTTTCCAATAAGATATAGGCTCCTCGATGACACAAAAAATAATTTTTATTTCTATCCTATATTAAAGTATAATATAAATGTGTTGAATAATTATTCGTAAAATATTTTTATCATAATATCATAATTTATTCACAAAAAAAGATTAATAAATTTATAACCATTCGTATGTATTTATGATATAAAAAATATATTTTATTTTATAAAAAAACATCAATTTTTAATATTACTAAAAAATTTATATCTTTCAAAAAGAATCAAAAAAATTCATAATAATATATATTTGATTTTATTAATTTTAAAATGAAATTATTTTTATAAAATAATATTATATAGTTTGAAAATTTTTCTTTAGAATATAATCATTTATGATATTTATTTAATAATAATATTTATTTTAGTAATTACATTACATATTAAGTTTATCTATTTAATTCAAGAATACTAATAATTATTCAAAAACTATTATTCTCTTCAATCATTAGTTATTGTATAATATACATTTTATAATATATTATGTATATTTAATGTTGTATATTCATTTATATGATAACAGTATTTAACATCATATGTATAAGTAAAAGGATTGTATCATTGTCTAAGAGAACATACTTGAGTTTTGGTAAATTAGATAATTTGTTCTTCTTAAAGGAAATTTATTCAATCTATAGACACTAACAATTAGATAATTCATTGGAATATATTAACTTATGGGTATTTAACCTCGAATTTTTTCTTAATTTCATCTCAATCATCATTATAGTTTAAAATTATTTTACATAACATAACACGGTAGGATTTAAATTCATGGGGGTATATGATTTGATTAATTCCAATATATTTAAAATCTTTTATAAGTGATTTTTTTGTGGATAAATTAAATTTTGTAGATTATTATGTAGTATAGAACACACATTATAATATTATAGTAAAATCACGATGGTTATATTATAATCAACTTGTGAATTTATGGATATAAAAGTATCATAGGTTGAAATAAAACTTTCATTAATGAACACACAATAGGATTGAGTATTACAATTCATATGTTCATTTTTATGGTTTTAATGGTCATTACCCTGATTAGTTTTTTTCATATCTTTTTGAAAACAAGATATTGAAAATGATGTTGTAGAATATATTTTTTTTGAAACTGTTATAATTTATCTATTGAGGTAATTTTAGAATAACTGTGTAAAATTACTAATATATGATTATTATAAGGGAAATATATAATACATAGTATTATTTAAGATATAAAATATGTTATCTGTTATATTTTATAACAAGTTTATTAATTTTATTTAAATAATAATAATAATATTTATTAAAAAATAATAATTACAATTTATATAACTCAATTTATTTAATGAGGTAGAATTTAATGCCTCATGATTTTTTGAATAACTTTTAATCCCTTAATATATAATATATATCACTAATTTTTTACATTTTACCAAATATAATTGAAATATATGAGGTAATTGTTAATTAAATAAATTAATTTAAATTAATCTAATTAAATAATTAATGGTATATAATTATATCTATAAAAGATGATTTTCCTTATTTTAGACATTGGAATAATACTCACTATGAATTATTACAAAATTTTATAGTTAAATATTAAAATATGAAAATAAATAAAACGATTTAAATCATCACTACTAAGAGAGATATTTGATTCCCATCAGCCTTCATGATCCAAAAATTTTGAAATTATGTTTGATTAAAAAGAATTTTATTAAATGAATGAGAAAATTGTTATATCTGAAATTAAAACCACTAAAATGAGAATTTTTACATATATTGTATTAATTAAATAAATGGGTATATTGAGAATATATATTGGAATGAAATAAAGATGTTATAAATATAATCATTTGAAATGTGGTCCTTATAAATATAGTGATTCAGAATACATATATCTAATTAGTATATTGCATAACTGTACTGCTAGTAAGAAATTGAATTTTTTATAATTCCTCGATGAGAAATAATTATATTGAAATTAGATAATAAAATATTATATATATAAATATATATACTTATATCATATTGATATTGTTGTCATTAAATTATGGTATTATGTATTTATAAAATTAATTAATTGATATTAGCATAAAAGGAATTTTAAAATAATATTTCTAGAATATAAATGATTCACATTAATGCAATTTGGTATATATTATTAAATATAAACGAAATATTATTTATAAAAATGGTTTTGTAAGTTGGAAATCTATTATACTAATATATTAAATTTATCATAATGAATATATTATTATAGAAAAATCTTTTAATAACATCATGTTAATGATAAATTGAAAATAAATTTATTTATAAAATTATAATAAATTGGGCATAAGATTTGTTGATATTACAACATTATAAATAAATATTCATAACATTATAAAAATTCAAGACCGAGAATAGTAAAAGTTATGTGACTTTGGAAAAATCGAAACAAAATATTCTATAATGCTGAATGATCATCAACAAATAAAATAATAATGACATACACCTTTATTACTAATACATTATATTTTTCACCATATCCTATGGAAGGAAACATAAAATTTTTCAACTCATATGCTCAATAAGGATAAATAAGAGAGATATTTAAACATAATTATTATTATAATATAATCAGAATATGATATAAAAAAGATCATACCCTACATATCGAATAGAATATGCATGAATCATGTAAACAATCATGGAAGTTACTAAAAATTAATCCTATGTAAATAATTATAATATTAAATAAATGCATAACATAGGAATTAAACATGTAATTGTGGAAGACACATAATGATATAATATGATTTATATAGTATTCGAAGGAATTTTTTTGAGACCATGTTAGTAGAAATAATCCATTATTGAACTGGGTTCACACCCCATTCCTTCTATCTATCATTCAACAGAGATCACCCCTACTTCCAGCCATCAATTACACAACCATGTTCTTATCCCATTATTGTTATATAATAATAAAAATAGTTCATTTTTCATTCCAACCTTTTCTATCATATTTGATTTAAATATTTACCAAAAAATTGGAGGGAGATATAGGTCCCACCCATCTCATAGTGAAATCATACATACTTGTGCCACAAAATCATAAAAAATCATATGATAAACCATGAAATGAAATGGGTGTCATAAACATGTAATCATAACATAACTAGGGAAAAATGATAGAGGTTTAACAATCATTTCATTGTTAGAACGCCCATTAAAAGTTGTGTTATTAAAATGTATATAACCTATAAAATATAGATGAGTGTTATATGAATCATTACATCAAACATGAACCATTCAAGAATTAATATGTATTGAAACATTTCCTTATTTACTTCAATGGAACGATTTACATAATTGCATGTCATATTAGAAGTAAAAAAACTATATAGGATGTTTTGAAATTATTTCGTAATGTTAATATCAATTAGTCATTGTAAAAGATTATTTATAACCTAAAAACATTTGAATACCATTTACTTTTTAAATACCTTGAATATATAGAATAAATACTAGAAAACATTTTTAAATCCTTTTTCATTGATAATATTTAAAATATGCCTGAATGTATTTTGAAATTTATTTTACATTAAATCATATAAAGGATATTGAAATGATTTTGAAACCATTTTTCCTTGAAAACATGTATAATAATGAAATAAAACATTTTTAAAAGAATCTTCTAGGAAATCATTATATATGAGATTAAAAATGTTTTCAAAACCATTATGTTGAAAATATATTGAATATTTATAAATAAGGCTTTATATAATCATGAAAAAATTCCTTGCAAACATATTAAATAATATTGATTTTTTTTTTAAAAAAATTTTCCTCGAATACTTAAAAAATAATATTGAAATTTTTTTGAGAATAATATACCATGATAACTTATAAAATGATAATGAAAAAATATATAAAACCATTTCCTAGAAAATCTATAGTAAAATTATTTTCATAAAATTAATCCATCAATCATTAATAGAAAGATTAAATTGATTAATTGTGGATAAATCTATACGTTTTGTAAGATGTAAAAAAGAACATTTTTTTAATGGTAATATAGTTGGAAAAATATCACATTCTAAAAGTGACAAGTAGATTATTTTTTAAAAAATAGAAAATTAAAAAAAATTAAAATTTTCATTTAATGACCATTTGATTATAGTATAATATTTTAGGAAACCCATTTTAGAAAATAATTTTTTAATAAAACACAGACGTTTGACAAAATAGATTTTAAATTTGGAATTTCTAATAAATCTTTTTGACTATATTATGTACCAAAAAAATTGAAAAAAATGGTACAAATAAATTATTTTAACATTAATAAACATATTACAAGATAATTAATGAATTTTATTGATAAATTTATCATATTATTTCATAAATAGAATCATAAACATTGACAATATCATCAAGTGATGAAATTGTCTCAATAAACACTTATAACATAGTAACATTGGATCATACTATACATGTAATAAAATAAAATAAAATAAATCTAAATATATTATGAAATTATTTAATTTATTTCTACTTAATGTAAAATTTAAATATATACTCATCAAAAGATAATTTAGGTTTATAACAAAACATTAGTCTCAAATAAGGGAAAGTGAGAGTAACCTATTTTACTAATTTAGTATCATTTAGAATCTAAATCCAATTAAAAAATGATAATTAACTAGATATGTTTATAATCATAAATTTATTTTTATTATAAATTTAATACAATAAATGAATTAAAATAAACCACACAAAAGGAATGAGTGAAAAAAATAGATTGTCTCTCACGGAAATAAAAAGTGAGATGAAATACCCTTACCTTGTGTGTTGACTCTCGTAGTACTCACTCAATACACCTATAGAATAGATATAAAAATATTATAAATATATCAAAAAATAATAATATTATATATAATAACATAACTGGTTTTATTACAACAATATATTACCCACTTTTAAACCACTATGTGTTAAGGATTCATATTGGGTAATATATTCATTGTTCTTCCCATTTGACATAACTTGTTATGTCATTGGTATGTATACTTATATCATGATACCAATATGTAAAGCATGATATAAATATCATATATATCCATTATATTATTATTATAATAATATATATATGATAGCTGTACTATATGGAATACACCATTCATGGGGATGGTAAGTCGTACGTTAGTAGGAACATTATTTCTCATTTTATTATCGTATAGAAAAAAAGTAAAATATATGAATTTATATATATATATAATATAATATTATTGGAATTATAGCGGTATATATATCATTTAAGTTCACTTCAAAAATCATTAATTCATTCCATGTAGTGTGTGAACTAATCATATCGCTTTTATTGGGCGGTAGTCCACACTTTCTCATACGAAATTATCATATATACAAAAAATGGAATGTTAAAATTTATGTGTTGTAGAAAATAATACATAATATTAAATACATAATAAATATTTATATATATCATTTATAAATATATTATACATAATAATGTCTACCATGGGAGGTTGTACTAAAAATTGAAAAATCATTGTAGTATTTTTAGTTGGATGTTTTCTGTAAAAATAATCAATATTCATGTTACCCATTAAATGGAGGTATGTGTATGTGTAGTTCAAACAATTATATTAAAAAATACTAGTATATTTAAGAAAATATTTCTATATATGAATTTAATAATGATATTTTATATGATGTACAATAAAAATAAATGATATGACTTGAGAGAGGATTTTACATCTTTATCGATTAACTTATTTAGGTTTATGCCAAAATGATTCCATGGATTACCATATTATAAAATGATTTATTATAAGAGTAATTTTCGTATGAAGGTAAAATTATTGGCCACTAGATTTATAAACATCAATGGTTTGGGAGGTTTATAGAAGTGGGATGGGTGGTGTCCTTCTTTACGGAAGGAAAAGCACTCACATGGAATTTATGAAAATAAGTTAGGTGTATACATTTTCATAACTCACAAAACCATTAAAAAACATCATAATTAAATATTATAAAGACTATAATAGTGTATGATTAATTTTATATATTCAATTCACAATGGAAGAAAAATTATGATTACTGCGAATCCTATAGATGGGATAAAACTATTTGTAATTAATTTAAAAATAATTTGAAATGTTTATTACATTTTTATACTAAATTTCAATGTGAAATTGATTATAGTGAAATAAATTATGTTAGTTTTTGTATAATTTATCTAATATGACATAAAAAATATATTAACATTTAATTTATTGTTATAATTTGTTTTTTTTAATATTTTATCTAAACAGAACTTTTTTTACTATTCATCAAAAAATTATCTCTCTTAGGAAAATATAAAAAATTTACCCAAGGATAGTTTACAAATCCAAACTATAGTATTATGTTTTTTTATCAAATTGAATTTTCTTATGTTTTTTAAATTAATTTTATTATTTTTCATAGAAGGACATGATATTTGGTTCATTGTATTTTTTAACATATAAAAAATTTAACAAAAATTATATATGTAATTATCAATATGATTTATTTATATATAAAAAACATAAAAAATATCTAAAAAGTAGTTATTAATATTCATATCAAGATGTTTAATAGATATTTTTTAAATATATCTTTTAAAAAAAATATAACGAATTGATGATTTGTAGAAAGATGGTACTGTGTGTAACGTATGCCAAATCAGTGTAATTTATAACATACACCAACTTATTATTGTGGATAGTTCAAGAAAATTCAGTATTGCGTGAAGAGAATGAAAAGTCATCATTTTATGAATGGAAATAATGAATTATTGTTTTAACATATGTATATTTATATATGTAAAGAACTATTCATAGTGTTGTGTGATATAAAGAATCTCAAAAGGGTTGTTTAATTCAAATAAAACAAAAAATATAATTTTGTTACATTCCACTACCCTTACAATGTTGTTATCCCTCAAAAATCATCTGGAAAATCATTGTTTTAATACACGAAATATTCATTCATTGAAAACCACGTCCTAAAAATAAAAACTACAACTTTCTATAAAATGGTATGTTGTGACCATAATGGTTATCCAACAAAAAAATATCTGTGATTACACATAAGAGTCCATTAAATGGGTGTGATAATGTGACATGGATGAATATAAAAAAATATTTAAATGTATTGATTGAGGTCTTCAATAATAACCATGTGAATGATTAGTGGAATGGTGAGGGCCTAAAAGATATATATTTGTGATGATTTAAAAGGACATCAATATAAAAAAATAATCAGTAAAACAAATTGAATATTTTTTTGATAATTATAATAATGTTAAGTAATTAATTTTTTAACCTATAAAATAAGGAATCCTAATCAATTGATATATTTCAATAAAATAATTTTCTTTAGTTTTTTTATCAATTTAAAATTAATCCATTTCATTTAGTAATGTATTTCCATAAATTATATTTGATTTATGATGTGATGAAATGAAAATCTAACATATCATAATGTCAATAAAAAACTGAAAATTATAACAATTTGTCTCTATCTATTACTATAAATCGATATAGATAATACATTAATCTGTAATCATAAAATGTAACACTACTTTTTCAACACAAATAATTATTCATAAAAAAATAATTATAAATTATCAAGAAAATAATATAGGCAAATGGTAGGCACACATCCTTATTATGCATCAGTCAAGGTATCCAGACACATGACCTTGCAGGACATCATTTTTTGTAACCTGACATACCTGATTCCTTTTTCTAAAACATCACATATATAATTCCCAAAAAAATAAGATGAACATAAAAGAAAGACGTTTATTCACATAATATACTTTTAACCATGGTTTTCAATACAATATATAACATAAATACTTAATAATATGATTAAAATAACATTTTATTGAATGTATAAATGTGTAATCCTTCTAAAAGATGAAAATCTGAATCTTTAGAATAAATTTCATACAATTAGATTATCATTGATTCCCCCGTACATTAGAAAGTAGCACATGGGTTTCATAGTCCAAAAACGTGAATAACCCTTGCATATATTCATTTAAAACATCGTAATAACATAAATTAAAATAAATACTTATATAAAACATGTGTGTTTCCTTATTCAAAATGTATTGTATTTATTCCATAAATATGAAAAAATTTTAATCATAAATAATGATTGATATAAATTTCTTCAACAAGTAATTAATTACTACCATTGAAGTTATTACCTTCAAATTTCTTTATTGATATCTCATATATAATTATCCAACCGAAAATTTCATATCATAAAGTACATATTATGTGTTATGCTTCCATTAATCATTTCTTTTCTATAAACATCACATTTACATTAAATCGAATCACTAGTCCATTGTGAAAACACCACATAAAAATGAATATTTTATCATTTATGTAACATTATTTTTTTTGAACACATACAATAATTGATTATTCTTTTTCATATTTATTCCATTAATAGGGATACCACATCCTATTACATAATTCCTATTCCTTTTCACATGTCAACTTTAGGCTTCCTATCATCAGAAATGTAATTATTACTCACACCACCTTTATTATTCCATTAAGAATCGTTCATAATGGTATATTGAGTTTTATAATGACAATTTAATCTAATCATAAAACATATATCATTGAATGGTGTCTTAGAGAAGACAATATTCTTATCCATTCCATTAAATGAAATCATAATTTTCCCTTTAAATCACTTTCTTTGTGTCATTTTCCACAGTGAAAAAAAACTTCTTAATCTTATAAATAATTCACATAGATTATTAATTACTAATTATTTACAACTAGGAATCCAAATATTCATTCTTCAATAGTATATATTACATGGAATCTCTACAAACACTTTATTTCTCATCCTTGGTTAGTATCATATATGGTTAATGTACACATTGTTAATAATTTTCATTGAAATATTATTATGATTGATCAAAATAACATTCAACCCATTGATTTTTTCACTTATGTTCTCAATAGAACAACACCCATAAAATTTAACATTAATCATGTACAATCTGGATCCCACCATTGACTAAATACAAAATCATAGTGTTAGGATTACTTATCATAGATGAAAACCACATATTTATGAAAGTATTTCCTTATAGGATGTCAAAATAATTTCACATACCTTAAAATATGACACAGTTAGATCAAAATATTTTATTGAAAATAAAAAAATTATTTAAATCCTTCATTATGGTTATTGAAATGTTTTTGAATTTTCAATTCATATCCCTTATGAGTGTTATACCAGGAGTGCATCAAATCCCATTTTTATTTAATATATTACCTGATATAAGTCCTATAACATCATTTATAAGTTGTTACACTAAGCTATATTTGTCCCAGAGCCACATACACTTGTACTATCAATAGAGGTATGTACTTCTAGGAATCAACTCACATAAACTATTTCCCAAATTCCATGAAATTTTCCTCCATGCTAACTCGTACTTATACTTATCCATAGATACATGCCATGTTGTTTCTATAGAATATATAACATGGGATATCAATATATTTTTCTTATCATAGACTTCAGTGTCTTTATTAATATTTACTTTGATACCAACTGCAACTAACCACGAATCACACAGATAAATAGTGCATAATTATTGGAATAGTATATAGTACATAAAAAAATATATTCCATAGGATAATAATTGTTTTTTTTGTTGGATATGTGGAATAAAACTCATTTGTCATAGTGAATGATCATAAACATATCCCAAAAATATTTTAAGCTATACTACATCAACATAAATCCTTTCATCATATCGCAAGGATGGAAACAAAATAAGGTGTGAGCTCAATTTCTCAGTAAGGGTAAATAAGGTAGATTTTTAAGCATTATTATGAGCATAACAGCATTACAACATCTTCATGAAAATAAAAGATCATACCCTATATATCATATATAACATACATGATTTATTTTATAAAGCAAGGGACTTGAGATTTCGTGAATCATCAAGAAACAAGAAACTTAATCCATGAAAACATACCATAGGATTAAAACATGGAATTCATACTATCACATAGTTATATAATATCATTTTCATAGTAGTAAAGCCATTTCTACTTAGATAATTTTAGTGAAAATTTCCCTTTATTGGATAAATTTCATACCTTGATCTAGTACTATCTTACAGAACCATGTTCACAACTTGATACAGCCCTATATAAATGAACCATGTTCATTTCTAGTTTCAGCTCTGTAATAAAGAACCGATTTCATTTCTCATTCCATCCATATCTATCTCCAGATATATAAATCATTACCAAATTAATGATAGGCAGATATGGGTACCACATTTCTCATAGTGAAATCATGCATACATCACCACACAATCATAAACAAACATATAATTTCCAATGCAATAAAATGTGTTTATAAACATGTAATCATAACATGTGATATGGAAAAATATATAAATTTCATAATCATAACCTGTGAAAAGAAGCATTTTTCAAAAGAATGTATCCCCTGAAAGTGAAATTATTTTCTTTAGAAGCATTCCATTAAACATAATCTATTCATGAATAAAATAAAATAACCTTTGGATTTTTTCATATATGGTCATGAGTATCATCAAAAAATGTCTTCTTAGAAGAAATATAACATGTAAGGTTATTTTAACAAAACCATTCTTGGAAAATGTCCCTTATTCGTTAAAAATTGGCTCTAAAGCATAAAACCTTTTAAAAATCATTTCAATTGAAAATAAATTAACAAAAATTGTAGAAGTCATGAATAAATTTGGAATAAAATTTCCATGAAAACATATAAAATTTTATTGATAATGGTATTTGAAATATATTCCTTTAAAATTTATAAAATCACCACAAAAATGTTTTGAATACCATTTTCCAATATATATATTAAATAATCATGAAAACAATTTGAAAATAATTTTTTTGATAACCTATAAAATAAGAATAAAAATTAATTGAAAATAGAATATATAAAAATGATTTGAAAAAATATAAATGAGGTATGGAATCATTTTTAAAATTATTTTTCATAGAAATATATAAAATAATCATAAAACAATTTGAAAATCATATTCTGTGAAAACATATAAAAAGATCATGAAAAATATATTAGAAGCCATTTTATTAAAATAATTTTTTTAAAATTAAATAAAAAATAATCATAAAACATGAATATAAATATTAAATTTATTGAAGGTGGATAGAACTGTACATGTTTTAAGAGGTAAAAATATCATGTTTTGCATGATATTGATGTTAGAAAAACGAGTCATTCAAAAATAGATAAGAACATTTCATTAAAAACCATTAAAAAGGTAAATAATATTAAAATTCCTTAAATTATCATATGATTATATAAGAATATTTTTTTTGAACACTTTTTTAGAAAACATGTTTTCGAAGGAACATAAATATCTGACCAAATAATGGGTAAAACCAAGATTTCATAAAAACACATTTATAACTATCTTATATAAAAAATAGTGGAATAAATGGTAATAATATATGAATAAATAATTAATAAATATATGATTTTACTTGATTTATTTATTATAATATTTCATTAAAGGATTCATAAAAATAAATAATGTTTAAAATTGATGATATTGTCTCAATTAACTCTTTTTACATTGTATCATGGGGTTATACTATAAAATTAAGAAAATGAATTTAATTTAACTATAAAATATCATTAAAGGAATTAAATTCATGATTATATATGTAATATGGATGTATATACTCCTTTAATTAAAATCACGGTGCACAATAAAAAATGAGCCTCAATAAAGGAAAATTTGGAGAAAACATTATTACTGATTTTCGGTCTTCTGAAACATAAACCCCATTATATAAAGATCATAAAATGGATATTTAAATTAAAATAAATTTATTTATATGATACATAGTATACAATAATGTTATTTACAAAAACCACACAAAAGGAAAGAGTTTCACACCAAGAATTTATCTCATAGAAATAAAAGGTCAAATTAAAATCTCCTAACCTTGTGTCCTGACTCTCACTATACTCATTAGAAACTCATGTATATCAAAATATATTTAATATAAATCTTTTATATTCCTATAAAGTTATATGTAATACAATATATTGTTATATTATTACTTTATATAACCCTCTTTTTAACCATTGTATGTTAAGGTTTTACTAAAGACAATATATAAATTTTTCTTTTGATATGTCTTAGTTGGCTATATCACTAGTCCTTTTATTTATATAACGATTAACAAATTTAATAAATTATAATAAAATAATTTATATCTACTATATATGTATAATAAGAATCTATATAATATATTATAATTAAATGGAATATAATGTTTCTGGATAAGGTAATCCGCACGTGCACATGAACACGGATTCTGTTTTTATTATCATATTAAAAGAAAGAAATAAAAGTAACATATATGTACAAAAATAATATAATTAATTAATAATTATAAGGTAATTTATTATTTATATTTTCACTAAAATCATCCTTAATGTGTTCCCTATAGATTTTGAATGAATCATATCGGTTTGAGGGGGTTGTAGTCCACAAATTCTCAAACGAAATTATCGTATTAACAAACAGTGGAATGTAAAAATATATGTGTTTAAAAAACATATAAAAAATATTAATATATAGTGACCCTACATTTCCATACAGTTATATTACATCAATTTAAAGATAAATAAAATAATTTTATTACACATAGATAATCTAATATTTTTGTGTCTACGGTAAACAAGGATCGTACATAATAATTACAGCATAAAACATAAACATTTATTTAATTCATTCATATGTAGCTTATATAAGAACATGACCTCTCCATAGTACATGTAGTAACCTAAGGATATACATTAAATTAGGTGAGCTAAAAGGCATGTAATATGATAGATAAGAACAATATAACATTCATTGAGCATAATCATTACATTGTCTAAAGATCATTAACATTAGAGGAATCAATAATAAAATACTTGAAATGTGGCACTGCATAAAAGGAGAAACATCATGACTTAGATGTTAACATTCACACATAATTGTCAACAAATCTAGAATATTTTTCAAATTTATTTTCACTTCTTCTCATGAGATTCATTACATTACCCAATGAATTGGAGTGATATATAATCCTAGGTGCACCCATCACATGAAGACATTCATATTCTGCTATATAATTTTGTGTGCACCAGTCACACCATAACATTTTCATTTTCAAGAATGCCGCATAGAACATATATAAAAAATGAACACAAATGGCCCATTTAATAAAATGGGTTTCATCTCATAAGAACACATTAATTATCATTGTGTTTCCAAACAAAATTGGGAATGAAATACTTTATACAAAAACAATCCTTCTTTAGTGAGAAGTAAAAGGTGTGTATTTTGAAAGAAACATTCTCTTGGAAACCACTGTATTTGAAATAAAAATCTAGTGGAGATAATTTATAACCCATAATGAGTAATATAATGATAAAAAAATAATTTTTTAGGAGTAATAATACTGAATATGATGTGAAAGAGTGGGAATCCGAAGAAAGAATGTTGGGTTTTAAAATTTCCCCTTACCATGTATTTGAATGCTTTCAATAATATAATGTCTTGTTTAACCACATTATATTCATTAGATAACATTAATAGAACCTAGTGTACTATAATATGGTTCATTATGGTTTCATTATGATATACTATAGGGATTTGGATGGATTATTAACCTTAAAAACATTGTTTAGGATTGGATATTTTATGGTTTTCTTGTCCGATTCACATATATTCATAAATAGATTTATGTTTTGAACATGGTTAAACATAAAAAACTAATATTTCTTCCTATTAATGATATTAACTAATTTTAAATGATATTATAATTAATTATGTTATGTACCATGGTGCTAAATCAATACAATTGAATTAAATGATGATTATTTGTGTTAATTTGGGTGGTATTACAGACACAACAAACATGAACTATTTAATCATTTAATAATATGTACATAAGTTACTTCCAGAACATTAAATATGGTATAATACATACTATATAACTTCGTACAACTTTAAAAGTTGTATCATAACCATATTTGAGGGAATTAATTCAAATTGAAATCACATTGTCAATGATGTTGGTAATTCAACACATAATAGATTATGTATTTATACTATAAATAAGTAGAAGAGTAGAAGAACAATGATGATGAATTTTCCATAAACATGAGAAGATAGAGAATAAGAATTATTTGTGGAGCATTAAGGGCTATTGGATAATATTAGACGAGGTGAGAATTAAAAAATTAAATTACATGTTGAAAAGTTGACAAATTCTTTACGAATATTCGAGAGCCTAACAACTACACATTATGGTTTAAGAAAAAACTAAAAACAGATGGTAAAAGGGTCAAACATCTAGAAATAAATTATAATATTGTAAAGAAAAATTATAATATGGTTAGAAGAAAATGGTATGAAAAAATGAATGTTATAAAATATAAAAGAAAATTTGAATGAAAAAAAAAGAAGTTGAGAATTCTCTTACATTGTAGTCTAAATCGATTGACATGAAGGATGGGACCTTGTGATATTGAGGAAACATTGGGAGGAATAATATGGAGGTTATTTGTCTATAGATTCGTTTTTTAAGAATTTGGAATAAATGGAATTAATGAATGTGTTGGTATTTATAGCAAAAATGAGGGAATATTTTAATAATTTAAAAGGGGCACCTAATTAGTGGTATTTGAAAAACCATGGGCTTTCCCATTGTATTTTCCCATGGTATTGGCCACTTGGGACACCTCATAACATATCATACTATTAAAAAGTCTAACATAATAACTACATCATGATTATATTATTAATGATGTTATTAAACACACAAAAACTAAAAACAATATTTTTATTATTCAACAAAAAGTCAACTATTTAATAACAATCAGAAAAATTCACCCTATCCATTTGTTGACATGTAGAATCCTATAGTGAACTCCATTTTTTAAAAATTAATTTCATAAAAAATTAAATAAAATACTAATACTTGACAAAAAATTTATAAATCATTTATTTTCTTATACAATGATATAGTTATATGACATTACTACTTAAGGCGAGTAAAACATTTTTATACCTCCATAGGTGATATTACTATGACATTGGTAAAATTATCATTCATAAGGGTAACATTAATAATTTAACGGGTAAAGTTACTAATCACCAAAAAATTATTTTGATCTTATTGAACCAAATTTCTTAAATATATTACAACCTTGTATCTATGATTTTATATATTCATTTCATAGAAAAGGTTTTTAAAAAAAATATACTATTCATCAAAAAAACTATTTCTTAAATACTATTTATCAAAAACCACTATTTAGAAAACAATATTTATCATATTCAATATTATCTAAAAATTATTAAATATTCAGCCTAGGTTAATTTTTACTTTTTAAATTCAAAAATGATTTTTATTTTTCCATAATAAGACTCTATTTGTGAGAAATATTTGTAAGGTACACTTTTTACTTCTAAAATCAATTTTTCAAATTTATATTCTTCAATCATATATTTTATTATGGAATGTTATTAAAAAAAGGAATAGTGAAATAACAATTTTATTTATACCTATGGATTAAAAAAATATCTAAGACCTTGTTACATATCCTCTTTTAACACATGCATAAGACCTAGGTGTGCGGTGTGAAATGGTGATTGAATCTTGGTGAGGTTTATGAAATATTTTCCCGAATTATGATTTATATCAGCTTGCAATTATCCTGTAAGTGATTTCATTCAAGAATCACATGTCAAAGCTCAACATGGGCTCGGTCCAGAGCAAAGCCTTGTGATGAAACCTCCTTCCCAATCTCCGACAGATGGGATTCATATAGCCCAGCTCAACAGGATGAGGCAATCAACTCCTCTTTCTGTATAAATTATCCATGATCAATTGAACTAATAAAAATCAAACAAAACATTAATATTTTAGTTTCTAATGTTCATATTGACCAATGGTCATGTAACAGTTGATTCCCAACAACCTCTTTTTAGATATACTCACTTCATTAATTATATGTTATAACATTGTTGAGTATCAAATAAAATAATAGAAAATACAAAATAAATATTAATTAAAAGATTTGGCGGTAACATTATCCATCCCTTAAGAAATTTCACCCTCGGAATTTCGTTTTACACAGACAGGTGATGGTACTTCTCCTTTATCACCTCCTCCAGTTCCCAAGTTGCTTCTTCAAGCATATGGTGCCCCCACAACACTTTCAAAATATGGGTTGTCTTGTTGTGTAGATTCTAATCTAACCTATTAAGAATATCTGTTCGTTACTCTTCATAAGAGAGACCATCTTCCAACTCCACCACATCTGAGTTTGGTAAATTTGAGGGATCAAGTATGTACTTCCTCAGGGGTGATGCATGAAACCAATTGTAAACATGAGCCATATTTAGTAGAAGTGAATGTTTATTGGTGAGAGATCCTATCCGGTCAAGGATGTCAAAGATACGAATATACCATGTGATTAGATTCCAATTCTTTCAAAACTTCATGAGTCTCTTCCAAGGCATTATTTAAAGGATGTCATTATCTCCTCCATCAAAATCCAAGTCCCATTGAATGTTTTCAGCTTAGAAATTTTCCCGACTTTGAGAAGCATTGATGTGTTTCTGGATGAGTTTATCCTTCTTCGTCATATCCAGTAAAAGATGAAGAACATGATGCTTCCTTTCTCCAACTTCATCTTAACAGGTTGGAGTTATACATCACTTCCCATACAGATCATCATATAAAGCCATATGAATACTCGAGTTGAAGCTATTATTGTATGATAACTAAATCAATGTGATATGATAATCCCATCCACAATTGAATTCTTATGAGAAGGCTCGTAGCAAATCTTCATTCATCAGAATGGTCTATTTAGAATGGCCATCAGTTTAGCTGTGATATGTCATGTTAAAATTTAATTTAGTACTCAAACCATGTTGAAGACTCCTCCTGAATTTAGATGTGATCCAGGGATCATTATCAGAGACAATCGAGTTTGAAACACCATGTAGTCTTTCCACATCCTTCACATATATCTTTTCATGTTGTTCAAATGAGAGATATTCTAGAATAACGATAAAATGGGATGTGTGGGTGAGTTATTCAACCACAACCCATAAAACATTATTTCCCTTCGACGACTTTAGGATACCTGTGACAATGTCCATCGTGACATTCTTCCATTTCTACATTGGTATAGGCAATGGTTGCATTATCCGTTTGGAAATTTTTCTCTTACATTATTATTGTTGACATACCAATCACCTTGAGATATATTCTAAAATATCGTTTGTCATGTTATCCCAACATAAGTGTTCTTGTAGATCACAGTTCATGTTAGTACTTCCCTGATGGATAACGAATGTTGAGTTATGTGCCTTTTCTAATATCATCTTATTTATCCCGGGTGATGAAGGAACACAAACCTACATTCCAAATTGAATCACACCTTCATCGTTGATATGGAACTCTTGCATCATCCCTTACAAAAAGATATGGTCTTTCTCAATCTGAATCTTGTATAAATTAGAAAGTTATTTTCTTCATAGAGCATCATCTACCTTCTTCGCCTATCCTAGATGATATTGAATAGTGAAATCATAATCTTTGATTACCTTTAACCATCTATTTTGATTCATTTTGAGCTTCGTTTGTGTGAAAATATAATTTGGTCTCTAGTGGTCGATGTATATTTCACACTTATCAATATAAAGGTAGTGCCGCTAGATTTTCAATGAAAAAATAAATGCTTCTACCACTAGATCATTCATAGGGTAGTACTACTCATTGATATTCAACTGTCGTGTGGTGTGTGAAATCACATTATCATTTTTCATGAGCACACAACTCGTGACATTAATTTATGCATTGTTGTATATAAAAAAAATTCTACACATTTTAGTAATGTGAGTATAGGTCTCGTGACCAACCTTCTTTTATGCTCCTTGAATCTTCCCTCAGATTCTTCCATCCAGATATACATTACCACCTTCCTTTTTAACTTAGTTATCATGCTCGAAAATCATGATAAATTCCTCACAAAATGTTTGTAGTACCCATCTTATCCAGGAAAACTATGGATATCTGTGAATTTAGATAGAATGTGACATTCCTTCATCGCCTTTTTTTGTGAAGGGTCTGCACAAATTCCCTCACTATTAATCACATTTCCAACGAATGTGACATGAATCATCCAAAAGAAACAATTTTTGAAGAGGGAATACACCATCTCATTTCTCAAGGTCGACTATACATGTCTTAAATTTTCATCAGGTTCCACCTTTATCATCAAGTATATTAAAATATCATCAATAAACACTAACAAAAATTGGTCAAGGTAATGTATAAATACTATTTTCATCATATCCCTAAAGATTTAATGGGGGTTACTATGTCTGAAGGGTATCACTAGAAATCCATAGTGCCCATACCTTGAATGGATGGTTGTCTTATTAATATCTTTCTTCTTCTGCATTAGCTGATGATATTCAGAACTAAAATCCACATTTGAGAATTATTGAGTTCTTCTTAATTGATCCAATAAGTCACAAATACTTGTAATAGGATACTTTTTCATTATCGTGATTTTTTTGAATTCATGATAATCAATACACAACTACATTGATTCATCCTTCTTCTTGACTATGTTTACCGGTGAACCCCAACGAGATGCACTAGGGCATATGAACCCTTTTTCAAGATGCTCATGTAGCTGTTTATTTAACTTCTCTAGTTTGATGGTAGCCATAAAATAGGGACACTTTGAGATAGGAGTAGCTCTGGGTATGATTTCTATTGAGATCTCTACATCATGATCTGGGGGAATTCTGGATAACGATTTAATAAATACATCACCTTGTTCACTACCAATGGGAATTACCACAAGGTTGGTACTATCTTGTAACTCAACCATTTAGGGGAGGTATGATTAATTATATGAAAAATCACCCACACCATTGATTGATCATTCAATGGAAATTCATGATTTCCCTTTCAATTGTAGTGGGTCATTGGATGGTTCAGAATATGAAAAGTTAATTATTTTTCTCCTTAGTTGATATGTTCTCTATATAACTGTAGCTAATCCATTCCGATTATAACAACGAATTCCACAAAAGGAAGTATTACATGATTTTCTAGAAGAATTTTTCTCCCTTCTACAATAACAGAAGAGTCTTAAACAAGGTTTTTAATGATGGAACCACATTGTGTTTTTATAGATATACATAATTCATGGTTTCTAGGATTTGATTCTATATTTCTAGCACTCTTTCAAGATACAATGAATACAAGGAACCATAATCAAATAAAACTTCTCTATTCATGAGTATATATGAAGTCTACCTTGTATGACTTCATTATCTTCGTCCACTTCCACAAAAGTGATTGCATATGTCATCACTTTTTCTGTGGCATTGGTGGTTTATGACGATAATTACCATCGAGAAAACAATGTTTAGTGCACTGGAATGCATTGTTACCTTTATTACATTAATTGTAGCTTTCAACCATGTGTAGTTCTCTCCTTTCATCCACCACATTCTCCAATTTTTTTATGTATTTTCGACACTCTTGAGCTGGCTATCCTTCTTTACTACAATTTAAGAATGTCCCCATCCATTTGAGGAAATTACCTTGGAGAAAAATCACATATTTATGGCATGTGTGTCATTGAGTTTTCATCCATCCTTTGTCATTAGATCCACCAGTATGAAACTATATCACTCGTTTTTATAATCATAGCCATGAGACCATTCTAAAAACTCTATCTACACATTAAGAGAACATAAAAAACCTATTTATGACACTCAATGTCATGAATTTAACGTTCCTTTCAAAGGTGTGGTTTTAATCAAGTAAATAATATATCAATTTTTTCTATCATTGTTGATAACATAAAAAGAAGCGTACCTTGCAAAACATGTGAAATTATCTTCATAGGTTGTGACAGATTCCCCTAATTTTATCTTGAGCTCTATAAATTGTCACTTCATATTCATGTGAAGGGTTCGTGGGAAATACTTGTGATGGTACATTATATTAAAGTCATCCCATTCAATCTCTTCAATTTCATCACATGGATTGGTTTCCTTAATCAGAGAGAACCATTGATCGGCCTCTCCTTCTAGATGATAAATATCTAGTGTCAACTTATCCATCTCAAAATTGTGAAGCACATAATAGTTCATATTCCTGGAGTTGACCCATTGTTAAACAAATAGTGGATTAGAAGATCAACTAAACGTTGATGGTTGTTCCCACATAAAACACCTGATAGAATGTTTCTCCGACTTTTGTGAAGGTAGAAATTATCCATTATTATGGTTGTTGTTCATAACATTTGATAGTGGTTTTAGCATGACTATGACGTTTTAAACTACATCTCCCAATTCCTTGGTGATGTCATTCGGGAAATCATTTCATTAACCCTCGCTCGAGTTATTTGCATGGTTTCTTCTAGTTTCCATCATTGCTGAAAATAGAAGAGAATAGAACAAAACATTAGTAAACTAGCCATGAATAAATTATGAATTTTTCTAATTTATAATAAAAACATTACATATTGGGTTCTTATGTAATGATTCATGAGTGCATATTTTTACTTAGTCTCATACTAAAGGATTTATATAGGGTTCACTAATCCTAATTCCCAAATTAATTAAACATTGGTTATGATACCAACTATAGAGACTCATACATTTAGTTGAATAATATTAAATCATTTCTAAAGAAAATTAACATAATAGTATTACAAATATATGATCAAATGATTAGGTGTCTTGTGTAAACTAAGACCATACCTAACAATTACAACATCAAGGTTATACATTTTTTTAATTACTTTTTCTCTATCTTCTTATTGGCACTTGACATCTCCTTAATGCTTGTAGTCACCTGAGGAGATACATAAAAAGAGTTGATGTAAAATCCCAGTAAAATTATAGATAATAAAAATATATCATTAGGAGAGTATAATAATTATATTGAAAAAAGTTCATGAACATGTGAAAATAATTAATAAAAGGCTTGAAATGATGCAATGCAAAAAAATGAATAATAATGATATAGTGGATAACATCTATAAATACATGTGAAATAATCTATCATCTTTTCCACATATAATTTCACTAAAACTCATGATATTCATCACTTTACCCAATTCTTCTGAGCTCTGTATAATCCCACGTGAACTCGTCACATTCAAACACTTATATTACGCTATATAATTCCTGGTGGGCCCGTTACAACTAAACATTGTCATTATCATGCATCCCAGATAAAACATATATAAAAAAATATCAAAAATTAACCATGAAAGGTAATGTGTTTCATCTCATAAGAACAAATTCATGACCTTGGATTTTTAAAATAAAGCTGGAATGCAGTACATGATACAAAAACCCTCAACCATTTTTGAGAAGTAAAAGGCTTGTTTTTGACAGAATATCTCTCTTGGAAAACATTTTATTCAACATAAAAATCCATTGGATAACATCTATATCCCAGAATAGGTAAAATGATGGTGAAAATTTGATTTTATGGTGTATGAATACAAAAAATATTGTGTCAATAGTGGAACCTGTGAAAGAATGTTGGGTTCGAGAAGTTCCCCTTACCCTGTATCCAAACAACTTCATCGCTTTAATTTTACATTCAAAAACATTATATCATTTAATTAACAATTTCATGAACATTTTTACATTAATACAGTTCATTGTGGTTTCATTAAGTAATTTTATAGGCCTTTGTACGGGTTATAGTGTTTAAAAACATTTTTTTTGGTAATGTTTGTTTTTATGGTTTTCTTGGGTGGGTCACATATACTCATAAAAGGAAGAATGTGTGGAACATGGGTAACAAAAAAAACTAATTTTTTCTGTTATTAATTATATTAAATAGGGTAAATTATCTTATAATGAATTAGTTATTATACCATGTGAATGAATCATTATATAAGTATTAAATGATGAATGTATGTGATAATTTGTGTGGGTTTTCGACCATAAGAAACATGTTTTTTTAATCATTTAGTGATATGTACATAACTTAGTCACATAACATTAAATAGTGTATAATACATATAATATTATATGGTTCAACTATATAAATGTTTTAATGAGTGTATAAAAAAAATTTAAATCAAATTGAAATCTCATCGTCCACTATGTCGGTAATTCGATTCATCATAGACACTATTTTTATTCCTTAAATATGCAGGAGAAGAGAAGAAGAATGATGATTAATGTTAAATTAACATGAGAACATCCAGAAAGTAAAATAGTTTTTTGATATTTATGCCTATTTGATAAGAGGAGGTGAGGAGTGAAGAAGAAAAAAATAGAACATGATGAAAAGTGTATAAATTCATTATAAATATTTCTCCAGCCTAATGGCTATGCATTATGGTTTTATAAAACATTAAAAATAGAAGAGAAAAGGGTCATCCATACATAAATTAATAATAATATATTAAATATAAATTATAAAATGAAATAAGAACATGTTATTGAATCATGGAAGATATACCACATAAAAGAGAACATGAATGGAAAGAGAAGGATGTTGAAAAATTCATTTACCTTGTATAGTAACTCATATGACATGATGGTTGGGACCTTGGGGTATTAAGTACACAATGTGAGGACTAATATAGGGTAAATAAGTCCATAGATTTGTTGAGGAGAAATTTAGAATGAATGGAATGAAGGAAAAGGTTAGTATTTATTGAAAAATTGATGGAATATTTTAATAATTTCCAAGGGAGATGTCATTTGTGATATTTGAAGAACCATTGGCTTGACCATGGTATATGCCCATGGTATTAGCCCATGGGACCCCTCATAACATATATACAATTTACAAGTAGAACAGAATTATTAAATAATTATTACATCATTAATTATGTCATTTAACACATCGAAACTCAAAACTGTATTTTTTTACTATTCATTGAAAATTCAACTGTTTTGGAAAAAATGAAATATTTCACCCTAACCATTTCTCGACGTGTTGAATCCAGAAGTCCACTATATTCTATAAAAATTAATTTCATTTTAAATTATATTAAATAAAAAAAATACGAATACATGACTAAAATGTTTTATAACATTTCTTTACTTATTATATGATATAATCATATAACATAAAAACATTTGGTAAAATAAACATATTTATAACTCTATAGGTAATATTACTATGACATGGGTAAATTACCATTTATAAGGGTAAAATTACCATTCCAAATGGTAATGTAACTATTCACCAAAAAATTAATTGGATCTTATTTAACTACATTTTTCACACAAATTACAATCATGTATGCCTAATTTTTTAAATTCATATCACAGAAAATGTTATTTAATTATAAATAATTTTTATAATATTAACACAAAATACACAATTCATCATATACTATTCCTCAAAAAACACTATTCATAAACCATTATTCTTTAAATGAAATCTAATTAGAAAGTAGTTAAAATTTATCCTAGATTAATTTTGACATTTGAAATTAAATAATGATGACTATTTTACCATAATACAACTCTATGTATGAGATATCAATGAAATGAACAAATTTTTCTTCTAAAATTTATTTATCAAATTTTTCTTTATTAATCATATATTTTATTAATCTATGTACTTGTTATATATCCCATTATAACACCTCCAAATGACATAAGTGTATGGTGTGCAATGGTGATAGAATCTTGGGGCAGTTTAGTCAACATTTCCTGAGTGGTGATTTCTATCAGCACGAACATATACCATATGTGATTCCATTCAAACATTACATATTGAATTTCATCTTGGTCTAGATCCAAAGAAAAGCCTAGTGATGTAACCTCTTTCCCATGCTTCGATAGATGGGCTTCGTATGGCTCGAGTCTACTTGATGAGGCCATCAATTCATTGTTTTATATTAATTAATCATGATCAATTGTACATATAAACAATAATCATAATGTTAAGATTTTATTTTCTAGTGTTTTTATTGACAAATATTTATATAATATTAGAAACACAACAGCCACATTTTAAATATACACACTTAATTAATTAATGGTTATAGTTTTGTTGAGTATCAAATAAAATAACTAACACAAAAAAGAAAATAAATATTATTCAAAAGTTTGGGTCATTACTTAATGATATAATAAATTTATTAAATTACATATATGATTCAGTTTCAATTATAATTTTAACAGTTATATGTGGTAATGAAAAATAACTAATCATCATTTTGTAATTCAGATAATCTCCATACTCATAAATAGTGTGTCTATTACCCATTCAATGGAGGTGTATGTAAGTGTAGGTTAAAATTTTGAATACAAAATCATATTATATTCAGGATACTAATTTTTTTAAAATAATTTAATATATACATTTTAGCAGTGTATAATGATAACAAAAGAAAAGACTTGATTGAGGATGGTGCCAATTAATTTGGTAACTCCTTTTGGTTTGGGCCAGAAGGATTCATTGGACTTTTTTCTACCATATTTAAGTATTATATGATGAAATTAAAAAAATTTGGAATTTTATTGGGAAATTCATGGCCACGCATAATAGGTTTGATGGGTTTGAAGAAGTGGGAGTGTTGGTGGCCTTTTATTGGGATGGAAAAGGGCCAACATGGTATTTCATAAAAGACATTATGTGTACACTTGCTATTAGGAAAAATAATTCACACCAATCAAAAATAAATATACAATGAGAGGTTTTTTTATGAAATATCGTCAGAAAATGTGTTTTGGATGAATTTATTGTTAATTGAGTCCCCTAGGATGATGGTTCAGTCCCTAATTAATCTCAATTTTATCTTAATCATTGTTATTAATAATATTCTATTTAACTATTATTTTTATCAATTTTATATTAAAATTATTAGAATATTAATATATTACTAACTAATATATTATATATATTTTTTTCAAAATTAAATTAATAGATAAGAATAAATTATCATTAATGATAATCACACAAACTGGAAAAAAGTATTTAGGTTTAACATAGAAAAATGTAAAATGATTATATAAATTTTATATTCAATTTTTTTTGGAAATTGATTATAATGATGTAAATATTTTTAATATATTAATAATTGATTGAATTTTACCTTCATAAAATTTAACATAAAAATTTTCATAAATTATTTTTAAAATGAAAATCTTGTTTTTAATAAATAAGCATTATTATTTAGTATTCATTAAAAAATTATGTTTTTTAGGAAAACCCCAAAAATTAACCTTGAGATAATTTTAAAATTATTAACTCAAAAATTTATTTTTTCTATAAATATCATTACATATTTGTGTCTAAATATAATATTATTATTTTTCATAGAATAACTTTATTTCTTGTTTATGATATAGTTAAACATAGTGGAACAGTATAAAAAATTATATATTTCATTACCTATATGTTATACACATATAACAACTATAAACACTATATTTAGAGTTTCTATTTATATTCATTTAAAAAATATTAGTTAATATTTAATAATTTTATCACATAAATAAAATAAATTAAAATATAGCTTCATTTAAACACCGTGTTTCATGTAATGTATTCTAACTTGGTGTAACGTGTAATTTACGCATAGTTGGTGGTGTGGGTAGCAATAGACATTTTAGTAATATATGTCCCACATGAAATGCTTTTACAATATGAAAGGAGTGTTTGACATAGTATTTTAATATATAAATATATATAAATATAATTTATTTATAGTGTCAAATTAAATGAAAAAAAATAAAAAGGATGAATAAATTCGAAAAAGAGATTTCACAGAATCTAATTTTATTGCAAGTACAAAATTATAAAAATATACATTCATAAGAATATAATATTCTTTTTTATTTTAAAAATTTCGTTCAAATTATTTTTCATTAAAATTTATATTATAAAAGTAATATATTTTCTTCATTATCTGATTAATAATAGTAGTTTTTTCTGAAATTTATTTATTATTTTTTTAATAAAATAACTAATATATATAAGTAGTTTAATATTTATTTTAATGAACATATTTTGTTTCCTCTATTTATCAGTAATAAGTAACGCTGAGGAATTTTTATTCAATTTAATTAAATAAATACAATTTTTGGAGTTAAAATAAGACATATTTAATATTATTCAAAAACTAGAAAACAATCATGTAAATATTATAACATATGTGTCATTTTTACCCAATATAAAAATAATATTTATTTACATCTATTAATTATATTTTCTTCTTGTAAATTTTATTAATCTTTTAAAGAAACAAAGCATATATTGATTTATCGTTAACCTATTTTCTTCATGTATGATTTTTTGATTTATTATTTAAAAGGAACATAGAGTATAATATAAAATATAATCATTTTCAAAATTATATTTCTAGGCATTATAAGAACATATTATAAATTTTACAGTCTGACCATTGGATGTTTAACATGTTAATGTGATTCTCATATTTTAAATAATCATGTTCAAGTTTTTAATAATGGAATCATTAATTTTGGTAATTAATTTTATTATTAAGGTAAAAATATTATTATAGTGGTAGAAGAACATTATTAAAAATGTATGAAAATAGAAATACCATAAATCAATTAATCATATATAAAAATTATTATTATTCTAGGGTCTTTATGATAAAATATTTTTATTGGGGTATATATTATTTTTAATTTCATTTTAGTTTCTTAGATTTGAGATATTATGAATGTCTAGTGAGGTTAATGGAGTTTTTTTAGTTTAAAGTAATTTTTTTGAACATTATGCCCATGTTTTTACAAATGGAAGCAAAGACAGATGATCATTTGAAGTCATGTATCTGCTACCACATGCCCATTCAATCCACCAACAATTATTATCAATGAAAAACACATAGATGGAGAACATTTTTTCTAACTGTGAACCATGCACATACAAGTAGTGGTTTTGAATATGAGGATGTGGAACTATTTTACATATTTTTCGAAATCATATTCATGATTCATGAAGGGTCTATGATATAATAGAGAGGGCTCACAATTTTCACAAGGTCTGTATAGTTGTGTGACCAAATTTATTCGACAATGAGAAAATGTGGAAATTACTTTTTTCCATTAGTTATTCTTAATTAAAAAAAATATATTTCCTTAGATCATTCTATATGATATTTGATATGTTATTCTATAGTTTATGATTAAATATTCAGATTGTATTTCAATTCTCTATCTAGACCCAAAATGAAACTCTTTTTGTATTGTCTGATCCATGACAATAATTTTTTCATTCACCATGAACCATTCATTGTTTATCTATATATAAAAAGATTTTTTGGGTGAAATAAAATTAAATCTATTTCCATTTTTCTTCATCGTATTTGTTATTAAAAATTATTAATTAATTTTTAATAATAATATAAATATTTGAACAATGTTTTATAGTATTTTTAATATAATATTTAATATAAAGTTTTGTTATTTTGTTCCTTATTTTAGTTTCAATGAAGGAAAGACTATTTGTTATTGCAAAAAAAATTAATTCAACATGTCGAATAAATATATTTGGGACATTTTAATTATTCCCAATAGTACTGCAACACCCTATCCTTAGATATTGATGTATTTATTTCTTTTTAAGGTTTTTAATCTTTAGGGTCTGTGTTTTTGTTCTCTCCTAGTTTTAAAATTTTGAGGTTTGAAAATATTGTTGGGTTTTAGGATGGTGCACGAGCACGATCGAGTTATTTGTAACCGTGTGGTCGGCCTATGACACCCTGAGTTTTTTGTGTATTCCATATAGATAATATTCAATGGAAAATAAATAACCAATTTAAATAATAGTAAAAATGATAATATTATTATCATTAAGACAATTATTATTATTATTTATATTTATATTTTTATTAACTTCATTATTATAATTTAAATTAATTTTTTTCATTTTTCATGGAGACTCTATATAGGATCCAACATCTCATTCCCCTTTCCCTACTTGCACATCCCCTGTTGGCGCTCCCTCCATCCAAAAACCAACCATCCCCCAACAGTGACTCTCCCTCCTCTCTCATGCAACTGGACTCCGCCTCTCCTCTCAACTCATACATGACCCACCATGTTCAAGGCCCTCAAAGAACACCACCCACTAACCTATTATGACCTTCTACTAGTTCAGTGTGTTGATCCCTATGGTAAATATTCTCTTCTATAATATTTATGTTTTCATATATTTTATGGGGTTCTTCAGACATGGATGAACACTAATGGATAATGTTAATTTTTTCTTGATTAATCATGATTTAAAGGGACTGATGATTGGAATTTTTGGTGATCTCTTCCTTTACTTAGAATTTTATTGTTTACTCACATCATTACTGTAGGTGATTTTAGTTTTTTCATTTCTGATGCATTATATTCTTACCTATGGTATTTTTATCAATTTTTAATCTTTGTTTTCTTTATTACAGTTCATTTGGTTCACTTATTTGAACAATTTTTACGGATTTATATTTTATTAAATGTATATTTTGATATTATTGTAAAATTTCTATAATCATTGTGGTCTAGTTGTGTTCGATAAAATGTTTAATGATTTGATTTGGAATTGATTTTGTGAAGTAGTTATTTTTGTGGCTTTATTGTTATGTTAAAATGTTTTGGGAAGATTATCATTGTTTTTAGACATATTATATATATTCGTGGGATTGTGTTATAATCATGCATTTATTTTCAACGGTTTGGGAGAGTTTGTGAAATGGTTTTGGGTGATAGTGGAATCTTGGGAGGTACCATGGGATGTTTCATGTAACAACAAGAAGTTTTAATGAAATATTTTATTTAATTTTTGTATTCTTCATGTAGCTTGAATTTCATTCAATCGTGATTTTAATCCAACCTAAATATTCTCTTAGTAAAAAATTAAATTTATATTCTAGCTATTAGGTTCACAGGAATAAGTAGAACTATCTTATGAAAATGCATTATGAATTCATTGGCTATTAATTATTATGAAAAATACAAATTAGATATTTATTTTTTTAATTGAATTACTATTACAAATAATTTTAATTAGATATATGTGTTTTATATTTAATAATTTAAGTTTATTTATCCAATCAATATTTCAATCATAGGGTATGAATAAATCTTATTTTTTGTATAAAAATCTACCTTTAAAAAAAGGGTTATCGTACACCATTGAATGGAGAACAGTTTTTCAATTAATAATATGACACATTAATAATATTAAAATGACAACATAAAAATGATCTTTTAAAAAGTGATATAAAAATATAATTTGGATGAATTGAATACATTTTTTGATTAAATTCATTTTTTGATGAATACTAAAAACACATTAAATATTTTTTGAAAATTATTATTTTCCACAAAATAATTTATATGGTTAAATTATAATATTTATTAGTTTCAATTTATTAATAAAATAAATTATTATTATTCAATATAATATATTTCAATGCTAATAATTTTACATGGAATTCATATGTAAAAACATTTCAATCATTTGTAATGTTTTCACTTTTTTTAAAAACGTGCCCTCTCATTTGAACAAGTGGATTTATTTTAAATTAATTATTTCAAATTGAATATTTTAACATTTTTTAAAATTTACGATATATTTGGAACTAGGATAATAAAATTATGATAATAGTCTAATTTTATATTTTGGCATTATGAATAGTATCTATTGTAAATATTTTTACTACCATGGTTAATGCTAAACCCAATAATTAATGGTAAAAATAATGCAATATTATTAACATAACACATATAAAAATCCCATTGAATAGATAAATTAGACTAATATCATCTATTTTTTAACTATAATCACATAATGGAAACTTACCTTTGAATATAACTTGAATGTAATAAAAACTAATGAATGTGATAAAATTTCACAATCACATTTTAATATTAATTTATTAATTTTAATATTTGGATAACAATGAAATAATATAGACTGTAGATAGTATTTTCAATGGCAAAATAATTACTTACATCATATTATTTTATCTTTAATTTTATAGATTAGTTAATTACCTTTACTTATGACACAATTGTGATGTAGAAATTATATTATTAATAAGAAATTCAAATTAATGGTTATAAAAAATATTAAATGAAATATCGTATGAACTATATAAGGTTCTTCATGTCCTTTCTAGGGGGATATTACATGTTAGGAATATATTTATCTTTTTTCAATATAATATTCTATGTGAATTTTTGTAAGTAAAAGAAATGTATTCTATCAAAATTGACACTATTGATATTTTATAAAAAACATATAAATAAAATATTTATAATTTATAAAAATATCTAAACACTAAAAAATGATAATAATAATAATAATAATAATACGTAAATTTTCATAATATATCCATTTATAGTAAATTAAAATCATATAAGTTAATATTTATAACCATTAAATATTTATAATTTCATTACCATAATTAAAATTAAATACAAGGACTATAATTAAATTAAAATAATATGGTTTGAATTGAAAAAATAATTTCTAATTTTTTTGATAATGTTATTACAATCATATCTCATATAATATTCTATATTTAAATAGTTTGGAGGTTTTTTGGGTATAGTTTATATATATTATAAATTATAATTTATGGAGTTTTCAAAAGGTCCACTCACATAAATTATAAAATGGAACCTCCTCCTGCACCCATTCACTTCATTTTAATCATTCAAGGATAACCATATAATAATTTTTTTGCTTTATAAACTACCCTATTTATATTCTAGTGGTTCTGGTCATCTTCAATGACCGTCTCTAGCGCTCTGTGAAGAGATTTATAGGAAGCTTATCGAGGATTATGTAATCTCTTCTACAGATTCAGTCAAACTTCATTTTTCTCCAACTTCATGTACATTAGTTTATTCTATATAATGTAATACAATAAACATAACTAATATAGTGATATGTTATTATAAATATGAAACAACCATACTTCAACTTTTATCCATCATATGAAAAATTAACTCACCACACGTGCGTACGTAGGACTTACCATCTCCATGTTGTGGTTTTATCAATTTTAGAACCCCACTATACTTGTTGGGTATAATGATTGGAATAATTACCATATATTATTATTATGAAATGTTACTAACTCTAATATATCATGAAAGATCTACGTCGACACCATTAAATAAATTTTTGATTTATATCATCCCTTATTTGTAAGTAAGACCGACCATCTCCACGATTCGATTCAATTAATTATACATTATATTCATTAATCCATGATTATATAAAGGAATTGATTAAAAAATAAGAAATATATTATAATAATATAATTCCATAAATTATTTAAATGTATCCTAATAATTGGATCATTAACTTATATGAGAAATCATGTATTGGAACATTAAACAGTCAATTTATGAATAATGAGTGACAATCAAATCATACTATCAAATAAAATGTAAATATGTTTACGAAATACATGGCTGGAACAATGAGTGAGATCAATTTAGTATAGTAATTTTCCTTCTATGATTGTATCTGCATTGATCCTTAGCTAATATGTTATTATTTTCTTTGCTTGTGTGTGTATGCCATGAAATATCATGTCTTATGTTATGATTATTTGTATTTCAATGCACATTTATGATTTATCTCATGACATTATATTATGATATTATATATGTAGACTAATCTTTCATAATGACTTTTTCTTATGTTTATGACATGATTGATATTTTCCTTCTTTAACCTTAGGGATAAATTGAGCACACCCTATAATATTCTTCTATTCTATTGGAAATGAAGACATTTTTTATGTAAATATATATAAAAAAGTGTCTAGTTATGAATAAATAAGTGTGATAAAATATAGATGTTTTAACTACCAGTTGTTTATGTTTCCCAGTTTATAGTGACAATAATCCTATACAATTGTAGAGTAGATTGTGTTTTGTAATGTAACAAATATTCATCAACATTGTTGCAATATCTATATGTAAAATGTGGGGCGTTATAATTGGTATCATATAAAAGATATTAATAAAATTTGAAAACTAGATTGAGAAATCCTTAGTATGAACCCTAAGGATATGTATGAGTACATTATATAATCAAATTGTTTTAAAATTTACTAAGAATAACCTAGGATAAAATTTAATATTTCATAAATTGATATTTAATTGTTTTTAATTTGGTTTTCCTATTATGATTATGCTTTCATCATACTATGCTTCTTAGTTTAATCAATTAATATAAGAATAAGGAACTACATTAATGCTGAATGTGATGGGAAATGCAATGATTTTCCCAATGAGAAATCAAATATTAAGGGATATAGAATGTAAAATCTTTTAGCCTTGCTCAAAATTTTTTCCCAAGAAATGAAACATGTAAGTCATATAAAAGAGAAAAAAGGGTGAAACATTCAGTTAAATCTTTCATGATGCAGTGACCACCATATTCTAGTGGGTATTCTGATCCATTAGTGACTAAATAGTGTATTAGAACAACTAAAAAGACATTTTTAGTTCTACAATGTCCTGAAAATGATAAACTCATCTTAGTAGTTTATCATTTGAAGGTGAATCTGATCAATGGTAAAATCATATAAAGAATACGAGGAAAAGAGATTAAATTATGTCCATGGAACGAGACGAGTTCAAGAAAATATTATTAACATGTAATTTTCTCGTATACATCAAAAAAATATGGAGAATTATTTTATTAACATAACAAAATGAAATATGAATCATTTGGTGCTAACAAATATTGTTTTACAATACATTCAAGTTATGCTTCTAGAATTATTATCCAACCTCAGATTAAAATTAATTTTTTCTTTAGTGGCTTAAATCCATGTCTCTAAATGGAATTATCCATAAGTTACTTCAATATCTATGAGGAAATTTTCTGATGTTCTCTCAACATTGTGGTGGATATTCGAGTAACCCATTAGTAATATTGGTTTTATACAAAGAGAAAAATGGAACTCAAAAGAAAATATTAAGACTTCAGTGAAAAAAACATGTGTTTTCCATTATGCTCAATTTTTTGAAATAAATATGGATGAAATTGACATAAAGGGAGTAGTAAATGTTTTATGTGTGGAAAATAATGTCCTTGGAATGTTTAATGCTGAAGTGATGTGAAAAATAAGTGAAATGATGTAAATAATGAAAAGGCTACATATAATGAAACTCATACACTTCAATGTAACATGTGGAAGGAAAAGGGTCATTATTATAATCAATGGCCTAATCCAAGTGTTATTGATGGTGAAAGATCTTAAAAAACACTTAATATCAAAGGAAAATACATGTCACATGCAATTACTATCCCAAACATGGAGTATAATAATGAAGTGTATAATGGTACACTTACCACCCACACTATATTAGTAAATGTTTAATTTGTTTTTTATTCAGCCAAATCTATTATATCTGATTAATTTTATATGGGTATCTTCATATTTATACAAAAATTAATTATTATTTATTTGTGACAACTCCTAATGTCACAAATTTCCCATGAATAGTTTGTAATTATTTTATTGTTGAAGTTTGTTGGAAAATGGTTCATACTTATCTCGTGATAGTTTATATAGTGTATTTTAATGTGATTAATATCATTTATTGTAATTATCTATATAGATATCATTAAAATTTCTAGTGATGGTATGTCACATTTCATACTCTAAATTAACTTATGATCATCTGTCGATGCACAGATGAATATAACCTTATAATAGAAATGTCATACCTTTTATGGGTAATTGATTACTATAAATGAATGTTATTTATAAAAAATGATTGGCTAGAAAATCATTATTAATAATACACCCATTGCACAAGATTTTGATAATGTCTTTCTAGAGGAATTCACATGACTTCCTCCAAATCGTGATGTTGAGTATTCAATATATCTCATATCATGTGCTATGAATATTTAAAATACACAGTATATAATTTCCCCAATTTCATTGAGGGAATTGAAGATGAAACTCCTAAATAATCATTATAATGTATTCTTACACCCTAGTGAGTCGCCTTGGGGAGGTCCTTTTCTATTTGTTAATAAAAATGATAGATCAATGAGACTCTGCATTGATTTTCAAGAACATAATAAGATCACTATAAAGAATAATATCCTCTACCCCACATTGATGACTTATTTGACCAACCACGCTGTTGTTAGTACTATTCCAATATTGATCTCAATTTAGTATAACATCAACTTTAAGTTGTAAAATAAGGTCATACCAAATACATCATTCTGTAAAATGTTTGGAAACTATTAATTTATAATTATTCTATTTGGTCTTACTAATTCCCCTGATATCTTCATGCATCTAATGAATATAGTATATAGAGACTTTATTTATCAGTTTGTGGTAGTATTTTAATATGATATTCTTGTATATTCATAGGGAAAGGAAGAACATGATGGTCACATGAAAATTGTATACAATAACCTCATAAAGGATATGCTTTATGAAAAATTTATCATGTGTGGATTTTGGATTCACCTAGTTTCATTTTCAATCACATAATCTCATGGGGGGAATATATCTGGATGTAGAAAAAACATAGGTTATTGAATGGTGGTCAAATCCAACAATGGTAAATAAGATCCTATGTTTTCAGGGATTGGCTTGATATTATCGATGATTTGTAAAATACTTTTTGTGATTATCTAATCCAATCCCCATATTGACTCGTAATGGAGTTAAGATCATATGGACTCAGGAATGTGAATATAATATCATGGAGATAAAAATAATGTTATTTAGTGCACTTGTACTCAAATTAACATGTCGGGTAGAAAAATTTGTGATCTATAGTGATGCATTTAAAAGGGGCTGGGATTTTTTCTCAAGAAAAATGATATTTTTATCATATATACCTATGTAATATTGAAAATTCATAATAAAAAGTATAAAAATCATGATTTGGAGTTATATGTTATAATAATTTCATTAAATATATGCAGGAATTATCTTTATGGTTAAAGGTGTTATATTAATACTAATCATTAATGATTAATTTATATTTTCACACAAAACTATTTTAAATTGAACCAAAGAAGAGAGTTACTATTGATTACTAATTTCAAATATTAAATACAATATGAAACTGGAAAAGTGGCCATGGTTGATGATGATTTCAGTCGAAATGATCATGTTAACTTATCCTTTATGAGGAACTAAAAAGATCCAAATTTATAGATTTTCAAATGAATGATCTAGAAATTTGAATGGATGAGGAGAAATATATTCATTCTAGAAATACTATTCAACCATCTTATATAAGTAAAGATTAGGGAGTTTCAGAAGGAATATGTATAGTTATTAAAGAATGTGATAAATGTTCCTGAATTCAACATTTGTTGTAGTGAAATAATAAGGATCGGGAAATGTGTTTATATTCATAAAATATCATAATTAATGAATGATCTATCAGATTAGGTTCATAATTCGTCATTATATAATCACCTTGGAATCATGATGACATATAGGGACCTAATAGTGTACTTCCAGTGGGATGCAATGAAATGAGATGTCGCTGAATATGTCTCTTGATGCATGGTTTGTCATCAAGATATTCATGAGGGAAGGACGTTTTAAGGGATATTACAACAATTACCCATATTGAAATGGAAATGGGAAAACATCACTATGGACTTTGTCATCAGACATCCCAAAGCATCCAAATACAATAATGATATCTAGATTGTATTTGATCACCTTATAATGTCAACACACATTATTACAATTAGAGAGGATTTTCCTCTTGTTCATCAGTCTAGGATATATGTTAAAGGATGTGGTAGGTAAGCATAGTGTACTACATTCTATTATATACGACTTGGAGCTTTGTTTAACCCCAATTTTCTGGAAAATTCCTCAGCATGCTCTGGATACATATTTATGTTTCTGCACTTCTTATCATCTATAGACAGACATACAATTTCAGAGGTTATTTCAAACTATGTATACCATTTTGACAACATTTTCTATGTATTTAAAAGGTGGTTGTGATCAACACCTACTATTTTTGACATTTTATTAAAATAAATTATTTCACTCTAGTATTAATATGGATATTTACAAATCCCTCTATGGATTGAAGAGCATTACTCCAACATGCTAGGATGAATTTTGGGAAAGAAGTCTATTAGGGCTTTGTCTTGTTAATGAAATGTAAGAAATATCAGATATATTCATCAATGCATAAGATAATATCCAAGGTAACAAAAAGTAATTCTAACAACTGAAGAAAATACCTAGATTTTGAGGTGGGTGATATATTTTTATACAAATATTTCCAATGAATTGTGTTTTGAGATTTGAAAAGAAGGTAAAACAGAGCCCTAGGTATATCAGTCCTTTTAAAATTATGGATCGTGTTGAAAATGTAGATTACCGATTGGATCTTTGACCAAATCACTATCATGGTCATGATGTGTTCTATGTATCTCTCCAAATAATGTACATTCTTGATCATTCAAATGTTCTACACTCAAAATTCACACCACTAGATAATGATATTTTCTATATAGAATAGCCAATAGAGATTATAGATTGTAGTGAAAATGTTATACAAAACAGGATCAATCGAGTGGTTCAATTTTTATGGAGAATATCTAATTTGATGAAGCTACATAAGAACATGAAGAAATGATGAGGGAGAGGTATCCTAATATGTATGATTCCATGTGACGAATTATGTGGGAGAAATTCAGTTCAAGGGGGATAGATTTTAACATTATGATGTATTTATGGAAAATGTTATTAAAATAATTTTTTTCCATCAAAGTATGAGTTTCATGAAATCATGAGTTTAAATGAACAATGAGACACTATGAGTATTACATTACCATTATATACTATCTGTTAGGTCATAATGAATAATTATAAATAACTTATTAAAATGCTTTGTGTATTATTTGTTTGTTAATTATTTAAGAAAAATATAAATTAGATTTTTGTATTTTTTTAGTGAATTATTATTTGAAATGAATTTAATGACTATATAAGTTATATAATTAATAATATTTTTTTATTCATCCAAAGGATATTTTAATAATATGGAGTGAATATAGTATATTTGACATATAAAAACAATCATTTAAAAAAAAAGGAAATCTTTTTCCTTCGAAGGGAGAACTCCATTTAAATTAAGATAATGACATATTAAAAATTATTATATTACAAAGTAATCATTTTATTTTCATGTGGGTTATAAAAATAAACATTGGTTCAATTTTTTATATTTTCTCATAATATTCATAATTTGATAAATTATAAAAACACTCAAAAATTAAATTGAAAAAAATGTTTTTCATCGAGATAATTAACATGGTAAAATTATAATATTGAATGGTTTTGTACTATAAATAGAATATATTTCTATCATTAAATATAATTTAATTCATTAGCACTAATTTAACATTAAATTCATATGTAAAAACAATTCAATCTTTTGTGATGTTTTAACTTTTTAAAAAAACCTTGTTCTCTCATTCCAACAGTGGGATTGATTTCAAATTAATTAATTAAATTTTTTTGTTTTGAATTTTTAATAATGGAATCCATACATTAAATCAGAATGTACAAATTATGTTTATATGACAATTTTATTTTTTGGGCATTATGATTAAAACATTTGGTAAATTAATTTTTTTACCATGGTCTAAGGTAAATATGATAATTAAAGGTAAACATAATAATATAAAATCGACATGACACATGTAAATATCCAATTTGATGACTATAAAAAAAATAATGAATGTGAAAAAATGTCACTATCTCATTTTATATAAGTATACTAATTAAAATATATAGATAATTAAGAGATAATATAGACTATAGAAAGTAAATGGAAATATAAAATAATTAAATACATCATATACATTAATTTATAATTTTTAGAGATTATATAATTACCATTAATTATTATACAATAGTGATGTAGAAATTATTTTATTAATATAAATTTCAAAATAATCGTATTAAAAATATTAAAAAAATATCCTACGAATTAATTAATGCCCTATAATAATTTTAAAGATGTATATGACATGATAGGTGTGTATTTAATTTTATTGATCTAATTTATATTCTTTGTGTAATTATTTAATATTAAATACATGAATAGGTTCATAATTAACACTATTGGTTTTTTGTAATAATAACATTTTATTAAATCATTTTAAAATAATAAAATTATTTATAAATGAAAAAATTATAATTATTATATCTAAAATTTAATTAAATATTTAGTTGGGGATAATTAACACCATATATGTAAATAGTTATAACCTTTAAATATTTTTTATCTTATTACCACAATTAAAATTAAATAAATGAACTTTGTTCCAATAAAAATGATATTGTTTAAATTGAAAAATAATTTAACCAAAAATTTATTGGATCATTCAATTAAAATCTTTTATCAACTAATATTTGATATTGGTAAATTTTGGGTTTTTTGGGTATGGTTGGATTTTATTATAAAGTATTATTTTTGATGTTTCAAAAAGTTCCCCTCATCATAATTATAAAAGAGAACCTCCTCCCTCGCCATTTAAAATCATTTTGAGACTTCAAGATCAGACATTACCTATCCTTTATCCTTCTAAAATTCACTATTTTCATTATAGGGTGTTTTCTTATCTTCAGAAACCAACTCAAGTGCATAAAGAAGAGATTTACAAGAATTGCATCGAGGAAGAGGTAATCTATTCTACCAATTCATTAAATCTTATTTCTTCCTCTACACACTCTCTATTAGGTGTATAATTAATAAGTAATAACCTAAATATCACTCATATCCATATAAGATATTATAAATATGAAACCACCTTATTTTACCTTCTATCCATCATATGGAAAACGAAATAATTGTGCATGCGTACGTACGACTTACCATCTCCACACCACGGTGTAATATGTTTTTCATCACCACCTTACTTGTATGCGTATAATGATGGAAATAAAAACTATATATGATCATTATAACATTATTGTAATTTTGAAATATCAGAAACCATCCTCTTCATTACGATTCAACAATTATGGGAATGATATCATCGCTCCTCTGTACGTACCACATACCTTCTCCATAATGTAATTTGATTAATTCTATTAGATATTCATTAAAAAATCATTATAAACATGAATTTAATGAATAAATATTATATAAATTATACTAATAAAATATTTTTAATTATTTAACTATAACATAAGATGTTTAAAGTGAATTTATCTGACTAATATTTCATCAAACGATAAACCAGTCAATATTCGAATAACCATTGACAATGAAATGTTACAATAAATTGGATGATAATATAATCATATGTGATATCATAAAAATGATATTTATTCTTTATTAAGTCAATTAAAGTATTTAAATTATTATATATAATGTTCATATAAAAATTAATAATATCATACATAAGGTTACATATAATATTTCAAATATTGTTTTTATGCGAGATTGTTAATTTATATATATTTATTGCTGTATAAGTCCCTTTCACCTCTATGATTCCAAATTTTTTATTTAAAAATATTATTCATATTCTCATATAACTTGTTAATTTAAATTCTATACATTGGTAAATTTCAACCAAACTGTATTAATGGAATATTTTGTCTTTTTCAGTATGAGGTACTTATTAATTCTTTCATCAATTGTTCGAGAAGAATGTTTTTTGAACATGTATGGAATTAATATATTTTTATACCTTCATTAATTCTATTTCATTGATGCATAACCAATATTATTACATGTCTAGTTGGAAATAAATTATTTCTTCTAGAATTGTGTGTCATTTTGAGAAAGGAAAACATTTTTTCAAGAAGAAATTATATTTTGTTGAGGAAATAATTTCAAGTGTTTTCAACAAAATATATTTTTTATAAGATGTCAATAATTATATAGTGTAACACCCCAGGTAAATAAAGATTATGAAATTTTTAAATTTATCCATATTTGTGAATAAAATATTAATATAACCTTAAAGGGGACTCTATGCTCGATGGCGTACCCAACACGCAACAACGAGTTTCTTGGGAATCTTACGTTGCACTCTAATAATAAAATAATATTATTTTAAATGGTAGTTAACGCCTAGCTGTTGTGATGGAGGGAATGAATAGAACTAACTAAAAAATGATTATATATGTTCTTGAATCATTTATACTTTATACAATAAATGATAGAGGATTAAAAATGAGAATGAATCCAATTTTAAGCATAAACATTCTAATATTCTATAAAGGGTCGATTAACCGCCATTTGATGGAAAACCTCTTTTAAATCCACTTTTTGACAATTTTATATGTTATATATGACATAATAAAATTTTTCTTTAGAACCGGGACATCAAAATTTACTTTTTGTAAATTTTTGTTATTTTTTCGATAATGTTCATTTTTTAATGAATAGTGAAAAATGTTTTCTTTTAATTCAAAATCACTTTTTAATATAATTTATTTATATGATTATATTATCTTTTGTATTGGTTTTAATATGAAATTAGAATATATTCTTACCATTTAATCCTATAGTGGTCATTAGAATTAATTTCACTTTGAAATCGGACTTCAACTAGTGTCAATCTTTTGATACATTTTTTTCATAAAAACATGCAATTTGTTTTGACAGTGGAAAATAATTATTAAATTAATTAATAAAACATATAGGTTTTTAATTTTCTAAAATAGTCATCATTTTTTAATTTGTAATATCAAATATTTCTTAGGGTTAATTTTTTGTAATTTTCTGAAAAACTTCATTTTTTGATGAATAGTGAAACCACTATGTGGTACTTATAAAAACTGATTTTCCATTAAAATGAAAATTTTCCACCTTTGTGTTTTGAATTTCAAAAATCCGACATACATGGTTGTCATTAAGACGTAAAACTTGGTTCAATAGGATTAAAATAATTTTTTGGGGAATAGTATGTTTTATGTTTTTAATCGCGATTAGAGATAATTATTGTAGTTTATGGTAAATATAATGCTTTAATAATATGAGATGATATTGAAACATGTCCTACCCTCATTTTATGTGTCATGGCCGAACAAGAAAATCCATGGGTCAACTTGGGGACCCCATGGAGCCACTTTGGTTAAGAAATGACATAAATAACTTTTTATTTAATGTTAAAGTAAAAATTACACAAACATGAGATGTTTTACTAAAACAATTTTTACATGGGGTTATTCAAGTCATATTTTGTTTATAAATATTCATTAGAAAATAAAATATTTCCTACATCATAGTAATTTTTTTATAATTTTTAGACATTAAATAAATTAAATTATTTATGACATCATGTTGATGCATCAATGACCTCATTATTTAACGATTTAAATAAAATGGAAATATAATGTAATATATTATACCTAAAAATGTCCAAAACCTATTATATGGGTGTATATCGAACCCTTTTGACCTTATCCTCAAAACACATCAATGTGGGACCATTAAAATCCGAAAATCATTCTAAAATAAAGTAACATTTCCTTATTTTCCAAGAGTTCCCCTCCCCTCATATTATAAAAGGCCCCCACCTCTACCTCATTACCCCCATATCCGAAGCCTTTGGCTCAGACAAAACCTGCCCAGTCAGTCTCTCCACATCCCTCTCTAACTCCTTGAAGCCTCACCTTAGGCAGATGTCTTCCCAAGGAAGCCTTTGAGTTCAAACCAAAGGGAGTAACCCGATTTTAAGGTAATATCTTCACTTGAGTCCTTTTTTTTATTTTGCTTCTCAAACCCCCTAAACTATTTTTATTAATTTATTTTGTTACAACTCCAGTATCTTAAATATAATGGGATGTTGTAATAAGAAGGATTCGAGCTACACTGTCACACACCTACATCTAATGGTTAAAGAACATACTGTTTCAATGGATGTCGAATTTCTATCTCATGAAACGATGATTGATCAATGTCCTTCTAACACCTTGAAAGGTGGCCATTAAGATGTCACTATATTTATATATGATATATAATATGTTTATGTTTTCCTTATGCTTCTGTATTTTTCATATATGTCATACATTTATGGATTCCATTATGGGTATACTCGATATCTTCACTTTAGAATGTGCAGACTACCGTCCCCTCAAAGTGATTTGATTCGTTAATACAATATGTGGTACGTATGAAGGATATATTTAATGATATTATATATGATACCATGATGGAATTAAAATACTATTATGTATCATTATGTTTTAATTCCATTAAATATGAAATATAAATGGAAGTAGCGTTCATGCGTACGTACGACTTACCGTCTCCATGAACGGTGCATTTCATTTATTAATTGTAAATGTTATGTAAAATCATAAATTCATGAATATACTGAATATATTTGATATATATGATATTTTAATCATGAATAAAATTTAGGATATAATGGGGTTTTTACCACATGAACAACTTGTAATTATAAAGAGTTTATTTTTGACACAAATACCAATGATCGTTAAAACGACCATTATTAACTTAAATAATAACATATTGATCATGACATTGTAATAAGTGATATAAAATGAATAATTATCTTGAAAAAGATTCTTACGGAAGTATAAATTAACTCAAGTTTATTATTCAGGAGATTAATGAACGATCGAGTCATGTCGGACCCGAGGTAAGAGATCCTACTCCTCTCTTTCTTTTTAAGTACACACTTTTATGTCATTCCTTTTAAGCTCATATTTTTTATGATTGGGAGGTTATTTTATATTAATCTTACTATAATTTTTATGTTCATATGATGAGAGACCCTATTTTCTCTCATCAATCCATTTTGGAATTTTTAAGTGGCGTCGTTAGGATGCCGAGTTTTCAGAAGGGATTTTTCATCACACTTTTAGTCCCGTGAGATTTATGCTACATTTGCCACCATTTCCTTTGATTGGTGTATGTAATTATCATTATTATAATCTTTGTGTAATATAATTTCATTTATGGGTATTTACATATTCATTGTATGACCCTTCTTCAATGTGGTGTATGTTTCAAAAGTTACCCAAGTCGGTAAGGGAACCTTTCACCCTCCTCTTTTTAAAGGACTTATTTTGTTATGTCTTTTAATTCACATACTATTATGTTGGGATATGTTATTATATATCCTTATTGATGTAAATTTTATGACCAAGTGATGAGATACCCTTTTTATCTCTCATCAACTCTTTTTCTAAATTTTGAAGTGACGCAGTTAGGCTGTAGAATTTTTGCAAGGGAACTTTTTAACCCAATTTTGATTCTTTGGGATAAACTTGTACACCTTGAATATGTCGTTCAATGATTATGTGTGAGTTTCCTCTTATTGTTATACACTTAATACCCACTTATATTTCGTATTTTCATTTGTCACACAGAATTATGTAACTGATTTATCCTTAATCCAAGGATATTGTCTTTTATGGGACTTCGTCTCAATCTACATTCATTGAGGAATATTTTGGTTTATACACAACATTCATTTATATGGTGTGTAAACCCCTTTGAATTTTATGTTTATTCAGAAGGAATCTTTTTTCTACGAAGTGTTTACTAAACGACAAAAGTGAATGTTATTGTCATACGTATGCGGCGACAACGACTTCTCCGTCGTCGTGACCATTATTTGAGTTTTGGATTCCTCTACAAGCCATACATTCTTTCTAATATAAAAACAAATACCATGTTTTACTTTTCTTTTATTTTGGTATTGAAAATGGTTTTCATAATTTTTCTATATCAATGTGTTGTATTGATAACTTGTTATTGAAAGGTGGAAATGTTATGTTTCCTTTATGCATGTTTTATATGATAAGATTATGTTATGGTTCATGGGAATTGTTATGAAGATGGGTGGTTCCATGATACACTAAGGCCAGGTGAGCCCAATATAGCTCTCCAATGAATTGGGTAACACAAAGGAGTGAAACGTTAAGGTCTCTCCGAGGAGATTTAGGTAATATACTATGGTGGGTATTCCAAACGTAACCAAGAGGGTTACTCCCTACGTAAGAATGTTATAAATGACTCAAGTTACCTTTTATGTCTTATGATTTCTATGATTTTTCATGATTTTATGAGTTATGTTAAAGTGCCTATGTTTTATGGGTAAAGTATGATTTCATTCTTATGTATATATGAACTCATGTTTCCTTTCCATATTTTTATAACCCTTACTGAGCTTTTTATGCTCATCCCAAGTTTTTTTGAAATGTTTTTAATAGGTGAAGGGAAAGGTACATGATATGATGATAGTGTCAAGGATGTTTCAAGAAAGAATCCAAGCTTTATTTTTAAATATATTTCTGTTGATGTAGAAAAATGAATACTATCTTTTATGTAACCAGTTTGTTTAAATATGGAATGTAATGAAAGTTTTATGATCTAATTCTCTAAAACTATAATCCTGAAAAGATCATCAATGTGTAATCTTGTAATAAATCATGATTAAGTAATGTATAAGGCTGGGGCCTTATAGTTGGTATCATAGGTCCGTTTAGATAACTTTAGAGGTTTGGGTGTTCCTTAAGCATAAGTGAGATTACCATAATGGTTAGCATTTCAGAAAGAGCCCTAGTTTTAGATAAAGTTAATGAGTAAGTATATCTTAGTTCTTGTCTACCTCATTAGTACATTATGGTTTTGTTGATATAGTCACACTTATCTTTTTGGTTTTAGTAAATGGCTGGATCTAGCAGGCACCAATGTAACAGTGGAAGTGAAGGAAACTGTGATAGTTTTTTGAGCAAGAAACTGAATGATATGGGAGCTGCAGTGAGAAATCTTTTGTTTATCCTCAACCAACTATCTGGAGTCATGATTGACCACCTAATCCTTGGTGATTTCTATAAGGCATCATATATGTGAGAAACAAAACCCAACAGAACTACGGGAAATAATCATGAAGGTAAGTGTGTTCAAAAACCTATGTGTCAAAGATGTGGAATAGAACACCTAGGAAAATGTTTCAATGAGACAGAAAAATGCTATAGATGTTGAAATGAAGGTCATAAAGCAAGAAACTTCCATGGAAAAAAGAAGCATCCAGTTGACTCAAGGAATGGGAAAGAAGTTCATTCTGAGGGATCAATTAAATGTTTTAAATATGGTGTGCATGGTCATTATTCAAACACATGTCCTATGTAGAAGTTTCATTAATGGGATCACCAAGATCGTACAAATATTCCTTTACCAATATCTATGGCCATTCTGATTGAGGATGAAGAAACTGAAAATGACCAATCAAAGATATGGATTATTTCATAACTTTTGTTTTCTTATTTTGGAATCATAGGATATGATTCAGGATTTTGTTTGTTGGAAAAAGTATTTCAAAATAAGTTGGAAATGAATGGTTAATGGATCATGAAGAATGTTGAATGAGTAAGAAGTCAACATATAAGGGATTCAAGAGTTATGGTGAAATTCTTACGAGTATTAAGTCAATTTAGATGATGGGGTTACATTAGAAGACTTTTTATAGAATTATTAACCTTGATGTTTAATATTTATAAATTTTATTCGCGGAATAGTTATCTGTTCTTTTGTGGACATAGTTAAAAAGAACCATTTGGGTTTGTATGATCCTTACTTTTAAGGTAATTATGGGTTACAATATGTTATGATGGAAGTGAATGGCATGAGATAAAATTGAGGTTAAAATATGTTATGGCTATTTTTGATGATTTTATCTCTTTTTGAAAATGATTCGAGAATTATATAGTTTTGGAAAAAGGGCAACACGCAGACCATGTGACAACCCGCCGCGTCGGACAAAGCTATGGGAATCGAACACACAACCAAAGTGCAACTGGTATTTATCATAACCACTGGACTACGTGAAGTCCCTGGTTAGTTTGACTGATTATTTTTTGTCAGATGATTGTATGAATTAAGAGAATGTTGATTTTGAGTTATCTATGGAAATTTATTAAACTATCATGGAGGATATGTGATTAGGTTAATTACTTTTCAATATGAGACTTTAAGAGCAACTGATGTGGTTTGGAGATAAATGTTAAGATTTAACTTGGAGGACTATGTGACTAAATACTTCATTATTTGGGTTTCAATCTTAGATTGGTTTACTTTGAAGAATTTTATTGACAAATTGTTTATCGAATGGTCTTCTTTGAACATTGTGTTTTTTTGGGAAAATTTTTGGAGATTAAGAATAGGTTTTCATTTTATAAAGGATTATACTTTTCAGTATTATCTGATCTTGTACTAACCTTTTTGGTTTTGGTTTTGGTTAGAGTCTAAAGACAGGGGAATTATATAGTTCTCTTTTTTGGATTAGGTGATTTTCTAAAAGATGATTATAGTACTCTTAATGTGAACAAGACTTCTTGAAAACTCGTCTTTTAGAAAAAATATAAGTTTGATTAAAGAATCTAATAAAAGATGAAAGTCAACATGATAAGTAATTATGTTTCCTTATGAATACATTCTTCAATAAAATTTAACATAAAACAGAAATGTTGTCTATTAACTTTTCCTACTGCGGAATTGAATACCGATTAACCCATCACAAGATTGTGATTTTCTTGTGGTTAACATTCTCCTAAACATGTTTTCTATCACTCTCCATCAGAACATGACCCTATGTTTTCTCCTCCATTTCCATGTTTTTCTACATGGAATCCTAGTATGAGTTTACTTAGGTGACCTCTGTACTTCTCTTTCTTTATTTTTGAAGTGATTTTTTTACTGACTATTATTCCGATGTGGGATTTTCAATGAAAATTCCAAGGAAAATTTTAAAATTGCGAGGACACAATTCCCAAAACGGGGGAAGGATGTAACACCCCAAGTAAATAAAGAGTATGAAATTTTCACATTTATCTATATTTGTGAATAAAATATTAATATAACTTTAAAGGGGATGCTATGCTCGATGTCGTACCCAACAGGCAACAACGAGTTTCTTAGGAATCTTACGTTGCACTCTAATAATAAAATAATACTATTTTAAATGGTAGTTAATGCCTATCTATTGTGATGGAGTTAATGAATAGAACTAACTACAAAATGATTATATATGTTTGTCAAATATTATTACTTTTTACAAAAAATGTTAGTGGATTAAAAATGAAAATGAATCAAATTTTAAGCGAAACATTCTAATATTTTTTAAAGGGTCGATTAACCGCCTTTTGATGGTGAACCACTTTTAAACCCACTTTTTGACAATTTTATGTGTTATATATGACAATATAAAAGTCTTCTTTAGAATCGGGACATCAAAATTTACTTTGTGTAAATATTTGGTATTTTTCAGATAAAGTTCATTTTTTAATGAATATCGAAAAATGTTGTATTTTATTTCAAAACCACTTTTTAATCTAATTTATTTACATTATTATATTATCATTTGAATTGGTTTTAGAGTAAAATTAGAATATATTTTTACCATTTAATCCAATAGTGGTCGTTGGAATTAATTTCACATTGAAATCGGACTTAAACTAGTGTCAATCTTTTGATACATTTTGTTTCATAAAAACATGCTATTTGTTTTGACCGTGGGAATTAATTATTAAATTAATTAATGAAACTTATATGTTTTGAATTTTGTAAAATAGAAATCAATTTTGAATTTTCAATATCAAATATAGCTTAGGGTGATTTTTTGGTAATTTTCTGAAAAACATCAATTTTGATGAATAATGAAACCACTAAGTGGTACTTATACAAACTGATTTTCCATTTAAATGAAATTTCTCCACCTTTGTGTTTTAAATTTCAAAAATCTGACATACTTGGTTGTCATTAAGAAGTAAAATGTGGTTCATTAGGATTAAAATAATTTTTTTGGTGAATAGTAACTTTTATGTTTTTAATAGCGATTAGAGGTAATTAGTGTAGTTTAAGGTAAAAATAATGTTTTAATAATATGAGATGAGCTTGAAACATGTCCTACCCTAATTGGATGTGTCATGGCCGACCAAGAAAATCCATGGGTCAACTTGGGGACCCCATGTAGCCACTTTGGTTGGGAAATGACATAAATAACATTTTATTTAATGTTAAACTAAAAATGATACAAACACGATATGTTTTACTAAAACAATTTTTACATGGGGTTATACACGTCATATTTTTTACTATTAATATTTATTAGATATATAAAAATATTTCCTACGTCATAGTATTTGTTTTATAATTTTTATACATTAAATAAATTAAATTGTTTATGACATCATGATGATGCATCGATGACCTCATTATTTAACGATTTAAATAAAATGGAATGATAATGTAACATCTAAGACCTAAACATGTCTAAAACCTATTGGATGGGTGTATTTCGAACCCTTATCACCTTATCCTTGAATGAAATCAATTTGGGACCATTAAAATCCGAAAATAATTCTAAAATAATGGAACATTTCCTTACATTCCAAGAGTGCCCCTCCCCTCCTCTTATAAAAAGCCCCCACCTCTACCTACTTACCCAAACATCCAAATCATTTGGGTCAGCAAACCCCTGCCCATTTTTTCTCTCCACATCCCTCTATAACTCCTTGGAGCCACATTTTGGGCAGAAGTCCTCCCAAGGAAGCCTTTGAGCTCAAACCAAAGGGAGTTACCCAATTTTAATGTAAAGTCTTCACTTGAGTCCTTATGTTTTATTTTGCTTCTCCAACCCCCGAAACTCTTTTTATTAATTTCTTTTGTAATAACTATATTATCATAAATATACTAGGATGTTGTTATAAGAAGAATTCGAGCTACACTTACACACACCTACATCTAATCATTAAAGAACATAATTTTTTTGTGGATGGTGAATTTCTACCTCCCGAAACTATGATTGTTCAATATCCTTCTAACAACTTCAATGGTGACCATTAAGATGTCACTATATTTATATATGATATATAATATGTTTATGTTTTCCTTAAGCTTATGTATTTTTCATATATGTCATACCTTTATGGCTTCCATTATGGGTATACGCGATATCTTCATTTTAGGAAGTGCAGACTACCGCCCCCTCAATGTGATTTGATTCGTTAATACCATATTTGGTACGTATAAAGGATATATTTAATGATATTATATATGATACCATATTTTAGTTAAAATACTATTATGTATCATTATGTTTTAATTCCATTAAATATGAAATAGAAATGGAAGTAGCGTTCATGCGTACGTACGACTTACCGTCTCCATGAACGGTGCATTTCATTTTTTAACTCTAAATGTTATGTAATATCATAACTGCATGAATATAATGGATTTATATGATATATATGATATCTGCATCATGAATATAATTCTGGATATAATGGATATTTTACCACATGAACAACTTGTAATTATAAAGAGTTTATTTTTGACTCAAGTACCAATGATCGTTAAAACGACCGTTATTAATTAAATAATAACATAATGTTCATGACATGGTAATAAGTGATATAAAATGAATAATGAACTAGAAAAATGTTCTTAAGGAATTATAAATTAACTCAAGTTTATTATTCAGGATATTAAATAACGATCGAGTCAAGTCGGACCCGAGGTAAGGGATCCTACTCTTCTCCTTCTTTTTAAGTACACTGTTTTATGACATTCCTTTTAAGCTCATATTTCTTATGATTGGGACGTTATTTTATATTACTCTTACTGTACATTTTATGTTCATGTGATGAGAGACCCTATTTTCTCTCATCAATCCAGTTTGGATGTTTTATGTGGCGCCGTTAGGCTGCCAAGTTTTCGGAAGGGATTTTTCATCTCACTTTTAGTCCCGTGAGATTTATGCTACATTTTCAACCATTTCCATTTAATGGTGTATGTAATTCCCATTATTATTCTCTTTGTGTAATATAATTTCATTTATGGGTATTTACATATTCATTGTATGACCCTTATTCAATGGGGTGTACGTTTTGAAAGTTACCCAAGTCAGTAATGGAAGCATTCACCCTCCTCTTTTTAAATGACTTATTTCGTTATGTCTTTAATTCGCATACAATTATATTGGGATATGTTCTTATATATCATTATTGATGTATATTTTATGACCAAGTGATGAGATACCCTTTTCATCTTTCATCAACTCTTTTTATGAATTTTGAAGTGACGCCGTTAAGGTGTCGAATTTTTGCAAGGGAACTTCTTTACCTAATTTTGATTCTTTGGGATAAACTTGTACACCTTGAATATTTCGTTCTATGATTATGTGTGAATGTCCTATGATTGTTATACACATAATAACCACTTATATTTCATATATTCATTTGTCACACATAATTATGTAACTGATTTATCCTTAATCCAAGGATATCTTCTTTGTATGGGACTTCGTCTCAATCTCCTTTCATTGAGGAATATTGTGTTTTATACACAACTTTATTTTATAGGGTGTATAAACCCATTTGACTTTTATGTTTATTCAAAAGGAATCTTTTTTCTACGAAGCATTTACTAAACGGAAAAAAAGTAATGTTTTTGTCACACATATGCGGCGACAACGACTTCTCCGCTGCCGCGACCATTATTTGAGTTTCGTCTTCCTCTACAAGACATACCTTCTTTTTAAAAGAAAAATAAGTACCATGTTTTACTTTTATTTTATTTTGGAATTGAAAATGGTTTTCATAATATTCCTATATGAATGTGTTGTATTGATATCTTATTATTCAAATGTGGAAATGTTTTGTTTCCTTTATGCATGTTTTATGTGATAAGATTATGTTATGGTTCTTGGGCATTGTTATGAAGATGGGTAGTTCCGTGATAAACTAAGGGCGGGTGAGCCTGATATAGCTCTCCAATGCATTGGGTAATGCGAATGAGTGAAACGTTATGGTTTCTCCGAAGAGATTTTGGGAATATATTGTTGTGGGTATTCCAAACCTAACCAAGATGGTTACTCCCGACGTAAGAATGCTATGAATGCCTCATGTTACCTTTTATGTCTTATGATTTCTATTATTTATTCAATATTTTATGAGATATGTTAAAGTTTATATGTCTTATGGGTAATGTATGATTTTATTCTTATGTATATATGAACTCATGTTTCCGTTACATAATTTTATAACCCGTAATGAGGTTTTTATGCCAATCCCAATTTTTTTTAAATGTTTTTCACATGTCAAGGGAAAGGTACATGATATGGTGATAGTGTCAAGGAAGTGTCAAGAAAGAATCCATGCTTTATTTTTAAATATATTTCCATTGATGAAAAAAAATGAATACTATCTTTTATGTAACCACTTTGTGTAAATGTGGTATGTAATTCAATTTTTATGATCTAATTCTCTAAAACTCTAAACCTAAAAAGATAATCAATGTGTAATCCTATAATAACTCAAGATTAAGTATGGTTTATGGATACGGCCTTATATATAGAGTCATATTTTAATCCTTATTATTAATATGATATGATTTTTTATTATATATTAAATCCATTTGTTTTATATCAATTATGATTGTATGATCTTTATGAAACCGATTTTATTTCATTGGTCATGCTCATGTGAATGTTTTTATGTTTTCATAGCACACAAAATAATTGTATCCTTATGAAATGTGTGATACCTATATCCCTATCCAATTAATTGTGTGAACATTTATATATCATTAGATATACATTATTGTAATGAAAAATAAACTAAGTTCACTAATATATGGCTAGAACGAGGAGCTATATCGCTTCAGTAATGATATTTTTTCTGCTTTGATGGTCTCGAAAATGAGCCTTTACTAATATGAAATAATTTTTTATGTGTATGTTTGTATGCCATGAAATATCTTATCGTATGTTATGACTATTGGATTTTAATTTAACTTTTATGATTTATCTCAATAAATGTTATTATTATATTTTATATGCATGATAATATATTAAAATGTTCTGTCTTATGACTATGATATTATTGATATTTCCCTTTTTTAGCCTTACTCATCATTTGAGCTCACCCTTTCATATAGATCTTTTTCAATGGTCCTAAAGTTGGATTTTGAGTATGATACGTCAAAAAGGATTCTATTTATGAATAAATAAGCAGCAGACAATGTGGATGTCTTATGAACAAGTTTTTTATGTTTTTTAGTTGTTAGAGACACTTTACATATATGTTCACAAAGTGTTTTTTGATATGTTATGTAATAAACTTTCATCAATGATGATGTAATATCATTTTTTACAGTATGGGACATTATATTGCCACATCCATGGGTGTGTGGAGTGGACATAAGGATGTGAATTCAAGTAAAGATGGAATGTTAAAATGATGTCTTCATTCAATTTTGGATTTTGTAATTTATCATTATTATTTTATCTGTACATTGATTATGTTATAGATTATGGTTTATAAAAGTTTTTGGTCCCCTTGTAAGATTTCTAAATGTGGATTAAAATTAAATACCAAAAGGTATTCTAGGTTATCAATTGAATTATGTTTGGTAAAAACTTGGATTAATGTACCATTTGGAACGTTTTGGTAAAATTATGAATATTCAATATTCTTGGAATGGGGATTATAGAACTGTATTGGAATTGGAAATTAATGGCCTATTTGGAATTTCAATTATAAAAGTGATGGATGGTGGTGTTTTGGAAATAACTTTTCTTGTTTTTTTGTAAATTTATTTGATTATGTAAAAAAAAGGCCAGTTTGGAAATTTCATTGTTTTAATGAATGTATTGAATGTTCATATGGTTTAATGTCATGGTTGGAACCTTGTTTGATGTGATGTATATATGTAAAATATATATCATTTTCACTTCAATTTTGGGGCTTTTTTTATTGGATATCATATAGGTTTTCTTGTTTGGTGTAGAAAAGTGTGGTAAAGGTATGTAAGGTGAGTCACAGATGTGAGATATTATTACAAAGATAGTTATATATATTTACAATGGGTTCCTGGTTGTATTTTTGATAATGGATTAGTGTTATTATATCAACCCTATTAGATGGGATAATACCCCATAAATTGCAGATAGGCCAGGTGGAATGTGCTATGTGATTGCGTAGTTCTCACAGGAAAGATTGATATAGACATAGGTTACTCATGATACAATGACTAGTGGATTCAAACAACATATGACTAACTGTATTCTTTATATTTTTAGGAAATCCCATGAAAGCTTTTTATATATATATTTTCATAAATTTCTTCACATTTATTTCTTCACACCCATTTTATTTATTTTTATCACAACCCATGTAATATTTAGAATGGGTATTAGTAAAAAATTGAAAAAAAATTTAGGTAATGGAATGAGGAGTTGGATTGTTTCTAAATAGTGAAAACAATTTTTGATAAATAAGATGTGAAAATTATATTTTTATTATTTAATTTCAAAGTACTTTTAATGGTTTTTTTCATGAATAGTAAACAGTTTGATTTTTCTATGATTTCCAACTAAGCTATCTAGCTCACACCCTACTTTCAGTATTCCTTGTTAGTAAACCAGAACTATATTGTGTCTTATTCCACTGATTTAGGTCATTAGTTCATGTTTTCGTTGATGGAGTAGGTTTGTAGTATATGTTAATGACCATGAGGACACACAGATATCATGGAAGAATGATTTTGTCTTTAGTTTTGTATTTGTTTTCCTCTTATTCAGTGGTATTTTGTTTCTAGAATAACTATTTATTTATTTATGATCATTTTTTTTCTCTTGTGTCATTATTGGTTAATTTTATTACATCCTGGATTCTTTTGATTCAATTATTCCCTCTTATATTTTCTTGATTCATGACACTAGTTTCAAGCCCTTTGGGATTGGAGATGCCCTTTGGGACTTGTTACCAACTGGGTCATGTGTCAGGTCTGATGACATCACAACATCATATGTGATTAAATGGTATCAAATGAGGTGCCTTATTTTGGCGGGTTTCATGTAGTTGGAGACTAGGCTTTTTGGGGATTATAAGGTAGGTTGTGCATTTGTACCTCAAAACCACAACTCATGAAAAAACTATTGTTACCAGGTACACTACATATACTGGGTCATTGTCCAATATTAGTTAGTTTTGGGATTTAGGGATGACAATGGAGGAAATTCAGTAATATGTCATGATTTGACATGGATTAGTGACCCATTTAGAGTCTAATGACACCATTTATGCTTATATAGTGGTATATGATTACATGGGGTAAGGCTCAAAAACCATTTCATTGGGTAAGAAATAACAACTAGTTTCTCAATGTAGAAATTAGATGGATGGTGTGATTCTCTATGGTTCTGGTTGGTTTTGTTGTGTTTTTTTTAAAATTAATAGATATTTTTAAATAAAAATTATTTCTTTTATATGAATTTAAATTGGAATAATGGGTAATAATGTTAAAAAACTACATTAGAATTTGGATTTTTCTCTATTTTCTACTAAAATTAATTTGGTGTGACCCATGGTACTACATATATTTATTTATACATGTGATGGTATGTGTGTGGAATGTGAGAATTAGAACATATGATTAAAAAAAAATGATTATATGAGTGATAGTTCAGGATAATATATGGGAGTTCATATAAAACCAAAGACTTGGACATTATTAAATAAATGTAATTTTGATAAGGGAAATGATTTATAAATTCTAATGTAGTTAAAAAGCGGGTTCGTCAAATTTGGACAAAGTTTCCATGGAAGAAGAAAATTTTGAAACATAAATTAAAATAGTGGTTTTTGGATGGGATATTTTTTTGTTTTTATATTTTCTGGGTTTTAAGATGAATTTTTTTCTTTTGAGGTTCTCTTAATGATTATTACATTGACAGATATAACTTTTTTCTTTTTTGTTTTTTGTGAAATTCAAAAACAAATTCCAAGATTGATCCCAAGGATTTGGATGATTCATAACAAGTTCTAAGTCTTCTTGAATGTTGCCTATCAATCATTCTGATTGAGGCCATATTGAGGTGGTGGAGTGTTTTGAAGATGTAGATCATGTCTTCTAGTTATTGGGATCTTCTGAGGATACTATAGTACATGCTGTTTTGGTATTGGTTGAGGGTCCATCTATGAAACTGGGAAATTAGTTTTCCCACAATCGCTGCATGTTGAGATGACATTTGATTTTTTTTAAGTACGCATCCATCCTATGGATCATACCAGAGGAGTTGATGATGAAAAACATGAATGAGCTCAAGTATATTAAAAAGTAAAATAGATGATGAAGACCTATGATGACCATATAAATGAGATAGTATTGAAATTTTAGGCCACTGGAAATCATATGTTTCTTCTCATTCATAATGGATTCCCATCTGGTGAGAATTTCATTCAAGAAGAAAATATCTATATAAAATCTCCATTGGTTTTTTAAGATTTTATTTCATCATAACATTAATTGGTGGGCCCCCACTTTGGCCTTTTTGGGAATTAAAAGACTTCATGTCGCCTCCCTCTGATGACATTCCATTGTAGAAGCTGTTTTTATTGAATTGACACATATATAAGGCATTGTGACAAGATGATTCTAGTGCCTGACATTGATGTAGTAGATGATATTTTTCATCCAATCCCTAGAAATAGTATTCATGGTGAAGCTCACACACATTCAAGAAATTCTAGGGGAGTGGGAAACCATGGTTCCAGTTTTTTCTTCCATGTTATAATTGGACAATTTAATGTTATATCATTCTTTTTTTCTACTATTTTCTTCTTCCACCATTGTATCTTCATCATACACTTTGGAGATTATTAATAACATGTTATATTTAATCCTAAATATCATTCATATATAAATGATACCTTTTAATGTTATCATTTTTTCATTAAGTTATTTTAACACTTATGTATGTTAGTTGTGGTTTTGTTGAGGATTTTTGTAGATAGATGGGTTTTGTGAAATGGGTGGATGGAATTTCTAATTTTTTTGGTATTAATATATTTTTGTAGTTTTCACCATGTGTTGGTGATTATTTAGTGTGCTATAAGTTTCTAATTCACACAATGTTGTCTTTCTCTATAGTGGTGATGGCTATTAATCCTTATAAGGAGTTACCCCTTTCTAACATCTAAATATGTCAGGATTCATTATTGTAGATTTCTTGTTTGAGTTATCATGGTGGATTTTTTTCCTCATTACAATGAATTTTGGTTTATTTTGGGTTGATAGTTCCCTATATTGTTGAATGTGAAAATGGTTTCATTTTGGATAATGTTGAATGATCATGTTTTTTCCCAGGATCCTAGTTTTCTAGGTCAACCTGTAGTGGGATTCCCCTTTAAATTTTGGTGGACATATTTTGGTTTTGATGTTACAATGTTATATGAATCATATTGGGTCAAAAACATCCACTTGATGTACCCTCATTCTTATGTTCTGGCTTCCTTCAATTTGATCGGGTTTGACTTATGGAATTAATACACCCCCTATGGTTTATTGTTTCACTTTTTTTTCATCAACTCAAATTTTAGTTAAATTTTGTATTGGTGACATAATGGGGGCTGAAAGTGTCTATGGAGGGGGGAATTTTCACACCATAACCTCAGATACACTTTTATTTAATTCATTTATCAGCCTCACATATTTTTTGCAAATTTTGTGGTTTGGTACCATGATTGAAATATTCTATGTTAGCATATTTTGTTTGTTATCAAAGCGGTGCACAAGCACCGCATAGTTAGCAGTAGCCATGCTGTCGACCTGGGTGGTCGTGTGGTTTCCATGTTTTCAAAATATAATAAATTAAATTAAATATAAAAACTATTTTTAATAATAATTATAAATTGATTATCATTACTTTTATTATTATTTAAAATATTATAACTATTATTTTTATTATTTTTATTATTATAATGATTATGAATTATATTTTTTTTATTTGTCTTTCCATTTTTGGGGAAATCGTAGACTGGCTCTACACTCCCACTTCCATATAACTTGTGACACCCCTTTGCCCTTCCATGCTCGTATGACCCCCAAGGACACTCCCTCACTCTGGTGGCTTCACCATACCTAGTGTAAACTCTACCTCCTCCCTCATGTGGTCGGCCTCCCCCTGTACTTCATTCTCATGTGTGACCCTCCTTGGGTGAATCCATGTGGCATGCCACCTCCCATCCTATAGTTATTGTATTCTAATGGTTTGGTGTGTGGTTCCCATTGGTGTATATTCTCTTCCCCTATTTATATCTTTTCGTTGATTTTATGGGGTCTGTAGAGTTTGGATGAACCCTAATGGACATGATTGATATTTGGATCGATTTTTATTTATTTATAGGGTCTTAAGATTGGTGTTCAGGGTATTTTCTTCCTCCTCTAAGGGGTTCAACATGTTCACATGACATATAATTTGGTAAATACATGTTTATATTTTCTGGATCATTTCGTCTGATTCTGGTGTTCATCGATGAAATTTTCAAACCTAACATGATTTCCTAGGGTTCATTTAGATAGATTATTATATATATTTTATGAAGGTTTAATATGATAAAAAATAGATTTTAATGTGATACTACTACTTTTTATATGAATTTTCGACTAGGATTGTTTGATAAAATTTTAATTGTGTGGATATGGAAATGGTATGGTGAAATAGTAATATTTGTGTGTTGATGTTTGGGGTAAAAAGTTTTTAGAGGAATATAATGGTTTTTAAAAGGGTTTTAATAATATTGCAATTATTTGAGAGTCTTGGGTTTTTTTTGGAATGAATGGGTGGAGTAATGTAAATAGTTACTGGTATTTATAGACTCTTGGGTGGTTTAATTTTTGGTTTCCACATACATGGTAGCATGTAGTGAACACATAGATATGAAATGAAATGAAGTTGTCATTTTAAAATGATGTTTTCCTTCAATAATGGTTTCTTTAATGGTACATTTGTTTTCAAAGGGTACATTGCTACCATAAATGTCTTTTTCTTTCTAAATGGTGTTGGATCCCATGATTGAATTATAAAAGTTGTTCAAAATAAAATATAAAAAGGTATTTTTGATTGGAAATTAGAATATCTTCGAGAAAAAAATTGACATAATGGAATGTTTCGAATGATTTGGTACTATTGTGTATTTTCCAAAATCTTACAAAGGGTTTTATGGAAATGTATTAGTTTGGAAGCATAAAAAATATTTCGAATATAAATTATAAAATTGATGTTTAGAGTAGTTTTTGTAATAGTTTTGGAAATTTTTTTGGAAAATTAATTTGATTATGTAATGCTAATGCATGTTTGGAAATTCAATTTTTTGAAGACATGGTTGAAAGTTAATATATTGTGACTGCCTAGTTGCCACCCTATATGATGTGATTTATGTATATATATTATTAGAACCTATATAATAGGTATTTTTTATGTGTTATCGTACATGGTGACAATTTTTTGGTATGAAAAAGTTTTGTTCACATACATGGTGAGTCACACATGAGAGGGCCTCTTACTTCAGAATATTATGTATATTTACTAGGGGTTCTTGGGCATATTTTAGAAGATTGAGTTATGATTGTTGATCAAATTGGATTATACGTGTTGGTACACCACATATTGTACATTGACATGGTTGATTGTGCAAATGTACTGGATAGTGGAGGGAGGCCATTTGGTTATAGACATAGGGGATTCACTATATTCCAGTTGGTGGTTTCAAAATAAATATTTAGAGGTGTCATTAAGGGATGTTTAGGAAATACCATGGGCATATTCTATAGCAGCTTGTTTTTATCTTTTGGTAACTAATTTTATACTTATTCTAATTATTTTTATTCATCACAAGACATGTATTATTTGGATTGTGTTTTAGTCATATAGTCGATTTTATTTGTAAATGGTAGGTAAAAATTGTTGGTTTTTAAATTGTAAAATCTATTTTTGTTTAACAATATAAAAAAAATATTTTTAGAAATATATTTGGAATTATTAATATTGGATTGTTTTGTATAAATAAAAATATATTGATTCTTTGATGATTTCTTACTAATATGCCTATATCACAACACAATTGCACCATTCGTTGTCAGTAGACCTAAACTATTTTTCCAGATCTTCCCCTTGTTCAGGTCCTTAGATCATTTTCCCATCGATAGAGAAGTTTAGTAGAGGATTGTGGTGACTGTGACATCAAACGGATATCGTGGAAACATGGTTTTGTACATAACATTGTGTTTAGATTCTACTTTTTTAGTATTATTTTGTATCTATGTAAGTTTTTTATTTATTTATGATCTTTTTTATGTCTTATTGAATGTTTTTTTCATTTTATTTTGTCATGGTATAATTGGATGAAATAATTCTCTCTCGTATTTTCTTGATGCATGGCACTAGTTTCCACTCCATGGGGATTGGGAATGCACTTTAGGACTTGTTGTAGACTAGGTTGACGGCCATGTCAAATGACATCCCGACGTTGTAGGTGACATGTTTCAATATTTTGATTGCAGTTGTTTACCTCATCCAATGAAAAATTTATAGTTTACATTATATATAATTATCATTATATACCACACTATTGAAATCATGTGAAGTCAATAGATTGTTTTTATCCTTAATAAATTGTGTGGAAATTTAAGGAATTAATAGGACATGGTTATGACATTATTCAATATGATTACCTAGATTGGCTAATAAATTTAAATAAATAATGAAGAACATGTTGGATGAAATCATGTATTCTTTTTAAATATTAAATGCAATATAATATGTTTAGTGACTTGATGATGGTATTATAATCAAAGGAAATTTATACTCCCTAGATCCAGATTCAATAAAATGAACTAAAAATTTACAACGCATTGATCATGATAATGGTGGTGGGTACATTGAAAATTTAAACTCATTAGATACTAATCCCATGGTTTTCCATGTAAATTTGTACTCCATCAATCTATATTGATTGTTATATTGGATACCATTGATATTTCTATTCTTTAGATCCTTTATTCTATAGGATGATAATGAATATTCTACTCATTGATATTGATTTCATTGAATTCCATTGACGTGGTACTATTTTCTACAAAAATAATTACAATGTTCCAATTGATATGTTGGATAGACATGGTGGGGATTGATTGGTAATATATATATTAAAACCAACTTTATAGCCTGACACAAGACTATATTTTTCTCGTCATTGTTGTTGTTTTCATACACTTTAGATATATCTTTAGTACATGTATTTGATTATAGTTGCATGTTTGAAAAATATCATACATCATATATATGCATAAATGTTTGATCTTTTATATTTGTTCCAAACATTTTTTCAAATGGATCCATGATTTCCTAGAAAAAAATAACATTAATTTGAAATGTAAGATTAATTAACATTATACCTTGGCTATATTGCACATTGAATCATTGGTTTACAGATAATTTACATGTAATAGAAACTTTTAATTGTGTACTTCTATGTGTTATCTCATAGCCTATTTGGAGAACTATTTGATAGCCAGATAGATTATATGGATTTATATAGATTACAAGCAATTATCCCACTCTAAGGTGATTTATTTTATATTTTCATAGGATAAGGGAATAATTCTACCGATCAAAGATTGTGGTTCTTGAGTGATATAGTTAATTTATCATCATCATTAATTTAATAAATTTAATATATTGGATTCATATTTCTATATATTTTCCTTCCATTTGAATATAGACATGACATGACCATCATTTTTTAAATAAATACTTCTAGTATTTATCAATATTATTTATGTATGGATTTTTATCATCAATATTGATTTATATAATTCCCAAATTATTGAAAAACATGTTTACACCACAGTGTTGCACTCTTACATGTGGAAAAATACTCTCCTTGGACACACCCTTGGCCTTAAAATATAGTCGGCAACCTCGGGTGTATGGGGAATCATGCATAAGGACTTGTGACCATCAAAATTGAGGAACCATTTTTATCTCACAATTATTATTAATTATGTCAAAAGGATATGAAGATAAATCCTTTGAATAATATTTTAAATATATTGTTTATTTTATTTATTATGTCTAATGGTTTTATATCGTATTTCATAATGTATTAAGTGTATCATATATGTAATATATAATTCCATGATTGACATACTGATTAGAATATTGGGAGTTGATTCCTTGAAAACATTAAAATGTAATAAATAATGCTCTAGATCCAAGCTTGTGGGGTCAGGTTCCTAATTTATTTCACTGTCTGGTAAGAAATTTGTTTTCTTCTGAAATATATTTTTTAAATTTTTTTTAAATTATTCTAAAATTATTAAATTAGTTTCAACATTCATTTTATCCAATTAATTATTTTTAATAGAATAATTAATGTACTTTTAATTACATTTTCCAAACACTACCACATTGAATTTTAAGAAAAATATGAAAGGAATATTAATTTTTAATATTAACTATATAGATATTCTTTGTCACTATCATGATCAGGAAAACATTTCAGGATTCACTTAAAAAATTTCTGATTCATTTTCGTATAAATTTTTTTATCATTTTTTAATTTTATTATTTTAAATAAATATTTTCAAAGTAAAAATGTTTGTTGAAAATAATCTAAAATGTTTATTTAATGATGAACTAATACTTTTTGATGAAAAGGTTTAAAAATTAATAAATAATTATTTTATTTTTTAAATGTAAAATATCAATGAAAATGATTAGAAAATATTATTTACGAATTTTTTTATTTGAAAAGGGATTTCTAAAATAAATTTGTCATCCTTAAGTAAATTTTTAAAGTAATTATTTTAATAATAATTATGTAACATAAATGATATATGTTGATGTATCATATTTAATGTGACTGATATTATCCATAGGATACATGATTGTTCATTACCTAAATGTTTTTTTTAATGATATAGATATTTTTATGAAACCTATTTATATTCAAAATGTTATAGTATTAAAAAATGTTCACAAAACAAGATTCATTTAATGGATTATCTTATGATGAAATGTAGAAATGATTATGAATCATAACGATTTCATATAGATTAAGATATGATTAAATGATTTTGAATACCATTTCTGGTCTTATGATATGATTTGGTGAAATATTTATTATCTTGTTGTACATATATGTACTATTTTCAATATTTTATAACGAATACATTGTATTCAAGGATTGTGGTTACCATACAACCAAGGATAGTTGGTACATAATAATATATAAATAAAGGAAATATTTTTGACAGTAAATAATTACATAATTGTTTATATTTCATGAGAAAAAATGTGCTTGAATTGGGAGTGAACCTTTTTTATAACGTTAATTTTTCTTTTGTGATTGCCTTGTGAGTAAACCATTATTATCAGATAGATTTTGGGTGTGTCGAACATTATAGGTGGATACATTGATAGATAAGAAAAATGTATCGATAATGAGCATTGTCTAATACAGAATTGATTTTATGTTCATATATGTATGAATTTTGTTAATGTATTATGCTGATTTCAGGATCTCTTAATTACAATTATTTTATTTTATTTTGAAGAATATATTATATAAATCAAATAAATATTTCACGACTCAATATTTTGATCGTTTATAGGTAGTTTAAAATTTTTATATGCTATTCTCATATTCTCATACCCTTAATCTCATGTTATCTTAAAGTATTTTACAATGTTATTTTTACAATGAATTAAATGATATTCTACATTATAGTTATTTTTCTAGTTTATGAATAATGGGATTTTGTTGGGTCTGTATATGATGTGTACTAAATGCGATTCACTTTTTGGGAAACATCAATGTTTTTTTAAAATATTATAATATTGTGTTCTATTTTTCTAATGAAACTATTAAATTATGTCTAATATAATTTTATTATGTAATGCATTTAATACATATCTACAAATATATAATATAAATTAATGATAATCAGATTTTCTATACTTCTTACAGGAATAAATATTTAGATAACCATTTTAAACTGTGATATGAAAATATTTGAGATAATCGAAGGGATATTTCTAATGTTATGCAAATAGATGTCTCTAGGGAAAATAAAATCCTGAGTCAAAAAAATAAAAACATGTCATAAATATAATGTAATTGATAAAAAATTGTTTCCATGAAACTATATACATATATTGATAGTATATTTGGATATAGATCATTCATTTAGGTATATATCTGTAGTAAATCTAAAACACGATCATTGTGCAACAATCAATCGTATAAAGATCATGAAAATGAGACATGTAAAATACCTTGATTAACTCACATGAGGGATCTGATTGGGAAATCAGAAAAATCTTTTGAAACCCACATTAATTATTTTATTATATTATGACCATTGATGACTTAATAAATTCCCAATGTTTTATATATTATAATGAATGTCTTCTGATTTAGACATCATGTATTTTAATTTTCATCATTTTTGTGGTTTTCTATTATGATTATTCTTTCATAAATAATACATTTTAGTTTTAGAAGAAGGTGGGAACCATGGAGAACTATGAAAAATATAAATATGATGTAGAAGATTATAATGATAATCAATATTTGATGATGGCTATAATAAAGGACATTGTGAATAATCCAAATGAGTTTCCATGAAACCTTCTTAACAATTACCATCTTAGCCATAAATATGGCTCACTAAAGAAGATAATTGTAGAGAATTTGTGGATATAGGGTAAAATATTTTATGGTGGAAGAAAGATTAAATTTCACTTATTTCAATAATGTGATAAGAATAGGTGATGATAATGTATCATTGATATTATATGTTATTCTGATTATGAATAGAACGATACAAATCATGTTATTATTTGAGAAAATGTGATGATTGGTTGACACAATGTATCAACTACTACCCCAAAAACATGGCCTTCATACCCATGATACCACAATTTCTATTCAGGCTCATCCATTATAGGTTTATATCACATCATGGCCTCCATACTACACATACCATAACAACCCTCCATGAATATCCAATATATTCCCACATCACATCAATAGAAGTAGGAAATAAATATAGCCACATGCTCTCATCCCTAAAACAAGGCATCCATCCATCATAAATAATGATATCTCCTGTTACCAAAACACAAGGTAGTTGATATTTAGTAGAATGTGGATAATTATGGACCTAAAAAGGAATAATATTCTATCACACAACCAATTATTATTCCACTATAAATTAACATGTTCATTAAAAAATGTTAAATCTATGGGAAATATAATAAATAATAAATATCGCATATCGAAAAATAATTTAATAATTAATTTAACATTCTTATAAGTCCTTTATCAATAAGAATTATCAGGCTTATTTTTCATTAACCAATTAAATTAAAAATTCACACTATAATCAATTTTATTAACATCACATTACAATAAAATTGGATTCATTAAACATGCATATTTAATCTTTTAGCTTACTAATTATCAGTTACCTATGGAATTACATTATATTAATATTTCCATCAATAAAAAAATTCTAACCATTTAGAGAATATATATCACACTATCTATCATTTCAGGAGGAAAACTATGATCATGTCATAAAGAATAAAAATATCTTACTGATCATTACCAATTATTTAATTAGGGTTAAGTATCTACTTAGGTTAATTTAATTATGATCCACGGAGATAAATAATTATAAAACATTTATTGAAAATTAATAAATAGAGATCAACGAATAAACTACCTCAAAAGCTTATTTATATTCTTTTCATGAGATCTGACCACACAATGGATCATTGATTAACCCTCCGCCATTAATTTTATCCATTTAAGGATGTCACATAACCACCACACAAACAAACAACAATATAAAACCCATTAGAAACATTAGTAACAAACTCTATTCCACAACAAGAATTTACAAGAATAAAAGACTTAAAATTGGGTGAAAATTTATGAAAACAATGAACGAAACACCATCGACCAATATGGGTCACCACAAATCGAAAATGGAAGATCGCTTTCTTTTACACTCAATGGGTTCCCCAAAACATTATAAGGGGATTTTCGAAATGATTGGGATGAGGGAGGGGGTCCTAAAGTGGTGGGGTTTAAAACAAGACTGACTAGAAGGTATTAAAATAAATCTGCAACCAAATATTTTTCACATATAATCCCCTTTCACATTGTGAAATACTTTGAGGAATGTTTGAACTGAAAATACTATCAGCTCTTCATTTTTTTATTTTCCAAATCCTAAAAAATTACACAGCGTTAAAATCTATTTTATGTTTTCAATTTCATTTTATTAGAAACAACCCCACATTAACATTTTTAAATTCATCTACGAAGCCTACAACTAAGAATAACATCATTTAAGATACTTCTCCCCAGTTCTAGGCTCCCAGACTCTTCCAAACATTCTTTATTCTTCCATTCCTCTCAGTATTCACTGAGAACATCTGTAGGCTTGTTTCACATATATCTGGTCCTTAAAACACATTTCATCATCCATCCCATGCATATAAATGCACATATAATATAACATTTCATGGATTAAATACGTCACACATAGAATGTATACATTATATAATAATATATAATCGGTAAATAATGCCCAGAAAATATTTTCTAAACATTACTTATGATGTAAACTCATGGTTCCCAACAAAAGAAAACTGAATTTTATTAAAAAAATCAAGTACCTGGCCTAAAATATTTATTATCATTATAAAAAATCATTTATTATTATTACTTGAATTATCCAATTTATTATTAATTGCTTCCAAATATGGAAAACAAAATTAATCATCCATAAAATTCTATTGAAAATTAATAAATTATCTCTATCAAAAGAACCATATGTTTCAAATCATATTGAATAAATATTCTCTATTTACATAGGTTTTAATATATTTATGTATATAATATATTTACAGCTACATATTCTTAAAATATGATATTATCTCATTAAATAACACATATAAAAAATGTTGTTTTCCTTCTATTTTATTAAATTTAAATTTAACAAAACTCTGTAATTGAATCATTCATCATGTTTCATTAAAAAATCGTTTTTAAAATATTATTATATTTCTGTTCATTGCAAATTTAATCACCATCATGACAAAAAAAGAATATTAACTTTTTAAGTATATATAAAATTAGATAACACACTATATAGAAAAAACAAAAACATTTTTGTAAATATAAACTAATAGAAGATGATCTCTATAAAAAATCCACTCCTTTTAAACCGAATCACTATTTACTAGGTTAATTACACTTCCATTGAAAAGATTAGGCATGAATCATTATGATTGATCCTAACTAAATATATATCCAATTAATACCATACATTAAATGAATCAGAAATCACCACATGAGAATTAAATAACAACACATATATTGGATAACATATCTTATGAGAGAACTATGATCTCACACAATCATCTTGGATCAGAAAAACCAAAAAAATAATAACATGAAAAATATTTCAATGTATAATAAACAGGAGATCATGGTGAGAAGAAATTGAAAGTAACAATAGAAAATTATTATGAAGTACAAGATAATTATTATAAAACAATTCTCTGATCACCACAAATTAATTATACAATTACATCATCAAAACATATTGAAATCTTATTTTAGGATCTTAATATCATCCCTTTTTATCCTAGGGTTCATGAAGAAGAAGTGAAAGAGATGATCGTTCCATGATGATCAATATATTTACAGAACCACAAAATTTTTGATGAATGTGATGCATCCTCATGGACCATGTAACTTCATGTTTTTAATTTTGAATAATGTGCGAAAATACCCATATAACATTCCACAGCCACCATTGATCCATGATCCTCCAAGATCCCCAAGAAGATATTATTAAATTGGATATTGGGGTTAAATAATAGATCTAGACATCAATTTGTATAACTCACCATTAAAATGGGTGTTATAAAACATTCCAACTAACACAACATAACTACAACCTAATTTGGTTGGACCATTAGAGCTCAAAAAGTCGCAACAACTCTGATCGATGCAGTAGTTATTTTAGCTATGTGTATAGCTAATGTCATATCCAACATTCATTTCATATACATTATATAAAATTTTATATTTATAATTTCCAACATTATCTCTCTTATTCCACCATATGGTATGATTATCCCATATCTACTAAAACAATGTCATAACATGACCCACCACTCCCCGACCATGTGATTTTTGGAAGTGGACCCACAAAAAACCCCATTCTCCCAATATATGTAAATTTACCAACCATAGGAAACTAAAATATCCATAACTAACATAGAGAAATTATAAATTATTTTTGGAACATATATTTTTTGTTGTCTGATTTATACCAAATTTTATATGTTCTGGTTATTCACTCCAAATGGCTCAATTAATTTAATCCTACTTTGTCTCTATTATGAATTCCATTTGAAATGATTGATATTTCAAAAAATCTTTTCTTTTATATATATTATTGACATCCCTAATTGCATAAAATAATAGGAATATAATTAATTTCATGATATTATAATTTCCATTACATTGTGACCGTTTATGTTGTCTTTAATCGTATGTAAACATTATTCAAAGGGTATTGATATAGAATATTTTTCATTAAAACATGTTTAGTATTATAATACAAATTTATTTTTTAATGAATATTTATTTCTAATTTGATATATTATATATATATCTACCAATAATATTTGTATTTTATGTCCAATTTCAATGATGATCACTGAAGGTGTTTTTATTGAAATATTACAAAATAAGTAATGGATTTCATCAACTCAAATACTAACTCATTGAGTTATAATTACTCTTATTTATCATAATTATTGTCTTAATGATATACTATTATGTATTCTTACATTAAAATTATAAACATCTAAATAATATCCTATTTTTTCTCCTTCGGATATAATTCTATAGAAAAATCATAAATATATTATTTCATTCATAATCATCCACTATTTATAGGAATTATTTCTCTTGTGATGGATTTATTGTACAACAACACAATTTCTCATTCAATATGATGAAGAGAATTCACATATGCATGCACATAATGATCAATTTTTTAAATTATGTACATAATTGAATAATCATTACTTTATATAGTGTTATTTTTAGGGATTATTATGGAAAAAGACACTTCATTTTTTTGTTAGGGAATTATTGACAATCTCAATATTGTTATTCAAATATAGATGATCATAATAGAATGTTCATTTTATATGATATAACGATTAATTTATATCTATATGGATTATGAACATATTTATCCATTTAATTAAAATGAATCAATTAACATTTTATAGGGTTCTATCTCAATATAGTTTTTTATATTACAAATATTAATTGATTATACATTGTATAATTGTTAAAATATTTCCAATTTATAAAATATCAAACCTACAGATGGGATTTGTTTGGTAAAAGACTACATAGCCTCTTAATTAATAAATTAGATTCATGAGACAAAATTTTGGCATTTGGATTATTCCTTCACAATAGACGTCTGATGTCTTTACCCCAACCATAAAAGAAAGAATAATTTATTTTTTATTGCATTGAGGTAATGAATACTGAATTTTCTTTTTCATTGATGGTAAGTATAAATATGAATATAAATATTTATTCAATAAATATAAATTTAGTAATTATTATCCATGTGCTTATATATATATATATATAGATTTTTTAAAATCATGTGATCAGTTATATGCCTACACTAAATATATAATTATTCATTAAATATTACTCACTCCATTCTTATTCATTGATTTCATCTGATATAAATTTTCTATAGAGAAGTGTTTGAGCTCTTCATTTTAATATCTCTATTTACATAAGATATGAAGATAATTATTGCACATGATAAACTATAATAAATAGAATATGTTGTACATTTAATTATTGTTTTGAACAAATTATATTTTTACTCATATAAATTTTTTTAAATTGATTAATAATACATGAAATTTCATAGATTGATTAGTTATCATTATTATAGAATAATATTAATTTATATCATCATGTGTATTGATTTTATGTCAAATTTTATTTAATATCATGGAATTTTAGATGGTTATGAATGTGTTGACAAAATGGTGGACACCAATAAGATTTCTTATCCAATAATATGCTATGGAATTATTCACTATTTTAGGTAAAACCATCGATGTCTCATACATGTCTCACTCAATATTAACCAACCTCTTTTGGCCACATGGCCTCAAGAAGATATACCCCTATGCTAGAGGCAGCTGTCTTGTAGCGAGGGTCTATAGTTAAATAGTGGGGATCCTATTACCTTAGTAGTATAGTACATCATAGAAGTAAATAAATATCAACAAATAAAATAAGAATAAAAATAATTTAATAGATGATGAATAATCATACATCATATAAATTACCTTGAAATCACATCTATTTCATTCAAAAAAATAAGAGAATAGAATGATATAAAAAATGGAGGGAATTGGATATGTAATCAAGTATACATAAATATCGGTATACCAAAAGAAAAGAAAATAATAAAATTTATATCTTGATATAACATACTTATACAATGTTATGAAATGTGATCCCCCAGTCCCATAATATAATAACAAAATTATCCAATACATTTTAGTTTCTCACATACCTTCCTATATCCTATAATATGTTTCTAGAATGAAAAATTAGAATATGTAGGGTATGAAATAAATTCAGTAGAACACTACCAAATGTGTGTAAATCCGTCGAGTATGTCAATATATAATAGTACATGAAATCATAAAAAAATATAAATTAATTGTGGTATATAAGTAACCCTCGTTGGTCTAGTATCATATATAACACCCATCCAAGGCTATCTTATTTTAATAATCCAAAATATCTATGAGTAACCAGTTAGTCATGATTTAATTTGTAAAATATAATTTGAATTGGATCATAGAACCATAATCCCATATTCGTAATATAAAATAATATTTGTATAATAAGGCCATCAGTAAAATTTATGTATTCAACTAAATATAAGATTATACATTTTCATAGATGAAAAGACATATAACTATAATATTATAACATTTAATGGAAACCTGATATCTTTCATCGGGTTCCTACTTTATATCTAATGTATCACTCTTTGTATATAATTAGACAATCACCTTAGAAGCCCCAACAATGATATTCTTCAGGGGAATCCACATATAACTCATGGTGTGGTAAAACATCACATTCACATGATCCTTATCCCAGTTAGTGAAGAATCTTTAGGAGAATCAATGAGATATAGGACAGAATATGGATGGTGGTGTATTTATGAGTTACTGAAGCAGTTACTACATCAGGTTCTTGAGAATGAACTGTTCAGTACAATAGCATCCAGAATAATGAAATTTTTGGGTCACTAGTTTGGGATTCGCTTCCTTAAGGCCCATGATCCATTCCTAACATCAGGTATGTATGTTTTTTGGGCCCCCTATGAATCTTCAAGAAACATTAAGGCCCCAGCCCAACTGATATGTAGCAACAAACGAGAAACATTCCACACCGAACATGATAAAAAGGATTATTAAGAGTATATAAAATTCAACAGAGCATCGATATATTGTTTTCATAAATTATAGGGTATGAAATTTGTGAACATAACTATGATTGTCCATCATAAACAAAATAAAACTAGAGAAATATCTATGCAATGGTAGAGATATGATCTCAATAAAGATGGTGGGGAGGGGCAGTTTGAAGTATCCATATCCTAATATCTATTTCCTTAAGACCATATAATCCCATAATATCATGAAGATTACATGTAATGTAATTTTAGGGGTCCCCTTAAACCCTTAAAAAGAGGAATATCAACAATTAATTAAAAAATTATGTCTTTTAGGACATTAATGTAGGTTGTAGAAAATCATCACCATATGTGATCATCATTTGTATTCCATTAAGGGATTGAAAGTGTCACTCCAAAAAATCATAATAATGTTATCGCTAAGTATATCCTTGGTAAATTCTATTGGGATACCAAGAGTCACATGTGTTTTGTATTATAATAATCTCCCTAAGTCTATCCATTAAATTCACAAGTGTTACATGTAACAATCAGACCTATACAATCCAACTACTGAATGATTCCTTTCATAGACATCATATGCTAACCCATGTTTCTCCTATGGCATAGAAATCATTTAACAATAATGAAATAATTAATAACGCCTAAAGGGAACATTTAAAGTTATCCAATTTTGGAACCCACCTCCCCCTCACTCTTGAAATGGAAATATTAATGTTCATTTGCCTAATAACGAAGAACACTATAAAATTTATAGTTATCATCATTTTAAAATAACATTTAGATAATAAATTAACTCATTTTGAAATATTGATTAAAAAATATATTATTAGAATTACTAAAATCTAATTAAACAAATCAATTATTTAAATGTTAAATTTATATTATGACAGAAAATTAAGAAATAAGAGAGAAAGAATAATGAAAAATGGTGTTGGGATATATAATAACATCATAAAAACCACATTCCCTAATCCATCACTGAAATCAGAAATTATACATTTCTCTCTTTGATGATGTGAATTGTTAAAACAAATTCATCCAAATCATAAAACACTAATACAAAATATTTTATCACTTAAATTATTGATTTCTTTTTAGGCATATATTTTTAGAAAATTTGGACAAACTATGAAATAAATAGGACCCATTTCGTCAATTGATAATTTCTCACACTAGAATATGGTTTTCTTATTTCACATTAAATAATTATCATCATCCATATAAAATCCATTATAAAAATATTTTATTCATCCTCATTCTCTATAAATTGGGAAAAATAAATCCTATGAATAGTGATATTAATTGATAAGTAATATGTAAGATAATAAATATATAACCTCATTGTCATCAATGAGAATAAGTTGTTCATAATGGTATGATGAAATAATTACAATTCAAGATATAATCCCAAGAAAACTCAGAACATACCATACATGGATCATCCAATATGAATATGTAGAAAAATAATGATTCATCACAATAAAAAATCATGAACTATGTGATATCATATCATTAAAAATGAAACACTATATACCCATAGATGAAATATATAAAACATATTTATATCGTGGAACATCATCTCATTGGAAATTTTTAATTGGACTTAACATATACTTGACTTCAAATATAATTCTTCGTAGATCGTTATCATTATCAGATATATTGGAGTGAAATCTAGGATCACATATCATTTATGATATAATGGTACCACAATGTTCTTTCAAGGATGTCCTATCAAATGATATGTTACATGACACCTCAGTTCAATTTGGGTCACGCCAATGTAATTGTTTTTTTTGGTATCATCCGACATTTTCTTGTTTTCCAAATAAAATATATAATGTCTATGTATGGAAACATGGATAAAAAAAATATTTGAATTTTTCATAATACTTATGAAAATAATTTTTCATTCATGACCAGATTAAACCATGGGAATTAAATTTGTTTTTTATCATTCTCCATGAAACATGAATAACCCATGGAATATATTCAGGATCCATTAGATTCGATTTGAAACCTGGATTATCCATTTAACAAAAATTGTTCTATAAAAATTTCAATGAAATGAAATTATTCAATCCAAGGAATGAAGCATGATCGTATCATTAAAAATTATTTCAAATATATCATCATCAAAAACCATGTTTTCTTACATTTAATTTCGTAAATAATATTAAAATATAAAAAAAACATAATGATTAAACATAAAAAATTCATTCTATAAATCATTTTTCTAATGATAAATTTTTTTCAGAATCCTTTATATTTAAAATATACAATACAAATATTAATGTACTTATTAAAACATATCACTAATTAATTGAGTAAAATGTTATTTTTTTTCCATTGAAATAAATATATTCAAATAGTTTATAAAAGTTATTTTTGTAAATCATGGTTTTGGAAGAAAATGGGTTTTGATCAATATGATAGTTTTTCATAAAAATAATTATTCAATTTTTTTGGTAAATAATGATACATAATGAAGTGAAATTTTTTTATCATTAAATCAAAATAAGATAATAATATTTAATAGAATTATTCATATTCATTTCATAATATTTTATGATTTCTGATTTATTCGTATACAATCCTGGTTAATGATGGGACTGTAACCTAAAATCATTACAACTTTAGTAAAATTGAATAAAAATACCCATGAAGGACTAAGATATAATGAAAATTACGATAACCTCATGATTAATTAATTAAACATATATAATTATAAATTGGATGTATATAAACCTTGTTAATGTATAATGGCTTTTAAAATATGTAAGTCTCACTGATGGAAATTGAGATGAAAAAAGCTAAACGAATTAGAAATTTATTTAAAATTAATACCCTTAAAATAGGGATCATAATATAGAATTATAAATATAAACAATTTATGATAAAAATAAAAAATAAAATTTATTGGCTGTATGTACACCATAAAAATGGAATAGTTTGTGACTATATAATGTGTCAGAAAAATGTAAAAAAGTGAGATGGAAATAAATAACAAATTTTATAAAATTATAATCATAAAACCCTTGAATGTGGGGTACTATATTGAATAATAATATATAATTTTATTTATGGATATAAACCATAAAGTATATTATTGGGTATTATTCATAAATAATTTTATATATATTTGTGTTTTCTTAGGTTGTACCCTTGACATACAAACTGAGGGGGATGTTAAGCACCTTTTTCTCAGTTGTGGGACAATAACTGCTATTTGCAATACCATTCTTGATGTGTTTGAGTTGAATTATTTTTTGGCCTCAGGTCTCAAGTCTCTCATGTGCTACAATCCATTTTTTTTGCTCTCTAAGCCTGTCTGTTCTCACCGCAGTGTCACAATTTTGGATGATTTGAAATTCCTCCTTTCGCGAAGGAAAACTATCTGCTGGAAATTAGTTTTCCAAGATATTATCATGGATGTGTGGGGATATAACACTTTTCAGAAGGGATTATATGACACTAACATGTACAATTTTATTTTTATAATGAAATTAAATGTTCATGGGGATTTGTAACTAGATATGGTTACTTTTGAGGTGTTCTTGCACCCCCATCCCTTTTTTTAAACTAGATTAAATTTAATACTTATGGTTCCTTCAAAGAAAATCCTAATCCCTAATGATGTGTTATTGTTATCTGGGACCATAATTATAACTTTTCAGAGTGATTTCAGGGATCTTATGGTGTTCCCACCACACTTGAGTCAGGGATTCATGGAGTTATCAATGTTGTTTTATTTTCCAAAATGAAATGATGGAATAAACGTTGGTTATAAAGTTACTACTCTAATATTATTCACGATATATAGATTGGTGTATTAAAAATATCATGGATACCTACAATGAAATTGATGGAATTAATGAACATTTTTATGAGTCACATCTTCATCACCACACAAATCATCAAGGAGACCAACATGGTTGTAGATGGGATTTCTAACATGGGTATTGGTGTTTCCCTCACTTGGTTGGATGAACTCAATATTGATGTGTCCAATTTTTATGAAAAAAATTATAATAATATGCCATGTTTCAAAATATTATAATTTATTTATAGAAATAAATATCAAGACCTTTTGTTCGAGGGACATATTTAAAAATATGTGGTGAATTTGTATTATATCACACAAGAATAAATAAGTGTCTTGAAAAAATCATTACTTTGAGTTTGATTCATAACAATTTCTCTTTACCATATAGATTAGTAAACATATGATAATTATTTTATATCATGATGATTTTTTTATTAATTTTAATAAATTTTTATTCATTATTAAAATGATAAAACAATTAAATAAATAAATATGAGTTAAAAAATTATTTTTTACATATTTTGAATATGTGTCACAACCAAAATTGGTAGGATTACTATGTTAAAAAGGGTAAATATTTATATATATATATATATAATAATCAAGAAATATTTTTCATATTTACACTTCAATTATACTTTCTAATTCCAAAATTGAATATTATTATGACCAATGTAAAAATGTTATGATGATGGACACACTTGGAAGGTTGTAGGCCTAAGTAACATATCTATATTTTGACGATTAATATTAAATGATAGAAATAAATATTTTTTATTCAATATTTATAACAATATAATAAATAAAATATCATTAAGTTTTTTATACATAAATATTTCAATATTATTATTAGTTGGTGAAATAAATTGATCACATTTATCTGCGGAGAAGACAGTCTAAACGTTCACGAAGGTCGTTATCAACATTTTCAATGAAGGAAATGGTTAAATAAAAATGATTAATTTTACAAAATGAAAAGTATTTCACTAAAAACAGAAATTATTAATTTACACCATATATAATTATTATTTTTACCCTTTTTCCATTAATGTTATAGCTATGTGAAAAAATAATCACAATGCATCGTGAGGATGTAGTCATCCGTAGACACATGGGAAGCTATAATACACTCATAAAATAAAATGAAAAAGGATATATATGATATAATGACTTAAGAGGTATAATTATGACATAGATATTATATATAAACATTAAATACATCATTATACATTCTATATGATATGGTAGTGGAAACATGAATGACATCAATTCACGATGTCGTTGACTTCCGAACAAACAAATGATGATTTGATAACCTATTTGATATAAATTTATGTTGTCTTTAGTTTAACCCTTAACATAACAAAAAAAATTTAGATCATTTTTTAATTATATCACCATGGTATACATATAATTTAATGGTGTGGATGAAGAAATTCATTAAATACACATCGGGGGATGTTTTACTCTTCTTCATGTAACTCAATATGGTTTTAAAAAATTTGTATTCATGGATTAATTTTTACTGAAACTATGTATTCAAGGATAAAATGACGGATTTGAATATTTTATTTGTAATGTTTTTTTAGAACAATTTTGTTTTTATTGTGTGAAGAGTGGTGTATAGAGGGTAGACATATATAACTAAGTTGAGTCATATACATTTAATTTTTTTAAAATAGTGAGTTTCACCAACAATTATTTGTTATAATAGGACCTGATAATATAAATTTCTTTATAAATTAATATATATGTTCATTTTATAAATAATATGGGTTTTGGACGATTTCGGGTGATTTTTACGTCATATAATATTTGTTTAACCACAATGTGAACTAATTTTCACCTTAATTGTTGTAATTATCATAAATTAGTTTCAAACTACACTTTTGTAAATATATAATTTGAAATTATTATAAAATAAAATAATTATGAATCAAAATATGAAATCTATTTTAATAATTCATCACAGAGATGTAGAAATAATTAATTTAGAATTATTTCAAAAAACATTGAGAGATAACAAGTTTTTATAAAATGATTTTTTTTTGAAAATAATGTTTCTATTATATATATAAAAATAATAATTATCAATGTGTGACACTAAATTAATACTTAAATAAAAAATATATACATATTTGGTTTAAAATAACCACAATTATATATTATTTTTGTTTATTAAAATAGAGGAAGATATTTAATTTTAATACATTTTTTTGGAAATTATCAGTTTTAATAAATAGACATATAAGAAAAACAATATAAAGATGATTAAAAATTAATTAAATATATTAAATATAACTAAAAAATAATCTGTTATATAAAAATAAATTACAATGATATTTAGACAATAATATTACTTTATTTTACTAAAAATAAATGATGATATTAAAAAAATTGTATATTACACTTTTCATTATAAATCTGTATTCTCTAAAATATATCTAAATACCACCCAATGTAAATATAGTTATTCAAAATCCAATAATAAATTTTATTTTAAAAAATAATTTTTCTATAAATTCAAATATTCTTATAAATTTTTTCTTTCACTAATGAAAATAAAAATATCATCTATATGGAGTATATATATTTAATAATAAAATCACATTACTGTAAATTTATTTCAAATATTATAAACAATTATCAAAAATTAATATATAGTGTGATAAATATATATATATATAACAAATCAATTATTAATATTCATACCGACCCTTTTATCTACTACGTTATAACAAATTTATATATCAGGGGTGATAAAATATTAGTGTTCTATGTTGAGTATTTTATTGAGAATAAATATATCCTAGTTGGGTGTAAAACACATTTCATCATCCAACAAAGCATTAAAATATAGTTTTAATCTAACATTTCAAGGATATATTCGATCGCACATATAATTTATAAATTATATAATAATATCTAATAGGGAAATAAGTCGCTAACAATATTTTATAAACATTACCTTATAATTGGAACTCACGGTTACCATCAATATGATCCTAACCATTATGAAAAAATATAATTCCTAGCTGAAAATATTTATAATCTTTATAAACCAATCATTTATTATTATTCCTTGATTTAACCAATTTATTATTCATTGGTTACAAATATGGGAAAAAAATAATTTATAAAATTCTATAAAAAAATTATAAAATATCTCTATCATGTCATCCATATTTATAAAATTATATTGAAAAAAATTCACTATTTACATATTTTTTAATTAATTTGTGTATATACTATAAATACAGCTACATGTTCTTATTCTATTATTTTATCATTGTGAATAAAACATTGAAAAAATTCTAGGTTTCATCTATTTGATTAAAATGAAAATAAAAAAAGACTCTGTGATTGGTTCATTTATCATGTTAAAAAACAATCATATTTTTAAAATAATATTATATTTTAGGTCATTGAAATTTTTTTCACTATCATGCTAAACCAAGAGAAATATCTTAATAAATATAGACTAAAATATAAACTACAATATATATAAAGAAGAAAAACCTTTTTACAAATATAACCTAATAGAATACTATCTCTATCAAATATATCGACTCATTTGAATCTGAATTAGTATTTACTAGGTTAATTACACTTCCATTAAAAAGGATAACCATGAATTATTATGACTGATCCTAAATAAATATATATCCAATTAATCCCATACATTAATGGAATAAAAATTCACCGCATCAGAATTAACTAACAACACATATATAGGATCACATATTGAATTAGAGAACTATTATGTCACACAAACATCAAGGCTCAAAAACACCAAAAAATAACAACATGATAAAATTTTAATGTATAAAAAACTCAAAATAATGGTGAGATGAAATTCGAATTAACAAAATCAAATTATTACAAACTACATGATAATGGTTATAGATCAAACCTTGGATACCCACAATTAAATCATAGGATACCAGTATCAAACATTAATGAAATGGTAGTTTATGAATTTCAATATAACCTCTTTTTATCCTAGGTTTCATGAAAAAGAAGTGGAAGACATGATTGTTTGATGATAATCAAGGTATGTATAGAGCTGCTGAAATTTTGATGAACAAAATTCATCCTCATGGACCATATCACTATTAGTTTTTAATTAAGACTAAAATGAAGAAATCCCCCTATACAATTCCATAACCATTATTGATCCATGATCCTCCAATATCCCCAACCAGATATTATAAAATTGGATCTTGGGGATATATAATATATTCTAACATTAATTTGTATCAAACCCATTCAAATGTATGTTATGAAACATTCCAACCACCAAAACATATCTATAACCTAATTTTGATGGACCCTTAGAGTTCAAAAAGGCTCTACTACCCAGCTTGAGGAAATAGTTATTTTAACTTTGTGTATTATTGATGTCATGTCCAATATTTATTACATAACTATTATATAAAATTTTGTATTATTAATTTATAGAATTATCTCTCTTATAGCACCACATGGTATGATAATCCAAAATCCACTCTAAATATGTCATAACATGACCATCACACCACAACCATGCGATTTTTGGAAGTGGACCCAACAAAAAACCCCATTTTCTTAATATAAATAAATTATCCACCTTTTGGAAACTATAATATCCATAAATAAAATAATTAAATTGTACACTAATTTTGGATCTTATATATGGAGTATTATGAATTATATAATATTCATTGTTTTAAGGTTATTCAACTCAAAGGACGCAATCACTATAAGGGTAATGCATACTAATTTTGAATCCTATTTGAAATGATTCATATTTAATAATATCATTTCTTTTTTATATTGTATTGACAACCCTAATTGCATCAAATTTAAACAATATATTTAATTTCAGGATTTTATAATTTTCATTATATTGTAAGCATTTATGTTTTCTTGAATCTTATATTACCAATATACACAGGGTTTGGATATAAAATAATTTTCAATTAAACATGTTTATTATAACAATCATAATATAATATTTACTATTTCTTTATTTATAATTTGATATATTATATATTTAACTAATAATATTCTTGTTTTTTTATGTTTAACATAAATATTTATCATTGAAGGTGTTTTGATTGAGATATTACATATTATGTAATGGATTTATTCAACTAAAATCCTTACTCATTGAGTAGTAATTTATATTCTTTAACAAAATCATTGCCTAAATGCTACACTCTTATGCATAATTATATTAAATGGATTTCCATCTACAGAATATCCTAATATTTTCTCCTTGGGATCTAATATTATAGGAAAATATTCAATATTTTTTCATTCTTATCCACTACATATAGGAAATATTTCTCTTATGATGCCTTTATTTAATAGAATCAAAAAAAAATTACTCAATTTGCTAAAGGGAATTCACTTATTCATGCATAAATTTATCAATTTTTTAAATTATCTACAGTATTGAACAATCAATACATTATAATGTATATCTTTTATGGATTCATATATAAAATGATATTCTATTTTTAGGGAACTATTGGAAATCTCAATATTTTTATTCCAATATGCATGATCAAAATAGAATTTTTAATGTATATTATATTACGGTTATTCTTTATCTATATGGCCTATGATAATATTCATCCATTTATTTAATGGGAATGAATTTACATTTTTTAAGTATTTATCTTAATAAGGTTGTTTATATTTCTAATATTAGTTTATTATACATTAAATTATTATTAAAATATTTTATATTTTAATATAATTCAACCTAATGTTGTGATGGGTTGGGTACAAGACTACATAGCCTCTTAATTAATAAATTGGTTTCATGATATAAAATTTTAGTATTTGGATTAGTCATACCCAATGAAAGTCTGATGTCTATGTCCCAACCATAAAATAAAGAATAATTTATTTGTTATGGCCTTGAGGTAATGGATACTGAATTGACTTTTTTGCATGATGGTAATTATCAATATGAATATAATTATTTATTATATAAATATGAATTTAGTTATTATTATACTTATGTTTATATATATATGGATTTATTTTCATATCTTTTGATCACTAATATTACCCACTAATTCCATATTTATTCACTACATATTACTTGTTCCATTTTTATTCTTTGGAATCATCTCATATACATATTATATTATGAATTTTTTGAGATCTTCCTTTTAATATCTTTATTTACCTAGGATATGATGACAATTATTACACGTGATATATCATGATAAATAGAATATGATGTGCATTTCATCAAGGTCTCGAACAAATGATATATTTACTCATATAAATATTTTATCTAATGGAATATAAATACCTAATATTTCTTTGATTAATTAGTTATCATTATTATATAATTACCTTAATCTATATCTTCATGTGAATTTATATTCTGTAATATTTTATTAAATATCATGGAATTATAGATGGTTATGTATGGGTTGACATAATATTGGACACCAATGTGATGTCATGTCCAATAATATGCTATTTAATTATTCACTATTATAGGTAAAACCATGGAAGCCCCATACATGGATTACATAATATTATCCAACCACGTTTTTCAATATGAACTCAAGCACTTATACCCGTAAACTAGATGCTTCCGACTAGTAGTGAGGGAATATAGTAAAATAGTGGGGATACTATAACCTCTAGATTATAGTATTTCACTACAGTAAAATAATATCAACCAATAAAATAAAAAGAACAATAATTGAATAGAATATTAATAAACATACATCATATAAACATCCAAGAAATCACATCTATCACATTCATAAAAAAATTAAGATCATGGAATGATAAAAAAAGGAAGTAATTAGATATGGATTCAGGTGAACATAAATATCAATATACCAAAATAAAAGAAAATAATAAAATGTCTATCATTAGATAACATACTAATACATTTTTATGGCATGTGATCCTTCAGTCCCATTATTTAACAACAATATTTTCTAATACATGTATGATTCTTATATCCCAGCCTATATCCAATAAATTGTCTCTAGAATGAAATGTTGACATTTTTAGGGTATGAGATAAACATTATAGTACACCACCAAAAGTGTGTAATTCCTACAAGTATTTTGACTTATGATAGTACTGGAAATTGTAAAATAATTTATATAAATGAAGTGTGGTATATAAGTAACCCTTGTTAGACTAGGATCTAATATAACAACCCTCCTTTGTAATATTATTTTTTATAATCCATAATATCTAGGAGTAATCAGTTTTTCATGATTTAATTTATAAAATGTCATTTTAATTGGTCCATAACACAAGAATCCACCATCCATAATATCCAATAATGTTTGTATAATAAGGCCATTAGTAGATTATATGTGTTTGATTTAATAAAAGAGTATCCATTATCATAGAATACATGACATATAATTATAAAGATATTTAATTTAATGGAAACATGATCACTTCCTTCTTAATCCTACTTTGTAACATATATATCACTCATAGAAAATAATGATCCAATAACCATAGAAGCCCAAACCTCAGAATTGATTTTGGGAATCCTCAAATCTCTTTAGGTGTTGTAAAACATTACTTCACATGAGCCTCAACCCAATTGGTATGAACTCATCAGGTGCATCCATGAGATGTATGTCTGAATTTTTGGTGGAAAAATATTTATGAGTTAATGAATATGTTAATGCAACATGTAATTTAGCAGGAACTATTCAGTACTCTATATCCAGAACAATACACCTTTGTGTCACTGGTTTGGACTTGGCTTCTTGAAGGCCTTTGAGCCACCCATTCCATCATGTTAATATGGTTTCTTAGAAATCTTTAGGGCTTCAATAAAACATAAGGCCTATGGTCAACTTTATGTTTAGAAGAAAACAAAAAACATTCTACAAGGAACATGCTACAGAGAACGATTTAGAGTAAAGAGAATTCATCATAGAATTGATAATATATTTTTGGTAATGACAGGGTATGAAATTTGTGATCATCACTATGATTGATCATCTTAAAACATGAATTCTATAATTACATACATGAATTACTAGTGATATGATCACAATATAGATTCATGGAAGGCGATGTTTCAAATATCCATAGCCTGTTATATATTCCCTTAGGACCTTCCAGTCTTATAATGTCATGATAATTACATGTAATGAAATTTAAGGGGTCCCCTTCAACCCTCCAAGTGGGGATTATAAAAATTGAATTATAAAATGAAGGATGTTAGGCCATTAAAGAAGGTGGAAAAAATTGACACCCAATGTGTTGATAATTGGTTATCAATAAATGGATAACAAGTGTCACTCATAGAAAACATAATAATATTTTCTCTTTGTCGGTCATTGGTAGTTCCCATTGGGAGACCAAGAGTCACATGTGTAATGTATAATAATAATCACTTTATGTTCATCCATTTAAATCCACAACATGTCCATGTAAAAATTTGTCCTATACAATCCAACTACCGATTTAGTACTCCTGTGGTGTTCATATGCTAACTGATGTGTCTCTTATGGCGTAAAATAATAATTTAATTATAAATAATTAATTAATAATACCTAAATGGAACATTTAATGTTATCCAACTTTGGAACCCATCTCAACCATTCTATTGACATATAAATTTGAATGTTCATGAGAATAAGTGCTAACAACACAATTAAATTCATAGATATCAAGAATTTAAAACTACAATTATATAAATAAAACTCACCTCAAAATTTGGTTTCAAAAACATATGATTAGAGTGAATAAAATCCTAATAATCATATAACAAATATAAATGTTAAATTTATATTTGGATATATGATTCTAGAATAAGATATAAATAAAAAATAAAAATTGTTATTGGATATAGAATACCATCTCAAAAACTGCAATCCCTGATCGCGAACTGAAATTAGAAATGATTCATTTCTTTCTTTGACGATGTTAATTGTTAAAAAAAATTCATCCAACCCATACAAAATTAATACAAAATATTTTATCATATAAATTTTTTATGTCATATTACGCATAGAGTTTTTGAGAATTATTAAAAAATACTAAATAGACAGCATCAATGTCATTAAATCAAAATTTCTCAAACTAAGTAATATTTTTATTATTTCACATTTAATAATTATAATAATCCATATAAAATCCTTTATAAACTGATTTTTATAATCTGAAATCTCTATAAATATTGAAAAATGAAAGATATGTAGTGTGAGATTATATAATCTATAAGGTTAACGATTAAAAAATACCAACACGTTGTCATCAAAGAGAATAATTAGTCCATAATGGAATACTTCAAAAATTTTATTGTAAGATATAATCATAAGAAAACAAAAAACATACAAATACATAGATCATCCAACATAAAAACATGAAAAAATAAGGATTCATCATTATAAAAAATCATGAGCTATATGATATCACTTCATATAAAATGAAACACTAAAAAACCATAGAAGGAACATATAAAACATATTTTTAATATGGAAAATCATCTCTTTAGAAATTTATAATTGATTTAACATATATTTGACATCAAAATTTTTCTTCATATATCATTATCATTATCAAATATATTGCTATGAAATCTAATATCACTGATCATTTATGATATAACTGGACATGTTCTAGCTATGACGCCCCATCAAATATGATGTTACCTGATCACTCAGATCAATCTGGGTCACGCCATTGTAATTGTTTTTATGGTATCATTTGACACTGTCTAGTTTTTCAAATCATATATATAATTTATATTAATGGAAACATGAATAAAAAAACTATCAATTTATCATAATTCTCATTAAAATAATTTTTCATTCATGACCAGATTAATCCTTTGAAAATAAATGGGTTTTGATTCATTCTCCATGATACATGATTAACGCTTGGAATGTAATCAGGTTCCTAACATTCTATTTAAAACCTGGTTAATCCATTTAATCGAAATGGTTCTAAAAAAATTTCAATGAAATGTAATTCATCTGTCGAAAGAGAGGTAATATTATCATTACTAAAATTTTCTATTTAATCAACTTCATAATACATGTTTATTTTCATTTAAATGTATAAATAACACTAAAATATAAAAAACAATATTGACTAAACAGACAAATTAAATATGTAAATCATTTTTCAAAACATATTTTTTTTCAAGAATCTTTTAAATTCAAAATATATATTAAAAAGTAAAATGTACTATTTAAAACCTATAAATTAAATAATTAATTGTGTAAAATATTCTATTTTCATCAAAATAAATATATTCAATCATTTAATATATATTATATATAAAACTTGGTTTTGGAAGAAAATGTGTTTTTTTCGATATGATGGTTTTTCATAAAAACATTGATCTGAAATTTTATGTAAATAAAGAAAGGTAAATGAATGGAAAATTTATTATCAGTAAAAAACTATAAGAGAATTATATTTAAAAGAATTATTTATAGTAATTTCATAATATTTTATGATTTCTTACATATTCATATATAATGTTGTTAAATGGTGAGAATATAATTTGGAATAATTACCACATTATTTAAATGGAATCAATATACCCATGAATGAATAGAATAATATTAAAATTAAAATAACCTATGGGGGAATAAATTAATGATATAACATGTTAAATTGAATGTATATAAACCTCATGAAATTATATCAGCTTATAAAATATTTATTTATCATTACACGAAAATTTAGATGAAAACCCCTAAACTCATTAAATATTTATTAACTGTAATCCCCATGAAATATAGATCCTCAAATAGATATTTAAATATAAAAAATTGATAAAACAAATCAAAAATATCATTTATATGTAGTATGTACACCATATAAAAGAAACATTTAGTGAATATATAATCGTTCACACAAAAGTAATAATGTGATATGGAAATCAATAACTAATTTGGTCACATTGAAACCATAAAACCCTTGAAAGTGGCGTACTATAATAAATATTAATATTCTTTTACATTTATGGATACAAACCATTATATACATTCTTGGATGTTATGAATACAACAGTTGATGCATATTTTTGTTGTCGTAGGTTATACCGTTAACATAACAACCTAAGGACGATGATGAGCACATTTTTCTCAAATGTGATACAGTACCTACTATCTTGAATGCGATTCCTGATGTGATTATGTTTTATTATTTTTAGGTCGTAGGTCTAAAGGCTCTCCTGCGCTACAATACATTTCTGATGCTCTCTTCCCATGATTGTTCTCACTTTAGTGTTTGAATTGTGGAATACATGCATGCCATTTTGATGATTTGAAAATAATCCATTCAAGAGAGGAAGTCATTTTGGTGGAATTTAGGATTCCATGGTATTATCATGGCTGTAAGGGACACCAACTATTTTCAGAATGGATACTGTGACAACAACATGTATAATTTCCTTGTTCTATAAGAACTAAATGTTCCTGAGAAATTTAAAATAGTTTTGGGTACTTTTGAGATTTTTTAGAAGCCCCACCACTTCCCTAACTGAATTAAATTTAATAATTTTGGTTCATTCAAAGGGAATCATACTCCCTCGAGGTGTGGAATTGTTTTTTGGGAATATAATGATCACTTTTCAAGGTGTTTTAATGTCTCATGTGGTGTGGCCACCTCTATTGAGTTAGTGATTCCTAGAATTATCAATGTTGTTTTATTTTCCAAAATGAAATAATGGAATAACATTTTGTTGTAATGTGACTATTCCACCATTTTTTAGGACATACAGATTGGTGTATAACATATCTCTTGGACACCTACATCCAGTTGGATGAAATTCATGAACACGGTTATGAGTCTCTTCTTCATCATAACACATATCTTTCAGGGGGCCAAGATGGTTGCATATGGGCTTACTAACATGGGTGTTTGTGTGTCCCTCAATTGGTCATATGAGCACCATATTGATGTTTCCTCTTTTTATGAAAAATCATTGTAATAATATCTCACATTTAGGATCATTTAATTTATTTATAAAAATAAATATCATGCCCTTTTGGTCGAGGTACCATTTTATAAATATGTGGTGATCATGGAATATATCATATAGGGATAAATGAGTGTCTTTAAAAAACCATTACCTTGAGTTTGATTCATAACAATTTTTCTTTACCTAACAGAATAATAAACTTATGATATTTATTTAATATCATGATATTTTTTTATTATTTTTAATAATTTTATCATCATTATTTAAGTGTTAAAAAAATTATATAATCAAATATGGGTGAAAATATTATTTTTTACATATTATAAATTTGTGTCTGATTAAACAATTGTTAGATTATTATGTTAAAAAAGGTCATATTTTTTACATATAAAAATAATAATCATGAAATATTTACCATATTTACACATCAATTATACTTTCTAATTCATAAATTAAATAAAATTAGTTCCAATGTACAAATGTTACCATGTTGGAGACACTATGAGGTATGTATTTTTAATTTATATTTCTATATTTCAACAATCAATATTGAATGATAGAATGAAATATTAGCAATTATATATTGCTAACAATAATATAAATAAGATAAAATATAATTTAATATAAATAAATATTTCAATATTTTGATGAGGTGGTGAAATAAATAAATCACATTACATGGAGGAGAATGTTGTCCACATATTCGTGAATGTCGTTATCAACATTTTCAATGACGGAAATAGTTAAATGAAAATGATTTTATTTAAAAAATGATAAAAATACTGAAAACATAAAAAAGTGTTTTACACAATATATAATTATTATTTTTACACATATAACATTTAATATAATTGGTTTGTGAAAAAATAATCACAATGATTTCTGGGGATTTAGTTGTCCGTACACACGAAGGATGCTATCACACCCGCATAAATTGGAATGAAAAATTTTATATATGATATAATTACTTAAGATGTATAATAATATCATAAGTATTATATTTAAACATTAAATCCATCATTATATATACTATTTTATATGGTAGTGGAAAAATTAATGTCATCAATTCAAAAGGTTATATACTATCCAAAAAACAATGGATGATTTCATAACCCATTTGAAATACATTTGTGTTGATTTTTGTTATACCCTCAACATAAAAAATTTAAAATATTTTTAAGATAAATATTTTATTATATCACCACAGTATATGAATAATTTAATGTGGTGGAGGAAGAATTAAATTAAATATACATGTGAGATAACGTTAACTCATCTTTATGTAAGTCAATTTGGTTTTAACAAAATCTATTAATTGATGGATATCTACTAAATCTATAGATTCATGGATTAAATGTGGGATTTGAATATTTTATTTTGGAATGTTTTTGTAGAACCATTTTGTTTTTATCAGTGGGACCTGATATTATAATATTCATTATAAAATAATATATATGATCATTTTATGGATGTAGTATGGGTTTTGGACAATTTTGGGTGATTTTTACATCATATATTTTTTGTTTAAAAATTCTGTAAACTAAATTTTGAACTTAATTGTTGTAATTAACTTACATTATTTTCAAATAAAAAATGTATACAAAATAATATGACATTATTATAAAAAATCACTATGAATCCAAATATGAAATCTGTTTTGAAAAATTCAACCAAGAGATTTGGAAGATTTAATTTATAATTAATCCCATTGACATTGAGAGGCAACATGTTTTTATGAAAAGTATTTTTTTAGAAAATTAAAATCCTATTATACATCTATAAATAATAATTATCATTGGGTGACACATAATTAATATTTAAATATAAAATATATAGACATTTAGGTTAAAATAATCCCAATAAATTCTTTTTTTATTAAAAAAAATAGAAGAATATTATTATTTTTAAAAACTGTTTTTTCGAAAATATCAGTTTTTAAAAAAATGATGTATAAAAAAACAATATAATATTGATTCGAAATTAATTTAATATATTATATATATCTAAAATAGTAATTTATTACATAAAAATATATTCAAAATTATTTGGACTACTAAATTACATTAATTTACAAAAAATAAATGATGGTTTTAAAAAAATATGGTATATTTCATTATTCACAATAAATCAATATTCAACCAAAATATATCAAAATACCACCCAATGTAAATATTTTTAATCTCAAAAAAAATTAATTTATTTTTTAAAATAAACTTTCTAAAAGATCAAATATTTTAATAAATTATTTCTATCATTTATGAAAATGAAAATATTATTTATGTAGAGAACATTTTTTTTAAACAAAATCACATTACTAAAATTTATTTATTATTTAATAAAAATATATCAATAATTTATATTCTGTATGAAATTTATATATATTTATATTAAATATGTTATTTATATTTATACTGACCCATTTAATGACATTGTTATAAAAGTTTTATATATCATTGGATATTTAATATCGATGTTGTTTGTTGAATATTTTACTGAGAAGAAATATATCATGGTTGGGTGTAAATAATGATGATTAATAGGATAACTATATTTTAAATAAAATAAATGTTAAATTATCAAATTAATTATATTTTTTTATATGTTCTGTGTTGTATGTTGTTTTTCTATCAAACATGATTTTTTACATTAGTAAAATCTCAATGCTAAATAATTCATCATTAAGAAATTATTTCCTCATAATTATAACATTATCTCTAGAATAATTGGTATTATAAAGACCAATTTTTTCTATGTAAAACATTGGAATATTTTTTACATATATTTTCAGATATAGGTGTTGAGATGACATGAAATTTCAAGTCCGGGTGTGCCCAAAATTATTTATAGAAATATATTAAGTATTATAATACTGTACATGTGATGAAAATGTTATATCTCTTAAATGGTTGATCAGATATGAAATTACTGGTCATAGTTTTTCCTGGAAATTGGATTTCACACTTGGTAGTGACATGACTATTTTTAGCTTGAGTATTCGATAGAAAAAGCTTGGGATCTAATTTTCATAAATTAAATATGTAAGTTTAAATTATTTCTCATTGGGAATCTTATCAAATAAATTTTTAATAGTGTCCCCAATTAGATATTTGAGACTAACATATTGATCATAAAGGGATTATTTACCTATTTTTAACCCATCATAAAAGGGTATAAGAGATTCAGACCCCATAAACATTTGTAGGCATTTTCTTCGTATTCTATAAATAGGTTTTTAGAGAAATTAGAAAGCATATTGCCTCATTTCTTCTCAATGATGTAGAGAGATCCTTTACAATTTATGATTTGTGAAGTGATGCATAATAATTGATGGATCATTATAAACATCAAATATGAGTACATAAGACTACCATGAAAAAAAAGTTGGATCCTTAATCATTGTATAATTCTTATATTGGATTATGATTTCCCTAGTAGATGTTTTATGGTCAAATTTTATCATTTATATGTTTTTTACATGAAATAATTTGAAGATGGAAAAACTAACAATGTCCATCAACTGTTTAACTTATGGATTGCTTGTTCATTGTGCTATTCACTTTTTTGTCATGTTCTTCAATGAATAATATTTCATCATGTTGAAATGAAATAATATATTGAAGAGAAGCATTGTTCTGTGGTTTTTTTTTGATCTAGGGATTCTATATCTATGATGGTTTTGTGTTTCATGCACCGAAGGTGGCACAATAATGAGAGATAGTTGAATATAAATTTTTACATGAAGAAAAATCAACAAATCCTTAAAATGAGGCTTTTTCTATGATGGTTTCATCATGATATGCCAAGATCTACTCTCAAAATGTTTTTTATATAATGAAGGTGTCCCCAGTTGTTTTTGGATGGTAGACCAGGGCACACCAGGGTCTAGGGTGGACCATGATATGGTGATAGAGCCTCAAGATGGCATAAGGAAGTGATGAAATCATCATCATGGGGTAGTAGTTCCACATCAAACCATGTTTTAGTTAGTCGGACCCTGGTGGTTGGTATCATCTAAGGTATCCTGATTAGGCTGGAGTGGGCCCGATCTTCCAATTTTAGATTCAAACCATAATATTTCTTAACGGGAGGGGTTGTTTCATGATACCTTTGTGGCCAGAAATTGCATTCACCGAGACGACCCATTTTTAGCCTTGATTTATATAATTTTATTTCATGGTCAAATTTTAGTGGCGTTAATCTAAAAAGAATAATAATAATGACAATATTTATTATATATTTATTATCATTTGATGTGTTTACACTAAAATCTTGCCATTCACCCCATGGGGCATGGTTTTATAATTTGTGGTTAAATGGGAATTTTCCACAAGGAGTCCATTTTGAAAAAATGAATAGTCGATCTCATTTTTTTGCACCTGAATTGTAATGATGTGATCTGTTTGGTTATCCAAATTCATTTTACTGGAATGTCAATAGAATTACATTCCCCCCCTACATAAAAAAAGATCAACATGCACTCATCATCTTTTTGTACATAGATTCCATGTACTTTGTGGGACCATTTAAACACCTTTTGTGTAATTTTTAAAAGTATAGTACCATTTTATAGATAAGTTCAAGGCCAGGTGATGAGGTAGTGTCACACATAGTGTTGGCCCCACAAGTTCCTTGTACCACTTTATGATTCTCCTACCTCTTGTATCACAATATATTATACTCATATCGTGGCATGAGATTAGCCTATCTGATGTGTTTATCCACATAGAATGTGATGCTTCAATCTACATTAGATTTCTTGATATGATGGATGACATTCCAAGAATGACACATTTTCATGATATCATGAACAAAAGCTTTGATCAAGAGATTTTATTAATGTTTTTCAAGATTACCCATTATCAGGGTTGGGAAATGACACACCCTGACACATTCTAAGAGTTTTCATCCAACAAGGTTGTCCAATGAATTTCTTTAATAATCTAGTTTGTAATCCTTATGATATAGTAGTGTGTTGGTCCGCTATGAAAATTATTAAAGGGAAATCCCCCCATCAACTTGGGAACTACTCCAATACAATTATATCCGAGTTGAATGCCCCAACTAGGAAGGGCACAGTTCCTCGAAGATTTAGAGTGGAATCCCCCATAAGCATTGGCAGGGGTCCTCAATTAATTAGGAATGAATCCTATGAATAACCACGGTATGGGTCCCTAATGGATACAATTAGAGTGGAATTCCCCTGATGGATTATAGAGCATTTACTCTATTTGTAGTTCCACCTTATAGTTAAAGTCCCATGATGAGACATGTTTTGTTATAACATTGGACTCAATAGAAATTGGTACACTTTAACTACTATGATGTATCCTTGTGACATGACTAAATACATGGGACTAATATAGAGCCACATAAAGATGATTGTATCATAGTGTGGTGATTGAGTACCTTTGAAATGCGAATTCAGGGAAGAAATGAGGTATTTTAAACATAATTGATGGTAATATCATTAATTGTTGGTGAATCTTTTTTAGGATGAGATATGGGATGGTAATAACATTATTCTCCATTTTGGGATTCCTTGAATTAGAATATATATGTATCTTATTTTTGTACCCAGTCCTTAGGTTTGGGATACCATCCTTCCAAGAGAGACAAAGGCATGAGGGTATACCACATGCCTTCCCCTAATATATTCCCATGGTTTGATGAGTCCACTCTGCACCTATAGGTATAAAAGACATGATGATAATTTCATATTATCTCCATTTCTAGGTCATTCTATTTTATGAGATTTTACATCACTATGTTTTTGGGTTTATGCAATTTTTTTTTCATTTTTATAGAAGTTTTATATCATATTTTCTTTTCCCTCTACAATTGTTCCATTGATTTTTATGCATGTGTCTGCATTGGTTCTTATGAAAATGATTCCATTAGTTTATTGTGTCATCAGTTCTTTTCACCAAATCTGGGCCTATGGGGGCGGGATTGTGGTAGTCATGGCATGAGCCTTGATATGGGTCATATTGTGACAATTTTTTATTAGATGTGTTTTTTTCTTTGGGATATTGTTCGGAATTCCATAAAATGATATTTTATGAGATTTAGGGATATTTTTTCAATGTGTATCAATAGTGCATCTCAGGCCACAGAGTCTCATGATGTTATAGCTATTGACAAAGCCATTCCTTGAGACCCTATTCACCCTTTTATCAACTCAACATTCTGAGTCATTTGTTTTAGAAAACATTGTTACATGTATCATATAAAATTGAGTCCTTGGATGAAATTCATGATTCAACATCCAATTCTTGTTGATATATATATATATATATATATTCATTCTAATTCGACTATGTTAATCTTTGATAAATATTATAATTCTTTTAGTATGATATTAATCTATGCTAATAAATCATATTAATGATGAATACACTGTGAGTGACGTGGCCAAAGATTAGGTGTATAATATGATATACCTTTCCTTCCATGTGGATAGATATCACAACCGCCCCTTTTGACCATTAGTTAGCCGCATTATAGGGAGATGAGGATGTATACAAGCTGAGTTCACTATGTATGTACCATTTCTAGAGACCAGTGAGGTTTTATGGTGATCTATATATTTTTGAAACATTGTATTGTCTATATTCAATGGCCTTCAAAATTATGATTGTTTTGGCAAGTGATGAATTCAATTGTGGCATTAGTGTAGAAAACGTTTCTAATGTCACCATTATTTAAGTCATTTATATATAACTGAGGTGAAAATATTTCATATGTAGTTTTTTACATAGATTATTTTATAACCAACGTAAAAAATACTAAGAGTAAATATTTTACGTTGGTTACTAAAATAACCAACGTAAAAAATCATATCTGTTGTGTTTTTACGTTGGATGGTTTATAACAGTCGTCAAAAACCATCGTGTGGCATGTTTTGTGTTAGTTATTTGATAACTGACGTAAAACATGCGGTAACTAATAAATTTTTTACATCATTTATAAAATAACAGATGTATAAATGTGGCATATGAGGCCCTTTTGAAGTCGGTTATTTGATAATCGATATAAAAACCCAACTAGAAAATTTTATTACGATAGTTATATTGTAACCGACCAACCGACCTATGAAAACACCACATGATAGTTTGTACGTTGGTTATAAAATATATGACGTCAACACGGTGATTTATAATGTGATTTTTACAGCGGTTATAGAATAACCGACATAAAAAACCAACACGTGGCTTTTTGTACGTCGGTTATAAAATAACCGACGTAAAAAATGCGGTAACTAATACATTTATAATGATAGTTATTATAATAACTGAGGATCTAAATGTAATAAAAAATACGTTATATTGTTGGTTATTAAATAAATGAAATTATAAAACATTTAAAATATTTATCACATTCCAGGGATTGTCATTTTTTATTTTTCAATCGACAGACCTGCGACTCGACTATCTCGCGTGGAAAACCATGAATCGAATCTTTAATATTTTTTGGTTAAACTCAATTTTTCATCATAATTTATCATCTTTAATCAAATCGAATATATCATATCCACTTCAAACACTTAGGTAAGCCTCCCATAACATATTGAGTTCATTTTTTCTGGATAGTCTATATTTACATTTTCTGTTTTTTTTAAAAAGTTATGATTCCTCGATATTGAAATCACTTACCTTTTCTTCCATCATTATCATATTTATTATCACCAGATCTATTAGATCTACTCTCGATATTCAATTAGGCCTAACCTTATTCTATTTCATTTGTTTTTGTTTCGAGGATGCACTGAATTTATGGTAACATTTTTTTTCATTGAAAAATTATGATCTCATTCACCTATATTACTATAATTTATATCTAAACCATTTTGATACACCTATTACATGTACTAGTGTGATTTATTTTATATGTATATACGGTTTTTCATGGTTGAATGTTTGTTTTGGATCCTTGATTGTTTCTATTTTGGGTATCACTTTATGTTTTTCTATAAACTATTTACATCGCTTATTTTCGTGGACTATTGTAAGTCTTCATATGCTATTAAAACCTAATTCATTAAACAATAGATCATATTATACAAGTAGGAGATAGAGTTCAGGGTTCGCATTTTGAATAATTTCATGATACCAAAACTAGTAGCTTGTTGTTAAAATCCCTAGATATGCCCAAAATAGTATCTTGAGGTTAAAATCACATGGTTCTGTGTGGCTGTCCAGAGGGTTGGAGGCTCACTAAGGGGTTGGGGACTTTCCAGAGGGATGGGGGTTTTCTAGAGGGTTCGGGGGGCTTTATAGAGGGTTGGAGGCTATCCAGGGTGTCCAATGGTGTGGGGGTGTCGAAGGGCTGGGGGGCTATCCAAGAGGTAGGGTGGGAGGGGGTGTCTATGGGGGTGGTGGCCTGTCCATAGGGATTGGGTGGTTGTCTGGGGGTGGGGGCAGTCCAAAGGGTAGGGGGTGCCCAGGGGGGTTTCCAAGGGGGTTGGGGTGGTGTTGGTGTTCAGGAGGGGTGGGGTGTCCAAGGGGGTTGGGGTGATTTCCAGAGGAGTGGGAGGTTGTCCAGGGGGTGGGGGCTATCAAGATGGGTGGGGGGCTATCCTAGGCAGTGGTGGTGTCCAGGGGTGTCCAAGGGGGTGGGGGTTCTATCCAGAGGGTTGGGGGGGGGGGGTTGTCCAGAAGGTTGGGGGTGTTGAGGGTGTCCATTGTGGAGGGGGTGGTAGTCCAAGGGTGTGGAGGGTCCAAGGGCGTGGGGGTGTCTAAGGTGGTGGGGGGCTGTCCAAGGGGGTGGGGGCATGTCCCGAGGGTTTGGCGGTTGTCCGGGGGGTGGGGTATCTAGAGTGTGGGGGGGGGGGGTCCAAGGGGTGCTTAAGGGTGTACAAGATGGTGGGTGGTGTCTAAGAGGGGTGGGGTTTCCCAGAGGGGTGGGGGTGTCCATGGGGGTGGGGGCTGTCCTGGGGGTGTGGGTGGTGTCTTGAGGGGTGGGGGATGTCCAAGGGTGTGGTGGTGTCCATGTTGTTGGGGGGTGGTGTCTAGGGGGTGTCGAAGTTGATTTGGGTGGTGTCCAAGGGGGTGTCCAAGGGCGTGTTGGTGTCCCGGGGGTGATCACGGGGGTGTGGGATAAGTGTAAGTTGGGATTGACTATTGCATCATGGTTTGTGAGATAATTACATGATGATTTTATTTTTTCATTGATATTAGTGTTGCAATATGATTCTATTTGGTTATATATTTTATGACCACTCATCAACTTTGAGAAAATTATGGGTTATGGGGGAGACCATGTCATGGTTTTCCAACATGTGTAGTTATCCTGACCCCATTGTGCAGTGATTATTGGCTTTACATTGTGATTTTCTACATCCGAGTGTTTATATTAAATTTCATTTGATTCTCATGTTTACCCCATTTTCTCCAATTTTCTATCAACCATTTGAATCCCCATGGTCTTTTTGATTCCATTTAATTTATAGCTATTATATATTACTATATTTTCTTTTTAGAAACATATTCAAGCATATTTTTTTAAATACGCATAGATTTGTTTAATATTTAAAAATAAATTACAATAAAATTATTATTTTTTCTTATAAACATATATTTTTTTTATCGTAAAAGGTGTATAATTTTGATATTTGTTATAGGTGAAAATGATTTGAAGTTCGATTACGGAACATCGAATGTGAAACGAATATGAAAAAGGTTTTGTTGCCTTTTTGGGATTTTCTAAACAAAATCTTCCATGTACTGACATGTTTTTCTATCCATACCAAAAATGTTTGAATATGAAGAAGTTGAAAAGTAAATAGATAGAAGATCATCTGAGTTTTTATGGTTTTTATCCTAGTTACAGACAATGGATTTGGCATGGTGAAACTGGATGGAATTTCACTAATAATGATGATTCTAAAGATTGAAACTCCAATGTAATTGACGAAATTATTAGTGATATTACAGAAAAACAAATTGAGATAGAACTGATAATTGATCATTCATAGAGTGATGATGAAAACCAATTATATCCTGGTTGTACTGATTTTATGATTTTGGTAGTAGTATTAATACTGATTATCATGAAGGCGAAACATGGATGTAGTGATAAAAGTTTTATAGAGATGCTACAATTAATGAAATCCATTATTCTAAAAGATAACTATCTTCCAAATTCACATTATAAGGCCAATAAAATATTATGCCCGACGGGATTGTGATACAAGAAAATACAAGCCTGTCCAAATGACTGTATGATATATAAAAAGGAATATAAATTTCATTCACAGTGTCCTAAATGTGGGACATCATATTATAAGGTGAAAGATAAATCATAGGATGATATAGTGATTACAAATATCCCTTCCAATGTATATTGGTATCTTCCTTTAATTCATTGTTTCAAATGTTTATTTTCTACTTCACTTGATGAAAAAAGGTTATGATGGAATGCTGATGAGAGATTATGTGATGGAAAAATATGTCATGTAGTAGATTGTCCACAATGGAAGAAAATTGATGAGCAATATTCTATAGTTGGAAATGAAATTAGAAACCTTAGTCTATGGTTGTGCATAGATGGAATGAATACATACCGAACCCTTAGTAGCACACATAGATCATAGCCTGTTTTATTGGTAATTTACAACATCTCTCATGATTTTTATATGAAGTGCAAATATGTATTGTTGAGTATAATGTTCTCCGGTTAGAAGCTACCCAACAATGATATTGATGTTCACTTTTCACCATTGATTGTTGATTTGAAACATTAATGGGTGGATGGTATTAGGTTATTTAATTCAAATATAGTGGAATATTTTCATCTGCATGTAGTGATTTTGTTCACTATAAATGACATCCCGCCATATGGAAATTTGTCTTGATACAGTGTTAACCGGCATAAATCATTTTCAATTTGCGAACAACAGATATCATATTGTCAATTGAATCATGGGAGGAAAACAGTTTACATGGGTAATCGAAGGTTTTTTCCTATGGATCACTCTTATAGAAGACTAAAAAGTCATTAAATGGCTCACAATAATTTTATATTCCTCCAAAACCATTTTCCCGTAATCTATATTTTGAGAGGGTAAAAACCCTTGATGTGACATTGGGAATGACTCAGAAATCTGGTAACAATAGAAATATTTTCAACAAAAGGTCATTATTTTTTTAGATACCATATTGGAGATATCATGAAGTTAAAAATAATATTTATGTCATGCACGTGGAGAAGAATATCTGTGATTTTTTTATTGGAACATTGTTAGATATTAAAGGAAAGGCAAAAGATAAGTTGAATGCATGACTAGATGTACTATCAATGGGAATACAGTTGGAGTTATCTCTCACTCCTAATGAAAAGATGAACATTTCTTCCCCCGATTGTCATACATTATTAAAGAGGGAGAAAATTATCTTTTGTCGGTGTTTTAACGATATCAATGTTTCTCAAGGTTATTATTCAAATTAAAAAACTTTTGTCTCACTGAAGGACTTAATGTTGATATGTATGAAATCCCATGATTGTCTTTTCATGATGCAACAACTTCTACCATTTTCATTGCGTGGAATGTTGCCCATCCATGTCAGAAAGACTATAATGAAGTTGTTTTATTTTTTCAATTCAATTTTTAATAAGGCGATTGATGTGAATGCTGTGAATATTTTGGAAAACGTTGAATTTTGTATATTTGGTCAATTGGAAATTTATTTTCCTCAATCATTTTTTTGATACAATGGTTCATTTAATGATTCATCTGGTTCGAGAAATAAAGATTTTTGGACCTATATATCTTTGCTGGATGTAACCTATTGAATGGTATATGAAAATATTGAAGGGGTATATTAAGAATTCATATTGAATGGAAGCCTCCATTATTGAAAAGTATATATTGTGGAGGTTACAGAGTTTTGTACAAGCTACTTGGCTACGGTGCATCACATAGGTTTGTCGCCATCTCGCCATGAACAAGTTAATAATGAGGGAAAAGGGATTCGTGGCTTGAAAGTCAAATTGTTGTCAGCTGAACATATAATGAAGTTAAAATCATCCATCTTGAATTATATATATGATGACCAACCATATATCACATTGCATATTAATGAGTTGAAACAGTGTTATCCAAAGACGAAGGAAATGTGGATTTTTATTGAGCACAACAATACATTTTTTTCATGGTTTAAAAAGACATTTCTTGGTAGATTTGATATATCAGTGAAATTAAAATGGATTGTGGGTGGTCCATGTTTAAATGTGATAACATGGTCCTGTTTTGACATTAATGGCAAAAAATTTCAATGAAAGCTTAAGAAAACAGAAGTGCAGTTCAGAATAGTGGTGTATTGTTATTTGAAGAAGCAAAGCATTTTTCTTGTTCTAAAGACAAGAACCCAATTTCTGTATCAAGTGAATATTATGGAGTGATTGAATACATATGGGAGGTTAATTACTTTTAAATTAATGTTCATCTTTTTAACTGTAAATGGTTTATTGGTAACAACAGTATCAGACACGATGAATTTGAAAGGACACATTTTAATCTGATTATATTGGAAGACACAACTATTTCTCTTATAATTAAAACACAAGAAAAACAAATTTTCTATGTTGTAGATCAATCAGATATACAGTGGGTTGTTTTTTGACAAGGGAAAAACAATATGTTGATGAGGATGAACTTGAAGAAGATGCAGATTTAGATGAGCTCCCTACTTCCAAGGAATGATTAACATAACAGAATGATGAGCATGTTGAGGACATGGTTTGTGACATAAAGAATAATCATGACGATGGAATTTTGGAAAACAATCCATTTGTACATTGCTATAATTAAATATAACATTTGTTTATTTCTTGATTACATTTATTTATTTCATAAATTGTTAGACATTGTGAGTTTTTTATATATTAAAACAGAGTAAGTATATATTTTTTTGTTTAAAGATTGTTTAGTTTACTTAATCATTTTTACCATTACATAAATTATATATCTATTATTTTTGTTCAGTGAAAATTACTTTACCTTGTTTACCAGGTTTACCAGGTTTACCATATGAACCATGTTTACCATCTTAACCATCTTTACCATGATTACCGTTGTTTAAAATTCATACCATATTAACCATGTTTACTATTACATTACTTAGTACAATTTTATAGTTTTTGATTACATCAGTATTAAAATATTTGAATGGGTATACTTGTGAACTAATTTTTGTTTTTTTTATTTGAAGTATAATGACAGATCAATCAGTTGATCAACCACATGACTTTGGAGATGATCATATTATTCATACCTATGGGTAGAAATATTTACATGCTCCTATTTATGTTACTCAATCTTCTTTCATGTGCTCTTATTACGACAAAGAGTTCAAGAGTTGGTAAACATGGGTGCACACGTTTACCAATATTTTCATTTGCATGTATGTAGGATCAGAGGATACTCATTGAGTTTGATGAGAATGTTATTCCTAGAGGTCCAAATTAAAAATACTTTAAGGGATTTGTATCGACTCATGGTAAGTGAAAAGTAATCATTTTAAATGATGACTGGAGATGTGTGGGTAAAGCGATAATCTCTCAGTTGCGGGAGTCGATTTTGTTAATATCATTAGCTATTGATTTCCTATTCCTTAAATGTTTCTAGAATATATAATATGTTTAACCTCTTCTTTATTAGATGACATTTGATATTCCTAACACTAGAAGAGTATTTAATAAATGCCTATTGATGGCTGCCAGGAGATATATGGATTTCAAATCAAGCCTCTCATCTAATTTCATTTTTGGTTATAGCAGTCATGAAAATCCATGTCTTATATATGATTTAATAGATTAAGACACATGGATATAATATGTGTAATGTAGAAGAATAGAGTCATTTTTGGTAACACAAATTTAATCTTTTATAAGCTTTCTTATGTAATTGATCTTATTATTTTTTTTAATGATTTAATATTCATAATATTTAGAAAACAGGGATATCTAATCCATAGATCCAATCTAAAAATGTATATCGTCATAGTTAATCTCGTGGAGGGTATGAATTTTTGGAAGAATCAATTGGGGAGGAAAAATTACAAAAACTAAAAGCTGAGTCTTCAAGATCAATAGGGGTGGCCGGTTCAACCCCTCCATCAAGACATGAAAAATGGATGAGATCGCGGATGGGCAAAAAAGGGAAATATCTTTCAGAGTAATCAAGATTCATAGATGAGACGATTGTGGGATATCTATTTTATTTATTTATGTTAAATATTTTCTTCATTTAATTTCAATCATTTCATAAATGTTCATTTAATTAATACAGGACTCTCTTGAGGAACAGTGTTCACAGGGGGTATTTACTATTAATGGGTGGGAAGATATTTTATCTATAGCATTGGGAAAGCCCGAACATCCTGGTCGTGTACGAGGATATCTGGCAGGTGTATTGTTAAGAAAAGTGTTTTCACGTTCTTTAACTTCTAATGTTGATGGTGTTTATAAAAAAAATATAATCCATGGAGGCTGAAATTCATAATATTAATGCAATGATGGAGGAATATATTAGTGGTTCGGTAAAGTCTATGTTTGCAGACATAAAAAGACAATTTCAGACTACAGCTCCCACTCCTCCACCTCCCCCTACAGACCCCATTATTTATCATCCACCTCCTCCAGTAGCTCACACTCCCCCACCTATCTTGCAGACCCCATTTATTATCCTACGACTCCACCATAGCTTCCTACTTTTGGGAGTTGTATACTAATGATCCTCAACATCATATAGTTGCATATGGGTTGGTATATTGTATAGAGGATATAGTTTATCCACAACAATTAGTGGTATAGAATCAGAGGGTCATTGTAGATGGTATTATAGATATATCAGCTCGAGTAGCATTACCTATAGATGAGGTGATGAATATTGGACATAGTATCAGCAATTTTTTAATTTTCTCTATCCAGACTTATTCGACTCATTACCATAGAGGTATGTATGTTATATCTTCTTTTTAATTTTTTTATTAAATTTTGTTTATCATATAAATACAAATATATTTTTCTATTTATTTTTACAATAATAATTCAAAGGTGTAGAAGTACTGTATAGACAACAACAATGACAAATGGCTATGACATCAGATACAGAATCTAGTAGTCTTGAAAGATTGTCAAGATATTCAAATTTGTTGGTGGGTCATTACGAGTTTCCAATAGAAGCTCATGTTTGTGGACATGCAAAAATTGTGGGGATTGTGAAAACTGATATCATGGAGCTTGTTACTAGAGATAAGTTGGGCATCATTTTGGTGCAAATTTATTCCATGTAAGTCTTAACACCTTTTCACCACATTACATTTATTATAAATGTATACTTATCTATGATAATTAATAAGTATCTTTATAAAAATTTTGAGAAGAATGATCAGACAGATGTATATGTATTCATGGACCTGCAATTCATTTCCCCTGAAGCATGTGCACTGGATGAAAAACAAAGAATGATTTATATTTCTGAAAGACATGAATATAATATAGTCACACAATGTTGGATGGTTTATTTTTGTGAGAGGTATGAATCACATATCTCTCAAAGAGTTTATTATCATTTAACAAAAAAACCCACTAATCGTAAATATTCATTTATCAGTAATCTTTGGATGTTATGGGTTTTTTCCCAAAGGAGAAAACACTATTGGATATGGTCTGTCCATGGTGATGTTTGGGAATGTTTTAGGAAAACATTGGAAAAGATAGTTTCAATTTATTTATATTTGTATATATTATAATATATTTCAAATTTACCACATTCGTATTATTTTCGAATAGGGGATGGGTCTAATTTCGAAAAAACAGAATGAAAAGTAGTGCGAAGATCAAATATGTAAATGTAAAGGTAAGTATCCATTTATAATTTGTACTTTTTGATTTTTTACATAAAAATAATATATTGAATTTACATTCATTCAAATATAATTGTGATGAACAACTACGTTTTATTGAATGTGGATATTATATGTTATGATTTATGTGTGAAATAATAACAACTAGGACATTTGTGAACTTTGACATTGTAATATTTCATTTTAGACATTTCCATAAAATTTCAATTTGATTTATTCATTATACATGTAATCTTTATCCTCTAAATTTGTAGTTATCTGATGACCCTCCACCATATACTTCTCAAGACAACAAACACATAAATTTGGAATGGTCAAATTATTTTATATGAATGATAGAATTTTAGTTGTTTGTACTGTAAAAAATAATTTTGAATATTGTCATTGTAGTTGTGTATTTGGTAGTCATTTAGGTTAGATAATGTTTATTTGATGTTGTCAGTGTATGTTTTCAATGTTATATATATGAATGTTTAATTTTTCTCTAATTCATATTTTTGTTTAATTATGATGTTTTTTCCGGTATTGAATATGGTCTGGGTGGAGGGTTTCCAAGGGTGTGGGGGTGTTCAGTTGTGTGGGGGTTGTCCAGGGGTGTGGGAGGGATGTTCGGTGGGGGGGGGGGGGGGGGGTTGGGTGTCCATTAGAGTGGGTGGGGGCAGTTCAGTGGGTGGGATAATTTTCAGGATTGTGGAAGGGCTTTTGAGGCGAGTGGGAGGCTGTCTAGGGGGTGTCCATAGGTGTAGGGGTGTCCTGTGGGGTGGGGGGTTTCCATGGGTGTGAGAGGGCTGTTTAGTGGGGTGGGGGCTGTCTATTGTAGTGGGGGAGGGGGGGGGGGGGGGGTCCATGGTTTCCATGGTGATGGGGGGGGGGTAGTCTAGGGGGTGGGAGAGGAGGTGTAGCCCTCCCTCTAGGTGATGAACGTCGCTTGAAGGTACTCATCACTCCCACTTGGGAAGCATTATGAGAGCCCAAGCATCGCATGTGGGAGTGATGAGTACCTTCTAGCAGTGTGACCCATGAAGGGGTGTCCAAGAGGGTGTCTAGGAGGGTGGGGACTATCCATAGGGTGTCTTGGAAGGTGGGGTGTAGTCTCGAGGTGGGGGAATTCCAGGGGTGTGGGGGTGTATAGGACAGTGGTGGGTTTTCTAGGGGTGTGGGGGGCTGTCCAGGGGGTGGTGGGGATGTACAGGGGTGGGGTTGTCCAAGAGGGATGGGGATTGTCTAGGGGTGTTGGAGGCTATCTAGGTGGTAGGGGCAGTCTAGGGTTGTAGGTGGTGTCCAGGGGTGTCGTGGGGGTTGTCCAGTGGGGTGAGGGGGTTCTGGTCTATTTTTGTTCTCTTTTTGGTCGGTTTCAGGGATGTGTGAGGGATATCCAGGGGTGTGAGAGTGTTGTCCATGGGTTGGTAGTATTCAAGAGGGTGGGGATGTCTAGGTGGATGCAGGGATGTGAAAGTGTGTGGGGGTGTCTAGGGGTGTGGTGGGGGTATTTCAGTGGGGTGAGGGGGTTCGGGTCTATTCTTTGTTACTTTTTGGTCTGTTTCAGGGGCATGGAAGGGAAGTCTAGAGGGTGGGAGTATACAAGAGGGTGGGGGTTCTCCAGGGGTGTGGAGGCTGTCCAGGGGGTGGTGGGGATGTCCATGGGTGTAGGGGTAGTCCAGGGGGGAAGTCCAGGAGTGTGGGTTGTCTAGGGGTGTAGTGGGGGCTGTCTAGGGGGAGGTTGGTAGTCCAAGTGGGTGGGGGGGGGGGGGTCCATGGGTGTTTGGGGATCTCCAAGTGGTGGGGTGCCGTCCAGGGGTGTGGGGGTGTCCAGGATTGTGGTGGGGGCTGTCCAATTGAGTGAGGGGGGATTTCCAGGGGTAGTGAGGTGGTCTAGGAGGGTGGGGGGTTTGTCTAGGGGTGTTGGTGCTATCCAGGGGTTGTTGGTAGTCCAGGGGTATGGAGGTGTTAATGGGTTTTTTGGGGTTGTCCAGTGTGGTGAGGGGGTTCTGGTATGTATTTGGTAAATTTTTGGTATTATTCAATGGTGTGGGAGGGTTTTTTGGTGGAGTGGGAGTGTTGTCGAGGGGGTGGGGGAATATAAGAGGGTAGGGGTTGTCCAGGATGTGGGGGGGCTTTCCAGTGGGTGGTGGGGATGTCCAGGGGTGTCAGGGGCTGTCCAGAGGGTGGGGCAGTCCAGGGGTGTGGCGGCTGTCCAGGGTTGTGGTGGGGGATGTCCAGTGGGGTATGGGGGGCAGTCCAGTTGGTGGAGGGGCATTCTAGGAGGGTGGGGTTGTTAGGGGTGTTGGGGGTTGTCCTAGTTGTGGGGGTTGTCCAGGGTCGTGGGGGTGTCCAGGGGTGTGGTGGGGGTTGTCCAACGTTGTTGGGGGCTATCCAGGGTGGTAGTTTAGTTGTATGGGGTTGTCCAGGGGTGTAGTGGGGGCTGTCCAATGAGGTGAGGGGGTTCTGGTCAGTTTTGTGTAACTTTTCAGTCTATTTCAGGGGTGTGGGAGGGCTTTCAAGGGATGTGGGTGTGCTGTCTAGGGGGTGGGGGTATACCGGAGGGAGGGGTTTTTCCATGGGTGTGGGGGGCTGTTTAGGGGGTGTTGGGGATGTCCAGGGGTGTGGGGGCTATCCAGGTGGGGGTGACCAGTGGTGTGGGGGCTGTCCAGGTGTGTGGTAGGGGCTATCTAGTGGGGTGAGGGGGGATTTCTAGGGGTTGGTGGGGCATTCCAAGTGGGTGGAGGGTTTTCAGGGGTGTTGGGGGCTGTCCAGGGGGTGGGTGTGCAGTCCAGTGGTGTTGGGGGTGTCTAAGGGAGTGGTGGTGGTTTTTCGGGCATGTCGGGGGCAGTCCAGGGGTGGGGGCAGTCCAGGGATGTGGGGGTGTCTTGGGGTGTGGTGGGGGCTATCCAGTTGGTTGAGGGGGTTCTGGCCTTTTTTTTTGGAAACTTTTTGGTCTATTTAAGGGGTGTGGGAGGGATGTCCAGGGGCGTGGGAGTGATGTCCAGGGGGTGTGGGCATACATGAGGTTGGGTGTTGTCTAGAGGTGTGGAGAGCTATCTAGGGGGTGTTGGGGATGTCCAGGGGTGTTTAGGGGTGTGTTGTGTGTGTGGGGGGGGGTTCCTGGTCTGTTATGGTCTGTTTTTGGTAATTTTTTTCTCTGTTTCAGGTGATTTGATTGGGCATAGAAGTGGTTCGGTTTTATTTAACAAAAATTATTTACGTCGGTTATTTCATAACCGAAGTAAAATAGGAATTTGTACGGGTTATAATGTTGGTTATTTGGAAAATGATGTAAAAATTTCATTAGAGATGGTTTTTACATAGGTTATATCATTACCGACGTAACACATTGAAATGGAGAGTATTTTATGTCAGTTATTTTATAACAGACATTGTTAATATATTTTGATGTCGGTTATATAATAACCGACATTGAAAATCTCTTGGAAGATAGGTTTATCACATCGATTATTTTTAGAACCGATGTGATAAACACTTTGGAAGAGTGATTTATGAATTCAGTTATATAATAACCGATGTGAATTGGTATATATCACATTATTTATTAATTAAATGACATAATAATGGACTCCTCCGAATTGTTTACCACGTTGGGTTCTTATCCACCGACGTTAAAACCATTTGGCAGATAGGTTTATCAGGTCAGTTAAATTTATAACCGATGTGATAAATTCCTTGGAGGAGTGCTTTATGATGTCAGTTATTATATAACTGATGTGAAATGGTATATATCATGTTGTTTATTCAATAACTACAGTAATAAAGCACAACTTCGAAGCATTTTCCATGTCGATTTTTTATCAACAGACATGAAAAACGCTTTGTATTTGTGTTTTTTTACGTCGGTTGTCGAATAACCGACGTAAAAAACATTGTTTATAACATCTCTTATAATAACATTGGCCAAAATCTGATGTTAAAATTTAAAAATAACCACCGTAAAAAATATTTTCTACACTAGTGGTGCAACTGATCTTTTCCATGGAGCTATTGGTTATTGGTGGAGCCAATTTACACATATGAATGATTATTAGGAACTCTTATGGGGTAACATCTATAAGATGTTCCATGTAGGGTACTACCCTTAATTCTTATAGTACCTTCAGTTTTTTTAGCTTCATTAGAGAGTGATGACGGTGGATGGGTACACGACTAGGTTCTTAGACATAACTCGATGCTCTCCAAACTTGATTCATGACGGCTAATTCTACACGTAGAAGATTTATTATGGACTACACATTGAGACTAATGTTAAATTAGTCCCCTTATGCATCCCCTCATATATAGGGTTGATGTATTTGGGACTCATGATAGAGTGCATTCTAACAGTGAACACAAGTTAACATTTTATGTTAGAGGGAATGTCTGAGCTAAGACGTCTGCCACATATACCAGACAATAGATTAACGATCCTCGATGTTAGAGGCATTCTGTTTATCAATCTGAGTCACCTGGTATGGGATAGCATAATGACTACGGATGAATAGGGAGTGCATCTATTATACATGTGAGGAGGAATGTCACTTTTTATGAGTCATCCCGAATAGACATGTTCTATTTAATTAAAAAGGTAGTAAATGATCCTTCACGACATGAAAATTCCAGCAACATGGATCATTGATTTGAGTATATTGGGGTCCTCACTGAGGAGTTGTTAACAGACGATAAGGAATAATTAAGGATGGTGGATGACTCAATCATATACTTCCACCTCAACTAGGAAGACCGTGTTAGGATTACGGAATTGGTGGCCAGGGTTGCGAGCATCTACAGGCATTGGATGTCTATGAACATGTAGCACATTAGATAATAATAGGATCATTATTTGTATTTTCAAACATTTATTGTATATCATGATATACACTATGTGATGTTTTATTTTCTCCCAACATATTGTTTGATGATTGACCAGGGTGATGTGGGGAATCACTGTAACCCTGTTTTAGTGTTTTTAGATGTATATATGAATGTAAAATGAAGATGATTATTCCCCCCACTGAGATGTGATTCTTTTTTTTCAGAAAAAATGTTTTGATATTCAGTGATACTCCAATAGTATAGTATTGACGTGGGTAGATGAGTCTTTATAACTTGTGTGTTCATGGAATGGTTGTGCAGTGGAGTGTCAGAGTAGGCCCTAGAATTTACAGTAATGGTTTCCTTCATGACCCAATTTTTCTTGGAATAATTGTAGTGTGTATGACTTATTTTCTTGGTATGGGGATATTCAACTTCCATTAGAGTCAAATATTTTTTGCATATTCCATGAGATTACAGTGTCAAGTCTTTGGTAGTTTGATGAGTTTATTCACATTACTTGTTTGTTGGTAACATTTTTTCTGAATTTAAACCATGATACGATGGTAAACAAGTACAGGTAGAGGTGATGGGGACCCCATGGAATAAACTATATGAAAAAGTAATTTTTTCCCATTGAAGAATTATCTTTATGTGTGTGGATACACCACCCTCTGGGAGAGCACATTGTGGTTAGTTAATTCCACTGAAGTCATAGGTATGTCACAACTCATAGAAACATGAACCCAAGAAAATGCTGCTCATTGAAATTACTAAATATCTAAGACTTCATTATAACCTATAGCACATGGATGGGAAATATCATAGTATATTCTATAGAAGGAAGACATATTATCCCTATATGGGGAATGTTTTGAGATGCTAACTACCCGGCAACTGACCCTAATAGAGAAGTTGGTTACAAAGTTTCATCATTTGATGGTGTTCACTCCACTGATTATTGATCACTTGAGAGAGTCCCAGTGATGATACATCGACTAAGATATATTTCCAGAATCGTGATTATATATTCAAAACACTATATAAATATTCTATAGGAAGGAATAATAATACCTTGATTTAGTGATAATCACCTGATCTGGTGGCGATGCAGATGAAGGATGAACACTATATTCCAGAGGTTTGTTGCAACCTCTTGAAATTTGATAGTGTAAATGCGATGAAATATCCACAAACATAGTTATTGGAGTTGTTTTCATAGTGAAGGCCCATTGATCAATATTTATAATAGTATAAAAACTCATGATGTTGGCACACGTCAATGCTACTACAGAGCAGAGATCAGTGTGGTATTTGGGGCAGTTTTACATGATGGAGATCATCCGCCTTCATGAGTTACCCTTGATGTTTGCCTTTGATATTTATTTTTGGTTTACATCATGGTTGTCGAGAGTTTAACATGAGGCATCTTAGACCAAACTATGTATTATTATAGGCATTCACCAAAGACTGACAGACCACACTATCATAATGTTGGGGGGTATTTTGAGTGCTTGTGTGCTGTTTTTTGGCCATAAAGACAAGTGATCCCCAAATATATTTAGGTTAATTGAGACCATTTAATGATATGGTGATGTTTCATGTTGCCTTTCCCTCTCCCTAATAGATAGAGTTGGGTGAAATTTTTCTTTTTCATGTCACAAATGAGGATATAAGTGCACAATCCTATGCACAACATCGACATGAGAAGGAATTATGAGTATATACTATTCAGATCATTCATAGGTTATGTCTATATGAAAACATGTTGGAGTCCATGGGAGAGGGAGGGCCATGTGAAGGCTTATTATCGCTATTTTTTCAATATTTATTCATTTCATGGATGAAAATATTGAAATTGGGAATGATGTAGAGACCTAAATTATGAATTGTAAAACATTGGATTATTTATTAAATTTGTTTTTCAGAGCATATATCCGAAACATCGAGAAATTTCGAGTCCTGATGTGCGCGGTATTAATTTTATTAAAATATTAAGTATTTTAGTACTAGGCACATGAATGAAATAAGATATATATAAAATTTTTGATCGGATCAAACATCCTTGTCTAGGATTGAGTCTAGAGTATGTCTTTTACCATATGTGGGACACAAATTTTGTAAGTGTGGTTATTTTGTAGAAAACGACATTGAGGGTGTTTTTATAAATAAAAAAAATTAAATTTAATGTAATTTACCTTGACTGACTTATCTAATAACATTTGAATAGATTCTCAGATTATAAATATGATACCACCATTGAGATTTTAATGGGATTATTTTACCAATGTGGGTCCTAAAATGAGAGGGCGCATGGGGTTCAGACAAATAGATTATTGACATGAATTTATCCACTGTTCTATAAATAGGTGTTTAATAAAAATTAACGTGTTTTGGATCATTTACTCCAAAAACTAGTGAGGGATCCAACTTTAATTATGATCAGTGAATCAACCTAAATTTTTTGACTAATCATGACAAAAATACTTATTTCTGAAGATTTGAGTGCCGCAAACTCAACCCTGTATCCCGAATGTAGTTAGGATTCTAGTTTCAGTTTATTCTTTAACCAATTGAAGAATTTTTTATTGATTTTGATCACTTATCAATTTAATTTCCTTAAAATACTTTAGTGATATCGAAAAAAACCATCCGGTGATTTATTTCTAGAACCCTTTTTCTTCATGTTTTCTTATTGGTATTATGTTTCATCACTCATTCTTTACGTTATTCATCAAAAAAAAATTTGAGACATAGAAATAATATCTAATCATCATGAAAATAATTTTTATATAAATTTATTAATCTAGGGATTTCTATATCTACTACTATTATTTTTTTCGGGTATCAGAGGAGAAAAAAATTGAGTGGTATGGATGAATAAATTACAATAATCAAAAACATTGATCGAACTTCAAACAAAGGTTGTGTCTATGAAAATTGCACCTCACAGAGACCAGATATATTCTCATAATAAAATTTTGAGGACCAAGGATTCCATGATGGTATGATTAATTTCCACCTATGTATAGTTACAGCAGCGATCTGTTATCCGACAATGAAGAATCACATTAGAGATAATAAATGATGATGTTGGTGGTTCATGGTGGTAAAATGAAGTGGTTGTAGGTTCCAGGAAGGTGGTGTAGGGGATGGACCAGGGAAATGGTGGTTGGACAATGCTAGAGTTGTCTGGGTTTTCATATTTTAGATTCAAATCATTATATCTCATAAATGGAGGGTCTGTTGCACATGCCATTTTCGGCCACACATTCCTATAATCAAGATAACCTGTTTTGAGTCATGTTTAATAATAATATGTTTTCATCTTGAGGATTAGTGAACAATGAAATGAATAATAATAATAATAATAATAATAATATAAATATTATTAATGATACATAATTCATTGGATGTATCTCCAACATCTGGTGTCTAATTGAATCATCGTCAGTAGTGTTGCGACCCTGAAATTGAGGCAGACATTTTATGTTGGAATTTGAGTGCATAAAACATAATCAACAATTGGGACCCATGAGGCATGGTTTGGGAATTTGTTTTGTAATGTAGCTTTTTCATTGGGTGTCCTTTTTAGACAAATTAATAGTTTATCCCATGTGTTTTTTCTATAGTAATCATGATGGTGTAATCTATTTTTTTTTCTTCATCGGTTTTAAGAGGCATGTCTGTTGAATTATATTTTCACCATTTTGTACAATATTGAGAATGTTTCGCTCATCAGCCTTTTTTCTAGAGGTAACCTATACTTAGGAAGTACATTGGGACACCTTGTGGGTACATTTTCATTGTGTTATACCAAATTCTATCAAGGTATATGCCCATGCGTTTAGGTTGTGTAATGCATTGAGTGGGACCCTCACGCTCAATATAGCAATTTATGAATCTCTTACCTATCATATCCCTTTATTTTGGACTTTAATATTATCATAAGAGTATCATATCCTAATTTTTTTCATGTATAATTTGATGGTCCTTCTTTAGTGTATTTTGAGATAGGATGTGAGATATTCCAATCATGAGATCATTAAGGGAGATGTCTGACGATGGTTGTAATGAGTTGAGTTTATCATAGTTTTGCAATCTTAACCAGAAAATGGGTTCAAAATTCGTTCTCCTCGATGATTTTTGTGAGGTACCATCCAAGGGAGAAGGACAGTGTAGTTCATCTATAATCTATAGTTGAATCCACTATAGGTACTATTTTTTTAGTCCCTATTGTCAACTTTCAGAGTAGAATCCCACTTTGAAATGGGTTCCATTACAATACAATTACATTTTAGTGGAATCCGCCTAATGAGTAGGGATTAGTTCCTAAACTATTCATACTACAATCCCCAATCAGCATTGGTGTGGGTCCTTGATGACTTAGGGTGGAATTACCCAGACTAACCATTTCATGGGTCACCTATAGCTATGGTTAGAGTGGAATCCTATTAACGCACTAGAGAGTGGGTACTCTATTTAATGATTTATCTTCTAGTAATGGATATGTGATAATTCATGATTTTATATACATCTGGTCTCCCTATAATTTGGTACACCATTTCAAATTCTATGCATCCTTGTGAGGTGACCTAAAAACATGAGAGTGAGAGATAGAAAAAGTTCCACCCATTCCAAATAATATCAATGTGTGTTGGTTGACTTCCTTTTACTTGCATGTTTAGGGATGAGATGAGTGATTTTGGTCACCATTAATAGTTATATATTAGATTGTTATAGGCTCTTTTCCTAGGCTTTGGTGTGATATAGAGATCTCCTTACTCTCTTGTTTGGTAATTTTGACTGATCATAAATATGTTTCCTATTTCAGTACCAAGTAATTGTGTTTTGGTTACTCTAATTCTAGGAGAAGAAAAGAAGATAGGGATATTCCATGTGATTTAAATTACTAGCTTATCTTGGTAGGATGATTCTACTATCATACTATTGGTATAAAAATAATCTATGAGAAGATCATATTCTAATTGTTCCTTATTCCATGGGATTTGGATATGTTTGCTTCATTCCTTTATTGGTTGTATGCACGTTTGGAATAATTTTTATATTTGTTTATTATATTTTTTTTCCTATCAATAAACAAATTTTCATTAAGTTGTCTGCATGTGTATGACTAGTTCTTATAAAGAGGTCTCCCCAGGTTTTTTTTTTCTTCGGTTATTATTTCAACTACATGGAAAATGGAGGCGGGCTTGGTGTAGATGCGGCTCGATCCAGGGAATGGGTCTTGTCGTGACTAGTTGAATATATTAAAACCAAAATAAAAATTACCAAAGGAATAAATAATACATCAAAATAATAATAAATAAAGGAATGTAGAAAAGAAATTTTGAATTACACATCGTTATGTTGAAAATAAAAAATGATATTGTGTTTAATGATCGAAAGATACTGAATGATCAATGTATTGTTACGGTTCTAAAATAAATATGTGATGTTCAAAATTACCATTAGTATATCAAAATAAATTGTACTATGATTACATTTATTTATTTAATGAACCATTTCCTTGAGTTTAGGAATTCTCTTAAAATATTTATTAAAATAATTTGGATGTATAAATAATATATTATTATTATTTCATGAACGCAACAATATCAACCTCAATGTCATATTATTTCATATAATTAGTATACATATATATTTTGTTACTTAAATCAAGAAAAATAATCTTTTAATTTATCATATGACCATAAAAGGAGTAAAAATTAATTTCAACTATAGTATTATGTTAACAAAAACCAAAATTGTTATCATATGATGAGAAAATTCATAAAATGAGTATGCCAAAATATGGTAAATAATTAATATAAATTATAAATTATTAACAAAAAATAAAAATAAATTATTCTTTAAATATCTATCCTCAATATCCCAAAATTATTTATTGAAAAAAACATATGTCCAATGATTCGAATATTTTTCTAATATATTATTTTATCATAAATCATCCATTATTCCAGAAATAAAATATTATATGTTTCCAAAAAAAGTATAATTATTAATTATAAAAGTTTAATAATAAAAATAGAATTATGTAGGCTAGTATTAATCATGACACTCGTATCCTACATTAGTCAAGTGTTCAGTCCCAATCACATAGACAAATATTAGATCTTGTCCCCCCGTATATGATGGTTCCAATTTAATTATTTATTATGAATAACAATTCCATGATAAATAAATTATTATCATACCTGAGGGTTTGAAAAATATCAACATAAATGAATCCCACATAAAATGTCACTAACAACATAAAAAATTATAGTAATTAAAACAAGAAATGGGTTTTATAAAACATTGATCATTTTGGAATATTTATTCAGATATAACTATAATAGTATTAATATATATTAATGTGAATTCACATGAAAAAAACCTAATATCACAGTTTAACTAAACCCTTTATATAATAAAATTAATAATTGTCTCGAACACATACACAAGTTTATAATCCTGAAATCATAAACACTGCATTTATTGATTTGAGGTTCATAATTGTGACCAATTTTTTCAATATAAACATTACTATATCAAAATAAAAATTAGACCACTTACATTTTTTATGAACATTTAAGAATTTAGTTTTAAAAAAATTATGAAAAACAACTACTTAATCAATATACATGCCATGAAATTAGCATTTCACCCACATATCCCATATTTTCATATTTAAAATTATGTATTAATAATAATATCGATAAAATAACATATATAAATATTTATTTTAATTAATTAAATTTTTCATAGGAATATGATAAAATTAAAATCATTAGGTCAAATGGCCTGTATGGGTAGTCAATATTATTATAAATTGAGTGTCATTGACATGAATAATATGTGAAAATGGGTATAAAAAAAGTCCATGATTAAGGGATAATCATTATATGATTCATAACCATCAATACATGGATTATCAAATATGAAAACATTGAAAAATAAATATTCATAAAAATAATATTTATTGACATATGTGATCTCATTCTTACCAAAATGAACCATCATAAACCCAAAAAAAGAATTGAAATATCATATTAGTATCATTGAACATCACTTAATAATACCCATTTAATTTTAATAGCCATTTTAATGATTTCTAAAATAATTCTATTTAAAACATAATCAATAACAAATGCATTATAGTGATATATATGTTCATCCACTATGTATTCATTAACAATCTCTCCTTATGAAATCTGATCCCCTCATCATATAATTTATAGTAGAATAACCCAATTCTATTAATTCTCACATTATATATGATGTAATGAAAACACTATACTCTTTTTTGGTCACCCCATTGTATAACTAATTCACAAGAACCAGAAAATGAACAAATTCTGAAGAGTTTTAATTTCAGCATATTACTCAAAAGAATAATAATTATTCTATAATAACATGGTTAACAAATATAAATGAAACATTTTTCATTTAAATATTTTATAATAATTATAAACCCACATAAAAGAAATTAGATCCATTACATTTTATTTGAACCATTGATAAGTTGTGAAAAAGAAATAATTTCCCTAACAATATTATTGAAATATTATTTTTCCCTCAATATAATGTACAAAAATGTTATCATTAAATAATAATCCCATTTATTTTAAATTAACCAAATGATTTTATGACTTTCATGAATATGAATAATAAAAAATATAAATATATAATTTATTATTTAACTGTTTTTATTAAAAATAATTAATTTTTAATCATAAGATTATTTTAATTATTTATGTGATTGATAAAATAATTGAACTATTTTCATGTAATCTAAAAACTAATTATTTAAAAAATTTATTCTGGAGAATATCCTTTCAGCATTGGGATAAAATTTCAAAAAAAAATTACACATCATTTTTTTAACATTGTTACTGAAGAAAAAATGATTTTGACTGATAATATTATATTACATAAAAACATAATTTTTCTATGTTTTGAAGAAAAAAAGTGTAAACTGAAGCTAAATATAATATTTAAATAACATTGTCAAGGAAAATAAATTTAATTATAATTAGTAAGAGGCATGTCATATAAATTAATCATTTCAGATATAATGATAAAACTTCTTGAAAGTTGAAGATATTATAAAAAAAATAGCCACATTGGTTACATTGAATCATTTCTAAAATGAAATAAATAGATATCATTAAAAATAATTTTAATTAGGATAAATAAATTTATGATATTTCATTTAAAATAGGTTACTAATACAAATTTTAAAATAATATAGGAGAATAACAAAATGTGCATCTCCATGAAGGATAATCGAGACAAAGATCTCTTACATCTTTTGTAACATTTAATTATTAAACCCAATGAAAGAGATAAATTAAAATTCGTTTTAAATTCATTTTAAAATTCATGAGAAAATTATCAACCTAAATTTATATATTGTATGTGTAGGATATAAATGATAGAGATTGTAAATATATAATTTTTCTTAAAGAAGTAAAATACGATACTGAAATCTGTTAAATCAATGGTAACATTTAATCCTTAAAATAAACGAAAGATATATATTCAATTTTATTATTTTATCCTTATATATTTAGTTATTTTAATCATAAATTATATTCATGTTCATATTATATACCACACAATGAATGTCATTTGTCAATGTGGAAAACATCTCACTGAATTAAAAGTGTGATGTGAAAAAAAAATTATATAGTTTGATTCATCATAATTTTTTTATTATACTCTTGAATAATAGACATATGATAATTAATTTCTAGATTTATGAAAACATTATTTTTTTTACATATTTTATTAATCTTTAAAAAAAATTACAAGTAACTATTGTATCAATTATGTATATGTAGGATTTTTTTTATATTTATCATATGTGTTAAAAATGTATTTAGTAGTTTGATTATGGTAATGTTGGTAATTATATAAATTAATCCTTAATAATAATAATAATAATATTTATATTATAAGTGGAATAATATTATAATCATATAACGAATATTTATTGTTCATTATGAATAATGAACTAATGTTACAAACATGGAGATGATATGATATACGCATGTATCTATAATGTATTCATTTTTCAATGGTCATAATGGGAAGATTGTTTTAAATATTTATCGTACCATAATCATAATAATATCATAAATAAAATTTATATAATTATAATCACATTTAACATTAATTTATGTAATTTAACGTTATAAAAAATTAATCACATCGCGTTGAGATATAAACATTGAACATATACATGATTGAAGTTATCATTTATTTAAGTGAGTGAATTTGTAAAATTAAAATGATATATTTTATTTAAATAAGTATAAAAATTTCATTAATATCATTACAATTTATTATATATCACATATAATTATTATCTTTAGTCCTATTAACAAACACGTCACACATAAGTAAAAAATGAATCAGATCACTTCGTGAGGGGGTATACCTTTGTAAACATGATCAATGTTTTCATATGAATTATAGAATGAAATAAATAATTATATATATATATATAATATATATTATTAATCCAAATTATTAATAAATTTATTAATATTAAATATACACATTATATCCATCATCCAACCCAATTGTTAGAGGTGGTAATAAAAATATTAATGACATCATTTTGTGAAGTGGTAGTCCTCCACACACAAGAATGATGGTTTTATAACTAATTTTATGGAAGTGTGTTTAGATGTAGATAATAACCATACAAAAAACAATTAATAATCAAAAGTAATATTTTTTAATTCTGTCTTGGTAATCTATTAAATTATTTTAGTGGATTAAAAGAATAACAAACATAATTTGTAAATTTTACCCAATAATTATGTAATTAAATTTATATTAAACAAAATTCCATTAATGGTTGTATTTTTCCACAAAATATGGATTTGGGATGATATGAGGTTGTGTAGATTTTATGTTTCCATGGAATGTCTATATTTATTTTTATAAAAGTAGTTAAGAGTGAAGTTGAGGTATTATAATTCAAAAAGTGATGTTATTGCAGAATTATTAATTATTCTTAAAGTGTTAAATTTACCAATGTTAATTTCATTTAACTTATAGATAATAATATTATAGTCACAATAATAATTGGATAATGTGTAATATTTTACATCCAATTCGTTCTGGAAAATATTTGGGGCATCATTACACTACATATTCAATCATTAATAACTATATTACTCATTTTTACCTTAATAATTATAATTATGATAAATTAAAATCATTTGATAATAATAAACTCACTAATGTTGAGAAATTTAATTTAAAATTAATCCTAATGACGTTACAAGACAATAAATTTTTTAGAGTGTATTTTTTAAAAAAAGATCATTAAATATAAACTATATTACTAAAAAATAATAAAAATAAATTAAAATATTATCATATAAAGTATATATATGTAATTTAAAAAATTAATCCATATGTGTTATTTGAATTTATTAAAATGGATAAAAAATAATCATTTTAAAACATTTCTTGAAGAATCTATTTTTCTAAACTAGAAAAAAAACATAATCTAAAGACAAATATAAATAAGATTCAAATGTAATTTATTTGAATAAATAAAAAATAAATATATTAAACGTACATCAATGAATATTTAATAAATAGTAAAACATTAAAATTACATAATTTATTAAAATTAAAATAATTTTTTTAAAAATATTAGTATTTTCAATATTACCAGCAATATATATATTTTTTTAGAAATTGAAAAAATTGAGAAAAATATACTTTTTACATTAAGATTTTATTAAATAATATTATTTTTAAAAATAAATTTCATAATGATCCAAAAATATAGGATATTATTATTTTCTGGAAAATAAATAAAAATAGAATATTGGATGAAAAAATATTCTTGATAAATAAAATCCCTCTATTATAAATTTAGTAATTAATTAATAAAAATTTATCAATATTTTAAATGAGTAGGTAATAAAAATATATAAAAAATCATATATATTTCGTAATTTATTTTACACAACTCATACAATATAATTCAATGGCTGGGTTTTGAAAGTTATATATATTAGGGGTCATTTAAGCTTGGTGTTTTTTTTGTAAAAGTTATCTAGAATTTTAACAACATCATTGTGTTTACTAAATGATATTGAAGATATTAATTATATTTAATATAAAATAGAACCTAATATCTTTTGGAGTTACAGTGTTAACTAATATTTGTATTTCATCTTGTTTACGATATCAACCATAATTTCATTATTTTAAAAACATGATTTGTTACACATGTCATTCCATTATTTATATAATTTGTATTTAATTTAATAAAATATAAATTTCGTGGACATACGTAATCAATGTGGAATAATAAAAAACATCAAAAGGTTTATCACAACATTAAAATCTATTTTTTGTTTAATCTAATTAAATAATGCACCCACATGGTGGTTCGAATTCAAGGTCATTATCCATTACATATAGCCCAACAGGTCTAATGGGTCTTATTGGATAAGCCTAACAATTTATATCATTGACCACTAAATTTAACAAGAGGAGTTCATGAAATATAGTTTTCATAAAACTTATTAATATATAAAAAATTAACATTTATTGAAATGCATGACACCACCTATGTCAGATTAGTTGTCGACACCACATCTATTTCTGGTTTTCAATCAGGGATAAAACAGATGAAATCATGAAAACATAAAAACTCTATAATAATAGGGAATATGATCTTACACCAAAATTACTCCAACAAGAGGTTGAAAAATAAAAATTTGTGCAAGATAAATAGATAACTATACATTGTTTATAAAAGAATATTAGCTGTTATAAATTATGATTCATGATAGCTGAGATAATATAAATCATTGGTTAAGAATTTACATGGTTATTAACATTAAATAGAGAGAATACATGTTTAGGGAAATAATAAAACAAGTGAATAATTATATTTTTAATTAACCATTGATAAAATGTTCTTTTTACACAATTAAAACTGAGTCAAATTGTTTTTATAAATTGTAGGCCATGCGTTCAACCATATGTGTACCCATTCCAGTATCTAGACCACATAAAATTTTCATGATGAATATATAGAATAACTATTTTCTTAGAATTTTTTCCATCTATTATAATTATTCAAGAAAATCCTTTATAATGTTGTATGGTTTTCATGGTTTCATCAAATTGTGTATCCCTTGAATATTACCTAGAACACCATATACGATTTTATCATATAATGTGGACTTGACCTCACAGTTTCTAGTAGATATTAATCCCAAAAAACTCATCCGTATTCATTTTTTTTGGGATCTACACAATTGTTGGACGCGACTTTTTCCTCTTCTATGAGTGGTAAAGAATAATATGTGAATAACTCTAGCCATTGGACATGTATATTAGCCTGCAGCTCCCAATTAATGTCTCAAATAGGGTTGTGCTATTATTTCACCCCTACAAGAGGAAATAAAAATCCTTTGAGAACCTTTATGAACATCAATGCATATATGATTCTCTAAAATGGGTGCATATACCTTCTACAAAGCCTCATCATTATAAAGATTTTGTAACATATCAAGATGATATCATATAATATGTTATAAATCAAATACCTTGTGAATGTCCTTCTACCAATGAGGTAACTACAACCAGTTAGTTGCCTCCCAGACTCTCTCTAAAATCTCAAAGGGTTCGATGTTTCATGGAAATAACATCCCATGTATTTAATATACCTATTACATAGTCAATGGGAAAATATTTATAATTATTCTCTCCCCACCTCTAATTATGGTGTTTAATGATGATGGTGTACATTTGATTTTAATTTACACTTAGTTTTAGGCATTCAATTCCTATTAAGATATACATTATATAAACTATTTTTAACTAGAAGATAGCTAAATAGTAGTTCCTATCATGCCTAAATCATACATTGTGGTAAATGTAATTGATTAACATATAGGGTCCTATATGGATCCAAATGTATGGGTATAAAGATTCTATTATTTATGGAAACATGGTTATATGTAGATGTTTCGCACAATAACCAATGAATGAGAGAATAAAATCTCTGTGAATTTCCACCAATATATTATTCTATGACCTAAATTATTTGTGGTATATGGATGATAGATCATCCTTAGCTGTAACTATGAAAGGAACTTACTCTATAACCACGTTTGCAATAGTGAAAAGAAATGTGAAAGTCTTTCTTGTATAATTAAACATGGAACCCCATGGAAGCATATGCTCTATTAGATGTACAGACTGTCAAAATCATGTTATGATAAGGCATATGAATATGTAGTAATTGATGGTCCATTTTCTACAAATCTATGATAACTCTTAAAAAGTCACTACCATAAGTTTATTGAGTCAATACATCCCTAAAATCGATGGTGATGTCTTCCCATTACAACTACAGAATAGACAATGGATGTAAATACACCCTTGAGACTAGTGCTCTTCCTTCACCTATTGACATGTGGATCATTGAGTGATAAGCACAAAAATCACTTTATTTATCCCCATCCACATAAATTAGTAGCTTATATCTAGATAAATCATGGTTAGTGTGAGATGACTAGCACATAGAGATGCCTGGGACTCTTCTATAAACTAATCTAAAAATTATATTGGAATATATATGATTTCATTTATATATGATATATCATCCTCATCCAAAATCCATCTATGTTTATGGTCAATAACTACAATACTCCCACATAAGAGAAAGAACTCAGAATCATGTAGCTGCATCAACTTCACTCTCTCTAGATATAAATATGTCAGTGATAATGATGAGAGTGTAGACTATCTATGGTTTTCTATATCATGAAAACACATATTCTAAATCTGTGATATAATATGACTATACCTAATACCCTATAGATCCACCAATGATTGATTTGATAAGCCTAGGGAAGGTAAAATAGCATTTCACAGCAGATTAATATTAGTTAGATAAATTTCAAAATAGTGTATATATTCAATCCATCATCATTGTCTAATATTCATGCCATGATTTTTTAAGAGTACAAAAAGGATTTTCTGGTTCATATGCACCATAAAACTATCTCCCAATATTTATTATCTCTAATAGTGTATAAAATGAATTAAAATGTATAAATCAGTATTATGAAAAATGTAGTACCTCTCATGAGGGTCTAATTAATGAGAATAATATTTCACAACTCACTCCTCGTAAACCATAATATTCCTTATCCTAAAACGATTTTCATCACAATAAAATGTACATATTCCTATTGTATCTGGATGAATCATGATTGGTGATTAATTTAGGATTCCTTTTAAATATTTAAAGGATATGGTGTAGGATTCAGACTATATAAACATCAGTCCCATCTTTTTCTAAACTGTATGACGTGATTATAAGCATGATAATTCATGTTTTAAATTACTTTATTAACCATGTAGCCCTTTAAACATCATATATGAATGATGTTCATGGGATGATCTTAGTAAACTACAGTAAATAACATCTCATGGTCCACTTATATTCATGATTTAGAAATCATATGTCCTATGATGTGAATCTTATCCATCTAAATGTCCAATTTTCTCATTTTATAATATAATAGATTATCTAATAGTGTATTCAGAATGATAATATCATGTTTTCATGTTCATTACTTTTGTGAGAATACTCCAAAATATATTCCAAGAATTCAAAAAAAAATCCAGATATGGATGGAATTATAGATTCATCAGTTTGATGAAAATATATAGTTAGTTTGACAGGCCTAATAGAATCAAAAAATAATCATAGAAACTATTTATACTATGGAGTTCTATATGATTCATATCTAATTGTCGTTCATAGTCCTAAATATATCATAATATCATATCAATATTATTAAAATTACTTTATCCTTACATCATGTTGATGATATAATTTATATGAGGAAATATATACTCATTCATAACTATATGTTGGTTAAACCTATATTAATCCATGAAATGCCTAAGGCTACTGATATTTTCCTTGAAAAAAGGACTAGTGGACACTATTAAGAAAAATTGGGTCATATCAACTCCTTTATTTCAAAATATTTTATATACCTCTTAATCACATCAAACATAGTAGTAGACATCAGGTAAATATTAGTGGGTACTAAAGAAGAACCATACCACAGATAAATCATAAACTAAATCTTTCATAAGGGATCATCAAAAAAAATTGATTGGGAATTTTTCTCTAAAATTATATCTCACCAAAGGAAAATAATCCTGATGTGTTATATATTAATGTATAAAGATTAATTATACCATAGTTATCATCCCCCATCTGTCAAAATGCTCATGTCCATATCTCCTCACCAAAAAATATTAATATCCCTTTTGAATAAAAACAAATCTCCCTTGTGATTTAATGGATACCCTTTAGTGATAGTCATCAACATAATCATTATTGTTCCTCAACTAGTCCATACCTATCCTAGTATGAAACCCAATAATATTATGGAAAAATATGTTATATATGAAGTAGAACACTACAATTTCTGTGGTCACTCAATACACTGGAGTACACTCTCCAATATTACCACTAATGAATTATAAATTGTCATTACTCCATTGGAAAATTTGAAATTTATTACAAGGAATGCTAAAACTATAATAAATATGAATCAATGATAAAAATTGTATCTTAAAGAGATGATAATATTGTATATGCTAATGCAATTATACATGTCACTATAGGATGTTCAGAACACTAGCCCTTAGGTATCAGCTGCAGTGCATACATTTGGCTAGATCATTGACGACGAGTTTTAGATTATCTACCCTAAGAATGTTTGATATTCTTATGTTGTATGTCTGGTTTTTTGGATACCTCAATAATGAGCATCATTTCGAAATGAGTAGTTAGACCTAAAATATCCCTCCTCTAATAGAGAATCTTATGCTTCCTCTCCTGAACATAGAGTCCATGCAAACCCTATCTAAGATGATACTAGTATAAAGTATATGAAAAACCGTATTAGTTAGACCATGTTTCCATAACATCAGGACTTTAATATGTCCCTTAAAAACAATAGACTCATATTTCCAAATTTTTCACACTAATGGATCATAACCTACATTCCAAATTATGTACACTAGAAATTAATATCACCATGTTGAAGCTATAAATGAATATTCCAACTATTGGTTGATGTAGTTTCAGATATAGGTTCCAAGCCACCATGAAATTTATAGCCTCTATTTATGGTTTTACTCAATTATATGTGACTTTGTAACTATTATAAATATGAAAGCAAGACAAAAAACTTTCACTGGTGATTAGATTCAATACCTGATGTCATTCAAAAATCTAAATAAATTAGATAAACAATCACTAAAATGAATATGTGAAAATTATAGTACTCCATTATATAATTAATATAGTCCATGAATGGTATGGATGCTTGGTCCATGATTAAAATATATGTGGCTCTATCAGCCTGAAACTTCTCGGTATAGTAATAATCACATAAGGCCATTTGGAAATGCTTCCATGAAATATTCATATAATTATCCATATGTGTGATATGATTCCACCATGTTATAGTAGAATATTGTATCATAGACATATCATTATTCGCATTCCACATTGGATGTTATGCAACATTCATGAAAAAATATGACGACCAATATCCATGACATTGTAGTGAAAATATATTTATCCCCCAAAAACATTTGCAAAAATTACTTCAGGAACATACACATCAACCCTTTGATAATCAGGGTAGGACACATGGATTCATATATAATCAAAAAAAATATGAAGAGACCCTATCAAATATATGTGTTTGAACCGTATAGGGTATAACTGGAAATGATTCATGTAGAAATACTTGAGGATCAATTTGTGACAAAGGACTATCCAACATTAGAGAATGTTTTTCACCACCCTCTTTATGAAGGATTCAAGGATGTTAGGGTGGGAAGTCTCTACAAATACCAAAAAATGGATCAACAAATGATTTGATGATAATAAAACAATAATATATAATAATAGTATATGTATAGTCCTCTATATACAATAGTCACACCCCACTCCCTACTTCTAAAGACAATACTCAGTGACATGATGATCACAATAAAATAATGGGAAATTCCCGTCCTCAAAATTCTAATGTAGGTTTGTGATTATTTTCCATACTATAAGTCTATGGACCTGATATAAATAGTGTAAATTAAAATTTAGTGGTTGAAAACCCATTAGTGACTTGTGTTGTGACAACCATATATTAAATTACAGCGAGAATCTTAATTTAATGGTGTCCACTTCCATTTATAATTCAATTTAATTTAAATTTATCTTCATTTATATATAAATTCCCTCAAATCTTTCAACAAAATATATCACAATTTCTATATTAGAAGTTCCCATAAAACAATTATATTGGTGTGTGGTTTTCATTTAATACCAACAAATTATTTATCATGCCATTGTAGGAAAATTTTAGCACCATTTCATGGACACAATGTTTTTAAACAAAAACATATAATAACCATTTCATCCATTAAGTAAACATACAATGTAATGAGGCATAAAATATATTTTCATAATTTAAAATGATGATTCATGACAATATATTTCCTTTACATATTATTATTAGGTAGAAACCTAATGAAAACGGAAAATCTAACATCAATTGCATCACCAAAAATTGAAATCACATAAACTATATTACGAACAATCCAAAAAAATCACAGAGTGGTAGTTTTGAAAATCATTGTACATGGGTTTTCTAATCATAGGTATAATTTAATGAAAAAAAACAAACATGTCCAATATCTATGTTTAACAATCACAATATATTACTAGATTGAAATGAATCCTATGATACCTCTTTCGGTTTTCTCTGACCGATGAAGTAAAAGGTATCAAGATTGGGTTGGATATATGTCCCCAAGAATTACATTCCACTTGCCAAATAATAAAAACAACTACTAAGGGTCTGTGTTTGAAATGTAAGGAGGATAAATGCATATGATTAGTGTATAGCATACCGGTCTGTCAATAACATCAAATATAGGATATAGAGTTATTTTTAATATTTAATTAACTAATGATTAAAATATATAAATTTCATAAAATTTTTGATAAATTCATTATATAAAAAAGTGAACCATAAAAAAGTTTCATTAGTTGCACTTATATATAGTGCAGTGACTTGTGTATTTAATTATAATAATTTAGAATATTTATTCATATATATCCAGATTTAGCCAGTGAGAGGACATGTGATTCAGGGTCTCAGTGTTCTAATAATTAATTTTTTTTGTATATTAAGTATTTTTATACAATTCATTCAAGTTAAATATGTTATATCTTATAAAATTTCATAGATCCCAAAATTGAGTCCGCATTTTAGTCCAGAGTGGCCCTTTTACCGAAGGGGGTGTGTAGGTATTGTGGTCGTATAATTTTTATTAATAATGTTATCGAGGGTGTTACCATATATAAAAAAAATTATTTATTTTGAGATTTAAGATTATATAACTCTTCTATAGGGTCATAGATCCAACTTTTGATAAAGAAATTGAGTTTAGAACAACATGTCAACCATAGAGGAACATTAAATATTTCTGCACTAGGTATTGGGACTAAGGCTATTCAGGGTATGGTGTGAAGAGGATATATCATTTCGTTTAATTAAAAAATATCTATCCCCACCGCATTGTGGAGAATGAACTGAGTGGATCAAAAAAATGAAGGGTCGTCCATATCTGATCTTGAAAGTGATCGTTGTAAATCGTGGAACATCATATTCATAACATTGAATGGACACCGAAGCATCGTCAATTCACCTGAAGGTACATTATTTCGTTTTCAAATCCAATTTCCCCCATGTTTATTTTAGGTATTATTCAATACCTCAATATATCATTCATAAGAGAGTTGATCTATCTAGATCGATTCATAGGGCTTCCAAATATGGTCTCAGATTAATTTTCCGACCACCAGAGTTGTCCCAATGGTTCATGGAAGGTAGCAGCAGCACAACTCCAGCATGGAGGATTTGATCAGGTAGAAGTGCGGTGGTCCAAGCAAGTCTTCCCTCATCATATTGTGGTGGGAACAGGCTACATCCATGTGGTCATCTATATTGGGCTATTCCGACTAGAGTGGGATGAGGAAATTAAAACCCCTATAAATCATATACCAGAAGTATGATTCAGGTTTCATCTATAGTGACATGATCCTTCTATTAATGTGGAAATTTGTTGCCCAATTTTAGAACATTAATTTATTTCATGAGATTTTATTGAATGAAATGTATAATGAAAATAATAAATATATTATTATTATTATTTTTATTATTTTATTCTTGCATTGGACGTATCACTTATGTCTTGTGTATGATTTTCATGTACTCTACTACATTGCAACCAAAAATCTACTGTGAACATTTCTAGAACAATTTAGGGTTCTTAAAAAAAATTTGGTGTAGGTACCATGAGGCCAGGTTTGGTTCTTTTGTTGGGTAATAATTCTTTTCTCACCATGTGTTTGTTTTTAGAAGGTAAATAAAATAATCTATGAGTTTTTTTCATATTCAATGTGGTGTATGACAATGTTTTTTATTGGTGGCACAATGTGAAAGAGATGTTTTGTGTGTTTCATGGATCTGAGATGGATTGAATAGAAGGGTTTAGTGAGTTCCCATGTTCCTTTCTTTGTGAGTGTTTTCAGTATTACATCATATGTACAATATTAAAATCCCTTAGATATGATGATCTTAGATAGAGTAGTAGAATCTCTCTAGTGTGGCTGAGGTAGAATCCCCTACCATATCACTTATGTAAATCTGGATCATGGTAACATTCTTATAAACTCTAGTTGAGTGGATATCCCTTATCTAGTAGGACATCCAAATAGGTTTTCTTGAATATTTTGGTATATGATCTCCTACATAGCCAGTGATGATAATAGGGTTGTGGTATCATCAGTTAAACAACCCCTACTCAATGTGTGGTCTTGGTTGGGTTTTTTTATCATTTGTACAATCCCTTACTTCCCATGTCATACCATATGTGTTTCACCATCCTTGTGACATCGCATAAATGGGAAATTACTCTATATATGAGTGATGATATCTATAGAATAATTGATCAAATTTTACTATCCAACAAAAAATCTTGGGAGTGAATCTCTGTCAAAGAGATATTTTTGTTTCCTGATTGGGTTCTATTGTGACCTAACGGTCCCTATGAGTGATTCCCTATAAAAATATTTTTGGGTTTTAGAAGATTATCAACATGAAGTTCATAAAGGCGATATAAGAAGAGTGTGTTCTCTTAGATGGGCCATCTGGGATGGTGGTGTGAGACCCAATTGAGTGTAACATTCTTAAGAGTGTCATCACATATGTCATACATAATAAGTTAGTGTTCTCCTAGTTGTATCCATATATACTTGACTATAAAAATTCCATGCTTATGGCGCCATAAACACAAGAGTCCTGGTGCCCAAGACGAGTGTATTTGGGTGCATTATCGGTTTCCTTCTAGTGATTTATGTTATTGGTTGCCAAACTATGTGGTTGGGATGAGTAGTCATGCTTACCTATGGATGGACTTGAGATGGTGTTTCAATCTTGTTTGGGATTCCTTTGGCTGGGATGAGTGGACTGATTCCATTCAATAGCTCTTTTTCCTTTGAAGTTTTTGGTGAAACTATGTTGGATCTTTATACTCACCTCTAGACAGGCTCTACCCGCACATGTTTTTTTATTGTGCAGACAAAATTCCCTTCGGCAGTGTCCTAGGGGGACACAATGTAGTTAATTATTGATGATCCTGACTGACTGAGGGGTTTACCTTATCATGACAAAGGATATTTTTGGAGGTTCCACCAAATAGTGATCCCCTCCCTCTGACCAGGTTGGATGTTTTTGCAGCTTTATTTTTGTGGGTCTGGTATTTTTTCTTTTATGAAAAAATGTTGTACAACTGTATGGGATAATTGTATGAATGAAATTATTTTAATTTTTTCTACTACACTACATTATTATATAATGGTTTATAATGTTATCTTTGTAAATATAAGAGAGGATAGGACCTACAATGAGTGTTATTTCCTATTCAATTATAGTTTTCATCCTATGTCTTTTTAAAGTGGGAATGTGGAGTCATGGATCACCCCCCATTGAGCCAGGTCATGAAATATTTGTATAAGAGGAGGATCCACCTTTTTGACCTTAGGTAATAATTGGTTGAGCTATGATTTTGTTTTGGTTTTCATAGATCCAATATTAGAATTTTATTAGTTTTTCTATCAGGATAGAGACGCTAGTGTTGGTGTGGCAGCCGATGTATCAATTCACAAGGTCTTGGATAAGATGACTTGTGGCATAGAATAATATGACACTAGTTGTATGGGAAATAAGTGGTACATTAATCATATATGGCTCATTTTTGCGGTTTCCTTCTCTTTATTGAGTCGTCTCCTTATATATACTCTATGATCATAGTGTTTCTTGATGTTACAAGATGATACCCCCAAGAAAAATGATAGGTAGTGTTCCATGACTAGATTATAGTGATGATACACCCCAAATAGGGGCATAAGAGTGGGGCAATAGTTCTAATGTAGAACCACCAGTAGTTCCTCCAGTTGATCCACCACATGTCGAGATGTAAGATGTGCAGGATGTGGAGGATGAGGATGTGAGAAGGATGAGTGTTCAACATGAGTTCCATAGGTAGCGACCACTAAGGTTCTAGGCTGACCCCGACCCCTATGAATATGATGAAAGGCTCAAATTTTTCATACTTGGTTTCTTATTTGTGGGGATATCACCTAATCATATGGTGGTCCTTGAGATGAACATTTTTCATGGTTATTCCAAGAGGCGGTGGAGTCTTATGGAACAAACACATGCCGATGAGACTCTCTCTTAAGAAGAGTTTGAGTGGCTCTTTAGGGATGAATATTATCCATCCAAATTGTGGTTGGTATTAATATAATAACATCTGTAGCTTTATAAAATGAGAAGTATCATGGTGGAGTACTCATCAGGTTTTATACTCCTGTTGAATTATAACCTAGATATGGTTCAGGATCTGTTATTCTGCGCACAGGCCTCTGATCTGGTCATGAACCTAGAGATCATGTTCTCTGTGGTTCCACTATACTTTCTCATATACACTGGAGTGATGTAATGGTCTATGGTGGTGGGGGCATTTCTGGATTAAAAGACTATGACCATTAGTTCTAGGAACATGGGAGCATAAACTGTGGTAGCTTGTTCAGTATCTAGTAGCTGATGGTTGGATTATGGGTCTAGGCATGAGAAAATATTCTAGAGGAAACATCATGATGTAGGATTTGAGTCTCAAGGATATAAGATCGATTTTGGTATGTTACATGAGAGTTGGTGTTATGATTTCAACAGTCAGATAAATCATTCTTGATATTGTCCATCCTATCATGGAAGATGTGGTGTGTTGACTATGGTGGTCTTTAGGAAGAAATAAATGATAGATGAGTGGGTGTCACAATAGAGGTGGATGATTTTATGGGTTTACAACACTCTCTTGGTATACTACTCTAGGAAAATAGATCTATTGGATGGGTTAGGGTGAATCTAATGTAAATAGAGTCCATTGACCTAGACATTATACAGGGAGAAAAAGGTATGATCTGTATTCATTCTTCTTCTTATATTACATTTGTAAACACTTTTATGATGTGCACTTTTTTCCAAATATTCTTTTTATATTTTTCGGATATAAACAGAGCTTATTAAGACCCATTGATGGTTTTTTTCACTATAGCATCGAATGTATGAGGAATATGGATCATTCCCCCACCAAGACATGATTTTGTGTGGGAAAAAACTATGTGTGTGAGTTAGAGACACCCAAAGAAAAAAATGTTGAGGTGTGGTGCTTCAGTCCCGTTAACATGTGTCATAGGGGTGGGGTTGTGTGTTGGGAAGCCTGTTTGAAGGTAATGGTATAATCGAGGGTGTTTTCTTGCAAACCCTTTTTTTATTAATACCCTCACAGGTTCGGTGTCATCTTGGATCATGAGTCAATTAAGGTTGTCATTGTATGTTTTTACGTGTCTTTTTACTGACAAAAATGTTGAAAACATTCCCAACTATGATACATTAATGATATCGATTAAAAAATAGTGGGATCAAGTTAGGGCCTCTCAATGTGGATAGTATCGTAGTGTGGTGGATGAGTTCCATTGAATTGGGTGTTTGGAGTAGGTTTGTTGGACTCAACATCATGTTAGAGAGGTGGTGTGTAGCAAGACCAAATGACTACTGGTGGCCAGGCGCATGGTGTTTCACAACTCTCGTAGAAGAGGAGACATTTGAAAGTTTCACAATGTTGACATATGAAATGCTGGACTTCGGTTTAGTATCACTTTTAGTTCCCCTTAGTGTGTGTCTCTATGCAACACAATTATCCATGGTGGATTTTGGGGGGTTCTTAGTGAACATGAGGGCATGGGAGACCCATGTGAGTGTTTTGTTTCATTCTTATGTTCCTAGTTTATGGATTTTTGGGGATGAATAGTAATATGGTGGGGATAATATACTGAATTAGTTTTTTCTATATAAGACTTATATTTCTCCATATATTTCCCGAGCCAAGCAATGAGATTACCTAGGATTCAATATCCCATTATAACCTTAATATAGTTTATAAAAATATTATGTATTTTTAAACCATCAATGTGGAGGAAATGGGTTATAACTTAAACAATAAATCATATCCAAAACCCAAGGCAACTATTGAGTCTAGAGCATGCTGTTTACTCTAGACATGGTATATGTTATGTGAGAGCATACATTTTTTAGAAATATTTATCAGGTGAATTTTTTTAATTAATTTCATTATTTATTTTTAGATGTTAGATATAATTAATCATGAAAAAATACATAGATAAAATTTATATAACCACATTTCAGTTCAAATAGATGTTTTTACACTATGGGTGACATAAACACTATCGGTGTCAGGTGTCGGGATGGAGGTGAGTCGGGCTGGGGTGTTAAATAGATATTTGGTATAATTTAACTAAAATATATCTATTCTCCCCCATCTCCCCTATTCTATAGAATATAGTAATATTATCCCCTACCTTTCACTTTTGTGACCAACCGACCAGTCAGATCGATGAAACGAAGTGCCATCTATCTCCGGTCATGATGTTGATCTCTCAGGGATCATTCAGTAGAATATTAAAAGAATGGATATAAACCCTAAGAATCTGTAATTCACCCTTAAATAAGATATTTTGAGTATCAATACCATATAACCTTTTTTTCATGTTTTCAATGGATCATTGAGAAGAGACCGAGTCTGTGTAGATCAAGTCTAGAGGATTCTAGATCCAGTCGTGGATTAATTTTATGACCACTGGAGTAGCTCTGATGGCATGTAGATGTTATAATGGATGGGGATATATTGAGGATGATCCAGTTAGGAAATTTCATGGCAGGTTCCAAAAAAGTGGGCCACAAATGCTAGTCGGTGCGGTAGAGGCCTCTAGGTGGCAAGGAGTGTTGGAGGGCCTGTTTGGTGGGAGTGGTGGCCGAATGGGCATCATAATGGCAGTCCAATGTGGAATGGTAATGGGTGGTCATGGTGAGGCTGGGTGTGGTGACTGGGTTATGGGAGGGCATGGATAGCCTTGATAAATCATGTTGGCCCAACTGGAATGGGCCTTTAGAGTCTTCATCCCCTATAACAGTCAAACTGGATGTCTGATTCACATTTTTTCTACAATGACATGACCATTTCTTAGATAAGGACATTATTGGATCTATTTGACAGAAATAATCATCAAACATGTTTCAAATTGCATGAAAATTCCATTAAAAATAATAATAATAGTATAATTATAATTTGAAAATTCTTGTGTCGGATGTTTCTCCTACATCTGATGTCTGATTAGCGCTCATTTAGTGGCATTGGGATCCAAAATTTACTTCATTCATTTCAATATTGATATCGTGTAATTAAATAAAAATAGGTGTGTGGTACTATTTAGATTCAATTTTGTCCTTTTTCAATGACATATGAATTTTTCACATGTGTCCATTTTGGGCATGTAAATAGTGTAACCTTTGATTTTTAACACATAGAACGCGATGGAGGCAATGGTTTGAGTTTTGAGGTTCATTGTATAGAAAATATATTTTTGGTATCATGGGTCATATATTCACTAATCGGTAGGTTTGATTGAGTCCACCTAGTATATATGAAATGGGGGTTTTTGGTATTACATAATCAGTACATGACTAAGATCCCTTCAAATGAGATCAGATAGGCATGTAGAATCCCTCTATTGAGGCCAAGATGGAATCCTCTAGATAATCGAATTCCTAGATCAGATTTGAGGAATTAGTATAACAAACTCTACATGCACGATGATTTTATATATTTCAAGATAGATCTATTGGGTTTTTTGGAATGTATTGGAATATGATCCCCTATGTAGTGGGTGATAATTTTAGGGTTGAGGTATCATTGGTTATATGATCCCCTTATCATCATGTGGATTCATAAGGGATTATGGTATCATTGGTATGATTTCATACATTATGAGTGATACTAGATGATTTTTTGGCATCATATTGACCACCAATACATGAGCATCAATCCTTTATCTGAGTGATGATATTTGTATAACATCTAATCAGTTTTTAATATCCCTCGGCAGATCCTAGAAGTTATCCCATATCTGTGATATCTTCGAGTTACCAGATTCTGTTCTTGTATACCCATGAAATTCCTAAGAGTGTTCTCATATCCAATGATATTTTTATATTCTATGATTTAGTGTGACCTTCATTGTGGAAATATCACATGATAATGTTTAATTAGTATGTCTATCTAAGATGTCACTGTGAGACCTGGTGATGTTTATCTCTTAAATGAGTGTCTTATAAGAGGACAATCTTCTTGGAATTTGTTATCTCTTGGTTATGTGTTTTTATAGAACCACTAATAGAACCTATTACTGATTATGAGGTCAGGGCCTCATGAGTATTTCTAATTGAGATGAGTATATTTGATAATTTCATGGTTTCTTAGTTGTGTGGTCTCTTTTGGATTGTACATGATGTGGCTGAGATGAAAAATCCTATTTAGAAAAGGATGGTCTCAAGATGATGTTTCTCTGTCGTTTAACTTCCGTCTAGCAGGGATGAGATGACTGATTCATTTGATTATCTTCTTTTCATTTTTGGTTTTTGGTGTACCTACGAACTATCTTTATACTGACCCACGACCATGCTTTTTAGAAACATGTTTCTTGTCTTGTGCAGACCACATGCCTCTAGACAAAGAGTCTAGTGGACCCAGAGTAGGTGGAGATTAGTGATATTTCCCAATAGAGGGATTTTCTAGAGCATGGGAGAGGATAATTTCTGTGTTTTTACCTAACATTGATCACATCCTTAGCATCATGTTGGTATATTTTTTAGTTTTCTTTTTGTGGGCCTAATATTTTCTCTTTTTTACAAATATTATACTCTAGTTTGACATAATATTATGCATGAATATGTTTTGAATTTTTCTTTATCTTTAATCATTTTATGTAGGTGTATGTGGGGGTCTTTGAGATGTTATGATTGTCTGAGGCTTCCGAGGTGTGTGATATCCTACTCAATTCTTGTATACATCCCATGTCCTATTAGAGGTGAGCATGAGGAATCACATATCTAGACTTGTTGGGTCATGTAGTGACATATAGATACAAAACAATAGATATATAGACTATAAAACTATAAACAGATAAAAAATCAAGAAAAAATTTTGTCATTACCTAGCCATGTACCATACTATAATAAATTTTTAACAACCACATGGGATCCTACCAATATACCTACCTCCATTTATGCAGATTGTCCAGATAATGATGTCAGCCCATGAAGGGTGTGAGACAAACTCAATAGTCCCCCAAAATCAATTCCAAAAACCAAAATTTCTAAAAATACATAATTAAAATCAGGTATGTGACAATAGAATCCAAAAGAGAAAATTTGGTAGATAAATAATGCAAAATGTTTTATGTATCCATGAAACAATTTTCTACTAAGTATTACATAGACATAATCATGAACAATCATCAGTATGTTTTCAACATTGATTCAATTTATTAAAAATTATAAATACCTGTATGTTATCCAATTCATAAATCATGAAATCATATCCATACATATTTGTATAATAATTATATCAGTATATGATATGACGACAACAGAATCATATGTTTTTTCATTAGATTAGTCGATGTATAATATAATTAAAACAATATTTAATTCAAAGGATACTTGATCATATCCATGGAATTCCACATTTGGAATCCATGTTTCACTCCAAGAATATAATGACTCAAAAACATTATATTTCTTAACTATGGATTTCAAATATGAAACTTATTATCTCTCTAGGGGTGGTAAAAAATCCGTACACTTTGATTCCATCCATGGATATACTTAAATGGAGACCAATAGTAACTCATGGAAAATATAATAATATTATATCCATATAAATCATTGGAATTCCTCATAAAGAGGACAATTATTCGCAATATTATTTATAATAACATTCCGTATGATTCCATCATCGTTAGTCCATATGGTGTCCATATATCAATAGGGTGTATACAAGACAACTTTCAAATGATTCAATATGTGGTGTTTATATGTGAACACATTTGACACAAAAGTTAAATATAGTTATTCCATTATAAAATTTTAATTAATCAATATTAATGTTTCTATTTATGGTGACCGATATATGGATCCCACCACTCACTCAAGACATTGCAATTTCAATTAATCATTGTCCATATGATAAACGATAAAATTTATATTTTTAGTTAATCTAATATTTTGATCATATTTTAATAATTAATTTACTCACCTCATGTGGTGTTTTTTTAAAAATAATAGGTTTTTATGACCTATTACCACATATACCATAGAATTAATTTCAATTTACTATTTTTATTATGAATGGTTAAATGGGAATAAGAGATAAAGAAAAATATCCAGTGCCCAGTGACATTAACTTCCATTTTCTCATTCAATATTATTAAAATGACAACATAATTATTTTAATTGAAATAACTAAGGAAAGAGAAAATTTTGAAACCTAAAAACTTTAACCAAATAATAGTACACATAGGTCATTTTAACATCATTTGAAAATTCCCCCATGGTATTGTTCAAATTCCAAGTCCATAAAATGAAATTATATGTGAACGTGTCTCATGTGGAATATAGAATGAGACTAACCATTAAATTCAATAATAAATATATTAAAGAACCATAACATGGAAAATATAGAATGAAATATTTTAGAATAATATATAAATAGTATGTAATTGGTGGAAAATAATGATTATACCTACATCAGCTAGTTTGTTGACTCATTGCATGTTGTGGGCCTCTAAACATATATAGAATGAATGAAAATTTTAAAACTGATTGATACTCTAATGATGTGGCACATAATAATGAACAGAAAAATATAATTCAATAGAATTAAAAAATAATGCATTTATTTTAGGAATACAGAACTCATTTGAGGCAATATGATGATACTAACGATGTGTGATATAAAATCTAGATGACGGAGATATCACATTGAATAGGTTAGGCTACAAGGGGATATTTAATGTGAGAGATATGACTTGGATACTCTGGGAACTCACAATATAATAGGTGTATTATGTTTTTATAGAATAAAAGGAAAATTATTTTTCTACATCTTTATAACTAGGTCACACTGTTTGGCCACATATTTGTTCAAAATATTCTTCAACCATGCACCCTGAATTTTCTCATTACCCCCCTTACTGTCATAAATCCCTGTAGGACCAATAGGGTTTCAACCATGCTTTTTACCTCTATTAAACATTCAATAGAAGAATCCATGGATATGATTATGTGTCTCACGATTTTATCAAGCTGTGTAGCCCCAAATGAGGCACTTGACCTCCCTGTGTGGTTCGATCTAACTGTGTTAATAGTGAGATATGTTTTATAGTAACCATTGTTCCATGATTCCTACACTAATATGTGGGTCCCCATTATCATTTTCGGCTCCAAAACACCATTTTCATCTTCCACCCAATTATACACTCAAAAAATAATAAATTATGTAATTGAACATTAAATAAAAGGTTACATACCTCATTGAAAATATAGGTTCTTTAAGAACCAAATAAAAACTAATATCATCATATATAGTGGATAAATGATGTCTTACCAACTAAATCATAACATTCACAATATCAATTAACATTAAACATAAAATATAAAATGATGTCTAGTCATTAATTTAACTGTATCAGTTGGAAGGAAATTATGGAAAATGGTTGTGGATGATACACAAACTAGAGGTTCCTCATATTCATGTCACATGATAATTCAATGAGAATTGTTTTCATTTAGCATTCCACAAATGGAAACCAGTAAAATATATTTGATATATAATGATAATGAATATGAAGACTCTTGATATTGAGAAAATATGGTAGTTTCCTTTCACTATAATGAGGTCAAATATAATAATGAATACTCTATGGTCATGAATGATGGTAGGTGTGCTGCTCCTCTAATCATTATGAGGATCTATAGAATGTAAAATACAATGATTTTGGTTGGTTACATAGTTCCACTTCATTAGATGATAGAAAATTTGAAATGATTTCTTTATATATAATTTTAAACTAAAGGGAACACATCCACATAACAATATGTTATACTACATGGATTATGAACCGGATTGTGTCTTGTAAAATAGATTGACATTATTTTGACCAATCATGGAATCCTAAACTATATATAATAGTCTATTCGAGATCCATGTTTTTTCGAAATACAATCAATATACATTTAAGGGTCCAAATTCAATCTTTTATCCATTTAAAAATTTCCACTGTTAATATAGATTTCATCATCATAGTAATAAATTCATCTGGATTGATTATTTATATTTTATGATATATAATATATTCACCCCCCATATCAGAATCATAAAAATAAAAATAATATATCTTATATTTCTATTTTAATACATGGTTTAATTATTCAAATTTAGATGACATTATAAAACAATTTTTGAGATATTGAAACTTCATTTGAAAAATTATCTTTATATGTAAACATAACACTATATAATTTTAATCTTCATATGATGGTATAAATAATGAACTTCAGTCAACTACATATTTTATTATACCATTCATATAGAATTTTTTTTTTCAATAATAAAATTAATTGATTATCCTATTCTATGTATCCTAATGCACTTATGTATATTATATATTTCTATAAGAGCAAAAAATATGATAGATTTTATATAGAGATATACAAATAAAAATCATTACCCCTCTATAATAACCTTATCAATAATATAAATATTCAACCACCATAAATTCAATGGTTGTAACAACCATTGTAAATGATAATGTAAAGTTCTTTTAATATAGTATTAACACCCCTCCACCACCACCACCAAATCGGAATTAAATGTGTACTAATTCTTATTAATTAACACATTTTTTTTCATAGCTCTACTGCTCACATAATAACCACAACCTCAACCAAAATATATTATTATATTACATAGATGATGTGCATCATAATTCATTCTTTTTTCTACTAGATTGAATACAAAATATCCATTCACATTATTACCATGTCCTCAATATGAATGACTAATATTTTTTAGATTTCATATAATATGAATTATTTTATTATTTATTACAGTATCATCGGTATACTTATTGAATCAAATATTATTAATCGTTGTCCAATTAAAAGTTCCACCAATAATATTTGAACTATAATTGTATCTTTTCATTCCTCACAGTATATATTCCCTTAAAATATAAAACAATGAAATGATTATCATGTTTGTATTTGATCTAGATTCGTGAAAAACTTCTCTTCAAATGTACTCTAATTACATGATGATGAACTAGATATACTTTAACCCATGTTATATGATCTTAAACAATGTAGAGTGGTATATTCCATTAAACTATATATTTGTAAATATTTTTGTAATCTATGTAAGATATATCCCAAAATTTTTATTTTATCATGAATATATGTTTAGATTAAATGATACCAATGGAAGAAATCATCCCAATATGAGTTATCCTTTTTCTTTGGAGAGGATTTGGTAACTGTATAATTATCTACTCCTAGTACCATGGTCTACTAACCATTCTTTTGCGAAAATATAGGAATTTATATCATTATAATATATAGATTAGTTTCTGTATTTTAGGATATGAATTTGTAATGATTGAAACTTTTTCAATACAATTGCTCCCTTTTTATAAAATGTTCACATAGTATAAAATATATATAATCACTTATGGGACTTATTAAAAAAACTATAAGAAAATAATCAATTAAATAAAACAAATTTCAAGACATTATGGAACCAATATTGATTAAATAGTAACTTAGCCTTAGGGGTTGTAATATATCCTTTATGAATTGTATACCAGCCTAATGAATTGTAACATTAACCACAAAAATATCTAAATAATTTTTCCCTCCAAAAAGTTAATTTATGATGTAATTATATAATAATATAATTAAAAAAATATTTTTAAATTTATTAATTAAGTGTTAGTATTATTCCAAGTCATAAATATTTAATTACAATAATTTTATTAATTTAATAGTTTCAAATAAATATTATTTTTCCAATAAAATTTTCAGAATTTAATATTTTTATGTCTAATGGTTTTAGTCTTATTTTATTATACCTTAATTAATTTTTCAATGTGTTATAAAATCTGTTATAAATTTAAAATATGTATATTCGAGTTATTAGTAAATTTTATTAAAAATAAAATTTCTCATATTTGTAAATTTATATTCATAAAATTGTGGTGATTAATGAATTATACATATAAATAATGGTAATGGTGAATTGTGGGTATTTAATTATAATATTGAATTTTTTGGTATTTTTCTAAAATTTATAATTTTTTGTAATTATTAAATTTTGATAATTTATAATCAAAGATAAATAATTGAATTATGAAATCAATCAGATGATGTGTGAATGATATAATCCAATAATATAAAAATTTTCCTTGATTATTTTAATATATTTGGTTTCATTCTAATACAATTCATGCTATTTATGAAAAATAATAAACCAATAAATAAAATATTTGGAAAACCCCCTCTACTCTACTATAATTACCGTCCCTCATCCATTCCTCTCCACACACCACTCAATATTTGATCCTTTTCCATATTCAACAAAATATTATTTCATATCTCCTACCCCACGTCGATGATTTATTAGCCTGATAAAGAAAATCCTAGATTCCTTGATGAGGATATGAATATGATAATTCAAGTGTTAAATCCTCTCTCTTTTTCATTTAATTTCATTTCAATTTCTTTTTTTATTATTTCATCACATACTTTTATTAAAATGAGTTGATAAATCTATTAAATTTCATATAATGGTATAATATAATGTTATTTGACTTTCAATCCTTTAAATACTCATTATGACTCATTTATTATAAAATGTTAAATCATTTTCCCCGACGTGACAGTTTATGGACATCATGTGAAACACACTTTCATTTTACGTAAATACCTTCAATGATATTAGTATATCCATTAAAAATTTTAAAATTTTTATAAATTTTATGCTACATCCCTTTTTATTTTCTAGAACTGATATATATATATATAGTACTAAATTATAAAACAAAATGGGTTAATTGTGATTGAAAAACCTCCAAAAGTATCCTAAAAATATCATCATTCAATTATATCTAATGATTCATGCTCATGGAATTTTAAAATATTATTTATAGTATAATTGAAACTTATATAATATCATTACTAACATATTAAATCAACTCTAGATATTTATCCCCATTATACAGAAACATCCACTCAAGTATACTGGAAAACTGATTATGAAAATCATTAAAATGATTTCCTCATAATGATGAAATTACACACTATAACTGGAAAAAATTCCATAAATGAACACAATAATATCATAATAAATAAAATTCGTGCATAAAAGGCCTTTTAATTATTAATTAAATAATCTAATGTGATTATATAGGATACTAATTTCAATGATGCATTCCAACACAAGGAAAGGGTATTTATCGAAAGCAAAAATCTTTCATTGGATATTCCCTCATTCATCCAATAATTATTTATGTAATGGCCTGGTCCACTCATGTATATTAATATGAACAAATATGGTATTTGAGTTGTTCTGGGAGTTCATAGTAACCAATCTCGAACACTTTTCCAAATTTTCTGTTATGTGAGTAGTGTTTCCAGTTTTGTGAACAGTACTATTGCCATTTAATTTTGAACTATCAGTGTCAGTATATCATTTGATCTATCTATGTCTGTATGTATTTATGAATGGTTAGAAGAATAACTCTATTTTTAATTATCTGTTTATACATTTCATTTTTAACTGTTGGTGTTAGTGTGTCATTTTGATTTTCCGGTATCAGTGAGTCATTTAGAACTATAAGCACCAACATTTCATATTGAATAATCAGTATCAGCATGTCATATGGAATTGATAGTTTTTATGTTTCAGTTTTAACAGTTGGTCTCAACGTGTCATTTTGAACTATTGGTGTTGGAATTCCATTTGAACTGTCAGTGTTTTTGTGTCATTTTGAACTGTAGGTGTCGGTGCATTATTTCGAACTTTCAGTGTTGTTTTATGTTTTTAAGTGTCAGTGTCAGCATGTCATTTTGAAATGTAGATTTCATCCAATCATTTTTATTCTTTAGTGTTGGTGTGTCATGTTGAAATGCCTTTTTTAGTGTATCATTTTTATCATACATTTTAATTGTGACATTTTTGAACACTGTTTCAAGCTTTCAATGGGTTTTCTCCTTTGACATGTTCATTCATATAAAATAACATAAAATTCTTTTTTATGATCTTATTAGACCATTACAATCACATAACTCCTATCATAATTTCTTTAAGGGTCTCAATGCCTTTACTCATTCACATGACATAGTATTGATGAGATCCTCATTAAATGGGAAATCAAAAACTATATCTAAATGGATACATTTTTTATATTTTCAAAAGGTCGAGTTATAATATGTCATGATCTTCATCCTCCATTAGCTATGTGTGAGGATCCATATATAATATTATAATATGAGTGGACTGATTGAACAGTAATCCTTGGATCATTTGCCTATGAATTTTATTATTACTGCATGTGCACCACCTATTTTGTTTCAAGCATAAAGTGTCGATCTGTCATCAAAATAAGGTATGATATAACTTTGTTCGTGTGTTTTCATTGATCCTTCTTCTCTCATTTCTACTTTCCATGTTATTTAATGTGATCTCCATGTTTCAAATGGATTTTTTTGTTGGTTGGTGCGGTTGTGCCATAGAATCCTCGGGTGGCTATAGTTGATGTGGGGATAGGTTATCATGATACATTGTATTAGAATATTCATAAAGAAAATCATGAATATTTTGAGGTAGTGATTTGTGGATTCTCTATTCTTTTATGTAAAATTGTAGTTTAATCATGGTTTATCACACTGGGTCATAATGTAATTGACTTAATAAATATTTGAACTAGATAAATAAATTACTATCGATCATATCTTATTTCCACTATTTTTAAAATATCACGATATCTATGATTTCAGTGTTTAGAATTTCACTCATGATAGAAATTGGTAAAGAATATAAACTAATATTCAGTATTAATTTTTTGGCCAATGATAATAAGGCATGTAAACGAATCGTATTGTTGATGTTGTAAATTGATAATAATCAAATTGTTATAGTTGTATTATTGATGCATGATGATTAAAGTCTTGTAAAAATATTTGTTAAAATAATTTGTGATAGCAATAATAACTTTCTACTTAGGTGGCATAACATTGGAACCAAAAAATAATTAATTGGTTAATTAAATATGGATTAAAAAAAAGTTCATTGATAAAAGATAATTCCTTGTAGTGTTTTGAGTTACCATTTTTCTTATAAGTCGTAGTTCCTTCTCCTTTGGATCCATGATACCTCATTGTGTGTGAAGGTAGGATGCCATGATTAGTGTCATGATCCCATTTGATTTGTTATTTCATGATTCTCGTGAAAGATTTTGGGCTTCAATTGATGTTATGGGATTTGTTCATATAGGTTCATTGTAGTTGTGGAATCAGTTGATGCCTAGAGTGGTGAGATGCATCAGTTTATCCAAGTGGTTGTCGTGGAGGACACCAACTATGATGAAATGGGTTGGATTTATATTTTAGATACTTGTTGAATATTGTTGGATATCTATATACATAATGGTCCCCATTTTTTAAGCCCATTGGTATTTCTATCCCTCCTTCCAAAGGAGCTGAAGATACGTGGTGTATGACAAAATGATTGTCATGTTTTGCTTCAACAAGATTGGAGGGTCTATTCAATTTCTGTATGTTGACATGACCTAATGGGTACTTCACCTACTCACTATGTTGTGTCCCTTGTGTTTGGTATCAATAATGTTTTTCTATAATTAATTAGAATATCAGAATGTAATAATTATATAAATTATTGATTGAATAACTGATGTTAACCCATGTGGTGGGAGCTTGTTGGGATACAATTCTAATGTAATATTATTCAAGAAGCTATATATTTGGTATAGTTATGTATAGAGGGAATGGAGCTTTGTTGTGTAACTAATGAAATGTAAGATGGAATAAAAAATGGTTAATTAATGGTTAAATGAATAATTAAATTTATATAGAAGTCATTAAAAATGTATAAGATGGATTTATGAATCTATTTAAAGTGTTTGGTGATTATAAGATATCTATTAATAGTTGTGGTAGTTTTGTATCCAAGAGAAATTTTTGTTTTTGTGTTTATTTCTATGTTTTCTCCTTATCATGGTAGTGAGATATATTATATCTTGTGGTTTTGTGTTTCTATTTGCTAACCCACCCTTTTGGTTAGGGAGACTGACACCCAGGGAATTTTGAGTCCTATGAGGTATTTTTCACAATATCTTGGTGGGAGGAAGGATGGCTGACATCCCACATCGGCCCTACTCTCGTCTCATTTTAGATACCTATGCATGTTTTCTCATCAATTAGTTTTCCTCATATCTGTTGGCAGAGGGATGTATTGTCTTCTGATTATTTCACACACATATACTATGGATATGGTTTTTTATAGACTACTCTAGGTATATAATTTATATGATGTGATGTCCTGAGGATCCTTTCATGGTGTATGGGCTATAGTGGCTTGAGGTGTGATACTTTATTTATGTTACACATTATGCGTGCAGTGGAGGGTACTGAGAAATAGCTAGATACTTCTGATTTTGGGGATGGTGATGTTCTTCAACCAAGTTTCTGCAAGAAAGCCTTGTGTTTCATGAGGTAAAGGTCGTTGTACATTATTAAGTGCCTTCAGGCCTTCCATTTTGGTGAAAGATGTATTAGGAAATGTGACATTTTCGGTAAAAAAGATGTCCAGTGGGGAATTGGTATCATGGTACCCATTATATTCCTTATTTTGTAATATAATCATGTATGTGATACATGGTGAGAGTAGACATTGTGTGGCTGGGAACATAGCATACATTTTTCAGTGCTGATTTAGTTTCACTTATTGTTTATAGTGATTTATCATGATTTCATTAATTTCACGTAAGAGGCATTGGGAAGGACTGTCTAGAGTAAATAGTTATACAACCCCAACGATACTTAATCTATCTTTTCTTGTCACATGGAGCATGTTGGAGACCAGGATGGTTACTACTATAATTCAGGTTTTTCCTGACAATTTCGAGCATCGTGGTCACTATAATTTTACATTCATTAGGTTCATGTAGTTTTCCCATTCATTTTAATTTAAATATAATAACATTACATATGTGTATATGGGTTACATTTATATTTTAGTCTAACAAGGAGTTGGTTGGTTTCTATTTTATCTTTATATTTTACATCTGATCTCTTAGAGGTTAATGCCTTCCATTTTTTGTGTTTACAATACCCATGGTAATATTTGCAAACCCATGGCCTACTAATGGAATGGATTAGTGTTACATATATACCTTCTATTATTTCGGGCCTAGGAGGGCTACACATTATTTAGAGGGGGTTGTGAATGAGTGGAATCAAAGGTGATGTTGAGTGAAAGGATGGGGTTTGGATTTAGCCATTGGAGAAGATGCATGGGTTGGTATTGAAACAATGTCATTCATGTTTAGCAAGTATTGTAAAAATCCATATTCGCAAAGAGATAGGTATTTTCGGCCCCATGTGGTTTAACACATAGAACATTATGTTTATATTGTCTATGAGACAAGGTGATACTAGTTTAATGGTAGAGACTAAGTAAATGATCATGCATAATTGTTTATTGTTACCGTTTTTGGAATTGTTTAGCTTGTGATAGATCATTGAAATATGAATAAAAAAAATAAAATAATTAATATTTATTATTACATATTCTTGTGTTAGGAGCTCTTGATATTTCTATATTTTTCGGTTATGAATCCATGTCGACATTCTTGTTATGTTGATGGATAAGATGTTCAATATGCTATGCTCATAGATATTCGCTGAGTAGAGGTTGACGATGATGGCACATAGAGAAGTTGAAACCATGATTTATATCTCTAGGGTCTGTATAAAAAATTAGGGATAAATTTTATATACATCCATTGAATAAAAATTAGATGTGTTTGATATAGATTTCATCTCAACCCATTATCAAGAGTATAACAAGGAACCATTGGTCTTGTTGATGCTTCAAGGGAAAGCGTGGTAGTGGTGGTACTTGTTCCTCGGGAATCATGGTCAGTCAGCAGTCTTGTGGGAGGAGTTTTGAGACATGTTCAGAGTCGACATTCATTCTTCGAACACAAATGAGGCTAGTCTCCAAAATCATTTTACCATTCAAAATGGGTGCTATTATGTTCGATAGATTGGAATCCATTTCTGGAACCTTTTTTTGATATGTTATAGACTACTTCACAGATGAGGAGGCTAGGGTGAGGCATTTTGAGGAGGATTCTAATCTAGAGATCCAATGATAGGTCATATATTTTATTCTAAAGAAATATCATGATGTTCTGGTGAGGTCATAGGACATCAACATGACATTAACCAGAACATTAATATTACGATAGCGGAGTCGTTAGGATTCCTCACTACATAGAGATGTGGGTTGGGGTTCCTGGTTTTCAAGGTAGAATTGTTTTTGTTGGCCGAGGGTATGTCACAACACTAATTATCTCACTTCAAAGGGATCATTGAATCCCTGAACTAATATATACAATCATTAAAATTTTGTTATTATAGAGGATGAGGTAATCAACAATGTGAGTGTGAAACCATTAAATGAAATAAGCATGAACCAGGTGTTCCGCTCTAGGATACTCCACTAAGGCAGTTCTAACTAGGATAAGAGTAGCATCTTCCTCCAGCAATAGATTAGTATAGAGTAGATGGAGATGGTGGATGAAATCTCTAATATTATCCCCTTTTACATATAGAAGATATCGATGGTGGTTTTGGTAGTCTCTAGGGTTAGGGAGTTCATAGAGTAAGTTTTGCTCAACTTCATGATTTTTTTTCATTAGAGCCAAAAGATCCTGATATCATTTGAGGAACCCATTCCAAGTTTTATAATTGGTTGTATTACTTTTTTTATTCAATAAGGAAACAATCTTTCAAATCAGATGACATTCTCCAAAATTTTGGACATGAGGTATATAGGTTTCTAGTTCCATTAACATTTACTATGCATGTTGGAGGATGAGTTGACAAGTTTGAATATTTTAAGGCTAGTGAGTTAGTTATGGGGTAGCACCGTAGATGGGGACACATTCTATGTTTACGAATACAACCATATTATTTCATCCTTAGTATGGATTTTTTCTATTCAGTCCATGATATCATGGATTACATTAGGAGGCCGATGTTGTTCTTCGATGAGGACGGAGAGCCATTAGTGGTTATTGGTGAGAGTGGCAATCAGATGGGTCTAGGAATGATATTTATTTGACATACTTTATGGATAAACTAATTTTAAGTCCAAAAAAAAATAAAAAAACATAATTTACTTGGGTCATTAAAGATTACCTTGATGTATTTCCATAGGAGGTTGTAGCATTACCCCCTTGAGGGCAGATCGATTTTTTGATAAAACCGCATTCAAGAACGTATCATATCTCGATGTTAATGTATAGGATGGTGTCTTCCGAGTTGTGATAATTTTGTATATATATAATTATAAATTTATAGTGAATATTTTTTCGAGAGAGTGTGTCATTGTGGGGTACATCAGTTTGATTCATGACAAAGGCTGAAAACAGTTTTTGGGTGTGTATCAATTATCATTGTTGAATCAAAGTGATAGTGAAAAATCCCAAGCTCTTCTGTGGATTGATGATTTATTTGATCGACAAAAGGGTTCATGTTGTTTCTCGAGGTTCAACATGAGTAAGGATATCATTATATGTGTGTGAACAATGATGATACCATGGGGTATAATTTTTATTTCCATCTTGAGAATTATGAGTACTTTGTGATGTCGTTCAGTTTGGTGAATGCTGCAACATTATTTTTGGGTTTTATTAACACTAAGTAACATGAGTTATGGGATACATTCATGGTTCACTTCATCGACAACATCCTTGTCTACTATCCATCTAATTTAGATATTGTATAGAATATTCATTTTAATTTTGGAGTTATTCGTCATTTGCAAATATTTCATATTTTTTCAATGTGTGAGTTTTGGCATCAAGAAATTCATTTATTAGGGAATGTTGTGTCCTAAAAAAAGTATCTTTAGATCCATCTATGATAGATCTATTTTTTTTCTTGTAAATATCCCATGATAGTTTCAAAGGTTCGATATTTCCTAGGTCTTTCAAGCTATTACAAATGATTCATACCCTATTTCTCTTGGGTTGGGACTCCTCTAATAGTGTTTTCCAAGATGTATTTGATGGTCTTGTGGAATGATCAGTGTTAGGGTGATTTTGATTATCTAATTATACATTGGTAAATTGTCGATTACATTTTATTATAGGAGATAATGTTTAGCATGATGTGTTCTTTGATTCTCTGCATCTGGAGTTAGGTTTCTTTTTAATGCACCACAGATCATTTGTTTCATACGGGTCTCGATAGTTTCATCACCATAACTATATCAATTCCACCCATGATCATGAGTGGTCGAAAGTAGTGTTTTCTATGATTTTGTGGAGACATTATCATATTTGTGAGAACTTTGTGGTTTTCAAGGATCATATGATCTGTGGGTATGTTTTATCCCAGTGTGACATTAACTTGTTGTAGTGTCTGTGGAATGAGTTTATAAAAGATTATGACGTCAAAATATCATATCCACATGGTAAATGGAATTTTTTAGCTGATTAACTATGTATATAGTTCTACATTTATGTATTGTGTGAGTCAGGTTATTCCTGGAGAGTATTTAGTGTAATTTAATCATATCATCTCAATAAGAGTGAATTTGGGGGAAATATGTCATATTTTTTTGATGATGGTGCAATCCTGTTTGGTAATGTATTTAGATGCTTCCTAGTTGAGGGATCAAGAGGTGGAGGTCTTGAAGGATCATGTTGTTTGGGGTGAGGCCCATGAAGGTTGGTCTGAGGAAGAAAAACATGGTGTGTTTTTTCGAGGAAGGATTTTTCTTCCACCGGTGTCATGTGAGATGGTTCTCATGGATTTCCATAGTTCTTCATTATTGGGAATCCGGAATGGGGAAAAGAAATCAATACTTGAGGAGTAATTTCTGGGGTCTGCGGATGAATTGTGAAGTTTCAATGTCGGTGTCTTGATATGTGGTCTTTTAGAAGAACAATGTCGAGTATCGTGTTCCCCTGGGTTTTCTATAGATGATAGATGTTCCACAATGAATGTGGGAGGGCATATAAATTTAAATTGTGAACGGTTTACCTCTAGATCAGATAGACTATAAATATATATGGGTGGTTTCATATCATTTGAAAAAATCACCCCATTTCATAGCAATCAAGGAGTCGATCTGAGTGGAGGGTTTGTTGAGGTACTATCTTGAGGAGTTAATGAGAATCCACATATTCGTGAGGATGTTCATTTCTGATCGAGGCCCCCATTTTACATCTAGAGAGTGGGGAGGTATCCAATATGATTTCAGTTGTCATATCTGCCTTAGCACTACTTTTCTTCCATTGATAGATGGTTAGATAGTGCGGACCATCAAGACTCGTGAAGACATGTTGCGTTCTTATGACTTGGATTTTAGATGTTTAGGGAGAGGAACATACCCTTGTTATAGTTTTCGATCAAAAATATTTTAAACTCCACCATCCTAATGTCACCATTTTAATCATGGTATAACAGACCATAACATTCTCTATTGTTCTAGGATGTGGTTAGAGAGATAATTTTTTTAGTGAACTAATATAGAATATGATAGTGGTTTTTTAGGTGATTCATTAGAGGATGAAGAAAATTTGGGATCATAAAAAATAATATATTGATCATAGGAGGAGACAATTGGATTTTGATTTTGGGGATCACATGTTTCTTAAGGTGACAATCATTTATCGGTTGAAAATATAAGGTCATGGTAGAATGATTTCTCCTATATTATTAGTAATTTAATGGTATATGATCATGTTGGAGTCATGTATTATTGGGTAAACCTTCTCCATTATATGAGACATATATATGATGGTTTTCAGGTGTCATAGATCCAATGTTATTTTCATGATGAGTCTGACATCATCAATTAAGGTAATATTGATGCTGACTTTGATGCGACCATTATGTAGAATATTTTAGTGATCTAGGACCACAAGGAGAAGGAGTTTTGTGCTCATGTTATCCCCTTGGAATGATAATTGTAGGGGTAATATGGTGTGGAGGAGGGTATATGAGAACACGAGATGCAAATATGTGTTCAATAACTAATGTTGTTTATATTTTAACACTTGTAATGAAATGATGTTTGTTTTGTGGTTATATAACTATGTTATTTATGAGATGGATTTATTTTGTTGATTTTTTATGGCTTGATATCATTTGATAGCGCATCATGAAGTGTGGTTGTTCAATCCCCATTTTCTATTTCATATTTATGGAATTTTTGAATTCCCGAGGATGAGATTGTACTGAGGGATATCTAATATAATGACCAAATCCTCTCTGGTCCATTCTTTTGATGAAATATAGTGTTTCATGTGTGTTGGGAGTTCATTGTGGCATGTCATTAACAATTTCCTAAATTTCTTGTTCTGTGAAAAGTTTTTTTGTTTTGTGAAGAGTATTCTCGACATGTAAATTGAACTATCAGTGTAATCATTTCATTTTAACTATCGATGTCATTATGTCATTTGGAATTGATAGTGTCGTTAGATCATTCTGACCTGTTTGTATCAACATGTAATATTGAGTTGATATTGCAGATATGTCATTTTGAAATGTAACAGTTGGTCTATCATTTTGAACTACCAGTATCAGCGGGTCATTTTGAACTGTCATTGTTAGCATGTTATTTTGAACTGTCGGTGTCAGTGTTTAATTTTGAAATGTTAGTGTCAGCATGTAATTTTGAATTATTGGTGTCTGTAAGTCATTTGAATTGTCAAATTATGTGTACCATTATAATGTGTTGGTGTCAGAATTTCCTTTTGAAAAGTCGATGTCAACGTGTCATTTTAACTATTAGTGACAACCTGTAATTTTAAACAATCATTATTGACGTGTAATTTTGAACTATCTATGTCATCTTGGCATTTGGGACTATTAGTGTATGCGTAGAATTTTAAACTGTCGGTGTCAGCTTGTCATTTTGAACTGTAGCTTTCGGCATGTAATTTGAAGTGTTGGTGTTAATGTGACATATGTGAAAATTGTTTCCAAAATCATACAATGTCAACCCTTTTATGATTTATTTGATTTAACATGCCTTCAATACCCTTTATTATAGTATTTAAGTCTGATTCAATGCCCAAAACTCCTATCATTATTATCCTAAGTGTCTTGGTGCCTTTACTCAGTCAAACTACATAGTATTGATGAGATCTTCCTTTAATGTAAAATCTAAAATGGTATCAAAACCACCCCTCTTTAGATTTTCAAAAGGTAGAAATATATTTACCCATTTTTCTTCCGTATCATTTCTCTTAGTGTGAGGTTCCCCGAGATATTCTTCCCATAGGAGTGGTGTGATTAAAGTATTTTTTTATCATTTTCCATTTTTTTTTCTTACTTCGTGTGCATCTACTGTTTTGGTACATGCCATATGTGTCATTTCATAATTGATAGAAGTTATGAATACCTCGGTTGTTGTGTTTTCATCAATCTTCTTCTCCAATTTATCTTTTCAATGTTATGGCATGTGATATCCACGTTACTAATGAATTTTTCTTGGGTGTTGGTGTGTGTGGTCATGTAGGGACATTCTTGGGTAACTGCAATTATCACGAGGAGAGGTGATCATGATTTTTAGTGTTGTCATATTGATAAAAAAATTTCATGAACCATTTGATTTATTGGATTTGTGGATTATCGATTGATTTATGAAATATTTTAGAGTTTTCTTATTTTAGTCCATTGTTTGACAATGGAATTAATACAATAAATTTTTTAACTGGATTAATAAATCGGTATTGATAGTATGTTATCAGTTCCTATTTTGTCTAAAAAGTGTGAAATATGTGCCTGATTGTTTTAGCATGTCGTTAAAGGCATTATTTTGTAATTAATGAAAAATGTAATTAATTGTAAGTTATTTTTCCAAAGATAATGTGTCATTTAACTGAATATTTTTTTCTAGTTGTAAATTGATGATAATCAAATTTATAAAATTTGAATGTTGATGCTTATTGTTTAAAGGCTTGTTAAATTAATTGTTAAATTAAATTTTGATAGCTATGTAGCTTTCTACAAAGGTTTCCAAGAGTTGGAACCTATGAATAATATATTTTTTATAATTTTATATGTATAATAAAACAATATGTTTGATAAGATTCAATTTATTATAGGGTTCTGGGTTACCCTCTTTCTTGTAAGGCTGAATTCCTTCTGTATTAAAAACATGAGAGCTCATAGCATGTAGAGGTAGAATGCCTTTGTTATAGGAAACAACCCATTTTATTTATTTTTTTCTACTACTTGTGAATTTTTTTATCCTGGAAGAATGTTGTGAGATGTGGAGGAAGGGATCCCCTATGGTTGTGGTAGCAGTTGACACCTAGAGAGGGAAGATGATTTATTTTATACATGTCGGTGTTGGGGATGACCCCTAAGATGATAAAATATGTTGGGTGTGAATGTTTGATACTTGTTGAATATTGATGGATATTAAGGTAATTTGCATTCCCCATTACATATGTAATCTAGTCTTGATTGCACTCTATAAAATAAGGGAAGAGAGACACGAGGTATGCCGCATTATTTCTTTTTTTAGCATCTCATGGATGGATGAGTCTATGCACTTTGTATAGGTGGAAAAGACTTGACGGGTTGTTCACCTAGTCACCGAGTTGAGACCCTTGGGCTTCAAAGCATAGAATATTTTTCTAGATTTCCTAGGAATATGGGAATATAATAATTCTATTAATATTTGACTAAATAAAGGTTCTTAACCAATAGTGTTGGATCTTGTTGGGATACAATGCTGAGAGAATATTTTCTAAGAAGCTGTGGACCTAGTTTGGTTTTGATTTGATGGAACGTAACTCTATTGTGTTTCTAATGAAATGTATGGTGGAATTGAAAATTGTTATTTAATGGTTTAATAATTTATTAAATTAATTTGGAAATATTTTTAAATAGATAATATGAATATTAAATCAATTAAATTTTTTTGTGCTAATAGAATATATAGTCACAGTTGTGGTCGTTGGGAGTCTGAGAGGAATTATCTACAATTTTGTCTATGACATGTTTTTTCATTTGTTTTGTTGTGATATATATTATAACTTGTTATTTTTTTATAAATATGCTACCCTACCCTGTAGGTTAGGGAATCTAAATACTATTGGACTCTGAGCTCTGGGGAGTCCCAATATCCATGTTGGAGGACTGTTGACTTACTTCCCCCTTTGCCCCCCTCTCTTCTATTGGTAGTAACATGCACAATTATACGTGATGGTTAGATTTCCCTGTATATGTGTGTTGAGGGCGATAATGGATTTCGGTAATTTCAAACACATATACTCTGGATATAGATTCCATTGGCATACAATAGGTATAACATTTTTACGAAGTGATGGATTGAGGATCCTTAATTATTATATGGGTTGTGGTGGTATATGGTGTAATACTCGATGTATGCTACATGTTATGTAGGATATGGTCACTCTAGGTAACTACATAGTTACTTATGGTTGTGTGGATTGTATAGTGCATCACCCATGGTTCTACCAACAAGCCTTTTGATTCATGTGGTACAGGTTGTGGTTCTCTCCTATGTGACTTCGGGCCATCCTTTTTTGAGAGAGATGTCTTAGGACGTGTGACATTGTGGAAAAAAGGAAAACTAGGGGGTATGTGGTAGCATGGTACCATTAATATTCCTTATTATATTATATACTCTTATAGGAGATAATTGGTGAGAGTATCCATGGTGAGGATTTGAACAAATTATACCTGTTTAGGAAACAATTAATATTTACTTGTTCATCTTTGTGCTTTAGCATTTTTTCGATAATTTTTTATGAGATTCTACAAGGAAGACCCTATTGAGTATATTGTTATACTCAACCTATGTAATATAAACTATTTTTCGAGTCACATGGATATAGATGGAGACTATGATGGTTACAACTAGTTTGGAGATTTTGTAGGTCCTTTCTGTTCTTTGAGGGTGCTGATGTTTTAAACTAATTTCTTACATACAATTTAACTTTTATGTTTTAGTAGTTATTTTAAAACCATCCATATATTTACATTGGATTTATTTCGTATTGATGTATTATTTGGAGTGGGTTGGTTTCTTCCTTACCACTCTAATTCACATGTGTTCTCTAGGAGGGTAATGCCTTCCATTTGTCGGTTTACTATACTCTCAGTTCTAGTTTCAATCTTATGGACTACTAGAGGTGGGACTCGGGGGTGACTATATCACTTCTCACATAGGTGGCACAGGGGGTCTATATTGTTCAGAGGGGGTAATGAATATTATGGTTATCCCTTAAATATCATTTCTTCAACATCATCACAACTATTATTGGATATATATGTTTTCTACATGAGTTTAGGTAAAAAAATTATTTTTTCCTATAGAAATATTATTGTGAAAAACACACCTTTTATATCTCGAATAATATCATCTTCATTCAATTTTTATGTTTTATGTAAGATATTCTATCATTAATTTAGCAACACAATGTTAATTAATGTATATATATGAGATGAAACTCATTCCATTCAATGGGTTATTTTCATTTTTAGTTATGATATCTTTTCTACATGGAATATATGATAATGTAAATGATATTATGTTACAGGTGTGACAAAAATTATATGTTTCTAATTAAATGTTATGATGCGAAAGGTGCAATTGGAAATATATTGAAATCCAATGAATTGAATAATGTTATTTATCTCATGATAATAAGTAAAATATTCATAAACATCATGTTATATTTTTTCACAACTATGTTTGGTAGTTGAGAAGTAATACATGTTGTGTCATTTTTATTCAGTTCCACATTCCATGATATTCTTTAACGCATACTCTTGTGATTATGACATGAATATTACAAAACAATATTGTTCCCCTAAAGGGTAGTAATTGGATATCGACTGTTTCATGTAGCAATGACCCCTAATATTTAGTATTCCATAGGATCCACTAGTAGTGGAACTATGGGATGACTCAAAATAGTAGATACTTTCTAGGATATGCTGTTCTAATATGGAGAAGGTTACTCTTTCTATTTATCATATATTTGGAAATGCTGATTAGCAGTGGGCATTGATTAAGGACAACAAGTCAAGGGAAGAAATAAAAGAGATGGAGTGGGAATACATTATGAAAATATTTATCAACAAGTATTTCCCTCGAACACTTCATAAAAATATGGAGAGAGAATTCCAAGGGGGGATCATAATGATTCTGAATCATTCTTGGCCAACGATGATACATTCTGAAGGATTGCAAGGTATGATTCGTGTTTTTTATCAATAATGATATAAAAATTGATAGACTATTTAGTGTTTTAAAACCAATCCTTTGAAAACCTATACAAATTCAAAACATTGGGAGTTATGAATATGATTTTATATGCGATATGAATGTATAAATTGATTTTGGACAATGTTCACATGGATATGGTGATATTAAATAGAAGATGGTGTTTCATGTTAGAATATCTAATGAGAATGTAGGAAATAAAAATCAACCACCCACATGTCAAAAATTTGGGAAGAAGCATCATGGGTACTACCTACAAGTGATAGGGAAATGCTTCATGTGAGGAGGAGAAGTCCACTTATCTCATGAATTTCAAAATAACAAGAGGATGTAATAGAATGTGGTGCAGGAAAAGGGGGAACTGCCAATGGTCTAATTCTACAACTACAGGGTTCAAGGGCACTATACAAACCTATTTACTAATCCACAATTTCATTAGGTCAATCATCATCCTCCTGCATCGAATCCTCGTAATCAAGTGATAGATATTCCCATCACTATATATAATTTGAGCATGAAAATGAAATTATAGGGGTACAAATTCTATTCAATAAAAAATGGATAAAATGATATTTTTTTCTGGATCTATGCATTATTTTATATCATGTAATTTTTCTATAGCTATTGAATTGATGACTTGAAGCCATGTAGTATATTTTTCTATAAAAACTCTTAGTGGATAAATATTTGCAACCATTGTATTGTAATCTTCTCCATTTGGCACATGTGAAATTTTTCTTCTTGTTGATATCGTAATACATTCCTTGGTAGAATTTGATGCTATACTAGGGATGGATTGGAACCCATTATATAGAGCACTTATCAACATTCAGGAAAAGTAAATATCTTCCAATATTTTGGACCATCCCATTCTACTCTAAAAATTCAATGAATGTCATGAATTTCTGTTAGAATACCATAAACAGTGTGGGTATTGATTCCCAACGAATAATAGTTCCTTGATAAAATGGTTGAGTCAATGGAGTCCATCAAACATTAGGAAAATTCAATCATGAGGCAATTAAATTAGATATTTCTAGATTAGTTACCAATAATCCAAATGAATTTTTAGGTATTTTTCTCAGCAGTAAACATACCTCTAGCAAAAACTCCCTTAGTGTCTATCTATAAGAAGGATAATATCAAACTGGAGGAGTTAAAGAAGCAGCTACAAGCACATTTTAACAAAGGGATCATACACTCTAGTGAATCCCCATGTGATACGCGATTTCTCTTTTTCCTAAATATGGAATAATCAATTCATCAATGTATTAATTACCGGTAACGATAAAAGACCACCAAAAATAACAAGTATCCACTTCCAATGATTGATAACATGATCATTTATTGGTGTCAAGCTCAGTACATATCAATGGTGGATCTTCATTCGAAATCTCATCAGCTAAGGGTGACGTTGGAAGATATTCAGAGGACTCACTTCTGTACATGGTATGGATTTTTTGTTTTTTTTAATTCCCAGCAATATTAATAATTACCATGAAATCTTCATGCATTTTATTAATAGGGTCTCTATTCATTACCTCAAAAAAATTGTGGTATTTTTTATCGAGGATATTCTCATATAAAATAAGAGTATGGAGGATCATGAGGAATATCTAAGGCTACTATTGGTGACATTATTGAATTAGATGATTTATGCCATGTTCAGTTTGTGTGACTTTTGGATGCAACAAGTCTCATTCTTATGACAAGTTATCACAAGTGAGTGAAATTCTGTAGACCCATCAAAGACAAAGGTGACTGACGAATGGATCATAAGCACTAGTTTCATGGAAATTTATAGTTTTTAGGGCCTACAATGATATTGTCAATGTTTGTTGATAACTTTATCATGATTGTAAAGCACTCGTACAATGTATTCAAGAAAAATCCTTTTTTATTTCTATATTCAAGAATGTGAGGAATGATTCATGTATTTAAATGTAAGGCTCAACACTCCATTATTAATCACATTACCAAAAAGCAAAGAATTTATTTTGACATACACTGATACTTCTATGAAAATTCATTGTTATGTGCTCATGAAAATGATAATTTTAAATCCTATTCCTTATGAAATTTTAAGATCCATGAGAGGAACTACTAGAAACTAGATATAGATCTATAATATGTAACTTATTCCATGAAAATTTTGATGTACTACCTCTATGGAGAGTAGTGTGAAATATATTCTGATCATAATATCCTAAATTATATATTTACATAAAAGGATATAAACATGGATCAAATATAATGGTTAGAGCTAATAATATAATATGGTTTTCCTATTCACAACCATCGCATCAAGGTGATCATGGTAGATGATGTTGTTAAGGGAAAAGAACCAGCTAATCTATCAATGTTGAGGACAGAGAAAGACCCTATCTTCATTGATTTGAAAGGGATGAATTTAGAAATCATAATGGAATAGAACAGATCCAAATATTCATATATGACTGACAAGTAATATATCTAAAAGAATATTAAAGTGGAATACATGGATGATCCAATGATTCAAAATAATGTGAATGTTGTAATTTAAGGGAAGATACAACAGTTCAATATCAATGATAATGGTGTGATTCGGTTTGGTACACGACATTATGTTCATTAATTTCCAAGGACAAAGAATGAGATATTCAGAAATGAAAATAACTCATCATTCTATATCCATCATTGGATTACAATGATGAAAAATGTTCTCTGAGAATACTAATGGGGGGAAAACATGAAGAAGGAAATTTCTGAGTACATATCTATGTTTTGGATTTGTCAACATATTGAAGATGAGTGATAGATGTCCAATGGGTTGTTGAAACCAATGGCTATAACTTTGTGGAATTGGGAGAATTTCACCCTAGGCATTCTCTAGGGTCTCCCAAAGACATCCAAAGGAAATAATGAGATATAGTTTGGGGAGTACTGAGTCACCAATAATTCCCACTTTATCACTATTCAAAAATACCTCTTACATGATCAAATTTAATGTATATATATGATATTAGTGGAGAGACAACCTAGGGTTCCACTCTCGACTATATCCGATCACGATCCTATTTTCATGTCTAAATTTTAGAGGAGTATTCTATAATCATTGAGTACTAAATTAAATTTCATCACGTTCTATCATCCCCAAAAAATGGACAATCTATATGTACTATTAAGATTCATAAAGATGTTCTTAGATCCATCCCCTTAGAATTAACAGTTTGATGGGATCAACATCTCCCATTAGTTGAGCTCTCCAAAAATAATTTCTTACACTCAAGTATTTATAATTATTTATATTAAACTCTATTTGGAATGTGGTGTAGATTTACAACCTATTGGGATAATTATGGTGAAATAATTCTAATTGGGCATACTATTGTGAATGAGATGATGTAGAAGGCTCAATCCATCTAGTAAAATATAAAAGATTTTCATAGTTAGAAAAAGGGAAATTCAGAAATCTATTGGAAGGAAATGGATTTTGATGTTATAGATAAAATATCCCTTCGATTATCACCATGGAATAGAGTCATGATTTTTGGAAATAATGGGATGTTATGTCCAATGTAATGCCCTAACCCTAGATACATTGAGTCAATGAATTAGTACATAACATTATCCGGATCACTAGAGATCATGTCTTGACATACTGATTAGTTTAGTAGTCATAGAAGTACTATATACATATATCGGTTTTACATAACATTATGAAATTAAAAACAAAAAACATTTGGTCTCTTTTAAACCCACTCATATCTCATTGGTTAATCCGGCATGTCAATCATAATTAAAACCTAAAATACTGGGAAAAATGAAACATAATTAAGGGGTTAGCTCAGAGTCTCGGTAAGGATAACAATATTGTGATAACTATCATAAATAAGCATAAACATTTATTGGTATGTATAAGACAAATAAACAATCCTTCTTAACATAAACAACAACATAATATGAAAAATATTAATCATATAATTTCATTTACTTATTAACATGGATATTCTACTAGTCGAATAATCACATGTAATATCAATAGCTGATTTCCATACTTATGGAAGGCATAATGTCAGACATCATAACCACATAGTCAAGGCTTTGTGCAAAGACTACAAATATGATTTTGTCAAGGTCGTGATCTAAGACACTTGTTTGTCTCATGAGTCCTGTCAATGCATCAACATGATATAGAGGGATCTACTTGTTACTTACGATGTCCAATTCATTCCTCGTATGAAAAGTTTGATACGTAAAATAAATATATTTATTAAGACTAGCATATGAAATGTTAATACATTAACCATAAACCATGAATGAAATATAAATATCACATCCACAATAAAAATTGTCACAAAACCTTCAATATAATTTGGAAAATTGCTTCAAGATAAATTAATATAAAAAATCATAAAATCCGAAAATGTATGATGACGTAGATGAAACCAATCCAGAAACTGTTTTAGTAAAATATTTCTTTCTACATCAAAATCATTTATTAGAAAAGAAACAATTTATTTTGGAAATATTTTCATAATATTTTAATTTATGCTTCGATGATATTATAATGGTAGAAAAAAGCCACTCATACCTTATACATTAAAACATTCTTACATTAACTTGTCGAAAATGTCATAAAGTACCTTGTTTGAAAAACAATAGATTGATTCCTTAAAAAAAATTAATAAATGGTAAAAAAAGGATATAAATGAATTTAACCCCTATTCAAGGAAATAATTAAAATGTTTTTAAATACATTTTTACAAAACAAGAATATGGATGATGATGATGTCCTAGTAGATACATACGTGTAACCAACCTCGGATAAATAAATATATTGTAAACTTAACCCTTAACTTGTACTTTTCTTTTTTTCATGGTATGGTAACCTCCAATATAATGGTTAAATAATTTTTAATAAATTATAGAAGAACTATATAACTAAATATGATATCATACATGATATTACAATATTTTTTGGTTAATAATATTTTGGTAGTATCATAGTTTCAGGTGTTAACTGATTCATTTTTCTTTATATGTTTTGTTACATATGTAATGTTTGTTATGTATAGGTTGTAAATTATTCATTTACATAATTATATTATGTTCCTAAAAATTATTTGTAATCATCAAATGAATATTATTCTTGAATGGTTACAATGGGGAATGAATCTCATTGCGTTCAAGTAGACAACAATCAATACAAATGCTCGAGATACAATATCAATCTATTGATGGTAAAATTATATGTAATTGGATGGTATTTCATATATATTGAATCATTGAAATTTTATATTTATTATTTACATAAATTATAATATTTATTATAACCATCCAAATAACTAAGTGTTGAATGTCATACTCCAACACGACATGGATACGTTGAGTTGTATGTACGAACGTATGGTGACTTTGTTCTTCATGGATGAATAGAATGAGGAATATGGTTGTACCATATTTATAAAAGATACATAGTATGTATATGGTATATGATTTATTTTTTTTAATGGAAATAGTAATGAAAGAGTATGTTGATCATAAATATTACATTGAAAGAGGTGATGAAATTATTACCTCTTATTTGGATGACTTCTTTTGATTTTATCAAAAGGTCTCCTGTAGTTATATTTCAGATCAATAGAAGGCCTAAAAAGTAAAGTGATTCTAGCTGGGAGGATATTTGAGTTGGAGTTTTCCTTGACAAATGGCTTTGGAGGTGTGAAAATAAGTGAATGTGAAGTTCCCTTTTATAAGATTGGTGAGGGGTTCTTTTAGAAATGATTAAAATATTATTTTATTATAAAAAAAATTTCTATTTCTAATGGCTCTAAATTTTGTTTATTTTGAGGATAAGGTGGAGGTGGGTTGAAATAATTTCAAACAATAAGTTTTAGACTATTTTACGCCACAATATTAACCATATTTTTTAAATAGTTTGACATTTACCATGTCTTCTTGTTGTTTTATATTATATGGTTAATAAAATTACTATTAACTGCCAAGAGAATCTCAATTGGTTCATTATTAAAATATCCAATCTTATATAAGTTTGTAAACTAACCAATAGAGTTTTTATAATATTATATCATTTAAAAAAATAGTATTTGTTTTAATATTTCATTAATATTGTAATTATTTCATCATCATTTTGTCTTATATATATTTAAAATTTTTATGATAAAATTTTTTAAATAAAATACCATTAAATAAGAAATATTCATATATTTATAATGATTATTTATAGTGGAATTTATCTTATGTATAACCCAACATCAAATATAGTTTAGTTATTAAAGTTCTAATTTAACACTTTTTACTCTTCTTTAAATAAATTAATAATAAAGGTCTAAATATAATCCATGTTGATAAAAAATGATCATATTTTATTCCTAATGTATATTTTTTTCAAAATAAACTTATCCAATATAATTAGGACTTGTTTTAGTGCAATTAAGATATCATTTTTACCCTTAATTACCCTATTTTCTTTTAACCACTATAAATAAAATTCAAAAGTTACTATTCACCAAAAACTGTATTCATTCTATAGAACCACATTTTACTTACTATTGTAAATTGTGTCTCTTGAATTTTTGAATTCTATTAAGATTAGCAGTAAAATTAATTTTTATGTGATTTTGAAAATTTTCCATGAAGGTTGGTAAAAGGTGGTAAAAAGTTCAATTAAATTTCATACATCTAATCTTATTATAAAATGACATTGATGAATTAAATTGAACAAATATAAGTATTATATATCTATTTTTACTCAAAACTAAATTGTAATTAAATAAATAATTATTTAAATAAAATTTTGGTTTTAAACAATAACGCATTTGTTTTCACTATTCAATAAAAATTGAATGATTTCATAAAAGAACCAAAAAATTTTCCCTATTCTAATTTTGATATTCTAAATTCAAAATTGAAGTCAGGTTTGAAAATTAAAATTTATAAAATTTCAAAAAGTGGTTATTACTATTCATAATGTCTGGTGTGATTGGTCGTGGTGTGCTGTAACTCGATGTTGCATACATTACAGTTTATTGTATTATTCAAATAGAAGAATAATTTGGAATTATGGTATGTTACATTATTCCATCTTTAAAATAAATTAATCTTTAAATTTTTAGAATACTACAACAAAAAAATATTTTTCTGGATCTGAATCATATTTTCCTCTTGTTCGCATATTGCCTCTTCATTTTAATGTTTCTCCATAGATGATTAACTAGATGAGACATCTGGTTTCTCAACACTTGTTCTTTGGTATGAATAATCTTTTTAGGAGCATCATAATAAGATAGATTAGTTTCCAGTTCTATTTCTTCTTAGGTGAGTACATTCGCTGGGTCAGTCATGTATTTTATCAATAATGATATGTGGAACACGTCAGTAACTTTGGTGTCTTGGAGGTATTTCGAATCCGTAAATTACTACTCTAATTCATTCTTGTATTTTAAAGGTTTTATGTACATGGGACTTAATTTACCCATCTTATCAAATCATATAACACCCTTACATAGAGATACCTTCATGAAAATATGATCTCCAACGTGAAATTACAAATCCTTCCTTCGGTTGTCAGCATTTCTCTTTTGGATAAAGTCAGATTCTTTGATGTGGGTTTGGATAGTCTTCAATTTTTTTATTGTTTCCCCAAACACTTTTTGTTCCAACGAGTTTTCTCTTTGAACATCATGAAAACAAGTTGGGGTGTGACATCTCTTTTGACAAAAACATTCATATGGATCCATCTGAATACTTGAATTTATGATATTTTTATAGGAAAATTCTACATCAGGTAAATATTGATCCCACACACCATGAAAGTCAAGTGATCAAGATCTCAACATGTCTTATAAGGATTGAATAGTCAGTTCTGATTGTACATTCGTTTGAGGGTGTTAGGTCGTTCCAATTGATGTTCAGTATATATGGATTTCTAATTATTTTTTCAGAATCCTGATGTAAAATGGGGATCATTATCAAAAAATATATAATGGGGTCCACCATGAAGTCTTACAACTTCATTAATATATAGTCTTTAAAAAAATTCATGATGTAAATATTCTCCTATAGAAGGAAAATGTGATCACATTTTAAGGCGATCAACAATGACCCATATTCAATCATTCCTTATCAGATTCTTTTCTAGTCCTGTGAAAAATCCCATCGTAACATCATCCCATTTCCACTCTAGTGTGGCAAGAGGTTTCATGACTCCTCTATGATGATGTCTTGCAGCATTCACCAATTGAAAAAACCATTCATCTTGACACATAATTAGTAATCTCTCTCTATATTTTGACCCACCAATAATGTTCCACCAAATCTATATACATCTTGGTCCTACCAGGGTGTATAGAGAAATTGAAGCTATGCTCATGATAATACAATCCCCTTTTTAGATCATGTATAGCGGGAACACAATTTGTTTTTACAAATTTCAAAAATCAATCTTCTTATACAAAGTCAATCAATCTCCCATAGTTTATAGATTTATTCTTTTTTTGAAACTCCACATTAGTAGTGTGAATTTTTTTTTTGCATTCTATTAATGGTTGTTTGGAAACCATTTGAAAAAGTATTTATGTTTATCCATCCATGGTTATCCCCATATCTTTATTTACCAGATTTGTAACAACCCGATATTTTATGATAAGTATTCTTTTTTAATTTATTTTATGTCATGTGTTTTATGCTACAACAAGATTATCTTGTGCTATACGCAACACTGTATTAGCTTGCAGTATACGCAACACTATTCTTAGATTGTGTTACACACAATTTCAAGTTTGTTTGATAATAGTCATTCTACGCAACATTGAGTGTATATATATATATTCAATGTATAAATGAAATATGGTTGTATTTTTTTATAAAAAACAGCAAAAGAGTCATGCACTACATGCAACTCTGACATCCCTTGCATTACACACAATCGCGACCTTCCTTGAAAGCGTGTGTTGTACGCAATATCGGGTTTCACTAAATGACAATATATTGTTTTAATATTATTATGGACTGGATGTTATGAATATTATTAACTAAATTTTGAATTTTATAACATTATTATTCATCTTATAAATTTTATTAATACATTTTATGCGAACAAAATAAATTTTTTGGGTGAAATAAGTACTTTTAAAAAAATGCAGTTTTGCCGCCTTTTGATGGATCACCCACATTAAATCTAGTTTTTGACATGTTTATAAGTTCAATATGAAAAAAAATTCTTCATTGAATTCAGGATATAAAAATTTACTTTGGATTAATTTTTCATATTATTCTGATAACATTCAGATTTTAATGAATAGTAAAACACGCTATATATTAATTAAAAACAAATTTTTTCATCATAATAATTTATATTGTTAAATTATAAAATTGAATGGTTTAAATGCATTAATATAATATATTTTAACACTTAATATAATTTATGTCATTATCATTGATTTTACATTGAATTCGTAGGTCAAATCAATTCAATCTTTTGCAATGTTTTAAACAAAAACCCGTTTTATTTCGACGACGGGATTAATTTTAATTTAATTTCTGCAAATACTATGTTTTTTATTTTGAAAAATTTATTCCATATTTGGATTTAGTGTGTCCAAATTATGTTAACAGGTTACTTTTATTTTTTTTGAGATTCTCAATAGTAACTACGATAATTTTTATTTAATGTAGTAAAAGTTAAATCGGGTAATTAAGGGTAAATATAAGATTATAAAATTACCCTAACACTTACCAAAATCCAATTGAATGAATAAAAGTCGACCCATATCACCTAAGGGTCAGATTATATTCATTTTATAATCTTTTGACCACGAAAATAATTTAATTATTATTAAAACCAAAGAAAGTGACAACATGTCACTCTCTTAAATATTATAAGTATAATAATTTTTATTTTGTGATAAACATCATGAAACTTAAAAAATCAACAATCTCATAAAATATAACACAATTATCTACATCATGAAAATTTATTTATAATTTTTAGAGATTAAATAATTATCATTAATTGTGACATAATAGTGATGCAGAAATTGTTTATCTATTGAAAAATCAAGAATATAGTTTTATTAAACTAATAGTGACCATAAAAGGTAGAAAACCATGACCAAAACATATTTGACATGTTAATTTAAATAATAATAGACCAATGGTCGAATATTTGACCATTTGGAGACTTATAAAAACTATTATTACACTTATATTATTTTATTTTAAATGATGCCAAAGATGTCACCTTCATAATTTAAAAAATATAACAATTTAAATATTGTGATTTCAAGATGATAAATTCGAGTAAATGTATTGTTGTGAAAGTTGATAGATTTATATTCATCATAGGATTTTATTTAAAATTTTTATGCAACAAATAAGTATACTAAATAATTATACAAAAATGTTGTAGTAATTATTTTATTAAGAGATAAACCAAATAAATGGATTTAAAATGATAAAATAAATATTATATGTAACATTCAATGTGATCGACTAATTTTCTAGATAAATATGACCTTTATAATTCTATTAATTCTTTTAGTCTTAACATATCTTCTGTATATATTTCATTTAAATTCAAATAAATGAATAGTGTCAAAATTGACACTATTGTTATTTTATTAAAATAACATATTATAAAATTTTCTAAAAATCACAAAAATATATAAAAACTTTAAATTTAAATAAATATAGTCTAAAATTTTATAAAGTATCCAATTATGGTCAATTGAAAACATATAAGTAAATATTTGTTATAATTTAAAATTTAGAATTTTATTACAAAAAATAAAATAAAAATTTATTAAGTAAGGATAAATCATGTTGATAATGTTTAAAATAATTTCCTAAAATGCCTAAATTTTATTGTTTGATGAGATTACAACCCTATCACATATAATATTTGAATATTAGGCATTTTTGGAGGTTTTTAAGTGGGGTTAGATTTATTATAAATTAATATTTTTAAGATATCCAAAGGATCCCCTCTCCTCCCTTATAAAAGGGCACCTCCTCTCTCTCTTCATCACAGCAATTTGAGCCTTCAAGATTGGCCAAACCCTGACATGTTTTCTTATACACTTCCATAGAAACATATTAGAGGTTATGTTCTTCTTCAAAGACCAATTTTAGTGCCCTAAGAGGAGGTCTCAAAGAGGCGCTTCAAAGAAGAGGTAATGTCTGTTACTGATTCTTTCAACATTATTTCATCTTCTACATAATCTTCTTTAGTTGTTCAATTATAAAGTAATAACATCAGTATCACTAATATAATGATATTTTATTATAACTATGAAACAACCCTATTTCACCAACTCTCCATCCTATGGAAAATGAAATCACCACCCGTGCGTACATACGGAATACCGTCTCCACGCCGTGGTGTAATCTATTTTCCACCACCACCTTACTTTGATGGGTGTAATGGTGTAAATAATGACTATATATGATTATTTTAAATTGATGTTGATTTTGAAATATTATTCCTACACTTCAATATAATTCCACGATCATGAGAATGATATCATCGCTCGTGCATACGTACGGACTACCGTCTCCACGACGCGATGAGATTCATTCTCAATGATTATCCATTAATGAATGATTATAAGGTATATATAATTAGTAATAATGAAATATATGACATAATAATGATAATGGATTTATGTAAATATATATATATATGTATGTCATCTACTTAATTCCATTCAATTCAATAAGGAAACGAAAACAGCATTCATGCGTACGTATGGACTACCATCTGCATGAACGGTGTATTTCGTTACATTTATCGATCTATTATATATATTTTTATATTCCGAATATATATTATATATAAATCATGTTTTACATTCTGGATGTAATTAACCATTATCTATGTAATCATATGAATAATTACAAGTTAAAACACGAACGACAAAAGAAAATATTTTACCCAAAACGTTACATTAACATTAATTTACAAAATAATGGGTAATATAAAGTCATAAGTGAACCATATATGATATCATAACAATGAATATGATTATGTAATAAGTCAATTACATTATTTAAATCATTATAAAGGTGTTTCGGATACATACAAAGAATATCAGACGTAAGGTAAGGGATAATTATTCCAATCTCATTCTTATCCGAGAATGTTTACTCAGAAGTATTTACTAGGGGTTATGTTTATTATCGATGTCCATATGCTCTCAAAATGTTTTGATAAAATGTTTAAATTACTTCCATGTATGTTAATGTCATTTTTACCCTTTTCTTACTTTTACCACATCGTATGGAAGGAATCATTCTTTTGTTTACCATATGAGGTACTTTTTGTCTTTTCCGACAAAAGTACGAGGAAATTGTTTTTTTCACTTATACGACATGAATTTATTTTTATGGTTTTATAAATCCTTATTTTCATGAAGGTTCCTCCAAATGATTTCATGACTTTTTTTAACAAAATCCTTTTCTTTTAAAATTGCATGACATTTTGTGAAAAGAAAATGATTTTGAGGAAGAAAGGATATTTTCCTCAAGAATTCATTTCAAGTGTTTTATCAAAACCATTTTTCATCTATGATGAAATTATTTCATATGTGTATGTTTCAAGTATCATGTTTTTTTATGATTTTCATGGTTTCACATTCCGTATTATAAAATGATATCCATTTCTTTTATATGGATTATGTGATGATGGGATGATGTTTATGAAACCCATTTTATTCGTTGGGTTATTATGAATGATGTATGTTTATTTTGTGGCACAATTAAGATTGATTTCATTAAGGGATGTGTGGGACCTATATAACCCTCCAATTCATTGGGTAATGATTTATAACTCATGTGATAGACATGGATGGAATGGTAAGTTAATCCGGTTCAGTGTTACAGGACTGAAATGAGGAGTGAACTCGATTCAGAAAGAGACTTTGTCTACTAATATGGTCTTGGAATCAATTCCTTGGCTACCATTGTAATCATATCATGTGATTAATGTTTTTCCATAATTACAAGTTGTATTCCCAAGCTATTTTGTCATGATTGATGTTCTATTATGATCTATTCCTTATGTACTGCCATGTTTTATGTTATTGCTCATGATTTTGATGATAAAATTTTATGTTCATGTTTTTAAGTTCAAATGTATATGGTTTGTTTTATTTTCCCCATGCTTACCCTTACTGAGCATTTGAGCTCACCCTTTTTATGTTTTCTTTTCCCCTAGGATTAAAATAAAGGTTTATGGTAAGGAAGCGAAAAGGGGAGGATCATTATGGGAGATGTTGAAGATCATTCAACATGATTAGAAGTTTATATTCCAAGTTTCCAAAGACACTAAACTATTACAGTCCTTGTGTGTCTATTTTTGTTATGTATTTGATATTCCGCAAAAGTAATGTAATGTCCATGTACGTCAATCGTTGGGTCTTTATAGTTGGTATTAGAGGGAGGTTTAGTCAACCTTTTGGAAACTAGGATGTAGAAACATTAGTGATATCCTTAGAGTTATTTCTAAGGTATGTCTAGGGATGTCCCTAAGGATAAGTATACGTATAGGATATAGTCCTTGAACTAAAGTAATGGTCGTAGAATTTAACCCAAGATGTTAGATATTTGAGGTACTCCCCCTTTACTCTGTTGTTTTCCCTATAATGTTTTTTTCCTCTCACACTATTCTTTTTGGGTTTTAGAAAATGGCTGGAAACTGGAAGAATCATGATAATGGAGGATATGATGAACAATGGAATGATATTATTCATGATCAACCAAATGAGAATGGATCTGGAAGTCCAAATTTCATTATTATTCATAATCAGAAATCTGATAATATGATCAATAATTTCAACTTTTTAATGTTTCCTGACTCAGATAATAAGAGAAATATGGAGTTTCATGATTATCATAGAGGAAAGAAAGTTCAATTTCTCTGACGTAAATCATGTGGGACGAGGCATCAGGGAGATTGTTTCAAAGGAACTGGAAGATGCTTTGGGTGTGTAAAAGAAGGACACAAATCCAGTATGTTCAAAGGAAAAGGTTCAGTTAACACCATGGAAAAGGATAATGGTATTGATACGACATCAAGAATGATTAGATGTTTTAAATGTGGAATTTACGAGCATTATGCAAACCAATTCCCTAAGGGAAAATATCATGAACAGAACCAACATGGTCATATGGGTAGTATTTATGTGGATGATGATGATGAGACTACAAATGATATATGATATGAAAGAAGTGTTGTATCTCAGTTAGTTGTTTAAGAAGGTAGTGGAATGATTATATGTTTATCAAGAGTTATGTTGTATAGTTAATGGTACTATGGAATAAAGAATCATCTAGGGATTATTACAATATAGTTTTTCCTAAAGTATTTGAAATTATATGTTGAATGGTACCAATAACCATGAACGGTTATTCAGATATTTTTGGAAAGTTGATGATATGAACATAATGAAGGGATAAGAAGATAATGAGATATTAGATTGTATTCATGAGCTCATGGCTGATAAAAGGACAAAGTGATATCATGATTTGAGTATATATTTTTTATTTGGGATTTTTGTATGTGTAAAGAGTTATCTTTTGACAGAATTCATATTTTTGCTAAGGTTCTACGGTAATTCATGTTTCATGATAATAAATGATTAAGGTATTCACATGATTGGAATGTAATCAACAAGATATATCATGGACAAATGAAGTAATTCACATGCTCGGTAAATGACATTTATAGTAATTGTTTTCTTTATACTATAAGCTTTGACAGAAGTATTTTGGATAGCCCTAAAGATTTGAAATGGATTATGATGGATATAATTTAGTATTGTTTAAGTCTATAACTTTTTTCGATATTATTGATGGGATGTTTTAGTAATGTAGTTTTAGAAAAAGGACAACTTGCAGGATGGGAGACAACCCACTGCATCGGATAGGGCTGTGGAAATTGAACCCACAACCAAAGTGCGACAGGCCTTTATCACCTACCACTGGCCTACAGGAAGTCCCTAGTTAGTGGAAAGTAGTTTTATTTTATTAAGAGGTATGATAAATAAAGTATAAGTCCATTTTTGGAAACATATACGATTAATCTCACCATAAGATAGACTTATAACTTTTTCTAAACATTTGTTTGAAACAGATTGAATGACCCGTAATTCTATCACATGATCTGCTAACACTTAACAAATAACAAATTCAACTTCATTTCTTTACGAGATGAAGTGGAAATTGTTCAATTCACAAACAATAGTGAGATTGTACAAAAATCTTGTAAGTATTTCTTTTAATTCATAAACATTAGGGATATGATCTTGAAAACAAAATATGTTGTCCTAGTGCCCTTATAGCCAATGAATTAGATGGTACCTTATATCTTCACAAATTTATGGCTTTGTGATTCTTGGATTTTTCATAGCCCTGTTCTCTACCTCTCTCCTTCAGAACATGATGGTTAGATTTTTCTTCTATATCCATACTTTCACCTATGTTCACTTATGTGGGAACCCAAGTGATGAGTTAATTTGGGAATCCATTTTGTTTCAAACATTCATTTTTAAAATTAAGCTTATCATTCCTTTTTACAATGTGGGTTTATATGAATGAAACTATCAAGTAGTAAAGGATTTATAACCCTGACGAATTTCGAGGGCGAAATTCATTTTAAGGGGGGTAGAATGTAACATCCCGATATTTTTTTATTAGTATTCTTTTTTAATATATTTGATGACATTTGTGTTTATGAAAATACAATATTATCTTGTGTTATACGCAATACTATATTAACTTGCAGTATACGCAACAATATTATTAGATTGCGTTACACACAATTTCAAGTTTGTTTGATAATATTTATTCTACGCAACATTGAGTGTATATATGTATTCAATGTACAAATGAAATATGGTTGTATTTTTTTTATACAAATCAACAATTGTGTCATTCACTACACGCAACCCTGACTTGTCATGCATTACACGCAATCGCGACCCTCCTCGACAGCATGTGTTGTACGAAATACCGGGTTTCACTAAACAATGATATACAGTTATAATATTTTTATGGACTAGCTGTTAGGAATATTATTAACTAAATTTTGAATTTTATATCAGTATTATTCATCTTATAAATTTTATAAAACATTTTATGCGAACAAAAAAAAAAATTCGGGTGAAATAAATATTTTAAAAAAAATGTAGTTTTGCCACCTTTTGATGGAGAACCCACATTAAATCGCCTTTTTGACATGTTTATAAGTTCAATTTGAGAAAATAAAATTCTTATTTAGTATTAGGATATATGAAATTAATTTGGATAAATTTTTCATATTATTCTGATAACTTTCATATTTTAATAAAATTCAAAACACGCTATATTTTAAATTAAAACAACTTTTTTCATCGTAATAATTTATATGGTCAAATTATAATATTGAATAGTTTTAAATTATTAATAGAATATATTTTTACCATTTAATATAATTTCTATCATTAGAATTGATTTTACATTGAATTCGTAGGTTAAATCAATTCAATCATTTGCAATGTTTTAAACAAAAACCTGTTTTATTTCGACAATGAGATTAATTTTAATTTATTTCAGCAACTTCTGTGTTTTGAATTTTGAAAAATGGATTCCATATTTGGATTCAATGAGTCCAAATTATGTTAATAGGTTACTTTTATTTCTTTTGAGACTATGAATAGTAACTATAATAATTTTTATTTACTACAATTAAAGGTAAATCGGGTAATTAAGGGAAATATAAGTTTTAAAATTTCCCTAACACTTACCAAAATCCTATTGGATGAATAAAAGTCGACCAATATCACCTAAAGGTCAGATTATATTAATTTTATAGACTTTTGACCATGAAAATAATTTAATTATATTAAAACCAAAGAAAGTGACAACATGTCACTCTCTTAAATATTATAAGAATAATAATTTTAAGTTAGTGATAAACTTCATGAAACATCGAACATTTATAGTCTCCAGAAATCTAACAAAAATATACATTATAAGAATTTATTTAGAATATTTAGGGATTAAATAATTATCATTAATTATGACACAATAGTGATGCAGAAATTGTTTATCTATTGAAAAATAAAAAATATAGTTTTTATTAAACTAATAGTGACCATAAAAGGCACAAAACTCTGACCAAAAAATATTGGTCATGTAAATATAAACCATAATAATCCGATGGTCAAATATTTGACCATTTTGAGACTTATAAAAGTGATTATGACACATATATTATTTTATTTCAAATGATGCCAAAGATGTCACCTTCATAATTTAAAAAATATAACAATTTAATATTGTGATTTTAAGATGATAAATTCGAGTAATAGTATTATTGTGAAAGGTGATTTATTTATATTAATCATATGATTTTATTTTTAATTTTTATGCAACAAATATGTATATTAAATAATTATAAAAAAATGTTTTAGTAATTATTTTATTAAGAGATAAACCAAATAAATGGTTTTAAAATAATAAAATAAATATTATATATACTATTTATTATGATCCACTAATTTTAAAAATACATATTATTTTTTATGAATCTTTTAAAACTTTTATTTCGAACATATCTTCTGTATATATTTTATTTAAATTCAATTAAATGAATAGTGTCAAAATTGACACTATTGTTATTTTATATAAATAACATATTATAAAATTGTTAAAAAATCACAGAAATATATAAAAATTATAAATTATAAATTTATATTGTCTAAAATTTTATAAAGTATCCAATTATGTAAAATTCACAACAAATAAGTAATTATTTGTTATAATTTAAAATTTAGAATTTTATTACCACAAATAAAATTAAATTTATTAAAATCATGTTGATACTGTTTAAAATAATTTCCTGACATGTCTAAATTTTATTGGTTGATGATATTACATCCATATAACATTTAATATTTGAATATGAGTGATTTTTTGTGGTTTTTAAGTGGGGTTATATTTATTATAAATTAATATTTTTATGATTTCCAAAGGTGCCCCTCTCCTCCCTTATAAAAGGGAACCTCCTCCCTCTCTTCCTCACAACAATTTGAGCCTTCATGCACTGCCAAACCCTAAAAAATTCTCTTCTCCACTTCCATAGAAATATATTAGTGGTTCTGGTCTTCTTCAAAGACCAATTTTAGTGCCCTAAGAGGAGGTCTCAAAGAGGCGCTTCAATGAAGAGGTAACGTCCGTTACAGATTTTTTCAACTTTATTTATTCTTCTACTTCTTCTTATTTACTAGTTTCACTATGAAGTAATAACATCAGTAACACTCATGTACTTATATGTTATAAAAGTATGAAACAGCCCTATTTCACCATCTATACATCCTATGGAAAACGTAATCACCGCGCGTGCGTGCGTACGGAATACTGTCTCTATGTCATGGTTTAATCTATTTTCCACCACCACCTTACATGGATGGGTATAATGGTTTAAATAATAACTATATATGATTATTGTAAATATATATTGATTCTGATATATTATAAATACATTTAAATACAATTCCATGATAATGAGAATGATATCATCGCTCGTGCGTACGTACGGACTACCGTCTCCACAACGCGATGAGATTCATTCTCAATGATTAACCATTCATAAATGATTATAAGGTATATATAATAAGTAATCATGAAATATATAACAAAATAATGATACTGGATTTAAGTATATATATATGTGTCATCTACTTAATTCCATTCAATGTAATAAGGAAACAAAAACAACGTTCATGCGTACGTACGACCTACCGTCTCCATGAATGGTGTATTTCATTCCATTTATCGATCTATTATATATATGTATATTATGAATATATATTATATATAAATCATTTTTTACATTATGGATGTATGTAACCTTGATCTACGCAATCATATGATTAATTACAAGTTAAAACACGAATGACAAATGAAACGATTTTACCCTAAATGTTACTTTAATATTAATTTACAAAAAAATGGTTAATATAAAGTCATAAGTGAACAATATACGATATCATAACAATGAATATGATTCTTTAATAAGTTAATGACATTATTTAAATCGTTATACAGGTGGTTTGGATACATATGAAGCATATCGGACGTAAGGTAATGGATAATTATTCCAATCTCATTCTTATCCTATATTGATTACTAATAAGTATTTAGTGGAGGTTATGTTTATTATCCATGTCTGTATGCTCTCAAAATGTTTTCATAAAATTTTTAATTTACTTCCACGTATGTTAAGGACATTTTTACAATTTTTTTACTTTTACAGCATCGTATGGAAGGAATCATTCTTTTCTTTACCATATGAGGTAGTTTTTGACTTTTCCGACAAAAGTACTAGGAAATTGTTATTTATTTAACTTATATGGCATGAACAGATTTTAATGGTTTTATAAATCCATATTTTCATGAAGCTTCCTCCAAAATATTTCATAACTATTTTTAAGAAAAAAATTTCTTTTAAAATTGCATGACATTTTGTGAAAAGAAATTGAATTTGAAGAAGAAAGGATATTTTCTTCATGAATTCATTTCAAGTGTTTTATGAAAAGAAATTTCCATCTAATATGACATTATTTCATATGTGTATGTTTGATTTATCATATTTCTATGATTTACATGGTTTCACCTTCCTTGCTATGAAATGATATCCATTTCTATTATATGGATTATGTGATGAAGGGATGATGTTTGTGAAACCCTTTTTATTCGTTGGGTTATTATGAATGGTGTATGTTTATTTTGTGGCACAATTAAGAATGATTTCATTAAGAGATGGGTGGGACCTATATCTCCCTCCAATGCATTGGGTAAAGATTTATATCTCATTAGATAGACATGGCTGGAACGGTAAGTTAATCCGGTTCAGTGTTATTGGACTGAAACGAGGAGTGAACTCAATTAAAAAAGGGACTTTATCCACTATGATGGTCTTGGAAGCAATGCCTTGGCTACCATGGAAATCATATCATGTGCATAATGTTTTTTCATTATTACAGGTTTTATTCCACACCTATTTTGACATTATTGATGTTCTATTATGATCTATTCCTTACGTATTGCCATGTTTTATGTCATTTCTCATGATTTTGATGTTTAAATTTTATGTTCATGTTTTTAAGTTCAAATTTATATGGCTTGTTTTATTTTCTCCATGCTTACCCATACTGAGCATTTGAGCTCACCATATTTATTTTTTCTTTTCCCCCTGGATTAAAATAAAGGTTTTAGGTAAGGAAACAAAAAGGGGAGGATAGTTACGGGAGATGTTGAAGATCTTGCATCATGATTAGAAGTTTATATTCCAAGTTTCCAAAGACACTAAAATATTACGGTCCTTGTGTGTCCGTTTTTTTTATGTATTAGATATTCTGCAAAATTAATATAATGTCCATGTATGTAAATCTTCGTGTCTCTACAATATCCATGTATATAGGATCATTTTCAACTATCATCTTGTTCATAACCCCATGATCATTTATACTCAAAGAGTCTTCAAAATTATTTTCCTTCCACAGGTGGTAGTGTATATGCAGTAATAATCTTTGAGTAGTTGAAGCCATCTCCTTTACCTCATGCTGAGTTATTTTTGAGAGAAATTATACTTCAAACTCTTTTGATCATTATATATATCACATTTCTACCATTGATATTGTGTCTCTGTATCATCCGAGAAAATATTATAGGTGATAACTCATGATCCCGAATGAGATAGATTTTTTCATTACTTTTTTGTTGTTGTGATTTATAGGCTATTACACTATCATTATGCATAAGTAAAAAACTGTGTCCTTTATTTGAAGCATCACTATAAAAAAAACCAATAAATCTCCAATGGTAATGTCAAGATAATAGCATCGACTAATCTTCTCTACAGTTATATATTTATACCTGTCGGGGATGGCCATTATTGAATTTCTTTTGTTGTTGAAGGATCAACAAGGATTCCATCCATATAGAAAATATGGCCAAGAAAGGAAATATCCTGAAGACTTAATCCACACTTGCTATACATCCCAGATAATTCATTTCATCAAAGCTTCTTTAGAATAGTGTGCATATTATTTTCATGATCTCCATATATTTTGGTGTATACCAAGATAACATCAACAAATACCAAAGCAAAGTCATCAGGATATTTTTTGAAAACTCTATTTATTATATCCATGATATCATAGATTGAATTAGTCATTCCATGATGTGTTACTGTAAACTCGTAATTCTCATAACTAGTACAAAAAGTTATCTTGTGAATATCTTCCTTCTTCAGGAATAAATAAGGATATCATGATCAATGGTAAATCTTTGAAAATATTGAGCTCCATGCTATTGACCGAATAAAAAATCAATGTGATATAGGGGATACATATTCTTTATTTATAATTAATTGACCACCCAATATTCAATGAACATCCTCAATGATCCATATTTCTTCTCAACAAAAAGAGCAGGGTTTCCACATGGAGAAACACTAGGGCTAATAAATCCATAATTACACAAATCCTATAGTTGTTTATTTAACTCCACTCACTCCATATTTCCCGTTCAATAAGGGGTCTTCCATAACATCCTTGAATCATGAATTAAATAATTGGAAAAATCAAATTATGGTTCTTGAGGATGTCCAAGTAAATCCTCTATAAAAACAAAAACATATTTTATAACAATTTTAACATACTCTATTTGAACATTACTCTCCTCGACCATATTTGTTTCATTCTCTTATGCACAAATAATTTAATTTCAAAGAGCTATTGGGGTTGGATCTAGATAATAATCATATGGTAATGACTCTGTTCTAATGATGATGTACTCTTTATCATTATCGAAAATTATACCCTACTTCTTCTTACAATAATTTTTCACATCATGGTTCAAAAGCCTATCTATACAAAGGATTACATAAAATTAAATCATGGGTATGATGATGAGATCAGTAGAGAAATCCTATTTATATTCCCAAATGGGAATTTATTGTCAAAAAATTGTTTCAATGATATTTCCCTTAAGAGTTTTTACTAAAAAATTCTTTGTTAAATCAAATTGGAAATATGAAACATTATTTGAAAAGTAGGTAGTTATGAAATAATTTTGCGATCTAGAATACAATAAATAATTTGATAAATTTTAAGAAACCATTAAATTACCTTCCAGCCATCATTCAGAGTTTCAACCTCAATATTAGTGATCAAATTTGTTTGTCCTTTATCCATTTTAATTTTCTGAGTTATGTTTCCTTGGATCATATGAATTTAATTTTTATAAAGTACCATTTTTGTACAATTGTATTAGTAAATATTGATAGCCTCTTTCATTCTCTTACAATCACGATCTTGGAGATCTCTTTTACCACAATTGTGACAGACTCCCATTCTCATCAAAGAAGTACTAGGGTGTTTCGTCCCACATTTACTACATGATGGAAATTCAAATTTTCCAATCTTACACTTATTAAAATTTCTATAGTGTTCAACCGATCTCTTCACATCCTTTCATTATTTATATTTGTAATAAATTTTAATTTCATTTTCTTTTTTAATGGAACATGAGACAATATCTTTGTACGAGAGAAGGATTTTGAGAATATTGCTTCATGGAGAAATGGTTTTAACCCCTCAATGAATATTTCATTCTTACTCATTGGGTGAAATATATAATCAACATCTTGCCTTTCTATCCTTGTAATTTTAGCCTAATACTTTGAAACATATTTATCCTCCTTTTCCCTCGGACTCAAAAATTTCATTTCCATATCCGCTTGATGGTCATGAGGTAAGAATATTTCTACAAAAATATCATAAAACTCCTTAAATTCTGTATTTGATACTTCTTCATCTTCCATTTTATTTTTAATCAATGTCCACTATTGAATTGCATCTCATGGGAGGCAATAGACTTCCATGACAACATTTTAACATTCACTACTCCCTAAATAATGAAATATTTTCTCTATGTAACTTATCCAATTTTCAACTAAAATGGATTTATAGTCTCATATAATGGTGGATGTTGTTTCCTCATGACGCGGTCTATCATTGATCATCCACATTGTGGATCAATATGCTCTATATGGATATGGTTGTTATTCATAACCTGAGTGAGTCATCCCTGTATGGTTATATATTGATCAACACTATTGAATCACCAGGTCCTCTATAATTATCTATAAAATGAGGTAAATATATACATGGATTTTGTGTGTTGATATAGTTGGCATTTTTTCCAATAGGCGCCATTGCTAAAATATCTCAATAGGTAGATTAGTTTATGAATAAAAATACATAATTACAAACTATTAAAATACATTACATAGTTTGAAAAATATATTCATATAATCCATAATCATAAAAAATAAAGAAGGATGTATATACTCATTAATAATTCATAATGGTTTGTAAAAAATGTTCATTATACAAAGCATATCATGTTGCATTGTCGTAACCAAGAGTTTAGTAAGGCCCATTATCGTGTACCAGGATACCTGAGGTCAATCTTGAAACTCTTTGTTAGAGTTTTCACTCCTAGGTACTTCTGTTCCAGATCCAAATCTACCTAATCTTATCTATAAATGGATTTATTTCATGGAAAATACACAAAATATCTACATAACTCAGCTTCCATGGTGTTTTTGTATAAAAATACTGAAAGTCTATCTTAGGGCCATGCGCTCTAATCTGAGTTTTCTTAAATCAAGTATTCATGGATTGTACTAATATTCCATTTATACTAACAGAAACTCCTCGACACTATATAAAAAGATTCATTGCATTATTACAAATCATTGGCATGATCACAAGTGATCAAGTCACGAATGGGTGATTAATTTAGTATCCTTTGAAGTACAAGAATCATGCATAACATATACATTACATTATGAAATGAAAAATGACAACATTGTGTCTCCATTATACACACTCAATTCCTGTAGAATATCCCAGCAGGAAATCATAATATTCTTATTCAAATCCTGGGGAAAATTAAACATAATAAAGGGATGAGCTCAGATGCTCAGTATGGATAACAATATAGCGGAAACAATCACACATAAGCACAAACATTTAAGGAAATGTATAATACTAAAACAAAATCATTATAAACAATAAATTAATCATAATATGGAAAATATAAATTGATTAATTCCATTTAATTATTCATATGGATATTCTATTACTTGAATAATGACATATAATATCAATAACTATTTTTCATAATGATGGAATGCATAATGTCTGACATCATGACGACATAGTCAAGGCCTCAAGCCATGACAACAAATAATATTATGTCTAGTCCTTGTGTTAAGACACTAGTTATTTAAATTGGACCTTCTGATGAATCAAAGCAAAATAGTGGGCACCAACCATCGCTTACTAATTCCAATGCATTCATCATATGAAAAGGTTGAGTCATAACATAAACATTCATATTTAAACTATCATACGAAATGATAATACTTTAACCATAAACCATGAATGGTATAAAAATAGCACATAAAATATATTTGATATCACAAAACCATCAATAAAATATCCAAAATTTTATTATAATAAATCAACTTCAAACATGTTTAAATTCCAACTAAGTATGTTGAAATAGATGAATTCAATCCAAAAAACATTTGACTAAAATATACCATTCTACTTCGAAATCATAAAAAATAACGAAAACATTTATTTCAAAAGTATATTTATAATCTTGTATGGGATGATTTAATGATGTTATAATGACAGAAAATAGGCACACTCACCATATACCTAAAAAAATTCTTACCATTATTTGTCGAAAAGGTCATAAAGTACCTTGTTTGGAAAAAGACATAAATATTCTTTTCAAATTTTTTTACTAAAGGTCAAACAATGTTATAAATGAATATAACCCATATTCTAGGAATCATAAAAAATGTTTTCGAATTTATTATTAAGAAACATGGATGTCGATGAAAAAGAATTCCTAGTAGATACTTACTTATAAACTACCTTGGATAAAAAAAAGTGATTCTAAAATTAACCCATACCATGTACTTTTCTTCAGGCAACGGTATCATAACCTCTTATATAATGGTTAATTTTTTTATTAAATTATATAATAACTATATACATATATATATATGAAATCATATATGATCATATAATATTTCATTGGTTATAATATTTCAGTAGTATCATTGTTTCGTGTGTTAACGAATTCATTTTCCATTATATGTATTGTTACATAATTATTGTTTTTTATGTATATGATTTACATTATTCATATCCAGGATGATATTATGTTCTTCAACATTATGATAAATCATCAATTGAATATTATTTTCTAATGGTTACGATGGGTAATGAATCTCATCACGTTCGTGGAGATGGTAATTCGTACGTACGCACGAGCGATGATATCATTATATTAATGGTGATGTAATATGTAATTGGATGGTATATCATATATACAGAATCATTTAAATGACCTATTATTTATTTAAATAAATTATACTTTTTGTTATACCCATCCAACTAATGATGTGTTGAATAACCAACTACACCAAGACGTGGATATGTTAAGTTGTACATACGCCCGTATGGTGAAATTGTTAATTGTAGGATTTATAGAATAATGAATATGATTGTACCATATTTATAATATCATCATAGTATGTAGAAGGTACTTGAATTATTATTTTTAAATGGAAACAACAATTAATGTGGATGTGGATGAAGAAGATAACATTGAAAGAGGTGATGAAATTATTACCTCATCATCGTGTTCTTCATTTTCGTTTGATAAGAACAAAACCATTGGAAGGGTTTAGGATCAATTTATGGACTCTAAGATGAATCAAGGATAGTTTGGAGAAAATTTGATCGGGGTCGGGCCACCCCAAATGGCTTTGGAGGTGTGAAATTAAACGAAGGTGATGTTCCCTATTTTAAGAGATGTGAGGGGTACCTTAGGAAAAGTTTTAATTTTTATTTTATTATAAAATAATTTTCAGATTCTAATGACTCAAAAATGTATTTATATATATATGATATGGTGGTTATGGGTCTAAATAAGTTCAACCAATATGTTTTATGAATGTTAATGTCACCATATTATCCATATATTATAGATTTAATTCGTAGTAAAATAGTTTGACATTTACCATGTCTCCTTGTATTTTATTTTTATATGGTAATTAAATATACTATAAACTTCCAAGATAACCTAAATAGGTTAATTATTGACATATAGAACCTTATTAATGTTATTTGGTAGAAACATAATTTTTTGGGAATATTATATCATTTAATAGAATAGTATTTTTTAAAAAAACTCATTTATGTCAATTTTGACACTATTTATTATTTTATTTTTGTGAGGGTCATAAAAAAATATATAACATCTAAAAGAAATAATATATTTCATAATTAAATGTCATATTATCCAATAAAATACGTGGAATTAATCATATGTTTGAATTTATATTCATTTAAAAAGTAATAATATCAATTATTTTAATCATTCATTAATAAGTTCATTACTGCATCGTCATTGTGTCATATATAAATTTAATTTTTTTATTTCTAAAAATATCAAATTAAATTCAATGATGTAGGAAATCTCATTATATATATAATTAATATACATAGTCGAAAATATCTTATGTATAACAATATATTATAAATGGTTTAGTTATTAAACATGGAATTTTACACTTAAAACCCTTCAATAAATAAAATAATAATAAATGTATTAATCTAATCCAGGTGGATGAAAATGGATAAATATTTATTAAAAGTGTTTATTTTGGTTTAAATACACTTATAATGTAACACCCCAATCTTCTACAATACACTTCCCTTTGAATAATGTGATAGCGTGTGTTGTACGCAATATCGAGTTCTAACACACCACAACCAATAAAACTAGCCGTTATGAATAGTAATACCTAATATTTGAAATTTTAGAAATTTTATCTCACAAAATGGACTTCATTTTTGGATTTGGAAAATTGAATTTATCCTAGGGTGAAATTTTGGAATTTTTCGGATAACATTTATATTTTGATGAATAGTGAAAATTACTAAATTTTAATTAAAAACTACTTTTTTAATCAAAAAAATTTATATTTATAAATTATGAATTTGAGTAGTTTTAAAGTATATTTATAATATATTTTTACCATTTAATACAATTTTGGTCATTGTACATAATTTTACAATTAAATCGGACATAAACCATTGTCAATCTTTTGATTGTTATTATCTATTAAAAACACTCTTTTTGTTTTAACAAGAATAATTAATTTTAAATTAATTTCTGCCACTTCTATGTTTTGAAATTGGAAAAATAGATCCATATTTGGAATCAGGATGTTAAAATTGTTTAAATAGGAAACTTTTATCTTTAAACATTTTGAATAATTACTTCAATAAATATTTTATTTACCATGGTTAAACGGTAAATCTAGTAAATAAAGTTTAAAAAATAACATTATAATAATAATAAATTACCCTAAAACGTGTCCTAACCTTATTGGTAGATACATTTCTGACCATTGGCATCATTGGGTCGATTTTTCGACCCCATGGAGCCACTTGTAAGTGATAATGACACTTTATATTAATTAAGTTAAAATAAATACAAAAATGACATAAGCATATATCTTTTACAAAACATTTTTTAAATAGGTTTATATATGTTGGATTTTTTATTATAAATATTAATTAGAAAGATATAAAATTTCCTACATAATTATATTTTATTTATAATTTTTAGATATTAAATAATTTAATTTATTTATGGCATAATGGTGATGCAGTAATTATCATAATAGTAAAAAATTAAAATAATTGATATTATAAATACCCAACTAAATATAATTTGAGACTTGTTATGAATTAAACTAATTTTCATGGTTAATATGACATGTTAAGATTGATGTAATTAACATTGTTCATAGTAATAATTCTGTTATGATTTTCACAAAAATCAATTTTCCAAATAGTGTTAAAATTGACATAAAAGAATTTTTAGAAAACAAATATTATATTATTAATTGATATTAAATTCATAAAAATATAAGGATCTGACAAGAGACTTATATCATGATATTTTAATCATTAATGGACCACTTGGGGGTCGCATGGATGTATATAGTAATTTTATTAACTATATAATATAAAAATACAAAGTGACATGATAAATGTAAAACTAATTAACTAAGAGTTAAAACTAATAGATAATGTTAATATAGTGACCCAAACCTGTCTAAATCCTATTGGTTGTGTTTTTTTCGACTCATACCCACCTTAACATTTAAATAATCTATTTTGGAGCCATTAGAAACTTAATATTAATTTATTATAAAATATTATTTCTAGATTTTCCAATGGTTCCCCTCACCCCTCTTATAAAAGGGCAGTCCCCCTTCTCATTAATTCACACCGTCAAATCCATTTGGATCAACCAAACCCTACCCAAATACTCTCTCAACTACCATAAATTCATCCTAGAGTCCTTCTTTTAGTCAGAAAGCCATCTTACAGATTCCTTTTGATCAAATCAAAAGGATGAACCCAAGAAGAGGTAATGTTTTCACCACCCTCTATGAAGTTCCTTTCATCTTAAACTTCTTATTTCTATGTTATTCCGATTATAAAATAATAACTCTAGTATCTTATATATAATGTGATTTTATTATATGGTATAATCATATTCAGTATTCTATCCATCAATTGAATGACATGTCACCATATGTGTGTACGTACGACTTACCGTCTCCACGTCGTGGTGTAATTGTTATTAAATATATTATTATTTGGATGGTTATAATAATGATTTGTAATTCTTGTAAATAATAAATATAACATGATAATGATACTGTATATATGATATACCATCCAATTAAATATTATTTTAATATCAAAATAATGATATTGTCGCTCGTCCGTTCGTACGGACTACCGTCTCCACGAACGCAATGAAATTCATTCTCCATCATATCCATTCAAGTATAATTCTCATTTTATGATTAAAGATAATATTTGAGGACTTGATATCATTCAAGAAATGAATAAGATACAACCTAACCATAACAAACACGACTTATGTAACAAATGATATCAACGAAAATGAGTATGTTAACACCCAAAACGACGATAATTCTAAGATATTTTTAACAAAGCAATGTTAAAAGATCATATATGATATCATATTAATATATATGATTCATGTATAATTTAATAACAATTATTTCACCATTATATAGGAGGTCAATCTAACCTCAACCATGGAAAATTACAAGGTAAGTGTTTATTTCGCAATCTCATCATTATCTGAGGTTGTTTATATGTAATAATCTACCGGGACATCTGTATTATCCACATCCATGTTTCATAAAAATGTATTTCAAAACATTTTTACTATTTACTATAATATGGGTTAAAGTCATTTATAACCTTGTTGACATTATATAATAGGTTTATAATGGAATATTTCCATTGTTTTCCAAACAAGGTGCTTTTTAACCTTTTCGACAAAATTAAGGTAAGAATGTTTTTTAACTTATACGGCGGGTGCAGCTATATTCCACCATTATAAAATCATCGAAGCTTCCCTCACAAGCTTATAAGAATATTTTCAAAGAAAATTTTTTATTTTATAAATATATGACTTCTAATGATTTCAAAATAGAAAGAGATATTTCTCAAAAAAAAATATTTTGATTTCATCAATGTCAACATCCTTTTATGGATTTTACGCTTATTTGAAGTTGATACAAACTTCTATATTTTATTTAAGGTTTTGTGATATGTTTGACTGTGGATGTTTTATTTTTATACCATTCATGGTTTATGGATGAAGTATTTACATTTCTTATGAATGTTTTAATACGAATGTTTATGTTATGTTTAAACCTTTTAATATGGGAATGCAATGGACATAATATTTGATGAGTGGAGCCTACTATAGCTCTTCGATGCATCGGTAGGTCTCATGAGACAATCTAGTGTCTTGGAACAAGGCCCTGAGAAAATCATATTTGTAGTCTTGGCACGAGGCCTTGGCTATGTGGTTATGTAGTCTGACATTATGCATTCCATCATTATGAAAGTGGTTATTGATATTGCATGTGATTATTCGATTAGTAGAATATCAATGTGAGTATGTAAATTGCATTATTTTATTTTATTTTTTCCATACTATGTTGAAGATCATGTTTAAAAGGCTTTTTTTTAGTTATACATTGCCTTAAATGTTTATTCTTATTTATGAATGTTTCTACTATATTGTTATCCTTACTGGGCATTTGAGCTCACCCCTTTTCTATGTTTTATTTTTCCCAGGATGTGAAGAAGTAAATTTTGAATGACCTGTAGGGATTGTATGAGGGGATAAGAGTGTGGACTATGGAGACTATGTTGTTGTAATTTTCAATTTTATGATATAATGTAAAACGTTATGAATACATCTAGGGATTCCAAAGCTTCTAAACTAATCGCTCTTTCAAGATTTGATATTTCTTGTGATCATGCTAATGTTATGTAATAATGCACCGACTCTAGGTAACTAGGGTCGGGGCGTTACAGTTTGTATTAGAGGAAGTTTAGTTCAAACCTTGGAAGCTAGATTTATATAAACTCTGATTAGTGCACATAGACCTACGATGGACTTTGAGGATTAGTATAGAAGAAATTCCAAGAATTATGGTATTATAGAGATTTTGTGAGTTTTCCAAGCAATACATCCCTGTCTGGATATGAGCAGGTAGAGGCGGCTATGGCACAGATGTACCTAGGGGTAAAACCTGAAAACACCTATTTGAGCTAGACACGAATGAGTATCAGTGCACAACAACGGGCCTTGCTGCACTCTTGGTTACGACACTCCCAGGGGACATGCTTAGGATAACTCTCATTTTCATTACAAATCATTATGAAGGGTTTATGAGTATATAATTCCTCAATGAAAACATTTTTATGATTATTGATTATATCCATAAATAGTTCAATTTATGTTAAGTGTTTTATAAGTATGGAATTATGTATTTTGATTCATAAACCGATCTAGTTTATGCAATTGTTTAGAAATAGCACCTAGTGGAAGAAATGGAAACGGTATTACTGCACGCACTACATGAAGGGATTTCCCGCTTGCTCAAGATTATTATAGTGGAGTTGGTGATACAACTAGGGCTGATCAACTTATCACCATACTGGGACAAATCACTCAGGTTATAAATAATAACCTTACCCATATGAAGCACACTGATCCTCAGCTTAGAGGATCAATGTTAGATTGCTTCATGAGGCAACAAACACCGACATTCAATGGGAGTAAAATTCTCTTAGTAGTAGATTAATGCATAAATTCCCTGGAGAAAATATTTCAGGCTTTGGGGTGAAGCGAAAGTGAAAAAGTTAACATGGAAGTTTACCGCCTCAGTAGAGATGATGATCAATGGTTATCATTGATTCAAAATACGAAGAAAGTTGATAAAGTACCAAATATGGAATGGAGGGAGTTCAAAGATCTATTTTTAGATAAATACTTTCCTGGTGACCATCGATCAAATATGGAAAGACAATTTCAGAGTCTGAGACAAAAGGAGGATGAGAATGTCACAAAGTATGAGGATAACTTTACATGGTTTGAAAGGTACGCTGAAGATTATATACATAACCCAAGAGGTAAGATTTATCGTTTCTTTGATGGGTTAAAACCATTTCTCCATCGAGCATTATTCTCACAATCCTTCTCGTCGTACGAAGACATTGTATCATGTTCTATCAAGACTGAAAAGGAATTATCTATGTCATATGACTTTAATGTAAAGAAAGAGAAGAATAGATTTGCTGATCAATCTAGGAATTGAAATAAAGGGAAGAAGGGAAAATTTGAATATCCATCCTGCAGTAAATGTTGGAAGAAACACCCTGGTACTTGCTCAAAAGGAACGATAGTCTGCTACAAGTGTGGTGAAAATGGCCACCAAGATCGTGATTGCAAGGGGAAGACTGAAGCTACTGATGTACAATGCTACAATTTCATGGAGATGGGACATTATGAAAATGAATGTCCTAAGAGTCCGGGGAACATACCTCAGAAAAGGCCAAGGTATCAAGGCCAAGATTATTCTATCACTACTATTGAGATAGAAGATCCGAAAGACGTGGTGGATGATAATTAAATGGTTTCCTCAAGTTTAGAAAAAGCATTATTTGATTCGGGATCATCTCATTGTTTCATATCTTCCTAATTTTCTAAGAAAATTAGATATTTCCAATTTTATTTTACATGGGTGTTGTCAGTTTAAACACCTAAAAGAAGTATCATTGGAACAATGTTTTGTGAATCAGTTCCCATTAGAGCAAATAAACGTTCTTTATCTACTAATCTCATCATCATACATATGATTGAGTTTGATATAATCCTCGGTATGGACTGGATTTCGGACCATGATGCAATGATTTATTATAAGAAGAAAGAGGATATAATTCATGATGATGATGATATGTAACACCTTATCATTAGAGCAGAATCGTCGCCACCTAATTTTTATTTAGATCCACCACCAGTAGCTCAAATAAATTCAATTATTGGGGAGGAAGAGTATGAAATAACTGTAGGTGAGGAAAGGAATTTTTAAATAGAGGATGTACATATTGTGAAAGAATATGTAGATGTGTTTCCGGAAGATTTACCTAGACCTCCTCCAGAACGAGAAGTTGAGTTTTCCATTGATTTAATTCCTGGATCCAGGCCTATATTGAAGACCCCTTATAGAATGGCCACTATAGAATAAGATGAACTAATAAAACAACTAGAGTAAATGAGTAATAAGGGATTTATTCGCCCTAGTGTTTCTCCATGGGGAGCCCCTGTTCTTTTTTTAAAAATAAAGATGTATCTATGAGGTTATATATCGACTATAGGGAGATCAATGCTATGACAACAAAGAACAAGTATCCTCTACATCGCATTGATGATTTATTTAACCAACTGCATGGAGCTCAATACATTTCAAAGATTGAGCTTCGATCTGGATACCATTAGTTGTGTGTGAAGAAGGATGACATTCTAAAGACAACATTTCGAACCAGCTTTGGGCATTATGAGTTTACAGTATTGCCTTTTGGATTGACTAATGCACCCTCTGTATTCATAGATCTGATGAATATAATTTTCAAGGAATATCTCGATGAATATTTTGGGATATTTATTGATGATATCTTTGTATACTCCAAAATCTACGAAGATTATGAAAATCACTTGCGCATTATCCTAATGACTCTGAGAAGACATGAATTATATGGTAATTTTAGAAAATTTAAATTCTGGATTCAGTAGATTTATTTTCTAGGACATATTGTCTCTAAAGATGGAATCTCTATTGATCCTTCTAAGACCAAGGCAATCCAAGAATGGAAATCACATACGAGTATAACTGAGGTATGTAGTTTTATTGGTTTAGCATGTTATTATCGACGTTTCGTCTAGAATTTTGCTCGGTTGTCTAGCCCATGAACAAAGATCAAACGTCAAGGGGTTATATTTGTTTGGAAAATAGAGTGTGAATAATGTTTCAAAGAACTAAAGATAAGATTAGTAAATTATCCTATATTTACTCTAACATTGGGGAATGATGGGTTCGTTATTTATTGTGATGCATCGAAGAATGGACTTGGTTGTGTCCTTATGCAGAATGATAGAGTTATTTTCTATGCATCATGATAGTTAAAAATTCACAAGAAAAACTATCCTACTCATGATATCGAGTTTGCAGCTATGATCTTTACTTTGAAGATATGGAGACACTACCTCTATGGTGAAAAATGTGATATCTATATTGATCACAATAGTTTAAAGTATATTTTTTCGCAAAAAGAACTCAACATGAGGCAAAGGTGATGGCTTGAACTACTCAAGGATTATTATTGTATGATACACTACCACCCGGGGAAAGAAATCAAGGTGGAAGATGCTTTGCACAGAAAAGATCATGGAGTTTTGAATAATATGAGAATTAAAAGGGATCCAATTTTCATGGATAGAGTGAATATGGACCTGGGAATAACCATTGAAGGTGAAACATCAATAATTTATCAAATGGATTCCAAACCATCTTTACTGGAAATGATTAAGTGTTCTCAGACTAATGAAGAAGAATTTAAAAAGAAGATTAAAGCTGTGAATGAAGGGAGATTGAGATGCTTACTATATGAAGATGGAATTTTGAAATTTGGTAAGAGACTTTGTGTTCCCGATATACCTAATCTAAAAAGGTAATTTCTGGATGATTCTCATAGTTCCATTTTCTCTATACACCCTGGAAGCATCAAATTGTATAGTGAATTGAAGGAACATTTATGGTTGGAAAACATGAAGAGGGAGATTTCTGATTTTGTGTCAAGATGTATGGTTTTTCTACAATTGAAAGATGGAAGGCAACAGCCTGGAGGAGTCATGCAACCTCTTCCTATACCGAAGTGAAAATGGGACAAAATTCCGATGGACTTTGTCATGGGACTACAAAAGACTCCTAGAAGGAACGATGCAATATGGGTTATTGTTGATCATCTTAACAATTAAACACATTATCATGCAATAAGAGAGGATTTACCACTAAAACGTCTAGAAAGACTATATATTGATGATGTTGTGAGACATTATGGAGTACCACTATCTATTGTTTCTGATCGTGATCACCGTTTTACTTCATGATTTTTGAAAAGTCTTTAGAAAGCCTTGGATACTGAACTACATTTGAGAATTGCCTACCAGCCTCAAATAGATGGAAAATAAAAACTAACTATTCAAACCATAAAAGACATATTGAGATCCTGCTCAAATGACCTTCAGGGTATGTGGGATCAATATTTACCTCTGGTAGAATTTTCCTATAACAATATCTTTTATTAGAGTATTCAGATGGCACCATATAAAGAGTTATATAGAAAGAGATGTCGCACACCAAACTATTGGGATGATGTTTGTGAAAGAAAACTAGTAGGCCTAGAACTGGTGGAGGAAACAATGGAATAGGTGAAAGTAATCCAAAACCATATCAAAGCTGCTCAAAGTAGACAGAAGAGCTATGCCGATAATCGAAGAAAGGATTTGGAATTTCAGTTCGGTGATCATGTTTTCCTAAAGGTATCTCAATGGAAGGGAGTTATACATTTTGGTAAGAAAGGTAAATTGTGTCCTAGGAACATCGGACCTTTGAAAATTCACGAATGGATTGGGGTTTTAGCTTTCCAATTGGCAATGCCGCAAAGTCTCTCTGAAGTCCATGATGTGTTCCACGTATCTCTATTGAGGAAATACATGCATAGACCAACGCATTTACTCAACTATGAGGAATTAGAACTAGAACCCCATCTGTCATATTGCGAATAGCCCTTAATGATTCTTGATATGAGAGAACAAGTACTTAGAAATTGGATGACTCGTCTAGTAAAAATCTTGTGGAGAAACCATAAGATGGACGAGGCAACATGGGAACCTGAGGAACACTGTGATAAAGAACCACCCGAGTCTTTTCGTGCGTTATTATTCTAGAAATTTGGAGGATGAAATTATTTGAAGGAGGGGATAATGTAATAACCCAAGCTTCTATGGTACGCTTCTCTTTGAATAATGTGATAGCGTGTGTTGTAGGCATCATCGAGTACTAACACACCACAACCAATCAAACTATCCCTTATGAATAGTAATACCTAATTATTGGAATTTTATAAATTTTATCTCTCAAAATGGACTTCATTTTTGGATTCGGAATATATTATTTAGCCTAGGGTGAAATTTTGGAACTTTTCGGATGACATCTATATTCTGATGAGTAGTGAAAATTACTAAATGTTAATTAAAAACAAATTTTTTAGTCGAAATAATTTATATTTATAAATTATGAATTTGAGTGGTTTTAAATTATATTTAGAATATATTTTTACTATTTAATATAATTTTGGTCATTGTACATAATTTTAAATTTAAACTGGACATAAACCAGTGTCAATCTTTTGATAGTTATTATCTCTTAAAAACACACTTTTTGTTTTAAAAACGGGAATTAATTTTAAATTAATGTCTGCCACTTCTGTGTTTTGAATTTAAAAAAATGGATTCAATATTTGGAATTAGGATTTTTAAATTGTGTAAACAGGTAACTTTTGTTTTTAGACATTTTGAATAATTACTTTAGTAAATATTTTATTTAGCATGGTTAAAAGGTAAATCCGGTAAATAAGGGTTTAAAAATAATATAATAATAATAAAGAATTACCCTAAAACATGCCCGATCTTTATTGGTTGATACATGTCCAAACATGGGCATCTTGGAGACAGTTTTTGGACCCCATGGACCCACTTGTAAGTGATAATGACACTTTATATTAATTATGTTTAAATAAATACCAAAATGACATAAGCATATATCTTTTAGAGAAACATTTATTACGTAGTGTAATATATCATTGATTTTTGATTATAAATATTAATTAAAAAGATAAAAAGATTTCCTAAAATAATGGTACTTTATTTATAATTTTTAGACATTATATAATATAATTTATTTATGACACAATGGTGATGCAATAAATACCATAATAGTAAAAAATTAAAAAAATTGATATTATAAACAACCAAATAAATATAATTTGAGACTTTTTATGAATTACACTTATTTTTTAGGATAATATGACATGTTAGGATCGATTTAATTAACTTTTTTCGAAGTAATCATTGTATTATGAATTTTACAAAAATCAATTTTCCAAATAGTGGAAAAATTTACATAAAAGAGTATTTTAAAAAAAAAATTATATTATTAATTGATATTAAATTCCTAAAAATCTAAGGATCGGCCAAGAGACTTATATCATGATAGGTGAATCATTAATGGACTTTTTGGGGGTCTCTTGTATGTATAAAGTATGTTTATTATCTATATACAATAAAAATACAAAGTGACATGATAAATGTTAAACTAATTTACTAAGAGTTAAAACTTAATGATAAGGTTAATATAGTGACCCAAACCTATCTAAATACTATTGGTTGTGTTGTTTTTGACCCATACCCACCTTAATATTTAAATAATCAACTTTGTAGCCATTAGAAACTGAATATGAATTTATTATAAAATAATATTTCTAGCTTTTCCAAAGCTGCCCCTCACCCCTATTCTAAAAGGTCACTCCCCCTTCTAATTAATTCACAACATCAAAGGCTTTGGTTCAGCCAAACCCTGTCAAAAAACTCTCTAAAAATCCCTCAATTCATCCTATAGGCACTCCATTAGTCATAAAGCAAACCTATGGAGTCCTTTTGATCAAATCAAAAGGAAGAACCTGAAGAAGAGGTAATTTTTTCACCACCATCTTTTAAGTTCCTTTCTTCTTCAACATCTTCTTTAATTTTTTTCCCATTCTAAAATAATAACTCTAGTATCTTATATATACTTTGATTTTATTATATGGTATAACCATATTCAGTATTCTATCCATCCTTTGAATGACATGTCAGCATACGTGCGTACGTATGACTTACCGTCTCCACATCGTGGTGTAATTGTTATTCAATATATTATTATTTGGATGGTTATAATAATGATTTGTAATTCATGTAAATAATGAATATAACATGATAATGATTCTGTATATATGATATACCATACAATTAAATATTATTTTATATCAAAAGAATGACATTGTCGCTCGTGGGAACGTACGGACTACCGTCTCCACGAACGCGATGAGATTCATTCTCCATCGTATCCATTCAAGTGTAATTATCATTTGATGATTAAAATTAATTTTTAAGGACTTGATATCACTCTGGATATGAATAAGATACAACCTAACCATAACAAAAACAGCATATGTAACAAAACATGTAAAATAAAATGAGTAAGTTAACACCCGAAACGACGATAATTCTAAGATATTATTAACAAAGTAATGTTAAAAGATCATATATGATATCATATTAATATATATGATTCTTGTATAATTTCATAATAGTTATTTCACCATTATACATGAGGTCAATCTAACCTCAACCATGGAAAAGTACAAGGTAAGGGTTTATTTCGTAATCACTTCATTATCTGAGGTTGTTTATACGTAATAATCTACTAGGACTTCTTTATCATCCACATCCATGTTTCTTAAAAAATGTATTTCCAAACATTATTACTATTTACTATAATATGGGTTAAATTCAATTATAACCTTGTTGAATTTTTATAAGAGGTTTATAAAGCAATATTTCTATCATTTTCCAAACAAGGTGCTTTTTAACATTTTCGACAAAATTAATGTATGAATGATTTTTAACTTATATGGAGGGTGCGTCTATTTTCCGCAGTTATAAAATCATCGAAGCTTCCCTTACATGCTTATAAGAATATTTTCAATGAAAATTTTTTATTTTATAAATATATTGTAACGACCCAAAAATTTCATTAATGGAAAATCTATCTTGATCCAGTTAAATGTTTCTTTATGTTTTTATAAGATGTCAACTTCTTTAGTTTAGCATTTAGATTTGTGACCGTTACTTTTATAGCCATTGAACAGTGATCATCTTGGTAGTTTAAATATATGGCTTTAACGAACCAATTTTCTACTCAGACAAAGGAAGCGATGGCCTCATCCAGTAGAATCGCCCCTTACGAAGCCCATTTGTCGGAGCTCGGAAAAGAGGTGGCGTCTTTGGGCTTTGCCCTTGACCAAACCCAAGATGAGCTTCATCAAGTCAAGCTCGAACGTGATCGTCTACGGGAAAAATGGAAGTTGATAGAGATTACCACTCGAGCGATGTTATCCGAGCAAACCCAAGAGTCTGTCACCATCGCACACCTTACCCTTAGGTCTTATGCATCTATTTTAAGAGGTTATGTAACAAATAAGTAGCCCCATGTTCATGTACATTATTTGTTTATATAATAATGAATATAATTTCTAGTCATTTTTGATGCCTTGTAATTAGTTTTTAAAGTACAAACGGTGTTTTTAGTTATTATTTAATTAAGAATTAAATTAAAGGATTTTTTAATTAAATAATATTTTAATAAAATATTATTATTAATATTAAATTAATTTTTATTAAATATAAATGATCTTATAATTTTATGAATGCAATTAAAATTTTTATTAAGGTTTGAAAGCCATTTCTGTCAAAATGCGTGAATTTTTTTATAAATGTCGGTTTTTATTTTTAAAGTAAAAATTCACATATTTAGAAAATTATTTAGATAAAATAAATATTATTTTTGGAATCAGGACGTCGAAATTATCCAACGGTGAATTTTTCATAATTTTCTGAGACAGTCAAATTTTTGGGTAAAAATTAAATACCATTTAAATATATAATGTGTTTTATGACATCATAATGACCCAATGGTGATGTAATAAAATACCATAATCCTTATGTTCGGCCAATATGTGTTTTATCATTAAAATAATGAGGTTCTGGGTTTGTTTGACTCACTTTTCAAAGCATTAATGGAGCCCTCAAGACTTATTCAACACTTTTCCTTTTTAAATTAATTTCCATGGGAGTGTGACTCACCTCCACATAAGCAACCCTAATTTTTTTAATAAGGTAGGACCTTGGACTTGTAGAATATTTTTTTCCTCTTTCCTTTTCCAGAAACCATGGGCAAATACCATGGGATGGTTTGTGGTTTGGATTATTTTAATATAAGGGGTCCCAAACCTAAATAATAAAGAATTCTCTCACCTTTCCTATATAAACCCACCCAAGATCCCACTTCCTTCTCACCCAAAGCCCTTGAAGTTCGTCCAACCTCTTCCCTACTCTCTCTAGAATCCTATCAAGGTTCCCCAAGCTCCCAAGAAGCCTCTCACAAGCCTCTCTCTAGCCTTTGGAAGCACACTTCCAAGTAAGGGTTTTTTTTTCTTCCTTTCTCATTTTTGTCAATTTTCTTTAAGTTGTATTGCCCTTTTAATTTCATTTATGAATGTCGGGGTATGGTTTCTCACCTCTCCCATACTGCCCTCTTATTGTTTGAATGATGGGAGACCCCTTTCTCTCTCATTAAATTCCTCCCATGTACACCCGTTACTATGCCGAAATTTCGAAAGGAACTTCTCTCTCTTCTTTTACATTCAAGCAATACTTTTGTATCATGAATCTAAATTCCATTTCTATTGTTGGGACATGTATATACATGATCTCCTTACTTTCCATTACATGTAAATATGATGAGGAACCCCTTTCTCTCTCATCAACCTTTTTTATGAATTCTTATGTCACGCCGTTACGCTGCCGAAATCGCACCGATTTTCTAAGACAATGTCTTTGTGTAGTGAATACCATCCCTATTTCTCCATCAAAGGTATTCAACTTTATGCACATTTACATATTTATTATAAAGTTTCATGTATGAATTCCACATTCCTTTATCGTGGAATAAATGATTATGTTTTATGAATCCATGTTTTATGATCCATGTGGCACACTTATGCAAGAAATGAAATGTTTAAGAAGGGTGCGTCCTGATAGCGCTTCAATGCATTGGGTAAAGTATAGTATCATGATATGTCATGTGCAATGAGTGTTGACTCATGCTAATTCAAGTGAAACGAGGGTTTACTCGTGCTTCAAGTGCAATGAGGGTTTACTCATGCTCCATGTGCAATGAGCCTTGGCTCATGCTAATTCAATGTTAACTGTTGTTGCCACATTTCCATGTTATGATTATCATGCTTTATCATGCCTTTATGTTCATGTCTCTCTTATGCTCTATTGATATGCCTATTTCCTAACATGTATTGTACTCCTCATGTTATTCATTATGTACTCCCTTACTGGGCTTTATAGCTCACCCTTTTCTTATGCATGTCCTCAGGTTATCCCATGCAATGCTAAGTACGAAGGAATGTAGTGGTCATGTAAAGGAAGTTTTCAATAAGGATGTTGTATTTCAAGTTCAAAGTTTTTATGTAATGATCCTAATCCCCAAAGACACTAAACCTCTCGATCTTCTTTGTTGTATCAAGTGAAGTTTTATGTAATAAAGCATGTTTAAGTTGTAATAAAAAGCAGGGTTGTCATAGTTGGTATCAAAGGATAGGTTTAGTTATTTTTGGGATTAGGAAACCCTAGTAAAGCCTTAGATACAAGACTAAGCATAATAAAAACATCCCTATGTTTTGATAAATACTAAGTAAGTATTTTATCAAACAAATACATCCCTGTCTGGATACGAGCAGGTAGAGGCGGCTCTGGCACAGATGTATCCTAGGGGTAAAACCCGAAAACACCGCTTTGAGCTAGACTCGAACGGGAACTGGTGCACGACAACGGGCCTTGCTGCACTCTTGGTTACGACACTCCCGGGGGATATGTTTTGATAAATTCACAATCTTAGTATGAACCCTTATTAAGGGAAAAATTCCCCTAAGAATATATGTTAGAAGGAAGATCATGAAAAGCCTGGATTGAATCCTATAGACTCATGAGTTAAAGAGATTAAAGTTTATTTATAAGTCATAAACTTTTGTCTTTGGATTACCCTTTATGTGTTACCCCTAACATTCCTTTTATTCCAGCCAATGGCCAGTAATAGGAGAACTCGGGCTAACAACCGTTGTGAAGATCAGTGTGATGATTGTACTTATGAGATGCCCAATCCAATGGGAGCGGGAATTGCAAACTTTGTCACGCTTCTCTCTCAGCTAACTCAAGTTTTGAATAGAAACAGTGGTCAAGAGGAACGTTCAACCCCCCCCCTAAGAAAGAACAAGTCGCTATTGAAAGCTTCATGAGACAAAGGCCTCCTACTTTTAGTGGATCATCCGATCCCACGATTGATGAACAATGGATCAACTCCATTGAAAAGATATTCTCCATCCTCCAATGCTCTGAAAAAGAGAAGGTTCTCCTGGCGGCTTATCGTATGGAGGGTGAAGCTGATCAATGGTGGACATTGATCAAAAATAAGAAGCCTGAGGAGGAGATCGAGGCTTTGGAATGGAAGGTATTCCGAAAGATGTTTTTCGATAAATATTTTCCACGCACCCTCCATCTTAAGATGGAAAGGGACTTCCTTTCCCTCAAGAAGAAAGATGAGGAATCTGTGGGAGCGTACGAGGCAAACTTCACAAGGCTTGCACGATACGCTTCCGGCTTTGTCGTTACCCCTGAATGCAAGGTTGACCGCTTCTTTGGTGGGCTGAAGCCTAGTTTGCGGAAAGCATTAGCGATCCGTGACTTCGACAGCTATGAGGAAATTGTCCGATGTGCCCTCAAGGTTGAAATAGAGATCGGAGAATCACAGGGGTATCATGGGGACAAGAAGCGGAAGGTGGACTTCAATGCTGGTGGTCCGATGGATAAATCCAACGGCGCTAAGAAATTCCAGCACCCCACTTGCCAAAAGTGTGGAAAGAAGCAACCTGGAAATTGCCTTAGGGGGAAAAGAAAATGCTTCAAGTGTGGAAGAGAAGGGCACCTAGCTGTAAACTGTCAGCAAGAAGGACCCGCGGCTGCGACGGAGGGGAGGAACGCTCCGTTCGAACCTCAACGCATTGTTCAATGCTTCAAATGCAAAGAACCGGGTCATTTTGCGAATCAGTGCCCTAATCCAAGGGTTATCGGAGGCAATCAACAACCTCCAAGACAGCAAGGAAGAGCTTTTGCCATCACTTCTGCCGAAGTGAACCCCTACAACGAAGTGGTGACAGGTACGCTAGTTATTCATTCAAGAATAGGGAACGTACTTTTTGATTCAGGTTCTACGCATTCTTTTATATCTCAAAAGTTTAGTAGAACAATCTCTGCACCACCACAAATCCTGGAAGTAAAGATGTCGGTGAGTACGGCAAATGGGGCAATCATTGCATCCCATGAGTATAAGTCCTCCCCTATTATAATATGTGGATTGAATTTCCCAGCGAACCTCGTCATACTCCCTTTGGTGGAATTTGATGCAATTCTTGGCATGGATTGGCTTTCCTTATATAGAGCCAACATAAATTGTCGGGAGAGGGAAATCACACTCCATATGGAGAATCGACCCCCGATTCTTTACAAGTGTCAGGAGGAAGATGAATCTCCTTTACCTCCATCATCTCAAGCATGGATATTACTGCCTTATGAGCACGCATATCTGGCTCAGATGATTGAGTCCAAGGAAGAAACCACCCTTGAAGAAATGCCTATTGTGAGGGAATTCGCTGAAGTATTTCCCGAGGAACTTCCTGGTCTTCCTCCAAGAAGAGATGTTGAGTTCTCAATTGAACTTATACCTGGGGTGCTACCAATATCCAAGACTCCATATAGAATGGATGTGGTTGAGCTTGAAGAACTGAAGAAACAACTACCGGAGAATATGGATAAAGGGTTTATACGCCCAAGTGCATCACCATGGGGTGCACCAGTCCTCTTCGTCAAGAAGAAGGATGGGTCAATGCGGCTTTTCATCAATTATCGTGAACTTAACAAAATCACGATAAAGAACAAGTATCCTCTCCCAAGAATCGATGACTTGTTTGATCAGCTGCGTGGAGCACAATACTTCTCCAAGGTCGACTTGCGGTCGGGATATTATCATGTAAGGGTGAAGAAGGAAGATATCCCCAAGACTGCTTTTCGTACAAGGTACGGGCACTATGAATTCATAGTAATGCCTTTTGGACTCACCAATGCTCCAGCAATATTCATGGACTTGATGAATAGAGTCTTTAGAGATTACCTATATAAATTTGTGGTAGTCTTTATAGATGATATTCTAATATACTCCAAAACCAAGGAGGACCATGAGGAGCATTTAAGAACTGTACTGGAGACTTTGCGCAAGGAGAAGCTCTATGCCAAGTACATCAAGTGTGAGTTCTGGTTGAAGGAGGTCTCATTCTTGGGCCATATCATCACAAGCAATGGGATATCTGTGGACCCCTCCAAAACAGATGCAATTGAGGGATGGCCGAGGCCAACATCGGTAACTGATATCCGTAGCTTCTTGGGGTTAGCTGGATATCATCGACGATTTGTGAGAAACTTCTCATGATTGTCCAACCCTCTTACCAAGCTAACTCGAAAGGGAGTAAAGTTCGCTTGGAGTGATGAATGCGAAGAAAGCATCAAGGAGTTGAAAAGGAGGCTTATCACTGCACCTGTGCTCACTTTACCCACAAGTGGGGAGCTTTTTGTGGTATTCAGTGATGCTTCGAAGAAGGGCTTAGGATGTGTGCTGATGCAGAATGATAAAGTGATATCCTATGCCTCAAGGCAGTTGAAAATCCATGAGCGAAACTATCCAACGCATGATCTGGAGTTGGCGGCGGTGATCTTTGCCTTGAAAATCTGGCGACATTATCTCTATGGAGAGAAATGTGAGATATATACTGACCACAAGAGTCTTAAATATATATTCACACAGAAAGAGCTTAATATGCGCCAGAGAAGATGGATAGAGCTCATAAAGGATTATGACTGTTCAATACATTACCACCCTGGGAGGGCGAACAAGGTGGCAGATGCCCTAAGTAGAAAGGATCCAGCAATTCTATCAATGATGAGAATTGAGAAGGATCCAATCTTCTTAGACTTGATGAAGAAGGACGTGGGAATCATAAAGAAGGGAACATCATCAATCCTTTCACAAATGATTGCTCAACTATCTCTTTTGGAAAGGTTAAAGGATGCTCAAAAGGATGATGCGAGAATCCAAGAAAAAGTGGAAGCTATCAAAAAGGGATGATCCTCATAGTTTAATGTTAATGAAGAAGGAATTGTGCGGTTTGGGAAAAGACTATGTGTCCCATCAAGTTCGGAGCTGAAGAAGGAACTTTTGGATGATGCACATAGTTCAAATTTCTCTATTCACCCAGGGAGCACAAAGATGTATCGAGATCTCCGAGAAAACTTTTGGTGGGATAATATGAAGAAGGAGATCGCCGAATATACATCAAAGTGCCTGGTGTGTCAGCAAGTGAAGGCAGAGAGGCCGAAGTCTATGGGGATGATGCAACCATTGCCTGTACCAGAATGGAAATGGGAGAACATCACCATGGACTTAGTCACTGGACTTCCAAGGACATCCAAAAGCAACAATGCAATCTGGGTTATTGTGGATCGTCTTACAAAGACTGCACACTTCATTGCTGTTCGAGAGGATTTCTCTTTGGATCAGCTAGCACAGATTTATATCAGGGAAGTGGTACGGTTGCATGGAGTACCACTATCTATTGTGTCTGACCGAGATCCAAGATTTACCTCTAAGTTTTGGAAGAGTCTTCAACATGCTCTGAATACTGAACTGAACTTCAGTACATCCTATCATCCTCAAACTGATGGCCATTCCGAGCGGACTATCCAAACACTTGAGGATATGTTGAGAGCGTGCGCAATGGAATTTAAAGGAGGATGGGATCAACATCTTCCTCTAGTTGTGTTCTCTTATAATAATAGTTTCCACTCGAGCATCCAAATGGCCCCATATGAAGCCCTATATGGGAAAAGGTGTAGAACACCGGCATGTTGGGATGAGGTCGGTGAACGTAAGCTGCTTGGACCAGAAATGGTCGAAGAAATGGTGGAGAAGGTGAAAACCATTCAGCAGCATATCAAGGCAGCCCAAAGTCGACAGAAGAGTTATGCAGATAATCATCGACGAGACCTTGAGTTTAAAGTCGGAGACATGGTGTTTTTACGCATATCTCCGTGGAAGAAGGTCATGAGGTTTGAAAAGAAAGGGAAGTTAAGTCCAATGTACATCGGCCCATTCGAGATTCTTGATCGTTTTGGGGTTGTGGCCTATCGACTAGCACTTCCACCTACTATGGCCAAGGTGCATGATGTCTTCCATGTATCCCTCTTAAGGAAGTACATACCAGACCCTTCACATGTACTCTCTTCCGAGGTGGTACAATTAGAAGACGATCTTTCTTATGAGGAGAAACCAGTGAAGATCTTAGATCGTAGAGAAAAAGTTCTACGAAATAAGACAATGCCCCTCGTCAAGGTGTTGTGGAGAAACCACAGGTTTGAAGAAGAAACTTGGGAGTCGGAGGATATGATGAAGCTAAGTTACCCACATTTGTTTTAGTGTGGGAAAAGGAAAATTTCGAGGCCGAAATTTCTTAAGGGGGGAATGTTGTAACGACCCAAAAATTTCATTAATGGAAAATCACTCTTGATCCAGTTAAATGTTTCTTTATGTTTTTATAAGATGTCAACTTCTTTAGTTTAGCGTTATGATTTGTGACCGTTACTTTTATAGCCGTTGAACAGTGATCATCTGGGTAGTTTAAATATAAGGCTTTAACGAACCAATTTTCTACTCAGACAAAGGAAGTGATGGCCTCATCCAGTAGAATCTCCCCTTATGAAGCCCATTTGTCGGAGCTCGGAAAAGAGGTGGCGTCTTTGGGCTTTGCCCTTGACCAAACCCAAGCTGAGCTTCATCAAGTCAAGCTCGAACGTGATCGTCTACGGGAAAAATGGAAGTTGATAGAGATTACCACTCGAGCGATGGTATCCGAGCAACCCCAAGAGTCTGTCACCATCGCACACCTTACCCTTAGGTCTTATGCATCTATTTTAAGGGGTTATGTAACAAATAAGTAGCCCCATGTTCATGTACATTATTTTTTTATATAATAATGAATATAATTTCTAGTCATTTTTGATGCCTTGTAATTAGTTTTTAAAGTACAAACGGTGTTTTTAGTTATTATTTAATTAAGAATTAAATTAAAGGATTTTTGAATTAAATAATATTTTAATAAAATATTATTATTAATATTAAATTAATTTTTATTAAATATAAATGATCTTATAATTTTATGAATGCAATTAAAATTTTTATTAAGGTTTGAACGCCATTTCTGTCAAAACCCGTGAATTTTTTTATAAATGTCGGTTTTTATTTTTAAAGTAAAAATTCACATATTTAGAAAATTATTTAGATAAAATAAATATTATTTTTGGAATCAGGACGTCGAAATTATCCAACGGTGAATTTTTCATAATTTTCTGAGACAGTCAAATTTTTGGGTAAAAATTAAATACCATTTAAATATATAATGTGTTTTATGACATCATAATGACCCAATGGTGATGTAATAAAATACCATAATCCTTATGTTCGGCCAATATGTGTTTTATCATTAAAATAATGAGGTTTTGGGTTTGTTTGAATCACTTTTCAAAGCATTAATGGAGCCCTCAAGACTTATTCAACACATTGCCTTTTTAAATTAATTTCCATGAGAGTGTGACTCACCTCCACATAAGCAACCCTAATTTTTTTAATATGTTCGGACCTTGGCCTTGTAAAATATTGTTTTCCTCTTTCCTTTTCCAGAAACCATGGGAAAATACCATGGGATGGTTTGTGGTTTGGATTATTTTAATATAAGGGGTCCCAAACCTAAATAATAAAGAATTCTCTCACCTTTCCTATATAAACCCACCCAAGCTCCCACTTCCTCCTCACCCAAAGCCCTTGAAGTTCGTCCAACCTCTTCCCTACTCTCTCTAGAATCCTCTCAAGGTGCCCCAAGCTCCCAAGAAGCCTCTCACAAGCCTCTCTCTAGCCTTTGGAAGCACACTTCCAAGTAAGGGTTTTTTTTTTCTTCCTTTCTCATTTTTGTCAATTTTCTTTAAGTTGTATTGCCCTTTTAATTTCATTTATGAATGTTGGGGTATGGTTTCACACCTCTCTGATACTGCCCTCTTATTGTTTGAATGATGGGAGACCCCTTTCTCTCTCATTAAATGCCTCCCATGTACACCCGTTACTATGCCGAAATTCCGAAAGGAACTTCTCTCTCTTCTTTTACATTCAAGCAATACTTTTGTATCATGAATCTAAATTCCATTTCTATTGTTGGGACATGTATATACATGATATCCTTACTTTCCATTACATGTAAATATGATGAGGAACCCCTTTCTCTCTCATCAACCTTTTTTATGAATTCTTATGTCACGCCGTTACGCTGCCGAAATCGCACCGATTTTCTAAGCCAATGTCTTTGTGTAGTGAATACCATGCCCATTTGTCCATCAAGGGTATTCACCTTTATGCACATTTACATATTGATTATAAAGTTTCATGTATGAATTCCACATTCCTTTATCGTCTAATAAATGATTATGTTTTATGAATCCATGTTTTATGATCCATGTGGCACACTTATGCATGAAATGAAATGTTTAAGAAGGGTGCGCCCTGATAGAGCTCCAATGCATTGGGTAAAGTATAGTATCATGATACGTCATGTGCAATGAGTGTTGACTCATGCTAATTCAAGTGCAACGAGGGTTTACTCGTGCTTCAAGTGCAATGAGGGTTTACTCATGCTCCATGTGCAATGAGCCTTGGCTCATGCTAATTCAATGTTAAGTGTTGTTGCCACATTTCCATGTTATGATTATCATGCTTTATCATGCCTTTATGTTCATGTCTCTCTTATTCTCTATTGATATACCTATTGCCTAACATGTATTGTACTCCTCATGTTATTCATTATGTACTCCCTTACTGGGCTTTATAGCTCACCCTTTTCTTATGCATGTCCTCAGGTTATCCCATGCAATGCTAAGTACGAAGGAATGTAGTGGTCATGTAAAGGAAGTTTTCAATAAGGATGTTGTATTTCATGTTTAAAGTTTTTATGTAATGATCCTAATCCCCAAAGACACTAAACCTCTCGATCTTCTTTGTTGTATCAAGTGAAGTTTTATGTAATAAAGCATGTTTAAGTTGTAATAAAAAGCAGGGTTGTCATATATATGTCTCTTAAATGATTTCAAAATAGAAAAAGATATTTCTCTAAAAAGTGTTTTGATTTCATCTATGTCAACATCCTTTGATGGATTTTACGCTTATTTGAAGTTGATACAAAACATCTATATTTTATTTATGGTTTTGTGATATGTTTGACTATGGATGTGTTATTTTTATACCATTCATTGTTTATGGAAGAAGTATTTACATTTCGTATGCTAGTTTTATTACGAATGTTTAGGTTATGTTTAAACCTTTTCATATGGGAATGAAATTGACTTAATATTTTACGGGTGGAGCCCGCTATAGCTCCTCGATGCATCGCTAAGTCTCATGAGACAAACTAATATCTTGGAACGGGGCCCTGGGAAAATATTATTTGTAGTCTTGGCATGAGGCCTTGGCTATGTGGTTATGATATTCTAGTATTATGCATTCTATCATTATGATAGTGGTTATTGATATTGCATGTGATTATATGATTAGTATAATATCAATGTGAATAAGTAAATTGCATTATTTCATTTTATTTTTTCCATTCTATGTTGATGTTCAAGTTTAAAAGGCTTTTGTTTTAGATATACATTGCCTTAAATGTTTATTCTTATTTATGAAAGTTTCGACTATATTGTTATCCTTACTGGTAATTTGAGCGCATCCCTTTTCTATGTTTTATTTTTCCCAGGTTGTGAAGTAGTTAATTATGAATGACCTATATTGATTATATGAGGGGAGAAGAGTGTGGACTATGGAGACTATGTTGTAATAGTTTTAATTTTTATGATGTAATGTAAAACTTTATTAATATATCTAGTGATTCCAAGGCTACTAAACTAATCGGTCCTTCGAGATTTAATCTTTATTGTGATCATGCCAATGTTATGTAATAATGCACTGACTCTGGGTAACTACAGTCCGGGCATTACAGTTTTTATTAGAGGAATATTAGTACAATCCTTGGAAGCTAGATTTAGATAAACTCTGATTAGAGAACATAGACCTAAGATGGACTTTGAGGATTATTATATAAGAACTTCTATGAATTTTGGTATTGTAGATATTTTGTGAGTTTTCCAAGAAATACATTCCTGTCTGGATACGAGCAGGTAGAGGTGGCTATGGAACAGATGTACCAAGCGGTAAAACCTGAAAACACCACTTTGAGCTAGACTCGAATGGGTATCAGTGCACAACAACTGGCCTTGCTGCACTCTTGGTTACAACACTCCCAGGGGACATGCTTAGGATAACTCTCATTTTATTTACAAATAATTATGAAGGGTTTATGAGTATATACATCCTCAAAGAATTTTTTTTAAGATTATTGATTATATCCATAAATAGTTCAATTTATGTTAAGTGTTTTATAAGTATGGAATTATGTATTTTGATTCATAAAATGATCTAGTTTATGCAATTGTTTAGAAATGGAACCTAGTGGAAGAAATGGAAACCGTATTAATGCACGCACTACATGAAGGGATTTCACGCCTGCTCAAGATAATTATAGTGGAGTTGGTGATACAACTGGGGCTGATCAACTTATCACCATACTGGGAAAAATCACTCAGGTTATAAATTATAACCATACCCATATGATGCACACTGATCCTCAGCTTGGAGGATCACTGTTAGATCGCTTCATGAGGCAACAACCACCAACATTCAATGGGAGTGCAATTCTATTAGTAGTAGATTAATGCATAAATTCCTTGGAGAAAATATTTCAGGCTTTGAAGTGAAGTGAAAGTGAAAAAGTTATCATGGCAGTTTACCGCCTCACTAGAGATGTTGATCAATGGTTGTCATTGATTCAAAATATGAAGGAAGATGATAAACTACCAAATATGGAATGGAGGGAGTTCAAAGATCTATTTTTAGAAAAATAATTTCCTGGTAACCGTTGAGCAGATATGGAAAGACAATTTCTGAGTCTGAGACAAAAGGAGGATGATAATGTCACAAAGTATGAGGCTAACTTTACAAAGTTAGAAAGGTATGCTGGCGATTATATACATAACCCAAGAAGTAAGATTTATCATTTCTTTGACTGGTTAAAACCATTTCTCCATTGAGCATCAGTCTCAAAATCCTTCTCCTCGTACGAAGACATTGTCTCATTTTCTATCAAGACTGAAAAGGAATTCTCTATGTCATATGACTTTCATGTAAAGCAAGAGAAGAAGAGATATTCTGATCAATTTGGGAATTGAAATTAATGGAAGAAGGGAAAAGTTGAATATCCGTCCTATAATAAATGTGGGAAGAAACAGCCCGGTACTTTCTTAAAAGGAACGGGAGTCTGTTACAAGTGTGGTGAAAAGGCCACCAAGCTCGTGATTGCAATTGGATGAAGGAAGCTACCGATGTATAATGCTACAATTGCAGGGACATGGGATATTATAAAAATGAATGTCCTAAGCGTCAGGGGAACGTACCTCAGAAAAGGCCAAGGGATCAAGGCCAAGCTTATGCTATCAATACTGCTGAGGTAGAAGCTCCGAAAGATGTGGTGGCAGGTAATTTAATGGTCTCCTCATGTTTAGAAAATGCATTATTTGATTCTGGATCATCGAATTGTTTCATATCTTCACAGTTTTCTATGAAAATTATTTATTTCTAATTTGATTTAACAAGGGAGTTATCAGTAAAAACTCATACGGGAAGTATCATTGCAACAATGTTTTGTGAATCAGTCCCCATTAGAGCACATAAATGTTCTTTATCTGCTAATCCCATTGTCATAACTATGATTGAGTTTGATATAATCCTCGGTATGGACTGGATTTCATACCATGATGCAAAATTTTATTATAAGAAGAAAGAGGATATGATTCATGATGATGATGATAAGGAACACCTTATCTTTAGAGAAGAATCGTCGCCGCGTAATTTTTATTTAGATCCACCCCTAGTAGCTCAACTAAATTCAATTATTGGGGAGGAAGAGAATGAAATGATTGTGGGTGAGAAAAGGAATTTTCAAATAGAGGATGTACATATTGTTGAAGAATATGTAGATGTGTTTCTGGAAGATTTTCATAGACATTCTTTAGAATGAGAAGTTGAGTTTTCCATTGATTTAATTCCTTGATCAAGGCCAATATCGATGACCCCTTATAGAATGGAAACTATATAATTAGATGAACTAATTAGTCAACTAGAGGTATTGAGTAATAAGGGATTTATTCTCCCTACTGATTCTCCATGGGGAGCCCATGTTATTTTTTTAAAAAATAAAGATGTATCTATGAGGTTATGTATCGACTATAGAGAAATGAATGATATAACAATAAAGAAAAATTATCCCCTACCTCACATTGATGATTTATTTAACCAACTACATGGATCTCAATACATTTCAATGATTGACCTTCGCTCTGGATACCATCAGTTGTGTGTGAAGAAGGATGACATTCTAAAGACAACATTTCGAACCAGTTATGGGCATTACGAGTTTACAGTAATGCCTTTTGGATTGACTAATTCACCCTCTGTATTTATGGATCAGATGAATAGATTTTTCAAGGAATATCTCGATGAATTTTTTCTGGTATTTAATGATGATATCATGGTATACTCCAAAAGCTACGAAGATCATGAAAATCACTTGCAAATTATCATAAAGACTCTGAGAAGACATGAATTATATAGGACGTTTAGTAGGTCTGAATTCTGGCTTCAGGAGATTTCTTTTCTTGGCCATATTGTCTCTAAAGATGGTATCTTTTTTGATCCTTCTAAGACCAAGGCAATCCATTAATGGCCATCACATATGAGTATAACTGATTTTTGTAGTTTTATTGGTTTAGAATGTTATTATTTACGTTTCGTCTAGAATTTTTCTCGGTTGTGTAACCCATTAGCAATGATCACACGTCAAGGGGTTATATTTGTTTGGAAAAAAGTGTGTGAAGAATGTTTCGAAGAACTAGAAAGAATATTATTCAATGCTTCTATATTGAATCTAACATTGGGGAATGATGGGTTCATTATTTATAGTGATGCATCGATGAAAGGACTTGGTTGTGTCTTTATGCAGAATGATAGAGTTATTTCCTATGCATCACAACAGTTATAAATTCACGAGCAAAACTATCCTACACATGATCTCGAGTTTTTAGTTGTCATCTTTGCTTTGAAGATATGGAGACACTACCTTTATGGTGAAAAATGTGATATTTATACTGATCACAATAGTTTGAAGTATATTTTCTCACAAAAAAAAAACTCAACATGAGTCAAAGGCAATGGCTTGAACTACTCAAGGATTATGATTGTACGATAGACTACCACCCGGGGAAAGAAATCAAGGTGGCAGATGCTTTGAGCAGAAAAGATCATGGAGTTTTGAATAATATGAGAATTTAAAGGGATCAAATTTTCACGGATCTAGTGAAGATGGACATGGGAATAACCATGGAAGGTGAAACATCAATAATTTTTCAAATGGTTGCCAAACCATCTTTACTAGAAAGGATTAAGAGTTCTCAGACGTATGAAGAAGAATTTAAAAAGAAGATTAATGATGTGAATAATGAGAGTTTGAGAGACATTGTGTATGAAGATGGAATTTTGAAATTTTGGAAGAGACTTTGTGTTCCCGATATACCTAATCTAATAATGGATTTGCTTGATGATACTCATAGTTCCAATTTCTCTATACACCCTGGGAGCACCAAAATGTATGGTGATTTGAAGGAAATTTTTTGGGTGGACAACATGAAGAGGGAGATTGCTGATTTTGGGACAAGATGTATCGTTTCTCAACAAGTTAACACTGGAAGGAGACATCCTGGAAGAGTCATGAAACCTTTTCCCATACCGGAGTGGAAATGGGACAATATTGTGATTGAAATAGTCATGGGACTACCAAAGACTCCTATATGTAATGATTCAATGTGGGTTATTGTTGATCGTCATACCAGGTCAACACATTTTCTTACTATAAGAGAGGATTTACCACTGGAACGTCTATCAAGGCTATATATTGATGAAGTTGTGAGACTTTATGGAGCACCCCAATCTATTGTTTCTGATTGTGATCCCCGTTTTACTTCAATATTCTCGAAAATTCTTTAGAAAGTCTTAGATACTGAACTACATTTGAGCACTATCTACCACCCTCAAATAGATGGACAATCAGAATGAACTATTCAAACCATAGAAGTCATGTTGAGATCCTGCTCACATGACTTTCATGGTATGTGGGATCAATATTTACCTCTGGTAGAATTTTCCTATAACAATAGCTTCCATTAGAGTATTAGGATGGCACCATATGAAGAGTTATATGGAAAAAAATTCCGCACACCAACCTATTGGGATGACGTTGGTGAAAGAAAACATGTAGGACTAGAACTAGCGGAGGAAACGATGGAAAAGGTGAAGGAAATCCAAAACCATATCAAAGATGCTAAATGTAGGCATAAGAGCTATACCGATAACAGAAGAAAGGATTAGGAATTTCACATTGGTGATCCTGTTTTCCTAAAGGTATCTCCATGTAAGGGAGTTATACATTTTGGTAAGAATGGTAAATTGAGTCCCAGGTACATCGGACATTTCAAAATTCTAGAACAGATTGGGGTTGTAGCTTTCCGATTGGCAATGCCACCAAGTCTCTCCAAAGATCACGATGTGTTCCACGTATCTCTGTTGAGGAAATACATGCCTGACCCAATGCATTTACTCACCTATGAAGAATTAGAACTGCAACCCAATCGGTCCTACTGTGATGAGCCCATCAAGATTCTTAATATGAGAGAACAAGTACTGAGAAACCAGATGACTCACCTGGTAAAAATCTTGTGGAGAAACCATAAGATGGAAGAGGCAACGTGGGAACCCAAGGAACTCTATGATGTAGAACCTCCTGAGTATTTTCATGCGGTAGTATTCTAGAAATTTTGAGGATGAAGTTATTTGAAATAGGGGATAATGTAACACCCCAAGCTTCTATGGTATGCTTCTCTTTGAATAATGCGATAGCATGTGTTGTACGCAACATCGAGTTCTAACACACCACAACCAATCAAACTATCCCTCATTAAAGGAAATACCTAATTTTTGAAATTATATAAATTTTATCTCTCAAAATGGACTTCAATTTTGGATTCATAATATCAAATTTCGCCTAGGGTGAAATTTTGGATCTTTTTTGATAACATTTATATTCTGATGTATTGTGAAAATTACTAAATTACAATTAAAAACAACTTTTTTAATCAAAATAATTTATATTGATAAATTATGAATTTGAGTGGTTTTAAAGTATATTGAGAATATATTTTTACCATTTAATACAATTTTGTTCATTTTACATAATTTTAAATTTAAATCAGACATAAAACTGTGTCAATCTTTTGATAGTTATTATCTCTTAAAAACACGCTTTTTGATTTAACAACGAGAATTAATTTTAAATTATTTTCTGCCACTTCTGTTTTTTGAATTTGGAAAAATGGATTCCATATTTGGAATTAGTATTTTCAACTTGTGTAAATAAGTAACTTTTATTTTTATACATTTTGAATAATTTCATCAGTAAATATTTTATTTACCATGGTTAAAGGGTAAATCCGGAAAATAAGGGTTAAAAATAATATTATAATAATAACAAATTACCCTAAAACATATCCCAACCTTATTGGTTGATACATTTCCGACCATGGGCATCTTTGGGTCGATTTTTGGACCCCATGAAGCCATTTGTATATGATAATGAAACTTTATATTAATTAAGTTTAAATAAATACAAAAATGATATAAGCATATATCTTTTAAAAAAACATTTTTACATAGGGCTATATATATTTGATTTTCGATTATAAATATTTATTAGAAAGATAAAATAATTTCATAAATAATTATATTTTATTTATAATATTTATAAATTATATAATTTAATTTATTTATGACACAATTGTGATGAAATAATTTTGTTAACAGTAAAAAATTAAAATAATTGATATTATAAATACACAAATAAATATAATTTCAGACTTTTTAAGAATTAAACTAATTTTATAGGTTAATATGACATTTTAGGATTGATTTAATTAACTTTTTTCGAAGTATTCATTCTTTTATGAATGTCAAAAAAATCAATTTTCAAAATAGTGGAAAAATTTACATAAAAGTGTTTTTAAAAAACAAATATTATATTATTAATTGATATTAAATTCTAAAAAATCTAATCTTATGCCAATAGACTTATATCATGATATTTTAATCATTAATCGACCCCTTAGGGGTCACTTGGATGTATATAGTATGTTTATTAACTATATAATATAAAAATACAATGTGACATGATAAATGTTAAATAATTAACTAAGAGTTAAAACTAAATGATAAGGTTAATATAGTGACCCAATCCTATATAAATCCTATTGGTTGAGTTGTTTTCGACCCATACCCACCTTAATAATTAAATAATACACTTTTGAGCCATTATAAACTGAATATGAATTTATTATAAAATAATATTTCTAGATTTTCCAAAGATGCCCCTCACCCCTCTTATAAAAGGGAACTCCCCCTTCTCATTAATTCACACATTCAAAGCCTTTGGATCGCCCAATGTCTACCCAAAAACTCTATAATATTCCCTCAATTCATATTAGAGGCCTTCCATTAGTCAGAAATCCAACCTATGGATTTTTTTGGATCAAATCAAAAGGAAGAACATGAAGAAGAGGTAATGTTTTCACCACCCTCTTTCACGTTCATTTCTTCTTAAACTTCTTCTTTAATTGTAATTTTCATTCTAGGATAATAACTCCAGTATCTTATATATACTATGGCTTTATTATATGGTATAAAAATATTCAGTATTCTATCCATCCTGTGAATGACATGTCAATATACGTGCTTACGTACTGCTTACCGTCTCCACGTCGTGGTGTAATTGTTATTCAATATATTATTATTTGGAAGGGTATAATAGTGATTTTTAATTCATGTAAATAATAAATATAAAATGATAATGATTCTGTATATATGTTATATCATCCAATTAAATATTATTTTAATATCAATAGAATGATATTGTCAATCGTGCGTACGTAAGGACTACCGTCTCCACGAACGTGATGAGACTCATTACCCATCGTATCCATTCAAGTATAATTCTCATTTGATGATTAAAAATAATGTTTAAGGACTTGATATCACTCTGGATATGAATAAGACACAACCTAACCTTAACAAACACATCATATGTAACAAAACATATAAAATAAAATGAGTATGTTATCACCTGAAACGACTATAATTCTAAGATATTATTAATAAATCAATTTTAAAATATCATATATGATATCATATTAATATATATGATTCTTGTATAATTTAATAACAATTATTTCACCATAATATAGTAGGTTAACCTACCCTCAACCAAGTAAAAGTACAAGGTAAGGGTTTATTTCGCAATCTCTTCATTATCCGAGGTTGTTTATACATAATAATCTACTGGGACTTCTTTATCATCTGCAACCATGTTTCTTAAAAATGTTTTCCAAAACATTTTAATTATTTTCTAGAATATGGTTTAAATTCATTTATAACCTTGTTGACATTTTATAAGAGGTTTATAAAGAAATCATTCTGTCGTTTTCCAAATAAGGTGCTTTTTAATCATTTCGACAGAATTAAGGTAAGATTGTTTTTTTAACATATATGGCGGGTGCGACTATTTTCTGCCGTTATAATATCATCTAATCTTCCCTTAAAATATTATAAGAATATTTTCATTGAAAATGTTTTATTTTATAAATATATGACTCTTTAATAATATTAAAATAGAAATAGATATTTCTCTCAAAAGAGTTTGGATTTCATCTATGTCAACATCCTTTGATGGATTTTATACTTAATTTGAAGTTGATACAAAAATTCTATATTGTATTGAAGGTTTTCTGATATGTTTGACTGTGTATGTGTGATTTTTATAACATTCATGGTTTATGGATGATGTATTTACATTTTGTATGCTAGTTTTAATACGAATGTTTATGTTATGTTTAAACCTTTTCATATGGGAATGCATTGGACTTAATATGTGATGGGTGGAGTCTACTATAGCTCCTCAATGCATAGGTAGGTCACATGAGACAAACTAGTGTCTTGGCACAAGGCCTTGGAAAAATCTTATTTGGAGTCTTGGTATGAGGCCTTGGCTATGTGGTTATGATAGTCTGGTATTATGTATTCCATCATTATGAAAGTGTTTATTGATATTGCATGTGATTATTTGATTAGTAGAATATCCATGTGAATAAGAAAATGGAATTATTTAATTTTATTTTTGCCATAATATATTGATGTTCATGTTTAAAAGGCTTTTGTTTTAGTTATACATTGCCTTAAATTTTTATTCTTATTTATGAATGTTTCTGCTATATTGTTATCCTTACTGGGCATTTGAGCTCACCCCTTTTCTATGTTTTATTTTTCCCAGGATGTGAAGATGTAAATTATGAATGACATGCAGGGATAGTATGAGGAGATAAGAGTGTGGGCTATAGAGACTATATTGTTGTTGTTTTCATTTTTATGATGTAATGTAAAACTTTATGAATATATCTACAGATTCCAAGGCTACTAAACTAATCGGTCTTTTGAGATTTGATCTTTCTTGTGATCATTAAAAAGTTATGTAATAATGCACTGAATCTAGGTAACTAGGGTCGGGGCGTTACATATATAATATAATTAATACATGTGTTAGTGTAATTATAATATCATATTTACCTTTAATTACTTTATTTTCATATAATCGTGTTAAATGCAATTCAAAAGTTAATATTCACCAATAATTATTTTAATCATATTAAACCAAATTTTACATAAATATGTAAACTGTGTCTCTTGGATTTTTTTATAATTCCCAAAAGCGGTAAAAATACATTTTATGAAAAATTTGAATTGTTCATAGAAGGTGGGTAAAAGAGGGTAAAATGTTAAATAATATTTTATATGTCTAATATTATTATAAAATGATTCCAATGAGTTACAATGAACTTTTATAGGTATTATCTATCTATGTAGAATTAACATAAATTAAATAATATAAATAATAATATAAATAAAAATTATATTTTAAACAATAAAGTAATGTTTTTCACTATTCATAAAATATTGAAATTTATAAAAAAATATAAAAAAATCTCCCTATGCTAATTTTTATATTTCAAATACAAAAATGATGTCCATTTTGAAAATAATATTTATATGATATAAAAAATTTAGTATTACTATTAATAATAGGTAGTTTTATAGGTAGTGGTGTGCTAGAATTCGAAGTTGTGTAAATCAAAATTTATTATATAGTTCAAAGAGAAGCGTACCGTGGAAGCTTGGGGTGTTACATCAATGTAAATTGACCAATTTTATATCATTAATCATATAAGAGTCATGGGATATTGGATTTAACTTACACATAGAAAATCCATTGTGGAAGAAAAGTTCCACATATCACTCATAAAAAATGTATATACTCAATCTGTCACATGTACTGAACATATAGGTGGTATAGATGGAAGAAGATCACTCTTACGAGGAGAATCCTGTAAAGATTCTTGACCGAGAGATAATGTTTTAAAAAACATTATATCCCACATTTTAAAGTGTTTTTCAAGAACAAAAATGATGAAGACACAATATGGTAGTTAGAGGAAGGGATGATGGAGAATTATGCTCACATGTTTTTGTAAAATGAACAATCAAGTGAGAAATTTCAAAAGGGGGAATAATTTAATGAATAAAAATTTCATTAATGGAATACCTACCTTCTTGTAATATTTTTATATAGTATAAATCACATATAATCACTTTTGAACCATAATATAATCATTATAATCTAATAATTATTTCAATTATGTGTATTTTGAGATGTTAAGTAAAAATATAATGTTGAAATAGTAATATTAACTTAATAATAGCAATATGACCTTTATAAATAATAGACATGGATAATTAAATGTAACCACACCCCTGAAAATTTAATTAAAATTTTTAGAATCATTTATGTTAATATATGATGTAATTATATCACATTATATGTAAGTAAATAATTTAACAATTATTAATTAAGTGTTGGAATTATTGTAGGTCATTAATATTTAATTACATTATTATGATTAATTTAATAATTTAAAATAACATATATTTCCAAAAAATTTATTCATAAATTAATATTTTTATATAATATCATTTACAATAATTATATGAGAACATAACTAATTATTGAATGTGTAATAAAATTTGTAATAAATTTAAAATCTTTATTTCTCAAGTAAATGTCAATTTTAAATAAAACATAAATTAATACTATTATGAAGTTTATTTTCATGTAATATCATTAATTTTTATAATATACACATTAAAAATTGGATATGATGAATTTTTAGGACATTCATTAAATACATGAATATTCGATGAATAGTAAAATACGATAATTTACAATAAAATATAAATAAATGTATTTTGACATCATTAAGATGATGTATGGAAGAGGTATTCACATATCCTAAATAAGTATTTTATTATTTTATGATATTTTGTGATAATTCTTATAAAATTCATATTCATGAGGTAATATAATAAACAAATCAACTTAATAACGAGGAAACCCCCATCTTCTCCACTATAAATACCACAACTCAACCCCTATTCTCATCACAAATATAATTTATTGAGTGTGGTACAAGTTCTACAAAATACACTTCTCTATCCCATAACCGTTTTCCAGGATCTCTTTATCTCATCAAAATACCAAGCCAAGGTTCCTTGAGGATGATTTAATGATGATAATTATAGAGGTTAATCCTCTCTGATTTTCTTTTAATTAAATTTCAATTTAATTTTTTACCATATTCTCTACCCCCCTTCCTTCATCCAAATGAAATAATAACATCATCACCTTACCTATATTATTATTATTTAATTTTAATATTGGATTAATCATTATAATCCACTCTACCACTCTTATATAATAAACGTGAATCATCTCCCATGATTTGACAATTTATGGACATCATTGTCAATACACATTTATTTTCATTAAACACCTTAAATAATAATAATAAAACCCTTAAATGGATGAAATATTTAATAATGTGTCTTTTTCAAGCTGCATTATGTTATATAACTATCTTATACACATTATACAAAATGATAAAACAAAATTGCGTTTGTTGTGATAACAAAACATTGAAAAATAACCTAAAATTATCATCATTAAAAATTATATTTTTATTCATCATCATAGTTTATACACAATTCATTATAATATCAATAATAATTATCTAAAATTATTACTAACATATATTATATATTCTAGATATTTTTTCCACATTTCACACGAACATCCATTCATGTATACAAGTGACCTGATCATGAAAACCACGATAATGAATGTTATTGAGTGATGAAATTAAACACAATAACTCATAAAAAATAACATAAATTAACATAATAAAACCATTGTGAGTAATATTAATTTATTAAATGTTATTTATTTTTTAATTAATGCATATATTTTTCTTATACATTATATTAAGTTAAAGGAATCATTCAAACACACTGTATGGGAAACCCTCATAACCCATTATCTTTCATGGGTTGTTCCATATTTCACCTAATCATCAGAATCAATATCCATTAAATATAATGTATTCCTAATTACCTTAATATTATTTAGGTATATATGTTTTCTAATTTATTTTATTAAAAATATTAATTTTTTTGAATGGAATATTATTTCAAAATATAACACCTTTTACTTATCAAGATTATTTCTTCTTTATTCAAGTTTAATGATTGAAGTATGTTATTCCCTATTTAATTTTGAATCCCAATTGTTATTAATGTATTAAAATTAATTGAAATAAATTCCTTTCAATAGTCTATTTTTATGTAACATATTGATATATTATCTATTTGGGATGCATGCTAATGTAAATGATATGTTTTAACAGGTGCGATCAAAATTATATACCACATAGTAACTATTATGAAGTGACTTGTTTGCTCGTAATTATATAGTGATCCAATTAAATTTATAATATAGTCTATCTCATGATAATAAGTTATATATGAAATAACATGAGACTAGGATACTTCACAACAATGTGTGGTATTTGACCACTAACACATGTTGTTTCATTTTTATCCATTTATATATTAAAAAACATTTCATAATGAATATTATGATCTTATTAATATGTTATTATGATAACGTATATTCTCAGCATATTTTATACTGTATCAGTTTCTTATATATCATCTTAATAGGATTTTAAATAACCCCTTTTTTATGTATATCTGTAGGGAAATAATTATACTAAGAATAATGTGAAGACATCTATGATTCTTGAGAAGATTGAATAAAATAAATGTTTTTGTTTTACTTATAGTAAAATTGGTTTTTAATCGCAATTTTCTGATGATACTAAACCTTTTGATATAGGTTTATTAACACTTTTATGATGTTCATCTTCAATGTTATGTAATAATTATATAAGAAAAGTTTGGTCACTATAGTATTGGGTCGATAATCTACTATCCTTCTAAAAACTAAAATACCAACAATATATCCATTATCAAATCCTAATGATTGAACAATTAAATTCTAGATTTTTTAATGGTGAAAAAATTTATATGGTATTTTCTAGTCCTCATGATATAAACCTGTGCTACATGGATTTTGAATCCGTGTCAAATGGTTTTAATTTGATAATAATGGTGTCCACCCCTTTGAATATAAACTAAATAGAAGGGTGTATTTTATTATCCCATTAATTTTATATGTATGGTATAAATAATTGTAAAACAAAAACCAATAGGTATTTTTAAACAATAATCATATAATGATTTAAAATATCCCAATAATTATACTTATGGTCCTTCAATTTACCTCAAGATCTCCTCTAGTACATTTACATTTAAATGACACTGTATTATTTTTTACATGACCTAGATTAGTGAAACACATTAGGTTATAGCTCTTAATTGTATTATAATAAATAAAATTTAATACATATATATATATAATGAAATTTAAATTCACAAACTATTTTCTATCCATCATAATTGTAGCTTGTCTAAAAATATATTATCTCTTTATGTATCTACCATAAAATAGAATCTACTTCATGTGGGGGTGAACGACATGTGGTTTTACTCTAGAATATATATTATGATAAAAAATACAATTTCTTATAGGCTTAATTTCTATATATTGTGTCTCCTCATTATTTTATCAATTCTATGGGTCCAATGATATTTGATTTCATAGTATTCAACATAACCATACATAGTCAAATTTTTAATATATTTAGAATTTAAAAATATGTATATATATATATATATATAACAACCATTTGGAACCCATAATTAAAAAATTAGTATGTTTAAGTCCATAATTTTCAAATTCCATGTCATAATATTAGAACTATAATATATAAGGTGATGATATAAATATTTTTAAAACTATCATGAAAATGTATTTTGGATTATATTTATCAAACCCCCTAGATAATTTCATATAAAAAACTATATATTCAACAACCACTTCATACCTAATAAATATAAACCACCTAATAAGATTGTTAATCTCGATATATAGATTTACGTTTATTATTATTTTTATCCACAATAGATAGATATTTTATGACATTAATTAAATTTGATTGTAATGCTTTGGCCCTCTCTAATCCATTCCTTTTTTTAAACCATTGTTTGGGGTTATCTGGGTGCTATCGAAGACTCCTTCCAAGAAGCATACCCAAAAATTATATTCTTCCTGTAGGCGTGCCCTTTTAAATTGTTGGTGTCAGTATGTTTCTTTGAAATGTTGGTGTCGGTCAGACATTTTGATCTGTCAGTTTCAGTTTTCCATTTTGAGCTGTTGGTGTCACAATGTTGTTTTGAACTTTTAGAGTAAGTGAGTCCTTATAAATTTTCAATGTCAACATGTTAGGTTGATGTGTTAGTGTAGGTGTGTCATTTTGAAGTATCTGTGTCAGCATGTGGTTTTTTACTTTTATGGTCGGTGAGTCATTTCTTGTTGTCAGTGGTGATGATTAATTTTTGTACAGTCTATGTCAGTGTCTCGTTATAAAATTTTGTTTTTATTGTGTCATTTTGAATGTTTAGTGTTTGCGTGACATTTTGAACTGTCAATGTCAGTGTGCAATTTCTCATTATCAATGTCGGTAAGTCATTTTATACTATTAGAGTCTGTGATTCCATATTTAACTATCAAGGTCACTGAGTCGTTTTTTATTGTCTATGTCAGTGATTCATTTTGTACTATTGTAAAAAGTGTCATTATCAGTGACGGTGTCATCATTTCTGTCAGTATTAGTGTTAGTATTAGTGACGACGTTAGTGTTAGTGTCACCATATGTGTTGGGATTGGAATCAGCATCAACATCAGTGTCCACATCAGTGTCATTTCTAGTTTTCTCTATGGTTTTCTTAGTTTCCACCATATTATGAACTTTTTAGCATTAAATGAGAACCAATAAAATATTATACCTTTTAATTAATTTTAATCCATTTCTCGGGATATTAATTAAATTCTAAATATATTTGACATCCTAAAAATCTATGTAACTGCCTATCGGCATGGTGAAACCACTATTTGACTTTCATGCACAATGAATTCATCACCCTAGGTATTATGATATCTCTATTTATTAATATATGACATACTATTTCTTTTTTAGTCTTTTATTTTCTAAAAATCCACTTGTTTTCCATATTCCAACAAAAATCACGTGCATGTGTTATAATGCCATCCCTATTCAGTTTTCCATGGGGTCTCTTACTGCACGCATGACCCCCTATTTGGAACAAGGAGTTCAGGTCACGTTTTGTTCCATATATTGATTTTCTATTATCTCTCTTATATTTTTTATCAAGCTGTTTTGTTGTAGTAATATTTTTTGGGATAGAACATATCAGTTTTTACCTTAAAAACTGTAACAAATAAGGGGGTAATGATAATGAAGATAACATGCCATTTTATGATAATGGGAATGGAATTGAATATGGATAAATGTTGATTTTTTTATATTATTGTCCTTGTTTTCCTATTATAAATTGATTTGGATGTAAGGCCTTCTAAGAATCATTCTAGTGGCCTTTTCTTGTTAACTGATGTTGTTGTTATTTTTTTTGTCGATATTCTTGTGAATAATTGAAAATGAAAATCCATTTAATGAATAATAATTTATTATATAAATGGATCCGCCATGATCCAACCTGATTTTTATTACCCATATTATTTAATGGGTAACTATATAACCCCTATTTCTAAATCTAAATATCCTAATCTTAAGGGTTTTTTTGTCTGATGTGTGTAGTTGGGGTTTTCACATCGTGGTGGTTGTGTGAAGTTGTTATTGGTAGCCTTGTTATGGGTATGAGGTTGGACTAAGTCAATTACATTGTGTGTGGGGTGGTATAAGTGGTGTGATGGAATCTCAGTTTGATAGATTGAATGATTTTGGAATAGATTAACATGTATGCAGTTGGATTTACATTGATTGTGTTGCTACCATTGAGCATCATTTTGTAGTGGGACTACAATGTGGTTATGTGATGTTTTTTCAGTCAGATGGTATCATTACACGATTTGTGTGTTCATAACTATTGTGTATTGTGGTTTCTGGGTAGTTCAATAATTAATTAAAATTAATTTCTTAATAAATAATGTCTAGTGAGTAAATAGAAAAAGAGTTGGGTTGATTCTGTATTTGTTTCAATTGTGGGGTTTTGCATATAATAGTAGCATGAATGATGGTATAGTTTGGGAAGTTAGTTTGATTGAATCTCATAGGATAGGATTAGTCCTTGTTTCCCAATATGTATAAATTGGTGTTCCATAAAATTTTCTATAATAACTCCACCCTTGTTGAGGACCATATGTCGAACACAGCCATTTCAATGGGGAGGATGCCTTTCTGAACACCCCATTAGGACGATAGATGGTTGGTCACTAACATTCATCCACACAAACCCTTCTGGGTTCTTATTGCTCGAGAAAATCTAGGATGGCTATAATTTCATGTGGTCCACAATATATTATGATCCTTCAAGTTGGTTTTTTGTGGATGATGGGACTAGGTGTCTACATGCTCGGTTTCTATCCCTCGTTTCATCAGTATGAGGGCCACCCAATTTTGGGAATGAGGTGTGTGGTTGGTCTGACCTAGGTGATTGTGGGAGGGATAAGTTTGGTTTGTTGCCCAAGTGTGTGTGGTAATGTTTTTAGTGGGGCTACATTTGTGGAATGATGGTAGCATCAAGACATTAACTATTAGGGATGAGTAGTTAACAAGTGGGAAAAGTGGCACCGGGTACACAAATCATCATTGTTATTATATTATTTCGATACTTGACATGATTTATTTGGTGATAATTCCTTGTTGGGGTTGGGATGGTCAGTATTTTTCCTGAGTAGGTGATTTTTCATTATGTTATTTTCACAGAGGCATTAGTATTCATATCTAACATGTGAATGACTGACATTAGTCTCCCTGCTATGTACACTTATTTTCTCACCCTACATTATAAAACTGTTTTCAGGTTTCCAGGAGGGATTTGAGGAATATTATAGGCTTTACTAACTCATGTGTCAGGAAAATTTATTATTTTTATGTATTATCATTCATTTTGTGAAAATTTGTTTCTTTGGTTGTACTTTTATCAAATTTTACCTTTAGATCTGGCACGGGTTGGACTTCTTTCCTTTAAATAAATGTTTATTGTTGTTTCGGATTTTTAAAATATTATCTCCCAATCCAATTTTCATTAAAAAGGATAATTCCTTCAATTTTGTTTGAGATTATATACCCTTGGTTCTAGTCTCCACATTGAGGTGTTTTGAAGAGGGACCTTTGACGTCCAAATATTTCTTTCATACTTAATAAGGAAGAGAATGCATTTTTATATCCCTTCCCTCATCTTGATGAAGGTGTGTCATTATAGAATTCTATTAGATATAATGGTTGATTAATAGGATGGATTTACTGGTCAAGAACTATGAAGATTACATGGAATTGTACATAAATTGTGTTAGTAAATCATGATGTTCAAAATAATTAGTGAATGACCTGCTAGGACATGGTATTATGGTTCCCCTTGTGATCTAATGGAAGGAATCTTGACCTACTCAACAACCATGTGATTGTACAATGATTTTAGGGTAGAGACCCTAAGAATTTTACATGAATCATGATTACATGTTTTCTTTATTATCATTTATTCTGCAGCTGAAGCCTAGTAGGATAACTTAGTTAATACAAATAGTGTTAATCAATGAGTAGAATATTACATGTGCAAAAATAACTTTTTTTTCATTCAAGAAGTAGACCCTTGGAAATAGTGAAAGTATATTTTCATACATAGAGATGGAGGGTTGGAATGTGGGTCGAGCAGTAAAATTAATAGTGATTCATGATTTGATGTAGTACTTGGTTCCTCTGGTGGTGAGCCAGATAAGGAATACATTGTATTAGTGGTGGACGATCTACCTCGGATAGAGGGAGGAGACTGATATTTCATAAGATGACTTCCAAATAATGTTTTCGGCTGTGTTTCACTCCATGATGATGATGTCCGAGAACAAAAAAATAGCTTCTCTACCATCAAAATGGGATTATTGTAGTGGGGTTTCTTGTGATTATGTTCAAGGATCTCCTCCATTTTGATATAAACGCCATTTCGGGTGATATGTTTTTCCATGATTCTTTTATGAGGCCTTTCGATATTCTATTAAATATTTATTTAACCCCATCACTATTCTATCATATATAGAGGTTCATATAATGATTTAGGAAGTGGAGAGGATCCACTCACGTGGAGGTGCACCGTGAGAGGGGGACAACCGTGTTTATCTAAGGTGAATATAGTAAGTAGAATGTCTCAATCCTCAAAGACTACCATATTTTGGCCAATGGGAAGTATGAAACATCCATTTTAGTTCTAGTATCTTGTTCTTCACCTTTCACATAGGATCCTGAGACTGGGGTCATTTTTCTATAGATGTCATGGAAATTTTCAGAGCAACATCCTTGTTCGATCTTAGTATAAAAAAGGTGGGTGGGATCAACACCGACCACATCAATAGTTTATGCGAATAACTTTTTAGACGTTGGGATTTCATGCACCCATTCATATGAAGGAAGATGGTGTAAGAGATGGTTGTCCTCATGGTGCTCCTTAGGGACATCGATCGTGGTGTTTTTAGGGTGGTGGATGACATCTGAGGGGAATATGAGAATGGCATGGGTAATTTTACACTATAGAGGAATCATTTCCAATAGCACGTGATGTTGTTTGAAGGTATGATTAGCATGTATAGAAGTTATATTTGGGCATTGTTGATTCCAAATCCTCGCACTCCATTATTTTACCCAGCCTAGACCTTTCTCTTGGTCGTGATTTTGATTTAATTTATGTTCCTCTAGTATTGAGAATTTCAGTTGGATGTCAGAGGAGTTTTATTTTTTATATCATGGGAGTGTAAGCTTATGTTGGGGTCACATTAGTTCAATGGGGAAATTCTTTTACAATAGATGAAACTGTGAAATTTAATCCTTGTAATTGACTAGTTTTTCTATGTAGATTCTTTTATTGACTACTTATAGAGGATATTTGTGTTCTCAGACATGGGTGACCATTTCATATCATTTTTGCAAGAAAAGTTTTTAGGTGATCAGCCATCATGTGAATACCCTTCATTCCATATTGGCTGAGCTCTTAGTGTAATTGGAGGATGATGAGATGGTGGAGGATCCAAGAGTATTATATGAATTTCATGATGTTTTCCTCAAATGGATTGTGGTTCTATGCCCTCAATGTGACATTATGTTTGGGATATAATTACGGCCTAATGTACATCTAATTTTTATGGTTCTCTATAAGATGGAACCTTCTATGATGCAATAGTTGCATATTTAGATTTACTATATGATTAAAAAAGAGATTTATTATGTCTACCATTTTTGTGTGGTGATCTAGTTTTGATTGTGAAGAAGGATGATTGTGGTCTGAGCTGTGTACTGACTGACAGAGTCTGAATTAGGGGATGGTCAAGAACTGTTACCATCTCCCATGTATATATTATCCTTTCAACTAAATAAGAGGAGTTGGATGGGTTTCAATGATAGATCTATAGAATTTATATAACCAGTTGAGGTTTACCAAATAATGACATCATTCAAGTGAATGTGCGACCAATTTCAGTTCGTGGAAATTCCATTCGGTGTCAGTAATGAAAATGTTATCTTCAAGAGGCTTGTGAAATATTTTTTCATTGATTTCCTATATTGGATCATCATCATGTTCATCTATGACATCATAATATACTCATGTTCATTAGAAGAGAACACCGAGTATCTGAGGATTTTCATAGAGGTACTCATACTCAACCAAGTCTATGGGATGTTGTCCATGTGCATGTTTTTGATGCGAGAGGTGCACATCAATGGAAATGTTGTTTATTTATATGGAATATCAGTGGGTCCGTCAATGGAATAAGAATTTATTTCCTAGGAAAGAAATAAGAATATGGAAGAGGTCCATATCTTCATGGGTCAGTAGGGAAATTATTAAAGGATCATACCGGACAATCTATGTGTTGAAGCTCCATTGACATCCATGACTAGGAAAGACAAGGACATTTGTGAAGTGAGTAGTGTCATGCAGCTTTCACATATCATAATGGGAGGTTGGTTAGTGATCCTGTTAATAGGTTGCAAGAGCATGAGGTAGGGTTCAAGGAGATCTATAATGCATTTGTCATAGGATTTGGGGTTTATGTTGATGCATCAACAATGGGTTATCTTTTATGGGTCTATGAAGTTACATCCCCATGAACATAATGATTCCACCCATGATTTATAGCATCCAACAGTCATTATTCCATTGAATTTTTGGTATCATTACCTCATTAGGGAGCACGTTGAGGTCATTAAGTATCATAATATCTAGTGTTATATCATCTTTTAGTAAGACCTAGAATTGCAACAATACATGTTTATTCATGATATCTAACATCATAGGAATGGGTAATGCTTTGGTGGATTCCTTGAATAGAGCCATAGAAGTATATATTTTGGGAATCCACATATTATTGGATGGAATGGGAGGAGTTGTCTTCATTAAATATATTGAAATAGTGAAGGGTGAAATAGGATGTGTATTTTATATGATAGTGCAATATTAATTGATATAGAAGGTGGATAATTAACCGTGGGGAGACTTATAGCCTTATGTGATGGATGATCACATTCTTCGGAGTGATGCTGAGGAGGGATGGTTGGAGGATAGTCAAAATTGAATGATGTTCCATGGAATGTTGTTTGTCCTAGTGGAGATGAATGAGGGAGTTATCTATGAGATCCATAGATCACCCATAGTGGTACATGCTAGAGTTTAAAAGTTTTATCATGGACAAAGGGAATAGTTATAGTGACATTATGTGAAGTAGGCAGAGGAGGAGGTTGTGGTGATGTGCCTAGAGTGTAAAAAAGTGAAGGCATAACTCTATGTTCACATTAGTCTATTGTATACCTTATATGTACCTGTGCAGAACTGGAATGAATTATCCATGGATTTTATCACATGATTTTGAATGATATGGGTGGTTTTAATGCTATTTTGGTAGTGGTGGATCGTATGATGAAATCAATTCACTTCGTTGAGATCAATGAGTCAAGCACAGTGGATTCCATAGAAAGAAGGTATGTGGATAAGGTGGGGAAGATTTATTTGGATCCATGACCTAGAATCTTAGATCATAAGGCATTGATTACCTCATTTGTCTGGAAGGGATTACATTATGGTTTTGGCACCCAAAAATGCCATAAAACCACTTTTCTCTCTGAAACAGATGGATAGACGAAGTCGACCATCCAAACATTGAGGCATATGATACGAGTATGTGTTCAAGAATACTACGGATCTTGGGTTTGACAATTGTCTCTATTTGAGTTTTCTTAAAAAAAAATATCACTGTACTATTGCCATTGCAGCATTTCAATACCTATATGGAATGCCAAGTCATTCATCCATGAGTTGGATAAGGGATGGGGAGGTAGGTTTTCATGGCTAAAAGTTGTGGAAGTTATTTTTAGTGAAGGTTTCGCTCATCAATCATAGAATGAAGGTAGATTAGGACATGCATAAGTTGTTTTCCAATCATAAGAGTGGGCCTTTGGAAATCGAGGATTGAGATTATGTGTTCATGAATGTTACGACTCGATATTGGTAGAAGATGTATAGTAGGGGAATGAAAATTTCACCAAGGATAATCAGACCTCTCGAGGTGTTTGGAAAATTTAATCAGGTGGCATAATTGCAGGAGTTTCATCCATGGTTTAAGAGGATCCGCAATGTAGTTCACATCCCCTAACTTCTTTAATATCTAAATGATGTCTCCCATCTCATTGACTTGTGAGAGTTGGATATCGAGTATGAAATGAAATTCATGCAGTGGCCGATGGTGATCTAGGACCATCGATAGAAGGTGCTTCATGGTAGGACCATTCCATTGTTTTATGTATTATGGAGGCATGGTAGCCTCAAGGAGAATACATGGGAGTGGGAGGGGAATATGTGTGCAGAGTACCCGAAACTGTTATGTATTTTAACCCTTTTTTCATTATGCTTTTATTATGATGTAATGATTGACTTTGTTTTTATAAAATTAGTTTTTTCCTTTTCAATGATTTTTGATATGTCCAAACATAAGAGTAAGATAGGACCTGAAATCTAGTGAAGTTGCGTTAACGAAGGTCTGATTTAACCTATGCGGGTGAGTCATTACCACCCAAAGTGGAAATTATCATGACATGGGGGTGATGTTTTCTAATAAATGTGTCTCAGACGTGTGATATTTTTTGTCCCTATTAATTTGTTGTGAAGGAAAAGTTGTCTAGGATTTAATAGATTTCATGGTTTTTCAGCAGTTTTTTAACACCATATGGTGAATAATCAATGGGAGGTATCTTATAAGGTTGTTATTTATACAAATATTTTTTCATTTGGTTGGTTTTAAAATTTCAAAGGTGGGAATTATGTGAAATTTATATGATGTATTGAACCGGAGCTCATTGATCTATTAAAATGGGGAAATATATTTTTTGGGGTGTTTTGGGGCCTATTAGTGACTCATTTCAAGAAGTTTAATCCAATTTCATGTTTTTACATCAGTGTTTCATTTTGAATTTTTGATGTCGGTATGTCATTTCGAATTGTCAGTGTCAATGAGTCATTTTGAACAGTTAGTGTTAGTAAGTCCATTTGAACTGTTAGTGTATGTGTGGTGTGTTTAGTTTTTAGTGTATGTGAATAATTTTGAACTGTCTATGTCAGCGTTTAATTTTTAAATATTAGTGTTAGTGTTTTATTATAAACTATCAGTATTGGCATGTCATTTTGAATGATCGGCTTTAGCCTCTAATTTTTTACAGTTGGTTTCAGCGTGTCATTCTATACTATCAGTGTCAGTGAGTTATTTTTGTACTATAAGGTTAGGAATGCCATTATGAACTGGGGTTGTCTGTGTGTCACTTTGAATTGTCGGTGTAATTTTCTCATTTTGAACTGTCATTTTCGGTTAGTAATTTATGTATTTTTGGTGTAAGATAATAAATCATGTATTAATGATATCATCGATTCATTTTGAATTGCCGGCATTAGTGTCAGTATCACCATCAATGTCAGAATCTACATCGGTATCCACATCATTTTTGGTGTCAGTATCAGCTTCGACTTCAACGTCAACATTATCATTGGTGTAATCATTAAATTAATATCCATTTTTCTGGGGGGGTTTTCCAATTTTTCACCTATTATGTGTTTTTCATCGTTAAATGAGAACCTATCAACTCTTAACATTTATAGTTCATTTTCCACCATCTCTGAGGATTATAATTATATTATAAATATCTGTAATTTTTTGAAAATCCTTATCACGGCCTAGATATGTTACCAATCCACAATTTAATTTTCATGAACATTAATTGTCTCACTGGTTGTAAGGATCTCAGTCTTTCTAAAGTTGATATCTATAATTTCTTTAGACACGATCGTTGTCTCTCTATGTAATTGGGTCCCTCTTTATCAAATAATAACACACATGTGTTCTAGAACCATCCCTGTTTAATTTTATATTGAGCCTTGTGCTGCTCCCAAGACCACTTGTTTGGAATAAAGAGTTATAGTCTCCCGTTGTACAAAGTATGGATTTTACATCATCTCTTTTTAATTTAGAATCATGTTGGGTGGGTGTAGTATTGTTTCATTTAATAGAATGAATGAATTATATCTTTGACAAGAGTAATAAATTAGGGGTTGATTATAAAAAATAACAAGACCTATTATAATAACATTCAAGGAATTGAAGTTCGGTAAATGTTTTGAACTATTTTATTTTATTATCATATATTTAATATATTAAATTTTTATGGTTGTAAGTCCTTGTGAAAATCATTGATTTTGGTTGCCTATTCTTGAGGAATAGTGTTGTTAATGTTGTTATTTTTAGTAATCTATGTTTAATTGTGAATATCAATCTATGTAATACTCTACACATGGATATATAAATTAATATTTATAATGTCAATTATTTTAATATTTCATTAATAATGTAATTACCGCATCATCATTGTGTCATATATATATATAAATTTTTAATGTTCAAAAATTTCAAATAAAATACCATGACATAAGAAAAATTCTTATATTTTAAATGAATATTTATTTTCAAATTTATCTTATGTATAACCCTATATTAAAAATGGTTTAGTTATTAAATTTGTAATTTAACACATTTTACTCTTCTTTAAATAAAATAATAATAAAGGACTTAATCTAATACATCTTGATAAAAAATGATCATATTTTATTCCTAATGTATATTTTTGTCGAAATAAACATATCCAATAGAATTTGGACTTGTTTTAGGTTAAATATAATATCATTTTTACCCTTAATTACCCTATTTTATTTTAACCATGATATATACAATTCAAAAGCTACCATTCACCCAAAAAATTATTCATACTATTGAACCACATTTTACTCACTATAGTAAATAGTGTCTCTCATATTTCTGAAATTCTGTTTAGAGATTCTGTAAAATTACATTCTATGAGAATTTTGAAATTTTCCAAGATGGTTGGTAAATGATGGTAAAAAGTTTAATTAAATTTTATACATCTATTCTTATTTTTAAATGACTCTGATTATTTAAATTGATCATATATATGTATTATGTATCTATTTTTACTCAAAACTAGGTTGAAATTAAATAAAAAATAATTTAAATAAAATTTCTATTTTAAAAAATAACACAGTGGTTTTCAATATTCATAAAAAATTTAATTACTCAAGAAAAGTAACAAAAAATCACCCTATGCTAATTTTTTATATTCAACATTCAAGATTGAAGTCATTTTTGAAAAATTATATTTATAAAATTTCATAAAGTGGGTATTATTATTCATAATGGATTGTTTGATTGTTCTTGGTGTGCTATAACATGATGTTTCATACCTTACAGTTTATTGTATTATTCAAATAGAAGCTAATTTGGATTCATGGGCTATTACATTCTTCTGTCTTTAAAATAATTTTTTTTTTAAAATTTTTATAATTCTACAACATAAAAAGATTTTGCTGGTTCTTAATCATATATTCCTCTGGTTCCCATGTTGCCTCTTCCATCTCATAGTTTCTCCATAGATCTTTTACCAGATGAGACATTCGATTTCTCAACAATTGTTTTTCAGTATGCATAATTTTGATAGGAGCATCATAATAAGACATATCGGGTTCTGGTACTTTTTCTTCTTAGGTGAGTATATGTGTTGGGTCAGTCATGTATTTTATCAATAGTGATATGTGGATCACATCAGTAACTTTGGAGTCTTGGAGGCATTTCCAATCAGTCAATTACAACTCTAATAATTCATGTATTTTGAATGGTTTTATGTACATGGGACTTAATTTACCCTTCTTATCAAATCATATAACACCCTTAAATAGAGATACCTTTATGAAAAAAAGATCTCTAACTTGAAATTACAAATCTTTCCTCCGGTTATCAGCATTTCTTTTTTTCATACAGTAAGATGCTTTGATGTGGGTTTGGATATTATTCACATTTTCCATCATTTCCCCAAACACATTTTGGGCCAATGAGTTTTCTCTCCTAACATCATTCCAACAAGTTTGTGTGTAACACCTCCTTCTACATAACAATTAATATGGAGCCATTTGAATACTTGAATTATAGATATTTTTATTAGAAAATTCTGCCTTCGATAAATACTGATCCCAAACACCATGAAAGTCAAGTGATCAAGATATCAATGTATCTTATAATGACTGAATAGTCAGTTCTAATAGCCCATCAATTTGAGGGAGGTAGGTCGTGCGTAATCGAAGTTCAGTTTCTAGAGATTTCTAATGAGTTTTTCAGAATCTTGATGTAAAATGGGGATCATGATCAGAAATAATATATTGGGGTACACCATGAAGTCATACAACATCATTAATATATAGTCATTAAATTCATTCATGTGGTAAATTTTCTCTTATAGAAATATAATGTGATCACATTGTAAGGCGATCAAAAATTACCCTTATTTAATCATTACATATAGGAGTCTTTGGTGGTCCTGTGACAAATTCCATCATAACATCATCCCATTTCCACTCTGGTGTGGGAATAGGTTGCATGACTCCTCTATGATGTTGTCTTGTAGCCTTCACCGATTGAAAAGCCATAAATATTGACACATAATCAGCAATCTCCCACTACATGTTGACCCACCAAAAATGATCCGTCAAATCTCTATACATCATAATTTTACCAGGGTGTATAGAGAAATTGAATCTACGATCATCATCCAAAAATTCCCTTTTTAGATTAGGTATATCAGGAACACAATTTCTTTTCCCAAATTTCAAAAATCAATCTTCATATACGAAGTAAATTAATTTCCCATCATTAATAGATTTATTCTTTTTTTTAAAAATCCTTTTCAGTAGTCTAAATTTATTTTATGCATTCTATTAATGGTAGTTTGGGAACTATTTGAAAAAGTATTTATGTTTCACCATGCATCGTTATCCTCATATCATTCTTTACCAGATCCATGTATATAGAATCATTTTAAACTCTCATCTTGTTCAAAGCTCCATGATCATTTCTACTCAAAGCACCTTCCATATTATTTTCCTTCCCTGGGAGGTTGTGTATAGTGCATTCATAATCATTGATTAGATAAAACCATCAATTTTGCCTCCTGTGAAGTTATTTTTAGAGAAAATATACTTCATACTCTTGTGATCTGTATAAATATCACATTTTTCACAATTGATATATTGTCTCCATATCTTTAGAGAAAATATTACAGGTTCTAACTCAAGATAATGAGTGAAATTGATTTTTTCATTAATTTTATGTTGTTATGATGTATAGGAAATTACTCTATCATTATGCATAAGTAAAAAACCATGTAATAGATTTGAAGAATCAATATAAACAGAAAACCAATCATTACCAAATTGTAATGTCAATATAAGAGCATTGACTAATCATCTATTCAATTATTCATTTATACACATCAGTGATGGCCATTCTTGGATTTTCTTTATTTTTATAGGATCAACAAAGATTCCACCCATAGAGGAATTATGGCCACGAAAAAATATCCTGAATCCACAATTCACACTTTCTAAACATCCAATATAATTCATTTATTCAAAGTGTATTTAGAATAGTGTGCAAATTATTTTCATGATCTCCATATATTTTAGAGTATATCAATAAGACATCAACAAATACCCCATCAAAGTCATGAAGATATTTTTTGAAAACTCTATTAATTAGATCAATGAAAACATATAGAGCATTAGTCAGTCCAAAATGTGTTACTGTAAACTCAAAATTCCCACACCTAGTACAAAATGCTATCTTGTGAATATCTTCCTTCTTCAGGAATAACTAATGATATCATGACCGATGGTAAATCTTTGAAAATATTGTGCTCCATGATGTTGATAGAATATACAATCAATGTGATGTAGGGGATACATGTTCTTTATTTATAATTAATTGACTAACCTATATTCAATGCACAACCTCAAAGATCCATATTTCTTCTCAACAAAAATAGCAGGGTTTCCACATGAAGAAACACTAGGGCTAATAAATCTATTATTACACAAATCCCTAGTTGTTTCTTTAACTCTACTAACTCTACATTGTACATTCAATAAGGGGTCATCCAAAAGGGCCTTGAAGCAAGAATTAAATCAATGGAAAACACAATTTATGGTTCACGAGGATGTCCATGTAAATCCTCTAGAATCACATCAACATTTTTATCACAATTGTGACATACTCTATTTGAATATTACGCTCCTTGACCATAGTTTTTTCATTCTCTTCTTCAAAAAATAATTGAATTTCATAGAGCTATTGGGGGTGGATATAGATAATAATCAAATGGTAATGAATCCATTATAAAGATAATGTACTCTTTATCATCATTGAAAAGTATACCCTACGTCTTCTTACAATAATTTTACACATCATGGTCCAAAAGCCAATCCATACCAAGGATTACATAAAATTCAATCGTGGGAATGTCGATGAGATCCGTATAGAAAACCTCTTTATATTCCCTAATTGGTATCTTTTCTCAAAGCATTGATTCAATGATACTTTCCTTAATATTTCCTACCAAAAAATTCCTTGTTAAATCAAATTGGAAATATTAAAATTTATTAGAAAACAGGGTAGTTATGAAACAATTAGCTGATCCCGAATAAAATAAATCATTGGCTAAATTTGAAGATACCATTAAATTACCTGTCACCCATCATTCGAAGCTACAACCTCAATAGTAGTGATCATATATATTTGTCCATACTCCATTTTCCTTTTCCGAGTTATGTTTACTTGACTGTTAAGAAATTAATTTTCGTAATGTCCCATTTCTATACAATTGTATTAGTCAATATTGATAGCCTCATTCCTTTTCTTGCAATCACGATCTTGGTGGTCTCTTTCACCACACATTTAACAGACACTCATTCCCTTAAAGGAAGTACTAGTGTGTTTTTTCACATATTTACTGTAGGAAAAAAATTCAACTTTTCCATTCTTCCACTTATTAAAATTTTTAGATAGTTCATCTGATCTCTTCATATACTTCAATTATTTATATTTGTAAGAAATTTATAATTCCTTTTCTTTCTAAATAGAACATGAGACAATATCTTTGTATGATGAGAAGGATTGTGAGACTATTGCTTGATGGATAAATCTTTTTAACCCCTCAATTAATATTTCATTCTTACTCATTTGGTGACATATATAATATACATCTTGCATTTCTAACCTTGTAATGTTAGCCTCATACCTTGAGGCATTTTTATCCTCCTTTTCCCTCAGACTCAAAAATTTATTTTCCATATCCACTCGATGGTCACGAGGAAATAATTTTTCTATGAAAATATCATTAAAATCCCTTAATTATATATTTGATACATCTTCTTCTTGCATTTTATTTTTAATCAATGTTTACTATTGAACTGCATCTTATGTGAGGCAATAAACTTCCATGACAACTTTTTATCTTTCACTAATCCATAAATAATAAAAAAAAATTTCTAAGTAAATTATCTATTTCTCAGCTACAAATTGATTTATAGTCTCATATAATTGTTCTGGGTGTTTCCTCGTGAAGCAGTCTAACATTGATCCACCACATTGTGGATAAATATGCTCTATATAGATATGGTTATTATTCACAACTTGAGTGAGTCATCCCTGTATGGTTATATATTTATATACACTAATTTCATCACCAGGTCCTCTATACTTATCCTTAGAATGAGGAAGAAACCTACAAGGATTTTTTATGTTGATACAATTTGCATTCCGTCCACTAGGCACCATTTCTAAAAAATGTCACTAAGAAGATTAGTTTATGAATAACAATACATAATTACAAAAGATTATAATACATTACATGGTTTGAAAAATTTATGCATATAATCCCTTATCATAAAAAAAATCAAGAAGGAATTATTTACTCATAAATACTTCATAATAGTTTGTAAAAAATGTTAATTATCCTTAGCATATCCCCTGGGAGTGTTGTAACCATGAGTGAAGCAAGGCCCATTATCGTGTACCAGGATACCCTATGTCAACCCTGAAACTCTTCGTTAGAGTTTTCCCTCCTAGGTACTTCTATTCCAGATCCAAATCTACTACTCTTATCTAGACATTCATTTATTTCTTGGAAAATAAACAAAATATCTACATTACCCAAATTATAGGATGTTTTTGTATAATAATACTCAAAGTCTATCTAAGAGTATTGCACTCTAATAAGAGTTTTCTTAAATCTATTATCCATGAATTGTACTAATTTTTCTCTGATACCAATAGTAACGCATTGACACTATATAACAAGAGTCAGTGCAATATTACATTACAGTGGCATGATCACATTATATCAAATCATGAATGTCCGATTAGTTTAGTAGCCTTGGAAGTACATGATTCATGCATAACATTTACAATACATTATGAAATGAAAAACAAAAAAATTATGTCTATTTTATACTCAATAAAATATCCTAGGATATTCCAGCATGAAATCATAATATACTTATTCACATACTGGGAAAATTAAATCATAATAAAGGGGTGACCTTAGATGCTCAGTATGGATAAAAATATAGTGGAAACTATCAAAAATATGCATAAACTATTAAGAAAATGTATAATTCTAAAAAGAAATCATTCTAAACATAAAATTCATCATAATATGTAAAATATAAATCGAATAATGCCATTTACTTATTCACATAGATATTCTATTAGTTGAATAATGACATATAATATCAATAGATATTTTTCATAATGATGGAATTCATAATGTCGGACATCATGAAAACATATTGAGGCCCTCAAGCCATGACAACAAATAATTTTATGTCTAGTCCTTGTGTTAAGACACTAGTTTGTTTCATTAGACATTCCAATGAATCATGGAGCTATAGTGGGCACCACCCCTCACTTACTAATTCTAATGCATTCATCATATGAAAAGGTTGAATCATAACATAAACATTCATATTGAAACTAACATACGAAATGATAACACTTTAACCACAAACCATGAATTGTATAAAAATAGCACATAAACTATAAATCATATCAAAAAACCATCAATACAATTTCATAAATTTTATTATAATAAATCAACTTCAATTAAGTGTAAAGTCCAAAATTTATTTCCAAATTATATCATTCTACTACAAAAAAATATAAAATAATGAAAAAATTTATTTCAAAATTATTATTATAATCTTCTATGGTATTCTTTAATGATGTTATAACATCAGAAAATCGAGACACCCACTATATACTTACAAAATATTCTTACCCTAATTTATCAAAAAGGTCATAAAGTACCTTGTTTGGAAAATGACGTAAAGAATCCTTCCAAAACATTTTATTAAAGGTTAAACAATATTATAAATGAATATAACCCATGTTATAGGAAACATAAAAAAATGTTTTCAAATACATTATTATGAAACATGGATTTGGATGATAAAGAAGGCATTGTAGATACTTTCATATAAACTACCTCAGATAAATAATGTGATTCTAAAATTAACCCATACCTTGTACTTTTCCTCAGTCAATGGTATGTTAACCTCTGGTATAATGGTTGATTTTTTTATTAAATTATAAATAAACTATATAAATATATATGATATCATATATGATCTTCTAAATTTTTTTTGATTATAATATTTCAGTAGTATCATTGTTTTGGGTGTTAGCTAATTCATTTTACATTATATGTTTTGTAACATAATTATTGTTTTTTTATGGATAGGATTTACATTATTCATATCCAGAATGATATTCTTCAAAAATATTTTAAATCATCAATTGAATATTATTATTGAATGGTTACGATGGGTAATCAATCTCATTGCGTTAATGGAGATGGTAATTCGTACATACCCACGAACGATAATATCATTATATTAATAGTGATTTAATATGTAATTGGATGTTATATCATATATATAGAATCATTGAAATGTTATATTTTTTATTTAAATCAATTATATTCGTTATTATACCCATCCAACTAATGATTTGTTGAATAACCAACTACCCCAATACGTAGATATGATAAGTCGTACGTATGCACGTATGGTGACAATGTTAATCATATGATGGATAGAATAATGAATATGGTTGTACTATATTTATAATAACATCATAGTATGTAGATGGCATTGAAATTATTATTTTTGAATGGAAACAACAATTAATGTGGATGTGGATGAAGAAGATAACATCGAATGAGGTGATGAAATTATTACCTCATCTTCGGGTTCTACATTTTAATTTGAAAAAACCATAACCATTGGAAGGGTTTAGGATCAATGTATGGACTCTATGATGAATAGTGGGTAGTTGGGAAAAAATTTGAGCAGGTTAGAGCTGATCTTAGTGGCTTTGGACGTGTGAAATTAAAAGAAGTTGATGTTCCCTATTTTAAGAGAGGTAAGGTCACATTATGAAAATTTTGAAATATTATTTTATTATAAAATAATATTCAGTTTCTAATGACTAAAAAATGTATTTATATATATTATAAGGTGTTATTGGGTAGAAATAATGTCAACCAATATGTTTTAAAAAATATTAGTTCACCATATTAACCATATCTTTTATATTTAATTCGTAGTTAAATAGTTTGACATTTAACATGTCTCCTTGCATTTTATTATTATATGGAAAATAAAGATACTATAAACTTCCATGATAACCTCAAGTTTTTCATTATTGACTTATAGAACCTTATTTACATTATATGGCAAAACCTTATATTTTTTGGAATATTATATCATTTAATTAAATATTTTTTGTTTTAAAAACTCTTTTATGTCAATTTTGACACTATTTAGTATTTTATTTTTGTGAAAGTAATATAAAAATTATAAATTATAATAAAATTATCATATTCCAACATAAAATGTCGTATTATCCATGAAAATTTGTGGAATGCATCAAAAGTTAGAATTTACATTAATTTAAAAAATAATAATATCAATTATTTTAATAATTCAATAATAAGTTTATTACTGCATCCTCATTGTGTCATATATAAATTTAATTTTCTAATGTCTAAAAATTTCAAATAAAATACCATGAAGTTGGATATATCATTATATTAATAATTCGTATTTATAGATAAATATATCTTATGTATTATCATATATTATAAATGATATAGTTATTAAACATGGAATTTTACACTTCTAACACTTCTTTAAATAAAATAATAATAAAGTTATTAATATAATCCAGGTGGATGTAAATGAATAAATATTTATTCCTACTACTTATTTTGGTATAAATACACTTATATAATAGAATAAAGACAAGTGTTAGGGTAATTATAATATCATATTTACCCTTAATTACCCTATTTTCACATAATCGTGTGAAATAAAATTCAAAAGTTAGTATTCAACAATAATTATTTTCGTCCAATTAAACCAAATTTTATATAAATAAGTTATTTATGTATCATGGATTTTTTCAGAATTCACACAAGTTGTAAAAATTCATTTTATGAAAATTTTCAAATGTTCCTAGAAGGTGGGTAAAAGAGGGTAAAATTTTAAATAAAATTTTATATATCTAATATAATTATAAAATGACTCCAATGAGTTACAATGAACTTATATAGGTATTATCTATCTATATTGAATTAAATTAAATTAAAATAAACTAAATAATAATATAAATAAAATTTTTGTTTTAAATAATTATGCAATGTTTTTCACTATTCATCAAATGTTGAAATTTATAAAAACATAGAACAAAATCACCCTAATTTAATTTGGATATTTTGAATCCAAAAATGATGTCTATTTTGAAAAATAATATTTATATAATGTAAAAAATTTGTTATTTCTATTAATAATAACTACTTTGATTGGTAGTAGTGTGCTAGAACTCGAAGTTTCATAAATCGCAAGTTATTTTACAGTTCAAAGAGAAGCATACCGTTGAAGATTAGGGTGTTACATCCAAGGTAAATTGACCCATTTTATATCATTCATCACATATGAGTCGTGGCCTATTAGATTTAACTTAAATTTATAAAATCCAATTTGGAAGAAATGTTCTACATATCACTCATAAAAAAAGTACATACTGAATCTATCACATGTAATGAACATATAGGTGGTACAGATGGAAGATGATCTATATTATGAGGAGAAGCTAGTGAAGATTCTAGACGGAGAGATATGGTGGTACAAAACATGATAACCCACCTTTTTAAACTCTTGTTTAAGAAAAAAAAATATGAATACACAATATGGTAGTTGAAGGTGGTGATCAAGGAGAAGTACGCTCACATATTTTTCTAAAATGAAAAATCAAGTGCGAAATTTCAAAATGGGGAATAATGTCATGACTAAAAATTTCTTTAATTGAATTCTTATCTTATTGTAATAGTTTTTTTATAGTATCAATCACATATAATCTCTTTTGTACTATAATAAAAAACTTATTATAAAATAATTAATTCAATAAGATGTTTTATTAGATGTTATGGAAAAAATAACGATGAAATAGTAACATGAACTTTTGAATAGTATTATGACCTTTATAAATACTAAACATGGATAATTAATAGTAACCACAATAATAATTTAAAATAAAATATTTTTCAAAATAGTTTATTCATAAATTAATATTTTCTTATCATATCATTTACAATAATTATATGAGAACATAAGTAATTATTGAATTTGTAATAAAATTTGTAAAAAATTTAAAATCTATATTTATCAAGTAAATGGAAATTTTAAATTAAACTTAAATTAATAATTTTATGAAATTTATTTTCATGTAATATCGTTAATTTTTTGTAATATACACATTAAAAATTGATTATGGTGAACTTTTAAGATATTAATTAAATACATGAATATTCAGAGAATAGTAATACGCTAACTTACAATAAAATATAAATATTTATATTTTAACATCATTAAGATGATGTATGGAAGAGGTATTCACATAACCTAAAGATTTATTTAATTATTTTATTATATTTGGTGATAATGCTTATAAAATTCATAGTCATGAGCTAATAGAATAAACTAATCAACATAATAATGAGGAAACCAGCTTCTTCTCCACTATAAATACCACCACTCACCCCAAATACTCCTCACAACTCTAATGATTTGAGTGTGGTACAAGTAATCCAAAATACACTACTCTATCCCCTCTGCATTATACAGGATCTCTGTGTCTCATCATAATGCAATGCCTAGTTTCCTTGAGGATGATCTAAATATGATAATTCTAGAGGTTAATCATCTCTGCATTTATTTTAATTTCTTTTTAATTTCAATTTTTACCATACTCTCTTCTCATCTACCATCATCCAAATGAAATGATACCTTCAGGGCCATAATTTTGTTATAATTATTTAATTTTAATATATGTTTAATCATTATAATCCTCTCTACCACTCTTATATAAGAAACGTGAAATAATCTCCCGTGATTTACCAATTTATGGACATCATGGGAGACACACATTAATTTTCATTAAACACATTAAAGAATAATAATAAAACCATTAAATGGTTGAAATATTTTATAATGTGATTTTACAAACATCTTTAAGATAAATAACTATCTTATACACATTATACTAAATGATAAAACCAAATGAGTTTGTTGTGATCGAAAAACATTGAAAATTACCGTAAAATGATCATCATTAAATATTATATTTTTATTCATCATCATTGTTTATAAAAAAATATTTATAATATCAATAAAAATTATCTAAAATAATTACTACCATATATTATATATTCTATAAATTTTTCTACATTTCACACAAACATCCATTTTTTATACAAGTGACCAAATCATGAAATCCATGATAATGAATGTTATCGAATGATGAAATTAAACACTATTCCTCATAAAAAAGAACATAAATTTACATAATAAAACCATGGTGAATAATATTAATTTATTAAATGTTATTTATTTTTTAATTAATGAATCTATTTTGATTATACATTATATTAAATTAAAGGAATCATTCAAACACAATGTACAGGAAATCCTTCATACCCCATTCTGTTTTATTGGTTGTTCCATCTTTCACCTATTAATCAGTATTAATATCCATTAAAAATAATTTATTCCTAATTACCTTAATATTTTTAATGTATTCTTTTTTTATACTTGATTTTATTACAAATATTTTTTTTAAATTGAATATTATTTAAAAATATAACACCTTTTACTTATCGTGATTATTTCTTCTTTAATCATGTTTGATGATTAAAGTATGTCATTCCATATTTCATTTCGAAACCCAATGTTTATTAATGTATTAAAACTAAATGATATCCATTCCTTCCAATAATCTATTTTTATGTAAAATATTGATATATTATCTATTTTTAATGCATGCTAATGTAAATGTTAAGTTGTAACGTGTGTGATCACAATTATATACCACATAGTAACTGTTATGATGTGACAGGTTTTCCCTTTATTATATAGTGATATAATGAATTCGATAATATGGTGTATCTCATGATAAAATGTTAAATATTAAATAACATATGGCTACGTTTCTTCACAACTATGTGTGGTATTTGACCACTAACACAAGTTGTTTCAATTTTATGCATTTCCATATTCCAAAACATTTTTTAATTATTATTATGATCTTATTAATATGTTATTTTGCTAATGATTATTATCACTCCATTTTACACTATATCATGTTCTTATATATCATCTTAATAGTATTTTTGATAACCCCTTTTTTATGTATATCTGCAGGCCAGAAATTGTACTAAGAAGAATGTGAAGGAATCTAAGAAGCTAGAGAAGATTGAATTAAATAAATGTTTATGTTTTATTTATTATAAAATTGGATTATGATCTCAATTTTCTCATGATACTAAACCTTTACGTACAAATGTATTAATAATTTTATTATGTTCATCTTTAATGTGATGTAGTAATTGTGTATGAAAAGTTGGGTCACTATAGTATTCAGTTGATAATCTACTATCCTTACGAAAACTTAGATACCCACAGTATACCCACTATCAAATCCTAATGATTGAATCATTAAATTCTTGATTATCTAATGGTGAAAAAAATGATATGGTTTTTTCTAGTCTTCATGATATAAACCTATGCTACTTGGTTTTTAAATCGTTATCAAATGGTGTTAATTTTATTATAATGTGTCCACCCCCTAAGAATCTAAACTACATAGCTGGGTGTATTTTATTAGGAAATAAATTTTATATGAATGGTAAACATAATTGTAAGACACAAATAAAATAAGGATTTTTAAACAAGAATCATATAATGAATTAAAATATCCCAATAATTATACTTATGGTCCCTTCAATTCAAATTTAGTTTTCCTCTAGTACATTTGAATTTAAAGGAGACTATTATTTTTTCAATGACCCAGATTAGTGAAACACATTACATTATAGGTCTTAATTGTACTATAATAAATAAAATTTAATATAAATATATATATAATTAAATTTAAATTCACAACAAATTTTCTATCCATATTAATAATGGATTGTCTAAAAATATATTATAACTTTACGTATCTACCATAAAATTGAATCAACTTCATGTGGGGGTGAACGACATGTGGTTTTATTCCAGAATATACATTATGATAAAAAATACCTTTTCATACAGTCTTAATTATTGTATTTTGTGTCTCCTCATTATTTTATTAATTCTATGGGCTTAATTATATTTGATTTCATAGTATCCAACATTACCAAACATGGCCTAATTTCAATATAATTAAAATTTACACATATGTATATATATATCTCTCATAAACAACCATGGGGAATAATAATTAAAAAATTAGTAGGTTTAAGTCCATAATTTTCTTATGCCATGTCATAATATCCAAAATATAATATTTAAATTGATGATATAAATATTTTCAAATATACAATCAACATGTAATGAGGATTATATTTATCAAACCCCCTCAATAATATCATTTTAAAAAATATATATTCAAAAACCATTGTGTACCTAATCAATATAATCCATCTAATAAGACAATTTATCTCAATATATAGATTCACATTTATAATTATTTTTATCCTCCATAGATGGATATTTTATCACATTAATTTATTTGAGTTGTAATGGTATGTCCCTCACTGATCCATTATTTTTTTATCCATTGTGTGGGGTTATCTGGGTACTATCGGAGACTCCTTCCAAGAATTATACCAAAAATGTATATCCTTTTTGTAGGTATGTCATTTTGAACTGTTGGTGTTAGTATGTGTCTTTCAACGGTCAATGTTGGTGAGTCATTTTGCACTGTCAGTTTCAGTTTTTCATTATGAACTATCAATGTTTGTGTGTTGTTTTGAACTATTAGAGTTAGTGAGTGCTTTTGAATTGTCAATATAAATATTTTAGGATGATGGGTCAGTGTAGGTGTGTCATTTTGATCTGTCAGTATTGGTGTTTCATTTTGAAGTATTGGTTTCGGCAAGTCGTTTTCTACTTTTATGGTCGGTGGGTCATTTTTTATTGTCAGTGTTGATGATTATTTTCTGTACTGTCTATGTCGGCGTGTCACTATAAAATGTTTTATTTAGTGTGTCATTTTTAACGGTCAATGTTTGTGTGTCATTTTGAACTGTCAATGTCGGTGTGCAAGTTTTCATTGTTAGTGTCGGTGAGTCATTTTATACTATTAGAGTATGTTATTCATTATTGAACTATTAGGGTCAATGAGTCATTTTTTACTGTCGGTGTAAGAGATTCATTTTGTAATATTGTAAACAGTGTCATTTTCAGTGTTGGTGTCATCTTTTGTGTCAGTATTAGTGTTATTATTAGTGACAGTGTCAGTGTTAGTGTCACCATATGTGTCAGGATCAGAATCAGCGTCAACGTCGGCATCCACATCAGTTTAATTTCTAGTTTTCTCTGAGGTTTTCTTAGTTTACACCATATTAATAACTTCTTATTGTTTAATGAGATACAATAAAATATTATAAATTTTAATTAATTTTCAACCATTTCTAGGGAGGTTAAGTAAATTTTCAATATGTTTAACAACTTAAAAATCCTTGTAACTACCTATCGGCATGGTGAAACCACAAATTGATTTTCTTACACAATGAAATGTTCTCCCTGGGTCTTATGATATCTCTATTTATTAATCTATGATATACTATATCTTTTGACTCATTCATTTTCACCATATTCACTTTTTGTCCCTCTTCCACCAAGAATAACATGCAAGTGTTATAACACCCTGTCTATTAAGATTTCCTTGGGGTATCTTACTGCAAGAATGACCCCCTACATGGTTCCCCCATGATCAAACCTATTCTTTGATTACCCATATTATTTAATGTGTAACTAAATAACCCCTATTTCTAAAATGATAAATCATTATCTTAAGGGATCTGTTGTCTAATGTTTTTAATTGGGTTTTTCACTTCGTGGTGGTTGAGTGAAGTTGTTATTGGTAGCCTTATTATGGGTACGAGGATGGACTGAGTCAATGACATTGTGTATGAGGTGTTATAATTGGTGTGATAGAATCTGAATTTGATAGATTGAATGATTTTGGAATAGATTAACATGTATGTAGTTGTATTTCCACTGATTGTGTTGTTAGCATTGAGCGTCATTTTGTAGTGGGACTACAATGAAGTTATGTGATGTTTTTTCTATGGGACGGTTTCATTACATGATTTTTATGTTGATAACAGTTGTTGATTATGGTTTCTGGGTAGTTTTATAATTAATTATATTTAATTCACTAAAAAATAATGTCTAGTGAGTAAATGGAAAAAGAGTTGGGTTTATTCAAAATTTGTTTCTATTGTGGGGGTTTTCATGTAATAGTAGCATGAATGTTCGTATAGTGTGGGCCGTTAGTTTGATTTTATCTCATAGGATAGGATTAATTTTTGTTTACCAATAGTTATAAATTTGTGTTCCTAACAATTTTCAAAAATAACTCCACCCTTTTTGAGAACCACATGTCAAACACATCCATTTCAATGGGGACAGAGCCTTTCCATACACCCTAGTGAGAGGATAGATGTTTTTTCACTGACATTCATCCACACAACCCCTTCTGGGTACATACTGCTTGAGAATATATAGGATTTTTGTAATTGCCTGAGGTCTACTATATATTAAGATCATTTTGGTCGGTTTTTTTGTAGATGATGGGCCTAGATGTCTACATGGTAGGTTTGTATCCCTCGTTTCATTAGTATGAGGGCCACACGATTTTGGAAAAGAGGTGTGGTTGGTGTGACCTAGGTGCTTGCGGGAGGGATAGGTGTGGTTTTCTTCCCAAGTGTGTGTGGGAAGTTTTGTAGTGGGACTGCATTTGGGGAAGGGAGGTAGCGTGAAGACGTTAGCTATTAGGAATGAGTAGCTAACAAGTGGTAAAAGTGGCATGGTGTAACACCTGAGATTTTTATGAGTAATATTTTGTTTTTATGTTTTATATATATCATCAAAGTAATCTTTCACTACACACTATCTTGGCTTACTTTACACGCAATCACGACCTTCCTCGATAGCTTGCGTTGTACGCAATATCGAGTTTAACTAAAGGATGATATGCTATTAAAATATTATTTAAAATAGACTTTATGAATAGTAATAACCACTTTTTGAAATTTTATCATTCAAAATGGACTTCATTTTTGGATTCGGGATACAGAAATTAGCCTAGGATGAAATTTTGGTATCTTTCGGAAAACATTCAATTTTTGATGAATAGTGAAACCACAATGTGGTAGGTTAAAAACTGAATTTTGCATAAAACATAATTTTACCACTTCTATGAATGGAATTTCGATAATCTGACAGACACGGTTGATATCAGTAAGTAAAATGTGGTTCAATGAGGTAAAAATAATTTTTTGGTGAATAGTAACTTCTTACTTTTTTTTACCGCGGTTAATAGTAAATAGGGTAACTAAGGGTAAATATGATATTACTATTACACTAACACATGTCCTAATTCTATTGGATAAGTGTAATTCGACCAAAAACAACCTTATGAATATAATATGACCATTTAGGTCCACTTGGATTAGATTATGACATTTAATATTATTTTATTTAATGAATAGTTAAAATAGTTGAAATCAAAGTTTAATAACTAAAACTTTTTTAATATGGGTTTATACATAAGATAAATTCGATTATAAATATTCATTAGAAATATAACAAGATTTACTACATATTGATATTTTATTTATAATTTTTAGACTTTAAATAAATTAATATATGACACAACGATGATGCAGTAATTACCCTTTTAAGGAAATTTTAACATAATTGAAGTTATAAATGCCCAAATAAATGTACTTTGAGATTTTTTATGAATTAAAATAATTTTCTAGGTTACTATGATATATTAGTGTTTATTTAATCAACTTGGTTCGAACATATAATTCTGTTATGACTTTCTCAAAAATCATATATCAAATAGTGACAAAATTGACACAAAATAGTTTTTAAATCAAATATTATATTATTAATTGTTATTTTATTCCTAAAAATCTAATGTTTGTCCAAATGACTTAGATAAGGATATATATATTAATAATAAAAAACTTGGGGTTCTTTTGTCATGTTATAGTAAGTGTATTAACCATATAGTGTAAGAAAACAAAAAGACAAGGTAAAAGTTAAATTATTTACCTTAGAGTTAAATCTAATTGATAAGGTTAAAATAATAACCTAAACATGTCTAAATACTATTGGTTGATAGGATTTCGACCCATCCCAACATTAACTTCGAAATAAGACCCTTTGGAACCATTATAAACCGATTTTGACTTTAATATAAAATAATATTTTGAGATATTACTAAGGTGCCCCTCTCCTCCCTTGTAAAAGGGGACCTCCTCCTCCTCCTCCTCACACCAATTTGAGCACTCATTCTCGGCCAAACCCAGCAAAAATCCCTTCTCCACTTCCCTAGAATAATCCTAGAGGTCCTGGTCTTCTTCAAAGACCAATCTTAGTTCCCTAAGTGGAGGACTCAATGAGGCATTTCAAAGAAGAGGTAATATCCATTACCGAGCTTTTCAATTTCATTCTTCATCAACATCTTCTTCTTTAGTTTTTTCAAGATAAAGTAATAACATAAGTATTACTTATATACTGATATGTTATTATAAATATTAAACAACCCTAATTCACCTTCTATCCATCCTACGGAAAAATGAAATCACCGCGCGTGCGTACGTACGAAATACCGTCTCCACACCATGGTGTAATCTATTTTCCACCATCACCTTACAAGGATGGGTATAATGGTGTAATGAATAACTATATATGATTATTATAAAGTTATATTGATACTGAAATATTATAAATACACTTAAATGCAATTCCACAATCATTGGAACAATATCATCGCTCGTGCGTACGTACGGAATACCGTCTCCACGATGTGATGAGACTTGTTCTACATGATCATCATTACATAGTAATTATATAAATGAATTGAATGAATAAATATGATATATGTTACACTAATACCATTCTGGATATAAGGTATCTATAACCTTAAAAGAAGAATAAGAATTTATTCGGCAAAACACCCATAAGAACAAAAGGCAATAAAGACCCGAGTAACAAGTAACAATGAAATATTACTAATAAGATGTTATGAATATGACCATATATGATATCATATCAATATTTATGATTCTGTAATAAGTCAATAACCGTATTTAAACAATTATACAGGAGCTTCGGACACGTACAAAGCAAATCAGACATAAGGTAAGGGAAATAACACAATCTCATTTTTATCCGAGATTGTTTATACATTGGAATTTACTGAGGTGTATTTTATCATCCACATCCATGTTTCCTCAATATGTAATATTATTTCCATCCACGTAATATTGTTTAAATCCAATTTTACCATTCGGTGAGTTTTTAGTAAAATATATGAAAGGAATCTTCTGTCGTTTTACGTATGAGGTACTTTTTGACTTTTCCGACAAAAGTATGAGAAGAATGATATTTTTACTTATATGACAAGAATGGATTTTTAAAACATTATTTCCAAGAATCTTCCTTTATAAGTTTTCAAGTTTATTTTTAATCAACTTCTATTAGTTTATAATTGTATGACATGTTATGAAAAGAAAAGTGTTTTTAAAGTAGAAAGGATATTTTCCTCAAGAATTGAGTTCAAATGTTTTATCAAAATTATTTTCCATCTAAGATATTATAGGGTTCTGTTTTTATCCCTATTATTACATTGATTTGGTTATGTTGTGTGGGAATATTTTTATGAAGTCATTTGCCTTATATGATTTGTTTTATGATTTCATGATGTTTCAAGAATCCCATTTTTGTTTCATGTGTTATGCGATGATGTACGATTTATGATTATGTGGCACACATAAGAAAGGATTCATTATAAGATGGGTGGGACCTATATCTCCCGTCAATGCATTGGGTAAAGATTTATATCTCATGATATAGACATGGCTGGAATGGAAGGTTATTTCGATTCAGTGATACAGGACTGAAACGAGGAGTGAACTCGGTTCAGAAATGGACTTTGTCCGCTAAGATAGTCTTGGCAATGAGTCATTACTAACAAGAAATGATTTTCCATGATTATGTGTGCATGCCAAAAGGTTTCAAGTTTTATGTTATGATTATGGGGATCTCATTTTCACTTCTACGATTTATTCCATGTTAAGATATTGTGATCTCTTTTGCAGGTTATGATTTTCAAAAAGATATGATATTTTTTATTTCCTTTATTTGCCCTTGCTGAGCATTTGAGATCACCCTTTTTTGTATGTTTTCTTTTCCCCAGGGCAGGAAGATGGATATTATGTAGAATATGCAAAAAGGGACTCTAGATATGTTGAAATAAATGGGAGGAAATGTCGATGCTTTATGAACTAGTTGTTTATGTTTCCCAGTTTCTAATGACACTATACCTATACGGTCCTTTGTGGTTTTGTCATATGTTGTAATAAGTGTGCTTCAATTTTGATGTATTAAAAATGTATGTAAAGTATGGGTCATTATAGTTGGTATCAGAGGAAAGGTATAGTCAACCTTTGGAAACTAGGATGTGAAAGACATAGTAAGAACCCAAAGGATAAGTCTAAGCATAGAACACAATCTTATTGTTTTAGAAATGGCCATGAATAACCTAGGATAAGACCTTAAGCGTGAAAATTTTATTCTTGAATTATGTGGTTTTCCAATTATAATTAGTGTTTCTCACACTATTCTTCTTGGTTTTAGTCAATGGCTGGAACCCAAAGGAACCGTGTTAATGTGGAATGCGATGGGCAATGCAATGATTTTCCCCCTGAGCAACCAAAAGATATGGGAGCTGGAATGCAAAATCTTGTAGCCATGCTCACACAACTTTCTCAAGCTATGAATCATGCAGGACTTCCAAACGAGCAAAGGAAGGAGCAACATTCTGTTGAATCCTTCACGAGGCAGCGTCCACCTTCTTTCAGCGGGTCTACTGATCCATTAGTTGCTGAACAATGGATTAGTACTACTGAAAAGATATTTTCAGTTCTTCAATGTTCGTAACATGATAAAGTCATCCTAGCAGTGTATTGTTTGGAAGGAGATGCTGATCAATGGTGGAATCATATTACGAATACGAGGCAAAGGGTTGAAATTGATTCCATGGAATGGGACGAGTTCAAGAACTTATTTTTCAATAAGTAATTCCCTCGTATTCTCCAAACAAAGATGGAGAAAGAGTATCGTGAACTGATGCAAAGGGATGATGAATCTGTTGGTACCTATGAAGTAAATTTTACAAGACTTTCAAGGTACGCTTCTGGTATTACTATCCAACCTGAGAGTAAGATTGATCGATTCTTTAGTGGCTTAAAACCAAGTATTCGAAGGGCATTAGCCATAAGGGACTTCAATAGCTACGAGGAAATCGTTCGATGTGCTCTCAAAGTCGATATGGAGATTGGAGTAACCCATCAGTCATATGGGTTTGATATGAAGAGGAAAATGGAATTCAATGGAAAATCTAAAGAGCACACTAAAAAGAAGACGAGCTTTCCCTTATGCTCAATGTGTGGAAATAAACATGGAGGGAGTTGTCTTAAAGGGACAAGTAAATTTTTCAAATGTGGAAAGGAAGGTCATCGGGAATTTGAATGACACGATAATGGGAAGAAGATGTCTAATGATGCAAACAAAGGAAGGGATACACAGAATGAACCTACTAGACTTCAATGTTTCAAGTGCAAGGAGATGTGGCATTATTCCAATCAATTCCCAAATCCAAGGGTTGATGATGATGGTCGACGTCAATAAACTCTTAAGGCTAAAGATAAAGAAAAGTCATATGCAATTTCTATCAGCGATGTGGAGTACGATAACGAAGTGGTGAAAGGTACACTTACCATCCACTCTAAAGTACCAAATGTTTTATTTGATTTTGGATCCACCCACTCTTTTATTTCTGAAGAATTTTCTAAGGGTATCACCATATTACCTCAACAATTGGATGTTGAGTTATCTGTGACAACACCTAATGGCACAACAGTTGCATCAAAAGTTTATAATTCTTCTCCGATCGAAGTTTATGGGAAAGTGCTTCCTGCAAATCTGGTGATCCTTCCTATAGTGTAATTTTATGTTATTCTTGGCATGGATTGGCTTTCTTTATATGGATATCATATCAATTGCCAAAGAAGGGAAGTCACATTTCATATTCCAGATCAATCTATGATCGTTTATCAATGCAAGGATGAACATAACCTTCCAGTGGAAATTTCTTCCATTTAATGGGTATTGATTCCACTAAATGAAAGTTATTTATCTCAAATTATTGGTGAGAAACTCACGATTAGGAATATGTCCATCATATGGGAGTTTGATGATATCTTTCCGGAGGAATTACCGGGTCTTCCACCAAATCGTGAAGTTGAGTTTTCAATAGAACTCGCACCGGGTGCTTTGCCTATTTCAAAGACACCTAATAGAATGGACCCAATTGAGTTGCAGGAATTGAAGAAGCAACTCCAAGAGAATCTTGATAATGGATTCATACGCCCTAGTGAATCACCTTGTGGATCACCTGTTCTATTTGTTAAGAAAAAAGATGGATCAATGAGACTCTTCATTGATTATCGAGAACTTAAAAAGATCACTATCATGAACAAATATCCTCTCCCACGCATTGATGACTTATTTGACCAACTACACGGAGCTCAATACTTTTCCAAGATTGATCTTCGTTCAGGGTATCATCAATTAAGGGTCAAAAGGGAGGATATACCAAATATGGATTTCCGTACAAGGTATGGACACTATGAATTTATAGTGATTCCATTTCGTCTTTCTAATGCCCCTGCTATCTTCATGGATCTAATGAATAGAGTATTTAGAGACTATCTTGATCAATTTGTGGTAGTCTTTATAGACGATATTCTTGCCTATTCAAAGAGCAAGGAAGATCATGAAGATCACTTGAGAATTATATTGAAGACCCTAAGAAAGGAGAAGCTTTATTCCAAATTTACCAAGTGTGAATTTTGGCTTCAAAAAGTAGCATTTTTGGGTCACATAATCTCAAATGAGGGGATATCTGTGGATCCAGCAAAAACAGAGGTTATCGAAAGATGGTCGAGACCAACAACAGTAACTGAGATCCGATGTTCTCTTGGTTTGGCTGGATATTATTGACGTTTTGTGAAAGATTTTTCACGATTATCTAATCCACTCACCATGTTGACTCGGAATGGAGTTAAGATTATTTGGACAGAGGAATGTGAAGAGAATTTCAAGGAGTTGAAATGAAGGTTATCCAGTGCACTTATGCTCACACTGCCTTATTGTGGAGAATGGTTTGGGATCTACAGTGATGCATCCTAGAAGGGATTGTGGTGTGTTCTTATGCAAAATGATATGGTGATAGCTTATGCCTCACGACAGTTGAAAATACATGAGAAAAATTACCCAACTCATGATTTGGAGTTAGTTGCAGTAATCTTTGCATTAAAGATTTGGAGGCATTACCTTTATGGTGAAAGGTGTGATATTTATACTGATCATAAAAGTTTAAAGTATATTTTCACACAAAAGGAGCTGAATATGCATCAAAGAAGATGGTTGGAGCTGATTAAGGATTATGACTGCTCAATCCATTACCACCCTGGGAAAGCAAACAAGGTGGAAGATGCATTAAGTTGACAAGACCATGCTTGTTTATCCATGATGAGGATCACAAAAGATCCAATATTAATGGATTTACAAAGGATGGATCTTGGAATTATAATGGAAGGGGAAAAATCTTATCTTTATCAAATGAATGTTCAACTATCTATAGATGTGAAGATTAAAGAGGCACAGAAAGAAGATGTCGAGTTACAAAAGAAGGTGAGAAATGTTCCTGAATTCAACCTTGATTGTGATGGGATAATAAAGTTCAGGAATCGGGTTTGTGATCCTCCCATCCCCGAATTAAAGAAGGAGCTGCTGGATGAGGCTCATAGTTCTTCATTCTCTATTCATCATGGAAGCACGAAGATGTATAGGGACCTGAAAGAGTACTTCTGGTGGGATGACATGAAAAGAGATGTTGCTGAATATGTCTCTCGATTCTTGGTTTGTCAACAAGTTAAAGTTGAGATACAGAAGTCTAAGGGGATGTTACAACCATTACCCGAACCCGAATGGAAATGGGAAAATATCTCTATGGACTTTGTCACAGGACTTCTTAAAACATCCAAAGGCAATAATGCTATCTGGGTCATAGTTGATCGTCTTAAAAAGTCTGCACACTTCATTGCTATTAGAGAGGATTTCTCTCTAGGTCAGCTTGCCAAGATATATGTAAAGGAACTGGTAAGATTGCATGGAGTAAAACTTTTTATTATATCTGATCAGGATCTGAGATTTACGTCGAAGTTCTGGCAAAGTCTTCAGCATACTTTGGATACAGAGTTGTGTTTCAGCACTGCTTATCATCCTCAAACAGCTAGTCAGTCTGAGAGAACAAATCAAACCCTAGAAGATATGTTGAGAGATTGCTCTATGGATTTCAAAGGAGGTTGGGATCAACACCTACCTTTGGTGGAATTTTCTTATAATAATATCTTTCACTCCAGTATTCAGATGGCTCCTTATAAAGCTCTCTATGGAAACAAATGCATGACTCCAACTTGCTGGGAAGAAGTTGGGGAAAGAAATCTATTAGGACCTGATCTCATTGATGAAATGGCAGAAAATGTCAGATCTATTCAACAACACATAAGAGAAGCTCAGAGTCGACAAAAAAGTTATGCCGACAACTGACGAAAAGACCTAGAGTTTGAAGTGGGCAATAAAGTGTTCTTATAGATATCTCCCTGGAAGAGAGTCATGAGATTTGGAAAGAAGGAGAAGTTGAGCCCTAGATATATCAGCCCTTTCGAAATACTGGATCGTGTTGGGAAGGTAGCTTACCGATTGGCGCTTCCACCAAATCTCTCTCAAGTTCACGATGTGTTCCATGTATCTCTCTTGAGAAAGTACATACCTGATCCTTCACATGTACTCAGCTCAGATGTTGTACCGCTGGAGGAAGATCTTTCTTATGAAGAACAACCGATTGAGATTCTGGATCATAGAGAAAAATTCCTACGAAACAAGACCACTATATTGAAGAAAGTTTTATGGAGGAACCACCAACTTGAAGAAGCTACATGGGATCTTGAGGATATGATGAGGGAGAAGTATCCTCATCTATTTGTCACAAAGTGACGAATTTCGAGGGCAAAATTCTTTTTAAGGGGGGTAGAATGTAACACCCGATATTTTTATGAGTAATATTTTGTTTTTATGTTATATATATATCATCAAAGGAATCGTTCACTACACACTAGCTTGGCTTACTTTACACGCAATCACGACCTTCCTCGACAGCTTGCGTTGTACGCAATACCGAGTTTCACTAAACGACGATATGCTATTAAAATATTATTTAAAATAGCCGTTATGAATTGTAATAACCACTTTTTGAAATTTTATCATTCAAAATGGACTTCATTTGTGGATTCGAGATATCGAAATTAGCCTAAGATGAAATTTTGGTATTTTTCTGAAAACATTAAATTTTTGATGAATAGTGAAACCACTAAGTGGTAGGTTAAAAACTGAATTTTGCATAAAACTTAATTTTACCACTTCTGTGAATGGAATTTCGAAAATTCGATAGACACAGTTGATATCAGTATGTAAAATGTGGTTCAATGAGATAAAAATAATTTTTTGGAGAATAGTAACTTTTTACTTTTTTTACCGCGATTAATAGTAAATAGGGTAACTAAGGGTAAATATGATATAACTATTACCCTAACACATGTCTTAATTCTATTGGATAAGTGTAATTCGACCAAAAACAACCTTATGAATATAATATGACCATTTAGGTCCACTTGGATTAGATTATGACATTTAATATTATTTTATTTAATGAATAGTTAAAATAGTTAAAATCAAAGTTTAATAACTAAAAAATTTTTAATATGGGTTTATACATAAGATAAATTTGATTATAAATATTCATTAGAAATCTAAAAATATTTCCTACATAATGATATTTTAATTATAATTTTTAGACGTTAAATAAATTAATGTATGACACAACGATAATGCAGTAATTACCCTTTTAAGGAAATGTTAACATAATTTATGTTATAAATGCCCAAATAAATGTAATTTGAGATTTTTTTATGAATTCAAATAATTTTATAGGTTACTATGATATATAAGTGTTGATTTAATCAACATGGTTCGAACATATAATTCTGTTATGACTTTCACAAAAATCATATATCAAATAGTGACAAAGTTGACACAAAATAATTTTTAAATAAAATATTATATTATTAATTGTTATTTTATTCCTAAAAATCCAAGGATCAGCCAAATGACTTAGATAAGGATATATATATTAATAATAAACAACTTTGGGTTCGTTTGGTATGTTATAGTAAGTGTATTAACCATATAGTGTAAGAAAAAAAAAGACACGGTAAAAGTTAAATTATTTATCTTAGAGTTAAATATAATTGATAAGGTTAAAATAATAACCTAAACTTATCTAAATCCTATTGGTTGATAGGATTTCGACCCATACCCACTTTATCATCGAAATAAGAACCTTTGGAACCATTATAAACAGATTTTGACTTTAATATAAAATAATATTTTGAGATATTCCTAAGGTGCCCCTCTCCTCCCTTATAAAAGGGGACCTCCTCTCCCTCCTCCTCACTCCAATTTGAGAACTCAAGCTCGGCCAACCCCTGACGAAATCCCTTCACCACTTCCCTAGAATAATCCTAGAGGTCCTGGAATTCTTAAAAGACCAATCATAGTTCCCTGAGTGGAGGATTCAAAGAGGCGTTTCAAAGAAGAGGTAATATCCATTACTGAGCTTTTCAATTTATTTCTTCTTCAACATCTTCTTCTTTAGTTGTTTCAGGATAAAGTAATAACATCAGTATTAATTACATACTGATATGTTATTATAAATATGAAACAACCCTAATTCACCTTCTATCCATCCTACAGAAAAATGAAATCACCGCACGTGCGTACGTACGAAATACCGTCTCCACGCCGTGGTGTAATCTATTTTCCACCATCACCTTACAAGGATGGGTATAATGGTGTAATGAGTAACTATATATGATTATTATAAAGTGATATTGATACTGAAATAATATAAATACACTTAAATACAATTCCACAATCATGGGAACAATATCATCGCTCGTGCATACGTACGGAATACCGTCTCCACGATGTGATGCGACTCGTTCTACATGATCATCATTACATAGTAATTATATAATTGAATTGAATGAATAAATATGATATATGGTACACTAATACCATTCTGGATATAAGGTATCTATAACCTTAAAAGAAGAATAAGAATTTATTCGGCAAAACACACATAAGAACAAAAGGCCATAAAGACCCGAGTAACAAGTAACAATGAAATATTACAAATAAGAAGCTAAGAATATGACCATATATGATATCATATCAATATGTATGATTATGGAATAAGTCAATAACATTATTTAAACCATTATACAGGAGCTTCGGACACGTACAAAGCAAATCGGACCTAAGGTAAGGGAAATATCACAATCTCATTTTTATCTGAGATTGTTTATACATTGGAATTTACTGGGGTGTATTTTATCATCCACATCCATGTTTCCTCAATATGTAATATTATTTCAATCCACGTAAAAAATTTTAAATCCAATTTTACCCTTCGGTAAGTTTTTAGTAAAAGATATGAAAGGAATATTTTGTCATTTTTCGTACGAGGTACTTTTTGACTTTTCCGACAAAAGTACGAGAAGAATGTTTTTTTTACTTATACGACAAGAATGGATTTTTAAAACCTTATTTCCAAGAATCTTTCTTTATAAGTTTTCAAGTTTATTTTTAATCAACTTCTTTTAGTTTTTAATTGTATGACATGTTAAGAAAAGAAAAGTGTTTTTGAAGTAGAAAGGATATTTTCCTCAAGAATTGTGTTCAAATGTTTTATCAAAATTATTTTCCATCTAAGATAATATAGGGTTCTGTTTTTATCCCTATTATTACATTGATTTGATTATGTTGTGAGGGAATTATTTTTATGAAGTCATTTAACTTATATGATTTGTTTTATGATGTCATGATGTTTGAAGAATCCCATTTTTGTTACATGTGTTATGCGATGATGTATGATTTATGATTATGTGGCACACATAAGAAAAGATTAATTATAAGATGGGTGGGACCTATATCTACCTCCAATGCATAGGGTAACGATTTATATCTCATGAGATAGACATGGCTGGAATGGAAGGTTATTTCAGTTCAGTGATACGGGACTGAAACGAGGAGTGAACTCGGTTCAGAAATGGACTTTGTCCGCTAAGATAGTCTTGGCAATGAGTCATGACTAACAAGAAATGATTTTCCATGATTATGTGTGCATGCCACAATTTTTCAAGTTTTATTAATGATTATGGGGATATCATTTTCACTTCTATGATTTATTCCATGTTAAGATATTATGATCTCTTTTGCATGTTATGATTTTCAAAAAGATATGATATGATTTTTATTTCCTTTATTTTCCCTTGCTGGGCATTCGAGCTCACCCTTTTTTGTTTGTTTTCTTTTCCCCAGGTCAGGAAGATGGATAATAAGTAGAATATGCAAAAAGGGACTCTAGATATGATGAAATAAATGGGAGGCAAAGTAGATGCTTTATGAACCAGTTGTTTATGTATCCCAGTTTCTAAAGACACTATTCCTATACGGTCCTTTGTGGTTTTTTCATATGTTGTAATAAGTGTGCTTCAATTTTGAAGTATTAAAAATGTATGTAAAGTATGGGTCGTTATACATGGGGTATATAAATCATCATTCCTCTTATATAATAAAATTACTTGACATGTTTTATTCGGTGATAATTCCTTGGTGGGGTTGGGATGGTCAGTATTTTTCATTTGTAGGTGAATTTAATTAGGCATTAGTATTCTTATCTAACTTTTAAATTAGAGACATTTTTCTCCCTACTATGTATACTTATTTTCTCACCATACATTATAAAAGTTTTTTCAGGATTCCAGGAGGGAATTGAGAAATATTCTAGACTTTACTAACCCATGTATTAGGATAATTCATGATTTTTACATAGTAAATTTCATTTCGTACAATCTTTGGTTCTTTGTTTGTCCTTTAATCACAGTTTAATTTTAGATCAGACATGTGTTGGACTTCATTCCTTTAAATAAATGTTTCATGTTGTTTGGGATTTTTACAATCTTATCTCCTGATCCAATTTTCATTAAAAATGATAATTTCTTCAATTTTGTTTGAGATTATATACATTTGGTTCTAATACCAACTCTGAGGGGTTTTGATGATGGACCTTTGGGTGACATTATCTCTCTTTCGTATTGAATATGGAAGGGAAAACATTTTTTATCCCTTCCCTCATCTTGATGAAGGTGGGTCCTTATATAATGATATCAGATATAATGGTTGATGAATAGAATGGAGTTCATGGTTAGGCACTATGAGGATTAACTGGGATGGTACATAAATAATGTTAGTAAATCATGGTGTTCGAAATAGGTGAAGGATGACTGGCTAGGACATGTTATTTTAGGGCCCCTTGTGATCCAATGGAAGGACTCTTGAACAACTAAACAACCAAGGGATTGTACAATGATTTTAGGGTAGAGACCCTAGGAAAGGTACATGTATCATAATGACATGTGTTCTTTATTATCCTGTATCCTACAGATGAGGCCTTGTAGGCTGACTTACATAATTCAAATAGTGTTAATCAATGAGTGAAATATTACATTTTCAAAAGACCATTTTTTCATTCTTGAAGAAGTCCCGAGGAATGAATTAAATAGTGTTTTCAGAAATAGAGATGGAGGGTTGGATTTAGGATCTTGAAACCCACTTAATATTGATCCATGATTTGATGTTGTACTTGGTTCCTCTGGTGGTGAGCCAGATAAGGAGTGTGTTGTATTAGTGGTGGAAAATCTACCTCAGAGAGAGGGGGGAGACCAATATTTCATAACATGAATTAAAAATATAGTTTTCATCTGAGTTTAAATCCATGATGATGAAGGCTGAGAACAAAAAAGAGCTTCCCTACAATAACAATGGGATTATTGCTCTGGGGTTACTAGGGATGAAGTTCATGGATCTCCTCTATTTTGATATAAACCCCTTTTTAGGTGATATGTTTTGACTGTGATGTTTTGATGAGGCCTTTCGATATTCTCATAAATATTTATTTAACCCCATCACAATTCTATCATACATAGAGATTCATATAATGATTTAGGATGTGGAGAGGATCCACTAACGTGGAGGTTAACTGTGAGAGGGGGACAACTGAGTTCATCCAAGGTGAATATAGTCAGTAGAATGTCACTAGCATGAGAGCATTCCATGTATTAGCCAATGATAAGTATGAAACATCAGTTCTAGTTCTAGTATCTTGGTCCACAACTTTTACATTGGGGCTCGAGATTGAGGTGATTTTTCTATAGAGGACATCGAAATTTCTAGAGAAAGATCCAAGTTCGATCTCAGTTTAGAAAAGGTGGGTGGGTTCAACACCCACCTCATCAATAGTTTATGAGAATAACTTTTTATATGATGGGATTTCATGCACCCATTCATTTGAGGGATGATGGTGTAAGAGCTGGCCAGCCTTAGGGTGCTCTTTAGGGACCTCGATTGCATTGTTGTCAGTATAACAACCCTGCTTTTTATTACAACTTAAACATGCTTTATTACATAAAACATCACTTGATTCAACAATGATGATTGAGCGGTTTAGTGTATTTTTTGCTTAGGATCATTAAATAAAACTTAAAATAGGAAATACAATATCTTTATGGAAAACTTCCTTTACACAACCACTACATTCCCTCATACTTAGAATTGCATGGGATAACCTGAGGACATGCATTAGAAAAGGGTGAGCTATAAAGCCCAGTAAGAGAGTACACATGGAATAACATGAGGAGTACTATACATGTTAGGAAATAGGCATGTCAATAAAGAATAAGAGAAACATGAACATAATGGCATTATGATGCATGATAATCATAACATGGAAATGTGGCAACAACACATAAAATTGAATTAGCATGAGCCAAGGCTCATTGCACATGAAGCATGAGAAAACCCTCATTGCACATGAAGCACGAGTAAACCCTAGTTGTACTTGAATTAGTATGAGTCAACACTCATTTCTCATGATGTATCATGATACTATACTTTACCCAATGCATTGGAGCGCTATATGGGCGCACCCTTCTTAAACATTTCGTTTCATGCATAAGTGTGCCACATGGATCATAAAACATGGATTCATAAAACATAATCATTTATTCCACGATTAAGTAATGTGGAATTAATACATTAAACTTTACAATCAACATGTAAATGTGCATAAATGTGGATACCCTTGATGGAGAAATGGGCATGGTATTCACTACACAATGACATTGGCTTAGAAAATCAGTGTGATTTCGGCAGCGTAACGGCGTGACAGAAGAATTCATAAAAAAGGTTGATGAGAGAGAAAGGGGTTACTCATCATTTTTACATGTAATGGATAGTGAGGAGGTCATATAGATACATGTCCCAACCATTTTAATGGAATTATAGTTATTATACAAAAGTATTTCTTAAATATAAAAGAGGACAGAGAAGTTCCTTTTGGAATTTCGGCATAGTAACGAGTGTACATGGGAAGCATTTAATGAGAGTGAAATGGGTCTCCCATCATTCAAACAACAAGAGGTTAGTATGTGGGAGGTGTGAAACTATACCCCAACATTCATAATTGATATTAAAAGGGCAATACAACTTAAAGAAAATTGACAAAAAATGAGAAAGGAAGAAAAAACCCTTACTTGGAAGTGTGCTTCCAAAGGCTAGAGAGAGGATTGTGAGAGGATTCTTGGGAGCTTGGGGGACCTTGGGAGGATTCTAAAGAGAGTTTGGAAGAGGTTGGACGAACTCAAAGGGCATTGAGTGAGGAGGATGTGGGAGCATTGGTGGGCTTATATAGGAAAGGGGAGGGAATTCATTATTATTTTGGTTTGGGTCCCCTTACATTAAATTAATCTAAACCACAAACCATCCAATGGTTTTTGCCCATGTTTATTGGAACAGAGAAGAGGAAAAAAATATTTTATAAGGCCCAAGTCCTATCTTCTTTAAATAATAAGGTTTCTTATGTGGAGGTGAGTCACACTCCCATGGAAATTAATTTAAAAAGGCAAAGACTTGAATATGTCATGAGGGGTCCATTAATGCTTTGAAAAGTAAATAAACCAAACCAAAAATCACATTATTTTATTTTTAAAACATATATTGGCCGAAAATAAGGATTATAGTATTTTATAACATCACCATTGGTTCATTATGATGTCATAAAACACATTATATATTAAACGGTATTTAATTTTTACCCATAAATTTGACTATCTCAGAAAATTATAAAAAATTCACCATTGGATAATTTTGACGTCCTGATTCCAAAAATAACAATTATTTTATCTAAATAATTTTATAAATATGTGAATTTTTACTTTTAAAATAAAAACTTACATTTATAAAAAATTCACGGGTTTTTACAGAAATGGCTTTCAAACATTAATAAAAAATTTAATTGCATTCATAAAATTATAAGATAATTTATATTTAATAAAAATTAATATAATATTAATAATAATATTTTATTAAAATATTATTTAATTCAAAAATTTATTTAATTTAATAAAATATAATTATTAATTAAATAATAACTAAATACACCTTTTGTACATTAAAAATTATTTACAATGTATCAGAAATGACTAGAAATTATATTCATTATTATATACAAAAATAATGTACATGAACATAGTATTACATATTTATTAAATAACCCATTATAATAGCCACATAAAACCTAAGGTTAAGGTGTGCGATGGTGACAGACTCTTGGGGCGGCTCGGATAACATCGCTCTAGTGGTAATTTCAATAAACCTACACTTTTCCCGTAGACGGTCCCGTTAGAGCTTGACATGGTGAATCTCATCTTGGGATTGATCAGTGGAGAAGCTTAAAGACGCCAACTCTTTTCCGATCTCTGACAAATGAGCTTTATAAGGGGCAATTCTACTGGATGAGGCCATCGCTTCTTTTGCCTGAGTAAAATTGGGCACGTTAAAGCCTTATATTTATAATAATCATGTGATCACTGTTCAACTTCTATATTAACTACGGTCAAAATTCTTAACATAAAACCAAAGAAGTTGACATATTATAAAAACATTTTTCATAAAGAAACATTTAACTAGATCAAGAGGGATTTTCCATTAATGAAACTTTGTTTCGTTGCAATATTCCCCCCCCCCCCCCATAAGAAATTTTGACCTCAAAATTTTCCTTTTCTCACACTAAAACAAATGTGGGTAACTCAGCTTCATCATATCCTCCAAATCCCAAGTTGCTTCTTTAAACATGTGGTTTCTCCACAACCCCTTGACAATGGTCAGTGTCTTATTTCTTAGAACTTTTTCTCTATGATCTAAGATATTCACTGGTTGCTCCTCATAAGAAAGATCATCTTCCAATTGTACCACCTTGGAAGAGAGTACATGTGAAGGGTCTGGTACGTACTTCCATAGAGGGATACATGAATGACATCATGCACCTTGACCATAGTAGGTGGAAGTTCTAGTCGATTGGCCACAACCCCAACATGATCAAGAATCTCGAAGGGTCCGATGTACGTTGGACTTAACTTCAATTTATGTCCAAACCTCACGACCATTTTCCACGGAGATATGCGTAAAAAAACCATGTTTCCAACTTTAAACTCAAGGTCTCGTCGACAATTATCTATATAACTCTTCTGTCGACTCTAGGATGCCTTTATATACTGCTGAATGGTATTCACCTTCTCCACCATTTCTTCGACCATTTCTGGTCCAACCAGCTTACGTTCAACGACCTCATCCCAACATGTCGGTGTTCTTCACCTTTTCCCATACAGGGATTCATATGGTGCCATTTGGATGCTCGAGTGGAAACTATTATTATAAGAGAACTCAACCAGAGGAAGATGATGATCACATCCTCCTTTAACGTCTATTGAGAACGCTCTCAACGTATCCTCAATCATTTAGATAGTCCACTCGGATTGTCCATCAGTTTGAGGATGATAGGCCGTACTGAAGTTCAGTTCAGTATTCAGAGCATGTTGAAGACTCTTCCAAAACATAGAGGTGAATCTTGGATCTAGGCCAGACACAAATGATAGTGGTACTCCATTCAACCTTACCACTTCCCTGATATATATCTGTTCCAGTTGATCCATAGAGAAATCCTCCCAAATAGCAATGAAGTGTGCAGTATTTTTCAGATGATCCACAACAACCCAGATTACATTGTTGCCTTTGGATGTCCTTGGAAGTCTAGTGACAAAGTCATTGGTGATGTTCTCCCATTTCCATTCTGGTATGGGAAATGGATGCATCATCCCCTTAGACTTCTGCCTCTCTTCCTTCACATGCCGACACACCAGGAACGTTGATGTATATTCAACGAGCTCCTTCTTCATATTATACCACAAAAAGTTTTCTCAGAGATCCTGATACATCTTTGTGCTCCCTGGGTGAATAGATAAATTAGAACTATGTGCATCATCCAAAAGTCCCTTCTTCAGCTCCAGACATGATAGAACACATAGTCTTTTCCCAAACCGCACAATTCCTTCTTCATTAACATTAAACTCCGAGGATTTCCCATTTTTGATAGATTCCACAGTTTCTTGAATTCCCACAGTATCCTCTTGAGCATCCTTTACCCTTTCCAAAAGAGATGATTGAGCAATCATTTGTGAAATGATTGATGATGTTCCCTTATTTATGATTCCCAAATATATATTAATCAAGTCTCAGAAGATTGGATCCTTCTCAATTCTCATCATTGATAGAATCACTGGATCCTTTCTACATAGGGCATATGTCACCTTGTTCGCATTCCCTGGGTGGTAATGTATTGAACAGTCATAATCCTTGTTGAGCTCTATCCATCTTCTCTGGCGTATATTAAGCTCTTTTTGTGTGAATATATATTTAAGACTCTTGTGGTCAGTATATATCTCGCATTCCTCTCCCTATAGATAATGCCGCCAGATTTTAAAGACAAAGATCACCACCGCCAACTCCAGATAATGCATTGGATAGTTTCGCTCATGGATTTTCAACTTCCTTGATGCATAAGATATCACTTTATCATTCTGCATCAGCACACATCCTAAGCCCTTCTTCGATGCATCACTGAATACCATAAAAAGCTCCCCACTTGTGGGTAAAGTGAGCACAGGTTCAGTGATAATCCTACTTTTCAACTCCTTAAATATTTCTTTGCATTCATCACTCTAATAAAACTTTACTCCCTTTCGAGTTAGCTTATTAAGCGGGTTGGACAAACATGAGACATTTATCACAAATCATCGATAATATCCAGCTAACCCCAAGAAGCTACAAGATATTCATTACAAATGTTTGACTCGGACATCCCTAAATTGCATCTTTTTTGGAGGGGTCCATAGATATCCCATTACTTGTTGGAGCATTGGTGAGTCCGAAAGGCATTACTATGAATTCATAGTGCCCATACCTTGTACGGAAAGCAGTCTTGGGGACATCTTCCTTCGTCACACATACTTGATAATATCCCGACCGAAATTCCACCTTGGAGAAGTATTGTGCTCCATGCAGCTGATCAAATAGGTCACTGATTCATGGGAGAGGACACTTTTCCTTTATCGTGATATTTTAATGTTCACGATAATCGATGCAAAGCCGCATTGACAGATCCTTCTTCTTGACGAAGAGGACTGGTGCACCCCATGGTGAAGCTCTTGGGCATATAAATCCTTTATCCAGATTCTCCAGTAGTTGTTTCTTTAGCTCTTCAAGCCTAACAATAGCCATTGTATATGGATTCTTGGATATTGGTAGAACCCCAGGTATAAGTTCAATTGAGAACTCAACATCTCTTCTTGGAGGAAGACTAAGAAGTTCCTCCGGAAACACTTTCACGAGTTCCCTCACAATAGGCATTTCTTCAAGGATGGTTTCTTCCTTGGACTCAATCATCTGATCCATATATGCATGCTCATAAGGCAGTAATATCCATGAATGAGATGATGGAGCTAAAGTAGATTCATCTTCCTCCAGACACTTGTAAAGAATCGGGGGTCAATTCTCCATATGGAGTGTGATTTCCCTCTCCCGACAATTTATGATGGCTCTATATAAGGAAAGCCAATCCATGCCAAGAATTGCATCAAATTCCACCAGAGGTAGAATGATGAGGTTTTCTGGGAAATTCAATCTGCAGATTATAATAGTGGAGGACTTATATTCATGGAATGCAATGATTGCCCCATTTTCTGTACTCACCAACATCTTTACATCCATGATTTGTGGTGGTGCTGGGATTGTTCTACTAAACTTTAGAGATATAAATGTATGTGTAGAACCTGAATAAAAAATGTTGATCCCTCTGGATGATTCTTGAATTCTTCCTATGCCTGCTGTTTTAATAATCCCAATTCATAGTTACTTAATTTGGTTGGATTTCTCATATACATAATCACAGTCATTTAGTGAATCTTATTATATTTGTTGGATCATGTTTTTATCTGTGCTTGTTATTGATTTAAAAATATTCTGGAATTCTTCTGGATCAAACAGACACTTTGTGTGAACGGTCTCACCGATCCATATCAAAAGTGAATGGTCGCACCGAAGAAGATCAAATGAGTCATCGATCATGACACACCGATTCTGATCCAATGAGTCACCGATCATGACACACTGATGCTGATCAAATGAGTCACCGATCAGGACACACCGATGCTGATCAATTGAGTCTCCGATCATGACACACCGATGCTGATCAAATGAGTCATCGATCAGGACACACCGATGCTGATCAAATGAGTCACTGATCATGACACACCGATACTAATGAAATGAGTCACTGATCAGGACACACCGATGCTGATCAAATTAGTCACCAATCATGACACACCGATACTGATCAAATAAATCACCAATCAGGACACAACGATGGTGATCAAATGAGTCACCAATCATGACACACCAATTCTGATCAAATGAGTCACCGATAATGACACACCGATGCTGATCATCTAAGTCACCGATCAGGACACACCGATGTCTGGCCACCGATGCTGATGCTGATGACCTACTGATCGCTTGACTCATTGATAGTCATAAACAACTGTTTGAATTTCATTATCTTTATTTAATCTACCCAATGGTCATATTAGGTATATTTTAATGCTCTGTCATTTATCTAATAAAAGTTATTGGATGTCAAGAAATAGTACCTCGCACCTGGAAAAAAGAAATCAATTGTTTTGCTGGATCTCATTCCATAAATACGAGAAGACCTTGTTGGTACAAATGAGAGGATGAGACACATATGAGAAAAGGGGTGGTGAATGAGATAGTTTCAGAAGACAAAGAAGCTCATACACACTCAAGATGACTCAAGAAGAGTTCTGTACATTCACGAGGACATTGAAGAACTTCATCGACTATATTTTTCTCACTATCTCTAAACCTAGATGCCAAGAAGACTATACTATGATTTTCAAACAAAATCCAGAAGAGGACTCAGAACCATTTCTGATCATACTCAAGGAGTCCAAAGCTTCAATGAAATCACTAGATCCATTTCAAAACTCTACATCTCTGCTCTGTGATTCATTTGTTATTACATTTCGAGCAGTTTGTGTTATCTGCTGTACTTAACACATACATTGTCTCCTGTACTTTCACTGGAGGATCTGTAAATCCTCACTCAAAATCTTACATCTTTTAATTCACACTGAGATAGTGGTAGAGGTCTTCTGTGACCTAGACAAGATGGTTGTTGTTGTGTTGTTTCCCACAAATAACAGTGGTAGAGGTCTTGGACCTGGACAGTTGTATACTATTGTAATCCTCGATCTAGGGTGTGGATCAATTTTATATAAAGTTTTGAGAGGACTAAGTCTCGTCTTGAGACTAAACCTCTTGGTTATATCTGCTATGCTTATTTATATTGAACGTTTTTATTCCGCTGCAAACTACTTTAAAATAAAAACTGTTTTAAAGTCACTTTGATAATTAAACTAGCAAGTGTTTATATTAGTTGTAAACCAGTAATTTAGTTTCAAAAGTTAATTAATTCATCTGATTTGATTAACTAGGAAATAATCAATCCTTTGAGAACCTAACAAAACCATTACAATGATATAAATTCACTAAAGTTTAATTCAATGTTTTATTTGGGGGATTTTAAGACAATGTTTTTAAACAAAAATTTTAATTGGTTCTCAATTCACCCACACTTATGAGTATGCACTCCGACCAACATTTGGTATCAGAGGGTTTGAAATATTTTCTAAAGTACTCTGTTTTTCAACTATGATTTTAGTTGTATTTTAATTTTCATAAAATTTCTATTATTTCTAAATTTATATCTCTTTAAAGTTGTTTATTTATGTAAGTTATCATGTATAATAGAATTGAAGGTGTTTCTACCAATAGACCACCCTTTTTCAATGGCACTAACAATGATCATTGGAAAATCAAGATGAAAATTCATTTAGAAATCATGGGTTTTGATATTTGGACTGCTATTGAATCAGAATATAAAATTCCTACAACTGTTAGATCTACATGGAATTAAGCTACTAAGGCTACCTACAATAATAATTACAAAGATATGAATGCCTTGTACTATGCTTTAGGAGACGAGGAATTTAATACAATATCTGCTTGTAAAACTGCTTATGATATTTCGGATACCTTAGTTGTTTCTCATGAAGGAACAACTAATGTTAAGGAAATGAGATTGAATACTTATACTATTAAGTATGATAATTTTAAGATGAAGCTTGATGAACCCATTTCTGACATGTATCACAGTTTTAATTAAATTTTCCACACAATGAATTCTCTGGGAATGTATGTTCCATCAAAGGAACAAATTATGAGAATTCTAAGATGTCTACCTGAAATATGGAGAGGAACTTCTGTTTCAATTAGAGAATCATGTGACATTGGTGAACTGCCAGTCGAGGAACTAATTGGCAAGTTGATGATGTATGAAGAAGATCTTGAGGTGAACTAAGAAGAAGAAGATGAACCTAGAAGGAATTATATTTCTTTCAAGACATCAACTTCAAAGAACAAGGATAAAGAGAAGCTCCAAGCTATAAATGAATGTTCAAGCTGTGAAGACAGTGAAAGTTCTTCTGATAGTGATGCTGAGATGGCTCACATTTCCAGAAGGTTTAAGAAGTTTTATAGGAAGAATATGTTTTTCAGAAAATCAAATTAAAAAGGTATGTATGACAGTATGGGACATTAGAAAAAGGATTGAAAGAAATATGACAAATCAGATGAAGTTGTCTGCTATGAGTGCAAAAGAAAGGGACTCATAAAAGCAGAGTGTCCAAAGAATAAATACAATAAGAAGTATGAATACAAGGACAATAAGATTGAGAAAGCCATGAAGGATACTTGGAGTGCTTTTGAGGATAGCTCAACTGAATCTGAAGATTCTGAGACTAAATCCAGAAATAAGGAAAACATGTGTTTTATGACAAACACTTCTGAGGTAATTGTTGAAACTCCTACTTTAAATTCTTATTATTCTGAAGATGATACTGACTCTAATAACATGTCAATATTTGAACTATTTGAATATTGTGATATGTTAGAAGAAACCTGTAATGAGCTGAAAGACAAATACAAGGGTTTAAAGAAACAATATGCTTTAACTGTTAAATATAAATATGATATTGATATTGAAATGTAAAATAATGCTCAGTTGCTTAAAGAAAACACTGAACTGAAATTATCTAATGAGCAACTAAATAAAGAATTAGAGAAATATACCAATGGAAAAAAATAATCTTGCTCAAATGCTAGGTAATAAAATAGCACCTAGATACACTACTGGTATAGGATACCAACCTAGAAAAAGGAAAATTACAAAAACTAGATTCATTCCTAAATCTGGACAGAGTGTAACTAGTTCTGGAACTTCCTATGCCTTATCTAGTTATATTCATATTTATGGAACTAATAATGTTTATTTTCCAAAATTGTTTGACTCTAGAAATATTATGAGACCCATTAGACAAATAAGGGTACCTAAAGTGTTATTGTCTCACCTGTCTGGAACCATGAAAATTTGGGTACCAAAATCATTTTCTATATAAATCTGTTTTGTAGGGAACCTGTTTAAAGTGCTCCTGTAGAAAGACGTGGTATTTGGACAATTGATGTTCAATACATATATCAGGAGACATCTCATGCTTCAAGAATTTAGTAAAAGTGGATGGAGGTTTTATCACTTTTAGTGATAACTCAAAAGGAAAAATCATCGGTTTAGGCCATATTGGTAACACTGACTAAGTATTAATTTCTAAAGTTTTATTTTTTGAAGGACTTAAATACAATTTGTTATGTATTTCTCAGATGTGATGATGGTTTTTAGTTAAATTTGAAAACGATTCTTACAATGTTTTTAATTCTAAAAATGTTTTTATATTTTCTGCATTACGAAATGATAATGATTATGCTGTTGATTTAATTTTTTTTAGCTAAACAGAATGTTACTTGTTTAAATGATTTTAATAAAGAGTCTTGTCTTTGGTATAGAATATTAGGACACTGCAATGTGCATTCACTTAGAAAACATGCTAGGAAGAACATAGTTAGAGACGTACCCAAACTTGAATTTCCAGCAGACAAAGTTTGTAATCCCTGTCAAAAGGGAAAGATACATAAAGTTTCAATTAAATCAAAGAAAGAAGTTTCAACTTCTCAACCTCTCGAGTTGGTTCACATGGATTTATTTGGAACTTCTAGAGTTTCTAGTTTAAATGGGAAGAGCTATATCTATGTTCTTGTAGATGACTTTTCTAGATATACTTGGGTATATTTTCTAGCTCACAAAAGTGAAGCTTGTTCTTACTTTGTTAAATACTCCATGTCTGTAGAGAACCATAGTGGACTTATGATCAAAACCTTGAAAAGTGATCGTGGCTGTTAGTTTGAAAATCATGAGTTTGAATCTTGCTACTCACATAGTGTCTATAGTCACAATTTCTCTGCCCCTTGGACACCCCAACAGAATGGTGTAGTAGAAAGAAGGAATAGAACCTTGCAAGAAATTTCTAGGGCTATGCAAAATGAGTATTACCTACCTGTTTATTTTTGGGCTGAAGCTATAAATACAGCTTGTTATGTTATTAATAGAGTCTTGATCAGACCTGTTCTTAAGAGGACACCTTATGAATTGTGGAACCATAGGAAACCTAAGGTTAACTACTTCAGAGTTTTTGGCTGCAAAGTCTTTATTCTTAATACTAAAGACAATCTTGAAAAATTTCCATCCATGTGAGATGAAAGAATTTTCCTAGGTTACTCTATTTCTAGTAAATCCTATAGAGTTTTCAATAATAGAACCAAATGTTTGGAAGAATCTGTTCACCTCAAATTTGATTAAAATAATCCACATGAACCTAAGGCCACTCTTGAGGATGATCTCTTTATTTTGAACCTTAATGATAAAGACAGTGGACCTATAGTTAAAACATCCAGTTCTGGAAATTTTCCAGAACCTGCTTCTGTTGAACCTCAACCTGTAGATGAATCTAAAATCTCTAGCCCTACCTTTCAAGACCAACTAAGACTCTAAAGAATCATCCTTTAGATGCTGTTGTAGGTAATTTAGAGAGAGGAACACAGACTAGAGCTTCTTTGAGAAATCAGGTTGAACATCAAGCCCTTCTTTCACAGTTAGAACATAAAAATATCAATGATTCTATCAATGATGAATTTTGGGTAATGGCTATACAAGAAGAACTAAATCAATTTGAATGAAAAAAAGTCTTGAAATTAGTAGAAAGAACTGAGGACACTATAACCATAGGAACAAAATGGGTGTTTAGAAACAAAGTAGATGAATCTGAAAACATCATTAGAAAAGAATCTAGGCTGGTTGCATAAGGATACAATCAAAAAGAAGGAATTGACTATGAGGAAACCTTTACACCTGTAGCTAGATTAGAAGCTATTAGAATCATACTTGCCAATGCATCTCATCTGAATTTATTGTTATATCAAATGGATGTGAAAAGTGCTTTCATAAATGGTTTTATTGTTGAAGATTTTTTTGTAGAACAACCACCTGGTTTCTTAAATCCTCACTTTTAAAATAATGTTTTTAAACATTCCGAAGCATTATATTGTTTAAAATAAGCTCCAAGAGTTGGTATGAATGACTTTCAAATTTTTTTATTTCAAAAAGATTTACAAAAGGAATGGCTGATCCCACTCTTTTTATAAAAATGATTTCAAAATATGTTTTAATAGTACAAATCTATGTTGATGATATTATTTTTGGATCTTCTAAAAATTTGTTATGTACTGATTTTTCAACAAAATGATTATTAAATAAGCTTAATGGGAGAGCTTAAGAACATTCTTGGATTTCAAATCATTCAAACTAAAGATGGTATTATTCTAAATCAAAGTAAATATACAAAGGATTTGTTAAAACGTTTAGGTTTGGATAGTATTAAGGAAAGTGATATACCTATGAGTACTACCTGCAAATTGGATGTTGATGAAACTGGGAAACCAGTTAATCAATCCAATTACAGAGGTATGATTGGAAGCTTACTTTAACTTACTTATAGTCGACCATATATTAAGTTTTGTGTGTGTATTTGTTCTAGATTTCAAGCTAATCCTAAAGATTCACACTTACTGGCTGTTAAAATGATTTTTAAATATCTTAAGTATACTGTAAATTTGGGTTTGTTTTATCCAAAAGGATAATCATTTGACCTAACTAGTTATTCAGATGCAAACTTTACTGGATGAAAATTAGATAGGAAGAGCACGTCTGGAACTTGCCATTTACTTGGAAAGTCCCTAGTATCATGGTGTATTAAGAAACAGAACTCAGTTGCATTGTCTACTACTGAAGAAGAATATATAGCTGCTGGTAGTTGTTGTGCACAGATTCGGTGGATGAAACACACTTTATTGGATTATGGATTTGATTTTAAACATGTTTCAATTAACTATGACAACAACAGTGCGATAAACATATTTAATAACCCTGTGTCTCACTCTAGGACTAAGCACATTGATTTCAGAAATCACTTTCTAAGAGATCATTATCAGAAATGTGATATTTATCTAGAATTTATTAGTTCTGAACATCAATTAGCTGATATTTTTCAAAAATCCTTTATGATCTGAAAGAATTAATTTTATTAAACAAGTGTTGTGTACGATGGATCTGTTAAACAGTTCTGTGAAACCGATCTGTGAAACCAATCTGTGAAACTGATCTGTGAAACTTATCTGTGAAACCGATCTGTGAAACCAATTATTAAAACCGATCTATTTTTCAATTACTTTTTATTATTTTGTCATTAATATATTACATTTATCTTTATTATGGGAACACTAAATGATGAAATAAATGATACATGACTATTTCTATTCCCCAAACCATCGACCATTAATTTCCCGCCGATCCTTATATATTCTCTTTTCCACTACTTCGAACCTTCGAACTCCTGCTTTCCCTAGAATCTTCAAATGGCTAAACAAAAAAGACCAAGCAAAGGATCAGACAGTCTTGTACTTGCAAAGAGTGCTCGAGGCGAATCGAGTAGTTCCACTCAAAGGTTAGTAAATATGAACCTAGAATCTTGGATTGTTGTTGTAGAGAAGGAAGTCAGTTCTGCCTAGCTTTTGACAAGTAAGTCATTGTTGGTACAAGTTTTTGAATCACAAGGATGGAAAGCCTGGTTCTCAGATAACACTCGGGTGTATTACCCAAAGTTAGTGCATGAGTTTTATATAAATCTGAATATTACTTTTGATGGTGTAGAGGCTTCCAGAATGTCTTCCGTAGTGAATGGATTGAAAATATCTTTTTCATCTGAGGAATGGGCTGAGTGTTTGAATGTACCCCATGAGGGTCGGTATGAGGATTATTCTAGAAACATTCCTCCAACCACTGAATACTTCTCTTATGAGCTGGCTATAGAGCTTTTGACTGGAAATAGAGATTCGAGGAGAATCACATCCTCAGAGTTGGATGGTGAATGAAGACTTCTTTTTAAGTTTATTCACCACCAAATTTTCCCTAGGAAAGGAGATTTTCCTACAGTAAAATTCCAGGATGTTTTTCTATTGTTTCTAATAAAGACCCATGAGAACATCAATTTGTGTAGATATCTTATGGTGTACATAGTTGGAATGGTGAAACCTTCTAAAAAGGCCACTAACCTTTTCTATTCAAAAATGATCTCTGCTATGTTAAAGAATCTAGAATGTGTTGATGAAGCTGATGAAATTTTTGATCTGATAGTGCTTTTTGTCTTAACAAAAAAATTTGTAAAAGGATGAAAATAAATTGGAACCCGTGGAAAAAATGCTGGGTTGCTGATGAGGACAAGTTATATGAATCTTGTAATCCCTTTGACCATGAAAAGAGGCCAAAGGGTTTGAGAGACCCTGGTTTAAAATTAGATGAGGAGCCAATTGATTCTGATGATGAGGAAGAAGTGGAAAGGAATAAATACACCGAATAACAAGGGATGGAATAAGCTGAAACATAAGAAAAAAGTATGTCACCTCCTGATGATAGGAGTGATCCGGATACTGTGATCCCTAAGAGAAGAATATAATTTGGACATGCTAGTCCACCTTTAACCTTACCTGAATCAGAACCAATTCATGGTGATGATGAAGCATATGACACTAAAGAATCTGACAGTGAAGTTTCTGAGAAGAATGAAGATGGTGATGATGATGATGATGGTGATGATGATGATGATGGTAATAACCGACCAATGGATGGTCCTGCTAAACCTCCAATAGAACCACATCAAACTGTGTAAGACACAAATACTAGTGGAAAGAAAGATTCACTAGAAATCAGTGGAAAATAATGTTATGATAAACTGAAATATACTCTGTGTGCTGCTGTCTTGGATGATTATCCTGGTTTTGCTATTTTGGGGTTAGAGTATTCTGAAGAAGAAGAGGAGATATCTGAATCTACTGTGATTGTGAAGAAAATACAGCCAGTTGAGGCAAGGTCTGCTCATGGTGTTAATGCTCCAGATATACATCTACCTAGTTATACTGTCTCTCAGTCTGATCTTGATAAGATAAAAAGTGATTTGATTGCTACTATGAGAGATACAGTCAGAAAAGAAATTTCAAATGCTCTTACTCGTGTGTATCTGAAAGTTTCTGAAGATTCTTTGGAAGCCTTTTCAACAACAGTATTAGATATTCTTAAACCAAACCTGGCCAATACTGGTGAGTTTATTGGCAAACACATAGCCTCTATAAATCAGACTCTGAAGGATCTACAATCTGACTTAGTTTCTTTATCAAACGAATTTAGATCAACCATCTCTGGTATGATGGAAGTTTTGAGGAATCTGATTAAACATATTAAGAAGTCTGATCTGAGGAAATTAAAAGCTGAGATAACTCAGATAGTTGCTCAAGCCAGTACAACCAATGTAACCACGATCTCTACTAATGAGCTAGAGGCTCTAAGGCAGATTGTGCATGATGAAATGGCTGCAATTAGACATATTATTGATTTGTGATCGTTGAGAAAAATGATGGAGCACAGTGATAACATTCATAAGATGGTTAAAGTATATTCAGCAGATGCCAATAAAGCTCTGAAAGAGATCACGGAAAAGGATTATCATTACTTTTCAAGGATTTATACCAAGCATGAGATGACTGCGAATTTCAAGGTGTTGGCTGAAAATCTAAAACTACCTCCAGTCACTCAAGCCTTCAAGACTCAAGTTCATCAGTTGAAATATTTTACTCCAACCTTGGAACAGTTCATGGAGATTAAGGATGATTTTGGGAAGTCTATGCACTATGGTGCAGAAGTTATTCAGGATTTCATCAATCTTTTGAGGCCATATCTGAATGCACAAGCCACTACAATTGTGCTTCCTACTGCCGACCCTCTCAGTTCCTCTGATGTTGCTACAAATAAGATTTCTATTGCTCAATCTCTATCTCAACTACTGCCAGTTCTTCCTCAATCTTCTCAACCAACTCCTAATGGTCCACAAAAACTCTCCGCGGCACCCTCTCCTCCACCAACCAGAGTCATCTTACCACCTTTTCAAATTTTCCCAGTTGATCCTTGTAGAGACCCGAAGCCTGACGTACATTGACATTACATTACTTTTGCGGAATACATAGTACAAAACAAAAACACACACACAAGGATCGTAATAGTTTAGTGTCTTTGGATACTCGGAATGAAATCTTCTAATCGTGTGGAAAGATCTTCAACATCTCCCATAAAGATCTCCCTTTTTTTTACCTAATACATTTCTTTATATCCTGGGGAAAAGAAAACATAAAAGGGTGAGCTCAAAGGCTCAGTAAGGGTAAACAAAAGAAATATCAATCACATCGTATTCATAAGAACATAACATTTTGGAAATCATAACCTGCAAAAGAGAGCATAATTTCATAACATGGGATATATCATGGTAGTGAAATGTAATCACAATAATCATAACTTAAAACATGAAACTTTTTGGCATTCACACATAATCATAGAGAATCATTTCTTGTTAGTCAAGACTCATTGCCAAGACTATCTTAGTGGACAAAGTCCCTTTCTGAATCGAGTAACCCTCATTTCAGTCCTGTTTCACTGAACCGGTATAACCTACCATTCCAGCCATGTCTATCTCATGAGATATAAAATCTTTACCCAATGAATTGGAGGGAGATATAGGTCCCACCCATCTCTTAATGAATCATTTCTTATGTGTGCCAAATAATCATAAACCGTACATCATAGTGTAACCCATGTAATAAAAATGGAATTCTTAAACAACATGACATCATAAAACAATTCATATAAGATAAAGGAATTCATAAAAATATTTCCATCCCAACATAATCAAATCCATGTAATAATAGGAATAAAAACAAAACCCTTTTATTATCTTAGATGGAAAATAATTTTGATAAAATAATTGAACTCCATTCTTGAGGAAAATATCCTTTCTACTTCATAAACATTTTTCCTTTCATAACATGTCATACGACTTTAAAATATAATAAGATGATTAAAAATAAACATGAAAACTTGTAAAGGAAGCTTCTTGGAAATAATGTTTTAAAAATCCATTCATGCCGTATAAGTTAAAAAAAACATTCTTCGTACTTTTGTCGGAAAAGTCAAAAAGTACCTCGTATAAAAAAACGACAAAAGATTCATTTCATATCATTTAATAAAAACTCACCGAAGGGTAAAATAGGATTTAAACAATTGTAGGTGAATGAAAATAATATTAAATATTGAGTAAACATGGATGTGGATGATAAAATACACCCCAGTAAATTCCAAAGTATAAACAATCTCGGATAAAAATGAGATTGTGATATTTCCCTTACCTTAGGTCTGACTTGCTTTGTAAGTGTCCGAACCTCCTGTATAATGATTTAAGTCATGTTATTGACTTATTCCAGAATCATATTCATTGTTATTATATCATATATGGTCTACTTATGACTTTATATTACCCGTTCTTTTGTAAATTCTTGTTAATGTAGCGTTTTGGGTAAAATCGTCTCATTTGTCGTTCGTGTTTTTAACTTGTAATTATTCATATGATTACTTAGATCATGATTACTTAATTCCAGAATATAAAACATGATTTATATATATATATATATTCAGAATATACATATATAATAAATCAGTAAATGGAAAGAAATACACCGTTCATTGAGACGGTAGTCCGTACGTACGCATGAACGCTGTTTTCGTTTCCTTATTGAATTGAATGGAATTAAGTAGATGACATACATATAAATATAAATAATTCCAGTATCATTATCAGGTCATATATTTCATTAGTACTTATTATATATACTTTATAATCATTCATGAATGGTTAATTATTGAGAATGAATCTCATCGCATCGTGGAGACGGTAGTCCGTACGTACGCACGAGCGATGATATCGTTCTCATGATCGCGAACTTGTGTTAAAGTGTATGTATACTATTTCAGTATCAATATCAATTTATAATAATCATATATAGTTACTCATTACACCATTATACCCATTCAATTAAGGTGGTGGCGGAAAATAGATTACACCACGGCGTGGAGACGGTATTCCGTACGTACGCACGCGCGGTGATTTCCTTTTTCCGTAGGATGGATATAAGGTTAATTAGATTTGTTTCATATTTATAATAACATATCAGTATATAATTAATACTGATTTTATTACTTTATCATGAAACAACTAAAGAAGAAGAAGTTTAAGAAGAAAGAAATTGAAAAGATCGGTAATGGATATTACCTCTTTTTGACGCGACTTTTCTTAACCTCCACTTAAAGAACTAAGGATGGTCTATGAAGAAGACCAGGACCTCTAGAATGATACTAGGTAAGTGGAGAAGAGATTTTGGCAGGGTTTGGCCGAGCTTGAAGGCTCAAAGTTGTGTGAGGAAGAGAGGGAGGAGGTGCCCTTTTATAAGGGAGGAGAGGGGCACCTTTGGAATTCTTAAAAATATTAATATATAATAAATCTAACCCCACTTAAAAACATCCAAAAATGACTCATATTCGAAGATTAGATGAGATAGGGTTGTAATATCATCAACCAATCAAATTTAGACATGTTTGGAACTTATTTTAAACCTTATCATTTTGATTTATCCTTATTTAATCTATTTAAGTTTATTTGTGGTAATAAAATTCTAAATTTTAAATTATAACATATAATTACTTATTTGTTGTGAGTTTTCCATAATTGTTTACTTTATAACATTATAGACCATATAAATATAAATTTATAATTTTTAAATATTTTTGTGATTTTTAAACAATTTTATAATATGTTATTTTTGTAAAATAACAACAGTGTCAATTTGACACTATTCATTTATTTAAATAAAATATATACAGAATATATGTTCGAAATAAAAGCTTTAATATATAAATAAAAGGTCATATGTTTCTATAAAATTAGTGTATCACATTAAATAGTTCATATAATATTTATTTTATTTTTTTTAAAACCATTTATTTGGTTTATCTCTTAATAAAATAATTACTACATCATTTTTGTATAATTATTTAATATACATATTTGTTCTATAAAAATTTAAAATAAAATCCTATGATGAAGATAAATATATTAACTTTCACAATAATACTTTTACTCGAATTTATCATCTTAAAATCACAATATTTAAATTGTTATATTTATTAAATTATGAAGGTGACAACTTTGGCATCATTTAAAATAAAATAATATAAGTGTCATAATCGCTTTTATAAGGCTCTAAATGGTCAAATATTTGACCATTGGATGCTTATGGTTTACCTTGACATGGAAAATAAGTTTTGGTTAGGTATTTGTGCATTTTATGGTCACTATTAGTTTAATAAAAACAATATTCTTGAATTTTCACTAGATAAACAATTTCTGCATCACTATCGTGTCACAATTAATGATAATTATTTAATCCCAAAAAATTCTAAATAAATTATCATGATGTAGATAATTTTGTTATCCTTCTGGAGATTATTCATGTTCGAAGTTTTATGATGTTTATCACTAAGTTAAAATTATTATACTTATAAGATTTAAGAGAGTGACATGTTTGTCACTTTCTTTGGTTTTAATAATAATTAAATTAATTTCATGGTCAAAAGTCCATAAAATGAATCTAATCCGACCCTTAGTTTATATGGGTTTACTTTTATCAATAAAATAGAATTTTGGCATGTGTTAGGGTAATTTTATAATATTATATTTACCCTTAATTACTCGATTTACCTTTAACTATGGTAAATAAAATTTACCATAGTTACTATTCATAATTCTCAAAAATAAAAAGTAGCCTATTAACATAATTTGGACCCACTGATTCCAAATATGGAATCCATTTTTTCAAATTCAATACACAGAAGTTGCAGAAATTAAATTAAAATTAATCCCTTTGTCGAATGAAAACGGGTTTTTTTTAAAACATTGCAAAAGATTGAATTGATTTAACCTACGAATTCAAGGTAAAATCAATGCTAATGACATAAATTATATTAAATGGTAAAAATATATTCTATATATACTTTAAAACCATTAAATATTATAATTTAACCACATAAGGTATTACGATGAAAAAAGTTTTTTTTTATTAAAATATAGCGTGTTTTTACTATTCATTAAAATATGAAAGTTATCGGAAAAATATCAAAACTTTATCTAATGTAAATTTTTATATCCTGATTCAAAAGAAGAATATTATTTTGTTAAATTGAACATATAAACATGTCAAAAACTATATTTAAAGTGGGTGCACCATCAAAAGGCGGTAAAACTGCATTTTTTGAAAAATACTTATTTTACCCGAAAAATTTATTTTCTTCTTATACCATCTTCTAGAAATGTGTAAGATGAATAATAATGTTATAAAATTAAAAATTTAGTTAATACTATTCATAACGGCTAGTTCATGACAATATTATAATAATATAACATTGTTTATTAAAACCCGGTATTGCGTACAACACACGCTATCGAGGAAGGTCGCGATTGCGTGTAATGAAAGCCAAGTCAGGGTTGCGTGTTGTGAAAGAATCCTTCATTGTTTCGTATAACAGAATCCAACCATATTTCATTTATACATTTAATATATATATATATATATATACTCAATGTTGCGTAGAATAACTATTATCAAAATTATGTATAACACGGTCCAAGAATAGTGTTGCGTATACTGCATGCTAATACGGTGTTGCGTATAGCACAAGGTAATCTTGGTGTAGAATACAACAGAAGACATTAATGAAATTAAAATAATATTTTTCATAAAATCTCAGGGTGTTACATTCTACCCCCCTTAAAATGAATTTCGCCCTCGAAATTCGTCGGGGTTATAAATGGTTTACTATTTGAAAGTTTCTTTGATAGAAACCCACATCGTAAAAAGGAATACCAAAACCAATCTTTAAAAAACTAAAGTATGAAACATAACGGTTACCCAAATAAACTAATCGCTAGGTTTTCACTTAGGTAAAAATATGGATATGGAAGAGAAATCTAACCATCATGTTCTGATGGAGAGTGGTAGAGAACATGGCTATGGAATAGCCAGCAATCACAAATCCATAAATTTGTGACGATCTAAGGTCCCATCTGATTAATCAGATATAAGAGCACTAGGAAAACATTTTTGGTTTTCAAGATCGTTTCCCTAAAGTTAAAGAATTTGAATTAGAATAAATACTTTCTTTATTTTGGTACAATCTCACTGTTGTTCCTGCCTTGAACAATTTCCACTTCATCTCTTAAATAAATGAAGTTGAATTTGTTATTCATGAAGCTTTAGCAGATCATGTGATAGAATGACTGGTCATTCCATCTGTCTCAAACAAAATGTTAGCAAAAGTTAAATATACATAATTCATTCTATAGTGAGATTAATCATATATGGTTCCTAAAATGGAATTATACTTCATATATCATACTGCTTAATATAATAAAACTAGTTTCTACTAAACAGGGACTTCATGTAGGCCAGTGGTAGGCGATAAAGGCCAGTCGCACTTCAGTTGTGGGTTCGATTCCCACAGCCTTGTCCGACGCGATGGGCTGTCGCCCGTCCTACAGGTTGTCCTTTTTCTAAAACTACATTACTATAACATCCCATCAATAATATCGAAAAACGTTTTATACTAACTTATGTCCAACATAATCCATTCTAATCTTTAGACTTATCTAAAATACTTTGGTCCAAACTCATAGTATAAAGAAATGATTACTTGAAATGTCACAGAAAAATCATGTGAATGCCATCATTTATCCCCCATATATCACAAGATATATCTTGTTGGTCAAATTACAAACATGTGAATACCTTAATAATGTATTCTCTTGAAAAATGAATACCCATTAAACCTTACTGAAAACATGAATGCTGTCAAGAGTTAACTCTACATACCAAAATACAAAAATTCTATATACTCAAACCATGATATAACCTACTCCTTATATCAGTCATGAGCTCATGAATACTATCAAACATTTAATTTTCTCGTTATCCCTTCATTATGAGCATATCATCTACATTCCAAAAATATCTGAATAACCTTTCATGGATACTGGTAACATTAATCATACACTTTTAAAACTCAAGGAAATACAATAGTGTGACAATGCTTAGATGTCTCTTTATTCCATAGTACCATGAGATTACTTATACACCATTACACATGATAAACATGTAATCATTCCACTAAATTCTTAAACCATTGACCGAGATTCAAAATTTCTTTCATCTCACATATCATTTGTAGTCTCTACATCATCATCAACATAAATACTACCCATACGACCATACTGATTCTCTTCATGAGACTTTACCTTAGGGAATTGGTTTGCATAATGCCCGTACATTTCACATTTAAAACATTGAACCATTGTTGATGTCGTAGCAATACCGTTATCCTCATCCTTAGTGTTAACTGATCCTTTTCCTTTGCACTTACTGGCTTTGTGTCCTTCTTTTCCACACCCAAAGCATCTTCCAGTTCCTTTGAAACATTCTCCTTGATGCCTCTTCCCACATGATTTTCATAGGTGAAATTGAACTTTCTTTCCTCTATGATCATCATAAAACTCCATCTTTCTCTTATTAGCCGAGTCAAGAAACATACCAAATTTGAGTTTATTGATCATATTATGAGATTGCTGATTCGGCATAATAATGATGGTTGGACTTCCAAATCCCATTTCATTTGGTTTCTCATGAATAATATCATTCCATTGTCCATCATATCCTCCATTATCGTGAATCATCTTGTTTCCAGCCATTTTCTAAAACCCAAAAAGAATAGTGTGAGAGGCAAAAATAATGCTAGGGAAAACAACATAGTAAAGGGGGAGTACCCTTAATATCTAACATCTTAGGTTAAATTCTAATATCGTTACTGTAGTTCTCGGACTATATCCTATACGTATACTTATCCTTAGGGACATCCCTAGACATACCTTAGAAATATCTCTAGGGATCTCACTAATGTTTTCGCATCCTAGTTTCCAAAGGTTGAATAAACCTTTCCTCTGATACCAACTGTAGAGACCCGAAGCCTGACGTATATTGACATTACATTACTTTTGCGGAATACATAGTACAAAACAAAAACACACACACAAGGATTGTAATAGTTTAGTGTCTTTGGAAACTCGGAATAAAATCTTCTAATCGTGGGGAAAGATCTTCAACATCTCCCATAAAGATCTCCCTTTTTTTACCTAAAACCTTTCTTTATATCCCGGGGAAAAGAAAACATAAAAGGGTGAGCTCGAATGCTCAGTAAGGGTAAACAAAAGAAATATCAATCACATCGTATTCATAAGAACATAACATTTTGGAAATCATAACCTGCAAAAGAGAGCATGATTTCATAACATGGGATAAATCATAGTAGTGAAATGTAATCACAATAATCATAACTTAAAACATGAAACTTTGTGGCATTCACACATAATCATATAGAATCATTTCTTGTTAGTCAAGACTCATTGCCAAGACTATCTTAGTGGACAAAGTCCCTTTCTGAATCGAGTAACCCTCGTTTCAGTCTTGTTTCAATGAACCGGTATAACCTACCATTCCAGTCATGTCTATCTAATGAGATATAAAATATTCACCCAATGTATTGGAGGGAGATATAGGTCCCACCCATCTCTTAATGAATCCTTTATTATGGGTGCCACATAAGAATAAACCATACATCATAGTGTAACCCATGTAATAAAAATGGAATTCTTAAACAACATGACATCATAAAACAATTCATATAAGATAAAGGAATTCATAAAAATATTTCCATCACAACATAATCAAATCCATGTAATAATAGGCATAAAAACAGAACCCTTTTATTATCTTATATGGAAAATAATTTTGATAAAATACTTGAACTCCATTCTTGAGGAAAATATCCTTTCTACTTCAAAAACATTTTTCCTTTCATAACATGTCATACGACATTAAAATAAAAGAAGATGATTAAAAATAAACTTGAAAACCTGTAAAGGAAGCTTCTTGGAAATAATGTTTTAAAAATCCATTCATGCCGTATATGTTAAAAAAAACATTCTTCGTACTTTTGTCGGAAAAGTCAAAAAGTACCTCGTATAAAAAAACGACAAAAGATTCCTTTCATATCTTTTAATAAAAACTCACTGAAGGGTAAAATAGGATTTAAACAGTTGTAGGTGAATGGAAATAATATTACATATTGAGGAAACATGGATGTGGATGATAAAATACACCCCAGTAAATTCCAATGTATAAACAATCTCGGATAAAAATGAGATTGTGATATTTCCCTTACCTTAGGTCCGACTTGCTTTGTAAGTGTCCGAACCTCCTGTATAATGATTTAAGTCATGTTATTGACTTATTCCAGAATCATATTCATTGTTATTATATCATATATGGTCCACTTATGACTTTATATTACCCGTTCTTTTGTAAATTCATGTTAAAGTAGCGTTTTGGGTAAAATCGTCTCATTTGTCGTTCGTGTTTTTAACTTGTAATTATTCATATGATTACTTAGATCATGATTACTTAATTCCAGAATATAAAACATGATTTATATATATATATATATTAAGAATATACATATATAATAAATCAGTAAATGGAAAGAAATACACCGTTCATGGAGACGGTAGTCCGTACGTACGCATGAACGCTGTTTTCGTTTCCTTATTGAATTGAATGGAATTAAGTAGATGACATACATATAAATATAAATAATTCCAGTATCATTATCAGGTCATATATTTTATTAGTACTTATTATATATACTTTATAATCATTCATGAATGGTTAATTATTGAGAATGAATCTCATCGCATCGTGGAGACGGTAGTCCGTACGTACGCACGAGCGATGATATCATTCTCATGATCGCGAACTTGTGTTAAAGTGTATGTATACTATTTCAGTATCAATATCACTTTATAATAATCATATATAGTTACTCATTACACCATTATACCCATCCAATTAAGGTGGTGGCGGAAAATAGATTACACCACGGCGTGGAGACGGTATTCCGTACGTACGCACGCGCGGTGATTTCCTTTTTCCGTAGGATGGATAGAAGGTTAATTAGATTTGTTTCATATTTATAATAACATATCAGTATTTAATTAATACTGATGTTATTACTTTATCATGAAACAACTAAAGAAGAAGAACTTGAAGAAGAAAGAAATTGAAAAGATCGGTAATGGATATTACCTCTTTTTGACGCGCCTTTTCTTAACCTCCACTTAAAGAACTAAGGATGGTCTTTTAAGAAGACCAGGACCTCTAGAATGATACTAGGGAAGTGGAGAAGAGATTTTTGCAGGGTTTTGCCGAGCTTGAAGGCTCAAAGTTGTGTGAGGAAGAGAGGGAGGAGGTGCCCTTTTATAAGGGAGGAGAGGGGCACCTTTGGAATTCTTAAAAATATTAATTTATAATAAATCTAACCCCACTTAAAAACCTCCAAAAATGACTCATATTCGAATATTAGATGAGATAGGGTTTTAATATCATCAACCAATCAAATTTATACATGTTTGGATCTTATTTTAAACCTTATTATTTTGATTTATCCTTATTTAATCTATTTAAGTTTATTTGTGGTAATAAAATTCTAAATTTTAAATTATAACAAATAATTACTTATTTGTTGTGAGTTTTCCATAATTTTTTACTTTATAACATTATAGACCATATAAATATAAATTTATAATTTTTAAATATTTTTGTGATTTTTAAACAATTTTATAATATGTTATTTTTGTAAAATAACAACAGTGTCAATTTGACACTATTCATTTATTTAAATAAAATATATACAGAATATATGTTCGAAATAAAAGATTTAATATATTAATAAAAGGTCATATGTATCTATAAAATTATTACATCACATTAAATAGTTCATATAATATTTATTTTATTTTTTTTAAAACCATTTATTTGGTTTATCTCTTAATAAAATAATTACTACATCATTTTTGTATAATTATTTAATATACATATTTGTTGTATAAATATTTAAAATAAAATCCTATGATGAAGATAAATATATTAACTTTCACAATAATACTTTTAATCGAATTTATCATCTTAAAATCACAATATTTAAATTGTTATATTTATTAAATTATGAAGGTGACAACTTTGGTATCATTTAAAATAAAATAATATAAGTGTCATAATCGCATTTATAAGGCTCCAAATGGTCAACTATTCTACCATTGGATGCTTATGGTTTACCTTGACATGTAAAATAAGTTTTGGTTAGGTATTTGTGCATTTTATGGTCACTATTAGTTTAATAAAAACAATATTCTTGATTTTTCACTAAATAAACAATTTCTGCATCACTATCGTGTCACAATTAATGATAATTATTTAATCCCAAAAAATTTTAAATAAATTATCATGATGTAGATAATTTTGTTAGCTTCCTGGAGATTGTTCATGTTCTATGTTTTATGATGTTTATCACTAAGTTAAAATTATTATACTTATAAGATTTAAGAGAGTGACATGTTTGTCACTTTCTTTGGTTTTAATAATAATTAAATTATTTTCATGGTCAAAAGTCCATAAAATGAATCCAATCCGACCCTTAGTTGATATGGGTTTACTTTTATCCATCAAATAGAATTTTGGCATGTGTTATGGTAATTTTATAATATTATATTTACCCTTAATTACCTGATTTACCTTTAACTATGATAAATAAAATTTACCGTAGTTACTATTCATAATTCTCAAAAATAAAAAGTCGCCTATTAACATAATTTGGACCCACTGATTCCAAATATGGAATCCATTTTTTCAAATTCAATACACATAAGTTTCAGAAATTAAATTAAAATTAATCCCGTTGTCGAATGAAAACGGTTTTTTTTTAAACATTGCAAAAGATTGAATTGATTTAACCTACGAATTCAAGGTAAAATCAATGCTAATGACATACATTATATTAAATGGTAAAAATATATTCTATTTATACTTTAAAACCATTCAATATTATAATTTAACCACATAAGGTATTACGATGAAAAAAGTTGTTTTTAATTAAAATATAGCGTGTTTTTACTATTCATTAAAATATGAAAGTTATCGGAAAAATATCAAAACTTTATCTAATGTAAATGTTTATATCCTGATTCAAAAGAAGAATATTATTTTGTCAAATTGAACATATAAACATGTCAAAAACTATATTTAAAGTGGGTGCGCCATCAAAAGGCGGTAAAACTGCATTTTTTTAAAAATACTTATTTTACCCGAAAAATTTATTTTGTTCTTATACCATGTTCTAGAAATGTGTAAGATGAATAATAATGTTATAAAATTAAAAATTTAGTTAATACTATTCATAACGGCTAGTTCATGACAATATTATAATAATATAACATTGTTTATTAAAACCCGGTATTGCGTACAACACACGCTATCGAGAAAGGTCGCGATTGCGTGTAATGAAAGCCAAGTCAGGGTTGCATGTTGTGAAAGAATCTTTCGTTGTTTCGTATAACAGAATCCAACCATATTTTATTTATACATTTAATATATATATATATATATACTCAATGTTGCGTAGAATAACTATTATCAAAATTATGTATAACACGGTCCAAGAATAGTGTTGCGTATACTGCATGCTAATACGGTGTTGCGTATAGCGCAAGGTAATCTTGGTGTATAATACAACATAAGACATTAATCAAATTAAAATAATATTTTTCATAAAATCTCGGGGTGTTACAATCCTGCCTCCAAGCCTTCCAGCTTACCAACCACTGACCCTTCTGACAAAGGCAAAGCCCCATTACATCCCCAGGAATAGTTATGTCTTGTTTTTGATAGGGTGAACAATGGTTTATTTGTACTATGATGTACTTTACAATTTTTTTCTCTCTCCTCTCTATTCTCTATGATTCCTTCTGTTATTCTCTTCTTTATATGCTTTCCCTAATTTTTGATTATCCCAAAGGGAGAGATTATTTATATCTATGTGGGAGAAACATACTATTATTTATATCTATGGGGGAGAAACATACTATGGCAGGGGACGCAATGTTTGCATAACTATATAAAGGCATAAATTCAGGGGGAGATTTATGTCTTGTTGTGTTTTTATTCTTATTGATGATATATTATTTTTATTCAAGACTATTATTTGTGATTTCAAAAAGGGGGAGATTGTTGAGCCCTCTGGAAGATTGTTGAATTCTTCCTATGTCTACTGTTTTAATAATCTCAAATCATCATTACTTAATCCGGATGGATTTATCATATACATAATCACAAAATTTTAGTGAATCTATTTATATTTGTTGGATCATGTTTTTATCTGTGCTATTTATTGATTTAAAAATATTCTGGAAGTCTTCTGGATCAAATAGACACTTTGTGTGAACAGTCGCACCGATTCATATCAAAAGTGAATAGTATCACTGATCCATATCAAAAGTGAACGGTCGCACCGATGCTAATCAAATGAGTCGCCGATCATGACACACAGATGCTGATCAAATGAGTCACCGACCGTGACACACCGATGCTGATCAAATGAGTCATCGATCAGGACACACCGATGCTGATCAAATGAGTCACCAATCATGACACACCGATGCTGATCAAATGAGTCACCGATCAGGACACACCGATGCTGATCAAATGAGTCACCGATCATGACACACCGATACTGATCAAATGAGTCACCGATCAGGACACACTGATGCTGATCAAATGAGTCACCGATCATGACACACTGATACTGATCAAATGAGTCACCGATCAGGACACACCGATGCTGATCAAATGAGTCACCGATCATGACACACCGATGCTGATCAAATGGGTCACCGATCATGACACACCGATGCTGATCATCTAAGTCACCGATCCGGACACACCGATGTCTAGCCACCGATGCTGATGTTGATGACCTACCGATCACTTGACTCATCGATAGTCATAAACAACGGTTTGAATTTACTTATCTTTATTTAATCTACCAACGGTCATATTAGGTATACTTTAATGCTCTTTCATTTATTTAATAAAAGTTGTTGGATGTTAGGAAACCGTACCTCGTACCTGCAAAAAAGAAATCATTTCTTTTTCTAGAGCTCATTCCATAAATATGATAAGTCCCTGTTGGTAAAAATGAGAGGACAAGACACATATGAGAATAATGGTGGTGAATGATATAGTTGTAGAAGACGCAAAATCTCATACACACTCAAGCCTACTCAAGGAGAGTTTTGTACATTCACGAGGACATTGAAGAACTTCATCGACTACATTTTTCACACTATCTCTGAACATGGATGCTAAGCAGACGACACTATGTTTTTCAAAAAGAAATCCAGAAGAGGACTCAGAACCATTTCTGATCAAACTCAAGGAGTCCAAATCTTCAGTGCAATCACTAGAGCCATTTCTAAACTCTACATCTCCGCTCTGTGATTCATTTGTTTTTACATTTCGAGTAGTGTGTGTTATCAATTGTACTTAACACATACACTGTCTCATGTACTTTCAATGGAGGATCTGTAAATCCTCACTCAAACTCTTACATCTTTTAATTCCCACTGAGATAGTGGTAGAGGTCTTCAGTGACCTGGACAGCAGGTTGCTTTTGTGTTGTTTCCCACGAATAACAGTGGTAGAGGTCTTGGACCTGGACAATTGTATATTGTTGTAATCCTCGATCTAGGGTGTGGATCACTTATATATAAAGTTTTGAGAGGACTAAGTCTCAGCCTGAGACTGAAACTCTTGGTTATATCTACTGTGATTATTAATATTGAAAGTTTTTATTCCGCTGCAAACTACTTTAAAATCAAAACTGTTTTAAAGTCACATTGATAATTAAACTAGAAAGTGTTTATATTAGTTGTAAATAAGTAAGTTAGTTTCAAAAGTTAATCAATTCATATGATTTGATTAACTGGGAAATAATCAATCCTTTGAGAACCTAACAGAACCTTTACTTTGATATAAATTCACTACAGTTTAATTTTGTGTTTTATTTTGGGGATTTTAAGACAAAATTTTTAAACAGAAATTTTAATTGGAACTCAATTCACCCCCCCTCTTGAGTATCCACTCCGACCAATAAAAAAGTATGTTTTCTATTCTAGAATGAATAACTAGCGTACCTCTCACCACTTCGTTAATGGGGATCACTTTGGCAGAAGTGATGGCAAAAGCTCTTACTTGGTATCTTGGAGGTTGTTGGTTGCCTCCGATAACCCTTGGATTAGGGAACTGATTAGCAAAATGACCCAGTTCTTTGCATTTGTAGCATTGAACAATGCGTTGAGGTTCGTAAAGAGTGTTCCTCTCCCCTGTCGTAACCGTGGGTCCTTCTTTCCGACAGTTAACAGCTAGGTTCCCTTCTCTTCCACACCTGAAGCATTTTCTCGTCCCCTTAAGGCAATTTCCAGGGTGCTTCTTTCTGCACTTTTGGAAAGTGGGGTGTTGGAACTTCTTAGTGCCGTTGGATTTATCCATCGGCCCACCAGCATTGAAGTCCACCTTATGCTTCTCATCCCCATGATTCCCCCGTGATTCTCCAATCTCCATTTCAACCATGAGGGCATATCAGACAATTTTTGTAGCTGTCAAAGTCACGGATCACTAATGCTTTCCGCAAGCTAGGATTCATCCCACCAAAGAAGCGGTCAACCTTGAATTCGGGGGGTAACGAAAAATCCGGAAGCATATCATGCAAGACTTGTGTGGTTTTCCTCATACGCTCCAACAGATTCTTTATATTTATTCTTGAGGTAAAGGAAGTCCCTTTCCATCTTATGCCATAGGGTGCGCAGAAAAAATTTATCGAAAAACCTCTTCCGGAATTCCTTCCATTCCAAATCCTCGATCTCCTCCTTAGGATTCATATTTTTGATCAACGTCCACCATTGATCAGCTTCACTCTCTATACGATAAGCAACTTGGAGAAACTTCTCTTTTTCATAACATTGAAGGATAGAGAAGATATTTTCAATGGAGTTGATCCATTGTTCAGCGATCGTGGGATCAGATGATCCTTTAAAAGTAGGAGGCCTTTGTCTCATGAAGCATTCAATAGCGAATTTTTCTTTCTTAGGGGGGGTTGAACATCTCTATCGACCCATGTTTCTATTTGAAAATTGAGTTATCTGAGAGAGAATCATGACAAAGTTCGTGATTCCCTCTCCCTTTGGATTTGGCAACTCATTAGTACAATCGTCAAAATGATCTTCACAACAGTTTGTAGCCCGAGTCCTTCTATTACCAGCCATTAGCTGGAATAAAAGGAAATTTAGGGGTAACACATAAAGGGTAATCGAAAGAAAAAAGTTGATGACTCATAAATAAACATTTATTTCATTAACTCATGTGTCTATAGGCTTAAACCTAGGCTTTTCATGATCTACTTTCTATCATATATTCTTAGGGGAATTTTTTCCCATAATAAGGGTTCATAATAATATTGTGAATTTATCAAAACATATCCCCCTATAGTGTCGTTACCAATAGTGCATCAAGGCCCATTGTCGTGGACCAGTTCCCGTTCAAGTCTACCTCAAAGCGTTGTTTTTAGGTTTTACCCCTAGGATACATCTGTGCCAGAGATGCCTCTACCTGCTCGTATCCAAACATTGATGTATTTGTTTGATAATCTACTTACATAGTATTTACCAAAACTTAGGGATGTATTTGTTATACTTAGTCTTGTATCTAATGATTTACTTGGTATTCCTAATCCAAAAAATAACTAAACCTATCATCTGATACCAACTATAACAGCCCTGATTTTTATTACAACTTAAACATGCTTTATTACATAAAACATCACTAGATAAAACAAAGAATATCGAGAGTTTTAGTGTCTTTGGGGCTTAGGATCATTACATAAAACATAAAACATGAAATACAACATCAGTATTGAAAACATCCTTTAAACGACCACTACACTCCCTCGTACTTAGCATTGCATGGGATAACCTGAGGACATGCATAAGAAAAGGTTGAGCTATAAAGCCCAGTAAGGGAGTACACATGGTATAACATGAGGAGTAAAATACATGTTAGGCAATATGCATGTCAATAAAGAATAATAGAAACATTAACATAAAGACATAATAAAGTATGATAATCATAATATGGAAATATAGCAACATCACTTAACATTGAATTAGCATGAGCCAAGGGTCATTGCACATGTAGCATGAGTAAACCCTCATTACACATGAAGCACGAGTAAACCCTAATTGCACTTGAATTATCATGATTCAACACTCATTGCACACATAATTTATCATGATACTATACTTTACCCAATGCATTGGAGCGCTATAAGGGCGCACCCTTCTTAAACATTTCATTTCATGCATAAGTGTGCCACATGGATCATAAAACATGGATTCATAAAACATACTCATTTATTCCACGATAAAAGAAATTGGAATTCATAAATGAAAATTTACTATCAACAAGTAAATGTGAATAAAGGTGAATAACCTTGATGGATAAATGGGCATGGTATTCACTACACGATGACATTGGCTTAGAAAATCGGTGTGATTTCGGCAGCGTAACGACGTGACATGAGAATTAATAAAAATGGTTGATGAGAGAGAAAGGGGTTACTAATCATATTTACATGTAATGGATAGTAAGGAGTTCATATAGATAAATGTCCAAACAATTGTAATGGTATTTTTATTCGTGATACAATAGTATTGGTTGAATATATAAGATGAGAGAGAAGTTCCTTTTTGAATTTCAGCATAGTAACTAGTGTACATGGGAGGCATTTAATGAGAGAGGAAGGGGTCTCCAATCATTCAAACAATAATAGGGAAGTATGGGGGTGGTGAGAAAACATACCCTAACATTCATAATTGAAATTAAAAGGGAAATACAACTTAATTAAAATTGACAAAAAATGTGAAAGGAAGAAAAAACCATTACTTAGAAGTGTGCTTCCAAAGGATAAAGAGATGATTGTGAGAGGATTCATGGGATCTTGGGGCCCCATTGGAGGATTATAGAGAGAGTTGCGAAGATGATTTTTGAACTCCAAGGGCTGGAGTGAGGAGGAAGTGGGATCTTGGGTGGGTTTATATAAGAATGGTGAGGGACTTCTTTATTATTTTGGTTTGGGTCCACTTACATTAAATTAATCAAACCACAAACCATCCCATGGTTTTTGCGCATGGTTGTTGCCCATGTTTTTTGGAAAAGGGAAGTGGAAAACAATATTTTATAAGGCCCAAGTACTAAATTCTTAAAATAATAAGGTTTCTTATGTGGAGTTGAGTCACACTCCCATGAAAATTAATTTAAAAAGGAAAGTTGTTGAATATGTCTTGAGGGGTCCATTAATGCTTTGAAAAGTAAGTCAAACAAACCCAAAATCACATTATTTTAATGATTAAACATATATTGGCGGAACATAAGATTATGGTATTTTATTACATCACCATTGGGTCATTATGATGTAATAAAACAGATTATATATTCAAACGGTATTTAATTTTTACCCAAAAATTTGACTGTCTATGAAAATTATGAAAAATTAATTATTGGATAATTTCAATGTCTTGATTCCAAAAATAACATTTTTTTTATATAAATAATTTTCTAAATATTGGAATTTTCACTTTTAATATAAAAATCTACATATTTCAAAAATTCATGGGTTTTGACAGAAATGGCTTTCAAACCTTAATAAATTTTTTTATTACATTCATAAAATTATAAGATCATTTATATTTAATAAAAATCAATTTAATATTAATATTAATAATTTATTAAACTATTATTTAATTCAAAAATTCCTTAATTTAATAAAATATATTTCTTAATTAAATAATTACTAAAAACACCTTTTGTAATTTAAAAACAATTTACAATGTATAAAAAATGAATAGAAATTATATTCATTATTATATACAAAAATAATTTACATGAACATAGTATTAATTATTTGTTACATAACCCCTTAAAACAGCCGTATAAGACCTAAGGGTAAGGTGTGCGATGGTGAAAAACTCTTGGGGTGGCTTGGATAACATCAATCGAGTGGTAATTTCAATCAACTTCCACTTTTCTCGTAGACGGTCCCGTTCGAGTTTGACATGGTGAAGCTTAGCTTGGGTTTGGTTAAGGGCGAAGACCAAAGATGCCATCAATTTTTTGAGCTCTGACAAATGGGCTTCATATGGGGAAATTCTAGAAGATGAGGCCACCACTTCCTTTTTCTGAGTAAAATTGGGTTCGATAAAGCCTTATATTTAAACTAATCATGTGATCACTGTTCAATAGATATATTAACAACGGTCAAAATTCTTAACATAAAACCAAATAAGTTGAAATATTATAAAAATATTTTTCATAAGGAAACATTTAACTGGATCAAGAGGGATTTTCCATTAATGAAACTTTGGGTCGTTGCAGTCTGGGTGGTGGATAACATCTGAGGGGAATATGACCTAGGCATGGGTAGTTTTACAATGTAGCGGAACCATTTCCAACAGTGCCTGAAATTGTTTGATGGTATGATCAGCTTGTATAGTACTCCTAATTGTGCATTGTTGATTCCAAAGCCTCACACTCCTTTATTTTTCTCAGCCTAGCCTTTTCTATTGGACATGATGTTGAGATAATTTATATTCCCCTAGTGTTGAGAATGACATTTGGATGTCAGAGAAGTTTTATTTTTGGTTTCATGGGAATGTAAGATGATGTTGTGGTCACATCAGTACATTGGGGGTATTCATATACAATAGATGAAACTCTGCAATGTAATCCTTGGTATTGAATATTTTTTCTATGTAGATTCTTTTATTGACTACATATGGAGGATATTTGTGTTCTTAGACATGGGTGACCATTCCATATCTTTTTTGCAAGAAAAGTTTTCAGGTGGTCAGCCAGCATGTGGAGACCCTTCATTCCATCTTTGCTATGCTCTCAGTGGAATTGAATGATGATGAGATGGTGGAGGATCCAATAGTATATATATGAATTTCAATATGTTTTCCTTGAATGGATTGTTGATATTCCCCCTTAATGTGACGTTATGATTGGGATAGAATTACAGCATAATGTACATCCAATTTTGATGGATCCCTATCAGATGGATCCTTCTATGATGGAGTAGTTTCGTATTCATATTTACTATATGATGAGAAAAAGATTTATTATGTCTATTGTTTTGTTGTGGGGTGATATAGTTTTGATTACGATGAAGGATGATTGTGGTCTGAGGCTGTGTAATGATTGGCAGAGTCTAAATCAGGAGATGGTCAAGAATTGTTACTATCTCCCAATAATATATGACCTTTTTGACTAGATAAGGGGAGTTTGCTGGGTTTCTTTGATAAATCTATAAATTGGATATCACCAGTTGAGGTTTACATAATGATGAATTCATTCAAGTGAATGTGTGGCTACTTTCAGTCTGTGGGAATTCCATTCCATGTTAGAAATAAAAATATTGTGTTCATGAGGCTTGCGAAATATTTTTTCATTAATTTCCTCTATAAGTTCATCATCGTGTTCATCTATGACATCCTTATATACTCAAGGTCATTGGCGTAGCACACCGAGTATCTGAGGATTGTCTTAGAGGTACTCTAACACAACCAACTCTATGGGATGTTGTCCATGTGCATGTTTTTGACGAGAGAGGTGCACATCCAAGGACAAGTGGTTTATTAATATAGGATATTTGTGGGTACGTCAATGGTCAAAACATTTATTTTATTGGAAACTATTAAGAATATGGAAGAGGTTCATATCTTCATTGGTCAGTATGGATATTACCGAAGGATCATACCTGACAACTCGTGTGTTGAAGCTCCATTGACATCCATGACCAGGAAAGACAAGGACTTTTTTGAAGTGAGTAGTGTCATCAAGCGTTCATGTATCAGAAGGGGAGGTTGGATAGTTCAACAGTTCATAGGTTTCTTGAGGAAGGGGTCGGGTTCAAGGTGATCTATGAAGCATTTGTCATTTGTTTTGGGGTTTTTGATAATGCTTCAACAAGGGGTTATCTTTTCTTATTCTAGGAAGTTACATTTCTATGAACATAAATATTCCACCCATGATTTATTGAATCCAATAGTCATCTTTCCATTGAATTTGTGGTATCATAACCTCAACAGGGAGCACATTGTGGTCTTTAAGAATCACAATATGTAGAGTTATATCTTCTTTTAGTGAGAACAAGACTTGCAATAGAACATGTTTTTTCATGATCTCTTACATCATAGAAATGGGGAATGCTTTGGATGATTCCTTGAGTATAAAGGGATAAAAGGATATATTTTGGGAATCCACAAATTTTTGGAAGGAATTGGAGGAGTTTTATTTTTTAAATTTATATTAGATAGTGAAGGGTGAAATAGAATGTGTATTTTATAAGATAGTGCAATATTTATTGATATAGAAGGCAGAGAATTAACCGTGGGGAGACTTATAGGCTTATGTGATGGGTGATCACGTTCTCTTTAGTGATGTTATGGAGGTATTGTTGGAGGATAGTCAATATTGGATGATGTTCATTGGAATGATGTTTGTCCTAGTATAGATGAATTAGGGAGTTCTCTATGAGTTCTATAGTTCACCTATAGTGGTACGTGAAAGAGTTTACAAGTTTTATCAAAGCCTATGGTAACATTAATAGTGACATTATATGATGTCAGCATAGGAGGAGGTTGTGATGATGTGCCTAGAGTGAAAAAATGTGAAGCCGCAACACTATATTCACATTAGTCTATTTATCCCTTAGATGTCCCAGTGTAGAAGTGGAATGAAATATCCGTAGATTTTCTCACATGATTTTGTAATGATCTAGGTGGTTGTAATTCTATTTGGGGCAGTGTTGGATCGTTTGATGAAATTAATTCACTACATGGAGATCAAAAAGCCAAGAACAATGGATTCTAATGCAAGAAGATATGTGGATGAGGTGATGAAGAATAATTGGGTTCCTTTATCCAGCATCTTAGATCAGGAAACATGGATTACCTCATGTGTCTAGAGGGGATTACATTATAGTTTTGGACAACACTAGGCCATAAAACTACTTTCCACCCTGAAACAGATGGATAGATGGATTAGACCATCCAAAAATTGGAGGATATTCTACGAGTATGTGTTCTAGAATCCGAAGGATCTTGGGTTTGAAACATAGACCTAATTTAGTTTTCATAAAAAAAATTTCACTCTAATATTGGACTGGCACCATTTGAATCCCTATATAGAATTCCATGTCTTTCACCCATGAGTTGGATAAGGTATGGGGAGGTAGGATTTCTTGGCTAAATGTTCTGTCATAGAATTGTAGAGATGGATTATCTCATGTGTGAGAGGATGAAGGCAGATTAGGACCGGCATAAGTTGTATACTGATCATAAGAGTATGCCTTTTGAGATCAAGGATGGAGATTATGTGTTCATGAATGTTACCACTTGACATGCGTAGAAGATGTTTGGTCGAGGAAGGAAATTTTCACCAAGGCTAATTAGACCTTTCGAGGTGTTTGGAAAATTTAATGAGGTGGCATAATAACAAGTGTTTCAAAGATGGTTTAAGAGGATCCATAATGTATTTCACATCCCCTGACTTCTTTAATATCTACATAATTACTCCCATGTCATTGACTAGGGAGATTTGGATATCGAGAATGACATGACATTCATTGCAGTGGTCGATGAAGATCTAGGACCATCGAAAAAAGGTTCTTCATGGAAGGACCATTCCATTTGATCATGTATTATGGAGGCATGGTAGCTTCAAGGAGAATACATGGGAGTGGGAGGGAAATGTGTTTTTCGAGTACCCAAAGTTGTTCTATGTTTTTATCCTTTTATTCATTATGATTTTATTATGATGTAATGGTTAAATTTGTTTTTATAAAATGAGTTGTTTCCTTTTCACTGATTTGTGATATGTCCCAACATATGAGTAATCGATGACATGATATCTAATGAATTCTCATTAATTCTGATGTGATTTAACCGGGGCGGGTGAGTCATTACCACCAAAAGTGGACATTATCTTGACATGGGGGATTATGTTTTTTAATCCATGTGTCTAAGACGTGTGAGATTTGTTGTCTCTATTAATGTTTTGGGAAGGCGATGTTGTGGATGTGTTATTGTATTTCATGGTTACTCACATGTTTGTAAACACCATATGGTTGTTAATAATTAGGAGGTATCTTATGAGGTGGTTATTTATGCCAATATTTTTTCATTTGGTTGGTATTAAATTATCGAGGGTGGGAATGTTTTGAAAGGTATAATATGTATTGAACTGGAACGCGATGATCCATTAAATTGATGAAATCTATTGTTTGGGGTGTTTTGGGGGCTATTGGTTACTCATTTCTAGAAGATTAATCAAATTTCATGTTTTTAGATCAATGTTTCATTATGAATTTTTGATGTCAGTATGTCATTTTTAATTGTTGTTGTTAGTGAATCATTTCGAACTGTTATTGTTAGTAAGTCCTTTTAGAACTGTCAGTGTTTGTGTGGTTTTTTTAGATTTTAGTGTCAGTGATTCATTTTTTACTATCTTTGTCGGTGTGTAATTTTTATATATTGGTGTTATTGTGTAATTATAAACAATTGGTGTTGGCATGTCATTGTGAATGATCGGCTTCAACCTATAATTTTTTACAGTTGGTGTCAGTGTGTCATTCCGTACTGTTAGTGTCTGTGAGTTATTTTTGTACTATCAGGGTAGGAATGTCATTATGAAATGGGGGTGTCTATGTATCATTTTGAAATGTTAGTTTAAATGTTTTATTTTGAAAATTCATTATTGGTTAGTATTTTTTGTATTTTTTCTGTTAGATAATAAATCTAGTATTGATGATATCCTCGATTCATTTTGTATTTTCGGCGTTAGTGTCAGCATCACCATCGATATCAGAATCTGTATCGGTATCCACATCCTCATTGGTGTCAGTATCATCTTAGATTTCAACATCAACATTATCATTGGTGTAATATTTATCTTAATTTCCCTATTTCCAGTGGTATTTTCAAAATTTTCCCCTCTTTTGTTGTTTTCATCATTAAATGAGAACCTATGCACTCTTCATTTTTATCGTTCGTTTTACACCATCTTTGAGGATTATAATTATATTCCAAATAAATGTAATGTTTTAAAAAATCTTATAATGACCATGTTATGTGGGCAATCCACTATCAAATTTTCATCAACATTAAAATTTTCTCACTAGTTGTTAGGATCTCAATCTTTCTAAAGCTGATATCTCTAATTTCCTTAGACTCAATCATTGTCCCTTTATTTAATTTGGTCCCTCTTCATCGTATAATCATACACATGTGTTGTAGAACCATCCAAGTTCGATTTCATATAGAGCCTTGTGTTGCTCAAAAGACCCCTTGTTTTGAGAAAGGAGTTATAGTCTCCCATTGTTCAAAGTATGGATTTTGCATCATCTCTTTTTAATTTAGTATAATTTTGGGTGGGTGTAGTATTGTATTGTGGAAGAGAATGAATAAATTATATAATTGAATAGAGTAATAAATATGTAGTGATTATAAAAAGATAAAAAGTCCTATTATAATAACATGCATGAAATTGAAGGTGGGTGAATGATTCACGCTATTTTATTTTAATATCCTCTATTTCCTATAATAGTTATTTATAGTTGTACAGCCTTGTGAAAATCAATGATTTTGGTGGCCTATTCTTGAGTATTAGTGATGTTAATGTTCTTGTTTTTTGTAATATATATTTAATTGGGAATATCAATCCATGTAATACTCTACACATGGATATATAAATTGATTCCCCAGGATCAAACTAGTTCTTTGATAACCCCTATAACATAAAGTAGAATTAAATAACCCCTCATGATAAATCTGAATTTTCATGGATTAATGGTGTCATTGTGTACTATGGTCAGTTGGGTTTTTAAGATTGTGGGGGTTGTGTGAATAATTATTTGGTAGCCTTGTTACAGGTTCATGGATGCACATAAGGAATGAATTTGTACATGTGGTGGTATAAGAGGTGTGATGGAATATTAGGATTATAGATTATTTGAATTTGGATTGGATCAACTTGTATGTTGTTGGACTGCCTGTGTGTGTGTTTTTCCATCTAGAAAAGATGTGTAGTAGGACTTCATTGTGGTTACGTTACTTTTTTGTAGTTGGGATGCAGGTTGAATTTCATTTTGTGTTTACAATGTTTGTCGATAGTGGTTTAATGATTAGTGCTAGAATTAAATTTAGTGAACTCCTAAATAATGGATAAAGTGGTATTAAATGGTAAATGATTTGGGATAATGAATTTGTAGTGGCTATTGCGTGGTTTTGAATATTTGGGTCTCAGCAATGGTGGTTCTTTGTGGGACGATTTTTTTTTTGAACCCATTGGATTGGATAATTGCATGTTTACCTCTTATGTATAAATTCTAGTTCATTTTGATTTTCAATACGCACCCCATCCTTGATGATAACTATGTTCCAACATCCCCACATTTCATGGGGTATAGTTTATTTCCAAATATCACACTAGTAGGATGGACGATTGGTTACTGACATTCTTACTCAAACCCACATTTGGGTTCTTACCGCTGTAGCGTATCTGGGAACAATATAATGGATTGAGGATCACTATATCCTTTGATCCATTGGAAATGTTGTGTTTTAGATGAGGGAAAAAAGTTTCTGCGGGTTTGGTTTTTCCCCTATTATTATTTGGGATGACACCTTGGTGTTTTTTGGGCATGTGGTGTGGTTATTGTGACCTATGTGTAGGCTAGCCGGATATGTGTGGTTTGTGGCCTAGGTGTGTGTGGGTGGTTGTGTGGATGGAAGAAATTTGTAAAGGGAGGTAGGTTCACGATGTTATCTATTATGAATTATCATTTTAAATGTGGGAAAAGTGGTGAGGGTTACCCAAATCATCAATATTATAATATTATTACCTTACATGATATGCGTATATGGTTGTTTGTTGCTTGGTAAGGGTGGGTTGGATAGTATCTTTCTTTTGTAGGTGAGGTTGTTTTCATTTGTTTTTATAGGGGAGTTATTATTCTTATCTCACTTGTGCATGAGTGAATTTGGTCTCTCTACTTAGTATATGTGTATTCTAACAATATGTGATAAAACTATTTTCTTGTTTCAAGGAGGAGTATGATGATCATTCTTGAATTTACATGCTCAAGCGATGAGATATTTGATGTTCTTCTTCGTAGTCTCCATATTTTAGTACATTCATTTGTTCTTTGGTTTTAATTTTTTCGCAGTTTATATTTGGAAGATGAATGGGTTAAATTTTGGTTACCTTTATATAAAATGTTGTTGTTGTTTGATATTTTACCATCTTATCTCCTAATCGTGCTTAAATTAAAAAGGTTAATTACACCAATTTTGTCTGAGATTCAAATATCTTGGTGCTATTCAACACTCTGGGGAATATTGAAGGTGGGACTCAGGGGCCATTATATCTTCTTCATCGTGAATAAAAAATTTCATGGAACATTTCTAACCCATACTTAATCTTGGAGAAGGCCGGTCATGACTTAGTATTTATGATTAAAAAACACAAAAAAAAAATTATTCCAATATATATTATCTCATACTAAAAAATCATTTTCTATAAGAAAAATAACCCTAAACTATGTTCTCTCCATTTATGGTTTTCTATAAATATATATGTTTTATAACACATGTCTACATTATCATAAATTATGTCAATTTTGACAAAATTAAAATTATATTCAAAGCATCATTACAATGAAATTAATCCCCTAATAGTCCAAAATCATCATCACTTAATATATAAGTGATGAATTGGTGTTGGGAAAGAATGAAAAAAATCATAATGGGATACCCAAGAAAAAATTCAACCCTTAATTCACAAATTAAGAATCCATTTATTTTGTAGGTAAAATATAGAGTGTAATAATAAAAAGGAAAAAGGATTACAGGGCCCACCATATCATGAAGAACCCATCCAATTCTTTATGAACCATCAATTAGAAGAAAATATTTCATTATTGAATCTATATTATTTCCCTCACACATCTTCATGTGATTCTTTTTTTAATAAATTAAAATATACAATGCATTAAATATATTTTGTTCTTTTGATTAGGGTGTTTAACTCAACAATGAGCAACAAATAGTCCAAACACCCCAATTAACCATATAATGTGAGATAATGGGAAATCATTTTATTTATATCATTATTAACTATATTCTTTTCTAATTTACACAATTTTGTTTTAATGATATACAAAAAATCATTAAAGACTCATCCATATATAGGAATATATAATACCAAATGGAGGGCCCCCTGATTTTAAGATTTTCCCAAAAAATACAATAGAATACATCCTACTAATTTCAGTTTACATAACCCACAAAATATTTATTCAATATCATCCATTAATAATAATAAAATTTCATGTACTGATATAGAGATTCTATAATATAGATCTCAAAATGGATTAAAAAAACATGTATTTATATATTATAGAACTAATGGAATGTTCAAATCATCAAAATGAAGTCATATTCAATAAATATTTCTTATCCATCTCAAGATACACTAAATAAAAAAATTTATATAAATAATTACCTTATAAAACATGAACATAATATTCAATATTTCCTATGTTAATGGAATTGGTAGAACATTCATGAATATCCTTATTTAATATTTTCTACATAATTGTATTTTTAAACATGTGGAAAAATAATATTGACATTAAATTCCTAGAATACTGGTATATATATCATAACCATAAATATCCAGTGAAAAGAGAAATAGTAAACAATAGATTAAATAATAAAAAATGGAAACCTTTGAGAAAATACAGTATCAACAATATGGAATATATAATACATGAATGATAAAATTATTTAATTTTATAAGAAAAAAAAAATATTTCACCTGGATAACAATTAATTTGAATCTAGTGAAATGTTTAAATTCTTACTCTCTATGAATTCCCCATCAGATGATGAGGATAAATTTATTTTATAATTTTAAATGAAAATGAATTAGGTTATCCACCATATGAACAATAATAATGTTTTTCACTTTGAACTTGGTGTCTAGTGATTTGAAAATAAAGTAATTGATTTGTTCCTTAGATATATAAATTTGTATAATCGATGAAATATGCACAAGTTGTAACTTCTGGGTAGTTGAAACATTTTTTTATCATTTTAACAATGAATATAAAACTATCATTCCTTATTTTCACACACATGAGTCTCTATCTATTTATATATGAATGAACTATAAATATTACATGGTAATAATAAATTTAATAATATATATAGTCATTATATACATACCCATGTGTACCGATACAAGGGAAATCAGATATCATATCTATGATCGTAAAACATGGAATACAATTATGATACATATATCTTTATAAATGGCCTTCCAATAGCTATAAAAGATCAAAAAATGGTTACTAAATAAAATTTATTGATTCTTTATCATATATGGTGAACCAAAATTATTTTTATCATACATACATATTCATATTTATCTGAACTACATCCATATAGTGGTTGATTTTAAAATAGATGGTGAATTGCTTCATTCATAATTAATTAAACCAAGCAGTTAGAGATTATGATTTACCAGGATCATTCCTAATAATTTCTCAACTATTTTCATTTATCATTATAATAACTCTAAAAAAATTAATAACATATCATGTAAATATTATCAATATATGTTATAATATTGTAGAAATTACAAGGTTAAACAATTCTTATAATATATTGAAAAAATGGAATAGAGGTATCCACATGCTGTAGCATTTCATTAAAAAATAAATATTTTATATATAAAATGATTCCCTTTATATTGGTTTAGCAATTATATATGGGAATACAAAATTGTATAACCCTATATAAGAGTGCCATCGTGTCTATAGCTTTTTCATCATTAAATTTCTATAAGAACTCCCCCATAAATGGGATGTACATATTTATAGCCTTAATATCCAACAAAATGATGATTGTTTATTATTTTTTATTCATATTCATAATGTTATTATAAATATTGATAAACCAACGATACATATTAAAATTATATTCATATGTTCTCATTTGAGATTCTATGTTGTGAGAACATTATTTATTGTTTGTTTCTTTAAAGATGAGGGAATGATTTATTTTATTCATAGATATATAAAATTATAATGATTACCACTACTACAAGACATGAATGATATATTTAATATTCGTTTGGTTCTCATTATAATTTATGGTGCATTATATTTTTATAAAATGAATATATAATATTAAAATTAATTTCACATTTTGGTCTTGTATGGGGGTTTTTGGATATCAAATTCTAAATTATACATTCTATGGTTTTTTGGGATGTTTGTTGACAATTGAGTGATTACATATCAAATTTAAAGTCATAGTGGAGGAAAAAAACTAATAAACTATCACACAAATTGGTTTCATCGATACATCACCCATTTTTGTTAATATTATATCTAGTAACATTATCACTCATGTGACCTAGAAATTAAAATATGGAAATGTTGACCCAATCTTGGAACTAAAATTGTTGATATTGTTGTATTGGAAGTTCCAAAAAGTTGAATATATGAACCCATGTAATCCAAAATTCATAAAATAGGTTATATATAGTGACCCATAAAAAAATGTAAAATTTCATTCATAAACATATTTTTTTCTCCTAGTGGAGCCAAACAATATTCTCCATTGGTAAGTGTTTCCTCATTTGCAGTGGCATGGAATTCACTCATTGAAATTTATTCTAACTATATATTAATAGATAATTATCACATAGATTTCTATGTTGATCAGTCATATGAATTGAATAATCATCCATGATGGAGACTGTAACACCCCAAGATTTCATAGTGTGTTACTTCTTCAAAATAATTCAATAACATATACTACACGCAACACCGAGTTCATGCCCACCATGACTTACCAAACAAGTCGTTCAAAAGAGGTTATGAATAGTATTAACTAAATTTTGAACTTTATATAATCCTTATAATTTGAGAATCCATTTTATGAGTTTATTATACATAATGTACGAACAAATTCATTTTTTCAGATAAAAGATGTATTTTTTAAAAAATGCACTTTTAGTAACTTTTAATAGAGAACCCTTTTTAAATACAATATTTCAAACATTTATATATTCAATTTGACTAAATAAAATTTTTATTTAGAATAATGACATAAAAAAATTATAGTGTAACCCCCCAAGATTCCACAGTACGCTTCTCTTTGAATAATACAGTAGCTTGTGTTGTACGCAACTTCGAGTTCTAACAAACACTACAACCAACCAAACTAGCCGTTATGAGTAGTAATAACTATTTTTGGAAATTTTATAAATTTTACATCTCAAAATTGACTTCATTTTTTGATTCAGAATAACAGATTTATCCTAGGGTGAAATTTATGTACTTTTCAGAAAACATATATATTTTGATGTATCGTGAAAATTAATAAGTTTTAATTAAACGAATATTTTTTAATCATAATAATTAATATTGATAAATTGTGAATTTTAGTGGTTTAAAAGTATACATAGAATATATTTTTACCATTTAATACAATGTTTGTCATTGGACATAATTTTATAATTAAACAGGACATAAAAAAGTGTAAATCTTTGGATAGTTATTATATCTTAAAAACACGCTGTTTTGTTTTGACAGCAGGAAATAATTTTAATTTAATTTCTGACACTACTATGTTTTGAATATGGAAAAATGGATTCCATATTTAGAATTAGGGTGTCCAAAATGTGTAAATAAGTAACTTGTATTTTTATACATTTTGAATAATTACTTCAGTAAATATTTTATTTACCATGGATAAAGGGTAAATCATGTAAATAAGGGTAAAAAATAATTTTATAATAATTATAAATTACCATAAAAAGTGTCATAACCTTATTGGTGGATACATGTCTGACCGTGGGAATAATTTTGTCGATTCTGGGATCCCATGGAGCCACTTGTATGTGAGAGGGACAATTTATATTAAGTAAGTTAAAGTAAATACAAAAATGACAAAAGCTTATATCTTTTAGAAAAACAATTTAAATATAGGCATATATATGTTATATTTTCAATTATAAGTATTAATTAGAAAGATAAAAAGATTTCCTTCATAATGGTATTTTATTCATAATTTTTATACTTTGAAAAATTATAAATATATATGACACAATAATGATGGAGTTTTATCCTTATTAATGAAATAATCAAATAATTTGTATTATAAATGTTGAAATAAATATAATTTGAATGATTTCATGACATAAACGAATTTTATTGGTTAATATTCCATGTAATGACTGCTTAAATGAATTTGTATCAAATTAATAAATTTGTTATGACTTTAACAAAAATCAATTATTTAGTAGTGTCAAAAATGACATAAATGAATTTTTAAAACAAATATTATATTATTAATTTATATTCTTTTCCTAAAAATATATGGTTCGGCCAAAGGAATAATATCATTATTGGTGTATCATTAGTGGACAATATTATGGTCGCTTTTATGAATAACGTAATTTTATTAACTATATAATATTAAAATACAAAGTGACATGGTAAATGTAAATCTAATTAAATAAGAGTTAAAACTAAAACATAAAGTTAATATAATGACCCAATCCTGTGTAAAATATATTGGTTGAAAATATTTTGACGCATACCCACCTTAGAATTTTAATAATCCACTTTAGATCCAGTAGAAACTGAATTTGAATTTATTATAAAATAAAATTTCTAGATTTTCCTAAGGTGCCCATCCTCCCCCTTATAAAAGGACACCACTTCTAACCAATTCATCACACCTTCAAAGCCTTTTGGTTCTTCCAAAACCTGCCCAAATACTCTCTCAACTTTCCTCACTTTAACCAAGAGTCCTTTGATTGATTAGAAAGCCTACCTAAGGGGCCATTTTGACCAAATCAAAAGGATGAACCCGAAGAATAGGAGGTTAAACATACCCTCGACTAAAGGAAAGTGCAAGGTAATGGGTTTTCATCTAACTCCTTATTCCCATGAGATTCATGCCATATTTTCACTACTACCTTTTATGTGGTGTATGTACTACCCATAATTTTATTGTCTGTGTAATACACTTTAATTGATGAGTATTTACATATTCATTATATGATACATTTTTCATGGGTTGTATGTTTTGTATGTTACCAAATTGGTAAGGGTTTATTTCGCAATCTCTTCATTATCCGAGGTTTTTTGTATGTAATAATAATCATGGACTTCATTATCATCCACATCATTGTTTCTTAAAAATTTATTACAAAAACATTTTTAATATTTACTAGAATATGGGTTAAAGTCATTTATACCCTTGTTTGACATTTTATAAGAGGTTTATAAATGAATATTCCTGTCGTTTTCCAAACAAGGTCCTTTTTAACATTTTCAACATAACTAAGGTAAGAATGTATTTTTAACTTATACGGCAGGTTCATATATTTTCCACCATTATAAATTCATCAAATCATCCCTTAAAATCTTATAAGAATGTTTTCAAAATAAGGTTTTTCTATATAATTAGGTGAATTTTAAATGGTTTAAAAAAAGATATATTTGTCTCAAATAGTTTTGATTTCATCTATGTTAACATCCTTTGATAAATTTTACACTTGTTTGAGGTTGATTTATTATGATACAAATCATCCATATTTTATTTATGCTTTTGTGACATGTTTGACTATGGATGAGTTATTTTGATGCCATTAATTTTTTATGATTAATGTTTTGGAATTCAGTAGGAGAGTTATAATATGAATATTAATGTTATATTTCATCCCCTTCTTAAGATGCATTTGTTGGACTACAATGTTCTATGATGGGGACCACTAATAGTAACCCCTCCGGGTTAGGGTCCGGTTATAACAGACCCTCTGGGTTGGTGTCCAGTTATTAGAGGCACTCCGGGTTGGTGTGCTGTTATTATAGGCACTCCGGGTAGGTGACCGGTTATGAGAGGCACTCCGAAATGGAGTCCGGTTATAGAGGCTCTCCGGGTTGGGTTCTGGTTATAGTTTCCCTTAGGTCTTGGCATGAGGCCATGACAAAGAAATTAAAGTTTGGCAGTATGCATTCCATCATTATAAATGTGGTTATTGATACTGCAGGTGATTATTTAATAATAGAATATCCATGTGAATAAGTAAATGGAATTATTTCATTTCATATTTTCAATATTATACTGAAGTTCATGTTTAAAAATATTTGTTTAGTTATACCTAGCTTTAATGTTTATGCTTATTTATGAATGTTTCCGCTGTATTATTATCCTCACTGAGCATCTGAGATCACCTCTTTCTATGTTTTATTTTTCCTAGGATTCGACGAAGTGTATTGTGATTGATATGCAGGTTTAAGACAAGGGAATAATAGAGTTAATAATGGATTATTTATTTAGTTTTCATTTTTATGATGTAATGTAACATTCATGTATGTAAACTATTTTCCATGACTGTTAAACAAATCGGTCCTTCGTGACATGATTCTTGTAATCATTCCAATGTATTAAAATAATGCATCGACTCTAGGTAACTGGGTTAAGGGAATTATAGTTGGTATTAATGGAAGTTTATCCATAACATTGGAAAGTAGATTTAGATAAAATCTGATTAGAGAACATAGACCTAAGATAGACTTTGTGGATTATTATAGAATAACTTCCTAGAATTTTGGTATTGTAGATATTTTTTGAGTTTTCTGAGTAATACATCTCTGTCTGGATACAAGCAGGTAGAGGCAGCTATGGCACAGATGAAACTAGGGGTAATACACGAAAACACCGCTTTGAGCTACACTCAAATGGGGGTTGGTGCACGAAAATGGGACATGTTGCACTCTTGGTTACAACACATCTGAGGGATATGCTTAGGATAATTCTAATTTTCATTACAAACCATTATGAAGGGATTATTAGTATATAATTACCCAAAGAAAACATTTTTATAATTATGGATTATATCAATAAAATGTTCAATTTTCATTAGGCAATTTACATGTTTGGAATTATTCATTGTAATTCATAAACTGGCCTAGTTTATGTTATTATATAGAAGTGGCGCACAGTAGAAGGAATGTGAACTCCAGTAATACGTATGATCGAAATAATAAGAAGTATCATATCATTCATGGAATTTAGAAATCAATTAGAAGGGAAATAGTTTCCAATGAATTATCATTATATGAATAAATAGTATCATGTGTTGATAAGATAAGAAAAGAGTATACTGAGTCCTATGTCTTTGAAGGGAAGAAAGAGAACAAAAGGATGAAAGAGAGAATGATGGATAAAGGGGAGAGGGAATAGAAGAATTTTCGCATATGTGATAATTGTGGGAAGATACACCCTGGAACATTCATTAATGGAATGTGAGTTTTTTATATGTGTGGAGAAAAAGGACACCATGTATGTGACTACAAGGGTAAGAAAATGGTTTCAAATGTACAATGCTTCAACTACATGGAGTTGGAACACTACATGAACCAATGTTCAAATCTTCAGAGTATTCCCTAAATTATGAAATTGGATAATAATCAAGTTATGATACTACCACAGATGATGAGGAATGACTACAGTTCTTATGTTGTTATTATATAATTATGTCATTTGAGTGTTGTATCAATAATGTATTGGTTATAATAATTATGGAGTATATAAGGATTGTACTTCAATACTATTTCATTTTGGACTTGAGATTGTGTAGAACCATGATATGTGGATCAATAGTAGGTTCAATGTTTTGAAAATATATGGTTGAGAGAATGATAAAACATAATATGGTTCTGATAATGAGGTAGTGATTTTAGAATAAGAGATGGTTGATATGAATAAATTATATTGGATATTCTTGATTACCTTGAAACAGATTAATGATATCTATTCCCATAATTATTGGAGTTTACAAAAATTTTGGATAGAAGGAGTATATCCATTATTCTATAATGAATAAGGGATCATGAATATAATCAATAAGGTTTTATGGTAATTCAGGATGTTGAAGTGTTTTAAAAGAATACGTGATGAAGGAGTTCACATGTTATTACGCGGAAAAAATGATTTTCATTGTGTTTACCTTTCATATAAATTTTGGAATATGAGTTTGGATAGAATTATTTTGGATAATTCATTTTTGTGATTAATTTTAGATTCCCATAAATGGACAACCTAGAGGTCGTGCGACAACCTGCCACGACCGGCAAGGCCGCGGGACATGAACCCGCAACCGAAGGGCGACAATGGTGTATCACCTACCACTAGACAAAAATATTTCCTATATTAAATAATGTTTTTTATTTTAATAAGGTCTAGTAGATGAATTATAAATTCATTTTTTTAACCCCAATGCAATAGGATAAATAGAATATTTTTTCATGATCTATTATATTTTAGACTGAAAGATGGGTTTGTGCTAAAAATTAGTTAAAAGATTGAACTCTACTTGTCAAGTATATATTTTTATTCTCCTCTTATTCTATGATGAAATTAATTCTTATACTTTATTGAAGGAATCTTAAAACCAAAAATGTGTTATCCTAATACGTTATGTTTTGTTGAATTGATGGTATTTTAAATCATCATAGATTGATGAATTTAAGGACCTCATTTTTAATCATGTTTGTGATTGATTACCTCAATCACTAAATATAAATATTTATGTTTTTCCTCCAATTATATGTCACTAATTTCCACCAGTATTCTTCTAATTGAGATCATAATTTGGTGGTGACCCTTTCATTTCTATTTTCCTCTTATTAAGACTAAACGTTATTATCCAAATATTCGATGTGGTGTTTTCAACAAAGATATTTTCTATTTTCAACCTTTATTTTTGAAGAATAATATCGAATTTCAAGGACAAAATATATTGAAGGATGGAAGAATGTAACACCCCAATATTTCATAGTGTGTTACTTCTTCAAAATAATTCAATAACATTCACTACATGCAACACCGAGTTCAAGTGCACCATGACATACCAAACAAGCCGTTCAAAAGAGGTTATGAATAATATTAACTAAAATTCGAACATTATATAAAACTTATAATTTTAGAATCCATATTATGAATTTCTTATACTTAATGTAAGTACAAATTAATTTTTTCAGATAAAAGTTGTATTTTTCAAAAAATGCACTTTTACCAACTTTTAATAGTGAAGCCTTTTTAAATCCAATATTTTAAACTTTATTATATTCAATTTGACTAAATAAATTTATTATTTAAAATGGGGACATCAATAAATTACAATGTAACACCCCAAAAATCCACGATATCCTTCTCTTTGAATAATACAGAAGCATGTGTTGTACACAACTTCGAGTTCTAACACACACTACAACCAATCAAACTAGCCGTTATAAATAGTAATATCTATTTTTTTGAAATTTAATAAATTTTATCTCTGAAAATGGACTTCATTTTTTGATTCATAATATCAAATTTCTCCTACGGTGAAATTTTTGTACCTTTCAGATAACTTTTACAATTTGATGAATAGTGAAAATTAATAAATTTTAATTAAAAACAACCTTTTTAATCAAAATAATTTATAGTGATAAATTGTGAATTTGAGTTGTTATAATGAATACATATAATATATTTTTACCATTTAATACAATTTTGGTCATTGGACATTATTTCACAATTAAACCAGACATAAAGAAGTGTCAATCTTAGGATAGTTATTATATCTTAAAAACACAGTTTTTATTTTGTCGGCGGGAATTAATTTTAAATTAATTTCTGCCACTTCTGTGTTTTGAATTTGGGAAAATTGATTCCATATTTTGTATTAGGATGTCCAAAATGTTTAAATAGGCAACTTTTATTTTTAGACATTTTGAATAATTACTTTGGTAAATATTTTATTTAACATGGTTAAAGGGTAAATCCAGTAAATAAGAGTAAATAATAAAATTATAATAATAATAAATTACCATAACACGTGTCCTAAACTAGTTGGTGGATACATGTCCGACCATGTGAATCTTTGGGTCTATTTTGGGACCCCATGAACTTGTATGTGATAGGGACACTTTATATTAATTACGTTTAAGTAAATACAAAAATAAAAAAAGCTTATATCTTATAGCAAAACAATTTTTACATAGGTTTATATATGTTATATTTTAAATTATAAATCTTCATTAGAAAGATAAAAATATTTCCTATATAATGTTATTTTACTTATAAGTTTTAGACATTGAAAAAGAAAAAATAAATATTACACAATAATGATGCAATATTTTCCATATTAATGAATGAATCAAATAATTGGTATTATAAATTTTTAAATAAATATAATTTTAAAGTTTTGATGAAATACATGAATTTTATTAGATAATATTCCATGTTAGGAATTCTGAAATGAATTTTTTCCGAATTAATAAATTTTTTATGACTTTATCAAAAATCAATTATTAAGTAGTGTCCAAATTAACATAAATGAATTTTTAAAACAAATATTATATTATTAATTTATATTCTATTTCTAAAAATATATGTTTCATCCAAAAGAATTATATCATTATTGTTGTGTCATTAATGGACCGCTTTGGGGATTCCTGGATGTATATAGTATGTTTATTAAATATATAATATAAAAATACAAAGTGACATGGTAAATGTCAATATAATTAATGAAGAGTTAAAACTAAAAGATATGGTTAATATAATAACCCTGACCTAACTAAAATCTATTGGTTGAAAACATTTTGACCCATACCCACCTTAGACTTTGAGTAATCCACATTGTAGACATTAGAAACTTAATATGAATTTATTATAATATAATATTTCTAGAATTTCCTAAGGTTCCCCTCCTCCCTCTTGTAAAAGGACACCACTTTTAACCAATTATTCACATCTTCAAAGCCTTTTGGTTCAGGCAAAGCCTACCCAAATACTCTATCAACTTGCCATACTTCATCCTAGAGGCCTTAGTTTGATCAAAAAGAAAACTTAAGGAGCCATTTTAATTAAATCAAAATAAATAACCCTATGAAGAGAAGGTTAAATGTACCCTCGACTAAAGGAAAGTGCAAGGTAATGGGTTTTCATCTAACTCATTATTCCCATGAGATTCGAGCCATATTTCCACTATTACCTTTTTTGTTGTGTATGTACTACCCATAATTTTATTCTATGTGTAATAAACATTAATTTATGTGTATTTACATATTCATTGTATGATGCTTGTTTCATGGGTTGTATATTTCGTATGTTACCAAATTGGTAAGGGTTTATTTCACAATCTTTTCATTATCTGAGGTTGTTTATACGTAATAATATACTAGGACTTCTTTATCATCCACATCCATTTTTCTGAAAAATGTATTTGGAAACATTTTTATTATCTACTAGAATATGGGTTAAAGTCATTTATACCCTTGTTTGAATTTTTATAAGAGGTTTATAATAGAATCATTCTGTCATTTTACAGATAAGGTCCTTGTTAAAATTTTCAACAGAATTATGGTAAGAATGTTTTTTGAACATATATGGCATGTGCGGCTATTTTATTCCATTATAAAGTCATCTAAGATTCCATTAAAATCTTATAAGTATGTTTTCAAAATAAGGGTTTTCTCTTTAATTATTTGAATTTTAAATGGTTTCAAAAAAGAGATATTCCTAAAAAATAGTATTTATTTCATCTATGTCTACATCCTTTGATAAATTTTACATTTGTTTGAAGTTGATTTATTATGATACAAATCATCCATATTGTTTTTATGGTTTTGTGATATTTTTGACTATGGATGTGTTATTTTGATTCCATTAATGGTTTATGATTAATGATTTGGAATTTCATATGCTAGTTTTAATACGAATGTTTATGTTATATTTCATCATCTTCTTAAGATGAATGTGTTGGACTAGTATGTTCTGGGTTGGGGACCGGTAAAATTAAGCCCTCAGGTTGGGGTCCGGTTATAGTAGACCATCCGGGTTGGTGTCCGATTATTAATGGAACTTCGGGTTGGTGTCTGGCCATTAGAGGTACTCCGGGTTGGTGTCCAGTTATTAAAGGCACTCCATGATGATTTTCGATTATAGAGGCTCTCCAGGTTGGGTTTTGGTTACAGATTCCCTAAGATCTTATCATGAGGGCTTGACACCGAAATTAGTGTTTGTCATTATGCATTCCATCATTATGAATGTAGTTATTGATACTGCATGTGATTATTCAATTAGTGAAATATCCCTGTGAATAAGTAAAAGGAATTATTACATTTCATCTTTTCCATATTATGCTGTAGTTCAAGTTTATAATTCTTTTGTTTTATTTATACATTTCCTTAAATTTTTTTTGCTTATTTATGAAATATTCCGCTGTATTATTATCCTTACTGAGTGTCTGAGTTCACCAATTTCTATGTTTTATTTTTCCCATATTTCAAAGAAGGGTACTGTGATTGATATGTAGGGTAAAGATAATGGAATAATGGCGTTCAGAAAGTATTATTTTGGTAGTTTTCATTTTTGTTATTTAATGTAACATTCATGTATGTGATCTATTTTTGAAGACTGTTAAACTGATCAGTCTTTCAGGATGTGATTCCTTGTAATCATGCCAATGTATTAAAATAATGAACCAACTCTGGGTAACTAGGGTCGAGGTGTTACAGATACAACATAGATTTTTATAATGGATGTACTACTTCTGTGAATCATTGATGGATCATTCACGGTCCACTATAAGTGGGTGAAAAGAAATTACCCAAATTGGATATAGATGCATCAAGAGATATAAAAAAATACTTTTGATGGATAATATCTCAGATTTGTGGATATGAACATCTATATTCTATATGAAAATACCTATAAGAAATATGTATTTCATATCAATACTCCATTTATGTAGATAATCATAAAATTAAGGTAGATGAATCACTATTTTTCTTTCTATAGACGTTCCAAAACTCAACATTGGAGTCAAAACATACATGAAGGGTATGTGGTTATCTTGCAAGTAGGATACCTCATAATGATTGAGTAATCACTTTTAGAATTATTTATTATAGTCACATGAATGTTTTCATGGATTATACTCATTTATAGTACTTATAATGTTTGAACGTCCACTAGTGTAGGATGTTTAAAGAAACCATTAACATTTTTCTTTAAAAATTACTGGTACTATTGCTTCCATTGAAAGGGTTATGGGGGATTATAAAATTCTAGTTCATGTCTCTTTATGTGGATTCTTTATGTTTAATCTTAGAAGAGTCTTATTCTACCGTTAATGGATCATTTTGTTAGATTACAGGGCATCAAAAGATTTAATGAACGATTTTTAAACATCATTTTAATTGATGATATCTTCAATAAATTTCTCACATATAACCCTGATATATTTAATTAACATAATAAAATGATAATGAAATTTTAATATTATAATAACAAAATAAACACTATTAATTTAATAAATTTTAATAAATCATTAATTCGTTAAATTTACTAATTATGGACACTTATATTTTAAATAATGTATTTATCAATAAATATAGTTTTTATAAATATATTGTATTTTCATATAATAATAAATTTATAAATTTATGAATTATAAAATGAAATAAATAAATTTATTAATTAGATTATGTCGATGAATATTATCTCATGATTAATTTTTTGTTTTTACAAAATATGTTGTTTTCTAGAGAATAATGGGAAAACAGTTATTTGTTTATTACGATAAATTTTTAATAATTTTCATAAAAAAATAAAAAAATAAACATAAAACCTTTTTATATCAACTAACAATATCTAAAATGTAATTTGAATCATTTATATTTTATTGGATGAATTTATAAAATCCATGTTTAGAATTTGTTAAATGTAATAATTGTTTTTTTATTGTCTTATATTACATATTAGATTCAATTATATATAGTAACAGATTAAGAACCATTTCATATTCCCAATGAAAATTTTCAAATTAGTTTTCTATTTTAAATTTCACATATTATATATGGTATTATATCATGTTACTTGGGGAATATAATTATCATTATCGATAAAAAAATTGTTGATAATTTTTTTTAAATTATAATAATAACATTGAAATAAATAACTCTCATTACAAAATATGAATTTTATTATTCAATTCCTAAATTTGTTTTTGAAATAATTTTTTTAATGAAAATAAAATAATTTTTCCATTAATATTCCTACTATTTTTTATTACCTCAATTATCATGAGAGAAAAATTTCAATATTTCTAGGATTAACGGTATTAATTTATAATATCCTAAACTTAATTAAACACATAACTATATTCAGTATTGATAACATAAGGTTTTTTATTATTGATTTTTTAAATGAAAATATCAATAACTTTGAACAAGTTATAATAAGGTAGAAATAAAAAATCTATTTTTATTCTCATTTTTTTAACATAATTTTCATTTAATGTTCTATAATAATGTTCAATATTATTGTATTTTCCCTTTTAATTTTCCTATAATTTTTATCCTCATTGATGTAATGTTTTTATAACAAAAAATATTTTATGATGTTGTTATTAATTTTTTTAATTAGATTTATAACATCTTATGATTCCACATGTTTATGGTATATGATTTTTTCAAAAACATTTCATTCAAATGGTATTTTAATGGCTTCATTAATGTATAATGTTTATTAATTTTAATTTTACCAATTAAGAAAAAATTAATATTGGGGTTTTCCTATATCAACCTATAATGAAACATTTTAGATTTATATCTCATTAAATGTTCACGATTCGCAATAATGTGTTTTTGTATAGAAAAGGTCATACAAATTTTAAAATAATTTTTGGATTTTGACACATCTAATTTGACATAATATGGGTTTATATTTGGAAAATTATCTCAATAGTTTTCTAATAAATATGGTTTATAGACATCTCTATTATTTAACCATCTAATTCCCTATATTAAATTTTATTTTCAAATTTTATGATATTCCATCTTTTCATGGAATATATTATTATTTTTTAAATATTCCAACCAATTTTGTCATGATCAAACGTTTTATGACTATTATGAACTATTTGGAGTGATTTTATAAATTTTGGTACATCATAACAATATTTCAATTATATTTTACATATATAACATGTTTTACTATTATTATCCATAGTTTTTGGATGAGTTAATAATACTATTACACCTTACTCATGTTTTTCATCCTTTTTATGATCTATTACATTTTGATAAGGTTTTCCTATAATCAGAGTTTTATAACCTCCAATTATTTTGTATTCATTACTATGGTTATGAAGATGATAATATCATGTGAGATATCTAAAAAGGGTCATATCTGATCATTATTATGTATAATTTTTTTCAATTATTGTAAAATTTTATTTTAATATTATTTATATGAAAGCATATAATTTTTTTGATTTATTATATATATAACTATTTGTGATATTTATTATTTAATTTATCTAATGTATTAATTATTTAATTTATGATATGTTTAGTTTCATTTTTTTTATTTCATTTTAGATTAGTTATATATACATTAATGTGGATGTCATTGGGGAAAAAAATATCATATGGTTAATCACACGAATAATCTCGTAATGTATCAACTAAATATTTAGTTGAGTGAAAGATGTGTGGGTCTAAGAATAAAAAAAATGAAATAAACGACTGGGGTATATTAAATGTTTGATAACATTCTAATTAAAGACCATTATGATGTTTTTAATTGAAAATTAATTATAGGGATAATAAAAATAAGCATATGATATATAAAATTATAAAATTATTTTTGTATGAAATATAATAATTATACGAACAATTAATGATGTTCTTTCATTGGTCCAAATAAATATTTCATGTGATAAGACATTTTATTATTTATATTTTATATTTATTTGATCTATTACATTGATTATCTAAGATAGTATAATAATATTTTTTGTATTTTTTTGAACGAAGATGGGGAAAATAAATTAAGAAATATTTTGAATTCATAAAAAAGTATGAATTATAAAGAAATAAAGGAAAATATATAAAAAATCATATGTTTTATTATACTATATTTATAATTGAAATGGTAATTTTTTTTCATCTCTATTACAGTGAGGTAAATAAACTAAAATAATTAATATACAAACACATAGTTAAATTAATTTATAAATGATGTTTATTGAGTAAAATATTATATATTATAAAATTATTAATGACTACTTGTAAAATATAGGGACTCGACATTTAAAACATATATATTAATTTTTTGAAACATATAATTAATTTTATCAAATTAGCTTGAAATATGAGGATGAAAATTTTAATTTATTTCTGTAACAATTTAATAACTAATTATTAAGTGATGTATAACTCATCGGTTTAAAAATACTATTATGTTTATATATAAATGTGATAATTTAATTTAAAAAATAGGAAAGATATTATTATTATCCATATGATTAATAATTGATTTGAGATATTTTTTGGGATTTTCATCGCATTATGGGTACAGATGAATATTTTTAAATGAGTTATATTTTATAATATATGTTTTAATACTACATTTGGGATAAATACATTGTCAAAAAATAAATAAATATGTTATTTCACTATGTATTAATTTTATGGTGAGTAATATTATTTCTGGAAATTTTTATGTTGGAGAAATAACTATTTTGGCATATAGATTCTTCAGTATATAAAATAATGACTGATTAATGTGATTTGAGGAAACATTAATACCTTAATATATCTTAAAAGTGTATGGTATAAAATATATATGATGTTATAACATTATTGATAAATATAATAATAATAACCAAACTTAAATTAAAATTTTGTTAATAAATACTATTTAGTGTACATGTTTTACATGTTGATTGAATTTAATGATGTGATATTTTATAACCATAATGTAATCATTATCCATAATAGTATCTATAATATTAAACACATAACTAATTCATCACCAATCTAGAAAAAACCTATGCATATTATAATCAAATTAATAATATAATCAATTGTATTAAAATATATGTTAATAAATAAAAATTTCATAACAAATTATATTAACAAAACATAATTTATTAAAATGGATTTATTCAATAAAATAAATTTGTTATTTTATATAGCCTTTTCATTTAATAGAAGCATTCTCAAATTTTGGAAATAAAATGTAACATAAATAATATCATTTTGTATTCAAGTGACTATCAACATAAGAATAATTTATTACTTCTTTTATATTGAATATGATTTTTTGTCATATAGTGAGAAAACTATTTTTCTAATTCCATCACTTTTATGAAAATAATTTTATATAAGAATGACATAAATGGTTTTATTATAAATTAATCCAACACAAAATTATTGTCATCTATTAAAATAAATCAATTAAAAAAAATCATTTAATAAAATATATGTTTATATTTTTTAATCATACTTATAATTTTAAAATAAATACTAATTTTATTCTCTTATAACAAATACAATTTCTAATAACATATATAAATTAAATATAATATAATTGATATTAAATTTTAGATAGATGGATTCATGTTTTATTTTATGGATATTGTAATTATTAGGTACAACAACTCAATTTCTAGGATTTAGGATGATTATAATGATATTATGAAAGAATAATATTTGCGAATGATTTTTAAAAAAAAAATTAAATTTCTAAGAAACAAAATAACATAATTATTTTTAAAAAATTGATATATTATCAATTTAAAATATATACTCAAATATATTTACACTCGTTAGTTTGGTAATTATTTGTAAATAATTTATTTCATAGATAGTTGTAAAAATCACTTTTCTAAAAAATTGATATTTCTAAATAATAATGTTTCTAAAAAAATAAGAATATCATATTTTTAAATAGAATTATATTATATGTTGGATAAACTTATGTTAAATATATACAAATTTATTAGGATGGATTATTTAATATTTTTTGTATATCATGGATTATTATGATGAAAAGAAGTTATCATGGTAAGTAGAAAACAAAAGTAGAATAAAAAATATTATTGAATGAATGGAAACATGGTAAGGTCGATTTAAAACATTCATATTTTATTATTTATAAGACATATAATATATTAAAATAATTTAATTATATCATTTGAAATCATAAGCACATGAATATACACACTCTATTATTGATAATTAACAAGTGAATCAAATTTTCCTCATTCGTCACTCATAAGAGGGGATCACATTGACCATCATAGAGGTACATTACCCATTAAATATTTCATCAAAACAACACCAAATAATCCAATACTATAATTCTATCTCTGCACATAAGGTCCCAGCTAAAAATGAATATTTCAATTCCCATAATTTCCCATGAGAAATTCAAAATATTGTTTAAGGTACCAATGTTATTATTTCATAATCCATATGATTTTTTTCTCGATCATTAATTTAATATAATAACGTATTCATAGTAATATTATTTACACATTATCATTATATAATGAATCTTTCATTTCATTACTCGAAAAAACCATTCTTACTACTTTCAATCTAATAAGAATAAAAAAAGGAACTGTAGACATTTATACATACTTATTATCCCATCAATGAGGTTGGGTGATTTCTATCATCAGCACCCAACATGGATGTCATAATTTTTTTATTAAATATAAGAAAATAATTTTTAAGTATCTATTAATATTATATAATTATATTATTTGATATAGAAAAATTGATATTAATTATAATGTGTTGTTGTAAATTTGACCACCTGAAATGAAAATATAAAATTACAAATCCTAATAAGAGTTAATTGTATAAAATTGATATATAAAATTATAAATTTTTTATTAGTAGAACATAAAATACTACTATATTATTTTTAAATTATGATGATATTCTACAACACCTTTACCCAATTTTATCTTACCAAATGCGATTCATTGAAATTTACCCAACCACATCAAATTTTCATTATATACAAATTATATATCATAAATACAAATATCATGATACAAAATATTACATTTAAAATAAAATAGATATAATGATATTTATTGCTAAATTATAAAATTTTTTTTTCAAGGTGTCAGGAACATTAGATTTTTGAATCTTGGAAAATGTAAGGGTTTGAGATAATTAAAGATGCTTCTACTGAAGTACTTTTTTATTGAACTCTATTATTTAATGAATATTTCATTCTATGTAATTTATAAACTAAATATAGTATGTTTCGTTTATTGTCTACCATTATTAATCCTTCTATACTCATTACAAATTGATTTTTTCCTAAATGGCAATGTAACTATTAAGGGTTAAATCGACTGACATTCAGAATCATTGGTTCATATTCTACTTGTAATTAATAGAATATTCATGATTTTTTCAACCAACAAATTCTAAATTCTATATATGAATATTAATTCTTATTCTAAATAACCACTTCAAGGAATAAATTTTTTCCATAGTAATTGAATCACATTGATATAAATAAATCTCAATAATAATAATTAATATTTTATATCATGTCATTGGTTTCCCTATGAAATGTTCTTTATATTATAAAAACGAAATTATTTTTTTCATCAATATTCCCCATATTTTCTATTTCTTGTATTTTGAGATTTATTACGTTCAAAATCTCTCTCTTTGTGGTAACCCTTTAAAAAGACATTTAATCGAAAATATAGTGATTATTTTCATTAATTAAAACTATTTTGTTATTCTAAATATATATTTAAAAAAATCATCCATTTATTTAGTATTATACTGAATATCATTTTCTATATTTGGCACATTAACATCATACTATATTTTAATTTTTTTGACATATAATATTTTATAACAGTTTTTAAAAGGTCCTATGAAAAATTTATTAATTTAATTTATATTTTCAATTTTTTTTATCCATCATGGAGTTTTTTCTATAATCTCATTATATATTTAATAATATTATGATTTTTTTTTGGAAAATGATAAATTTTATTCCCAAGGATTTTTTATGTTTATTTTCTATGATGTTTATAAAATGTATAGAAAACAAATTACCCATCCATGTATTATTTATGAAGTGGTGATGATTGATTTTACATGGAAATCATATGCAAGTATTTATAGGGGTTTAAACATTTATATATATATAACTCAAATGAATAATGAAAATTTCATATATCAAGAGATTGTATTTTGTGGATATAATGGGTTACTTCATACATGAATGGGTATAAGGATTATTATAAAATATTGAGGCATGAATGAAATGAATATGTTTACAATGAAATTATCATAATTACTTTTCATCATATGGTTTAATCTAAAACTATTAATGTGACATTAAAATTCCATTTAGTATGTTCTACATCATTTCAATTATTCTTATAAATTTAATGATATTACATGTTTCCATGTTAATAATTATTATTGAAAATTATTATGCACTATTATTCCATGAATACTTGTTTTATACTTATTAAGAAATATAATAGAGAATTCTATAATAGTAATTCTTTTATAATTATATTTTTATAAATTTTGTTTCCTTATTACAGATATTTAGATTGTCACTCATTTTCTCATGCCCATGGGATATGAATTTTAGCCCCTCCTTATTTTCTCCATAATTATTATGATTTGAAAGGTTATGACATTTATTTCTTATACTAATCATTATATAGGGCCAATTTTAAAATATTATATTCTACGTGTTAGACATATTGTAATATAATGTGAATGTTTAGCAATATTTTATTGGGAATTGTGTCTATATGGATATTTTAATGCTTTCGCAGATAAGATTTTTATTTAAAATAATATCTATGATATTAAATCTTTTGGCCATTAGGTTGTGAAAATAAATATTTAATTATATATTTAAATCATATACATGATGTAATTTCAATGTGATTCTTAAAATGGGTTCAAACATATAATTCTAGAATAGTGCCATAATACAAAAAAAATTAAATAAAAAATTGATTTGGGTTCTAGATAATACATTGAAAAAATTATCACAAAAATTGTGGACCAAATGGTTATATATCACGAAAAATAGAAAAATAAATTTTTATTTGTCATCACATGTTAAATTGTTTCCTCTACTACTATCATCTAGAAATACCCTTGTAATCTAATAATATTAAATCATATTTTCATTCAAGGGAATAAAACATAATGATGGTGTGAGGCCAGATTCTCTCTGATGAACAAGCTATAAAAATGTCATTTAATGTTAGAGAAAAATCTTATGAGACAAAATGTTAGAGGGGGAGTATTAGATTTACATTAACATGGTATAATAATATTTTTCCAAATGACATGATAAAATAAAAGGAAATCAGAAATGGAAAAATAGAAATTTAATATGGAATGTTTTGGAGATAATCAACCTCAACTATATAGTATTATCATATGTATGTATATTGTAAATGACTTATAACCACGAAATCTATCATTGATATGTATAAGGGAAAAATATATTTATGGTTGAATTATGAAATTATTTTCAAAAAATTGTTAAAGAATCATGTTGTAATGAAATTTTTAACCTTCATGTAGTGAAAAACTAAAATACATTAGATTAAATTATTAAAAAATTAAATGATCAATCTTAATAGTGAGAACGAAAAGATATTTTTCATTCAATGTTTTATGAAAAAAAATTATTCATTATATCATTTATTTAGGAGGTATGTGTAGTTAAAAAATACAGTGGTGGGACATATTGGATACCATATTTCAAAATACATACATATCATTTCAATAGTAAACTGATCATTCAATAAATAATGAAAAATCACATGAATGAAATATGGATTTCAAAATATTTAAAATTTGAATAAAAACTTCAATAGATGATTAAATTTAACATCCCAAGTAACTAATGAATAATAGATATTTTTATCTATGTTTATTAATGATTAATATAGTGTTATAGAGGCTTAAAATGAAAATAAATACAATCTTATGCATGTATTACACTAATATTCTTAAAAGATTGTTTTACTGCCTTTTGATGGCAAACCATTATTGAATATATATTTTGACAATTTTATAAACTGGTTTGTCAAAATAAACTTATCCTTTATGATTGGGACATCAAAATTTACCGTGTGTGAATATTTGGTATTTTTCTAACAATGTTCATTTTTTAATGAATAGTGAAAAATACTGCATTTTACATCAAAACTGCTTTTTAATATAATTTATTTATATGATTAGATTATGTTTTTAATTGGGCTTGAAGTGAAATTAGAATATATTTTTACCATTTTATCCAATGGTGGTCATTAGAATCAATTTCACTTTGAAATTAGACTTAAACTGGTGTCAATCTTTTGATACTTATTGTATTGTAAAAACACGCTATTTGCTCTGGTAGCGGGAATTAATTATTAAATTAATTAATTTGACTTATATGATTTGAATTTTGTAAAATAGACTTCATTTTTGAATTCGGAATATCAAATATAGCTTAGGGTGAATTTTTGGTAATTTTCAGAAAAACTTCAATTTTTGTTGAATAGTGAAACCACTAAGTGGTAATCAAGCAAACCGATTTTTCAGTTAAATGAAAGTTTACCACCAATGTGTATTGAATTTTGAAAATCCGACATACATGGTTGTCATTAAGAAGTAAAATTTGGTTCAATGGGATTAAAATATTTTTTTGGTGAATAGTAACTTATTATGTTTTTAATCGCGATTAGTGGTAATTAGGGTAATTTAAGGTATAAATAATGATTTAATAATATGAAATGACCAAGACACATGTCCCAACATTATTGGTTGTGTCATGGCCGACCAATACAAGCCATGCATAAACTTGGGGACCCCATGGAGACATTTTGGTTGGGAAATGACATAAATAACTTTTTATTTAATGTAAAAGTAAAAAAGACACAAACATAATATGTTTTACGAAAACAATTTTTACATGGGGTTATAAAGATCAGATATTTGATTATAAATAGTCATTAGAAATCTAAAATGATTTCCTACATCATAGTATTTTTTAATGATTTTTAGACATTAAATAAATTAAATTATTTATGACCTAATAATGATGCAGCGATGACATCATTATTTGATGATTTAAATAAAATGGAATTACAATGTAAAATATATGAACTAAACATGGCCAAAACCAATTGGATGAGTGGATTTCGAACTTTTATCACCTTATCCACGAATTATATCAATGTGGGACCTTTTAATACCGAAACGAATTTTCAAATAAAGTAATATTTCTTTACTTTCCAAAAGTTCCCCTCCCCTCCTCTTATAAAAGGCCCCCACCTCTACCTCATTTCACACACTCATCAAGCCATTGGCTCGGCCAACCCCGGCACATTTACTCTCTCCACATCCCTCTCCTCATCCTAGATGATTCCCTTTGGCAAGAATCCTTTCAAAGGAAGCATTTAGACTCAAATAAAAAGGAGTTACACTTTTAAAGGTAATTCATTCTCTCATGTTCATTTGTTTTATATTGCTTCTCCAACCCCCTAAACTCTTTTTATTTACTTCTTTTGTAACAACACCAGTATCTTAAATGTACTAGGATGTTGTTATAATATTTATTTGAGCTACACTCTCACACAACTACATCAAATGGTTAAAGAACATACGGTTTCCGTGGATGGCGAAATTCTGCCTCCCGAAACGATGATTGTTCAATACTCATTTAACACCTTCAATGGTGGCCATTATGATGTCACTATTTTAATATATGATATATAATATGTTTATGTATTCCTTAAGATTCTGTTTTTTTTCATTTTGGGCATACCTTTATGGTTTCCATTATGGGTAAACACGATATCTTCATTTTAGGAAGTGCGGACTACCGCCCCCTCAAAGTGATTTGATTCGTTAAATACCATTTGTGGGAAATATAAATGATGGAACAATGATATTATATATGATATTATACTGGAATTATAATATACCTTTATATCATTATGATTCCATTTTATAAAATACGAAATAGAAATGAAAGTAGCGTTCATGAGTACGTACGGCTTACCGTCTCCATGAACGGTGCATTTCATTTCTTACCTCTAAATGATTATGTAATATTATGAATGCATGTAAGTAATGGATATATATGACATATATGATATCTACATCATGAATACCATTCTGGATATAATAAATACATGAACAACATGTAACTATAAAGGGATTCTTTTTGACTCAAGTACTAATGATCGTTAAAACGACTGTTATTAACTTAAATAATTACATAGTGTTCATGACATGGTAATAAGTGATATAAAAGGAATAATGAACTTGAAAAAGGTTCTTAAGCAAGTATAAATTAACTCAGGTTTATTATTCAAGACATTAAAGAACGATCGAGTCAAGTCGGACCCGAGGTATGGGACATCGTCTCAATCTTCTTTCGTTGAGGCATATTTTATTTTATACACAACTTTCTTTTATACGATGTATAAACCCCTTTGACTTTTACATTTATTCAAAAGGAATATTTTTTATACGAAGCGTTTACTAAACGACAAAAGAGAATGTTTTTGTCGTACGTATGCGGCGACAACGACTTCTCCACCGTCGTGACCGTTATTTGAGTTTCGGCTTCCTCTACAAGCCATACCTTTTTTTTAAACGAAAAATAAATACCATGTTTTACTTTGGTATTGAAAATGGTTTTCATAATGTTTTTATTATATCAATGTGTTTTATTGATATCTCGTGATTGAAATGTGGAAATTTTATGTTTCCTTTATGCATGTTTTATGTGATATGATTATGTTATGGTTCTTGGGAATTATTATGAAGACGGGTGGTTCGGTGATAAACTAAGGGCAGGTGAGCCCGTTATAGCTCTCCAATGCATTGGGTAACGCGAAGGAGTGAAATGTTAAGGTTTCTCCGAAGAGATTTTAGGTCATATACTGTGATGGGTATTCCAAACGTAACCAAGAGGGTTACTCCCTACGTAAGAATGTTATGAATGCCTCATGTTACCTTTATGTCTTATGATTTCTATGATTTATTCATGATTTGATGAGGTATGTTAAAGTTCTTATGTTTTATGGATAAAGTATGATCTCATCCTTATGTACATATGTACCCATGTTTCCTTTCCATATTTTTATAACCCATACTGACCTTTTTATGATCATCCCATGTTTTTTTTGAAATGTTTTCACAGGTCAAGGGAAAGGTACATGATATGATTATAGTGTCAAGGAAGTGTCAAGAATGAATCCATGTTTTATTTTAAATATGTTTCCTTTGATGGGAATGAAGTATACTATCTTTATGTAACCCCTTTATTTATATGTGGAATGTAATGCAAGTTTATGATCTAATTCTCTAAAACTCTAAACCTGAAGAGATCCTCAATGTGTAATCTTGTAATAACTCAAGATTAAGTAAGGTTTAAGGATGGGGCCTTATAGTTGGTATCAAATGTCGGTTTAGATAACTTTGGGAGTTATAATTATATTAAATGATTATCCAATTTTTTTTTGAAATGATATAGCATTTAAAGATTACCATGTTGCTTCATCTAAGACATGTTTGTTCAGAATGGTTTTCCGCAGAGGAAACAGTGAAGCGGTTCTAGGAAGGCATACAGAAGGAAATAACATTCCGAATCAGCATCCAGAATTGGTCGGAATTGGAACTGAACAGTTTGTTGCAGTAATGGCACAGTTGACTCAAGCGATAAATGGCGGTGGTATCCATGCACGAGATCAGCCAGATCAACCGCAGAGGAACATGTCAGTGGTGGAACATTTCATGAGGCAACATCCACCATCATTCAGAGGATCATCTGACCCTGTTCTAGCTGAAGGGTGGATTAAAGCACTGGAGAAGATTTTTGATGTCATGGGGTGTTCAGACAATCAAAAGGTTAGTCTTGCTATTTACCGTTTGGAGGGTGAAGCAGATCAGTGGTGGTCTATGGTTAAAAATATCAGGGACTCCGATGAGATTTATGCTCTTGACTGGGATGAATTCAAAGGTATGTTTCTTGAGAAGTATTTTCCTAAGGCTGTTCGACATAGGATGGAAAAGCAATTCTTGGAATTGAGGTAAGAGGAAGACTCAGTGGCTACCTATGAAGAAAGGTTCACTCGATTGGCAATGTATGCTCCAAATTTTATCCGGGACCTTGATAGTAAAATCAATCGTTTTTACTCAGGATTAAAGCCAAAATATCGAAGGGCATTAGCTTCTCGTGAGTTTAAAATTTATTAAAAGCTTATTCGATGTGCTGAGAAGGTGGAAATGGAGTTTGACGATGACCAAGTTTTCTATAACAACCAGCAGAAGAAGAGACTGAGGTGGCAGGAGAAAGGTAAGAATTATTCAAAAAAGTCTGATGGTAAGAGAACTAAGTTTCCAGTTTGTGATAAATGTGGCAAATGGCATGCTGGGGAATGTCTTCTGAATTCTGGGAAGTGCTACTGATGTGGTAAGATGGGACATAAGGCTCGTGATTGCACTGAAAAGGATCAAGGTGAAGGTAAGAACAAATTTGATTTATAGTTAGTGAAATGTTATAAGTTCAATGAGATGGGTCACTATGCAAACGAGTGTCCGACAAGGTGCTTGAGTGATGGGAAGCAGTTAGACTACAAGCAGAAAGGGGTGGTGAAATCCTTTGCAACTACTTCAGCAGATGTCGTGCCATCAAATGAATTTGTATCAGGTACATTGTTTGTTTTTTCAGATTATGCCAGTGTGTTGTTTGATTCGGGGTCTACACATTCTTTCATCTCTGAAACCTTTTCTAGTAAAATTGGAATACAATCTCAAGAAATGACTCCTGAACTTTTGGTAAAAACACATGGGGGAAATGTCAAGGCAAAAAGAATTTATAAGAATCTTCCTATCCTTATCTTTGGAAAGAACCTTCTTGAAAACCTTATTTTTCTACATCTAGTAGAGTTTGATGTTATCCTGGGTATGGATTGGCTCTCTATTTACCATGCTAAGATTGACTGTAGAGCTAAATAAGTTTCTTTTCAAAAAGAATTTCAGTTTGTTTACAAGAATGATCCCTTACTTTTGATAACATATCAAGAGGCCGAGAAACTTGTAAAAGATGGAAATGAATGTTACCTTGCACACGTCGTTGAAAATAAAGGAACTGTTCAGATTAATGATGTGGCAGTGGTAAATGAGTATCCTGATGTTTTTCCTGATGAGTTGCCTGGAATAATACCAGATCGGGAAGTTGAGTTTACTGTTGACTTAGTTCTTGATGTTAAGCCAATTTCAAAACCCCCTTATCGAATGGCACAAATTGAACTTTTAGAGTTGAAGGATAAATTGCAAGATTTATTAGAGAAAGGTTTCATTAGACCTAGCACATCACCATGGGGTGCTCCTGTTTTGTTTGTTAAAAAGAATGATGATTCTATGAGAATTTGCATTGATTATATAGCCTTGAATAATATCACTGTTTAGAACAAATATCCTTTGCCTCATATTGATGATTTGTTTGATCAGCTCCAGGGAGATCAGTTTTTTTCAAAGATTGACCTGAGATCGGGGTACCATCAGCTGAAGGTAAAGGAGGCAGATATTCCGAAGACCACGTTCCGTACGAGATATGGCCATTATGAATTTGTAGTAATGCCTTTTGGGCTAACCAATGCACCTGCTGTATTCATGGACTTAATGAATAGAATTTTCCATTAGTTCTTGGATATGTTTGTGGTGGTTTTCATTGATGATATTTTTGTGTTTTCTAAAAGTAAAGAGGAGCATGAAAAACATTTAAGGGTTATCTTGCAAACCATAAAAGAAAAGATATTGTATGGGAAATTCATCAAGTGTGAGTTTTGGTTGCAACAAATTTCTTTCCTTGGTCACATTGTTTCTAAAGATGGAATAAATATTGATCCTGCAAAAACAAAAGTTGTGGAAGAATGGCCAAGACCCACAAATGTAACAGAGATTCGTAGCTTCCTTGGTTTGGCGGGCTATTTCCGAAGGTTTGTTAGAAATTTTTCATGGTTATCTAGTCCAATGACTAAGCTAACTCGGAAGGGTGTTAAGTTTATCTGGACAAAAGAATGTGATGATTGTTTTCAGTAATTGAAAAGAAGATTGGTGAATGCTCCAGTTTTGGCGCTACCTTCCAGGAATGGTGAGTTTGTTATATACAGTGATGCTTCATTGAAAGGACTTGGTTGCATCCTAATGCAGAATGATCAGGTAATTGCTTATGCTTCACGACAGTTGAAAACTCAGGAGGTAAATTACCCTACACATGATTTGTAATTAGATGTTGTTGTTTTTGCTTTAAAAATATGGAGGCATCATTTGTATGGAGTAAAGTGTGAAATATATACCGATCACAAAAGTTTAAAGTATATATTTACTAAGAAATAGTTAAACATGAGACAAAAGAGATGGATGGAATTAATCAAGGATTATGATTGTACAATTCATTACCATCCGGGAAAAGCAAATAAAGTGGCTGATGCTTTGAGTCGAAAAAGTAATGATTCATTAACAATGTTGCGGTTGGAACGTGATCCTTTGGTTAACAATTTGATGAAATTTGGCATAGAAGTTGTTGGTGCAGGAAGTCCTTCTGTTTTGTTTCAGGTATCAGTGAGATCTTCTCTATCAGATAAAATCAAGCAAGCACAGAAGCAAGACAGTGAGTTGTAGAAAAATGTAGAGCTGGTTCAGAAAGGTAAGTTGCCTGAATTCAACATTGATAATGATTGTGTTTTGAGATATGGGAAGAGACTGTGTGTCCCTTGTGATTCACAGTTGAAGAGAGAGTTGTTATGTGAAGCTCATAGTTCTCCGTTTTCAGTTCATCCGGGCAGTACTAAGATGTATAGAGATCTGCGGGAGTATTACTGGTGGGATGGAATGAAAAGAGATATTGCTGATTTTACTGTGAAGTGTTTGACTTGTCAGCAGGTTAAAGCAGAGTGGCAGTTACCGAAATGGATGCTTCAGCCTTTACCAGTTCCAGAGTGGAAATGGGAGAATATATCCATGGACTTTGTTGTTGGATTACTGAAGAAATCTCGAGGTAATAATGAAATCTGGGTTATTGTTGATCGCTTGACCAAATCTTCTCATTTCCTTGCGATACGAGATACTTTCACTCTTGATCAACTTTCTTGTTTGTATCTTAAAGAGATAGTCAGGTTACATGGAGTTCCTCTCTCCATTGTATCGGATCGTGATCCCAGGTTTACTTCTAACTTTTGGAAAGGCCTTCAGAAGTCGTTGGGTACTGAGTTAAATTTTAGTACAGCTTTTCATCCTCAATCAGATGGGCAGTCAGAACGAACAATTCTGATATTGGAGGATATGCTACGAGCTTGTTCTATGGATTATTAGGGAAGTTGGGACCAACATCTTTCTTTGGTTGATTTTTCATATAATAACAGTTTTCATTCCAGTATACAGATGGCACCATTTCAGGCATTATATGTGAAGCGGTGTCGAACTCCATCTTTCTGGGATGAAGTGGGTAAAAGGAAGTTGATGGGACCAGAATTGGTAGAAGAGATGGCAGAAAAAGTTCAGCTGATTCAGAAACACATGAGAACAGCTCAGAGCAGGCAGAAGAGTTATGCGGATAACTGGAGGAAGGATCTATCTTTCGAGGTAGGTGATCATGTTTTTCTCACGGTTTCTCCTTGGAAAAGTGTGATGAGATTTGGTAAGAAAGGAAAGTTGAGTCCAAGGTTCATTGGATCATACGAAATTCTGGAGAGAGTTAGATCAGTTGCATACCGAGTGGCTTTACCTCCGAGTTTATCTCAGGTACACAATGTTTTTCACATTTCGATGTTGAGAAAGTATATGCCAGATCCATCTCATGTTTTGAGTCCAGAGGTAGTTCAGCTGGAAGAGAACCTATCTTATGAGGAACAACCGGTCCAGATTCTTGACCACAGGGAGCAAGTGTTACGGAATAAGGTGATTCACCAGGTAAAGGTTTTGTGTAAAAACCACATGATTGATGAGGCAACATGGGAATCTGAAAATGCAATGAGGGATGAGTACCCCCATTTATTCGATAAGTAAATAAATTGCGGGGATGCAATTTTCTAAAGGGGGGAAGGATGTAACATCCCAAGTAAGTAATGAATAATAGATATTTTTATCTATGTCTATTAATGATTAATATAGTGTTATAGAGGCTTAAATTGAAAATAAATACAATCTTATGCATGGAATACACTAATATTTTTAAAAGATTGTTTTACTTCCTTTTGATGGAAAACCATTTTTGAATATATATTTTGACAATTTTATAAACTATTTTTGTCAAAATAAACTTATCCTTTATGTTTGGGACATCAAAATTTACCTTGTGTGAATTTTTGGTATTTTTCTGACAATGTTCATTTTTTAATGAATAGTGAAAAATACAGCATTTTACATCAAAACTGCTTTTTAATATAATTTATTTATATGATTAAATTATGTTTTTAATTGGTTTTGAAGTGAAATTAGAATAAATTTTTACCATTTTATCCAATTGTGGTCATTGGAATCAATTTCACTTTGAAAGTAGACTTAAACTAGTGTCAATCTTTTGATACTTATTGTTTTGTAAAAACACGCTATTTTCTCTGGCAGCGGGAATTAATTATTAAATTAATTAATGTGGCTTATATGATTTGAATTTTTTAAAATAGACTTCATTTTTGAATTCGGAATATCAAATATAGCTTAGGGTGAATTTTTGGTAATTTTCGGAAAAACTTCAATTTTTGATGAATAGTGAAACCACTAAGTGGTAATCAAGCAAACTGATTTTTTAGTTAAATGAAAGTTTACCACTAATGTGTATTGAATTTTGAAAATCTGACATACATGGTTGTCATTAAGAAGTAAAATGTGGTTCGATGGGATTAAAATATTTTTTTGGTGAATAGTAACTTATTAAGTTTTTAATCGCGATTAGTGGTAATTAGGGTAGTTTAAGGTATAAATAATGCTTTAATAATATGTAATGACCTAGACACATGTCCCAACATTATTGGTTGTGTCATGGCCGACCAAGACAAGCCATGGGTCAACTTGGGGACCCCATGGAGACATTTTGGTTGGGAAATGACATAAATAACTTTTTATTTAATGTAAAAGTAAAAATGACACAAACATAATATGTTTTACGAAAAAAAATTTACATGGCGTTATAAAGATCAGATATTTGATTATAAATAGTAATTGGAAAGATAAAAAGATTTTCTACATCATAGTATTTTTTATGATTTTTATACATTAAATAAATTAAATTATTTATGACATAATAATGATGCAGCGATGACATCATTATTTGACGATTTAAATAAAATGGAAAGACAATGTAAAATCTATGAACTACACATGGCCAAAACCAATTGGATGAGTGGATTTAGAACCCTTATCACCTTATCCACGAATTATATCAATGTGGGACCTTTTAAAACCGAAGCACATTTTCAAATAAAGTAATATTTCTTTACTTTCCAAAAGTGCCCCTCCTCTCCTCTTATAAAAGGCCCCCACCTCTACCTCATTTAACACACTCCTCAAGACTTTGGCTCGGCCAACCCCTGCCCATTTACTCTCTACACATCCCTATCCTCATCCTAGAGGATTCCCTTTTTGCAGAATCCTTTCAAAGGATGCCTTTAGGCTCAAATCAAAAGGAGTTACACTTTTAAAGGTAATTCATTCTCTCATGTTCATTTGTTTTATTTTGCTTCTCCAACCACCTAAACTCTTTTTATTTACTTCTTTTGTAACAACACCAGTATATTCAATGTACTAGGATGTTTTTATAAGATTTATTTGAGCTACACTCTCACAAAACTACATCAAATGGTTAAAGAACATACAGTTTCCGTGGATGGTGAAATTCTGCCTCCCGAAACGATGATTGTTCAATACTCATTTAACACCTTCAAAGGTGGCCATTATGATGTCACTATTTTTATATATGATACATAATATGTTTATGTTTTCCTTAATCTTCTGTTCTTTTTTCATTTTGGGCACACCATTATGGTTTCCATTATGGGTAAACACGATATCTTCATTTTAGGAAGTGCGGACTACCGCCCCCTCAAAGTGATTTGATTCGTTAAATACCATTTGTGGGACATATAAAGGATGGAACTATAATATTATATATGATATTATACTGTAATTATAATATACCTTTATATCATTATGATTCCATTCTATAAAATACAAAATAGAAATGAAAGTAGCGTTCATGCGTACGTACAGCTTACCGTCTCCATGAACGGTGCATTTCATTTCTTACCTATAAATGATTATTTAATATTATGAATGCATGTATGTACTGGATATATATGAAATATATGATATCTACATCATGAATACCATTCTGGATATAATAAATACATGAACAACATGTAACTATAAAGGGCTTATTTTTGACTCAAGTACTAATGATTGTTAAAAGGACTATTATTAACTTAAATAATTACATAGTGTTCATGACATGGTAATAAGTAATATAAAAGGAATAATGAACTTGAAAAAGGTTCTTAAGCAAGTATAAATTAACTCAGGTTTATTATTCAGGACATTAAAGAACGATCGAGTCAAGTCAGACCCGAGGTATGGGACATCGTCTCAATATTCTTTCATTGAGGCATATTTTATTTTATACACAACTTTCTTTTATACGGTGTATAAACCCCTTTGACTTTTACATTTATTCAAAAGAAATCTTTTTTATACGAAGCATTTACTAAATGACAAAAGGGAATGTTTTTGTCGTACGTATGCGGCGACAACGACTTCTCTGCCGTCGTGACCGTTATTTGAGTTTCAGCTTCCTCTATAAGCCATACCTTTTTTTTAAAACGAAAAATAAATACCATGTTTTACTTTGGTATTGAAAATGGTTTTTATAATGTTTTTATTATATCAATGTGTTGTATTGATATCTCGTGATTGAAATGTGGAAATGTTATGTTTCCTTTATGCATGTTTTATTTGATATGATTATGTTATGGTTCTTAGGCATTATTATGAAGACGGGTGGTTCCGTGATAAACTAAGGGCGGGTGAGCCCGTTATAGCTCTCCAATGCATTGGGTAACACGAAGGAGTGAAATGTTAAGGTTTCTCCGAAGAGATTTTAGGGAATATACTGTGATGGGTATTCCAAACGTAACCAAGAGGGTTACTCCCTATGTAAGAATGTTATGAATGCCTCAAGTTACCTTTATGTCTCATGATTTCTATGATTTATTCATGATTTGATGAGGTATGTTAAAGTGCTTATGTTTTATGGGTAATGTATGATCTCATCCTTATGTACATATGTACCCATGTTTCCTTTCCATATTTTTATAACCCACACTGAGCTTTTTATGCTCATCCCATGTTTTTTTTCAAATGTTTTCACAGGTCAAGGGAAAGGTACATGATATGATGATAGTGTCAAGTAAGTGTCAAGAATGAATCCATGTTTTATTTTAAATATGTTTCCTTTGATGGGAATGAAGAATACTATCTTTATGTAACCCCTATGTTTATATGTGGAATGTAATGAAAGTTTTATGATCTAATTCTCTAAAAATCTAAACCTGAAAAGATCCTTAATGTGTAATCTTGTAATAACTCAAGATTAAGTAAGATTTAAGGCTTGGGACTTATATTAAATACAATTGATAAATAAAATTTAAATCACCTAAATTTTTTTTATCATAAAAAAAATATAAGGGACATCCTCAAAAATAATTCTAAAAAAAATTCATTTTGAGATAATGAGGATATTTGTGGTGAAATTGTTGATTTTTGTTTAGAGAAAACATGTTTTCATAATTATATGATGTTTTAACCCCATTAATTGTTATTTTTTAAAAATTCTTAATTGAAAACCCTAGAAAAAATTCTATTTTTAAAAAAGAATCAAACAATAGTGTATACTTGAAATATGTATATATGATTTAAATATGTGCTGTCAAAAGTCATTGTAAAATATTTATTATAGTGATTATACTAAATGTTATTGATTTTAAAAGGCATAAATTTTTTTAAAAGTAAAATATCATGAGTGACAGTACATTTAATTATTTAATAGAAATTAATCTATTTGAACATCTCAAAAAACCATTAAAACCTCAATACAAATTAGTAATTATAATATATAGAATAGAAAATTGTTATATAAATGTAATGGCCACATAATAAAAAAATGTATTTCCATATAAGAAGGAAAATATTTTTTGGTAATTTTTTAATGTAAAATACGAGGGGATTCCATCATTAACGTGGATTGTAATTATTGTAAATATAATGACATTTTTATAAGTTAGAAAACACAACCATAAATAATATTTAAATAAACATATATCTCATATAATAATAACATTATAAAATTTCTAAATTATATATTATACTTTTGGAGAAACATTATAAGTGATGAATAATTTTTGCTTATTAAAAGTAATTACAATTCAATGATGTTAACAATCACACAACACAATATTAATTAGTATGAAGAGATGTTAATGTTTCATGATGTTAAATAATTTATTATATTATATGTAATGGTGGCTGTATTTTCTTAATGAAAATCATGAATTATTCAAATTATCTAATATGTATACATAGATAGTTGATTGTGATGGAAACCATTACAAATGTCATGAATTATTCTGCACATTCCATAAAAATAAGATATTATTAAATTAATATAATTTATTAAATACCTAATAACAACGATGATATGTATTAATATATATGCATACCATTTATCGACATTCAATACACAATGTCATACACACATACCCACTACTACAATGATATAAATATATATTAGTAAAATTTATCCAATTTTCTCACATTAGTTGTCTTATTAATTCAATGGTTAATATTAGTTTTTTTAATAGTGTAGGAATTAATTATTAATTAGAAGTTAAAAATTAAAAATTAAAAAATGTTAATTTAATTGACTATTTAAAATGATTCATATAGTTTTAATTTCCATTAATGAGGTTTTTTTATTTACCTATATATTTTAATGGACAATTAGGAAATATAACTTATTTTTTTAGAAATAATAATGTAATAATAATCATTAAATTAAATATTTATTTAACAATACAAATACTAATAAAAATAATTATATAGTTACTTAGATCATATTAAATCATTAATTAGTATATCATTATCATCATTGATAATATATCAAAACATTGTTCAATTGGGTGGTCAAACACACCCAAACACAAATATTCCATGATTATAAAATAATTTTGGTGGGATTTAGTTTATATATAATTAGGTAATTATAATAATTTTATACACGATTTATCTATTTGATATAATATATTTATAATATAGTTATACTAAGAAGTAATTTCAGAAAAAATATTGCATACATTTGAATATTTATTTGACTCATAGTAAAACTATTTTCAAACGTTGAATTAATGAAATTCATTATTTATATAATTTGAATAATATTATATATAATTATTCATAAAATAATTAATTAATTAATAATCATGATACATATCCATTAATACCTTTTTAAGGACATTACATGTAATCATATGATGAAAAAATAAAATAAATCGATCATTTTGAGATTGTGGAAGTCCACATATATCAATGGATAAGGAAATAATTATAAACAAAATGTTAGAAAAGTATAATATATTTAATAATTTAAAAATATAAAATATTTTTCAAATATAATAATAAGTTATAAATTTTAGTTATAGTTTCCATTGTGTCATCTAGTTATGGAAAATTATTAATGATGCATCATGGAGGTAGTAGTACATGAACTCAGAGACCAATATTAGTTTCTCTTTTCATTAAACAAAAAAGTGTAAGGATTAATAATTATTATTCCTATAAAAAAACCCAATAAATATCAATATTTACAAAATTTAAAAGGTTATATAAAATTATCGATTGAAACTTTATATATAAATGAATGTTGTTATGTAAAAATGATTACTCAATTTGAGTATATTGATATATATTCATTTAATCAAATTAAAAATGATATAACAATATATTCTATTTGGAGAATAAGTTCAATATATTTTATTTGGATTATATGGTAATTAAAATGGTTCAGTTTATTAAAGTGAAATTATTTTTTAGGCGTTCCCTTAAGGGTTAGTGACATATCCCATTTATAAGTTGTTATAATGGATTTGATTGTAAATAATTAAACATAATAGAAATTGGGAACCTGTAAATTATCTCATTTGGATCCAGATAAAGAAATTAATTTATTGGAGCTGTTTTTAATATAAATTATATCTCAACTAATTAATAAAAAACATATTTCAAACAGTTATAAATCCATTTATTCCTGGAATTATTGTCCCTTTGAAAAATTTAGAACATTTAAACATTCATTACCTATAGTTATATATTGATTACTCTTAATAATAATCACTAAAATATAATATATATTGACCAAATAATTATAAATTTGAAATCAATCTATTTTGATTAATTTTTTAAAAGTGGAAGATAATAATGTTAATATAAGAATTGTATACTTTATTAACAATATTTTTGACAAAAATATTAATTGAATATAAAAATATTAATAACAATTATTTAAAATATATAAATTTTTTTAATTTTTAAATTGTTAATTTAAATGTTAAGGAAGTTTAATAGCGAACAAGAGAGATCAATTCTTTGAATATGGTGATGACGAACCTTTTCCCCTTTGATCTTGTTCTTGATTTCTTTGATGGAATCACTCAACCCTGAATGGTAATTGGCCTTTTAGGACGACCGAGTTACCCAGAAAAATCTCAATATAAATTAATATTCTCAGGATCCCGCCGTATTGAAGAAGAAGTGATTATCTTTTGAAGAAGCACTCTGTAGTTCCACTGATCCAGCAATGGATGAATCTGTCAGACCCTCCAATGTGAAGTGACTCAAAACAGGGGTTTCTCTTTTATGGATGATCCAAACGATATTCATCAAATTGTAATTCATAGTACCTTATTTATCCTCAGGCACATTATCTATTCATGGGTGGATAAGCCCTGGTCTTATTCTAATATCAAGAACAGAATCACCTACTACTAGGGTAATCATGAATAGTGGCTAAAACCTATCGGGCTATCCTTCTTTCATATTTTTATTAAATCGAAGGATACATTAAATGCCATGACGAACATGGGAAACTAGAAATTGAAACAATGATTTATGAGATTTTCTAAATGGGATCATAGTTATAATCCCTTTAAAATCATGAAAATGAATGCAAAGATATGGGTGTGGTTTCATTCGATGAATTGGGTTTATTGGAAACCAATGATTATTAACGATCTTGAATATTGTATTGTTGCACCAATCAGAATGGACCAGAGGACTATTTAGGGAGAATTGGGATTCATTGATTGGATATTATTTGAAGTTATCTTGAAAATTAAGAGACCTGATATCATCCCTTTATTTGATAATTATAATGGATCAAAATTAAGGGTGTAGTATGAGAATGTTCTTTCCTTATGTGATGTTTGTAAAATAGTGGGTCACTCAGTCTCTAATTGTAGATTTCTTCTAAAACAAATTGGTATACCTAAAATGATGTAATGTACTGAAACCAAAGGAGAATGAGATCAAAAAATCTACTACCTAAAAAGAACAGTGTCATAAATGAGAAGGCATGATCTTCTCAAGCTATTTTAAATATTTAATTGGGCCATAAACATGTGAAGGTTACAGGGAACTTGTAACCTCCTAAGAACCCTCAACTAGGAACATCCTTCCCCATGAAACAAACATGGGAAGAAATCATAGAAGATTAAGATGCCCAGTTTGATGCTACTCTATGCCCCAATTCCAAATTCGAAAAAGCAAGGAATACATCCTTTGAACAGGGAATCAAGATGAATGAAGATCTAGGTTTGATTATTTGAAATGATATTTTAAATCTGGTTTTTTATCTTCACCAAAAAATGGTGGATGATTCCATTTGCATGGAATTATATATTGATATCAGGGACTTGTTTTATTCAATTAGGGAGAGTGTAAATACAAACTTGGTTTCCCATGAAAGCATCTAAAACCTGGAAGAATTTTATATTCCATCAAACATCAATTATCCTGTTGAACAGTTACTTTTAATAGAAGGTTCTACATCTGCTGAGAGGATCCCATCAGATGGGGAGACATTTGAAGGGTTTCATAATATGGATGTTTCATAGTCTCACAACTATCTTGAAATCCCTTCTATGATGCATGTAGATCAGCTAATCACATGGTAGGTCTAGGGAGCTGTTTTTCCCATTTATATGGAATATGATGGTGCAATTAGTTTTCTTGAGAATATTACAGAGCATTAGGGTTGAATGAATTATCTCATTTCCTCCAGAAATACTTCAAATCATTATATATAGACTGATATGGTTTACCCAAATATATCTTCTAAATAAAAGGGTACATTTCTCAGTACTGCTGATATAAGTGACATGGTGTCTCCTCCTCTCAGAAAGATAAATGGAAGACCACCAAAAAAGTCTGGAGGCAAAAAAATTGAGGGGTCCAAACCCATACTTGAATTATAAATGAATATTATGATTTAGAGTTTCTATGGACTAGGTAATTCAGAAATAGGTAGATCCATACGGTTATTTATTCAGGAGCACAAACCCTGACTTATTTCTTTGTTTGAGCCAAAAAATCTTCTCCTATGGTAATTCTATGTCGGAAAACGTTGGGTTCTGTCTTATTGACCCTAATTGGTGTTCAACAAGTTTTAATAGTCTATTAGTGAAGTCCATGAAATCTATAGGAAACACGACCATGTTTACGTCATGTGATCAACATTTCACATGCTCCTTCAGCAACCATGGTTCCCAATTTTGCTATTCTTTAATTTACACACACACAATTTATCAGGATCACATAAATCTATTTATGGATATAGAGTCTCTCAAATCTACCATCTATAGTCATTTCTCAATTTCAAGGGAATTCATGCCATTTTTGACACTAGAGGAGAAAATAAGAGAAAAAAACTCAATCTCTTTAAGGGAGTTCAGATTATATATTGATATGAATGAACTCATTGAGATTAACTTGGATGGTTCCAAATATAAATGGTGTAGGATGAACCTAAACAACACTGTGTCTAGAAAGATCGATATGGCATTTGTTAATAGGGGATATTTGGAAACATGGTGTACCATATCATTTTCATCCCCTTCCAGACTCAATTCTGATCATCATCCTATCTTTTTATATAGAAGGGAGAAGGTATCCAAGATTCCATTCCTTTTCGGGTTCAACAAAGATAAGGTGTCTCATCCTGAATGTGAGGCCATTTTTCATAGAACCTGTAACTCGATGAATTGTTGTGATGATGCCTTTTCAGACATAACCATAGTAAAATTTATAAAGAGAAGTTTTAAAATGTGGAGAAAAGATCGTTTCTATTACCTTGACTCTAATATATCTGCACTAGAAGAATATCTTCAATGTGTTCAAGAGAATAACCCTAATAATGATTTTTCATATGGAATTTCAGTAGAAGCTGAGTGGTTTCATAAACTAAACAATCTTATTGATATGAAAGATTCACTATAAAGGGACTCATTTAGATACAAGTGGTTAAAGGACACAGAGTGAAACAAAAAATTATTCTACACTCTTCAATGAATTAATAAGATTTATAAACAACTTTCACTGATAATGAATGGGGACAATATCATTGAAAATAGACTGGATCTCTCAAAGCGTGTCACATAATAATTTAAAGACCTATTTAATGGTCCCCATTCTATCATTGACGCTATGTAAGGGCTGATCACAAACATGGTAAATCAAGAGGAAAATTCCAGTTTAAATATTATGCCTCTTGAAGTAGAGATCAGGGATGTTATCTTTAGCATCAAATATGAGAGTTCACTTTGTCCTGATAGCTTTGGTAATTTATTATTACAATGATTTTCAGATCTCATTTGTGAAGATTTTTGCAGGTAAATCATTCATTTTTTCATAGGTGGATCTCTTACTAGTGGTTAGAATGATCAGATTCTTATCCTTATCCTCATGGTTGAGAATTCAAATGTAGTTCATCTCTTCAGGCATGTTGCACTGGTTAACAACAATTAAAATGATATTTGAAAAATAATATCCATCATTCTCTCATTTATTTCCTAAAAAAAATTTCATCAAATCAGTTTGTCTTCATAAAAGAATTATTAGTTTCGAATTGTCTTATCACTACCTCATAGTGTGATAATCTTCATATAAATTCTATTAGTGGTGGAAATATTTTTCCCAAATACGATTTAAATAAGGATTTTGACATAATGTACTTGGAATTCATCTTCAAGATCTTTGTAATATATGGGTTTAATTATATTTACATAAAATGGGTTAAAAACAGTTTAAGTTATGTTCATATTTATGTTCTCATAAATGGATCCCCATAGGTATATTTTTACTTTTTGAGAGGTGTAACTCTGGGTGATCCCTTATCATCCATCCTTTTCTCTATCTCTGAGGATTATTGTAGATCTATCATGACTAGAAATGTTCTTCTGAAGTATATTCATGATGGAAGGATGAATGTTGCTCCTCTCATCTACTATATTCTTATCACATTATCCTCTTCACCCAAGTAGATAAGGGAAACATCAAGAGTATAAAAAGAGCCTTTTTCCCAATAAATTGTTTTCTGGTAGGTGGTTAGTAGGATAAAATATTTTTTTTATACAATGGAAGGGGCTACTAAGCCATTAGAATGAATGATATTATTAGAGAATTGCAAATTTGAGAGGTAAAATTTCACTTAAATTATATGGGTGTGCCCATTTTCTAGGAGAGACCTAAGGTCTGTCACATTTATTGCATTTTAATCATGATTTTGAGAGAAATATCTACATAAAAGGGAAAATCTATATTAATGGCTGGTCTTGTTTACATGGAAAAATTAATTATCACATCTAATGTTGTGTACTCTTTTATGGTGTACAAATGTCCAATTTTATTAATCAATAGTGTCAATACATATTATATGAATTTTATTTGGAGTGGAATCATATCATAAATAAGACTCGTAATGATTCCATGGAATGTTTTAGACAAACCTCATGAGGTTTTTTGTTGGGGAATCAAAAATCTATGGGGTTTTAATGAATCTCAACAGGCCAGGGATATATGGAGGCATACAAACATGATATCCAAAGATACATGTTTTCTTAGGTCTAGGATCATTTACTGTAATATGGTTTGAAATCTCAACTATGGTAACAACTTAGTGTGGAATTCCATCAATAATATTTTTTAAAAAATTGATGTTGACTCTCGATGGCTTCTTTCCAAGGTTTCCTATATTCCATTTTGGAAATCTAATTGGTCTGGGAATTGTTTGATTGATTTGGTAGTCATGGATGATTCATATATGGATTTTTATTTTTCAATCAATTATCAACATGATATTATGTATAAACTGATATATAGCATATAACATCGATTATGGATAAATATTATTGGTCCTCTATGGGTGATTTTTGGAAATGGGAACCTGCAGTTAGTGGAATTTTCACCTACAAATTGAATTATAATCCCATCATTGGATGATCAATCATTTCAAAATGGATGGGGAAATTATAGAGATGTTATTAGGGCCATATTGTTTTAATAATTCATAGAGGATGGCTCACAAAAAATACCAGCCAATAAATTCTTAGTAGTATGTGATATAATTCTTTTCACTATCTGCGCTTTGTGAATTTATCATAGGGAAGATGTGGACCAAATCATGGTCAGCTATTCCTCATTCTCGGCTGGGTGAGGGAAGTTTATGACATTTTTGATGTTAGGCTACATCACTTCAACACAACTAGAGAATTTATAAAGAGTTGGAGGTCTTTTAATCCATCACCACAGCTCTTGGTTTTCTTTCAGGCTAATTTTGAGGAGGTAGTTCACCAAATTTGGACATCGAGATTCAATTTCATACATGAATTTCCTTGCCTTCAGTTTGGTGCTATTCTTGCGGGATTCTTGCTGCTGTCCATGATGTGGATTAACTGAAAGGTGTATTTTTTTCACAAACTCAATACATGATTTATCGGTGCTTAATGGAATTGGGATGAATGGTAATTTTTAACATTTGTATGGTACAATGGAAGACATATGGAAGGCCCCTTATAATAATGAATTATTTTCAACATCAATGGTGCATTAAGGGAAAATACTGGTACCTCTGGCATTGGTGCTGTCTGTAGTGAGCATGAGGGATGTGTTCTTGGACTCACCAATGGATCATGTGTTATTGCCTCTTCCCATGAATCTGAAATGATTGTTGTTTTATTGGAGGTTGAGAAGCTGAATGAAGGGTTTGGAACAATATTCAGATTGAATGTGGATTCATGGCTATTGCCTCTTCCATTCGTACTGTGTCTTTTCATCTTTCATGGAAGCTCACAAACCACTATACTAGATGATTGGAAACTATCTACTAAAACTCCACTTTTTTACTCAGGTATATAGAGAGGATAATGTGTTTCTGGATGGGATTTATAATAATGGTGTCAATGGTAAATATTCTCATTTGGTTGATCATGTTCCAGATGATATACATCCTTTTTTCATGAGTGATTTTTGTAAATATTCTACTTTCAAAGCTGTGTATATATTTTCATAGTAATATTTGGATCGTTCATTTCTTGGAAAGATCATAGTTTAATAAAAAATTTAAATTGGAATTTTTTTTGATAATCGAATCATAAATATATAATTCCCCCTAAAATTAAAATAATGGAATAAAATTCAATGTTGTAGTAAAAAAATTATAACTCTATTTACATATTTTTTGTCTAAAATAAAAAAAAAATATCATATATCAATTACTCCATAATAATATAAAATATAAAATTACCACAATCAATTTATGATTAAAAAACATATAAATTTATTATTTAAATTTCAAACATAGTCCATAATAAAAAAACATCATGAAAAAATTTATTTATAAACATCATGATATCTTATTATGATTTCTAACGAATTTAAAATTTAATGAACGAAAATAAACATGTTCATATAATAGAAATATATGTATTATTATTTATGTATTTTTAATTGTTTTTTTAAAATTGAATATAAATTATGAATTATTATTTAAAATTAATTATTAATTAAAAATCATTTATTCTTTATACTCGGTATATAAATTCTTCTGGTTAATGAAAGAATTTTTATTTATAAGCGGTTTTTTCTTACAGCGTTCCTACTAAAAATAATCATATATATCATCAATCATTTTAATTTAGTTTTTATTATGGATAATGATATCAGATGTTCATAAACTAGGAAGGGTCGTCATATGAACTATCAACCGACAATATCCATTGAAATGATTATCGGGAATTCCCTTTCCCCATGGGTTGGAATAAGTGTCCTTGAATCATAAATAATGTGTCGTAACGTTTTATCAAATTTTATAAACATTAATGAAAAAACAATTACTAAATAAATGAATCAAAAAATTAAAACCAACCATGCCTAAAACAATTTTCAGATTTAAGGAAGAAAACAAACATATCAGCTCAAGGACTACCACATGGAAAGTGGAGAATCACCCTCAAGACACCTCCAAAATAATTCACCATTTATAATTTCCAGAAACCTAAAACACCATTTATAAAATCCTTACACTTTCCTGTTTCATACATTACCATGTTTTCATACACCCAAATGTGTATGTAGGGTGTGAGCAGAAGTCGATTAGGATGAATCCAATTAAAAGTATAAAAGAGATAATAGTTATAACAAAAACAATATAAATGGGTTTAAAAATTATATGAAATTTATAGAAATAATTCAATTTTGTTTTTAATAAAATAACAATTTCTATAAAACAACTTTAATGAAAATCATGCTTTTTCAAAAATAACCATCCATGTATGTTGTATGTCGATGATAAGTGAGATATATCTAAAAGGTCATTATTCATCATAAAATACCCCTGATATGTTGCTATCAATTGGAAACTAGGTTCTGCATATCTCAGTGAAATGTGGGATGGAAATGTTAAACAACAGTGTTCTCTTACAAGAGACACTAAAGATAAGGAATATCTAAAATTCAAGGGGTCTTCAATCATCTTCTCTATTTAGTTTTAGATGCAACCATCAATTCTGTTAAGTTAAACCTATACATATAAACATATTTATCACTATAATAATAGTCCTAGTCCACCCACATAGATACACGGGCATCCCATTATTCTCAATCAAGTTTCACATGTCACATAACACATCACAACTCAGGCCATACAATATACACATAGTGATCCACCATTACACCCCCAAATTCCATTTTATAAACATACTCACACCAAAATGTTTCAATTTTTTTTTTTACAATTACTCTAAAATTTAATTATTCATTTAAAATGTTTATAAAATAATTCCAAGAATCATCATAAGGCATTACACCCAAAAAACATGCCTAAAATCAACTTTTAAAAATAAAACGCACTCCAAAACCATCTCATATCCTGATTTATAACACATGGATAAATTTTTAAATCATTTTAATAATTTATTAATCATTAAAAAATATAAAAAAATTTTGTACCAAAAAACATACGCAAATTCATAATTAAGTTTTATTTTTAAAATTTTACAGATATTTAATAATTTCAAAAACAACTTTCTCACTATACACAATTACATATGAAAAAGATCAAACTCACAATAAATAAAAATATATTCACCAAATAATTTTTACACATGGAAACACATATCTTCATATTAAAAATACTAATGAATCACTGAGAAACAAAAAAACCACATAAAATACACCATAATCATGAAAAAATTGACCCTATTTATGATGATTGAACTCCAAACGTAATATTATACCCTAAAAGGAAACTCCTGATTATAGATAAATATATCTCTATGAAAATAGTGATAAAAAACTAAGTAGAAGGATGAAAAAAATGAATAACTAACATACGTAGTTAATAATGAAGTTTCTCCATCAATTACCATTCAAAAAGGGTGTCCTAGTGATTTTAAGGGAGAAATAAGGCCTCCTAGGTATGTGAAACCAGAGTGGAGAAGAAGAGTGTAGAATAGGTTTTAAATCCAAAAAGGTAATTTTGGTAAAAATCTATTTTTAATGAGAAAGGCAGTGCACACAGTTAGTTTTCATATATTATTGAACATTGTGGAAAACTGATTTTCATGCTCTATCTAACCAAACGGTTCGGGGAAAGGGAACATATCCATGTAGTGTCTGTATGGTTAGTTCTCTCTCCTACAACATGTTTAATAGGGATGGACACTATGTTCCTACAAAAAAATCACCAACTGTGTGCCTAGGCCTATCTACCCAATATTCTATATTTTTTACAATAAATAAAAAGGGAGTATAGAAGTAATATACATACCTAAATAATATTTTAAAATAGATGAAAAAAAATATGACACAAACATTGTAGTTTTAATTAAGGGGAAAAGATATTAAAATTTACAATAGTTAAACTTTCCCACACATACACATGTTTTTATCTCACAAAATCAATTATAATAAATGAATATAAATCGAAAAAGAAAAATTAATTTTATAACAAACACATGAAATAATCCCCAGTGTTATTTCAACCTTACAAACATGGGAGATATATATATATTATCAAAATAGTACTATATCTAAAATTTTGGTTTCTTACATCAATGTGATGAAAAATATTTCCATTATTTTGTATAAAGTCACACATTACAGAATTTGAATCTAGATGGAATTTATTATTTACAATTCATTTATAAAATATCATAGGATATAACGAAATATCTCTACATTCACAAGATAAATTATATAAAAAATGGAGGTAACCAATACACCAAAAAATAAACTGATATTTATTGAATAGAATGGTGAAAATATATTCATATGGAATATTCATGTATAATAAAAAATGCTATAAATAAATTAAACACCAATATCATATATGATATTATAAAATAATAGAGGTGATAATTTAATGATACTATAATAATTTTAAATATACTCATGTTCATAGAATAAAATTATAACAAGAAATATTATAATTCATATATAAGGGAACATGTATAAATATTATTGTGGTCGTAATTCGTAGTAGTTTTATAAAGATATTAAATTTCAAAATTATTCAAGTATATTTTTTATTCTATTCATCAAGGTTAGTCATTGGATTATTTAAATAACATAAATAACTACCATTCCCCCTACACATAATGAATTAAATTATAAATGATACCATAGGAATAAATATATTTATTTCAATCACATAATCCTAAAAATTCATTCTACTCAATAATTTTATTCTCAATGAACCCCTCATAGATATGTAAATCAACTTCAAGCCCACTTGATTTCATTTCCTTCATGTTCCATAAAAATTTTAACATATTGTAAATTTACCATTTTTTGGTAATCATTTTTACCATGTTATCTATAAAGACATGATGTGCTTATCTTATTTGGGATTTTGGAACATGGTCTACGTTTATATTTTCAATACGATATTAATGATATCTTATTTTTAATAGTAAAATAATTTTTTAATTCTTACTCCAATTATAATTGGGTTTTAAGTCATTTAATATCCACATTTCCAATCTCTTTGATGGTTCTTTGTATTTAGATAAATTGTTAAATCCAAAAGAGTATTCAATAGTGATAATAATTAACAATATTGCGGAATTATAATAATAATTAAAAAAAATTAACCATAAAATGTCTTGTTATTCAATATCATCAAATTAATAAATAGTTCATTCAGTTAAACCAATTTAAATATTAGTCAATCCTATGATACCTTAAATAAATTTGTCTTGTATTTATTTGTATATTCCTCTAGTGTAATTATGAAATCATTACTTAAAAATGATCATAATAATGATAATATCATCTAATGAATATCCCCATGACATTTTGCCTTGGTGTATGGTCATTGGACTACTCATCGTGCATCATAATGATGATTTTGTCATTCACAATCAATCATGTCTATCTGACTAACAATATAGTTTTCATTGAAATACCAACATCCAAATTATATTACATAGAAAATTATATATTTTTTCTAATTCAAATAAATAATTACATTACCAATATTTTATTATATCAATAAATAATTATAATAGTATAAATGGTTTTTAATAAGGTTCACTAACCATAAAACAATTGGTAAATATAATAATAGTTAAATTAAATAAAATGTGTCTCTAAAAAATATGGATAACCAAGATAATGATTCCATAATAACATTTTTATTTCATGATATTAAATATTGATATCATTAAAATTGAAAGAACTTAAAAACAAAAGAAAATTAGTATCTTCAAGAATAAATACATAAACATATAATTTTACAACACTTTTTAACATTTATTTTTTATTTTTATCCTATATATCCACTTGTTGGGATATCATAACATATAAATATATTAATTAATATATTAATGGAAATTAATGATGGGATGACCACAAATTCTCACTTAGGAAAACACTCTAATCAATTCATTAAGGTATATATCATAGGAAAATAAGAAAACAAGAGTAGGGGATGTATTTTTTATAGAATAAAATAACAAGGGGAAATTAAATTTTTTCAAAAAATTTATGATATATAGACATAATATATAAATAAAAAGCACAAAACATATCATGATATAAATAATAATCATATAATAATCTTGATAAATAAAATGAAATCATAGGAAACTATTATGTAAATGTTAGATCAAATTTTATTCTTTTATAACTATGATGTTGGGAAAAAGAATAAAATAATTAGAAAACTGTAAAATTTTTTAAAAAATAAAATAATGTAAGTCACTTATAATCAATATATTAAAAAGTATTGTTTACAATAATTTTTTATGATGTTATAATTTTTGAAAAAATAAAATGTTAACACATCATATTGTAAACAAACAAAATCTCCATGCTTCGTGTTTTGAATAAAAAATATAATCATGCCTATAATTATTCTGTAACGAGATATAAGTTATTAAATAGTTTAGTTAAATTTGAGAAGGGATCCCCAATACCATCACCTTAATTCATTGATCATTCAACCATCAATTAACACCCTTAGTAATGATAAATGGGTATCAAATTATATTAATATTGTATCAACAAAATTGACCTCAATAATATATATTATCACTAAGAATGATTATGATACCCTAATAGAATATATAAAACAAAGTTTATGAATCTGATTCATCAAAAACTATTTCAAATGAAATAATTCCAATATTTATTTTGATAAAATTTATGGTTAAATAATAATAATTTTATAGTAAAATAATATATACTCCTCATAAAAGAATAATTTTCTGTTATATAAAAAGGCCATATTATTAGTGTAAACTGTACAATTTAAAAACAATAGTACATTTTGATAAACGAAGTTATATTAGTGGATCAAGAAAATATAAATAATAGATTATTTGTGTTTTATTATAACACATTGGAATATATTTATTTTAAAAAAATACACATAAATAGTTTTTTGAAAATACATTATGGTAGTCAAATGGAATGTGGAATAATAGATAAAACTATTGATTTTGAGATGATTGAAAGCCATTTGAACATCATGAAGTCACTATTTCAATAAACTCAATATAAAATAATAACACCATACTTTTTAATATTAGATAATTGAAATATGAAGGTTACATTTAAAAACATAGAGGTTTATTTCCATGTATAATAAAAAAATACTTAAGGGAAATGGAAATATGGAAATTTAAGAGATACCATAATTACAAAATAAGTTATGCATTTTAAAAAGAAATTAATTTTCATGATGTGTGAGAACTATAATATATGGGAAAATTGTATAATATAAATCTCTAAATTAAAAATAGTGTAGAATAAATTAAATTAATAATGAATGCCATTGAGAAACAATGTATATATTGAAGTATATTTATTTATTAGAAACTAATCCAATTTTTAAAAATATCAATAATAACCCAAAAAAATATGGATCATAAATTTTGTTGATGATTATATGTTATATAGTAATTTTTTGATTGTATTAGTTAATGTCATTATAGTTCCTCATATAAATGAATAACTATTTTTAATATCACAATATGAATCAATTATAGTTCATTAAAATTTAAATCCATGCATCTATATAAATTTATTCAGAAGGTACACTAGAACAATCTAAATAATGTCATTATTACTTAATTATATACTAGAGAACCATTTTCCAAAATATAACGATTTATACTCTACAATTATAGTCAATCCAGGAATATTTATAATTTTCACTTTTACCTATAATCACACAACAACTGTTTTATAAAATTAATGTATTATAATCATTTCATAATATAGTTATTGATATTAGATATTTTTTAAATTTTCATATTTCTCAATTTAGAAAATTTAAAATATGAGATGATTTATAATTATCAATTAAATTTCAATGTCTTTTCATTAGTGTTTTTTTTATATTTCATATAAGATACAATCAATAATAAGCTTATTTAATAAATTCATATATAATTAAGGTTGTTCTTTAACCATTAAGATAAATATTAATATATCATGTATATAACCCAAACCAAATTATAATATAGATATTTATATCTCATTACATCATCAATCATATTTTCATTTTAATAGATGATATTGTTTCTTGACATTGTTAAAGTTGATTTTTGGACCAACACAAATAACAATATATCATGATTAATTATTGAATATAAAGTGATGTGGATACAATGTTATCAAAAATGAATATTAATTATGTAAATTTTTATTTCTTAAATAAATATCTAATAATGTAAATGTATTTATATGACTAAAAAAATTATTAGAAAATAAGACATATTTTTTATAAAATATTTTCTACCTAGTACACTTTTCTTAAACAAATTAATTAATAATGGGCTTGTGATGAGAATAAAATTATTTTTTAAAATTACATAAAATGGAAACAATAAAATATGTTAAATTAATAGGACTTGATAAGAATAAAAGGGTGTTATATATTCCCTTTGGTTGGTTCTAATACCCAATAAAAAAGAGAAACCATTTGGAATTATTCGTCATTAATAAACCTTAAAAAAATTGATAATTTTACTATATATTTTTTACGTTAGAAATATAAATTATTATTAATGAATTCAAATTTGGATAAATTATTTTAAAGATAAATAATGGTAAACATATACTTAATAATGTCTATATAGAACTCTTTGAGGTATGATAATACCTCAAGACACCCAAACCATATTAATGAACCCATCCCATTGATTCTAAGCACAACATTTCCCTTAACATCATTGAATATAAATTGATATACATACACCATAAGGTGAATGCAGGTTTTTTGTTATGTATCCAATTATGATCATACCATCTGTTTTAAATCAAGATTTATAAAATAAAATAATCATTTTTGTGTAGTTTAATATAACTTATTATTTAGAATTTAAAAAAATAATATACAGATCACCCATTCCATAATTTATAAAACATACCATGTCAATTTTTCAAATGTATTTCGACAATAATCATTAGAATAATTTCAATTGTATACACTAAAAAAATTACAATGGTAATTAACTATTATTTGTCACTTAATAATATCTATCCTTTATTATTATTATGATAAATCCTAGTGTAAAAATTCTCATAATTTAATTACCTATTAGTGAATAATATTCAATAGAGAACATTCACATCCTATAATTTCATATGAATGGTCCACAAATAACCCTTTAATAATAGTTATATGATAAAATATTAAATCCTTATAGATGGATCCCTCGATTATCATCAATTACAAACATGTTTAAAATGTGTTATTTTTATCTCTTGCAATTTCATCCTAGAAATCTTATAATTCATGCATTAATAAAATTTCAATTAAAACACCATGGTGAGAATAAATTCAAAAAACCATATTAAAAATTATAGTATTACGTGATTACATATTCATGTACTTTACAAAATTTTTAAATCAATTTCAGAAAAAATGAAATAAAAATCATTGAATAAATACAGATCAGGCATCTCCCTTGTCTAAATCTATTGGAATGGCCACAACCATGTGTAATAAATGATATAAGGTGAACCAGTTTCCTGTATAATCAATAATGGAAATATATATTAAGAATAACCAATTGTAATCTTCCAAATTGATAATCTCAAGAAGGAATAAGACAATATAGAACACATAAAACCAAAATTTTTGATCTCACATAAAAAATATTAATGACATTATTATATCCTAAATATTATTAACCCAATTAGAAGTAATTACATAATAATTGTAGGTAAAAAATTCACACAATTTATTGAGATGAACCTATGTGATAATCAAAATGTGTAGATATGATAAGATGATATATGAAAAAAAATAAGATAAAAACTATGATAGGATGAATCTATGATCTTGTGCGAAATATTTCTTCCTTAAAAATCATATGTGATTCTCATGATTTGAAGAAATGGTATATAGAAATTATTTATTTTAATGAAACCTGGAGTATATTTATACAAATGGGAAACATAAAATTATAGTGAAATCCCTATATTATAATACATGGGGATTTTTGAAAGAAAAAATGAAAATAAATGGGTATGGATTGAACAAAAAAATTACTAGTTAAATTTTTAGATGAAATATTTTTCATGTTTGATAGTTGACCATAAATATTAAGAAATGTGGATGACTTTATAAGGTAATTACATTTCTCAATAACATGATACAAATAAAATCACAACATATCACTCATCCATGTTGTTATAGTGAATGAGTAAATTGATGAACCATTGGATTTAATAATTTATGATACCACTCTGTACCCCAAGAAAGACCCCACATCCATAAAAAAAGTAAAGGAACCAAAAATTCAATTCACAAATTTGGAGAATACAAAATACAATACAACCATATATATACAGTGAAAAATGATCACTATTGTGTATAATTTGATCCCACATGATCGGAAATTCAATGAACAACCCTCCCACAATAGTTGAATAAATCCTATGATACACAATATTAATTTAAAATAAATTAATAAAGGACCGTGATAAATATTATAATGATTAAATTTGTAACTAAAACAATTCAATAATATTAAAATTTTTCCAACTATATTACGTTCATCCCTTGAAATGAAATTTTAAAAAAGATGGCATCTAATGATTCAAATCCTTGAGTCACTTATCAATGAATCCCACTACCAATTTTCATAACAATTAGAACCATTCATCCATAACACATAAAATGACTGTATATGACTTCCATTTAGAAAATTCACTTCCGAATTAGTGAATCAAATTAGTTACATGGTCACATACATATCATGATCTCTATCAATATATTACCAATTTAGATCAGGTTAATGTTCTGGTTTATACTTATTTTTAATATGCATTGAAGATGTCACATATGAAATAAATTTATATTGGAGATTAAATGTTCTGTTATTTCTGTTTATGTACATACATGATCTAAGATATTAATATATAAAATTATTGAATTTTACAGACACTTTGACCCATATGAACACCATCTAGGTAGATATATTCAGTAATTCGAGTTCATAAATTGAAATCATATGAGGAATGTAATGTCATTAAAAATTATATTGGAATTATATTTTTTCCAACCTAAAACACTAAAAACTATCTTTAACCTTACCAATTTTTCCTGATCCTAAAACATTACTACATTGAATGGTTCTCAAACATGAGAAAAAACAATTATGATAATTGTATGTTCATGTATAAAAATCCCCATGTTGTTATACTATAATGTTTTAAAAATAATTTTTTTATTAATGATTTATAATAAATCAATGTGGAAATATAAATAATATATTATGTTTAGATAGAGGGGGTATACTAATTTCAATCATTTTATTTTACTGTTTTGTTTTCACATAATTATATGAATGATAATTTCATATCAATATTGAAAATGATTCCATATCCTCTAAATGGCACGTTCAAAATTGTCAGGTAACATTATCATCATAATATAAGTTTCTCAAAAAATGAATTCCTTGAAGACTCAAAATATCATTCTCATAAAACATTCCCATGTAGTAAATATTATTTGTGTCATATATTTAAATGAAATAATAATATTTGTTCTACTATTAAATCACAATCTTGATAGAATTTATTCTTTGTAAATATAATTTTATCTAAAATAAATTCCATAAATATTATTTTACACTTCTATGTCATTACTAGACAAGTTAAGAGTAACCATGATAGGTTGTGGTGAACAACAATTACATTTTATAATGAATAGTAATAAAACACAATGGTAGTTGTGTCAGGTTTCAAACTAGGCCACAAAAATAATATTTTATGTCGTTAAATTTATTTTTGATTCATCTATAAATATAAAATAAATATTGATTGAAATATCTTATTGTATATTTTCATTAAAATAAAAGTACAACATAAAAACTCCAAAATAAGATAATAAATTTCATGGATAATATTTAACACTTGTGGTGTCATCTCTATATACTGTTTTTAAAACAATGCAACACTTTACCTTTCCTATCAAGAATAGTAATTTCAACGAGATATGATGTAATATAAATTTTTTACAAAAACCATTCAGGACCCCTCTCCAATGTCACTATTGTTCAATTGATAAATATTAAAGATCCAATCCTCATTTTCATTCATTAATGATTTTGAAGATAACAACACTCTTAATCTATCTAATATTATGTTACATTCTCCTAATGTTTTGGGATCATCAAAGTCAATAAATTGACAAAAATTATCTTCCCAAGGATCATATTATTTCAAAAATATATATCCTAAAAAAATTTATTACACAATAATATAAATTGTTCACCAAAAATACAATGAACCCAATTTTTAAGGGCACAAATATTTAATATAAGAACAATATATATATGGATATAATTCCAATCATAATAATAAATGGTTTGATCTATATGAAACAAAATTATATCCTCTCATATGTACATAATTAAATATTGAAATTAAATGAAACATTTAAAAAAAATACATTCACATGTCTCTAGTAGAGTCAGAATCATCAATGAGATAAAATGATGCATAAAATCAGTAGTAAATTTATATAGCATTAAATAACAGATTAAAATCACCATCATCTTGGTGAGAGTAGTCAATAGATAAAAATGGTTTTATAAATTTAACATCAGTCATTGATTGTATCCTACCAAGACCTAGAATACATGTATATTGATAAATATTTTCATATTCATCCTATTTAATAATAATTTCTCTAGAAGATCAACATTGATACCATGATCTAAAATTTTTTTCCCAAGAAGATAAAATACTATATCTAGAATTGGAACACTGAAAATTTGATATAAAGTATGTTATCACTATGAGTTACCATAACATACCTAATGAGAAACACATGATCTACTATAATACTAGGGTACACCATATTGACATCAATTTTCACTATAAAAAATGTTTTCCAATATTTATAGAATTTTTATTTCATGAATTACATAAATATTTAATGAGATTTTTTTACAAAAAGTAGAATAAAATGTTTGTCCAATTGGAAGTATAATATTATAAATGTTGTCTTAATAATAACTAATTCATCGTTTCTAATATAGTGATACCTAAACCATAGAAATATTATAAAAATTAAAATCCGATTTTACTATATCCAATAGTCATTAATGTGGGAATTTTTTTTAATGATTAACCCTTTTATTTTTGAATATTTTTAATATCTGTTTCTTCCAACCTATTCATGAATATAACGGTGTATTCCCATTTTAAAATACATGAGTGTTTAAATCAAATGTTTTTTAAATCATAAAGTGGACTATTTATCTATATCTTCTCAATTGGAGTTATTAAATAAAATATAATGATTACCATTTATGATTTGGTAAATATATTAGTAGATAAATGCACATTATAATCCTAAGGAATAAGGTAATAATTCATCTCAGAAAACATAATTATGTCACATAATTCTAGAAGAAGTCCACCACTAACAGGTTCTTTCCCCTACAAGTTTTTATAAAAAAACAATAACATGTTACACTCTATAATAGAATACTCGACATGAATAGGCCATGAATCTCATTCTATGAATAATAAATTATTCCACCCATCGAACATGTAGAAAAAGTACATATGATTATAAAAATCTATATGAGACTCATGTGTCACTGAACATTCCAAAAAAATGCACTCACTCTTCTCCCTCCCTCACACCTATAAATCACAGTTGGATCAAAAAAAGACCTAAAAAATTATTTCCTAAAAATCCCCCCTCTTCTTAGAATCCTCCCAATTGGAATAAATCAAAGAATATAATTCCATTGGTGAAAACAAATTTAGTTTCCAAATGAAGATGTAACATCCAACCATAGGATATTTTATTTTAACAGTATTATCTAAACACTCAACTAGTATTGTTTCATGATTATAATTAAAAATAACTATCCTCAATAAAATTATATATTTCTATTATTGGTTTTATAAAGATGGATACATTCACATCCGTTTAATTTGTAAATAAAATATATTTTATATGTGTTTTGAACAACTATATCACAAAACGATATTTTTCATTTTTCATTTTACAAATATCAATGTTTGGGAATTATAAAGGGAAAAATTTTATATATGTAATACATATTATTGATAATCTACATTTTGTTTATTTATTTTTATATAAAACATTATCTTATTATTTTTTTTTACTGTAAATATGATAACATCATTTTTTGATGTGTGGACTACCACCCCATCAAAGAGATATTATTCGTTAAAACTATACATGGAATATATAAAGGTATATTTTTATTAAAAATTATAAATATATTACATATATATGTGTTTTATAATAATGTTAATATAAATATATACCATATACTTTTCATTCATTTAATATTACAAAGAAATGAAGGTAGTTTTCATGTGTATGCATGGGCAACTGTCTCTATGAAGAATGCATTTAATTTATTTTCTAAAACCATTAATATATTATTATAAATATATATAATGAATATAAATGATAATTATATAATGTTTTAAATTCAATAATTGATTAAATCATGTTTTAAATTCATTAACCGATTAAATCTTGATCTATATAAGAGGAAAAATATATAACATCATCACACATACTGGAGAAACTATGTAATTAACACCTGAAATTAAGATAATAACAAGGAATTAATAAAAAAAATTTATAAAAATTTATAAGTTTATCATATATGATATAACAAGTATTAAAATTTATATTAAAAATTAATCAAAATTCATAAAACCATTATATATTATTTTAATTTACATTCACACAAAAGGAACCACAACGAATGGTTTCTCTTCATAATTAACATTTTATTGAGATTTACGTGTTATTATAAAAAAATCACATTACTGTGGGGTATATGATACTAATATTTTATTTAATATCACAATTCACTCATAATTCAGTGTATTTTATTTTTTAAATATAACTATCTCATTCCAGGGGTTTACCGTTAAAATATATAAATGGTAAAAATTACCATGGAAATTATACTTTATTTTGCGATCGATATCTTTTCTTAAAGGCAATCACATTATAATAATAATTAATCATTGAATATTTTATTAAATATATAAATTATTTGGAAAAAGATAGAATTTTATCATAAAAAATATAACACATATACATACTATTATCACATTGAATGTTATTTGACTGATGGAGATATTATTGAAAAATATTTATCTTTTATTCAATAATGATTTTTTTGATAATGGTTAATTTTTTTAAAAAATAATTTGATTATAATATATATGTAAAAGTAATTGTAAATAAAACATAGGTGATTTTTAACAGTTAATGAAATTATTGTGAGTTAGAGACAAGGTAATGTATGTCGACTGGTTCATTAGTAGTCTCGTCAGACGAATCAGTTAACTAAATAAGAGTAGTTTAAACGTCTATTTCTTAATTGTAAAGGTACCATGATCCTTAGAAACATTTTTTCTAATATTTATGAATTACAATTATTAAGAATAAAATTATAATTTTTATCTGTAACATTTTTTATGATACATATATATATGGATACATTATATTCTAATTTTATAGAATAAATTGAATGTTTTTTGGTTTCTCAGAATCTACAAAGCTAATTCCTTGTCTAGAAATTTGAATGGAATCTATTTTAATTTATTTACAATTCCATCTTGATTTAATCCCATAAATTAATTATTTCTTATTCATTACATTAAATTTTATAACATTTAACCTCATAAATTTTTTATGTTTTCCCTATGTTATAAATATGAAATATTTAAAAAAAATGTCAATGATGTTTTTCAATTCATTTTATTATGAATCCTGTTTTATTTTCTATTTCCCAAAGTAATATGGGTTTTATGTAAGTATTATATTTTCCCAAAACTATTAAATATTTCAATAATTTGTGTATAAATATTGTATGTATTCTAATTTAATAAATTAATTCATAGACTTCATGGATCTGTGGTTATGATGTTATAGTTGGTATAATATGTAGTCTATCAGCTACTGTGGAAACAAGATTTATAGAGAATAAATTATATAACATAACCATGTAATAATAATAGTGGTTATATATAGAATAAAATAAAAAAAATTGATGTGTTAAATATTATTTTCATGATTTTTACAATAAATGAATGTATGGATAATACCATTGTATGTGGTTCTAGTATAACACTATGAAATTATAAAGTTATAACAATATATACTATAACGTGTATGAAATAGGACACCAACATAATATAGGAATATAATATTTCGATATATTAAAATATATTTAACATTTTAAATGGATTATATATATTTCATTGATTATAACCCTACGTAAGTATACATTTCACACTATAGAAACTTTCAATGATAACTTCTGTTACACATAAGGATGATATTTACACAGAAAAATATACTAACAATATGAAACTATTTAATATAATATGATATAACATAGACATTACGATAAATTTTATTAATATTATTAGATAACTTATGAAAATTTATTGTTTATATAAATATAAAACTAATTCATTGGTCACAAAATAAAGATAAATGATAATAAGAACCAATTAGATATTAAATGAAATATTGTTATATTTATGCTTCTAAATTATTTTTTAGTCAATATATATAATTAATTACAATTAGTTAATTATTATGAATATATATATATATATATCTATGTTATATATTCAAACTAGTATTTTTGATATTCATCCATTAAGATTCATAGGCATAATATGAGAACAAAATCTATTTTATACAAAAAAACCTATATTAATTTAAACAAATTTTTACTTACATTTAATATGGAACCCATATTAAATTTAACATTTTAAAAATTATTTGATATAATATGTGAAAATAATGTTCATATTTGAAATAAAAACATAATAATTTTTTTGTAAAGTATGTATTATATTTTTCTGAAACATTTCATTTTTTAACGAATAGTTGAAAATTGTGAAATGGAGTTGAGAATTTTGTTTAATATAATTTATTTTTAATAGTAAATTATAATTATTATTTATTATAATTATTAATTAGATCATATTTTTATAAATTAATACGATTTATTTAATTATAATTGATTTTACTTTGATATTGATTATAAAAACAATTCACACTATCAGTTGTTTTTACTTAAAAACTCGTCATTATCGTCATACTTGTAATATTAAATTTAAATCAATTTTTCCACTTATATGATTAGAATTCAGAAAAAAATATTATATATTTACAATCATAATTATTTATAATTTCTAAAAAGACCATGTTAATTTATGATAAAAAAATAGTCTAAGTGATTAAAAACAATTATAATTATTATGGTAAATCTAAGCTTAATAAAGCACTAATCCATTGTATTATAGTGTCAAAATAACTCAACACATATAAAAACACCAATTTTATGTCCTTAAATTGGATATATAACTTCCATTATTGACGTTTTTTAATCCCTTTTTAGTTAAAAAAAGTGTGGACCTAGCATCTTTCCAAATATACCAAGTTATTGTTTTTACACAATTATTAAAGGCCACCACCTCTCTCTAAACATAAAACATTCAAAAAAACATAGGTTAGGAAATTATATTAGCTAATAGATTTAAAAGATCAATCCAATTTACTTTAAAGCCTCCATGTTTTTAGATATCCTTCAATGGAATCTTTTTGTTATAAACAAAAAGGAGTTACTTGATTTTTAAGGTAATGTTTTCAAATGACATCTTTTCATTCATTCACTTCTACAACTCCAAAAAAATTATTCTTAAATGTTCATATAATAACTATATCATACACAAAATTATATGAATTTTTATTATAGTTTTTACCTACAAAAACACACACTTCCATATAATAGGCAATGAATATACAATTTTTTATAGGGCGAACTACTGCCTCTAGAAACCAATATTTTTCATTTATCCTTTACCAACTATCATTCTTGGAAGTTATGATAGAATTTGTTTATATATGTTATATTTCATATTTATTCTTTCTTTAATCTTATATAATTCTTTTTAAACAATTATATTTTAATTTTAATTTTTTTAAAATATACAACATCATTTGTAGAAGTGTGGTCTACCACACTCTCAATGAGAAGTGATTTCTTCACATGATACTTGGAATGTACAAAAGATGATTAGAAATAAGAAAATTATGTATTTAAAAAATTATTTATCATAGTAATGAAATAATTATCTTAATTGATATATATATATATATATATATATATTTGTTTGTGTGTGTATATGTGTGTTAGTTTCTTTATTACCGTTTCAGACACATAAAAATATATAACATTATTATTGGATGTGAGGACTATGGCCTCATCAATATGATGTGATTTCTTTTCCATCACAATAAATATATATATAATTATATATAATTAAAAAATATGTTATTTATTATATAATTATCATTATATTAATTTTTTTACATATCTCCTTTCCATAATGATCACTACAAACGATGAAATTTACTCATGTGTAGATATATCATACTACCTCTGTTATTGCAATGTTGATTCGTTATTCATAACCCTATGTAATTATTTTTTTTAAAAGTTTAATGGATTTAAAAATATGATTATTATTTCATTAATCATTATTCTTTAAAATGTATATAATGACCACATTGACCATTTTGACCAATACATGTTATATTGGTCACATAAACCAAATATGTTATAAACATCCTATGCTGAGAGAGTTGTTTACATATTATTATAAAATATGTCGAGAAGCTATATAAAATTAAATATAAAATTGAAAATATTTATCAATAAGGTAATTAGTTAAAAATATTTTATTATACATGAAATTAATAGAAATTTACATAAAAAGAAACACACGGAATGGGATTTTCATCTCACTTTTTTACTTCAATGTGTTAAATGTCATTTTCATCATATACTCTTTTGTTTAGAGTATCTATTGATCATTATTATGTATTACATAACAAATCACATTATAATAATTGTATCTAAAAAAATTTATATATCATGGTTCCTTTATTATTTTTATGATTTAAAATGCATCAATGTGGTATGGGACATATTTGAATGTTCAAATATTTCATTCTATAATAATAACATTAATTATCATTAAATAGTATTTCCATTCATGTAAATTATTTTACTTTTTTGTTTTTGAAGTTATAAATAATATTATGATGTAGAATTTTTGTTTTCAAGTGTTTTCCTCTATCGTGAAGGTATGTTTTGAAGAAAGAAAATCACATCACAATTTACTGAAGAAATAGTTATTTTGGGATTGTTTTGAAAATAATCACATCCACGCATTCTGAATATTGGTATCATGTAATCCAAAAGATAGTTCTTGTGTGGGAATGTGAAGGAAATAAAGAACCATAGGTTAATAGAAATGTATGATACTTTCAGATATAATTGTGTCAATGTTTTTTGATTTTTATTTTATATAAATCATGAGTTGTATTATAACATGTGATGTATGCTTGATTGAATAAAGGATGAGGGAAATAATTGATTCCAACCAGAACAAGAATCGTATCAAAATTTAAGAGGTAGTTCTAATTGTTTTTAAAAATAATCATATCCATATTTAAGTGGTACTTTTTTCTCAAAACATTCAAATCCAAATTGAAGAAGATATACCGATTTTTTTTCAAAATAATCATATCTATATTTAAGAGGTGGTGAAAATTGTTTTTCAAAACAAAAAAAATTATCCTTAATTAGATTTATTGTATTTTTATAGATGATAAAATTAAGTGGTACCAATTTTTTTTCAAAATAATGAAAAATTTCAAATTCAGATTTTTTGTATCTGGATGGTAGAGAGAAAAATAATGGGACCAAGTTTTTTTAAATCAAATACAACAAAATGATATTCAGATTTATCGTATTCGGGCATATTTTTGTTATCAGATTGTACTGTCTCATATTTAGGAAGATCATTTATTTCATATTTTATTTGATACTCACCAAAATTACTATAACAATAAATTATCATATTTAAGATGATTTTATTTAGATCATTTATTTCAAGAAAATATCGTCCATGAGTTGATATTAAAATATAGAAGAAACAATGAATTGAAAGTTACAATACTAACCAATTTAATTCAGAATATGCTAATGATGTTCCTCAATGATTTAAAAGTCATAATGGTAGACATGATTCAAGAACATGAATTTGATTGATTTATTATTTCTAAATTGGTTCAATAGAAAATAAAATATAATAAAATTTTTGAATGATTTGTTGAGGGGGAGTTGAACATTCGAATATAATATAATTATTCAAATAGTTTCTGAGAATCATATTTAGCAATCAGCATGAGGAATTAGACTTTGTTTGTTGGACCCAAGTATTCCTAATAATTGAAATAATACTCATCTATTGAAATGAGAGTCTAAATAAAAGTTGTGAATATTTTAGAAGATTTGAGATTAACTGAGATGCATTATACATTTAATAAATCTACTATGATTTCATGAGAAATTCATATTTGGGTAAATTTAAATGAGAGGGAAATTGTTTTGGTATTCTTACATAAACTATTTATGGACCAACAATAATAGGGTAACATGTACATTGTACACTGTGGTGGCTTGAAATGTTCACTACAGAAGAGGGAGAAGATCTAGAATTCTAGAGAGAAGAAGAGAAAAATTCTATTATTCTTGAAAGTTTATTTGGGTGGTGTCAGTTAATTCTTATTCTATTTTTTATGAATTTTTTTTCGGGAAATGAGGTTGTATTGATTCTATGTTATTGTATTATATCTTAAAAATTGATTTGGAGTATTGTTTTTTAAAAATAAAACTCAGAGGAATCGGACGTAGTAATGATTGGACTCAGTGTTTCATTACAACGTCCATGTGGTTCTTATCTTTCTTCTGGGTAAGGAGTTGATTAATTGAATTACAATTTGAATACATATGTTGAATTCAAAATAATTTCAGGTAACATGAGTTGTTACAAAAGAATTTTTTTATCTTATTGTTATATGAGGATGCACATGAAATAGTTGTATTGTTTCATAGTGCAACCCAAGTGTATGTGCACTTCATACTCATTTTAATTCATGTATTGTTTAAATAGTGGATTTTATGGTATTTGATCATTTACAAACAATGCCAGTGACATAAATATTCTTATTGAATAGTGATATTTGTAAATCATCGTGTTCCTATGGATTTGGTTAGAAATTTTTTAGTATTGAATTGATATCTCAAACATGAGGAAAATATTGTATCAATTTAAATGAAACATATCAGAAAAATAGTAACACTGATTAACCCCTCCCCCTATCAATGATACTTCAGTCTCACTAGGAATTTCTAATTTTTATTGGAGGGAGGTTCCATTCACTATTCTTTGCTGAGGGAGATTGTGAACTATGTGAAAGATAATGGTATTTTGGTCTTTAATGGAATGAACAATCATATTTGGAATGATAAAATGATACCATATCTTATGCCTATCATGTTCTAGGTTCATGAAGCTGCACAATTTGGGTTTCCTCCAATTAATGATTGTTCTCCAATTACACCTATTGACATGAAGATTCTTGAGTAAGATGAAAGGGAAAAGAATGATATATTATATTCAATTTCTAAAAGTTAATTCTTAAGTGTAAATGGTGATTCCATAGATAATTATATATGGGATAAATTGAAAAATGTATGTGGAGGCAATAATAAACTAAATAAGGAAAAGATACAAATATTTTGATTGAAGTATGATGATTTGAAGATGGGTGAGAATGAATATTTTGGTGATTAATTTTCCAGGTTGAATGACATTATGTGTACTATTAGATGTCTTGATGAAAATCTGAAATACTCTAAAGTTTTTAAAAATATCATTATAATCTTATCAGACAAATTCTATGAAAAAATTTCATCATTAGAAGATATAAATCTGAAACATTATCTCTTGATGATGTACATATCACACTTATAACTTTTTAAATGAGATGATATTAATCTATGTAGAGAAAAAAAGAATGATAGAGAAATGTATTTTAAAGCTATAAAGAAATAAAATACAAAGAAGATTATTATTTAAGTTGAATCTGGTGATTCTGACTTTATTAATGATTTATAAAAAAGTAACAATGAAATACTATCCTTTTTTCTAATAATGTGATATGTGTTCAAGGAAATACATAGGGAAACTTCGCTTCAAATGTTATTAATGTAGAGGTTTTGGTCACTTTGCGGCTATTTATCCTCGATGAAAGAAAGAATAAGATAGTGATATTAATTAATAAAATACATGATGCTAGTGGTAGGATAATGGAAAAAATGGAAAATAAAATAAACACTTTAAAAAAATTGAAAATGTTTGTTATCCAACGAAGAAGAAGAAACGGAGAGTGATGTTGAAACCAAAAAATCAACAGAGTATGAAAATTAAATACATTAATTGAAATTGCGAATGATAATGATTTTGTAAGTAGTAGTTTTGAAGGAGAAGACAGTAATCATGAAATGCATTTGGTATAAGATATGAATGAATGTTTGAGAAATATCAGATGTAACACCCCAGGATTCTATGGTACACTTGTCTTTAAATAATGCAATAGCTTGATTTGTATGCCACTTCGAGTTCTAACACACCACGACTAATCCAAAAACCCGTTATGAATAGTAATACACACATCTTGAAATTTTATTAATTTTATTTTTCACAATTTATTTATTTTTGATCCATAATATCAAGATTAGCTTAGGGTGACTAATTGGTATTTTTATAAAAACATTTAATTTTTGATTAATATTATAAAAATGCATTATTTATTAAAACCAACTTTTTATTTAAATAATTAGTTATTTTATATCTATTTATATTATTTTAAAATAGATACATAATAACTATATTTGTTCAATGTAATTCATTTTAGTCATTTTAAAATACCATATGATATATATATTTTTTTATCTCTTTACCATCTTTTAACCACCTTTTATGAGCATTTGAAAATTATCATAAAACAAAATTTTACTTCTTTTGTGAATTTAATTTCAAAAATCTGAGAGAAACATTTGAAATTAGTTTGTAAAAAGTGGTTCAATAATATGACTATAATTTTTGGTGAATAGTAACTTATGACTTTTATTTAGCACGGTAAAAAAAATAGGGAAACAAAAGGTAATAATGATATTTTAATTAACCTTATACATGGCCTAATTCTATTGGATTAGTATATTTCGACCAAAATCAACCTTAAGAAAAACATATCATTTTTTCCCACTTGGATTATATTTGGACATTTATTATTATTTAATTTAAAGAATACTTAATGTGAAAAATTCAATTTTTAATAACTAAACCATTTTTAATATAGGGTTATACATAATATAAATTTTACAATAAGTATTACATATAAATCAAAAAATATTACCTACATCAAAGTATTTTATTTATAATTTTTAAACAAATAATAATTAAATTTATTTATGACGCAATTATGTTTCACTAATTACCTTATTAATGAAATATTAAAATAATTGATTTTATAAATATGGAAATAAATGTAATTTGAGAACTTTAATGCATTCCACGAATTTTCTAGGTAAATATGACTTGTTTGGATAGATTAAATAAAAAATATTCTATGTGATAATGTTTTTAGGGCTTAAAAAATCAAATACTAAATAGTGTCAAAATTGACCTAAATATGTTCTTAAAACAAATACTATATTATTAATTTATATAATATTACAAAAAATATAACGCTCAGCCAAAGAAATTATATAATGTTTTATATATCTATAATGTACCACTTGGGGTTCTCTTGGCAGTTTATAGTATGTTTATTAACCTTATAATATAAAAATAAAAGAATACATGGTAATTGTTAAACTATTTAACTAAGAATTCAATATAATCAATAAGGGTGATATGATGACTTAAAGTAGTCTAAAACCTATGGAATGTGGTTTTTTCGACCAATCAAAACCTTAGACAGTAAATAAATCACTTTGGAGCCATTACAAAACCAATATGGTAGTATAATAAAATAATATTTCAAATTCTTCATAAAGTGACCCTCACCTATCTTATAAAAGTTTACTTCCCCTTATCTCGTAATCACATCTTCAAATCCATTTGGATCATCCAAAACCTACCTAAATATCCTCCCTATTAGCTTCATATAATACTAGAGGTATTCCTTTGATAAAAATCCACCCAAGGATCCCTTTTGATCAAATCAAAAGGAATTAGCCGAAGAAGAGGTAATTATGTCACATTCTCATTCATGTTTTGGTCTTCTTATACATCCTCTTTCTTTTTTTATTAACATACCTAAATAAATACCCTAGTAACCTATTTGTACTTTAATATTATAATAAACATGGTTTGACCATATTCATTATTTAATCCATCCTATGAATTACAATGTCACCATACGTGCATACGTACGACTTACCGTCTCAACGTCGTGGTGTAGAAGTTATTCAACAATTAATTATTTGGATTTGAATAGTAATGATCTATAATTTATATAAATAATAAATATAACAAGTTAATTATTCTTTATATATTATAAATCAATCATTTATATATGCATTCACATTCAATTGAATTATATTTTCACGTGTGTGTATGCACGAATTACCGACAGCACGAATGGGATGAGATTCATTTCTACACTATAACCATTCACGAATAATTTTAATTTAATTATTTAAAATAATTTTTAAGAACATAATATCATTATTTATATAAATAATTAACCTCCTATACATTTCAAACATTACTTATGTAACTAAAAATGTAAACAAAAATGAATCATTTAACACCCGAAATGATATCATTAAAAACGAAATATTAGAAGATCATATTTGATATCATATTTATGTATATGGTTCTTGTATAATTGAATAAAAATAAATTCACCATTATACATGAGGTTAACCTAATTTCGAAAATGGAAAAGTACATGTTAATGGATAATTTTACAATCTCATTATTTATCTGAGGTTATTTATATGTAAGTTTCCAGTTGGACTTCTTTGTCATCCATATCTGCGTTTCTTAAAAACGTATTTCAAAAAAAAATTAATATTTATTAAAAATTTGCTTATAGTCATTTATACACTTGTTTTAATTTATATATATTTTTTAAATTATTCTTTCAGTCAGTTTCTAAATAATGTACTTTATTAAAGTAAGAATGTTTTTTTTTACTATTAAGGAAAGTGTGGCTATTTTCCGTCGTTATAACATTTTCAATGCTTCCATTATAATATTATAATAATATTTTGAAAATAAAAAAATTATTTTATAATTATGTTACATTTAAATGATTTAAAAGTAGAAATAGTTATTTCTGTCAAATTGTATTGACTTCACCTATGTCAACATCCTTTTATGGATTTTACACTTGATTGAAGTTGATTTATAATGATGAAATCATCCATTTCTTATTGAAGGTTTTCTGATATGTTTGAATATGGATGTGTTATTTTTGTACCCTTCATGTTTTTTGATTATAGTAGTATCATTTTGTATGCTAGTTTTTATACGAATTTTAACCTTAGGTTTACACCCTTTCATTCGAGAAATGCATTGGACGTAGTATGTAACAGGTGGAGCCCACTATTGATCCTCGATGTAACATCCCAAGTAAATAAAGAATAATATATTTTCATATTTATTAATATTTTAGAATTAAAAATTAATTTTACATTAATGGAGGTCTTATGTTTGATGACGCACCAGATATGCAACAACGAGTTTCATTGAAATCTAACATTGCACACTAGTTTTATAATAATGGTATTTTTAATGATAAAAAACGCCTATCCATTGTAATTGAGGGAATAAATATATCAAACTACAATATAATTATACATGTTTGTTATTTTTTTTAATCATTATCCAATAAAAACTAGAGGCTTAAAATAAGAACGAATCTAATTTTAAGCAAAAATACTCTAAAATTATTTAAATGCTCGATTTTCCTCAATTGAAGTAAGAATCCTCATTAAATATTGTTTTGGTAAGTTTTATGTGTTATATTTTACAAAATGGAATTATTCTTTTGAATAGAGAAATCAAAATTTACTTAGGTTAAATTTATGGTTTTTTTCTGATAAAATTTATTTTTTTATAATGAAAAATGGTGTATTTTAATTCAAATCATCCTTTTATTCTAATTTAATTTTATGGATAGAATATATTTTTATTTGTTTTTATTGTGTAATTAGAATATATTTTTACCATATAATCTAATCTTCATCATTGGAATCTACTTCAAATAGAAATATGAAATAAACAACTGTCGATCATTTGATAGTTAATATTTCTTTAAAACCCACTTTTTGTTTTGAAAAGGGGATTAATTTTAAATTAATTTAAACAAATTATATATTTTTAATTTTATAAAATTGGTATCATTTTTCAATTGGGAATTTCATATATATCTTAGGCTGAATTTATTGTATTTATCTGAAAAACATAATTTTTTTGGAATAGTGAAACCACCAATTAGTAGTTTAAAAACTGACTTTTTCATTTAAATATTATTCTTTCCACTTATATGAATTGAATTTCTAAAATCCAACATACATGTTTTTTATTATTATGTAATATTCGGTTCATTAGGATGATATTTTAATTGGTGAATAATAACTTCTGACCTATATTTACCAAAATTAATGGTAAATAGGGTAATTTAAGGTAAAAAAAATATCATAATAAATGATACTATATTTATGTAATGGATAAATAACATATTGTTTCTGTCAATGGAAGACACATTCCAAAAAAATTATGATTGTTCAATTATCTCCTACTACCTGTCATGGGGGCCATTAAGATGATACTGTATTTATATATTATATATATTATTTTTGTTTATTCATTATTCTTATTTATTTTTTAATTTATATCATACCTTTATGGTTTCCATTATGGTATACCGTGATAATTGCAATGGAGGAAGTGCCCACTACTATGACCCTCAATGTGATTTAACTCATTAATTACATATTTGGGACATATAAAAGATGGATTTAATGATATTATATATAAGATATTATACAGGAATTATAACATACCTTTGTTTTATTATATTTTAATTCCATTAAAATACAAAATATAAATTAATATAGCGTTCATGCGTACGTACGACTTACCATCTCCATGAACGGTTCATTTCATTTCGTACCTCCAAATCTAATGTACTATTATAAATACATATATATAATGATTATATAAGATATATATGATATCTGAATCATTAATATCATTATGGATATAAAAGATATTTGACCACATTAACAACTTGTAAATATATAAAGATTATTTTTTGACTCAATTTCAAAATATGAACCAAATGACTATTTTTAACTTAAATGATTATATAATTTATATAACATTATAATAAGAGATATAAATGGAATAATAATCCTGAAAAAGGTTCTTATGAAATTAGAAATTAACTTCATTTAATTTTTCCGGATATTAATTAACGAACGGGTCAAGTCTGTCATGAGGTAAGGGGACTTATTAACCCAAATTTCATTCATTGGTTTGATCTTCTACTTCTTTTTTATTTGATTCTATGATTATGTGTGAAAATAATATTGATAGCTTATACTATATTTATACATTTATTATGAGTAATTATAGTGAATACACAAAATAGATCTATTTTATTTACAAAATTATCTTTGTAAGGGACTTCATCTTACTCACTTTTCATTGAGACAGATTTTGATAATATACACTACATTTTTAATACCATGTATAATTAAAACCATTGACTGTGACATTGATTCAAAGGGAATCTGTTTTTAAAATGTGTATTACTAAATGACAAAATAAATTTTTTTAATGTTTCCAGCAACAATGACCTCACCTCCAACATAATCATTATTTTGTTTCCTATATAAGCCTTATCGTTTTTTTAAAGGAAAAGAAATCCCTAATTATGTTTTTTTTTGTGTATTCATTTAGGTATTTGATCCCATGTGATCATGCCAATATAATGTTAATTTTACTTTAATGGGGATTCTATGTTTGATGGCTTACCCAATATGCAACAACGAGTTTATTTGAAATCATATGTTGCACACTAATAATATAATATTATTATTTTAAATGGTATTTAATGCCTAGCCATTGTAATGGAAGGAAAAAAGAGAACTAACTACAATATTATTATTCATGTTTGTGAATTTTTTTTACATTTATCCAATAAAATTTAGAGGCTTAAAATAAGAATGAATCTGATTTTAAGCAAGAATACTCTAATATTAATTAAAAGGTCGATTTACCGCCTTTTAATGATGATCCCTCACTAAATATATTTTTTTCCCTTTTCAATGTTATATTTGACAAAATAAAATTCTTCTTTAGAATCAGGAAATCAAAAATTACATTGGGTTATTTTTTGGTATTTTTCTGATAATATTCATTTTCTTGAAAAGTGAAATATTGTGTATTTTAATTCAAATATGCCATTTAATATAATTTATTTATATTTTTAGATTATATTTTTAATTGTTTTTAATTGGTAATTAGATTATATTTTTACCAATTAATCCAATTTTGGTCATTGTAATCAATTCTACTTGGATATTGGATAAAAACAACTGTCAATCATTTGATAGTTAATATTTCATCAAAACACGCTTTTGTTTCGACAATAAAATTAATTTCAAATTAATTAATCCAACTTATATGTTATGAATATTGTAAAATAGACATAATTTTTGAATTCGGAATATAAAATATATCATAGGCTGGATTTTTGGGATTTTTCTAAAATACATCTATTTTTAATGAATAGTGAAACCACTAAGTAGTAGTTTAAAAACTTATTTTTCATTTAAATGAAATTTTACCACTTTTGGGAATTGAATTTTGAAAATAAAACATACATGGTTTTTATTAGTTATATAATGTGTTTCTTTAAGATGATAACAATTTTTGGGGAATAGTAACTTTTGACTTTTATTTATCGCCATTAAAAATAAATAGGGTAATTCATGGTAATAAATATCATAATAATAGAAAATTATCATAACACTTGTCCAAACATTATTACAAGAGTCATGTCCAAAAATTGGAATCCTTTGGTCGATTGTGGGACTCCATGGAGCTATATAAAATTGATAATGACACTTTTTTAAATTAAATATATGTAAAGGAAAAAATGACATAGATAATATCATTTAGTAAAGTAATTTTTACCTGGAGGTATATATGTTATATCTTTGAATATATATATTTTATGAAAACTAAAAAGATTTCATACATTATAGTATTTCTTTTATAATTTTTAGATATCAAATAAAAAAATTATTTATGACCTAATAATGATGCAGTGTTTACCTAATTAATAAATGATTTAAATAAAAAATATAATAATGATTATAACAATATTCAAAACATGTCCAATTTAAGTTGGGTGATTTTATTTAGAGCATGATTCATCTTATCTATGACTTTAATTTGTTTAGGACCAATATAAACAAAAAATACTTATATAGTAAAATAATAGTTCTACACTTTCCTAAAGATCCCCTCCTTGCTCTTAAAACAATTACTCACTTATAAAACATTACTCACACCTCTCAAGAACCATGTCTCATCAAACCTCTACCTAAATAATCTCCCTACATGCATATCTTCCACCTAGATGCCTTACCTTAGTCATAAAAAATACCAAGAAGTTTACTTGCTTCAAACCAAAAAAAGTTACCCAAATTAAAGGTAACTATTTATTTTAAAATATTTTCTATTATTTTACATTACCAACCACTAAACTCTGTATATTCCTTTCTATTACAATGAAAACAGTATCCTAAAGATACTATAATATTATTATGAAATGTATTATAACTATACATACACACAACTACATCTAATGGATAAATAATATAGTGTTTCTGTCAATGGAAGACGCACGCCACACGAAATGATGATTATTCAATTATCTCTTACTACCTATCATGGTGTCCATTAAGATGATACTGTATTTATATATTATTTATTATTTTTGTTTATTCATTATTCTTATGTATTTTTTTAAATTATATCATACCATTATGGATTCTATTATGGTCTAACGTGATAATTTCAATTGAGGAAGTGCACACTACTGCGCCCATCAAAGTGATTTAACTCATTAACTACATATGTGGGTCATATAAAAGATAGATTTAATGATGTTGTATATAATATATTATACTGTAAATATAACATACCTTGGTTTTATTATGATTTAATTCCATTAAAATACAAAATAAAAATGAATGTAGCGTTCATGCGTACGTACGACTTACCATCTCCATGAACGGTGAATTTCATTTCGTAACTCCAAATATAATGTACTATTATAAATAAATATATATACTGATTATATAAGATATATATGATATCTAAATAATTAATATCATTATGGATAAAATGAATGTTTGACCACATTAACAACTTGTAAATATATAAAGTTTATTTTTTGACTCAATTACCAAATATGAACCAAATGTCCATTTTTAACATAAATGATTATATAATTTATATAACATAATAATAAGTGATATAAAATGAATAATAATCCTGAAAAAGGTTCTTAAGAAATTATAAATTAAATTCATTTTATTAATCAGGAGATTAATTAAAGAACGGGTCAAGTCGGTCATGAGGTAAGGGGAATTCTTAACCGAAATTCCATTCATTGGTTTGATCTTCTACTTCTTGTTTATTTGATTCTATGATTATGTGTGAAAATAATATTAATAGCTTATACTATATTTATACATTCATTATGAGTTTTTATAGTGAATACAAAAAATAGATCTATTTTATTTACAAAATTATCATTGAAAGAGACTTCATCTTACTCTCTTTTTATTGAGATATATTTTGATAATATACACTTTATTTTTTAATACCATGTATAATAAAACCCTTTGACTGTGACTTTGATTCAAAGGGAATCTGTTTTTACAATGCATATTACTAAATGTAAAAATAAAATTTTTTAATGTTTCCAGCAACAATGACCTCTCCTCTAACGTAATCATTATTTCATTTCCTCTATAAGCCTTTATGTTTTTTAAATGGAAAAGAAATCCCTAATTATGTTTTTTTTGTGTTTTGGTATAGAAAATGGTTTTTTAAATGGATAGATTATTTAAATATATTTAAATTATTTCTTTTGATCTCCTATGAAATATAATTAGTGAAATGTTTATATTTTCAATATTTAAGGTGTTATGATTGTATTTGTACATTTTATGGGTGCTTACGTTATAATCCAAATGACAGGTGGTTCCTTGACAATCATGGATTGGTGTTTAAATTGAAACCTCCAATGCATTGGGTATGGAATTCATCTGTATGGCTATTCAATTTAGTGATATGTTTGGAGGTTGACCGTATAGTTATTCCACAAAAGAATGTTTATGTCCAAATATACATTTATATGTAATGTGTTCTTTATATGGGTTTTCTGTTAATATTTTGGTTACAAAAGGGTTTCAAATAATCTTTTATTCAGTGAAGAGCATTTAATACTTCATAATGAAAAAAGTAGTACCTATAATAAAGTATTCATGGTTTACTTGTGGTTTTAAAAAACTAAATTTTTGCATTCTTTTTGTATCCAATAAAATGTTATTTATGCTCAAACTGTGTTTTAAAATTGTTTTTCACAGGACATAAATTGGTATAGGGTCATGGATGGGATCATGAAAAGTTATTCTGTTAAAATAATTGAACAAGACATGACTCTTTTTTTGAAAGTTTTATTATTCTATGGAAAAAATGTAATCTGAGTAGAAGGGTATACTTTGAAATTCATAAGGTGAAATGTAATATATACGGTATAACCCTCTAAAACTCAAAACCTGAAAAGATCGTTAATGTGATTTATTAATTTTATTCAAGATTATGTAATGTTTTATGGTTAGGTCCTTATACTCAATGCATCAGTAGGTCTAATTACAGAAACTAGTGTCTTGGAATAAGGCTATGACAAAATATTATTTTTTGTCTTGGCATGAGGCATTAACTATGTGGTTATGATGTCCGACATTAATCATTCCGTCACTGTGAAGTTGGGTGTTGATATTTCATGTGATTATTAGACTATTAAAACATATATGTGAATAATTACATAAAATTATTTGATTTATCTTTTCCATATTTTGCTGATGTTTATATTTAAAAGGATTTTCTTCTAGTCTTATACTTTTTCTTTAATTGTTTCTGCTTATTTATGAATTTTTCTGCTCTATTGTTATCCTTACTGAGCATACGAGCTCACCCCTATCTATGTTTCATTTTTCATAGGATGTGATGAAGTATATTATGATTGACCATAAGGGATATTTTATTGGTTATGTGTGTGTCTAAAGGTGACACAATGTTATTTTTTTCAAATCATAATGTAATTTAAAACTTATATATGTATCTAATAACTCCATTTCTAATGAAAAAAATTTCATTTAGTTATTTGATCCCATGTGGTCATGCCAATATTATGTTATAATTTACCAACTCTGGGTGACTAGAGTCAGTGCATTACAGTAGGTATCAGAGGATGTTTTGTACAAACCATGTAAACTAGATTTAAAAAAACTCTCATTAGAGTGACTTAACCCAAGAGAATAAATAAGAATTAGTATAGAAGAACATCCTATAATTTTGGAAATGTAATGATTTTTTGTATTTTCCAAACAATACATCCATGTCATAATATGAACAGGTATGTGAGGCTCTGCATAGATGTATCTAGGAATGAAAACACTGACAAATAATTTTTGTATTGACCAGGGGTACCTTGGTACATGACAATGGTCCTTGATGCACTATTGGTTACAACACTCTCAGGAGATATGCTTAGGAAAATTAACACTGTCTTTACCAACAATTATTTTGGATTTATTAGTAAATACTACCTCAAGGAAAACATTTATTAATGATTATGGATTATACAAATATACTTTTCAATTTATGATGGGTATATAACTAGTATGAAATTATGTATTTTTATTCAAACACCAATCCAGTGTATGAAATAGATTATAAATGATGCCTAGTGGATGGAATAGAAACCATATCAACACAAATAATTTATGTGGGGATTTCCCTCCTACTGAATATAATTATAAAAGAGCTAGTGATGCAAACCAGTTTTGAATAACTTATAACCATACGGGGATAACTCACTAATGTTATGAATAATAACTTTACATGTATAGAGCACCCTGATCCATTATGATAAGGATCAATGTAATATCTCTTCATGAGGAACCAACGAACAACATTCAATGAGAGTAAAAATTCATTTGTAGTTGAGAAATAGATATGATCCGTATAAATAATATTTCATGTTTGGAAAGTTGTGATAGAGAATGAGTTTTTATGTATGTTTATCGACTCAACGGAGATTAAGATCAAGGTTGTTCATTAATTCAAAAAACAAAGTTGGATGAATAAGTATGAAAATTTTAATTCATGGTGTTTAATGATAAGTTATTAGAAAACTACTTTCCTCATGTCCATCAAGCGGATATTGAAAGACAATTTATGAGTCTGAGGGAAAAGGTGGATGAGAATGTCGAAATGTTTAAGAAAAAATTTACAGGGTTATCATGGAAAAAAAAAATTATATGTGTAACCTATGAGTATGATCGGACGATTAATTGATGGGTTAAAACCATTTTTCCATCGAGCATTAGTCTCAAAATCTGTTTCATCATACATATTTTGTTGTCTCGTGTTATATCAAGATTGAAAAGTAATTATCTATGTCTTATGACATTAACAATAATGAAGAGAAGAATATATCTAATAAATTCTTTCAATATGGAAATATGTAGAATAACGGGAAAGTTGAATTTCCACCCAGCAATAAATGAGGGAAGAAAAACCCTAGTACCTTCATGAAGGGAATGTGAGTCTGTTATAATTGTATTGAAAAATGCCATAGAGATCGTGATTTGAATGGGGTTTTCAATGATTAATGATACAATTTTATTCAAAATGGGAATTATGCAAATTAATATCCTAAGAGCCAGGGAAACTTATATCATAAAAGGCGAAGGATGCAAGGGAAAGCTTATATGATCACTACTACTAAGGTTGAAGATCTGAAAGACATGGTGGTGATAAATTTAATGGTTTCATCAAATTTATCCAATTATTTTTTTGATTTTGGATAATCATAATGTTTAATAACTTCCATAATTCCTACGAAAAATATATATATCCAATTTGATTCAATGAGGATGTTGTCAGTCAAAACTCCTAAGGGAAGTATCATTGCAAAAGTGTTTTTCCAATCAGTTCACATTAGGGTATATAATCTTTCTTGATCTACTGATATAATCATTAAACCCATTAATAAATTTAATATAATCATTAGTATGGAATAGATTTTTGACCATGATGTGAATTTTTTTAAGAAGAAGTAGGTTAGATTTTTTTATGATGATGATAAATAATATCTTATCTTCATAGTAGAAATCTCACCATATGATTATTATATTGATCCACCCAGATTAGTTCTGATGAATTAAATTATTGGGGAGTAAGAGTGTGGAATTACTATGAGTGAGGAGAGGAATGTTCAAATAGAGGATATACCTATTGTGAAAGAATATGATGATGTGTTTTTATAGGATTTACCAATGAATACTTCAGAACGAGAAATTGAGTTTACCATTGATTTAATTCCTTATTCAAGGACCATATCGAAGACCCCTTATATAATGGACATTGGCGAATTACTGTAACTAAAAAAAATAGAGGAATTCAGAAACAAATGATCTATTCTTTATAATAATTATCCATTGGGAGCCCCAATTCATTTTTTAAGAAGAATAGTTTATCTATGAGGTTTTTCATTGACGTTAGAGTGATCAATGATATAAAAAATGGACATGTATACCTTACCTATCATTGATGAATTATTCGATCAACATCATGAAGCACAATATTATTCAATGATTGACCAACGATCTGAATATCATTAGTTCTGTTTGAATGACGTAGACATTTTAATGACAACATTTATTACCATTACTAGGCATTATGAGTTCACAGTAATGCCTTTTGGACTGACTAATGATGCCTCTATCTTCATGCCTCTAATGAATTGAGTTTTCAATGAATATCATGATTATATAGTAGTATTATTTATTGATTGTATATTGGTTTTATCCAAAAACTATTATGATTAGGAAAATCACTAGCATAATATTCTGAAAAAGAATATAATAAATGAATTGTATTATTGTTTAGAAAGTGTTAATTTTGGATTTAAGAGATTTCTTTTCAGTGCAATATTTTCTCTAATGATGGAATATCTTTTGATAATTCTAGTAAAAGATCAATCCTTGAATGGCCAGCACCAACAATTATAACTAAGTTACACATTTTTATTGGATTAACATGTTATTATTAGAGTTTAATCCATAAATTTTCTGGATTGGCTAACCCATTAACCATGCTGACATGTAAAACAGATAAATTTTATTGGACAAAAGAGTGTGATAAATGATCTTTGAAATTGAATATAATATTAGTCAATGATCTTATATTTACTCTGTCATAGAGGAATGATGTGTTTGTTATTTTTAGTGATTATTCAATGAAAGGACTTTGTTGTTTCCTTATGCACAATGATAGTGTTATTGTCTATGCATCACAGTATGAAAAAATTCATGAACAAAACTATCCCAATCATGATATTGAGTTAGTAGTAATAATAATTTCTTTGATGATATATATACACTGTATCTATGGTTTAAAAGTGTAAGATTTATACTAATCACAAAAGCATGAAGTATATTTTCACATGAAAAGAACTCAACATGTGGAAAAATAGATGTCTAGACTACTGAAGGAGTATGATTGAACCATACAGTACAACTTGAGGATGAAAAATAAGGTATCAGATGCTTTGAGTAGAAAATATCATAGTGTTCAAAACAAGATGAGTGTAAAAAAGGATCCTATATATATTGAACTAGTAATGATGGACATGGGAATATCCATGGAAGGTGAAATATCAATACTTTTGCAAATGTTTTCTAAACCATATTTACATGAAAAGAAAAAAGTTCACAGACTGATGATGAGGACTTTCAAAATAAAATTATTACTACGAATGATTGGAGATAGTTCGACTTCGTGTATTATGATTAAATTTTGTAATTTGAGAAGAGACTTTTTTTCCCTAACATACCTGATCTAAAAAGGGAATTGTTGGATGATGATCATAACCCAAAAATATCTATACACCCTGGAAGTACTACGATGTATATTGATTTTAAAGAACATTTTTGGTGGGACAACATGAAGGCAGTGATTTATGATTATGTATCAATAAGTATAGTATTTCAAGAGGTGAAATCTGGAAGTCAACATTCTTGAGGAGTCATAAAACCTCATTTTTCATAAGTGAGGGGAAATGGGATGATATTATGATTGAAATTGTCAGAGGGATACCAAACAATCATAGAAGTAATGATGAAAAATGGGCCATTGTTGATAATATTACCAAGCCTGCAAATTTTCATACTGTAAGAGAATATTTACCACTTGAACATCTCGAAAGACTATATAATAATGAGGTTATAAGTCTTTAGGGAGTACACATATCAGTTTTTTCTAATCATGATCCCCATTTTACATCAATAATCTAGAAATGCCTTTAGAAGGTCTTGGATACTGGGCATTGATTGAGTACTACCTACCACACTCAAACTGATGGGAAACATGAATAGACTATTCAAATCAAAGAAGACATGTTAAGATCTTGTTGACATGACTTTCAAGGTATATTGGATCAATATTTACCTCTGGTATTATTTTCCTATAATAATAACTTCCAATAATGTATCAAATGGAACTATAAGAAGTGTAATATAGAAAGAGATGCTTCACAAAAACTATTTGGGATGTTGATGGTGATTGAAGAATTGTAGGTTGATAACATGTTGAGGAAACAATGTAAAATGTAAGGATTTTCCAAACCCACATCTAAGCTGCTCAATATATGAAAAATATTTATGTTGATAACTGAAGGAATTATTTGAAATTTCATGTTGGATATCATGTTTTCTTGAAGGTATCTCCATTGAAGGGAGTTATACTATTCGGTAAGAAGGGTAAATTAAGTCTCAGGTACATGAGACCTTTCAAAATTCTAGAATGAATTGTGGATGTAGAATACCGTTTGGCAAGGCTGACAAGTCTATCCAAAGTTCATGAGGTATTCTACGTATCCCTATACGGAAAATACATTCCAGACCCAACACATTTAGTTACCTATGAAAAAATAGAAACGGTACATGATATCTCTTATTATAAAGAGCCTATCAAGATTCTTTATACCAGAGAACAAGTGTTCTGAAACTGGATGACTTGTTTAGTATATGTTTTAAAGAGAAACCATATGATGAAAGAGGTGATGTGGGAACCTAAAAACATATGTCGAAGAACCACACAATAATTTTTAGGAATTAACTTTTTAGATATTTTGAGAATGAAATTTTTTGATTGAGAGAATGTAACACCCCAAGCATTCACTATACGCTTTTCTTTAAATAATGCAATAACATGAGTTGTATGGCACTATTATATCTGACACACCACAACCAATCAAAATAGTAGTTATGAGTAGTAATACTTTTTTTGGAGGTTTTAATAATATTATTTTTCAAAATGGACTTCTTTTTATATTCAGAAAATATTGATTACATTAGGTTAAATTTTTGGTATTTTTCTGAAAATTTTCAATTTTTGAGGAACAGTAGAAACACTACGTTATTGTTTCAAAAAATAATTTTATTTATATTATTATCTGTTTTATTTAAATTTTTCTGGGTAAAAAATGACTCATAATACCTATATATATACAATTTATTTCATTAGAGTAATTTTATAATAATATTTCATATAAAAAATTTTATTGTACTATTTAAAGACTTTTACACAACATCTAGGAGAATTTACAAATTTTAATATAACTTAATTTTACCAATTCTATGAATTTAATTTCAAAAATTAATATGTGTTTCAATAAGATGATATTTTTTTGGTGAAGAGTAACTATTTTCTTTTATTTACATCGGTTAAATGTAAATAAGGAAATAAATTGTAAAAATGAGATTATAATTACTCTAAAAGATGTTCAAATTGTATTGGATAAGTTTTTTAAGACATTAATCATCCTTAGGTATAAAATATGATCCTTTGGAATCAAATGGAATATATTAGAACATTTATTATTATTTTATTTAATAATGAGTTAAAAATGTAAAATTCAAAGTTTAATTACTAAACCATTTTCAATATAGGTTTATACATCAGTTAAATTTTACTATAAATATTCATTATAAATATAAATAAATTTACTACAACATGGATTTTATTTTAAATTTTTAGACATTAAATAATTACATTTACTTATGACACATTGATGCTATAATAATTACGTTATTAATGAAAGAAAAAATAATTGATATTATCAGTATTAAAATAAATGTAATATGAGAATTTTAATTAATTACATGAATTTTATAGGTTAATATGTCATGTTAGGGCTGATTACATAAATTTTATTCAAAGTGATAATTTTTTACGGCTTTCAAAAAAATGAAATACTAAATAATGTCAAAATTGACTTAAATGAGTTTTCTATTAAAAAACTATATTATTAATTGATATAATATTCTTAAAAATATAATGAATAGACAAAAACTAGGATAAGGTTATATATATATATAATTAAACACATGGGGTTCTTTTGGTAGTTTATATAATTTTATTAACCATATAATATAAAAATACAAAAATACGTTCTAAAAGACAAACTATATAACTAAGAGTTAAATATAAAATATAATGATAATATGGTTACGTAATCCTATATAAAACATAGTGTTTGAGATTTTTTTCAACCATCCCCATAGTTACCTATAAATAAATTATTTTTATTCATTTAATACCTAATATGATTGTATAATAAATTATTATTTCATGTTTTTTCCTTAGGTGACCTTTAGCTCTCTTATAAAAGGGTAATTCCCCATCCTTTAAAATCACACCTCTAACAACATTTGGCTCAGCCAAATCCTAAAACAATATCCTCCCAAGTATCCTCACTTCATCCTAGTGGCCTTCCTATGATCATAATCCAACCTAAAGAGGTATTTTTATCAAATCAAAATGAATCACCCAATGAAGATGTAATTATTTCACCACCCCTTTCAAGTTATATTATTCTTCCACTTCCGACATCTATATTATTATCATACAAAAATAATAACACTAGTACCTTATTAATATTGTGATGTTATTATAAATATTGTACGACTATATTCATTATTATATCTAACCTATAAATGACAAAGTCACCTTACTTGTGTATGTACGACTTACCATCTCCATGTCACAGTGTAGTTGTTATTCAACTGTTAATTATTTGGATGGGTATAATAATGATTTATATTTGATATAAATAATAAATATAACATGTTAATTATTCTTTATATATGATATCACATTCAATTATATATGATTTCTCCATTAATTGATTGATATTGTCGCTCGTGCGTACGTACTGATTAACGTCTCCATGAACGTGATGAGATTCATTCCTCATCGTAACAATTCAAGAGTAATTTTCATTGTGTTATCTAATTTTTTTTAATGAAATTAATATTATTATGTATATATATAATGTACATCCTGTCCATTATAAACCTTACTTATGTAATAAAACATATAAATGAAAGCAAACCAGTAAACACCTAAAATGATATCATTAAGAAAGCATCATTAGAATATCGTAGAAGATATCATATTTATGTATATGGTTATTGTATAATTTAATAGAAATAATTTCCCCATTATAAATGTGGTTATCCTACCCTTGACTAAGGAAATGTAAAAGGTATGAGTTAATTTTATAATCACTTTATTTATCTGAGATTCTTTATATGTAAGTATATATTCAGACTTCTTTATCATCAACATCTATGTTTCTTAAAAATGTATTTCAAAACATTTTTACATCTATCTATAATAGAGGGAGAATGTTATGTATACCCTTTTTTTACTTTTTATAAAATCTGTGAAAATAAAACTTTTACTTGTTTTCCAAACATGTACTTAATTAAGGTAAATTTTTTTTTTAACATATATGGTAGGTGCGGCAATTTTCATGTCATTATAAATTTTTTGTTGCATCCCATATAAGTTTATAAGAATATTTTCAAAATAAATGTATTCATTTATAATTATTTCACTTTTAAATTATTTCAAAATAGAAAGTGATATTTCATTCAAATAGTTTTGATTTCATAAATGTCAACGTCCTATTATAGATTTTACAGTTGATTGATGTTGATTTATTTTGATGCAATATTCTATATTATATTAATGTTTTTCTGATATGTTTTAAAGTGGATGTGTTATTTATATACCATTCATGAATTATATTTAAAGTATTAAATTTTCTTATTCTATTTTTAATATGAATGTTCATGTTATGTTTCTGCCTTTTAATTTGAGTAATGCATTGTACTTAGTATGTGATGGGTGGAGGACGATACATCTACTCAATGAATCGTTAGGTCTCATGAGACAAACTAGTGTCCTGGCACAAGGCCATGAAAAAATATTATTTTTTTCTAGTTATAAGGACCATACAATGTTGCTGTGATTTCCAGAATTATACATTCAACCATGATGGAAATGACAATTGATATTGTATGTAATTATTTGACTACTATAATATCCATGTGAATATGTAAATGGAATTATTTGACTAATATATGGAATATTATGCTGCACTTTATATTTAAAAGCCTTGTGTTTTATTCATATACATTGAATAAAATTTTTAATGCTTATTTATTATTATTTTTTCAATATTGTTATACTTTCTCGGCATCTGAGCACACCCCTTTCAATGTTTTATTTTTCCAAGGATGGGAAGAAATATATTATTATTGACCAGTTGAGATAGTCTAAGGGATATGAGTGCATCAAAAGTAGACATTCTATTTTTTCATTTCAAAATGTAATTTTAAACAAATATATGTATCCTGTACTTCCAAGGATACTAAACTAATCATCCTTTCATGATTTGATCCCTTGTGATCATGAAAATGTTATGTAATATTGAAAAAACTCTGGATAACTGGCATAGGGGCATTACATCTGAAGGCATGAAATAAAAAAAATAGAAGATGAATTCTCATGAAACTAATAATTTTTTTCTAGTGAGATTGAAAAGTTGGTTAATTATATTATTGATTTGTATAAGTATTTTTAGGTTGAAATGATTTGTGATGTGCATTTGGAAGTGAAGATGAAGGTAAAAGAATTTGTGTAGTATATTTTCAGAAAAAACTCTCTGAAGATAAAAAAAATGTTTATATTTCCAAAACACAATCACCGATTTAGATGAATGTTATAGTAATGAGTAACATGGGAAGGTTTTTTAAAAGATACATTTAATGTGTTATAAGAATAACAGAACTATTTCTGAAAAAATAAATAATTATAATGTTATGTATGTGGTAAAAGTGAAGATTTATGATGATAAAAAACAACCTAAGTATGAAATAGTTTTATCTATAAATGGAATTTATTCAAATACTCTTGATCTTATCAAGGTTGAAGAAACAAAAATGAATCCAATTGAAAGTTAAAAGAAGATAGTTGGATTTGTTTTCAAAATTTTGAAATGTTTTTAGATTTTAAAGGAAAATAATCATTATAAGGGTGTTGCTAGTATTTTCGGCGACATAATCCCAATGTAAGTATGTGTTGGTTAAATCAACAAAATTTGTATTTTCCCAAAATTTATGGAAATATGAGATTAAGAGGGAGTCAATCTCCTCAATGAATTAATATTGAGAAGGTTTTCTTGAAGAAATCTAAAAATAATGAAGTGAAGATTGAAAATAATTTCCAAACCTTATAAAAAATATTTGAATGATGTGAAAACTTTGGAAACCATTCAATAGTATTTCTTGTTTTTTTACAAGATAAGAAAAAGATTATCATTTCTCAAAAGCTAATATAGAAGAACGGGAAGAATTTATAAAGGTGTTTACTATTGAAACTGGATTAATATCCATGAAAAGAGAACAACCCTGGATAAATGATTAAGGGTCTTCATCTAACTTGATAAAAGACAATAAAATATTGAATAATTTGAATGACTATAAATAAGGAAAATTGACATTTGGGAATGATTAATCATTGAATATCAAAGGTGTTCTGTGTTAGATAATTTAAAAATAAATGATGAAAATAAAAAAACATTATATATTGATGGGATGAAACAATATATTCTATGTGTTTCACAACTTTTTTATGAGGGTAACAAGGTTATTTAAAAGAAATATCGATTTTCTGTATATATTGAAGAATATTTCACGATTGTCCCAAGGGTCCAAGATATGAAAATAAATGTGTTTTAGGTTGGTGATTCACAAAACACATGTTGCAAGCAAATAGTGGAAGATAATATGTTTTTGCATAAGGGTCATAAAAATATGTGTCATAGAAATATGATAATGTCATTAAATGGGAATTGTGTACGAGAAATTCATGGTTTTATAGGAAGAATATATCGGTGATGCACTATTTTTTGGAAAGGAAAGATTATAATTTTGGGCAAAACAATGTCTATATTTGTTCACAACAACCACTAGAGCTTATTCATTTAAAAATATGAGGGATAAAGAGAAAACATTCAACACATTGATATAAGTACATCATTAAATTATTTTGTAATTTTAATTAATTACTTGTGTTATTTACCTGAAACATAAATTATAAGAATTGAAAATGATTAAAAGATTCCGAAGACAATCTATGAAAGAATGTGATGATTATGTGAAGAAGATGAGAACTGATGATGGCGGGGCATAATAAATTAATTAATTTAATATCAATATTGAGAATCATGGAATTAGGCTTGAGTATAACTCTCTATACAATCCATACCAAAATGGGGTTGTTGATGGAATGATTTGAAGCCTGGACAAAATGGGAGGAACCGGGTTACTTGAGAATGGATTTTCTCATTAATTTTGAAGCCAATCCATGAGTATATCAATATATATTAAAAACCATTGATTTTATATGTCATGATTAGGTATGAATCCCTGTGAGTTTTTTATTGAAAAAATCATTATTTGAATGACTTTTATGTTTTTAGGAATCCTTGAATTATAATGTGTATAGGTGGAAACTAAGTTATGTTTGAGAAGAATGTTCAGGATGTAAACCTTCATGTCTGTTCTATAAAACGAAGGGTATATATATGCATTAACAATACAACCAGCAGAATAGTTGATACAATTTATGTAAAATTTATTAATAGCTCATAGAAAGATATAGATGTCAAACAGAAAATGAAGTTGAGAAAGTTGAGAAGATATTTCTGATAAGGACAAAAAATATGGCAATTCTTATAATGGCGAAGAAATGGACACAACAATTTTTATTGATGTGGAAGATAATTGAAAACTGTATCCACAAATTAGGAAACATATAGAAGAACATAACATAACTGTTGAAAAACATTCGAAGGTTAAATCATGATGAAAAATTAATTCAATTACATATAATTCCATGTATTCAAAATATTAACCAAATTCTTTGAATAATGCTTTTGAGTATCCAAAATAGTATCAACCTTCATATAATGAATTGGATTACATTATAAATTAAAATAATCGTGAACTCGTACCCATGTATAAAAACAAAACATCATTGGAACAAAACGGGATTTCAAGAATAAGATAAATAAAGGAGATGAGGTAATAAGAAACAAAGTAGGATTGATTTTCAAAGGGTACTCACATATTGTGGGTATTGATATTGATGAAACCTTTGTTGCAGTAGAGATACATGAAAAAATTAGACACTTATTACAATTTCCACACAATGAGGCTGTAAGATTATCCAAATGGATGCTAAATCTACATTTATAAATAGTTATAATGAAAAGGAGGTTTATATTGAAAAATCATATGGCATTGTTGTTGGATAATATGAAAGTTATGTCGGTAGATCAAAAAAGTAATTGTATGGACTAAATAAATATATGAAGTTATGGTATTCCAATTTTGATAAAGGCTTATGAAAGATGAATTTTTTCAAAGATAGAGTAGATATAAATCATTAAAATTGATAAAGTCACTAATATTACTTCATTGTAATTTTTTATGTTGATGATATTATTATTGTTACAAATGTTGAATGAATATGTGAGTGATTTTCTGATGAAATGATGATTCTATTTAAAAAGTCCAAGCTGAGAGAAATAAAATAATTTCTTATGTTACAAATACAGAAAAATTAAGAATACATTATCCTCTACTAAAGAAAGTAACAAAATGAAAATCTCAATAAGATTGGAATAAAAAATTAAAAACCTATTTACACTCCCATTTTAGTGGGAAAAGGCTAATTAAATACATAGAGGAAACAAATTTGATGAAAAAGTGGATCAGAAGATGACTTGAAGTCGATTGTATTTGACTTCCTTAAAAAATGACATTGTGTATGCTGGTACATTATGTGAAATATTTCAATCTTCTCTAATACAATCACATTTACTTGTGGGTAAAAGAATTTTTTGATAAATTAAAGGCACCATATTTTTTGGAATAAAATATTATATGTCAAATTGTATTGAAAGGTTTTTGTTTTTATATTCATATTAGTTAAGAAATATTGATGATATAAGAACCACATTAGATGGTGTATTGTTTTATAGAAATAATTGAGTTAGGTGTAATTTCAAGAATCAAATTTCAATAACATGAATTGTGGATAAATATGAGTATGTTTATTACACTAAAGCCACTACTCAACTTATGTGGATGAAAACACAATGCTAAGATTTACTTCTTGATGTTATGTTAACATAGATATATTTCTATGATAATAAAAGTAATATAAATATCACCATGAATCCTTGAAAAAAATCTCATTCAAAATATATTAATGTAAATTATAATTTCAGTAAAGAGCACATGGAGATGAATTAATTGATGATGGAGAATGTTCCAATATCAAAAAAAATTGTTGATATTTTCATAAAACCATTACGGATGAAATCATTCTAAAAAATGAGGTTGAACATTGGTGTAAAATTTATTCTCTTCAAGGTCTAGGTATATGTATATTTAACCTCTCTCATCCTACATTTGGATTGTATTGTTAATGGGGGAATTCCTTTTTATTAGAAATCTATTATACAAATGATAGGGTTTTGGGTAAGCTGTGAATTCAGAATTGTTTACTGTGTGATTTTTTATAATTGTTTGTTGGAGTGGTTTTAGGAAAATAAATTGTATTATATTTCAAGGAGAATAATGAAAAAAGAGTGAAATGGAAGGGGTTGTTGTGATAATTATTTTGGATATAATGGTCTTATTATTAATCATTCTTATTTCCTACAATGATTTATCTCATGCAGATTAAGAATTATTGATATGTAATCCATTGATCAAGGTAACAATGTTCAGTGATTTATGAAACATGGTTGACAATAATATCTAAAGGGGTATATTTTTAGGACCAAGATGATGATTTAGGTATTTTGTTTTATATTTTTTGACTTTTTAATGGTACGATTTGAGGAATTGAAATCAATTAAAATTATATTGTGCAATTTTTTATGGTTTTTTTAATGAATCCGACCAATGTTTTATGAAAATTGGACATATGTATTCAGCATGATTTTTCTAGGATGATAATGTAATGGAATGAATTAATCTTGGGTGAATGGAAAGTATTGATTATTTCCAATGTAATTGTTAAGATGATTCGCTGATCTGTATTTCAAATAATTCATTAGTTTTATTGAGATCATGTGATGAATACTTGATAGATGAAAGGGGGAGTGAAAGAGATACTTCCAAATTGAAAAAAATCATATACACAATGAAGTGGTTTCATATATTGTTTTTCATAGAAATTGATTTTATATTGAAGAGGTAGTGCCGATTATTTTTCATAAAAAATCCTATCCATATAGAAGAGGTGGTACCTATTGTTTTTAGAAAAAACATAGATAGAATAATAAGCACATTTATCATATCCATATTTCAATGAGAGAGAAGTGGTACTGATATTTTTTAAAACAATTAAATATGAATCACATTTAGATTTATTTTATCCAAATGGTAGAGAAAAATAAGTGGTAGGGACTGTTTTTCAAAACATTTATAAAAGAATTATATTCATATTTATTGTATCTGGATGGTAGAGAGAAACAAGGGGTATCAATATTTTTTAAAAAAAAATTTATCTAGTTTGAAGAGGCAGTGCTGATTGCAGAATCCGTAATTATATGAAGTAAATGAGAATGTAACAATTATTGGTCAAAACTATTGGATTCGATGTGAATGTAATAAAAAATTGTCTTCATTTATTATAAATAGTAAAAGAAGGTTTCGACTGAGAATGAATCAAATTCAGGTAGTTTCGTATCGTACCCTTGAAAACCGTTGTTATTAGATTGTATTATATCATATCGAGGAAGATTATTGTTTTCAAATTGTATTTTATTGTAACTAGAATGATCCTAACATGAAATGATCATATTCAATTTAATCATATGTAGACCATTTGTTTTCGGAAAATATCATACATGGTTAGAGGTGAAAAGGAAGAACCTTGAATGAATTTAAAGATACAATACTTTCCAATTGAATTTAGATGATGCTAAATATGATCCTAAATGATTTAAATGTCATGAAGGTAAACATGATTCAGTTATTGAATTCTGAATGAATTATTGTTTCTCAAGAGGATCAATAAAAAAAATTAAAAGATGAATGTGGAAAGATTATTGATGAAGGATATAAAAATTAAAATATATATTTTTCATTCAAAATGTTTTTAGAATCATATTCTGTAATATAAATGAGGATTCAAACACAGTTGGCTAGACCCATGAATTCCAAACAATTGTAATCATTCTCAAAAATTGAAATTGGAGTCTAAAAAAGAATATGTGATTATTTTCATTATTTCTAGAATAATATATAAGATTTTTGGAATTAATAATTTCATTGAGACATTTGGATAAATTCATATTTGGGTGAATTTTAGTGATAAATAAATCGTTTTGGGATTCCCTCCTAAATATGTTTTGTAACACCTATAAATGTGAAACAAGAACATTACATATTTTGGGGTCATGTATTATTAAGTACAGAATAGAGAGAAGCTCCATGTTTTTAAATTGAATTAGCAATCAATTGTATTTATCCTGAAAATTGTTTTGTGTGTCGTCGATTTATTTTTGTTCTATTTTCCTTAATAATTGTTTTAACGAATTGATGTGGTGCAGATTTCATTCTATTGTATTTTAATAGAAAATGTGACTAGGAGTATTATTTTTTATGAATTGGACACAAAGGAAAAAAGACTCATAAAATGTTATTATCATTTTTTGATAACTAATTCTAGGTGGTTCATACCATTCCTCTAGGTATGAAAATGGTGAACAATATTAAAATTTTAATACAAATGTTTAATTTAAAAGAAGTGTAGGTAACATGAGTTGTTACAATAAAATTATATTACCCTATTTTTCTAAGAGTATATACATTGAATAGATTTATTTTTTCATATAATTACACGATTGTAAGGGTAATTCATTCTCATTGTAATCAAATAATTCTTTTCATAGTGATTTATATGGTGTTGGATCATTTCCAAACCTTGACTTGGACGTGTCAATTCTTATTTAATAATGAACCTTTTAAATTTTTTTCCCTTTGGATCAGTCTTGAGTTTTTTTATTAGGGAATTGAAATTTCTAATAGTATGTTAAGGTTGATTAAAGTGAAATGAAACATAGAAGAAAAAATTATCAGTAAATCACCCCTCCCAATCACATTGATACATTACTCTAATTGAGACCATTCAAATGAAACCTGCAATTTTATTTCCTCTTGTAATTCATAACCATTTTCAAGTACATCTACCAATTTTTCACTCTTTAGGGCTAAAATGGTTTAGATAATGGTATTCAAAATACATTACTTTTTATCTCATTAATTATAAAACCCTTCTTTCTATTTAAAACTCCCTTTTATTAAAATTATTTCAAATATTCCTTAAAAATTATTTGGTTACTAATTTTTTTTAATATTATTCTTTTAAAAGGAATTTCAATAGAATATACTTGTCTATTTTTGAGAATATAATTTTTATAAACATTAACATTACAAAATCATTGTTCTTTTACCTTATATGGAATGTATAGTTTTACTCACCATCAATTTTTTAATCTTAATTTTCATGTCTAAAAGGATACTTGGGAAATAAAATGTTTTCAAAATTGATTTAAAAGAAAATGAGTTTTAAATTTTTATTATAAAATAGGATGATATTTTCTCAATAGTTCCTCTGAAAGATATCTTCATAGTATTTTCAATTATCAATAACAATAACCCCTTACATTTACTCATCTTTTTATTTGTTATATTGATACCATCCTTATTATTTTTCATGATGGTTTATTATTTATATGGAAATGTATATTATTTTATTTATCAAGGATATTACTATTTTTTAAACTAGATACTATTTTACAATTAGATTCTACTTTAACAGTTATTTGATTATGTGGGGAAATATTTATAATTCTTTAATCATTATTATATATTTATATTTGATAAAGAATTATGCTTATTTTAGTCACTCGACGTCAGGATTTCGTTGGACTAGTAAAGATGAGTTGATCACAGATTTTATATACCTCCAAATGAATAAATTTGATATCATTGGACAAATATGTTGAAAAAATTAAAAATATTTTGTCATTTAGTTTGTAACAATATTTTGAATAGTAATTATAGTAATTTTTTCAGGTACCATTGACATGAAATACATTAAAAAAATAATTTCCTTTATTTCATTTTAGATATTATTCACCCATGAGATTTTTGATCGATATATATATGGATACAATTAATTGTCAATTTAATAAATTTAATGGATTGTGTTTTAGTATTTTAACATCTCTTATTTATATTCCCATATCTTCTTATTATAATGGAATTAGTTTCCAATTAAAACCATTACATTTTGTTTATGATCATATTTCAAAGATTGATGATTAGATGGGTTTTTTATATCATTAATTACTATGCCTCAAATTCTATTATCATTTATTCAGTATATCATCTGCTATATTTTTCCCTTATTAGGATATTTAACACACTCATAATATGTATCATTCCTTAAGAATCCATGAAGCATTTTGTGAATAATATAAATAATTTTACTATAGAGATTATCATTATCTTATATGTGATTTATTTAAAGAAAACCCAAGTTCTAATTAGCGTATTAATTTTGTATATAAGACTCATTTATCTATCTTGTTTTCCAAAACTAAAAACTTCTTCAGTCATTTGGGTTTTGATTCATTGTATTAATTCCATTTTAATAAATTAAAGACACTAGATCTTAGATTCTTGGGGTCGGGTAGGTACATTTAGTTTCAATGTAAGTTTATTAGCATCCTTTGGAATTATATTTAAGAAATGATAGTTTGAAGAACATAACCATATGGTAAAATTTCAGTGTAATTATGGAATCAAATCATCGAATTTTATTAAATTAGTTATTATGTGGGACTATCTAGGAATAATATATTTCTATTTAATACAAGTGTAAATTGTTTTTCATATATGTACATAAGAGTTATAACACTTAATAGATGTTTAGATCCTAACTCGGGGTAGCTTCATACATTAAAATTGGACTTACTATCCAATTAGATTGAAAATACTGAGAGATTTTCATCATATAATTCACAATTTAATCACAAATAAGAATGAAGTGTTTGGGTAGATAATGAAAATAAATCCTGGTATAACGATAAGAGTTTTAGAATATAAAAGAAGGTTTCAAGATGTCGTTATGATATAGACAATTATATATAATTGTCAACTATACTATTGTTTCTCACACTATTCATTATGCTTTTAGTCAGTTGACAGAAATTAATGGATTAAATTTAATATCCATCATGAAGACATGATAGTGCAAATGAGAAACCAAAAGTGGTGTTAATAGGAGTGAATAATATCATGTATCTTATAAAACATTTTTTTGGATTTATTATGAATAAAATACCCTATTACAAACTCTATAACACAACAATGAAAAATGGATGAAGGTTGTTAAGAAATCAAGTAGTGGAGACCATAAAAAATATGGATGGATTTTCAACATGTTAGAAATGTAGTATGATACATGTAAGAATTTATTTCAATAGAAAAAGTAAATTCTTTTTTATTGTTGTAAAGAATGACATAAATAAATGTATTGTTAAGGGAGAATGAATGGTATGATGGATTGAAATAAAACTCATCCTAAGAAATTCAATATATCTATTTGACATGAGTGTAGGGAACCTAGGAATTACCCAACTCAATTCCATCATTTATATGATAATATCTAGTCTATATAATGATATATGGGAAAATAAGTGGGTGAAGTATTTATGTATTAGAAATTTATTGAAAACGATGGTTAAAATTATTTTTCAACGATTTGAATCATTTTTAATTTATAAATTATATTAATTCAATTTTATAAATTTAAAAACAACAAAATGCGTGACAAAAAATCAAATATAGACAACAAATTTGGTCTTCAAGCCTTCAATAAGGTAATATAAGGGTTTCACTCCATCGAATGACCTACAGAATGTCTTGGTTAGTTTTTTCATTATTTTTATTTGAATAATTTGGAAAATATTAGTTAATGATAAACCTATAGAATAAATGTTTTAAATTTAATATTGATATATTAAAAATATATATTTGAATGATATTTAGAGACAAATATAATTATGTTTAACTATTTTAATGGTCTTAAGATCCTTTAAAAGTTTCTTTTAGTGATTATTTCCTAAAATAATCAGTATTGGAAATTAATTTCAAAGAATAAAAAAGGGAATAATAATTTTTTCAATGATGTAAAAAATTTTGTATTGAACATATGAAATATAAACCCATCATCTAATTATACATAAGTATAATCTATTGCAATAAATAAATTCCTAAACATTATACAAATTAACTTAAATCAAAAGTCTTGTCCAATTACACTAATTTTTATTGAACAAATTTCTTCTAAATCAATGATGATCATTTATTTTGAGGCCCCCAAAGTTATATTCATCAATAAAATGTTTTTTTATTGATGCCGTAATTAAATCAAAAAATATATATATAGTATTCCTCTATTTACATATACATACATTCCACTATTGATTTTTTTCATAGGCACCATGTTATATGTTAGTCTGTGTAATCTTTTTACATCCCATTCTATCCCTAATAAACAATTTTTTATTAATAATCATCATGAAGGGTTACTTAATCATAGGAAATATAAAACAATATTTCTCAGTGATATATTCTAAATTGCATTGAAGAAATTTAATTATTGTGGGGAGAATGTAACAATTCAAAATTTTTAATTAAAAACATTGTATTTAATAACATGTGTGGTATGTGACACCAAGTTTATAACAGAATATAATACATAGATACAATATAATATATTAACTATTTAAAATATATTCTATATATTTAAATGCTCCCAACACATTTTAATTGGGCATTATATGAATGAGTGTCATTCCTCGATATCATGTTTCATAGAGAAGATAGTGATTTACCAAAATATATTATATTATTAAAATATTATTATTTAATATAATAAGATATAACATATAAATTATGTTAATGGTTATGAATACTAGTAACTACGAAATGAATTTTTATTCTATATAAAAATATATAATTAATACATTGGTTACCATTTAATTAGTAACAAATATAAGAAACAACTATATATACAAAATGAATATTATGATATTTATTTTTCTTAATGTGGTTTGTAAGAATAGAAATTATTAATAAATGTTAATTACTTATTTTAAGGAAATTTATATGTTATATATTCTATAAAATATTTTTTACATTTTTTTATTATGTTAGGAAAACATAATATATGAACACACACAATTTTAATAATAAATACATATATTTTTATAAAGAAAATATCACCTCCTTTTAATAGAGAAACCATTTTAAATATTCATTTTTACATGATAATTGATTTAATATGAAAATATAAACATCATATTCTAATGATAAACATAATAATATGGTAGGGTAAATTTTTAATATTTTTCTGAAACATTTCATTTTAAATGATTTGTTAAAAATATTAAATTTCAGTTTAAAACTACACTTTCATATAATTTATTTATAATTATAAATTTAATTTTAATCTTTTTTAAAATAATAATTAGGTTATAAAAGTAAATATTAATAAATATTATGTTATTTTAATAAATTTCACTTGTAAATTGAATATAAAAACATAAAAATCTTTAATATGTTTTTTCATTAATAACCCCCATTTTCATCCCTCATGTGTGAATAAATTTGAATCGTATTATGCCATATATATTATTTTAATTTATGAAAATGTTTCCCATATTTGGAATAAAAATAATTTATAATTTATGATAAATCAAACAATTTTTTACCAAAAATATTAGTCAATTTGATTATGATTAATAACTATAAAAAAGAAAAAATTATGCTTGATAAAAGAACAAACCATTAACATATTGGCCCAAAGGACCTAAAACAATTTCAACACAAATTTTATCGAAATAAATCAAATATTTAACTCAATTATTTATTTTTTAAGGTGTGTTTTAGTTAAAAATGTTCGTACAACTAACATCATTTAATAAATACCAAGTCACTCATTTTACTCCCATATAATATTCAACCACCTCTCCTAATTAATTACATCTCTCAAACCACATAAGGTTGGCCAAAATATTCCCAAATATCATAAAAAAACCACTACCACTGACCAAAAATACATTATTTGTGCAGAAATAATTCCATGGATACCGTTTGGTATACAAAAAAGGTAGTTACATAATATTTTAGGTAATTCATTCCATTGAACACTTTAATTTCATTTACGTATCCACCACATGAGATATTATTATTATATATTCATATAAATTAACAATTATAATAAATGTATTATTATGTTTTTTACTATGTTTTGTAACTATGAAAACTCACACATCACTCTATTCGGTAGAAAATATATTGTTTCTGTGTACATTGAACTACCACCACACAGAACGTTGATAGGTCATTTATCCATTTCCAACATTCATGATATGAAATTATAATGGAAAATATAATTATATATGTTATAAATTATAAATATTTTTTTATTATAGATATTTTAATTCTTTAAAAAAATATATTTTTACTTTAGATTTTTTGTAAACATGATAACATCATTTGTGAATGTGTGGAATACCACCACCTTAAAGAATTGTGATTCATTCAAACAATAATGGAATTCATAAATGATTTGTTATAATTAAAAATATGAGAAAATAAATTATATATGATACTATTAAAATAATTACCTTTCAGGATATAAATATATATAACATTTCATTATTACCATTTCTCACACTGAAAAAGTCATAATGTTATTCATGAACAAGTGGAGTACTGCCTCTTCCACCAGATGTGATTACTAGTTCATCACATAAATTGTATATTTATGAATATAATATTATATAATATAGTATGTATAATATAATTATCATTATAGAATGGTATGGTGTCACTTCACTTATTTCAATAATGGTCATTAAAAATATGAATATATCTCATGCATACATATGACCTACCACATCTATTATTAGGACATTGAATCATTTTTCTAAATTAGATGTATTACTTTTTTTAATTATTATTAATTATAAATATTATAAATATTGCATTACTTTTATTACTTTTATTTTATATAATTACCCCTTTATCTATAGTTTCGGTACCAAAATTTGATTTTGAGAAGAAGACCGAATTCAGTCTAAACACTCGACATAAATAGAATATGTTATGTAGTTGTATACAATATAGTAAATATTAAAAAAAAATAATGATAATCATGGAATTATTTTCCGTGATATTATATTTGTAACCTAAGTTTATTATAATAGACTTTAATTGGAATTAAACCAATATTAAATGCATGATTATGGATTTTCATCTTAGTTATTTCTTCAGTGAGATAAATAAAATGTACACCAATTACTTCTTTTCCGTAGTGTATCATATACACATATTTATGTATAATTTCACGGATCAATTGATCTTAATTGTATTTAAATCATACGTTTGACATTGTTCTATCGTGATTTTTGTTATTAAATTTTTTTAAAAGTGTTATTGGAATATTTTTAATGTTTAAAGATCATTTTCTTAAAAAATAACGTTAATGATATTTCATTCGTATATCCCTTAGATAAATTTATATAAATATTTTTCGATAAATTTTTGTTAATTTATCTCCTCTGGTTATTAATGAAATTTTTTTATTATTTGAACCATATTACACTCATTATATCATCGAATATTCTAGAAAAAGTTTTTTGAAAAACATGAACTTACTTCTCTCTTTATTAAAAACCATGTTTTATTCTTAAAGGCGTGTTTTATTGAAAAAATATTAAAATGTAAATAAAATTATTTTCTAAATAATTTTTTTTTCGATGATTTGTTTTACTAATGTTTTCAAAGTAGTACTCTTATTTCATTTAAAAAATTTCTTTTCCTAAACATTTAATAGTGAAAATGGAATGTCCCCTTTACTCATATGTTAATTAAGGAAATTCTCATTGTAATTTTATTTATGTTTCCTTTGCATGTGAATAATGGTACTTTTTATTAAAAATGTTTCTAAATGAGATTTTCAATGAAAATTGTTTTCAAAAGGTTTAACAATACAAAAGAATATTATCCTTAATAATGGTCAATATATATATATATATATATTATATTATATTCATCAATAACAACATATCTTTATTTTTACTCTAAATTGAATTTTTCATATTAATACCATCATTATTCTTCATCAAGATCACTTATTGATGATATTACCAAGTATAATATCCAAATTCACATCAATGAATCATTATTTACTCCATTAAAATATTTAAACTCATATGATCATTGGATATTTAATTTACAACAAATTATTCATTTCATTTATCATTGATCATATTATTTCCTATGACACATGCGATTTACAGTCTGTTTCAACTTTTTTAGTAATTTTATTAATTTTGAATGTTTTATAATTCCATATAATTTATTCCATATAGATATTTTATAAGTCATGTTATTTATTTTGGTTATTTAATATGAGGAATACTTTGGATCTGAAATGTAAAGTGGAGGCTGAACATTATATAGTTTCTCAATTCCTATATAGCTTATCCTGAGATAAATTTTATTGTGAAAATTAAATTGTTTTCTGTCTGTAGTAACGAACCATCATTTAAATTGTATTTATTGAATAAGTCATCATTTTATATAAACATAAATTAATTTTAGAAATTATTTACTTTTTTTAGATTAATTTATTATTCATCCAAGAGATTTTTTCATCATAATATTTGTGGATACATTTCATTTTAGTAATGTGGTTAAATAAAATGTTATTTATTTTATAACTTTTAATTGTTAATTTTTCCATATCTTGATATTTGATGTCAATGTGTTTCCAATTATTACCATTCTATATTTATTATGAACATTCTTCAAATTTTTTAAATTATATGGTATATCTTTCCTATTATTAATAGTTGAATAATTTTTATTCTTATTGATTCATTATTGTGTCCATCATATTTTTCTCAACTTGAAATATGATCTCATAATTATTATGTTTCCTTCTCCTTGAATTTTGAAAGCTTACTATGAAATATATGTAGGAATTTACTATTTATATTAGATTTATCCATAATCTTGATAATTTAAGGGAAAAATATATTTTTTAATTAGTGTATCAATTTTGAATTCAAGACTCATTTCTCTATCTAGTTTACCATGACTAATAAACTATTAAAGGCATCATGATTTCATTCCCTTTAATCATGCAAATATAATTGATAGAAAACACATGCTCTTGGCTTTCAGGGGTCAATTCTATGAATTTTAACATATTTACAATGGGGATAATATCTCTGAAAAGGTCTGTTTTTTCTAACCGTTTGTAAGAAAGTATATTAAAAATGATCCATATTATGAACTTGATTTGACTCTTTCAGGGTATAATCTTACAACAATTCACATTTTCATCAAAAATCAATTTTGTATATTTTAAACGTAATATGGTCTATAAAATTAACAATATTTTTAATTTTATATTTAAAATTCATATATTTATGTTTGATTTTATACCATGTTTTGAATTTTACATTCTGATTATATTAGTTATTATATTTTGTGTCATTGTTCAGAAATAGTTCAGAGGAGGGAAAATATTATCAATACACGAGGAAATGTAGATATTCTCCAACCATGTAATCCAGTATAGTTGGAATCATAATATATAAAATTATTGTTATACTAGGGAAACAGAATGAAGTTATCACAAAAAACAATTCATGAATTGATAATCTTATTCCATAGATAAAATCTCTTATGTTTTATCACATTATGAGATATAATGCCCCAATGTTTATTTTTTACTACTAAAAAAATTAGTATAAGAAACTTATTAAGACATTTAAGAGATTATTTACTACCATGGGATGTTGTGGAAAAGAAATTTTTTAACTTGAAACGTATTGTCTCAAATGTGACGCTGAAAAATACTGGTCCATGATATATAATACTAGGGGTAATATTAAAGAGATTTAATGTAATGAAGTTAATTTAAGGGGTCATTCTTCATAAATAATTCCCATGTGTCAAAAGATTAATATGAAAAAATTTACATTATCCTAAACTTAAAGTATAATGAAATTGTTTCATATTATGAATATACCATTACATTGTTTCCAAGGTATAATATATTTTACATACACAGTACTGAGTGCAAGATTGAGGACTTATCTAACAGTCACAACAAAAAAATATAAAGGGGGATGGTTTCCTATATATTTTAATAATATGAAAAGATAGTTCTATGTTTCATTAATGAAGAGAGAAAATTCACAATATATTTTGTTTTTATAGTAATATAATAGAATAACATGTCTTTAGAGCATCCTAAAAAATGGAATGTTACAATGTGTAATATGAAAATTATTCAATTCCCACCATGTGACAATGTGAAAAATATCTATGGGAAATAAAATATTGGACTGGGATTCTATAATAGGTGTTATTAGAGGGTAATAATATTATTTAATACAATATAAATAATTAAAATGATAATATTTAGGGTTTTACATATAGTAATATAGGGAAATGCTCAAATGAATTCCCTATGAATCGTATTAATCTACCATAAAAGTGGAAATGTGGAGGTCTCCAAATCTATGTTATCACTACACTCTAATAATATATATCAAATAATGTGGTGATATCTACAATAATCCTATCTACACATTTAACCAATACCTTATTTGATAATTTACCATCGTACTATTTTATATATATCCAATTTCTTATGAAATTTATATGTATATATTTTGATTTAAGAAATTTTTTTTAGTCAAAACTCATTAGGGATGTATCATTGAAAAAATTGATTATTGATTACTGCCCAAAATATTGATTTAGGAGAACTAATTTTTTATCATAGCTATGGTTGACTTTTATATTTTATTAGTATGTACGATATCTCAATATATGATGAACAAAATATATTTCAAGTGGGAGGAAATTAAGAATTTTTAGGACGATATAGAATTCATCATCATTATTGTAGATACATCAACAACTAATTATTATTTATATACAACCCCAATAGATCTACAAAATGAAATTATTATTAATGAAAAGAATATAACCATTAGTGGTCATCAATGTAGTATTGAAATTGAGGATGTACCTACTCTTTAGGAATTTGTTGATGTATCTCACAAAAAATTTCTTATATATCACATAATGTATAATGATTAATTTTCCAATGATTAAATCATTGATCAATGGCCGATATCACATAACACATAGAGAGAGTACATTATGTTATTTTTGGAGTTAAAGAAAAAAATTGGATTTTTGTAATAAGGGATTTATTCACCATAGTGTTTCAACATGGGAATCACCAATTCTACTAGTTAATAAGAAATACAGATTGATGATTTTATGCACTGGTTATAGGGATATTGATTCTAGTATAATAAATAAAAAGGTTCCTCTACCTATAATTGATTACTTATTTGATTAACCATTCCCATCCTTGTAATTTTGATATATTGATCTTCGTTCTAGGTTTCAACAATTGTTAGTCAAGAAAGAAGACATTCAAAAAAATATCTCTAATGAGATATGAATATTATAGAATTATTTTAATTCTATTTGGATTTCCAAATGATCCTTATGTTTTTAAGAACAAAATGAATAGTTTATTATTTGAATATATTAAAAAATTGTATTCATTGAAAATATTCTATTGTATTGTGAATGATATGAGAAACATGATAATAATTTTCTGATAATTCATATGTCATGAGGTAGGTTGATGTTTAATGGGAAATGTTGTAAGATATATTTTGGTCATCATGAAGTGTATTGTCATGGCTATGTGGTCTACAAGGATTGAATATTACTTGATCATACAAAGGATATGGAAGAAATAAAATGTACCACAAAAAACATAACCACTATATGATGATTCATTGGTTATCCATGATACATTCAATGATTTTCTGATAATTTTACCTGATTGGTTAACTAATTGAAAAAGATAAAAATGTGATGGATTGCAATAGAAAATGATTATGATTTATTAATACACTACCACAGTGGGAAAAATAAGTTTTAAGAAGCATTGATTGTTAATGATCAAGGAGTTATAAACAAAATTTTTATTCTGAATGATCCTATGTTCATGAAAATAATAATGATGTATATGTTAATTTATAAGCAAAGAAATAAATTAAATAATTTAAAATATATTTATAAAAATAAAGATGAATAACATTTCACAATCTGATTATGATGACTTTAGGATGAAAATTATATCTATTAACGATATGAAATTGTTATTTTTCATTTATATTGATGGTGTTTTATCATATGTAATGATTATATTTGTTGCATATATATTTGATCTAAAAATAAGATAATTTTATGATGACCATTGGTCAAATGTACTTATTCACTCTGGTTGAAAACAAATACATAGGGACCTGAAAGGCCAATTTTGGTTGGATAACATGATGTGTAATTTTTTTAATTTTGTGTCTAGATGTTTAGTGTATCAACAATAAAAATTGGTGGGTCATCCTCCAAAATTATTACTTCAACATATTCATATTACTGTGTACATATTCGATGAAATTGATGTGGGTTTTCCCATGGGACTACCTTAAAATCAATGAAATAATTTTTTGATATGGGATATTGTTCATATCAAAACCAAATATAATCATTTACCTCATATGAGAGAGGATCATCATATTGGGTTCCTCTAAAGGCTGTATATTAATAAAATTTAATGACTTCATGGATAACATCAATCAAATGTTCCTCATCGAAATATTTTATCTATATTGAAATAATAGAAGAGTCCCCATAATGATCATGATACTATGATTCACAAGAGATATTACTACCAGTCCCAAACTGTGGTATAATCTATAAGAATAATTCAAAAAATAGAAGACATGTTGAGTTCATTCCTACTCAATATTAACGGTATGTGGGATCTGTACATAATTTTTGAATTTTTTTTAATAAAGATTCTTTCCTTTAATGTAAAAAAAGGGTTACATTAAAATAAATATATAAAAAAGGTTTCAAACTCATTATTATAGGGAGAATGTTGGTTATAGGAAACTAATGGAACCATAACATATTGATGTGGCAATGATGAAGGTAAATGCTATTCAGGCTCAAATAAATGAAACTAAAAGTATGAAAACAAATTATGGGAATAATACGAGTAAGGGTTTAATATTACAAGTGGGAGATCAAGTTTTAATGGACGTATATTTCAATAATCATGTCATAAGGTTCTTTATTAAATGGAATTTTAGTCCCAAGTACATCAGATCCTTTGTGATTATTGAAAGAGTTGTAGTGGTTTCTTATAAGTTGAAAATCTTATGGAATATCTCAAAATTACTAGATGTGTTCCATATATTTATTCTAAGAAAGTACATATATAATCCAATTAATGTGATTTAATTTGATGCAATAGAGTTTGAACCTAACATACCATAATGTGATGTACCATAATACATTATTTATACTATAGATAATGTCTATAGGAATCACATGACTCTTCTAGTAAATGTACTCTTAAAAAATAAAAAATAAAATAAGCAACACAATAAAAAAGGGATTATATGAAGTTCAGATAACCACTTATATTTCGAAGTTAATACCAATAAAATTTTTATGACAAATATATTACAGTAGGGAAGAGTTTATCTCATTAATACATTATAATATTTTCATTTTAGAATAAATTTTATTTTGATGATTGCTAGTAATAAACACAACACATAGTTAAATAAACAACCATTAGTCTTGTTTTTCCTGGTCAAATAAATTATAACACTAGTATATAATTTATAATGTAACTTTTTATACTATATAAAAAATAAAATTGTTTTTTATATAATTTAATATATATAATAAATGTATGAAAAAAACAAACTTTATTATAGAAATCAAAATTGTATTATAATAATTAAAACTTTACCGCCTTTTAATGGATCCCCTTCTCCAAATATAATTTTTGAAATTTTTATAAATTTTATATGAAAAAATAATCATATTTTTAAAATAAAAACAAAAAAATACTTTCATGTGATTTTTTTTTATTTTTATGAATTTTTGAATCTTCGATTTATGTTGACAAATACTAAATTTAAATAAAAAACTATTTTTTCACGTAATATAGTTTTAATGATAAATTATATTTAAAAATATTATTATTTATAATTATAAAAATATTTTATAATGTAATAAAATATTTTAAAATTATATTTATTTTACATAGGAATTGTATCTAAAAATATAGTAAACCATTGAACATTTTATACTTCAAGAACAAGCATTGTACTCCTACCTACATGATTATTTCAAAATTAATTTTTTTCATTTAACTAATTGGAATATTTTAAAATTTCTTCCTTGTTTTGAATAAAAATAATATATAATATCTAATAATGTCAAACTACTTTTTCAAATAATTATCTGTGTAAGTAAATAAAACTGATTATAGTAATTAATTTAAAACATTTATTTATAAGAGGCTAAAACATAAAAAATGTCCCATAATTACATATAAAATTGTCATAAATAAATTTGATAGAAAAATTTAGAACATATAATAATTTTTCATCTAATTTAGTATATTTTTAATCAACATTTCATAAGAAAAATGTTGGTGGATTTCCCTTTCAAATTTTTTTCGATAATTTCACTCGTCCCCACTATAAAAACATATTCAGTCATCCATATTATTAAATCCTCTGAATAAACCTTTTATTCACCTTGATATTCTGAAATAGAACATAAAAATACATTCCATTGTACTATAATCATCTCTTTATGAATCAATCAATCCAATAAATCCCTAAGGTGAAATCCATAATGTGTCCCACAAAGATGTGTAAACTCTTCCCACTATATCATTTATTTTATTTTCATTATCCATCCCCAAAACTATTTTATATTAATTATTATATAATATCAAAATTATTCTAAACATAATTATATTTTATTATTCTGTTGGTTATATATTCACTTACAAACACATCCATCTAATTGGTTATGAACTTCCTGTTCATGTGTCCGACAAAATACCACCTCACAAAAGGATTTCATTCATTTTTCCTTTACCACCTCTCACAATTGTATGTCATTAAAGAAAGAATATTTATATAATATATATATGATATTTATAACCATATTATGATTTATTAATTTATATATTACTCATACACTTATTCATTCAATTTATGTATAAATATGATAACATCATTTGTGGAAGCGTGTACTATGTCCCCCATAAAGCATTCTTGTTGGTTCATAGTATACTTGTAGATTATAAATGATAGTTTTCAAAACCTATGATACATATATGAAGTATATATTAAACAATAACATTAATATATATATATCATATAGTTATTAAATTTTATACTACAAATAAATGTTGTTACAATTTATGCGTATATACGAACTCAAATATCTATGAACGGTGCATTTCATTTATTATCTCCAAAAATAATATATAATTTTAAATAAATTTATAATAGAAAATATTAAAATTATATCATTTTTTTAAATGAAAAAAATGATGAAATCAATATCTATGATATAGGAATATGGTGCAATGAGTGTGAAAAAACATGAGAAACTATGTTATTAACATCTCTAAGATTGATATTAATGATAGATTACAGACCAAATGGTAATAAGATAATTTAATGGTATAAGAAATGATATCATAAATATAAATATTCTTTTGTAATAAATTATTAACATTCTAAATACCATTATAATGTATTTTAAATTATATTCAGATAAAATGGAAACACATGTTAAGGGTTTCAGTATAAATTTACATTCCATTAAGAATAATTTGTCATAATAATCTAATTCACATTATTGTTGTTTATATATTACCCATTTGTAGTTTAATATCATTATTAACTCATAAATCATGTAATTTCATTTTTTGTAATTTATTTATCTCATCCATGGTGTTTATGTTGAAAATTTGGATGTGGTATACGTTACCATTCCAATGGAACATTATTTTATGATTTTTAACATTACCCTAAGAAACTATTGTTGTTGTAATAATTTTTTCATTGGAAAAAAACATAAATATAAACATTATTTGGTGACATATATCATTTTTTCCTAAACCATATACTAAATTTACATATGCTGTTCACATTAACAGTTAATTGATTAACTCAAAAATTATTGACAAAATTACACATTTTATTTAATAGAAAAATATTTTGATAAGGAATAATGTTTTTGAATAAAATATATTATTTGATATTAGAAGAATTATATAGGAATAAAAACCACATTTTGGGTACCATTAAATAGAATCTCTATGGGTTGGAGCCCATAAATAAAACCCCATCGATACATTTGTAGTCTCATGGGACAAAAGAATTTGCCAAATTAGAGTAGTTTATACTGTATTTTCAACACAGAAAATGTATCATGTTCATGGGAATCATGAAATAGAATAATTATTAATTTCCTATTTTTAATATTAATTTACCATTTTGATCCATGAGATTATTTTATTGAAGTATCTATGTATTCATTTCATCCTCTATTTATGGATCAAATTTAAAGTGGATTAATTTATCACATTTTATTATTGATTAATAATTATATAATTATTTTAATTACGTGTCATTAGTTATGTACATTTCAAAATTTATTTAATCTCTTAAATTAATTTTTTTATTCCGTATTACTTTCACTTAAAGACAATTGTATCTCACACTAATTTTTTCCATTATACATGTTATGCAGGATAAATATTTGAATAATCTTTCATGGATAATGTTTATTTCATTATATTACTTATGATGTTTTATTTAAAATTTACCTATGTAATATGTGTATTAGGTATCAAACACCATTCAATTTTTATCCAATAATATATGTCAGTGGTAGGTGATACACCCTTGTTGCCCGTCGGTTGTAGGTTTGATTCCCATGACCTTACTGGATGTGAGTTGTTTTCACCTATCATGTAGGTTTTCAATTTTCTAAAAACATATCATGTTTATATCATTCTCAAATATAAGATAATTTCCAAAAAAATAAACATAACATATTTTTTCCTCAAAGGTTATTTAAAAGCATCCATTTTTCTTCCTAATATTTAATAACCATTTATAACCTCAAAAAAAAGATCATATGAACCCATTTTTTTATCCATTATTTCTACACAATAAAAGTTAAATAATTCATGAATAATATTTATGCATATCAAACATAATGGTTACATATAATAAATTTGTTTTCTAATGTAATCCCATTCTCAAAAGTGCCTAAATACATTCAAGTATTTCATCATCATAAAATATACCATAACTATTAAATCCCTTATATGTGTACTTGTTACGCATTAAATGACCTTTATGATCCATTAATCAATAATTTTCCACTTATACCTTAATACAACTTTCAATCAAACCAAAACATGAATCATATCTTATGATTCAATCGTGTCAAAACAACAACTAAGAAATAATCCATAGCATTCATTTTTCATTGTTTGTTTATTAATCCTCAATTAGAAATAAATATTTTATTGGTATAGATATATATGTATGGTCCCATTGATCCCATTTACAAACATTCTTTTCAGGACATCTATTTCTATAATGACCAATAAACCTACATTTAATATATTTAATTGATCATTCAGACAAAACTTCATTCCATTTTCTGGAGTCAACTGGGTGTTTCCGTTTTCTATAACAGATAATTTTTTTATTACCTTCAGTACCACATATGAATCATCTTCACATCCTATTGAATAATTTGTAGAGGCGTTTTGTTCAACATTCATGAAACATAGTTTTTTTAAAATACTTACCTTTATGATTATTAATTGATAATTTGTAGGGATTATATTCTCACATATATAATGCCATAGAAAAATCAACAAGGTTAAAGTGGTCAATCGTGACTCTAGATAGTTTGTTATGAATAAACCCATGAGTTCTAATTACAGCTCCCATTTAATTTGGTTTCTTATTCAGAAAATTGTTATAATTTTCTTCACATATACTATTTTTTAGTTCCTGCTAGATCTAGCTATTTACTAAAATCAAAAATATCTTTGTGTGTATATTAGTAAAATAAATATATAATATCTTATGAGGAGGGTAAAAAATATATATATATATATTAATGTTATCTTCAAATCATTCAATTTATCTAAAATAACAAGGAATTTTTCCAATATGATAACCATTATTTTTATGTCACTTATGCATAAAAAACACTATAACATCTAATGTTATTAGAACTGAACTCTAAATCCAACTATATTTTCCCAAAATTATACATTAAAAAAAGATAAATTAGGTTATTAATTCAAATTGACAATCTTTTTAGGTTAATATATTTAGATTTCTAAGTCATAAAATATAAAAATTAACTTGAATATTACATGTAGACAGTTTTACTCAGTAATCATTATTTCATTAAATGAAAACAATTAAAAGAAATGAAACATGTTTATTTTCATGATTTAAATATTATGTATTTTTCTTTAATATCATCCATTAATCTATTCCATCTTATGTCATGAGAAAGACAATTAATAATTTGGGTTGGCCATATAAAAATCTCAGTAAGGGGTTTACAAATGAGAAAAATATGTTATTTTTCAAAACAACATGAAAACCATGAATACATTATCATAATTTAATAATGATCACCATAAAGAAGTAGCAAAAATCCTTAATGAATATAATATCCTTTCTTATACATATTTTGTATCAAAAATATTACAATAATAACTATATAAAGAAATATATATCATAAATAGGTAAAATAAGGATATAATCATACATAAATAGAATAACCATTGAGTGGACATCCACAAATCATTCCTAGAAATAGAAGAACTATATGACCGGATTCTATAACATATTAATTAAAGGTTATAATGTAACCACCCATATGTTGTTCATCATGGAACCAAAAAACATTTGGTTTATCACGAAACCATCCATCAAATGCCCACGTACCGTTATCTAATCATCACACATAATTGATTGAAAAAATCAAAATTTCAATCATAAAATTTTATTTTCAATCACGGGAAATAATTTTAGGAAATTGAAATAGAAAATACACTTTAAAATATAATTTTTTGTACCAAAAAATGTAATATGTTTATATATATATTATTTTCTATTTAAAAACATCACAGCTTGTTATGGAATCAAAATATCAAATAATGCTCATGGTGGCAGAAAGGTCGTTGTCACCGCATAATTTAATAACATTCCATTTTCCTTTAGTAAAATTTTTTGTAGATAAAAGGAATCCCATTGAAATAAAATAAATATCAGAGGGGTTTATTATACACTATGTAAAATAATTAGGATTATATTACGAATACATGCCTCAATGAATGGAGATTGAGAAAAAGTCCTTTACCTCATGTCCGAATTTACTCGTTCTTTCTTAAATATCATGAAAAATAAACAAAAGTTCTTTTACACTTGATTAAGATCCTTATTTTATTTTATTATTGATTTTATATAAATTTTTACATTTTTATTACAATTATATAATTATTATATTTCATATTAGAGATTTTTTTGATGTTCGAAACATGAGTTAAAGAGGAACTCATTATAATTATAAATTATCCATGTCGTGAAAGGTCTAATATCTAAAAAATGTTACTCATGTTTTATATATTATATATATCATATATATCATGAATATATGTAATTAGAATAGTCCATATCATTAGGATAAAAGAAATTAAATGCACTGTTCATGGAGACGGTAAGTCGTACGTACCCAAGAACTCTATTTCCATTTATTTTTGAATAAATTAAGGGAATGAAAAATAAATGATACATATTTATATTACAATTAAACTAAAATATATGTGTTATATATGTAACGTATGTCCATTAATCCCATCCTTTATATGTATCATGTATAACATGAATGATTAATATAATATTCATGGGGTGTTAGTCTGCACTTCCTAAAATGAAATTATCAAATTTATACAACATGAAAAGCATAATGGTGTGTTATAAATGAGAATTATATAAGCCTAGAGATAAAATAAATATCATATTTATCATATATAACTACATTAAAATCCTAATAACCATCTTAAGTGGTGTTAGAATGGGATTGAACAAACATCTTTTATTGAGGCACTAGTTTTCTGTCCACAGAAACATTATGTTCTATTACCATTAGATAGAAGTTCATGTAAGTTTAGTACGAATAATGATTTTAAAAACTACCTAGGATATTTAAGAAACATTGTTTTGTATAAAATAAATGATAAATACAATTTAGGGGATGCAGAAGGAAAAAAATGAATGATTCCTAAGAGAATACATTACATAAAATCAAAAAAACATCTTTTGATTTGAGCCTAGGGGAATTCGTAAATTGCCTTTTTCTTAAGTGGAGGATTATAAAAAAAGGGAGGAATTTTCAAATATTATTAGACTATATTTTTGATGATCCAATAGTCTTGAGATATTTGATTATGGTTTAGAGGTGAGGCCATTTTAGATGAGGGAGGAGGGGCTATTTACAAATGTATGAATGAATTGTTTAATTATTAAATTATTTTTTGTTTAAAATGGTTAAAATGTTATTGGATTTGAAAATAATAAGAATATATGTTTAATGAATTAATCCACTATTAATTATACAGGTTTTGAATATTTTTTAATCCTTATATTTTTTATTTAACCCTTTTTTACTCTTACTATTTTATTAACCATTAACACTTTTGGGATCAAAATAGTTAACAGAATATGAAAATTATCATATTAAAGAGTTAATAATTAATTTTTATCTTTATTATAACTATTTGGAAAAATATTATATGTTTTAAAAATTTATAATTTTTAATAAAATATTTTATATTTTAAAATATGAATTTTGTCAATTTTGACACTATTGATATCATAACTTTTTTGAAAATCCATAAAAACATGATTGATTATAATAACTTCATTAATAAAATTATTACTTGTAAATATCATCCAAAAACATCATTTATGACATCAAAATAACATATTAAAATTTATTTTGATATTTATAATATCATTTATGTCACGACCCATCCTCGGGGCCCGTGCTGTGACAACCCCAAGCCGGCCTTCCATAGGCCAGGGGCTGGAGACTAGCACCAAAGGCGTAAATCCCGATTACTGGGAAGGCATTGCCTTTATAAAAGTAAACAAAACAACACATAGTACAAGAGGAAGTAAAACACTAAGTAAAACTGAAACAAGCTGTGGTGAAAGTAATGGGGCTGGAAATACAAGCCCAACTATAAAGTACAAGCTACAAATGAACAAAAGTATAACAGAGAAAGACAACAGCTAGTAGAACAGAAACGGCCCCAGGGTCGTCCTCCTCGGATCCTACCTGAAGGGTAGGTACAGATAGCCTCCACAACAATCTCTCCCGTCAACCTCCTCCGTGTGTTGTATCATCACGAAGTCCACCTCTAGGTACTGACTCATCTTGTGGTCCACCATCGGGTATCGTCCAGTCCTCGAACACTCGGCCCCTGTCAGCGCTGCCCATCGTCTGCAACCAACACAACGAGGTGTGGGCATAACTCGTGCAGGGGTGAGTATAACGATACTCAGTAGGGACCTCATGACCCTCAAGGTCTCACTAAAACAATAAGGATAACCACAAAGAATATCTCAATAGATAACCTCTACATAGGTATATACCCATACATATACCTAAGTTATCAAGTAACCCATCTCAATCATGAGTAACAAAAAGATTAAGAAATCAACAGATAACCACCACCCAGGTATATTCCCATACATATAACTAAGTTATCAAGCGACCCATCTCAATAATGAGGTAAACACAAAGGTCATAGAATAAGCTCAAACCGGGATTTTCATTATCAAAACTGTAACTGTTGAATAGCTCCGTCTCTGGGAGTGTAGTGATCCTGTCACGTCTCTGAGGTACTGCTCACCAACCTATGACTGCTGAGGTAGTCCTCCTATCGAGTACTGTAGGTCTGCCACCTCACACAGTAGTGCTCCTCCTCCATGGGTCTGCCACCTCACACAGGAGTCCTCCTCCGCCACGGGTCTTCCACCTCACAAAGTTATGCACCCCACTGGGCTATTCTAGTCACTCCGAATCAAATCGGACAAGCAGTCATCAGGTCACAATAGCTACACGGTCTCCGTACTCCGTATGCTCGTCTCCGGGAGAGTCTGCTCAACGAGCTAAAATTTTATACTCCATGTATCACAATTCCCATGAAGAAGTATCTCAAAGGACCTCCTTGTCACAGGGGTCTCAACACAACAGACGGTGCGTCAATCAGATGCCCGGTCTGTGAGTTATTAGCCTTTTCTTCTGAGGGCCTGGATGGTTTCATGTGTGATACAACCCTGCTGTATCTCAACTATTCCCTGAAATCTCATAGGGTATACTCACAGGGACAGTTTTTCAACATGATCACCAACGCCGCTGACGGTTTGTCAAACGGACGTCCGGTCTTAAAGATATCAGCTTTTCCATTCTAGGGGCCCGGTTGGATTTCAGGTACAATCCAACCCTTCCTTACTTCAACAGCGTCCAAACCATGGGTGAAGTATGCCAAAAGTTCCTTCTCATCAAGAGAAATCCAGAAAAGTTGACAGCACGTCAATCCGATGTCCGGTGCTCATGATATATCTGTTTCCGCTCCGAGGGCTTGGTTGGTTTCGTGAATGAACCAGCCTGAACGAATCCAAAGTACTCCGAAACCTTGAGTGTAATATACCGAAACGACCGTCTCGATCCAAGGATCGTATCGGCACTGACGATGCATCAATCAGAGTCCTGTAGCATATGATATGGGCAAAAGACCGAAAAGGGTCCGAAAACATGGGGTCTGGGCCTGGACCGACCTGGCGCAACCCCCCGGGGTCGGCCTGAACCGGGTCGACCAGACCCGGGTCTGGGTCCGACCCGGACGGCGCGTCCCGGCCCGGCCTAGGTGCGACCCGGCCCGGCCGGCGCACTCCCGGCCCGGTCGCCAGGCGGGTCAGCTCGGCTGGTTACGTCCGAGCCGCGGGAGGGGGGCGTGCTGCCCCCACGTGAGAGAGTTGCGGCCCTGCGTGGGGCCGCCCTTGCCAGCAGACGCGGCAGCTGGCCGCGTCCCGTTCCCCCCTCCGGTTCCGCGTGGTCGCGGGACCACGTCTTGTCGCCGCGGCTCCGAGGGATCGACGTTCTTCACATTCTTCGCGTTCTTCGTGTTCTTCGCGAAGGAGGATAAAGGAATTAATGTTTCTGTCAATCCTCTCAACAAGAAAGCCTCAAGAAAAACGTGTGTTGGTATTGTTTTATTCTATGCCAACAATTTGAAAAACAAGTTAAGAAACGAACAATCAATTCTGTGAATTAATGGTAATGACATAACTGCCCATTAATAGGGGTGTTAAGAATTTAAGAAAACGCTCCGGTTGACTTTCATTTAAAAAAGGGTTTTCGTGGGTGCATTACATAGAGAAAAAGAAACAGTGGGGCTCGTTCGGGCCCTGCCTCAAAAATATCCTACCAAGTGGGTAGGATATATTTGGGTTCCGCCCTATCTACTCAACTTAGCTTAAGTGGATTTATGTGGCTTTAAGTGAAATAAAATAATTTTGTCGCACCACCTTATTTTAATTTCATAACCTAACCCAAAAAATTAAAAACCGCACTCGTGAAAACGAAACTTAGGAAAATTCATTTCTAAGCAAATATTGGCGATGTGATTCCATCGATGCCCTCAGAATTCAATTATATGCTATGGTTCAAAAGACAGAAAACCTCGCTAGTACGTTTAGTGAACGTACCCGAATGAATGTTCGGAAAGTTATTATTAGTCACCCTCGACCCGCGCCAGTCAAGGTCAGGCTCTGCCTAAGTGAAATACGCATCAATGAATCCAATGGTACTCTCGGATTTTCACTCTGAGTTACCATTTAAAAGATACGAATTTCAAATTAAAATAATTGTCATTTAATTATTTTATTTGCCGCCAAAAACTAACATTTTCTGGTGGCTCGTGCCGGAAAAAGTTAGTATATTCTTAAATAAACCATGCCCTCGCGAGTTCAGCGATTACCTCGGATTTTTAATCTGAGCCACCATTTGTGAGTTATAAGCATTTGAAAAATAAAATAATTTATTTAATTATTTTATTCATCGTTATTCTATTTTTGAAATTTCTCATATGAGGCCTGCACCGACTAAACATAAGTTGCGCCTAAAGTAAAGTCGACATCCTAAGCATAACGATGCCCTCAGATTTCTGATCCGACCAATCATTTAAGAGTTATTACACTTTTTCATTAAAACTGCTTACGCGCGTTAATTTAACCATGGCAAAACATCAGAAAATTATTCCCGGAACATCGGACCTCGAAATCTGGTTCTGTCAGAAACTGCTTACTCGTAAAATTCCAAAAAAATTAAGAAAAAATAAATTCCTTGAAATTTCTGGGTCTTTACAATTTATTTGAATCATTTAGTAATTAATTAATCACTACATAATCATTGTGTCGGGATTAAAGTTATTTATTTAATCAATAAAAATTATAAAAAAATACAATGATTTATGAAATACTTTTATCATTATAAATAATATTATATTAGAATATATCCCTTACATAACATCACATAAATATGTTTTATTAAAAGATATATGTTAAGGTTATATTATCTTGAACAATAAATTAAAGAAAATTAAATGTAATTCTCACATATAAGTGGCTCCATGGGTTCTAAAATTTACACAAGGGTTCTAATGGTTATAAATATCTCATAAAATAGTGTAATGAAATGATTTACACTAATTAAATTTTATTATTATATAAGTTTTAACCCTTATTAAATATATTTATCCTTTGACCATGTTTAATAAAGTATTTACCAAAGTTACTATTTATAATGTCTAATAATAAAGATATCCTATTTATAAAATTTGGAACTCATGATTGAATATATGGAATTTAATATTCCATATTCACAAAATAAAATTTTCCTAAATTAATTTAATATTAATTCCTATTCTCAAAACCGAAAAGCCTGTTTTTAAGAAATAATAACTACCAAATTATTAACATGTGTTTATGTCTAGTTAAAAATTGAAATAACATCCAATGAAAAATATTGGATTAAATGGTAATAATATAATCCAATTAAAATTTAAACCCATTAAAATTACAATATATATATATATATATATATATATCAGATGAAAACATAGTTTTGACTTAAAATGATGTAGTTTTCCCTAATCATTAATAAATTAAATTTATCAGAAAAATATCTAAATATTTACAAAAGTAACTATTTATTTCCCATATCTAATGAATTTTCTTATTTTTCAAATGAAACATATAGTTTTTAAAAAACTATATTCTAAAGGGGTTCTCCAACAAAAGGTCGTAAAATGACCTTCCATTAATATTACAGAATTTCATGCTTAAAATTGAATTCATTATTATATTATGCCTCTGATACTTATTATGTAAATGTAAATACATTTAATAATCATATTATAGTTAGTTATATTCATTCCCACCCAAAAAAGGATAAGCATTGTCCACCATTTAAAATAATAATAATATTATATTATTAATTTGTATATATAAATGATTTGTGCAACATAAGATTTTATAGAATCCCATTGTAGGGTGTTGAATACGCTATCATACCTATAATCCCATTTATAGTAAAATTATTATTTAATTCACAAATATTAAATATTGTAAAAATGTCATATTCATTGTTTATTTGGGATGTTACACAATTGATCTCTAAAGAACAGAAAATATTGTAGACTAACTATATTATATCAATAGTATAATTAGTAGACATCATGAAACAACTATAATATTAGGGAAATAAAAGATTTATTCTCCCCAGTTTCCCCCATGGGTACTCACCATATTCTTCATTTAGAATAATGATTTATCAATGAGGTTTTTGAGGGAATATACTGAATTCAATGATATTAAAATAAATTACATGAATCTTATATTTGAAATTTATTACATGATTGATCAACATCTAGGATGATTATATTTTTGAATGATTGATCATCATTAAGTGTATCACCAATTTGTTTGGATGAACGAATACATTCTGAATAATTATTTTTGGAAGAGTTATGGACATTAAGAATTACATTAAATTCCTCTGTATTGGATAATACACCATCTATTTTAATAAACATTATGAAAAAAATATTCATGGAATACCATGATGATTTATTGGTGCACGTTTATGATATTATATTGTATATAGAATGTTTGGAATACTATGAGAATTTAAAAATTATCATTCTTAAGACTCATATAAAAAAGAGTTAATTTTTTTTTCATTGCTTATTTTCATAAAAATTTATATTTTATTGCCAATATTTTCTCCATGGATTGAATATTAGTTAATACTATAAATAAAATGACTATTAAATAATTGAATACAAAACCAAATATTATTGAGGAATGTAGTTTTATTGGTTTGGAAGTTTTATAATGGTGGTTTGTTCTAAATATTATCTCATGTGATAACATGTTAACCAATATTACATGAAAATGGGATAATATTGTTTGGATAAAGGAATGTAATGTATGTTTTCATTAAAGAAATGTACTATTGTTAAATTATTTTATTTTAACACACCCATCAGAGAGTGATGGGTTTTTAATATATTTTATTTCGTCGAAGAAGGGACTTGGCTTTGTTGGAATTAATAATGAAAATATTGTTGCTTACGTATCAAGGAAAATGAGGACTAAGGAATAGAATATTTCATCCCATGATATTGACATACATGCTATAATATTCACTTTTAAAATATTAGGTCATTATATATATGGTGAAGTTAATGATTGTTTTAAAGGATGATGCCCTGATCAAAGACCAGAGTACTACAATAGGTCAAGAAAAGTTACACAAGTCTAAAGGAGGGGATGTTTTTACAATCATTCTGGTGATGAGTGGTTGACTTCACTAGTAGTATGTACATGCATGTGTGATTTCTATAAAAATCCTTATTATAAAGTACATCCTTCACTTTATTCACCACTCTGTAAGTGTTAGTGATAATACTATTGAGCCCTGATAGGTAGTGTAGGTAGGTGATACATTTAGTAGTAAGGGTTCATGCCAGTTGAATTGCTCCATGTCTAAGATCCAAAACAATGGTTGATGAATCGCATTCAATCTAGACATTTTTCCAGCCTTTTTTCTTTATCAATTCAGTGACACTGAACATTTCTTCTTATGAGGAGGAGAAATTACCACACGAACCGTAACAACATCCAATAATGTCACCGTTGTGGTTTATGGATATGATTACATAGCCATAAAGCCCATGGTTACCTTTTGAGGTGCTATCTAAATTCAGATATATCCATCCATGAATAGGTGGTATCCAGAAAACTTCCAGCAGACCTTTTGGTGAGTTATATCATCACTTGATCTCAAATCGTCTAAGGATACTGAAATCATTGATTGAATTGTGGCATATCCCTACTTGCATGATTCTTTCCTCCATGATCATAGTTCATATTTTTATCTATTCTACATGAATATTGAAAGCATTATTTTTTTTCTTAATTGAATTTATCTCTTACCAAATAAGATGCATCAATTCTTCCACGAATGTAGTGAAAAGTTGGTGAATTTGAGTAGGGGAATCCATGGCAGTGCATTTTTGAAGCTGAAAACCAATAGAATCCAAACGTGTCCACCAGAAATCAATAATTTCCAAAATTTAAACCCATATGGAAGAATCAATAGCACAAGATATAAACATATGATTAGTATCCTCTCGGTATTTGTTACACAAGAAGCATTTGGAACAAATTATTATACACCACATATGAAGATTTCAATTTGTGGGAATTATATTATGAGAAGTCCTCCAAACGATAGTTTTTCGATAGGGCCTAACCCATTTTTTGTTAAAAATACTAAACCCGGAAAAAGAGTTGGTGTTATTAGAAACATTATTCCTATATTAATGCATGGAATTTAGTACACCATTATGAGATAGTTCCCATACAAGGAAATAATTGTTTTTGACAAATGTATAGATATTTAGAACAGTAGATATTTCATATAGTATATCATCATTAGGGTATCTCATCCAATCATTTATGTTGATGTTTAAATTAACAGACAAAGGGATTTGATCCAAAATTCTACAATGAGGTATTCCATTCTAGTAATCTAACCAAAAAAAGAGAGGAATTATTGTTTACTACCATTTAGAATTGGCCATGATTTTAGAAAAACTATTTTTGATTGAAGATCATATCGAGGACTCCAAATAAAAATGTTTTCCACTTCTAATGTTATTATACTATCAATCACAAAAAAATAAAAGGTTTGAGAGTTCTTGTTCATAATATTCCATGTATGTTTAGCTTGAGGGGCCTCTTTGAAATAATTAAGGTTCTTCATCCCTATCCCTCCATTAAAAATCAGAGTTCAACATGTCTTTCAATGAATAGTGACACGTTTCCATTCATGAGTGATTCCACTCCAAAAAAAATTCATTACACTTCTGTTCATCTATTTTAATAAGTTAGCAGGCCATTTGAACACCATCATAGAATACACTATTTTAGAAATGATAGTGTTCTTGACAAGACAAATTCACCATGCTCTCGATAAATTTTTTCACTTCCAAGAAGAGATTTGGTTACTGATATGGTCATAAATGATTGAAATATATTGCTTTAGGGGTTTCCTTAGAAGATGAGGAACCTAAGGTTATTAAAAGGGAATAATATTTCCATTACCCCGATTTCATTCATGAAATCAATTTTTTAGGTGTAGGGATGTTTTTCCCCTAGTAAATAAGCAATTTACTCTAATTTATGGATTGAACAGAAACATACTCATAATGGGAGAGTACATCTATATCCCTTTTTATGTTTTTCTTATCCCTTTGCAGAAAAAAAATTATCATCAGTGTATTAGAGATGCGAGGGGACAATTAGAGTTATAGTGGAAAATATGGGCTTTATAATCTCCCGATTAAAAAAATTTGTCATATGCCTTCTAAGGTTGTCTTTAGAAATAACAAAAAGTATGGATGAAAGATGGTCTTTCTGTCGAACACCCTTTTTACAAGTGAAAACCCCTTAGGGGAGCCATTGATAAGAAAAAAAATGCGGGAAGAGTTGAAAAGGGTAATTATTTTGCTAACAAGTCAATCATTAATGCCAAAACTGTATAAAAATTTATAAATGAAAATCTATTCAATGGAATAAAAAACATTCCCAATATCTAATTTAATGGCCAAACTTCCCCCTATTTGATTCTTTTTTAACATGTTTGCAATTTCAGAGGCAAGGCATATACAGTACTGTATATTTTTTCATTTTTTGAACCCAAATGAATTCCATGATATATTCCTGTTGGCAATATGATCTATTCCTTTAGCTAATATCATGGATATAATTTTATAAACAATGTTAATAAGATTGATGAACCTAAAAATATGAATTTTAGAACCGTTGTACACTTTAGGAATGAGGGTATGAAATTTAGCATTGATACCAAAAGGGAGGTATCCATCATTATTAAATATATTTAACAAGATGAAAAACATCATTGGAAACAATGTTCAAATGATGCTGAGAAAATGAATTAGTGAACCCATCAGGTCCAGGGGCTCTGTTATGATTTAGACTAAAGACCACGTCTTTGATTTCATGATCAATTGGAATATTATTCAAAAGGCCATTATCGTTTCCCCCAACTAAGAGAGTAATGATATCATTCTTGATATCCATATCCCGAGAGGGCCCATTGAAAAGGATACTAAAATAGTTAGTGACATGATTGCCCAAAGCCCCTTCATTATCAATTATGAGATCCCAGCATTTTTTTAAGGCTACAGGTCTACTAGCTATTCTATCACTTTGATGAGCATTAAAGAATTTAATGTTTATGTCAACATCATTAAGACAGTTGACTCTATGAGTTTGTTTCCTCATATTATCCTTAAGAGCAATAAGTATGATAAACTTATTGTGAATATCTATTTCCATATATGGATCCATAGTAAAGACATTTTGATTTAAATAATTTTGAATCTGATTTAGATCATTCTCTAGGGAGCTAATATCAAAATCCTTTTTTTTGGATTTTGTCCTTGCACCAGACCTTTAATTTTTGCTTTGGAATTTTATGCTTTGTGATATAGGAAAAGTTATCATTAGCTCTAATTTCCTTCCAAGTATCCCTGACAATCTTGCTGCAATCAGAGATTGTGCTCCAAGAATTTTTTAACCCAAAAGTTACAGTAGGATTATTGTCCCTAGATTTTATGCTCATCTAAATAGTATGATGATCAACATTAATTTTAGGAAAAGTAATACTAGAAATGGTATGCAATTTATCAAGATCCTGGAAATTTTTTAAGAATCTATATATCTTGTTTGCTAAAACTTTATTGCATTATATTCTATACCAAGTGTATATTCCACCAACAAGACTAATATACACTAGGTTATTCTCCTCAACACAAATTTTAAACTATTTAGTGGAGAGAATAAAATGTAATTGTCCAAAATTTTCACAAGACCAAAGAATAGAATTATAGTCACCAAAAATGACACAGGGGTCTTGGATACTATTTTTATGGGATAATATATTACTCCAAACATTTCTTCCATCCTGATACCTATTGCAAGATTACAAAAAATTACAAAAGATTGTATTAAGATGGAAATTTATTTCACATGTTATGGATTGATTATCAACATTCTAAATATTGAAATTATTTAGAGAAATATTTGCAAATACTCACAAGGAATTATAAGTTCTATTGTTAGAATTAGAACCTATAAATTTATAACCATATTTGTATAAACTATTAATACCTAATGGGAAATTGATTTTAGGATCAGATATATCAAAGATCATAGTTTTATGTGTAAATAAAAAGTTTATACAAGTTGTGAAGGTGTCTGGTTTAGCTATACCATTAAAATTATAGTATAAGATATTCATTTAAACTTATTCTTGGGACTGGGCCCCATATTTTTTTACCTCTAGAGTTCATCCCCATTTTTGATTTCCTTAATTGTAGAGAGATGTGTTGTTTCACTTTTCACTTATTCCATGCAAGTACCAGGAATGGTTAGGGTATGTATCATTTTCACAACACATGCGGAGGTCCCTTCATGATGAAATTGAGTGTCTCCCTCATCCTGTTCTGTATCTATTTGTGTCATTTCTTTTTGAATGTTATTTAAAATACTGGAGTAGCATATAGATGTGTTCACCACATTTTCATGCAAGTCATGTTTCATGTTCAGTAGACCACCCCTATAATCTGTATAGACGTACTTCTATTACCAGTGCCCTCCATGTCATGTCAATTCAGAGTGTTGTTCGACACTTGAGACGATTTTCTCAACTCAGTTTTAGTATTTATTACTACCTGCCCTACTGTGCTACTAGGAGACGCACTGAATTCCTCTTCCTCGTTGATATTATTGTGTCCATTCTCCATATTATGTGTACCATCCTCACTTGCAGCATGATTTATATAGGGTAGATGGTTCTGTGAAAATTTTGAAGAAATTAGTTTTTGTACATGGCCGCATAACACCTTTTCTTCAGTTGACATCACTTCATTAGTCCCTGTTATGCAGTGAAATATTTGAAATCCAGGAGGTTTTTCCACATCATTAGACACTTCTTTTCCAGCCTCTTCAAGTCTGGATATATTGGTGTTTTATTTTCCGTCACTAGATGAGTTAGAGTCCACTATGAATCTGTTACTGAAAGATACAACATTGGAACAAAAATGTTTAAAGGGTGGAATATGTTCAAAGACAATGTCCAGTGGTATTTGTGAAGTTCAAAAATCATAAAAAGAATTTTTTTAATTTGGGATGATGAGTCCCGCCTTTTAATAGGTGATCCTTTCTAGCTGGAGGTGTTTGAAAAATATGATTTGCATCTATATTTACATCATTTTCCTATTTATCATTACGATTCTTCTCAATAATATCATCTTGGATGGCATTGTTGACAGTTTCAATGACCATAGAGACCATATTATCAAATATAGACTCCTCATTTATTGAAAGTTCATCCATACCAACCATCTCTTCCCATGTATATTTTGTGGGGCCTTTGAGGTAGAAAGATCATCACTCTTTTTAATCCATTGTTCCTTTTTCTTGACAAGATTTTCAGCCTCAAACCATGTTTTATTATTCCTTCTGCCATTCCTAACATCAGCACAATCATTCTCAAAGAGATAAATATGAGAAAAAAAAATATTTCTTGAGTTACACATGGATTATGATTCCACAAATAAATAACACAGATGAAATGTAAATAACATCTAATATGAATTGATTAGAAAGGATCAAAGAGTTATAACCCAAATTAGAATAGAGAATAATTCATTGTTTTTATATGAATTAAATCAGTATATTATGATTATAATGGAAGGTGATACCAAAATAATTTTTCAAATTATTTAAAAACCTTAATTTTTATATTGGATAAATAATTCTAAATCTAAGTATGAAGAATATCCATATGATCAATGCTCTAAATGAAATAAAATTAGAAGAATTTTTTGTGCTGATTATTATCTAAATATTTGGAGGATTCTATGTGTTTCATCTATAATTGATCTAAAAATATTGTTTTTGGATGATGTTCATTGTGAAAAATTATCTATACACCCGGACATCCAAAAGATGTACGTTGACATTATAAAAAACATTTTGTGGGACAAAATGAAGTGGAAAATTATAGATTATGTATCATGATTATTGGTTAATCTATATGTATATGTTTTGATGAAGTATCCAATTAAAGTACTACAAAAACATTCTATTATTGTGTTGAAAAGGGATGAAATTATAGTGGATTTATTCTTGTGAATACCAAATAATCCTTGAAGGAGTGACATAATATCGGTTATAATTGATTTCATAACTAAACATGGTCATTTAATCAACATAATAGAAGACCTACATCTTGATATTATCATAAGGTCCTAAATTAAATATGTTTTAAGATTTCATGTTGTACATAAATCAATTGTTTCTAATCAAGATCCATGTATTACGTCATAATATCTGAAAACATGTAATAATTATATTTCCACTATGTTTAATTTGAGTACAAACTACCATCCTCAAACTAAGGGAAATTTCAAGAGAGAATTTTAGAAAATTGATCACATGTTGAGGTTGTTCCTAGTAGAGTCTCAAGGAATGTGGGATCATAAATTATATTTTGTAGAGTTTTCCTATTATAATAGTTTCAATTATATTTTTGACTTTTTTATAATATTTTCTTTTGATATATTCAAATGGAACCATATGAATAATTATATGGAAATTTATGTCATAATCCAAATATTTGGTATGATTTTAGTGAAAATAAATTCATTGGGCCAACAAATTTTGAGGAAACAACGACAATGGTAAATGCCATTCAGCCTCATATTAATACAACTCAAAGTAGGTAAAAGCATTATAATGACATTAAAAGGAATTATTTAGAGATCCAAGTGGGATATTATGTTTTCATTAATGAATATCAATGAAACAGTATTATCATGTTTTGAAATAAAGGAAAACTAATCCCAGGTACATCAGAAAGGTATACATTCAAGAAAGGGTTCGATATGTTTCTTATCATTGGGAAATGCATCCAAATCACTCAAAGGTACATGATGTGACCCATATATCATTGATAATGATGTAGCTACCATAACCATCACATGTTATCATATTTTATGTTATATTGTTTGAAACAAACCTTTCATATTAAGATGATCCTATTAGAATTATTGTTACCATATTTCATGTTTTGGGGAACTGACTAAATCCTATACTAAACGTACATTTGAGGACAAAATAATTATAAGAAGAAACATTTGAACATAAGGGTTCTATGAAAGAGAATTAAAAAAGAAATTTTAAAGATAATAACCCTAAAATATTGAGTATAATTTTTTTATTTTGGATGAATTTTTCACCACCATATTTATAATACAATAATTTTATAATAAATCTAATAGTTTTGATAGCATTATAATACATTGGACACCAAATTTATAAAATCACTTTTAGTCCCCTTTTTTCAATCAATGAAATTATAAAAAATATATATAATTCATATAACACATTTATTTATTATATATATACCAAAATATTTTTACACTCTTCCAATATATTTGATTGGAATAAGATAAAATCAAACACAATTATGTGCATAAAATACTATATTTTTTATAAAAGATCATTCAAAACCATTTAATTGAGAACTTATTCTAAATCATACTTCCTGAACACGTATGTATTTTCTATTTCAATATAATATTCATGTTTGAAATGGAATATAATATTTCACATATGGTGAATTCTCCATGTTTATCATGGAAGATTCACTTTTTATATAATTGTTATAAAAATTAAATTTTAATTCAAAACATCTTTTTTCAGAAAATTTATATTGTAGGGTAAAATATATTTTTTCAATTGTTAATGATTCATATTAAATTAATTATTTTATATAATAAATTTATTTTATTGAAATAAATTTCACATTGAAATATATTTTAAATACATTGAAAACAGTTGAACTATTTTATTTTAATAACATGAATTGTCATCCTCTCTGCGGGATTACTTTTAAAATATTTTTTTTATTATTATGTGATTGAAATTTGATAAAATTGATTAAATATTAGGAATAATAATAATTTCTAATTTATAATATGTTAAGCATTTTTTTACCAAATATATTAGCTATATGGATCAAAATTAATATAATTATGTGAAAAAATAGTATCACAAAGGTCTATACATTAATCCTACAGACCAAAACTACCAATAAATATGTCAAAATAATATTTAATGGCCATATATTGACCCCATAATAACATGGATCAAATTAGTATAACTATTATATCCAAATTCAATAGTAAAAACGTGTGCAGAATTACCTTTTGAAAATTTTACAAGAGTGCCACTGTTCTACCAATATTAAATAAATCCTCTCCTCCAGCTTCCTCACACACACAAATACAAAATACATGGGCCAATATATTATAAAATATCACATTAAAATATCACCACTAAACATACAATCAATCCATTAGTAGAATTTCATCTAGGGAATCCATTTTCTGAAACTCAATATGAGTTAAACCAAAAAGAGGTAACATTCTTCTTCAATTACGTTAATTTTACTTTCAATCTTTACCCTCCAAAAGATCAAAATATTACAACATATAATTACACTAGTATCTTAAATTTACATTTTAGTTTTTATTGTTACATTTCTTTTAGAAGCACACACACCCACACACCAATTGACAAATGCAAAAATGTGCAAATAAAGAATTTTTTCCATTTATGTCAATAGACAACATGATTTTCTTTAAAATTCAAAACATAAAGAAACCCCAATTCAACATCAATAATTCATATTTATCAATGTATGATTGAAAATAAAAGGTGTAAATAATAATTTTTTTATATTATACTTTTTAAATCAAATGTTTTTATTAAAAAACAATAAGAATAACCATAATATACCGATTTCTATAGTTGACTATAAACCATTATAATTTTTTTAATATATCTATTAAAGCCATATTGGATGATAGTCATCATGTCTTTCAGTCGGTTGTAGACACCATCAATGATACTATCTTCTCTTGTAAGAGATGCGAGTAACTCATTCCTCCATGTGTGCATATACATGTATATATAATTATCCACTTATATGGATAACCCCATTTCCCTTACTGGAATACCCAATCCCTCATCATAATTTTTCCTTCTCTATTTTACACTGTTCATGATTCCCATTCATAGAAGGATCTTTTTTTCATATTCATTTGGAAAGGATATTTCACTGTATCTATATGTATATAAATTAATTATAAAAATAATTTCTAAACATATCAACATTTACAAAATTATTATTTCAAACTATATGATTATTCACTTTAAAAATTTGAATTACATAAGTCTTTTCCAAATTGTTTTTGTGTGATTATATATCCTCATATAAATGTACTATCTTCAAATTTTATATAATGTTATTATAATAATCTTAATTATATGAGGATTTAATTTCAAATAATTTTATGGGATAGTCAATACTATAAAAGTGTATTGGAATAATTTTAAAATAATAATTTTTATATATGTGTATATATACATATATAAATATAAGTATATATGCAAATAACAATTTTATTACATGATTTAAATGAAAATGAAATTCAAATATGTAAATTGGTTTAATTTTCAAATAATTATATTACTAAAGTGGATATTTTTAGATTATTTTTATGTGATGATAAAATATTCCTTTGTAAATATTAAATTTTATGATTTTATATATGTAATATAAATTTTTCATCGCAGTAATATTTTTAGAGTATAATAAATATTTATTATGAATGTATTTGGAAATATATATATATATTTATTTATTTGTTGTGAATTTATGTTATACATTTAAAATTATTTCATGTGAAGGAACCACTTCCTCATACCATTATTTAATCAATAAAATTATATTTTTAAATACAAAATATTGATTCAATTTTATTAATAAATACAATATTCAATTATCTATAAAATTATAAATGAAAATTGTAAATATTTTATGTTTTATTTTGATAAAAAATATATTTAAGTTTTTATGAATTCACCTTTAAATACATCGGTGTTAATAATTCTTTTATTAATATTTCATGAATATATCGATGTTTATTTTTTTGGATATATGGTTTCTCCAAATTTATCAAGTGATTTTCTATGAATTTCCATCAACATATATATTTATATAGATATAATTTTTGCAAATGTAATTAACGTTTTTTATATATTTAATTCATAAAACGAAGATAAGATATATATATATATATGTATATAAAGATATATAAAAAAATTATATAATTTGGCACTTGAGAATTTTGATCATGATAGGGAATATGGGAGTGAAGCCATCCCTTTCTGTGATGGTTGTTCCTACAGCCTTCAATGATTCCTATATCCATAGGTTTTTTTCAATGTATTAAAATATAAAAAAAATAATTATATTATTTTATAAGAAAAATAAATTTCATTTTATTTTCAATTGTAATATAGAATTTCCAAGGTGAAAATAATATCAAATGTATATGATATTTTTTAATTAAAATTTGTTTTTAGAGGTATTAATTCATTTTAAAATAGAATGTATTCTCAAAATTAATATATAATTTTCAAATATGAAATATATTTAGTGATATTTTAATATTTTGAATGCCAATGTATTTTAAAATGTTGTATAACAAATAGAATTTATAATTATTTTTAAATTAATTTTAAAAATAATATTTTAAAAATAATATTTTTATTCAATGGGTATTTAAAACTGGATAACATTCTATTAAATAAATAATATATATATATATATATTGACATAATGGGAAAAAATTGAAATCTCTTTCCAAAAGTATTCAAAAAAATCAATGGTTCTTGTAACCCCCTTATAGTGACATTTGTATCTCCCTATTTGTTTTTGAAAAAAATTATGGTTATTTAGAGGTTTCAAAGAGTTTTTCATTATTATGGTCCTCATGTGAGTTAAGACTAATAGCTACCTCTATTAATTAATATTTTAATCTTGAAAATTTGTAATAGTGTTAAAATTCCTCTAAATCCTAAACCAATAAATAATTTCAATTATATTTTGTACAGTATGTTCTTTATTTTAATTTTATAAACAAATATAATAGGTTATATTGTATTGGACATAAATGAATGGGTATCAGGTTATTTTATCAGTTGATTTATATAGATAAACCACGAACCATAATAAAATGGTACAATTACTAAACTATGTTCTAAGTATAATGATATAGAATATAACTATGAATATGTTAAAAAAATTCATGAAAACTCATTTTTGGTCCCTAAAATATATTTATTGATGAGATCTTAAAAATATAAGGATGTGGGACCATTCCAAGAGGTTATAACTACAATAAAATATACTGAATCAATTAATTATATGTTACAGAAAAGGTTAGTGGGTTACTAACCTTGAAATGTAGAGATCCACCAGGTTAAAAATTTCATGAATGTATGTTGTATCCCATGAATCATGTATAAGTAGTTCCAAAAACGGTAGACTCACCAAATCTGTCCACTACGAGATATTATCCCAATAATAAATTAGCTACATTATATTTGTAAAAAATAATAACCAAGTTATATAATTTCGAACCACTTGATCAATACCCCATTCAACGCTTACATAAAACCTTTTCATAATAAAAACAAAAAAATGTTTTTTGAATATTCATCAATTGATAAATGATTGGTGAAAAAGATTAACATGAGTGAAGTTACACCAAAATAGATTTTGGGATGTTATAAATACGTAAATCAAATATTCAGAATACTCATTTAATGAAATAATAATAATATTTATCCCTTACACTCATAATCCTGAATATTCATGTATGATGGTGATGAATGAAAAAAAATGAATAATTCCATAGAGGAGGTACCACAGAAGTGTGAAAGCCTAATTATATGATTTTTTGTAGAATGATATAAATGTATAAATTTTTTATCATCATCATAATGAATAATATTATATAAATATATTTAAAATATATTTAACTCAAAATTCTAACAATTATATTATTTTGGTAAGGAAAATAAATCATGATGCTTTTTAGAGGTCGTAGTCTGTGCACAAACACGATGAGGTCGTTATAACATTTATTAAGTGAAAATGGGGAAATATTACATATGATTACTACCATAAAATATTAACATTAATTATATATTAATTTATTATTTATCAAAATTGGAATTTAAAAATTATATTTTAAATTAAAAATTGATAGGAAAAAATTTATGTAAATAATGATTTCTCTCATTGAAAACATAAATATTTACTTGTAATATCCCTTAGAAATCAATGACATATAACACTCTAAAATTAATATAATCTCACGATATTTTATTATGACTATAGACATTATAATATTTCTTTTTGTGTTTCATGATTAAACCTACTTTATTAGAGATCCAAAAAATATTACATTGAGGAACCTTGTATAGGTGTTATGAATTTATTTTTTAATTTCTTAAAATTGATATATCATATGAAAATGAGAATCTTGACATGTAGATAAAAAATTATTAAATAATTTTATAAAGGGTCAGATTCGATCATGATTCCATCTACCATAAAATTAGAAATCACTTTGTATCCTGATTTAATAACTTCATCTCTAGAATTATAACAGTTTTTATTTAATTATTTTCCACGTTATGTAGTGTATTACTCTTGGAAATATATTAATGTTCCTAAAAAGTTTTTTTTCTTATTATATAACTTTGAAAAAATTTTAATATTTTTTAAATTAAATTCTTCTTATTCAATTTATAAATTTTTTACAAACAAATTCCTACATAAGGAATATATATTATACTAAATAAATTACATTAAAAAAATAATTACTATAATGTTAAATTACTAATAACATGTTAGTAAATTATAAAAATATATATTAAAATATAATACTTTTTTTATAAAATAAATATTTTTCAATAAAAATAGTTTATTAGTATCAATGTTATGATATATAAAAACAATTATATACGTGTTCGAGTATTATTAAATAAATGTCACTATTTAACTAGAATCTATTTTTTTAAAATAATAATAAAATTATATTAATTTAATATATTAATGATTAATATAAATATAAATTAGCTATTACTTATATAAAAAATATTTAATAAATTTAGAATTTATTTGTAAATAAAATATATAATAAATTTTCAATTATAAAATGATGTTATTAAAGGTTAATTATTCAATAATCTATTATATATCGATCTATAATTTAATGAATTATTATATATTACTTAATATTGTTAATTATTATTTAATATCAATCAATATGGTTTGATTTAATTTTTTGTACAATTTATACAATTTTTTGAATGAGTTATTTTATAATGAAAAATATAATAAATATATATTATTCATTATTCTCTAAATGTATGTAATTTTGTAGAAACTGTATAATTTAATTTAATACTGATTTCTGTTTTTCTTATATATTTATTCATAAAGTTATTAAAATATTATTTATCTTATTTGAGTTTGGTAATGTTAGTGGAGGAAGAATTATGAAAAACTTGACATAATTTGATGAAAAACCAATATAGTATTATCAGGTCATTAAATTCAACATTGATAAACAAATTTTCTAGTCATGATTTAAATTATCGCATAACAATAGGAATGTCAAGACATATCTAATAGGGGTGTGTGCCACGACTCCCCATGAATCCCTACAATACTATAAGGGCTTATGAGTGTCATTGAGTAGGAATGTCCTTAACATGGGAGGCATTTCGTGTTTTCATAAAAACACACAAACATATTTAGTCCCAAAAAAATGATGAATTATTAGATCAACTGAATAACCAATGCATGCATTCACCTATATCACATAACTAGAGTATCGCATGAATTAATGGAAGAATACATGTCCGAATAAGTTCAAACTATGAGGATTCTATATCACAAGTCCAAATAGAATGTAAAGGGTTCTTGGACTACTGTAAGAAAGTCGTAGGAACACACCTCGGTATGATTGGTCTCACCAAGCACCAAATGGTCTTACTGATCCTAGGACACTATCAAAAGGTATACTGTCATCACAATAAATGAACAATCTGGATAATTAAATTCATGGGTGATTAAAACAAAATTCCCTAGGATATCATGAAACTAAAAATTATATAACAATTAAAAATTAGTGACATATAACTTTGTATATTTCAATAGTACATAAAATAGGAATACCCAATAAGAATGAAAATTATAGGATTTATTAATCATCTTAGTAAGATTGGCCAACACCCATAGGTAGAATCTTCCATGACACACTCATCTAGGATAACACACATAGATGTCTGATTATACTAATGACATCTGACCGATAGGTACTACTTTTAAAATCCCATCATGAGAATGAATACAATGGTAGATATGAAGATAAAATGATACGCGTATGATGACCCCATCTAACGACTTGGGTTCACACCACTATCTCTATTGTTATTAAACCACTAAATAGAGGATCTACAGCTATTTCGATTGGTCAGGTTGATACACAGTCTCTTCCTTGGACACAAAAATGAATAGAGGATCCCACCTAGGGAATCTCAAATGGATTCTAATTACTCCATCCACAAAGCCCAAATCAAGGGATAATATCCTTAGAAGATGTAAATTATTCATACATACCATTAAGGGAAAGATAAGGGAAAACCCCTAATACAAATTCTGCATGATACCGAGGAAAATAGACATCATCCATGATATAAGGATTACAAGGCACGAAGAAGGGTTTCATATTGTTTATCTTTACCCTATGTTCTACACATGTAAATGTGCCCTTACATTCAAACTATCTCTACGTAAAAGAGAAGTAGACAATGTGTAGATCGGTTACACATTGTGTCCTAATCTTCGAAGTCCCACCTGTTAACTCATATTTTTTTTCCAGTACATGGAACCATACCTTTTATTGATTCATGTATACAAGTACAGAGGTATAAAATGTTCATATTCTAGGCTGTTCTAGGTGGGGATAACACATTATCTAGGCTGGGAATATAGTCAACCTTGTGTACATGTACATCAAAAGTTACAATCCACTCTATCTAGGAGAGGTCACAAACCATGTCATTGGATCACAAACCATGTGATCCATAACATTCTCCAAACACCCAATCCACAACAGGGGTCCCCACACAACATGTAATCCCCTCATAAATGTTGTGTGGTTCGTGATTTTCCGAAATCACTTGACTTTCCCACACGTGCTTCGTCCTCTAATGGACATTAGTCTAATGATTCATTTTCCATGAAACTAAAAAACCAATCTTGTCAGTTCATAATGTCACTAATACGCCACGTTCCAAGGTTCGATATTCTCTAAAAATGGATCAAATATCATTCTTCATTTCCTGAAAATGAATGCTGAATTATATGAAATACTGAATCATTTTTTTATGAATATCTTCATATCTAAAATGAAACCTTTTTCAATGATATGTTGATCCCAAATATTTGATACTGGATCCATTCATCATTACGTATTTGCCCAATGATTGGTTGATTGATGTGTGTATAGTCATGGGGAACAAGATGAATGTGGGGGAATAAAAAATAAAGGGTGGGGAATCATTAGAAATAAATATCATAATGATCCTATATCATTATTTCTGTAGATCTCGATCTTTATTTGTCAGAAATACAATCAAATTAAAAAATTACCACTAACACTAATATATCATCGAAAGCACTCAAATATTATATCATCCCATAATAGAAAATATTTCTGAATCAATCCTCTAATAAATTGATTCGTTTTCAATGTCCAAATTATTATCATGGATTAAAAAACACAAGACCAACCTGTATTTGGATCGATTGTTGAAAATAGTTGTTTTATGTGTTATTATCATTGAAAAGATAATCAGAATCATAATATTATAAATATAAGATACATAATTTTTAAATCATTCATGGGAATGTATTCTCTATATCTCTATATGATAGTTCTGCATAGGTTCTAGGGTTGTGATTCTATCCTTGGGATTCATTAACGAAGTTATATTCAATATTCCACAAAAAAATTCAACAAATCAATTTTAATAAAAAAATTTATTCTTATTACTTTTTTCCATTATGTGCATGGGATGATTTTATCACAAACAAACCACACCAACTAATGATAATTCTAATCATGGGGAAACCTCACATTCTGAGTTTGATGGTTCCCTCATATTTTTAATTTGACCACCTATTTTCATGTTACTCATATTTTTTCACTAAATCTATTTGTTTGTTCAAATTCATATATTATATAATTCAATCATGGGACCTCCAAACCGTGGAATTCAATGTTTCCTCTATTCATTGTCTTATAATAATATATATAATATTTAAAAATAATACTAAAAAAACAATGAGGAATTACATTTTCCCCACCTTGTGGATTTACATCTTAAAATTGTCAAGACATAGGCTACAAAAAAATGTGTGGTTATTGAGGATGAATATGAGCGTTTTACTCCCATGGGAACACCTAGAAATTCCTTTTATTCCATTGAACACGACATTAATGAGTCAATTGTACATAACAGATCACCTCTTTTATTTTCTCAATCCCCATTATGTTCTCTACAACGTTTGATATATCCTAGATGTCTTTATTTCCGAAGTCGATGATGTGAAATGGTTCTTTCACATACCTCATCAACTGTGAAATTTGGAAGATGTTGTGTTCCATATCAAACTACAGAGGTAGATCCAAGTGATACAACATCTGAACACCTCTACCCCTTATCTGTAAATGGCTCATTAATCTTAGAGATAGCTTTCCTCCCAAACAAAATCTTCATAGTCCCCATGAAGTTGAAACCCAAAGGAACAAATTATATACTTCCTAAAACATCAAAGGCCTATATTTTCTATCATTGTAAGTCATATGGTGGATCTATATAGTCTTCATCCACTATTAGGTGATCTACACCTACTTCTCTATATTTCACACAATCTATGGGACTATGAATGATGAATCTCATTAGTTAGTCCAGAAATGACGTCACCTATAGAGTCACCTATACAATGCGTAGAGTGGTTCCAAACCAATTGTGGAATTATATTTTTTTATAAAAACTCTACCATTGGTAGGTGATCATCCCAAATTTAGAAAAGTCAATCATGAAATTTCACAACATATGTTCCAATGCATGAATGGTTCGCACATTCTTTCCATCAATATTTTGGTGAAATTTTGTTTTCAAGTGTATCTTGGTCTAAAATTCCTCATATAATCCCTTCCAAAACTGGATGTAAATCATGTATCATGGTTAGAATTAATTTTCGATGCATCTCTATGGAGAAACAAAGTCTTATAAACATATATATTTCCCATTTTATCTGTTGATCTCTATTCATGAATATCTCAAAAGTGAGATCACTTATTGAGTCAATATATTATCACCTAGATATAATTCTGTCCCCTAGATGTATGTTGTATTCTCCTCATGATGTTCATAGATATCCCATCCCACTAAGGTTCTAGAATATCAAGGGGTGTGGCTAAACATTCAAGGAATTGGTGCTCATCCATTAAATTCATATAATTAAGGAATCTGGAGTCAAACTCTGGAACTCATTTGTTAATCCCTAGCCCCCAAAACTGATGTCGAAGATCCTAGAATATTTTTTCCACACATACATATACCACCAAATGAGATGTGTGGAAGTCTCTAAAAACCATCTCCCTAGACATCACATATAACATCACTCATCCTCTTAAAATATTTACATGCTACCCACCTTTATAATTTCCATCAAGACCATGACCCATGAATACCATAGCACGTAGGGTATCATTGTTATTATCTACAAGTTGTGTCTCCCTAGCTCATTGTATGAGTGTATTGTGATAGACATATTCTATAGGTAAGGAAATGCATATCTATCCATAAAATTATAACAACAATGAGTCCATCTTCTTGGACACCACACTTAGAAATGTCATATAATATCTCTTACTAGACACATCTACTTTCATTTTCCCCTTCCGAATTTGTATCCATTTTTGAAGTCAGAACCCTGGAGGAAATATATCCATCACCACTATCTCATGTTATGATCCTTATGAGTGTTCATATCATTTAGACTTTTGTTATTGGAATAAATTATATACTTCTTTCCCATCAGGTAGTGTCGAAAAATCATCAATGTAAATACTACCGTTGCTAAATCAAGATCACGGGTCAGGTAGTTTTTTTCATGTTGTCTCAAATAGAATGAATCATTTAAAAATTATCCTGTTTAAAATACAAATAAACACAACCATTCTCTATCCATGATGCATCTTATAACAATTTGTACTCAACACCCACATCCAAAAAAAACACAATATTGTAGTGCACATCAATATCTACCTCAACTGCTGAAAATCTTGCCTGTGCTTCACTATCCAATAGAAATTATGCAACATCTATGTCAAAGAAGAAATAGGTGAAGATAATATGGATAAATAAAGTATAAAAATATGGTAATATCCTTCCAAACAATGTATGTCACCCACACCATTACCATCTTTGGTAGATCCCATTCTAACACTACCACAAATGTGGCCAGGTCCACTAATCCTCTATCATATGAGTTAATATGACCAAGAATGTGAACCACTAATATCCCTGATAATAAATTTATGATATTTACATAATGATTTTTTTCATGGAGGACATTTATAACATTCTATATATGTTTCTCATGATCCTAATCTAACACTGATTACAAAAGTATATCGTTGATTAAAACAACCACAACTTGGTCTAAGAACGGAAAAATGATCTAGTTCATGTGACATGTGAACATTATGTTGGAGTTTTCCATGAAAAATAGAATCTCCATGTACTGATAGTGATCGTAGAGACATATAAATTTCATCATTGGTATATCATCTTCTATAAATAACAAATATTGATGGGCTGTCCTGAGGTCAACAATCTATAATGATCACACCCCTCTCAACTGGTCAAAGGGTTCATTGACCCTCAACAGTGGGTACTCTTCCATCATTGTCACATGTATCAAATATCGGTATTCCACACTCAAACTAAATCAATCGTTTATGTTCTTATGAAAACGCATTGTCTTTCAGGGTAGAACATTGGGTCTCATGAAGCCCTTTCTCTAAAAGTCCTTATACATCCCCCTTAGATCATGAAGCTCCACAGATTTTATTTGATATGTGGGATCATATATCGATATCTTATCATGGTTTGGATAAATTAATATGTCTATATCTTGGTGGTGTGGTAATCCTAAAACATCTTCATGAATATGTCCTCATACTCCGCCACCATTGAATGAAACAGGATACCCAATATATTATATATTCCAAAGGATGAGCTTGAAAAATGATGAGTAATCAGATGCACAGTCCTACTAAGGTGTCAATAACGCACTTCATGAGTTTTATTTTCAACAAAAATGGAAAACATGATTACCTTTTTATGGAAACACCACATCCTTCTGCCAAAATAGTCAATCTAGTCATCTAATTCAGATAACCAATAAATATTTTGAATCATTTTGTAAGGCCTTCATTTTGATACCATTTGATCCCTACCAAAACACTGTCCTCCATGATTCATGTCACACTATCAAAAAAAAAATTTTCATCAATGATTGTTCTATAATATGTGTCACTAATTGTAACGGCTGATTAAATAATTCAATATTTATATTTTCATTTTAAAAAATATTTGTGTTGTGAAATAAATAACTAGAACCTAATTATATCAATACTACAACTATGGTAGAACATAGGGAGATCATACCATATGTCATTCCAAGAGATCTTGTTCTATAAGACTCAATTGACAATGATTGTCCCCACCCCATTCATCCATCTCCTATAACATTTTATGGAACACATGGGGGAAGTTGTGGTATCATTTAAAAATGTGAAAAACTTTTTGTAGAACTCCAATAACCACTTCTATGTATTCCATCATATGAAACTTCCTACTCCGACCAAAATATCATTGACATTTTTCCATCCATGATTTCTCTATCAGTTGTATGGTGGGTCATTCAATCATGGCTAAGGTTCCCACTACGATCATGTGAGTAACAATTCCTCTCTCTAGGCTAACTGGAGTCACCCTGTTGGCCCTTTAAATTAGATATTTTTTTTCCTAATATATCTTCATAAAAAACTCTATTTTCATGGTGTCTATGAAATATGTGGACTCCATAATTTTGAGGCCACTTCTTATAATTTCTGACTGCTGACAATTGTTTATTGTAAGTCATCATCCAAAAATATTTTAAACACCAAAGCTCACCCTAACACCAAAAAAGTTTCTAATGCATAAAAGGGTCACTTTATCTCTAATTTATCTGTGATGAACATTCATTGATGTCCAATATCGAATTAATTGGTCATGATCCATATCTATTGAGTACCTTGAATGTTTGGTAAACAATGATGAATACTCTACCAATTTCATTCCATCCTATGGAAGATGCAAAAACAATTGGATAGATATAGCTCTTAGCATATATGGTTATAATACATACCTGAATAGATATTCCATGTAATTCTATTAGATATTCACCTCTTCATATGATAGGGTAAATAAAACACACCATCACTATACTGGTCCAGGAAGAGATCTTGATTGTAGCACCATCATCAGATCTTCTAGTGTCCTACCTATAAGGAAAACATGGGTCACTGCCTCATGTTTGTCATCAATGACCTATAGGCTATGTCAACCATGGAACCTAAGGAGTATCTTTCACTTAAACATGTGATATACACTCATACATATCTTCCCATCTGCTGATAATGAGTGTACCACGTGGTTCTTTACATGTAATATTGGTGGTGTACCACCTAGGGGTGACATCATGGGAACTATTACTTATATCTATGCCTCATAATTGATTTTATATCCTTGTGATTTTCATTTTTAAACCTATCTATCATATGTCATCAAGGAATCCTTCAAATAAATATGATTAACAGTGTTTAATGAGTATATTTCTAAATATGACTCGATAAGGACAAATAAAACACAATAAATTCATAGATTATTCATCAACCAATGGTTTACACGAAACATGTTTCCTCACTATCCAAATTGAAAAGAAGGTTATTAGATTTATATTTTATTGAACTGTCATATGCAACACAAACATTGGGGTCTGATGCCTAAAAGACAAACTAAAAACACATAACACAATTTCCCATATACAATAACCCAAACTCCCAATCAAAAAGTTCATCAGACGAGCTATGATAAAACAATATAACAAACCATCTTTCTGGTGCATAGTATGAATCATCTACACCCTCCTCTAATGGTATATAGGCTAGTTACTAGCACTGAGAAGGAATATCACTATCATGGGAGAAATATTTTATGTAATTGTACACATAGAAACATATCTGAGGCCAAAATACATTTAAATATAAAACCAACTCAATATCCAATGCATGAAGTCATTTATATCCCACAACCACATTACGAAATGAAGTAATGAAAAATAAATATGAACATATAAAATCCCACTGAATGGGAATTTGATATTACTCTATCATAAATTTAATTGGTACTCAGACATCGTTCTGAATGTTGTTGGTAAACATATGAGTCTATTCTTTCTCATTAATAACATTACACTCTTCATCCACCTACAAAACTACCAAATGGTTCATAAAATTCACAATAAGCAACATGAGTGGGAATATCCCATGTAGGGTGATTTTAGAAATACTTATTATGACACCCTGAAAACAAAAATATTATATCAAAGGAAAAACAATTATCTCTACAATCATATATTTCTAAAGTAAATATAATAATAATATCTATATATAGTCAATGAAGACACATAATCTATGTATAATCCAGAACAATATTATACCTTTCTATGTAACCTATCCCAAATATTCTACAAATCCCTCATCTGGGAGAACACACTCATAAGTTTCATAGCGTTGTTGGTTCTTGTCTGAGTGGTACTTTTCATTGGTTATCATGATGAGAAATAATAGAAAGATCGACCTATAATATTTTCTATACACATATAAGGATCACAACATGGGGAATGGGGTGATAACATAAACCGAATTTGTATTGAACAACCATGTAGATGATCAGTTCCCAATAATATTTTTCAAATCGATACCTAGAATATAAATAGGTCATAAAATGCATAGAAGATACAACTCCAAGACTTTATGAGGTATTACATTGACATTTTCCATGAATTTTTACTAAAGGGATTGTAGTCATATGATTAAAAATATATTTGTACAATCCTTCATGGAATCAGAATATGAAATTAATTGTAGTGAAAGTTGTCCAATATATGAAGGCAAATAGATATAACATGTTTATGAATGATTAAATGACATGTATAAGGGTTTCATGCTATGTCAATTTATCTAATGTTCTCTCCATGAAAATAGATCATGTCAATAATGTTTTGTTCTTATAAAAGATAAGTACATAATGTGTAGAGGAGTTACACGTTGTGTCATGGTATCCCTGATATCGTATGTGTACTCCAACCAAATTCCAGTACATAACATCATCTTGTGTATCCATTCCCATGTAATAGTACATGTGTTATGATGTGTACATAGACCATTAATTTATTTATAGGATATACATTTCATGTTGATTTTCAATGTAGTCCACCCCATCTCTATGTATTTTCCTTGGAAGACACTGGGTATCCCGGAAGGGGTCACAATCAGTGTGATATTGACAAAACCATCATGATCCTAAACAGTATCTTGAATCCTAATATTCTCCACGGTTGTCCCAGAAACATTTTATGTCTATATTACATGTGGTGTGGTTCATGATTTTCCAAAATCATTAGAGATTCCCCCCTTGCTTCATCATATTTCAAAATTCTATCTGATTATCGATATTAAATGAAACAGAGGATCAAATCTCATTGGGTCATGTCATTTCCAACGCAATCCATCATGTATCCATATTTTATCATATACAAGATCAAATCATAAATTTTCTTTTATTATCGAAGAAATCTAATGAACATGAAATCTATAGTAACTAGTCATCTAAATCAATCCATCCCAGATATCATACCATAGTTGGGCTATATCGATTCATGATATATGATATCAGATATTTCCTCCCAGATCATGGTGATGATGATCACATAATCAATATGTGTATAGTTTGTGAATGATGAATAATGTCCCCAATGAACAATGAATGTGGGAGTGGAATAGAAAGTACTAGAACCAAAGATTGGAATGAACCTTGATTAATGTTCATGTAGGTCTTGTTTTTTCAGTAAAATTATAATAATATTAATAAATCAAAAAAAAATTAATCTCTAATCAAAAACACAAGTTATATAACCCCCTACCGAAATAAGAATGATCTATGAATCAATAGGTTTTTTGATTTCTTCACACACATCAAATAAATTATGAACATTGAATAAATTAAAATAAAAAACATTTCCTATATTAATTTTGATCGATTACAGAAAACAAATGATTTCTGCACCTATGTCATAAAAAATATTCTTTGAATAAGAGGAGCATAGATCATTGATATATAATTCAATAATTTTCAATTAGAAAGGATTCTCAGGAGATTTCACCTATTGTTTTCTATAGGATAGAGTGTTATGTTGATAAATGCTGGTTTCTATATATATATATATAGTGATCAACTATAAACTATGCTTGAAATTTGTAATAATATAATGTATTCTTATTATTCTATTAATTTATGTTCCCTGGTGATTTTTTTTGGATAAAACCAATGATGAATAATTTTAATTAGTGACTAGGGTAATCATCACATTCCGAGGTTAATATTTCTATCAATTTTTTATCTACATGCTCATTGACATTTAATTCTACATTTTTCTTATAAAGCATGTGAATTCTATTTAATATATTTCATACATTTCAATAATTTATTTTAGGCACACTAAGCCTCATAATGACACACAACTTAAGAACCTAGTATCAATAAATAATCCATATAATATTAAAAAATAATACATTGAAAAATTCGATTTATTTGATGTAATATATGTGGGAATAAGAATTATAAACATTAATTTTTAATAAAATTTATTATATCTTTCATCATTAAAAACTTGAGATTCATATTTATTTCCACAGAATAGGTTTATCAAAAAAATTAATTTACTCTGACTATTATTTCATGATGATTAATATATTTTTTATCATTAACAACATTATAAAATTTGATTTTGGAGGGTAATTATCATCATCAAATTCATTGAAAAAAATGAGTAGGATAATATAATTTTTCCATCAAACCATGTATGTATTCCTCTATGTCGATGGAATTAATCAATCTATAAGATCATGTTTGTTTAAGCTAATTAATGGATATTTATATCTTAGTAAGTAATATTGATATAAATGACAATATTTAATACAATAGTCATTTAAATAGTATATTATTACATAAATCAAATAATTTGGGTGGTGATATAATGTTATCAAGTTAGTAATTAAATATATAGGTGTTCCTAGAATCAGAACCACAAAATACATCTAATATTATAGATTATAGTATATGTGTACCATAAATAGAAACATCAAATTTTGGTGTCATTTGTGCATACATTTTCATCATCAGTCTATATATAGGTGTCGATGTTTTCCATTATCATGGTTAGTTTTTGAATTAGGATAATGTCTTGGATAATTACTACATTATATTTATACAAATAGTTATATTGTTAATAATAATTTATGAAACACTCTGTTAACAATAGTCATTTTAATTAAACTCATACATTTTCATTGATTTTTTTTCTCAAGGACGCACTATTTCTCAATTAATGAATTTTTTAGTCCCACTAAAAATATTATATTGGTTCTTCTTCCCATATTTTATACATAAAAATATTGAACCTTTTTTCTTCATCACATTCAAGACATATCCTTTAATGAGACCACGTCCATCTCTTTTTCTGTGTGTTTTATTCATTGGCTATGTTCAAAATTTTAATAATATTTCATGATATCTGGTTACTCTTTATAACAATGTATTCATAGTCAATATTCTAATTTAATGATTTCTTTTGTGGTAATTTATTTAACTTCCCTCACACCCATTAAACCCTATGTTCCATTAATTGATGAATAAGTGCTGAAATGAGGGAAATTTTTTATTAATATATGGGATTTATCATATTCATAAATGTAATTGATCCTTATAACATCATTTTCAATTTCATCAAAACTGTATTATATAATTCCTTTATCTTAACCTATAGTAATATTAGTTTGAAAAAATAAGTATTAATTTTTTTATCATATATATAATGAAATAATCCATTAAACTAACATAAAATTCATTCATTGACTGTATTTGATAATTATTATTTTATAAACCATCGAATAACAAATGGGAGTGTTTAATTAGGTATTTTATCATAGACCCCCTTTGTTTATAAATTTTTTGACAGTGTCAATGCTCAGTCAAACAATTTTGGGAAATTACCTAGAGGTCTATATATACAATTTCTACATCACCCATTTAGTATTTCGAAGGGGAATTATTTCTAATTGAAAATATAATAAATAAATTATAAAAATTTTATGATATCATCATATATTAATTCTGGTATCTTTTATTTTTAATACCAATCTATATAATTAAAAAACTGATAACTGAAATGATATCCAAAAATAATAAAATGGTAGATTTTAATAAGAACTATGGAGACCCAAGATAAAAATACATAATTACTACAACTAGTTGCTTTTTTATAAAACCTCTTAGAAACAATGGAAATCCATGATTAAAGAAATTTTTTCTCTCTTGATGACTAGCTACATAAAAATATTTTCATACAACATGTTATATGTCTACTATCAAAAGTGACACAAAAAACTATATTCCTTAAGTTTTATATGATATAATCCCAAAAAAATATTATATATTTATATTCAAATAATTTTATCCCCATCATTATGTTGTGATTCATAAAAATCGTAGTCTGAATGAACAAAATATGGTACCAAATTATAATGTAAGATATCAATTTGTGGTACAAATTCGAATAAAAAAATTTCTAAATTTTTAATATTTTTTTAGATTAGAATGATATATTGATTAATATTTACTCAATTGTGGTAAATCCTATAATATTTTCAAAAATTGTATTTCCCATTAAATTTTTTTTATAAATATATTATTATGAGATATAATTTTAATAAAAAATTTACAATTTCAAAAATTATATTTTCAAAATTAAATTCATTTCAAAAACTATCAATTAAAAAGTATCATAGACGTTATCTTTTAGATTTCTAAAAGAATAATAATATTTCAATTACAAGTGGATGATACTAATTTTTATTAAAAACAATCAGTTGATTTAATGAATCTATAAATTAAAATTTCATATTAAAATGTTTTTAAATGTTAAATATTTTCATTTATATTATCAATATTCCTATTTAAGTCAATTAAATTCATTTTATGTCTCAATTTCTTATAAAACATTGTAAAAATCGAAAAATATTTTTCTCCAAAGAATATATTTTTCATATTTTTGTATATTTTATTTTTTTAATAAATTCTTCCACATAATTAAATATAATATAATAAAATAGTATATTAATACATAATATTTATTCAAAAAGTTATTAATGATCACATAATCATTTTTTCATAATGATTAGTTAAAAAGTAAAAAATGTGTCACCACGATTAATGATAATATGGGATTACTGGTGGTTAAAACTTGAGAGAACATAATAATTTACTATTAAAGATTTCTAAATTCTATTATATTGACATATTTTTAGATAATACTCTCACTCTTTTGATTATATATCATGTTGAAGTTTTTATTATAGAGCAACTATTTTTAATATTTGAATATTTTCTGATATTTCATGTGACTGCTCTCCCCAAATTAAAAAGTAAATACCTCGACTATCTTATTTAATGTACATTTAGCCATATATCATCCAAAAATAGTATAAAATAATTTTCTCAACTACCATATACATGAATTACTTCTTTCCCCACAATAAAATGAAATTACAATGGTCATGAAGAAATGATACAATGGAGTCCCACTGAAGAAGATGTAATCATCATACCTGGACACATTGAATTTATTTCTTATTTTATCTCTAGTATATAAATGTTGTAATTTAAAACATAAAATCATATGTATCTAAAATGTATTTATATGTTATCATTATTATTTAGTAACCATTATTAATCCACATTTCATTCAAATGGAAACTAAAATAATCACTCAAGCATAAATGTGTACTACATCCTCAATGTAGAGATAAATTTTATTTTCCAACACCACCATTCTTAAACTGGTATTTTAATAGTTATAATGGATACAAATAATATTAATGACATAATTACTATTTACTATTTATAATATCCAACAGATATATTTATATTCTCATTCGATGTACAATGACTATGTTGCTCATGCATATGTGAGGATTTACACAACATTGAAGAGAAGAAATTCATTACCTTAATGGTATAAAATTATGTTTATAATGAAATATTTCCTATATATACATGTGATAAATTTGATATAATATTTATTCTATGAGGATTAATTAAAATATAACATTTTTATTCAATCAGATCGGAACATAAAGACAAATTTATGTTTTATTGTGACCCATTGTCTCCAATTTATGGTAATTCATTAGTTTTATCAAAGCCTTATTTAAATATATATAAAATGAATATGTATGATATTTTAATACTATTTAAAATTAGCTATATTATGTAACAATGATTAACATACAAGCAACTAAACTTCCAATAATAAATCCTAATGGAAATAAATAAACACCTAAAAAAGACATTATAATAATTAATAATTAATAAATTCTTCTTGAAATGTTATAATTGGGTTATATATAATAGATAAATTTTTAACTAAAAAAATTATTTCACTATATTAATAAAATAATATTTTTATATTTTTTGGAAACCTAAAAAGATTGTTTTTGTCCAAAAAATGAATAGTACAAATGGCCATTAGAAAGAACCAAATGAAAATATTTTTTAAAAGACTACAATAAAATAAGATTAATTCTTTGGAATCCTAATTATTTAAATAACATAAAATATATATTTATGTATTTCCTATAAGTCTGTAAGTAAGTGAAAGGTATACATGGAGTAATTTTTTACATCATATTGCTGTGAGTAGCAATATAACTAATAAATAAATTGTAACAACACCAATAAAAAATAACTCATCATCATTTTTGCGAAAAAAATTAATGTAACTAAAACATAAATGATAATTTCAAAAGAAAAATAAAATATTACATGAATGCAAAACCTCCACCACTATAATGAAAAATCACAACTCATCACACTGTAAATATGAACCAATTTTTAAAAAAATTAAAAAAATTAGCCCATATAACCAAAATTGATTTAGAACACTATATAATGGATATGTTTGAGAAAAAATAAAATATTTATATTTTTGTGTTGCACATATTTTTTTACTCTATATATGTTAATGATAAAAAAAAGTGGTAAAAAATGTTGGATTAGATGTCTTTTCATTTTTTTGAGAAATAAAACATTTAAATTAAATTAATTTTGTGTATAAAAGGCCATACATATTTGACAGAACAAAATTAAGTGCATAATATAAATCAAATTATAATTATTAAATTATTATTTTCAATGAAAAATCACATGTATTTCTATTTTTTATTAAAATTTTTTTAAATATTAAATATAGAGTGAATATAGTCAAAAATATAAAAATTCATCATTCATGAATTTTGAAATATCTAAATAAATATTTTTATTTAATCATAATATTAAAAATTCAATTAAATTGATGTGATTTTTATATATATGACTCATTAATTTTTTGTCAATAAATTTTTTTGCTAGACCAAGATGTTATTATAACATCTAATTGCTGAAATAAATCAATCAATTTGATAAAATATTCCAGAGTATAGAGTAGACCCCACTTTGGAAAAGAGGTAGAATTCATGATACAAGCTCTAATTGTGTTTATTTATGTTGGAGTCTAAGCAATATTTACAATATTGTTTAGATAATAAATTTTAAGGATTTATGCACTCATTAAGGGGAAAATTGTATGCGCAACATTCTTGGTTGAAATAGGATGCATTATTCAAATAAAAACAAACTAGATTAATATTCTAATTACATCTTATAAAGGTTGTTGATTAAACTAATATAATGAGGAACAATGCGTAAGACAATAGGGAACAACTTCTTTAAAGACACTAATTCCCAATTAAACCATTTATTTGGTCAAACACACATAATAGTTCCCAGGAAATATTTTGGAACCAATAATCTCCCTCCTTGACTATAAAAGTATTTAAACCCTTTCTTTTCTAATCATCTGGGGCACCAAGGCGGAAATATCCACTCATATAGGATAAATACTACAATCATAACCCCTATTATCCTTCTTAAATGTAATTTTTTCATTAAATTTAATTTTTTTAGTATAAAACAACACTCTAAATTTTAATATAAATGTTTGTTCAAATTAAATTAATTATATCATTCATATTTTAATTTTTTTTCCCAGTAATTCTTCATACTATATTATTATTCCTATTTATTTATTAATAATATTATTATTATTATTTGAAATATTATTTTTATTCATATTAATATTTTTATTATTAATAATCTTTTAACATTTTCGAATTTTCTTAAATCATTAATCTCTCTGTTTTCATAATAATATTAATAATATATAATAATATGATTATTTATAAATTTTATATTTTTATATTTTTATATTTTTATTTATTTATTTATTTTCTTGTTTTCCCTTCACTCTATTATATTAATTTTATATGAAATATAGATTTTATTTTCTCATCATCTTTATTTTATATTTTTCATGCTTCTATTTTATTTTATTTTTTATAATTCCTTAACACCTACTCCACCTAGTGATCATTATCTCTCGGAAACGAGAGGATGACATTGAGGCTTGTCCCATGGGGATGTTGGTTAGTTCATGAATATTCATGTGTGTTTAATATTAAGATTGTAATAATTTGGGTAGCAAGTATGGTTAGGAGAATGTCTCTGATTTGATGAATACACACTGATGACATGAAACTCTTTTTCCAATTGTTTTATTTTAATAAATTTCCCTCTCCCCATTGATTATGTCATCATATGGTAGGAGTTGAACTAATTAATGGATAAAATAGAATTTATTCAGTTGTGTTCTTGTTGATGAAACCTCCAAGAACATGGTGTGTCATCGTCTATTAATAAATTACATGGTGGAATACAGTGTTCTAATGAATTATTTGATATTCAAAAATTTAAAAATATAGAATAGTATTCCAAACATAATATTTTATGATTGGATTATCAGAATGATAATAAAAATTATAAAATAATTTTTATTGAACTGTAAACAAAACCCCAAAACAAATTTCCTTCCCCTTAACTAATTTTATTAAGATTTTCATGTTATATTAAATAATTCATTTTTCATGTCATTTTTTATAAATATTAGAAAAATGAAAAATAATTATTACTCATTTAAATATATTTTTAAACTATAAAATATTATGTTTTGGTTAATTTGAAATGGTAATTGAACCTATCTACGAAAGATCCTCAACATAGAAGACCTTGGAAAACTATTGTGATGTACTAGGTAATATTATAAATGATTTTGATCGACCCATGTGATAGGCGTGGATAAAAAATTGAATTATTGTTGTTGATACATTTAGTTTTACATTATCATGTGTTATTTTATTGTAAAAGATATATTTATATTTTTTTAAAAAAAATAAAATAAAATAAAAAATTTACCATTATGATTTCATGTGATAATTTTTTTGAATTCATGTAAAATGTACAAGCAGGTGCAATAATAAGAAGCTGAAGCACCTTGTTTAATAGTATATGGTGTTTCATTATATTCCAGATAGATTAGTGAAACAAATATCCAATTTTTCTTATATTAGGAATTCGAGGAACTCATATAGGATCTCAAAGAGACCCTGAGCCACCCGCAGTTGGACAATTTTCTTGATTAGTCATAGAAATTAAAAAGTATATCCCAGAATTCTATCGTGAATTTCACAAGGTACTAAAATAGTGATCCTAATTTCCATATAACATATTAGAAGATGTATCTCTAGAAAATTTCTAAGATCATACCATGGTTCATTCATTTCATTTTCATTTTAGGAATTTTGAATTTAATTTTTTTCATAGTAAGTACTGCAACATTAAATCAACATCCTATTATATATTATTGATTTAATGACATGATCCCTATGGTTATAAAGGTAACTATCTTATATAGGATCATTATTTAAAAAGGATGCCTCATATTGTGATGTGTATTGACCAATATTCATTGGAGAGGGAGTAATTTTTTTGCGTTTTATCATATATTCATAGTGCATTGTTTTCTAAATCAGATTTTTTTATTTAATTTAAAAAATTTCATTCCAATCCATGAATTGTTATTTAAATGACTATTCTATGAAACATGATATTTTTAGGATTTTGGTGATTCCATGTGTAACATTTCAACGTAAATAAAAATAAATTATTACAAGAATAAATTAAAAATTTAAAGTGATGCATGGATATAAAAATGAGTACTCGTGATTTAAGTAAATTAATTGATCCATGTAAATGATGTTTCCAAACCATTTTTAATGTTTTGAAATTTATGACAATCAAGTTAAATGATATGCAATTATTAATAATATTCTGAGTGTGACTCACAAATAATATGCACCTTTCCGAAGAGGATTTAAAGTCCATGTACTTATTTTATTAATGAGCTAATTTTTGGGAGATCATCGAAAAAGAAACCTATTATAACGTTCATTTGATATTTTTCAATGAAATGACTACAAAAAACATTAAAAACGATTGAGGGGTTTTTTATAGAAACATTCTCCTTAAATTCCAATTTTTCACCAGTCCTTTTTTGTTCATAGATTCCACGAATGACCTCTATAGTAATAAAATATGTTTTTAGCCATTTTTATCTATTATTTACCTTGTCATGATATTTTCATGATGTTTAAATGATTACATTCAGTGCTGACAGTATTCATTATTGCTAGGATGTATTTAATTATATGAAAGAATTGAGGGAGTAATATTATCAGATTCATGAAATTTTTTCCATTCATTCAATGTTCTAAAATGTTTTACCTAATGGAAAAAGGAAATAAAAAATTTGTTATGACATTCATAAACCACCAAATCACCATCACTATTATTTTTATTATATTTCGTTATGTGATAGATGTGGGGTTTCATCTAATCATAACATCTGAATTAATATAATTTCAAAAAATAATGAATAAAAGTAGTGAAATGTTAAATACATTATATATCATTCATTATTACATAATTATTTCGGAAATTTTCATTCCAAAATTTGATTGAAGAGAACGAATCTACTTTGAAGGGGTGATTTACATTAAGATTTCATGTTTGATATCATTAATGATACATTAGGGAATAATGTATTATCTATTCATATGAGAATATATTAATATTGAATAAAATTTCCAAAGTATTATTTGATGATGATAACTGATGATATTTGAAATTAATTACCATCGTAACGATATATCACATGATTGACTGTTCATTGTGCTTGAAAATTTAAAATTATTTTCCTATAATAAGAGATGATCTGGAAATTGATCATGGACCTACAAAATGTTGAGACTATTCTTATGAATAATATTTAAATAAATAAATTATATATCATTTTAAAAATTATTCTAATATAATAAAATGATATTAAATAAAAAAAGATATCCACGTTGCTTAGTTTCAGTTGAATCAAATAGTGCCATAGATCATAATAAATTAATGGATTATGGATCATGAACATTCTTTTAATCACCCAATTTCATGTGACCTATGGAACGATCCATCCCTAGGGCCTGTGTTGTGACCACCCTAAACATGCCTTCAATATGCAATGGGATTGAGATTAGCACCAAAAAAGTGTATCCCTAAAATGGTAAGGTATTTCATTTAATCTTGTACAAACACACAGCCTAGGAACACAACAAGTTGAAAAATGAAGTAAAACTACAATAGTAATGGTGTGTACTGAATATTAAGGGTGTCAAAATACAATCCCAACTAAAAAGTACAACTATAACTAAAAACATAAAACAACCCCTGTGATTTTACACCAAATATCATACTGTATGGGTATGTAAAACTCATATCCACTAATCTCCATGTCTACCATTCACCTCCATGTACCACTCGGTCCTGGCCAATACAATCTCAGCTGAACCACCCATTTTCCACATAAGACATAACAAGCTGTGGGTGAAGCCCATGAAGATGTGAGTAAAACAATACCCAGTAGGGACACTATGACCCCAGAAGGTCTCCCAGTGTTCCAAAATGAAAAATAAGATTCATGATTTCAAACACAAAGGAAAAAAAATTAGTTATAGCTCAAACTAGGTATAACTAAGTATAACATTATCGATCATTAGCTGTAAGTCTATATCATATTACTTTTTCCAGAGGCACTAATACTGACCGAATCATGATATATAGGAACTAACCCAATCAAGACTCACATATGATCAATAGATACTAACCCCTTCAATTCCCACACATGATCGATACCTACTAACCACTGTATGACTCACATAGGATTGATAGGTTCTAATTCACACAAAATATCTATGTGTCGATTCACAGAGAATTTTTGGGTGATGATTCATATAGAATCAATATATGTGATTCACTTGGAATCATTTCATGTTGATACACACATTATTACTTGGTGTTGATTCAAACATAATTGTTTGCTGCTGATTCACCCATAATTTCTCTGTTCTAACTCAAAGAATCATTTGGTGCTAATTCACATAGAATATGTCGGTGTTAATTCACATAGATTTGTTGGGTGATGATTGACATTGAATCTATGGATATTGATTCATATTTAATTTTTCGGTGTTGATACACATAGATCACTAGTTGATGATTCACATAGAATCACTGGGTTCTAATTCACATAGATTCTTCCATCATTCTTCACGTCTCTACCAGACATAGGATTCCCGCTCATAGTATGCCTGTTTTGGGGAGAAACCACTCCTCAAGCCATCGGACAAATTTCATTCGACATGAATTCCAAAATTGAATTTACCAAATGATCCATCATTTCATGAGGGTTCCAATTCAATTGATATAGCATCAACCAGATGAATGGTCTGTAAGTTATTGGTATTTAATTGCTGAAGGAAAAAAGTTGGATTCAGAGTCAATATAACCCGACTGTACCCCATCATTCTCCAAAACTCTCGTGGAGTATGACAATAAAGTATATCTCGCTGCATGGATCCCATTTCAAAAGACAGTTTGTCAAATAGATGTCCAGCTTGCAAGATAGAGTCATTTAAGCATATCTGGATTGAGAGGGGTTTGGGTATACTCAGACCCAGTCGGACCGACCCAAACTATGACGACCCGACCAAGTCCAGGTCCGACCCTGCCACGCACATACTGGCCTAGGACAGTATGACCCACAAATGGGTCGTGCGTTCTTCCTCCATAACGGATCAATGAGCCATTCAGTTTAAATAAGGGTGACTCCCGGTGGTGTCATCTTGTCACCCGCGGGACCCGTATGGAGCAAGTCCCAACCTTCTGCAATAGCTTCCTCCTGTAGAATGGGACGACATGCTTCCTTTCCATAACCACAGTCGGCCCACTCCGGCCGCCCTTTCTGCCTATCATGGCACCATTGGGTGTCGTCTCTCTTCAGCGGCAAGAGTGCGCCGGCCACTACCATCATCGCTAGTGTTGGTGGCCAGTACCGCCAGGCTGGTACCGTATAGACAGAGCATCGATGGGCCACCATGTGAGCTCTAATGTTATGCTCGTCCTTTTGAGTGCATCTATGGCCCTCTCAAGATGTTTCAGTATCTACAAACCTTCTTTATTCAATGTTATTGAAATTGGGAATACCCGCCTCCAAATAATGCAATGAATATCAAGCAGGGGAGGGTCTGAAACTTGATTGATTGTCTCTATCCCTCTGAGATATCATTAAAAAAGGGGGTAATGTAATAACCCAGATCTTCTTTTCATGTATATTTTTATTAATCTTTCATTTTTTTAGAAAAAATTGGAGTTTCGGGGAATTTCATAACTACACGCCATGTACATTTTAAGTACACACCATGTACATGGTTACCATGGGTATCCATGTATTCACCGTGTAATGACTGTGCACATAGCTATGTGTGGTGACCTTGAGATCGCCAAATGTAGGGGTAGATAAGGGAATGTACACACCATGTACTTATTAGGTATACATTCAATACTTTATTTTAAATCATTTATTGGACTGGGGTCACATATAATTGTAAGAAAGCTATTCTTCATCACCTTCTTTTTCTGAGATAATCCATACGGCAGAGATCTTCCTTAAGCCCTTGATCGAGCATTCTTTCTCCGAATCTAACTCATTTAATGCGTTGGAATCGCATTACTGAGTTCCATATTCTTTTATCGCATCATATCCTGATTTCTCATCTCACTATGTTTATCATTGGTTGAACGTTTTAGAAGTTTTTGTATATCTACAAGCTTCCATGATTATTAAAGGCATTGGATTCAGGTATATATATCATACAACATCGAGGTAGGTTGTCTGTGCCTTTGGGTTGAATGTCATTGAGTTATATCTGCAAATTTGTCCAATACCCTTGAATGGGTTATTGCGTGTTCACTTTTTTAGCCCTGTCAATTTCCTACTTTGATTGTATTCTTAAGTGAAGTTTAATTGAATTTTAATTGGGTTGATTTATATGATTTTGATGTGTTTTATTGTTCATGTTATGTTAATGAAAGGTTGGTCCTTCTTAGCCTGTTAGGCTGCCTTGCATGTTTCCCATGCCTAGTGTTGTATAATGGCATGTTTGTATTTCTTACCAGCTGATATAATGTAGACTGTTATCCATGTATTTCATGAGGTTTACAATGGTCGATACACTATTTTATACTTTTTGACTTACACAGGGTCTTGAAAACATGGTGTAATAGACTATAGGTAGAATGGACGTACATAATTCTCCAAAGTGTTTGTTTTTACTCTTACCATGTGAGACCAAATGGGGAGTTGATGTAAGTTCTTCCTCAGAGTGACTATAGTCCCTTGATGGGGGCCACATGGAGAATGTAACGTATGTTCTTCCCCAGAGAACCTTTTATTTACCGATATGAGACTATATGGGGAATTTATGGTGAGTGCATCCACAATGATTCTATACTTAAGCTAAAAAAGTGGGGTAAGACTATGTGTACTCATCATAGGGTTTCATGTGTTGTTGTGGTTAAATCAGAGGGGTTAAGATGATATAAAATTGTAGATTTTTACTTTCTTTTGTTTAGTTTCTTACATGATATATAAAATTGAGTTCAAATGAATTGTATGTATATTTGATACTGAGTACTTCCCTATTTGCTGCTTCATGTTACTTTTGTCTTCCATATATATCCACTAACTATTTTTCATTGATCATTGGGTGGTTTCCTACTAAGATTAGTCTCACACCATGTTTGGCTCATGATCTTGGGTCGAAATAGATTTTATTGTTGTAGGTATAGATAAGGGAAAGCGCCCTTTTACTTCTGGTACTTTATCACTAAGGAGTTGAAGAGCATCGGTCCAATATGAGCCTTGTGATGATGATGGAGTTTATCTATTTTCATTCGTACTTGGGTTATATCTGTATTCCAACACTGTGACTTGTTTGGATTTTTTTTCTATATATATGTATCAGGAATCAATTATATATGCGCTCCGTTGTTTCTTACTTTTAGTAATCCATTGTTCACTATTGTACGGTATTATTACTGCTTCTTCTATTATGATCTATTTTACTTCAATTGTGTTACTTTGACAATGAGTGCACAGTTTCCCCACTATATCTCCCAAGTCCCTCACTTCTATTTGGCCTCCACTAGTGTTTGTGGAAATGCACTTGAGGCAATGTGACTGACCGGGTGCAGGGTGCCTCTGGGTGGCTACCAGAATCAGGACGCTACAAATTGGTATCTTAAGAATTCATTTCTTCTCGACTTATTGATTATAGACTATAGCTACTGATAGGAATGAATAGGTACATGGTAATAAGATATTCTATGGAGTAGTTTACCTATACACATGGAAAAGCCAATTTAAGTCATTATTTCAATTTTTCATGTTTTTTGATTTTACAGTTGATTTGATTTCACCATTTGGTGATTCACATGTCTTTTATAGTTATCATTGATAATATTGAGGTATTATTTCTATTGTAACCTGATTATATGAGGTTATGCATCTCATGCATCATAGAGTAACTTGCTAGAAATCACATGTCATGCATTTTTTCCATGCATTTTATGGTGCATTAATGATTTAATGTTGTTGTGATCGGGGTTGTGTTAGATACATATGTTTTTTTGATAGATACCTTGATAGAAGACCTACTTTTTGATAGGGGTAATTATTTGAGCGAGGTCTTTTTGAATGAACCCCAAAATTTGGTTACTGAGGTGTTATGGGCCATCATGAACCATAATTTGGTGGATCATTGACTTGTCTCCCATGTATATGACATGTATAATATGCCAAAATTTGATTCGTGAATAGTATTGGCCCTCACAGATCTTAATATGGAACCTTAATGTACATTTCAGTGTTTTATCGGTTTTAGAGTAGTTTATGAGGAATAATTTATGGAAAAAACCTAGAATACACACCGTGCGTTCTTCTGTTCCAGAAGAAACTACTTTTTAAGTACATGTGGTGTGCTGTATGGACACACCATGTAGTCTCTAACCAGGTATTAGACAGTATGGGTGGGTACACGGGGTTAGGTATCATTGGTAGGACTCATCATCTACCGGATGTACCTGCCATATTTTAGAACCGTGTAACCGGACGTGTCACTAACAACACAGGTCGGTTGAGACATTTATGATACACATTGTGTCCATCCAGAACACCCCATGTAGTGTAACCTGAGTACCCAGTCATGTAACAAACTACAAGGGTTGGAAAAATCTTCTTAGTACAGGCTATGACCATCTAGAACACGTTGTATAGTGTGAGGTGTGTATCCGGCTATTTCACTAACAACACGGGTCAATAAAGCTCATCTAGTACACACCATGTCTACCAAGAACACATTGTATAGTCTTGTTTTAGAAGAGTAGTGTGGAATAGCCATGAAGAAGAACTTTGGTAGGGGAATAGATGTCCAGTACATGAATTGTGTTTGGATAACATGTCATGTGTTTGAGAAGTTACATGACCATTTTCGGCTGGCGTAAACACCCATGTGAATGGATTCATAAACAATATGTGTAGTCATTATACACACCATGTATCGGTGTTTCAAAAAACCTAAAGGATTTCTTTATCTTGTTCCATTCTTTCACTTCTAGTTTATTTCCATGTTAATCATGATCTAAGGTGGGAACATGAACATACAGAGTCATGCCGACAAGATGTCCTCCGGTTGTACACCAGTTTCATGGCAGTGATTGGACACTAGACGTGGATAATCCAGGACTACCGGCAGTTCTTCAAGTTGTTCTAGTCACGGCACCAATCATTATTCCAGACTCTTATGCTGATTCACACTTCTATGTGGGCTTTATGGGGTTCATGCAGACCTTCTGTGGAGTACCACATCCTACTTATTCTATGGACGAATTGACATTAGTTTTACCATAGTAGCATCCTCGCACCTTTATAGTGGAAAGAATACCTCAAGCTACAATTTCATGGTTAGAAGCCATGTTGTATATCATCAATTATATAGATACGCCTCCGGAGATGTGGTTCAATATTGGAATATATTTTGTTTGATATTCCTCAAATAGATGGTGGTACGTGATCTCACATATAGGACGCTAGCAGGTTATGACTTGGGATGAGTTCCTGTGTACCTTATATGACTAATTCAATCTAGATACTCTGAGGGCCAACTGATCCCAAGAGTTCATGAGTTTGGAGCCGAGTACACTTTCGGTTATGGAGTATTATTTTTTCTTTAAAATGATGAAGTAGTTTATGCCTATTCCATGAGGTGAGGAGTTATTATGAGAAATAATGTTCAAGGATGATCTCAGGAAGAAGATATAATCACTGGTGAACATCTTGATGCTGACTTCCATCACTTTTGTAGTAAACCAGTCACTGATCACGGAGCATAGTCTGAGGGATTCTGGAGTTAGGAGCCATAGAGGCTCGACATCTAGTGTTATTATTCCTTTTACAAACATTAGGAAGTGCCATAGAGTGTCTTCGTGTATAGATCCAATGAGGCGAGACACTTCTTTTGGTATCCTGGTGGCATGCTACCAGTGTGGAAACAGTGGGCATATGAGGCGACATTGCATGATAGACCCAGTGGAGTGCCGATCATACAACTAGATGGGGAATATTCATAAATTTTGTCAAATCATCTCACCAGAATCTGCTGAAAGGGGCTCATCTACGACCCCATGTTGTGGAAAAACACCACCAGTTTCCCACCAGTCTGGGAAATGGAGTTCATCCATTCGGTTAGGCCGAGGTGGAGGTTGCGGACTTGGTAGCCAGTCTCCAGGCTTTCAAGGACAACATGGTGGATAACTCAAAGGGGTTAGGTAGGGACATAGGTTTGTGGTACAGATCAGACTTTTATAGTAGAGTAGACCTAGCTGGAGTATAATCCCAGACCCTCTACAGTTTGAGGTACGATTCTGGTTGACTCTATTTTTAGTTTTTTCACTTTACGATATAGGGGCTTTCAATATCCATATATTTGTTGCTCTTTTGGAGAGCCATGAGATTTATATAATTTATTCTACTAATATCTCGACAATAGACACTTCGTTTGAGACTAGATCAGCTAGTGTATGTCTGTTCAAGCAGGGCCCAATAGTGGATAGTGGGTGTCACATCATATGGGAACTATATGACCGAATGAGGACCAGCTATGTTGTCATTCTCAAAATGGGCTAATTAGTTCTATTCTAGTCTGTTGTCAATTACTATCACCGTAGGGTGAGATTCACATCACCAGATGGTGAATCATTTCATCGTAACAGCGAATGAGATGTCTAGGTGAGCAGAGTGGGACCCAATCATCATGGTTTGGGAGGAGAAACAACCCATATTTGTAGTGTATATCTGGATGACCAAGGGACATAACAGATAGACTTTCCACCCCTGGGGGATTTTTTTTGGAATGTGTTTCTAGATGAATTTTCATGTTTTCCTATAGAGTGAGAGGTGGAGTTTTCTATTGATCTTGTGCCAGGAGTGGCTCTGGTGTCCATTTCTCCTTATAGAATGGCTACACCAGAGATGCATGAGCTCAATAAACTATTGGATTATTTAATGGTAAAGGGTTTTATCTGACCCAGTACTTCTCTTTAGGGTTCGCCTATCATATTTGTGAAGAAGGATTATGGTACAATCAGACTTTTTGTGGATTATTGGACGCTGAACCAGTTGACAGTCAAGAACCAATATCCCTTTCCGAGGATTGATGATCTCTTTGATCAGATTCGAGGAACCCAGAAGTTCTAAAATATTTACTTGATGTTTGGTTACCATATATTATGTGTTAGACCAACATATATACCTATTACAGCCTTCTGATGAAGGTGTTCTCTATATGAGTATGTGGTTATGGCGTTTAGTCTCACGATTTCACATGCAATCTTCATGGCTCTGATGAACGGTGTCTTCCATCCATACTTCGAATTTTTTCATGGTAGTCTTCGAGGAAGATATCTTGGTGTACTCTCAGACTCAACATGACCATGATACCCATCTTGAGATCATTTGGGTACACTATGATTGCATTAGTTATATGTTATACTCTCAAAATGGCATATTTGTATGGACCAGATTCACTTCTTGAGTAATGTTATCTTAGAGATAGGAGTATCAGTTGATCCAGATACAGTGAGAGAAGTAGTTTCCGGGGAGTGGTTGAAGAACATCATTGAGGTATAATGTTTCTTACAGTTGGTAGGATACTACATATGTTTCATACTGATCATTTCACACTTATCTACACCACAAATTGGCCTGATAATGAAGGGTGAACAATTATTTTTGTTGGATTATTATGAGTCATCCTTTCAAGTGCTAAAAGGAAGGTTGACATTATAACCGATACTAGTATTTTTATTTTTGGGACATAAGAACATTATGTACTGTGATGCATCAGGTATAATGCTGGGAGTTGTGCTTATACAAGGACAAAGAGTCATTGTGTATGTGTCTCTACAGTTGAGGCCACATGAGAGGAACTACCCAACGTATGACCTCAAGATGGGAACTGATGTCCATGATTTGAATTGGTGGATACATTATATCCTCAGAGAGAATATTGTGGTTTTAACTGAACAAAAGTGTCTCAAGTACATCTTCACTTAGCATGACTTGAATTTGAGACAGCGAAGTTGGGTTGAGTACCTTCAGACCATTAACATTGACCTTTCCTATATGTCCGGGAGAGGCTACGCAATAGATGATTCGTACAGTAGGAGGACTCAGATACATGCAATTGAGGAGGCCAGTAGTGAGTGGTGTTTTAGGGCTCTATTTTCTGAGATGCATAAAAAGGTGCATGAAATACTAGGGAAGACGTTTCTCACATATGTAGTTGTTACATCTACACTTCTTGATTGAGTGAAAAAGTGGAAATTCCAGATTGTGAAGGCCTAGTCCTACGAGAATGCATGTTAGTAGAGGACCCTATTCATGGATGGACCATATGCAAGGATGAGATCATACTTTTCCATGTGTCTTCATGGCTGCCAATAGTCAAATGCGAGGAGCTGATGTGGGATTTTTGTTCCATAGTTTGGTCGGTTCATCCTGGGGTCACCATGATATATCATGATCTACACTGATATTATTGGTGGCCAGGTATGAAGGGATATGTTTCTGGTTTCATCATGAGGTGTCCCACCGGTCAGCAGGTAAAGGCAGAGCATCAGAAAATAGAAGGGATTTTTTATCAGTTACACATTCCGGAGTGGTAGTAGAATGATATCACGATGGACTTCGTGATAGGTTTGTTGATGCCTCTTTGATGGAATAATGAAATTTGGGTTGTCCTTTACAAACTCATGAAGGTTTCCTACTTCTTACTGATCAAGGAGACCTTCAGTGTTGATGAGTTGGGAAGGATGTACACTTGACAAATTGAACATCTACGTGGATTTCCTCACTCCATTGTTTCATACAGGGATTCATGTTTTACTTCATGGGTCTGGTAGGGTCATCAAAAGGCTTTGGGTTCACAGATGCATTTTTGTATTGCTTACAATCCCTAGATAGATGGTCAATATGAACGTATGATTCAGGTGCTTGAGTACATGCTTTGATGATGAATTCTAGATTTTAGAGGTTCTTAAGAACAGAAAATACCTCCTGTGGATTTTTTTAACAATAAGATTTTTCATTCAACTATTTAGATGGAACCATATAAAGAATTGTACAGTAGGCCATGTTGATCACCCTTATGATGGCTGGAGGTAGGAGAGTTAGTTATACTATGACATTGTCATGTCCAGGGGACCATGAAGTAGATAGAGTTGATTCAGAATTTGACGGATACCACACAGTCAAGAAAGAAGACTTATTCTGGTCGACGGAGATAACCACTGGTGTTCAAGGTTGGAGATCTTGTCTTCTTGTGTGTCATACCGGGGTTTAGACCTAAAAGGATTAAAAGGTATGGTAATCTTTCACTAAGGTACGTCAGGATTCTTGAAGTGTTGGAGAGAATTGGGATGGTTGCCTATCAGTTACAATAACCTCAGAGGTACAAGGCTATGAACGAAATCTTCCACATTTCACAACATCGACGTTTCTTCTCAGACTTGTCTCATGTTATCCAACCTAAAGAGGTTGATATCAAGGGTGATTCCTAATTCAAGGAGCATCCTATCCATACTGTTGATCATAGTGTGAAGGTTCTCCATTTCTGGTTTGTTCCTCTGGTATGAGTGCTTGGTCAGTACAAGCGATTACAGTATTAGCGATTACATGATAAGACATGGAAGAGGGAGGCCTATGTTCGATTATAGTACCCATAGTTGTTCGGGGTTTCATCTTCTAAGTCCCCTTAACAAGTAAACACGGGGAGAAATTTATTTAATGTGGGATGATTGTACGAACCTCTATCTTCTATTTAGTTATTTTTTTTTCTTTTCTGTCATTTTTAGAAAAAGATGAGTTTTAGGGAATTTATTAAGTACACGCCGTGTACTTTATAATTACATGTTGTGTACACATTTACTGCTGGTAGCTGTGTGATGGAAATGTAACAACTTTGCACACAACCGTGGGTGGTGACCTGGAGGCTGCCTAATATCGGGGGAGGTAAGGGAAAGTACACATCGTGTACTTTTAATGTACATGCTGTGTAGGTTCTATTTTAATTAAATCGACCAGAGTCATATCTAATTGGCAGAAAGCTCTTCTTCTTCTCCTTTGTCTACTGAGTGCATCAGTATATCAAAAATCTTCACCGAGCCCCAGATCGTGTGTCGCTCTCTGAATCAAACATTGATGGTTGCGTTGGAATCACATTAGTGAGTTCTCTCATTATTTAAGGATTTATCTACTAATTTCCCTTCTCTGTCAAGTTTTCACCAGTTAAATGTTTTAGATGTTTTTTTATATCTATTAAATTCCAAGTTTATTCATGTTTTGTGATTCAAGTACATCGATCATACAATTCCGAGGTATGAGGTTTGTGTCGTTATGTTGAAAGTCTATATATGTGAAAATTTGTCGAATACCCTTGAACGAGGTATTGTGTGTGTACTATTTAAACCATATTAGTTGCCTACATATTTTTATGCTTGATTAGAGGTTAATTGATTGTGGAGAGTGTTTATATCCATACATGGGAAGTGTTTCCAATTTCATGTTCGGTTTATGACCATTTGGTGTGGCTTATCATGATAGGCGGCCTGGCCAGTTTCCGATGCCTAGTGTTGTAGGATGGTGTGTTCATATTTCTAACATGATGATACACTGTAGACTTTTATCCATGTATTTATTGAGGTTTAAAATGGATGATACTCTTTGCAGTACTTATTGACTTAAACCAGTCCATCAAAACATGTTGTGGTAGACCATAGGGAGAATGGATGAAAGGGCTCAGCCAGAGTGTCTTTTTTTACTATTATGATGTGAGACCATAGGGGGAATTGATGTAAGAGATTCCTCAGAGTGTCTGTAGTTCCTCGATGTGGGCCACATGGGGAATGTGATGTAAGGGCATCCCAGAGCACCTTTTAGGTACCGATATGAGACTATATGGAGAAATAACGGAGAGTGCTTCCATAGTGAGTATATTATTAAGCAAAACTATAGGGGTTAGACTATGCTTACTTCTCTGAGGGTTGCTTGTGTTGTTTTGGTTGAACCTGATGGGTTAGGCTGAGAGTACATTATAGATTGATACCTAGTTTTTTTAGCTACTTACGTGATATATTAAATTTAATTCAATTGAACTGTAGGAATGTTTGTTGCTATGTACTTCCTTCTGTACTGCTTCTATATACATTTGAACGCCATATATATTCACTTACTATATGCACATATATTTGTGTTTTCTTATTGGGATAAGAATCAAACCATATTTTGGTCATTATTTTAGGCCCAAATAGATCATATTTCTGCATGTACATATAAGGGAAAGCACCCTTCTACATCAGGTACTTGATCCCTGAGGAGACGGATTGCATGGGACCATGCTGAGGTTTGCGATGCTGTCGGAGCGTATCTGTTTTCTTTTGAACCTGGTTTATTATTGTATTTCTACATTGTGACTTGTTTTGATGTTTTCCTAGACATATGTATGATGAATCATTTATACAATTGATCTATTTTTTCTTACTTTCAGTCTTCCATTGTTTACTATTGTTTTGTATTATTTCTTTTTCTGGTATTGTTATCTGTTTTACATCCACTACGTTACTCTGCAGATGAGGGAATAGTTTCCCTACTATCACATCTAAGGCCCTTAGTGCTAGTCGGCAGCCTCTAGTATTCGTGGAAATGCACTTGAGGACAACTGACTAACCGGGTATGGGGCTCCTATAGGTGGCTGCTGGAATAGGGACATTACAGGTAATTTATAAATCACATTTAAAATAATTTTAAACATCATTCAAATCCACCCCAATAACCACCCGAAAAATCATTAATGATGTAAAGACCCAGAAATTTCAAAGAATATTTTTTCTTGATTTCCTTTGGAATTTTACAAGAATGCAGTTTCTGACGGCGCCTGATTCTAAGGCCCGGTGTGCTGGGAAGTAATTTACGAAGATTGGCTCTGGTATGTTTAGTGAACGAATGAGCGGGAATTTCTAAATTTTGAACTGATGCCCAAAATCGAATTCCGAGGGCACCGATGGAACTGCAGCGCCGGTAATTACTTATGAACTCTTGTTTTGTAGTTGCGTTTACACGAGGGGAGTTATTAATTTACGTGGAAGTTAAAAATAAAAATTTTACAATTTTTATTTTTTCCCACTTGGTATTTTTATCCTAAGTAAAGATGTTTGGGGAGGGGCCCACTTGTGATAACCAAACTTGAAAGGATAAGGTGTGATGGGACCCACACAAGCCCAACCCCTCACTTTCCTAACCCCTCTAAACCCCCCATTTATGTTTTGTTAACTTATCACGTCATTAATTTTAATAACATCTTATGTTAATAACTAAACTGAGTTAAATGTGGGTTTTGAAATTTCAAACTCTTGAAATTCAAAACCTATGTTGGGTTAATAAAATAAGTTGGAGGATTATTTTATTTAGTGTTATTTTGAGAGCATTATGAGAAAAATCTAAAGGAAGTCTTCTTCTTCTTCAACATCGACGAAGAACGAAGAATACCTCAGACTCTGAAGAAGAACACCGTATTTCTCGAAGGTTGACGTCTTCTTCCGCGACGCAACTTCCTCTTTCTGTGACTTCCCCTTCCGTGACGCCAATGACGTTTTCATTCCGCGACAGTTTTCCTCGACGAATCCTCCACAACGAATCTCCGTACAATCCGTGCTCGAGGTAGGGAATTTAAATTGTGATTGTTGGTGAACACTCTTTTACTACCTTCTAAATTTAAGAACGCGGATCAACTAAATATTACGTTGATCCATGAAGATTATTTTGGGGGTTGGGTTTATTGTTATGATTCGTTTTATTTAAGAGGTAGGGGAATTTTATTTGTTTCCTCTTAACCTTGAGAAAAGAACAACGAGCGCAGACCAACCATTACCCAGATGATCTGCAGACCGTTCGTCCATGCGGGGTTACTTTTGTTGGTTGTTGTCTAATTTCATAGTTATGTATGTGCTCAATAATTTGTTGGTAACAAACGTTTGATTTTCCAATTGATATCACTTAACGCGGAGGGCACGGGCCGAACGAACACAGCCCGACAACCCTCCGTAGATTGGTTTTGATGTGCGGTTTTGGCGGCGATGAGAAAGTGGACCCGTATTGGAGTTTTGAGGCATCCTTTCTGATGATCTTGATCCGAGAAGATTGCCGGCGAAGACGGAAAGAATTGGACCACCAGAGCGCGTCTGGTGGTCCGTAGAAGGCGGCGGCAGCGCGCCGCCGGAGGAGCCCGCCGCGGCGGTTCAGCAAGTGTCCGGTTTTGCCGATGGCGGGTGATCTGGAGGCGGGACCACGAGGGTCCCGTGTGTGAAGTAACGGCTGGCCTTAGGCCGGCCGAGTTCCAGAATAACCGGGGGTTGAAACCCCCGGTGCTGACAGCATGGGCGGGCCCCACGTTAGGGGGGCACCGTTTTTCATAAAGGAGGGGCAACGCCCCTCCCTTGGGCGTGCTCACGCGGCATGCTGGCCGTGCCGCCGTGCTGGCCGTGCCGCCGCGCAGCCGGCCCGGCCGGGCTTCCGGGCCGGGCTGGGTCGTCGGGCCGGGTCGCCGCCCGGGCCGGGTCGACCGGGTTTGGCTGACCCAGGGGGTACTAGGTCGGGCTGGGCCGGGCCCATACCCCCTATTTTCGGACTGAGTTGGTTCAAATGCCCATATCATTGACTACAGACCTCCGATCGACACGCTGTCAGCGGAAACGCGATCCTTGGATCGAGTCGGTTGTTTTGGTATGTCCCACTCAAGGTTTCGGAATACTTTGAGTTCGGCCGGGTTGGTTCGTACACGAAACCAATCGGGCCCTCAGAGCGGAAACGCTCATATCTTGAGCTCCGGACGTCCGATTGACATGTCGTCGACTTGGTTGAGTTCCTCTTAGTGAGACTGGTCTTTTGGCATACTCTGGCCGAGGTTTGGACACAGGTGGAGTACGTTCGGGTTGGTTTTGCCTTAAAAATCAACCGGGCCCCTGGAACGAAAAGGCCAACAACTCTCAGACCGGGCGACTGATTGACGCGTCGTATGTTGCGTTGAATTCCTGTTGACGATACGGAACTTTTGGATACATCAACTCTAGAGTACGTGACAGTTTATGTATTAGCCTCCCGGCTCATTGAGCATACCCTCCCGAGCGAGCATGCTATGTGCGGGAACCCTAGTGCTGGTTGCGACTGCGACTTCGACGACGATTGTGCAGAGGTCCTCAGTGGATTCGACGGTGATGATTATAACACTCAGTGATTCTACGGGGATCAGTGCTACAGATCCTGTGTAGGTCCGATCCTATGTGGGCCTTTGTGGGGGTTAGTGTCTATCGATCCTATGTGGGTCCCAGCGTAGATGATTCAGTACTGGTCATGTATCCTATGTGGGTCCCAGTATAGATGAATCAATGAAGACAGATGGTCTTGTATCCTATGTGGGTCCTAGATGTACTGGTCTTGTATCCTATATGGGTCCCAGCATAGATGATTCAGTTTTGGTCTTGTATCCTATGTGGGTCCCTGTATAGATGAATCAATCAAGACAGCTGGTCTTGTATCCTTTGTGGGTCCTAGCTGTGCTGGTCTTGTATCCTATGTAGGTCCCAGCTTAGATGATTCAGTACTGGTCTTGTATCCTATGTGGGACCCAGTATAGGTGAACCAATGAAGACAGCTAGTCTTGTATCCTATGTGGGTCCTAGTTGTGCTGGTCTTGTATCCTATGTGGTTCCCAACTTTGATGATTCAGTGCTGGTCTTGTATCCTATGTGGGTTCCAGCATAGATAAAACAAAGAAGACTGCTGGTCTTGTATCCTCTGTCGGTCCCAGCTTAGATGATTCAGTATCTATGTCAGATCATCTCTTTCACCTTCTCGATGAGGTATACCTGTGTGAGCTGAAACATGTTTTACTTCCATTGTGGATTGAGTTGAGCTATCCTATGTGGATTACGTTTTGCTTTCTTGTGTGGAATAAGTTTTGCTTTTTTTGTGTGGAATACGTTTTTCTTTCCTGTGTGGACTAGGATGTACTTGGGCTTGGTGGTTGGAGCGTGTTGGAATTGATGACTTAGGTATATGTATGGACATATACCTAAGCAGTGGTTGATGTTAATTCGTGATTTTATCCTTCCTTTGTGGTTTATCATTTGTGGATTTTGGGAGACCTCCATGGGTCTCGGGGTCCCTACTGAGTAGCTTATACTCACCCCTGCACGGGCTATGCCTGCACTTCGTTGTGTTGGTTGTAGACGACAGACAACGCTGATCATGGTTGAGACATTCGGAGCAGGTCGGTACCCGGAGGTGGACCACTGGGTGGACGTACTCGGAGTAGATGATGGTACCCAAGGAGTTGCGGAGGCTATCTATACGCACTCTTCAGGAGGGACTTCCAGTGGACGCCTCGAGGATGCAGTTTTACTTTTCAGTTGTTGTTTTCCCTTTCAGTTGTACTTTACTGTTGGGCTTGTATTTCCAGCCCCCTTTACTTTCTGCACCTACTGTTGTACAGTTTTACTTAGTGTTTACTTCTTCCTCTTGTACTCTATGGTGTTTTGAGGGCGCGAGCTGAACGAACACAGCCCAACAACCCTCCGCAGATTGTTTTTGATGCGTGGTTTTGGCGGCAATGAGAAAGTGGACCCGTATTGGAGTTTTGAGGCATCCTTTCTGAATATCTTGATCCGAGAAGACTGTCGGTGATGACCGCAAGCGAATCGGACCACCGGAGTGCGTCCGGTGGTCCGCAGATGGCGGCGGTCGTGCGCCACCTCGGCACAGCGGCGCCGTGAACCAACGGCGGCACGCTGTCGGAGGAGCCCGCCGCGGGTGATCTGGAGGCGGGACCCTGAGGGTCCCGTGTGTGAAGTAACGGCCAGCCTTAGGCCGGCCGAGTTCTGAAAGAACTGTGGGTTGAAACCCCAGGTGGTGACAGCAAGGGCGGGACCCACGTGGGGGGGCCGCCGTTTTTCATAAAGGAGGGGCAACACCCCTCCCTTGGGCGAGCTCACGCGGCACGCTGGCTGTGCCGCCGCACTGGCCGCACCGCCGGCCAGGCCGGGCTTCCGGGCCGGGCCAGGTCGTCGGGCCGGGTCGCCGCCCGGGCCGGGTCGACCGGGTTCGGCAGATCCAGGGGGTACTGGGTAGGGCCGGGCCGGGCCCAGACCCCCTATTTTCGGACTGAGTTGGTTCAAACTCTCATATCATTGGCTACGGACCTCCGATCGACATGCCGTCAGCGGCAACACGATCCTTGAATCGAGGCAGTCGTTTCGGTATATCGCACTCAAGGTTTCCGAATACTTTGAGTTCATCCGGGTTGTTCGTACACGAAACCAACTAGGCCCTCGGAGCGGAAACACTCATATCATGAGCTCCAGACGTCCGAATGAGGTGTCGTCAACTTGGTTGAGTTCCTCTTAGTGAGACGGATCATTTGGCATACTCCGACCGAGGTTTGGATGCAAGTGGAGTACGGTTGGGTTGGTTTTGCCTTAAAAACCAACCGGGCCCCTTGAACGAAAAAGCCAATAACTCTCAGACCGGGCGACCGATTGACGCGCCATCTATTGCGTTGAGTTCCTGTTGACGATACGGAACTTTTTGATACATAAATTCTGGACTATGTTTTAAGGCCCCAGCCTTAAACCTTACTTAATCTTGAGTTATTACAAGATTACACATTGAGGATCTTTTCAGGTTTAGAGTTTTAGAGAATTAGATCATGAAACATTCATTACATTCCACATTTAAACGAAGTGGTTACATAAAAGACAGTATTCATTCTTCCCATCAACGGAAACATATTTAAAATATAACATGGATTCATCCTTGACACATCCTTGACACTATCATCACATCATGTACCTTTCCCTTGACCTGTGAAAAACATTTCAAAAACATGGGATGAGCATAAAAAGCTCAGTAAGGGTTATAAAAATATGGAAAGGAAACATGAGTTCATATATACATAATAATGAAATCATACTTTACCCATAAAACATAGGCACTTTAACATACCTCATCAAACCATGAATAAATCATAGAAAACATAAGACATAAAGGTAACTTGAGGCATTCATAACATTCTTACGTAGGGAGTAACCCTCTTGGTTACGTTTGGAATACCCATCACAGTATATTCCCTAAATCTCTCCGGAGAAACCATAACGTTTCACTCATTCGCGTTACCCAATGCATTGGAGAGCTATATCGGGCTCACCCACCCTTAGTTTATCACGGAACCACCCGTTCTTCATAACAATGCCCAAGAACCATAACATAATCGTATCATAAACATGAATAAAGGAAACATAACATTTCCACATTTCAATCACAATATAACATTTTAGTATATTGAAATAATGAATCCATTCAAAAAGAAACCATTTCCAAAACCATTTAAAACATTTAATAAAGAGATTTTTGAATCAAAGTGTCCCATACCACCTTGAAGATTTTAACATTTTAAACCATTAATATCCATATAAATAAATCCTTAAAACCATTTTGAAAACATGTATATTAATAAGAACAAATAATTAAAACATTTAAAACGATATTTTGGTTAAAGGGGTTTTACCAAAATTAGAGACACTTTAATACAATAATCGAGGAATAACATTTAGTCAGAACTTTATAATATCATGAGAATAAAAGGATTCATGATATAATACTCCCAAGGATAGTATATACACCATATAAGAGTGAATTGGTGCATAACAACAATGAACCCTCAATAGAAATGTCAAATGTGATGAAATACCTTATAAAGAAGGTATCCTTAAATTAAGGACAAATAAATCTCAAAAATATGTGTGAAAAATATATATACACCCAATATAAGTGGATATTGAGTGTAAAACAATGAAAGGTCATTCACACATATTCAATGGATGACATATTCAATGACTACAAGTTGAACCCAAAGAAATCGAAATTGGGTTAAAAAGTTCCCTTGACAGCCTAACGGCATCACATCAAAATGAGTTGATGAGAGATAAAAAGTGTATCTCATCACTTGGACATAAAATTTACATCAATAAGGATGTATGAGAACATATCCCAACATAAAAATATGTAAATTAAAAGACCCAATAAAATAAGTCTTTTAAAAAAGATGAGGGTGAAAGGTTCCCTTACCGACATGGGTATCTTTCGAAACATACGACCAATGAAAGAAGGACAATACATCATTGATGTAAATACTCATAAATGAAAGAATATTACACAATGAGTAAAATAATGTTCAGTACATACACCACTCAAAGGAAATTGTGGCAAATGTATCATAAATCTCACGGGAATAAAAGTGAGATGAAAAATCCCTTACGAAAACTCAACAGCCTAACGGCGCCACTTAAAACTTCCAAAATGGATTGATGAGAGAGAATAGGGTCTCTCATCACATGAACATAAAAATTACAGTAAATTTAATATAAAAGATCATCCCAATAACAATAATGATGAGCTTTAAAAGGAATGACATAAAAGAGTGTACTTAAAAAGAAAGAGAGGTGTAGGATCCCTTACCACGGGTCCGACTTGACTCGTTCGTTCTTTAATCTCCTGAATAATAAACTTGTGTTAATTTATAATTCCATAAGAACCTTTTTCAAGTTCATTATTACTTTTATACCACTTATTACCATGTCATAAACATTATGTAATCATTTAAGTTAATAATATTTGTTTTGCCGATATTTGGTTCTTAAGTCGAAAGTGGACTTCTTACAATTACATGTTGTTCGTGTGGCCAAATGTTTATTATATCCAGAATTGTATTCATTATGTAGATATCATATATTTCATATATATCCAGTACATGCATTCATTTATAACATTACATAATCATTTAGAGGTAAGAAATGAAATGCACCGTTCCTGGAGACGGTAAGCCGTACGTACGCATAAACGCTACTTTCATTTCAATTTCGTATTTTATAGAATGGAATAATAATGATATAAAGGTATATTATAATTCCAGTATAATATCATATATAATATCATATTTCCATCCTTTATACATCCCACATATGGTATTTAACGAATCAAATCACTTTGAGGGGGCGGTAGTCCGCACTTCCTAAAATGAAGATATTGCGTATACCCATAATGGATGCCATAAAGGTAAGACACAAATGAAAAATACAGAAGAATAAGAAAAACATAAAAATACTTTATATCATATATAAAAATAGTGACATCATAATGGCCACCTTTGAAGGTGTTAAATGAGTATTGAACAATCATCGTTTCGGGAGGCAGAATTTCACCATCCACGAAAACCGTATGTTCTTTAACCATTTGATGTAGTTGTGTGAGAGTGTAGCTCGAATAAATCTTATAACAACATCCTAGTATATTGAAGATACTGGTGTTGTTACAAAAGAAGTAAATAAAAAGAGTTTAGTGGGTTGGAGAAGCAAAATAAAACAAATGAACACGAGAGAATGAGTTACCTTTAAAAGTGTAACTCCTTTTGATTTGAGCCTAAAGGCTTCCTTTGAAAGGATTCTGCCCAAAGGGAATCCTCTAGGATGAGGAGAGGGATGTGGATAGAGTAAATGGACAGGGGTTGGCCGAGCCAAAGGCTTGAGGAGTGTGTGAAATGAGGTAGAGGTGGGGGCCTTTTATAAGAGGAGAGGAGGGGCACTTTTGGAAAGTAAAGAAATATTACTTTATTTGAAAATGTGTTTCGGTTTTAAAAGGTCCCACATTGATATAATTCGTGGATAAAGTGATAAGGCTTCGAAATACATTCATCCAATATGTTTTGGACATGTGTAGTTCATAGATTTTTCATTATCTATCCATTTTATTTAAATCGTCAAATAATGATGTCATCGCTGCATCATTATTATGTCATAAATAATTTAATTTATTTAATGTCTAAAAATCATAAAACAATTACTATGATGTAGGAAATATTTTTAGCTTTCCAATGACTATTTATAATCAAAAATCTGATCTTTATAACCCCATGTAAAAATTATTTTCGTAAAACATCTCTTGTTTGTGTCATTTTTACTTTAACATTTAACAAAAAGTTATTTATGTCATTTCCAAACCAAAGTGTCTCCATGGGGTCCCCAAGTTGACCCATGGCTTGTCTTGGTCGGCCATGACACAACCAATAAGGTTGGGACATGTGTCTAGGTATTTTCATATTATTAACGCATTATTTATACCTTAAACTACTCTAATTACCACTAATCGTGATTAAGAACTTAATAAGTTACTATTCACCAAAAAATTATTTTAATCTCATTGAACCACATTTTACTTCTTAATGACAACCATGTATGTCGGATTTTCAAAATTCAGTACACATTAGTGGTAAACTTTCATTTAACTGAAAAATCAGTTTGCTTGATTACCACTTAGTGGTTTCACTATTCATCAAAAATTGAAGTTTTTCAGAAAATTACCAAAAATTCACCCTAAGCTATATTTGATATTCCGAATTCAAAAATGAAGTACATTTTACAAAATTCAAAAAATATAAGTCACATTAATTAATTTAATAATTAATTCCCACTGTCATGACAAATAGCATGTTTTATGAAACAATAAGTATCAAAAGATTGACACTAGTTTAAGTCTGATTTCAAAGTGAAATTGATTCCAACGACCACTATTGGATTTAATGGTAAAAATATTTTCTAATTTCACTTTAAAACCAATTCAAAATATAATCTAATCATATAAATAAATTAGATTAAAAAGTGGTTTTGAATTCAAATACAACATTTTACATTATTCATTAAAAAAATGAACTTTATCGGAAAGATACCAAAAATTTACACAAAGTAAATTTTGATGTCCCGATTCTTAATAAGAGTTTTATTTGGTCCAAAAGAATGTTTATGAGTGAACAAAACTATATTTAATGACGGTTCTCCATCAAAAGGTGATAAGTGAACCTTTAGTGAAAACTAGGGCATATACGCCTAAAATTGAATTCTTTCCGTATTTTAAGCCTTTATCTTTTATTGTATAAATGTAAAAATATTTAAGAACATATATAATCATTTTTTAGTTATTTCTATCCATTCCCACCATTACAATGGCTACATGTTAACTACCATTTAAAATAATATTATTTTATTATTAGAGTGCAACGTAAGATTACCAAGAAACTCGTTGTTGCGTGTTGGGTACGCCATCGAGCATAGCGTCCCCTTTAAATTCATATTAATATTTTATTCACAAATATGCATAAATATGAAAATTTCATATTCCTTATTTACCTGGGGTGTTACATCCTTCCCCCCTTTTGGGAATTGCGTCCTCGCAATTTTAAAATTTCGCTTGGAAACATCCTTGAACGTCCCACATCGGAACAAGATTCGGTAAAACAATCACTTTAAAATAAAGAACGATAAGCACAGAGGTCACCCGAGTTAACCCATACTAGGATTCTAATTATGAAAATATGGACATGGAGGAGAAAACATAGGGTCATGTTCTTGAGGGAGAGTGATAGTAAACATGTCTAGGAGAAAGTTAACAATGAGAAAATCACAAACTTGTGATGGGTTAAACGGTATTCGATTCCCCAGTAATAAAAGTTAATAGACAATATTTTTGTTTTAAGTTACTTATTATTGAGGAATTTATTCATAAGGAAACATAATCACTTATCATGTTGACTTTATACTTTTACTAGATTCCTTAATCAAACTCATATTTTTTCCAAAAGACGAGTATTTAGGGAGACTTGTTTGCATTAAGAGTACTATGATCAAATTCTAGAGAATAACCTAACCCAAAAAAAACTACATACTTCCCATGTATTTAGACATTAACCAAAACCAAAACCCAAAATATTAGTACAATATCAGATAACCCAGAAAAGGATAACCCCTTATAAAAAGAAAATCCATTCTTAATCTCCAAAATTTGTCCAACAAAACCCAAAGTTCAACGAGGACCATCCGATAAACAAATTGTCCATAAAATTCTTCAAAGTAAACCAATATAAGATTGAAAGCCAAATATATGAAGGATTTAGTCACATAGTCTTCCAAGTTAAATCGTAACATTTATCTCCAAACAACATCAGTTGCTCCTAAAGTCTCACATTGAAAAGTAATTATCCTAATCAAATATCCTCAAAAATCAACTTACTCTTAATTAATAAAATCATATAACTAAAAGGAATCAGTCAAACTAACCAGGGACTTCACGTAGTCCAGTGGTAGGCGATAAATACCAGTCGCACTTTGGTTGTGGGTTCGATTCCCGCAGCATTGTCTGACGCGACGCGTTGTCACACGGTCTGCGTGTTGTCCTTTTTCCAAAACTATATAATTCTTAAATCATTACCCAAAAAGGGATAAAATCATCAAAAATAACCATAACATAATTTAACCTCAATTTTATCTCATGCCTTTCACTTCAATCATAACATATGGTAACCCATAATTACCTCAAAAGTAAGGATCCTATAAACCCAAATGGTTCTTTATAACTATGTCCACAAATGAAAAGATAACTATTACTTGAATAAAATTTTCCTATATTAAACATCAGGGTTACACATAATATAAAAAGTCTTCTAATGTAACCCCATCATCAAAAGAGACTTAATACTCTTAAGAATTTCACCCTAACTCTTGAAGCCCTTATATGTTGACATCTTACTCATCCAACATTCTTCATGATCCATTATCCATTCCTTTCCAACTTATTCCGAAATACCTCTTTCCTACAAACAAATTAATGAATCATATCCTAAGATTCCAAAATAAAAAAACAATAGTCATGAAATAGTACATACCTTTGATTGGTCATTGTCAGTTTCTTCATCCTCAATCGGAATGGCATTAGGTATTGGTAAACGAATATTGGTACGCTCTTGGTGACCCCATTCACGAAACTTCTTCATAGGACATGTGTTTGCATAATGACCATGCACACCACATTTAAAACATTCAATTGATCCCTCAGAAAGAACTTCTTTCCCTTTCCTCGAGTCAACTGGATGCTTCCTTTTTCCATGGCAGGTTCTTGCTTTATGACCTTCATTTCCACATCTATAGCATATTTATGTCCCTTTGAAACATTTTCCTAGGTGTTTCTTTCCACATCTTTGACACATAGGTTTTTGAACACACTTACCTTTATGATTATTACCTGTACATCCGTAGGGATTTGTTTCTTGCATATATGATGCCTTAGAGAAATATCCAAGGTTTAGGGGGTCAATCATGACTCCAGATAGTTGGTTGAGGATAATCAAAAGAGTTCTCATTGCAGCTCCCATATCATTCAGTTGCTTGCTCAAAAAACTGTCACAGTTTCCTTCACATCCACTGTTACTTTGGTGCCTGCTAGATCCAGCCATTTACTAAAACCAAAAAGGTAAGTGTGAGTATATCAACAAAACCATCATGTACTAATGAGTAAGATAGACAATAAGATATACTTACTCATTCACTTTATCTAAAACTAAGACTCTTTCTGAAATCCTAACCATTATGGTAATTGTCAATTATGCTTAAAGAATACCCTAACCTATAAAGTTATCTAAACCGACCGCTGATACCAACTATAAGGCCCCAGCCTTAAACCTTACTTAATCTTGAGTTATTACAAGATTACACATTGAGAATCTTTTATGGTTTAGAGTTTTAGAGAATTAGATCATGAAACATTCATTACATTCCACATTTAAACGAAGTGGTTACATAAAAGACAGTATTCATTCTTCCCATCAACGGAAACATATTTAAAATATAACATGGATTCTTTCTTGACACATCCTTGACACTATCATCACATCACGTACCTTTCCCTTGACCTGTGAAAAACATTCCAAAAACTTGGGATGAGCATAAAAAGCTCAGTAAGGGTTATAAAAATATGGAAAGGAAACATGAGTTCATATATACATAATAATGAAATCATACTTTACCCATAAAACATAGGCACTTTAACATACCTCATCAAACCATGAATAAATCATAGAAAACATAAGACATAAAGGTAACTTGAGGCATTCATAACATTCTTACGTAGGGAGTAACCCTCTTGGTTACTTTTGGAATACCCATCACAGTATATTCCCTAAATCTCTTCGGAGAAACCTTAACGTTTCACTCCTTCGCGTTACCCAATGCATTGGAGAGCTATATCAGGCTCACCCGCCCTTAGTTTATCACGGAACCACCCGTTCTTCATAACAATGCCCAAGAACCATAACATAATCGTATCATAAACATGAATAAAGGAAACATAACATTTCCACATTTCAATCACAATATAACATTTTAGGATATTGAAATAATGAATCCATTCAAAAAGAAACCATTTCCAAAACCATTTAAAACATTTAATAAAGTGATTTTTGAATCAAAGTGTCCCATACCACCTTGAAGATTTTAACATTTTAAACCATTAATATCCATATAAATAAATCCTTAAAACCATTTTGAAAACATGGATATTAATAAGAACAAATAACTAAAACATTTAAAACGATATTTTGGTTAAAGGGGTTTTACCAAAATTAGAGACACTTAAATACAATAATCGAGGAATAACATTTATTCAGAACGTTATAATATCATGAGAATAAAAGGATTCATGATATAATACTCCAAAGGACAGTATATACACCATATAAGAGTGAATTGGTGCATAACAACAATGATCCCTCAATAGAAATGTCAAATGTGATGAAATCCCTTATAAATAAGGTATCCTTAAATTAAGGACAAATAAATCTCAAAAATACGTGTGACAAATATATATACACCCAATATAAGTGGATATTGAGTGTAAAACAATAAAAGGTCATTCACACATATTCAATGGATTACATATTCAATGACTACAAGTTGAACCCAAAGAAATCGTAATTGGGTTAAAAAGTTCCCTTGACAGCCTAACGACATCACATCAAAATGAGTTGATGAGAGATAAAAAGTGTATCTCATCACTTGGAAATAAAATTTACATCAATAAGGATGTATGAGAACATATCCCAACATAAAAATATGTAAATTAAAAGACCCAATAAAAGAAGTCTTTTAAAAAAGAGGAGGGTGAAAGGTTCCCTTACCGACATGGGTATCTTTCGAAACATACGACCCGTGAAAGAAGGACAATACATAATTGATGTAAATACTCATAAATGAAAGAATATTACACAATGAGTAAAATAATGTTCAGTACATACACCACTCAAAGGAAATTGTGGCAAATGTATCATAAATCTCACGGGAATAAAAGTGAGATGAAAAATCTCTTACGAAAACTCAGCAGCCTAACAGCGCCACTTAAAACTTCCAAAATGGATTGATGAGAGAGAATAGGGTCTCTCATCACATGAACATAAAAATTACAGTAAATTTAATATAAAATATCATCCCAATAACAAGAATGATGATCTTTAAAAGGAATGACATAAAAGAGTGTACTTAAAAAGAAAGAGAGGTGTAGGATCCCTTACCTCGGGTCCGACTTGACTCGATCATTCTTTAATCTCCTGAATAATAAACATGAGTTAATTTATAATTCCTTAAGAACCTTTTTCAAGTTCATTATTACTTTTATACCACTTATTACCATGTCATAAACATTATGTAATCATTTAAGTTAATAATATTTGTTTTGCCGATATTTGGTTCTTAAGTTGAAAGTGGACTTCTTACAATTTAATGTTGTTCGTGTGGCCAAATGTTTATTATATCCATAATTGTATTAATTATGTAGATATCATATATTTCATATATATCCAATACATGCATTCATTTATAACATTACATAATCATTTAGAGGTAAGAAATGAAATGCACCGTTCATGGAGACGGTAAGACGTACGTACGCATGAACACAACTTTCATTTCTATTTCGTATTTTATAGAATGGAATAATAATGATATAAAGGTATATTATAATTCCAGTATATTATAATATATAATATCATATTTCCATCCTTTATACATCCCACATATATTATTTAATGAATCAAATCACTTTGACGGGGTAGTAGTCCGCACTTCCTAAAATGAAGATATCGCGTATACCCATAATGGATGCCATAAAGGTAAGACACAAATGAAAAATACAGAAGCATAAGAAAAACATAAACATATTATATATCATATATAAAAATAGTGACATCATAATGGCCACCTTTGAAGGTGTTAAATGAGTATTGAACAATCATCGTTTCGGGAGGCAGAATTTCACCATCCCCGGAAACCGTATATTCTTTAACCATTTGATGTAGTTGTGTGAGAGTTTAGCTAGAATAAATCTTATAACAACATCCTAGTATATTGAAGATACTGGTGTTGTTACAAAAGAATTAAATAAAAAGAGTTTAGTGGGTTGGAGAAGCAAAATAAAACAAATGAACACGAGAGAATGAATTACCTTTAAAAGTGTAACTCCTTTTGATTTGAGCCTAAAGGCTTCCTTTGAAAGGATTCTGCCCAATGGGAATCCTCTAGGATGAGGAGAGGGATGTGGAGAGAGTAAATGGGCAGGGTTTGGCCGATCCAAAGGCTTTAGGAGTGTGTGAAATGAGGTAGAGGTGGGGGCCTTTTATAAGAGGAGAGGAGGGGCACTTTTGGAAAGTAAAGAAATATTACTTTATTTGAAAATGTGTTTCGGTTTTAAAAGGTCCCACATTGATTTAATTCGTGGATAAGGTGATAAGTATTCTAAATCCATTCATCCAATAAGTTTTGGACATGTTTAGTTCATCGATTTTACATTATCTTTCCATTTTATTTAAATCATCAAATAATGATGTCATCGCTACATCATTATTATGTCATAACTAATTTAATTTGTTTAATGTCTAAAAATCATAAAAAAATGCTATGAGGTAGGAAATCTTTTTAGCTTTCCAATGACTATTTATAATCAAAAATCTGATCTTTATAACCCCATGTAAAATTTTTTTCGTAAAACATCTCTTGTTTGTGTCATTTTTACTTTAACATTTAATAAAAAGTTATTTATGTCATTTCCAAACCAAAGTGTCTCCATGGGGTCCCCATGTTGACCCATGGCTTGTCTTGGTCGGCCATGACACAATCAATAAGTTTGGGACATGTGTCTAGGTCATTTCATATTATTAAAGCATTATTTATACCTTAAACTACACTAATTACAACTAATCGCGATTAAGAACTTAATATGTTACTATTCACCAAAAAATTATTTTAATCTCATTGAACAACATTTTACTTCTTAATGACAACCATGTATGTCGTATTTTCAATATTCAGTACACATTAGTGGTAAGCTTTCATTTAACTGAAAAATCAGTTTGCTTGATTACCACTTAGTGGTTTCACTATTCATCAAAAATTGAAGTTTTTCAGAAAATTACCAAAAATTCACCCTAAGCCATATTTGATATTCCGAATTCAAAAATGAAGTCCATTTTACAAAATTCAAAACATATAAGTCACATTAATTAATTTAATAATTAATTCCCGCTGTCATGACAAATAGCGTGTTTTATGAAACAATAAGTATCAAAAGATTGACAGTAGTTTAAGTCTGATTTCAAAGTGATATTGATTCCAACGACCACTATTGGATTTAATGGTAAAAATATTTTCTAATTTCACTTTAAAACCAATTCAAAATATAATCTAATCATATAATTAAATTAGATTAAAAAGTGGTTTTGAATTAAAATACAACATTTTACACTATTCATTAAAAAAATGAACTTTATCGGAAAGATACCAAAAATTTACACAAAGTAAATTTTGATGTCCCGATTCTTAATAAGAGTTTTATTTGGTCCAAAAGAATGTTTATGAGTGAACAAAACTATATTTAATGACGGTTCTCCATTAAAAGGTGATAAGTGAACCTTTAGTGAAAACTAGGGCATATACGCCTATAATTGAATTCTTTCCATATTTTAAGCCTTTATCTTTTATTGTATAAATGTAAAAATATTTAAGAACATATATAATCATATTTTAGTTATTTCAATCCATTCCCGCCATTAGAACGACTACATGTTAACTACCATTTAAAATAATATTATTTTATTATTAGAGTGCAACGTAAGATTCCCAAGTAACTCGTTGTTGCGTGTTGGGTACGCCATCGAGCATAGCGTCCCCTTTAAATTCATATTAATATTTTATTCACAAATATGGATAAATATGAAAATGCCATATTCCTTATTTACCTGGGGTGTTACATATGTGACAGTTGATGTATCAGACTCTCGGCTCATGGAGCAGACCCTCCCGAGTGAGCTTGCTGTGTGCGGGAACCCTAGTGCTGGCTGCGACTGTGACTTCGACGACGAATGTGCAGAGATCCTCAGTGGATTAGACCGCGACGATTATAACACTCAGCCATCCTACGGGTATCATTGCTATAGATCTTGTGTGGGTCTGATCATAGGTGGGCCTTTACGGGGGTTAGTACCTATCGATCCTATGTGGGTCCCATCTTAGATGATTCAGTACTGGTCTTGTATCCTATGTGGGTCCCAGTATAGATGAATCAACGAAGACAGCTGGTCTTGTATCCTATGTGGGTCCTATCTGTGCTGGTCTTGTATCCTATGTGGGTCCCAGCATTGATGATTCAGTACTGGTCTTGTATCCTATGTGGGTCCCAGTATAGATGAATCAATGAAGACAGCTGGTCTTGTATCCTATGTGGGTCCCAGTATAGATGAATCAATGAAGACAGCTGGTCTTGTATCCTATGTGGGTCCTAGCTGTGCTGGTCTTGTATCTTATGTGGGTCCCAGCATAGATTATTCAGTACTGGTCTTGTATCCTATGTGCGTCCAGTATAGATGAATTAATGAAGACAGCTGGTCTTGTATCCTATGTGGGTCCTAGCTGTGCTGGTCTTGTATCATACTTGGGTCCTAGCTTTGATGATTCAGTGCTGGTCTTGTATCCTATGTGGGTACAAGCATAAATAAAACAAATAAGACAGCTGGTCTTGTATCCTATCTGGGTCCCAGCTTAGATGATTCAGTATCTATGTCTGATCAACTCTTTTAACTTTTCGATGATGTATACCTGTGTGAGCTTAAACCTATTTTACTTCTTTTGTGGATTGAGTTGAGCTATCCTATGTGGATTACGTTTTGCTTTCTTGTGTGGAATACGTTTTTCTTTCCTATGTGAAATACGTTTTGATTTCCTGTGTGGACTGGGATGTACTTGGGCTTGGTGGTTGGAGCGTGTTGGAATTGATGACTTAGGTATATATATGGGCATATACCTAAGCAGTGTCAGATGTTAATTCGTGATTTTATCCTTCCTTTGTGGTTTATCCTTTGTAGAATTTGGGAGACCTATGGGGGTCTCTGGGTCCCTACGGAGTAGCTTATACTCACCCCTGCACGGTCTATGCCCGCACTACGTTGTGTTGGTTGCAGACGACGGACCGCGCTGATCACGGTTGTGACTTTCAGAGAAAGTCGATACCCGGAGGTGGACCACTGGGAGGACGTACTCGGAGTAGACGGCGGGACCCGAGGAGCTGCGAAGGCTATCTGTACACACCCTTCAGGAGGGACTTCCAGCGGACGCCTCGAGGATGCAGTTTTACTTTTCATTTGTTGTTTTCCCTTTCAGTTGTACTTTACCGTTGGACTTTTATTTCCATCCCCCTTTACTTTTTGCACCTACTGTTGTATAGTTTTACTTAGTTTTTACTTCATCCGCTTGAACTCTGTGGTGTTTGTTTACTCTTATAAAGGCAATGCCTTCCCAGATATCGGGATTTACTCCTTTGGTGCTAGTCGCCAGCCCCTGGCCTATGGAAGGCGGGCTTGGGGTAGTCACGGCACGGGCCCCGAGGACGGGTCGTGACAAAAGATGTGAAGAATCATGGATATTTATTTAATTAAATGAATACCCTAACCCCGTGATTTGTTGGGGACATCACAATTGTTGGAAAAGATTCCTTGTTCACAGATTCCACTATAGTTCATCGTTTATTTCCACAACAACGCCCATGCTTCCATTCTTCTTCACTGGAAGACGTCATGTAACTTCACTTGAGGATACATGCTTGGTGGAGTTGTGTCTAAACTCCACCCAATCCTCACATAAATAGACATAGGATGAGAGATTTAACGCATCAAATCATTAATTAGGTTCATTAATTAGTTAATATATGCACCTCACATCGCTCGTGATAGAGTGGTTATGAAAACAAAGTGTCAATCCAATAAATGGCTTGACAAGTCATCTATCCCTCCACCCCCACTTAACAGTCATAAAACAAAAATATAACTACTTTTTTAGTTTATTTTATTATTTTTATATAATGTCCAGAATTTATCATTTTTTTGACCTACTGTGGTTGAACTGATGGTTATATTAAGAGAATCTCGGCATTGCAGATTCAATGGTGTTCTTATATTTCTATATTGAACACTAGTTCAAAAGATTGAATATGTATGTCATGCATTTACTGAATGTACCTTTATGAAAAGTTCTATGAATGTTCTTTATGGGCACACCAGCTCTCGTAATCACGCTCCAACAATTTTCTAAGCCTTCTAATAATTTTAACTAATTTTTTAAAAAATAACATATAATTTTTGGGACATTACATTCTCCCCACCTTAGGTATTTTCGTCCTTGAATAATACAATAACTAGGGGAACCAAATGGGGTACTGAGCAAACATATGAGCCTCCATCTCCCTTGTTTTCTAATATAGATTCTAGTGCATCCAATGAACTCGCACCTGAGGAATCGACTTCCCCAAAAGCACCCAATCCTATAGATCCTCTATCTAAACTGAGAACTTCACAAATGTCACTCCATCATCAATGTCCATCTTGCCCAATCAAAAATGTGTGATGGAACAAGTATTTATCTACTTAACAATGACATGTGGAAAACCTCACACACTCAGTGAATCTGTGGAGGATGAGCTAGATGGTATGCCACATCACCTAATCTACTGAGGATCTGGAATGGCCCGATGAACCTTGGTTATAGCTTTTTTTTTCAACCAAGGCTCTATAAACATCGTCAGGGTGAGACATGTAGGAAGGCATTGTTTTCATCCTCAAACTCCAAGGGTTTATGTCTCTTGTTAGAATACTAATTTTGTTATATTTGGGCATTCTTCATCCACTTCTATATGATTATCAAATTCTCTGTGGTAGCCTGTTCCAACATAGGACCCATAATTTCTGACTTACCTGGGTCGTTCCAGCTTAGTGGTGACCTACATGGTATTCCATAAAAGGACACAAATGGATCCATGCTGATGGTGGAGTGATAACTATTATTTTATGAAAACTACACCACCAGTAGGTGGTCCTCCGAGCTACACCCAGAATTTGGACAAAAGCATGAAGCATGTCCTTGAGTATCATTATGGTCTTCATAGTTTGACCATCTTCCTGAGGATGGAAGGTGGTGCTAAACCGTAACTGAGTCCCAAACACCTCTTGCAATCCCTTCAAAAAGTATGATTTAAAATGTGCATAACGATCTAAGACAATCTTCGATGATACTCCGTGTTTCCCCACAATCTCCTAGATGTATTGGCATCCAAATCCATTTACTGATCCCTACTCTCAGATGTGTAGGAATTAGGCTGACTTGGTGAGTTGGTAAATGATCACCCAGATGGAATTATGTCATGTGGACATATGTGGTATCCCCATGTCAATGTCTATGGATATACCATCCCACTTCCCCTACGTTACCTCAAATGGATGAGATAATCCCATATGTACCTAAGGCTTAGCCTTCACTAACTGAAAAGTGAGGAATCAGGATACAAAATATACTGCTACATTCTTCATTTATAGCCACTAGTACTAATGCCAGATATCCCTGTATATCATTGTCACTTTGGGATGTACAACTAAAGGGGATGTGTCGAACTCCTTCAACACCTCCCCTCCAAGAATCACATGTACCATAGTGCATCCTCTGAAGAGGATGATGTGGTCCCCATTATCAAAAAATTCAGCAGGATCATGTCCTGAGGATATCTGGGCACGTCGTGTCCCACTGTCTACGTCACAAAGCTATTCCTCCCGAACAATATAATGAATTGGGGTAGTGGTAGTCATAGACTAGAGGTAATATTATCCATCATTATCAACAATTTTTATCATAAAAATGGCAGGCTTCTCTATCGCCTCACTTAGCAATGGTAGAACACACCTCCTACTGAGTGTGTTTGCTACTACGTTTCCCATTATAAGTGTATAGAATAACTCGAATTCATAGTACTGGATGAACACCAGCCATCCCTACTATCTCATGTTTACATCCTTTTGTGAGAAGATATATGTTATACCCATGTGATCAAAGTAAACACTAAACTATTCGCCACTACAGGATATCTTAGACTCCTCACTTCAACTACTCTAAGGGTGGGGCTAGTCAACTAATGAGTAATTGGATGCACCATACTCTGAGATAGTCCATCATGTTCTATAATGGTTTCCTCATCCCCGGTGATGGTAAAACTGATCCCATTCTTGCAGACACACCACACATTGTGACTAAAACTATTGATCTAAGCATGGATTGTGGATAGCAAATCCATACCTAAAATGATGTCGTAAGGCCTCGATGCTGCTACTAAGAGATCTCAGCCAAATCATTCTTTTCCTAACGTATTCTCAATCCTTCTGAACCAATTTTTAATTGTAAAATTCTATTCTTTAGGTGTCTCCCATCACAAGGATGAAGCCAACACCTCCATCACAATATTTATGCTCTGTACAAGTGTTGTGGAAATGAAATATTGATGGTCACATGTGTCCATAAGTAAGGCATATAGGGTCGAATAGACACATATAATACATATAATCATCTCTAGTGTGATGTGCTCATAGGCCTCTACTGGTTGTATCTATGATCTCCCCTGTCCACATTCTCTCTGTGGTCGGGGTGGACCACTTGGTGGTGGTAGCGGTAGAACATCAAATCGCCACCCACCCCCTGCTCCATGACCTGCCCCTCTACCAATTCTTCTACACTACAGAGCTCCCCATTGATTTTTTTCCACTTCCTTGGCGATCCCATGATTGTCTTATGATCTTCAACATAATATGTTTGGAATTCGTGAGCCATTTGGCATTGACCGCCGCACGTGAAGCACAATCTGACTCCCAGAAAACCTCAACTACCTCATGATCTCCGCACCTCAGACCCTATATCCTGAGATCGTCCACCGGAGGGTCTATTACCCTTGGACCTCTGAGTTAGCATTCTACTGCCTTGTGCAGATGAATTAGCTATATGTCATCTGGTGGAGGCTCTCACCATTGGTGCAATCTTAGTTATGAAGTCTTTGACCAATAATGCTTGCTCGAGCACTCTAGTATGCATCAAGATATTGACCAATTTCATAGATGATATAATATATTTCTTAAGACCCTAATCAAAGGGATGTTCCTGGATGAATGGGTCTCATACCATGTTAGTGGAGTAGCATGAGAGTTTAGTAAATATTACTGAGTATTGGGCCATATATAGACTACCCTACTGCAAGTGCACCCACTCTCGGATATGCACTGACCATACAGATGTTGGTACAAACTCCACCCTATAGAGGGTCTCGACTTATGTCAAGGATAGTTTCACCTGGTCATGTAAATAGAGCAATATTCTCTACCATCTTCCTACTGTGACCAAAAAAATACTAGAACCTAGGATCACCAACTAGTTTACTGTTGTCCCAACTAGGTAAAAAACTCTATCCAAAGCCTCCAAATAGTCCTCAATTACATGGAGATTTTCCTCTCCTCTAAACCTTAGAGGTCACCACCGCTAGAAATTGTGCAACACGCTCAGTCAGCATGCAACGAACACCATTGGGGATGGTGAAAACTATATAACCCCAAGTGGTGGTGCTGATGGTACCCCACCTGAAGGTTCCAACATATAAAAAGGGTCTTACCCTGAAGCCTTGTCGCTCGGTGGGATGTCATCATTTACTCCCTCATAAATTCTAGATAGAGGTATATGTAGAGGCATCTTGAAAAGGAATTGGGGAACCACATTCTATAATCTATACCTTGGGAGATGACTAAAAGAGGTCAATGTGAAAACAATTTCAAAACAATATAAATTGGTTTTTTCATGCACATAGTCAGAAATCAAAATTCAGGGTCTCGGTATATGGATATGATGCCCCCCCACACCAATAATAGATTCTATAAACATAAAACCAAACTCATAACACATAAAATTATTAATCCATTAAAATGATCAAAGTCCTAGTTTTTCAGTAAAACCATCCCCTATGATACCACTTCTTTAGGACCCATCCCCCAGGGCCCATGTCGTTACTACCCAAGCCTGCCTTCCATTGTCTAGGAGTTTGAGACTAGCATTAGAAAGGTTTATCCCTAAAATGGTAAGGTATTGAATTTATACCTATACAAACAAACAACCCAAGAACACAACAAGATGAAACCACGAAGTAAAACAAAACAATTAATGGTGTGTACTGAATGTAAAAGGGCCTGGAATACATGACCAATTGGAAATTAAAAATACCATTAAAAAATAGAAATTCCTCCTACAATCATCTACCCAGGATCCTACCAAAATGTTAGGTACAATTGATCTCTACATGTATCTAAGTCCATCAATCACCTCAGTGTACCACCTGGTCACATCTCCTACGTTCTCATCAAAAACGCCTGTCATTTGCACAAGACACAACAAGGTAAATGTGAATACCATTTAGGGGTGAGTATAACAATAATTAGTAGGGACCCCAAGACCCCTTAATGACTCCCAACGTTTCACAAAAAAACAACTAGATTGATCTCAATCATAAAAGCACAATGCAATAGACACAACTCAAACCAATTATATCCAAGTATATTAGTACATATGATTAGACGAAAGGCAAGATCATCTTCTTCTATCATGAGGCACTATTGGTGACCCACACATGATTGATATGTACAAAACCCAGTAAGACCCACAGAGGATCGATAGGTACAAATCTCTAAAAGACCCATACATGATCGATAGGTACAAACCCCCAAAAGACCCACACATGATCAATAGGTGATGATTCAACCAGAGTCACTTTGTGATGATTCTCACAGAATCAAATGGTTCTAAATCACAAATAATTGCTGGACATGATTCACACAAATTTGTTGGGTTATCATTCTCACAGAATTGTTGGTTGCAGATTCAAACAGAATTTCTCAGTCCTAATTCACTCAGAATCCATGGGTGTTGATTCACACAAAATAGCTGGGTACGGAATCACACATAATCGATGGGTCACATTCACCCAAAATCGTTGGGTGCTGATACACACAGAATCATTGGGTGTTGATTAACACATAATCTTTAGTTGTTGATTCACACAGAATTGATGGGTGTTGATTCTCACAGAATTGATGGGTGTGGATTCACATTGAAATTTAGGGTGCTAATTCATACAGAATCACTGGGTGCTAATTCACCTAGAATCACTCCCCATTCTTTATATTTCAGCCATACACATGATTCCTGCACATAGTACGTTTGTTTCTTAGATAAACCACTCCTCAAGTCATGGGTCAAATTTCCAACAACAGGAAGCCCCACATAAAAGTTACATAATGATTCTACATTTCATAATGGTTCAAATGCAACATAAAATGCGTCAAATGGACGCCATATCTGTATGTTATTGGTGTTTTAGTACTGAGTGCCCAGTTGGATTCAAAGTCGATCCAACACGGACCTAGTCCAAAATTCTCCAAAACTCACATGGAGTATATCAAAAGAAGCATAACTCTATAATGATCCCAGTTGCACTAAATATTCTTCATACAGACATCTATTTCTCAAGATATGGTCATTTAAGTATATCTGGGGCCAAGAGAGGTCCAGGTCCGGTCCGTCCTGGTAGGCCTGACTCGGCCCGACCGAGTCTGGTTCCAACCGTGACTGGCCTGAATCATCCTAGCCCATGGACCGAACCTACCCTCTGGTTGTTCGTGGTCCTCTGGGTATTCAAGCCCCCTAGCTGTCATGACCCGCGCAGTGGTTTCACTGTCCACATCCAAATGTTCTAAAAGAGTTGTTCATTTTAATTAAGGACGGTTATAGGTGGCATCGCCTCGTCACCCATGTGTCCCATGGGGATCAGGTCTCATCCTCCCATTACAGAATTGATGAGGTTACTTTCTCCAGCGGTTCCCAATGGCACTCCACCTCATCATTAACTCAGTTTTCCCATTTCTATCACCCCTTCAGCCCACCACGACACCTTTAGGAAACGCCTTTCTTCCGCAGCCGTTGAGCATCGGTCTCCTCCTTCGCCACCGGCATAAGTATCTTGTTCCACCGCATTGGTGACGTGCCGGTGAGGCATCCACAGGCCATCGGGTGAGCTCTAGTGGTCTGTTATTCATTACAGACATCTCTACGACCATCTCGGGATGTCTTCTTCACTACACGCCTCCCGGTATCAATGATCTATCCTGTTGGAATACCCGCCTCTGACTTACGCAAAAAAATCCAGCGGTGGAGGGTCCAAGCCTTGTTTATTTTGAATACACCCTTCACATTTCCATTATCACATGTGGGGAAAAATATATACAGCAAATTAAAAACAATTATCAACCTAGTACATATCCCCCACAATGACTACCCAAAAAATCAAGAATGGGGAGAATAATCATTGAAATTTATTGAATTAAATGACAAACCCTTCCTTGTGATTCTTTGGGGATGTCACAGTAGTTGATAAGGAATTTAAGTCTATGGAAGACACACGTGTTTTTTGTCTATTTCCCCAACCATGTTTAAGACTCCATTATTCTCTAGGGGAAGTTGTCGTGTCACTTCAATAGAGGTTCCATGCTTGGTGAATCTATGTTAAAACATAACCACAAGCGTCACATTAATTGATTGAGGATGATAAATTTAACACAACGAAGCATTAATAATGAACATTAATTAGTAAATTAATTCACCTCCCATCTCTCATAATATATTTTTTTATGAAAATAAAGGCTCAAGGCATTAAATGGCTCGAAATGTCGTCAATCTTGTAACCGCTGCTCAACAGTTTTAGAAAAGCATGTTAAAAAACATTGTCATGTTATTTTATTATTTTTTGTAAAGTTCAAAATTTATTTTCTTTTTCAGTCCTATTGTGGTCTTAGAAAAACATCCTTTAATATAATCATGGCGATGCAGATTTAATAGTTTTCTTTGATTTCATTTCCAAGCACCGGTTTCAAGATAAAAAATGTCGCCCATGTGGTTTCTGAACATAAATTTAAAAAACAAATCCAAATAAATTTATTCTGGGCACATTGGGCCACAAAATCATGTCCCAACAATTTTTTTTAACTTTTATAATCCCAAATAATTTTATAAATAATTACATGGAATTTTCAGGCCATTAAACCCCATAATAACTATTAATATATATATTTATATAAATTTTTCTAACATGTACAATTTATCTCTTCCCATCTATTTTATCTTTTCTCAATTATCTGTTATGAGTTAATTTAGAAACAATATATTTGTATCATTCCATTTTTAAAGGATGTTTTTGCATTCAATTTTATGATAATAGGTTCTATGAAAGAAACTTTCAAGTATTAATCCTATAAAGTTCCATTTGAATTTAGAGGGTGAAATTAATTTTAAGTGGTGTATAATGTAACACTAATTGTTCTTGGGTAAAATTTTATATAAATTAAAATACATTGATTGAATTCATTGCTCACTACACCATTTTATTCATTCTTTTTAGTCAACACCTAGTTATGATTGATCTACAAAAAAACCTGAGCATTCATTTCATTAAACACAAAAAACATATATTAGACTACACACACCACTATGTTTGAATTTTCTTAAACACAATTCCATGTTCCTTTTATGACATGTGTTACATTCAATATCCTAATTTATAAAACTATAATAAACTATTAATAATATTAATAATATTTTTTTATAATTATCACCTAGACATTGGAATGGAATTTGTGATTGCAGTTAAATAAAATATAAAAAAATATTTTTAACACATTTATATAAAATTAATAAATTATTTACAATTAAATTATATATGAGATTAATAATTATTTTAAAGTAATGAAATATTTTATTGAAAAAATATTCTATAAGAATGATAAAATATTAATAAAAAAATTATAAAAATTGTTGATTTATTTTCATGGATTTTATATTATATATTTTAAATAATATATTTAACATTTATATTACATGTTATTAAAATAATATAGGTTAGTAAATCATATTATACACATTAAATGAAGTATTTTTCAAAAATGTTGTATTAATGTATTTTAATATGGTACATATTTTAAAACTATATGTAGACACTCTAATAAATTTTAATTGAAAAAAAATTTCTTTTTGGAAATTTTATTTGAATATTATATTATGAATAATTTTTTATTATTTTTTATAATATGTTTTAATTTTGGATAAAAGTAACAAAATAACAAATTTCAATTAATATATAGTTTTTCAAATAATTTAAGTTCATAGTAAAATTATATTTCATTTTTATTTTAATTTATATATTGATAATAATTAAATATATTAAACTATTTTATGTAATAGGGATCAAAATCATGTTGAAATTTTTTTTAAGAACATTTCAAAATTTTGAACCTTTTCTCATTGGAAAACTATTTTCTCATCGCACAAACTATATAACATGTTAATGGGTTTTTTTAAAAATTATGTGGTTTTAATTCTGTAAAATGGATTACATATATTTAATAATAATAATATATAATTCTCAACAGCTAAAATTTATTTTTACCAAAATTATTTGTTAAACCAATTTATATTAATCATGGTGATTAAGGGATAATCATGTTTTTCAATAAAATAAACATTAAACACAATGGATATAATTTCCATGGTAGCTATATAACACCCATAATAACATATATAGTCCATGACACATAATGCCAAAAATTTATAGAAATATTTAATAAATTTTATTTAAAAACTTTTGTATACCCTAATTTTTATTCATAAAATCCATGTGTTTCCTCTCCCCTAATTATAAAAAGCCCACTACCTCTTCCACTCTCTTCTCACCATCTAATAAAATTGGTCTGGGTAATACCTTCCATGATAATTTTCAAATTCCATCACATTTTCATATAAAACCTCTACTGCAAAAAAAATACATCAATGATATCATTCTGTGAAAAAAATGCTGTGATAACAAATGATGTAGTAAAATTCATAAATGAATATATATTTTTTATTTCTTCATCAATCCTCTTCAAATAATTTTATACAAATTTTATACAATAATGTAAAAATATTAAATATAAATATTTTTTTAAATTATTATATTTTACCCTCCAAACTCACACACATCTATTAAGTGGGGTGATGAAATCATAGTTTGTTTTTATATCGAACTATCACCTCGTGAACCGATATCGTTTGTTTTTACCATTACCACCTATAAAGGATGATGAAAATGATCTAAATTCAATTAAATTTTATATTTATTATTCATAAAAAATTATTATTATTAAGGATATGTTATTTTAATAATAATTTATTTATTTCTATTATGCGTGAATAAGATAATGTCTTTCAAGTATACAGTTGGCTATTGCCTCAGGAAGTGATGTGAGTTTTCAGGATTTACAGGGAAATTATTTTTGACAGATTTAATAGACATGTGTTAAAAATATGAAATAAAATTCATATTGTAACAATATTACATGTATATATATATATATAGTTTACACACATTTCTTTAAAAATGATATGGAAAAGGAAACAATGTTCTCAGGTATGTACGACATGACACCTCCATGAACAATGTATCTCATTTACAATTAATAAAACTAAAGAATAATATAAATACATCTATACTGAATACATGGAATATTTATTTCATTGATTACATCCTAGAAATGATGAAATTATAAACAATATATGGGGAACAAAAAAATATATAAAACACAATGTAATTTTTACTAAAAAAATTCCTTTAACATGGTATTCTTAATAAAAGTGTAAAAAATAGTTCATAAAAAACCATATATGGATTTATATATATGAATAATGTTCTGTATGAGATTTATAATTACATTATATTTATTTTACATTATTTATTAATGTGTATTAAGTATTTAATGACCTTAGTTATGTCATTTCCATCATTTTTTTTACATTTATAAGACACATGATTATAATCCACCCCTATATTATATGTGGTTAATATAATACCAATAAATTTAGGATATGATTCATATACATATATTTTCTGATATTTTTATTCAAATTTTAATATTTAACTTTCATGAGGTTATGGTTTCAATTATACTAAATTTGTAAGAGAATTGTGTCCCAATTTGCCTTCTTTGAGGTACATATTATGTTATGTTTCTATATTGTTTAATGATGTGTATATTATAGCACATTTTCTTTTATATCATTAATATTCATATTTAGATGATATTTTATGCGTCATTTTTTTATTCCTTCATTGTTAACATGATTCAATGTTACATGTTTCGATAAAGTGTATTCATATTATCTCTACATTTTAAGGATTATTTATGTTCTTTTTTCAATTTATGATTTCATATTATCCACTCCTCATATAATTTCATGAATTTTATTATAATTTTGATTTCATGATATATTCTTGTAGCATTACCATTTATCAACTCTTTTTTAATTAATATGATATAGATATTGTTTATAAAATAACACATTATTTCTCTATTCACATAGAAATATTAATTCAATGAATGTCATGCATTAATAAAAATACATTTAAACAGTATTTAATTGTCTCATATTATTATATTTAATAAAAATTAGTGTTTTGTGATTTTATAATATGATTATAATGATATTGAACTTTCTATTTTATAATCAATGATATTTTATAAACTTTTTCCATTGAAAAATAAATATTTTTCATATATAGATTTATCCACATTCAAGACTGTCCTTTCATTGATTCGTACTTCAACTATAAAAAATAATATTTATCATAAATATTTTTTCCAAATATTTTCTCATGTTGTTGTTTTGGAATAATTTTTCAATGAAAACAGATTTAAAAAAATTATATTTTTTATAAAATGAAATGTGAAAATGATAACATCATGAATGAGTTTTTTAAATTAAATTACATTAATATAATATATGTTCTCAAATATATATTCAATGAAATAGATTATGAATGTATTTTAGTATTTATTTATTTATTTTAAACAACATATTATTCCCCTTATGAATTTCTCTAGTTGATCTTCTAACTTACACTTTTATCTATGGTGCCATCCATGGAAATAGGCTCTTCTTTACTTGGTTTAGAATCAATGGAAAATATTATTATTATTTCATTGAATGGTTTATGATTAACATGTTGAGTAATACATAAAAACTATTTATCATATACGAATTAAAAAATAATGAACACAAATTATTTTTCAGTGTTATAATATGATAAAATTATAATGAAACCTACTTTTTTGCCATATGTTATGTTATTATTAAATGTTTTTAACAAAAATTTTGTTTTATATGTTATTATATGATGAATGTTTCATGATATCATTGAACACATAAATATGGGTTTTATTGTGTAAGGGGAGGGACCTATTTCTCCCTCCAATGGATTGGGTAACGATTTATATATGTTATTATATAGATATGGAATGAATGGGGAATGAAAATGGAATATTTTTAAGGGATTTTCTCTTGGTATAATTGCATATCCCTTCCATCATGTATATAATCCAATCCATAAACCTAGTTACATGTTCAAAATAATTCTTTTGAACATGATAAAATGTTTACAATGTTAAGTGTGAACTTAATTAACTATTTATAATATTACTCATGAAATTTATTACATTTTCGTAATAATATGTTTTGAACTGTTTACATGAGAGTATTTATATGTGAGGGACGGATTATACATCTTTAAAATAACGAGTTATACTATTTAAATTAACAAGTTTTCTAATTGTTATATGATGTTGTATACTCAAAACAAATATATTTCTTATCTTGATGTTATTCCATAATGTGGATTTTAATTTGATTTATGTATCATTAATATATAATGAAATAAAAAATTTATTCCATGACACTTGATTATTATGTATGATATGCTTGATATGGTATTCAAATTTTAAAATAATGATGGTGTGCCATTATATTCGTCTTATGATTAAAAATATTATTTATTTAATGGCACATCGTATCTATGATCACCCTTTCTTATGTATTCAATACCATGTTTATGAAAAAAAATCTGTTTGGCTATTAAAGGGGAATACATTTTTGGGAATCATTGAATATCATTCACCAGACCATATTTTTTGTTTTCATGATTCCAAATGAACTAAATTATTATGTTAATCAGTCATGTTTTTTATAATAAAGGTATAATTTACTATAAGATGTATTATCAGTTCATATTCATCCAAGGTCACTATAATCCCCATTGAGAATCAATGTAGTATCTATATAAATGATATAGGTCATTTACATGGTGATTTCGTGAGGATAAATTATGATAGAGATAAACATTTCTCATATAGTCTTTTGGTTATTTACAAGGCACTCAGATGAAAATTCCTTCTGCGTACAACATTTTATACTAGAATAAATGTCCAATATAAATGAATACTTTTGATATAGACGAATATTTTGTGGTAATGTGTTTAATATTTACATGGGTTTTTGGATAATCATATAAGACCCACAATGATTGTGTATAGTGACAAAATCTAGGTATAACTATAAAAAAATTAGTGAATTAAATAGTAGGATTTATTGTTCACTTAATTTCTAGATATATTTTTTTAGTTAGCTGTTGTTAGACATATTCTCATAACTGATAAAACTATAAAGGTTTAGTGGATTAGAATGTAATTATTGATTGCATGATCCATCATATATAATATGTTTACTATAGAAGATACCATCAATATTTATTGGCTTGTCATTAGTATTTTTAGTGGTTGTGATAAATTCAACATCAATGAAATATTAGGAAGTAAGGAAGTCTATCAAAATGTTTTTTTCCATCCTTGAATCTGGAATGGGGTTTTCAAGTGTATTATTGTTTTTTACTTTAATCTATGATATAATGCTACAAAATAATTATTTCATGTGTTGTATATTTAGAAATATCCAAATATAAATTCACACATGATAGAAATTGATGACATAATGTATGATTTTTATGTTTAATTCTTGAATATTTTGAATTATATCATAGTTCAGTGATAGAATAATCTACAGGGTACGACTGTTCACCTAGTAACATTGCAGCTGTTGATAGGGAGTGTTCTAGAGGATACCTAGCATAGATAATTTAATATAAAATTGCAGTGTCTATAATATTTCACTATTACACCATAGAAAAGTTTTTTGAATATTGGGATGAGTAGATATATTTTTTAATGGTGAAAATATTCCATCATATCCATTTAGGTCCCTTTTTCATTATTTTATCTTTGAAAAATTCTTATTCAAAATCTAGTCATGTCAAATAATATTTGATGATGTGCAGTAAGATTTTTTTGATTATTACCTAAAAAATAATTCACATCAGGAATTATATTCTCGATGTGAAATCATTTAGGTCCACCAATGGAGTACATACAATGATTGAGTGGTTTATGGAAATTCATTAAACTCTTCCTATCAAAAAATCACTTCTAGAATATGATAATTATGAATTTATGACATCTGGGGATTTCATGAGGTGAAACCAATTCTTATGTATTTTTTTTATCTGAGGTGATATATTTGTAAAATTATTTTGTAAACATTAAAATAATGACATGAATTCAATTAATTTCATAAATAAATCCTGACCATGTATAAAATTGTCCCTCCAAAATTTCTTATTCTGAGACTATTAAACTATTTTTTCTTGAATGTATCTTCTTATAAACAATCTCTTGTTCCCATTAAAATATGATGTATAGAGGATTTTGATGAAATCATTTTGATCCAAGAGTTAAAACACAAACCTTCCAATTCATCATTTAATTCACCATACATTGTTGATGGAATATTAGTTACTCATTGAAATTATGATTCAATTAAAATGATTTTTTGAATAAGAGTTTTATTCTATTTATTATCTTGCTTTTTGGTGGGTGGAAAAAAAAAATCTAATATAACTTAATTCCAACATCATTATTTTTGGAAATAGGCTATATAATTTAAGAGTCCTATTTACATTAGTAAAACAATAGAATGAATAATTTTAGATTAAACCATTATTAAGCTTCCTATATATTTTATTATGTTTAATTTTATTCAGAATAAAACATTTAGCCACCCCACACTCCTTCTAGTAAAGGATCAAGTTGAAATGCGGCATGTTCGGCATTTTAGACCTATATGGATTTTGTAATTTTATTGATTACTATATTAAATTATAATTTTGGAAAACAAATGTATTGTCATTGTTTCATGACATATAATCACCATGTTCAAATAGATTATTAATCATTCAAATAAACATAGGGCCCAAATAATGAGTAAATAGATTTGATAAAATTATGAAGATAATTTGTAACAAGAATTAATGGAATATGATTATACAAATAATTAATCATTTTATTAATTTTTCATTTTGTCTTCCGATTATTTATCTGGGATATGTTTTGTTATAACTATTAGTTTACAGAATGAGTTTTCTGATATATGACACAATTTTGATTGTTGGATGTAGGTGGTATGATTTGAGTCTTGTACAATTTTTTGTGATAGAGCATTTGATTATGAATAAATGTGTGGTTTATGAGAATGATTTCATACTAAATGTGGTCTAGGATTGCTATAGTAAATTTATTAGTGTCTGGCATATTAATATTAAAAAGTTTACTAGACTTGATGAATAATTACTAGTTTTTACGGTAGAATTCATGAGATATTATGGTTAGATACAATTTTTATGGACATGTTATATGTGATTCATTATTTTCAATAAGATCCACCACTTTTTTTGGTATTTTTTATTCATGAGTACCATAATCTATAAATAAATATATAGTATGGTGATATAAAAAATTAGGATTTCATAAAGTGTCACCACATAACTTGAGGGTTATCTAGTATATTTCCCATGTAGTTGTTGTAAGTTATATTAATTGCATGTTCATCACTTTATTTTATTCACGATATTTAACAAGATATATTTTTTTGCTGGTTTAGATCAAATGAATTTTAATCATTCCATGGATGTGTGGTAATTGTTTAAATGTAAACATTCCATGGATACATGTTTGGACAAAGAAATAGACCCTTTGGTTGATTTCATTCCCTGTTGGGTAGGGTAATTGGGGAATAACCAACATGGGTTCAAGATCAGCGTATTTAGAATCATTATTTAGATTTTACCATTAATTTATTGGTTTGAAATTCAGAATAATATGATGTCAAATTTCATCATATCATGATAATTTTTTTCATTATATTGTGGATTACATTAAATGTCACTTGTTTATATTTATTATCTATGAATTAATATAATGATTATAATAATATTTATCTAATATAATTATAATTTAATTAGTTACTATTATTTTAATTGAGATTTTATGGTATCCCCATTACATACTATAAACCCTCATTGCTAATTGGAATGGTTTTTGTTAATTTATTTCACTACGTATCTTTTATATGAATTTCAATATCACAACCATGTTGGATATTTAAATAATTTAAAATAATTAAGAGCTCTATTTGAATGACATCATATAAATTAAATAATTATAATACATTCCCAGTATGTGTATAGTATAAATCGTTAAAATAATATTTTTGTTAGACTAGTTTCTTTACTTAGTGTACGGTGATGCTTTTCTCAACATTATCATTTTTTCACATAACATGTACTCATTTAAATTATCATATTTAATAATTTTATAAAAAAAATATTTATTTTTTAAATTAATATTGTTGAACAAGTTTTTATAGAATCAATGATACACGTAGATGCATTTTGGTCTCTTGAAAAATCTCAGACAATCCCTCCAATTTAATTTTAAATGGGTATGATATTTATAGAAATAATTTTAATATTAGTTTTTAGCTTGTTCTTTTAATAAATATTGAATTATTGTACAACATTTTGATGGAATTATTATTTTTATTTGGATACATTTATAAAATATATGATTATTTATAACTAATTGGATGAGATTTTAATTTTATTAAAATTGTACTCTCCTCTATGAAATTTCACTTTGTTTAATTTTTTAGAGGACCAAATGCATTAATAAATAATGTCATGATTATTATAAACTATTTAATTTTCTAATCCCACTAGGAAGGTATATATCATAAGTAGTGATGGGAAATAATGGATGATGTAATATAGGATATGGGTATTATTTAATTCGTCGTCGTGGAATCTATGTTGTATATATAGGATAAATTAATAAGGGAGTAAACATAATAGATTTCCCTCCAGAAAATTTTTGTCAGAAGGAAATATGTAATAATACGAAATAGCTAAAATGAATGTACAAATGGTCATAAAATATATGGTACTCTATATAGTAGCATTTAAAATATTCTCCAATAATATTTTGGATTATAGGGAAATGATGTATCCATTTATAGATGAATAATTGGTTGGTAGTATTAAGATTCTTCATATTTTGTCATTTATATGAAATATCAATCAGCAAAAAAATTGTCCACATAAATTTTAGTATATAACTTATCAAAAAAAATTTAAAAATAATGAATATTTTTCTATTCCTCTATAATATTTCCTTGATCAATGTTTCATCAACCCATGCATGCCAGGTTTCTTTTTGTGCTCAAATATTCACGATCTAATGCATCTAAAATAGAATCATGATGTTTTGGATATCATTATCGAGTATAATGATCTCCATTATAATTTCCTACTCCCTCACATGGCACATTTAGTATCATTCCATTTCAAGATATGTGATCATTTGAATTAAATGTATTCAAATGGACACCAAGTTTTTATGTGTTTTAAATTCATGTATGGAATTAGATGTTAATTTATTTTTGAAGGTGAGTGGGATATATTTATAAATGAATATATCTTGGGTATAACTGATTTTAATGTGAATCATATATATAATTATAGAATCTCTAAATATTTGGATAATGGAAAAATTATATTATATAAAATATCTAAGAAAAAATAAAACTTTTATTCTAATGGTTATTTGGCCAATGGGATACATGTAACATGGTTCATCATAATAAAAAATCACTAGACTATTTCATCTTTTAAATGTAGTTTCTTGTACTTGATTACTTCTTCTATTTAACTTAAAAATAATACATATAAAATAACAAAAATTAATATCTATGTTATTGATATTCTATATCTATGATAGTTCATCTGAGCGAGGAATTTTTGGGGGTTGGTGTGCTATAAGTAAACATATCCTGAATTGAAATTAAACACAAATGGGTCATTCATAAATGGTATTACTTGAGAAATATATTTCATCTTTTGTTAATGTGGATCCATTTCATGTTTCACTCAGTTATTATTAAACTATTGTTTGTGATAAAATGAATATTGATAGATTCTAACAAACATTAGAATATGTAACATTAGAATTGTAGTTATATAATTGGTTGAATATGAACACTATTATTTTTTAATTTTTTAGGATCCATCTGTCACTAGATAACTACATGAATTATTATATCTTATATGAATCTACAACCGTATCAAGATGATATCTAACATACATAACGAAATATGACTGTTGTGGATTATTTTCATACATAAAATGTTTTTTAAGAATAAAATATTATTTTTAATATGGTTAGGATATTTAAATATTGAATTTATTTATATAATTTGAGGTTATTCTCATGGAATACATTACATGTATCTCAGTTGATTTATTCAATCAGATTCTTCCTTGATGTAACAACCTAGTTTTCACTCAAGTAATAATTATTTAAAATTTCATCCTAAATCATTACATTGGACCTAATAAAGATGCCTAATTAGATAGTAATGATTCTGAGGGTGTCAGGGGATTTTTTAGAACCTAGAATAAACTATTTTGGAGATAACAGACTCTGTGCACGGTTTAGAGTTCACTGTGAGGATAGTGTTTCTTCGTACATTGGAACCTTGCACGATTGGTGCACAAACATGTATCCAAACCATGTAGATTCTCTTTTTTCATAGGTAAACGTGCATGAATGAAAAACTATTTGATCATTACTTTCAATGAACGTCTTTTTAGGTAGAACAATATTCCATGGTTTCAGCACGGTTTGAAAAACCGTGGTTAAATTTTATGTTCATGCTAAAAACAAATTTAAAATTTCCAATGAAATCTTCATGAAATATTAATCATACTCTTTACTATTAATTAGTGAACCATATGGATTTTCTCCCATATTTCCCTATTTGGGGTTTTTTGAAATCCATTGTGTGGGATCAAGATATCTCCTTCATCTCTGATCCGATAGAGATATTTTTCATCACATTGAATGTGAAACTTTATGTACTCAAGTCCTCTTTAGCCATTATTTTTCTCCTTAAATCTCAACCTGGACATCACCATGTGATAATTATTAACATTTTATTAGATATACTATGAACTGAGGAAAATCAAGATACAAAACCAGAGGATATGGATAGTACAACCCCATGGTGGGTGGTTTGTAAAATACCCCTAAAGTTCATTGACATTGTGATATTTGTGTGGAGTTCACCAGTTTCATTAGAAAACATTTATTAAATTAACATTCCATGATTATACTCGTTATAATCATATGGTTATTCTCTTTCAAAATATTTTATTAGTTTTTATAGTTTAGACACACAATTCAATCTGCCTCATGTCAATGGTTATGCCATATTTGAGTTTTTTTGGGTTTCAACATGTTTGATCCACCATTAGGGTGTGCATTTACATAATCTTTCTAATTTTGAGACTTCTTATTATTATTGTATTTTTAGTACTAATTGTATCATAATGACATGTACCATGTATGTTCACCACTTGACCTGTATATGTTATGTGCTTCAAAATGCTTATTAAATGTGAAATGTGAAATGGAAGGTAAACTAAGTAAATATCTTAATCTTGATAAAAGTGATTGAATAATGGTTATAGGTCTATTGGAAAACTTTTAATGTTGATAGAAGAGAGTGTAGTTATCCTCAATATTTCAATAAGCCATAATTGGTAACTATGACTTCATTAAATGGTTGCAATGGAACTTGGCCTATCCAAAATAATGGAAGACAAGGGTTAGACCAATAAATAAATGATTACAACTCTAATAGTCCTATCCACACTAATAGAATGAATGAAATGAACCAATTTAATTATTACATGATTACAATATCAAATATGAATGTACTAACTCGTACAAACCTTGTATTCTGAGAAAAGAATATGTGAGGTCTCAAGAACACCATTCTGATTCAAAAATACGGTTGCATCGGTTGATCCCAACTAGCCTCTTGTTATTGTATATTCCTTTTTTCCTATTATACTATTATTGGGTCCTATTCATTGTTATAGGATACATTTGATACACTCTTAGGATCCCACATTGACTGGTATATTCCTTGGTGAAATAACCCAAGACCCTATCCTTACTTAGCCTCGTTTTACGTTGTTTGTTCTCCATGGACATGTAACGAACCTCATTATGGAATGAATTTGATTACTCTATAAGGAATAAAATATAGACCCATATACATACATACATACTAATGAGTTATCTTTCCATGAGTTTACCATACCATGGGTTTTACATTGGAACTCCCAACACGGATATCAATTTTTTATGATTCCATGTTGTATCATGGGACATTCACTACATAAATTATCATTAAGAAATGTCAATGTTGGATATGCCTCACATGACCTTTTAACGTGATGTACTAATTGATTAATTAATGAACATGATACATGTTCAGAGACCCACTCATGGATGAAACAGATCTATGGGTATTTAGTAATATTGGATTTATTGTTTTACTTTATATATACATGAATGTACACTGTTATATTCCATCAAACATGCCAAATATTATTGAAATCATTATTAGTGTCTCAATGAGAATTATAACACATCTTCTCTGGGGGATGATTAGAACCCAGAGTAGATTAAATGGATACATGTATTGACAAAGGGAAGCATATATCATCCAAAACATGATTTTGTTCTTATAGTATGGAGTTTGATAACTGATGTTTGAGTGGGATCCTGATACTCTTAGAGTGTCCTTTTTTCTATTACCTTGAAAAACATGTTATTCTTCTTATCTTTATCCAATTTTTTCTATTCCTCTAGTTACATGACATTACATTATCATTGATCCATTTGATATAATTATTATTTTTAATCTCGCTAATCTTTTTCAACAGTTTTCTTGCACTGTCTTCTTATATTGATTCTATTGTAAACTATAAATTTATATCTCTTTAGATATGCCACTCTCTGGTAATGAGGGAATAGTATTACCTTGTACAAATCCTAGGCCCTCACTTCTAGTGGACAACCTCTGGAATTCAATAATATGCACTTGAGGCCATATGGCCCAACGGGCTAGGGGCACCCGTTAAGTGGCATCATGGTCTAGGTTGGAAAACGGTTGTATGGACATTGGTTTCATTTCTTTCTAGAATATTTGGAGACAATATATTAGATAATAGAAATTCTTGGGACTTGGTCATAAGAAATCCATGGGTTTTGTGAACCCATGTTTGGGGTAAAATCCTTGTTACCCATATTACAATTGTAGCTATACTTTTCATATAACAGTTGATATTACATCACTATTCGGTGAATCTCATTTTGTGAGGTGTTGTTCATTATTACTATTTGGGAATTTATTTCATCGTTGGACTGATGATATGTGCAAAAGGATTATTTCTACATGCATAATCCGAGGCACCTATAAACCACAAGTCATGCATATGTCTATGTCATATAAGTTCATTTCACTTCTATGCATTGCTTAATATATCTGTTATTGTTGAGTGATGATGTGATAGTTTGATTGTTATTTTATTACAATGGAGGCTATTTAGTGATTTCTTATCTCAATTAATGTGGTGTATAGGCCCCCATTGTTTGGGATGAATAATTAACAGCGTCCAGCCATTATATAATAATGAAATGCGTGTCATTTCTAGTGATAGGTGTTTGGAAACTGATTCCTCAGAGATAAAAATTCATTATAAATTAAATCATGAAATCTAAAATTAATTGGTTTCACATCCTTATCACACCTTTTCTTGGTTATAATAGGTAAAGGATCGAACACAGAAATTATCTCCAAAAAATAACATGAAACTTCTATTTGATCACATAGAGAAGTATGACCATCTAAGAATGTAGTTTGGGTATTATTCCATGTGTAGTGAGATTCCATATATTCAGAATCTTCTAGTCTTGCTATCTTTTTCTCAAACTGTTGTTCTATGATGTGTGCTTGGAATTTGTATACAAATGCCACCACGTCCTCCTCGGGTCATTCACTAGTAGTGTGGTGACGACCATGCTCTAGACATGGTTGGGCCTAAGATGCTAGTCTTACTTCCAGGAGTGCCATCATGGGCACCGCATGTTGTATAACATACAAGAACTGATGACACTGTCCTCGATAGTTTCTTATGTTGGATTTAGTTCATGAATAGTGCTCCAAATGTTCCACATACGATGGATGATCTGACCCGCCAGTTCGAACAACAACATCCTCCTACTTTTTCTGGAGATAGAGGATCATAGGTGGTTAAGAATTGCCTAAAGGCCATTAAATATATCTTAGAGAATTCATATATTCTTTTAGTTTCAAGTGTCATCCTTGATACATACATGCTTCGAGATTCATCTGACCTTTGGTGGGATTTTGTAACACAAGCCGATTGTAAATAGGGCAGGTTATGGGTTGAGTTCTAGACTGCATTATATGACTCGTTATTTCTTCAATCACAAAGAGATGATAAAAATTATGAGTTTTTCTATATTGAGTAGGTTTCTATGTTTGTTATGGAATATTCATCATGATTCAATAAATATCAGTTCATTGTAACACTTCTAGTCAGTGATGAGATTTCATGTGCTATGCATTTTGAGGATGAGATCAGTGTCATGTCAGTTCCATATCACTTTGTGTAACATGAGGGACAAAGTGATTATAGGGTTTAAGGGATCAGTGTCATGTCAGGCTTGTAGTTCTTCCGGTGGAAGGAAACATTCCCTTAAAGCATTTTGTTAGGGAAGCAAAGGCTATAGTATCTAGTTTGATAACTTTGTATTGTTTCATCCGTGTGGAAAACAAGGGAATAATAATCCCCTATTTGATAGAGTCCTTATGGTTTGTCGGGCTTCTGGCTGAATGGGACATCATCACTGTTATTGTAGGGCCATGACACAATCTTCGAGTAGAATTAGATCAGCTTTAGCATCGCCTACAAGAGAGAGTTATTCTAAACTATTTCATGTGGAGAGTAAGAGTATCACCAGAGGATCTGGATGAGTAGGAGTTCATGGTTGTGGAAGTCTGATCCTTGATTACCGACAACACCAAAATAGTAGTCATGATCATTGTAGCCCAACTGTTCCACAAGGCCATGGATTGGGTCATTTTCATTCCATATAGCTGATACCTGAGTATTATACTATAGGACCATCTAATTTATGAGGTATTATTATAGTATCATCCACTGTTGTCTCTACTAGGTTTGATATAGTGCTTCAAACACATTTATTTATGTATATATTATGGAATGTCTTGGACTATATAAATTATATCACTTTGGTGTATTGACACTCGATACACCATTGGGAATATGAATGGATGTAAAAATCTAGTGATGGGACTATCCTTTAGAGTTAGGAATTTATACCTTCTTGTGGAATCTATTTTTTCTCTAGATGATGAGCTACGGTGTTATTCTTGGGATGGACTAGTTAATATACAATCATTCCATTGTAGACTTTTATCACCACATGGTTTCTTTTATATAACTATATGATAGATGTTTCCTTTTTAAAGGTGGGTGGGATGTCTAGGAAGGAAGAGAGGGAGCAAAGAATCATTGGATATGTGAATTGGTAGCACATATTGAAAATCATTTCATGGTGGATCAAGTATTTCTTAAAACTAATTTCCCTCTAGTAGTTGCCTATTTTATGGATGTATTTCATTGTGAAATATCTTTCATACCTCCAAATATAGTGGTATTGATTAGAATATAGATTATTTTAGGAGTGGATATAGGGTATATTATTTTATAACGGATGGGACATACTTGAACATTATAAGCTTAAGTAGGAGATAGAGGATTTACAGGCCAATGGTATTACAAATCCTAGTACATCATCTTGAGGTAAAACTATGTTTTTTCCAAGAAGGTGGATTGAACCAAATTTCTATATGTGGATTACAGAAGGTTAAACTATCTTACAATCATGAACTGGGATCCCCTGTATCGAATGGATAATCTCTCTAATATGCTCTAAGAAGCAAAAATGTTGTCTAAGATATAACTAAGGTTGGGTCATCATCAGGTGTGATTATAACCATCAGACATACCTCTAAGACCATTTCTTCATATGAATGTCCTATATGAGTAACATTTTATGTCATTGGGTCATATTTAAGAACCATATTTCTTCAGGTATTTAATGAATATGGTTTTTAATCCCCATTTAGACTCTATTATTATCGTCCTTGTGGACAACATCTTAGTGTATTCTCACAATCATAATGACCATGCTAGTCATTTTGTGATCATTATGTGCACACTTAGAGAGAATCAAAATTATACCAATCTTGAAAAATGCCACCTTCATACTGATAATTTCCACTTCATTGGTTATATTATTTGAGAATAACGAGTGTCTATTGACCTGGAAAATGTTAGATTTTTAGTTTCTTGGGAGATTCCCAAGAACGAATTTGATATCATGAGATTCTTAGGGCTCACCGGATGTTACAGTTTGTTCATTTATTTCTTCTCACATCTTCATTCACTTCTAACTAGGCTTACATTCAAGGGTGATAAAATCTTATGGTCAAAATTATGTGACAAATAATTTCAATAGATGAAATGATGGCTTGTCTTATCTACTATTCGAATTCTTCCAGAACCATGTAAGGGTTATATCATATTTTGTGAAGACTCATGCATTATACTAGGAGAATTGTTGATTCAAGAGGAAATTTTTTTTGCATATGGATATCTGTAGTTGTGTCCTCACGAGAGAAATTACGCAGCACGACCTCGAGCTGGCAGCATATTTGCATGCCGTAAATTGCTGGAGACATTATCTATTTGATGAGTGATTTGTGGTGTATAAAGATCACAAAATCCGCAAGTATATCTTTTCCTATCATTAATTGAATGTCCGACATCACATTTTGGTTGAATATCAATAATCCTTTGATTTGGAGCTTGATTTACACTTGGAAAAGTCAATGTAGTTACAGATGCACTGAGTTTGAAAACTCAAACATATGACGTACATGAAGACATTGATGAATGTAAGTTCGGGACCCACATTCATGAATATCATCTATAGCTTCACGAGTTCCTCTCAGCCTTAACAATTACCTCTTCCCCCCATGATAAGGTGAAAACATTGCAGTTTTAATTTCATTAAGTTTTGGTTACCCATGACTGTATATCAGAAGATAACCCCTATCTAGAAGGGTATTTGGACTGAGATTATGTCTTGAATTTAAGTGGATATATATAGGTACCTTCAGATGTGGGAGGGGTGTTGATGAATGTGTATGACAATTATCAGTGGGTAGTTCATATATAAACCTCGAAGATGTATCAAGATATGTGACTCTAGTCTAGGTGTCCTAAGATGAAGTGTAAGATTCTATGCTTCATTACTAGGTGTTCCACCTATAGTCATGTGAAGGTGAAGGATCAAAGACCTGCAGGCTTATTAATGTAGCTTCCAGTTCTGGAATGGAAATGGGAAGCTGTTTCTATGTATTTTGTAGTTGTCTTGCCTAGGTCACCATGGGGCAGTGATGCTATCTGGGTAGTCATTGACCAACTAATGAAATCATCGCACATCATTCCTATTCAAGAGACTTTCTCAGTTGATGATATGGAATTTCTATATGTCTATGACATCATATGACCACACAGGGTTCCACACACTATCATTTCAAATATAGACTCTCATTTCACTTCACAGTTCAAGCATGATTTGAAAGAAGATATGGGGAATCTATAGCTTCTAATCAGAACCTTCCACCCTCAAACCAATTAGAAATTGTAATGGAAAATACCAGTTTTAATGTATATTATCTATGAAATTGTCTTTTATTTCAGTTGTTCTTGGGTTTAACATATCACTCTCATCATGATTGGAAATAAAAAATGTTTGTTGGCGATGATTTAGATGTCTCCATTTGAGGACTTATATGGTACGAAATTGCACTCTCCCTTCATCTAGAGAGTGGACGGTGAGGCCACTATACTATGTTCTCATCTCATTCAGTAGACTTTAGAAAATGTCCATATAATTAGTATTTTTATGACTACTTCTCAGTCTAGATAATAAATCACAGGTCGATCATCGTCGTTGACCTCTTATGTTTGAGTTTTGGGATTATACTTTTCTTTGAGTATTGTACAGTCTATTGAAAAGGTGATTAATAAATCTAGTAATGTTTTTGACTCATTACGTTAGGAAATTCAAGATTATATAGAGAGTCAGGCCAATAGCATATCGGTTTCTACTACCTTAGAGGTACTATTCCATGAATGAGGTCATTGATGTCTCATTGCTTTGCCAACATTATGATGACCCATATCATACTTTTCATTTCCAGGAAGTTGAGTTAGCAGTTGATGATACTAATGTAGAGTATCTTGTTTTCATTGTTGATCAAAGAATGATAATAAACTTTGGCATTTATATCCATCTTGTATGGGATCTATGATGGAGGGGTTGAGTACATGAGAAGACATGGGAGAGGGAATCCGAAATATATTTCCTTTAGCCAATTTTGATATGTAATTGTGTTTCAATTACATTAGAATGAGAAGTCGGGGGATGTTCTTTTAATAGAGGATGATTATAATAACATAGTTTTCACTTTGTTATGGATCATATAAAATTTCATTCTAAATATTCACATTAGACCTAATAAGGATGATTAATTAGATATCAATGATTTTGAAAGTTTCTTGGGGCATGTTTGTATCCCAGAAACCACCTTTTTGGTGGAAAAATAATCTTTACATTGTTTAGAGTAAACATGCAGATGGTATTTTTTAGAAAATTGGAACTTTAAATAGTTCACCCACAGTTATGTAGCCAAAACATGGGAACACCCCATTTCCTAGGTAACCATTCATGGATGGTGAATAGTTTGATCAAACTGTTTAGAGACAGAGTTCTCGGGTAGAACCATCTTGCACGGTTTGTGAATAGTTTAAATAACCATGTGGACAAACCATGCACAAGCTAAAAAGCTGTGTAAAATGTCCGAAACACCAATAACCATCTATTAATCCTCATATTTCCTCTTAATCAGAAATCAAGTTGTATTTTACTACATTTTAAACTATTTGGAGCCTTTGGAAGGCAAATGATAGGGATCAAGAGATCTCCTTTTTCTAGCTTCTTATTGAACTTCTATTCATTTGTTGGATATGAAACTCTAGGTACTCGAGCCCACATTATACACTCTTCTTCATTTCCACTCCCTAACTAGATATAACCAAGTATGTGTTATCAACATTTCTTATATATTCTCCATAACGAGGAAAATATATAGCTGATACCGGAGGAGAAGGATCGTGCCACCCTAAGGTTGGTGGTCTATAACTCATCCTCATAGTTCATTTATTTTGGGATATTATGGTGGGTCCCACCGAGTTAATTGGAATCCATTTCCTTCTTTATCATTCCATTGTTATACCCGTTATAATCATATTGTAATGATCTATACAAATATGTGATTATTTTTTAGTGGTTACACTCACAACTCATTCTAACTCATATAAAATTTTGTACTATATTTGTGTTTTAAATGATTCAGCATGTTTGAGCCACCATTCGAGTGTGCCTTTACATGACCGATCTAAAATGATTATTTTTATCATATATTTATCCTTCGTCTAAGGCATGTGCTTCCAAATAGTTATAAAATTTGAACTGTGAAATATAAAGTATACTAACAATATAACTTGGACATAATAAAATAGATTGTATAATGGTTACATGTCCAAATAACACCTTTATATGTTGATGGAAGGTAGTGGAGTGAACCTCAAAATTTGAATAAGCCTTAATAGATAACTAAGACGTGATTAAATGGTTAAAACACTATATAGACTATCCATTGTAATGAATGACAAGGTATTGACCAATAAATAAATTGTTTGAACTCTTCATGATCCATCCACACTAATGGAAGGAAATAATTGAACCAAATGAATTATTACATGATTATGATATCAAAGAGGAATTGACTGACACATGGATGATTTGGATACTATGAGGATAATATCTTGGGTCTTGGGAACCCTATTATGATTCTAGGATAGAGTTTATTATGTTAATAACTACCTATACTTCTCTTCTTGTATATTCTGTGGATTACCAGTATACTACTATTGGGTCCATATCATTGTTACAGGAAACCTTGGATACCCTCCTTGGATCTTTCATTGAATAGTATGTTCCATGGTGAAATACCATAGGGCCCAGCCTTTCTTTAGCCCCATTTTACCTTGGGAGATCACATTAAACTCATTAAGCTGCTCATTGTGGAATCCCATGGATTACGTTCCTTGGATTATATCCTTACCCCATTGTTATTTTCAGATACTATTGTGATATATTTCTATTAGTTTACATTACCTTAGTTTTTAACCTGGAACACCACCATTGGATATCATTTTTTATGTCTCCTTATTACATCTTGGGACCTCATTTATTATACTATCATGAGGTGAATTCATTGTTGTCAATGACTCACATAACCTTTTATAACATGAAGTGTAAATAGTTTAATTAATGAAACCGATTAAGGTTCCGAGACCAGTCGAGGACTGAAGCAGTTACATGGGTATTTAGTTATATTACATTGCTTGTTTTACTTTATATATTCACGTCTTCACATAACTACATTCAATTAAATGTGATGGTTGTTATAGACATCGTTGGTGGTCGATCACTAAAATTTATCTGACACCCAATCTGTGAAATATTTGGTTCCAAAATTATATTAAATGGTTGATGGTATTTTCAAAGGGAATTATGCACATTCAATCACCTGATTCTTTGATGATTTCATAGAGTTTGGTAGTAGTTTACTGAGTAGGATCCCTGGATTCTTGGAGTAGCCTTTGTTTTCTTTTACGTTGTTGAACTATTAATGCCTCTTATCATATATCCATGCTTTTTAGTCATCTATTGACCTGATATTACCTTATCATTGATCCAGTTGATACAATTATTATTATTATTATTAATATTTTACATCGATTATATTAGTTTTCTTCCTCTATTTACTTATATTATTTACACTATTTATTAGTCCATTATATCCATTCCACTGTGATACACTCTTCTAATGAGTGAATAGTCTTTCCACAAAAACACCCAAGGCCATTGTTGTTATTCGATTTCCTATGGGTTTCAAGAAGATGTGCTTGAGGCCATGTGGCCCACCATGCATGGGGAACCCATTATGTGGCATCCGAGTCCAGGTCATCAAACTCTATCTAAATAAAATTTTAATATTCTTTTCAAAAAACTAATGAAACCATGATATCCTCAAAAATAATATTATTTTAAAAATAAACTCTTTGATATTAAAAAATCTAAGAATTGTATTCAATAAAATCCATTATCCTGAATAAAATCATCATCTTAGAGAATCATATTCATTTTATCTTGTTTAATAATTATTACCTATGTTAGATTAACTAAATCCCATTTAATTTAATTTTAGTAACATGCATGATTATCTATGAGATTTTTAATATTCAAATAAAAAATAATTACCAATATATTATAGAAAAGTATTGGGATGTCCTATATCATGGATATAAATTGGTCTCACCTTTCACCATATATAATTATCGTGTACCATATCCCAAATAAAAAAAATATTATTTTCAGTTTTTTCTAGGAAACCATTGAAATACAATTTTGATCGCATAATAAAAACATTTTCAACAATAAAATTATCATATAGTGAAATATTATTTTTCTATAAAAGCTATCATAAATTGCAAATACCCCAAAAATAAAAGAAATTTGAATTATCATTTTATAAACATTTAAAAATGTAAACTAATACTAATAAAAACAATGTTTGTCACAATGGTACTATTTTATGATGCAATATATTTTGAAAATAATTCTTATTTCACCTTGTTAAAGACACAAAAGATACTCATATGGAAAAAATAAAAACATTACATCACAAGTTTTTGTACATAATAAAAATATTATATGAAAATTACAGTTAACATCATTTTATTTATATAAAATAAAATTAATGAATCTTGTAAAATAAATATTATAGGAAAAAAATTTATTTTAGAACATTAAAAAAATAATGAAAAATATTTTTCTATATTTTTAATTTTTAAATCATAACATCATAGAACGTCATAAAATTACAATGATTTTTAAACCACAAACAATTTATTAATATAATTATAAATTCAAACATATTATATTATATACACCACAAAAAAACAAAACAAGTCTTTGACATAATATGAGTGTCAATAAACTTTATTAACATTATAAATTATATAACTCATCTTCATACTGACCTCAAACATTATTTTATACCGATATAATATACGTAAATTAATATTTACATTTTAAATATTGATTTATTGGGTTTTCACATAAACCTAATAATTTATTTTTTTAATAAATATTTTTATATATTTAATAAATGAAATAAATTCATCATGTATTTTTTTTGAATGATAGTTTTATAATCCCAAAAAAAATATAATAGTATTAACAAGGACAATTTGGTAATTTAAATAAATTATTATGATGAATAATATTGAAATAATTATAAAATTTATCCATTAAATATATTATAAAATCATTACCGGTATTTGGAAATTTATAATAAGTAACATCTCCATATGAAACAGTTATTCCAAAAGTATATTGGAGTGAAAATAAATTTTATAAATTTTTATAGCGGTGATATTATTAAAATATTATTATTCGTGAATAATTACATTTTTGTATTGAATGATTGATATATTTTTTAAATAAATCAAAGTACAATTATGTTGTGGTAACGATGAAAAATCAAACACATCGCTTCATGGATGTGATTATCCTGACATTCACACGGGCGATATTTGTATTTTTTAAATAATGGGAATGTGGATGATAATGGGTAGAAATATATACATAAATATTTTATGTGTGTTGATGATACAAATTTTATCATATCATTACGATAAAAAAATATTAAAGAGGTAGAAAAAAAATGAAAGAACTCGGTTAAGAGATATATGTCTTATAATGACTCCCACCATTAGTTATAAATTTATTGTCACAAACCATCCCAATTTGACCCTGAACTTGTCACCCGAGCTGGCCCACAACATGGCCCATGGGGCATTCACGATCTCCACGGGCTGACTACTAGTGCCCGACATCAAAACCAAACAAGAGGGAATGATTTTTCCCATAATGAAAAGTGAAACAAATAAACAAAAACTGAACAATGAAAACGTAAATTAAAAACATGGAGGAAAAAAGTGTTACATGAATCCATGTGATCCTATGGGTCCCCACCAACCTCAATCCAATGTCGTGCTATGACGACTGAATCCATACAATGTGCAAAAACTAAAGAAAAAAATACAAAGGTAAAACTATTAGCATGAATATTAAAACACAATAGGCATGTAGAAACAATCTATTCCCATATTCATTTCCTTTAAATAAAAGATCCTTTAATTTACGGTTTAAAATAAAATATATAAAAGTAATGTTTTCTACATGTTACTCAAGAGAAAAGTATGAGTAATTTCCTTTTTTTCATTTCTCAAAACCCCAATAAATATTTTAGTGATACATTAGAATTTTCAAAGGAAATGTGTTGTTTATATTTTGAAATTTGTACAAAGAGAATTAAACACTTTAATTTGAAAACCATTTTTAGAATCCTAATCAAAACTAGTTGACCACATTCCTAGAAAATGAATTTTCAAAAATGTACAAATGAAATCAAACAACAAGGGTAATGTAAGTATACAAATGAGAATAATAATAACTACTTCAAGAAACATTATCTGAGCCGACATTGGTGAACTAATGAGATCGAGATTAATCTAGAAGACACCAATACATGAGACCTCATCCTCATTGAAATGTCACACATGATGAAATCAAAATTCTTGGCCATCATTTCTTAGGCACGCCGAGAGAAAATCCAATAGTAATAAACCCAATATATCCACCTACAATGGGCCACTGGTCAGTACCATAGCATACCGATGCAACAATCATTCTCATAATATTCTCTTAATATGCCAGGTTTCCAAATCTAAAGTATTTAAAAAAGATGTGAGCCAACTCATGCCAGTATAACATCCAATGATGAATATATACAATAATATTGCACGACATGTCTCACCCCATGTCCCGCCAAGAAATATGCCCCTGTAAATTCTACCATGATCATAGGGAAGTCCTACACAACAGACCCTCATAACATATAACTCCACCAATGAAAAGGGAATACATCTGAGGAGAGTTTTCTTGAGATAAGTAGTTTTAAAAAAGTGTCAATCGAGCCTCACATGATTTTTGCATGCCAATAAATTTCATATGAATCAGATGAACCCAACTTTGAAAACCATAATACTCTTCATAACCCATTTAAGACCCCCAAAAAAGAATTTTAAATATAAAACATGCTACCAAAGGTTAAAGGGTCATTTCATCAGGAAATTAATGTGAAAAATTTATCGCACCATTTAGTGCAACCCACTACATGAAATAAACCAATCCAATTCAAGGCAGTCAATTTTCCAACATTTATATATCAATAATAAAAATTAGAACTAGGTGAAAAAATAAAAATGTAAATGATTCTTAAATTTAAAAGAAAATACATAGGGTGACCTACCTCATAGAAGGAAGCGGATCAAACTGAGACACTTTATCTCTGGAAGCTTTCAATGAAAAACGCTCACACTAGCACACATACATTCTCATACATATATATATATCCTCAATCCATTTATCATATTTTCTGAGCCATGATGGAATATGTGCAATGAATATATATATATACACATACATATATGTACCTATGTATTTGTGTTTGTGCACCACCATGAACCCACCCTAGCATTAGTTAATTTACCTATAGAAAAAAACCTCATTTGAAAAAAGGATACATTTTGGAAAATAGTTTTTCAAAGAAAAACTAATTTAAAGAATCTCCTTACTTTGATGACACCCCCATGAATGCACCTAGTGCACCCATGGGTGTGTCAACATATAGTGACACACCAAGAATTACAAGACTCACAAAAACTACTTTTCAAATACTTTTACCGTTAATTAGTCATTTCATGAAACACCTTTTCAAAAACCCACTATCAATTCATAGACATCTCAAGATCCATTGAAAACACAATTTTCATAATCCTAATAACACTTCCAAGAATCACCCTAATGAAGAACACATGAAAACATAACCATATAATTTAGAAAAATTATTCTTTCACCATATTTTCATGTAAAAACACTCCTAAAAATAGCTTTCACAACATAAAACATAAATTTTAACTATTAAAATCCATTCAAAATTGAACCAAATAGAAATGATAAATACAAACATATACTTAATAAAAAATCATCAATAGTTATTTTCGCAAATCCGATTAACATGAAAATAACATAATATAGCTAAATATGAGTATAAACAATGTGTGCAACACATTATTAAATAATATGAAGATATATAAGATATAATTGTTTCCACCAAAAAGGAAAGGGATGGAAAAACTAACCTATATGGTCTGCGTTTGTGGTGAAACTCCTAGAGGAGAATGAAAAAGCCTCTGTGAACAAATTGCAAACCCAAGACCTAATGGAAACTGAACCAAACATCAATCCTATGGTCTAGGGTTCGACTACTATGATGAAAACACCAAAAGACAGATGAAATGAAATCACCTAAAGGAGTAATTGTCATTGAAAGCCGTTGATGAAGTTGGACGACGAGGGTCTAGTGGTCAGAATGCGGAAATGGAGATGGAGTTGAACTGGACAGAAGAAGGGGTAGTCGTATAGGGGTGTTTGCCGAAGGGAGATGGTTCTCTAGAAGAGGTATGGCTTAGGGTGTTGTGGGAAGTGGCGGTCAGGTGTGGGGAGATCCACTGGAGCCAGTGAAATAAGGTGGCTCAAGGTGGTGGGTTGTGCCGCATGCTGGGGAGTGGAGTAGTCGGGACGGGAGCTCGATTGGATCCACAGGCGGAGGCGAGGTCGGTGGAGCTAGCAAGGCGGAGGCTGGGAGAACGCGGAGGGTGGAATCCCAGAGCAGGGAAGTGAGGGAAACAGGCAAAAGCACCGAAGGAAAGGTCAATCGTGAAGTGGGATGGGGTTCGGGTGTAGCCCCGCTGCGCAGAGGGAAAGCGGTGGGGGTATGGGAGGAGGTGACAGGATGATTCAGGCAAGGGGTAGGGTTTTTAATTATATTAATAACATTAATAGTAATTAGAGAAATAATAATAAAAATAAAAATAATAAAAATAATAATAAAAACAAAATTAAAAATCAAAATAAAAATAAAAATCTTAATAATAATAATAATAAAAACAATCAAAATAATAATATTAATATTATTAAAACTATAATAAAATTAATATTTTATGCTTAATCATTCCTTATTAAAAACTATTTTATTATGTTCTTAATTTACTCCATTTATTTTTAAATGAGATTTAATTAATTTATATACTTATTTCGGATTTCGTGAAATCACATGGGTCGTATGCCGTCAAGGGTGAGGTTGAGTAGGCTACAGTCGAATTGTGCCACCCGACACTAACCACACACCAAGTCAACCAACATGATGTCACATAGTTTTATAAATCGAGCAACTGTCACACGTCAAACCTGGTCAGGGTGGGATAATTGTCCCCACTATAGACACTTTCTTCCCCCAGAATGTCACCATATCGAAAGATAGACAAAACTTGAGTTTGTGCCCAAACAGATCAAAAATGATAATAAAAAACCTCGGGTTGACGATTCACTCCCCATGTCACACCTGAATGATCACGAATAATCAATGACATAAAATGGGGGGAGAACACGAGAGTGTTATCCCCACAACAACATCTCGACTAACAAAGAAACATTAAAACCCACGAACACCAACCCGAGGAGTGGTTACCGTTGGAACTCCCAACTTGAACATACCAACTTCTCGACTTGAGTTGAGCGTGAGCACTAAGACATAAACAAATCCCCACTACATGGCCCCCTGACTTATCCGGGCACCAAAAACATATACTCCCTAAGGAAACACAACTAGAACATAGAATTCCCCAAACTGATTTAAAATTACCAACACATCGAACTTTTGTAGTACAAACGATACAATGACTCAACTAAAACCCGGATCGCTCGGCACAAGAAAAAATACCCCAACACTCTCATTTATAATAGATAGGTAATGAAATCAGGACCAACCCACACAAGGCCAAACACCCTTTAAAGAAAAACAAACAAATCTAGAGGCCACAATAAGAATAATGCAACTAAAACGGTCACGAATAAATAAGTTCATCTCACTATTACAGAAAAAGATAAAATTAAAACATTAGGAAAACAAGTACAAAAAAATCATAAAATATCTATTCCAAGATGATAGAAAAAGATCCTCATGAAGGTATCCCATGCATCTGACGCTTTGACTGTGCACCAGCTTCACCCTAGGACCTGAGGTTGAGGTTTTGATGGCAGAAACATCTTATACCTTATAGTTAGGAATGAGCACCCCCTGATCAAGACTTCTGTTTCAAACAATACTTATTTTGGAACCTTTTTTGTGACCTGAATGGTCACACAATAGCTGTACTTCATATGGAGGAGAAAACACTACTTATGATGCACGAACAGGAAACACTGATGGCACATTAGAATGTAGTCTGATGAACTAGAAGTTTACACTGAAAATGGGATTTCATCGAATATAGATTCCTCTTGAACACCCCACTCACGAAATGGGGAACCCTTATGAATGACGAGAGGAACCAGATATTCGAAGCACATGTGACCCATATTCCAACTCCTTAATGTGGCTAATAGAGGCCTTCAACAACCACTGGCCTTGTTAACTACGTAATTTCTCTGACATCTTTTCTCCTTCACCACCTAAGGATTGATCAATTGAATGGAGATGGACTTTAACACCTCCCACATCATCCCAACTCCATCTATGAAAAAAAATCCACCTCCACTAGTCCAAGTCATAACCCTCCACTAAACCCAAGTCAATATGAACTCTAACAAACTCAGATTTCCTGATCCACCTGGAGACATCCTCTACACCCCTCAAACTGCTTAACTGCCTCTAACAAACCCTGAATTCCTTGAAATACAAGAAATACTCTATAGAAACATGAATTGGGAATGTCTCATTATCAACTTTTGTTGACATTTCTGGGTGGCATATTAAGAACAACATGAAAAACAAAATTGAATCTGGCATCATGCAGGAACTCAATCAAAAAAAACACCCCAAGCTGAGACAACCATCATAGACTTCCGAACAAGTTTAAACACAGCCGAAAGTAACACCACAAACCAAGGGAAATAGACTCATAAATCAAACATATATAAACACAGGCAGAATGCAATTTTCAAAACAACAAAATCCACATTTCAAGAAAAAAATGTCTCAAAATAATTTTTTTATTCAAGTGCATTTTAAAAAAATCAAGCCAAGCCTTAAATTCCAGAACCCCACTCTTGGCATCAAATGAACCACCACATAAGCCTTCATCCTTTTTCACATAAATCAACTATACATATGTGTCGATGTGCCCTTCATGTATCTATCAACACATATTCGGAATATTCTAATGAATACCAAGGGTTGATCATCCCATTCCATTACCAAATCTAGATATAATCTATGTTTTCCAAATCAAATTTTTTTTTCTTTAAACACATGCTTCAAAATTTTCAAAAAAACATGAATGAAATCCCCTCTTTATATGTTTTAATAAAATTAAAGAAAGTGACCTTTCAATTCAAAACTACCCACATTTCCAAAAACACTCTAAAACCATACAAAATCAAGACAATTCACAAAAAACAATGAAAAACAAGAATGAGGAACTAGTGATTATATCCAACATGGAGACATGGTTGTGTGGCATGCCCCAAGTAACAGATAACACAAGAGGACTTTGAATTGGGAACCTGAGCTCCACATGGGTCACTACTCCATGTGGGCTCACTTTGCGACATCGAGTCACCTCTATTATCAATACTCAATCCAAAACAAAGAAGAAAGACTCAAAATCCGGACTACACCTGGTAAATCATATATCATTGTGAGAAGTGGTGATAAGGAACCGACCCGTAAACTACCTCCTGAGCTCCAATAGTCCTAATATCCTTCTACCAAACACAGCAAATAAAAACCTCCCTCTGATACCATTTTGTCATGAACCAACTGGGTTCAAGCCTAAACCGGTCACCCGAGGCGGCCCATGACATGGCCTGAGGGGAGTTCCGGATCACCATGGGCTGGAAACTAGTGTCGGGCATCAAAACCAAACAAGAGGGAATGATTGAGAACATAAACGAAAGACAAAAAAATAAATAAACTGTAATTGAAAACGAAAACATGATACTGTGAGAAAAACAATGTCGTACATACCTCCAAGTGACCATATGGGTTACCACCAACATCAATCCAACATCGCACTATGATGACTGAATCCTAACAATGCACAACATCAGAAGCTAAAAAAAGGTAAAACAATAGTTTTGAGTATTAAAACTCACTTGGCATGCCAAAACAATCTATTCCCATATGAATTTCCATTAAATAAATGATTCATCAATTTCATCTTTGAAGTACAATATATTAAAGTAAGGCTTTCTACATGTTACTAAAAAGCAATGATTGATCATTTCCCTTATTCATTTCTCAAAACCCAAATGAATCTTCTAGTGAGTAATTAGCATATTCAATGGGAAAGTGTAGTTTATATTTTCAGTTTTGTACGAAGAGGATGAAACACATTCATTTGAGAACCATTTTTAGAAACCTAATAAAAACCATTTTTCCACTTTCCAAGGAAAAATATATTAAAAAATTCCCAAAAAATTCACCTAACAAGGAAAATTTAGGTATAAACATAAGAATCATAATCACTACTTCATTCTAAAAAATCTAAGTAGACATAGGTCAACCCATGATACCGAGAATAATCTAGAATACATCAATAGATGAGAACTCATCCTCTTTGACATGTCACTCACGAAGAAATAAAAATTCTCAAAACCCTTGGCCATCTTTTCTCAGGTAGGATGAAGTAAAACCCCTTAGCAATAAACCTAATATACCAACCTATTATGGGCCATTGGTCAGTACCATAACATACCAGTGAAACAACCATTCTCAGAATAGTCTCTCAATATTATAGGTTCCTATGTCTCAAGTATTTAAAAAGTGGGTGACCCAACTGATGCAAGCTGAGCATCCAATCCGAATATATATAATAACCTTGCATGAAAAGTCTCACCCTGTGTCACCCCATGTAATATGTCACTCACTTTTCTACCATTGAACATAGGGAAGTCTTATGTAGAAGATCCCTATAAAATATAACTCAACCAACGCAAAGGGACCACATTCGAGGAAAGTTTTCTTGAGTTCACTAGTTTTAAAAAAGTGCCAACCAGGCCTCACATGATTTTCAAATGCCAAACCATTTCTTAAAAATCACACCAAAACCACTTTTAAAACTATAAATACACTTTGAAACACATTTATAAAAACCAAACATGTGTTTTAAATCTAAAACATGTTCACAAAGGTTAAAGGGTCATTTCATCTGGCAATTAATGTGAAAACAAGATCAAACCTTTTACTGCAACCCACTAAAAGAAATAAACCACTCCATCACAAGGTAGACAATTTTCCACAAGTTATATATCACTAATTATTATTATAAATAGGTATTAAAAGAAAGAAATAAATGATTCTTAAATTTAATTAAAAATTCATAGGGAGTCCAACCTCAAAGACGGAAGCAGACCAAGCCAAGACACATCAGCTCATGAAGCTTCTGATGAAAAACGCTCACACTAGCACACATAAATAAACACACACACACACACATATATATACACCTTTAATATATTGAACATAGTCTTTGTTCTATGAGATAATATGTGAAAAAAAGATATATATACATATATAGATATATACCTATGTATGTGTATGTGCGCACCACCAAAGAGCCATGCCATCTCTAATTAATTTACCTAGAGAAACCAACATCATTTGAAAAAAGTGGATCCATTTAGGGAAACAAGATTTCAATGAAATACCAATTTAATGCATCACCTTCCTTTGATGACACCACCATGTGGGCATCTAGGGCACCCATGGGTGTGTCAACATTTAGTGAAACACCAAGCATTAAAAGACACACAAAAACCACTTTTAAAATTCTTTTACCATTAACTAGTTATTTCATTAAACCCATTTGTAAAAAACAACTGTCAATGGATTTCCATCTCATGTTCCCTTAAATACACATTTCACAAATTTTTCATATTCATAAAAACACATTCATGAATTACCTTAATGAAGAACACCTAAAAACATAACCATATCAGTTAGAAAAAAATCATTTTTCACCATATAATCATTTCCAAACACTTACAAGCAATAATTCTCAAATAATAAAACATCTTGTTTCACTATTAAAATCCAATTAAAATTTAACAAAACAGAACCGGTAAAATCAAACGTAGTCATAATAAAAACAACAACCTAAAAAGTTATTTTAGCATATTCTACTAACATGAAAATACCAAAATTGTTATAATAATGAGCATTAACAAGGTAGAAAACACATTTTCAAATTCGTTAAAGTTATCAAGGAACCAATTGTTTTTCACCAGAAAGATATAGTATGGAAACACTTACTTCTGAGGCATGATTTTGTGGTGAAAATCTAGGAGGAGAATGATTAAACCTCTCTGAACAAACCACAAACTCTAGATCTAAGTGAAACCGATCGAAAATTCAATCCTACCATCTAGGGTTCGTCCAATATAAGAAAAAATCTATAATATGGATGAAATAAAAACACCTAAGGGAGTCGTGGCCACTACAAGCCACCTGGGAAGTGGGTAGGTTAGGGTTAGGTGGTCAGAATGTATAAAAGGGAGATAGAGTTCAGCTAGACTAATGAATGGGTCATAACATGAGGGTAGTTTCTTAAGGGAGAGGGTGCACCATATGAGTTGTGGCCTAGGTTGCGGAGGGTAGTGGTGGTTGGGTGAGAGGAGAACCGATGGAGCCTGTGCAAAAAGGTGGCTCGGGGTGGCGGGTCGCACTGCGTGCAAGGGAGTGGTGCAGTCATAATGGTAGGCCAACTTGGATCCATAGGCAGAGGCGAGGCTGTGGGAGCAGGAGACTAGGAGGATGGGCGAACATGGAGGGAAGAATCCATGAGAGGGGAAGTGAGGGTGGTGGGCGAAAGTGCTAGAGACAAGGTCTAATATGAAGGGGCTGGGGTTTGGGTGAAGTGCCGCTGCACAGAGGGAAAGTGGGGGGGGGGGGACTGGATGATTCAGCCATGTGGTATCGTTTTTTCTTTATATTAATAATAATAATTGTATTATTACAATAATATTAATAATAATTAAAATAAAACCAATATAATAATATTAATAATAGTAAAAGTAATAATAAAAAAACCAAAATAATAAAATTATTATAATTAAAAATATAATAATAATATTATTTTATGCTTAATCATTCTTTTTTAAAATCGTACTTTAATTAATTATTGTTTTACGTAATTTAAGTTCTTATTTCTTTTAATTAATTTATTTACTTATTTTGGATGTCAGGCAATCACATGGCTCACATGCCTTTAAGTGCACGGTCGAGAAGGATGCACTCGAACTGTTCCATCTGGCACTGAACGCCAACAATGTCAAATAGTCTATTATCACATCATTTTATTAGTATCACACAATTAACACATCTAACATATTCGGGGTGTGACATTTATTCATTTTTATGGTATTTTGGTGAGATAAGTCTATATTTTATATGGTGGGATGAAAATTGTGTGAATAATATTGGAAAAAATCGACATATATGTGTTTGTATGAAATGAGAGAAGATTCCTATTAATAAGTTAGGTTGGTGTATAACATATAAATAGTTGAAATATTTATTGATTTTTTGTCAATATTTCTTGAAATATAGCTCCATGCTTCTATATATTCATATATATGCATGTTAGATATAAAATATAAAAAAATCATTTTTATATTTTTTTTGTTGTAATGTTAATGTTTATAAGATTCATTAAACCCCTTGTTAACCATGTTTAATGTAATCCATTGTAACAAATATTTCAAAATTGGATGGTTCTTAATTGACTTATAAATTATTAAATGGATAAAAAATGGTCCGCATATGAAAAAACATTCCATTTCTTATCCCATGTATCTTCTTTCAATTTTTATTAACTATAAATAAATTTTAAAAGATATTCAGTATGATAAAATATTTTTCATTGAATTTTTCATAAAATTAAATTTATTTGGATTCAATTACAATAATAAAACAATATAATTATAATATAAAATTAATTAACATTAATTATTCTTCATAAATACTTATTAAATTCATGTAATAAAATAAATAATAAAAATAATATTTTATAAATTTTAAAATCATTTACCCAAATGTTCGAAATATATTCATATGGAATGTATTATTGTTTTATAATAATTTAATGTACTTATATAATAACTAAAAATAAATAATAAATAAATATAAAAATGTAAAACATTTTTTAAGAATAATTGTTTATAAATATTAATTGCATATGTTTACAAATATGATATAATATTTAGATATTTTTATAATGATTTTGATATTTTTTAATAATCATTAGTATAAAATAATAAAAATTTCATACTCAATGAAAAGTGTCATATAAATAATATAAATTATAATATAATGTGAAAATGGTAAATTATGATAAAGAGATATATATTTAGATATTTTTTTTATTTCATCAAGTAGTTTAAGCCATAATTAATCAATTTTATCCAATTAATATGGAGATTATATTTTTACTACAATTAATATCCGAGTTAATAAAATGAAATTGACCACACTTCAATATTTAGTCATTATAATTATGGGATACAATATATTTATATGGATTTAATTGGTATAAGTGGAAAAAAAAATTTAACATAGGGAATATAAATATAATGTGAAATAGATTTTAGAAAATTTATTTTTAGTCATAAATATGAACTAATAAAAAATGACAGTAAAATTAATATTTATAATAAATAGTTTATATTATTTAAATAAAATTTATATTATAATAATTTTTTGAAAATAAAAAATTCAAAATGTGAGATTTATATTACTGAGTTTGAAAAAAATTAATTAGTCATCTGTAAGAAATAAAATTTTTCACTATTCATGTAAAATTTAATATTTGTCCAAAAGTCTAAAAAATTATTCAAAATAAAATTATTAAAATGAAACTTCAAAAAAGATATATATTTTCTATATGAAAATAATTTATTGGTAAATATTAATTATAATGTCCAAATAAAAAATTATATAAAGATAATTATTCTTGAAATTGTATTTTTGAATCATAAAATGACATTATATTCCTTACATTCATTATAAACATATTAAAATTAATATTTATTCAATTGACAAGATGTATAATCTAATGATATAATTCTGATTCATTTATCACCTATGATTATTTTAATGAATTTAGGGAAGAAATCATTATGTACATGAAAATAGTCTTATGAGAAATATATCTTTTACATTCAAAATATTTTTTCCAATTGATAATTGTTTTTGATAAATTTATGAAATATTATTAAATTTATTTATGATAAATTATATATATATAATTGATAATATGGTTATTCCTATTCATACTCATGATCGCTAATCCTATGTTCTAACAATGATATTTATATAAATATTTTTTATAGTATACAATTATCTATTCTAGATTGTTATTTCTACTACCACATGTTATCAATTGATATACTATTTAAATAAAAATAATTATTTCATCATGGAATGGAAAACTAGGAAACATATTATAAATTACACCTATATAATTGTATCTTATATTTGAAATAATTGGGGTTTATATTTTTTTATGAAATCTAATAAGAGGAATACAGTATACCACCATGAATGAAAAAAATTAATATTTAAAAATAAATTTGTTGAAATCCAAATTGAATAAAAAAAATTACTATAATATATGATAATTGAAGTATTATGGTCAGAATAAATCAATCATAATCAGTTACCCACATACTGGGAACAGTGTCGCAATGTCAATGTAGGTACATGGAAATGAAAAATTACCTAAAAAGAATAATATAGTGAGAATGTCATCACTTAGAAGGGAAATAAAAATAATGAAAAATTAAAAAAATTAAAACCCAAGCCATCAATTTTGTATAAATAATTGTAAAAGGATTACATTTTTATTTCATGATTCTTTTCCAATATTTGAATAATTCTTTTTCTATATGGATAGGGAATTGAAAATTATTTACATTCATGATTCCATTAAATTTCATAATCATAATGTAATAAATTATTTTCGATTCGACAAATTTTATTATTATATAATAACTCTTAATAAAAAAACTAGTGAATGTGAATTTTTCATGGTAAATATATTAAAATACTTTTTCAAGGGATACAAATAACAAAAAAATATAAAAATATATTATTCATAGTAATATAAATTAAAAAAATATCAATTTTTAGAAATGATAATATATTTCAGAAATAAATAAATAATGTACTAATCCCCAAAATCCCTACAAGAATCGATTATGTTAATATTTAAACATGTAACAAAAAGCCCATTAAACATCTTCAATATATTAATGATTTTTTTAAAAAAATATACAATTATTTGACGATGTATTATACTCCAATTAATGTAAAATTTATTTATAACTAACATTAGTTGATCATAAAGCCATATTACCAAAAACATTATACCCATACAATATTGTATCTATGATATTATATTCATTACAAAAAAGCAACACAATCACTAAAAAGGAGTGATAAATATGTATATGATTTCAATAAGAGACTCAACATTAATTAATAAAAATAAGATATCAGAATAGGAATAAAAATATTTAAACATACCTTAATAAAACAATAATCCCACTATATAGTCCTTTTAAAATATTAATTATTAATTTATTCGCAAAATATATTTTATATCCTAAGGTTTCTATATGAAAAATGAAATTATCCAAAAATTTAAAAACATGTTTACCTCATAATTCATAATGACATTAACAATAATCATCATATTAAATGGTTAAGATATCAATATAGAAATAATTATGGCCATAAAATATCGATGTATTGTTCCTTGAATATGAATTCCCTAAAAATAAATATGATACAAAAGTGTTACATATGAATCAATAATTTGTTCAATACTCATTAAATGTATCCAAATTTACTATAATCATATAAATCCATAGGATGAGAATCAATTCCATATAACATATTATCATCAACCATTTACTTACTAGCAATGATGGAATTTAAAAATATAAAAAAATATTGACTTAAAAAATCATATCCACTGAAGTTACCTAATCCTTTGATATGATACCCACTATGACACCCAAAATTTGGGTTGAGAAATTGAAATACTAGTAGGGGAGATATAAATAATGAAAATAAATTAAAACTCATGAAGACCAATGATGTTTTTTTAAAATATCATAATAAATATTCCCTCACGTTAAATGAAATCATATAGTAATGAATATTTTTAAAAACCATTATAGATAAATTGAAATCCAAGAAAAAATTTCACAATAAACAAACCATTTCCCCATTAAAGTTTAAAAAATTGTCCTTACCTATTAAAATCAAAATTTTTCTAAATGATACAATATAATATATAAAATCAGTATCATGGAGAATTATATTCATAATAATGTTTTCACAAATAATTATCCTATTTAATTGTCAATTAATATGTACAAATTTAGAAGTACTAACCTATAAATTTATGTCACTAATTTGTTCCCATCGATTAAAAAATCATAACACCATGTAGTATAAGGGTATATTTTTATTTCCAATATACTTGAGCTATATAATGGTAACCATCCACCATCTTTAATTTTTATGTATTATATAATAAAGAAATAAATTTTCTATATTGTAAATTTTTATTACATAACAAGTGAAATTATCATTTTAACATGTTATATCCCTCCCATTAGGATACATAATATTTCACCGAGATGGTTGGTCACATAAATAAAATTATTCATATTCATAGGTTCGAGACTAATAATTAGATGTGTGGCGATCAGATATTTAATTCATGAGATTTTTTATGATTGATCTCTGTGTGGTTCTTCTGTGGTCTGCATTGATAGGAAGTACAAATATATTAAATAAACTTTAGTAAAAAAGTAATATACATACATTTATTACAATATAGTGGATGATTAATAATAAATAAATTCAAATTTATGATGATTAACATGTAGCTATAAAAAACAATTATGCATGGTATAATGGGAACAAAATATACTAAAATTTCTGATGCTTTTTCTAGGATGACCATCCTTGCAAAGTGACATAAAATCTAATGTGTATTGTTACCCTCCATTCCCTCCTTAAATGTATTGGTAGAATTTATCACCTTTATTAGTGAACTAATTTCTTTTATTGACATGGGATGAGGGTAGCTCGGTACATCTTCCCTTGGATTCATCCTTAGAAAACATCCCCTATTCCGCTTCCCCCCATAAATTAATACATACTTGTAGAACTCATTACTAATAATATCTATTTGTGGATTTCGGTTTTGTACAATTATTAATTTTTTTAAAATCCATTTGTTATTGATTAGTATGAAACCTTCTTTCAAGATACTATTCTCATTGAGACTCACTATCATTTTCGCATGCTCATAACATTCATGACATGTATAGTGGAATATCATGCTTGAAACATGAATATTACCATAATGGTCATGACTAATTAGTTGAAATGGGAATATATTACAATGATTTCACCTCATAATTTAAAATTTTTATCATGATGTATCATAATGAGATGGGTTGTGACTTTAACATTTGGTGAAGAGGGAATGAGGATGATCAGATCTCCCCATTGATTCAGACAAAGGTTGTGTATCACAATGAGGTAAACCCTAAAATGTTTACAGAATGGTTGTTTAAAATTTCTAGAGGAGGTATACCTAAATGGTATGTCCCATTAAAGGAAAATTAGACACCATAATGGTTTATATGTATTCAATATGAGAGAGGATTAGAGATGTGAGCCCCTAAGAAATTGAATTTAGGTTTACTATTTTTTGGGAAATATCCTCAAAGTGCATCAAATATACCCTATTTAGTGGATAGGGTTAAAAATATAAGTATTTCTATATGTTATGGTAAGGGTCATACACAAGGGAGATTTCCCTCGTAATATGATTTAACATTTTTGAATTTTGTGAGGCATATGCATGTGAGATCCCTGGGTAATGTAAGGATCATCAATGAGGTGAATGTTTCATACACATAGTATCTTTTTGGGGGTGGAAAAATATATCTGGGATCATGTATCATAGATAAAATCATCTGGTATTGGGTTTGATTTTTGAGTGGAATGCAATGGATAAATCGATGGAATGTAATGATATTTTTTTCCATTAGATTTGCATTATATGTATCCTAGTTAGATATGAAGAAATTCCTACATATTTCAAAAAGTGATTATGGGGAATTCTCATAAAATGAGGCATTTTGGATGGGAAATATTGTGGTTTAAAATAAGGGAGTAAAATAGTAATGTAGGTTGTATTTCAGTTTCATTACAAACCTATAATCCTATGTGTGTATTGATTAGTTTGAGAAAGTAATGAATGTATTATATTAAATGATCATTGCACAAAAGATTATCAATCAAAATATTGTATGGGGATTATGAAATGAATCTCTTTAAGGATTATTTCATTCAATTTGAGGAGTATTCCATTTGGTGTAATGGATATATTATTGCATGTCAAAAAAATATCGATCATCCTATCATAGGCATGATGGAATTACATATGGATGCTACCCGAGATGGAATGGTCAACACATTATGGTATAACATGATAATCATGAGTTTGGAATATCTTTCCCATTTCAAACGATGATACTATATTTTAACATCAGGTTATAAGGGAATTCATTCTAGGTGGGTTTTTTTCATCCATCATTGTCACTAGATATACACAGCATACCCTTCATGCATAAATAATAATAGATCATGACCCATTTGGAGAATGGATTTATCAATTCCCAGATGGAATGGTGAGGTGGAGTGGTCAGTTTGTAGTTCCATGTTTGTGTACACATACTGAGAATGAACAGTTTCTAATGTACCTATATTGAGTTGAAAATAGTTTAATTGGAGTCTCCGAACACACAATGAATAGAGTGGGAACAATGAATTAGAGACACAAGTCGCATGATTACTTAATGATTAGTTCTACCACTATTGGATGAGTCTAGATTCATAGATAACCCTTCATTATCAAAGATGTGTTTGTATAAATTTAGAAACATTATAATTCCTAGGATATAGGATTCTTGAAATAGAGGTCCTCACATAAGTGTGATTCCTTAAAATCATGTACATCATGATGCTAAATGGATTCACTAATGAATTTTATTTTTGAATCCAACTAACCTTACACAAATATCAATTCATGGATTGGGCAAGGAGTTATACTAGAAGAAATAACTCATTTAGGAGCCTTATTTACCACCATGGGCATTCCCGTTGCTCAAATTGTAGGATCCTTCATGAAAAGATTCCCCATATTAGGAGCAGATATCTAGGAACATTGAAAATGGGATTCTTGATTTATTTGAAACTCGAGTGATCTAGATAAGTGTTTTCTCACAAAGGGTGGATTGCTTCACTAATTAGGGTAAATTCAAACATAAAATGGTCATGTAACCCTCGTAAAAAGTTATAAATGAGCCTTTTATTAGAAGGAAATGGTTTTTTCAATGTAGGGATGCAGTTCAAATAGAATATGATGGGTTTGTGAAAAGTTTTAGTTACATAGAACTCATGAAGAACAACCCCTACACTTAGTATATTATAAGAACCTTATCATACTCATGGAGATGACTATTGGGCTATAAAAAGTATCTCTTTAACAAGAGGCAACTTTTGTTGATTTGGTTTGATGGATGAAATTTTATCACCCTAGAAAGTAGGGATGCAAATTTGTACATATTTTTAGTAAAAGTGGGGAAATAACAGTGGCACATGGCTACTATAGAAAATATCTAGAAGAATCATATACCAATTAAGAAAACATTTATCTTTACACAACACAAAAATATCGATAGAGAAATGGTGTATGATTATAATTGTCTAATACAGAGCCAAACAATAATTTAAATGATCTTAGGGAACCCGAATGAAATATGGACAAAAAGATGGGATCATCTAGAGGAATGAAAATTCATAGATGAAGGGGTATAGCCCTACTGGGTATATGTGCCATGCATTAAGTGTGGGGTAAATCTGTGGTAGGTAAACCTTAATGATTCATCATGGGATTCTCATTTACTTTTTTAACAATCATAAGAGATCATTTTGGATATGTTAATTAGGTGGTCTCCATGGAGAGACACTTTCTGCAAACATCATAGGGAGTTCAACATCATCAATTGGGGTAATCATATATTCAATGAAATACCAATTCAAGGGGATATGTATTAGGAGTTCTTCCTAGTGGAAAATGTGTAGATTCTCCTGAATAATTTTACGGAATTGGAGATGGTGTTAATGGATCTTGTGTTGGTATCCAAAAAAGGGAATTCGAGGAATATGTACCTCTAATTAATAAATTGGTTTAGTAATTTTTTGAATATCTCAAAATAGGGACCACTTTTAGGGGGATGATGTAGAAAATAAATTCAAATTAATTCAAACACATGTCCACGCGGTGACAATGGGGCATTGAGGGCTCTAAATGGAGGAACATAGAAATGGTCTATTGAATACTATGGTGATACATCATTTGGACCTAACATTAATGTATATTTAGGTTTTCTAGATTTATGACAATGATATTATATGGGTAGATGCTCTCAGTGAAGGATGCATACATGGGGTGTGCCCACATATGTTCATAATGGAGGTGTTGTTGGTAATAGGCCATCACCTCAACCTCATAATCCCGGTGTTTGGTGTGTTGTATAAATTAATCTGATATATCAATGAGGATAATTTATTATTAGGTGTGTGATGATACACATTAGTTATTATATATGGGTAGCCTAATATATGGGAGGACATGGATATCCAAAAAACATCTAATCTCAAAAAAAAAATTGGCCATTGATTAAGAATATCCCAAGAATTTTTCCTTTTAATGATTGGGATTATATTCTTATCCACAAAAGCTAGGTCATGTTGATCAGATCACCTTTAGACTATTTCCACTACCAATGTGGGTAGTGAAAAAAAATGACATGGGGACTATTTATAAATTATCATACCATCTATCCTTCGAAGGTGTAGTGTGGGTGGTAAGGGTTTAATGTGTGTCAATCCATGTTCCATACAACCTACATGGATATGCAATGAAATTTAGAAATTTATAGTGGTTAAGCCAAAAGGGGTAACTAATGTTTTATCATTAGTGGAATCCTTTAGTGATGAGGTATTATTGGATGTTGTTCCAATGAGGAGTTCAAATGTAGTGAAATATACTACACCCACCTACTACTTTGTATGGGATTACTCACAACTTTGCTCTATGTTGGGTAACTTCTTACCCTTTGGAAATCCTAAGGATGAAAACTCTCTTGAAAGATGAACAAATCATCCCTCCACCACGATGAAGGGGTAGGGTGGTGACAGAAGTGCATAGTGGTAGTATGGATGTCATCTTTGTAGGGATGTAGTAGTTGGATATAAATTTTAATGTCCGAGGATGGTATACAGAGTAGGAATATGTGCCACCTCATACCTAATTCTATTAGGAAGGAGAACATGGGAATAAGGGGATCCATCTAGGGTGTCAGATTATTAATCCATGCTATCAAAAAGTTGCTACATTATGTTGACATCCCCACTTCTATTCTCTTTCTCATTCATAGGACAACTATGATGTCAATAATATGCTCCTAGATGATTGCAGGACATGGGATCAGCTAAATTGGAATGAGACTATTTGCATTGAGATATATTATTCCATGGCCTATCTCAAAATTTCATTGGAAGGTGTGAAGAATATGCAACGCAGTGGGAGGAACTAATGCACTCCTGGGGAACTACGCATCCATAGAATGACCAGGTGTTGGTTCTTCTCCAATTGACATATCCACCGACATTATCAGCATAAAAGATTGAAACACATGATCATATTATCAAAGAATCAAAAATGTCATAGGGACATGATAATCATGAAGGGGTCCCCTAGAGAGTGGCAAGAACACATTCTCCATAGATTAACTACATTAACGCATCATGTTAAGATATAACTAAATTACACATGCTACACCATTCATCACTTATAACATTGATATCCTAACTGAAAACTATTATCAATATGATAATATCGAACAACAAATTTCTAATGGTGGTCTTGTATGGGCACTGATAAGTGTGTAAGATCACCCTCAAGGGCCTCTTCTTGGTAAATATGAATTAGTTGTGAAATAATATATTGAGAAATTAAGGGTGGAACTATTGGAATCTTCAAAACTCCTTGTAATTAAGTGGGGGCATAAAAAGGTATTAAAACTATTGTGAATCTAGGTTTTGATTTATTTCTACTAAAAATCTATAAGACTCTAGTATTTTATATAGATAGTGTGGTCACTTGATAACCAAAAATATTGGGATGTTTTGTTTTCTAAATAGTGCAGGTGGCACTGCATGCCTGTATATGAAAACGGGTCTGAACATCTGTGGTCCCTTCTCTGATGGCTATGATGAGTCATATGGATCTAGTTGATCAAGTCGATCAGTCCATAATAACAGTTGGATAATTACTTGTGTCTATATCTGATTACACTGTTGGTGGGATCTCATGTATATCAAAGACATCATTATTGTTGTACAATATTGAGAGGATGTGCAAAATCATGATTTGGAGCACATCCCATCCAATATAATTCCAAGGGAGGAACATACTACAGAAATTATTACTTCATTTTTGGAGAATGGGATTGTAGTTCTTGAATTGGTTTATAACTTTAATCCTAATAATAGAAAATAGAATGAAATCTTCTAGAGTATGACATGGAAGTAAATCCAATGCATCATAGAGAAAACTCCAAAGACTAATATTGTGGAATAGATGCACTTTCATATACATTGGATTTAAAATTTTACATAGAAGGTTAATTTGTTAAAAGAAATCATGAAATAGACTAATACTACCTTAAATAAAATATTTGTAATGGGAGATATCCCCATGATATCACGTGGCCCTTAAAGAAGGATGAAAGGATCTGTAATCTTTAATAGGTTATCTAGGATATCCATCACCTAGAAGATTATGTTGATGTGTATTATTAAATTATTTCATTTCAATCAAAACTCTTCAATGAATTGACGTCCCAACTGGTGGAGGATCTATATAAGATAATGAATATGATTTTCTAGCTGTATGATATTTAGGATTAGTGGGATTGTCCATAGATCAGTGCCATACAACATTTTTTATAGGGAGACGAGGAGGCAACTAAACAAAGGATGTCAAAGTAGACCCATAATGTGACACTCCAATGGTTTGTGGAGCAATGGAGATAAATTATTGATATATATATATATATATATGGTAATATGTGAGTATAATCATAAGAGACTTCAATGTGTGGATGTTTATGGTTTTGAAACATTCTTATGTGCAGGTAAACATTTCATTTCATTCTTTATTTATCAAAATCCAATCATATTTGTGAGGAAACTAATGACTAGCCCATAAGTCCATGTGTTCTATGCCCAGTGTGAGGATAATGGGATGACCATGTAATATTTTTTAGAGTATTAGAAAATCAAAAAATACATGGGGTATTCTATTATTGACTGATCAATAAGAGTGTTCTGGATGGGATGACTATAAATGGAAAATTGGTTCTTGATAATTTCCAAATAAATTTCCATCATTCCTTAATGCACGAGTGAGGTAATTTAGAGGGAGTTACTGTTTATCTGAACCAAGGTTAATGAAAAGAGAAAATCATGAAGAAAAGGGTTCAAAATGAATGGGTAATGACATGGTGAGATATGATATCATATTACCATGTTCAGGACATAAAATCTATACCAATATCATGGAACAAAAAAATGTGGGTTGAACACTTAAATTAATATAATAATATGAATGTATAGAAATGTCTATAAATTCTTAAAGAGAATTGGACCAGGATGGTAGGTGAGACAATGTGGCATGTGACCAGTCTATTTGGAGGTCCCTCAAGACATGGATGATGATGATGTTTGGTTTGAGGAAAAAATTAGGAATGAAATTGGAATGATGGAATGTTTTAATGGATTTTATAGTGTCAAATTATGCCAACAATACCTTGAGAACATTTTTATAGACACTCAATTCTAAATGAATATTAAAATGATTTTCTTGGGGAGGGTAATCATGGTTGTAGAGAAAAATTGAAAATATGAAAATTGTGGTGGATTACTATCAATTGTGAAGAAGGACTCTAAATTAATGGAATGACTTGTTTTTTAGATTCACATCATGCAATATGGATGATATACATGACATTTTTCATCGTATATTGAGGATGTTGTACCCATGGTATAACATCATAAACTACATATATTCATTTTATAGTTTAATGTCATGTGACTAAGATATTTTTTAGATTTGAAGGTCATAAAACCTGAAAATTAGTCAAAAGTTTAATGTCTTCTATTGTAGACTTTATTATCAATGAGTAAAATCATAGAGATTATACTCAATGAATAAATAGGTAAAGGGCTGCCCATGATGGGTTAATGTGGCGTGGTAGAGTGAAAATAAAATTTCAATTAGGATCAAGGAGGCCCAACAATAAACCATAACATCACATCATGATTCACTGTTTATCGTCATAGTGTTCGGACCGGGGGAATGAAATAGAAAATGAAAATTCATTGTCCGAATGATTGAGAAACTTGAAGTGGATAAGGGGAACTATCCTAGTGAGGTTCATTGTAATTTTACATACCTCCTTTTAGGGTAAAAAATATGAACATTGTAGTCCATGATGTATATACTCCAACATGGAAAATCATTCATTTAGAAAAACTCTCAATTTTGAGTCCCAAAAAAATTAGAACACTAAAAAAACTCTATTATAAAAACATTCTTCATACAACACCAAACAAACTCATTCATGGTCATCTGACTACTTCAACAAAAAAAATCACGCTAAAAAACACCAAGAGGATCCCTTTATTGTTTTCCCACCATGACATTAACTGTGTACATATATGAACCTTGGATGAAAGATGATGAATACCTGTCCAAATCAACCTAACATGTATTATTAAGGTATTTTTTTTTAATATTTTTGAAATATACCATACATTAATTATTTTGTATTACCATGATATTTAGTATGAACATAATTATCTCCCGAATTACATGAATATTTTGTTACAAGTCAAACATTAAAATGTGTAGAGTAACAATTGTATTATAGGTCATATATGATATGTAGGTCTGATCATTGTAAATATATCAATGAATCTTTTATATATATAAATATATATATAAAAATCTATCTAATAGAATGTCTTATAAACTTATTATCCTCATGAAATCACTTTTAGATATGATATACATAATATAAAAACTAAAATTTTAATATTAATAATGTTTTTTAAGTACACGTTGAGTATATATAAGAAACAAAATATCGACATATCTTATTTTATATTAGAGGCACACACCTAGGTACAATTTTTTGAAATTTGATCCACAAATAATTTGTGTAGATTGATGTATAAGAGGCTTCATGGAGTGTTTTCTTCATGTTACATAGTAACCATTCATGTAGGAACATTATGGGAGTACACACCTCATATGTGGATAAAAGGGACTACATGTCGTGATTGTGGGATACAAGGGTGATACTTCTCAAGAATGTGTTCTACACAATCCTAGTCATCACACGGTGTATGTAAAAATTTAACCGCATGACAACAGTGCAGATGGTTTGAATTAATTTATGAATTAATTATTCATTCATTAAACAAAAGTCCAAATTGTGTTCCAATTGTTACATAGAATGTACTCATATGTTATCCAGCATGAATTCTTAGCTCCACCATAAATAATCGTTGATTAAATATTTTTATTTAAATTATTAATAATTTTAAGAACTACTTCCAATGAATGAGGAATATGTAGATGTCACTATTATTATTGAAAAATGATTAAACATGAAAATAATAACAAATAAAATTTCTTAAATCATTCCAAAATCATTAAATAATTAAAAATAATTATCTGATGTCTTTGATAGAAATTTTAGGTTCCCAGCATAGTGGAAGCATGTTATGGGTCATTAACAACATGTATTTTTGTCATGATATAGGATGTATCAGATACATATACAATGATTGTTGTTGTCATCTGTGAAATCAATTTAATGAATATTGAAAAGGCATATAAATATAAAAATAGTTGAGTAACATTACATATTATATATAATCAATCATCTTAATTAATGAATTACCATATTGGAATTCGTTCTTCATTGATGTATTTGACAATAGATCTTAGTTGTTTCATTTTACAAATAGATTTAGATTCATTCTAGTAGAGATCCAAAATTGTTAAAAAAATCACAGACCAATGCATTATAAAGGTCATGATGTTATCATAGTAGATACAAACTCTTTCATCGCTCTCTATTTATATCATCGAGGGTATTTTCCAAATCATTATGCAGGACCTCTTTTGACATGAGAGCGAATGGTTGAGGAAAATCACACATCATTCATGGGAGAATTCCTGGAGAAGTTATCCATCTAGATCATGAATGAATTATCCAAATCCATTGTCTACCATAAAAAAAATAATTAGATCATTGAGAAAATTATATAACATTTATTATATATCGCAATATTTAAAATTAATTAACTGATCAAGTTCCATTTATTATTTATTTAATCCCTAAATAAATTCTTTTTAATTAATAATAACAATATTATTATTATATCACATAATGAGATCAACAAGAAAATAAAATAAATAATTATTTAAAAAAATAATTCGTGATATTAAATATTTATCACTAATCCATTAATCTAATTCCACCTTTCCGCAATAATATTAATTGGGATTTGAATAGCTATGATTTATTTATAATATAAATATCACTTCATTATTATACAATAAATATTTCAATAATATATTAAATAAATATGAAATAATTGTTTATAAGGGAAAATAAGAAATCTTATTATTATTAAACAACATATAGGAATAATATTATTTAATGAACTTATATATAAAATAATAATTTTTTTTTTGAGATTCTAGATACACATAGTGTTTAACCATTTATGCCAACATCTCAAGGGAATTAAGAAATGCTTCTTAAAGTCCATAGTCATTGTCTAAATACATATAAAGTAACCCATTGAGAAGTAAGTTAATTCATCAATGGAAAGATACCTAATACGAATTATTCTAGTTTAATATAATCCCATTATCATTATATCTCGAATATTCCTAGTTGCATCCTGGTGCCGTCAACCTATTTGATTTCTATCTATGTTTTTGAATTGTAGATAATTAAACATTCTTATTATAAACTATAGATATGGATTTATTTAAGCTTTATTTTTTCCATCAAAGTGAATGATATATCAACTTTAGTTAATTAATAAAAGGGGAAAATACCATCTCCCATTATTCCTTAATGGAGTATTACTCATGAAACACCAAATATATTCTACATTTTCATGAATGTATTTAATCATAGTTTTTATTAATGAATCAAATTACATTACTCATAATACTCATTAATAATAATATTAATGTATAAGGACATATACAAATGACCTTATAATGAAATAAACAATTACAAATAAAAATAATGATTTCTTACATGATGGTCTCAGGTTCATAAAATCTTTTAGGTTAATACCAATCATTTACACTATGAGAAGATGCCTAAATTTAGTAGGAGTCTACACCCATGACACTCTATATCAGGTGTGTCCCAAAAATTATATCAACTACATAAGTAACTATTTTTAAAATACTCTCATTGAACTTCTTGGTTCCCATCATAGAATTGATCTTTTATTAAATTGTAGTGTCCTCAATTCACATATAACATTATTACATGGTATGTTGTGAATAATAACAATCATGATGTAATAAAAAGTTGATTAATATTCAATGATATGAATAAAGGTTATAATAAAGTAAAAAAATTGTTCTATGGAAAAAATGCATAATGAAATTTGATCTCCTTAATAGTTAATGGATACAAGGTAAATATTTTTCAAGATCAATTTCCGTAAGAATATGTATTGTATAAATAATTCATCTAAAGTGTGGAACATATAGCTACATAAATTAATTGTACTACTGAATGAGATGAATCCTAGATATATTACTAATAATATAATATGTTTTTAGATAATTTGATGCCTAGGTGATCTCTCTTTATTTAATGGATGTGGACCACTACAGTAGATACTCTCCTTTTACAAATTATGTATTTCCATTAATTATCCCCTTCTTGAGTCCATTTGTTTATAATAATATTTTAAAAAATAATTTTCACATAAAAATTTAAATTTTGAACACTAAATTATGTAAATATATTTTATATGATTTGATTTCAGGGTTCATGGATCTATTTCCCTCTCCAAGAGCTACATATCCCATTCCATACTCTCCTTCACCGCTCATTGTCTTTATTCCACTCACCCTACCCCATTTAACACATTCCTCCCAACTAAATACCTGATCATCGAATATTAGTGCATGAAACCATGGTTTGATCTAATAAATGAAGAATTATTCCTACCAAATGTGAGAGATAATGAGAAAGAGACACCCTTACCATAGACCCTAAAATGAGACACATCACTACATACTTATCCATCCTATTGTACATACTTACCAGGTTTTTCCTATCCATAATCTTCTCACTATTCAAATTATTCTCCCTATGATCATGTGGGAGGTACCCAATGATTATCAATCAACCCATAATATAACCAGCATCACCATTAATTTTTGTCTCATATTTATAGTATTCCTTTGATGTAAAATAAGAATATCGGCATTTCTATGATTTAGAAAATCCTCATATAATAGGAATTTATGTATCACTTTTTATTAATTATCTCTTCCAACATCATATTGGTGCGTGATGAAAATTTTAGAATGACAATCATGAGATCATATCAACATTCAAGATGACCATAAATCATGTATCAATCATATTGATATCTAAGGATTGGGGACTATTGATGCATGTGTTTAGTGGTCTCATATTCTAATAATCATGAGATTTTACAACATCACAAGTCAATATATATCTTTTAATATGTTTTAAGAAGATGTAAATGGTTATTATCCTGAATATGATATTAGAAATTCATATCATATTCCATGATCATTACATAGGGATGAATTCATAGTTGAGGGAAGTCACCTAGTGGATTGTTAACAGTGTTTTATCAAACACATGCATAACACATGTAACTATAATTATGATATCAACTAGATATTGGTACTCATTTTATAATATTTCATGAGATTCAATGAAGATAACATGGAATGATTTTCAACCATTTCCATTGAGGCCCATGTGGGAAGCCCCATGAGGTTATTATTGGAGAGAATTTTACCTAGTTAGACTTTTTGGATTCTTATATTCATATTAGATGTTATATTAATTTCAACCAATTGTTTCTATATATTCATATTCTATGAGTTATACTTATTTATCCCATGTTTCATTAGATATATATTATGGTATACATAAATGATAAAAATAAATAATGCATTATGGTCAACTAGAAGAAGATATGATAGCATTTTTTCATCTTATTCATTTTTCCTTCAATGTTATATTCTTATACAACCCCCAACCTCTACATCAACCCTCCCTAATGGTTCTTCCACCAATCTAGATTATAGATCCATTTAGAAGAAATCCACCTATTCAGCATCAATCAATCTCATTGAGATTCTACCAAAGATCACTAATGTTATAACACACTATGAATTCTTCATATATTAAATTCAATAGGAAATGGTTGATGCACTTCTAGTTACTTATTTTTTTCTTTCATAAACCACTCTAATAGAAATTCACCATTCATACAGATGTTCAACTAATCTACTCATGTCATGACTAAGGGATGTTCCAATACTATGATTGTTGTTAATGTAGTAAAATCACATAACCCACCTCAATAATGGATATTGACAATATGAGAAAAATTCAAGAACCAATCATCCTTTATGATCATTCCAATGATTTTCATATAAATTATTCCATCTCTTCATAGTTATTCTCCATAATACCCCTCCAGCATATTGATCTTTTATAGGTTGCATGTATCTAATAATTTTTTTTTTCTAGTAATGGTTTTTTATCAAGGATATTATATAATTCAAGGGATATGGTTTTTTTAATGGTTATCATAATCAGTTACCTTTTACTTTTTAATCATTTATCTAGGTTGATATCAATTGATTTCTCTATAAAAAATGATGGATATTATTATCTAATAATTGTCCTTCCTAGTGTGGTATTTCCATCTATTTCAAAGATATAAGGACCTCCATAATAGACTGATCTACACCCTTTTTTAGTGATATAGTTATTCTACTAGTGATATGATCAAGCCATACCGTAGGTTTTTTATTCACTTGAATACCCCATTAGAATTCTAGGATAAGACATCTAGTTTCAACAAAAGGTGGAGTAAGGGTAAAACAAAGGAATAAATTTTTTGAACATTGTCACTTTATATGGCTAATGATGGGTTCTCTAGATCTCTATGAGATAAAAAAATATTTTTTTATTTGTTATTAATTTTTTTTAGGAAATTTACTTTTCTTCATATTAATTTAATCATTATGTTTCATTGAATATCAAAATTCATTTATTCTCTATTAATTTTCATACCAAATGATATCAACTATTGAATACTATGAAAACCAACCCATTTAATACATAAAATTAGGTTACATCTGTTGAATATTTCTTTTATTTATTCTATGTATGATTTCATTCTAACATTTTTTCATCCATCCATGTTTCACCACAACCACAATCATTATACCCTTATGGAAATTACCTGGAAACTTTTTGTTTTAATTCCACTAAACATAAATTCATCCCATATCATTTTTCCCTAATTTCATTTCTATCTCTCCCACAATGATGTGAATTTTTTAAGTTATTGGTGGGGGGATCATTATTGAGATATATATTATATAAATCATTATGATTTCTTGTTACCATTTGTATATCATACATTTTAATTTATAAATATGATATAATATAAAATATCATTACATGCTTGTAAATAAATGATATTTATTAAATTGAAATTATTAAACACTATTTCTCTTATACAATTTACTTATTTATCACGTCTTCCATGTTGCAATATTTTATTATAATTATAAATTCCCTCATGTGTTTTTGATTGACTTGTTAATAGCCACTATTCCCTATGTGATTCAAATTTTTATATTGATTCTTATTTTAAAGTGAAATATAAACTAATGTTTTAAATTTTTTTTATGATTATATATTAAGAGATATTTATGGAATATAAATGGACAATAATATTCTTTGGAATCTACAAAAATTTTTGGCAGAAAAAATATGTTGATTAATTGATTATAGAATTCTCATTATGTTGATATTTTTTAGGACCCATATATACATTATTTTAATTATTCTCATATAACCAATGAATATTATTTCTAAGATTAGTTTACACAATAAGAAAATATTATTCATTTTTTAACCCTATAAATAATTTTTATTTTTTAGTTTATATCTGAATTTCTGTGGGGAAGGAATAAATTTTTCTATGTGAAGGTTTATTTTTTATGTTGATATGTCTGGTAAAATGTTATCACAATCTATGAGATGTGTTCTATAGTTTATTTTGAATGACATTCAATACTATAATATTGATAAAAATATATATTCATTGGGACCTAACATTAATTGAATGTCTTATAAACTTATTAACCTCATGAAATCACTTTTAGATATGATTTACATAATATAAAAACTAAATTTTTAATATGAATAATGTTTTTTAAGAACACGATGTGTATATATAAGAAAAAAAATATCGACATATCTTATTTTATATTAGAGGCACACACCTAGGTACACTTTTTTGAAATTTGTTCCACAAATAATTGGTGTAGATTCATGTATTAGCGGCTTCATGGAGTGTTTTATTCATGTTACATAGTAACCATTCATGTAGGCACATTATGGGAGTACACACCTCATATGTGGATAAAAGGGACTACATGTCGTGATTGTGGGATACAAGGGCGATAAAACTCAAGAATGTGTTCCACACTATCCTAGTCATCACACGGTGTATGTAAAAATTTAACTGCATGACAACAGTGCAGACGGTTTGAATTAATTTATGAATTAATTCTTCATTCATTAAACAAAAGTCCATATTGTGTACCAATTGTTACATAGAATGTACTCATATGTTATCTAGTATGAATTCTTAGCTCCACCATAAATAATCGTTGATTAAATATTTTTATTAAAATTTTTAATACTTTTAAGAACTACTTCCAATGAAAGAGGAATATGTAGATGTCACTATTATTATCGAAAAATGATTAAACATGCAAATAATAACAAATAAAATTTCTTAAATCATTCCAAAATCATTAAATAATTAAAAATAATTATGTGATGTCTTTGATAGTAATTTTAGGTTCCCAGCATAGTGGAAGCATGTTATGGGTCATTAACAACATGTATTTTTCTCATGATATATGATGTATCTGATACATATACAATGATTGTTGTTGTCATCTATGAAATAAATTTAATGAATATTGAAAAGGCATATAAATATAAAAATATTTGAGGAACATTACATATTATATATAATCAATCATCTTAATTAATGAATTACCATATTGTAATTCGTTCTTCATTGATGTATTTGAAAATAGATCTTAGTTGTTTCATTTTACAAATAGATTTAGATTCATTCTAGAAGAGATCCAAAATTGTTCCAAAAATTACAGACCATTGCATTATAAAGGTCAAGATGTTATCATAGTAGATACAAACTCTTTCATCGTTCTATATTTATATCATCAAGGGTATTTTCCAAATCCTTGTGCAGGACCTCTTTTGACATGAGAGTGAATGGTTGAGGAAAATCACACATCATTCATGGGAGCATTCCTGGAGAAGTTATCCATCTAGATCATGAATGAACTATCCAAATCCATTGTCAACCATCAAAAAAAATAATTAGATCATTGAGAAAATTATATAACAGTTATTATATATCGCAATATTTAAAAATAATTAACTGATCAAGATCCATTTATTATTTATTTAATCCCCAAATAACTTCTTTTTAATTAATAATAACAATATTATTATTATTTCACAGAATGCGATCAACAAGAAAATAAAATAAATAATTATTTAAAAAAATAATTCTTGATATTAAATATTTATCACTAATCCATTAATCTAATTCTACCTTTCCGCAATAATATTAATTGGGATTTGAATAGCTATGATTTATTTATAATATAAATATCACTTCATTATTATACAATAAATATTTCAATAATATATTAAATAAATATGAAATAATTGTTTATATGGGAAGATAAGAAATCTAATTATTATGAAACAACATCTAGGAATAATATTAATTAAAAAAGTTATATAATAAATAATAATATTTTTTTTGAGATTCTCGATACACATAGTGTTTAACCATTTATGCCAACTTCTCAAGGGAATTAAGAAATGCTTCCTAAAGTCCATGGTCATTGTCTAAATACATATAAAGGAACCCATTTAGAAGTATGTTAATTCATCAATGGAAAGATACCTAATACGAATTATTCTAGTTTAATATAATCCCATTATCATTAGATCTCGAATACTCCTAGTTGCATCCTGATGCTGTTAACCTATTTGATTTCTGTCTTTGTCTTTGAATTCTAGAAAATTAAACATTCTTATTATAAACTATAGAGACGGATTTATTTAAGCTTTATTTTTTCCATCAAAGGGAATGATATATCAACTTTAGTTAATTAATATAAGGGGAAAATACTATCTCCCATTATTCATTAATGGAGTATTACTCATGAAACACTGAATATATTCTACATTTTCATGAATGTATTTCATCATAGTTTTTATTAATGAATCAAATTACATTACTCATAATACTCATTAATAATAATATTAATGTATAAGGACATATACAAATGACCTTATAATGAAATAAACAATTACAAATAAAAATAATGATTTCTTACAGGATGGTCTCAGGTTCATAAAATCTTTTAGGATAATACCAATCATGTACACTATGAGAAGATGCCTAAATTTAATAGGAGTCTACACCCATGAAAGTCTATATCAGTTGTGTCCCAAAAATTATATAAACTACATAAGTAACTTTTTTTAAAATACTCTCATTGAACTTCTTGGTTCCCATCATAGCATTGATCATTTATTAAATTTTAGTGTTCTCAATTCACATAAGACATTATTACATGGTATGTTGTGAATAATAACAATCATGATGTAATAAAAAGTTGATTAATATTCAATGATATGAATAAAGTTTATAATAAAGTTAAAAAATTGTTCTAAGGAAAAAATCCCTAATGAAATTTGATCTCCTTAATAGTTAATGGATATAAGGTAAATATTTTTCAAGATCCATTTCCGTAAGAATATGTATTGTATAAATATTTCATCTAAACTGTGGAACATATAGCTACATAAATTAATTGTACTACTGAATGAGATGAATCCTAGATATATTACTAATAATATAATATGTTTTTAGATAATTTGATGCCTAGGTGATCTCTCTTTATTTAAAGGATGTGGACCACTACAGTGGATACTCTTCTTTTACAAATTATGTATTTCCATTAATTATCCCCTTCTTGAGTACATTTGTTTATAAAAATATTTTAAAAAAAAATTCACATAAAAATTTAAATTTTGAAAACTAAATTATGTAAATATATTATATATGATTTGATTTCATGGTTCATGGATCTTTTTCCCTCTCCATGAGCTACGTATCCCATTCCATACTCTCCTTCACCACTCATTGTCTTTATTCCACTCACCCTACCCCATTTAACACTTTCCTCCCAACTAAATACCTGATCATCGAATATTAGTGCATGAAACCGTGGTTTGATCTAATAAATGAAGAATTATTCCTACCAAATGTGAGAGATAATGAGAATGATACACCCTTACCATAGACCCTAAAATGAGACATATCACTACATACTTATCCATCCTATTGTCCATACTTACCAGGTTTTTCCTATCCATAATCTTCTCACTATTCAAATTATTCTCCCTATGATCATGTGGGAGGTACCCAATGATTATCAATCAACCCATAATATAACCAGCATCACCATTAATTTTATTTCATATTTATAGTATTACATTGATTTAAAATAAGAATATCAGAATTTCTATGATTTAGAAAATCCTCATATAATAGGAATTTATTTATCACTTTTTATTAATTATCTCTTTAGACATCATATTGGTGCGTGATGAAAATTTTAGAATGGCATTCACGAGATCATATCAACATTCAAGATGACCATAAATCATGTATCAATCGTATTGATATCTAAGTATTGGGGACTATTGATGCATGTGTTTAGTGGTCTCATATTCTAATAATTATGAAATTTTACAACATCACAAGTCAATATATATCTTTTAATATGTTTTAAGAAGATATAAATGGTTATTATCCTGAATATGATATCAGAAATTCATATCAGATTCCATGATAATTACATTGGGATGAATTCATAGTTGAGGGAAGTCACCTATTGGATTGTTAACAGTGTTTTATCAAACACATGCATATCACATGTAACTATAATTATGATATCAACTAGATATTGGTACTCATTTTATAATATTTCATGAGATTCAATGAAGATAACATGGAATGATTTTCTACCATAGACACTGAGGCCCATGTGGGAAGTCCCATGAGGTTATTATTGGAGAGAATTTTACCTAGTTAGACTTTTTGGAATCTTATATTCATATTAGATGTTATATTAATTTCAACATATTGTTTCTATATATTCATATTCTATGAGTTATACTTATTATTCCCATGTTTCATTAGATATATATTATGGTATACATAAATGATAAAAATAATCAATGCATTATGGTCAACTAGAAGAAGATATGATACCATTTTTTCATCTTATTCATTTTGCCTTCAATGTTATATTCTTATACAACCCCCAACCTCTACATCAACCCACCCTAATGGTTCTTCCACCAATCTAGTTTATACATCCATTTAGAAGAAATCCACCTATTTAGCATCAAACATTCTCATTGAGATTCTACCAAATGTCACTAATGTTATAACACACTATGAATTCTTCATATATTAAATTCAATAGGAAATGGTTGATGCAATTCTAGTTACTTATTTTTTTCTTTCATAAACCACTCTAATAGAAATTCACCATCCATACAGATGTTCAACTAATCTACTCATGTCATTACTAAGCGATGTTCCAATTCTATGATTGTTGTTAATGTAGTAAAATCACATAACCCACCTCAATAATGGATATTGACAATATGCGAAAAATTCAAGAACCAATCATCCTTTATGTTCATTCCAATGATTTTCATATAAATTATTCCATATATTCATAGTTATTCTACATAATACCCCTCCAGCATATTGATCTTTTATAGGATTCATGTATCTAATATTTTTTTTGCTAGTAATGGTTTTTATCAAGGATATTATATAATTCAAGGGATATGGTTTTTTTAATGGTTATCATAATCAGTTCCCTTTTACTTTTTAATCATTTATCTAGGTTGATATCAATTGATTTCTCTATAAAAAATGATGGATATTATTATCTAATAATTGGCCTTCCTCGTGTGGTATTTCCTTCTATTTCAAAGATATAAGGACCTCCATAATAGACTGATCCACACCCTTTTTAGTGATATAGTTATTCTACTAGTTATATGATAAAGCCATACCATAGGTTTTTTATTCACTTGAATACCCCATTAGAATTCTAGGATAAGACCTCTAGTTTCAACAAAAGGTGGAGTAAGGGTAAAACAAAGGAATAAATTTTTTGAACATTGTCACATTATATGGATAATGATGCGTTTTCTAGATCTCTTTGAGATAAAAAAATATTTTCTTATTTGTTATTAATGTTTTTTGGAATTTTACTTTTTTTCATATTAATTTAATCATTATGTTTCATTGAATATAAAAATTCATTTATTATATATTAATTTTCATACCAAATGATATAAACTATTGAATACTATGAAAACCAACCCATTTAATACATAAAATTAGGTTGCATCTGTTGAATATTTCTTTTATTTATTCTATGTATGATATCATTCTAAAATTTTCTCATCCATCCATGTTCCACCACAACCACCATCATTTTACCCTTATAAAAATTACATGGAAACTTGTTGTTTTAATTCCACTCAACATTAATTCATCCCATATCATTTTTCCCTAATTTTATTTCTATCTCTCCCATAATGATGTGAATTTTTTAAATTATTGGTGGGGGATCATTATTGAGATATATATTATATAAATCATTATGATTTCTTGTTACCATTTGTATATCATACATTTTAATTTATAAATATGATATAACATAAAATATCATTACATGCTTGTAAATAAATGATATTTATTAAATTGAAATTATTAAACACTATTTCTCTTATACAATTTAATTATTTATCATGACTTCCATGTAGCAATATTTTATTATAATTATAAATTCCCTCATGTGTTTATGATTGACTAGTTAATAGCCACTATTCCCTATGTGATTAAAATTTTTATATTGATTCTTATTTTAAAGTGAAATATAAAATAATGTTTTAAATTTTTTTCTATGAATATATCTTAAGAGATCATTATGGAATATAAATGGACAATAATATTCTTTGGAATCTACAAAATTTTATGGCAGATAAAATATATGTTGATTAATTGATTATATAATTCTCATTATTTTGATATTATTTAAGACCCATATATACATTATTTTAATTATTCTCATATAACCAATGACTATTATTTCTAAGATTATTTTGCACTAGAATAAAATATTATTCAGTTTTTAACCCTATAAATTATTTTGATTTTTTAGTTTATATCTGAATTTTTGTGGGGAAGGAATAAATTTTTCTATGTGAAGGTTTATTTTTTATGTTGATATGTCTGGTAAAATGTTATCACAATCTATGGTATGTGTTCTATAGTTTATTTTGAATGACATTCAACACTATCATATTGATAAAAATATATATTCACATATAAGGGTTGTGTATTGGGAGCTTCAATAAAACACCACTATTTAATAAAAAAAATTAAAGGTACATCATATTTTATTATGTCATGGGTGTTTAATATTCCTTAATTATGTTATATGGATAAAAATGAAGAATCAAAAAACTTTTATTTATTTTTTTAAGACATCTAATGATCATTAATGAAATTATTGGTGTGTGGAGACGATATATTCTATAAGTTTTTTTTCAATGCAGTATTCCAAATTATCATTCATTAAAAAAAATTATCAAAATTATGATCATTATTTTTATCTTTAACCGACTTACAATCATATTAGTACTCATTTAATCATTAATTTTAATGACCTGATGACTAATTCTATCTTGCTTTATTATATAAAGGATACGTCAAAACTGATGTAGGAATCTAGTTTTTAATATGAGATAATTGTATGATAATTACAATGTTATTATTTTAGCATCAATGATGATAAAAAAATTCATAGTAAGAAAAATATAATCACTGATATTGTTGTCTATAAAACAGTTGAATGATATAATTATATTAAAATAGAATTGAATAAAATAATTATAATGACTTATTATCACATCATGGTTAATTTGGGAGGACTATAGATTTACATCAACAATTATTAATTTTCATGGATATAATATTTTTTCAGTATAAAAATTCTTCCAATTTATATCCTTATTATGGTAAATTTTTTTCATAAGGAATATAAAATTTTCATGTCTCATTAAATTTTAAAAATTAATTTATATATACTATTTGGTGTCAATTTATTTTTCATTATATAAGTGTTGTACTATTTTCATGTTATGAATACATGTTTATTGAATGAATATGAGAATCATTGGATAAAAAGAGTGTTGTTTTAAGTAACTATAGACTATAGAATTATTTCATCCTAAACATGATTCACAACTAGGTTTCTTTGAGAATTTATGGTATGAATCAAGATACATTAAATAAAAACTTTATAATATATAATTTAACTATTAAAGGAATGAATAATATTTAGGGGAAAAAAATTATGTGAGGGTTTTGATTACATCATTCGATAGAACACCTTTGAATCTCTGATTCAATTATATATGTAAATACTATGAAAAAGGAGGATGATTAAAATCAATTAAATGATTAAAATTTGAATCTTGAAGGTGTTAGAACAAGTAATCTAAGAATAACCTATGATATGAGTGAGATAAATAATATATAAAGACCTGTAATTCACTTTCCTTTCATAAATTAAACCATCAAGATGTACTATAGATTTAGAAATTATATTATTTTTGATTTTTTTCCTATTATTTTTATTTTAATTTCATGTAATTTTTTCTCATAAAAATTCTAAAAAATGTATCCATAAAAATTGATCACAATTTCATTTAATTACATGATCCACTATATGATATTTCAAGGGAAATAACACATGCTAATTAGAATTAAAAAACTAAAAAATAGTTTCATAAGTGTACGTAAATTGTAACTATACCTAAAAAATATTTACTGATAACCACAGATAGACCGACTATTTGTTTCAAGTATATGTAGATATAACATTCAGGGCCATAGATAAATTTATTACTCCTAAATATAAATCCATTTTAATCTAATATACCATCACTAATAATATAGTGTAAAAACCTATGAAAAAGTTATCAAAAATTTATAATACACCATTCTTCAATCAACTGATGTTCACAAAAAAAATTAAATTTAATCTATATCACATATTACAATTTCCAGGTACATTTATTATTCTAAACAAATTTTCACATTTATGTGTTGTCGAAAACTTGTGGGATCAACCCCACACTTCCAAAATTTGGTGTACCAACATTGTAGTGATATTTATGATTCCTAAATATATATTATAATAAATCCATATATGAAATGAATAATATTATTAGATTGTGAAGTGGAATGGGTAAAAAAATTATTATGTCGAGTATATCCCTCAAATTGTCACATAATAACATATAAATTATATAGGGATATGATGATTGTAGGAGTGGGATATTTCAAAACCTCATTATGATGAACGTATAACGAATCACATTGAATGAACAAATCAGATCATTTTGAGCGTTTATTTTTGTATATATTATGATATGTGTCTGCATGGATGAGATATTTTAGATTCTAGTTGACTCATTAATGTTAATTTCATTTCAGGATGCTCACATCATGTATATATTATTGTGAGACTTTTATGAGGATTTACAAATAAATTTTAGTTTATCACAACATTCCAATAATAGAATGTTGTTGAGATTTATTAGATAATTCTTGTTCTTGAGGACACCAATTAGGATTTCATGATGGTTTATAGTCTTATTTGAGAGGCTTATCAAATAATTTTTTTGTGGGAATACTATAAAATCAAAACAATTGTTTCACCATTTGATGCCATTAATGGGAAACCTTGTAGTACACCATTGTATATTTTATATTTATTGAAGATATAGCTCATTGACTAAAGATGTTGTGTGTAATGATATATATGGTGCTGAGAAAATATGATTAGTTGAAGAATTACTATATCCATATAGAGCCCCATGGGGACATGTAATAGAGGAATTTAAAATCCATTGAGTGATACCAAGTGTCCTTTATCATTTAACATTAGTAAAAATTTAAATTATATGGATGAAGTTAAAAATTATACATATGTATTAGAGTCCAATTTATAGTTCTTCGATAGGTATTGTGGGGGGGTATAAAACATAACCCAAAAAAATAGATTGGTTGAATGTTGTTTTCATTGTAATTTTGAATAGGAGATGTGTTCATGAAATGTCACATGTTATATTCCATGGTGATGTTTTCATTGAGTATCGGTATACCATCTTAGATTATCTAGTAAAAATCAAGGATCAATATTATACAATCCATCATTATAATGTGCTATTTTGGTTTATATTTGTCAGTTTCACAAAAAACACCAATGGAGCCTTTTGTAGGGGGAGAAGAATAGGATATAAACATATCCTCACATCTCTATGATGGGTTTTACTTAAAATAATGAAAATTTATATATATGGATATAATATACTAGATTTGGAATTTATATTTGACATGTTAGCTTATTTTAGCTAATATTTCTAGTGATATTTATAGATTCATCCTCTATTACAAGGAACTATAGATCCACTGTGTTAATATATAAATAATATTTATATTATTATATCAATTATGTATTGTATTTATAAAATTAATTCTTATATCATAAAAAAATGTATCGAATGGGAAAATTATGAGATCCATTTAATCAAATTTTGGTGTTTTAAACTCGGTGTTACATAGATCATGTCATTGTCAAATGATTCCTTTTAATAAATCCTTGGGAACATTAAATAAATTAAATTATTTTGTAAATTTAATTATTATAATCAATTTTAGAATCATAAACATAGTGGAAATGATATAATTTATAGATATTTGGTGGATATTTCAATATCTTGTGTCCTTAATATAGTGTATAAAAAACTAATGAACATAATTTTTTTTGTATCCCCACATAAAAATAGTTGTTTTCACATGAAGAATATTTCGTGATTTAGTATTAAAAAATTACTGTTCCAAACAAGACTCAGAATTATTATTTATTTAATTCTCTATTATTAGTTATTGATATGAAAATATATATATATATATAATTAATTAATATATATTCTTTATTTGTTCTCGAATATTTTTTCTCATATTAAAATTATGAATTTCTCATTAATTTATAATTTTTTAATTTAAAAATACATAGTAATATTCATATTTAAAAAATAATTTAAAAAAACAATAACTTAATTTGATTATCCCATTTTTTTGAATACTATCACCATATAATCATTTATTTTAATATTTATGATTTTGACTTGTTGATGTTTTTCTCAATCATTTTTGACCAATCATTGTGAAGTCAAATTTTTTCATAATGTAAAATGTATAAGATCATTAATATGGTGTTTTAGATAATTATGAGGTGCTGAAGTGATGTAATTAATCCCTAAATTTTTCAAGAGATGGTGGATACATGAGAAAAATTCAACGGTATTCTATAGAGGAGAAATAACAAGCTATTCTAAGAAGTTATGGACTATAATCATAAACCATAACATAATAGTGATCTTTTTAATGATGGGTTGATAATGAGTTTACGTCCTTGGACTTCGAGGTAATCTATGATTAAAATTAAAGACATTTTCTTGTCACTGACATTCAAAAAATTATCCACTTGTGAATTTGATAGATTATTAATCTATAGTATTTTATGTTATATACATTTTTTTAGTCAGAGTGGTGTTGGTGGAGTAAAATGTTAATATGTGTTAATTATGGGATTTTCTTATTCCATATTATATGATATGTACATCAGATGAAAACATGTTCTATTCCGCAATCTATATAATGTATAGGTTTAACATAGTGAATATAAATATGCCATGCCTTGTAGTGGACCCACATGTTTCATAAGTCATAGATAAGAAACAATTTTGTATAGGGAGTACAGACATATGAGACTATGTGACCCCACATGATTTTTCTGGTAGGGCCCATACAATGTATAGTTGATATTTAAAGGGATTGGGTATGTTTCATAGAATGAGTTCCAAACCAAGGAATACATACCTTATATCAAGAAAAAATATTTTCTACATATTGAGCTACATGTCATTGGTGTTTTTATGACATTGGATGTTCTATTTTAGTGAGACATGCATTAAATACAATTTATTTATAGTAAAATACATGATTGTCATTATTATTTATATTATACCTATGGTATTACCATTATTGACTTCCTTAAAACAATATATGTGTTAGTGTGTTCCCTAAAATAATCTACATGACGATTAAATGATAAAATACATACCATATATAGGTTATGTTATCCTCTATATGAAATATTTTTATAAATATTAATTAATCCATCCATGGGGATTAGTGTGTGATCATCTATCATTTTTCCCCACGTTGGGTCAGGTATCTTGTTTTTTAAATCTAGGGATTATGACCCACTTCCATGTGTGTTAACATGGCATGGGATTGGTATCCTGTATGGGCCATGGGAATAATTTTTTATATAGGTATTAGCCTCAGTTTTCTTCATCAGTGTTATAGATTGATTGAGTGAATATATTGGATGATCACTATGAATACCATTATAATTATTCATGGTATGATATGAAAATTATTACCCCTTGGATATGTTCCATAATTTTTTTGTGATTCCCAAATATTTTTTTCTCTAGGTTGAAATTTTCAATTGATCATATTATATATTCCTACGATGGATGTGATAATTTATCCTCTACTTGAATTTTTATTCTTCCTTTGATCATGCATAAAAAATATGTTTCCTTATATTGAATTTTTCTTATTGAGTTTACTTAATTTGTTGTTATTTCTGTTTATTGATTTCATGGTGTCCTATGAGGTATGTTTATTATAACCCTAGTTTTGAATCATCCCATACATTTAATGTATTACATAGATGGAAGAAATTTTTTATTTTATGATTAGTGGTAAAGGGGATGGTGGATTTTAGTTTTACTAGATGGATTATGGATATTTCATAGAGTTATATCTTAATATTTTCCCCCTTCTTGATAGTTGGATGAATTATTCTATAATAATTTGTTCTTCTCCTTAGAAGTAATTTTTTTGTATACTATTTCATATATTAATGTTGTATATGATTTCATGCATGAGTTTATAGTTCTTATTATTTATATTTTACATATTTTACTCTATATGGAGATTTGTGTTTCTATATAAGATCGTTAGGAAATTTACTCTCAAGTGATTGATATGGAAAAACAAGAATTAACATCATCCCAAAGAATATTTGAGGTGGTATTGTAGTTTATATTTAGTTTAATGACATACTAGTGGGCCTCATTGGATGGGTACATGAAATATTTGACCTCCAAGGTATATTTTACCACCACTCAGGCCAACCTTCACCTTAAAACTACTAGATTGTTCTCACAGGGTAACACACCCAGCATGGTGGAATCATCAACACCATCGATTATCACTCCATAATATATAGAAAAACCAGAAAATAATATTTATAATATTGAGAATTCCCATAATTTGGTCATATGGAAAACAACATAACCAGTAAAATTTTATTTAATTCTATTGAAAACCCTGCCATTATTCTCTTTTTAAATCCCTTTTGAAGACACGAATTTATTCATTGAGAATCACTATCATTTTGACATGATCATAACATTCGTGACATGTATAGTGGAATCTCATGCATGAAACGTGGATATTCCCATAATGTTCATGAATAATCAGTTGAAATGGGAATATATTACAATTATTTCACCTCATAATTTCAATTTTTATCATGATGTATCATAATGAGATGGGTTGTGACATTAACATTTGGTGAAAAGGGAATGAGGATGATCAGATATCCCCATTGATTCAGACAAAGGTTGTTTATCACAATGAGGTAAACCCTAAAAGGTTTATAGAATGGTTTTTAAAAATTTCCAAAGGAGCTATACCTAAATGGTATGTCCCATTAAAGGAAAATGAGACACCATAATGGTTGATATGTATTCAATATGATAGAGGATTAGAGATGTGCGCCCCTAAGAAGGGGAATTTAGGTTTACTATTTTTTGGGAAATATCCTCAATGTGACATCAAATATACCCTATTTAGTGGATAGGGTTAAAAATATAAGTAGTTCTATAAGTTATGGTAAGGGTCATACACAAGGGAGATTCCCCTCGTAATATGATTTCACTTTATTGAATTTTGTAAGGCATATGCATTTGAGATCCCTGGGTAATATAAGGATCATCAATGAGGTGAATGGTTCTTACACATAGTATCTTTTTGGGGGTGGAAAAATATATCTGGGATCATGTATCATAGATAAAATCATCTGGTATTGAGTTTGATTTTTGAGTGGAATGCAATGGATAAATCGATGGAATGTAATGATATTTTTTTCCATTAGATTTGCATTATATGTATCCTAGTTAGATAGGAAGAAATTCATATATATTTCAAAAAGTGATTATGGGGATTTCTCATAAAATGAGGCTTTTTGGATGGGAAATATTGTGGTTTAAATATAAGGGAGTAAAATAGTAATGTAGGTTGTATTTCAATTTCATTACAAACCTATAATCCCATGTGTGTATTGATTAGTTTGAGAAACTAATGAATGTATTATATTTAATGATCATTACACAAAAGATTCTCTATCAATATTTTTTATGGAGATTATGAAATGAATCTCTTTAAGGATTATTTCATTCCATTTGAGGAGTATTCCATTTGGTGTAATGGATATATTATTTCATGTCACTCAAATATGGATCATCCTATCATGGTACTGATGGAACTATATATGGATTCTACCCGAGATGGAATGGTCAACCCATGATGGTATAACATGATAATCATGAGTTTGGAATCTCATGACCATTTCACAATATGATACTATATTTTAACATCATGTTATAAGGGAATTCATTCTAGGTGGGTTTTTTTCATCCATCATTGTCACTAGATATACACAGCATACCCTTCATGCATAAATAATAATAGATCATGACCCATTTGGGGAATGGATTTATCAATTCCCGGATGGAATGGTGAGGTGGAGTGGTCAGTTTGGAGTTCCATGTTTGTGTACACATACTGAGAATGAACAGTTTCTAGTGTACCTATATTGAGTTGAAAATAGTTTAATTTGAGTCTCCGAACACACATTGAATAGAGTGGGAACAATGAATTAGAGACACAAGACGCATGATTACATAAAGAATAGTTCTACCAATTTTAGATGAGTGTAGATTCATAGAGCACCCTTCATTATCAAAGATGTGTCTGTATACATTTAGAAACATTATAATTCCTAGGTTAAAGGATTCTTGAAATAGAGGTCCTCACATAGGTGTGGTTCATTAAAATCATTTACATCATGATGCTAAATGGATTCACTAATGAGTTTTATTTTTGAATCCAACTAACCCTACATAAATATCAATTCATGGATTGGGCAAGGAGTTATACTAGAAGAAATAACTCATTGAGGAGCCTCATTTACCACCATGGGCATTCCCCCTGCTCAAATTGTAGGATCCTTCATGAAAAGATTCCCCATATTAGGAGCAGATATCTACGAACATTGAAAATGGGATTCTTGATTTATTTGAAACTCGGGTGATCCAGATAAGTGTTTTCTCACAAAGGATGGAGTTCTTCACTAATTAGGGGAAATTTAAACATAAAATGGTCATGTAACCCTAGTAAAAAGTTATAAATGAGCCTTTTATTAGAAGGAAATGGTTTTTTCAATGTAGGGATGCAGTTCAAATAGAATATGTTGGGTTTGTGAAATGTTTTAGTTACATCGAACTCATGAAGAACAACACCTACACTTAGTATATTAGAAGATCCATATCGGACTCATGGAGATGACTATTGGGCTAGAAAAAGTATCTCTTTTACAAGAGGAAACTGTTGTTGATTTGGTTTGATGGATGACATTTTATCACCCTAGAAAGTAGGGATGCAAATTTGTACATATTTTTATTAAAAGTGGGGAAATAACAGTGGCACATGGGTACTATAGAAAATATCTAGAAGAATCATATAACAATTAAGAAAACATTTATCTTTACACAACCCAAAAATATCTACAGAGAGATGGTGTATGATTATAACTGTCTAATACAGAACCAAACAATAATTTAAATGATCGTAGGGAACCCGAATGAAATATGGACAAAAAGATGGGATCAACTAGAGGAATGAAAATTCATAGATGAGGGGGTATAACCCTACTGGGTATATGTGCCATGCATTAAGTGTGGGGTAAATCTGTGGTAGGTAAACCTTAATGATTCATCATGGGATTCTCATTTACTTTTTTACCAAACATAAGAGATAATGTTGGATATGATAATTAGGTGGTCTCCATGGAGAGACACATTCTGCAAACATCATAGGGAGTTCAACATCATCAATTGGGGTAATCATATATTCAATGAAATACCAATTCAAGGGGATATGTATTAGGAGTTCTTCCTAGTGGAAAATGTGTAGAATCTCCTGAATAATTTTACGGCATTGGAGATGGTGTTAATGGATCTTGTGTTGGTATCCAAAAAAGGTAATTCGAGGAATTTGTACCTCTAATTAATAAATTGGTTTAGTAATTTTATGAATATCTCAAAATAGGGACCACTTTTAGGGTGAGGATGTAGAAAATAAATTCAAATTAATTCAAACACATCTCCATGCGGTGACAATGGGGCATTGAGGGCTCCTAATGGGGGAACATTGAAATGGTCTATTGAATACTAAGGTGATACATCATTAGGACCTAACATTAATGTATATTTTGGTATTCTAGATTTATCACAACGATATTATATGGGTAGATGCTCCCAGTGAAGGATTCATACATGGGGTGTGCCCACATATGTCCATAATGGAGGTGTTGTTGGTAATAGGCCATCACCTCAACCTCATAATCCCGGTGTTTGGTGTGTTGTATAAATTAATCTGATATATTAGTGAGGATAATTTATTGTTATGTGTGTGATGATACACATTATTTATTATATATGGGTAGCCTAATAGATGGGAGGAAATGTATATCCAAAAAACATCTAATCTCAAAAAAAAATTAGGCCATTGATTTAGAATATCGCAAGAATTTTTCCTTTTAATGATTGGGCTGATATTGTTTTCCACAAAAGCTAGGTCATGTTGATAAGATAACCTTTAGACTATTTCCATTACCAATGTGGGTAGTGAAAAAAAAATGACATGGGGACTGTTTATAAATTATCATACCATCTATCCTTCGAAGGTGTGGTGTGGGTGGTAAGGGTTTAATGTGTGTCAATCCATGTTCCATACAACCTACACGGATATGCAATGAAATTTATAAATGTATAGTGGCTAAGCTAGAAGGGGTAAGTAATGTTTTATCATTAGTGGAATCCTTTAGCAATGAGGTATTATTGGATGTTGTTCCAATGAGGAGTTCGAATGATGTGAAATAAAATACACCCACCTACTACTTTGTATGGGATTACTCACAACTATGCTCTATGTTGGGTAACTGCTTACCATTTTTAAATCCTAATGATGAAAACTCTCTTGAAAGATGAAAAAATCATCCCTCCACCATGATGAAGGGGTAGGGTGGTGACAGAAGTGCATAGTGGTAGTATGGTTGTCATCTTTGTAGGGATGTAGTAGTGGGATAAGAATTTTAATGTCTGAGGATGGTATACAGAGTAGGAATATGTGCCACCTCATACCTAATTCTATTAGGAAGGAGAACATGGGAATAAGGGGATCCATCTAGGGTGTCAGATTATTAATCCATGCTATCAAAAAGTTGCTACATTATGTTGACATCCCCACTTCTATTCTCTTTCTCATTCATAGGACAACAATGATGTCAATAATATGCTCCTAGATGATTGCAGGACATGGGATCAGCTAAATTGGAATGAGACTATTTACATTGGGATATATTATTCCATGGCCTATCTCATAATTTCATTGGAAGGTGTGAAGAATATGAAACGCAGTTGGAGGAACTAATGCACTCCTGGGGAACTACGCATCCATAGAATGAACAGGTGTTGGTTCTTCTCCAATTGACATATCCACCGACATTATCAGCATACAAGATTGAAACACATGATCATATTCTCAAAGAATAAAAAATGTCATAGGGACATGATAATCATGAAGGGATCCCCTAGAGAGTGGCATGAACACATTCTCCATAGATTAACTACATTAACGCATCATGTTAAGATATAACTAAATTACACATGCTACACCATTCATCACTTATAACATTGATATCCTAACTGAATACTATTATCAATATGATAATATCTAACAACAAATTTCTAATGGTGGTCTTGTATGGGCACTGATATGTGTGTAAGATCACTCTCTAGGGCCTCTTCTTGGTAAATATGAATTAGGTGTGAAATAATAAATTGAGAAATTAAAGGTGGAACTATTGGAATCTCAAAAAATCCTTGTAGTTAAGTGGGGGCATAAAAAGGTTTTAAAATTATTGTGAATCTAGGGTTTGATGTATTTCTACTAATAATCTATAAGACTCTAGTATTTTATATAGATATTGTGGTCACTTGATAACCTAAAATATTGGGATGTTTTGTTTTCTGAATAGTGCGGGTGGCACTGCATGCCTGTATATAAAAAGGGGTTTGAACATCTAGGGTCCCTTCTCTGATGGCTATGATGGGTCATATAGAGCTAGTTGATCATGTCGATCTGTCCATAATAACAGGTGGATAATTACTTGTGGCTATATCTGATTACACTGTTGGTGGGAACTCTTGTATATCAAAGACATCATTATTGCTGTGCAATATTGAGAGGATGTGCAAAATCATGATTTGGAGCACATCCCATCCAATATAATTCGAGGGGAGGAACATACTACCGAAATTCTTACTTCATTTTTGGAGAATGGGATTGTAGTTCTTTAATTGGTTTATAAATTTAATCCTAATAATGGAAAAGAGAATTAAATCTTCTAGAGTATGACATGGATGTAAATACAATGCATCATTGAGAAAACTCCAATGACTACTATTGTGGAATAGATGCTATTTCATATCCATTGGATTTAAAATTTGTATATAGAAGGTTAATCTGTTAAAAGAAATCATGAAATAGACTAATATTACCTTAAATAAAATATTTGTAATGGGAGATATCCCCATGATATCACGTGGCCCTTAATGAATGATGAAAGGATCTGTAATCTTTAATAGGTCCACTAGGATATCCATCACCTAGAAGATTATGTTGATGAGTATTATTAAATTATTTCATTCCAATAAAAACTCTTCAATGAATTGACGATCCAACTGGTGGAGGCTCTATATAAGATAATGATTATTATTTTCTAGCTGTATGATATTTAGGATTAGTGTGATTGTCCATAGATCAGGGACATACAACATTTTTTATAGGTAGACGAGGAGGCAAATAAACAAAGGATGTCAAAGTAGACCCATAATGTGACACTCCAATAGTTTGTGGAGCAATGGAGATAAATTATTGATATATATATATATGGTAATATGTGAATATAATCATAAGAGACTTCAATGTGTGGATGTTTATGGTTTTGAATCCTTCTTGCATGCATGTAAACATTTCATTTCATTCTTTATTTATCAAAATCCAATCATATTTGTGAGGAAACTAATGACTATCCCATAAGTCCAAGTGTGCTATACCCAGTGTGAGGATAATGGGATGACCATGTAATATTTTTTAGAGTATTAGAAAATCAAAAAATACATGGGGTATTCTATTATTTACTGATCACTAAGAGTGTTCTGGATGGGATGACTATACATGGAAAATTGGTTATTGATAATTTCCAAATTAAAATTCCAACATTCCCTAATGCACGAGTGGGGTAATTTAGAGGGAGTTACTGTTTATCTGAACCAAGGGGAATGAAAAGAGAAATTCATGTAGAAAATGGTTCAAAATGAATGGGGAATGACATGGTGAGATATGATATCATATTACCATGTTCAGGACATAAAATCTATACCATTATCATGGAATAAAAAAATGTGGGTTGAACACTTAAATTAATATAATAATATGAATGTATAGAAATGTCTATAAATTCTTAAAGAAAATTGGACCAGGATGGTAGGTGAGACAATGTGGCATGTGACCAGTCTATTTGGAGGTCCCTCAAGACATGGATGACGATGATGTTTGGTTTGAGGGAAAAATTAGGAATGAAATTGGAATGATGGAATGTTTTAATGGATTTTATAGTCTCAAATTATGACAACAATACTTTGAGAACATTTTTATAGACACTCAATTCTATATGAATATTAAACCCATTTTCTTGGGGAGGGTAATCATTGTTGTAGAGAAAAACTGAAAATATGAAAGCTGTGGTGGATTACTATCAATTGTGAAGAAGGACTCTAAATTAATGGAATGACTTGTTTTTTAGTTTCACATCATGCAATATGGATGATATACATGACATTTTTCATCGTATATTGAGGATGTTGTACCCATGGTATAACATAATAAACTAAATATATTCATTTTATAGTTTAATGTCATGTGACATGGATATTTTTTATATTTGAAGGTCATAAAACCTGAAAACCAGTCAAAAGTTTAATGTCTTATATTGTAGACTATATTATCAATGAGTAAATTCATGGAGATTATACTCAATGAATAAATAGGTAAAGAGCTTCCCATGATGGGTTAATGTGGTGTGGTAGAGTGAAAATAAAAATTTCAATTAGGATCAAGGAGGCCCAACAGTAAACCATAACATCACATCATGGTTAATTATTTATAGTCATAGTGTTCGGACCAGGGGAATGAAATAAAAAATGAAAATTCATTGTCCGAATGATTGAGAAACTTGAAGTGGATAAGGGACACTATCCCAGTGAGGTTCATTGTAATTCTACATACCTCCTTTTAGGGTCAAAAATATGAACAATGTAGTCCATGAAGTATATACTCCAACATGGAAAATCATTCATTTAGAAAAACTCTCAATTTTGAGTCCCAAAAAAATTAGAACACTAAAAAAACTTTATTATAAAAACATTATTCATACAACACCAAACAAACTCATTCATGGTCATCTGACTACTTCAACAAACAAAATCACGCTAAAAAAGACCAAGAGGATTCCTTTATTGTTTTCTCACCATGACATTAACTGTGTACATATATGAACCTTGGATGAAAGATGATGAATACCTGTCCAAATCAACCTAACATGTATTATTAAGGTATATTTTTTTAATATTTTTGAAATATACCATACATTAATTATCATGTACTACCATTATGTGTAGTATGAACACAATTATTTCCTGAATTACATGAATATTTTGTTACAAGTCAAACTTTAAAATGTGTAGAGTAACAATTGTATTACAAGTCATATATGATATATAGGTCCGATCATTGTAAATATATCAATGAATCTTTTATATATATAAATATATATATAAAAATCTATCTAATAGAATGTCTTATAAAATTATTAACCTCATGAAATCACTTTTAGATATGATTTACATAATATAAAAACTAAAATTTTAATATGAATAATGTTTTTTAAGTACACGATGTGTATATATAAGAAACAAAATATCGACATATCTTATTTTATATTAGAGGCACACACCTTGGTACACTTTTTTGAAATTTGTTCTACAAATAATTGGTGTAGATTCATGTATAAGAGGCTTCATGGAGTGTTTTCTTCATGTTACATAGTAACCATTCATGTAGGCACATTATGGGAGTACACACCTCATATGTGGATAAAAGGGACTACATGTCGTGATTGTGGGATACAAGGGCGATACAACTCAAGAATGTGTTCCACACAATCCTAGTCATCACACAGTGTATTTAAAAATTTAACCACATGACAACAGTGCAGATAGTTTGAATTAATTTATGAATTAATTCTTCATTCATTAAACAAAAGTCCAAATTGTGTATCAATTGTTACATAGAATGTACTCATATGTTATCCAGCATGAATTCTTAGCTCCACCATAAATAATCGTTGATTAAATATTTTTATTAAAATTATTAATAATTTTAGGAACTACTTCCAATGAAAGAGGAATATGTAGATGTCACTATTATTATTGAAAAATGATTAAACATGAAAATAATAACAAATAAAATTTATTAAATCATTCCAAAATCATTAAATAATTAAAAATAATTATGTGATGTCTTTGATAGAAATTTTAGGTTCCCAACATAGTGGAAGCATGTTATTGGTCATTAACAACATGTCTTTTTGTCATGATATAGGATGTATCTGATACATATACAATAATTGTTGTTGTCATCTGTGAAATCAATTTAATGAATATTGAAAATGCATATAAATATAAAAATAGTTGAGGAACATTACATATTATATATAATCAATCATCTTAATTAATGAATTACCATATTGGAATTCATTCTTCATTGATGTATTTGACAATAGATCTTAGTTGTTTCATTTTACAAATAGATTTAGATTCATTATAGAAGAGATACAAAATTATTCAAAAAATCACAGACCAATGCATTATAAAGGTCAAGATGTTATCATAGTAGATACAAAATCTTTCATCATTCTCTATTTATATCATCGAGGGTATTTTCCAAATCATTATATAGGACCTCTTTTGACATGAGAGCGAATGGTGGAGGAAAATCACACATTATTCATGGGAGAATTCATGGAGAAGTTATCCATCTAGATCATGAATTAATTATCCAAATCCATTGTCAACCATAAAAAAAATAATTAGATCATTGAGAAAATTATATAACAGTTATTATATATCGCAATAATTAAAAATAATTAACTAATCAAGTTCCATTTATTATTTATTTAATCCCTAAATAACATCTTATTAATTAATAATAAAAATATTATTATTATTTCATAGAATGCGATCAACAAGAAAATAAAATAAATAATTATTTAAAAAAATAATTCGTGATATTAAATATTTTTCACTAATCCATTAATCTCATTCCACCTTTCCACAATAATATTAATTAGGATTTGAATAGCTATGATTTATTTATAATATAAATATCACTTCATTATTATACAATAAATATTTCAATAATATATTAAATAAATATGAAATAATTTTTAATATGGGAAAATAAGAAATCTTATTATTATTAAACAATATCTAGGAATAATATTAATTAAAGAAGTTATATAATAAATAATAATATATATTTTTTGAGATTCTAGATACACATAGTGTTTAACCATTTATTCCAACTTCTCATGGGAATTAAGAAATGCTTCCTAAAGTCCATGGTCATTGACTAAATACATATAAAGGAACCCAATGAGAAGTAAGTTAATTCATCGATGGAAAGATACCTAATATGAATTCTTCTAGTTTAATATAATCTCATTATCATTATATCTCGAATATTTCTAGTTGCATCCTGGTGCCTTCAACCTATTTGATTTCTGTCTTTGTCTATGAATTCTAGAAAATTAAACATTCTTATTATAAACTATAGAGATGGATTTATTTAAGCTTTATTTTTTACATCAAAGGGAATAATATATCAACTTCAGTTAATTAATATAAGGGGAAAATACCATCTCCAATTATTCTTTAAGGGATTATTACTCATGAAACACCAAATATATTCTACATTTTAATGAATGTATTTCATCATAGTTTTTATTAATGAATCAAATTACATTACTCATAATACTCATTAATAATAATATTAATGTATAAGGACATATACAAATGACCTTATAATGAAATAAACAATTACAAATAAAAATAAAGATTTCTTACAGGATGGTCTCAGGTTCATAAAATCTTTTAGGATAATACCAATCATGTACACTATGAGATGATGCCTAAATTTAATAGGAGTCTACAACCATGACAGTCTATATCAATTGTGTCCCAAAAATTATATCAACTACATAAGTAACTTTTTTTAAAATAATCTCATTGAAATTCTTGGTTCCCATCATAGAATTGATATTTTATTAAATTTTAGTGTGATAAATTCACATAAGATATTATTACATGGTATGTTGTGAATAATAACAATCATGATGTAATAAAAAGTTGATTAATATTCAATGATATGAATAAATGTTATAATAAAGTAAAAAAATTGTTCTAAGGAAAAAATCCCGAATGAAATTTGATCTCTTTATTAGTTAATGGATACAAGGTAAATATTTTTCAAGATCCATTTCCGTAAGAATATGTATTGTATAAATAATTCATCTAAACTGTGGAACATATAGCTACATAAATTAATTGTACTACTGAATGAGATGAATCCTAGATATATTACTAATAATATAATATGTTTTTAGATAATTTGATGCCTAGGTGATCTCTCTTTATTTAAAGGATGTGGACCACTACAGTAGATACTCTTCTTTTACAAATTATGTATTTCCATTAATTATCCCCTTCTTGAGTCCATTTGTTTATAATAATATTTTAAAAAATAATTTTCACATAAAAATTTAAATTTGGAAAACTGAATTATGTAAATATATTATATATGATTTGATTTCATGGTTCATGGATCTAGTTCCCTCTCCATGGGCTACTAATCCTATTCCATACTCTCCTTCACCGCTCATTGTATTTATTCCACTCACCCTACCCCATTTAACACTTTCCTCCCAACTAAATACATGACCATTGAATATTATTGCATGAAACCATTGTTTGATCTAATAAATGAAGAATTATTCTTAACAAATGTGAGAGATAATGAGAAAGAGACACCCTTACCATAGACCCTAAAATGAGACACATCACTACATACTTTTCCATCCTATTGTCCATACTTACTAGGTTTTTCCTATCCATAATCTTCTCACTATTCAAATTATTCTCCCTATGATCATGTGGGAGGTACCCAATGATTATCAATCAACCCATAATATAACCAGCATCACCATTAATTTTTATCTCATCTTTATAGTATTCCTTTGATGTAAAATAAGAATATCGGCATTTCTATGATTTAGAAAATCCTCATATAATAGGAATTTATGTATCAATTTTTATTAATTATCTCTTCAAACATCATATTGGTGCATGATGAAAATTTTAGGATGACATTCATTAGATCATATCAACATTAAAGATGACCATAAATCATGTATCAATCATATTGATATCTAAGGATTGGGGACTATTACTGCATGTGTTTAGTGGTCTCATATTCTAATAATCATGAAATTTTACAACATCACAAGTCAATATATATCTTTTAATATGTTTTAAGAAGATGTAAATGGTTATTATCATGAATATGATATAGAAATTCATATCAGATTCCATGATCATTACATAGGGATGAATTCATAGTTGAGGGAAGTCACCTAGTGGATTGTTAACAGTGTTTTATCAAAAACATGCATATCACATATAACTATAATTATGATATCAACTAGATATTGGTACTCATTTTATAATATTTCATGAGATTCAATGAAGATAACATGGAATGATTTTCTACCATAGCCATTAAGGCCCATGTGGGAAGTCCCATGATGTTATTATTGGAGAGAATTTTACCTACTTAGAATTTTTGGAATCTTATATTCATATTAGATGTTATATTAATTTTAACAAATTGTTTCTATATATTCATATTCTATGAATTATACTTATTATTCCCATGTTTCATTAGATATATATTATGGTATTCATAAATGATAAAAATAATCAATGCATTTTGGTCAACTAGAAGAAGATATGATACCATTTTTTCATCTTATTCATTTTGCCATCAATGTTATATTCTTATACAACCCCCAACCTCTACATCAACCCACCCTAATGGTTCTTCCACCAATCTAATTTTATAGATCCATTTAGAAGAAATCCACATATTCAGCATCAATCATTCTCATTGAGATTCTACCAAATATCACTAATGTTATAACACACTATGAATTCTTCATATATTAAATTCAATAGGAAATGGTTGATGAACTTCTAGTTACTTATTTTTTTCTTTCATAAACCACTCTAATACAAATTCACCATCCATATAGATGTTCAACTAATCTACTCATGTCATGACTAAGCGATGTTCCAATACTTTATTGTTGTTAATGTAGTAAAATCACATAACCCACCTCAATAATTGATATTGAAAATATGCGAAAAATTCAAGAACCAATCATCATTTATGATCATTCTAATGATTTTCATATAAATTATTCCATCTCTTCATAGTTATTCTCCATAATACCCCTCCATCATATTGATCTTTTATAGGATGCATGTATCTAATAATTATTTTTTCTACTAATGGTTTTTATCAAGGATATTATATAATTCAAGGGATATGGTTTTTTTAATTGTTATCATAATCAGTTCCCTTTTACTTTTTAATCATTTATCTAGGTTGATATCAATTGATTTCACTATAAAAATGATGGATATTATTATCTAATAATTGGCCTTCCTCGTGTTGTATTTACTTCTATTTCAATGATATAAGGACCTCCATAATAGACTGATCTACACCCTTTTTAGTGATATATTTATTCTACTAATGATATGATCAAGCCATACTGTAGGTTTTTTATTCACTTGAATACCCCATTAGAATTCTAGGATAAGACCTCTAGTTTCAACAAATGTGGAGTAAGGGTAAAACAAAGGAATAAATTTTTTGAACATTGTCACTTTATATGGCTAATGATGGGTTTTCTAGATCTCAATGAGATAATTTTTTTTTTATTTGTTATGAATGTTTTTAGGAATTTTACTTTTTTTTCATATTAATTTAATCATTATGTTTCATTGAATATAAAAATTCATTTATTCTCTATTAATTTTCATACCAAATGATATCAACTGTTGAATACTATGAAAACCGACCAATTTAATACATAAAATTAGGTTACATCTGTTGAATTTTTCTTTTATTTATTCTATGTATGATTTTATTCTAACATTTTCTCATCCATCCATGTTTCACCACAACCACCATCATTTTACCCTTATGGAAATTACATGGCAACTTGTTGTTTTAATTCCACTCAACATTAATTCATCCCATATAATTTTTCCCTAATTTCATTTCTATCTCTCCCACAATGATGTGAATTTTTTAAATTATTGGTGGGGGGATCATTATTGAGATATATATTATATAGATCATTATGATTTCTTGTTACCATTTTTATATCATATATTTTAATTTATAAATATGATATAACATAAAATATCATTACATGCTTGTAAATAAATGATATTTATTAAATTGAAATTATTAAACACTATTTCTCTTATACAATTTACTTATTTATCACGACATCCATGTAGCAGTATTTTATTATAATTATAAATTCCCTCATGTGTTTTTGATTGACTTGTTAATAGCCACTATTCCCTATGTGATTCAAATTTTTATATTGATTCTTATTTTAAAGTGCAATAGAAACTAATGTTTTAAATTTTTTTCTATGAATATATCTTAAGAGATCATTATGGAATATAAATGTACAATAATATTCTTTGGAATCTAAAAAATTTTATGGCAGAAAAAATATGTTGATTAATTGATTATAGAATTCTCATTATGTTGATATTTTTTAGGACCCATATATACATTATTTTAATTATTCTCATATAACCAATGAATATTATTTCTAAGATTATTTTTCACTAGAAGAAAATATTATTCAGTTTTTAACCCTATAAATAATTTTGATTTTTTAGTTTATATCTGAATTTTTGTGGGGAAGGTATAAATTTTTCTATGTGAAGGTTTATTTTTTATGTTGATATGTCTGGAAAAATGTTATCACAATCTATGGGATGTGTTCTATAGTTTATTTTGAATGACATTCAATACTATCATATTGATAAAAATATATATTAACATATAAGGGTTGTGAATTGGGAGCTTCAATAAAACACCACTAGCTAATAAACAAATTTAATGGTACATCATATTTTATTATGTCATGGGTGTTTAATATTCCTTAATTATGTTATATGGATAAAAATGAAGAATCATAAAACATTTATTTATTTTTTTAAAACATCCAATGATCTTTAAGGAAATTTTTGGTGTGTGGAGACGATATATTCTATAGGTTTTTTTCAATGCAGTATTCCAAATTATCATTCATTATAAAAAAAATTATCAAAATTATGATCATTATTTTTATCTTTAACCGACATACAATCATATTAGTACTCATTTAATCGTTAATTTTAATGACCTGATGACTAATTCAATCTTGGTTTATTATATAAATGGTATGTCAAAACTGATGTGGGACTCTAGTTTTTAATATGAGATAAGTGTATGATAATTAAAATGTTATTATTTTAGCATCAGTGATGATAAAAAAATTCATAGTAAGAAAAATATAATCACAAATATTGTTGTCTATAAAACAGTTGAATGATATAATTATATTAAAATAGATTTGAATAAAATAATTATAATGACTTATTATCACATCATGGTTAATTTGGGAGGACTATAGATTTACATAAAAATTATTAATTTTCATGGTTATAATATTTTTTCAATATAAAAATTCTTTCAATTTATATCCTTATTATGGTAAATTTTTTTCATAAGGAATATAAAATTTTCATGTCTCATTAAATTTTAAAAATTAATTTATATATACTAATTGGTGTCAATTTATTTTTCATTATATAAGTGTTGTAATATTTTCATGTTATGAATACATGTTTATTGAATGAATATGAGAATCATTGGATAAAAAGAGTGTTGTTTTAAGAAACTATAGACTATAGAATTATTTCATCATAAACATGATTCACAACTTGGTTTCTATGAGAATTTATGGTATGAATCAAGATACATTAAATAAAAACATTATAATATATAATTTACCTGTTGATGGAATGAAAAATATTTAGAGGAAAAAAATTATGTGAGGGTTTTGATTACATCCTTCGATAGAACACCTTTGAATCTCTGATTCAATTATATATGTAAAAAATATGAAAATTGAGGATGAATAAAATCAATTAAATGATTAAAATTTGTATCTTGAAGGTGTTAGAACAAGTAATCTAAGAATAACCTATGATATGAGTGAGATAAATAATATATAAAGACATGTAATTCACTTTCCTTTCTTAAATTAAACCATCAAGATGTACTACTGATTTAGAAATTATTTTATTTTTGATATTTTTCCTATTGTTTTTATTTTAATTTAATGTAATTTTTTCTCATAAAAATTCTAAAAAATGTATCCATAAAAATTGATCACAATATCAATTGATGTGATGATGTGTTGATTATTTATCTATCTAAGAGTTTATATTTCAATAGATAATTATTAGAAATATCAATTATATGATTATTGGTTTTTTATGTTGATATTCCAGGTACTTAATTCATTATTTCTATTCGATTATAATATTCCATGAGTTAGGGGTTGGCAAAAGGGGTAGAGCACATATAATTAATCTCAAAAATAAAAACAATTTTATTTTAACCGTATAAATTATGTTTTATATGGAATACAATTTCATTTAATTACATGATCCACTATATGATATTTCAAGGGAAATAACACATGCTAATTAGAATTAAAAAACTAAAAAATAGTTTCATTAGTGTACGTAAATTGTAACTATACCTAAAAAATATTTACTTATAACCACAGATAGACCGAATATCTATTTCAAGTATTTGTAGATATAACATTCAGGGCCATAGATAAATTTGTTACTCCTAAATATAAATCCATTTTAATCTAATATACCATCACTAATAATATAGTGTAAAAACTTATGAAAAAGTTATGTTAAATTTATAATACACCATTCCTCAATCAACTGATGTTCACAAAAAAAAATTTAAATTAAATCTATATCACATATCACAATTTCCTGGTACATTTATTATTCTAAACAAATTTTCATATTTATGTGTTGTCGCAAACTTATGGGATCAACCCCACACTTCCAAAATTTGTTGTACCAACATTGTAGTGATAGTTATGATTCCTAAATATATAATATAATAAATCCCTCTATGAAATGAATAATATTATTAGATTGTGAAGTGTAATGGGTAAATAAATTATTATGTGGAGTATATCCCTCAATTTGTCACATAATAACCTGTAAATTCTATAGGGATATGATGGTTGTGGGAGTGGGATATTTCAAAACCTCATTATGATGAATGTATAATGAATCACATTGAATGAACAAATCAGATCATTTTGAGCATTTAGTTTTGTATATATTATGATATGTGTCTGCATGGATGAGATATTTTAGATTCTAGTTGACTCATTAAAGTTAATTTCATTTCAGGATGCTCACATCATGTATATATTATGGTGAGACTTTTATGAGGATTTACAAATAAATTTTAGTGTATCACAACATTCCAATACTAGAATGTTTTTGAGATTTATTAGATAATTCTTGTTCTTGAGGACACCAATTAAGTTTTCATGATGGTTTATAGTCTTATTTGAGAGGCTTATCAAAAAAAAATTTCTGGGAATACTATAAAATCAAAACAATTGTTTCACCATTTTATGCCATTAATGGGAAACCTTGTATTACACCATTGTTTATTTTATATTTATTGAAGATATAGCTCATTGACCAAAGATGTTGTGTGTAATGATAGATATGGTGCTGAGAAAATATGATTAGTTGAAGAATTACTATATCCATATAGATCCCCATGGGGACATGTAATGGAGGAATTTAAAATCCATTGAGTGATACCAAGTGTTCTTTATCATTTAACATTAATAAAAATTTAAATGATATGGATGAAGTTAAAAATTATACATATGTATTAGAGTCCAATTTTTAGTTCTTTGATAGGTATTGTGAGGGGGTATAAAACATACCCCAAAAAATTAGATTGGTTGAATGTTTTTTTCATTGTAATGTTGAAGAGGAGATATGTTCATGAAATGTCACATGTTATTTTCCATGGTGATGTATTCATTGAATATGGTTATACCCCCTTAGATTATCTACTAAAAATTAAGTATCAATATTATATAATCCATCAATATAATGTTCTATTTTGGTTTATATTTGTTAGTTTCACAAAAAACTCCAATGGAGCCTTTTGTAGGGGGAGAAGAACAGGATATACACATATCCTCACATCTCTATAATTGGTTTTACTTCGAATAATGAAAATTTATATATATGGATATAATATAGTAGATTTGGAATTTATATTTGACATGTTAGCTTATTTTAGCAAATATTTCTAGTGATATTTATAGATTCATCCTCTATTACTAGGAATTATAGATCTACTGTGTTAGTATATAAAAAATATTTATATTATTATATCAATTATGTATGGTATTTATAAAATTAATTCTTTTATCATAAAAAAATGTATTGAATGGGAAAATTATGAGATCCATTTAATCAAATTTTGTTGTTTTAAACTCGGTGTTACATAGATCATGTCATTGTCAAATGATTCCTTTTAATAAATCCTTGGAAACATAAAATAAATTAAATTCTTTTGTAAATTTAATTATTATAAACAATTGTTAGATTCATAAACATAGTTGAAATGATATAATTTATAGATATTCGGTGGATATTTCAATATGTTGTGTCCTTAATATAGTGGATAAAAAACTAATGAGCATAATTTTTTATGTATCCACACATAAAAATAGTTGTTTTCATATGAAGAATATTTCTTGATTTAGTATTAAAAAATTATTGTTCAAAACATTAGTCAGAATTATTATTTATTTAATTCTCTATTATTATTTATTAATATGAAAATATATATATAACTCAAAAATAAATTAATATATATTCTTTATTTGTTCTCGAATATTTTTTCTCATATTGAAATTATGAATTTCTCATTAATTTATAATTTTTTAATTTAAAAATACACAATAATATTCATATTTAAAAAATTATTTAATAAAACAATAAATTAATTTGATTATCCCATTTTTTGAATACTATAACCATTTAATCATTAATTTTAAGATTTATTATTTTGACTCGTTGATGTTTATCTCAATCATTTTTGACCAATCATTGTGAAGTCAAATTTTATCATAATGTATCATGTATAAGATCGGGAATATAGTGTTTTAGATAATTATGAGGTGCTGAATTGATGTAATTAATCCCTAAATTTTTCAAGAGATGGTGGATACATGAGAAAAATTTAGTGGTATTCTATAGAGGAGAAATGACAAGCGATTCTAAGAAGTTATGGACCATAATCATAAACCATAATATAATAGTGATCTTTTTAATGATGGGTTGATAATGAGTTTACATCCTTGGACTTCGAGGTAAACTTTGATTAAAATTAAATACATATTCTTGTCATTAACATTCAAAAAATTATCCACTTGTGAATTTGATAAATTATTCATCTATAATATTTTATGTTATATACATTTTTTTAGTCAAAGTGGTGTTGGTGGAGTAGAATGTTAATATGTGTTAATTATGGGATTTTCTTATTCCATATTATATGTTATGTACATCAGATGAAAACATGTTCTATTCCACAATCTATATAATGTATAGGTTGAACACAGTGAATATATATATTTCATGCCTTGTAGTGGACCCACATGTTTCATAAGTCATAGATAAGAAACAATTTTTTATAGGGAGTACACACATATGAGACTATGTGACCCCACAAGATTTTTCTGGTAGGGCCCACACAATGTATATTTGATATTTAATGGGATTGGGTAAGTTTCATAGAATGAGTTCCAAACCAAGGAATGCATGCCTTATATAAAAAAAATATTGTCTACATATTGAGCTACATGTCATTGGTGTTTTTATGACATTTTATGTTCTATTTTAGTGAGACATGCATTAAATGCAATTTGTTTATAGTAAAATACATTATTGTCATTGTTATTTGTATTATACCTATGGTATTACCATTATTGACTTCCTTAAAACAATATATGTGTTGGTGTGTTCCCTAAAATAATCTACATGATGATTAACTAATATAATACATACCATATATAGGTTATGTTATCCTCTATATGAAATATTTTTATAAATATTAATTAATCCATCCATGGGGATTAGGGTGTGACCATCTATCATTTTTCCTCACGTTGGGTCAGGTATTTTGTTTTTGAAATCTAGGGATTATGACCCACTTCCAAGTGTGTTAACATGGCTAGGGATTGGTATCATGTATGGGCCATGGGAATAATTTTTTATATATGTTTTAGCCTTAGTTTTCTTCATTTGTGTTATAGATTTATTGAGTGAATATATTGGATGATCACTATGAATACCATTATAATTATTCATGGTATGATATGAAAATTATAACCCCTTGGATATGTTCCATAATTTTTTTGTGATTCCCAAATATTTTGTTCTCAAGGTTGAAATTTTCAATTGATCATATTATATATTCCTACGATGGTTTTGATAATTTATCCTCAACTTTATTTTTTTATTCTCCCATTGATCATGCCTACAAAATATGTTTCCTTATATTGAATTTTTCATATTGAGTTTACTTTATTTGTTGTTATTTCTGTTTATTGATTTCATGGTTTCCTATGAGGTATGTTTATAATCACCCTAGTTTTTAATCCTCCCATACATTTAATTTATTACATAGATGGAAGAATTTTTTTATTTTATGATTAGTGGTAAAGGGGATGGTGGATTTTAGTTTTACTATATGGATTATGGATATTTCATAGAGTTATATCTTGATATTTTACCCCTTCTTGATAGTTGGATGAATTATACTACAATAATTTGTTCTTCTCCTTAGAAGTAATTTTTTTGTATACTATTTCATATATTAATGTTGTATATGATATCATGCATGAATTTATAGTGCTTATTATTTTTATTTTACATACTTTACTCTATATGGAAATGTGTGATTCTATATAAGATTGTTAGGAAATTTACTCTCAAGTGATTGATATTCAAAAACAAGAATTAACATCATCCCAAAGACTATTTGAGGTGGTATTGTATTTTATATTTAGTTTAATGACATACTAGTGGGCCTCATTGGGTGGGTACACGACATATTTGACCTAGAAGGTATATTTTACCACCACTCAGGCCAAACTTCACCTTAAAACTACTAGATTGTTCTCACAGGGTAACACACCCAGCATGGTGGAATCATCAACACCATCGATTATCACTCAATAATATATAGCAAAACCAGAACATAATATTTATAATATTGTGAATTCCCATAATTTGGTCATATGGAAAACAACATAACCAGTCAAATTTTATTTAATTCTATTGAAAACCCTTACATTACTCTCTTTTTAAATCCCTTTTGAAGACACGAATTTCTTCTTTACATACATTTGTGACTTCTCAAAAATCCCACTATGATTTGTTAGAGTAATAATTTAATATGATTAAATACAACTTCAATAATCAGTTTTAAATATAAACCAATCCCATTGAAATATCCATTTCATAAAAAACCAATTTTTTATTTTTTTTAAAAAGAAATTATTTTCAAGTTTTCATCCAATATACAATACCCCAGAAACCAAAATTTAGGTTCATTGAGACTCAGCAATACTTGGAATAAACATCAAATCATTTCGAATGAAATAATTTTATTTTTACATTAGGTTGACATGATTTTATACCATATTTATGGATACTCAATTAAATAATGAAACATGATGAACGATTTAATTATTAACAATAAAAAATTTAAAACACTAAATAAATAAGAGACTAAAATACTGTCAAATCACCCTACCAAAACAAAAATTATTGATAATTTATCCATGATGTTTCTTTTATCCATGATGACTATAAAAACGTATTTGATTTTTAATAATCTCAAAAAATTGTAAATAATTAATTTATATTAACTTCCTAAAATATAATAATCAATGACAAAGGCATGGAGTAGTTATGTGGTTCTAAAATAAGGATTAATAGAGTTTTATTAACCCATAACTAACATTAAATACTAAATACACTAAATTTGAAAATTTTATACACATCTTAACTTCCAATTTCAACCAAAATCTCTAGATATCCTAAATAAATCTAATCAATGACATACCCTATGTCAAATGATAAATATGTAAATTTGATGAAACTATATGAAATCTTATATTTGAAATATATATATATATATATATATATATGATATAATTTATTGGTAAAATTATTTAAATTGGAACATGGGAAATAATTTTCTTGAAAATATAGGATATAAATATGATAATAAATAAGAGAGAATATGATTATATATGGTGATATATTTTCAAATACAACTTGAATAAAACCAAAGGAATTCCTAGATCAATAGTACCCAATATGGTGTAAAAGGTGAGTAATGTAACTCTTCACACAACCATTTAATTATATAAAACCATAGTAATGAAGAAGGGTTCCAAAAACTAGACCCATGTTCATAAATTACCAAAAGAAAAAAATTAAAAATTAAGATTATAACTATACAAATTGTGAAATAATATTGCATGAATTTAATCAAATCTAATCATGGGAAAAAATCTCTATTTCCAAATAGGTGTGCCCTAAATTATTTGGCCATACTATTAATAGTCTATTACTTGTAAATCCAGACTCACAACCATTATGGATCATACATGAAATCTTATGAACCCAAGAAACATCCCTTAATACATAATACAAGACTGTATATTTTTGAATTTCATTTTAAAATAGATGTAAATAACCCATGAAAATAAATTCTCTTCACTAAAATTTTTTCTAAATGTAAATATCTAATTTATTAAATTTATATCATTTTCATTGGTGGTTATTTCCATGTTTAATATTTTGTTAGTTTTAAATTAAAAGAATGTGGAGAAATTTAATGATATGAAATATACGATTTTTTTCATTGAATTATTATTTATAAAACATACAGATGCCCAATATTAACGTTTTTTATAGTGTTCATGAATTAATATGTAGTTATATATATAATATAACGAGAGGTAAAATTGGAAATTAAAAGTAAAAATTTTATAGAGGTATTTCTTTTTTACATTCAGTCTTTTTAGTTGAATGATAAAATATATATGTCAGTGTATATTAAGATGTTATTATGTAATTATTAATCTAAACAAAAGGTAAGTAATGTGTATGAGTGGAACATGATATATTTATCTAATTGCATTTATCAATATATGAATTTTTATATTGGAACATTTCTTGGTGTTTAAAAATAAAAATTTCTTGATTGTAATCGGTAATTTCCATCTAATATACATGAATGGAATTTATGGAAAAAATACAATTAATCAAATGTATTATGATTTTTATTCATTAGTGTATGATGATTCAATGTTCATATTTTGTTCCATGTATTTTTTTGGCGATTTTATTTCAATTTAGATTATTTAATTCAATATTTTAATGTCATATTATGGTTGGATTCATAGTAAGTGGTATTAAATAGAAAGAAAGAGAATATAAGATAAAAAATTTTTCTTTAAGATGAGAAATTAAGTACATAACATATATATTTGGGTATATTTTATTTAGGGAGGTCATTTTAATTTTGAACAGAAATTTCATTGAATATTTGTGTTAAGGATGAGAAATTTTATACACAAAAAAAATATAATACTCAAGGATTGTGTAATATAATTGATACATTATGATTGATATTTTATTATTGATGGTACAAAGTGATAAATTATAAATATGATAGATTTAATATTTCTGCAGTATTTTATATATTATTATGATTTATTGATGAATAATGATAACACTTTTTATTATAATATTATGATTACATATATTTGTTAATTTTTGGTTTCACATTTGATTATATGATAAAATTCATTTGGATATAATGATAACAATCTAATATATCATTAACATAATCATGACAGTTCATTAAATTCAATATATTTATATATGAACTACATAAATATAATCTAATATTTTGAACCCTCCAAAATGTAATGAGTGAAAATTAACATTTTGATAACCCAGAGTATATGAAGTGATAAAAATTCTGTAATTTCAAATTTGAATATGGAAACATAATAGTTAAATTAAATATAAAAAAGTATTGTTCTTATATTAGAAGGAAATTTTCAAAATGTTATGTTATTTTACAAATAATAATATTCAATGATAAAGTACGTTGTCATGAGAATTTAAATTACCAAAAAAAACACAAACCTATGACTTTTTAAAACTATAATAATCATTTTAGAATATCATAATAATGTAAAAGGAATCATTATTAGGATACTTTTCCTTGAGTTGAATAATTATTTTAATATAAAATCAATGAACAAATGAAAATATACATACATTATATCTCTCTATTTCACAATTACAATTTCAACAATCAGATGTGATTGGATCAACTTATAACTCCAGATCAAATCATACCACATTAAGTAAAAATTTTAGATTGTAATTTTTGGGTGAATAAATTATATTATCTTTTAACATATAAAAAGGTATCTTTATGAATGGAATGGAATTCCCTCAACAACTAAATATTTACAAAAAATATAGGTTTATAAGGATAGAAATTAATTCTAATGATTGGAACAAAAACACCCAATGTTCTAATTTATACATACCATAAATATTTTACTTTAAGAAATCAGAAAAATATTTCATACAGTATTTAATGTCCAATAATCAATATTATTTGATTAAATATTTTTAAAATATCCCTTTAACATTCAACCCTATAAAACATGAATTATAACATAATATCTCATACTAAATATCCAAATTCATTGTTCATATATTATTCTAAAACTTTTAATTAAATTCAATTACCATAAATAATCAATGAAAACATTTATCCATAAAATAATTAACAATATCATTATTTCATAAATTATATTATAGATTGATGAAGACATTCAATAAGTCATAAAACGAAATAAAATTTTCCAATCATAACATAATTATATCTATAATCAAATGACTTATTAGTTTCAGGGATACCAACACTATCCAAATTTATTTAATAATTTAATTACATTCCTTATCCAAACTAAAAATTATTATATAAATAATTGGAATATATTAATTTTTATATATACATTTTTGTTCTTTATTCCAGAAAAAATTATTTCATCACACTAAATTTATGTACAAAATTTTAAATAATATTTATTATATTTTTAAAAATTTAGAAAGTAAAAAACAGTTATAAATTTAATTTTGGATTTTTTATGATTATTATAAATATAATATAATTTATGAAAAACTTGAAAAACATAATTATTGAATAATAGAACATATATTGTTCAATTATTCCACTTAATTATAAATCTAAAAACTATTTTTTGTAGACATATATATTAATTATTCCTTCTTATAATATGGAATATATATCATTTCCTATTATTCATATTGTTTACTTTGATAATATTTCATTCAAATAACAGAATATAATTTTGTACTGTAATCCAATCATTTATATATCATCCATCATATTTATATTATCTTCAATAAAACCATTACTCATAAATCAATTTTTGTAATATTTTAAACATTCTACCTAGGGCCTCAATTTTCCTAATTCCTATACATTATATAATTAAAAAGTTCAAAAATAGTTGTAAAAATAACAAATTTATTATTCAAATTATTTATATTTTGAAAAATATTATTTATTTCAGATATTTCTTGCTCTATGTCTTTCATTTACATAGGTTAAATTTATTTATATTTATATGAGACATTTTTTGGGTAATTCTTCCCATAGTGTCAACAATTATCAAGCTTAATCATCTATCATCCAAAGTCATCCTAAAAATACAATTTCAGTTATTTGTGAAATTCATATCATTAATTATGTTCATATTTTTAATTATATTTCATGATATATGATATTATATAATCATTTTATTTTCCATTACCAATCCAATTTAAAATGGTATATCATAAGTACAATCAATTACCGATTCTTCACATTCATTTAAGATATGATTCCTCCCATTTACATCAATTAACTAAAGTAAAAAATCATATTTTGAGAAAAACTAATAAAAGGGTGAAATAAAAAATATCATTTATTGGATTTCGATGTAATAAAATCAATACTCAATATATGAAACCATATGATTAAATTATGTCTCATAGATTCATTATCTATTTAAATAATTAATAGTGTTTCATAAAATTAATATATAATATCATTGGAATATCCCCCAGAACTATCCATCCATGTGAATTGTCTTTATCACACTCATGGTTCACTAGTGATGATTAAGTTATTTATTGGTCATAAACTATTTTATTGGTGTCTTCATGTTGTATATGAGAGAGAGATGCATTAATTTTCTAGTATCCAAACATGGATTTATTTTCTATGAAAACCCCAATTGTTCATTACAATAATATAGTATGCTTCACAATAAATATTATTATCCTATGTGATCTCACATAAATTTAATAATCCTCTAATTGAAAAATACGTAATCGTGGAAGAGAAATAAATGACATTTGGGGAGGTAGATGATTGGTTAAAACATCATATCGTCCTACAAGGATCCCATTATCAGTTAATATTTGAGGGATATTCCAACTATACTACAATATTATTGTATCATGTACTATTTTTTAATGTAGAAACAGAATTAATTTATATAATATTGGCTATTGGGACACTCTTAAGGGTATATGGGACTCTAGGGATTTGGGAAATAATAAGACATTAGACTATATGGACTCTAGTTCACTATAGAACATACAACCATGGGTTATAGGGAAATAATAGATTAAAGTACTTCATGAATTCGATATAAGAGAAGTTCCTATAATGTAATTAAAAAATATATCTTCCACATGAAAAAATATAACTATATTTAATGAATGATAGGGTATGACAATTACATTGGTACCAAAAACCATGAATATATATGTAAGGAAATTCAACATGATCTATCACATGGGGTGGGAAGCTAGGATCCATCAATTAATTCTTTTCAGGGGATGGGAATTTCTGTTGTAGGTAGGTCTTTGTGCCTTCAAGTCATTTATTGAGACTTCTTCTTCAAGGCCATTAAGTAATATATAGATCCGTGTTCCTCTAAAACATTAGGTATTATAAGTATTTCCCATCAACCCAAAATACATATTATAAATATAATAATAATACCAAACAACATAGGTATAGGATGATTACTATGAAATAAACGAAAAATACTCTAATACAAACTCAAGTAATCCATGAAAAATATACAGAACTATTACATTATTTTAGAAGAATATTTGTTACAATTATCAAAAATAGATTCATATAGGCCATAATTTTTATGTGTATTTTTGGGAGAAACACATCATTTCTATCACATTATAAACTTATTATCCATAAAAAACATAAAACATTTCATTATAACTAGGAATTTGAATCATTGAAATATGTGATCTTATATGATTTTTAAAGGTAAATCTATAAGAAAACATTAAAAATATATTATGTAGAATGTAAGTGTATTATATCATAATCATTTGATTATTATAAACACTGAATATTGATACACATAAATTCATAATACTTAAACTCTATAATCATGTCACATCTTGAATATTGATTAATATGTGTGTCAATGTAGTAATCATAATTCAAGAGTCATTACATAAGAGTGTGACTTTATATGAATATTAAATCAAAATATTTAGAACATATATTTTTACAATCATTTCCTCATATAATCTAGTAAATCCAACACGAAAAAATCATACACGCTCATCAACATTTAAACAAATTTATTCACACTCATATCTAAAAATAACATTATGGGAGAACAAAAAAATAATACATAGGAATAAAAATATAAAAATAGATATATCAATTCTTGTCCATAATTATCTTTGTAATGTCATGATATTTATTCATGAAATTACTAAATGCATTACAGAGTTATAATGGAGCCATCTATCACAAAATGAATATTTATTCACTAGTTGGACACGTAGACTAGATAAAATTTATCATTTGTTCATTGATTACAACATGGAAAAAATGGGTTTCATCATGGTTATGAGATCATGATGAATAGTAATATAAATAAACTATAATTATTGAATCTTTTTTACTAGATAAATCATAATTAAAAAGTGAGTTATTAATATATGAAAATAACATTAAAAAGACTACTGAACCTTTATTGATGAAAATCTAATTTCTTATTTTGAAATCACTTATTTGAAAAATATAAATTTACAGAGTATTAAGAAATTTATTTAATTTAAAAACAACCATATAAACACTTAAGGGTTTTTTAAAAACAATTATTATCCATTTTAGGGGAAATCGTGTACATGTGGTATAAGTTAAAATTATATTTCATTCATCACTACGGTGAAAAATCATCGTTTGAAAAATACAATTACATCTTATGATTTTATATATAGTAAAAAATATTTTAATATATCCTATATTATTAATATTTTAATAATAAATACATTATTGAAATAACTTTGAAGAGAATATTGAAAGAAGGTGATAAATAATCCTAAAATAGATTAAAAATTACATCTTCCAATTGAAAATATTTTTTAATTTATTTTACATAGCTAGGAGAATAAAATAATTCGATTTTATGAAGATAATATAAAAAATTATATGATGAAATAAATATGGTTATTGAGGAATTATTTACTTAAAACTTCCTTCAATTAAAAATTAGTATTCATAATCTTGAAAATTAATGATACTATAATATAAATCTATTAACACCTTGGGAAATTAAGAATCATGCCTCCGTTGAATGAAATATTAGAATTAATAATAGTAAAACCAATAAAAAATGTTATTTATCGTAAAAAAATATAATATTTCACAGTAAATACAAATTATAAATAAAAATATATTTGTAACATAAAACATTCCACAATAAAGAAATAATGACACATAAAACACATATTTCATAACTAGTATTTGTTTTAAAAATTATAAAGACATATATAATTAATATAAATTTATTATATTCTAAAATAGTATTATATAAATAAATAAAATATTTTACACTATATAATAATAAAAATTTATGACCCAATTTTTATAAATTTTTTATTAAAAAAATCATTTCTCAGTGTTAGTAGTATCATCATGCATACTCTTTTTGTTTAATTAATATAAATAATTTAATCATGATCATATTTCAATCGTGTATATAATATAAATGATGATATAAATTTCATATGTATTCATTATATTCATATTTTTTATTATTTATAATATGATAGATATAAAAATGAATTACATCAATTATTGGGATGGAAATCTATATGTATTTATGAACATTGTTCTCATTTTGTGAAACAAATAAAAAATATTACTAAATGATATTATTTCAAAAAATAATTATTGTTAAAAATTAAATATCATATATTTTTATTTAATCAATGGTTTTAATACTCCATGTATGGAGATGATGGAAAATGAATCACATCACATCATGGAGGTGGTAGAGTTCCCAAATACACGATTGATAATTTATCATCTTCTTTTCTAGAAAAAGAGATGAATAATATAAATCAACAAATAAAGTAACATCATCATATATTTTAGTAATTTATTTCATTAAATTCTAATGGTTTATAAAATATAAATGACGGTTTAAAAAAAATTAAATTATAAACTATCAATTAAAACTTTTACCTCCTCTTTAAGACCCTCTATTGGATCTCTCAGTATAGATACTAGAGATGAATGTTTAGAAAAAATTCACCATTATAATTCAGCTCTATAATTGAAGATAAAATTTTAGTAGGTTTTTATCAATCTATGTAAATAATGGTGGTGTGGTAATGAAATGAGTGGTATTGTCCTCTTATAGTGATTGAAAGGATATATGTGGAATTTCATATAAGATTAAAATATTACAAATAAATTATCATGGTATCGTGAAACCATGTTGATCTATTAAATATAATAAATATAATAAATTTGAAACCAAATCAAAATAAATAATTTAAAAAATTTATGTTATTTTTGTACACATATCACTATTTTGCAACCCTACATTTTTCCATTTTATGACTTCCTTAATATCAATGGTACCTAAAAATTATTGATAAAAAATTTAATAACAACTTTCATGTAAAAAATAAGTTGAAGTATTTAGAAATTCTATAACAAATCAATTTATATTTTAGAATTTTCATATTTTGATGAATTTTATATTATTTAATTAAATATTATATTATATAAGTAACCATTAAATTATTTTTTATGAGTACTAATATAACAAAAAAACTATTAAAAATAATTGATAAATATAATTAAATCTAAAACATTTATCACAATTAAATATATTTCTAATTTATATAAATATTTCTTGTAAACTAATAATTCATTCACATTATAATAGGTTTAATATATTTTTTATAGTCATTTATTAGATTTAATTATTACATGACCCAATAGTATATCAGCATTTCCAAATATTTCAAGGTTATTATTTCAACACAAAAAATAAAAATAAATTACCATAATAAGATACTTTTAATCATATAGAAAATAATCTTTTATAAAAATTCATTTCCTTTTTCTCTTTATATAGTAATAAAATAGATATAAATGACACCGTATATACAGTTACGTATTTTTCTTTACATAAAATGAGTCATATATCCATAAAAATTTCAAATACCATGAGAATACTATATTTTAGAATATATTAGGTGTTTGGTATATTTTAACTCATAATACCAAATATAATAATGTTCTTGGTTTTTTTATACATAATCTCATTGTTTTAACCTTATTTAAGATGTTTTAGTCTTACCTTAGGGATAAAATTTTTACCAATATTTATATTCTTTATAATAATAAATAAGTTTGAAATTTATACCGAAGAATGGATATGAGATTTATTAATATGTAATAAATTTTATGAAATTAAATCCCTAAATATGTGAGAAATTACTTTTAACAAAAATTAAATGACGTATAAGAAAAATATCTTTCAAAAAAAATTATTTTTGTGTTTAAAAAGGTATTTGAACCAAAAATTTAGAATAATGAATAATCCAATGGCATTCATTGGATTATTTTTTATTGAAATGAATTTATTTTATTAAAAAAATTAAAAAAATTAATATATTAATATATGACTGGGAATGAATTGTTTATTTGAAACTATTATTTATTCATTATTCATTGAAGAAATAATATTTTCATAAAAATCCCAAAATTTATAATTAATCTAATCATCATTTGTAATGTTACAATATTATATTTATATTATGAAATGAAATTTTAATATTTTAGTAAATTTCATAAATTGTTTTCCCCAAAATAAATCAAATGTAAACATTCATTTTTGAAAAAGTAAATTATATGCCAAAAACTAATTCACTAAAATTTTAGTATTTACTTCTTATGAATTAATAAATAATTATTTATTTATTAAGACCATTATACAAATATTTCATATGGTGGTTACTCATATTCACACTATATAATTGAGTATATATTATATAATGTTTATAATTAAATAAAAATATTTTTATTATATATCATAATTAACTTAATTTTCAATGTTAGGTTAAATGAAATCTACAAAGATTATAATAATTAATTATAATTATAGTTTTTAAATTATTTCCATCATAAATAAATAGTGTCCTCAAATTTTTTTCTCAATAATAAAATCATTAATATTTTAAAAAACCATTGCTGAAAACCCACATAATAAAAATGGACAATATAACAATCTTTGAAAAGATTAATTTAGAAATATATAGGCTACATAAAGTATAATTTATTTATATTTCATTATAATAATGTAATTTTATGAATTAAATAAAAAGCCTATAAATTATACAGTGTGAGAGATAACCCTACATTAAAAATGATGAGGACCATAATACCTTAAACTATGGAGACCTAAAAATGACCATCAACCAGTCATAATTACTATATAAATGAAATCAGTTTAATTTTTATGATACATTCCCATGTTTTTATGGATTAAACTAAAATAATAAATTATAAAAAATATCCATACATTATTTCATTCAGCTAGACAAACAATATTTCATCCTTTAGTTATGCTCTATTATATTTCTAGATCAATCTCTTATCATAATCCATGAAATTAAAATTTAATCCTAATTTTTATTTCTCTAAACACTACCATAACCATTTAATAGATGATTGTTGATTAAATAAACTAAAAATAATTAATGATATATCTTAATATTTATGAAACCAATTATTCTAAAAAAATTATATTATAACCAATAAACCCTTAACAATAACTCTTAAATTTTATATGACTCATTCAATAATTAAATATTATTAATACCACATAAAAATATTTTTAAAAAAATGAAAACACAAAAATCCATAATTTGGGATCCCTTTATTTACTCTGATATCAAAATTTACATCGGTACCATATTATAATGAATTAAATCCTAATTCCACATTACAAACATGTGGATATATTGATAATATTTTAACCTAAAATATTCTAACAACTTAAATATATATAAAATCCTAATGAAACCAAGTATTATAAAAAAACAATAAACATATTACATGGATTAATTAACATAGAATTGGTTATATTACATAAAAAATGAAGTAAACATCATTAAATATTACATATATAAAATATTCGTTAAATCGCTAATGATATTCAAGTCCACCAAGACAATAAAATTTCTGTAATAAATATAAATCTATCACATTTATAAAATTAAATTTACTATCTGAACATAATCTTCATATTAATTGTTATATATAACATATAAATTTTTTATAAAAAAAGATCATTATAATGTGAAATAATTATTATATTTTTTCAGCACGTTTGTTTGAATAAATTTATATTCTTAAAGTAGATATACATTTAGGATAATATTTATACTTATCATGATTCATATCACTATATTCTCATTGATAAAACAATTCTAAAAATAATAATTCTTCAATACAAATATTATCAAACTTCAATCAGTCCACTTCCTTTAAATATTAAACTAGCAGTCAGCATCTTATATAATATTTAATCCTTTATAGAATATTGAATATGAATTTTTTATTATGATTAATATATATATATATGTGTGTGTGTGTGTGTGTCAGGGTTATTAAATCTAATATAATCAATAATATTAATAAAATCTATACATTTATAATGTTTTGATAATAAGTTATTTATCTGTATTAAAACCGTTACTCATACAAAATTACTAAGAATACTATAAATATTTCTACAAGATAATATACTTATATTAGGAACATAAGTAAAAAATTATTGTCATACATCTATGGATGATACCATATGGAATAATTTCCTCTAATCCTTTGGGGTAAATATAATTTTCCATTTTCAACAAAAATTACTTTTTATCAGTACTTCCATTCCACACCCAAAAGATATTCTTATTAATTTAGTAAAATATATATGAAAATTCCTCTGAAATTACCATCATATTTAATGAATAATGTAATTTCCACTATGGAATACCCAAAACTCCATTTTTTCTTTTTTGGTTCATTCATACAATCACTAATGTTTTCATTATTAATAATATTTTAGATAAATTGTTTTAAATAAACATACTCCAACAAAATACATCTCTAATTTATTACTATTTACCATTTATATATTCATTTAATTATCCATATAATGCATCATTAACAAGATTCCTCAAAAATATAGAAATAATATAAAGATGGATTAGTGTGATAAATAATAATAATATTGATATGTTGGCAAAAAATGATATGATAACTATGTTATCTCATCTTATTTTCATAATATTACATCTTATATTAAACAAATTTTATCATTTTCCATCACCAAATTGATTCACACTTGGTATTATATAATGAAAATTTTAATTAACCCAATCATATCCCATGATATTTCATATCCTATTGTATAGACTTTTGACCATAGAATATATACTAGTGATAGTGGATTTAATAATAATTATTCCACTTTTAGAGTTTAAAACCATAGAATCTATGATTCCTAAAATTAATCCATTTCAAATTATCTAGATATATATGTATATTCTGGTAATATTTAAATCCTTTAATTTTAATCTCATTATATTTTCTCCTATAGATTATCTAATCAAAAGTGTTCTAAAAAAATTCAATACCTAATATACTAACTTATGTAATATTTAATGATCCCATCCATTGTAATATAAAGTATGTTTTCACATTCGTACATTTGTTTTAGATAAAAATAATTACATCATAAAAGACTAAATAATTTTGTAGTCATGGAAAACATGGCAAAATCGTGATTTCTTTATCTCAATTTGAAATATAAAATAAAACATATTTATTCCACTATGAACACATATATTATCCTATCTTATCTTGATATATCAACAAAAATAAACATCATATATTCATATGGAGAAAATAAATGTATGAAAAAGGGAGGTCTATGATATTTAATAAGTATATTCATACAGAATAATCTAAATTAGGAAATATTAATATGGTATGAAATAAGTGGAGATGTAATGTATGTATATAAATAATTAAATTTGATATAAAATTCCTTCAATATAATTACTAATATTATTATAAATTGAAATAAACATTAAATATCAAAATTTTGGAAATGTATAATGATTTAAATCATAATCAGAGTTTCAAGGCCCTATGTCAAGACATTTTAAAAAATTGATAAATCCTCAACTAATACCCATGATAGTTTTCTTATTGAAACCTATCGATTCCTGGAGAGGACATAAGGGGTACCCAATAATTCATTACATCTAATTAATTCCTATAATGAATGTTTATTAAAATCATCAAAATAAACATTTGTATTTAATTTGACATATTAAATGTTAATAATTACCCAAATAAATAAACATAATCATAACCCTTATGATGTTATATGGAGAATTGTATTATTAATACACATATACAATAAAACTAATCATAACCCTTATGATGTTAAATGACAATAATATTGTAAATATGTAAATGGTTATTTGAGAATATTTTCATAATGATTCATGGAAAATAAATCTATACATTATAAATTTAGAAGATATTACTTTTATATTAATATCAGAAATTTCAAAATGTACTACATTGAAAATTCAACACGAAAATTCCGTTTAAAAAATTGAAAAAAGAATAACATTGGTAATAACAAAATTAAAAAGTATGTATAACAGAAAGATATTTATTATATTTTTTAAAACATCGATATTGAAGATAAATATTCATCACATGAGATGTAAAAATATTAAATCTAAAATAATGATGTCATTATGAAATGAAAAATAGCATCAGATTCAACATACTTTATATGTCTTCAATCCTCTTTTATAATAAATTTAGATTTAATTTAAATAATTTGTTGAAATATTATCATCAATTTCATAAAATATATAACGCACTTATAATATTTATCACCCATTTCATTATAATTATTTTATAAAAAATACATGTTTTGAGAACTAACAACATAAACTTTCTTGTTTTGTTGGTTTTGTAGATTCAATAATTATAATATTATAATTACTTCATAATATAAATTATTTTAATAATGATATAAATATACAAATTTTTATTTTATTTTTATTAAGGTAATCCCATAAATTTATGGAATGATAAATTTATCACATCATTATTGTAGAAGGTTCGTTATACAAACACATGAATTCAATTGTTTTTTATAATGAATTATGTAAATACAGATAAATAATAATTATGATTTATTTAATAATTATTATATCATATGAATCATTTATATCAATAAAATTCATCCTTATTTCCATCCATGAAAAATATAAATGAAAATTCTTTCATATCCAATACTATATGTTGGGATCCAAACATACATATGGGTGAAATTATAACTAATTAATGATATTAAAGGTTAGAAGGTAGATATGATATTATTATTTATGATGTTAAAATATTTTTAAAATATCGTATAGAAATACTAAACCTATCATAAATAGCTTTCATAATAGTTGGTAATAAAAAATAAAATACATCAATAACTAGAGAGGGTAAGATGTATAAACGAATCTAAAGCATATTAACATCCCATATGATAGTAATTTGGGTGAAATTTGGTTTTTTCATAATCATAATAAAATTTCATTATAATTAGGATAATTATTATTGTTATTTTAAAATTTTTTGGTTTCATTTTAATCTATGTTATGATTAAACCCTGTTTGGATAATTATTTTTAATCAAGGTAACAACAGTTTTCATATTAAACATAATTATTATTTACACATAGGGATATAATTGGCCCATAAATGTCAATGTAATAATTTTTTGGACTACATAATATCCAAAAAAATTATTTTTTTTATTTTATGATTTTTAAATAATTTCATCATATATTAGTATTATAAAAAAATAAATTGTCAATATTGATAATATTAATTTAATATTATTAAAATAACATAAATTAATAAACTTAAATTAATTATTACAAAAATCAATAGTATGTAATAATGATGTTTAAAACACATTCTAAACATTATCTAATTTCAATTATATATGAATTAATAATTTTTCAAACATGTTGTTTTTTTTGTAAATCAAATATGTACTATGTTATCATTTATTTTAAATTTAATGTAATTATATAATTTATAAAAATTTAATATATATTTATATAGCGAACTTAATTTCGTTACCTTCAAATTTAATTATCATGTTTGTTGTTATTTTTCTTTTTTCACAATATGGACACGTAAAATATATTAATAACCATATGAGTGACATTTGGTAAACTATAATAGATATAAATAACATATATGTCATTTTTTGGGAAAATTATGCATTGAAAAATTACATTTATAGAATAATTAGATATAAGACTCATTTTCTTCCTCAAATGACAATTATGATGAATAATAATCGCTTTATCTATTTGTTTTATTATTAAAAAAATTGAATTTACCCATTTCAAGGTAGATAATTTTTACCATAGATAATAATCATATTGATGAACTATATTTGGGGAGAAATTAGAAAAAATTCCTATTATAGTTATATAGATGAAATTAATTCTTCCATAATATGTACCAATAGGTTACAGAATATTGTTTTAAAATAAGTGGTCCAAACAAAAACAAATTTATTTATAAAATGATTCTTTGATGAGACAAAGTAGATTTATTTTGATCGTACACATAATAGAATTATTTTAAGAATGATAAAACATTTTATTTTATATATAATATATAAATTATTATAAAATATATCACTGATAGTTACTAAATAAATTTTTATAGATATAAAAACCTGTTGAACAAGGACAACTATTATGAGAATATAAATTTATTAATATTGGTTATTTTACATGTCTCATTATTGTCTAATAAAGTGAGGATGTTGATTCCCTTTTATAGTTGATGTGAAAATAACTTTTCTTATTTATCAACATATGAAATAATAGAAAATTAAATATAATTAAATATCCCTCCATACTGAATAGTTTCCAAATGTAATTTTTTTCTGTTTTAAATCACATCAATACATAAAATTTGAGAAATAAATTTTAGTTACCTCTAATATTTATTATATTTATTAACCCTTTGTTAATCATATATAATTTTATCTTCAGTTTCCATATCAATGAAAAATTATTTTTAAATATAATGTGTAAATTTTCTCATAAAATTCCATTTCATTACATTTTATACCATATCATTTTCACCTTGTCTTATTAGATAATATTAGGATGATTAAATAATATAATATAATAATATTCTAATAAAATAAATTATTTGTCAATTTCGACACAATTAATTCATTTTTACATATAAATAAACAAGAAAATGGGTTAGTTATAATATAATGTTTTAAAACCCCACTATTTTTTCATATAGATCAAAAAAATTCATTGAACACATTATCATATAAAAATTATATGAAATTATATTTTTCTAATTTAATGTATCACATATATTTTTGGTAATAAATTATATATTGGATTAGTATTTCACAAGAATTTTAGGTAATTATATAATTTCTAAAATTTATGATGACATTTATATAATGAATACAAATTCATTAATATCAAAATAATATTTTCTTTTGTTCATAATAACATTTTTACATTTTTAATACAAAAAATATATTAAATAACAGTGAATTAAATTTTGAAATTAACTTTGATTGAAAAAATAAATAAGTAATATATTTGAACAATTGTTCATTAAAAAACTAAAATAATATCTCAAGGATATTATTTCTGAATTTTATCCATCAAATAAGTATAAGGATTAATTGTTTTGGCCTTATAATATTGTTTTATCCAAAATTATCAATATTTATTCTTTAATGAGGTGATAAAATTTAATATGGTTACTTTTAGTACTGAAACAAAAGAAAGGGAAAAATCCATGCCAAGAACCACATATAATTCCTTCAACTCTAGTATCATAAAATACCAAACATATCGATATTAAATGATAACTATATGAAAATATGTGGTCATAAAGACTAAAATTTAATAAAGTGGTAGAGAAGGAGGATGTGATCGAAATCATAAATCGAATGGTAGATTGACCCTCTATAAAATCTATTGGAACCTGATCCAAACAATTAAATTGTCATGTATCATCTCTGTAATAATATCCTTAAATCATAGTCATTAAGGAATTCATTATCCTATATTTGTGTCCTATACTCCCATCTTTTTGAAGACACCTATAACCCCTCTGTGTGAATGTTGTGAGAAAGCATTAATTAGGACTAGTATTTACACACTTGTGGAAGTCCTCACATGTTTTATATATGTGTTTCTATATTTTATCCATAGCACATATTTATACCACTTGTATTCTATATATTACACTAAAAATTTTATTACATGGCTCGATTCCATTCCCCTATTATAATCATAGATGGATTTTATCATTCTATTATAATTGGGAACTATTTGTAATATAATAGAAAGACCAACCCCAGACATACTCTTTGTCTGAAAGAATCATTCTACTCTTTCACCCTTTATTCCCTTCTTATTGAAAGGGGAATTTTAGTGAACCAATGTATACAATGTAATGTCAAACAATATATCATTATATCTGGGTTCTGGTTGATGTAATATCATAAACATGTCATCAATTTTGGTTACCTTCCCATCCAAAAGGGGGAAATGTGTAGTAACATTTAAAAACATAGTATATAAAGAATGAGATTTTATCCTATTTTAACGCTATAAAATATTTTTCATAATATCGATTCAAATTATTTTCATATTAATGTTCATGAATAAAAACATTCATGGTCTACTAATTTAGACATCAAATTATTGAAATCTAATACCTGGTTCTCAACTATCATATATAGAGAAATAAATACATAAAAATCATAGAAGAACATAATTATTAACTAGATATTAAATTGTCTTGAAAAAATAATCTATATATTCCATCCAATCATCCTCATGATATATATTTTTATAACCTTGTATTGTAATGTTACACGAAATATAAAAATACTAATCATGGTAAATATTGTATTTTGGGTGACACTACAATGAACTATCACTATCTGAATGATTTTCTGTAAAACTTTCTCTGACGTATGGTTTGTCAATGTTGTAATATGAGCATGCTAGGGAGAATCCTTCTGTACCATGTAATGAAATTCGGATACACAAGGCAGCTTCTGGAAAAAGATGAATTAAATGTCTTTGAGGCAGAATATCAGCATCATGAATAAAATTTAGAGTATATAAACAACTAAGAAACATATGGGATCACACATTGTTTATATTGGAATTTACCATCAATTCCATGTTATATCCTTCGTGGAATATAACATGGTTCCCATCCATAAAGGTTAGTCACATTTATCATATATATATAGATAGATACATACATACTTGAAAATCAACAAGATCATTTAATCTAATGAAAAAAAATTAATCACACAAAAAGAATCTATCATAAATAAATAATGAAAATCAAAGAATATAAATGAAGATATTATTTGAAAAATTTTATAAATAAATATATATAAATATATTTGGAGTTAGAATCGATTTACCTTAACAATATGATACAATAAATAATAAATCCCATAAATCAAAAATCAACATCATGTCTATCACCCATTGTAATTTTAGAAAGCAATAAAAAAATATAAATTCCCATTTCATGGGAACATCAATGTCCCATAATAAGTGCTAGAACCTCTCTAATATTTTTCCCCTAACTAAGTATCATCTTTAATGACACCTATATACCCTATACCGTTAATAGAATTGTAAAAAATGTTTCATAAAAATATTATACTTGTCATATTCATAATGCAACATCCCAACAAGAAGCCCCATCATTGTGCCTTATCTAAATATACACTCATGAATATCTGCTCTATGATATTGGAATCCATATATCTAATTGAATAAATGTCTACATATTTGGAGTCTATACCCCATGAATCATGTCATCATATCGGATAAAAAAAATCTATAATCAGAGTAAATGTAGATATTTTATACATGTGATATATTTTAGAAATATAATTATCTACCAATTTTTTATGAATTTCCATTGTTGATGGTGAGTATTATATAAGGTAGTAAACAAAAATTACAATCATCAATACATACTCTAGAATCTATCATGATCCACTCCTAATCCATTCATTACTACTTAAACTTATAAAAGAGGGACATTTCACAACACTATATCTTTAGTAAATTAATATAAATGTTGACTAAAATAATTATGTAATGGCTGACTAAAATACTCACCAATACTCTATCATTTCCTCAGAAATATAATTTCACAATATATAATTATGTATTTGAATACGTAATAAAATATTCAATTAACTTACAACAATACATTATCCATGATGTTTTATTCTAACTAGAAAATAATGAACCATATCGCAACCTAGATCAGCTAATTCCACATAAGGGATATAAAAATGTTACGACACAGAAATCTGACGGAATATCATTTTATTAAATAGTGTTTATAAAATGAACACCAATTTTAGAAGGAAATAAAACATCATGTATAAGTCCCCATCGTTAAACATTAATAAATTTTAGGTTAATCAATACTTTGACATTATTTCATAATGATGATATTTTCATGGTTAGTGTTTTAGAGAATTGAGCCATAACTATTACAAAATAACTCAAAATTTAAAATTTATAAATTTATAATCTATATATTTTTTTATAAAATAAAATATTTTAATTAAACTATTATTTATTTTGTTGATAAAAATTTTCTTTAATTCTAAATTTCTCTTACCCATCCCCACACCCTACGATAAAACATAAAAATTAGGATGAAAATAAATTTTTTAAGTGATATAAAATAAGGATACAAAATTATTGTCAATGAATACATACAGCCCAATAAAAATCAGACTTTTAACTTATAAAACGTAACCTTTTTGTCATACCTCGTGATATAATAAAATTTTGGAAAAACTTACAGAAACAATAAATAAAAAATGTAGATTCTACCTTTTATGTCATACAAACAAAGTTTCTTTTACATCTACATCACAAGTAACATTTATTGTTATATTTGGAATACACATCATAGTATATTAAATAAATATCTAATGAAAAATGACAAAATTTAACCCCATGATGTTACCAAATGCATTAGGGAGCTATCATGGGTCCAACCTTCCCCATTTTATCAAGGAACCACATGAACATATAAAAATTCCCATGAAAAAGAAAATAATAATAAAACTATAATCCATGTTAATGGAAAATATAACATTTAAAAATATTCATTCTCAAGATAACTTATAAAGATGTTGACATATATAATTCATTTAAAAAAACTTTTAAAACATTTAAAAATATGATTTTGAATAAAATTGCCTCATACCACTTGGGTGAATTTAAAGTAATTAACATTTTTAAAAATTAATGTGGATATAAATACATCTATAAACCCACTATGAGAACATCGGTGTTAATTAGAATTAATTATTACAGTAAAGCATAAAATCATTTAAGTGGATGTTTTACTTAAATAGTCCCTTACCACTTAAGAAACACATAAATAAAAATAATAAAAGAATAAAATTAAACAAAAAATATAATAACAGGAGAATAAAAAGTTTCATGAAATATTATGTCCAATGGTAGTATATAAACTATATATAATTGAATTTGTTCATAATAAAAAATAAGTCTCAAGGAAATGTAAATTGAGATGAAATCCCATAAAAGATTGTATCTATAGAGTAAGAATAAATAAATGAAAAAATTGTGTATGAAATATAAAAATATATCCTATATAATTGGATATTAACTGTTAAACAATCAATGGTAATTCACACTTATTATTGGAAAATCAAAACCAATGACATTGATATTTAACTCTATAAAATGAGATTGAGTTATGGATTCCCTAACCTTGGGTCCGAATTGTCTCATTAATTATTTAAATTACTATTTAATAAACCTATGTTTATATATAAATGATTTAGATCATTTTTAATATTAATTCATCACTTAATATCACTTATTAAAATGTTATAACAATTTTTTAATTATTTGATTTCATTTTAGATGTTTTATTATTGTTTGGTATTTCAATAAAAAATGAAAATTTTTTGATGAAAATTATACATGTTATCATAACTCCACCTGCTCTAGAAGGATATTAATTATTTAACTATCCTTTATATCTAGTATAAATGTATTTAGAATAGTCTATAATATTTTTAGAAATTAAATAAAATGCATTGTTTATGGGGACGGTACGACGTACATACACATGAACAATACTTACATTTCCTTGACATATTAAAATAATTAAAACTAAATGATATATATCGATATTTCAATTTTTTTATGATATATATATTAAATATTGTATATATGATCATTGAAAAAAAAATTTATATTGATCATGTATTGGATGAATGAGTCTTATCACATAGAGGGGTGGTAGTCCACACTGCCCCAAATAAAATTATCATATTCACACATCGTGGAAGGAATAAAATAATATTTTAAATAGAAATTACAGAAGCATAGATAAAATATAAATATCATATATATCATATATAATTCTTGTTCCATTATAATATAAACCATGATAGGTGGTATGATAAAATTTAACAATCATTATTTCGTGTGGAAGTAGTTCACCTTACACAGAAACAATATGTTCTGTATACATTAGGAGGAGGTGTGTGAATGTTTATGTTGAACCCATATCATAAAAATAATCTAGTAAAATTTTACAACTATTTCATAATAAAATAAACAAATAAATAAAAGTTACGTGATTGGAGAATGAAAATAAATGAAAGGATATTGAGAGAATACGTTACCACAAAATCAGTTATATCTTTTATATTTGAGACAAATAGATATATAAAATTGCCTTCTTAGAAAGGTAAGGATTCTAATAGGAATGTAGAAATGTTAGGAGTTATGTTGAAAAGATTTTCGATGGGCCACGATGCATGAGAGGTGTAAGTAAGTGGGTAGAGGTGGTGGATTTTTATATAAGGAATGAAGGGAACCATAGGAATCACTTGAAGTGTTATTTTATTATAATATTATTTTTGAATTATAATATCCATAAAGTTATATATTTCGAGTATAAAAATATATTGGTTCACAATCCTATCATGAAATATTTCATAGATAATTTTAGTTCACAAATTGGACATTTTCTATTTTCATTAATTCATTGTTAAATAAATTCACTCTTTCCATGTCATCTTGTATTATTTCTCAATATATATAATATAGTTACAATAAATTCACAAAATAACCAAAAAATGATCATTAATGATATTGGTAACAATATATAACTAATTTTCCTTAATCATATATTTGTATGACAATTATATCACTGAATAAACTATTTTATATTTTATGTTAGGAATATTGTCAACTTTGACACTATTCATACTTGAAGTTATCAAAAAATGCATGATTATTTTGAAAATTATTTATTAAATAAATTATGAAATGTCAAATGAAACCATAAAATTCATGTATGGCATCAAATATTTGAAATAATATTTTTATAAACATTGATAATTTCATTTATTTTAATCTTTTATTAATTAAGTTATCACTACATCATCAATTGGTTATAATTAAATTTAATTATTTATTTTTTAAAACAGTTAACTAAAATACCATGATGTTGTAAATATCTTTAAATTTATTTTGAATACTTATATTTGATGATATCATTTATACAAACCCATATTAAAATTCTTTCAGAAATAAGATTCATTTAATTAACAGATTTGACTTTATATTAAATTAAATGTTTTTTGTGTAATAATCACACCAATGTGGACTTAAAATTCCAAATATTTGACCCAATGGTTTTATTGGTATTTAATATGCCATAAAATTTCATTATGATGTGTTTAATTGTAGTTTAGCTTAGTTTTAATAATATCTTGACCCTTATTTAAATGATTTATACTTTAACCATGTTAAATAAAATTAATTACTGAAAGTTCTATTAGTAATGTTAAATAATAAAAGGGGCGTCTTTAAAAAAATTTTACCCTCTGATTGAAAATATGGAGTCAATTTTTTAAAATAAAAAACAAAATATTTAAATAAATTAACTTTTAAATGAATTCATATTTTCAAACCTATAAAACATGTTTTTAAAAGAAAAAACAAAAAAAATGATGACATGTGTTTATATGTAACTTCAAAGAGAAAATAAATTCAATGGAAAAAAAATTTATAACTGGAAAAACATATTATAAATATATATTAATACGAATTAAATAAAAAAATATATCTTTTTAAAATAAATTTGATGAGAATACAACTTTGAATTAAAATGAATAAGTTTTCATTATTCGTTAAAAATGATATTTAACAGAATATTACCAAAACTTGAAAAAAATTAAACTTTAATGTCCCATACAAATAATTTAAATTTTCAATATTATTATACAATCCTATATAATTATCAAAAACTATATTTAAAAATTTTTCCCCATCAAAAGAAGGTTAGACATTGTTTTTTTTTCAAAATACATCTTTTATTGGAAAAGATGAATTTGTTAGTATATCATGTAAATAAAACATATTAAATGAATTTTAAATATTAACTTAAATATATTGAACATGTATTTCATTAATAAAATCTATCAACAGTAATTTTTTTATTTTATAGAATCACTTATTTGAATATTAATTATTTTTTCAGAAAATTATTTCCTTTTATTGAATAACTGTTTTAATTTGGTTTATATTTAATTTTTCTCAAAATAATGAATTAAATACATGTGAAAATAATATATCAATATATTAATTAATACTTTTCATTCACTCCATTTTATCATCTAGTTATAAGGTTGTATAGTAATATTTAGATTTTTTACTTATGTTTGATGTGTCGTATTATGTAGTCTATCAAATATATTATCCCCTTTAAAAAAATTGAGATGTTACATACTCCTAACTTTTTGGAAATTAAATCCTCACAATTTAAAATTTTTATTCATAAATAAGGTATGAATTTTCAAAATAACATTCTTCAAGTAATGAATCAGAAAAAGGATTAATAGAATTTCCACATTAAATGAAAGAAATAAAACAATGGAGATCGCATGGGGTAACACAATTAACATTAAATGTTGAAAAAAGTGGATATGGAAGAATAAAATGTTTCAGGTTCCGATAGATAGTGATATAAAACATGATCCTGGGAAATTAAGCAACAAGAAAACAACAAACATGTTATGGGTTAAACGGTCTTAGATTTTGCAGTACAAAAATTAAAATAGAAAATATTTTTAATTTATATGACCTTTATAAAAATGATGACTTATTTTACTACATAAAAAAGAACATAAATAAATATACTTGAATTACATTTATATTTTCAAACCTTAATCAATTTACACCACTAACCCCTCTTTTTCTACAAAATATGATTATTTAAGATGATTTTTTACACATGAAGCACTATAATCAACATGAAAAAACTCATATCATCCAAAAATGTAAACTGTGTATTTCTACAACCATTATACATTAACCATAACCAAAATGATCAGTAAAATGTCAGATAATTCCCTCAAAATAATAAAAACCATTGTATGATAAAAAAATAATTTTAATAATAATAATTAAAAATAAATATCAAATGTTCAACAAAGAAAGTTTGAAATAAAATTGTACTTAAAATTAAAAAAATATTACAACTAATATTGAAACAGCAAACTAAAAATAATTTTACAAAATAGTTTTCCAAGAAAAATTTTAAATTTCTCTTCATTTAAAATCAACCACCCATAATTTGTAAAACATAAAATTATTTAATATAAAGATATACTATCTAAAATATGTTAATAACATGAATAAATAAACCGAACATCCATATGTCAAAAGAATATAGATTATTGCAAATTATAGTTAAACCATTACTACTCAAACAAAATCACATAGTATTTTATATTCATTAGGAATATAAGGTTCCCAATGTAGTGAAAATCTGACAAAATAACATTTACCACTCAATCAGAAAATCGTTTTCCAACACCAAAAATATCTATTTGAAAAATCTTATGTTCCAAAAATCAACATTTTCTTATTTCATAAACAGTTTTAAGTAAATAATAACAATAATTAATAATACCATGGGACTTCATGTAGGCTAGTGGTAGGTGAAAATTCCACATCGCAATACGTTTTTGGGTTTGGTTCCAGCCAGCCTGTCAGACATGATGGGTTTTCACATGGTCTGTGTGTTTCCCTTTTTAAAAAAATTATATAAATTTATAACATTCCTTAAAATGAGATAGAATAAAAAATGGAGATAACATGTTTTAAAATCAAATTTTATGTCATGGTTTTCATTTTCCATAGAATATACCATTAACAACTTATTATCTATAAAATTTATGACTCCAAAAATACAGTTAATCAACTTTATGTTTTTTATCAAAAACACTATAAAAGGATTTTTATGATATTTAAAATATTATCAACCTAAATTTTAAGCACTCATATGATATCCCTATCTCTTATGAAGATATCCTAATCCATAAATTTATCTAAACAGAGCTTTTATACCGACAATAAGGCCCCACCCTTGATCATTAAATAATTATGAGTTATGTCAATAAATTGACTTTTATTACCATAGATTATAATTATAGGTGTAGAGTTTTAGATATTTTTTCCATAAATGTTACATAAATATTCAAAATTTAAAATGTAGAATATTCTAATCCCAATAAATTGTTAAAACAAAGTAAAACTCCATAAATAAATCATTATTTCTTTTCTTGATAAAAATAAATCTGGGATTTTTATTCTTTTACCCATCCATATGCCCTATAAAAACATCTCAAATACATGTTATGAACCTAAAAATGAGATTAAATTATATAAATGAAGTAACATAAAAATTTATCAATAAATATATAAAAACATTTTAAATTATATTTTCCCTGATAAAACATAATATCTTTAACATACCTCGTAAAACAATAAAATTTAAAAAAAACTCATAAAAATCATAAATCCTAAAAGAAACATGTGGAATTATATGAAACATATATTGTATATTTCACAGATACCTAGGTAGTAACTATCATGGTTACATTAGGAATTCCCATCCCAATATATTCCATTAATCTCTTAGGAGAAACCTTAATGTTAACATCCATCATGTTGCCCAATGCATTAGGGAGCTATCACAGGCTCAACCACCATCGTTTTATCATAGAACAACCCATATATATATACAATTCTTAATAACCATAAAAATAATATAAAACATAAAACCACCATAATTGAAAAATAACATTTTGACATTTGAAATCACAAGATATCATTTCTCGATGTTGATATAATCACTCTAATTAAAAACATATTTAAAACCTTCTAGACAAATATTTTTGAAACAATGATTCTCATATCACAAAGAAACATTTAATGTAATTATCATTTCAAAAACTTAATTTACATAAAAATAAATCCATAAAAAATAATATGAAAACATGTATGATAATGAGAATGAATAACAATAATAAGTAATTAAAAAATTTAAGACGATGATTTAATTAAGGAGATCCTTACAACATTAACAATATATGAATAAAATAATTAATTATTATAATTAAAAAAACATACAATATCAAGAAAATTATTATATTTGTGATATAATATTTTTAAGGTACATATGTACACTATATAAATGTGAATTGGTGCATAACTACAAATAAGTTTCCATTGAACGTAAATTGAGGTGAAATCAATTAAAAAGATCATATACATAGATAAAGGATAAATAAATGGAATATATTTTTGAGGAAAATATAAATAAACAAATATATTTGGATATTTAGCATAAAAAATAAGATGTCATTCACACATTTTTTTTGAAAAACCGAACCAATGACGTGAATATTAAACTCGATTAAATGAGATTTAATAATGGTTTCTCTTACCATTAGTTCGACATGTATCGTTCGTTATTTAATTTCCTAAATAATAAATATAGGTTTATTTATAATATATTATATAATATTTTAATTTTTATTATTCATTATAAATTAATTATTACTGTGTTATAAAAATTAGTTAATTATTTGAGTTCCTATGGGACGTTTTATTGATGTCTGAACATGAGTAAAAAAATGTACTTGATTTGATGAAAATTATCAATGTTGTAATAAGTACATCATCTCTATAATGATATTAATTATTTAAATAAAACATATATCTATTATATATATATTTATAATAGTCCATAATATTATGGGATATGAAAATAAATGTAATGTTCATGAGGCAACTGGTCGTACACACGCACGAACGAAACATTTATTTCATTGTAATATTAAATGAATGAAAAATAAATGATACATTGTTATAATATATATCTATATATAATAAATGTTATATATGTTATATAGTTTCCTTAATATCATCTATTATGAATTCCACTTATGTAATAATGAGTCATATAACTTTTAGGGTGCTAGTCCAACTTTCCTCGAATGATATTATCATATTTACACATTATGGAAAGAATAATGGTATGTTTTCAATAAAAATTACAATAGAATAGAGACAATATAAATATAATATAAATCATATATGAATGAATTTCTATCATAGAATCAACCTTGATAGGTTGATGAGAAAATATAACATTCCTTATTTTGTGAGATTGTAGTTCATCGTACATTGAAAGAGTATGTTATATATCCATTGGATAGAGGTATGTGTAAGTGTAGGTAAACAATTAATCATAAAACCATATGGGAATACTGAGGATACATTTTTTTCTATACTATAATTTAATAATGATATGATAGGTGTTGTTTATGGAATATAAATGGAAGGATATTGAGAGAAGGTATTACCTATAAATCCGGTAATTCCTTTTGATTTGGGCCAAAAATATTTTTTGAATTTCCTTATGTTGAAGGTAAAGAATCTAAGAGGATGGTTGAGATGCTGGGAGAAAATTTGGTCAGATGATGGATGTAAAAATTAGGTTGGTGGCTGTGAGTGAGTGGGTAAAAGAGGTTTCTTTTTATAAGAGGCATGAGAGGCACTATTTGAATGTCTTGAAATATTATTTTATTATAAATTTTTTTTAGAATTATAATACCCCAAAAGTAATATTTATCTTGGATATGTTTACTATGGGTTTAAATACCCTCAACCAATAGGTTTTAGACATGTTTAAGTAAAAAATAACCTTATCATTTGGATTATAACCATAGTTAAAAAAATAACTCTTACTATATATTTTTCTATTATTATATTAAATTGTTAATATAATTACTAAAAATTTGATGATAACAACAAGTGGATCAATAACGAAATTTTAAACATTATCTATGGTATTTTTTCAAATTATTGATTTTTATGACTGTTACATCACTTAAAAAAATTATATTTTATGTTATGAATTATTTCAAATTTGACGCTATTCATAAATGAGTTTTTAAAAAATTCAAAGCAACTTAATTATCTATAAAAATTAAATTAAATTAAACCTAACATATTATTGATATATATATAACAATTTTATGGAATCAAATTCTTCAAATTATTTTTTTACATTTATAAAATCATTTATGTGAATCTTTTATAGATGAAATAATCTTTGCATCGACATTATGTCATAATAGAAAATATTTATATAATGACTAAAAATTATAAATAAAATACCTTTATGTAGTTAATATATTTATATTTATATTTAATATTTATAGTAATAGAGATCTGAAATATAAAATAATATGAAAATTCATTTATTATGATGATTCGTGTTAATAACATATTTTCCTTTACATTTAATTAAAGGTTAAAAGTGTTATATTCACACCCATGTGGATTCCAAAGGCTATATTTTCATGTCAATAGTTGTATTGGTCAAGAATATTTCATCCAATAGTATTATGACATGTGTTATAATAGTTTTATATTATTTAAAATCATATTCACCCTTGTATACCAGATATATACTTTAATTTTAGTATATACAAATAATTACTGAAATTACTAATCATCATGTCAAAAAATAAATGTGAAGTATTAAAATAATTTAGAAAATATTATTCCAAATATGGGATAGATTTTTAAAAAATCAAAACACATAATTTTATAAATTTAATTTAAATGTAATTTCCATTGTGAAAATGAGAAAACGAGTTTTTAAATGTAAAATCCATCAAATGATTGTCGTGTTTATATTTAATATCATTGATAAAAACCATCAAATGAACAAAACTAGATTAAATGATATGAAAATCCTATTAATCTTTAAAAATAATTAAAATGACAATTAAATTATATTAAAAATAATATAAAATGGTATTTTAAAAATAAAAAACATTATTTTTTACTATTAATTTAAAATGAATTTTATAAAAAATTTATAATATTTTTTTAAAAATTAAAATTTTATGTCCTGTATTAAAAATTTTATTTATTTTTTCAAGTAGAACATATAATAATGCCAAAAACTATACATAAAAAGCATTTCTTAAAAAAAGGTGATAAAACTACAATTTTTTTGAAAAATATTTCTTTAATCTGAAAGTTTTAATTTTTTCAAATATCATGTCTATAAAACATATCAGATGAATATTAAATATTACATTTAATCTATTAAATATATCTTCCATTAATAAAATCCATCAAGAGTTATTTTATTATTTTTCAAACTAAAATTTTCTAATTTAAATAATATTTTTAATGAAAATTTCCTTTTACTTAAAATGGGTTTTATATTCATAAGTATATTATTTTTAACAAAATAATAAATTAAGTACATGTATTAACAATATTAACATAAATAAATCAGTATTTTTCATTCCTATAATTTTAACATCTTGGTTATAAGGTAACATAATAATATTTAGTTGTTCTCATAAGTTTGATGTGTTTTATTATGTATGTTATCGACATATAGTCTATTTTTAAAAATTTGGGATGTTATATCATGAAACATTATTATATATTTAATATTTTAAATATATTAAATCAATTATATAAGTTGAAATGAATGAAATACTTCGATATATTTTTTTGTACGAACCATATACTTTCCTTGAAAGCTTACATTATATAGAAGAACTGGTTTTATGAAGTAGTATATATATGATTATTTAAAATGATGAATATCCTCTATTTTTGAAATATTAAATTAGATATAGTATAATTTATTATATGAATATATATTATTGAATTAATTAGTTACCTATTAATTTTAATGGAGTATACAACACTATTTAATATAATGAAATCATTTTTATAAAATAATTACTTTTTATATGCCAAATTAAATTTATCTTAAATAATAAATTATTTTATAAAAGTCAATTATAATATTTAAATTTAAATATAATATATTAAATAAAATTCTCTATCATTAATCCAATATATTTTTAGACAAATGATAATAGAAAATCACAATTTATATTCAAAATATGGACTTTTCTATATGTATTCATCCCACCATTTAATAGAGAACTTTTATTATTACTAAATTTTGGTATTTATATAAATTTTATTTGATAGAGTATTTTGGGTTTTTAAAATTTTTATTTCTAAATAAACATAGATTGAAATTGTGGAATTTTTATGGGATGTTTCATATTTTGTAAGAATAGTTAGAAATACAGAAATTTAATTGAAAAATAACATTTCATATAATAATTTAAATTATTAAAAATATTTTGAATATATTTTAATATAATGAATAATAATTTATACATATAATAATCCAATATAGGTAATTAAAAAAACAATTAATGTATATATAAAAACAAAGTAAAATATTTTACAATTTAACTTAAAAAATTAGATATCTTGTTTCGACGCAATTACAAATATTAGATTCATTTCAAAAAAATTTGAGAAATTAATTTTGAAAAAATGGATTCCAGAATTGGAATTATTATAATTTATAATGTATAATAATATCAACTTAAATTTTTTCCATATTTATTATTCAATTTTGTTAAAAATAATTTTCGTGAATATGTTAAAAATAATTTTATTTAGTTTTAAATCATATATATATAAATGACCATAATGTTTTACAGTAGGCATTTTATTGATATATGTTTATCATTTACCATCATGGATTTAATTTTTTTATGCTATAAAATCCTATAATTAGATAATAATGTATGTATACCAAACATCATTTAAAAAATATCAAGTATGTCTTCTCCCCCACTTATAATTTGACACCAAATATCTCCGTTCGTCACTCCTTATTTCAAATTTTTATACAAAATACCTTCCAATAAATCCCTAACATCAATTAAATTATCATTTTATCCATTTAATTATAATAAAACTAACATTGTAATTCATTTGTGGAAACCTAAATAGGATACCATCAAGAGATGTAATGATCATCTAAAAGAGTTTTTATGTTATTTACTTGTACAAATCCATTAATAATTGTTATATCATTATTATATTATAAAAAATTATATTAAATATAATAATCCTTATTTATTATTTTGATTCGATCTAAGCCTCATAAAAAATTCCATTAAATGTGATATGAATTCATCATTACTGTGAGAATATTACTACCACCTTATAAACCAATGTAATTAATATTTTCATTAGCAACTATTAAAAATTATAATGGAAATTGAAATTAATTTTAAATAATACTTATATATATATTTATGATATTGATTATTTAATTATAATTCTAAAATTTTTTTATAAACAAATCCTTGATGGTTTGTAATTATTTAGAATACAATAATTTCATTCTTATGAATGACAAACTATAGTGACACATTGCGATATGATTCATTCAAACAATATATTGAGTATATTAAGGAAGGGATAAATAAGAAATACTTAAAAATATGAAATAAAAAATTTATTTTAATGGTAATATATAAATACAGAATTAAATTTTCATTTATTCAACACTACAATTAAATGGGAAAAACATTCATTCGTACCTATACCTTACAATATTTAATGTAAATCATGATGGTAAAGGTATCATGTTCTTGGTAAACCTGAAATATGATAATTAAGAATTTAATTCCTCATATATTCAATTATTATTATCAAATATAATATTTTATTTGAATAACCATTTGGATACATTTCGTTATCAATTTGTTGATAAAAATGATCGATATCTCATTTATCTACCATTCGATATTTGTTATTCCTTATCAATTTATTTCAATGGAATGATTTATATATTACTAAACATTACATATTGATTTATTTATTCAGTATAACAAATTTCGTGTGTGATCTACTATTGACCATTCCATGATGATTATTATAATTAATTCATTATTTCATCATTTTAATTTAACCGATTTTGAGAATTTTATCTCACCATAATATTTATTTGTTTCACCAAATCCGATGATGTTTTACCCCGAATGGCCTGAAGTGATATGATTGCATAAAAATTATGTTCCAATAACAAAATATAATATAATATGTAAATTCAATTTATATAAATGAATCATGTTTTTATTCTTTTTATTAATGTTTCAAAACTATTTATTCCACTAATCCATTATTCCGTTGTATCATTTTGCTAAAAAATTATAGTTGGACCTAACATAGAGTTGTTGGGGGTAGTGTTGCTGCAATTTTTTTAGGGTAACATTAATAGAGACACTGGGATCTAAATATTATATAATATTTAATTCAGAAAAAAATAAAAACATATTTTTTAGGAGTCATATAAAATAAATCACTATTTTTTGTAAAAAATTTATTATGTTGGTATTCTAACAAATATATCACATTTTGGGAAATATAAGTTTACCTGAATATTTTATAGATGTACATAGGTTTATTAACTCAATAAATGGAAAACCAGAAATGACTTAAGAATAACTTATCTCATGACAACATGCCATACAACGAATCGGATTTGACACTCTTGTAGAATATTCGTAGGATATTCCACATTTTCATTAAAATCAATAATGTTAGATTTGACAAGATAATTAAATTAAATTATCATGTACAATCCTAAAAACAAGGAAAACACATTTTTATATAAAATATATGATATACATATTTACTAGGATTTATGAACTAAATTGTATAAATGTTTTTAGCAATGTTATATTCCTGATAATAATTATCTGTAATAATTGGATATTGTATCATTATGGAAGAATTTTTGTACTCGTTAGGTTTTTTGTTATGATTGTGTTAATGGAATATGAGATAAAGATTTGAACTATTTTTAATTACAAAAATCCCTACAGTTAGGATTTGTTTAAGCAGTGTATACCAAGAATAAATAAATTTTTATAGAAATTTTGATTTAGTTTAGGTATTGTTGGTGAAAAAATTATTTGGGAAATAATTATTATATATTGCATATACATAATTTTTAATGTAATAATAAGAGTTATAGATAAAATATAAGTAATATTATAATAAACTATAGAAAAAAGATTAAATTATTTGAAAACTCTAGTTAATATTCTACTTAATGATTTATTTTATTTTAAAGATGTCTAAAATGATTTTTGGAAATATTGTATTAATTATAGTATTGTAGTTTTTAAAAAGATCAACCAAACTATTGTGTAAAAACACATCGCATCTAGTGAGCTTGTAGGTCCTAATCCCATAATTGGTGGATGATAAAGTTTTAACAGCATAAATTGACCTATAAAATGTGGTAGATAATATATCACTTTTTAGGTAAAATTTTATATAAATAAATATAAATAATAAACCAGTGGTATTAAATTTAATGTTGGATATTAATATGTTAATCATATTGTTTTATGAGAATAGGTAAAGGCGGATTGTAATATTTTTTATCATTTTATGGATCTTAGGACCCATTAAAAGTAAATATTTGTTCATCAGGTATAAAAAAATCATTTTGGTTGTTTATTTCATGAAATAAGTGATGATTTTGATTAAACCAAAGAAACAATGATGTTTTTCAAAAGAAATTTAAATATATCATTTAATTAAATGACCTTATATTATTATTTGGTAAATGAATTTCTAATCATTATTAAAATTATATTGAAATAAAAATATATCATGTTAACATAATTTCTGATGATGTCAGTGAACATTTCATAACATTCAGACGTTTATATTTGAGTCCATAAAAAATAAGTTATTTAGTATTTTTTATATGATTAATGACCTCAATCACTCAATAATTTTTTAATCATTTTTACTATGTAAATATTTTAAAATTCCATAATTGTTCTCTTACATAGAAACATATTTATATGTTATTTAATATGACCAGTGTAAATCCATTTCCCCATTCTTAATAGAATATTATATAAACCATTTATGATTTGAATTTCTATAATTTCAGTTTCCATATGTTGATACCTTTATTACCTATATCATGTTTAAATTCAGGGGATGATATTTATTTAATGCGTAGAGAATATAACACCCTAGATATCTTAAATAATAAAATTTTATTTAATAGTGAGTATAATATGAAAACATAAGTGTAGAAAAAAATATAGCATCTCAATAAATAACACAATGTTTAAATTTTGAAAAAAAATTTATGATATAAATTGAAATGTATAGAACAGAAATTTATCATTTTTTATAAAAAAAATAATTTTCTTAATTTCCTGGATTATACAGAAGAATTATTTTTAAATACTATTATTATAATTATTAAATATTATATTATACCTAATACATTATTTTAGAGGATATAAATTTGTTTTAAAAACATAATGAAATAATTTTTGAAATTCATAGGTTAAAATTTTTTAGAAAAGAATCTAATAAAATATTGAATGTAAAGCTAGATTCTTTATAAAATATAATTTATATTCCCATTAAATTTTTTCATAATAAATTAAATTCAATAATATTTATGAAATATATTAATTAAATTTACATATAATATAATTAATCATTTGTTTTTACATTCCTCAAATATATTTTATTGGCATATGATAATAGAAAATCCATTTTCCCCTTAAATAGATGTATTTTTCTAAAAAAGGTTTTATTGCAATTTAATGATGAAATTGATGTAAATAAATGTTGAGAAATTATAAATATTATATCAAATATTATTATTCATTTATTAGATTGGAATATCTTAATTAACATAGAGGGAATTTATGTTATTTTTATTATATGTATCATTTTTTTCAGGAATACTAAAAAATACTTTATTTAAAAAAAATTAATTTCATATAAATTATTAATATTGTTAAAAAAATATTTAATATTTTTGAAGTAAACCAAAACTATTATTAATATATTAATTCAATTTACACAATTTTAAAAATTTTAATGTTGAATTTAGATACATGAACAAGTATTCATTTGAATATTTTTACTTTAAAACCACACATTCACTTTCCATAAGTGGGATAATTTTTAAATTAATCTTTTCCAAATCTGTGACTATAATTAATAAAAAGGGATTAAATTTATGGAATAATCTAAATATATATTATAGAATGAATTAAATAATATTTTTTTACCATAACTGTCAATTTATATTATTAAAAATAATGAGAGTGATTAAAGTAAAAATAATATAACATAGTGGTTAAACATAGAGTAGATTATTTAAAAATTACCCTACACTAGTTTAATACACATTTAATAGAAATTTATTGTCCTTGATACTTAATAAATATAATTTTTTTGCAATACAAATGTCTCTAGATATGTATAAATTTTGGTTCACCTACATTCATTTTAATAGGGACTAATGCTGCATCACCCCCTCTTATATAATGGAACCTCCTCAACCCCATATTTAGACCACCAATTTTGTTTCAAAAACAAAATCCCAAAATAACTCCCAAATATTCTATAAAATCATAATATAAGCCTTATATTTGGAATAAATACATCATTCATGGTATTATTGAAAACCTATGGAAGAGACCTAAAGTGTTGTTACTGATATTCTAAAATCATTCTATTTAATTTCACTCTACACCATATTTTTTTACTATATCCATATTATATATTAATATCTGTTTAATCAATATAGTGCAGATTTTTTATGTTCTGTTTTTTTCATACATCTTCACACACTTCAATCAATACTTTTTCAAAATCAATATTTTTTTATACGATAGACTACTACCTCATAACCCAATATCATTCATTATTCTATTACAACTAGTCTATAAATAGTGTTTTATATTGTATATATTTAATTTATTATGTATTTATTCTTGTTTATCTATAATATATCACAAAACATCATTATTTCAATTTTTTGGAATACTATAACATCATTAGTGTTTACAGCAGATTACTGCCTTGCTAAACGATGTGATTCATTAATAGTTTAAATGGGATGTATAATGTAAGGGTTATATACAAGTATTATATATATATGAAATTAAAACAATATTGTAATAATTATATATAAAATTATTTTTTTATTCACTACAACATGAAAATATAAATAACATATATGTGTATATACAACCTATCATCTATATGAACGATGTTATTTATTTTATATCAATTGATTGAATTACTATAATTAAAATTATTATGAATATAAATTATATTTAAATGTTATTAACATTACATAGATGATTACATCATTATCTAATTAAGGGTAATAATGAAAAAAGGTCAAAACAAACATGAAATACTATGTAATTAACACATGAAACTATAAAAATAATGCAATATTAATATATAACATGTTATAAAATGTCATAAAAATTTAACATATGATTTTAAAAACATTTATATGGTTATATAGTAATTATATAACAAGGTGAAATCCATTATATATGAAGTTAAATGTAATTAAATTGAAATGAAACAGAAGTTAATGGATTATGTTTCAATTTCATTTTATTGGGTAATATTGCAATGTTATGTACCTATTTTTATAATTGTGGTATATAATGTATATATTATATTTAATATAATTAATAAATCATTATTCATTAATTTTTGAGTATCAGTATGAATAATTTCACCACTTGAGATTTAAAATGACTGTTATAATGTGCTAAAAAAATCAGAACTCAATTACTTTTTCATGGGTTTTATTAATACATAATCATTTATATTAATCATTTATTATGTTTATAAAGAATTTTAAAAATATATTTATTTATTTTCAATTTTTTAATTTTTTCAGTTGATGAAAACAATTAATTAATTAATTAAATCTCACATCAATATTATAGTAAATTGAATGGTGTATTTCACAATCTCATCCAAATATATTTTTTTTGACATTAAATTATTGAAAATTGTATGATAAATTCTAAAAAAAACATTTATGTTTTTATCATTTGATTATTCTTGATAATTTTCATGTAATAGTACCATTTCTCTACTCTTTAGTAATCAAATTTTTTAGTATAGTATTTTAAAGAAAATAGGACATCATTTCTCTTGTATGGTTTGAAAAATATTTTATTAAAAAAATTATTTTAAATTAATGAGTTTATATTTTTTTTTTAAAATTTTACAAATAATTTATTAACAATATTTTTTACTTATTTTTTTTTAATCCAATGTATATTCAATTCTCATTCTGAAATAATATTTTTATAAAATTATTAAAATGTAGAAATTTTTTTTCATTAAAATGTAGCAAATTAGCATTCATAATTTAGTGTAATATTCTATTTATGTTTTATTAAATTATTTTTAAATAATTTTTAAAAAATATTATTTTTCAATAAAAGTGTTTTTGAAAAAATATTTCAATATAAAAATGATATATTCCAAAATAAATTTATTAAAAATATTTTTATTTTCATAAATGAATACTACCCTTATTCTTAAACGACTAGGTAAATATTTTTGTAATAAGAACCTTATTATTCCATTGAATAACTCCTAATTATTTTGGCCATGGTTAGTTGTGAAATTCCCATCTATGAATAAATTATTTACTTATTAAATTCCCCTTGTAGTTTTCACCTTTTAGTGACTACAGAACATTCAATTGCCCAAAAATATCATTATCATTTTTCATGGATATTATTATTTCATAAACCATATAAAATAAACATATACAATGTTTACTTTGAAAAGTATTTGATTAACAATGTAAATATTGATAGATATTTATTGTATACTCAATAACGATATTTTATAAGGACATTTTTTGTGTATTAAATTGATAATTAGATATACATGGAATTATAAGGACTTAGAAGTCATGGGTTATGGATTTGTTAAAGAAACCCTGTCAATTCCTCAATAAACATAGTTGTTGAATTTATTTTCTATCCTCAATAAAGTTTTGTGAACAAGCTGATGATCAATGAGTTTAAGGTTACAAGTGTTGTCATTTGTTTTCAACGTATGTTTTGATAAAAGGAAATAAATTTACATTATTATTGTAGAAACAATTGTTTTGGGTTTTTTATGAAGAAAACTATATCCATTTTTAGTGGGACATTGCATGGTTAATTTTTATTTCAGATACATCCTGAGTTTTATTGAGAACTTGTGATGAAATCATAATAAAAGAATGTGGGATTGAAATACATTTTCACAATAAAAAAATAACAGTATTCAGATTTTTTTCAAAACAACTAGAAATGAATCATTTTCAGATTCATCATATGTGTATGGTAGAAAGAATGCAGTTGTATTAAATATTTTTCAAAATAATCAAAAAAAATCATATTCCTATTTTTTTTAATACATTAAATAAAATCATATACAGATTGTATCAATTGACTTTCAAATGAATTGTATATTGGGTGAATGTAAAAGAAGAGGTATTGATGGAAAGGTGGTTCCAATTAATGTTTTACTAATTTAATGGAGATATCGATGAATTATTATGCTGATGGGAATAGTGTTTCATATCATTGAATCATTCAAATGTCGTACTAAATGAAATGTGGTTCTGATGGAAGAAGTGATGCCATAGGAAGATGTGGCACTATTTTTTTTCAAACCATCTTATTCAGGTAGAAGAAAATGAATGATATAATGTTGATTGTTAATTAATCATTTTCAGGTTGTTTTTTATTGTATCTAGGCAGATCATCCTTATTTGAGTGATTGTATAATATTGGGGATTATCATTTCTTTAAGATTGTAATTGATCATATCCAATAGGATTTTAACCATAATGATTGTATCCAACATGATCATAACCATTAATGATTAGTTATCGAATCCAGAATGAGCATGTCTAGAATGATTGTATCCAGAATGATATTAAACAGATATGATCATATTCAGGATAATAATGTCTTGTCATTTTGTATACATACAAGATCATTTTTGGGTTTAGATGAAAAAAAAATGAAATTTTGATTGAATGGAATGTTATAATAAATACCAATTTAAGTCCTAAGATTCCATAGTTGATCCTAAATGAATTCAATATCATGAAGGTAGTCATGATTTGTGCACTTGTTTTTGAATTTGATTATGTGTTTTCTAAAATGGCTCAATAGAAAAAAATAACATGGAGATATATGAATTATTTGTCAATGGGGATATTTTATTTTAAAAGACTGATTGTATCTCAAGCGGATAAGTTCATTTTGTAAAACACATTCAATTGGTATTGTATCAAGAATTGTTTTTAATAAAATAGTATGAGAGAATTGAATTCAGACCCATGTTTTGAAAACTCATTGTAATTGTATTGACATTTGAAATTTTCAGTCTATAATTGATGAGATAATGTTTGTAGAATATTAGAGAAGAATCAGGAAGCATTGATGAAAACATAATTTCTCTATGATTTCAAGTGAAATTCATATTTGGTTGAATTTATGTTAGTGGGAAAGTGTTTTGGGATTAGCGCATAAACATGTTTTGGGTCACCTATAAAAGGCATGATGTACATTGTAATTGTGTGACTAGGATAAGAGAGAAAATCTCTGGTTATTTAGAGAGAAGAAGAGACCATTTTATGTTTGGATTGATATTTGACTTTTTTGGTGTTGATTCATTTGTATTCTATTCATGTAAATAATTGTTTTTGGGAATTCAGGTGGTCCATTTCTACTCTATTTTTTTATTTCTTAAAATTAGAATTGGAGATTTGTATTGAATGAATCGGAAGGGGAGCATTATTTTGAATGAATTAGAATGAGTGCTTTGTTTTGAAAAAATCTGACTTTATATTCTGGCTGATTTAATTATCAATGTTCATTAATGTTATTACCACTCATCTAGGTAAGGAAATGAATGATTTCATTACAATTTAATAAATTTTATGAATTTATAAGAATCTTAGTTAACATGTGTTGTTACAAAAGAAATATATTACTCTATTGTGAAAATAAGGTGTACACACACTACTAATATTGTTTTGTAGTGTTATATGAGTTTACGTGTATATCTTAATCATTTTAATCTAATAAATTTTTTCTTAGTTTATTTTTTGGTGTTGGATAATTTACAAACCATTACAACAATGTACCAATTATTATTGAATAGCAAACCTTGAAAATCATTGAGTTAATGTGGATGCGTGTTGAGTTATTTTTTTGTAGGGAATTAATGTTTGTAATAGGAGGTGAAGATTTTTTCACCTGATAATAAACAAATAAGTAAAACTATATCATTGATTCATCCCCTCCCCCTATCAGGGATACATTTCTCCAACTGGTTACTTTCATGTGGAATCATATAAGGATCCCTTCACAATTATTTGCTGATTTACAATGTGAATTGTGTGAATAGTAATTATATTACGGTGATTGATAGAATGATTAATCAGATCTCGAAAGATATAAGGAATCAGTATCTTATGTTTATCAGTTATGATACTGTTGAAGGTGAAAAGGTGGGGTTTCATTCCATTGTTGATAGTTCTCCATGTACACCTATTGACAAGATGTTTCATGATAATGATGAAAGGGAAAATAATTATATAATATAATATAATTTAGAATGTTGATTCATGAGAGTGAAAGGTGTTTCCACACGTAAAGGTATATGTAATTAGTTAAAAAACATATAAGAAGGCAATAAAATAGTAAATATGGAATAGTTAAAATTTAGGATATTTTTGATTGAATATTTTACAATAGGAGTGCATAAATTTGTTGTGTAATTTTTTACCAGGTTGAATAAAATGAGGAGTACTATCAGATGCCTTGGTGAAGAGTTGAAAGACTCAATAGTTTTTAAAAAACATGAGAATCTTATGAGAAAAATTTTGTGCCAAATATTCTTTATTGGAAGAGAGTGATCTTGTAACATTATCTCTTTATGATTTGAAAAACACCCTTATAACCTATGAAATGAGAATAAATAATGATATGAATTAGAAAATAAAGGATAATAGAGAAATTACATCCCAGGATATGAATAAATAAAAGTCGAATATGATTTTTATTGAAGATGAAATAACTTATTCTAACTCTGAAAATAAGGTATGTAAAAATATCAATGAAATCAAATCGTTGTATTCTAACAATGTGAAAACTGGAACAATGAAATAAAAAGGGAAACAACCCTTGAAATGTTCTGAATTTAGAGTTTTTGGTCACACTATAGCTAATTTTCCAATAATATTGATATAATAGGACAGGGATATTATATAAATTTTGTGACAAAAATCATGGAAGAATGAGCAAGAAAATAGGAAAGAAAAGAAATTATTCAAATAAATGAAAATAATAGTCTTATATAAATATGAATATGTAGATGAGAGTGATTTTGAATCAAAATTATACATTGACTATGGAAATAAAAATACTTTCATTTAAATAATTAATGTGGAATATTTCAGAATCAGATGTTTTGATAAAGAAGAAACTCGGCTTGAAATGCATTTGAAATATGTGTTGAAAGAATGTATAATGATGACCAGTATGAAAGAAATGAAAAACATAAATATGGAATATGTATATTCATGAATTAAATAATTTATTTATAATGATAAAAAATTATGGTAAAATAGATTTATTATTTGAAGAAATATCTTTAGGATAAAAAGATTTCTAATGAGCATTTATAGTTGAAGTTGAATGTAAAATAAGAAGTATTGTATCATGTCCAACAAAACTCACTAAAGCTAAAAATAAAAGTCTATGTTTCCAAAACTCAATCACACAAATTTATTAATGTTCATGTTCTGAGATGCTTGATAAGGTTCAACAAAAGATACCATTAATGGGTGAGAATAAGAATTAATTTGTTTCTACAAAGAATAATATTAGATGTTATAAAGTCTTATGGAAACCAAAATTCAAAAAAGTTTCAAAATATCTAGGATCTGAAATACTTTCACATACATCATATTCTATCAGGGATGAAAAGATGAAAAATAATTTTATTGAATGTGAAAATAAGATTTTGAGAAATGATTTCTCCATTCTTATTAGTGAGTTTCTTTCTGAGGAAAATACTCATTTGTTTGTGTATTGCCTGTATTTTGGTGGATTCAGGGACATAAATACTCTGTGTTAGTTCAATAAAATACATTATCATTATCCCACAAGTTATGAAAGGAAGATATTTAGGGGGAGTCTATCTCCTTATCGAAATAAAAATGAGAAAGATATCTAGATGAAATATGAAATGAACAAACTGAAAATTAAAAATTTGTTCAATCACATGGAAACTATTTTTGAAAGATATGAACAAACTAGAATCCTTGATAAAAGGATGTCTTTTTTTTTGTCTTATCCAAATGTTTTCAATTCATATAATCATATGGCAAAGAATAAAAAAATTAAAAAAAGGAGATCATTGTTGAAATAATTTTAAAATCCTTGAAAGGAGAACGAACCTATATAAATGATGTTGGGTGTTCATATCACATTACAAAAGAATTATAATTTTTTATGGATTTTATTGATTTAATGAATTCATGTTAATATTTGGAAATGAAATATCCTTTCAAATCAATTGTGTTGGGTAATCCTTTATTTGAAGAGAAATGATGAAATCTAAGAAAATATCGTATGTTGTTGACATGAAACATAATATGCTAAGTATGTCATATTCTATGATGAGGGAATTAATGTTATCATCAAGAAATATTGATTTTATTAAAATAGTGAATAATATAGATGAATTTTTAGAAGGGTCCATTATAGGAAAAAAACATGTTTCTTCTTGGTGATTCACCAAAATCTTATTACATGAGTATGGGGGAATGGAGTCATTTATGGAATAAAAGTTTTTGAGAAATATTTCAGAGATAAATTTGAAAGTTAATTAATTGAGGGAGTGTGGGAGACAGAAATGTTTTTTATAGAAATAAAGGATTGTTGATTCACTATTTTCCAGAAAGGTAATATTACAAATGATGTGAATACAAAATTTGATATTTTTTCAAAACAACCCCTTGAGCTCATTCATTACGATATATGTCAGCCAATGGAAAAATAATCAACATATATAGATAATTACTTCTCACAATAATTGATGATTTTACTCACATTTCATTATTTATGGACCTGAAGAAAATTGTTTCATTGAAAATGATAAATAGTTACAGAAGAACTGCTAAGAAATAATGTGTGTATTTAGTGAAGAAGTACAGAAATGGTAATTGGGATGAATGTAGAAATGAAGAATTTGAAGACTGTCATAAAAATCATAGAATTCATAAAGAGTACATATCTTTATACACTCCCTAACAAAACATGGATTCTAAATGAATGAATAGAATTCTGGTGAAAATGGGAATGCCATTTTTACTAGAGCATTGGCATTCTCTTTATATTGGGGGGAATGACATGAGTACAACTGTCTAATTTTAAAACCATTATTTCTACAGGCTTTAATAAGGTATAACCCCACATGAACTATTTTATGGAGAACATCCAAGTTTGAATAACTTTATATAATTCAATAATCCATTTATTATAATGATGATTGGTTGAAACTATGTTATATTTGAGAAGAAAGGCGAGGATGGAATTTATCAAGGTTATTCACTCGAAGGAAGAGGATATAGCTGCTTTTAGAATTAAATATAAATAATTGTTGATATTTTTGATGTATAAATGATTCTATTATCTGAGAAATAAAAACATGTTTAGGTGGGAAATATTGTTATGAAATTTGAAGTAGATAATTCAGATTAGGATACAATCAATTTCAATATTAAAAATGTTAAAAAATCAGACATATCTATCTCTAGTGATGAGTAAGGAATTTGAAAATCTAATCAAAGGTTGTGGAAAGATATGGAATCTCAAAATATAATTGCTGTTAATATTCAGAACTTCCAAACAAGAAGACAAACCATTTCCATTACACCTAATTACTTGTATTCAAATGTGCAACTAAATGATGTGAATATTTTTTTTCGAGAAACCTGAATGGCCTCAATCCATGAATAAGAAATTGTATCATATTGAAATGAGTAATACATAGTAACTCATAAGAAAAACTAAAAATCATGGTTGTGAGAAAATGGGTTTTCTTGAACAAGTTAAATGAGAAAGGTGAAGTTATAAAAAATGAATAAAGATTGATTTAGAAAGAGTATTCACAGATTGAGGGTATTGATTTTGATGAAACATTTTCTATTATGAAAATACATTAAACCATAAGAATAATTCCTTATATTACTACATAATAAGGATAAAAACCATTCAAATGGAGTTTAAATATGAATTCTTAAATGGGGAACATGAATAAGAGGTTTATATTGAACAACCTTGTGTATTTGTTATTAGAAACGATTATGGTTAAGTGTTATGATTTTAAAAGCCATTGAATGGACTAAAAAAAGCTCTAAGGGAATGGTAGTCCATATATGATACATTCCCAAGAATGATTAATTTTAACAATGAATGGGTGGATATCCATATTTACATTAGATAAAGTCAAGAGTATTTCCTCATCATAATTTTTTATGATGATGATATTATATATTTTTGGAATTATGAAGGAATATGTGAAAGATTTTCTGACAAAACGAACTATGTATTTCAAATGTCCATGTTGGGGAAATGAAATACTATCTTGGGTTAAAAATCTAGAAAAAATGAAAACATTTTCCATTCCCATGAAAAGTATGAAAATGAACATATTAAGTGGTTTTGAATGAAAAATTAAAAAACCTATTTCCAAACCCATTTAATTGGAAACAATGATGAGTAAAGATGAAGAAAAAAAATAAGTTGATAAAAAATTGTATGAGAGGCTGATTGGAAGTTTATTTTATATAACTACCAAAAGGCCCATCATTTTTTATGTTGATACTTTATTTAAAATATCTCATTCTATTCCATGAGATAAACATATAATTGTTGTAAAAAGAATTATTAAATACATTATAGGCACAAATGAATTCATAATTACATCTTGAAACTTATATAGTATTGATTTATTTGGGTATTCTAATGCATATTGGGCAAAAAATATTGATGATAAAAGATCCACATCTAGTGGTGTATTCTTTTTGGGAAATAATTGTGTCATTTTTCATTCAATGAAAGAAAATTCAGTAACTCTTAGTATGACTGAAGATGAGTATTTTACTCCCACTCAAAATTCTACTTAATTTATCTAGAAAAAACACAAATTGATGATTTACTTGTAGAATTAATGTAACCCAAGCTCTTGGATTTTAAAAATCAATGAACAATCAATCCCACAAGGAATCTGGTGAAACATTCTCATTCCAAAAATAATGATATCAAATATCATTTCATCAAAGGGAATGTGTAAAAGAATGAATAGAAGCTGGTGTATATTCCATCATTTGAAGAAGTTGCTGATATCTTCAAAAAACCATTATCATAGGAATAATTTTATAAAATTAGGTTTAACATGTGTGTCAAACCTCTTTCTATTCAATTATTAGGTTGGTTTATTTGTCCCCTCTCTAATATTACATTTGGATTGTTTTTTCAGGGGGTATTGTTTTGTTTCTTAAATCTATTGCACAAAAGGGAGTGTTATGGGTAACCTTTGAATTCATCATTTTTTAGTGAGTGAACTATTCTACCTATATATTGGAGTTTTTTAGGAAATAAATTTAATTGTATTCAAGGAATAATGCAAAAAAGAATAAAGTTGTCATGATCACTATTTTGGATAGTATTGGTTATTATTAATGATTCCTCTTTATAACATTTAATTAGCTCACTTAGGATTTTAATTGTTGATATGTAATACATTTCTTGAGATTAAAATGTTTAATGATTTATAAAACATGGTTGACAACATAACTAAAGGGGTAGACTATCGGGACCAAACTGCTGATAATGCTAATGAGGGTTTCAGGTGTTTTATTTTGTTTTCAATGTATGATTTGAAGAAAGGGAAGGAATTCACATTATTTATGTTGAAACAAATGTATTGGGTCTTCTTTGAAAAGAATCAATCCCATGATAAATGTTACGATTCTTTGTTTATTCGAATTCCATATAAATCATTATTTGAATTGATAACTAGTGGTGAAATCTTGATAGAATATTGGAGGATTTAAAAAGATTATTCTTATTAGGAATGAATTTTATTGAGATTTTTTTGAAAACAATCATAAATGAATCGTATTCAAATTTAATGTACCCATATATAAGAATGAAATTAGTGGTGCCATTTTTTTTCTAAACCAATCAGAAAAAATCGTATTCTGATTAATTTTCAAAATAATAAAAAAAATCATATCCATATTGTTTTTATTGAATTTCAAATAAATTTGATTATGTGTGAATGTAATATTAATGGTGCTGATTGAAATTTAGTGCTGATGAATGTGGTATATAGGGGAAGGTGATGTCGATGAAAGTTGAGGTCGAATGGAAAAGAGTTGTTGATCAAAGTAGTTTCGATGGAAAGGTGATGTCGATGAAAGTGGTTCTAATTGAAAAGTGGTGACAATGGATGAAGGGATACAGATGGAAGATGATATTACAATTTATTTTCAATAAAATCATATTTAGGTGGTCGAAAAAAAATATAGTGCTGATTGAGACAGAATCATTTTCAGATTATTTTCTAACATATCTGTGCATATCATCCTTATAAAAGTGATTGTATTGTATCGGGGTAGAGATTTTCTTTCAGATTGGATTGGATCGTATCCAGTAATATCATAACCAAATGATCATATCCAATATGATCATAACCAGATTTATCATATATAGCATGATCGTATGTTGAATAATCATTACCCAAAATGATCATGGATCATATAGACAATGATCAAAACTACAATGATCGTATCAAGGAGGATCCTATCTAGAGTGATCGTATATAGGATGATAGTATCTAAAATAATTGTAACAATATATGATCATATTATGTATAACAATATCCAACCCATATGTTTTCAGAAACAATCAAGTATTACTTGAGATGGAAAAAAAGTATAAATGCATATAATGCTATGGTACATTCTAATTAATGCCAAATAACGCTAAATCCCATCCTCAATGAATTCAATGTCATGAAGGAATCATAAAATAAGCACTGGTTTTGGAATGTGATTATGTCTTTTCAGAAGAGGTTCCTAAAAAAGAATATAAAGGGGAGATAGATGAATGAATTGTCAAGGTGGAGAAATTATTTTAAAAGAGTCATTGTCTCTCAAGTGGAGAAGTTAACTTCTTCCAAAACATTCCACCTGAATGGTATAAAGAATTTTTTTATGAAATAAATATTAGATAATTGGAATCAGACCAACTTAATACTCATTAATTTTAATTGTATTTTCATTTGAAAATAGAATCTGGAAAAAAGAATAGATGTTTGTACAATATTCAAGATTAATTGAGAAGCATTGAAGAAGTATTAATTTCTATAATATTTTAGGAGAAATTAGAATTTATATGAATACATGTTAGTGGAAATGTGTTTTAGGATTCCCACCTAAACATGTTATGGTTCACTTGTAAAATGTGTGAAGTACATTGTACTTCTATGATAAGGAAAAGAGAGGGAAGCTTCATGTTTCTAGAGAGAGTAAGAGATCAATTATGTTTATATTGAAAATTGTTTTGAATGCGGATGATTCATTCCTATATTATTCATCTCAGAAATTGTATTATAGAATTATAGTGTGCAGATTTTACTTTTTTGTTTTTTTATCAGAAAATAAAAATAGTAGATTTGTTTCTAAAGAATCGAAATGTGATCTTTATTAAATGAATCGAAATGGGAGATTTGTTTTAATAAAATTTTACTTCAAATTTGGAATTATTTCTTCTTAAATTTCCTCATAGATGATTACCATTCATCTAGGATATGAAATGAATAATTTTTTTAAAATGGAATACATTTGTTTAATTGACATGTATCCCCAGTAACATGAGTTGTTACAAAAAAATGTATTACTCAATTTTTATAAGATTGTTCACATGCACTAGTATTATTTTTTCATAGTGATAAACGAATATAATGATATATCCCACTTGTTATTATCCATGTATTATTTTCAAAGTGTATATAATGGTATTGGATCATTTCCAAACAATACCAGGGATATATATATTATTATTGAATAATGATCCTTGTAAATTAATCAATTATCTTGTATGGGTGTTGAGATTTTTTTCAGTAGTGATTTGAATTATATAATAATAGGAGAAGGTTATTTTAATTGGAAAGAATCATAATAGAAAAAGAGTATCACTAATTCACCCATCCCCCTCTCAGTGAAACATTACTCCAACTGGGAACTATCACTAATGGGTTTTCACACAGTATGTTTAAAATTCAAATGAGGATAAATATTGATGGTAATTTTATCATGTTCGTAGGAAACCTGATGTCATATAGTTTAGAGTTTCCTTCGTTATATTATTTAGTTATTACTATGTAAGATATTCTCATTTTGAAAATATCTATTAATATTTTTCATTCTATGTTTACTAATTCAATGGAAGTCATATTTAGTTCATTACCTTGTCATATTTATTATATAATATCCCATTATCAAAATTTCGTGTGTGTTTTGTTATTTAAACTTACATATTTATTATTCTATATCTAGTTATTTAAATTTCATTTATTTTACTTATATACTGTTCCATGTTAATTATGATCAATTATTAATTATTTCTTCCATTCTAATTAATCCTTACATAGAATTTATGATCACCCTTATTATTTTTCTTTTTTAGAGGATCCAATAATGTTTTTTATACCTGATATAAGGGGTTATTCTTGAATTAATAATGTTAATTTAATTAAATAAATACTATAATTTGTGTGTTCAATTTTTATTCAAGTCTCATTTTTATGTCTAATTTACAAATTCTATTATACTGTTCAATTCATTAGGAAGTTATATTCTTATATCTTATAGTCATGTATTTCTAGTAAGAATAAAATATAGGATTAATAGATCAGAGTCACTAAAAATATATCTCTCAAATATTTTAAGGTCCTAATTAAAACCCCACTGACTCGTTTTTGATACAAAAATATCACATTATCTATCATGTCAATCAACTCAACAAATTCAGTCCGAAGTTTCATCAGAATTCTATACATTCCATGACTTTATTACATGATCCACTATCATTTTTAATCATAAATTGATCATGTCTATTGGAATCATTTACTATTATCATCAATATAAAACTAAGTTTTTTCCACTCTAGTTATATTTATACCCTTTTAAATTTACATTTGAAATGTGTTAGATTGGGTAATCACCTACTAGATTTTTACCCAATACATCGATATGTATGAACACCTATAAAGATGTTGGAATTTATGAAACACAAAACCAAAACATGTACATGAATATATCAGTTCCTATAATACAATTTAATGGGCTATGTAACACACATTCTCTACATGTCGTAGAATGGATTATTAATTCAAACCAATATCAAATTTAGGATTTAGTCATCATAAAATGATCATAACAAATAAATCCAAATATAACTCATACACCAACATGAAAATCATATCAATCATGATTCGATGAGAATAATAATATTATTATATAAACACCATTTCAACACCCAAAAATAGAAGGGAACGTTCTACTTCATAGTTGTCCATGATGTGGTCATGGTTTTCGTTTGTTTTTTTTACAAAAATGGAATCTTAACCATCTTGATGATGATATCATTCAAATGAATACTATAACCCCTTATTGTTATATTATTACTATTATGGAAATTATTTAGTAAAAGAGCTAATGAAGAACCAAAACCTTGAATTGGATATGATTTAAATAGTTTTACGGGGAATTGGGCTATGGGTTGTGCATTTGAGTTACACTGGAGACAACACCAATGAAACATGAAACCCACATCCATGAATGGTGGTTTTGGAATAATGTCATCATTATTAAAATGTTACTTATCTAGAATGGTGCGTCCATTAAAGGAAAAACCATGGTAAAATGTAGAAATACCCCATGAAGGGGTTTACATGTAGTGTAAACACATGAAACCTAGAAGGATTTATATATCATATAATAAGGATACCATTTTGTAAAAGGAAAAGCATTGGTGAAAAGTCTTATTTCACTATAGGAAGGGTTATATATATCATGGAGCACATCTTTAGTCATTGAGACTCTCTATAATAGATGATGAATGAGTATAGGTGAGAAAGAATATCTTTGGAACCATCTAAGGACATAAAAATGAAAAAAATCCATTTTAATTCCCCTCTTAATTAGTCCAAATACAATTATTTATTGAAACCATTAATACCCAAGGACAATGACAAAAAACCTCTATTTAAAAAAATTAATGCTTCATGTATATTGTTCCAATTGTGCACAAAATTTGTGACCATGAACTAATAATCCATGATCAAGTACATAGAATGACCTCCTTCTAGAATCGATACCATTGTTTATCCGTATAACTATAGTTAATCCCTTATCCCGAACTTCAATATCATCATAATAAATTCACGTTATAATAAAAAATACCCATCAGAAGTCTGATCATATGCTCAATGGGGATACTACTCAATTATTGAACATAAAATTATCAAAATCATAGATTATACATTCTATTTTTGAAAAAAAAACCATCATTTTTAAACATATATAAAGAGGAAAAAAATAAATTTATTTATATGAATTACCTAGAAATTCATGTAGGACCTAAAATTATATTTCCACTTGATGCATTGATTTGTATCCTGAAAAAAAATATTATTTTGTAAAACATAAATTTTTTTAAGATATCTCGACTTAGTCATTGATGATAATAATTATTTCTTATTTATATCCATTAAAAAAATATTTATGTATTAAAAAAGACATCAATGCCAACATTATATGGTCTAGCATTATGTATTTCTCCTCTATGGAACTTGTTATCGATAAAATTGATATCTACATATTTCTATTTCAATGTATTCACATATAATTATTACATTTTAATTGAATTATGGAATAATACTTTTTTAATATTTTATTCACAAAATGTATTCTCATATCATTCTATCATATGATTAGTATTTTTTTATCTATTTTTTTACCTTTAACAAGGACTAGAGGTCACCCTTTTTTTTAAATTTATATATCTTGTTTTGAAAATAATTACTCATGATATGTCTATTAGGATATAATTTATTTAAATTTTTAGCATATTTTGAAGACATAATTTATATTAATATTTTTCTTATATATTTAAAAAATAATCTTTTATTTTAGAAACACAAAGGGTTTATTAGGTAATGATGTTTACTAATTATATATATGTCAAAACCAAAACGTTTTTGGGAATGAATGTAATGGAATATTATAATTATATAAGGAAATTATGGGACATTTATCTTTTTTAATTTATTTTTACCATTAAAATTATAATGAAATGATTTTTAGGGCATTGAACACTACTATTCAGGTTTGGGGTGATAAATCAACCTTAGTATAATCATAAAAAGACAAAAAATAATATAAATAACTCTTGGAGAATAATTATATGAACTTTAAAAAATACATATTTTTGATAACATTTAATATGACATGTAATTTACTATTTTTAACTGTATTGAACCATTTATTTTAAAACCCAATGATTGGATAACTTAGAGGATTATTTCTTTTGGTTTTCCAAAACTTTTTTAAGGTTTTTGGGCCAGTTCAAAGATTAAACATGATTTTTACATGGTTTAAAAAAGTGAAAATCCGTGGAAGAAGGGGATTTTATTATTGGTGCACTATTAAACTAAATGTGTAGATAAATAGTATCCCCAATCCAATGACTCTATTAATAAGTCTTTATCCTTAATTATTACATAATTTTGAGTTATGTCAATATACTAACATTATATCAGATTGGGGATCTTTTCTGGTTTATATTTTAAGATAAATAGGACAGAACTATTACATATACAACTCAAAACTTACTATTTGAACTCTTTTAATAACTCTAAATTTATCTTACAAAAGTAGTCAAATTAAATAAAACATGAATTATTTTTGTGATAATAATATTCATGAAATATTCCATTATATTACCCATAAATATACCATGTGACGAAAATTTCAGAACAATGGATGTGCATAAAAACTCCAAAATGGATATAAAATAAGGAAAGAAAATGTTATTCCATGAATACTGTAACAACACGAGTCCGGAGACCCTCCCCTGGTTCCCCGTACCCAGTTCGCCACATGACCTTAAGCGCGTTTCCCCAAATGCCAGAGGTTGCCGACTAGAAGCGATGGACAAGGTGAGTCGGTGGGGAAACTATGACCTCATTCGGTACGGTATACAAGGTAAGGAAAACAACGATAAATAGTGGAAGTAGTAGACAACATGAATAACAACATAAACCAAACAATGGAAGAAATGAATATATATATATATCAATGATGATAATGATGCAGCAGGTACAAGTGTCTATGGGTAGCAGAAAACACAACAATGTGCTAGAATACAACTGAAGACAAGTGAAAAAGAAAAAAAAATCTCCTCAGAATCGTGAGCCACGGCTCGGTCCCATATTCCACAGCTCCTGATGCAGTCAAGATCCTGAAGTAGACGGGCGCTTTCCCTTATCTATACCTGTAGAAAAATAGTCTTCTTGGGCCCAAAAGCATGGCCCAAACAGGGTGTGAGATACAATCCCAGTAGGCAATCACCCAATGATTTGTGTCAAACAGTAAATGAATACAAGGCAAGTAATAAAACTGGAAACAGTAAATAGGAAATCACAAGATGCTACAATCCACAGTTCTAACAAATGAAGTGCACAAGTAAACAACCAGTAACAAAGAAAAAGGTAACCCTCTGGGTAGCTCTCATAGCCTAACCCCTATGGTTCAACATATAAGTACTAGAAACCCTCAAGGTGGCACACACAGTCTCACACCTCTGGTTCAGTTATGAAAATAATTAGACTCTCTAGGGAAGCACACACCGTCAATTCCCCCTACAGTCTCGTATCATGCTAAAGGCTCTCTGGGGAAGCACTCAATGTCAATTCCCCCTGTGGCCCGCATCATGGAATTACAGACTCTCTGAGGAAGCACTCAATGTCAATTCCCCATATAGTCTCGCATCGTAATAAAATGACACTCTGGAGAAGCCCTTCCGTCAATTCTCCCTTTAGTCTACTACTCAATGTTCTCACAGTCCTGAGTATAACTAAACATGCTCAGCACACATGAAACGTCCAATTAAACCTCAATAACTACTTGGCTATCAACTAAGACTCAACAGTATAGCATAAAGACAGTTCCACTATCCTACAACAAGGTATGGAAACTGGAAAAACAACCAAAAATGCAAAACAAGCATGGCAAAGAAACCTAAGCACAAAATAAATTACACTACTCACAAACAGTAACCTCTACTAAAAAAACATGAAAAAGCAGGCAATGGCGGGGGAAAACAGGAAACACGCAATACCCCATTCAAGGGTATTGGTGGAATTTGCGCATAATATTCATCAACTTTCTATAAAAAGGAACAAACCACCTACCTTGATCTGAGGAGATCGATATACATGAAACTCGAAAATAGATTCCTCTTATAACAACGTAAATATGAGAAAAAGAACAAAAAATTCATCCCATGATAACTGGGAAATGAGGAGGAAACAAGAAAGAAGGCTAAAGTCAAAGGAAGAACTCACCACTGCGATTCCAACGCAATCGACAGTGCTCGAATTAGAGAATGGAAAGCGAGGCGGGAGCACGAAGAATATTCGGTCGCACGGTTGCTTCTCAGCAGAAGAAATCATGAGAAGAAGATGATTTTGGAGGTTAGAAGTGACCCCGGTCCGTTTAATGAAAAAAAATATAGTACACGACTTGTACTTCTTGAGTACATGGCGTGTACTTCAATTTTCTGTACTCCGAAATAAACGGCCTCCACCTTAGCCTTACACACCATGTGTGTGGCCCGGACATGGCCAGCACATGGCTTCGTGCTGAAACAGAGTACACGGCGTGTACACAAAAATTACATGGTGTGTACATTGAAAATTTCTAGAAAATTGATGTTTCATAAAAACTCTAGAAAAAAAGAAAAACATACCTGAAACTAGATTCAGGTTCTTAAAAACTTCCCCCCTTAAAGAAATTAATCCCTGAATTTCCCTAAAGAGGAGTAGAAGAAGAAACCCCAAACAGCTCCAGCCATTGCGATAGTACATCAGCCCCCTCTCCCAGGTCTCGTCAGGTATTCGCTTGAGCTGCCATAGCACCCGTACCAGAGGAAGAGACCACCCGCGGAGAACCATCGTACTGCGATCAACAATCCAGATAGAATGTTCCTCGATCGATGCATCTGCTTCATGCTCATCTTCCTTAGGCTGAAAGATGTGAGATGGGTCTAAAAAGTAACATCAGAGTTGAGAGACGTGGAAGACGTCATGCATGGTCCAATACCTCTGAGGTAGCTGGAACAGGTAGGCGACCGGGCCCACTCTCTCCAAGACCTCAAACAGTCCAATGTACCACTGTGAAAGCTTACACTATCTCCAAATCCTTTTGTGTCCCTACCTCGGTGCGATACGTAGGAAAACCTAATCACCGACCTCAAACTCTAGAGGTTGTCTCTATAGATCAGCATAAGACATCTATCGAGAATGCGATGTACCCATCCTTTTCTTAATCATCTCTATATTCTAGGAAGTCTCCTCAACAAGACGAGGTCCCAGCAAAGCTGTCTTTCATACCACCAGCCAACATAAGGGTGATCGGCATGGCCTACTATATAATGCCTCGTATGGCGCCATCTGAATGGTCGCCTTAAAACTGTTGTTGTAGGCGAACTCCACCAGAGGGATATAATTCTCCCAAGAACCGCTAAAATCTAGGATGCAAGCTATGAGCATATCCTCAAGCACCTAGAGACTGTCCATCAGTCTGGGGATGGTATACTGTACTCAAAAGTACCTGTGTACCCAAAGCCTCTTGAATTCCCTGCCAAAACCGAGAGGTAAAGTGCGCATCTCTGTCTGAAACAATAGAGTGCTGAAATCCATGCAGACGAATGATCTCTCTTATTTAAGGTCGTCCCAGATCATCGATACTGAAGGACTCTTGATCGACAAGAATTCGGCAACCTTCTTGAGCCTGTCGACGAAAACCCAAACAACATCATTCCCTCAAGGCGTCCTCGGAAAACCGGTCACAAAGTCCATCACAACATCATTCCACATCCACTCTGGAATGGGTAACTATTGTAAAAGGCATGCTGGTCACTGAGGCTCTACCTTCACCTGCTGACAAGTAGAGAATCTCTTAACAAAACTAGCAACATCTTTCTTCATACCTGTCCACTAGTACTGGCGATGAAGATCCTAATACATCTTGGTGACACCAAGATGAACTACAAAAACTGAGAAATGAAAATCAGGAATCATCTCCTTGCATATGTCTGATGGCACCCATATGCATCCCTGGAAGCATAGGATCTCATCCTCTCCCACTGTCCATTATAGAAGAGGGTCCTCTCCTAATAGACCCTCCCATAGGACTAATCCTTCTGAGTCTGATAGCTTCCACTTCTGTACTCGATCATGTAGTGTGGAGGTAATAGCTACAGAAGATAGGAAATTTTTCCCCATCTATCGTGCACCGCCAGATGCATCTCATAGAAATGAGCCATCAGCTTCCACTCACTACTGACCTCCTGAACTGCCTGAATCTGGGTTCTCATGCTTAAGGCATCCGACACATCCATTCCCTTTCCCGGTATATTTGCATGCTCGAAGTCAAATGACTGAAGATACTCAACCCACCTGTGCTTCCTCAGATTAAGATCACACTGAGTGAAGATATATTTGATACTCTTGTGGCCGGTGAAGACCATAAAGTGCACTCCTAGCAGATAGTGTCTCCAACAGCGCAAGTAATGAACAATAGCTGCCTACTCCAGATCATGCATAGGGTAGTTCCTCTCATTTGGACTCAACTATCGAGACCCGTATGGAACGACTCCATCTCCCCGCATAAGCACAGCCCCTATCCCGATAGCTGAAGCATCACAATAAACGGTGTAGCTCTAGCCTGGCTCTAGAAAGACTAGTATCACTGCTGACGTCAACCTCCCATTCAGCTTCTAAAAGGCTGAATCACAAGAATCTGACCATAAGAACTTCGCCCCCTTCTTGGTAAGACCTTTCAAAGGTGCTACTAGATGAGAAAAGTCATGAATGAAGCATCTGTAGCATCCAGCCAGCCTTAGGAAGCTCCATAACTCAAAGACATTCTCCGACTGCTCCCAGGAAACTACAGCTCTCACTTTCTCTAGGTCCACTAAAACTCCTTTCTATGAGATGACATGACCCAAGAAGTGAATATGATCCATCCAGAAGTGGAACATTGAGAGATTAGCATAAACCTGATGCTCTCTCAGTGTACTCAGAACGATCTCAAGATGTGTGGCATTGTTTTTTCAAGTGTGAGAGTACACCAATATATTGTCCATAAAGATCGCGATGAAGGAATCAAAGTAAGAATGGAACACTCTTTTCATCAATGCCATTCAAACTACAGGTGTGTTTGTGAGTCCGAAAGTCATGACTGTATACTCGTATAGACCATACCTACTCCTGAAGGCTTTCAGAGGTATATCTGATGGTCTAACACGAAACAGATGATAACCAGACCTCAAGTCGATCTTTGAGAACACTTGGGCTCCACGAAGCTGATGAAAATGGTCGTCAATTCTCACCAAAGGATATATGTTCTTGACCAACAACTGGTTAAGCTTCCGAAAATCCACACAATGTCGAAGGGTACCATCTGCCTTCTTTGCAATCTGGATAGGTGAACCCCAGAGAGATGTACTACATCAGATGAAACCATTAGCATGTAGCTCCTTTAACTGCTTCTTGACCTCCTGCAACTTAGGTGTAACCATCCTATAGGGAGGAATGGACATCGGTGCTGCTCCTGGTATGAGCTCAATAGATAAGTCTACATCACGCTCTAGAGGAAAACCAGAAAAGTCCTCTGGAAAGACATACCTGAAGTGATCCACCACCAGAGGAAAGTCCAATTGTGGAGTCCCATGATCATCCAGGTAATGGCTAGCAATCTGGCTATCACCGCTCATAGCCCAAGATGCTCGAGTCCCGCCCAACTCACCAGAACATACCATTCGCCTCTACGAAGTAATGATTCACCCTCTGGTGAAATGAAACTCACTCTGTGGTGATAACAGTCGACGACATACTAAAACTGAATAAACCAATCCATGCTAAGGATGAAATCATATCCTATCATCTATATGACATAGTTATCCCATAAGAAGTGATACCCTGAATCCTTGAGAGGGGACTCTCTACAATTACATACAATAGATGACCTCATCCCCAAAGGTGTGTCTAGTGTCAACGAGTCGGTAGAAGAAATGACGCAGAGTCCAAGGCTCTCCATAATAGTAGCAGAGATAAAGTTTTGCATAGAACCAGTATCAAAAATTGATGAAGATAAAACTGAGGCTACTAAAATCGTACCTCATACAGTAGATGGGTCAGGATCCTACTTATGATAAGTCTGCTCCACAACAAATGAATGGCTTGTACCGTGGCCCTGCTCCCCTTGCTGACCACTCTGAGCTGAACCTCCCTGCTGGTGTTGAGGAACTGGTGGTTGACTGCCACGGCCTCGACCTCCACCTCGGCCCGAATGAATGGAAGAACTCTAGTTTCCCCACTGGTGAGAAACTGGTGGGGCTACTCCTGAATGAGGAGTCATGGAAGAACCCTGGTCACTAGCTACTGGTGAGAAAACCTGGCAGAAACGCTGAAGGTGACCCATCTTGCCGATAGATCGGAACTCCACGGGGTCACTCTGGCACTCCGGCCTCACGTGCCATGTCCGGCCACATTGGTATCATGTCACCTGGCTGCCTGATGATGTGTCTTGCTTCGTTGAATCACCGGGTGTTGGCTCTCTAAAGCGCTTCTTGCTGTCATCTAGAGGAATGGTAGCTCTGGAAGGAGAACCGCCCTGACTCGTAGCTCTAGAGTCTCTCAGATTTTTCTCCGCAATTAGTGCCTGATTAACGATAGATGTAATGGATGTCAGCTGGAAGATGTCCACCTGTGGGCGGATATCCTGCCTGAGTCCATCCTCGAACTTACTCTCCATGAACACCCCACTCCCATACCCAAGGGGGGTAAAGCACTGTAGCTCGGTGAAACGAGAGGAATACTCCATGACTGATAGAGTACCCTGATCTATGCTCATGAACTCCTGGGCTCAATAGGCTCTCAGGTTCTCTGCATAGAAGTATTCATAGAACACGCACTGAAACTCCTCCCAAGTCATGGCCTGCTGTTGACCCACCTGTGAGACCAAGTCCCACCACCTCTTGGCGGAGTCTCTGAGCATGTAGGTGGCGAGATTTACCCGCCTCTCTGGAGACATCTTCAGATGCTCAAAGATAGTCTGCATGGCATCCAGCCGTGACTCTATAGCCTGAGGTCCTCCATCCCCCTAAGATGTGGAAGGATGCTACTGTTGAAAGTCCCACATCAAGTCTTCCATAGAAGAGGAAGGAGTCGGTGCTCCCTAGAAGGTACGCATCATCCACATTAAACCTTCCCTAAACTATACATCAACGCCCATGACTGGTAAAACAACTGGTGCCAAGGCTGGCTCGTCTGGCGGATCAGTAAGATTTCCCTTATCAGCCCTATATGGCGTCTGATCACTTCTTGACGACAGACGTACGACCAGAGGACGTCTTGGAGGTATAACTCTGAATGATCAAAAGCACACCTTAGATCAGGAAAACAAGGACAAGGACCACAAGAGCACAAAAAGGTAACAGGGGAAGGAAAACACACAAGATTTCAAAACACGACTACATGGTATGTATACAAACTACACGGTGTGTCTACTTAAGCCACTAACATGGCGTGTACTCCTACCCTACAAGTCGTGTATACTTCAAACTACATGGCACATTGACCACCACACAATACATGTACTTGAAAACTATTCCCCTTCCTGAGTCTCTTTACATAGCTAACCCACACGGTCCGACTCAACCCGAGGCAATATGTCATGCTTGAAACAAACACGGCGTGTATTAGACAAGGTTTTGGCGTCCTTTTTTGTTAAGCACACGGCCATTTACACGGATTAACCTTAAACGACATGATCCTAGCAAACACAGGGTGTATAATCGAAGGGGACATGATCGCGTGTTGTTCATGACACGACCGGGTACCTAGGAAAGACTACACGGCATTTCCGAACAAACACGACATGTGGAAAAGAAGGTAACCCTGGCCTGTGTTATTCGTGAAACATCCGGGTACATGGATAGGACTACACGGCGTGTTCCCTATAGGCACAGCATGTTCTACCCGATCTTACCCGGCCCATGTTGTTAGTGACACGGCTGGGTACACGGATCCAAACTCACACGGCATGTACCAATGGTACACAGTGTGTTCCCGATGTTACTCCCACAACACCGTGTTATGCTCACACGGTAAGTAACATGAACTAAAAACTACACGAAGTTTATACAAAAAGTTCATGATGTGTATTCTTGGTTTCTCTAGGCAGTAGCTCAGAAACTGCGCAGAATTCCAAAAACAGTGAAAACAATGAGAAAAAGCTTCCAAATTCTGATATGTGAGGGCCCAGAACACCTCAAGAACCAAAATTTCTCATTCATTTTAATCAAGGAACAAAACAAACAGTTTTTATAACATAACTGCAGAGAATATAACAAGAATATATCACAACTGCATGCATAATCTACAAAGATCCTATCACAACAGCATGCAATCGCTAATTCACCCTAGATGGAATGGCATGAATGCATGACATGTGATTTCTACAAGTTCTTATATAATGCATGAGATGGCATACCCTCATCTCATCGGGTTGCAAAAGAAATAGAAACGCAATATCTAAACAGTAATAGAAAAAGCCATGTGAATCACTCTTGGTGAAATCCGATCAATTATAAAATCTCAGAATCAGCAACTACAATTAACGACGTAGTATTGATTTTCCCAATACACGGGTTAACTACTCCTGATCACAGTTTAATGACATGTACCAAATCCATCTTATATCTGGATAAGGTCTCCAAACAGTAATGCAAGAGAAAAGAACTCCTCTGATACCACTTTGTAACGATCAGAGTCCTGAGCCCCTCCACCGGTGGCCCGTACCCGATTCGTCACATGACCTCAAGCACGTTTCCCCGAAAGCCAGAGGCTGCCGACTAGTAGTGAGGGACTTGGTGAGTTAGTGGGGAAACTATACCCTCATTTGGAAAGGTATAAAAGGTAAGGAAAAAACAATAAATAGTGGAAGAAGTAGACAACATGCCTAACAACAGAAACCAAACAGCGGAAGCAATGAATATATATAGCAATTATGACAATGATGTAGAAAGTACAAGTGTCTATGGAAATCATAAAACACAAAAACATGCTGGAATACAACTGAAGACAAGTGAAAAAGAAAAACAAAAATAAACTCCTCAGCATCGCGAGCCACAGCTTGGTCCCATGCTCCTAAACTCCTGATGAAGTCAAGATCCTGAAGTAGAAGGGCGTTTGCCCTTATCTATACCTACAGCAACATAGTCTACTAGGTCCCAAAAGCATGGCACAAACAGGGTGTGAGATATAATCCTAGTAGGCAATCACCCAAATAATTGTTCCTAATAGTCAAAGAATATAAGGAAAGATACAAAACAAGAAACAATAAATAGGAAATCTCAAGCAGCTACAATCCACAGTTCTAACAAAACAAGTGAACAATTAAACAACCAGTTACAAAGGAAAAATGTAACCCTCTAGGTATCTCTCACATCATAACCCCTATGGTTCAACCTATAAGTACTAGAAACCCTCTAGGTGGCACACACAGTCTCACCTCTCTAGTTTAGTTATGAAAATAAGAAGACTCTCTGGGGAAGCACTCACCGTCAATTCCCTCTATAGTCTTATATCGTGCTAAATGCTCTCTGGGGAAGCACTCAATGTCAATTCCCTCTGTGGCCTGCGTCGTGGAACTAAAGACTCTCTGAGGAAGCAATCAACTTCAATTCCTCCTATAGTCTCGCATGGAAATTAAAAGAAACTCTGGAGAAACCCTTCCATCAATTCTCTCTTTAGTCTACTACTCTAGGTTCTCACTATCCTGAGTATAACTAAACACGCTCCGTGCACGTGCAACATCCAAGTAAACCTCAAGAACTACATTTATATCAACTAAGGCTCAATAGTATAACAAAAAGACGGTTTCACTATCCTACAACAAGGTATGGAAACAGGAAAAACACCCAGAAAATAAAAACAAGCATGGGAAAGCAACCTGAGCACAAAATAAATTACACTACTCACAAACAGTAACACATACTAAAGAAAACAAGAAAAAGCAGGAAATGGAAGGGGCAAAATAGGAAACAATAAATACCCCATTCAAGGGTGTTGGTGGAATTTTGGCATAATATTAATCAACTTTCTACAAAAAGTCACAAACCACCTACCTCGATCCGAGGAGATCGATATACGTGTAACTCGATGACAGATTCCTATTAGAATAACGTAGATCTGAGAAAACTCACAAAATGTTCATCCCATGATAACTTGGAAAGGAGGAGAAATCAAGAAACATGGATAAAGAAGAAGGAAGAACTCACCACTGCGATTCCAATGCAATTGACCATGCTCAAATCGGGGAACGGACGGCGAAGTGGGAGCTCGAAGAAGATTTGGTCGTATGATCACTTTCGGGTGAACAAAATCTGGAGAAGAAGATGATTTTGGGGGTTAGATGTGACCTCGGTCTGTTTAATGAAAAAAATAAATTACACGACGTGTACTTCTTGAGTACACGTCCTGTACTTTACTTTTCCGTACTCTAAAATAACAAGCCTCTACCTCTGCCTTACACACCATGTGTGTGGCCCGGACACGGCCAACACACGGCTTCGAGATGGAATAGAGTACATGGTGTGTACCCAAAAAGTACACGACGTGTACTTTGAAAATTTCCAAAAAATTAATCTTTCTTAAAAACTACAGAAAAATAGAAAAATGTACCTGAAAAAAGATTCAGGTTCTTACAAATACATTCAAAACATAGGAATCATACTTTTCACTCATAAAACAAATGCTCTTGAACACAGCTTAGGAAATAATAAGAATCCTAAAAAACTCATTGAAATCATAAATCATAAAAGTATATTATAGAATTCATAAAAAACATACCTCATAGCTGTCATAGTTATATAGGGAGTAAACATAATTGTTACATTTTAAATACACATCATAGAATATTCCATAAATATCTTTCTAGATACCATAATTTTTACCTCTGTCACTTTACCAAGTGCATTGGAGATCAATCACAGGCTCACCCGCCCTATGTTTATCACTGAATAACCCTTATATATAATCAATTCATAAGAACCATAACATAATAATTAAACATTAAACCATATTAGTGGGAAAAATAACATATCCACATTTTCATAAAAATATATCATTTATATATTTGACCTAATCCATCTAATTTAGAAAAACACATATTTAAAACATTTATAATTTTTTTTTTGAATAAAAGTGTTGCATACCTCATTGGATATTTTCATTGAATTTCTGTATTAAAACGTTTATGTTGGTGTAAATAAATCATAAAAAACTTTTTGAAAACATTGATTTTAATGATAAATATTTATAATAATAAATGTCTAAAACATTTAAGACGATGTTTTAGTAAAAGATTCGTGTTCCACTTGAAAAATAATTCATGAAAAATAATTAAAATATAACATTAAACAATATTTATAATATAATGAGATTAATTAGATTAATGAAATATTATGTCAATGGGTATTATATACACCATATAAAAGTGAATTGTTGCATAACAACAAATAAGTCTCAATGGAATGTTAATTCAGAAGAAATAACTTACAAATATCATATCCATAGATTAATGATAAGTCAATAAAATAATTATATGTGACATATATAAATTTACCCAATATTAATGTATGTTCTTTGTAAAACTATCAGAGGTAATTAAAATATATTATTAGAAAAAAAAACCAATGGTGTTGATATTTAACTAAATGAAATTTGATTTAGAATAGAATTCTCTTACCTTCAGTATGAATTGTCTCATTCATTCTTTCATTTCCTAAATAAAAACCATATGTAAATTAATAATATTATCAAACCTATTATAAGGATTAATATTCAATTAATATATCTTAATAACATGTCATATCAATTATTTAACTATATAAGTTCATATTGAATGTTTTGTCCATGTTTGGTACTTGAGAAAAAAATGGACTTATTTTGATGCATATAATCCATGTTGTCAAAATTAAATCTTCTGGAAAATGATATTAATGATATTAATATCATATATATCTTATATATATGTATTCATAATAGCGCATAATATTTTAAATAATAAATGAAATGTACCATTAATGGATACTGTAGGCTATATATACGTATAAATGTTACGTTCATTTCATTGAATTATGAAAAGAATGAAATGGAAAAGATAAATATGTATATTATAATTTCATTGTAATATCTATGTTATATATGGTAAATTATTTCATTAACACCATCTTTTATTTGTTCAATTGTTTGGATGAATGATTTGTATCACATTGAGGGGGCAGTCATCCGAACTTCCTCAAATGAAATTATCATACATAGACATTAATGAATCAATAAAGGTATTTTGTAATTATATGTTACATAATAATAATATGAATATAAATATAATATATATCAAATATAAGAACAGTTTTATCACAATGTTCACCATGATAGGTGGTAGGATAAAATTGAACAATCATTGTTTTGTGAGGAAGTGGTTTTCTTTACACTAAAATATTATGTTCTATATCAATTAGTTGGAGGTTTCTATTTTTATAGATGAAAACCATAGACTGAAAACATCGTAGTATAAATATAATACAGTTTTGGTAATAATATATCAATATAAATTGTGTTTAGGGTTTGGATAAATAAGATAAATGAATGGTTCATGATAGAAGATTCTACCTCTAAATTGGTTAACTTTTTTTTTGATTTTAGCCAAAAGGATTAAATTAATTGACTTATGCCCATGTTAAGGATTCTAGGAGGAGGTTATGGATGTTATTAGCTTAGTTGAGGCGATTTTGAAAGATCCATGGGGCTTTATCGGTGTTAGTATGTTGGTAGAGTCAGTGACATTATAGAAGAGGGAGGAGGGGAATTTATGGAATGTCATGATAAATTATTTTATTAAATTTTTTTTATCAGATTACAATATATACAATGTGATATATTTAAAGGATAATATAATTTTGTGTCTAAATACACTCATCCAATAGTATTTTTAAATTTTTAGGTCACAAATTTTACCTTATCTTTTTTCTTTATCCCTTAGTAAAATAAATTAATGCTTACAATGTCTTCTAGTATTTATACACTTTATGGGTAATATATTTACTATAAAAATACCAGAGAACCTAATATAGATAATTAATGATTTTCTTAACATTATATCAGTCCTTTGACCAAATATAATACTTTTATAACTATTTTATCATTTAATAATGTATTTTACATTTTATGTTATGAATTATGTCAATTTCAAAATTATCAATACATGTCTTTATTAAAAATTCATTAACAATGGATTCAATAAATAAATACATTAAATCAATCATAAAATATAATTTTCATTCATAAAATTCGTTTTTGGAATTATATATTTTATATACTAATTATTTTTACATTTAAAACAACATTAAATTCAATATTTTATTAATGAAGTAGTCATTGCATCACAACGGTGTCATAATTAAATTTATTTATATAATTCCAAGAAACTCTAAATAAAATAAAATTAAGTAGTAAATCTTTTTATTCTTATATTTAATATTTATAGTTGATGTTTTCAGTTAGATAAACACATAATAAAATTCATTTAGTAAAAAGACACATTTTTAAAACGTATCATTCATTACATTAAATAAAATGTTATAACTATCATAATAAACATCAACTGGGAAAAAATAGCAAATTTTCATCCCAAGGGTTTTTAGGTCTCAAATATGTCATTAAATAAGATTATCACCCATGCTATGGTAGTATTGTGTTATTATTATATTATTTTAACGGTTATTTACCTGATTTACCCTATAACCTAAGTTAATACAAATTATTATTGAAACTGCTATTCATCATGTAAAATATTAAAAGAGACATATTTTCATAATTAAAAACATACGATTCAAAATATGGAATCTATTTTATCAAAATAAAAACAAAATATTTGAATAAATTAATTTAAAAAAACTTTTTTGTTTTCAAAATTCGAAAATAAGTTTTTAAAAGTAAAACCCATCAAAATATTGACATATGATCAAATCTAATTTCGATGTGAAAATAATTCCAATGGAAAAAAGTATTAAATGATAAATAAATAATTCAATTTCACATTAAAAACAAAAAATTTATATTCTAATTGTATAATAAAAGTAAATGTAAAGTAAGTTTTGAATGAAAATGCAGTATTTTTCATTGTTCATGAAAAAATAATGTTTATAATAAAATGACCCAAATTTCAAACAATGTGAATATTGATGTTCAAAAAAAAATAGTTTATTTTTTCATGTATATAATATAAAACTATCAATACTATATTTAAAATTGGTTCTCTATTAAAAGTTAGTAATACTATTTTAAAAAAATTACATCTTTTATTTGGGAAATCGAATTTTTTCTTATATCATTTATATAAAACATATAAGATAAATTTAAAATATTTAATTGTATATATAAATTATATAATTCATTAATTATATATATCAAGAGTTATTTTATAATTTTATAAATTCACTTAAATTCATTTAAATTGATTTTAAACAAAATATTGCCTTATAATTATACAGTGGTTTTTATTTTTATTTATAAATAATTGTTAAAAAAATAATTAAATTTTTCTGTAATATTTTATTATAATTAAGTTAATATTATTCATTATTACCATTTAAATAGCTATGTAATAATGAAACATAAAAATATTTAGTTGTTCTCTAATGATTGGATTTGGCATATGATGTACCCTATCTAACATATTGTATCCTTTTAAAAACTGGAGATGTTAAATTCTCACACCCCCATATCTAATTTGAATCCTCACTATTTAAATATGTTCTGGTATACATTTGTATGAATTTTATATATAACATTATTAAAATCCCACGTAAAAAAAGTATTAACAAAACTACCATTGTATAAGAATGAAAAGAAAGTATGCATGTCATCTTAGAGGACACATATGAGGATTAAATGTAAGAAAATGGATATGGAAGAAAAATAATTGTCATGTTATAATAAAGAATTTTAGAAAACATGATCAAGAGAATGTTAACATCTATAAAAGCACATACTTATTATTTCTTAGACTGTCAATGATTTCACTGTATTAAAAAGTAATGTAAAAGTTTTTTTAATTTAAGATCCACTTACAAATGTTGTGGAATTATTTTTAAAAATATAATAAGAAAATAGGAAAATATACTAGCATACAATATATAGATTCATCCATTTATCAATTTCTACAACAAACACATCATTTTCTCTAAACATTGAGTATTTAAAAATATTTTTTCGCACCTGATGCACTATAATTGACTTATGAAAACTCATATCATGAATAAAAAGTTAAATATCTATTTCTAAAGCCATTGAACATTATCCAAAACCAAAATAGTTATTAAAATATCAGATTAATCCCCCAAATTAATATTAATATTATATGAAGAAAAACTACTTTTAATATCTATAATTAAATAATAATATCAAATGTTCAATAAAGACCATTTGATAAATAATAATCCTTATGATTACTCAATAATAAGAAAAAAATATTAGAAAAAAACTAAAAAAATTGATCACATAGTGTTTAAATAAAAAAATTACATTTATCATCAAATAACATAATCCACTATTAATTTCTCATTCCTATAATTAATTTACCTTATTAAATATTATTCAAAATATGTTAGTCACTTCTACAAATAAGATTAATATATATAAGTCCACTATTAAAACATGGATTATTTCAATATATAGTTAAACCATTAATCCTGAAATAAAATCCCATCATTTTTTATTTTACTAATGTATATTGGGTTCCAAAAGTAGTGAACATATTATAAAATAACATTTATCACTCAATTCAAAAATCTTTTCCAGTACCAAAGATATAAATTTAATAAAACATAACTTCCCAAAATATATTTTCATTTATTTTAGAAACATGTTCAACAAAAAATATAATGTCTCAATAACCATGGAATTCTTGTAGTCCTCTAGTATTTGATAAATCCTTGTAACAATTCAACGATGGGTTTGATTCCTGCAACCTTGTATAACATGATGGGTTGTCACATGATCAATGTGTTACATTTTTTTAGAAAATATATATTTTTATAAAATTCCAAAAAAGAATGAGATAAAATTATAAAATATGACCATAACATGTTTTTAACATAATATGCTTCTCATGACATTCATTTTGTAGCCCACAAATTAATAACACATAATGAACTCAAAAATTAATGTTCAAAATATTATGTTAATGTTAATAAAATTTTTCAACATAACCCTTAAAAAATGATGTATATGATATTGGAAATATGATCAACATGAAAATTATAAATTCATATTATATCCTTATCTATTAATATGACATCCTAATCCATAAGGTTATCTAAACTTCCCATTCATACGAACTATAAATCCCCTTCCTTAAGCATTACGTAATCTTGAGTTATGTTAATAATTTGAATTTATTTTGCATGGATGGTCTTTTCAGGTTTAGGGTTTTAGAGATTTAGGCCATAATTATTAAATTAAAACAAAATATTTTGAAATTATACTAATATACTCACTATCTATTTCTTTCAAAAAATTAAACTCCTTAAATAAAATAGGAATTATTTTATTGATTAAAATATTCTTAATTTACTCTTTTATCTTAGACATCATTATACCCTACAAAGAACATTTCAAAAACCGTGTATAATCATAAAAAGATATATATGGGATGTAAAATATGGAATAAAAATGATATTCCATGAATACATTCAAAATATTGAAATCATAATTTTAACTCATAAAATAGAATCTCTTTAGCATACTTCATGAATTAATAATATTTATAAAAAACTCCTCGAAATAAAAAATCATAAATGTAAAATGTGGCATTCATAACATACTTAAATTTTAGATTTCACAACTACATAGGGAGTAAACTTCATGGTTATGTTCGGAAGAACCATCAAAATATATTCCCTAAATCTAAAAGGATAAACCAAATTTTTTATGTTCTTCCTCATTTCATAATGAATTGGAGTGATATCATGGGCTCACTCACCCTCTATTTATCATGGAATCGAATGCATATATAAAACATTCCCAACAATGATTAAATAATCATAAAATATGATTTCATATTATTGTAAAAATAATATATCCAAATTTTCATTCACAAGATATAATTTCAAGATATTGACATAATCAATCTAATTTAAAAAACATTTCAAACATTTAAAAATATGATTTCTGAATCACAGTGTCCCATACAACATTGAATGTTTTAATGGAATTAACATTTCAAATTATTAATTTTCTTATAAATGAATCCTTAAATCCATTTTTAAATCATGGATGCTACTGAGAATGTTTAAAATAATAAATTAATAAAAACATTATGATGATATTTTAGTTAAATAGTCCATTTACACTTAGGAAATACTTGAATAGAAAAAAATAAATAATAAAATTATTAAAAACATATAACATCATGACAATAAGAAGATTAATGATATAATATGTTAACAGGAAGTATATACACACTATAAAAGTCAATTGGTGTATTACAACAAATAAGTCCAAATAGAATGCAAATTGAGACAAAAATCTCGTACAAGGATCATATACTTAGATTGATGACAAATCAACAAAATAGTTATGTATTCAAATATAAATACACCCAATATAAATGGATATTCAATGTAATAAAATCATTGTAATGTCCCAGTTTTGAAATATGCCTAGAGATGCCCTGTACCTGTTTAGTCACATGGACTCAAGCGCATTTCCCCGAATGACAGAGGCTGCTGACTAGAAGTGAGGGCCATGGGTGTGATAGTGGGGAGTGTATTCCCCAATTATCTGATCAACACTGTGGATGTAATACAAATATAAATAGGTGAATCAACAATAATAACATTCAATAGTAAACATCATTTGGCTAAAAGTAAGTAATAACAAGAGCACAAATATAAATGATGCATGATATATATGTCTAAGAAAGAAGCCAAACAAAATGTAATAATAGAATACAATACTTAACCATGATAAAAACCCCAATAAAGCCTCTACATCCCATGCCTCATATTGGTCTCATGCTCTCCAACTCCTCATCCGTCAAGTACATAAAGTGGAAGAGAGCTTCACATATCTATTCATACAAAAATATAATAAGTGTGGGCCCAAAATAAAGGACCAAATAGGGAGTGAGACAAATACTAGTAGGAAGCTACCAAAATATATGTTCCAAATAGTTAGGGATATATATGGAAGGCAATAAGAAAAAAAGTAAGTAGTAAACAAAGAAGTACACAAAAGTATACAATTACATAGTTTCAAAGCATTAAATTCCAAGTATCAAGTAAGAAGCTAATCAAATATGATAACCCTCTGGGATGTAATTTTAGACTAACCCCTCTGGACAAACCAAACAATAATAAAAACCCTCTGGTAAGTACACACATGCTATCCCCTTTGGTTTAGCTTAAGCATAGGCTCTCTGAGGAATCACTCACCATCAATTCCCCTTATAGTCTAATATCGATAACTAAATGATACTATAGGGAAGCACTTATGTCACATTCCCCATGTGACCTATGTAGAAGAGCTGAAAACACAATGAGGAAGAACTTATGTCAATTCACCGTATTTTCATGCACCATAAAAGTAAAACAGAATCTCTAGAGAAACCATACATCTATTCTCTCTATAGTGCACTACACTAGGTTATCACGACCATATGTATGTAAATAGAGCAATGAAATGAAATATAGATAATGTAAACCTCAATAACTCCTTGGGTATCAGTCTACAACATAACAACATGTTATATAACAAACACTCCATCAGACAATACAAGGTATGGGAAACAAACAAGGCAGCCTAACAGCCTAGGTAAGACCAAATGGTCATAATTAGAACATTCATGGGAAAACACCTCTAAGTTATAAAAATTAACCTTATTAACATTAAATTTACCTCTACTAAATAATACATGTATAGCGTGAATTGAACAGGTCTAAAACTATAAATATAAAATACCCCGTTCAAATGTATTGGGTAATATTTCACATATAACTCAATGAATTTATATAGAAAGGCACAAACCACCTACCTAAACGTTTTAGGGCCATTATACACGATCCTCAAGCCTTGACTCTCTCAATAAAACCGTATATCTACAAAACTCTCTAAACACTCAATTGAGGATAACATAAAAAATGAAGAATCATGAAACAGAGCTCTAGAAGAAAGAAGAGCTTACTAAGATTATTCGAACACAATTGAAGACAGATGATTTAGAGAACATATGCTCAATTGTGAAATCGAGGAAATATCAGGTTCGTATGGTTTATCTCCATCGAAACATACATATAAAAAGATCATTATGTCATTTAGATGCGACCCTTGTCCGTTTAATGAAATAAAAAGAAAGTACATGGTTTATACTTTGGAAGTACACGACATGTACTTTCCCTTACCAGCCCCACATTAGGTGGTCTCCATGACACCCACACAGTTTTTTGCTTGGCCGTTATACGGCCAGAACACGTCTACGAGTGGCAATAAAGTTCACAGTGTGTACATATAAAGTACACGATGTGTACATCAAAAATTTCTAAAAACTCCTTTTTTCTCAAAAACACCAAAAAAAGAAAGACATACCTAAAAAATAAGATCTGAGTTCTTAAAAACATCCCCTTTATAGGAATTCATCGCTAAATTTTTCTAGAAAGGTGGTGTAGAAGAAGAAACTCTGAGCATCTCCAGCCACTACGATCATACATCGGCCTCCCTCTTCTATGTCTCATCTTGCTCTCACCCATGCTGCCATAGCACTCGTACTTGAGGATGAAACCGAACAGAGATAACCTTCGTAAATTGATCAATAATCCAAATATGATGCTCCTCGAATGAATAATTCACCTCTAACTCATCCTCCTAGGGATGAAAATACATGAGATTGGTGTGAGAAGTAATGTCAAGATGAGAAATGTGGAATACATCAGATATAGCCATGTACCTCTAAGGTAGCTGGAACTGATAGGCAACTGGCCCAACTCTCCCCAACACCTCAAATGGCCTGACGTACCATGGCGAAATATTACCCTGTATCGTAGTCCTTCTGTGTCCCAACCGTAGTGTGACGTGCAAGAAATCTTGATCGCCGACCTCAAACTCTAGTAGTGGTCTCTACTAATCAGCAAACGACATCTCTCAAGACTATGCAGTAGTCATCCTCTTCTAAATATGCCCTATCTGCTCATTGGTATCACAAACTAGATGAGGTCCCATCATAACTACCACTCCTACCTCCAACCAACAGAATGGTGATTGGCATGTCCTATCATACAAAGCCCCATAATGTTTCATATGATTAGTTTCATGAAAACTATTATTGTATTAAAACTCAACAAGATGTATGTGCTTCTCTTAAGAAGTACCAAAATCTAGGATACATTCCAGAAGCCTATCCCCAAGAACCTAAATCAGATGATCGGACTGACTATCATTCTAGGGATGGAAATCTGTACTCAAAAGTTCATGGGTACCCGAAGCCTTATGAATTCCCTTCTCGACCTGACTTGTAAAATGGGAATCCCAGTCTGAAACAATGGAGTGTGGAACTCCATGTAAACACACAATCTCTCAGATGTATATCCTTATTATCTCATCAAAACTGAAGCTCACCTTGATTGGCATGAAATGAGAAATCTTCATGAGTCTGTCAATGACATCACAAACCCCATCATTCCTTCATGATGACCTTAGAAAACCTATCACAAAATCTATCTCGACATCATTCCACTTTAACATGGGAATGGGTAACTGTTATAATAGGCTTGCATGTCTCTAATTCTCTACCTTCACCTGATGACAAAGGGGACATTGCATGAAGAAACTAACAACATCTATCATAATACCTAACCAGAAACAATGACAGTGTAGATCACGATACATCTTTGTGACACCTGGATGAACAGCCGAAACCGAGGTGTGAGAGTTCCGAATCAGCTCCTTGAGTTGGTCTTCTAGCACCAAAAAGTACCCTTTAAAATTCCATATATCATCCTCCCCTATGGTCTATCTAGGAATAATGTCATCTCGTGACATGATTTCCCATAGGACAAGGCCTTCTAAATCTGATAGCTACCTCATTCGCACTCGATCAAGAATAGAATAGGTAAAATCTACAGATGAAAGAAATATATACACATGTCTATCATCCACCTCCCAATGCATCTCGATGAATAGATCCATAAGTTCCCACTCACTGTTGGCCTCTTGAACTCCCTCTATCTATGTACTCCTGCTCAATGGATTAGCTACTACGTTGCATTTCCCAAGCAAGTAGACAATGTCAAAGTCCAAGGAATGAAGGTACATAACCCACCTTCACTATCTCAATTTCAGATCATAGTGAGTGAAGTTGTACAAGATACTTTTTTGGTCGGTGAAAACCAAAATATTCTCTCCCAGGAGATAATGTCTCCAATAGTGTGAATCATGGACAACAACAACCAACTTGAGATCATGCGTCGGTTTGTCCCTCCCATGCGTCCTCAACTGCCGAGACCCATATGTAATGACTCCTTCTCCCTTCATAAGCCCTACTCACATACCAATACCAGATGCATCACAGTACATTTTATAGCTCTTTCCTAGCTCTGGAAATACTAGTATCATTGTTCAAGACAACCTTCATTTCATATCTTGAAAGGATAACCCACAAGTATCTGACCATAAGAACTTCACACACTTCATAATTAGGTCTTTTAGTGGCGTTTCTAATTGTGAAAAATCATGTATGATATTTATGTAGTTTTTAGCAAAACCTATAAAACTCTATTACTCAAATAATTTCATCAGCTACTCCTAGGAAACTACTACTCTCATATTCATTGGGATAACTGATACTACTATCTCTGAGATAACATGACCCATTATGTAAATTTCGTCCACCGAAATGTTTCTTTTTGAGAGCTTAGCATAAAACTAATGCTCTCTCTGTGTACAAAAAATGATCTAAAAATGGGTATCATGGTCATTTCGGGGGTGAGAGTACACCAATATATCGTCCACAAAGACTACCATGAAAGAATCCATGTATGGATGGAACATTCAGTTTATCAGTTCCATGAAGACTTTAGGTAGATTTGTGAGACTGAACAACATAACAACATACTCGTATACACCATACCTACTCTGAAAGTTTGTAAGAGGGTTATAGGATGGTCTAATTCACAACTGATTGTAACCGAATCTCAAGTAAATAATAAAGAACACTCAGGATACATGAAGATGATCAATGAGATCATAAATCATGGTCGAGGGATATTGGTTCATGACCATCAATTGGTTGAACATCTGATGATCCACACATAGCCTGAGGGTATCGCCTGCCTTCATCGCAAATAGAACAGGTGTACCCAATGGAGATGCACTGGGTCAGATGAAACCCTTTGCCTACAACACCACAAAATTCTTCTTGAGATCCTATAACTCTAGTGTAGAGATCAAATAAGGAGTAATGTACTCTGGTTCCTCTCTTGGTATAATCTCAAAAGAAATTTCAACCTCACACTGTAGAGAAAAAATTAAAAATTCTTCTAGGAAGGCATCACTGAATTGTTCCACCACTGGAGGAAAGTCCATCCGTGAAGTCCCCTGGTAATCCAGATATAGACTAAAAATATGGGATGTAACTCCTTCCAACCTAGTAAAAAATAAAATAGATAACTCATTGGCATCACAAGACTTATCTTGGTCTCATGCTCTCCAACTCCGCAATAGTCATGTACCTAAAGTGGAAGGGTGCTTTCCCTTATCTATACATGCAACAATATAATCTATTGGGGGAAAAAGCATGCCCAAACAGGGTGTGAGACTAATCCTAGTAGGAAACCACAAAATTATATGTGCCTAACAAAAAGATAATATATATGGAAGTCAAATAGAAAAAAAGGGATGTAGTAAATAAGGAAGTTCTCACATGTAAACAATTCTATAGATTCAAAGCATTCAATTCCACCTATCAGGTAACCAGATAATCAATGTAGGAAACCCTCTAGGAAGTTCACTTAGCCTAACCCCTCTGTTCCAACCAAACAACACATGAAACCCTCTAGGATGTACACATAGACTAACCACTCTGGTTCAACTTCTGCATAGACTCTATGAGGAAGCACTCACCGTCAATTCCTTCTATAGACTTGTATAAAAAACTAAAATTTTCTCTGGGGAAGAACAGATGTCAAATTCCTCATGTGTACAGCGTCAAGGAACTACATACACTCTGATGAAGAACTTCCATCAATTCCATCTATGGTCTTGCATTATAAAAGTAAAACAAACACTCTGGAGAAGCCCATACATCCATTATCTCTATTTCCTACTACAACAGGTTCTCGCAACCCTGTGTATGTTAATAGAGAATATAAATTCAATACAAGCTATGTAAACCTCAATAACTACTTTGCTAACAATCTATAACATAAAAACGTGTGATATAACAATCCCTACATCCTATAATAATAGGCATGGGAAACAAAACAAAGAAGCCTAACAGACTATGCTGAACCAAATGGTCATAAACAAAAAAAGTTATGGGAAAACACTTACAGGGTATAGTAATTAACACTATTAGGATTCAATTAAACTATACTAAAGAATTCAAGAATAGCAGGAAATTAACAAGTCCAAAAACACAAATAGGCAATACCATTTTCAAGGGTCTTGGAAATTTCTACAAATAGTGGACAATAACATTCTATAGAAAGTCAAAAACAACATACCTCGATGTTATAGGATCATTATACGTGAAACTCAATCCATGAATCTCCCATGAACACTATAATTCTACAAAATGTTCAAAATGGTAAAATAAGGATAACTTGGGAAAAGAAATAATATAGAAACGAATCTCTAGAAGAAGGAAGAGCTTACCCATCTGATCCCAACAAAATCGAAGGTGGTAGATTCAGAAAACATATGCTCGATCAGTGGGTCAAGGAATGATTGTGGCCATACAGTTTATTTTGGTTGAAAAAAACCTTGAAGAAGAGTATTATGTCAAATAGACATGACCTTGATCCGTTTAATGAAATAAAAAATAAATTACACGGTGTGTACATTATAAGTACATGGTGTGTACTTATCCTTACCGGCCCCACATTAGGTGGTCTCTAGGACACCACACCTGGCCGTGTGCTTGACCATTATGTGGCTAGCATATGGCTGTAAGTGGAAACAGAATACACGGTGTGTAATTATAAAGTACACAAGAAGTACTTAACATTTGTTTAAAAAATATACTTTTTCTAAAAAACACCAGCAAAAGAAAAACATACATGAATAGATGATTCAGATTCTTACAAACATCACCCCTTAAAAAAATTTCCATGAAATTCCATATTAAAGAGGATTATAGAAAACTCTAAATAGCTTCGGCCACTATGATCATACATCAACCTCCCTCTACAATGTTTTTTCCTTCAATCGCCAGTGATGTCATAGCACTCGTACCAGAGGAACAAAATAGCCGTGGAGAACCTTCGTACTAAATCAACAATCTGGATAGGATTCTCCTCAAATAATGCATTCAACTCTCACTCAACCTCCCCATATTGAAAAATATGAGATGGGTCTAAGAAGTAATGTCGATGCTGAGAAACATGGAATACATCACGCATATCCTGTTACCTCTGAGGTAACTGTAACCGATAGGCAACCAGCCCAACTCTCTCCAACACTTCAAACTGCTCAACATACCTCAGTGAAAGCATAACATATCTCTTAATCCTTCTATATCCCAACCTCAGTGTGACATGAGTGAAAACCTGATCTCTGATCCTTAACTTCAGAGGTCGTGTCCACTATTTAGAAAAAGACTTTTGTTGAAACTTTCTTCTTCTAAATAATCTCTAATGTCTATGTGGTCTCTTGAACAAGACGAGGTCCCATCATAGCTGCCTCTCCTACCTCCATCCAATATATTTGTGATCGACATGCCCTACCATACAAATCCTTATATGGTGTCGTCTGAATAGTTTGATGAAAACTATTATTGTAGGAAATCTTTACAAGAAGAATGTGATTCTACCAAGAACTTCCAAAATCTATCATACATGATCGATGCATGCCCACAAGCTCATGAATCTTATGCTAAAAAATGAAATCTCTCTGTTTATGGTATTTCAGACTCAAAAGTACCTATATACTAAGATACTTTTGAAGCCCATTCTAGACTCGAAATGTATAACTGGAATCCCTATCTGAAATAATGGAGTGTAGAGATCCATAAAAATGAACAATATCTCAGATGTATTACTTTACAAACTGATGAACATTGAAGGTCTCCTTGATCAGAAAGAAGTGAGAAATAATTGTGAGTCTATCAATGGCAACACAAACGACCTCATTCCCTTGAGGTGACCATGATAAACAAATCAAGATATCCATTACGACATCATTCTTCTTCTACTCGGTAATGTGTAATTGAAGAAAAATCCATGATGGTCGCTGATTCTCTTCGTTAACCTGTGGATATGTGGAACAACACATGAAGAAACTAGAAACATCTCTCTTCATACCTGGCCACCAATATTGATGGTGTAGAACACGATACATCTTGGTGACACCAGGATGAACTGTCCAAACCAAGGAGTGAGATTCCCGCATCAGCTTCTCGTGTATGTCTGTTGGCACCCAAACGCGCCCGGGAAAACTGAAGATCTCATCTTCACCTCTGGCCCATCGATGAATAGGGTTCTATGTTCACATTCTATCCCATAAGACTATTCCTTCTTAATTTGAAAGATTCCTCATTCGCACTCGATCATGAATATTAGAGGTGACAACTACATAAGAAAGAAATATATGAACTTGATTGTCATGAAACTTCATATTCATCTTGGAGAATAGATCAATATGTTTCCACTCACTGCTAGCCTCCTAAACTACATTAATCTGAGTCCTCCTGCTCAATGCATCAGCTACTATGTTGACTTTCCAAGCTGTAAAGGATAACTCCAAGTTAAAGGACTGAAGTTACTTATCCCACATTCATTGTCTGAAATTCTTATCATGTTGAGTAAAGATTTACTACAGACTTTTGTGGTTGGTGAAAACCTAAAAATGATCTCCCAATATAAAATTTATTCAAAATTGTAAAACATGTACAAAAAATGACAACTCGAGATCATGCATTGGGTAGTTCCTCCCATCTTGCCTCAACTTCTGTGAATCGTATGCAACAAATCCTTCCCATTCATAATCACTGCTCCTGGCCCGATACCTGATAAGTCACAGTTTAGAGTATAGATCTTGCTCAACTCTGGAAATATGGGTATCAGTGCTGATGTCAACCACCCTTTCAGCTCATGAAAGGATGAATCACAAGAATCATTCCATAAGAACATGAGAACCTTCTTAGTCAAGCACTAATGTGGCACTACAAAGAATGAAATTTCTTATATAAAACGTCTGCAGTATCTGTCCAACCCTAGAAAACAACTTAACTAAAATTCATTCTTTTGCTACGCCCAGGAAACTAATGCTCTCACATTCGATGGGTTAATTGATACATTTGTATCTGAGAAAACATGACTCATGAAGTGAATTTGGACCATCCAAACGTTTCATTTTGAGAGATTAGAATATAACTTATTCTCTATTAGGGTACTAAAAATGATCCAAATATGGGTAGCATGTTCGTGTCAAGTTTGAGAGTACAGTAATATATTATCCATACAGACTACCACAAAAGAATCCAAGTATTGATGGACAACTTGGTTCATCAGGGCCATGAATATTATAGGTGTAATCGTGAGACTATAAAGAATAACCACATACTCTTATAAACCATACTTGATCTAGAATGATTTAAGAGGTAAATAAGATATTCTAACATGAAATTAATGGTAACCAGATCTCAAGGTAAACTTCAAGAACACATGGGCTTCTTGAATCTGATCGGAGATATCAACAATCCTCGGCAATATATATGGGTTCTTGACTATCAACTGGTTCATATTATGATATTCCACTCACTATCTTAAGGTACCATCCGCCTTATTCAGATACAAGATAGGTGAACCCAATTGGGATGTACTGGGTTGGATGAAACCCTTTTCCTATAACTCCTCAAACTATTTTTGGAACTCTTGTAACTCTAGTGTAGCCATCTAATTTGGAGGAATGGACAATGTTTCCACTCTTGTAATAAGATCAATACGAAGGCCTACCTCATTCTCAGGATGAAATCCTGAAAAGTCCTATAGAAAGTCATCTTTGAAATGATCAACCACTAGAGAAGAGTCTATCTATGAAGTCCCCAGGTCATCCTGATATAGACTAGCAATTTGGGTTTTATCTCCGCTCAACCATGTTCCATAGAAAATAGATAACTCCACAGCATCACAAGCCTCATCATGGTCTCATGCTTTCAAGATCCTCAAAATTCATGTACCTGATGTGGAAGGGCTCACGCCGTTATCTACACCTGTAACAATATAATCAGTTTGGACCCAAAAGCATGGCCCAAACATGGTGTGAGACTTATCCTAGTAGGAAACCACCAAAAAAATTGTGTCTAACAGTCAATGAATATAAATGGCAGGAAATAAGAAAAAAAAGAAGGAGTAAACAAGGAATTACTCAAAATAAAACAATTCTATTGTTTCAAAGCATTAAATTCCACCAATCTTGTATGATGATAATAAAAGCAGGTAACCCTCCGGGATGTACTTTAATACTAACTCTAAGGTCAAACAAAACAAAACATGACATCCTCTGAGATGTATACACTATCTAATCCCTCTGGTTCAGCTTACGGATAGACTCTCTGAGGGATAACATACCATCAATTCCACCAATATTCTTGTATCAGTATCTAAAATGCACTCTGGGGAAGAAAAAATATCACATTCCCCCTGTGGCCCGCATCGATGAACTAATGAATCTCTGAGGAAGAAATTACGACAATTCCTCCTATAGTCTCACATTGAAAAAGTAATAAAGACACTCAGGATAAGACTATACGTCCATTCAACCCATTTTCAACTACACAAGGTTCTCACAGCCCTCTTTAAGTCAATCAAGAACAGCAATGCAATACGGCCAAAGTAAACCTTATAAAAGACATTGAAAATAGTCTACTGCATAACAACAAGTTAGATAATAAACACTCAATCCAACAATACTAGGCATGGGAAATAATCAAGGTTTCTTGACAGGCTATGCAGGACCAAACGGTTATAAATAAAAGATGCATGGGAAAACACTTCCAAGGAACAGTAATCAACCTTATTCACATTCAATTAACCTCTACTCAAGATTGGTAGTATACTAGTAAATTAAGAAGGCTAAAACCAAAAACACGTAGTACCCTGTTCAAGACAATTGGGAAATTTTTTACTTATAACTCAACGAATAAATATGTAATGGAACACACTATTAAACTTGGTGTTCTAGGATCGTTATATGTGATCCTCAGGGCTTCAATTGCCCATCAACACTGTAGATCTACATAACGCTCAAAATACACAATTGAGGATAACATTGGAAAATGAAGAATAAGGAATCTATGATCTTCTAGAAGGAAGATCATACAAAGGTGATCCTAGCATAGTCGATGATGTTCGAATCAATGAACGGATGCTCGGTCAGGGGTTCAGGGAATGATCATGGTGGTACGATTTCTCCTGGTCGAAATAGACCTAGAAAAAGAGTATTATGTTACTGAGACATGAACATAGTGTCCAAGTCAAAAAAATAGTTGTTTTCATTGCCATTATACAGCCAAACCTGGGCCATTAGTGTCTAACGACTAAACAATGTGTACTTATAAATTATACGGTGAGTACATCAGAAATTTCCAAAAAATTCTTTTTTTCTCAAAAACACGATGAAAAGAAAAACATACCTGAAAAGAATATTTGGTATTATATAATAATAGGTCATTAACATATATTCAAGAAAAAATACCAATTACATGGATATTTAACTCAATGAAATGAGGTTAATTTAATATTTCCCTTACCTTGAGCCCGAATTATCTCGTTCATTATTTAATTTCATAAATAAAAAAATATATTAATTAATAAATTAATCAGAACCTTCTTAATATTTATTATTCATTTTATATCACTTATTGTCATGTTATAACAATTATTTAATTATTTGTGTTCATATCAATAATTTTTTCGATTTATGTACTTGAGTCAGAAATGAATTTTTTTATTAAAATAATCAAATTTTCAAAATTTCATCATCTCCAGAATGACATTAATGATTTAAATGTCATATGTATAAAGTATAAATTTATTTTAATTATTATATAAAATTTTTATATAGAAAATTAAATATACCATTCATGGAGATTGTAGGTCGTACGTACACATAAATGTAAGTTTAATTTATTTATCATATTAAATATTTGATAAAAAATGATATGTGTGAATATTTTAATTTGATTATTATATATATTTTATATATGTAACATAGATTCATTATATACATATTCTATGTGTTCCATGTAACAGAATAATGAGTCATGTCACATCGAGGGGGTTGTAGTCCACACTTTCTCAAATTAAATTATAATATTTACACATAATGGAAGGATAATGGTTTGTTGTAAAAAACATTAAAGAAGAATAATGACAATATAAATATAAAATTTATCTCATATAAATATAGTGAGATAATAATTTCCACCATGGTAGGTTGATTGAGAAAATTGAACAATCATCATTTCGTGAGGCATTAGTTCGTCGTAAACAGAAACAGTATGTTAAAAATCAATTAGAAGAAGGTGTGTGTAAGTTTAGTTCAAACAAATAGAATAAAAAATCCTATTCTATTTATGGTAAATGTTTTATTATATAATAATTAATATTGAAAGGATGTGAAGTGGGATATGAAAAATATGTGAATGGAGCATGAGAGAAGTCGTTACCTCTATATCAGATAACTTCTTTTTGATTTGAGCCAAAATGATTACTTGTTGGGCCTTATTCCCAAGGAAATGATAATCAAAAGAAGTTTGGTTTAGTGGAATTTTATTTTAGTAAATTATTGATTATCCAAGGGGATTTGGAGGTGTGAGTATGTGGGTAGAGATGTTGGCCATTTATAATATGGGGTAGGGAACTTTAGGGATGTATTGAAATGGTATTTTATTGTAAACATATTTTAGAATTGTAATAGCTACATTGTTATATATTTGGTGTTTATGATTAGGATAGGTCAATATTATCTTATCAAATAGGTTTTATAAATGTTTATGTCACAAATATAACCTTATATTTTTGAAATAACCCTTAGTTAAATAAATAATCATTTTCCATGTCATCTTATATTTTTACACTATCAGGATAATATAGTCACTATAAAATGACATGATAACATCAAGTGGGTCATTGATTGAATTTGTAACATTATATAATTTATTCATTCAAAAATAATATAATAATTACTTTAATTTCATTTAATAAAATATTTTATTTGATATGTTATTAATTATGTCAATTTGTACACAATTCATACATGAAATTTCTGAAAAACCATAACGTTATTCATTTAAAAAAAATATAAATTCAATAATAATGTGTAAAATTCTTTTATTAATTTTTAAAGGAATAAAATATTTCAGTATAATGATTATTTTAACATTTATAATAATATTTTTGTTACTATTTAATTAATGAATTAATCACAATTCATACATGAAATTTCTGGAAAAACCATAACGTTATTTATTTAAAAAAAATATAAATTCAATAATAATGTGTCAAATTATTTTTATAATTTTTAAAGGAATAAAATATTTTAGTAAAATGATTATTTTAACATTTATAATATTATTTTTGTGACTATTTAATTAATGAAGTAATCACTGGATCACTGTTGTCTTATAATTTAATTTATTTATATAATGAAAAATAATAAAAAATTACATTACATTATGTATTAAATAATTTCTGATTTATATCTAATATTTATATACGAGGTGATGTATTATATAAACCAATATTAAAATTAATTTATTGTGAAGATTTATTTTTATGACATATTTATTTTTACATTAAATTCTATGTTATAATTGTTATAATCACACCTAAGTGGATTCAAATTTCTATATTTTAATTCTAAGGGTTTTCTTATATGACTATATATAATAAAATTGGTTTATGAAACATGTTAGGGGGTTATATATTATTATAGTATTATTTTTACCCATATTTTCTTGATTTACCCATTAACTATGATTAGTAAAAAAATTACTGAAATTAAAAATCAATGTGACCAAAAAGGGAACTTTTTAAATAATTATGAAATTATAATTAAAAATATGCAATCAATTTTTAGAAATTTAAAACATATAATTGGTAGAATTTAATTTAAAATTATTTCTTGTTTTCAAAAAAAGAAAACAGATTTTTATAAGTAAAAACAATTAAAATATTAACATGTGTTTATATCTAATTTTATAGTGAACATACATCCAATGAAAAAAATTGGAATAAATATTAAATTGTTTGTGTAATTAGAATTTAAATTCCATTATATGGTCAATCTAACTATATAAAAAATTTAGACAAAAAGGCAGTTTTGAATAAAAATTTAGTTTTTTTATTATTCATTAAAAATGAATATTATATGAAAAATACCAAAATTCAGATTAAAATAAATTTTTATATATCAAAAAAGAAATAATAAATTATCTAATATTTAAAATCTATTTTTAAAAAGGATTCTCCATGAAAATGTGGTAAAATGACATTTTTTTTCAAATACATTTATTATAGGAAAAATTAAATTATTTCTTATATAATGTTTATAAAACATATAACATGAATTCCAAATGTTAAATTGAATATATTATATATCAATTTCATAATTTAAATTCACCATGAGTAATTTTATTATATTATAAAATTAGTTATTTTTATTTATATAGTTTTTCAGAAAAAAACATTGACATTTAGTTAAAATGAGTTTCATTTTCATTTATTAATAATTGAATGAAAAAATTATTTATACATATTTGTATACAATATTTTCATAAAAAAGTTGTTATTGTTCATTCACTCGATTTTTAAAGATAGTTTATAATGTAACATAATAATATTTAGTTGTTGTCTTAAGTGTGATGTGGCGTATTATGTATGATATCGAATATCTTGTCTCTATTGAAGAACAATGGAAGTTACACAGTTAGGGGCACATAATTAGGCACAATATTATTACTAACATTTCAAATTAACCTAGGAATCCATGATGAGGGTGATTAAGGCTCATAAAATATTAATTATATTCATTAATCTCACTAATTAAAACTAATCACATCCCAAATATTACGATGACCTTATAAATAATTATTTACATAATTAATATTATAGATATAGGATCTATTACCTCCTTTAAATAACTATCTTGTAAGATCAGTTGATTACCATCAAATGTGACACTTTTATAATCCATTGTGGTTGGATTCAAAATATTCAATGTAGTTTCTTTTATGATTTTTCATATATTTTTAACTCATTAATTATCGATAAATTCATAAATGTGTGATTATAAATTTCTAATAATTATTATATATAATGTATCCTTAAAAATTCTCATAAATAATTTTTGATGAATTTCTATTTGAATCTAAAATCGAGCGAATATAATAGATATTGTGTTGATCATTCTCACTATTTTGTGATTTTTTTAAGGCCATGATTTTTTATTTATTGATAATGTGATTTTGAAAGGCTATTTCAAAATAATTTGTGTCTTCAGATAGATCATTTATTTAAAAAAATAATTTCGTTGATTTAAGTAAAAATAATTAAACAATTTGATGTTTATAAATAGATTAAAATTTATTAAATTATTAAATTACCTAGAACCACCATTGAATCAATTAGCATATTTTGGAATTCATGTTCAAGGATTAATTTATTTAAAGTATTTATCAACATGTAATGAGTGTGTAATACCATGTCATGAAATATATTTAGTCTAATTGATATATTAATAATTATATTTTAATTCATTAGGTATACATTAAATTAATTATTATTTTAAAGGCTTGTTTGGAATTTTTATAATGAATTTGAAATTAAGTGTATATGATTATAATTTTTAATGTTGAATTATATAAAAATATTTTAATTTATTTTTTTTCTTGATGACTAAATTAGTACATTATGATGATCCCCTCTTGAAATAACACATTGATATAACATTAATATTTTAATTTCTATCTGTTGATTTTATGAAAATAATTATATACATTGATTGTGTTTCTGGTGAGTGTGATTTATGATATTGGGGATATATACCTTTTTTTATATGGATCCCCATTTTATCCATATAACACGAATATCTCACACCCATCTACTAATTATTCTTGATAAACTAGATACTTAAATGGAATGTCCATGAAATATTCTTCAGTAGTGGACTCACACCCTTATAGTGGACCAATAGAAAATATTAAATCCTCAAGATATGGAAATGAATCTATGAATATAGGTGTCCATAGAACTATTTTTCTTGAGAGCATTGAGAGTTGACGTGAACCCATCAATTATTCATGTTGTAATTTCATTATATATTCTAAAGTATATGAATAATCAAACCTAGGTTGTACACATGAATTCCATATATTGGATAACAGATACAAGAATGTGTTCATTGTTAATATTTGGAACAATAGATTTCTTGATTTATTAATTTATTATTATTATTCCCCTCGACTCTATTGTATTTACCCTCATGTTAAATTTTATACTATGTGATTATTCTCATATTTTTTTGATTACATGATATTATCTTCTGAGGTTGATTTCAATTATTTTAAAGAAATGGTTCAGTTTCTAAAGTGTGGAATAGTTTTTTAATGTTTAGTTGGATAAAATAATTTTAATCTTTTTAAACCACTTTTTTAAACATATTCACATATTCACTTAGTTGTAATCCTATATTATAATATTTTTATTATATAATAATGAAAATATATAGAATCAGTAGTGAAAGTCTACAGGGAACATTATCATACACTATGAAGTTACCTTTTGGTGTTTTATTAAATTTACAATCATATAGAATGTGTCTGTGAATTAATCTTCCTCTGTGTGTGGCTGATTGGATTAGAAGGCTTGGATGCCATAGGACTTGGAGGCTAGTTTTGGAACACCATTTGGTAGGTTTTGTTATTATGTTTTTTCTTTCTTTTTTCTTGCTGAATATTTTTATGTTGATGTGTATGTATATATATATATGTGACGATGTTTGGACATTATATTTTGTTATTATAATCCAATATTGGAAATATTGCTCCCAAAGAATAATTTTTTATTCTTATGTGCTTTTCACCAACCTGTGTATATCATTGAATCTCTTTGGGTTAGTCGAGAATCAGCTCAGATGTATATTTAGATGTTATTCATTGTTGGTCCACCAGCAATTCTACATGAATAAAGTATGTACTTAAAGGGTTGTATTTGTCATTGAATTCATTATATAATTTTGGTCGAGTCATAGTAGAGATAATATTAATAATTTTATAGGAATCATGTGCCAGTCTATGATAATTTTCCTGATTGCCGCCTCTTTAATATGATACGTGAGTTAAGATGGATTTTTTTAGTTGAGTCTTTCATTTGGGTTATTGGTTTCGTGGTGATATGTAATCTATATATTCCCAACCAGGATATTTTTTACATGGGGAATCTTTAATTTCTTATGGAACAAAACTAGAAGGATGACTACAGTCCCATCATTATTTCTCAGTCTAGTAGACTATGAGGAATCAATGTGAGTGATCTAGATATCCACACATCTACAGGTGTGTGGTTGGTGTGTGGTATTCCATACCATTAAACAAAGCGTTTTACATTTCTAACATGGATATAATCATTAAATAGTATCCATTTTCATATAATTTAATTCAGTAATGTGGGGTTATTAATGTAGGTTATGGATATGGGTTGTTTTGTTATTTTGTGATGTTTTTTAAATGCTAATTTTATGTCAATTATTTAGATTATATTATGACAATTTAATAGTGACTTAAATAATGATTTTTTATGTTAATTGAGAAATTTTATCATTGAAAAATAATTCCTCTATGAAATTTTTATTTTGGAAATATAATCATCAAAAGATCATATATGATAGAGTAGAATATCGATTTATGAATAAATATTTCTGTGAAATGGATTGAAATTTTAATGGTCATTAGATTTGGAAAATATTTATAACTCTTTTAAAAACACTGAATAATTTTTATGTTACAGTATCATATATTTGTACTATGATTTATTTATAGTCATATTTAATATTTTCAATGGAATGTTTAATGTTTTAATAATGTTTAAATCATTTTGATCTAAAATAAATGATTTTGTTATTGATGTTGGTTGAGACATTTTTTAAAACAAATTGTTCTATGTCTTTCGTGATCATTGATTCTTATATTGATATTTCTATGTTTTGTGATATTCAAAAATGTATAATAAAAATTACATAAAGAATGATATAATAATTTTCCAGTTTTTTCATATTTGATGTAGTTTATCAGTTTTTTATAGAATAAAAACCCCTTATTAATGACTCTATGTATACTATATAACACGTTGTGGAGCCAGAGACCATCGAACATTTTATCCTCATCCTTTAATTCATTGATTTTTTCCATATTTTTATAATTTAGAACATGCTTCACATGATGTAGTATAGTAAAATGTTGGTGTTTATGGGATGAATTATTGTCTTATGACACATAAATCTCTAGAAGTCTGCTCCATCAAGAACTTCTTCATGGTTCCTAGTTAAGAGTGGTTATATGTTATGAGTATCTTTGTAATATATGAATTAATTTATTTTTAATTCTTCTAGTAAGTCTTCAATAATTGGAAGTGTCTTAAGGATATGTTGAAGGAAAATGATTTTGAGTTCATGTGTTTTTCTCATGATCATCATTGGGATGATTATTATGCACTAAAATTATCATGTTTTGTATGTTTCATGCATAGTTTTATTGGATATTATTTCTGTAAGGGTATATATTTTAGAAAATACAACATCATGACCATATAACTACCATTCCAAAAGTTGGGTTGATTTTACAAATAGAGATTCTTAACATATCATTATTAAAAAAATATTTTCTAGTGAAACAACATGAAGGGAATAATTATTTTTCACAAATGATATTGGAAATCCTTCTTATAGAATTAATATTACTCTGAAATGAAAATATTTAATTCAAAATGTTTATTCCAAAATCTTGTTTTTCACATAACTAATGGTTAATGAAAAATGTGTCTTTTTATGTCATTATATTATGTTTGGTATCTTTATATACCTAACGGTGAAAATTCTGACTAGAATATCGTATTCCCTTTTTGGGAAATAAACTTATTCATGATAACATGTCTCTGACCATATTCCTTCATGTGAAGCATTCATCATGGTTGAGGAGATGTTAGTTGTTATTTATTAGTTATAGAATGTGATTAATATTGATTTACGGTGATGTTTTTTATGTGGCTGTATAAACTATTTGATTTTTCCTTAATGTGGATTTTGTGATTTGGAATCCTTTTTTATCAATGAGGATGATATATTGTGGATGTAATAAAGGGTCATTTTTTGAATGGTGATTTAACAATGGATTCATTTTCTTGAGACCACAGTTGATAAACATATTTATTAATTTGTATTTGACTTCATGGTTAGAGATAAATCTTGATGTGTTGCATGATTTCGTCTTAGATAGTGTAGTTCTAATTCTGGAACTTTCCATCATGATTAGTGTCATTCTACATGGACATTGATAGACCATTTTAATGTATTCATGTAATTTCAATTATGTGGATTTTTCATAAACCATGATCCTGATGGTGCTGGAATTTGATTTTATTATACCATATGGGTATAATGAACAATTTCAAAATTTCAATGTTACCCTTGCTTAGATTCTACTTATAGAATTTAATTTCATGTTCTTAAATTTATTTTGGTTTTTGGATCATATATATTTCACAATACTGATTGTTCAATGTATCAATTTTGGGTTTATGGGATGTTATTTACTTATGATACCACATTTCGGTGAATCTGTAAATGTTGGGGACAATTAATATAGGTCCTTATTATTTTTCCTTACATTAGATATTCCTAATGATCTTGAAGTATGGATCATGGTGTTTTTTTTAGAATTTTTGTGAGTCTTAATTCTGGACCATAGATTATTCACAAAACATGGTGTATAAGAGAGTTCTTCTTATATCATATTATTATGTCATTAAATTGGAATATTTATATTGATATAATTTCTTATAACGGTGAGGATGTAACAAAATGTTTCTTATTATTATGATTTTACCTGTTCATTTGATTAGTAATTTATTGTATCTCCTCATGGGTAGTTTTTTTATTTTTTCCAAAAAATGAAGGTTATTAGACTTTTCAATAGTTTACACACATGTTGTGAACATGCTCGGGTACCCTACTATCCCAATAATTGAGATGGACCATTCATAACCCAAGGGGAGTTCTTGATCCTCGTGGGTGGGCATCTGGCACCTAACATCAAAAAATATGAATCTTTGAATGATTCTTACACATGACATAGTTGAAGTATGACATGAAAGTAAATATGTGTACAAAAGAAACTCAACTGGGAGTGAAGTACTAGAATAAAAAATGGAATACAAAACCCAGAGTACTATGAAGTGTGTTCTCAAAATAGGGATAATAACCCCAAGGTCCATAATGATACAACTCAACAATTCCAAAGCTCAATAACTACATCCTCCATAAAGAGATCATTTAACATTTCTCAAACCTAGACGAATAATGTCTACAAAAAGCCAAAGTAAAATCTACGGTGAAAGTATATGCCTTGTAGGATACCACCAAAGATTCTATAACAGATGAAAATATAGATTATCCAATGAAAAAATTTAAATTTTGAAAATAAATATGTTTTCTAATTGATGAATATTTTTAATCAAAACATGCTATACATTTTCATAATGATGGATAAATAAATTTAATGAACATTATTTACCTCACAATAAATGAAGTTTTTATAAAATAATGGTTTAAATGAAACATATACATAATTAAATTTATCTATATCCATAAAATTAATTTGATTATGTTTTATAACTTTGATATACATTTATATCTCATGTATTGATAAAAAACCAAGAAACATGGCCATCTGGAAAAATATATTATAATATTAAATAGCTATGTGATTCCACATTCAATACGTGACCTCATAAAATTGACTATACACACATACCTCGTACATCAGTTAGATTTAACTCATCACCCTCCCATCAGGGATGTGACCAACCACTGTTATGTTTTTGAACATTGTAAATGCATAATGTGTATCCAATAATCCGATTAACTACTTAAGGAAATCATTCGATCTTACATGATGGGCGATTTATTTTAAGACACATTAAAATACAATAAATCTCATTATTCCCCTTCTAAAATGCTTATTTAATTACATTTAAATATAAAATTGGTTTTAATAAAAAAAATGCCTATTCGATATGATAAAACCATTTCATTTCTATAAATAAAATTATTCATTTTTCACAAGATTAATATACATTAAAAACAAAATCCATCATTTTTAAAATTAAATTTTCACAAATAAATTCAAAAATAAATGTTAAATCATTTCCATCAGGTTTAAAAATTGAATTGAACAATTTAAATCAATAAATTTCCATAAACACATCACAATTCAATTGAATTGGTGTTATTCAAAATTTTCATGCCAAAAACATTTCAAATATCCACATTCACTAGAATTATGTGTTATCAATTTATGCAAATGAAAATTTGATCAATTCCATTTAAATCACCAATTGATATATATCAAGAAATTTTGGAACAATCAATTTCGGAATTCAGGAGGGACCAACCTACACCATTATCGACACTTGAAAATCATAAAACACCCATTAAAGAGAAAATAGTAGTAGATGATATAGAAACTCAACCTAGAAATTAGATCCAAAATCATGAGGTAAATATCCATCAATTTTAAGTATGATATATTGAAATCCTACATTGGGATAATGATAGATATAAAATGAATGAGGAATAATGCTTACCCAGATATCACTCTCCAATGAAAATATGACTGATTGTCAAAGGAATTGAATTTATATAGATGGAAGGTTATAAAATGAATAGAGAAGGACTTAGTTTGAGGGAAGGATAATTGGAGTGGATCAGATAATGATATAAAATGCACAATACTACTTTTATACGCTGTTTTCAGGGCGTTTAATGTCATTTACTCCAGTTACACATCATGATTTATTTTTTTATAGATTTTTAAAATAGGTTGAATTTGTAATGCCTCTTTAAAAATTGGTATTTTATGACATGTAAAAACAATACAGATCGTCAACTACCAAATTTATAAACCATCAAAATGCATATTATTTTCATTAAAACCTGAAGCATCGAGTTAAATATTGTTTACTAACATCATCTCGACGTGTAGTGGCCACTAACAAAGTGTACACATCACAACATGAATCAATTCACATCATGAATTCATAACCATTACATGTTGTGTACTACTTTTACATGGCATGCAATGCTCATGTAGTATGTAAAAATCATTGTTATGGATAAAAACCCAACAAAACTCTGAATTTACCATTAATGTTATACATCCGATTCAGTATTATCCCTTTAATAAATAATTAAAAGAAAATACATAAAAATATATAATGAGTACATATTAGGATGGTAACATGATATATCAACCACCCCACCATAAGAAATTACTATCCCCATAAATCCAAATAAAAATTTTCCATGAAAATAACATGTAGATAGTTCTCTATCATCAGTGCCTCCAATTACAACATGTCTTGATTATCAAAACTAGGATTACATACCACAAGAACCAATGATATCATCTTCCCATGATGTTTCCTAGCCATAGAATCATCTTTCATGAGTAGTATCTCAATCAATGATAAATCATTGGATAACTGTTGCACAAAACATGTGATGGGTCTTATAGATGATTTCTCAACTACGATACATATAATACATTTTTTTTTATCAAAATCAGATATTTTTGTAGTTCTATATGTTAAAAAAATCCTCAACTTCCCAACAATATATAATGGTTCTCAAAAATCAGGAGCAAGTTTCCCTTTCTTCCCATTCCTTCAATGACCAAATTGGGGTGAATCATTCAAGAACACCAAATCACTAACTGAGAACTACAATGTTCTCTGTTGTGGATCATGACATGACATATATCAGCATTGTTTTGTCAAAATTATATAATGAATTATTAGAATCTTATTTGTCATCTCCTACACCATGATTGGCCCAACGATGGAACATTCACCAACCATCTACCTACACAACAGAGATTTACAAGGTTGTCCATACACGTTATGAAAAGGATCTATCCTCACTGTAGAATAGTATCAATTTTTATAAGATAATTCTACCTTTACCAAGTGATCATCCTATTCAAAGTTTAATTCATGAACACAATCATGAAGGATATCATCAATAATCTATAAAGCAATTTTTCATTGTCCATCAGATTGTGGATGGTAGGGAATGCTCAAATGAACCTAAGATCGTAGAACCTCCTAATGTACTCACAAAAAATGTTAAATAATCCAAGTATCTCTAATAGAGTCTATAAAAGACACATAACCAAGAAAATAAAAAATAGTGTGATTCCCTAACTCCTCAAATTTTTCTATATCATGAATGAGTATAATGTGAGCCAACTTTGACAGCCTGTCGATCATCAACCATATCAAAATTTTCCTTTTCTGGGTATATAGAAACCAAACTAAAAAATCCATAGAGATCTCATCCAACTTCCATTGCATGATTGGATGAGGATTAAGAAAATACAATGATTTTTTTTATTTAACCAATTGAATTGTATTGAAATTAAATACAATATCATAAATTTCTATCCTTATCCATAACTACCAAAAACACCACCGCATATCATAAAATATTTTTCTGGTTCCTGGGTGTGTTTTCCACATGAAATTTTGTAAATTCCATACTGTAGAATTTAGTTTTGGTAACAACACAATGTATAAGTTCAGGTAACACAAAACAAACTCCTTAGATAATGACCAGTTGTCCACTATCTCCCCACTATATAAAGAGTCTATAATGTTATAGAATTCATCATTATGATCTTAGAAATAATGAATCCATTCAAGAATAATATATTTCAACAAAAAACATTCTAATGAAATAGTTTCCCCATTAACATGAAATCCAATATGAAATTGTACAAATAGATCCATAAAATTACACTCCACTGAAGATACATTCATATACAATGTTGGATGTTTCCTACTTGATGCATATTCAATGGAATTCCCTTTCCTCATGGTATAGATGATGTTAATTTTGATTGATTGTATGTACTCAACTGGGATACTCTTATGAAGGTTGAAACATTTATATATAATATATAAATATAAAATTTGTGGCATGAAAACATAGTAAAACATTCCCCATAAAGGTAATTTTTCATTCTGTTATGTACATGAATTAAAGAATCAAATTCAAGGTCATGGGTAAAAAAATTAATCTCATGTTTCCAAAGATGATAAGATCCATAGGTAATACCATTATTACCTTTATTAGGAACATAATCCATCTCTAAACCCGATTCATTACAAAAGACCACATAGCCGTTCTAGCCTCATGAGGAGTTGATACTAGCGTAGTAGTCAAAATAATTTTCAACTCAATGAAATAATTCTATCATTAATCATCTGAAACTAACTACACCCCCTTCTGATTGAGATTACTGATAAGAGAATACCACAATGATAAGTCCATACTAATATTATGGTAGAATCTAGATAATCAAATAAGAATAGAATTTTGAATACATTTTTTGGTTCTTAGAAGTCATAACAACATTAACCTTCTCAAGATTTGCTAATATACCCTCCTTAGACACCACATGTACCTTGAATTTAATCTCCACAATATATAAATAATAATTTGAAATGTTGGTAGAGAGTTGCTATCTTAATAGTAGACTCAGAAATTTTCTCAGATGATTTGAATGTTCCTCCTATCATTTAGTGCACATGAGGATGTCATCCACAAAGTCTACCATAAAGGTATCCATATACCCATGAGCAATCCGGGATATTATTTCCATGAAAACTACATGGGAATTTTTTATACCAAATGGTGTAATAAGGTTATCATAATGTATATACCTACTAAAAATGGATATTTTCTAAATGGTAGATTCATTTTTCTTTAATTGATGGTAACAGAATCAATAGAAGACTGTTGAAAACCTCATCACATATTTCAACTAATCTAATAGATCATCATATCATGTTAACATACAATTTATCTTTAAGATAACTCAATGGTGCTTTCAATAGTCAATAGATAGCTGAAGAGAATTATAATACTTCTTGGAAAAGAGAACTAGCACTACCCAAGGTGACACACTGGGGAGTTTAAAGCCATTCTTAAGAGGATTATCCAACTGCAACTTCCGATATTTTAGTTCTACTTGATCAATTATGTAGGAGGCAGTTGTAACAAGTGGATTACTATGCATCTAGTCAATGGGCAAATCAAAATCCCTTACGAGTGATAATCTAGTGAAAAATGAATGAAACTTGAGGATGAATGGATAGAGATCCCCACAGATAGAATCATACAATAAATCTAAATCAAACATTTATATTACATTCCCCAACTCTGGTTGTGAAGGTTTCACATTGTTGGACCTCATGTCCAAATTTCATTGAATGAAAAGAGATTCAACATTGGTTATAGTAATTTAGACTCATAAAAGATAACAATAAATCCATGCTTTATTGGTAATGAGCCAATCTATTCTAAATATTATGCACTGAGACTTCATGTTGAGGAATAAGAAAAATCCTAGTATACTAGACATATGAAAAAGATATGAAAGAAGTGGTACTATTAATATGAAGTCATTCTTCGTATCAAGGGGTGTTTTAATAACCATGTAACAAGATAGTTTCCCCACGTGAAGATTAAAAAGATTTATAATATAGGTAGAAAAAAATTAATGATATGCACTAGTATAAAACATAACAATCAATAATTATGATGATATAGTAATGGTAATTATCAAGGTCTCTAGACCCTTGTCTTCTTCCTCTAAATAATCATCTACATTGTGAAGAAGAAATATTATATATTCTAATGGATAAAACCTTTTTGTATGTAATGAATAGGATTTCCCAATAGTTTAAAATGAGTTGATGATCTTGTTCCACTACACATAGTGGATAAGTGATGGAATATTCTCATTAAGTGCCTAGAACATCGCGATAATATATAGTTATTGTGTTCCTATGTAAAAGCTCTCATAGAATATCCATACTTTCCACACTCGTAGAAAACAATAGAACATACTCATTGTGTTTTAGTAGGTTCTGAATGATTCTCCCATCAATAACTAATTTGAGAATTTTTATGCATATATTTTACATTGAAGGAACAAATGCTTCTACTAGGATAAAGTGGAACTCCTATCAACCATGACATTACATCAGTTTCCATCACAACTATAATATATATATCAAATACATTAACATATTTGGGAAGAATTAGAATAAAAACATACTTATGGATATCTGACTGATGTACTAACTAGAATAGTGGTGACTTTATACTTTTGTTAGATAATATATCATGTTAAAACAGCACCATCACATCATAGAAATTTCAATACTTATTCCTTGTTATATCAGCCTGTTGAAGCATGAAAAAAATACACAAATTTAGCTAATAACATTGAATCTATATAGAACTTGTTATTGAATATATGCTTGAAATCATTATATGACCATCCCTCTAACATCCATGTCATCATTTTCATGTTCTACCATTTCTTGCATTGTCCCTCATGCACAAAGGTGGCATATTTCACCATGATCACATCTCGTGCCACCATTAACTCAAAAATACACTCTATCATGTTGTAGCAATCAATAGTCTATTAAGAAATATTGGTCCCCATAAAAATTGCTGGTTCTAGTGAAGGGAATCAATGGAATGATTCCATAAAACATCCCCATTAGGATCCAAAACTGTATCCTGATCTAGGATTAGAGATTTTGTCTATCCTAGAGCTTGGACAGTGCACACAATTAACTCAAATAAATTTGTTTCCATAGGAAGATTCTATTGATGTGGTTCAATAGAATCCTCCTCCTATATCTAATTTCTGAATATTATCATAGGCATGATTGTACACTATAAAAGTAAAAAATAATAATGTTATTGGGTAGTGATCAAATAAATATACAAGGTAATTAATCCTAATATATAGACGAACATGATTTTGATTCCACTCTATCCAAATTTGAATAGGGACAGGAATAAAACTATCCTATAATTAATTCTTCCCAAAAAACCCCTAGCAGCATAAGGATCATTGTGGTTTGAGCTGGCTTTGAACACAAACATTACTACCTCATAAGTCCTAAAAATATTTAAAAAATTCACACTAACTTCAAGACAAATGTTGAACAACCTCCTCCGATACAACATTGTCAAAAACCATCTCAATAAAACTGTTAACCTGATATCTTATCTTTCCCTAACATATCCTGAAGGACATTATATATCCCCATAGGTGGGTGATCATCACCCTAATAATACAACATACATTTGGGATCAATTTTTTCCACAAGACATAGCCGAAGCTAGAAATGGAATTCAATATGAATATAAAAAACTCCACTCTTAGTAAAGAAACTTGAATAAAATAAAACTTAGTATTGATATCAAAGTACCAAATGAGAAAATTATTAGAAGGTCTCTAAGGACACAACTCACCACAAACAAGGATAAATTGATGGGTCCTCCTCCATGTGATCCTTTCATCTTGCTCAAACCTAGATGAATATAATTAACAATCACTGAAATGAAAAATTGTGGTTTTAGGATATGAAATGTAGGATACAACCAAATATTCTATAATACATTCCTAATATATTTTATAAAAAGAAATTATTTCATTTTAAAAATTCAACATCATTTGATATTTGAGAGAATATTTAATGATACATGCTATATATTTTCAAAATGATGGGAAAATAATTATAAAGAATAGAATTTTCATTACACGATATAGAATATTTCTAAAATAATGGATTTTATAAATTAGTTACATAATACAGTTAATGTAAATTTACCATAGGCATGTAAAATAGTTTTACAACACTAAAAAACATTTATATATCTTATATAAATAAAAAATTGAGAAATGTGGTAATATACAAATTTTTTTAGATTGAAGACATATCATTATCTATTTATGCTCTCAATATCAATAAAATTAACATAAAACCTTTCTGAAAAGGAAATTGATGAGTTTCATAAGATAAAATCTATAATAGATACCAAAATAATAGAGGTTTCAGCTTGTATTTTCAATGATTTTTTAGGAAATTCTCATTATTTTCAAAAAACAGAAACCATGATAATTTGTAAGGGACTGTTTTTTTGGAAAATTGAATATGAATACTATGTCAATTAGTTTAACAATATGATTATCAAGACACTAATACATACACTAAAATAAAATTGGGTAAACATTGTGGAATACATATATCTGAAATGATGATATTAGGATTTTTATGTGAAATTATTAATTGATATACTATTTCTCTAGAAAATTGAATGTTCATGATAAATGATATACTATCCCTAATGTGTAGATAGTGGATATGGTCATCCCATTGAAAATTAGGATAAATTATATCCATTGATAAATGTTTGAGAAAAATAATGATAATAATTTCCTCAAATATAAATTCAATAGAATATGAAAAATATGCTCCAAATAATATGGTTTTTACTCATCATATATTATGGAATCTCAAATCACTAAGATCTATATAATAAAAATATTGTGGAATAAAATCTCATTAAAAATATCTTTAAACATTATCAATAATGAAAATTGATAAGGATTCAACCTTACCTGACTTGAAAAGGATATATATGTGAATCATAATGTTTGGTACAATATAATTATTTTAAAAAATAATTCATTTTCCATCCCATTAATATAAGATAAAGGATTCCTAGAGAGATGATGTTTATATTCAGAATTTGGTGGAAAATATATGTATTGAGAAATCCTTTTATTTATAATCATATGGGGAAGAAGTCATCATATTTGGGTCAAGAAAATGTATATCTTATAATCTAGAGATAATGTATAAAATTATGAATGATGTACATTTCACTCACTTATGTATTCACCCAATGACAATAATGATCTATCATGATCTCTGAGAATACAATTTGTGGGAATATATTGAATTATACATCATGAAAAATTAATCGAGGGAAATTTATGAAATAATGTGAACAATTAAATGGATTATAATAAGGGATGATGTGACCATTAACCATAACAAAATGGAAATGGAAAAATCACAATGCAATTTTTTAGTGTAATTATGAATACCTCTAGATAAAATAATGTTTTATGAGTCATTGTATATCATCTTACAAATAAATCACACATTATTATGATTGGAGTGTAATATTCACTTGATCACGTTTCACATATGAACATAATTGAAGTGGTGAGGTTTTGTGAAGTACATTTATTAGTTATATTCATTTATGATATTATATTTACAATAATGTTCTGAAAATATTCTTCAAATTGTTGATAAGATTATTTGAACATCAGTGTAGCTAATCACCCAAAAACTAAAGTACAATCTAAGTATAATATTCCAAAACCAAAATATATATTGAGATAATTCTGAATATAATTTAAATGAAGATTGTATCAACATATTCTAGTGGTCATGATCTATTATAATAATATATTATATTCAAGCATTCAAATGGATCAATGTAAAGCACATTCCTTTAAAATATATTAAAAAAATTAATTCTTGGATGATTTGGGTGAGCATAATATATTAGGACCAGAAATTATTGATGAAATTTAATTACTAGTTAAGAGTTAACAACAACATATCTGAGCTACCCCAATTATACAAAATATATAAGCAGATAATCATTCATGGGACATAGATTTTTAGGTTAGTAACAATTTTTTTCCTCCACACATCTCCTTGTATGATCATTATATTTTAGAAGAAATGAAATCTATATCCCAAGTACGTCTTCCCCTTTGATATTGTTGATTGGTTTATAACTATTTCAAATTGACTGGAACATTTACCAATAATTTCACATCAATATTATGTATTCTAAGTTCCCCTCCTATGGATGTTCCGACAAAATAACTCACGTATACAAAAATCAAATTATGTATAGAATGAAAATGATCAATCTTATGAGGGGAAGAAAGTGAAATTAAATATTATAGTGGATGGGTTATATTTAACAATGAAACTCACCTAGTGACAGTATCATGGTGAAACCAAAATAATAAATATTTGAAAGGGGAACATGAGAAAGTGAAGAAGGAGATGTAACATAACATGTATTCATATTATTACATAAAACAAAATATGAATGGAAGAATTTCATATGGTATATAGAATGTAATGACCTAGAATTTTATCAATGGAATGTAATTATTATAAAAATTTCATTAAAAACACATTATAAAGATAAAAAATTTAGAAAATGTTTTCTTATAGGATAAAAATGATATATTACTCAGAATATAGAAAAATATGAATGCTAAATATTACAATGGGAAAAAAAGAATATAACATAATAAATTATAAAATTTGTATCCTCTAGATCCACTAGAAATTCTTAAGTCATGAAAAATGTTTTAGATTTAAATCATTATGTTAGAATATTCATTTAAAAGAATAAATTACATATATAACACTATGATAAATTCAAAATGAATGAAATAATATGTATTTCAATAAATATTTGAATACTATGCAACTAGTATATATGTGACCATTTGGAATAATAATTTAACTATTAAGAATAATATTAGGTTATTGTAATAGTAACCACACCTATGAATGTATTGTATACAATTTATTTATCCCATAAATGTCCTATTATAATTATATGACATGGTATATGTAAAAAATGTCTTTAAACAGATAAATTATTAGTTGGTATTTTATTTAAATTATTTATTTACAATATTTTAATTAATTAAATAATTTAGAAGAAAATTTATTTTCATAAAATATATTCATAAACTAGATGTATGTTTTACTATAATGATATGATAATTTTATGTTACCACATATAATGATTCAATGGGTCAAAAAATCAATTATATGGTTAAAATCTATATTTGTGAATAATTGATGGTTTTATTTAAATCATATTTCTGATATTTAGAATATTATTTTTAAAAATGAATTGAATATTGAATTTTAAATGTAAAAAAATTTTATATTTTGTTACATTTTTCTGAACTATTTGAAATTTCGGTAAATACTAAAATATGATTAATTGCAGTGTATAAAATTAAGTCCCAAATACAAGATTTGTTGTGTAATGGATACTATAAGAACCCATTGGGTAAATATCCCCAAATTTGTTTGATTTATACTTTATAGAAATCAACACTTAAGATTATATTGAGCCAAATTATTGAACTAATGATTATAATAAGAAAAATCTCACATATCCTCCACCTATAAATACCACATCTCACCAACTAGTCACATCAGACCTTCAAAGCCCTGTGATTTGTCAATATAATGGAAAAATACCTTCCCAATCCTCTTACACACATCTACGAGCTATAAGACTCATGAAATTAATAATTCCATGTTTTTAAAAGGGTCCATCAAGTAGGTGGTATTCAAGTGGTCACATCATCAATCAATATCTTTAAATTTTATTTTTTCTTATATCTTCTCCTCATATCCTTAGTCCACAAAAAAATTAGTACTCTTGAATTATTTATCTTTTGAAATAGTATATTTATAATGGAAATTATATTATACAAATATTTTAAAATATTTTTTATTCAATGTCATGAATCCGTTACGTATATTTTGTAACTTCACCAGCTCTAGTGATAGTGATTTTTTTTATTTATCCAAAATATATATTTTCAATAAACCATTAATATTTTTAAGTTACAATTTATTATTTTTATTATATCTAGAAAAATTGTAAACAGATAATATATAAGGAAAATTTTAAACATAATTAAACTAGTTGATGATTACTGATAATAAACAAAAATAAAAAAATCATTTATCAAAATCACTTACTAAATTAATTCATTCAGATTCTATAATAAAATTTTATATATTAACATTTAAACTACTATAAGTTATTTAATAATATTTAATATCATATTATAGGAATTATTCCAATTATAAAATAACATTTTTAATTATATGTTGGTAAACTGACCATAAAATCATGAAAATGATCCCAGAATAAATAATTAAACTTTAAATCTCATCGAAATTAGCATAAATTAATTTAGTAAAATTTTACTACGTCAAATCTATTTATATGTATTTTTTAAAAATACATTAATTTAATCAAGATTTATTACCAAGGACATTTATTTCAATTGGAGAATTTATTATGACATAAGGTATGAGATCTATATGAAACTCTACATTTCATTTAGTTTATCTTTTTCTATAATTTCTTCAATTTATTTCTGTATTCTTCTTTTAAACATCATATATCTCTATTAATAAGTACTATATATATGGATATAAATAATTTTTTTAATTTTATTTGTAATTACATGTATGAATTGGTTACATTCTCAATTCTTCTAAATTAAAAAACCTAATTAATGGTATCATTTCCATTTCTTACACATGTTCAAGTACATAGTAAACCATATATTAAGAAAAAAATATTTCTATAATGTTAGTCATTTTCACATTAAAAGATATTTTATTTCCTTTCTGGTTTCATAAAATAACTTACACTTATATCATATTTAAATGATCATTAGAATGATCCTTTAGACCACAAAAAAATGGATCATTACTAAATATTACAAACAATTATTGTTCATGTTCTCATTTGAGTTATACATTCTTATTTGTAGTCTATTACTTTTTTTGATCATCATTTTTTATATTAATTTATCCCAATTTTTGTGGATTCCAATTTTTAAAAATATTGATAATGAATTTTAACATGATTTTGAGACCAATTGGTTTCCATTGTTATCCCTTATTATTATTCATTTTATTTGATTTCGTTCTATGGAATTCATATTAATTAATAATCTATGAACAGTTCCCCAAAATATTTCTCCAATGAATTGTGTGATGTTTCATTATAATGATACCTTATGTATGGGAGTATGAAGTTAATAAAATTCATTTTGGGTTGTTTTTAGCTATGGGATACTGTCTTGGATGATAACCTTGAAGCATGATTATATCATGTTGTATTTCAGGGCCACAATACAGTTTTTCCATGATTCAATGATTTCCTTTTATATTTGTTATAATTCGATATGTTTATCTGTGATTTATTCATTTTATGTTGTCTTGTTATTACTTCAACTCATGTATTATGATATATTCCAATTTTTATTCCCTTAGTACAATTTTTATCTCATTCATATTTTCTAAATATTTACCTAGGTTTTCCAATGTTAATATATAATCTCGATGGGAGTTAGGATCTCATTATCTGGAAAAATAAAACTTTGTTTTATTTTAGTTTCATGATTTCATATTCTGTAAAAATTATTCCACTCAAAATATATATTATTTTCTTGGTTATAATTATATGGATAATTATTATTTATGTCATTTAATATTTAGTGTAATATACCCTATATGATATATCAAAATAGATCCACATCACATACAATCAAAATGGTATATATATTCATGTCATCCCAATGAAGCATAATTCCACCAGAACCCCAAATAATAATGCCAAATTTATGTTTTTATTAACACTTTAAATAATTATCATCTATAATTTGAATAATAATACACTATGACTCCTATAACATGTGATTCATAACATTATAATATAATTAATGGGACAAATCTTTCCTTCATCAGCTATGAGTATAAATATATCACATTATATTTTCCAACATGATTGAATTCAAAAGACCAGAATTAAGCCTAACAACCACACGTAATATTTAATTCCCAATGATAAAATAATATACAAACAATGTATCACAAATTAATAATGTTATCCCATATCCTTGTTAACTTTGACCTCAATACAATGAATGTGTTCTAGGAAAATCTGACTAATATGTGTCACAAGTTCAGTCACATTACAAAAAAATATGTGTAAAATATATCAAATTATAAATAAAATGTAAACAAGTGTTATAATACTAAATTGTAACATGATGGTCCAGATCCCCACAACCTAGTTCTTTGAATCAGTTTTCAATGACGCCACAAATAATCATCAAATATGCATGTGGCTCTGAACTAGATACTAGGGTCTTGAGGTGGTATAGTAAGATGATTGTACCATCATAAATATTCTAAAATATGGATATTAGTATCCATAATACGGACACATAATATATATAGTGCGGAGAAAATGAATAATCATATTACTGAGGGTGGTGTAATAATAAATTGATTGAATTAAAGACCCAAGCATATATGCTAGACATATAAGATTTCACGCCCACTAGGACGATCATATATAAAAAAATAAATGAGCCAAAAACACAGAAGGATATACTTTTATCCTTGATTCGAACCACATACGTGATATCAATATATATATATATATATATATATATATATATATATATATATATATTTGATCCATCCTAATGACCTTGTCCTAGGCCTCTATCCTACTCATTCCATCAACCATGTAAATCTATATTTGGGTACCATCATGCAATGGCACCAATAGTAGGGAGTGAGTAAAAACCACATTAGGGAACTTACAATATATTCATGTAAATATTTAGTAATATAATGTTTATTTATATGTTAGTTTCTCATCAAGATAACAATGTTAAATATAAATGAATACTTAAAAAAGAAATATTTAAATATCATAAACCACATCTAGTTACATGGTCCATGATCCTAATAAACTAGTAATGTACCATCATGTCATTATATATAAATATAAGTTAATATGTTCATATATATATATACATAAATAAGTATATACCAAAGTATTGTCAGATGTTAAATAAATAAATAGTAGTGAACCAATGGTTCAATAATATTTATCATCAGGAAATCATTTGAAAAGTACAGTGATTGTGGTTTCTAGTGACAAAACTGTGTTAGTTTAGTTGATACATTGGTCTATGATACCACTTGAGCATACCTATATCATCTATTTCCAAAAAATTATCAAATGAAGTCATAAAAAACATAGAGATTCATTTTCTATCCATAGGTTCACCATCACATATATTCAATCATTCTACTAATTATTGTTGTGTGCCAATTTAAAATCTAATAAATGGGCATTGATATTGGTCCTATTTTAATAGTGATATGTGATTCTTGTCTGAAATTTGAATCCTAGTTCTTGGTCCATAATAAATCATGTCAATGTGAAACTAATAATTTTTAGTGAGGATTAACCATATGAAATTTGTAATGATAACTATTCATGGAACTCCATGAAGAATAATAAGATCCATGGGTCTTAGAATAATGCTATATAATCCCAACCATGGGGTTTTGAAGCTCAATGTTCAATAAAATAGTCAAATTGGTTTTCAATTCCTTGTAAAAAACAACAATAATAATTTTCAAATTCAAAAACCACTAATAAGGAATTGAAATCCAGTTTCATTATAAATTCAGGAGGAACATCATGATTAACCTCCCATTCATGTATTCAATCATGGAGTGCATAATCGATCAATTATAATATAAACATTAAACAATAAGAATCATCATATTATACATCATTGTATTGTAATATATTTTTGAGGGATTAATCATCCTTCTTATCTTCTATATCATGACATATTAAGTCAATTCCAATATTACATAATCAATATGTCCCATGAGATGAATCCAAAAAATGGTTGTCTTTTAATTAAAATAAATCATACCACATCATGTTAGTATTATTAGACAAAAAACATGAATCTCCTCTCCTAATAATCAAAAAATGATATCTAAATAGTTGAATTTAAAAAAATTGTGACAGTTCTTGAATTCATAACCCCAAAACTACCACCATAACCTCTTGGGTATACATGATCATTACGAGGTTCTATGAATGCACACATTTCCATCTCAACACAAACCTATAACTGACTAGATCATAGAGGATCTTGAACAAGGAATCAAATGGGCAATCTATAACAACTATTGGTGGGGATTACTATATATTATCCTCATGGTCTATTTTGTAAAAACATCATCCCTCTTTGTGTCCTCTATGTCAACATGTAATAGAGGAATCATTTTGGAGATCCTAAAATTTTACCAAAGGAATCTCATATGAGAGGTAAAATCCCATGTAATGGTAATGTAATTCATTATCATAATAATTAATATAAATTAATTATATAAAAATTTAATATTAATAATGACTATTTCTCTACTTGTATACATAAAATGAATCATTGAGTTTCGTTGTAATACTAGTTTTCCTTGAGTAATGGGTTGTACCGAACATTAATATTATTTTAGTATAATTTTTTTATATGGAACTAATCGCCTAGACATTGAATCATTGGAAATGAATAAGTCTATATATATTATTTTTAAACATTTTTATAATTTTTTTTATATTCATCAATAAATTTTATAGACTCAAAATAATAATTGATCAAATTTTAAGCATAAGACTGTGGTATATTTTAGAAGATAATGTCAAATACATTTAATGGAGAACCAAATATAACTAAAAAATTTTACGATATAATAATTTTATGTGAAAATTTAAAGTTATTTTTTGAAATATAAATGTAAAAACATAAATTGATTGAATTATTGGAATTTTCCATAGAAATTATTTATTTTTTTGAATAATGAATAATACCAAATTTTAGTTTAAAACTTCTTTTTCAAACAATATAATTTTATATGATAATTATTGTGTAATTTTTTAAATTATTATTATATAATTATAATATACCTCTAACCAATTTATGTCATTGCAATCAATTTATCTATTAAATTGGATATAGAAAACATAGAATGGTTCTAAATATTTTTTACTTTAAAACCCATATTGTAATCCTATAAGAAAGATTAAATTTAAATTAATTTATGCCACATAAATAAATGGAATTTTGAAAAATCGTTTCACAATTTTGTAATTATAATAAATTATATTCTTTTGTATGATTAAACTAGTTTTGACCGAATTTTTTAATTAATTTGATTAAAATTTTTATCAATGAATTTTTGTAAAACTATCTCAACAAATAACTAAACCAAAATCTTATGGGCCATAATATCCTATAAACATGTCCAAAATCTATTGTATTCCATAATTAATAGCCTATAATCAAATTTATATAATTATTACCATTGTTTTATCCAACCGACATTGGAAAAATGAGGGTGGAATTCCCATTATGAATATTTACAAGAGTACCACTTCTCTTAGACTATAAAAATGTACTCACCCCACCCACTCCATCAAAAATATTAAGGCACATTTGATTGAACATGATCTTCCCCATGTATCTACTAAAAATACCTCATGTTAACCATGAATCCTCAATTTGGGCATTAATTCATCCATGGAATCCCTTTGATGCAAAAAATTGAGTTACATAAATAATGTGTAACACCCTTTATAAAGATCTATTATTTGATTTTCCTTATCCACGTCATAAATTCAATAAATTCTATCAGAAATACAAAACAATTTATCAAAAATTCACTATAATGTTATTATGATAATTATTCCTCTTACAATGATAGAAACAACAATTCGATGTGTAACAAACTTACCATCCATGTGTATGGTGCACTACATCACCACAAAATAATGTTGTTCATTTTTTTCTATTACCACTATTCTTGGTTATGAATTATAATATTATATTTTATATATTATATATATGATATTTATTATTTCCTTATTATTTTTCTATTTTTAAAAAATAAATTTATAGAATCCATTTTTATGTAAATACGATAACTTTGTTTATGGATGTATAAACAGACGCCTTCTCTAAAGGATGTGATGTGTTCACAAACAACATAGAACATAATAATGATGAGTTTAAAAAATTATATATGAAAAAATAAAATAGATATTATATTCATAACATTATAATATTTTTAAAAATATAAGAAGTCATTTTCATTAACATTTTTCCACACACAAAAAACACTCTAATTTCATTCTTAGAGGAGTGGTCTATGGCATATTCATAGAATTAAGGTTCCTTTTAGATCATAATAAATCAATATATAAGAAAATATAATAAAATATTATGGTACATAAGATATAATGATAATTATATAAAGATAAATTTATTCATACTATATTTCTATAATGGTAATTGAAAATCATAATGTTACCCATGCATACATACAACATATCCTCTTTGTGATTATATCATTGATTAATTTTTCACCCCCATATTTAATTAATAGGTTTAGAAAATTAATTTATTTATATATATGATAATTAATGATTTATTACTATTCAAGATGTGTCTATATACATTCCCATCTGATTTTATTGGACATACCAATGTTTTATGACATGTAAGTAGAATATAGTCAAAACACCTAATGTTAATTTAATTGTTTACATGGTTTTATAAATCATTGTAATAAGTGAAATAATTAAAAAATGAGCTTATTTTTTTTAAATTAAAGTAGTTATTTAATAGTTTATTACTTTTCTATAAGGTAAAGTCACACAGGACATGTTAGATTTAAGGTAAGAGATTTTGTCTTAATATCCCTTCATTGTGGAATTTCTTGATTATATGAACAATTATTCTTATATAAGGTGTATATACAGACCCATTGAAATAATGCATCCTTTATAAATTATATTTTTATTTAATGTTATATTAAATTTCGTTCTTTAATATTGATTGGGGTTTCAACGTACAAAGTTGTATGACACATATTGAATGTTTAAAAAAGTGATATCGTTCTCATTTAAATGATATTGATTTTATATTATAAATATATACTTGTATTGATATGATAAGAGTACAAAATAAATTAATCTGTTTCTCCATTCATGTATATGAAAAATAAATTATTATTATGTTCATTATATTTAATGTTTTCACAAACAACAAAAGCAATTTATTTATTCCTATCATATACAAAGAAAATGATTTCTCCACCGCTATGGGGATTATCTTATCTTTAAATTACATTGATTTAATTTTATATTAATTGTAAACCTTGTTTTTCATTTTTGTTAATTTATTATAAAATATTATTTATTAAAATTCATATATTATTCCAATAAGTATAGATGATTTCATGTGATTAAAATTTAATTTTTATGAGTGAAATGTTGAAAATTGATATCTTTTATGTGTTACAAATATATAAATTTTAAAAGGAAATTGGATGTGTCGGTAATTAATAAATATATGATGCTTGGTTCTATGATAATCCCATGATGGGTGGTTTTATGAAAGATAGACAATGCATTGGGCATGAAATTAAATTGTATGGGTATTCCAATTCTATGAGTGACATGTGCAGAAGTCGTCCATATAATTATTTCATTTATAGGAGTGAAAAGTATAATTATGATTCAAGTTAACATTATCTATTTTCTACTCATATAAAGTGGTTTATATTAATTATTTAGTTACTATAAAATTTTTGAATTTGGATATTACAAAATGAATATATTTACTACTAACAATGGATAAAAGTATAACCCAACTAGAATTTTTTAGTATGTATTTAATTTTTATAATTGAACTAAAGGTTTTTTATTTTTATATCATTTAATGACCCTTTTATGTTTATAAATTATATTGTCATGTTTTCACCTATCATAAGTATGATTAAGTTATGGGAATAATTTATTTTCATAGTATGAATGTTTTTGAAAAAATATATATGATGCTTTCTTTTTTAATTGTTTTATATGGTAAAAAAGTGAATAAAAATAGGACATTTACACTGTGTGTTATATTTTTTTTAATATATTGGTTTATAGAAAAATAATATAAATCTCAAAACATTATAATAACCATAATGAAATATAATGAAATATTATTGACTTGAATCAAGATTATTTAATCATTAAAGCATAGCTATTGGAGTTGTAAATTGAGGAATGGTTTAGATAAGATTAGTATTTTTTACAATTATTATCTTTCCATTAAATGAATTTACAATATTTGTAACATATAATGATATTTAATTTTTATTATACCATTTTTATTCATCTAATGTATTTTTCATCCAAATTGATTTCCACAAATGAATCATGGAAGCTATAGTGGGAAGGAAAAAACTAGGAAAACATTATTCAGAATAAACATAATGTTATTCATGTAATCAAAACTCATTTGATGTGGTGATTTATTATTTAACATTGGATATAAATTGTGGAGTTATCAAAGTAGGATCCCAACTAGATCTCCCATGTAAGAACATTATGATACTAGATCATTTTTGTGAATTTATCCCCATAATTCATAAGATCATTTGAACCACTTATTGATAATGAATGAATTATAGCTGTAGAAATTATTTTTTATGTCATGATTTGTTATGATTTCTAAAAGAAAACTATATAAATTTAAAAAATTTAAGGTGAACCTGATCATTGGGTAGAACTGGTTTGGAATATCAATCAATATGAAGATATTGGTGAATTAGATTGTTTTGAATTTATAAATATTTTATTTTATAAATACTATTTTATAGATTATAGTCATGGGACATAAAACAATTACTGTAATTAAGAAAAAAATATTATGATTTTAATGTTTCAAAGGAAGAAAAATTCACTTGATTTAAGAGGTGTTTCCCAAATTCTATCTATGAAATTTATTAGAAGTTAAATCTGTATTAAAAACTATTGAATAAATGATATCAAATGGAACTGGATTCTCTTGAGATCAAGACCAGTGATAAACATGTTAGATTTGTTGAAATTGAATAAATTTATGTTTTCAATGAATATGTGTCTCATGAAAATATGAAAATGAATATTTCCAGTTGTTAGGAAATGTGAATGAATTCATTAATAATGATTTGATGTATGAAGATAAGATTTCTATATTGTGTGAAGTTTCAAAGAATGAATCATATATATTGTATTTAATGGTTTTATATGATTTTTCAGAAGTAGTAATATGGGTCATATGGTTTCTGAAATCAAGTAAGGTGATCATAAATGAATGGAAAGGCTAGTGTTATAATGTTTTAGTAGAAACCAACTACACTAGTATTCCATTGTGTGAAATTATTATTAACTAGGGTCGAAACTATAAACAAAAAAAACAAATACATTTGAAAAGAATTTTTATACCAACTCATTTTATGTTTTTCCATAATATTATTTGTTTAATGGTATGATGTTAATTTATTCAGATCATACCAATATTGTGTCTGGTTTTGTATCTTCAGATTCCTTAATATCTGAGAAAATTTCTCAAAAATTGTAAATGTCATATAATTTATTCAAGAGTTGAAATTTGAAAAAGAAATCATTGAGTGGATGTATTAAAAAACCCAATATTTAATTGAATCATTCTATTTTTATTAGTGGGGTTTTATTTCCTCAAATCAAGTTGAACCACCCATAGATGAGTTTAATATCATTTATCATTTGAATGGATATTTGTATATCATTCTAAAATATGTTGTAATGCTACAAATTTTTTATTAAATGATTTTATTCCATCAAAACAATAGGAATATTATAATCTATTTATGAAATATGGAAGGTAATTTTTTCATTCTCATGTTAGTGAAAAATAAAGAATCACATATGTCTATTTATATCACAATAGAGTTTGGTGTTATTAATGTTTTTTAGATAAGTATTATTGTGTTTTTCTTAATCGTCAAGATGAATTTACCATTTTTTTAGTTTCTAATTTTATTAATATTTATAAACCCTTTAATATAATGGATAAATTAGTCATATTGTATTTGAAAAAACACAGGGAAGAAATTTTTTTATAATGGTATTATTAGGCCAAGAACATTACTATAGTGTGATGTAATTTTATATGTGAAAAATAAACATTGCTCTTGAGGCTTTTTAATGGTTATAGATTCTTTAATTACATCACTATTAATAACATGTAAAATTTTACTCGTATCGAAGATTTTATTAATCAGCACGTGGGATCATAGTGTTTTTCAAATATTTATCAAAGTTGTTGGTACCATCATCTGAATGTGATGGAGGATGACATTATAAAGAAATAATTTTGGAAAAGACATGAGAATGACATGTTTTTATTAATACCTTTTGGTATAATTAATAAACCTACTACATATATGAAATCATTTAATATGTACTGACATCCTTGTTTGGGTTATTTTTTTATAATATTCATTGATAAAATTAGGGTATATTAAAAAAATAGGAGAAAAAAGAAATGAACATAAATATTGTTTTGTAAAAATTAGATGTAAATAAAATATATTGAATGTTTATGAATATTTTATTTTCGTTAAATGAATTATCATTTCGAAAATATAGAGTTTCTATATAAAACTACTATTGACCCGTATAAGAAAATTTAATTTGAAGAGTGTCTTGGTCCTGAATTTTTTACTATGATTCATAACATCATATGATAAACGATTTGTTAATGATGGTTTATTTAAAATAATTCTTTATCAGCTAGTAATCTCAATAATAGAAGATAGAATTACCTATATATAATAAATTAATTATTTTTTTCAGTAACTGATAAGAATATTGGCCAATTCATTAAATTTGGAACATCCCTCATGAAATTGGGAATTCATCATTAATAGTGATGTTTCATTTAAATTACTAGGTAGTTTCTAGAAAAATAATGACAACATAATTTACGATTCTTCACATCATAATAAAAACTATCATTTAAACTTCCCTACATATTATTCATATATAACTAATATAGTTATTGCACTAAAAATGGATGCATAATATAATTGAGTGAAATATGAAATATATACTCAGTAATAAATTAAGAATTATATATTCACTCATAATGAGATAAACATGTTAAAAATAGGATGGGTGGATATAATCAAGGATTTTATTACCAAAATAATTATCATACTAGAAATTAAAAACACTATTTAAAATTATTAGTGATTAAAAATTAATGTTATATTCACTATGTTACGTTTAGAGCATGACCATTTGTTTATTGATTTGATAAAATCTAGATTATAAGTAGAGTATGAAGATTCAACCATTATTTTGTTTCGGGTTTGAATGAATTTTAATTTTTAATAAATATTTATGTGGGATTATAAACTGGATCAATCATTGAATGAATAGTTTGTATCCATTATGAGTCGAATGTTTCATGATTTTAATATTGATGAAGAATGATTTTTCTCATTGGGGAAAATATTATTCATGTCATTTGAATTCTAGTTGAGGAATGAGTTATTAATTAAGTGTCATTTTCTCCATTTTCTATTCCTCTCTCAATAAAAATTATGTAATGATACCTTTAGAGATATTACATATGGGATATAATGAAATGAAACATTTATATTTGATCATTATTTGTTTGAATTTTGAGAAGGATAAAGTAGAGTGATTGTTGCAAAAGGGGATTATATTACCATTTATTATTCTGCAGTAGAAATTTGAGAATATACTTATTTATTTTATATTGATATGTCCAAATAAATATCATAGTAATAATATGATTTGGGTTATTTTTGATCAATTAATTAAATATATACATTTCATACTAAATAGAGATATAATTTATTTTTATCATCATTGTAGACATTATAAAATTGTGTTTGTGTGTTTACATGGAGTGTCCATCGTTATTTTATTACCCAAAGATAACATGATCGACTCTAAAATTTTGAAATATCTTTTTATGTCATTGGGTTCTAAATTAAATTTTTATACATCATTTCAACCTCAACCAGATGGACAGTCTAATTGGACTATTCAAAACATGAATGTGTGCCTAATTATTTCTTAATAGATTACCACGTATGTTGGGATAAATATTTTTTTGTGTTTTCTGATAATAACATTTTTTATTCCATTTTATAGATGTTATTATTAGATTAAATATATGTAATGTGGTGTCAAATACAATCTTTTGGCATAACATAGGAGAATGGATATTAATGGGACCATAGTCAGTAGTGTCAACTTAATTGCATGTTTAGATGATTTAGTGACACATAAGGAATGATCAAAGAATGATGAAGAATTATACAGATAATTGGTGAAAACGTGTTTTATTTATGAAGGTTATATTGTCAATTAAAAAATACATCGAAGAAAAACCATTATGTATTTTGGAAAGTTGGGGAAATTGAGTCCATATATCATTGGACCCAATGACATAAAAGATATGGTTGTAATTATTTATAATAGGGAGGTCTCACCTCCATTTTTTTCAATGGTACAAAACAAATATCATATTTTTATGTTAGGGAATTCTTTACATGTCTCATCCCATGTTTTGTGACCTGAAGTAGTTTAGGTGAAAGAGAATATCTCTTTTGAGGAACAACCAGTGAGGAATCATGATCACATAGTGATATTGTTTAGGAATAATTTAAATCATCTGGTACATCGTTAATAGAAAATCTATATCGTTTTAGGTGTATCATGGGAATATGAAATTATTCAAGGAAAACATTTTCCTACATACATCATAAGTTAATAAAATAGAAAGTACACAACATTGAACATGGGGGAAGGATATAACATCTAATGTAGTGGTAGAATATGTCTTATTCATATGTATTAAAATTTATGAAATTGATTGTAATATTAAATTTAAAGGGGCACTTTCTCAAGAAGTGTACAATACCCACCATAATAAGATTCATTGGAATATTGTACTGCAAGAAATTATTAGTTACACCTACCAATATTTTAATTTCAATATTATAATTTTATATATTAGTTGTCACCTAGTTGTAGTATTTTCATGAATGAATAAGGCTAAATATATTATTATTAAAAATTATATTACTATTTTTTACATTAATCCAATATTCATTAAAGGAATATATTAATAATCAAACCATTTTTAAGAATAAAAAAATATAAATATTTTTATAAATAAATTTTAACATGATTTTATGTCGATATCATTTGAAATATAAATTTTCATAATTTTATAATTTCTATATGAAATAATAAACTTATTTTTTGAAATAGAAATATACAAAAATCCAATGGGTGTCTTTTTATAATGTTTAATAGTACTAACATATTATGATTCATAGTAAATAATATTGAATATTTGTTCAAAACATAATTTTTTGCAATGTGATTTTATAGTTAAATTATATATATATATATGTGTGTGTATATATGTTTTTATAATATAATTAATTTTGTTTATATTATTTAAAATAATTTTTGTAATTGGAATGAAATTAACATTGAAATTGGATATAAAAAAAATATCACACTCATTAACATTTTTTTAAACCTGTATTATCATCCCATCAAAATGATTAAATTTATATTAATTTTTTCCACTTCTGTGATTGAAATTTGGGAAAATAGTTTTAATAATTTGAATCTGAATAGTTAATAATGTTTAACATGGTATAATTTAAATTTTTACCAAAATTATTAGTGAATGTGATAACAATTAATTACAATGATTATATTATAAATTATTATAAAACGTGACAAAAAATTAATCGTAACAGCTAAAGTGACCTAAGATAATGTCCAAAATCAATTTGATTGAAATATATCGACTCATAATACATGTTATATAATTTTTTTTTACAATATATTATCTAATTTACTAGGGAATTTTTTATGGATTTTTCTTTTCAATTATATAATAGAGTTTTACTCCTCATCCACTATAAAAAGGAACTCACCACAATAAATCTGTCACGCTTCTAATTCTACTTTTACTCCACAGTGATATTCCCAAAAATCTAATAATCATAAATAACCTCATATTATAATTTTTACATTTCGATGAAATCTATACAAGGATTCCATTTTGGAACAATGAAAATGGAATTACATGAATATAAGTTAACACCTTCCTCAAGATTAGTTATGTTATATCCATTTTAAACATCCTAAATTATTCATATTTTAAAATTATATAAAAACAATAGTATACTTCAATTTTTTCATTGTTCTTATGATAATATATTTACCACCACTTACACACACATCAATCTAATTTGTAATAATCTTATCATTCATGAATATGACGAACTACGACATTATGAAATGTTGTTGTTTATTTTTCCATTACCTTCTATCATATATGGTAATTATGTTTTTAATTATTTTACATATGATATATTATATATATTTTATTTCATTATTATTATTTATCTAATTTATGACAAATAACATTATTCATTCCATTTAGTTTAAATATGAGAACATCATATGTGGATGTTTGGACTACCACCTCCTCAAAGTGATATGGTACGTTCCCACAATAAATGGAACATATTAATGATGTTTTTAATATAATATATGAGATTACCTATTCTAAATTTTTTATTAATTAAATAATTACCATTCTGTAGATATAATATATTGTTATTTTTAACACATTTATATACACTTTAAAAGTGACAATGTCTTTTGTGGATATGTGGACTACCGCCTCCTTGATGTGTTGTGATTCATTTTTAACAACCAGATATATATATATATATTTAAGATTAAATATTATTTTATATATGATATAATTACTATTATTTACTTGTAAATTTTTTACTTACCATTGTTCTGTGATATCCATTGATGAATGAAAAAGATAGTCCTGGTTTTGTACGAAATATTGTCTCTAGGACTGTATTGTTGGTTAAATATTCATAAACATATTTCATGATTAGTTTAAAAAGGATAATTGATTTATATATATGATAATTATTTAATTATTACTATTTCTTATATGTTTATATAATAAAAACATGGACCATATTAAACCTCATAATGTTTGTTGACACATAAACTGAATATGTTCAAAGCTCTTGATATAAACATAACTGTTTGGTTAGTTGTATATAATATTGTAATAAGTGAAATACAATAAAACAAATAAACATAAAAAATGGTTCTAAAATAATTATATAATTAATATTTTTTTAATATTTAGGATGTTCAACATAGACTAATCTTGTTAGACCCATGGTAATGGAATGAGTTTCAATCATCTCTAATTGTGGTATATTTTTATTAAATGCAATTTTCTTCATTTGTATGATGTGTATAAATACACTATCAAATATTATAGATGTATATATTTTTATAATTATAATTTCAATAAATTTTTTATTAAATTTTATTATTTTATATATATTATTATTTTAATGCTAAATGTAGAATGAGACCCTTTGAATTTTTAAACATAAAATACATTCCTCATATGAATATTATTGATATTATTTTACATATTAATTTATATAGATACAAATTACTATAAATGATATTTATTACTATTTTATGTATCATTCCATTATATTAAAAATTTAATATTATGACATCTTTAATATAGAACATTTTCACAGACAATAACAAAATAATCTATTCAAAATGTACATGCCTATAATGATTTTCCAAATTTGCAGAATTATTTTATATTTTGATTCAATTAAAATATAACATGTTTTTTTGAATTAAAAAAATCTATTTTTTATTTATTATTCGAATTGTTATTTTAATCTTGATTGATTTTTCCAATATGTTGACATGTATTTTTATGATTGAAAATGAAATTTTCTGTCTGAAATATTGAAAATTGTAATATTATACATTTTATGATTATATAAATTATAGTAGGCATTAGAGAGATGGTAATTTAATTAACAAATGATTTTTTCTTCAATGATAATATAATGATTCTTATTTCTCTAATATCCCTCCAATTCATTCAGTATAGATGTTAGGTGTGTGGATATTCTATTTATTAGAGTGACATTATTGAAAGTTTACCATACGATAATTCACTTTATTAGTGTGAAAATTATAATAATGTTGTAAGTTAACTTTATTATTTTCTATTTTAGTTATGTTTTTTATTGTAATCTTGTGATAATAATTTTTTTTGAATGTTATTTTTATCAAACGAAATATTATTTACTTATTAGGGAAAAAATTATAACTTCTTGTTAATGACTTATTATGTCTTTAATGTTTATAAAAGAAAAATGTATTACATATATTCATATACATTTCTATGATTTTTTTTTTCTCATCTAATGGTTTTTACAATACTATAAAGACACATAAATTTGAAGGAAAATTTTTTCATAAATTCATTGGGATTTTACGAGTACACAGTTTTTTACGGCAACTGATTCTGAGGCTCGGTGTGCCCGGAATCAATTTCCGATGTTTAGCTCGGGTACGTTCAATGAATGAATGAGTTGGTTTTTATAATATTTAAACCGATTCTCTGAATCAAAATTTCGGGGCACAGATGAAATTGCAGTGGATGTTTTTGCTTAAGAGGACCATTCCCATAGGGGTGTTTTCTCTAGAGGAGTTGTTAAAAATTAGGGGATTAAATAAGAAGTGAATAAAATGGGTGGTAATAATTTTATTCTTATCTTATGATGGTTATATACAATATAGGGTAGTTTTTGTTGGACCCACAAGACCCTAATTACCCATGATAGGATATTTGTGAGGAGGGGCCCACACGAGCCCCACCCCTTCACATTCATTAAACCGCCTCTAATTCCCCTATTAAGTGGGTGACATCTCCTCATCCACATTAATAATTCCAAAACACATTAATTTAATTAATTGAACCTATTTAATTAATTCAATTATGAGTTTGATTTTTGGAAATTAAAAATTCTTGGAAAAATAATAAAATAAGGGGAGGCCTTATTTTTTTTAGTTTTGTTTTGTGAGGAATTTCGGGAGAGAGCTCTTTTCTCATTGGAAGAACTTCATACTCCCACAAAAAACTTCAATCCACGCGTGATGAAAATCATCTCTTCAAGCGAAGAATGACTTGGCAACTGACTAACAATCATCATCTTCTCTCCGTGATAAAATAGAAGATGTCGGTTCCTCGGGTGCACACTGCCGACGAAGGGATCGGTGCCATCATCTGTGGTGCATGACAACTGTGAAAGATCATTAAGTTAGGGGTTTGTTTTGATTTAGTAAATATTGGTTTCCATTCCATGTTGATGTTCCTATTAAAACCAATTATTATCGGACTTATGGGGAATGGACCAGACCAAACTAACAAGGACTGATTCCTCCACCGTTCTTGTAAATTTGTGGCTTTCTTCAAGAGTTCTTGAGCGGTGAATAAAGTTATTTTTTTGGAGCCGATTGGAGGACCGAAAACATTTTAAACGGTCTCAAAGAATTAGGGTGACCTAGAAGTAGATGTTTCGTAGAAATCAGGTCATCGGAATGAAGAACAGACGCCTCAGGAGGCGTTTTGTCTAGAAGCATCGTTTCTGGAAAATTCCAAAATACACTGTATGTTCTCGAGAAGCACACAAAGTGTATTATAAGCTTAATGTGGCTTCCATTTCGGACGTTTGAAAAGTAAAACACAGTGTGTGACTCTAGACACACAGTGTGCACTTCCTTCACTAAGGCAGAAGCAGCTTCATGAGGCTCGGCATGTAATTTTGGAGATACACGGACACAGGAAGAACCACATGGAAAGGAGGCATGGTGTATACTACCTTCACATTGGTAGAAGAGGATTAATGATGACTTAGCGTGTATTATAGGAATACATGAACACGGGGTGGAGTACACGGGAAGGTACTACACCACAAGACCATGCATGGCCAGCGTACACTGAGATGACCCCATAAGTTTGGACATGGCGTGTAACCTTACCACACGTTGTGTATTTACTTTCTACTTGAAAAGCACTTCGACACGGGTTGGGGTACATGGTCAGTACCTGTGGACCGATGACACAACATGTCACCATATCACATGATGTGTACTTACTTTTTAAATGACCAGCCCCATGACAATAGTCGTTTCACATGGGCAGTACCTGTTGACTGATGACACGACCTCTAATGCTTACCTACACGCTGTGTACTTTAGGAAAATGGATTTTCTGTCTTGTTATCCATGACATGGGATCTTTCTTCTTTGTTTTTCCACTATGATGTGGGACGGAACGTTGTGATACATCATCTCTGGTCTTCGTGATGGTTGATGCATCCACCCCTTTAACATGAAGAGAGTACCCACCTGGAATCAAGTATACTTTATGCATGAACCCCATAGCTGGCTATGACTGCGATGACTACCGTGCCAGGATCCTCCGTGGGTTCGATGATGATGACGACTGTACATGGATCCTACTTGAGTTTTGCAGCAAGGACAACTATTCATGGATCCTACGTGGGTTGGGAAGTGATGGTTACTGTCCTTGGATCCAATGTGTGATCGACAATGATGACTTATGTAGTTGGATTCTACGTTGGTTCAGTAGAGGTGAGGATTCAGAGGCTACACCTAATCATCTCCACCCATCCTCATAAGAAGTATACCTATGTTAAATCTTCAAATTCAATCATTACCATGGATGTGATCGACTTTTTGTCCTGTGTGGACTTAGTTGTGTTTTTCCTGTGTTGAATGGGTTGTACTTGGGCACGAGAGTTGGTGCCGAACTGGGTTTGATGACTTAGGTATATGTATGGGAATATACCTAATTAGGGTGGATTGATAACTTGTGTTTGTATCTCTCCATTATGGTTTATCCTTCATGCATTCTAGGAGACCTATGGGAGTCTCGGGGACCCTACTGAGTATCGTATACTCACCCCTATATATGCTATGCCCGCACTATGTTGTGTTGGGTGTAGACGGCTGACAGCGCTGATCGAGGAGGAGGCTTGTGGAGCTGGATGGTACCTGGAGGTGGATAACTTGACGGGACGTACACGGAGTGGATGGATGGTCGTTCTATCATGACATTTCAAATTGATTATGTTTTTGAGGATGATATATAGTCTATGGAAGACCGTAGGTCGTCTCTCAAGGAGCGTTGGTAGGTTTAGAGTATTTTTGAAAACATTTTAAAGAAAATGAAATGATTTAAAGTGTTTAATAATTGAAAAATAAAAGAGGTGTTTTACAATTATGTGATAAAGGTGATCATTCCAAGTTCACTACACAACTTGGATAGTTCATTGTTCTGAAAATATTGACATGGTTTTGTTCAATTCTATGGTTGAGGGTTGTCAAGATCTTGATTCCCCTCTTGCCTCTTAAAATGTTGCACAGAGCACCAAACTTTGACAAAACAATCATGTTTTCATGGTTTGGATCCCAATAATAGAGTTAAGGATACCGAAACATACTACAATCTTATGTATGTGTGATATTAATAGGGTTCTTGTCTTGTCCTATCAGAACAAACCAAGATCCCCACTTGAAATCTCAACCCAATCGGTGTTTGAGATAAAAAGTGTTTCACTTATATTAAACCTCATAAATTCTTCCAGAATAGAAGAACATAGGGATTAATCATAAGTGAAATATTTAAAACACAAATTATACAAAACTAGTGGAAGAACATGTGCTAGAACTCCCTCCCAAGTAAGTGTATCTCCCTCGAAATGATTGCACACCGTTTAGCTCGCCATCGTGAGGAGGAGGAGGCTCGGGTGAAACTCCTTCTTCATCTTTGATGCCCCTATGAGGATAGGGAACTCCAGAACTTCTTGGATGATGAGACTACTCCCTTGGTTCTCAGAAATACCATAGCTTTGCCTCCTGTTATAACTTACAAATGAGGAGCCCAAGGTGCCCTTTTATAGGAAATGTGGGAGGTGGTTTTGGGCACACAGATTTACTAAAACTGTTTGGCACATTATTTTATCCTACCAGACAGTCTTAAAACGTTTTGTGGAAAACTAAACAGTTGTAGTCCCACGTCTTGAATATATCCACCTAATTTTTTGCATCTTTTATCAATTGGAGCGTGAGATATGGACAGATCACATCACACAACTTTTGACCTCGAGCAGATTGGGTGTGCTGGATAGATCTTGTATGCTGGGCCCCTTAATGGACGGATCGCTCTTGAGTTATTAAATGAAATTTGTATCCCTATGAGTTTTGGATATGCCCAAAAAATATTAGCCCATTCAGAAGCATGGTAAGGTATCAGCATGAATTTTAGTCCACTGAACTTCTTGGATCCTGCGCAGTTTAGCCCATTTTTCAAGAACTTCATCATGGGCCCTCCAAATCACCTCCACATACATTTTAATATTAAAAACAAGTATCATTGCCCTATTTAACAGTGATAAACAAAAAATTATTTAATCAAACATGAAGCACAATTTGATAATATTTTTATAATTTTTAATACAAAATATGTTTAGCACAACGGTGAAAGGGTGAAAATGAAACAGTGAATCATGGTACGGTCACAGCCCAACACCTAAACATTTGCACTCATGGGAAAATTCATATATCCAAATAAATTGATGCATATATATATATAAATATATATATTTCTATCATCCTTAGGATTTATCATTTGAGGAAATTTTATTTAAAGTAAATTGATCAATGCACGAATCACACCAAGGAGTTCTTCCTAGTGAAAATAGAAAGAGATGCCTCATAAATCATATCATAGAGAAATTCAAAATGATTCATGATACCCAATTGAGAAAGGAATTCAGAAGTAAACCATGACACTAACTCTCCATGTGTGTGTGTGGAAACCATTCCATGTTATTCTTTACACTTACTATACATTTAATATATGTTATTTTAACATTTTTTCAGCTTAAAAGATTTTTTCACCGAACCTTTCCTACATCCTTTGCAATCATATTTCAATACACACTCATTTAAGCATTACCAAAAGTCAAACCATAATCTCCCGACCTAGATATCCTTATATGTTGCACATTTCATTACTACCCTCATTTGTAATATTTTTTTTGAAGTTGAAATTGGAAAAAATCTCACACTCATATCTCAACCCTTGTTTGATATCCTCACGACACTAATTGAAATAGTTATAACAAGATCAATGGTTGAGGAGGAGTGGTTTTTGGCCTTCCCAAGACACAAAAATTATTTTTGTTTTTTTTAGGGCGTACAACAGTCGGAAATTAGGTACAGACGCATAGATCAATCCGTTACAGTAATGAAACAGATCAGATAAGGAATGAATGTATGGAAATATCATTTAAAGCTGAAAACATTAACCCAACATATATATACCTTATATTAAGTAAGAAATAATCACACTTTGATGTTTGTTGCAAAAATTTGTGGAGATATTAGTGACACAGTTTTCCCAAAAACTACTGACACAATGGGCATCAATCATCTCAATGGTTTCACATAGATACGACAATTTATATCATTGACATAAAACCAATTCACTAAAAATCACTCCCTGATGTTAAATGCATAAAAATACTCTTTTTATCTTTCATTATGGTATTTTTAATTTCCTTACATTATGGTTTCCAAATCATGGAACTTAGAAATTGTTTATGGGGAAAAATGAAAATACCATAAAGAAGGCCAAAAAGAGAAAACAAAAGGAGAAAACAATGAAAATTCATAATTATCCTAGGAATATATCAACCTCTCCACACCTAGAGAATGCAGTGTCCTCTCTAAAATAAATGAGACTGTTGGAAGGAAGGATAAAACCTGGTGAGTGTTATTCATAGACCTCTTCTTGAACATGGAGTTCCTCTATTGGGGACTCCAGAATGGATTCATGGAAGTGCTTCAGCCGCTGCCCATTGAAATTGAAGGATTGATTTGTGTCTTCATTTTAAACTTGGGCAACACCAAATGGATATACATTAGATAAAATGTAAGGTCCAAACCAATGGGAACGAAGCTTACCAAGTTGCAACTTCATCATTGCATTGTAGAGTAGGACCTTCTACCCGATGTGGAATTGAAGATGAAGGATGAGACGGTCGTGGGAAGCCTTGGTTCGCTCCATATAAATCCGGGAGTTCCCATATGAATCTCTTCTCAATTCCTCCAACTTCTGAATCTGTAACATCCTTTAAATACCTGCACCAAAATGATTAGAATTGCATTGTTAAATGCCCTAGTAGGCCCGGTGCTCTACCTCAATAGGGAGGTGACATCTCTTCCCAAAAACTAGCGGATACGGTGACATGCCAATTGGAGTTTTGAATGCATTACGGTAAGACCATAATGAATCATTGGGTCTAAGACTCCATTCTTTCCTATTTGGATAAACCTTTTTCTCAAGAATCTATTTTACCTCTCTATTTGACACTTTGGCTTCACCATTTGTTTATGGGTGATAAGCAGTAGACACTCGATGCCCAACCCCATACCTGCACAAAAGAGAATGCATTGTGCAGTTTCTGAAATGAGAACCCTAATCACTGATGATAAACCTAGGTAATCCAAACCTACAGAATATTTGGGTTCTCAAAAATTACAAAACTGTCTTGGAATCATCTGTCATCGTGGCTCGTGCCTCTACCCACTTTGAAACATAATCCACTGCCAGAAGAATGTAAATGTTTCCAAATGAATTGGGGAATGGTCCCATAAAGTCAATGCCCAAAACATAGAAAATGTCATGGAAGAGTAAGGGTTATTGGGGAATGTCATTTCTTTTAGAGACATTCCCTATTCTTTGACAGTGAGGACAAGATTTACAATATTCTTGGGCATCCCGAAAAAATTTGGGCCAAAAGAGACCAGAATCTAAGACCTTGCGAGCAGTCCGTTGGGGACCAAAGTTTCCCCCACAAGCAAGTGTGTAGCAGAACCCAAGGACAGACTGAAACACACTATCGGGAACACAATTCCTAATAACATGATCACTAGATGTGCACCAGAGGTAGGGGTCATCCCAAATATACCATCGTGACTCATGTTTTAGACAGTCAGCCTGGTTTTTGCTGAAATCAACAGGAATGCAAGACACTACCAAATAATTTACAATTTCAGCGTACCAAGGAATAATATCTTTCACTCGGTACAATTTCTCATCAGGAAACAATATTTTTATGGGAATACAGGGGGATGAGTCAATGTCTGTGGATGGGAGAATCATACTGATATGGTTAGAAACCACATTCTCTGCTCCCTTTTTATGTCTAATTTCTAGATCAAATTCTTGAGGGAGGAGCATCCAGCGAATGAGACGTGGTTTGGCATCTGGTTTCTTTAGAAGATATCGGAGGGATGCATGGTCTGAGAACACAATGACATTGGACCCTAGAAGGTATGACCTGAATAAAACCAAGGCAGACACAATGGTAAGAAATTCTTTTTTAGTTGTGTTGTAGTTTCCTTGGGCAGGGTCCAGAGTAAGTGAGACATAAGCTATGACATGTGGAGCTCGGTTGACCTTTTGTGATAAGACTACCCCAAATGTATAGTTAGATGCATCACACATGAGCTCAAATGGTAAATCCCACTGAGGTGGTTGGATTACCAAGGGTGATGTGAGACTCCATTTTAACATATTGAAAGCTTCCCCACATTTTTTATCAAAATAAAATTCTTTTTCTTATTGGTGTAATCAGGAGAGGGGGAGTGCAATTTAATAAAGTCACAAATGAAACGACGATAAAGTCCAGCATGACCCTGAAAAGACCGCACATCCCAATCATTTTTAGGGAATGGTAGGGAGGAAATGATATCTACATTTGATTTTTCCACTTAGATACCTTCCCCAGAAATGACATGTCCCAAAACTATGCCTTGTCGCACCATGAAATGGCATTTCTCATAATTTAATATGAGATTCTTCTCAATACAGTGATGTAGGATATAAGAAATAATGCTCAAACATTCATGAAAATAGGATCCATAAATAGTAAAATCATCCATAAAATCTTCCATTAAATTCGCCTGGTAATCCAAAAAAATACTAAACATTCATTTTTGGAAAGTACCTGGAGCATTATACAGACCAAATGGCATCCTTCTATAAGAAAATGTACCACAGGGCCAAGTAATGGTTGTCTTTTTCTGATCCTCAGGGGAAATATGGATCAGAAAGTATCCATGATACCCATAAAGGAAATAGTAATGGGACTTCCCTGCTAGCCTCTCTAGCATCTGTCCAATGAATGGAAATGGGAAATGGTCCTTCATATTGTTTTTCTTTAGTCGACGATAGTCTATACAGACACTCCAACTATTATATACATGAGTTGGAACCAATTCATTGTTTTCATTTTTAATTACAGTAAGGCCGGTTTTTATAGGAACTACTTGAACGGGACTTACCCATTGGCTGTCAGAGATAGGGTGAATGATTCCAACAACCAATAGTTTTGTTACATCCTTTTTAACAAAATCAATATGGTTTGGGTTCAATCGACATTGTGACTGCCTCACTGGTTTAGCCTCATCATTTAATAAAATATGATGTGTATAAATTGATTGGCTAATGCCAGGAATCTCAGCAAGTGTCCATCCCAAAGCATGTTTATAATCCCTCTAAAGATTAAGCAGTCACAATTCATGCTCAGGAGGGAGTGAACTAGAAATGATGAAAGGTTTTGAGGTCTTGTATGGCTGCATTGGTGGTCTATTGGAATTGGAGATTATTGGAAGCCATTTGTTTATCATATCTTCTAGGATAGGTTCAGTTTTTGGAGGGGGTTGTTGGAAAGGACATTGGGGTGGCTGAAAATTTTTAGGTGGTGGGGTTTGATGACTACATTGTCCTGGTTGGTTCCATGGTTGATGAGGCTGGTTTGAATACCCCCCTTTCCTATAGGCTTGGTTTTCTTTCCACCTAGGGTTGGATGGATAGTAAGGTTCTTGCCTTATGTGTTGGTTATAGGGGTGTCCTGTGAATATTTCCTCACAGCTCTCAGAAGATTCTCTCAATAGGGGGCATTGGTCAGAATAGTGGGTATCAGAAGAGAATATACCATAATTTATGGGAGGAGGAGATTGGAATTTCCGTTTGGAAAGAGCAAGTTGTCGTAGAAGGGTACTCACCTCTTCAAACTTTGTGTCTACCTTCTTCTTGAATTCAGTACTTTGCACGTCATGGACAACTCGAATGGGTACACTGGACCATGAACTGAATTGTTGAGTGTTTTGTGCCATGTTCTCAATTAGGTTCCTTGCAGCGATTGGGGTTTTATCCACTAGTGAACCACCTTCAGCAGCATCAATCATGTTTCGATCAATAGGGATTAAAGATTCATAAAAATACTAAATTAAAAGTGGATCACTTATTTGTGATGTGGAAAACATGAACATAATATTTTAAATCGTTCACAATATTCATGAAGGGTTTCTCTTTGAGATTGTCTTATCCCACATATTTCATTCCTTATTGTTGCAGTTCGAGAGGCTGAGAAATATTTTTCAAGAAAAAGTCGTTTCATGTCTACCCAACCTCTAATAGGTGAATTAACATAATACTACCAATCTTTAGCCGTGTCATCTAATGAAAATGGAAATTCCCTAAGTTTTACTTATTCTTCATCCACATTAGCAGGTTTTAATGTTGAACACATAGTATGAAACTCTTTTAAATGCTTATGTGGATCTTCTCCAGGCAGTCCATGAAATCTTGGTAATAAATGAATTAAACCAGATTTTAGTTCAAAATTTGGTGCCTCGCCTTGTAATTGAATGTAAGTGGGTCAGATATCTACATTAGGTGAGGTTAGTTATTTTAGTGTTCTATTATTTTCATCCATGATATACAAGTTATGTTAAATTTTAACTTTGGATTCAGAAGAAGAAGAAGGATCGAGAATAATTTTAAGATGTGATGTCTCCTGCTTCAAAGTGTGGTCTTGTGTGTCTTGGTTTCATTGATGTAGGATCCTCTCCAGTTCGGGATCGAAAGGTTGTAGGTCTCCTAGAGTAGAAACCGTCATACACAGAATCTACACAATAAATAAAATAGAACACAAAAATAAATTCAAAGGTAGAAGCTAAAACAATCAAATATTCAGAAAAATTACAAAAAATTTATCAAAAACACGCACAAAAAACCAAAGCGCTCCCCGACAACGGTGCCAAAATTTGGTCGTGCTGTCATGACATGTCAAATTGATTATGTTTTTGAGGATGATATATAGTCTAGGGAAGACCCTAGGTCGTCTCTCAAGGATCATTGGTAGGTTTAGAGTATGTGATCTAAATAAAAGAGAAAAAAACGGGGGTATTTTTAAAAACATTTTAAAGAAAATGAATTGATATAAAGAGATTAATAATTGAAAAATAAAAGATGTGTTTTACAATTATGTGATAAAGGAAGACATTCCAAGTACACTAAACAACTTGGATAGGTCATTTTTTCTGAAAATATTGACATGGTTTTGTTCAATTATTTGGATGAGGGTTGTCAATATCTTGATTCCCCTCTTGCCTCTTAAAATGTTACACAAAGCACCAACCCTTGAAAAAACAATCGTGTTGTCAAGGATTGGATATCAATAATAGAGTTAAAGCTACCAAAACATACTGACATATTATGCATGTGTGATATTAATAGGTTTCTTGTCTTTTCCTATCTGAACAAACCAAGATCCCCACTAGAAATCTCAACCCAATCGGTGTTTGAGATAAAAAGTGTTTCACTTAAATTAATCCACACAAATGCATTCAGAAGTAAATAGAAAAGGGATTAATCATAATTGAAATATTTAACACACAAATTATACAAAACAAGGGGAAGAACAAGTGATGGAACTCCTTCCCATGTATGTGTAGCTCCCTCAAAATGATCACCCACCGTTTATCTCGCCATCGTGAGGAGGAGGAGGCTCGGGTAAAACTCCTTCTTCATCATTGATACCCCTATGAGGATAGGGGACTCCAGAACTTCTTGGATGATGAGAGTACTCCATTTTGTCTCCAAAATACTAGAGCTTTGCCTCCTGGTCAAACATACAAATGAGGAGCCCAAGGTTCCCTTTTATAGGAAATGTGGGAGGTGGTTTTGGGCACATAGATTTACTAAAACCTCTTGGCACAATATTTTAGCCTACCAAACTATCTTAAAACGTTTTTTGGAAAACTAAAAAGATCTATCCCCACGTATTGAATATCTCCACCGAACGTTTGGCATCATTTCAACATGTGGAGCGCGAGATATGGACAGATCACAACACACAACTTTTGACCTCGAGCAGATTGGGTGTGCAGGACAGATCAGGTTAGCTGGGCCCCTTAATGGCTGAATCTGTCTTGGGTTATTAAATGAAAGTTATATCCCTATAAGATTTTGATAATAAAAAAAAATATCAGCCCATTTGGATTCACTTTGGAGTATCAGAATGAATTTTAGCCCACTGAACCTCTTGGATCCTGCGCAGTTTGGCACATTTTTCAAGGACTTCATCATGGGCCCTCCAAATCACCTCCACCTACATTGTAATTTTCAAAACAATTATCATTTCCCTATTTAACAGTGATAAACACAAAATTAATTAATCAAACATGATGAACAATAATATATATATATTTTTATAATTTTTAACACAAAATATGTTTAGCACATAGATGTAAGGGTGAAAATGAAACAGTGAATTGTGGTACGATCAATGGCTGGACACAAAAAACTGAGGAGACTATCTGTACCCACCAATTAGGTGGGAATTTATAGAGGACAGATCGGTGTTGCTGCTTTACTTTTCTACTATTGTAATTTCTTTTTAGTTTTACTTTACTTTCAGTTGGGATTGCATTCTAGCCCATTTACTTTCCAGCACTTACTTTTGTACTCAGATTACTTAGTGTTTACTTCTTCATGGGTACTCTTTGGAGTTTGTTTACTTTATAAAGGATATTCCATCCCTTTTATCAGGATTTATGCTTTTGGTGCTAGTCTCTAGCCCCTGGCCTCTGGAAGGCGGGCTTGGGGTAGTCACGGCACGGGCCCCGGGGATGGGTCGTGGAAAATTGATATCAGAGTTGTCGGTTCTACAGCAGAACTCAGGACTCTGATTTTTTTTCTGTGAAGAAATTATTTTTAGAGTAATGTGTGTGGTTATCAGTCCAGGGTGTCCAGTGTTGGTGCTGCAGCCGATGTATCCATGCACCCGGACCCTGACTTCCGATTTCTGACTTAGTGCACGAAGACATTGATTGCATGTGTGTGTGTTTCAAAAGTTTTTTTGGTGATTAATTTGTCTCACCTCACCAGGTATACTGTATTAATCGTGTTGCACCTATTTCTTTTCATGATGGCCCCATGATGGCAGCCATCTACGGTTCCGAGCTTTGTGCGAGATGACAGCCCACCAAGTGATGAGGCCTTGGTGCAGGGCCCTATTAAGACGGAGGCACCGGCGGTACCTATACACACCGATCAACCAATGCCACCATCCCCAATAGCTGAGAGTGCATTTCACCTTAGTGAACTGCATGAGTTATAGTGTTAGAGACCACCATGGTTCCGTGGGGAGACAGACCCTCTGGCAGCCGAGGATTGGCTGGAGGCAATCATTCGAGTCTTCAGGTAGGTAGGGACACCAGCAGACCTCATGGTGATCCTTGGAGAGAGTCTCCTGCATGCGGTAGTAGGTAGATGGTGGAGCCTGATGCTCCAAGTGCATGAAGAGGCATCTCTCCTTTGGTTAAACTTTGAGAGCCTCTTTCGCTTGGAGTTCGTTCCAGACATCCATTGTGCAATGCGTATACAAGAGTTACTACAGTTACAGAAGGGAAACATGACGATATCCCATTACTCGACGAGATTTATAGACCCCTCATGCTACTCCATGGACATATTATGGGACCCATTCTTCTGATACTGGACCTTTGAGCATGGACTGGGGTATGATATCTGGGCATCAATGATCTCCCCCAGCATTCTGATGCAGGCAGGAGTACTAGAGCGATCCCTTCTTATGGAGAGTTTCCTTGCTGATCATATGCCGGCCGCGAGACCTACCACAGGGCGACACGTAACTGAGTCTTATGCAGCTGGTAGTAGAAATATGTCGTAGAGGTCCATGCAGACCATACCATTAGGTTGATGACATCAGGACACTGGTTCATATGTGTGGCGCACACACAGTATAGGCAGTCATACAAGAGGCCGACAGTGCTATGCATGCGACGGACAGGGCCACATGGCTCGGGACTATCTGACCCTCCATGCAGAGGAGTAGCAGACCGTTGAGGGACCACCCAGGCAGAGGAAGTGGTTCAACCATGGCGGTCCACTGGGAGTAGGTGGACGATGCAGAGGAGCTGTCCGAGCAGCGGGTGGTGGGTGACACATTAATGCTCTACCACCACCACCACCACCAGGAGGTCTACCGCGACCATAGGGAGCTGGCGGACAGAGGCAGGCTCAGCTTCAGGTAGCGGAGGCCTTCAATCATGGAACACCTGAGATGATTCGAGGTACTATCTGCGTCTACTCCACCGTTGGTTCAGTTCTTATAAACACATAAGTAAGTCATTCATTCATTGTTGATACCCTTGTTCGGAGCTCAGAGATTTCAACAGAGCCATTGCCTAGATCGTTACAGCTAGAGACTCCTACAGGAGAAGACTCGACGATTACACACTGGTGCTAGCAGGGTGAGCTTACTATAGGAGGCGAGAGCTTTAGCTTGGATCTTCCTATAGTGGCGTCGAGGCCTTACAATGTCATCTTGGGCATGGATTGGTTATCTACATTCCATGCTCAGATAGACTGTATTAGGTGCGAGGTGTGGTGTGTCCGCACCGATGGGAGTAGGTTCACCATCACTAGTGATAAGGGAGCCTTTGTAGTCTAGGATGGACTAACACATAGGAGAGGACAACCGATCACTAATCAGTTGGCTAGTCTCAACCTAGGAGCAGTTGACGTGCGGAGTCCATGCTTTCCTATTATGGTGGATCAGTTTGCGGAAATTTTTTCTGATGACGTTCCAGGACTACCTTCTCACTGAGAGGTATACTTCTATATTGACATATACCTAGGTACATCCCTGATATCTACTCCAGCATATCGGATGGCTCCCACTGAGCTTCGAGAGTTTTGGGTACAGCTAGAGGACTTGCCGGGCAAGTGATTCATCCGACCCAGTGTTTCACCCTGGGCTTCCCCGATCTTGTACTCTTAGAAGGCAGACGTGATCTTGCGACTGTGTGTCGACTACCATCACTTAAATCTGATGACCTTGAAAAACAAGTATCAACTTCTGAGGATGGACGTCCTCTTCGATTAGCTTAAGGGAGAACGATGGTTCTCAATGATGGACCTCAGGTTAGGCTATCATCAGCTCAGAGGTCGAGGCGAGGATGTTCATAAGACGACATTCCGGTGTTGGTATGGCCACTCTGAGTTATTGGTTATGCCTTTAGGCATAAACAACACTCCAACAGTGTTTATGAGTCTCATGAATAGGATCTTCTATCCTTAATTATATCGTTTTGTCATAGTCTTCATCGACGACATATTGATTTACTCGACTACTAAGGAGGAGCACCCCTACCACTTGCGGGTTGTACTAGACACACTGTGGGAGAACCAACTTTATGGTAAGCTCTCGTAGTGTCTGTTCTGGATTCAAGAGGTCCACTTCATGGGAAATGTCATCTCTAAGGCGAGAGTTGTAGTGGATCCTACCAAGATCGAGGCAGTGCTAACTTGGGAGCCACCTATGAGCGTGACAGAGGGGAAGAGTTTTTTAGGTTTGGCTGGGTACTATCGGAGATTTGTACCAGACATCTCGATAGTTGCATCACCACATTATTCTTTTATAAACAATGGGAAACCCTTCGTGTGGTTGGTTAGATGTTAGTAGAGATTCCAGGAGCTGAGATAGAGATTAACCAATGCACCCATCTTGAGGCTACCAGAGGAGGGAATGGGGTATGTAGTTTACTATGATGAATGAGGGACCAGAGTCGGGTGTGTCCAGATGCAGGAGTGGGCAGTGATCACCTATAGATCACAACAGTTGAGGAAGCATGAGAGGAACTACACTACCTAGGACCTGGAGTTAGATGCAGTAGTATTTTCCTTGAAGATGTGGCGGCACTATCTAATGGGCGAGTGCTTTATAGACTATTCTGACCACCAGAGTCTCAGGTAAATCTACTCGCAGAAGGACCTAAACCTGAGACAGCAACGATGGCTCGATTTCCTCTAGGACTATGACTTTGAGATAGTCTATACTCCTAGAAAAGGGAACATGGTATCTGATACTCTTAACATGAGGACGGGCATTCAGCTACTTGGAGAGTATATATTACAACTAGCTGTGTTGCAGATATCTTTCGTGGATAGAGATAGGGTAGCCTCTCTACAGACTCTCACAGTCACTCCTCCACTACATCTGTAGGTCAGAGAGGCACATCGTGGGGATGTTTACTGTGAGACGCGGCATGCATAGATATCCTCAGGATAGGTACCTCATGGATTCTTTGTAGGAGGAGACCATGTCGTCCTTATTAGAGGACGCACCATGGTACCAGTTGCATTACAGGAGGTGGTACTGAGATAGTTCCACACTTCCCATTTGCGGTACATCTAGGAGTGGCGATGATGTACCAGGATCTCAGACGGTAGCATTGGTGGCTTGGTATGAAGAAGGATGTGGCATAGTTCGTTTCATGGGCCTCACATTCCATCAATTGCGGGTGGAGCACTAGGTACTAGCATGCTTGGTACATGCCTTGGAGGTCCCGGAGTGGATGTAGGATGAGATATCTATGTATTTCGTGACCGGACTTCTTTGTACTTCCGGAGGACACGAGTCCATCTGGATGATTGTCGACCAACTCACCAAGTTGGCCCACTTCCTACCTATTAGAGAGCAGGGCTCAGTGGAGAGTTAGGAATGCCTCTATGTTCAGAAGATTGTACAGCTTCATGGTGTGCCACCGACTATCATTTCTGTTTGGGATGCTCGCTTTACATCCCGGCTTTTGGAAGTGGTTGTAGGAGTCATTTGGGACGCAGCTAAGCCTGAGCACTACATTTCATCCTCAGAGATATGGAAAGATGGAGAGAACCATTATGACTCTTGAGGACATGCTCTGTACATGTGTCCTAGACTTTGGTCGCAGCTAGGAGGATTATCATCTTTTGGTGGAGTTTGTGTACAACAACAGATACAACTCCACCATCAGGATTGAACCATACGAGGCACTGTACGACCAACCTTGTAGATCACCTCTATGTTGGACAGTCCCTGGCAAGTCAGCACTTATAGAACCACAGATGGTACAGGCCACGACAGAGAAATAAAAGATTATCCAGAAGCGGATGAGGACTTCACAGAGCCGACAGAAGTCCTATGTTGACATGAGGTGGAGACCACTAGAGTTTGAGGATGGAGACCACGTTTTCTTATAGGTCTCTCCTCAACGTGGAATACAGATATTTGGCCAGGGTGGAACGTTATCTCTGTGTTTCATCGGACCATTCCAGTTTCTTAGTAGGCTAGTCTAGGTGGATTATTGCCTGACTCTTCCACCTCAGTTGCACTGGGTACACGACGTCTTCCACATATCTATGTTGAGGAGATACGTGCACGACCCGCCGCATATCATTGATCACAGGGAGCTAGAAATCAATGATGGGGCGAATTTTTCCGATGTACCAATGGATATCGAGGATCGACAGGAGAGGATCCTACGTGGATGGTCGATTCCTCTAGTGCACATCAGGTTGCAACATGGGAATCTCTAGAAGAGAACATGGGAGAGGGAGGCTCAGATTCGTGATCAGTACCCACATATGTTCCCATAGTTAGTGATATATCTTTATGTGGTTGTAAAGAATTGAGGTGGGAGTAATGTAATGTCCTTTAAATTTCAAGGAAATTTTTTTCATAAATTCTTTGGGATTTTACGAGTACACAGTTTCTGATGGCACCTGATTCTGAGGCCCGGTGCGCCCGGAATCAATTTACGAAGTTTAGCACGGGTGTGTTCCATGAACGAACAAGCAGGTTTTTCTAACATTTGAACCAGTGCTCGAAATCAAAATCTGAGGGCACAAATGAAATCACTGCGGTGGTTTTTGCTTAAGAGGACATATCCCATAGGTGCGTTTTTTCAGGAGGAGTTGTTAAAAATTAGGTGATTAAATTAAAAGTGAATAAATGTGAGGTAAAAATTTTATTCTTATCATAGGATGGTTATATCCTATATGGGGTAGTTGGGGTGGGTCCCACCAAACCATAACTACCCATGTGACGATATTTGTGGGGTGGGGCCCACACGAGCCCCACCCCTTCACATTTCTTAAACCTCCTCTAACTCCCCCGTTAAGTGTGTGACTTATCCTCTTCCAATTTAATAATTCCATCACACATTAATTCAATTAATTGAACCTCTTTACTTAATTGAATTATGTGTTTGAATTTTGGAAATTTGAAATGCTTGAAAAAATAACAAAATAAGGGTAGACCTTATTTTATTTGGTTAGTTTTGTTGCTTGAGGAATTTTGGGAGAGAGATGTCTACTAAATGGAATAACATCATCCTCCTGTGAAGAACATCAATATACACTTGAAGAACGTCATCTCTTCAAGCGAAGAATGACACAGTGACTGACATGGAATCATCATCTTCTCTCCATGATAAAAGAGAAGACGATGATTCCTTGGGTGAACACCGATAATGATGAGAACAATGCCATCATCTGGGGCTCTTGACAACCATGAACTTTCTTCGAGGTAGGGTTGTGTTTTGATTTGAGAAATATTGGTTTTACTCCCATGTTGATGTTCCTTTTAAAACCAATTGTTATCAGACTAATGGGGAAGGTACCAGACCAAACTAACACGGATCGATTCCTCCGTCTTTCTTGTGAATTTGTGGCATTCGTCAAGCATTCTTGAGTGGTGAATCATGTTATGTTTTTGGAGCCGATCGGAGGCCCGAAAACATCATAAACGACTTCAAAGCTTCAGGTTGACCTATAGTTGGAAGTTTCATAAAAATAAGATCATTGGAATGAAGAACGGAAGCCTCGAGAGGCGTGCTAGCTGGAAACGTCATTTCTAAAAAATTCCAGAATACACAGCGTGTCCTCCAAAAGCACACGCCATGTAGTAAAATCGTACTTTGGATTCCATTATGGATGTTAGAAAACTAACACAGAGCGTGTGACCCTAGAAACATGATATGTACTTCCTTCAGTAAGGCAGAAGCGGCTTCGCGAGGCTCGGCGTGTAATGTGGGAGATACACAGACATGGGCAGAACCACACAGCCAAGAGAAATGTCATGTACTACCTTCACCATGGTAGAAGCGGCTTCGTGATTACTCGGCGTGTATTCCTAGAATACATGGTCATAGGGCGGAGTACACGGGCAAGTACTATACCACACGGCCAGGCCTGGCCAGTGTACCCGGAGCCGACGCCAAAAGTTTGTACATGGCATGTCACCTTACCACATGCCATGAATATACTTTCTACATGAACAACCCTTTGGCATGGGCTGTGGTACACGAACAATACACATGGACTGAAGACACGGCGTGTCTCCATATCAAATGACGTGTACTTACTTTTTTCCCGACCATCCCCATGACACGTGCCGTTTCATACGGGTAGTACCCGGTGACTGATGACACGGTGTGTAATGCTTACCTACACTCCATTTACATTAGGAAAATGGCTTGGTTGTCTTGTTCTCTGTGACATGAGCACATTTTTCTTGGTTTTTCCCCTATGATGTGGGACATAACATTGAGATACATCATCTATGGTCTTTGTGATGGATGATGTATCCACCCCTTTAACTCGAGGAGAAGACCCTCCAGGAATTGAATATGTTTGGTGCGGGAACCCTAGATTTGGCTGCGACTATGATGACTACCGTGCTGGGATCCTTTGTGGGTTCGACAATGATGATGACTGTACTTGGATCCTACGTGGGTTCGATAACGAGGATTACTGTACTTGGATCCTACATGGGTTCGGCAGTGATGGTTACTGTACTTGGATCCTATGTGGGTTCATCAGCGATGATTCAGAGGATACACCTAATCTTCTCCATCCCTCTTCAAAATAAGTATACCTATGTGAGCTGAATCTTGACTTTCAATCATTACCATCCGTGTGATTGCCATTCTTTACTGTGTGGACTTAGTTGTGTTATTCTTGTGTGGTCTTGGCTGTGTTTTTCCTATGTGGACTGGGTTGTGTTTTTCCTGTGTGGACTGGGTTGTAATTAGGAACGAGATTTGGAGCCGAACTGGGTTTGATAACATAGGTATATGTATTGGAATATACCTAAGTAGGGCTGATTGTTATCTCATGTTTGTATCTCTCTTTTGTGGTTTATTAATCATGGATTCTGGGAGACCTACGGAGGTCTTGGGGTCCTTACTGAGTATCCTATACTCACCCCTTCATGGGATATACCCGCACTACATTTTGTTGGGTGTAGACGACGGACATCGCTGATCATGCTGGAGGCTCGTAGAGCTGGAAGGTACCTAGAGGTGGATCACTGGACATGACGTACATGGAGTGGACGGCTAGACCTGAGGAGCTGAGGAGACTACCTCTACCCATCCATCAGGTGGGATTTTCCAGAGGACGGCTTGATGTTGCTGCTTTACTTCTATTCTCATTCACATTCTTTTCAGTTTTACTTTACATTTAGTTGGGTTTGTATTCTGGCCCATTTACCTTCCAGACATACTTTTGTACCCACATTACATAGTGTTTACTTCAGCTTGCACACTCTATGGCATTTATATACTTTATAAAGACAATTCCTTCCCTTTTATCTGGATTTACACCTTTGGTGCTAGTATCTATCCCCTGGCCTATGGAAGGCAGGCTTGGGGTAGTCATGGAACGAGCCCCGAGGATGGGTCCTGACAAAGACATAGAGATGTGTAATGAAGAAGAATAAATCATGTTGATATTTGAAAATAGTTTTCGTAAATTGTTTCATTTTTTATTTTTTATGGTTTTATAGGTTGAATAAAATTAAATCTTATTAGAAGTATCAACATTGTATTTTATGGTTTTTTATGTATGAGTTTTCAAAATAATATCTACAAACATATTCCTTCAAATATTCTAAATGATAAATTAAGAATTTTTTTTATAATAAATCATTATTATGTAATTTTTAAGGTTATGTATTTATAGGGGATCCTTGTTTAGATCATATCATAAATTCAAAATATTAATCTGGAATACTTGGTTTGTTAGTTACACCTGACATTCATTAAGTACGATCTACCGATTTAATTTAAATAAAAAACTCATCAGAATGAATTTAAACTGGGGAGATTTGAGCACATTTAATATCTAAGGAATACATGTAACATGATAACCATAAATTAATCTAATTGTAACGTATAATAAAATACCATATATTAGTATTATTTATATTTATTTTCTAAGGGCTGGCAGAAACTGCCAATGTTTATCCCTGCTCTTGCCTATCAAACTGGACATGTATAAAAAAACACCATTTTATTTAAATACTTTTTCAATATTTTATTTAATTAATATAATATTCAAAAAATTTAAAAACCAAATTATTCAATAAGGACATAAATCTCCCAATATAATAGAATGATACAATTGCCACAGAATAGAGACCTAATGATAAACCATGATAATAGTTACCCAATAACCCTCTAATGGGTTAAAACTCCTAAATGTATATTCAATAACCAACCAAATATTTTAAATTTAAATAATTTAATCAGTATAGATTCTCACAGGTGATATATTATTACAAATAAGGAGGTGGAAAATTGAATAAGACCTATCGAGTCACCCATTTCCATTGAAGATTAAAACTATAAACATAGGTATATGATTCTATCATGATTTAGTGGGATTAATAATAAACCGAAATAGTTGAACACATGTAATTTGTAATGGGAGAATAAAAAATTGATGGTAAAAGAGTAAAATATTTTACTCATTCTTCTCCACACCTACAATGTAATCTGATTCTAGAACCAAACATTGAAGAACAACAAAATTAAAGATGAAGAAGAGTGGTGTGTTCTTTCTAGGTATCGTTATACAGGGGTGAAAAATGGGGGACTTACCACATAAATAAAATAAAGTAGAACTAGGTAATTTTACATTTTTGGTGGGACAAATTTTTTTTTCATATTATTGAAAAAAACATCTAACAATTTTTTTCTTGGAACTTTTCAAGAACTAAAACTATCCACATCCATAGTGCATGGTTTAATAGACATATTTTCAATCATGGTACTTCTATGATATAAATTTTAAGCATTTGAATATTTTTCCCTAACCCTTGACATGGTTTTTCTATCCTATCCTCTTATATAGACTAGCTAACATGGGTTGGTGACACAGTTTACACCAACTATTCACTAACTATGTTCCCTCTACTTCACTTTTACCAAATGTCAGGTTTTGAGTCCCAAAAACATTGGATAATCTATTAACCCCACCCCACAATTATAAAATTCGATCCACTATCCACATCTATAAAAATTTAATATATGAATTATGGAAGTTTAATTTTTTTCCAATCTCTACAAAAAATTTGACATGATCAGTAGACAAAAAAAATCAACTTCTTTATAAAATTAACTATTGGAAAAAATATGATATCATACAATATTACTATAAAATGGTTATATAATATTGATATGTCATCGTTATAATTTTCATGTATGTTTAATGAACTTTTTGACAATATAAATTAATGAAATTCAATTTTAATGTCCTTACTATGTTGTTAAATTTTGTGAAATAGTGGGAAATTTTGCAGTATTTTTTATTTATATAATGAAAAATTTTGATATAATAAGTGATAGTTAGGGCCATATTGTAAATATCTACTAAATTATTGTGGCAGATTCATGAGTTGAAACAATTGGATAACAATATTAATTGTGTTTTGGTGTAAATCTACTCGTAGATAAAATTATCGTGGCATAGGGACTTGATGGTATGGTTCATATGTACATCATAGTACATTAAATCACAATTAAATATATTATTTATGTCCATGTGATTATAATAAGGAATATTAATAGATAATATTCCTTCTCATGTGATTATTTACATGTATCATTTCATCTTCATTTACTATATATAAATTATTATTCATCAATACGGTATTGTTTAATTTGAATTAGCATCCAATTATTTACCTTTATATATAGATAATTACATATTTACTCATGATTAAATTAAATCTAAAAAATGACAACTATGTTTTATAGTTTATCAAATTTTTCATCTTTCCACTTGATATAATAATTAAATAACTAATTGTATTTAAACTATGTGGAGTAATTAATCTCCATAATTCGGGTATTTTATGTTTTCAAAATTAATATGGGATTCATGTAAGTATTTAGATTACCAAGACTAGTAAATTATTTCTTACATATGAATGTGATTAATTATGGCTAATGATGAAATAATAATATACCCTAAGGCAAGGATAAATGGTTCTAATTCATTATAGTTTCTATCAGAGGATTTTTATTATAAATATTGATATTGTGATTTATAAAACCATAAAATGTGGAACATAATCCTAATAATGAATATGAAGATGAGTTATGGTATAGAATTAAATTTGGTTTTTTTATAATTTATATATTTTCTGTATAATTAAATCCTTATATGGATATTATATTTTTTTAGATGTTGGTGACATGAATTGGTTTCCGAATTAATGCTCCCTATGGAATCTATTATAAAACAAAAAGTAGCATTACAAACATGAGGTGTAAAGAACATACACCAGCAAGTTGTTAACAGGGATACAAATAGGTAGATCGAACATACCAAAATCTAAAATTAAAGACTACAAAATAGTGATCAAATAAGGGGCAGCATGACCATCCTTCCAGTAAGTTGTTGAACCATCCATCTCAAGATTTCATTAGTCCTGAAATTCCACATCAAATTCCTCATCAAATCAAGGGAGTCATCATCCAAAATAATGTTAATGAAAATATCAATACATGAAAAACAAATATTCCATAACTTAGCAAAACGTGCTATTGAAGCGGAACGAAGTGTCTGCTATCACCAAACAAAAAAGCTAAACCATAACATAAGCAGATCCAAATCATTCCCACATCAAGAAAATAGATCCTGCCACGGAATATCCTGATCAGAAGTAAAACACTCTAATAGACAGGAACAAGTTCCAGTCATAATTAAGATAAAACCACATAGCTGAACTTCAATACCCCCAAACAAGATTATATGTAATTCATAATTTAATGTATGGAACAACAAAATAAATAGACCAAAATGAAAGAAATAAATCATCTCAAAAAGTAACTCGCTCATCTAGTCATGCAGAAACAAACTAGAAAATATCACATGGTGTCATTATCAATCCAATATCCAATCATGAGAAGAATAAATAATCCGGAGGCAAATCAAGATAACAAGTTGACGAACAATCCCAGATAGAGATAAATCTATTCATAGAATCAAATACAAATATCTGATAAAGACATAATATCCATAATATGAACAAGTTATAAATAACCAGACAAGGTAGAGGAATTTGATGATCCAAAAGCTAACTGACACTACAATCCAAAGTCTCTGAATGAAAAGCATAAATAAGGAATACTGAAATAGGATAGCTCTAAGATCAAGTATATTGGATAAACATCTTTATCCATTCGTTGAAAATGAATCATTTTGTACTAAGATATTGTTCAGCAGAAATCACACCCTATTAAAGCTCTTGATAGGCATTATTTATGGTATTTCCATATGACTGTTTCAATCCTGGATCTCTTGGTCTATGAAATGATGTGAGAAGTAATATAAAACAATTCTTGATTTAGGTATCAAACTTTTTTGTTGGACTTTTTTAGTAGATTCCCTCATTGAAGAATCCAATAATCTAGTCACAATAGTCATTTCTGAATGCAAATAATTTCTATGTCATCATTTTTTCTTCGGATTTGGAGTGATAAATAAATCCTCATACACCATATGTTTTTTTTCCTTTCATGGAAAAAGATTGTAAATAAGACTGTTCAATTTTTCAAAGCTTATCCTCTTCCTCAACTGAGGAGTCACTAGCATCCAAAGCATCAATATGAACCTTACCTTCTTCACCGTGAGACTTTAAGTGATCACGTTGTTCCTAAATATTGATTGGATAATAGAAAACTATTTCCCCCTTATCATTTGAAATACATGTTTTATTTTTAATGGGATATTCATCAGATAGTGGCGGGACAACAGTGTTTTCATGTAGAGAAGCTATTAAATCCAAAATTTTAGTTTCAAGGGAATATGTTTGATCCAATCCAATATTGTTTTCCATTTTTTTTTCATTTTTGAAGATATTGGAAGGGCCAACATTTCCATCCTTTTCCACCCATATTGGTTTCCAGTTCTTATGACATACATTAATTTTCTCACAACTATTAGATGGGTGGCCAAGTCTAAGGAATTTGTGACAATATTCAGGAACCCTCTCATTGAAAATCTCTTGAGAGAAACAAATTTCACCACTCTAAATTGATATGTGGGTGGGAAAATGTTGTGAAACATCAATTTCGATACATATTCTAGAAATAGTTTTCCTGGAAAGGGATTTTTCTGATGAATCTAAACTAAAAAGGTTTTCCAATAGGCTAGCAATAGGAAATATGGAAGCTTGATTAAACAAGTGAGTGGGAAGCTCATGAGAACCTACCCAAGTTGGCACAATAGGAGACACTGCATACAGATCAAAATCTGGTTTCCATTTAAGAACATTCATGAAACAACTACAAAAAAACCGTGATCGCCTGACCCACAACCTATAATACTCTTCTTCTGATCCATTTCTATTCAAAACATGTGTAGGGTTGTGGAGTCCTATATGAAAACCTGTGAATCCAAAGGAATATTGCGAAGATCACAAATACTTTAAATAAGATCTACAATTCAATAATTTCCCAAAGAGAGAAAAGTGCATGGCTGATGCAAGAGATGTTACCTCTTCTGTTTAGAACGAGACCACTGGTTGTCCATGATGATGAAAAATTTTGGGATTGATTCGAAAATCAAGTAACACATTAACTTGTAAAGATACTTCTTCAACTAATCTCCCAGCCACAACATCTGCATATGATCTTAGATTAGCAGTAGGGTTCGTCGATCTCACCGGACTCTGGTCTCGCCGCGTATCAGTCTATTCCATCCTTATATGGATATTATATGTGTATGTGGTTTTGGTATGGATTTATATATTCATAAAAAAGAAAATATTGGTTTTTCAACTGTATCATGGTGATCGTTAGGATACATGGTGAGTGTGACCTATCTTATCAAATGGTTTTACACTCTTTGTTGATATTTTCAGTTTATTAAAATTTTCATTAGGTGCAACGATAAGGATTTGAAGAAATGATGATCACAAATTTTATATATTTAAAATAATTTTTTGTAGATTGAATATAAGGCTTTATTATTTTGGAATTCAGTAAAAAAATTTCATTATTATGGTTATTGTTTCTCACACCTTTATCATTGGTTTTATTCAATGAGTATATTTGGGATGAATTAGGGTAATAATGAATGTGATGGATAATGAGGTGATTCTATGAAACCAAATTAAATTTTTATCTAAATAAATTAAATTGATGATATCCCTCATATATTAGCATGACATATTAACAACAACCTATACATTATCCTACTTTGAGTCTAACCAAGTAATTTATGGAATGATTCCATTAAGATTTCTAATTGTATTTACATTAGAGGAATAAAGAATAAAATTTTATAATGTAAAAAATAATAAATATATTCATATTATAATTTTAGTATTGAATATGAAAGTGTTTTAAATATTGAAAATAATTGAATTTAGAAACAATTTTCTACGGAAAATTGATGAGTTTCATAGAGTGAAATAAATTTCATCCTAGATATCAAACTATAGATTTTTGTCTCAAATGTGTAAAACCATGGAATTGACCATGTCAATTTCTTCATATAAAGATAAACTAATATACCATTTATGGAACAATTATATCAAAATAATTGATCTAGTAGTTGTGTAGAAATTAATTAGTTTGATTCATGAATTATTTTTCTATATTATCACCATCAATGGTAGCTTTTTAAATGAATAATGAAATATATATCAACTTTTTTAATATATGGAATCATATATGACGTCATGTAAGAATAACTTATATATTATGATATAATCATTTGTTTTTGTGTTTATAGATCAACATTTAGTAAAAGTCATAGACATCATTTGTGAGGTATCAACTAATCTAATTTTTTTCATTAGTAAATATTGGGTGATATTTTATTGGGTTGATGTATATATAAACCATAGGTTCAACATGAAGTATTAATATATTATGAATTATAGTTTTATAATTTTAATGGTATTGATAATCATCTAGGACTGTATAACCATGGATGAAAAATTTTATTTATAAGGATTTTATGTATATTAATGGGGATATAATAATAATTATATTAATTTAGGATAAAAATAATGAATAAATAGCCTTGTATATCTGGGAAGACATTGGAAAAATGTCTTGTAAATACATAACCGATGTCTTGGGTAGTTATATACTTAATTTAAAAATAATTATACAAATATTAATTAAGCGGAATTTATTGTTTCAGGAATAAAAAATTAATCTTAATACTCATCATTTGGATCAAAATATGATATAATTGTTGAAATTGATTAATATCAAATAATATACCTATGATGTCTTTATTTTTCATTATTATAATCACTTATATGGTAGTTTAATGAATAAAAACTAGGAAAAAAACATGAAACCAAATAATTATCATATTAAATGTATATTTTTATATATCTATGGTTTTACTCACAGGTTGTCGATTTAGGATTTTGTATCAAGAAACATTTTCATGATCATACTATTTTCTTTGATAAATAATCATTAAAACTATAATAAAAGTATTTACATATTATATTATTTCTCCATTTACTTAATTCCACATCCCACTATTATTATATTTTTTGTAAACATAGTTAGGTGTTGAACATCTTATTTTCCTTTCCTATATTTCAAGAGGATATTTTATTATTCTTTATTACAATGTAGAATTTAAATATTTATTGTTTATGTAAGAAATAATTTATTAATAAGAGAAAAAAATATAGATGATTAGATTTGTTAATGTGGGTTAGAATGAAATAAACCATCTTTTTAGGGGAATGTATGTATTGATAGCATTGTTAAAACACTTGATAAGGTTTTAAAATTATTCCAAAATTCCAAAAACACACACACATATATATATATGACAATTATAACATTGAAATTAAATTATAGGATATTTATAAGATTAAATTAATTATTTAATATATATATATATATATATAAATGTTCGTATAACTACGATTTTATTGAATAATTATTTGTAAATACTGAGTAATCAATTGTAATGTCGTTTTATTCTTAAAAAATTATTTACATTTCATGTTCTGAAATTATTTTTAATTCATTATAAGAAATATAAATTATTTTATTTTATTTGATGGATATCACTTTGTAAATTATCATTTCAAATTTTTTTTACTTTTAAATTTTACATTTTTTTGAGATGGATTATTTTTCAATAAATACTAAAAAGTATAATTTTTAATTTCTAACATTATTTTCCATTCAAATTTTACAAAATTTAAAACAACGTGATAAGGGTAATAACTGAAATAAAAAAATTCCAATTTTGTTAGATTATATTATTTTTACCAATCATAATAATTTAATGAAATTAAACTATTTGTTAACCATTTCTTCAAGAAAATAAATTAATATTAATTTGATATTTTTTAAAATTACAATTGTTCTCATACCCTCACATATTTGAGTGATAATAAGTTGTTATTTCATTTACATATAAAAAATTCTTTTAGTTTAGTAAATCCCCCATCAAAAAATCCACAATATTTCCTTTATAACATCCTAATGTCCTTGAATTTTTTTAAATCCCCTCATAGATAAATGTTTTGTGTAAACCTATAGTGGATTTCAGATGAAGAGGTTTTGTTCTAAAAAAACTTTTTTTATTTTATTTCAACATACATTTATATAAAATCTTATTCATCCATGATGATATAAAACCATTATTTTATTCAATTTCCATATATATTATTCTTATAATTAAATAACCAATACTCATATCATATTCCACAAATATTTAACAAAACTATCATTCACATTTACAAAAAACTACCACCACATATATTAATGTATTTATTTTATCTTCATCCCCTCTCATTGTTGTTTATGTTAATTTATTTGTTGTGCATAAAATTTATATTCATTACATATTTATAATTAATGAAAATTTAATTGTCTAACACTTTCTTACAATTCAACCTTTTATAAATATTAAAGCTTTTCATGAAAATGTATATACAACCACCTACATGATGTGATGAAATTATTTTTCATTAATGTTTCCCATCAATAGTATATATAAGTGTATTCATATAGATAATATTTTATTTATGATATACTTATATTTATAGAAATATAAAATAATAAAACACTTATTTTTGTAAAAGAAATTTAAAAATAGAAATTTTAATCATGAATATAAAAAACACAACATATCTAAGATTGAAACGTCATTTATCTTTTAGAAACATATATGATGGATTATTATTAAAAGTACAATTCATGCAACAAACCCCCTATTTAAAAAAAATACTTTTTAATTTCTCTTAATACATATTAGTAAGATATTAATTTTATGTTATATGGAAATATTTTTCCAATAACATACTCGACAGGAAACAATGGTTCTCTCTGAAATATTATGTTTCACACAACACTGAGATATATAAAAAAATTATATAATATTATTATTATTTGAAATATTAGTTAATACATAGCCATTATATTGGTGGGAATTAATGGAGTTCACAAAAATTTGATTATACATGTTTTTTAATTGTCTATGCATTTATCCAATAAACTTTAGAGGCATTAATTGAGAACGAATCAGATTTTAAGAATGAAATACTCTATTATTGTCTAAATTCAATTTTACATCCTTTTGAAGGAAATCAAATTTTTAATATAGTTCTCTCTAATTATATATTTTTTATCTAAAAAAATAAAATATATCTTTAGAATCCAAAAATAAAAATTTACTTGTGGTGAAATTTTGGTATTTTTCTTATAAAGTTCATTTTATAATGAATACTGAGAAATACTACATTTTAATTTAAAACTGCCTTTTTAATCTATGATATTTATATAGTTAAATTCTACATTTATATAATTTTAAAGTCGAATTTGATTATATTTTTATCATTTTATACAATTCTATTCACTATATGTAATTTTATGTTGAAATTGAACATAAACACATGTCAATGTTTTGTTAGTTTTTACATCATAAAGACATGATTTTTGGTTTAGACCATGATAATTAATTTTAAATTAATATCTTCAAAATATATGTTTTGAATTTGGAAAAATGTATACTATATTTGAAATCATGTTGTAATTATTTTTTAATAGGTAACTTTTATTTTTAGACATTATCGTTAGTAACTTTAGTAAATAATTTACTTTCCATTGTAAAAGGGAAAATTTTGTATATAAGGGTAAAAAAATATTATAATAATATTATATTACCCAATCACATATCATAAACTTATTGGATGAGATATTTCTGACCACGGGCTTCCATGGGGTATTTTTAGGACCCCATGGAGCCACCCGGGTTTGAAAATGACATTTTATATTAATACATTTAATGTAAACAAAAAATATTGCATAGACATATATTATTAGTAAAAAACTATTTGGGGTTATAGAAGTGATATTTTTTACTATAAATAGTCATTAAAAATATAACAATATTTAATACATAATTAGATATTATTTATAATTTATAGTCATCATATAAATAAATGTATTTGTGACATAATTATGACACAATGATTAACCTATTAATGAATTATTTTGATAAATGATATTAAACATAATAATATGAATTTATAATAAAAAATTTTATGCCAACCCAGAATTTAATGGATTCGTATGAATTTATATATTTTATTTAATGATGTTCTTTCAAAATAATCTTATTGTTATGGATTTTTAAGATGTCATGATATAAATAATTTAAAAATTTAAATAAATGGTTTTTTAAAAAAATTGTATTTTATTAGAGAATATAATAATCCTAAAAATATAAGATTTGAAAAAATGTCTTATATAAAGTTTATAATGTCATTAATGAACCACTTTATGTTCTATAAGAATTTTATAGCACAATATTTATGATATAATATCAATTTACAAGAAAACACGGTCAAAGTCAGATATGTTAACTTAGGGTATATGCTATATGATAAATTTATATTTGAAACCAAAACATTTATAAAAACTATTAGTTGAGAGGTTTTCAGAAAATAATCCCCTTATTTTAAATTAAATGAGTTGTGGAAATTTTTAAATTTAAATTCATTTTATAATAAAATAATCATTTAAGATATTCCTAAAGTTCCCCTCCGTCCTCATGTAAATGAAAATGAACTCTAACCATTACTAACAGCTATTATGCCCTCATGGATCATCTAAACGTTTCAAAACTAAGCTCCCAACATCACTCTATTCCTCGTAGAATCCAAAACATGTGCATAAGGAAATATATGAAGGCCATTTATCATAAATCAAATGGAATTACCATATTTGAGGTAATGTCTTCCTTCATGATTATTTATTTTATATTCTTCCACCAAGACCCTAATAAATCTTTATTCAATTATTAAATAAAAACACTAATATAGTAAATATTCGTGGATTTATTTATAAGATTTACTACTAAACATACACTCACCTCCATCTAATGTATATGAATATACTATTTTTATTTACGGTTAACTATTGCGTCACGAAAAGATAATTGTTCTGTTTCTCCCTAAAACCTATCATGGTGGACATTATGATGATATTTTATCTATATATGATATATATTCTATTTATATTTCCTTTATATTAATTATTTTTTATTTATATAATAACTTTATCCTTTCTATAATGTGTAAATAAAACTATTTCATTTGACGAAGCACAGACTACCACCCCTTCAAAGTGACATAAATCATTCATGACATAAATGGAAATTATAAAGGATTGTTATAATTGAATTTTTTTAATTATATGTCATATTATATTATAATGTCATTATAATATACATGTTTATCATTTATTTTTCCTTCCTTTAGAACAGAAAAAATAAATAAAGTTTGTGTTTATGTGTACGTACAACTTACCATCTCAATAAAAGATGCATTTCATTTATTATATGAAAATGTTATGGAATATTATAAATGAATAAATAATATATATATATATATATATGTTATTTAAATAATGAATATCATTCTATAAAGAATTAAATTTTGACATCATGGAAAATTTGAAATTATAAGTAGTTCATTTTTACTCAAGTTCTGAATATCGACAAAATAACTGATATTAGAATGAATAATTAACAAATTTATATAAAATGTAAATATGTGGTAAAAATGAATAATAAAATTGAAACAATGTTCTTAAGAAAATATATATTTAATTATGTTGATTATTCACGAAGAATAATGAACCTACAAAACAAATTTGATGCAAGGTAAGGGTACTTCTTAACCCAATTTATATTCTTTGAGTTAATCTTCTACTCTTTGATTATCATGTGCTATGATTATGTAAGAACTAAAACTTGATTTCAAATATTGTATTTGTACACTACAGAATTATACTAATAATGAATACACATTGTTGATATATTTTATATAAAAAATGATCATTGTTAGGGAACCATTCACAATTCACTTTTAGTGAAAGACAAATTTTGACTTATGTATTTTAATTTCAATTTTCTTATGTTGTTGTATGTGATTATATATTCTACTTTTAGGCCATTTTTTGTCCAAATGATGAGATACCAATTTATCTATCATCAACGCATCTTCCATAATTTTATTTGATGTTGTTAGGCTACCGAATGTTTATTATGGAATTTATTATATCAGTTTCCTCTCACTGGGATCAACACATACTTATTCGATTATTAATGCCATGATTATGTGTGGAATCACTTTTTGATTATTTATGTTTTAATTTGAAATTATTGTTGTGTATATATATTTTCCCCAAACATAATCACCACATTGATAAATTCTTACATCATTCATACAATCTTAGTAAATGACATTGTCTCAATATCCTTTTACTGAGGAATATCATGATATTGTGAAACATCATTATTCTATATGGTTTATACACCTCCCTTTGACATATTAAATCCTAACTATTCTTATTCTCTTGATTTAACATGACTCCATTAATGTTGTTCTTTAATTATTTTTATTCATGTATTTTCCCAATTACTAAGGGACTTAAACTCAATATCCGTTCATTGAGGTATATTTTTATTTATACACAACATTACATTATATGATGTATAATCCCATACTAATTAAATTTTCATTCCAATGTAATCTTATACTATGAATTGTTTTACTAAATGAAAAATAGGCTCTTTGTTTTTAACATACACAGTGATAATGTCTTTTTTGCCACCATGAGCATTCTTTGATATTTGGATTCCATGACAAGATTTAATGTTGTTAAATGGAAAATAAATACAATACACCATTTTTTCATTTTTAGTATCAATATGGGTTCTTATAATGGATTTATTATGTCAATTTAATTAACTGTAATGTTGTGATTTCATGAAGAAATGTTAACTTTCTTTTATGCTTGTGTATGTATTATAATTATTTTGTGGTTCTTGGGCATTGATTATGTATATGAGTGATTTCATTATGAACTTAGGGAGGGTGAACCCCAGATCACTCTCCAATGAATTGGCTATCATGATGGTGGTAAACATTAATGTTTCTCTATATAGATTTATAGAATATATAGTAATGAGATTTAAAAACATAACTCTTTATGTATCTATGAGATTTACAATATAATTATGTTATATATTTCACATGTTACCATTATGATTTATGATTTAGTTGTGTTATCCATAAATCTTAATATATTTATCATGTATTTTGAAGAGCTTATATTTTCTGTCTGAAAAGTATGATTTCATTAATTTGAATGTATTGATTGTCTAATATTTTCATTCATTGTTTTATATCCCTTAATAAAATTAGTATGCTCTTCTCATTGTTTTAAAAAATATATTATAGGTTATAAAGAAGGTTAAGAGATATGATTAATTCTTTATGATATATTTAAAAAAAATCTTGTTTATTTTTGGGGTTTTATTTTTGTGAAAAAATTGGATAGAGTATAAGTGATTAAATTGTAAATTTTTAGTTTAATGTCATTTTTACTGATTAATTCTCTAAAAATTTAAACCTAAAAACACCCCCAATTTCAAATTAGTGACTTAACTCATGATTATATAATGTTTATGGTTGGGGCCTTATTATGGGTATTAGAGGATTTTTTCGACAACATTATAGGATATGGTGTTATTTTAGAATAATTGACATAACTATAATGGTTATCATATTATAATGTTTAATAGTTTTTACAAATAAATTAAATGAGTTTAAGGGAACATGAATAAGTATATCGTAGTATTTACCCTTCTCAAAATATATTCTATGATGATTTTACTGATATAATCACCTGGAAAATTATGGTTTTAGTAAATGGCTTGATCTATTAGGAACCTATGTAAAAATGGATGCAAATAAATCAATTTTTGTTTTATGAATAACAAACTAGAATAAATGGGAGATAAAATGGGAACTCTTATTGTAATTCTTTACCAACTCGCTAGATTCATGATTGACCACTTGATCCTAGGTTATTTTTAAGTCATCATATATTCTAGAAATGAATCCCAATTTATGTTCAAGTAATAATCATGATGTTAAGTATATTAACAAAACATTGCATCATAGATGTTGACGGAACCACCTAGTAAAATGATTCAATGGTACAGGAAGGTGTTTTAGATTTGGAAATTATGGACATAAAGGAATAACTTTCCATGGAAAATGGAAGCATCCAGTTGAATCTTGTAAAATAAAATAAGTTCTTTCAAAAGGATCAATTGTAGGTTTTAAATTTGGTGTGCATCGTCATAATACAAAGATATGTCTTATGAAGAAGTTTTGGGAATAAGGTCATCAAGATCGTACAAATATATTTTTATGAATAAATAATTCCAATCCAATCAAAGATGTGGAAACAAAAAATAACCTATGAGAGTTATGAATTATTCCATTTCTCAGGTTTTCAAATTACTGAAATCATAGTTAATTATGCATGATTTTGTTTATAGGAAATAAGCATAAAAGAATAATATGGAAAAACATGGATAAATGATCATGATGAATTTTTTATGATTAAGTTGTATATGTAATGAAGACATATGATGGATCTATGGTTGATGATGTATTTAAATGTCTTAATGATAATATTACATTTGATGAATTTTTTTAGTATGTTTAACCATAAAAATTGATTTTTGAGTGATGAATTATCTTTTCTAATGTGGGAATAATGGATAATCATAGGGGATCATGTCAACTTTTTATTTTGAAAAAAAATTTGGTTATTTTTTTGGGATGAAAAATTCGAGGTATGAAATTACCATTGGTGTTAAAACATGTAAACGATGTTTTTTAGGATTTTAACTTCTTTTTTAAATTTCCTTATAATTATATGGTTTTTGAAAAAGGAAAACATGCAAACTGTGTGACAACCCATTTCCTCGAACAATGATGCACGAATCGAATCCACAACCAATGTGCCTCTCGGATTTATCACCTACCACTACACTATATGATGTATGTGGTTAGTACGACTGATTATATTTAGTTAAATGATTTTATATATCCATAATATTTTGATTTTGGAATCATATGTCTCATCAAATGATATTCTTAGTATAGAAAAACTAGATGGTGATTAATGTTATTTGGGAAGATGTTATCACTTTAAGAACATTATAGCCAATGGAAAATAAAAAAGTATGGGATTTAATTTTGGGAGAAATTGATGAAATTTTATTATGAAAGAATCAATTTTTTTATAGTGGAAATTTTGAAATTTGGGTTATTTATATAAATGAGTAACCTATCAGAAAGAATATGTTATTAAGTTAATTACACCTTAGTGTGAGACTATTAGTGTTGTCGATTTTAATTGAAGATAAATGTTACGATATACTAAAGAAGTCTAGGAGATTAAATTATTCTGAATTTTAGGTTATAATCATAATTTTAATTATATCGCATAATTTAAAGGAGATTTTTGTATGAATGGTCTTTGTTGAACTTTGGGCATTTTTTTAAATTTTTTTGGATTAAGACTAGTATTTATTTTAATATATTATTATTATTTTTAGGGATTATCACACCTCATACTAACCAATTTTGTATTAGTTAATATATAATAATAGGGAAAAGTAATATATCATTTTTATTGGATTGTGTTATATCCTAGAAGTTGATTCTATTGCTTCTTGTGTGACCAAGTCATCTTGAATACTAATAATTTTGAGAAAAGTTGAGTTTGTCAAAGAAATTTATTAAAGTATGGAACTCTACTGGATTAGTTATATTTTCATATAATCTTAATCAATATAAAAAATAAATTCTACAAATTTATGAAAAGAAACATAAAAGATCTATGTATGCTTACATTTCCTACCACGAAATCAAAGACCATTTAACCTATCACATGTTTGTGATTTTCTCGTGGTTAACATTTTCTTGATCAGGATTTCTATAACTCTATATAAGAACATGATTGTTATTTTCTATTACATATACATGTTTTACTACATGTAATCCTAGATTGGGTTATCATGGGTGACCATTATACTTTACGTTCTTTCTTTTAAAGTGAACATTTTATCGACTCTTTTTCTGACCTGGGACATTCAATGATGTTTCTAATCAAAATTATAAAATTCTATGTATGCAATTTCCAAAAGTGTGGAAGGATGTAGTGACCCAGGTAATAATAAAATAATACTTCGAAATAACTATTAATAATTATAAGTAAAATATTATTTTTACATTATAAGGGAATCATTCTTCAATAGAGTACACGACACACAACAAGGGGTTTCTCTGAAATCATACGTTGTACACAATATTCAGATATACAAAAAATAATACAATAATATAACAATTTCTAATGGTATTTAATGCATAGATATTGTAATTTTTTAAATTAATAGAGCTAAAAATTTTTGAATTATACATGTCTATTTACTATCTTTAGATTTATCCAATAAATTATTAAGTTTTAAAATAATAATGAATCCAATTTTCATCATGAAATACACTAATATTCATAAAATTACATTTCATAGACTTTTGATGGAGTAATCTTTTTAAATATAGTTTTTGTGCATTTATATCTTCTATTTTACCAAATGAAATTATTATCTTTAAGAGGAATTCCATAATTTACATTGGATGAAATTTTGGTATTTTTCAAAAAATAATCATATTTTAATGAAAAGTGAAAAAGGCATCATTTTAATTTGAAAAATCCTATTCATATAATTTATTTTTATAATTAGATAGTACTTGAAATATGTTTTAATTTTTCATTGGAATATATTTTTATCATTAAATTAAATTTTGGTTATTTTATGTAATTTTAAATTGGAATTGGACATAAATAAATGTCAATATTTTGTTATTTTTAACTTATAAAAAAGAGGTTTTTTAGCATTTAAATTGATAATTAATTTTAAATTATTATCTATAAAATCAGTATAAAGAATATTGAAAATGGTTTTTATCTTTGTAATCGTGGTTTCACATTGGGAAAATATTTATGTTTTATTTTTAGACATTATCAATAGTATATTTAGTAAATATGTTATTTACCATGATTAAATGGTAAATAGGGTAAATATTGTAAATAAGGGTAAAAATAACATTATAATAATATTAAATGACCCTATCACATGTCATAATAATATTTTATTTGATATTTCCCACCATGGGCATCATTGGGTCAATTTTAACACCCCAAAGAGCCACTTGTGTGTGAAAATGACATTTGATAAGTATTAATTTAATTTAAAGAAAATTTTAACATGAACAAGTATCTTTTAGTTAGTCAGTTATTATATGGTGTAACGAATGTGATATGTTTAAACTCAAAATTATCATTTGAAAGATACAAATATATCCTACTTAATGATATTCTATTTATAATTTTTAGTCATCATATAAATTAATATTTTTATAACGTAATGATGATATAGTGATTACCTTATTAATGAATGATTTATATAAATTAAATTATAAATAATAAAATAAATTTATATTAAAAATTTATATGAAATAAAAAAATTTATATATGATTATGAATTATTATATTTTAATTAATTAAGTTTTTATGAAGAAAATGTTTTTATGTATTTTTAAAAAGTTGTGATATGAATAATATAAAAATTGACATAAATTAGTTTTTAAAATAAATTATATTTTATATAATGATATAAATATAGTAAAAATATTCTATTAGTACAAATTACATAAATACTATTTAAAAATTTATTAATTAACCAATTGATGTTATATTAGTATTTTATAGTAACAATATTATCTATATTGTATGAATATTCAACAAGACATAATAAAAGTAAAATATGTTAACTGAGGGTTAAATAGAAATGATAATGTTATATTTGAAACCAAAACATGTATAAAAACTATTTTATTAGAGGATTTATTTAATTATCACCTTTTTTCAAATTTAATGAGTTTGTGATTTTTTGAAATCTAAATTCAGTTAATAATAAAAAAAAAATTCAAGTCATTCCTAAAGTGCCCCACCATCTTCTTTTAAAAGGGATTCAACTCTAACCCTTATTTACACATCATATTCCCCATTGGATCATAAAAAACCGTCCCATATAATATACGAACATCACTCTATTCCTCTTATAAGTCTCACTATGGGAATAAGGCAATCCAAGAAGTCATTTTAGCTTCAATAAAAAGGAGTATCCTGATTTGAGGTAATGTCTTCTCTCAAGAAACATTTATTTATTTTCATAATCAAACCCCCTAAACAATATCTATTATAGTATTTTATAAAAAATTATTATATTAATTATACTATGTATTGTTTATGAGAATCATTAGAACTACACTTACACACACCTCCATCTAATGGGTACGATTGTAATGTTTCTGTGTACGGTGAACAACTGACTTACGAAATGATGATTGTTTTATTTTCCACAACCACCTCTCAGAGTGGAAATCAGGAGGAAAATAATTTTATATATGATATATATTATATTTATATAGTCTATATTCTTCTTTAATTTTATTTACATCATACCTTTATTCTTTTCATAATGTTCAAATATGATCATTTCATGGGAGGAAACGCGGACTACCACCCCTTCAAAGTGGGATGATACATTCATGCCAAACATGGAGCTTATATTTTATAGAACTAATGAAATTATTTAAATTTTATATTATATTATATTATACTATAAATATAAAATACCAATGTATCATTTAGTTTCCAGTCCATTAAAAATGAAAAAATAATAAATGAAAGTAGCAATCATTTGTACGTACAGTATACCATATCCATGAGTGGTGCATTATATTTTTTATCCCCAAATGTTATGGAATATTATAAATAAATATATATTGGATATATAAGATATATATGATATTTAAATCTTTAATATAATTTTGAATATAATGGAAATTTTCCTCATTGATAATTTTTAATTATAACAAGTTCATTTTTACTCAAGTACCGAATATTGTCAAAATGTTTGATATTAACTTATATAATTATGTAATTTTAATAATTTGGTATTAATTGATATAAAAAGGAGAAAAAAAATGAAAAAATATTTTATGTTTGTTTCAATTATCTTATGATTATTATTCTACATGAATATGGAATATACGTGATGAATTGGATGCAAGGTATGGGAACTATTTATCCTAATTTCCACTAATTAGGTTAATATTATACTTTTTGATTATGTTGTTCTATAATTATGTAAGAAGTAAATTTTTATGTCCAATAATATATATATACATTAATTATGTGTAGTTATAGTGAATAAATATTGTCAATCTATTATATATACACAATGATCATGGTAGTGGAACCTTTTACCCTCCTCTTTTAGTTAGAGACTTATTTTATGTTTTTTTTATTTCCATTTTCATATACAAATGAATGTGCCTATATATATTTATTTCGTTACATTTTATGACCAAATGGAGATATACCCTTTTAGATCTCATCAAATCATTTTATGAGTTTATATGTGATGTTGTTAGGATGAAAATTTTTTGTAATGGAATTTCTAAACAGAATTCCCTCCAATAGGGTTTTACACGTACTTTATTGATTATTTAGACCAATATTATTGGTGGAATCACGGATTGATTATTTATGTTGTTATTTCCACTTATTATTGTTTGGATATAATATTTCTACACATAATAACCACATTGAAAAATTATTATGTCATTGATACAATCGGTGAAAGGGACAATGTCGCAATCTCTTTCGTTGAGGCCAATACTAATATTATGCACCCTTATTATCCTATTATGTGTATACACATACCATTGAAATATTATATCATGAATCATTTTTTTCTCATGATATTATATATTTTTTAATGTTATTATTTAATTATTTTTATTCAATTTTTTTGTCATGTGGTAAGGGACATCATCTCAATCTACATTCATTGAGGCCTATTTTGATTTATAAATGAAATTATTTTGTTTGATTTATAAACCCCTTTTACTTTTATATTCCTTAAAAGGGAATCTTTTTATATTAATAATTTGTCTAAATGAAGAAAATAATGTTTCATTTTAACGTACGTGGTGACACTGTCCTTTCTAATGCCACAAGAATTATTTAATATTTTTCTAACTTAACAAGCCTTAAACGTTTTAAAAGGAAAATAAATACCATATAACCTTTTAACATATTTCGATACTGAAAATGGTTTTGATAAGGGATTTATTAGGTAAATTTACTGAACTTTTATATTATGATTGAAATGTGTAAATTTTATCATTCATTTATAATTGTTCATGTGTTATGATTATGTTATAGTTCAGGGTAATAGTTTATGTATACAGGTGGTTTCGTTATAAACCTTGGGAAGGTATGCCTGAGATAGCTCTCCAACACATTGGGTAATGTGACATAGGTAATCATTAATTCTTCCCCCAATAAATTTAGGGAATATATTTTGATAGGATTTCAAATCTTAACTACATATGTTTATGTGAAATATACAATGTAAGTATGTTATGTATTCCCCATGTTGCCTTTCTGAATTATATTTTTTATGTGTTATTGATAAATGTTATGATTTCATGTGGTTTGTTAAATAGATTATGTTATATGATTGATATGTATAATTTTATTTATTTGTATGTATTTATAGTGTAATTATTTCATTCCTTATTTTATATACATTATTGAGCATTTTATGTTCCTCCCATATTTTTGATATTTTTTAACATGGTATATTGAAGTGTAAGAGAAATTATGAATTCAGGAAGATTTATATCATGAAAATAATTATATTTTATTTTTAGAGATTTATTATTGAGAAAAAATTTGACAGAGTAGAAGTGTATACAATGTAATTTTTGATATGTAATGTAGTAGTTAGGGCCTAATTTTCTAATAGACAAAACCTAAAATGATCCTCACTATCTAAATCTCGACTTCCCTCATGATTATTTAATGTTTATGGCCAGATCATTTTGAATCTTGTATACTAAAATTACAAAATGATAATTATTATTTTAAATATGTTTTAAAAATGGCATTATTTTTCAATATCATCCTAACAAAGTCATTTTTGGAATAAGAACATAATATTATTAGAATGCTTGAAAGGTAGAAAAAATGTAAATATAACATGATTATAAATATAATTAACTTTATGAAAATATAATTTGTATATTAATAATTTAAATTATTATCATAATATTTTTTTAGGATGATAAATAATGTATCTGATGAGTAATACCTATGGTAATGTATTTCATCTCAATTTTGATTCATTGAGCTATATATTATAGTAATGAAACAAAATAATTTTATATTGTTATTATAAAAACCATTTCACATTTCATATAAAGAATCATTCGTATATTATGATATTTTATATTTCCCTTTGAATCAATTAATCAAATTATATTTAAATTGAAATTTTTAATTTAAAGGGGTTTTATATATCAATTTTTTAGGAATGGGTTATATACCTTGTGTGAGGAAAAAAATATTCAGCGATTATTTGTGAAATAATATCTCATGGTATTATTAATTTTTTATTTAATCATTTTTTATTCAAAATCTTCACACATAGATACATCATTATTTAATTCTCACATTAATGATATTACTTTTGTTTGGGTTTCTCATCTCACTTTTACTACAATGAGACATGATATTTTGAAAACTTATTTCATCCTGGAGGTGTATATATATCCAATTTGATATGATATATCATCATTCCCATCATATTTGTCGTATTTATATCGTAATTTTATTTAATATAATTCATGGGTTTATAATCATAACATTCAAAATAGGTAAGGGTTTGCATTCATTCTCATGTTAATCATGTTTTTATACAAGAATTTCCATTGAGATAAATATTTATATCACATTCAAATAAACAAAATAATATTTATTATATATTAGATATTCAATATATTTCAACTAAATATTTTTATTGTCATATATTTAGTATTTAAAATGAATGAAATTTTTTTTTAAAAAAATCTATATTTATTTTTCACTACATAATAAAAATTGATTTATTTTATATCAATATTTTCTAAAATGTTATAATATTTCTTAAAAATATATAATTATATTTTAATTTTTTTATAAACTTAATTAAATTTTTTAAAACTATTTAAAATGAATACTATTTTTATTTTCCCAATGTGGTACTTTTTCTTTTTATAGAAATACATTAATATAATATTTAGTTACCATACATGAAAAGAATATAATTTTTCACTATCTATTATTTTGTATGATTTCATGATCAAATTATAATTTTACATGGTTCTTTTAAAATAATATACAACTCTTCATATTCATGACATTTATTTATTTTTAAAAAATTAATTCAATGTAAAAATTTGACTATCACCAATAATTTGTATTAATGATGTATTTAAGGAATTTTCTATTATTAAATAGATCACAACTTTACTACATAAATGGGGTTATTTTTTAATCACAACATCCTTATTATATTTCTAGGTGGTTTAGGATAATATGGATAACAAATATTATTAACAGTTTTTATTCTATTTCGTTAAATATGGAATATTTTTTTAATAACTAATATTGATTATATTGTATTTTTATTTTTATGATGAATCAATTTGATATATTATATGATAAGTTTGACGAATAACTACATATATCCTTTATTAATTAGTACTTATAATGATAAAAACAACTCACATGGCCATAAAAAATAGGATTTTATTGTATTCCTACACATTTGTTAAATTTTCTTCATATAAGGCCATAAATGATAGTTTCCTATGTATATGAATTTTGAATTCCATCGTTATAAAATAACTTCTAAATTTTCATGATATTATTTTGAAAAATAACCATGCATGATATTCACGATCCTGGGAATACTTATATGTACTCATTTAATATTTCATAACCCATCCTATATTATTTTTCGCGCACAAGTTACTGATTAAACTTCATGTGTTTCTATTTACGTTCAACGGTGTATTAGTTATGAATTATTCCGTATAATGGGTAAAAATTTTCAAGTGTTTCAACTCAACAATTCTTTATTTTCATTTCCCCGTGATCACTGAAAAATTCTATTTTAGATTTCCATTGATGTTAATAATTTACATTCACCATGTTTTGTAATTTTTTATTTTATTTGTATTGTCAAAATAATGTCTTCTTCTATTTTACAAAGTTTGTTACAAAATTTTAACCTTTAATATGTGATTTTTTATATCTAGCTTCAATATAAAAATTTATCCACTCACTCGGGTCTATTAAGGTTATCATTATTTATAATCATTAATTTTCTCACCTGTTTTGGATAACAAGTAGTTTTTCAGTTAATCTATGTTGTATCAAAAAATGTGAAAGGGATATGTTTTTTATAAATCATTATGATTATATCATGATCCTAAAAATAAATATCAACTATTTTTCAATTAAAATTATCCTTCATTAGCTAATATGAATCCATATTGACTAAAAAATATAAGTTTACTAACATGTATACTTAATTTTAGGACATGATTATACATTTTATGAATCATGTACAAAATATTACCAATAAAATACCCCAATAAGTTATATTTTTATATTGGAAATCAATCAGAATATGTAAGAAAATAAATATTAACCACTACATCATGGATTGAATCAATATTCTATTATCAAAACTCAATACCACAATTAAAGTTATTATGTGATTTTAAAACAATTAATTATGAGGAACTAACATTAATATATTCAAATAAAGTTTCAAGTATACTAATAAATGTTTTCAATACCCTAGACCCAAAGTCACCAAATATGATTTTAATAGTCCATGTCTACTAACCCATGCCTTCCACCAATATTAATATGGATTTGGACTATAACCAATAATTTATAACATAAATGATTTTGGATATATTATAGAATAATATATCATAAAATTATTCTATATTCAATTGTTAAATAAAATTATATTTCATAATATATATAAATAAAAATAGACACACATAATCAACTAAAATATAAATAATATATCCAATCAAGAATAATTGTCCAATATTTTTTCCCCAATAGGTAATTTCACATATGATATGTGGGATCAAATTTCTGTTTTAATATATTATAATATAAATATCTTTGAAAATATATATTTTTCTACTTAATAAATAAAAAAATTACTATATTGACTAAAAAATACTCAAACGATGATAAATAAGGAATCATTGTTTTTCATGTTTCAGTGCATGTGTGGCTACGTATATCAAAATAGGACTTGTTACTATAATAATACAATAATTTTCCACTAGAATATTATGATCAATTCTATGTGTGTAGTCCATGTATATTATATTATCACTAGGTTTCCAATCACATAATCAACAATCCATTATGGTTATAAAAATTAACTATTCCTAATGTAGTTGAAATATTTTTATTAAAATATTATTGGAATATATGATTGTTATAAAATAGTTTATGATCATTATCATCATTCTACCATAGATTTGAAAATGTAATTGAAAGTATTATTAGTTATGTTCATCTTTTAGAATCCTTTACAATATATTATTATCATATGAATTATTCAAAATATGTAGTATCAGTCATTCATATGATCCTCGGTATTTTATTCCAACAAGAATGATGGAATTTCATGACCATGAGTACAATAATTCAATCTCTTATTCTCAAGGTTCATTCTCTATTTCTATAAATATTTTTCATCTTGGTGATACATTTTCTCTATATCAGAAACTACTCACTATATTTTGGAAATATATACATCTTATAATTTTTTAAAATCAGTAAAATCATTTACATGTTAAATTCAATGATAATCCAATAAATAAATTTTTTATATTGAATCCTTGGACAATTTCATCAATATTTATTTAATGTCATTCTCTTTCCTCTATCATATAATATTCTTTTCTATATATTAATATTCTAACCACTGTCATTCCTAAAATACCCATGATCTATTTTAACTCTTTTTATCTAATATATCAATATTCATAAAACCATCTTCATTGATGAAAAATCTACATAATTGAAAATAAAATTTGAATTTCAAAAGATACATGTATATTTCTAATAAATTATTTAGGAATATCCATAGATTAACTCATCATTAATATGTTCTTTATTACAAAGTATCTATCAATAGTGTAATATAACTCTTGGTAACTCATTCTAAAATGAGGTGATTCAACATCTATTATTGAAATATCATTTTATTGTGATTTTTTTGGATCATCAAAAATTCATAAAATTATAAATTTAGAACAATCATTTTATATCACTAATAATAATTATCATTAAGATTTATTCCTTAACATATAATACATTGGGTAGTCATCAACATTTATAATTTGTAATAATTACCAACATTAATCAATATTATATTGTGTTGTTATAATGAATACTGTTTTTTTAGAAAAAGAAAAATATTTCATTAAATTAGAATTATAAGACTATAATATTTTTTTTATATTTTTCGATATCATAAAATGTTTAGTTACACGTACACATATCATTTGACTTATGATGATTAATATATAACATACTTTGTTTTAATTTATTTTCTTGAAAATATTCAATATATTCCACATGAAACATTTATATAATTATCTATTGTCAATCCATGTATCATACATTGCCTAAAAAATAATATTAACTTAAAATCATATTATGTAATTTTAATATAATTATATACCTTTCCCCTCATTTTAAATCCATTGTAATTTTATTATATAAAGATATATATATATATATATATATTAATAAATACATTATAATATAATTATGTAACATATTATCTTCTGATGTACCAAAAAAAAGAGGATTACAAACATAAAAATTTCATAAAAATACAACCTTATATATTTCATAATATAAATTTGAAAGAAAAAAAACTTCCTCGAAATTTATGTCATCTAAATGATATTCCTTATTATGAACAAAACAAACATTGTGTTATTTAATAATATCTTATTTAGTTGAAAAAGAATTTATTCTTTAAAAATATAAAAATGGTCAACACTATACCCCTTTTGATTTATTACGAAAACATTCGAATCATGTATAATTTTTTTAAAAATTATTATATTAAATTAAAACTAATGAGTCTAATTAAATAATATCCATTCCAAAATAAAAAGTCTCTTAAAAAACAATAAAAATTTAAAAACACTGATATAAATACATATCTATGTTATAATAAATTATTCCATAGTTACATAAATAACCCATTGCCCCTCCTCCACACCAATAATTAACACTCTTCTTTCTCGCCCAGTGTTTTTTAAGAAACACTACTCTAGAATAAAACGAAAAATAAGATATATACACCCTCTGCATTAAAAATCATGAGTACCAAGTATTTTTATTTTGTGTTGTTATCTTTCTCTCCCCCTTTTTCAGATATAATCAAAATGTAAGTATGGGTTCATCCACACATTATCAAGTGATTTGATATGGATGATCATTCTGTTACATACTCAATTCATCTAATCAATGTGTTTTGATTTATTATACATAATAAACTATACATTGTTATTTTGATATCAAATATTAAAAAATGAAGTCACAAATTAACACAATATGATTAAAGAAATTAGTTATACTCTCAATAATTGTTGATCCTGATTATTATGATGGATTATTTTATAGATCAATATCTCACATATTATGATTAGAAAATTATTCTTCCTTCCTATCCTCAAATATAATCATCATTTAATTTAACATTATTCAATTACATTGGAATAAAATAATTCTTTAATAGTATAATCTCTTTTGTTTTTACAGAGTAATAAATAAACCCAATTAATTTTAAAAGAATTCATGATTCAATCATAATATATGAATTCTCTAGAAGATGTTGAATTATTAAACGTACAATAACCAATCTACTCTAAATATATGTTTCCATAAATCAATGTTTTTATTAAACTGCTGGTTCTCCACTAGTGGTTTCTGCTGGTTCACAGAAAACTTATGTTTTAGAGGGCACAAACAATTTTGGGGACCACTTCATGCATTCTAATGAATATATGGTGGATACTTCTTTTAAATATCTATGCTTCCATAGAGGCTGTATAAAATATAAAATGATGTCCAATGCAATTTAACACAAACTTAGAATACATAGGATTGATCGATAAATAATTTCTAATTCTGATTAGAGGCTTTAATGACAAAACTATAACAGTGGAGGAGTTCTTCAAAAAAACTGGAATCACTATCCCCACAATTCTATGATATCCTCAAAGTCTATCAGCATAATGAGTTAACAGATTTTTCATACAAACTATATCAGAATGTCACATTTTATAATTTAATGTTAGCATTTATTGGTTTTGATATGTACGACAATGTTTAATGTTTCTATTGGTACTAGATAGTTTTACAATTTTCCTACATAATTATTTCAATAATAAAATCAAATTAGTAATTGTAATAATTATTTGGATTTACATTTATTATAAAAATAAGTCAAACTCATCTTTTCATAGTTATTTTCTAAATGATATAGGTTTTGAACCCTATTATAATTCCTCCTAGAAATTTTTTTAAAATATCATATAGAATAATTCTCCTGGTATAAAAATATAAATAATTCTATTCATTAATAAATTATCCTATTAAATAATCACTAAATTTTTAATGGAAATTGTTAATCCTAGAGTAGAATCACAAGGGTGTGTCATTTTCACAACCTGGACACATGCATCACTCCACATACACAATAATATATTTACATATATCGAAGTCCTTCATAAAGTATATTAGAGACTACAAACACTAAATCAAAAGACAAACAAAATTTTAAGGAAAATAATATTCTCATAAATTGGAATTGTGGAACTGATTAAATATAATTCTACAAAAGATTTCTTGTCATGTATCTTAGAGTAATTTATGGAAGTAATTAAATGATCCTTATTATATTTGGTTAAACCATAATATTACTACAAAAATAAGAATGTAAATAAATACATCATATCATCATAACAACGTTTTTCTCATTACCACCTATAAACCCCTATAAACATCTCTAAAAATCCAAAATGATTTTCCCATTCCTATTTCTATATCATCAATAATTATTTCAACATGCACATCGAGGTTCCTATACATGGTGTGATAATATCATAATTGGATGCCACCAATGCACCGTTGATATATGTTAATATTCATATGATTTTTACAGTGTGAAAGTTAGTTATTCTAATCTAATGTAATAATAAATCTTAATTTGACCTACCAGACACTAACTGGTCCACCAAAAATATGTGGTAATAAATAGTTCATCATCCTTTGAGATGAAATTTCATAATTGTAGATTCCTGAACCAGATCATGAAAATTTTCTTTATATGGATTATATCTATAATATTTTAGTATTTTATCATTGTTTAAATATAAATTAATGATATCAGCCTAACAAATATGTTCTCATAAACTCTACCATTAATGGTTTGATTCCTATCTTCACCAATATAAAATGATCAATAATTTATTGACTTTACTATATTAAACGTCCACTAGGCATATGTTGACTAGATGATCAATATCAATATAGTACTCTCCACACCCTATCAACACAACATGTTGTTATTTCAATCATACAGTAGAAAAAGAATAAAACTGACCTATACTAATCCCAACGACTCATTGTTCATCACATCCAATATCAAACAATCAACACGGTCTATATTCTTTTTTAATCCTAGATATCTATCTCTTGGAATGTCTATTTGACATTGATATTCAATGAAATGTCCTTAAAGTGTCCATTTTGTTTCTTAGTTTTATCATTAGTCAATCCAAAACCAATTCATACCATCAAATGATTCAACTATACTATCCATTAGAATATTCTATATAGACAGAACTATAAACATTCCGACAAGCTTTTCTACATATACATTATGGAACAAAAAATAAAAAGATAGGTGCAGTGTGTCGTGAAAATGATCATAGGAAAAAACATATATGTGTGTGTCAATAAATAATAGGATTTATGTTATATAAATTTTTTTACATGAAACCATTATCATGTATATATCCTTATAAAATGTCTCACGACCAATTCTAGTGGGAAAACTTTTGTGACTCCCCAAAACCACACCCAATAGGCTTGGGGCGGTTGATTAGCACCGAGTAGTCATATTTCTAAAATGAGAGGCGTTGACTAAGAACCTATACACACGCACCCTTCTCTAAGCCCACAGAAGTTGAAATGTAAAACCCACTAAGGAGAAAAAATGCATGCATACTACAAAAACCAACCAACATAGTATTATGGAATGTAATGTATAGAAATTAAACTACACCAAAATACATGCCCACCATAAAAAACAGTATGAAAACTGCAATGTACGACCTGTGAATATAATAATTTACTGGGACTACTGCTCGTATGCGTAGAAACACCTCGACAAGAGAGGAACATAAAAAACTCGATCCAGTCCTAGTCCACCTAGGACTCTTTTAAAAGGCTACTCGTCTGAAAAATACATGACACGTGCATGTGAATCCCGTGCAGGGGTGAGTATAACAATACGTAGTCGAGGACCCTAAAAAAACACAAATAAAGTACACAATGGAATGGAATAGTTAGCTCTACCCAGAATATGTCTACTAAAAATGTAATAGGAGATCACAATCCTGATATACTCATATCCCAGTCTTGTAGGCTATAAAATTGTCACATAACCACATAACCACTCTAGGTATTCAGTTTGTATATTTCCACGATGTAATCATTCCAGGAGAACACACTCCATGAGTCTGGGAGTTTTGATGATGTCTGTCATAGAAGTACTGTTCCTTTGGTAAAATCAATAGATATAGTTACACTCATTATGGGAGACACACTCCAGAGTGGTAAGATCATGATAGATATAAGAAATCATTATGAAAGAGTCACTCATGAGTGGGAAACATCATGACACATAGATTAGGATCACTACTAGGGCCATAGTGGATACCACGACACGTCTGGATTCACCAGCTATTTGATTAACAGGTTTGGAAGAAGATCAATTCAAGGTAGAGTTGGTCATGTTGATTCCTGACTCTACATTGGGTCATGAATGGATAGATTATATCACTCCAGGCCCCTCGGAGGGATTCCAACTCAAACACAAAAAGTCCAACTGAAGGGATCATACTCTCGTGGATGGAAAAGATGCCTGATATTTAGGGAAATGAGGATAAGGGGCACTAACCCAAATAAAATACATCCAATATATGATGAAGAAGAGGACCATTCCATCTTCAACAATGTAAATGACGTGCATAAAAGTTACATGCAATGTTGACTGACCCCAAGTACTGCATGTGTACAACGTCATGTGTTATAAGGCTGATCCTGTAGAAAAATATGAGAACACTGGGTGTAGTACAGTGTGCACACTGCATTCATATGACTGGTATTGGCTCCATTTATTCCGGTCATGTTCCCATACACAACCTCAACCTATGTGATCCAACCTCTGTAATCGGTACAGTGGGTGGCCCGCGTTATAGGCCTTACCTAGCCATGTGATGGTGTACTTTCCATGTACTTCATCTCGTGTTCGTGTGTCCCCTAGATACATGTCGAGCTTCAGGTAAAGTCTAACATACCGTGTGTCCAAGGTCATACGCTGCATGATTCCTCTCTGACCCTTGAAACCCTAGCCGCCACCACCAGTACTACATGTCTTGATCTTCAAAAGTACACGACGTGTATAATGAATTATTCAGAAATGACACTTCTCATCAGTGCACCTCCAGCGCTACCCCGAAAATCGAATTGGCCATCTAATTTAATGATCCTCATAGGTTTTGTTCACCCCCAAACCAAGAAGTTTATTCCTTTGTTTTCAATCCTCCGATGGTCTACAAAAGTGTTGAAGGATCAACCTGTGCGAAGAAATCTCGAATAATGTCCCTTCCCAGTACATTCTGATTCTTCCTCCTCTATCATCATCGTACCTCAGAATGGGCGTTGTGGTGTTGAATATTCAATTTGGGATCATTTCATCACATAACAGATGAGAAATGATCTTTTGTTCTTCACCACATGAAGAATGTGAAGAACACGCATAAGAAAAAGGGGGAGGAAATCAAATAAGAAAATTGAGGAACAATCCTCTGCTATCATTCGCCATGGCGTTGATCCTCTCCTATTTGTAGACTTAAACCGAGAAGAATCAAATAAACGAATTCAAAATGGATAAATTCCTTGAATAATCCAAATAATACCCTCCAGCAAGAATATATTAATATGTGAATCAACTTGTTCGTGGATGATCCGTGTTCATCGTTTAAAACCAAAAATGGGGAAAGGAGAATTGAAATAAAAACCCTAACTTTTAAGAAAGGATCTATAATTTACTAAAGATTAGAACTACCATTTTCATAAATATCCATCAAATTCATTGGCGTAGTGATTTATAGCCTCACTTCATCTTCATTTATCTCCAAGTGTTTTCTCCAATGCTCCACAGATTCTCTAGATTTTCCTCTCAATCATTGGAAATGAGAAACATTTTATTATACCAATAAAAATGGGAAATGTGTTTGGAATTAATAATACACTATGGAATTAAAGAATACATCTTTCTGTTTCTGAGTCATTATGATGTGGCATTTAATATTGAAACATCTGCCCTCTCGCATCACTATAGCGAATGTTTCCACAAAATAATAAAATAAATTTGAAAATTTATATTATTTTAATTTTACTAAAAATGTCATACAATTATATTTTTTCCATGACCTGTGCCAGTCGAGGATTGAACCATTCATTTGTAAAGTCATCATCATGTATGTAACAGTGCCCTTAGATTTTTAATCTAGGCTTCCATTTGGAAACTGCCACAAACATGCACATGTACCAACTCACTTAACATAAATAGTTTCAAACCACCATTTTGGGACCACCGGGCCTCGGAATGATGTGTCTTCTCTACAACTAGTCTCTTAATAATTTCATATATTATTTAAAAATAGTACTTGGAAAAATATAAGACATTACATTCTACCCACCTTGGGGCTTTATATCCTCAAAAATAAAAAATAATACTACTAAAAAAGATGGGGGTACTGGACACAGATTTGCGCGTCCCGCTCCCACGTGCCCTCTAAAAAGATTCATGTGCTACCACCGAATGCGCTTCATAAGAATTGATTGCCCACGAAGTATACTCTTCTACTGATCCTCGATCTCCTCTAGGTAATCAGCAAAGTTCAATCCATCCTCGTTGTGTAGCTCACCCGAATCGATGATGTGTGATGGGTCATGCACATACCTCCTCAATTGCAACACGTAGAAGACATCATGTACCCGATGTAACTGTGGAAGTAAAGCAAGGTTGTACGCCACCTTTCGGACAATAAACAATATCTATAAATGTCTAATGATCCTCAAAGATAGATTTACGCGCTGGCCAAATCACTATAGCCCACATCGAAGTGAGACCCGAAGAAAGACGTGGTCTTCCTCCTCCATCTCCAGAGGTCTCCTTTTTCTATTAGAATATGACTTCTGCAAGCTCTGTGCAGTCTTCATCGACTCCTGGATGATCTGAAACATCACAGTGGTGCCTCTCACTAGCTCTTGACCCATGAGTGATGACTCTCCTGGGTCGGTCTAGCAAAGGTGAGACCAGCAGGGTCTCCCATACAATGCCTCGAATGGTGTCATACCAATGGTGGAGTGGTAGCTGATATTGTATGAAAACTCCACCAGTGGTAGGTGGTTATCCCAAATACCCCCAAATTCGAAGATATAGGCTCATAACATATCCTAAAGAACCTAGATGATCCTCTACATCTAACCATCAGTCTCTAGATGAAAATTCGTGTTGGAGCACAACTGTATACCAAATTCCTCCTGCAATCCCTTCAATAACAAGGATGTAAAGTAGGCATCTCGATCTGAGACTATCATCTATGGGACTCCATGAAGACGAACTATCTACTGCATGTAATGGAATCTCATGCTATCTATGAAACTCTACTCCACGATGGCTAAAAAGTGGGCGAACATGGTGAGTTGGTCAATGATCACACAAATGGAATCATACCCCTTGGATGTCTGTGGTAATCCTATCACGATGTCTATTGATATTCCATCCCACTTCAACTCTGGATCCTCCATGGGGGCGAGCTAATCCCACTGAAACCTAGTGCCCAACCATCACCTGCTGGCATGTAAGGCATCGAGAAAAGAACTCTTATAGTCACTTATTCCTGCCTGACCACCAAAATTGCCATCAGAGATCTCGGTACATCGTTTCCACTTCAGGACGTACAACTAGGAGGGATGTATGAAAATTTTTCATAACTTCTTCTTACAATGCCACTGGTATGATAGTGTGTCCTCTAAAATGATGTATGTTCTCCCCCCTTGTGAATATCCATCAGGATCATGTCTTGTGGATAACTAAGAATGTAAAGCCTCACAATCATCTTCCCCATGATTTTTGTAACACCCTGACCCCAGTTATCCAGTGTCGGTTCCTTATTACATATCATTGTCATGATCACAAAAGATCAAGTCTCGAAAGACCGATTAGTTTAGTAGTCTTGGAAATACTAGATATATTCATAAGTCTTACATTACATCATAAAGTAAAAAAAACAACAACAACAACATTTCTTCATATCCCCTGATACATTCCCTGTAGTCCATTCATAATGTAATTCATCACATCTGGGGAAAAATTAAAACATTGAAAAGGGTGAGCTGAGATGCTCAGTAAGGATAACAATATAGCGGAATCATTCATGAACAAACATAAACATTTAAGGTAATGTATAACTAAAACAAAATCCTTTTAAACATGATCTTCAGCATAATATGGTAAAGATAAAATGAAATACTTCCATTTACATATTCACATTGAAATTCTACTAGTTTAATAATCACATGGAATATCAATAAGCACTTTCATAATGATGGAATTCATAATGCCAGACTATCATAACCACGTAGTCAAGGCCTCATGCCAAGACTACAAATAATATTTTTTCAAGGCCTTGTGCCATGACACATGATTGTCTAATGACACCTACCGATGCATCGAGGAGCTATAACGGCCTCCACCCATCACTTACTATGTCCAATGAATTCCTCATATGAAATGTTTGAACCATAATAGAAACATTCGTATTAAAACTGGAATACAAAATGTCATTACTTTTAACCACAAACCATGAATGGTATAAAAATTGCACATCCACCATCAAACATAACTCATTAGATACAATATGGAACATTGTGTTGTATTAGATTAACCTCAATCGAGAATAATGATGTATATTGACATAGATTAAAGGAATCATGAAACTATTCAGAGAAATATCCCTTTTTTCATGAAAACATTTAAAATTCACACAATTTGTTAAGAAGCCATTTAAAATAGATTTTTGAATAAAAGTATCCCATACAACATTGAAACATTTAAAATGAATTTTGGTTTGAAAATTTTAATGTCCATATAAATAAATCCTTAAAACCATTTTTAAAACTTGGACATTATTGAGAAATATTTAGAATAAGAAATCTTCAAAACATTTAAAAATGTTATTTTAGTTACAGTTTCTAACCAATGGAGAGACTCTTGAATAAAAATGATTAAGGTAATAAAAAAATTTATAATATCATGAGATTAACTGGATTCATGATATACTATGTCAAAGTTCATTATATACACAATATAAAAGTGATTTGGTGTATTACAACAAAGTAGTCTCAATAGAATTTAATTTGAGATGAAACTTCTTATACAGATAGTATCCTTAGGTTAATGATAAATAAATTGGATAATTATGTGTGAAAGATATAAATACACTCAATATGATTGGATATTCAGTGTAAATAAATCAGAGGACATTCACACATATTCTTGTAAAGACAACACCAATGAATTGGCTATTTAAAACAAGAAATAGATAATGAGTTAAAATTTGTCTTATCATGTTCATAAAGATGAATTGAGAACTTATAAATGGATTGATTATGTGTATCAAATTATATGCACATAAAGGGGAGTGGAAATTATGACATAAGCAATTGAATAGGGATTCCACACATAATCTTGGAGTAAAATAAAAAATGAAGAATGTGTAAAGCCGAATGAATGGAAATTGAAATTTCAAATTACCTTATTGATTTGGTAACATACGAAACATACACCATGAAATAAGGATCATTCAATGATGATATAGATATCCAAAAATTATATTATATTACAAAATTAATACAATTATGGCCAGTACACCCACCACATGCAATAAATAAGTGGTGAACAATGAAAATCTCACAGAATTAAAAGTTTGATAAGAAACCCCTTACTTTGTACTTTTTCCTTGGTGAAGGGTAGGTTAGCCTCTTGTATAATGGTCAGATAATTTTTATTTAATTTACAAAGGTCATATACATTAATATGATGTCTTATATGATCTATTATCATTGATTTTTAATGATATCTTATTATTATCGTTGTTTTGGGTGTCAACTTACCCGTTATATTTTATATGTTATGTTACATAAGTCATTTTTTTATGGGTAGGTTGTATCATATTCATATACATGTTGATTTCAAGTCATTAAAAATTATTTTTAATCATGAAATGAGAATTATACTTGAATGGATATGATGGAAAATAAATCTAATCGCGTTCGTGGAGACGGTGGTCCGTACATACGCACGTGCAACAATATAATTCTTTTGCTATTAAAATAATATTTAATTGCATGTTATATCATATATAAAGAATAATTATCCTTTTATATTTATTATTTACATGTATTAACATCATTATTATACTCATCCAAATAATAATGTTTTGAATATCAATTACACCACGACGTGGAGACGGTAAGCCGTACATACTAACGTATGGTGATATGTCATTCAAAGGATGGATATAATACTGAATATGGTTGTAACATATTTATAATAACATCACAATATATAGAAGATACTGGATTATTTATTTTATAATGGAAATATCAAAAAAATAAGAAGTGGAAGAAGAAAGGAACTTGAAAGAGGGTGGTGAAATCATTACCTTTTCTTCGTGTTTTCCCTTATGATTTGATCAAAAGGGCTCCATAGGTTGGCTTTTTTATCAAACTAAGGCATAAAGCTTAAATTGAGGGATTTTTAGAGATTATATGGTCAGGGTTTGGCTGAGCCAAAAGGCTTTGAATGTGTGAATTATTGAGAAGGGGGAGTGCCATTTTATAAGATGGGGTGAGGGGCACCTTTGGAAAAGCTAGAAATATTATTTTATAATAAATTAATAATCAATATATAATGCCTAAAAAGTGGATTATATAAATGTTATAGTGAGGATATGTCCAAAACCACTCAACCGGTAGGTTTTATATAGGTTTGGGTCACTATATTAAACATATCTTTTATTTTTAACTCTTAGTTAATTAGTTTGACATTTACCATGTAACATTGTATTTTTATATTATATAGTTAATAAACATACTATATACATCCAAGAGACCTGAAAGTGGTCCATTAATGATTCATCTATTATGATATAAGCCTCTTGTATGAACCTTAAATTTTTAGGAATTTAATATCAATTAATTATATAATATATATTTTAAAAACTCTTTTATGTCAATTTTGACACTATTCATTAATTGATTTTTTTTAAAGTCTTAACAACTTTATTAATTCGAAAAAAATTAATTTAATCAATCCTATAATGTAATATTATGAAATACTATTCATGTATTTTATCAAAACTTTTAAATTATATAAATTGTAACATTTATAATACCAATTATTTGATTCTTTCATTAATAATGAAAATACTACATCGTAATTGTGTCAAAAATAATAATAATTATCAGATGTCTAAAAATTATAAATAAAATACCATAATGTTGGAAATATTTTTATCTTTATAATTAATATTTATAGTCTAATATCCAACATATAAATCCATATGTAAATTTTTTTTCTAAAATATATATGCTTATGCAATTTTTGTATTTATTTTATCTTATTTAATATAAAGTGCAATTATCACATACAAGTGGCTCCATGGGGTCCCAAAATCGTCCCAAAGATGCCCATGGTCGTAAATCTATCAACCAATAATGTAAGGATACGTTTCATAATAATTTATTATTATAATAATAATATTTTGTTTACCCTTATTTACCATATTTACCCTTTAACAATGGTAAATAAAATATTAATCGAAGTAATTATTCAAAATGTCTAAAAATAAAAGATATATATTTTCACAATTTGGACATCCTGATTAAAAATATGGAATCAATTTTTTCAAATTCCAAACACAGATGTTGGTGAAATTAATTTAATATTGATTTTTTTTGTTAAAACAAAAAGTGTGTTTGTAAGAGATAATAACTATCAAAAGATTGACAATTGTTTATGTCCGGTTTAATTGTGATTTATGTCCAATGACCAGCATTGTACTAAATGGTAATAATATATTATAAATATACTTTAAACCCACTAAAATTCATAATTTATCACTGTTAATTATATTTATTAAAAATGTTTTTTTAATTAAAATTTAGTAATCTTCACTATTCATCAAAATATTAAAATTATTCGAAAAGTACCAAAATTTCACCCTAGGTTAATTTTGATATTCTAAAACCAAAAATGAACTTCATTTTGATAGATAAAATTTATAAAATTTCAAAAAGTGGGTACTACTACTCATAACAACTAGTTTGATTGGTTGAGGTGTGTGATAGAACTCGAAGTTGCATACAACACACACTACTATATTATTCAAAGTGAAGCATACAATGGAAGCTTGGGTTGTTGAATTATCCCCTACTTCAATAAATTGTGTACTAGAAAATTTTAAAAATTGGACTTTTGGAATATTATGGAAAGACCCACTTTGGAAAAAGAGTCAATAAAACTATCACTTTAAAGAAAGAAAGAGATGTAAAAAGGACTCCCGAGATAACCTATACTAGGATTCCATGTATAAAAACGTGGATTTGGATGGTAAACTAAGTATCATGTTTTGATGGAGAGGGATAACAAACATGATCAGGATAAATTTAACAATACGAAAACCCAAAACTTGCGATGGGACAAACGGTCATTACTTTCACAGTAGGAAAAGTAAACAGACAACATTTTTTTCGTATTAAGTTAAATTACATAAAAATGAGGAATTCATTTCTGATATTGACTATGAAAATAAAGTGATATACTTACTTTATAAGTATAGTTTCATAATTTTCGACCACTAACTCATTTTTTTAAACGATGAGTATTTAAAAATACTTCATCAAACTTAATGATCTAGAATAAACTTCTATAGAATCACATGATCCACGATGGATAAACTATATATTTACCTTGTCTTTAGAATTTAATCAAAACCAAAAAGGTTAATACAAGATCTGATGATCCCCCAAAATTATATTCCTTTATATAAAGGAATAATAATCATAATTTCTAAAATCAATATCCCAAAGTTAAATAAACACTATTCAATAAACAATTGTCCTTAAAATCCTTCAATTTAATCTGAACTAATATTGAAACCCAAAACTTAGAAGAATTTTGTTATGTAGTCATTCCATGTTAAATTTTATATCCAAATGACATCAACAACTCTTAATGTCACATACTTAAAAGTAATTAACCTAATCACATATTATATATTATAGGTTAATCATTTCTATAAGTAACCAAAATCACTATAAATCCACAATATAAACGTAGAAAAAAATTCACCATTACTCTTCAAATGAAACCCCATAGTATTTATTTTTCCATGAGCATATAGTGTTGCCCACAAAGAGAACATCTTCAAAAATTACATTTATCACATAATCACCAAATAATTTATCTGTACTAATGGTATTCATTTGATAAGACATAATAAAACAAATCAACTTATTATTTATCAATAAAATCATTTAACTAACGATAATAGTCACACTAACCTTGGACTTCATGTAGTCCAGCGGTAGATGATAAATCCCAATCGCGTTTTGGTTGTGCGTTCGATTCCCACAACTTTGTTTGATGTGACGGGTTATTACACGGTCTGTGTGTTGTCCCTTTTCAAAAACTATATTTTATAAAATTACCGAAATGAGATAAATTCCTAAAAATAACCATAACATAATTTAACCACAATTTTTTCCTCATACCTTGCATTTTCATCCCAAATTAAAATAACATGTAATTTCCTCAAACCCAATGATCATATAAAACCAAATGGTTATTTATAACTATATCCACAAGGGAAAATATAATTCTTTCTAATCTATCATTCTCACATGGAATACTGGAGGGTTACAAATATAAGAGAAAAATTATTCCAACGTAAACGCATCAACAAGGAGCACTAATACTTTTTAAACATATCTCCAACCATTTATTTCCACATAGCTTCTTCTATGACCAAGAAGATATCCTATAGAATAGGGCATTCAGTCGGGTAATGGCCAGGTCCCCTAAATTTTTGGCAAATGACTATAAATGGATACTTGGGACCATTTTTATATTATTCCATAGTACTCTTCATTTTTCTTCGGTAATTATTCACTTTATGTCCTTCCTTCCTAAACATAAAGCATTTCTCTATCCCATTGAGACACTTTCCTGGGTGTCTCCTTCCACATTTCCTAAATGATGGAAATTGAGTATTCCATTCACCATAGTCCCCACTATTATAGCTCTTATCATTCATCATCGTTCTCTACTTTGTTGTGTCCAGGAATGGGTTCATGTATATATTTTTTATCATATTTTTGGAAAATTGATTTTTCATAAAGACGAAATCTTTTACGCCAATCAACATTCCATTTTGTTTCTCATTGACACCACCATTCCCACCTTGTACAACATTCTGAACGTCATTATCACTTCCTTGAAATCCATCCATTGAGTAAAACCAGAAATCATTGTGTGAGTAAGAGTAGTCATAAATTCATTTATATACTATCATGTCACTATATTCACAATTTTAAACACATTAGGATTAACTAAGGTCATTTACTCTCATCTTATATATAATAAATTATATCGGTTTGTAAAGAAAATGTAAATTATCCTAATCATATCCACCAGGATTTTCGTAACCAAGAGTTCAGCAAGGCTCGTTTTCGTGCACCAGTTCCCATTAATGTCTAGCTCAAAACGGTGTTTACGGGTTTTACCCCTATGTACATCTGTGTTAGAGCCGCCTCTACATGCTCGTATCTAGACAGGGATGTATTGATTTGAAAACACAAAAAATCTATACAATACCAAAAGTCTAGGAAGTTATTCTATACAAATCCTCAATGTCCTTCTTAGGGATATGTGCTCTAATCAGAGTTTATCTAAATCTAGATTCCATGGTTTGTACAAAACTTTCTCTGATACCAACTGTAACACCCCGATCCCAGTTACCCAGAGTTGGTGCGTTATTACATAACATTGGCATGATCACAAAAGATCAAGTCTCGAAGGACCGATTAGTTTAGTAGCTTTGGAACACTATAAATATTCATATGTCTTACATTACATCATAAATTAAAAAAACTACAACAACAACAACATGTCTTCATATCACCTCACACATTCCTTGTAGGTCATTCATAAAATACTTCTTCACATCCTAGGAAAAATTAAAACATTGAATGGGGTGAGCTCAGATGCTCAGTAAGGATAACAATATAGTAGAAACTTTCATGAACAAACATAAACATTTAAGCCAATTTATAACTAAAACAAAATCCTTTTAAACTTGTACAGCAGCATAATATGAAAAAATAAAATGGAATAATGTCCATTACTTATTCACATGGATATTCTACTAGTCGAATAATCACATGAAATATCAATAGCCAGTTTTATAATGATGGAATTCATAATGTCATACTATCCTAACCACATAGTCAAGGCCTCATACCCAGACTACAAATAAGATTTTGTCAGGGCCTTGTGCCAAAACACTATTTTGTCTCATGAGACCTACTGATGCATCGAGGATCTATAGCGGGCTCCACCTATCACATACTAATTCCAATGAATTCTGCATATGAATAATTGGAAACAGAACATAAACATTCGTATTAAAACTAGCACAGGAAATGTCAATACTTTTAACCACAAACCATGAAGGGTATAAAAATAGCACATCCACAGTCAAACATAACACATTCTATACAATATGGAAGATTGTATTGTATCAGATTACCCTCAATTGAGAATAATGAAGGATATTTACATAGATTAAAAGATTCATCAAACTATTCAGAGAAATATCCCCCTTTATATTGAAAACACGTAAAAGTCACACTATTTTTCAAAAAGCCAATTAAAATAGATTCTTGAATCAAAGTGCCACATACCCCATTAAAACATTTTAAAGGAATTTTGATTTGAAAATATTAATTTCCATATAAATAAATACTTAATACCATTTTAAAAACATGGACATTAATGAGAATGATTTATAATAATAAATCTTATAAACATTTAAAAATGATATTTTAGTTAGAGTTTCCTAACAAAGAAGAGACTCTCGAATAAAAATGATTGAGGTAATAAAAAATTGTATTATCATGGTAATAAATGAATTCATGATATACTATGTCCAAGTACATTATATACACCACATAAAAGTGATTTGGTATATAACAACAAATGAGTATAAATGGAATGTAATTTGATATGAAACTTCTTATAAAAACTGTATCCTTAGGTTAAGGATAAATAAATGGAATAATTATGTCTGAAAAATATAAATACACTCAATATGATTGGATATTCTGTGTAAATCAATCATAGGAAATTTACACATATTTTTGTAAAGACAACACCAATGAATTCGATATTTAACACAACAAATAGAGATTGAGTTAAAATTACTCTTATCAAGTTCATATAGATGACTTGAGAAATTATAAATGGAGTGATTATGTGCATCAAAAGTATATCCATAGAAATGGGAGTGGAAATTTTGACATAATAAAACGAATAGTTATTCCACACATAATCTTGGAGTAAAATAATAAATGAAGTATGCGTAAAGCCGAAAGAATGGAAATTGAAATTTCAAATTCCCTTATCGATTTTGTAACATACGAAACATTCACCCATGAAATAAGGATAATACAATGATTATATAGATATGCACATATTAATTTATATTACACAATGAATACAATCATGGGAAGTAGACAGACCACATGCAATATCTAAGTGGTGAACAATGGAAATCACACATAATTAAAAATGAAATAAGAAACCTCTTACATTGTACTTTTTCCTTGGTCGAGGGTAGGTTAGCCTCCTGTATAATGGTAAAATAATTGTTATTTAATTATACAAGGATCATATAAATTAATAATATTTCATATATGATCTTTTATAATTGATTTGTTAATGATATCTTCGTATTATCATCATTTCCGGTGTTAACTTACTCATTTTATTTTATAAGGTTTGTTACATAAGTTGTGTTTGTTATGGGTAGGTTGTAACTTATTCATATAAATAATGATGTCAAGTAATTAAACATTATTTTTAATCATCAAATGAGAATTATACTTGAATGGATACAATGGGGAATGAATCTCATCGTGTTCGTGGAGACGGTAGTCCGTACGTATGCATGAGGGACAATATCATTCTTTTGATATTAAAATAATATTTAATTGGATGGTATATCATATATAAAAAATAATTAACATGTTATATTTATTATTTACATGAATTACACATCATTATTATACCCATCAAAATAATAATGTTTTGAAAAACAATTACACCATGACGTGGAGACGGTAAGTCGTACGTACGCGCGTATGGTGACATGTCATTCAAAGGATGGATAGAATACTTAATATGGGTGTACCATATTTATAATAACATCACAGAATATTGAAGATATTGGAGTTATAATTTTAGAATGAAAATAACAAAGAAAGGAGAAGTTAAAGAAGAAATGAACATGAATGAGTGTGGTGAAATCATTACCTCTTCTTAGGGTTCTTCCTTCTAATTTGATCAAAAGGGACCCTTAGGTTGGCTTTATGATCAATCTAGGACTCTAGGATGAATTGAGGTACGTTTAGATATTATGTTGGTATGTTTTGGCTTATCCAAAAGGCATTTAATGTTTTAATTAGTGAGAAGGATGAGTCCCTTTTTATAAGAGTGGGTGAGGGGCACCTTTGGAAAATCTAGATATATTATTTTATAATAAATTCATATTCTGTTTCTAATGGCTTCAAAGTGGATTATTTAAAGGTTAAGGTGGGGATGGGTTGAAAACCACATAACAAATAGGTTTTAGACAGGTTTGGGTCAATATATTAACCTTAAAAATTAGTTTTAACTCTTAGTTAATTAGTTTTATGTAACACTCCAAACTTCTACGGTACACTTCTCATTGAATAATGTGATAGCATGTGTTGTACGCAACATCGAGTTCTAACACACCATAACCAATCAAACTTGTTGTTATGAATAGTAATACCTACATTTTGAAATTTTATAAATTTTATCCCTCGAAATGGACTTCATTTTTGGATTTGTAATATCGAATTTATCCTAGGGTGAAATTTTGGAACTTTTTGGATAATGTTTATATTTTGATGAATATTGAAAATTACTATATTTTAATTAAAAACTACTTTTTTAATCGAAATAATTTATATTGAAAAGTTATGAATCTGAGTGGTTTTAAAATATATTTAGAATATATTTTTAACATTTAATATAATGATGGTCGTTGTACATAATATTACAATTAAACCAAACAAAACCAGTGTCATTCTTTTGATTGTTATTATCACATTAAAACATGCTTTTTGTTTTAACAAAGGGAAATAATTTTAAATTAATTTTTTCCACTTCTGTGTTTTAAATTAGAAAAATGGATTACTTATTTATAATCAGGATGTTAATAGTGTGTAAATAGGTCAACTTTTATTTTTTGACATTTTGAATAATTAATTGGTTAAATATTTTATATACCATGTTTAAAGGGTAAATCCGTTAAATAAGGGTTGAAAAATAATATTATAATAATAAAAAATTACCTTAAACATGTCCTAAGATTATTTTTCGATAAATGTCCGACCATGGGGATCTTTGGTTCTATTTTTAGACCCCATGGAGCAACTTGTAAGTGATAACGACAATTTATAGTAATTGTGATAAAATAAATATAAAAATGACATAATCATATATCTTTTAGAAATTTTTTTTACATAGGGATATATATGTTGGATTTTATATTATAAATATTAATTTGAATTATAAAAATACTTCCTACATAAAGATATTTTATTTATAATTTTTAGATAATAAATAATTTATTTTATTTATGACACAATGATCATATAGTAATTACCATAATAGTGTAGAATTAAAATAATTGATATTATAATTACCCAAATAAATATAATTTGAGACTTTTTATGAATCACAATAATTTTATAGGTTTATATGACATGTTAGGATTGAATTAAGTAACTTTTTTCTAGGTAATAATTCTTTTATAATTTTCACAAAAATCAATTATTGAATACTGTCTAAATTGACATAAAAGATTTTTTAAAATGAATATTATATTATTAATTGATATTCAAATCCTAAAAATATAATTCATGGACAAGACACTTATATCATGATAGGTGTATCATTAATGGACCACTTGAGGGTCTCTTGGATATATATTGTATGTTTATTAACCATATAATATAAAAATAAAAAGAGACATTGTAAAAGTTAAACTAATTAACTAAGAGTTAGTACTTAATGATAAGGTTAATATATTGATTCATAGCAGTCTAAATTCTATTGGATGAGTTGTTTTAGACCCATCCCCACTGAAACCAATAAATAATCAACTTTAGAGCCATTAGAAACCGAATATGAATTTATTTTAAAATAATATTTCTAGATTTTCCAAAGGTGCCCCTCACCCCTCTTATAAAAGGGCACTCCCCCTTCTCATTAATTCACACCATAAAAGACTTTTGGTTTGGCCAAACTCTGCCTAGATACTCTCTCAACTTCACTCACTTCATACTAGAGGCCTTCCTTTAGTCATAAGGCCTACATATTATGCCCTTTTGATCAAATCAAAAGGAAGAACCCGAAGAAGAGGTAATAATTTCACCACACTTTTTCAAGTTCCATTCTTCTTCCACTTCTTCATTCATTGTTATTACAATTCTAAAATATTAACTCTAATATCCTATATATAAAATGATGTTATTATAAATATGTTACAACCATATTAAGTATTCTATCCATTATTTTAATAACATGTCACCATACGTGCGTACATACGACTTACCGTCATGAAGTCGTGGTTTAATTGTTATTCAATAAATTATTATTTGGATGGGTATAATAATGATTTCTAATTCATGTAAATAATAAATATAACAATATAATGATTCATTATATATGATATAACATCCAATTAAATATTATTTTATTATCAAAAGAATGATATTGTCTCTCGTGCGTACATATAGACTACTGTCTCCACGAACACGATGAGATTCATTCTCCCTTGTATCAATTCAAGTATAATTCTAATTTGAAGATTAATAATAATGTTTAAGGACTATATATAATTTGTATATGAATAAGATACATCCTATCTATAACAAACATATCTCTCATAACAAAACATATAAAATAAAATGAGTAAGTAAACACCCAAAACGACAATAATATTAAGATATTATTAAAAAAGCAATGTTAAAAGATCATATATGATATCATATTAATGTATATGATTCTTTTATAATTTAATAACAATTCTTTAACCATTATATAAGAGGGTATACTACCCCAACCAAGGAAAAGTACAAGTTAAGGGTTATTCCACAATCTTTCATTATCCGAGGTTGTTTATACATAATAATCAAATGGGACTACTTTATCATCCACATCCATGTTTCTTAAAAATGTATTTCAAAACATTTTTACTATTTACTAGAATATGGGTTAATGTCATTTATACCATTTTTGACTTTTATAAGTGGTTTATAAAAGTAATGATTCTGTCATTTTCCAAACAAGGACCTTTTTATCCTTTTTGACATAATTAAGGTAAGAATGTTTTTTTAACTTATACGACTGATGCGGCTATTTTCCACCATTATAAAATCTTTGAATGTTCCCTTACGATCTTATAAGAATATTTTCAATGAAGATGTTTTATTTTATAAATATATGACTCTTATGTAATTTCAAAATAGAAAGAGATATTTCTCTAAAAAGAGTTTTGATTTCATCTATCTCAACATCCTTTTGATGGATTTTATGATTAATTGAAGTTGATTTATTATGATAAAAAACTTCTATATTGTATGGAAGGTTTTGTGATATGTTTGACTATGGATGTGTTATTTTTATACCATTCATTATTTATGGATGGAGAATTTACATTTCATATTCTAGTTTTAATATCAATCTTTATGTTAGGTTTAATCCTTTACATATGGGAATGAATTGGACTTAATATGTGAAGTTTGGAGCCACCTCGATGCATCAGTAAGTCTCATGAGACAAACTAGTGTCTTGGCACAAGGCCTTGGAAAAATCGTATTTGTACTCTTGGCATGAGGCCTTGGCTATGTGGTTATGATAGTCTGGAATTATGCAGTCCATCATTATGAATGTGGTTATTGATATTTCATTTGATTATTCGATTAGTAGAATATCCATGTGAATAATTAAATGTAATTATTTCATTTTATTTTTACCATAAAATGTTGAAGTTCATGTTTAAAAGGCTTTTGTTTTATTTATACATTTCCTTAAATTCTTATTCTTGTTTATAAATGTTTCTACTATATTGTTATCCTTACTGGGCATTTCAGCTCACCCCTTTTCTATGTTTTATTTTTCCCAGGATGTGAAGAATTAAATTATGAATGACCTGTAGGGATAGTATGAGGGGATAAGTGTGTGGACTATGGAGACTATGTTGTCATTATTTTCATTTTTATGATGTAATGTAATACTTTATGAATATATCAAGTGATTCCAAGGCTACTAAACTAATCGGTCTTTTGAGTTTTGATCTGTCTTGTGATCATGCCAATGTTATGTAATAATGCACTGACACTGGGTAACTAGGGTCGGGGCATTATAGTTGGCATCAGAGGAAGTTTAGTACAAACCTTGGAAGCTAGATTTAGATAAACCATGATTAGATCGCATAGACCTAAGATGGACTTTGAGGATTAGTATATAAGAACTTCATAGAATTTTTGTATTGTACAGATTTTGTGAGTTTTCCGAGAAATACATCCCTATCTGGATACGACCAGGTAGAGGAGGCTCTGGCACAGATGTACCTAGGGGTAAAATCTGAAAACACCGCTTTGAGCTGGACTAGAATGAGAACTGGTGCACGACAATGGGCCTTGCTGCACTCTTGGTTACGACACTCTTGGGGTATATGCTTAGGATAACTCTCATTTTCATTACAAATCATTATGAATGGTTTATGAGTATATATTTCTCAATGAAAACATTTTTATGATTATGGATTATATCCATAAATAGTTCAATTAATCTTAGGTGTTTTGTAAGTATGGAATTATGTATCTTGATTCATAAATTGATCTAATTTATGCCATTGTTTATAAATGGCACTGAGTGGAAGAAGTGGAAACCGTATCAATGCATGCACTCCATGTAGGGATTTCCCTCCTTCTCAAGATGATTATAGTGGATCTGGTGATGCAATCAGTGCTGATCAACTAATCACCATACTGGGACAACTCACTCAGGTTATGAATAATAACCTTACCTCTATGGATCACCCTGATACGTAGTTTGGAGGATCAATGTTAGATCGTTTTATGAGGCCACAACCACCAACATTAAATGGGATTAAAAATCACTTAGTAGCTAAGAAATGGATAAATTCCCTCGAGAAAATATTTCAGGATTTGGGGAGTAGTGAAATGGAAAAAGTTATCATGACAGTTAACCACCTCACTGGAGATGCTGATCAATGGTGGTCATTGATTTAAAACATGAAGGAAGATGATGAATTATAAAATATGGAATAGAGGGTGTTCATAGATTTGTTTTTTAGAAAAATACGTTCCTCGTGACCATCGAGAAGATATAGAAAGGCTATTTCTGAGTCCGAGACAATATAAGGATTAGAATGTCACAAAGTATGAGGCTAAATTTACAAGCATATCAAGGTATGCTAGAGATTATATACATAACCCAAGAAGTAATATTGATCATTTATTTGATGGGTTAAAACCATTTCTCTGTAGAGCATTGTTCTCACATTCCTTCTCGTCGTACGAGGACATTATCTTTTGTGCTATCAAGCATGAAAAAGATTTATCTAAGTCTAATGACTTTAAAGAAAAGAAAGAGAAGAATGTATCTGCTGATCAATCTAGGAATGGAAATAACTGGTTGAAGGGAATGTTTGAATATCCATCCTATAGTAAATGTTGGAAGAAACACCCCTATACTTGCTTTAAGAGAATGAGTGTCTGTTACAAATGTGGTGAAAAAGGCCACCAAGCTCGTGATTGCAAAGGGAAGAAGGAAGCTACTGATGTTCAGTGCTTCAATTGCAGGGAGATGGGACATTATGCAAATGAATGTCCTAAGAATCAGGGTAACTTACCTCATAAAAGTCCAAGGGTTCAAGGACAAGATTATGCTATCACTGCTGCTGAGGTAGAATCACTGAAAGACGTGGTGGCAGGTAATTTAATGGTTTCCTCAAGTTTAGAAAATACAATATTTGATTCTGGATCATCGCATTGCTTCATATCGTCCAAGTATTCTATGAAAATTAGATATTTCCAAATTGATTTAACAAGGGAGTTTCAGTTAAAACTCCTAAAGGGAAGTATCATTGTAACAAGGTGTTGTGAATCAGTCCCCATTAGAGCACACAAATGTTCATTACCCGCTGATCTCATCGTCATACCTATGATTGAGTTTAGTATAATCCTCTGTATGGATTGACTTTCATTCCATGATTCAAAGATTTATTTTAAGAAGAAGGAGGTTATGCTTTTTGATGATGATGATAAGGAACACCTTATCTTTAGAGAAAAATTGTCAAAACCTAATTCTTATCTAGATCCACCCCCAATAGCTCAAGTAAATTTAATTATTGGGGAGGAAGAGAATGAAATGAATGTGGGTGAGGAAATTAATGTTCAAAAAGAGGATGTACCTATTGTGAAAGAATATGTAGATGTGTTTTTGGAAGATTTACCTGGAAATCCTCCAGAACAAGAAGTTGAGTTTTCCATTGATTTAATTCCTGGATCAAGGACTATATCGAAGACCCCTTATAGAATGGCCACTATAGAATTTGTTAAACTGAAGAAACAATTATAGGAATTGAGTAATAAGGGATTTATTCGCACTAGTGTTTCTCCATAGAGAGAACCTGTTCTTTTGGTTAAAAAGAATGGTGGATCTATGAGGTTATGCATCGACTACAGAGAGATCAGTGCTATAACAATAATGAACGAGTATCCCCTACCATGCAATGATGATTTATTTGACCAACTGAATTGAGCTCAATACTTTTCAAAGATTGACCTTCAATCTGGATACAATCAGTTATGTGTGAAGAAGGAATACATTCCAAAGATAGCACTTCGAACTAGGTACGGGCATTACGATTTTACAGTAATGCCTTTTGGATTGAAATTCACCCTCTATATTCATGGATCTGATGAATAGAGTTTTCAAGGAATATCTTGATGAATTTGTGGTGGTATTTATTGATGATATCTTAGTATACTCCAAAAACAACTATGATCATGAAATTCACTTGTGCATTATCCTGATGACTCTGAGAAGACATGAATTACATGGGAAGTATAGAAAGTGTGAATTCTGGATTCAAGAGATTTCTTTTCATGGCAATATTATCTCTAAAGATGGAATCTATGTTGATCATTCTAAGACCACGACAATCAAAAAATGGATAGCACCTACGAGTATAACTGAGGTATGCATTTTTATTGGTTTAGCAGGTTATTATCGATGTTTCTTCCAAAAATTTTCCCGGTTGGATAACCCACTTACAAATCTCACACGTAAAGGGGTTAAATTTGTTTGAACAAAAGAGTGTGAAGAATGTTTCGAAGAACTGAAGTGAAGATTAGTCAATGCTCCTATATTAACTCTACCATCGGGGAATGATGTGTTCGTTATTTATAGTGATGCATTGAAGAAAGGACTTGGTTTTGTCCTTATGCATAATGATAGGGTTATTGCCTATGCATCACGATCGTTGAAAATTAATGAACAAAACTATCCTACTCATGATCTTGAGTTAGCAACTGTGATCATTTATTTGAAGATATGGAGGCACTCCCTCTATGGTGAAAAATGTGAGATTTATATTGATCACAAGAGTTTGAAGTATATTTTCTCACAAAACGAACTCAACATGAGGCAAAGGAGATGGCTTGAATTACTAAAGGATTATGATTGTACGATACACTGCCACCAAGGGAGGAAAATAAGGTGACAGACACTATGAGCAGAAAATATCATGGAGTTTTGAACAATATGAGAATAGAAAGGGATCCAATTTTCATGGATCTAGTGAAGATGGACATGGGAATAACCAGTGAAGGTGAAACATCAATGCTTTTTCAAATGGTTTCCAAACAATATTTACTAGAAAGGATTAAGAGTTCTTAAACCGATGATAAAGAATTTCAAATGAAGATTAAAGCTGTGAATGATGGGAGATTAAGAGACTTTGTGTATGAAGATGAAATTTTGAAATTCAGTAAAAGACTTTGTGTTCCCGATATACCTGATCTAAAAAGAGAATTGTTGGATGATGCTCATAGTTCCAATTTCACTCTACACCCTAGGAACACCAAAATGTATAGAGACTTGATGGAACATTTCTGGTGGGACAACATGAAGAGGGAGATGGATGATATTGTGTCAAGATGTATGGTTTGTCAACAAGTGAATGCTGAAAGGCAACAACCTGGAAGAGTCATGCAACCTCTTCCCATACCAGAGTGTAAATCTGACAATATTATGATGGACTTTGTCATGGGGCTCCAAAGACTCCTAAAAGGAACAATGTAATATCGGTTATTGTTGATCATCTTACCAAGTCATCACATTTTCTTTCTATAAGAGAATATATACCACTAGAACGTCTAGTAATACTATATATTAATTAAGTGGTGAGACATCATGGAGTACCTCTATCGATTGTTTCTGATCGTGATCCCTATTTTACTTCAAGATTTTGGAAAAGTATTCAGAAATCCTTGGATACTGAACTTCATTTGAGCACTGCCTACCACCCACAAACAAAGGGATAATCAGAATGAACTATTCAAACCTTAGAAAACATTTTGAGATCATACTCACTTGACTTTCAGGGTATGTGGGATCAATATTTACCTCTGGTAGAATTTTCCGATAACAATAGCTTCCATTTGAGTATTCAGATGGAACCATATGAAGCGTTATACAGAAAGAGATGTCGCACACCAACCTGTTGGGATTTCGTTGGTGAAAGAAAACTTGTAGGCCCAGAACTGGTGGATGAAATGATGGAAAAGTTGAAGGTAATCCAAAAGCATATCAAAGTAGCTCAATGTAGGAAGAAGAGCTATGATGACAATCAAAAGAAGGATTTATAATTTCAAGTCAGTTATCATTTTTTCCTGAAGGTATCTCCATGGAATGGAGTCATATGTTTTGGTAATAAATGTAAATTGAGTCCCAGGTACATCAGAAATTTGAAATTGTAGAACAAATTGGGGTTGTAGCTTACCAATTGGCAATGCCGCCAAGTCTCTCCAAAGTTCACGATGTGTTCCACGTATCTCTTTTGAGGAAATACATGTCTGACCCCACTCATTTACTCACCTATGAGAAATTAGAACTTGAACCCGATCTATCGTATTGCGAAGAGCTTGTCAGGATTCTTGATACAAGAGAACAATTACTGAGAAACCAGATAACGCGTCTGGTAAATGTTTTGTGGAGAAACCATAAGATGGAAGAGTAAATGTGGGAACCCGAGGAACTTATAATGAAAAATCACATGAATCATTTCATGTGGTAGTATTATAGAAATTTTTAGGATGAATTTATTTGAATGAGGGGAGAATGTAACACCCCATTCATCTACGGTACGCTTCTCTTTGAATAATGTGATAGTGTGTGTTGTATGAAACATTGAGTTCTAACACACTACAACCAATCAAACTAGCCGTTGTGAATAGTAATACCTACTTTTTGAAATTTTATATATTTTATCTCTCAAAATGGACTTCATTTTTGTATTTGGAATATCAAATTTATCCTAGGATTAAATTTTGGAACTTTTCAGATATCATTTATATTTTGATGAATAGTGAAAATTACTAAATTTTAATTAAAAACAAATTTGTTAATCAAAATAATTTATATTGAAAAATTATAAATTTTAGTGGTTTTAATGTTTATTTATAATATATTTTTATCATTTAAGACAATTTTTTTCATTGTACATAATTTCACAATTAAACCGGACATAAACTACTGTCAATCTTTTGATAGTTATTTTCTCTTCAAAATACACATTTTGTTTTAACAATAGGAATTAATTTTAAATTAATTTTTTCCACTTCTTTGTTTTGAATTTAGAAAAATGGATTAAATATTTGGAATCAGGATGTTCAAATTTTGGAAATAGAGATAATTTTATTTTATGTCATTTTGAAGGATTACTTTGGTAAATATTTTATTTACCATGGATAAAGTGTAAATCCGGTAAATAAGGGTTCAAAATTAATATTATAATAATAACAAATTACCCTAAAACGTTTCATAACCTTATTGTTTGATACATTTCCGACCATGGTCATCTTTGAGTCGATTTTTAGACCACATGGAACCACTTGTAAGTGATAATGGCACTTTATATTAATTAAGTTAAAATAAACACAATAATGATATAAGCATATATATTTTAGAAAAAAAAATTTACGTAGGGTTATATATGTTGGATTTTATATTATAAATATTCAATATAAATATAAAAATATTTCCTACATAATGATATTTTATTTATAACTTTTTGAGAAAAAATATTATAATTTATTTATGACATAATGATGATGTCGTAATTACCATAATAATGAAAAATTAAAATAATTTATATTATAATTAAAAAAATAAATATAATTTGAGACTTTTTATGAATTAAAAAAAATTTATAGGTTAATATGACATGATAGGATTGAATTAATTAATTTTTTTTGAAGTAATCATTCTGTTATGATATTCACAATAATGAATTATTGAATATTGTCAAAATTGACATAAAAGAGTTTTTATAACATATATTATATTATTAATTGATATTCAATTCCTAAAAATATAAGGCTCTTCCAAGAGACTTATATCATGATATTTTTATCATTAATGGACAAATTTTGGATCTCTTGGTTGTATATAGTATGTTTATTAACCATATAATATAAAAATACAAAGAGACATTGTAAAAGTGAAACTAATTAACTAAGAGTTAATACTAAAAGATAAGGTTAATATATTGACCCAAACCTGTCTAAATTCTTTTGGGTGAGTGGTTTTAGACCCATAAACACCTTAAACTTTACATAATACACTTTCAAGCCATTAGAAACTGAATATGAATTTATTATAAAATTACATTTCTATCTTTTCCAAAGGTTCCCCTCACCCCTCTTATAAAAGGGTACTCACCATTCTCATTAATTCACACCATCAACGCCTTTTGGTTCTGCCAACCTCTACAAAAATACTCTCTAAACATCCTTCAATTAATCCTAGAGGCCTTCATTTAGTCATAAATCCCACTTATGAAGCCCTTTTGATCAAATCAATAGGAAGAACTTGAAGAAGAGGTAATAATTTCACCACCCTTTTTCAAGTTCCTTTCTTCTTCCACTTCTTCATTCATTGTTATTACCGTTCTAAAATAATAACTCTAGTATATTATAAATACTTTGATGTTATTATAGATATGGTACAAAAATATTTAGTATTCTATCCATCCTTTGAATAACATGTCACCATACGTGTGTACGTACGGCTTACCATCTCTACGTAGTGGTATAATTGGTATTCAAAAAATTATTTTTTGGATGGGTATAATAATGATGTGTAATACATGTAAATAATAAATATAAAATGATAATGATTCTGTATATATGATACAACATCCAATTAAATATTATTTTAATATCAAAAGAATGATATTGTCGCTCATGCGTACTTACGGACTACCGTCTCCACGAACGCGGTGAGATTAATTCTCAATCGTATCCATTCAAGTATAATTCTCATTTAATTATTAATAATAATGTATAAGTACTTAATATAATTTTGGATATGAATAAGATACAACTTATCAATAACAAACTTTTCTTACATAACAAAACATATAAAAGAAAATGTGTAAGTTAACACCCGAAATGACAATAATATTAAGATATTATTAACAAAGCGTTGTTAAAAGATCATATATGATATCATATTAATGTAAATGATTCTTTTATAACATAATAACAATTATTTCACCATTATACAAGAGGTTAACCGACCCCAACCAATGAAATGTACAAGGTAAGGGTTATTTCACAATCTCTTCATTATCGGAGGTTGTTTATACGTAATAATCTACTGGGACTTCTTTATCATCCACATCCATGTTTCTTAAAAATGTATTTCAAAACATTTTTACTTTTTACTAGAATATAGTTTAATTTCATTTATACCCTTGTTGAATTTTATAAGGTGTTTATAAAGGAATCTTTCCATCGTTTTCTAAACAAGGTCCTTTTTATCCTTTTCGACATAATTAAGGTATGAATGTTTTTTTAACTTATACAGCTATTGTGGATATTTTCTTCCATTATAAAATCGTCGGAGCTTCCCACACAAGCTTATAAGAATATTTTCAACGAAAATGTTTTATTTTATAAATATATGACTCTTAAATGATTTCAAAATACAAAGATATACTTCTCTAACAAGAATTTTGATTTCATCTATGTCAACATCCTTTGGCGGATTTTACGCTTAATTGAAGTTGATTTATTATGATAAAAAACTTCTATATTGTATTGAAGGTTTTTTGATATGTTTGAATATGGATGTGTTATTTTTATACCATTCAAGGTTTATGGATGAATTATTTAAATTTTGTATGCTAGTTTTAATACAAATGTTTATGTTATGTTTAAACCTTTTCATATGGGAATGCATTGGACTTAATATGTGACAGGTCGAGCCCACTATAGCTCCACTTTGCATCAGTAGGTCTCATGAGACAATCTTCTGTCTTGGCACAAGGCCTTGGAAAAATATTATTTGTATTTTTGGCACGAGGCCTTGGCTATGTGGTTATGATAGTCTGGCATTATCCATTCCATAATTATAAATGTGGTTATTGATATTGCATGTTATTATTTGATTAGTAGAATATCCATGTGAATAAGTAAATGGAATTATTTCATTTTATTTTTGTAATGATATGTCGATGTTCAAGTTTAAAAGGATTTTGTTTTAGATATACATTGCCTAATATTATTATTATTATTTATGAAAGTTTCCACTATACTGTTATCTTTACTTGTCATTTGAGCTCACCCCTTTTCTATGTTAGATTTTACCCAGGATGTGAAGAATTAAATTTTGAATGAACTGCAGGGATTGTATGAGGGGATAAGAGTGTGGACTATAGAGACTATGTTGTTGCAGTTTTCATTTTTATGATGTAATGTAAAACTTTAGGAATATATCTAGTGATTCCAAGGCCACTAAACTAATCATTCATTTGAGATTTGATCTTTCATGTGATCATTCCAATTTTATTTAATAATGCACCGATCTGGGTAACTGGGGTCGGGGCGTTACATTTGACATTTACCAAGTCACTTTGTATTTTTATATTATATAGTTAATAAAATTATTATATATATCCATGAGACCCTCAAAGTGGTCCATTTATGATACACCTATAATGATATAAGTCTCTTGGCCGAACTTTAGATTTTTAGAAATTTAATATCAATTAATAATATAATATTTGTTTTAAAGACTCTTTTATGTCAATTTTGACACTATTCAATAAATGATTTTTTAAAGTCATAAAAACATTATTAATTCAAACCAAATTCATTTAATAAATTCAATGATATTATATTAAAAAATAATATTCATGGATGTCATCAAAACGTTCATCTTATATTAATTTTAACATTTTTATTACCAATTATTTTATTCTTTCATTAATAAAGAAAATACTACATCATTATTGTGTCATAAATAATATTAATTATTGTATGTATATAAATTATAAATAAAATACCATCATGTAGGGAATATTTTTATTTTTCTAATGAATATTTATAGTCAAAAATCCATCATATAAAACCCTATATAAATTTTTTTTTTCTAAAAGATATATGTGTATGTCATTTCTGAATTTATTTTAACTTAAATAATATAAAGTGTCATTATCACTTACAAGTAGCTACATGGGGTCCCAAAATCGACCCAAAGTTGACCATGGTCTTAAAATTATCAACGAATAAGGTTAGGACACATTTTTGAGTAATTTATTATTATAATAATAATATTTTTTTACCCTTATTTACCATATTTATCCTTTATCCATTTTAAATAAAATATTTACCAAAGTAATTTTTCAAAATGTCTAAAAATAAAAGTTACGTATTTACACAATTTTTAAATCCTAATTCAAAATATGGAATCCATTTATCCAAATTAATAACTCCTAAGTGGAAGAAATTAATTTAAAATTAATTCATGTTGTTAAAACAAAAGCCTTTTTTTATGATATAATAACAATCAAAAGATTGACACTTGTTTATGTTCGGTTTAATCGTGAAATTATGTCAAATGACCAAAATTGTATTAAATGGTAAAAATATATTCTAAATATACTTTAAAACCACTAAAATTAATAATTTATCACGGTTAATTATTTCGATTAAAAAAGTTGTTTTTAATTAAAATTTAGTTATTTTCATTATTCATCAAAATATAAAAATTATCCAAAAAGTACCAAAATTTTTCCCTAAGCTATTTTTGATATTCCAAAACAAAAAATTAAGTCCATTTTGAGATATGAAATTTATAAAATTTCAAAAATTGGGTATTACTATTCATAACGGCTAGTTTGATTGGTTGAGGTGTGTGATAGAACTCGAAGTTGCATACAACACAAACTACTATATTATTCAAACAGAAGCGTACCATGGAAGCATGGGGTGTTACATTGTTCCCCCCTAACTTACTGTAACAGTGGTGGTGAAACAAACATTGACTGTAGGTAACCTGCATCCCCTCTGTCCACGAAGGACAACTGAAACGTGGCCAACTACTTTGTCACCTCACTCAACAACTATGAGATTGATCTTCTGCTAAGAGAATCCACCACCTTTATTCCTTTTTCAGCAGTATAGATGATCTTGAAATCATAATCCTTGTTAAAATCTAGCCAACGCCTCTATCTCAGATTCATATCCTTCTGTAAGAATATGTACATGAGGCTCTTTGGGTCAGAATAGACAATGAATCGCTCTCTCATAAGGTAGTGTCACCAAAACTTCAATGTGAAGACTATAACTTCCAAGTCAGGATCATGTGTTGTAGAGTTCTACTCATGTGGACTAATCTGGTGCGAACCATAAGTAATAACTTCCTGTCTCTACATCAGGACACAACCAAGCCTGGTCCCGGATGCATCGTATAAATCTACGTACTCGATAACCTCCTCCTGTAATCTGAAGATTGGGGTGCTTTTTCAAACATTGTCTCAACTACTCAAATCCATGATGGAACATTTCAATCAACGTGAGAACTTTCCCCTTTTGAGCCCAAGCTATCATCGATGCTGATATTAGGGAGAAATCAAGAATGAATCATTACTAATATCCTGAAAACCCAATGAAGCTCAAAACATCCATCATGCTACGAGGTAGCTCCCTTGCTAAAATTTCCTCCACCTTTGCTGGGTCCAAAGCTACACCATCGGCGGAGATGACATGTCCAATAATGTGGACCTTCTGGATCTAGAAATGGAACATCTCAAGCTTCCCATTTTACTGGTGCTCTGGGTGTATGTTTAGAACCATCTGAAGGTGTCCCGCATGCTTCACCTCTGACGCCAAGTACCCAATGATGTATTCGATGATGACCACTATAAACCAGTCCAAATATGACTGGAGGATCTGGTTGATCAGACCCATGAACACTACAAGTGTGTTTTTTTGCCATAAGGCACCACCAAGTACTCATAGTGACCGTAGCTGCATCTTATTGTCATCTTTGGTACATCCTCAACCCGTACCAGTTACTGGTGATAACCTTATCAAAGGTCAATCTTCGAGAACCATAATTCCCCTCTTAGCTGATCAAAGAGTTCACTGATCAATGGCATTAGATACTTCTTCTTTACTGTCTCCTGGTTAAGGCATCAGTAATCCATGCACAACCTCAAACTCATGTCTACCTTCTTGGAAAAAAAGACTGGGGCCGCCCAGGGGGAAAAGTTGGGTCTAATGAAACCCTTGCTTGGAAAATCCTCCAACTACACCTTCAACTCGTGAAGCTTTGCGAGGAAAATCTGATATGTTGACGATGAAATCAATGCCATCTCGAAGAGTAAGTAGATGCAGAATTCTATTTTATGGTGCGGAGGTATTCCTCAAACATCTTTGAGAAATACGTCCTCATACTCCGCAACAACCACGAGGAACTGGGATCTCGACACATCTACTACTCCAAGGGCAAGGCTAGCCAACTCATTAGTGATCGAATGCACCCTCCTTTGAATGTGCACATTCTATGCTGCATGGTTCTCCTTTTCTCCAACAAAGGAACAACTCATCCTATCACTATGGACAGATCAACACTCTTCTCCTAAAACAGTCAATATGGGCATTGACTGAAGATAAACAATCCATACCAAGAATTATGTCATAAGGCCTCAATGCTATTTCCAAGAGGTTCTAACTAAGACTCTCACCACCAAGAGTAAGATCACATTGTTTACAAAAGTGTGTGATCGTCATTTCTCCTCCCGTAGGTGTTTCCAATTGTAAGGATCAAGTAAAAGGTTTGATTAGAATCTAAATGTTTCACACAATACATGCAATAATGAAAGAATTTTTGGAACCTATGTCTACATGTACAAAAAATAAGGTTGAAAAGAAAAAGATCATACATTGAATCATCCCTAGAGCCAATTGGTCATAGGCCTTAACCACATTCATCTTTCGTCACCCCTATCCCTAGCTCCAAGATCCTGGTGCGGACCTCTTATGGGTAGTGGTGGAAGTATGTAAAAGAGACTTCCCCCACCTTCAGCTCTCCCTGCTCCTCTGACACGTACGCCGCCTGGTGGGTCTATCTGCTCCACTCTCTGCCACTGCCTTAGTGATCCATCCACCAATTCCTTATTAGCAGCTCGATACGTTTGTCAGTCTCTAATGAAATGTCCCCTACCGTCACATGCATAGAACCACTCCTCCCTAGTGTGATTGGATCAATCCTGAGAGCCATGGACCATCGATCCCCTTTCTTGGGTCCTCCTATGATATATCACACGTCATGATCCCTACGTCAGATGTCGGATCCCAACTGTTGAGGTCTCCGAACCTACCTACCCAATACTGATTATCGTCGGCTGTCTCCTCTCCGCCATGAAGCTCACGATCACTAAGGCTTTCTCAAGCACTCCAACATAAGTCAGAATGAATAGAGGCATGACACTAGCTTTGATTCCTTGTTGTAGACCTCGCTCAAAGGTCCATGATCTGACGTATTGATCCCTGACCATATCCATCATGTACCTGTAGAGGTTGGTGAATCTCAATGAATAATTAGTTACCGTAAAACTACAATGCTTGGGATGAAGAAGCTCCTAGATGTGTATCGCTCTCAGTGTAACCAGAGGGAACTCCTCCCTAAAGAGTCTCTCAAACTAAATCCATATGAGAGTCTCTTCATTGTGAGTATGTGTGGTCAGACTCCACCATCGTCTTTCTGAACACTGATGAAGGCTCGCTCCATGGATCACCATCTGGTCTGCCTGTGTCCTCACTAGACAAAAAATACTAGTCACCACCTCAAGCCAGTCCTGAGCCGCATGAGGGTCGGGCTCGCCTCGGAACATGAGGGGTCTCTGTATTTAAAACTCATTGAGTGCACTCATCCTGCCCTATACATTGGTTGGTACTGTAGCTACCATGGGTTGCTCCATTGGTGGTGGCGTAGCTGGTTCACCACCTGGTGGAAATGCCTGGGGAAGTGGTCATTGTATCGAAGCTTCATCACTATGTGTATCATCATCGTGATCACGCTGCTAAATCCAAGCGGGTATGCATCACAAATCCATCTTTTAAAGTAACAAAATGTTCCATTAGTATTTATGTATAGCTAAATAAAAGGACATGGAAAAACACAACCCATTATTATATGATGCATGTACCTTTCTATTACTTCCCTAATATCAGTAATTTCGTCTACCGAGTCGAATAACAGTTTATCAGAGTCCAATTGTATGGATATGTCAACTGTATGCTCAAACAATAGAGTCCCTAGACTGAAATCTAAACTCAAAACACTCAACACTATTTCCCAAAACCATTCTCACAGTCACATGATCCTTAGGAAGAACAAACCACCTCTGATACCATTCTATCACGACCCGTCCTAGTGGGGCCCATGCCATGACTCCCCAAGCTTGCGTCCAATAGTCCAGGGGCTAGTCACTACCACTGATCATTCATATCACTAAAATAGGAGGCATTACCTACGAACCTGTACACACACAAAAATCTACATGCCAACAAAATATAAAATGTAAAATCACTAAGGAATAAAAATTCATGCATACAACAAAATACGACCAACATAGTACAATGGAAAGTCAAGTATTGAATGTACACTGGGCTTGAATACTAGCCCACAAATAATAAAGAGACTGAAAACTGCAACGTCCATCCTGTGAACACAAAGAGGTACTTCGATCGCAACTCGTATCCCTAAGAACACCTCAGCCAGTGAGGAACTCAAAAAACTCGATCCTGTCCTCATACACCTAGGACTCTCTCAAATGGATACTCATCTGTATAATACATGACACATGAGAGAGATTCCCATGATGGGGTGAGTATAACAATACTCAGTAAATTACCCCAAAAATCAAAAAGCATGTACACAAAGAAATGGCAGAGTTATATCTACACATTATATGGCTAATTATTGTGTACTAGGAGATCACAATCTAGATATACTCATAGCCTAGACCCATAGTCTAGAGACAAGTCACACAATCACATACCCCTGTTATGGATTTCATTCGAATATTTCCACGATGAAGTCGTTCTATAAGAACACAATCCACACGTCTGGAATCTCTGATGAAGTCCGTCTGAGAATTGCAGTTCTTCGGGAAAGGTCAAGAGATTATGTTACAATCATAATGGGGGACACGCTATTGAGTGGGAAGATCATGCTAGATATAAGCACTCATTATGGGAGAGACATTACTAAGTGGGAAAGATCAAGCTACACAGATGAGGATCACATCCAGGGACATGGTGGATACCATGACTCATCCAAATTAACCAGGTTGGTGATTCAAAAGCTAGGTAGAGGATCAACGCCCGATAGAGTTGGTCACATCAATGGTTGACTCTACCTAGAATTAAGAATTGATAGAGGATCTCGTACTAGGCCTCTCAGAGGGATAGTGAATCTATCACAGAAATTCCTACTGAACAGATCATACACTTTTAGAAGTAAATGATGTCTGGCCTTCAGGGTAATGAGGAGAAGGGGCACTATCCCAAATGAATGATTTTCATGGTACAATGAACTAGTGTACCAAGACATTTTCCACAATGTACACGGCGTGTAGAATAGTTACATCCCATGTTGTCTGACCCCGAGAATTTCCCGTGTACAACATTCCATGTCGTAAAGCTGGGTGTGTAGAAAAAATGAGTACATGGTGTGTAGTATGGTGTACATGCCATATCTGAGTGACTCGGTCTACTCTTTGTATTTCGGCCATGTTCCCGTATATGGACTAAACCGATGTTCTCTAACCCGTTTAATCGGTACATGGGGCGTCCTGCATTACTGGCCTCACCTGGCTGTGTGACGGAGTACACACCATGTACTTCATCCCATGTCTGTTTATACCTTGGATACAGGCTGAGCATTGGGAAAATTCCAACACATCATGTGACTAGGGTCGCATTCTATGTGATTACTCTACGACCCCCGAAACTCATGCTGCCACCATCGTAATACACATCGTGTTCTTCAGAAGTACACGCTGTGTATCTCAAAATTTTCCTGAAATGACGATCCTCACTGGCACGCCTCCCATGTTGCACTGATCATAGATCCATCCATTAGATTTCCATGAAACTGAAATATTTGGTCACACCAAAACCATGAAGTCAATTCCGTTGTTTTTGGACCTCTGATCGGTTCTAAAAATGTGAAACGATCCACTCACACAGAGAACACTTGAAGAACAGACCATACTGTTCTCATCTGATTCGTCGTCCGCTATCATCGTCAAACCTCCACAAGGTTTTTCGGTGTGAAATCATAAATTTGGGATCGTTTCATCACAAAAATGAAGGCAAAAAATCCATTGTTTTTCACCCCACAAAGATGGCGAAGAACATGTGAAATAAAATGTGGGAGGAAAATCCAATAAGAAAATTGAGGAATGAACCTCCACCATCATTCGCCACAGCGTTGATCTGTACCTTTTAGTCTGCTGAAACGAAGCAAAATCAAACAACAACAATTCAACATGGATCAATTCCACGAATTATACCAATAAAACCCTCTCGCATGAACATACAAATCCACAGATCAACATGTTCGTGGTTGATCCACATTCATCATTTAAAACTGTAAACGAGGAAAATATAATTGAAGTAACAAAACCAACATTTTATGGATGGATAAATCGTTGACGTAAGGGTCACACTACAGTCATCATCGAGATCCATCCACTTCATTGGAATAGCGATTTACAGCCTCGATTCGTCGTTTTTTGTCACCAAGATTTTTCTCCAAATATCCAAGGAGTCTCCAGAGTTTCTTCTCAATCATTGCCAATGAGAAACATTCGATTATCCCAATAAATAATGGAAACTTTATTGGCATTTAAAATACTATGTGGCATTTATGATTCTATTTTTCCATTTTTGGGTCATTATGATTCGGTATTTAATATTGAAACAACTGCCATGTCAGTGCGCTGTAGCGAATGTTTCCACAAAATAATAAAATAACTATGAAAATTTATTTTATTTTTATTTTAATAAAAATGTATGAAAATTAACATTTTCCATCGACCCACATTGGTTATGGTTATACCCATTAATATTCGTTTTATTCATCCTGTATGCAACGGTGCCCTCATATTTTTAATTTTGGCATTTGTTTGGAAACTAACACCACTGTGCACATGTGCCGACTCACTTAACATAAATAGTTTCAATACATTGTTCCATGCTCACTAAGCCTCGGATTGATGTGTCTTCTCTACTCCTAGTGTCATAGTAATAACATATAAAATTTAAAAATAATACACAGAAAATTCTGAGACACTACATTCTCTCCACGTTGATGATTTACATCCCTGAAAATCCAAAACAAGACTACTCAAAAGGATGGGTGTTCATGGCACGGATCTAAGCCCCCCACTCCCACGTGCTCTCCCAAATAATCATGTTCTTCCACCTAATGCACTTCAAGGAAATTGATTGCCCACAAAGGATCCTCTCCGTCCAATCCTTGATCTTCACCAGGTACTCAAAAAAGTTCACTCCATTATTGATGCCTAGCTCGCCCCAGTCGATGATGTGCGGTGGGTCATGCAAGTACCTCCTCAGCAGTGACATGTGGAAGACATTAGTTACCCGATGTAACTGTGGCAGTAAAGATAATTGGAATGCCACCTCAACGACACTACAAATTATCTGAAATTTTCCGATGAACCTCAGAGATAGGTTCCGCCCCAACAAAATATATGTAAACCATGATGAGGTAAGACCCGAATAAATACATGGTCTCTGTTTTCGATCTTTAGAGGTCTCCTTGATCTACCAGCATAAGAATTTTGTCGGCTATGTACTGTCTTCATTTGCTTCTGGATGATCTGATCCTTCTCAGTGGTGGCTCACAATAACTCTATACACATGAGTGTTAATACATCGTGGTCGATATAGAAAAGGGTTGACCAGAAGGGTCTCTCATACAAATACTCAAAAGGTTCCATACCAATGGTGGAGTGGTATCTGATATTATATGAAAACTCTTCATGTTGAATTTGGTCCTCCCAACTATGACCAATCTATAAGATATAGGGTCGTAACATATCCCCCAGAACATGAATGGTCTTATCCATCTAACAATTGGTCTGTGGATGGAACATCATGGTCAATTGTAGCTGTGTTTCAATGTCCATCCACAATTGGGATGTAAAGTTGATGTCATGGTCAAAGAATATCAATGATGAGATGCCATCAAGATGAACTATCTACTTCACTTAAAGTCATTCCATGATCACTATGGAACTCTACACCCTGATGGCTAAATGTTGGGCCGACTTGGTGAGTCGAACAATGGTCACCCAGATGGAATCATTCCCCTTAGACATCCATGGTATGTCTATCACAAATTCCATCAATATTCCATCGCACTTCAACACTGTAACCTCTAGGGGTGATCTAGTCCCGCTGGAACCTGGTACTCATCCTTCACCTTTTGGCACATAAGGCATCAGGAAACAAACTTTGATACTCCCTTCTTTATGCATGACCACCATAACTATCATCGGAGATCATGGTACATCATTTCCACTCTCGGATGTACCGCTATGGGTGATGTATGAAACATTTTCGCATCCTCTTCCATCATGTCCACTGGTATGACAGTATATCCTCTAAAAGGATGTACGTGCTCCCCGCCATGCGAATATCCATCAGGAGAATGTCCTATGGATAACTGAGCATGTAAAGCCTCATGGTTGTCATCCCCAGGTCTTTTCACCCTATTATACTGTAATATTGGAGGGGTGACAATCATCGAAATTAGGTAAGCTGCATCCCCTTTTTCCATGATGAACAAATGCAATGTGGCCAACTACTCCGTCACCTCACTCAACATCGGCAAGCTCAAACTTATTCTAATATCATATGCCACATTGTTTCCCTTTTAAAAAGTATATATGATATTGAAATCATAATCCTGGAGGAAAATTAGCAAATTCATTTATCATAGATTCATATCCTTTTGTGATTTTATGTACTTCAGGATTGTGTGGTCAGAGTAGATGATATATCGCTCGCCCATATGGTATTGTAGCCACATATTCAATGAGAAGACTACCACTGCCAACTCGAGATCATGGGTCGCATAGTTCATCTCATGTGGCCAAATATGGTGGTAACCATATGAAATCACTACCTGTCTCTGCATCAGGAAACAACCAAGCCCGGTCCTAGATGTGCCACAGAAAACTACGTACTTGACACCCTCCTTAAAAAATATCAAGATTGGGGAAGTCATCAAACTTTGATTCAATTACTCAAATGCCTACTGGAACTTCTCCATCGACACAAAGGGTTGTACCTTTTGAGTCAACGCAATCATCGGTGCTGATATTTTGGAGAAATTATGAACGAATCTTAGGTAATATCCTACAACCCCATGGAAGATCTGCACCTCTGTCAAGCTCTGTTGTGGCTCCCTTGCTAACACTACCTCCACCTTGGCTGGATCCACAGTTACAACATCTGTTGAGATGACATGTCCCATAAAGTGAAACTTATGGATCCAGAATTGGCACTTAGAGAGCTTCCTGTAAATCTGGTGCTCTCGAAGTATGTCTAGAACCATCCATAGGTGTCTCGCATGCTCCACCTCGAACTCTGAGTACCCAAGTATTTCGTCGATGAAGACCACTACGAACCAGTACAAATATGGCTAAAAGATCTAGTTATTCAGTCTTATTAACATTTCAGAGGTGTTTGTCTTGCCGAAAGGCATCACCAAGTACTCATAGTGACCATAGCGCCATCTAAATGTCGTCTTCGGTAGATCCTCATCTTTTACCCGTAACTAATGACAACCTGATCGAAATAAAATCGTCAAGAACCACCATTATCCTCTTAGATGATCGAAAAGATCATATATCATTTGTATTGGATAATTATTCATCACTATAACCTGGTTCATGCTTCGTTAATCCATGAAAAACCTCAAACTCTTGACTTCCATCTTTAGAAAAAAACTGGGGCCACATAGGGTGAAAAGTGGTGTCTCATGAAACTCTTTCACTAAAAATCCTCCAACAACACCCTCAGATCATGAATCTCTACAAGAGTCATCCAATATGCTAATGAACAAATTGGTTCCATCTCGGTGTGTAAGTCGATGAAAAAGTTGATTTATCGGCTGGGAGGTTGTCTTGGAACATCTTCAGTAAAGACGTCCTCGTACTCCACCACTAATGCTGGAAACTAGGATCTCATCACATCTATTTCTCCAAGGGCTTGGATATCATACTCATGAGTGACCGACTGCATATTCTTACGCATGTCCCCATTCCATGCTTTCGGGGTCTCCATTTCTCTGAAAAAAGAAACACCTCATCCAATCACTGCGGACACACCACACTCTTCTCCGGAAACAGTCAATCTGTGCATGGTCCAAAGATAAACAACACATTAAAAGTATGGCGCCGTAAGGCCTCGGTGCTACCACTATGAGTTTCCCACCGATACTATCACCTCCCATTGTATGATCACACTATCTGAAAATGTGTTTGATCAACAATAATCCATCGATAGGTGTTTCCAAGCATAAGGATCGAGTAAATTGTTCGACCAGAATCTCAATGTTTCGCAAAAGACATGTGGTGACGAAAGAATGACTTGAACCTATGTATACAAGTATATCATCTAATTTATAAAAGACACAAATCATACCTCAGAACATCCCCAGATCCCCTGGGTCATATGTCTCAACCGCATACACCAGTCCTTGCCCCTGTCCCCCAGCTCTCTAACCTGGTGTGGACCTCCTTGGGGTGGTGGTGGAAGTATGTCAAAGCATTTACCACCACCTGCAGCTCTCCCTACTCTTCTACCATGTTCGCTGCCTGGTGGGTCAATCTACTCCACTCTCTGCCTTAGCCTCAGTGTTCCATCCAATACTTCACTGTCAGTAGCTCGATGGGTAGGACAGTCTCTAGCGAGACGTCCCCTAACAGCGCATGTGTAGCACCACTTCTCCGTAGCATGATTGGTTCCAACCTGAGATCCATGGACCATAAAACCCCTTGTCTTGGGTCCTCCTTTGATGTCTCTCACATCCTAATTCTTGCATCTGATGTTGGATCCCTACTGTCAAGGTTTCCGAACCGGCCTGTCCGCTGTTGATTTTCGTCGACTGTCTCTCCAGCTCCAAGATGATCTTGATCACATAGGGTCGCTCGAGCAATCTATTATAAGTCAGAATGTATATAATAATGAAACTAGTTTGAATGTATCATCATAGTCCTCGCTCAAAGTTCTGAGCCCTGAAGTACAGATCCCTTACCATATCCATCGAGTACCTAGAGAGGTTGGTGAATCTCGATGAATTGTAAGCTACTATAAAACTTCCCTACTAGAGATGGAGAAACTCCTAGATGTGTACCTCTCTTAGTGTAACTATAGAGAACTCCTCCCTAACGAGTCTCTCAAACACCATCCATGAAAGAGTCTCCTCGTTGTGACTCTGTGGGGTCAGACTCCACCATCGTCCTACTAAACCATAAAGAAGGCTCTCTCCTAGGATCACCATCTGGTCTGATGTTATCCTCACTCGATGGAAAACTATAGTAATCGCCTCGAGCCTGCCCACATCCACCTATGGTTTGGGCTCGCCTCGAATCCTGAGGGATCTCTGTCTGAAACTCATGGATCTCGCTTAGCCTGTGCTCCTCATCGGATGGTACTGCAGGTACCATGAGCTGCTCCACTATTGGTGGCATAGCTGGTTCACCAACTAGTTTCTACACCTAGGTAATTCATCCCTATATAGAAGCCTCATCACTGAGGGTTAATACTCATGATCACGCTGTTGAATCCTATTGGGTATGTGTCGTAGAGGCATCTTGTAAAGAAACAAAATGTTCCATGAGTACATCTGGATAGCTGACTCAAAGGACATGGAAAAACAAAACCCATTCATATATGATGCATGTACCTTCCTTTTATTTCCCTGCAATTAGTGCTTTCATGTATCGAGCCATAAAGCAGGTAACTAGTGTCCTGGTGTATAGATACGTTGACATCCCGCACCAACATTGGAGTCTATGGCCTGAAAGCCTAACTTGAAACAATCAACACTGTTTTCCCAAACCAATCTCACAGACTCATTGTCCTAAGGTAGAACTGACAACCTCTGATACCACTCTGTCATGACCCATCCCATTGGAGCTCATGTTGTGAATCCCCAAGATTTCCTCCAACAAGACAGGGAATGGTGACTAGTATCAAGTAGGCATATCACTAAAATAAAAGGCATTGCCTAAGAACCTTTATACACAAACCCCTCTTCAAGTCCCCATAAGCTGAAATGTAAAAGCCACTAAGGAAAAAAAATGTATGAATACAACTAAATCCAACCAACAGAGTATGATGGAATGTAATGTACTAATGGTAAACTGGGATAGAATACCAGCCCACCAAAAACAAGAGTCTAAAAACTGCAAAGTACAACCTATGAACACAAAGATGTACTAGGACTGATGCTCGTATCCGAAGGAACACCCCAGCTAGTGAGGAACTCAGAAAATATGATCTTGTCCAGGTCCGCCCAGGAATCTATAAAAAGGCAGCTCTTCTTCACTAGACATGACACATAGGGGAAAATCCCGTGAAGGGGTGAGTATAACAATGCTCACTAGAGGACCCAAAATCAACACAAATAAAGTATACTAAGAAAAGGAATAGTTAGATCTACAAAATATAAGTCTAATGAACAAATTATAGAATATATCAATCTAGATATACTCATAATCCAGACTCGTAGTCTCGAAATAGTCACACAACTACATAACCCTTCTAGAAATTCTGTTTACATATTTCCACGAAGTACTCATTCTAGGAGAACACAGTGCATGAGTCTAGAAGCTCTAATGACGTCCGTCTGAGAAGTACTCTTGGAAGAAAAATTTCATGAGAGGTAGTTACACTCATTATTGGAGAAACACTTCTTAGTGGGAAGATATTGATAGATAGAAGCACCAATTACAGGAGACACACTCATAAGTGTAAAAGATCACGATACATAGATGAGGATCACTTCCAGGGCCATGGCAGATACCGCAACTCATCTGAATTCACTAGCTTGGTGATTTAACAGCTAGGTAGAGGATCAATGCCTGGTAGAGTTTGTCTCCTCAATGATTGATTCTACCTATGGTCAGGAATGGATAGAGGATCTCACTGTGGGCCTCTTAGAGGGATGTCAACTCTATCGTTGAAAGTAATGATGAAGGGATTATACTTCTATAGAACTAAACGATGCATGGACTTCAGGGGAACGAGGAGAAGGGGAACTAACCCGAATGAATGTTTTCCATGATACAGTGAACAAGAGTACCATTCCATTTTCCATAATGTACATGATGTGTAGAAAAGTTACACGCCGTGTTGTCTGACCCTGGGTACTGCTCATGTACAACGGCCCATGTCTTAAGGCTAGTCATGAAGAAAAAAATGAGTACATGTGTTATTGAATGGTGTACATGCCATGTCCGAGTGACTGGGGTCGGCTTCATGTATGCTTTCCATGTGCCCGTACATGGCCTCAAAACATGTGCTCTAACCCGTCCAATTGGTACACAGGGTGGGCTGTGTTACTAGCCTCACCCGACTGTGTGATGGAGTACATTCCATGTACTTCATCTCGTGTCTGTGTATCCCTTGGATACACCTTGAAGATAGGGGAATGTCCAACATGTCATGTGACCAGGGTAACATGCCATGTGATTCCTCTCTAACCCTTGAAACCCTAGTTTCCACCACTAGTACTACACGACGTGCTGTTTGGAAGTACACACCGTGTATCCCAGAATTCTTCATAAATGACGCTCCTCTCCAGAGTGCATCTCGTGATGCCCAATCATCGATCCAGCCATCTGATTCCCATGAAACTCATAGGTTTTGGCAACCTCGACACCATGAATATAATTCCATTGTTTTTGGACCTCTTATCAGATCAAAAAATGTGAAACAATCCACCAACTTGAAGAATGCTCGATGAGCGACCCATCCTGATCCGGTCTGATTCATCATCCTCTATTGTTGTAGCACCTCTGCAAGGTTGTTGTGGTGTTGAATCATTAAATTGGGATAGTTTAATCAAAAAATATAATTGAAAAAATCTATTTTTCATCACCCCATGAAGAACGTAATGAACGCATGAAATAAAAAGATAGAGGGAAATCTAATAAGCAAATCATGGAACGAGCCTATGTCGTCATTCTCCATGGTGTTGATCTGCTCTAGTTAGTAGGCTTAAATGGAGAATAATCAAACAACAAAAATTCAATAGGGATCAATTCATCGAATCATTTCAATGAAACCCTCCTGCATGAATATATGAATCTGTGGATCAACAGGTTCGTGGTTGATCCGCGTTTGTTGTTTAAAACCCAAAATGTGGAAAAGAGAATTGAAATAACAAAAACCTACATTTTACAAAAGGATCGATCTTTAATGGAAGGGTCACGTAGCCATCATCATGGAGATACTTCGTCTTCATTGGCGCTTGGATTGACAAGCTCGATTCATTATTGTTCGTCACCAAGAGTTTTCTCCAAATCTCACCAGATTCTCCAGAGTTTCTTCTCAATCCTTTCTAATGACCAATATTCGATTATCCCAATAAAAAGGATAAACATGTTTGGCATTCAAAATATGCAGCAGTATTAAAGAGTCCAGCTTTCCATTTCTGAGTCATTAAGATGTGGCATTTAATATTGAAACAGTTGCCATTTCACTATGCTAAATAGAATGTTTACACATTATAATAAAATTACTATGCAAATTTTTGTTATTATTATTTAAAAAAAATCTGAAATATAACTTTCTCCCTCAACCTGCGTAGATCGAGGTTCGACCCATTCAGAGGAAAATTCAACACCGTGGACACAATGGTGCCACTATATTTTTAATCTTGGCATCCCCTTTGAAAATGCCACAACTATGCACATCCGTCGACTCTCTTAACATAAGAAGTTTCAAACCACATTTTTGGGATCACCAGGCCTCAGAATGATGTTTTTTTCTATGCGTGGTCTCATAATAATTCCATATAATATTTAAAAATAATACATGAAAAATTATGAAGTTATACATTGTAATACAAGGAAATCCAAACAACTATAGGATGATGGGAAATCATTATACCCATAAAATAAAGTATTTTGATTGGGAAAGGTGGTGTGCCCCTACCATTCTGTCTAGACCTCATGAAGATTAGTAATATGATTTGGTAATAAACCCTAACTTATATATAAAACAATTACATGTTTATGTTTTTACCATAATTACATGTCTTATTAATATTTTATGATTTCATACATCATGATATTTAATTGTTTATGATTTGTGTCTTATGAAAAAATAATAATTATTTATTGATTTGATTTAATAATGTCATATATACAAGTTATGCTATTTTAATGTCATGATAAAATTCTAATATAATTATTCTTAGGATTTTACTTACACATCCTTCTTGTTTACCTATACAGAGCATCTGAGTATACACATTTTTAAGATTTCATTACCATGAAATGACGAAATATATTCTGTATGTTTTTTCTATGATGGGTTATAATAATAAATAACCTAGGGGAGATAATGCATATCACTTATTTACAAGTGTGTATGATTCCATTAATCCAATGGAAGTAGGATAATATGAAATGTTTACATCAATTTGTTTAATTTATTAATTACATCACTGATGTGATGTAATGTTAATGTATGAAAATTCAGGGTCTTTATAGTTAGTATCAAATTAAAAATTTATTTAACCTTATGAAAATCGGATGATAATACCTTACTTTGGAATCTAAGGAAATGTATATGTATAATATTAAAAATATGAAACTGTAATGGAAATTGTCAAGTAATTGTTGTAATATATACATTGAGAATTTTTCATGTAATATATCCCTATCTTGATACTAAATATGGAAGTGGTTCTAGCATAGACATATATATAATTAACATCTCTAACAAGGTGCATCAGACCTGACTTAATCATAACCTAGTAAATAAAAATTGGGCTTTTGGGGACCTGGTTTGACAGTACATGGAGACATTCTTTTGGATTTCACAAAATCAACAAAACATAATGAATTATTTAAAACAATATTGGCTAGGAATAACTTTTGATATATCTAGGGTGTCATATATTAATAATGATTTCATATTGTATAAATCATGTATGTGGGTTTTCATGAATATGTGGTTCCTCAAAATGAAAACTATTTCTTACTCTAAACATCATTGTTTTATGAAATGGATATTTCCCATATGAAAACAATAATAGTTATATAAATGGAGAATTAAATTATTTTCATCATGATCATTTGAATGATAAAGTATTTTGAATAGAATATGTATTGTCTATGTTAAACAATCATTATAGTGCTGGGAACCATGTAGATCCTTTAAAATAAAAGTGGAGAAGAAAATGTTTTGTTGAGTCCTTCATGAGGATACATCTGAAATCATTCATTAGGTCTTATAATCTATATATTAATATTAATTAGACCAAAAACTATAACATTACTCACATACTTTTTTTCTTGTGAAGGATTAAATATGTTACAAGGACATAAGAAACATCTGCACATCACCAAAGGTTGTTAATAAATTCTATGGGCTTCCTTTAAAATTAGGGGATTAATTTCCATTTGAAAATATAATAAACATACCAAAATTATATAACAAAATATAATTATAAATGATATATTATATCATTGAAATAAAAATATAGAAATTTATGTTTAATAAAATTAAATCTCAAAAAATTACAATAATATATTATCTAAAAACATCGTGTAAACATCTAAATTGAAAGCCAACAAAGCTCAAGACTCAAAGAAGGAACTCCACAGCTCCAAATATACTAAATTATCTCACTCCACTATACATCACAAGTATAATTATATACCAATAATTATGTGTGATATATTATCTTTTCCATTGACGTGATGAATAATATCTGAAAATGCCGAAAATTTCTACATAAGGGGAGAGTGAAAAAACATTGTAGGATTCCCCAAATATCGTACCTACTTACGCTAGTAGGATATAACATGTATGAAAATATATATTACATAGTTTATATAAAAAAATATCTAAAACAATTTATATTATCATAAAAACAAGTTTCTTAAATAATTAGTTTTCACAAAACCAATATTATGTTCCAAGGAAATAAACAAAGAAAAAATTTAAAACAATTTCTTAACATTCATTTTGGAATAATCCATTACAATCCACATATCCACACCCCAAAAAATGCTTATAAACTTTTCCTTCCTATACACACATGTGGGGTTTCATCCTTTCATAAACATATCACATAGTGTAACATTTTTATTAGGTAGATCTATGACCCTTTTCAATACCACAAATAATAGGGTATACCGCATAAAATTATTCCTCAAGAATTTATATGAACATACAAAACTATTATGATAAATATGAATGAAAAAAAATCAACCATATTAATAAAACAATACATTTTGAAAAAACCTTCAAACAAAAGATTTCAATTAAATGAATCTATTATGGAATACACTTTTCCATCCATGAATACTAAAAAACTATCTTAAAATAATTTTATCAAAATCAATTTCCAAAAATTTTTACATATTCCTCAATTTCATGAAACATCACTCAAGAGTGTTTTGACCAATAAATTAATTGGAAATTAACAACCAATTTCAAGTAAAAAATTATTGTGAAATCATTGTATACTATTATAAATATAGAATTTGATGGTGAACCCACTGACCTAATATTTTTTTTAGAAAATAAAGAATGTCATGCAAACATCAACATAACCCAGATTTTTTTTTTGAAAAAATAACATTAGATATCATCTCCAAACATATAAAACGAATATATTAACATATATTTCATCAAATAAATGAGGTCTATGTAATGTTAAATTATATATAAGAAACTAAGATAGGGGAGAATTAGATCTAAGTAAAACCAACCAAAACTATCTTAAAAAATAACATACCATGATAATCTGGTGACAAAATGGAAAGAGAAGAATTTGTATCACCTCTATATCAATGAAAAAATCGTCTACTATAATGTCGAGGATAAAATTCCATTTTGGGGGAATGGGGGATAAAACATAAATCCAACCTATATCCTAGATTTTTTTATTCGTGTTTTTAAACAGTGCATGGTTAGTCAGAAGTTTAGTCAAATTATGTGCTAACTGTACACAAACATCTGTCTAAAGAAAAATCCTAACACAATTTGTTCACACAGTTTCCAAACCATGTTTAAAAAATTACAATTCCAACTATATTATGTGTGAATATTTCTCCAAGGCGGACCCATGTTTTGGAAATACTATTACCCAATCATTAGCCTATGTCTCATTATCCACAGTTTCCTTGTAATGTTTCATAGTTTCACTAACTTTGCACGAACTGTGAAGCTTTATAAACCCCCTCCCTCAAAAAATTTAAATGGTCCATAAAACATATCAAATTACTTCCAAATAATTTATATACATAAAATAAATAATATAATGGTAACATACTTGAAAATGGAGGTTTTATATTATTCATACAAATCTTTTTTCCTTCCTCAAAATGTTGAAATCCAACATTTCACAGAAATATATCTATCCATTTCTCTTAAAATTTCTTCTCTGATTCCAATGACACTTCTAAAAAACTAATCATGTTTACATAAATCCAACAGTAGACTAATTATTTTCTTATGAAATCCCTTTTCATTCCTATCCACTATATGTATTAGCATGTGCACCCCTAAATCATTGGACATTAGTTCAATGTGATCCAATCAAATAACATAGTCAACATCATTATGACACTTCTCCATCAAAGATACATGAAAAAAATTATGAAATAATCTAAACTATTGTGGAAATTAAGACATATATTCCACCAAACCTTCTAATTCAAGTTTTTTAGAAGGGATTATATATCTAGGATATAGCTTTCCCTGCACCAAAAAATGATGATGTCCATGACACAGAGATATCCAAAAAAACACAAAATCTATAACGACCCTTACATTAAATATATACATGATACTTCAAAAAAAAAATTCAAAATTTTTAAAACACCACAATAGTATTGTATAGGTATAATGTCATTCGAAACTAGGAAAGATAATGAAATAGTTCATAAGACATTTTAATTGTCTCCAACATAATGCCTCACAACTAGAACCCTTTTTAAAACATCTTAATTAATACCCTTATAAATGATTTGTGGAATGAAAACATATAATAGGGTGATCTCAAATACTCAATAATGGTAAAATAGGGAGATATCAATCATAAGATAAACAAAAGTCATAATAAAATAACATTTGAAAATATTATCGTATATATTAAAGATCATTATATTATTCCCTGGGATAAATCCTATTAGATAATTATAATTAATTAATGTAATAAAAAAATTAAAAACCTAAGACATGAATTTTTTATAAAACATGTAAAAATAGAATATATTTTCATATTAGTCAAGGATCATTTCCAAGATGATCAGTGTAGATAAGACCAATTTTTTAACTTAGTTGACTCTTTGTTCTAGCCAAGTACTACTGAACAGAGATCATTTCCCATTATATTCATTTCTATCTCATGAAATAGAAAACATTATCAATGAATTATTGGGAGATATATTTCCCATCTATCTCATAATATAGTAGTTCTCAAGTGTTCAAAAAATCATTCATCATTCATCATAGCATTATACAATGAATAAAATGGATTTCCTAAAACTCACTCTATACTAAAATAATACATATAAAACAAATGGATTTCATATATATAATTTCCTAACAAAAAAACCCATATGAATTATAGAAATATTTTACATGAAAAATATCTATATTTAATAATGATATCATATATGGAAAATAAATTTGATAAAATACTTGAAATTAATTCATAATGATAGTATCCTTACTTCTTAAAAAATATTTTATTTCATCTAAATGTCACCCAATTTTAAATGAAATGAATTTATTTTAAATTAAACTAAAAATCAAATAATGTATGCTTTATAATTACATGGTGTTATTAAAATATAAAAATATATTCATGTCGTATAAGTAAAATAAACATTGTTATTTTACTTTTTCCAGAAAAGTTAAAAGTACTTTATATCAATAATGAAAAAATATTCCTTTCATAATGTTTAAAAAAATCACCAATGGTTACAATTTACTAAAAAAATTATAATAATATAATTAATATTTCATAATAAATTATTTAGAAACATGGATATTTATAATAAATATATATGAGTAAATACATATGTCTAAGCAGTTTTGAATTTCTATGTGATAGAAAAATTATCACTTACCATATATCCAATTTTCTTTGTATGTATATGAACCTCCTTTATAATTATTTAAGTAATTTCATATAATTATATCAAAATCTTAGTCATTCTTATAATATCATATATGATTGTATTATCAACTATTTGATAGTATGACTATTACTCGTCCATTAATTGTTAGCATCATTACTTCTTAAGCATGTTTTGTATGATAATTTCTGTTTCATATTCATATGTTATAGTTATATCATTAATAGAACAATATTAGTATAATATATATATATATATATCATTATTTTTCACTCTATTAATTTATATTTTCATGAATTGATAAATATCATGATGGATGAATCGCAAAGCATCATGGATATAGTAGGTCGTAAATACAAATGAGTGATGATAAAATACCCATAATTTTTTAATGGTAATAATGTGCATGGTTTATAATATTTCATAACCAATATTATATTATAATAATCATATATAGTTATTGTTTTCATCATTATGCACACAAAAGTAAGGATGTTGTGAAAAATAAGTTACCCCATGGTGTAGAGACAGTAATCTATATCTATGAGCATATTGTGATATCGTTTTTTTATAATATTAATAGAAGATGTTTAATGGTTGTTTTATAATCATAATAAAATCATGGTATATAATTGAAGCTGGTGTTATTAATTTATAATGATACGACTCGTTAAGTGGAAGTAGGAGAAGAAATAAGATTGAATGAATCGGTATAGGAAATTGCCTCTTCTTCAACGTGCCTCCTCTAAATTTCCACTTAATTGAACTAGAGATGGTCATTGGAGAAGAATATATCCTCTATAATGAAACTAGGGTATTTTATAAGGAAATTGGTTGGGTACGGTAGAGATTTAATGTTCAATGTTTATTGGGGTGGTCAGAGAGGAGGTACCCTTCTCTAATTGAGGTCTGGATAACTTTTGGGATCTCCAAAAATATTAATTTATAATAATCCCAATCCACATAAAAAACCTCAAAAAGACTAACATTTTAAGATAATATGAGATAAAGTTTTCATATCATAATCCAATATATTTCTGGCACATATATCTATCATTTTAAACCATATCATGGAAATAAACTCTTAATTATTAATTATAATTTTTAACTATGGTAACAAATATTTCAATTTTAAAAGGGTGAAATATTTACATATTTTATGTCAATTATAGTACATAAATAAATAAATAAGATCATTTTAGACCATATAATAATAATTATATATTTTTATACACTTTATTATGACTTTTACGTAATTTAATAAATTATTATTTGGATAAAAATTTAATTTTGTTAATTTTGACACTATTCAATAGATTGATTTTTAAAAAAATAATGACAACAAATAAAACTTCGAAAAACTATTTTAATGTATTCATATGATTTAGATGTAATAATGAAAATTAATTAGAAATATTATTTATCTAATTTTTATAACCTTTATTGAATATTTTCATTAACAAAATATCTACTACAACAGTTTTTTGTAATTATTTAAAATTCATATTTGTTGAATAAAAAATTAAAATATAATACAATAGATCATAGATGAAGAAATATATTTTAGTATATATTCAAAATATCCTACATTAAAAATCGTATATTAATTAAATCATGAATGTGAAAGGTTCAACATAACTTTATATTAAACATTATAAGTTTAATAATTTTACTTGAAGGCTTCATATGGTCAATAATACTACCATTGGATTATTATAGTCGAGAGATGATCGGAAAATAAGATTTAGTCAGTTGTTTTGGTCTCATAATGGAATTATCATTTTAATAATATTTATATTATTGTTTTATCATCAATAAAATAATTTGTGCACAATTAATGTATTAGTCATTAAGGTAGTTATTAATTTACAAAAAAATAAAATGAAACTTAAATGAAAAAAAATAGTTAATATTTCAAATAAGTATTTATAATTGAATTTATCATTTGTATTACATTACTTTAAAAATGATATAGTTTATAAAATATTAGTACGACATATTATGTTTTTCATTAAAATAAATAAATTAAATTTCCAAGTCATATCAAGGTGGCTTCAAATGTACACCATTTCTGACCAAGGATAATTTATCTCTAAAAAATAGAACATAAGATATTTAGAAAATAGTAAGTTTAATTTCATAATATTATTTTTACCTTTAATTAAAAGATTTAGTATTTTTTTATTAATAAAAATTACTCATGTTAATATTCATATTGAACAAAAAATTATGGTATTTACATATTTGGATATACGCATTTTCAAATATCAAATAATTTTTTTCAAAAATAATGAAAACAATTTCAGTAATTAATTTAATATTAATCATGTCTTCTATAAGGGAGAATGTGTCTTTAAAGCTAAATAATTACAAAAAATAAACATGTTATTACATCTGATTTCAAGGTGATCTTATTTATAATTTAATAAATTATTTGTAATGTTAAAGCAATATAACATTTATTATATTAAACCAATAATTATTATAATTTATCCATATATATTATTTTGATGATAAAACATGTTTTCAATTTCCATTTAGTGAGATTTTAAAATTCATCAAAACATGAATATTATCATAATAAAAATTAATCCAATGTAAATTTTTATAAATATATTCAAAAGAAGCCTTTTATTTTTTTATATAATATTTATTAATGTTTCAAACATTTTCATTAATATGGGTTCTCCATTATAAGGAATATAAATTACATTTTTTTAAAAAAATATAGGTTTATATAAATGAAATTAGTTTTTTTCATTCCCTATCAATAAATGTATATTGGGTGAAAATAAAAAATATTTAATTAAATAGATTAAATATATATTTCATTAATTTTTAACAGTAATATTAATTCACTCTATTTATAAATACGAAAAATTCAAATATATAATAGATATATATTTTTGAAATAAATGTCTTTTAGAATGAATTTACCCTAAATTTTAATAGGTTAGTTATATTCTAACATAACATCTTAGTTGAAATGGATAATTTATACCAAGGGTTTCTCTAGGTTTGTTTAAACACGAAATTTCATACAATATATCCTATTGATGAATTCAGATTATTTAAGGAAAATATCATATAAAAGTATTCGAGTTATACATTCTACACCCATTAAACCGATTTTCTCCCTTGTGATTCATCATTTGAAAAAACAAATATGAGGATACTTGTACCTCATCACATATTCATGTTCCCACATAGCTTCATAAAAGTGTTAATTCATACATAAAACATAATATATGAGTGTAGTCATATTTTGTAGAAATGTTTCTCAATGATCAAGAATCATGATATGTAGTTCTTCATAAGATGTATCTTTCTCTAGTGGTATAACTTCTGATTTTAATACATTAGAATGATTAGGTACATACTATCTAATGGTAGAAATATGGAAGACATCATGAAATTTAATGATATATTGTTTAACCGTCAATCGTTATGATATATTCCCAACATGATACTTAATTTCCAATGGTCTGATATATATATATATATATCCTTTTTAGGGATATATTCTTCGAAACATCTTATCACACACTTTAAATAAATGTAATTTCATTGATTTTCAATATAATTTTTTTCATGAATGTGAGCTTATCTTATGTGGGGTTGAATAGATACAACATTTTTTCAATTTCATCATCAAGTGTTGGTACTAATAGCTTTCTATCACTAACTTCTTCCCAATGATTTGAGTCATGCACTTCTTTCCATATAGTTCATCATAAAGAGGCATCTGAATACTAGAGTGAAAGCTACTATTATAATAAAATTCCATATATTATAGGTGTTGATACTAAAAACCTTTTATATCTATAGAGAAGGATCCATAATGTATTCTATATTTTGAATTATCCTCTCATAATGATAGTCTATCTGAGTATGATTAGCGGTGTTGAAAATTTATTCGACATCCAAAATATGTTTAAGACATCTCCAAAAATTAAATATACACCATCTATCCAAATTATATATAATGGAATTTTGTAATCCATGTATTCTTAAAACTTCATATATATATATATATATCCAGGAAATCATATCAACAGAAATATCCTATCTAATAGAAAATAAGTGTCCCAGATTCATAAGACGATCAACTATAAGCCATATATAATTACTATCATTAGATGTTTTGAAAATTTATATTAAAAAATACATAGTGGTGTTTTATCATTTACATTATGGTATGATAAATAATTGTAACATACACATAGACTTTTGTATCTCAGAATTAACTTCCTGACAATCCATGCTTCGAGAGACATAATCAGCAAAGTCTCATTTCGTTCCATCCCAGCAGAAATACTATTTTAGGTCCTTCTACATCATTGTTCATATAGGGTGAATAAATAATTATGAAAAAATGAGCCTAATAAAATATCACCTTATAAAATAATTCAGTGGGTTGAATACTAACCCAGTTTATGAACCTTATTATTCCATTATAATGAAGTTTTAATTCAAGAAAATTTCTCATATTCATTTGTAGCTCTAAAACAACTTTCTGCACCTCCTAAATCATTTCATGTATATATAGTTGAATATTAATATGATAAAATATTATATTTCCCCCCTTCTTGTAAAATTTCAAAATAAATCCTTCAAAAATTCATAAATGTTGGATATTTAGTTATCCTCATCATGAATCGGCTGGCATAGTCATTTCGATTCAAAACATCTATATCATTGTCTACTTACCAAAGGGTGTAATGTATTTATAAGATGTAATCATTTATCTACTCCATCCATATTATTTGGTTAATATTCATCATATATTATGTGAAAGTATAATTTAAACATTTTGTTTAGTATAAATATCACACCATCCAATATAATGATATTTTCATCATAATATTAATGGAAATAATACCTCATGAAACTCCATATCATAAGATAGTAATTTTTATCATGAATATTATATTTTTATATGGAATAATATATCACCATATAGTTTTACATGATAACACAACCAAAGACCTTATTTGATGCATCAATGTAGATTTGAAAAATTTCACCACTTAATGGTAGTGTGAGCACAACTGCGTTGTATAACCATCTTTTCAAATCATTAAAATTACATTCACATTCCTCATCCAATAATAAATTAAATCATTTTCGAGTCGTCATAGTGATTGGATTGTATTGTTGTTTAAAATCAATCAATAAACATAGATAAAATCCTTAAAAATTGAGAAAACATAAGAACCTAATTACTATTGTTGGTCTTGAAAAACATTCTACAAGATTAATTTTTATTGTATCCACATATATACCATCTCTTTGGATTATGTGACCCAAAAAAACAATGTTAAGCCAAAATTCACAATTCATTAATTTTTCATAATTTTTTTCTTTTATTAGGGTCATTACTAAAATTATAAAGAAATCTTCATGTTCATCCATGATCTTCAAATATACATTAATATCATCAATAATGAATACAATAAATATTCCATTTTTTCCATTAAATACTATATTAATTTGATTATTTAATATAAAGAGTGTATTTGTATGAAAAAAATGCATCAATATAAATTAATAGTGGACATAAATTGTATGGAATGTCATATTTTGTATATCCTCCCTCTCGACCGTTAATTGATGATATCATGGACTAGGATAATTCTTGGAAATGTCATTATCTCTCTATAGTTTGTTGAATAATACATCAAAGTTTTTAAGAGAATATTTTTTCTAGATAGTGATATGTTAAACATGGAGATAATCAATGATGAGTCTCAATGATCTATATTCAATATTAAAACATAGAATAGGTTCACACAATTGTGATACTCTAGGGTGTAGTAGTCCCATGACAATATTAAATTAGGGTTTTTCCCCAATCACTATAACTTAATTGAGGAAATTTTATAAGGTGTCTTTGAAATAGACATATCACCTGATAAGAATTCGAATGATAAATGGACCTCAATATTCATCGCATGATCTTGAAATGCATTGATAAATACAAGATCTATCTCCCATACAATGGGTTTAATCATAATTATTAGATTCTCCCCAACCATTTGAGATAGATAAAAATTATTTATATTAATCAATACCATTAAAATGAAAGACATTTTCACTGGAAGTTTATTCTCATCCATGATTCAATAGATGATCATATATTGATATAGAATATGAAATTTCACATACAATCTTTGGTAATGGATATAAAATACAAATAGATAAATCCATTTAATTCCAAAAATCATATAAAATTCCACTATAAAAAGGACCAAAATATTTGTAAGAATCACATCCCACAAACTTCAGCTAGAGATAATTTAGAAATATTGTATGCGATTGATTTTCAATTTTATATTGTCCTAGATAACTGAAAATCAAATTGTTGAGGTAATACAATGAAACCAATGGATAATTATTCAGATTGAATATATTTTTTGGATCCATAACAAAAAAATCATTTTATAATTTAGTCTAGATAGTAATTGTACCTTTTAAAACATCCTTATCATAGTCCACGTCACAGATAGTGTTTTCATGTGACTTTCTATTTCAATGAACATAAGAGTTACATGATGTTTATCATCATCAACACCCCTTAGGTTAGAACATTGATTAGAATAATTCATCATTTCATTGAACATGTAACATTGATGTGTAGGATGTGTATTATAAATAGTCTTTTCATTATTTTGATTGTTAGAAATCTTTTTTCCTATCACATATTCTTTCAGCAACATAATGAAATTCTTGCCCACAAAAAATTACATTTCTGGTCATTTTAAGACAATTTCCTCCATGTAAAAATCCACAATATGAGAATAAGGGAAGAACTCATATTATTTTTGTAGTAGTCTTTATATTTCCCCAAGAATTCATTTTTTCTCTTCTTATCAATCCATTAAGACAAATGGGTACCCTAAATTCCATTTCATCGATGAGAGCACATAGACTGATTTTCACGTAGCTATTGATGTCCCTTATGGCTAATGATCATCAGAAAATTGGTTTTACACCACTAAGGAATAGATAAATTTTACTCTCAAAATGGAAAACAATACCAAAATTATACATTGCATGTCTTATAACATGTACATCAAAGCATCATTTTTCATAAGTTCCTTGAACTCCTTCTCTATATTTGTTCAAAGAATACAGTGTAAATATATATTGAAAAATATTTTGTTAAACTCATTCAATAAAATTAATTAACATTTATCACTTCCCCACTTATTCTTAATATGGTTCTACCATTGATCATTTTCACCTTCAAAAATATATACATAAAAGATGAATTTATATTGTTCTGAACATTGTGAAAATGAAAATATCATTTTATTGGTAATGATCCATTGTTGAATCACTAATGGATTAGGAGACTTTCTAAATAATGGTGGATGCTATATCATGATGTACACAACAAAATTTTGTTCCCTCCTTTGTTCGTTTATAAGTCATGCATGATTAATAGCTTGAAAAATATGTGTAATTATATAAACTTGTTTTTTCATTCCAACTCCTTTGATTAGGAGGATAATCACTACATTACCAATCACATTAATCATTAATTTAGTTCTTCTAGGTCATATCCTTTATCTAAAACCGAAATGTATATTATTAAAAACACTAACCATAATAGATAAACAACAGAATACTTAATAAAATATCATTTTGGATGATTTCACTTTTATCCTATGTTATTCATGATCATTTATAAAACACTAGGATTTCATCATATATGTTGGTATGTCATTAGGGTTTTTACTATGGATTTCTCATCCTAGTTCCCAAAGGTTAACAATACCTATCCTATGATACAAACTATAATTATATATTCATTAAATTCATAGGAGTTTCTTAAAAACTGAAGAATATTCATTAAAAATTATATATAATGCATAAAATTATCCTATATGTATATTTTATTTAGGAACTATGATTCATAAACATTTTTTTATATGACATCTTCATTATCTACCACTTATTTCATCATAATTTTCCCTCTTTTGACGTATCAAATGTTAATACCATTATTCAAGACCTAAGGAAAATGAACATATTATTGGATGATCTCAAATTCTAATTAATGGTAAATAACGGATATATCAATCATATAAAAATCATAAGTCATAATAAAAATACATTTAAAAATGTTTTTCGGTATATGAATGAGTGTGATATTATGCCAATGGAAAAATCACAAATGATTATAAGAAACAATGATCGTAATCCCAAATGTCCTTATAAAAGAATAGAAATATTTCGGCATACACATGACCAAATAAAATAATTTTATATTAGTCAAGTATCATTTTCAAGACTATCATTGCTGACAAAATACATTGTTGAACCATGATCTGTCCTCAATCTAGTATTATACTACATAACTGAGATCATTTCATGTTTAGAAATGTCTCTCTATTGAGATATAAATCATTACCCAATTCATTTTAGGGATATATATTTTATTACAATCTCGTAATAAATTAATTTTTATGTGTTCCACAAAAAAACAAATTATTCATCATAGCATAACCTATGAAATAAAATTTGGGTTTCCACATCATTCTATTATCACATAATCTATATAAAAAATGTATTTTATGCATAAAAATCCATCATAAAAATAATAAAAACATTTAAATAATAATGATATTATACTTGAAATATTTCCTTATTATATAATTTATAAACTTATTATCAAAATAATTTTTATAAAATAATTGAAATTAATTCATGAGGAAAATATAATTATATTTTATGAAACAATTTCTTTTCTCAAAATGTCATGGAATTTTATAAGATAAGAATCTGTTTGAATATAATATTGATATACTATAAAGTAATATTAATTAAATAATTCTTCATAAAAACTTAAAAATATTTTTATATTGTATAGGGTAAAAACATTGTCCAGATATTTTTGCCGGAAAAGTAAAAATAAACCTCATATTTAAAAAGAAAAAGATTTTATTCGTAATGTTCAATAAAAATTCCATAATGGATAAAATTAACAGTAAAAAATATTATAATATGAGAGATAATATTTTTATTACATAATTTGGATACGTGGAAATGGTTGATAAAAATACACTAGAAAATACATACCTATATAAAATCTCGAATAATAATGACATTGAAAAATTATCCCTTACCATAAAGTCTGATTTCCATTATATGTATCTGAACATAATTTATAATGATATAAATAATTTCATTTACTTATTTAATAGTAACAGTATTTTTTATCATATCATATATGATTATATTATAATTATCTTGTTAGTAACATTATTACTTGCCCAGTGGGTGTAAACATCATTATTTTCTTATGCATGTTTTGTCATATAAGTTCATGTATTTTATCATTGTGTATATTTATATCATTTAAATAATTATATTATTATAATGCAAATATATATTTATTATTTATTCATCCCATTAATTTAAATAATTATTCTATAATGAAGATCATGTAGGATTAATCGAATCATGAATACAATATTTTGTACATATGCATGAGAGATGATATCATTCCCTTAATTGTTGAATGGTAATGAAGTATTTGGTGTATAATATTTCAAAATCAATATAATGTTATAATAATCATATATACTTATTTTTTACATAATTATAAACATCCATGTAACGTGTTTGTGAATAACATTTTATTCATGACATGGAAATGGTATGTCATACATATACATTCATAGTGATTTTGTTTTTTCGTAGGATGAATAGAAAATGAAAAATAATTTTTTAGTAATAGTTATAATAATAACCTTTCATTACTTTAGTGATAATATAGTTGATAGTTTATAACGAATCAAATCATAAATATGTCATATAATAAGAATGAAATTTGAAACAATCGGTTGAATAAATTACCTCTTCTTCGACATGCCCCCTCTAAATCTCATCTTATGGGACATTGTGCTTGTCATTGGAAAGATAAGGACCACTATAATTCAACTAGGGAATATTAAAAGGGAAATATTTAATGAATTTTCAATCATGAATGTTCAATTTTACGTGGATTTGTGAGGAAGGAGATGCCCATTTATAATTGAGTCGAGGGGCACTTCTGGGATGTCAAAATAATATTAGTTTATAATTCTATGAGAACCCATCCAAAAATCTCAAAAATTTCCAAATACCAAATATGAGATTAGATATAGTTGTAAAATCAAGAAATAATAACATCTAGACTTGTATTGTAATCAATTTTCACTTCATAACTTTAATTTACACTTAGTTATACATTTTAATTTCTAACTACTGTAAGAAATATTTCAATATTAAACATGTAAAATATTTATTTATTTAACTTCAACAAGACCATAAATAAATAAATTATATTATTATTGACCATATAATATTTATTATATATATATATATTATAATTTTTTATATATTTAAATAATTTAATAATCCATTAATTTTATAAACAAAAAATAGTATCAATTTTGACTCTATAAAATTCATTAGTTTTTAAAAATATTAAGATTACAGGTAATCGTAGTACAAGATACTTTAGTATATTTATATGATGTTCTCTTCAGATATATAAATCATTATAGATATTAATTATTCCAAATTATTATTATTTTTATACTTTTAATTACAATTTCTTTTATTTTTCAATTAATAAAATAACAAATATAACAGTTTTGTGTAATTATTTAATATGATTATTTATTTAATAAAAAGATAAATAACCTACTATGAAAAAGATAAATCCTATATTTTTTTTTGAATAATTGTAATAGAATATTTTGTATATAAAAATCAAACATTATCTTTTTTAATTAATAAAAATATGAATGTGATAACATTGACATTACATTAAATAAAATATTATAAGTCTTATAATATATTTTATAAGAATCAAAATGGTCATTAACTCATCTATTGGATGGTTATGGTAAGGATATAGTCATTAAATAAGATTTGGGCATGTTTTTAGGTCTTTTAAAGGTTACTATCATTTTAATAATTATTTTTCATTGAAATCAAATCCATTAAATTATTTCTACATCATTAATGTATTTGACATTAAGGTATATTTTTTCCTAAAAATACAAATAAATTATCATGATAAATAAATTTTTATATAAATTATTATTTATAATATAATATAAATTTTTAATTACTTTATTTATAAAATGTAATAGATATTAATATTATTGTTAGTAATATTTAATTTTTCCTTGAATAAAATAAATTAAAATTCCTAATATCTTATATATTACTTAAAAAAGTCACCATTTTGGCCCAGGGATAATTATACTAAAAAACACCAATCCAATGATACTATGAAGTCCGTTAAGATAATTCCAAAATATTATTTTTACACTTAATTACTCAATTTATTGATTTTACATATTAATAAAAACTAAAGAAGTTATAATTCTTAATTCCAAACAATAATAGCACTTTATTTTCATAATATGGGAATTATAATTCCAAATATTGATTACATTTTTTAATATTCAATGCATTGAATTTTCAGTAATTATTATAAAATTAATTCCATTGTTGGAAATAGAGAACTGGTTTTAAAAGATAATAATTTACAAATGATTGAAATATTGTTACATCTGAATTCACTGTAAACATAATGATAATGAGATAGATAATATTTAATAATAAAATTATATTATATGTATATATTAAAATAATTTAATATTATAATTTATCTATATACATTATTTTGATGAATTTTTTTTTTCAAGTTATTATGTTATGTATTTTTACTATTCATATAAAACTGAAATTTATCTATAAAATATAAAAAAATAATCAAATGTAATTTTTTATATCACACTTATGAAAATTAGTTTTATTTTTTCTTATAAAAAATATAAATTTTTGGAGATGTTTTAATAAAAAGTTTTCTTAATTGAAAAGAGGTAAAATTATAAATTTGAAAAATATAGGATTTTATACAGCAATTTGGGTTTATTAAAAAACTATGAAAAAAATATCTATTGGATGAATATAAAAAATAATTACTTAATTATGTAATATATATATATATATATTATTTCATTTACAAATATAAATTCAAGAAATTTATTAAATCAGATATTCAAATATATAATTCATTTATATATTTTGTAAATAATTTTTACACAATGAATTCCACATGAATATTAATAATTTTTGTACATAATAACCTACTAGAAAGTTCAAAATAGACATTTTAGACCAGGGGTGTATCGTAATTCATTTCAACTCACTATTTCTTTCAACGAATGATATTTAAGAATTAATATTATTTATTGATAATATTTCATAAAAACATCTGGTTGTTATAATCTACCCTAATAAATAGAATTTCACTCTCCAAATTCATCATTTTTAAATAATATATTGGCGATAAATATACATAATCACATAATCATGTTACCATGTAGTATCCTAAAATTTTTTGTTCATCCATAAAACAATAACTAAGGGAGTCGTCTTATTTCGTAGTACATTTTCTGTACGATCTAGAATCTCTATCGATTGTTCTTCATAAGAAATATCTTCATCAAGCAGTACTACTTTAGAGTTTAGTAACTGTGAATGATTAGGTTCGTATGTGATATAGATAAATACATGGAACACATCATTTTCATTAGGTATATTTGGTAGTATCTCTACTAGGTAAACTATATACCTAGCAAGATATATAATTTGAAAAAAAGGATATGCATTGGGATCATCTTGTCATTCTATCCAAAAATCATTAATCACTTCCATGTATATATTCGTAGAAACAACTTGTCAATCACTTCAAACTCTAGGACTATTATTCAGTTTTCAATATAACTTTTTGGTTCAATACGTCCTACTATTCTATGTTGTCAAATAAATCTAACCTTATCTTCTATTTCATCAACGAAATCTCGTCCTAATAGAATTATTTCCCAAACATCATCCCAACATGATGTTGTTTTGAAATTTGAGCTATATAGGGATTCATAAGGATCCAAATGAATAGTGGTGTGAAATATATTGTTGTAAGAAAAATAAATCAAATTAAGGTATTTATCCCAACCACATTTTAAAACCATAGTGTAATATGTCAACATGTATTCTTGAGTTAAATTTTTTCATTATGATTAAATGTCCTTCTAATGATGATATGTTGTACCAAAACTTAACTCTATATACAAACACTACTAATGTAATCAGTAGAGCATCGAGGCAAACCATAGATATCATTATGATATAATAGAATATGGTACTCCATGAAATCATAACACTTCATTTACATATATCATGGAAATTTGATATAGGGAAAAAATCTAAAACATAATTGAAGTGTGATGACATTCTAAGGTGCTCATATATAATCCATATAGCATTAGGACCCTTAGATATTTTGGGAAGTCTGATGACCCAGTCTATAATGATGTTTTTCCATTTTTATTCTATTATGGGAAATTGTTATAACAACCCATAATAATTTTTCCTCTTATAGTTAACATGAGGAAAGACCATGAATCTTGATATAGATTGGAAATATCTCATTTCATTTCATCCCACATGAAATAATCATTCATGTCCCTATACATATTTTTACTTCCATTGTGAATTGAAAATAAAGAAATATGTGCCTCATATAGTAGCTCCTTCATTAATTTTAATATGGAAGGAAAACTAAACTGGTTCAAGGTCATTATTATTACATCACAATCATGGATGAATTAAAGAACATTTAACTCCTTCTTTTATATACTTACATCTTCCTTCTACAGATCCTTAATATTCAAACATATATATATATGGTTTAAAATTAATTTGAGATATATAAACTTTATCCCCTTCATTTAATATTTCCAAATCCATCCCTCCAAAATACATAATGATTGGATCATTTATGATCCAGATCGTGGATAGGCTAGCATTGTCTTTTAGACTCGAGGAATCTTCTACCTTGATCGGTTTCCTAGGGTGGCGATGTATTGAGAAGATATAATCATTAATCAAATACAATCATCCTGATTGGATTATATTAAGCTGATTTAGTGTGAAAATATAAATAAAAATATCATGATTAGAATAAATATCATATCTTTCACAATTCATATAATTCCTCATCTTTTATGAAAATATTACCCTAACTAACTCTAAATCATATGCTGGGTAATTTTACTCATGGATTTTAAATTATCTTGGGGAATAAGCTGTCATTATAACATTTATCAATATAATATAACCCATCCCATTCATACATGTGTCACTATGTATAAAAAATTGTTCTCCACTACATATAAATTTCATCTCATGTGCATTAGATAACCATATTTTTATCTCTATGATATTATCTTCGCATTCGTTCATCGACATTATCCTAACTTCTTCTTGAGTGAATATAGTGAATGGATTATATAATCTAGAAAAATATTTCACAAAATGTCTATAATATACGGCCAAGCTAAGAAAGAGTCATATCTCGGTGACACTTATTAGTCTTGATCAAATTTAAAAAACATTTATTTGTGATGGATCATAAAGTATTCACTCTAATGAAATTATGTGACACAGAAATGAATATTTATCATCCCAAAATTCACACATTGTTAGTTATTTATAAAGAATATCCATTCCCAATTCATTTAGTACAATACTCAACTGATCTTCATGTAATTTATTTCTCTAAAAAATTACATGAAAAACACCTTTAAAGAATACAAAAATTTTGTCAATATAGTCTCTGAAGTACTATTTATTATATCCATGAAGATATAAATGGAATTAGTAAGACCATGTGGAATCACTAAAAATTCATTTTTTCTATACATAGAATGGAAGGACATATTTTTGATACCCTCCTTATTGACCCACAGTTGATGATTTCCTAAATGACGATCAGTCTTTGAAAAGTTTTGAGATCCGCGTAGTTTGTCGAATATGTGAACAATAATTAGAAGAGGGTATTTATTATCTTGATTAGTGATATTGGTATGTTCTTGATAGTCAAGGCATAGTCTCATTGATCCATATTTCTTCCTAAAAAACATTATTTGTGCATGTCATGGTGAAGCACTAGGTTGTATTAATCTTATGTTAGTATTCTCTTGAAGATTATTCATCAATTCCTAAAAATAAATTTGGGCCATTCTAAAATGTTTATTTGATATATTTATAACACATGATTAGAGTTCTATTGAAAACTCAATCTCAGTATTCCGAAGAGGAATAGACAACTATTCTCGAACGACGTTATCAAAATCCAAAAAAATATGTTTATTCTTTAATTTTTAGTTTTTCCGAACAATTCAAGATAAATAACATTCATGAATAGAAATCAGTATCCATAATATGGAGGAAATTTTCATTGTATGTTCATACACATAATTTCATCAATAGATTATAATAGATTTTTCTGGAATAAAAGGTGACTCAGATTCTTTGAATGTTGATATTATTTCAATATAGATAAATCCAATCCAATGCATGAATCACATAATCATACACTATAATATATATCACAATATTTGAAAGAAGTTTTTACCCACAAACTTCAACTCGAGAATAATTATAATCTTCTATGTGGTCATTGTTCCATTAGGATTTTTCCAAGGTAAATCAACACATAATTATTTTAGTAATATCATGATACGATTAAAAAATGATTATAAATAAAATAGTGGGTGGATATAGAATCATATCAAACAATTCTTAGTTTATTGTAATTTTACCTTTCACCACATCATTATAATATTCTATGTCACATATAGTGATTTCATTATAATTTCTCGTGTATTTGGTCTTATGAGTTTATTATCATCGTTTATAATCAATAACCCTGGGGTTAGGGAATTGATATGAATAATTTCACATTTCCATTCTCGTTTAACCTTGATCTGTTGGAGGTTCATTATATTTACCCTTTTCATTATTCATTTTGTTCGACATCTTTTTCCCATAAAATCTAAATTCAATAAAATGATGACCTTATTTTCTTCACATAAAGCATTTCTCTATCCCATTAATTATATATTCTCTATGTTTCATTCCACACATTAATCATATGGGAAAAATCATCTTTTTTTCCAGTGTGGTCTTTATATATTCCCTTTAATTCGATTATTATATTCTAATTGAACCCATAAGACTGATCGGTTGATCCAATCTCCATATCAACATCAATATCACATCGAACAATTTCCTCATAGATATAGATATTCTTTATGTAAAATTACCTTCAAGGATTTTTCATTAAGTCACAAAAGATTTGAAGATTTTTAAAATAAGGTTGAATAATAATTCCATAATAATACCTTACATTTCTTGTAAAAAAATTCCATCGTTACTAATAGATTCATTTTCCTTTGGATTTTGGTCAAGGAACACCTTCTCAATAATGATAACATTCCACTATTGATATGGGTCACCTTTAGATCTATAGCCATCTAAGATAAATTTATCATGTTCTGAACATTAGAAAATCAAAAATATATATTCATTAATAGTTATAAATTTTCATCCACAAATAGATTAGATATCCAATTGAAAGACGGTGGTTTTATCCTCATGAAATAATCATCAAAAAGTTTTTCCCTCTTTTGTTCATTTTTGAAGTCTTGCATGATTCACCACATCAGAAAGTTTTGTGATCATAGAAACCATGTTTTTTATTACAACTCCAATATAAATTTGTTACTCCATGGTATAATCATTGGATTTCATGTCACATTGACCATTAACAAAGTTCATTCAGGATCTTTCCATTTTATATATATTTTAATAATAGTATTATCAACACAGTCTATAATCAGAAAATCATTTAAAAAAGAATAGAATTTAAAATTAGGATATTAAGGTACTATCATAGGATATTGATAATCAATTATAAAACACTGGTATCATAACCTATACATCGTAATATCCATTGAGTTCATCAAATGGTTCTCTCTTCCTAGTTTCCAATGATTTACAATTCAATTTTTCTGATACTAACATAAATGAGAAGTACATTATATACATAGATTTAATTTTAAAATTTATGAATAATCATGTATGATCATGGGTTTTTATTAACGTTAAATACTTTTATTTCGGGGTAAATGTTTTTGATTTAATTTTTGGATTATAAACTAGGATAATTTGTAGGCCGGTTGGGTTGTTTTTTGGATTAATAGTGGAAAACAATGTTAAATCTGGTGGTAGTCTAGGTACACAACGTCTACTTGGTATACAAGTTGTGAACTTCTAATACACATCATTTACAAGCCGATCACAACATGTATCCAGTCTGGAATAGTGTAAATAAAAGGTCATTACACACCATGTACTTGGTCATCACTCCATGTACTTGTTCAGTGGTTTTTTAAAAAAATGTCTTAGAAGCCTTATTTTTTAAGGACTAAAGTTATCTCTCGTTTTTGCGATGCAAAACAACCCGAAACAGGTTTTTTCTATATTGAAGCCATAAAGACTCCAATTCTTGTACCAAATTTCATGTTGGTACCTCATCAGTATGTAACTGAATACTTTTTATTCATTATTTATTCTTCAGAACAACTATTGAGATCATTGGATATAAACTTATATTCTTTAATATCGAATAATTTATCTATTATATAGATTTCATAAAAACCAAGATGAATCAATACATGATACTGGATGAGTTGTCTACTACCGAGGTGAGGTAGGTGGTATATACATTTTTTCAGATTTTTTTGCAATTTATGGGTGTTCTCTTGATATGTCACTCATCGGACATTCTAGCGAGGCCTTGTTTTTTAGAAATTTTTTTGTAATAGCTTTAGTAAGACCTATTAAAAATTTGTATAGTTTACATTTAGGTGCATTGACACATGTTACAAGATTCATGTTCACCCAATGTGTTTTCATTAGGAAATATGATGTTTAAGCCTATTTAAACAACCTAAGGGGTGCGAGATTGTGCAATACAAGTAAGAGGAAGCCTTTTAATGCTTTGAAATCTGGAATAGCTTGCTTAATTGATTTATTGAATACTTTAAAAATTAATATCATGTTACTCGTTGTATATTTTGATTTTTTGGCATGTTAAATGGTTTATATGGGAGGGTAGGACCATATGGTTGTAGTTGATAAATGGATTTCCTATGTTTTTTTACACATGCATTATGCAGGTTGATGTGAGTTGCTCTACTCACATGGGATGAATGTTTAATTTTAATTCATGAATTAATGAATTAATTGTTGGTAAATTGCCATGGAAAAATCAATATGGGTCTATAATACAGTAGTGGATGCCTTGCGTTGTCACTCCCCTTATGTATTGGGTCATTGGGATGCCTCGGGCCTTGTTACCCCATTGATCAAGTTTTCTTGGGATCACATATGAAATTCTATTTCAATACACATAGGACCCAAAATAGTGCCTAACCGAGTTTCCACTAGGTAAAAACATGGGACTCAAAGGGATTCATTGGGAAAGCTCCATGGATTCGGGCCTCCGTGGTCTTGTATTCTACGTGGATGCCATGGTATGCTGACACTTTGTATTAGAGCATTGTGGTCTACACATCACTATACGGTGTGACCATGGGATATATGACATCACAATAAGGCATGGATGTGGGATTCTTGATTTCCCTATATAGTGTGGATGTGGATTGAAAAATACACATTTATGTATGACATGACAACATGACTTTCTTGTTTACTTATTTTAGCTCTATTTTTAGGATATGTCCCTTTTGTAATTAGGATTGTGGGCTTGTCGGTTTTATATTCTTTATTAGACTTATTACATGGGAATACACACATAATTTAATGGTTGTTTACATTTACTATAAATTTTGTATACTAATGCTAGAATTGTATAAACATGGTCAGTTTCATGCTGGGATGTTTATCTCAGACCATGTTTGGTCGTCCACATGGACCCAAAGGTATTATATGGCTAAAGATGATGATAGGGTCATGCACCATAGTACATGTTGTTAAATGTCGCTTTGGATTAGGTGAGCATATGACTAATCTGAGGATTGTGATGCTGGGATAGGTTTTTGGTATTTTGTAAATTTTAGGACATTTACTATATTGCATTACCATTAATATTTATTGGCTACTTTATAGATACATGTACCATCTACATTATTTTTTTATTTAAAAAACATATAGTTATTTATATGTATTCTAACATTCTCTTAGTTTTAGTTGACTGGTTATTTTGGATCCTCTATTTATCGTATGTTTGACTTACACTTTGATATTACGGTAATGAGTGAATAGTCTCCCCACTAACTAACCTAGGTCATCGCTGTTGGTAAGTAGCCTCTACCATTTGGGGAGATGCGATTGAGACCATCTGACCAATAGGGATCGAGGCATCATTTCATGTGGCATCCATGTCTGATATGATACACTGTGGTATTAGAGTAGTTTTTTAATGTTATACTTTATATTTGGTGAAATTGGAAAATTGTTTTCAGGAAAATTAGTTTTGTAATAAGCTATTCCCATGAGTAGCTACCACACATACATAGAAAATCCACAATACCTCCAATTGAGTTATGATTTTAGGGGTTTTGAATTTTATATTTTATTTGTTTTCACTATTGGGAGACACACATGATTTTAGATTTTACTATTGATGAAATTTTCGGATTTATTTAGGTTTAACCCGATGGGATGAGAGTGTCCCATCTCATGAATCACATAAACACTTGTTAGAATGACATTCCATGCATTATGTGATGCCTTCTAGGATGCATTAGATAATTCATGATATTTTGATAGTTAATTTGATAGTTTTGCCTTCTTTTTTTGATAGTTGGGTTTTTTAGATAATGGTGTGATGTAATAATTAAATCCATAAGGAGTATGGGCCCTTATGAATTGGTAAATGACGCACATGGGAAATGTAAATTATAAATAAATATGTTATTTGTATGGTTTGAATAGGAGATGGGTTCTGGATGAATAAGTTCTTACGGGACACTGCATTATTGAATTTATATTTCCTTTCTGTAATTTCCTAGATAACATAATGCGAAATAGAAATGGAACTTCAAATGGTGGATAAAAACATGACCTAGACAACGATTTTGAGTGGGAATGAGTAATTTTATCTAGTCGTTTGTTGGTTGTTTGTCATATAATCGTGATTTTAGGATTTGGATGTGAGTTAACATGGTTTTGAGGATGGTTTAGACTTTACATATTCTTTTGAGATCTGTGCTTTGATATTGTTTTTTTCTAAGTAATGTGGTAGGAATTTTAGAGACATGCCTCCATGATGATCTCCAGTGGTACGTCGTGATAGAGGTGATGACCAAACATCAGAGGCTGTGGGCCAATCACTCCTAGTTGATCCTCTTATAGTTCCTGATACAAAATGTGAGGTTGTTCTAGACACAGGTGATGAGGAACAGTTCCACCAGGGTTTCTTTCGTTATATGTATATGTTATAGGGAGCATCGTAGATGTCCTTGACAATGGATGACCTGACATGGTTATTCCAGGAGTATCATCATACTATTTTTTAAATGGATGGAGGTCTACATGATATATATCTATAACAAGATACCACAGAAATGATTTTTGATCATCTATAGATGCTTCAAGAGTAGTGGGTGAAACATTCAACTTACATGCTATGTGGAACGACAAAACACTAGTGTGATGTTTTGATCTAGGATGAGGGGATGCAGAATATGTATTGGGATGAATTCCAAACCCACTTATTTGACTAATTTTACTCCACATGCTTACATAAAGTGAATGCTACTATGTTCCTTTATCGAGATCAAGGAATGATGATAGTTTTATAAGACTCAATACACATTATTGTGATAAAGCATTTTTTCATTGATTTATCTTAAGGATGAGCTATTGAGGGTGTGTCACTTCGAGGAAGGTCTCAGTCTAGAAATCAGATCACTTTACAATGTTTCAGGTTGCCTTATATCACTAATATTGTGAATCAAGCACTGATTATAGAGTGAAACCTAAAAGAATATGGGGTTATTGATGAGGGGAGTATTGTTCCTCACCCCAGTATCTACATTTTTTGGCATGAACGTCCATCTGGAGGTTTCTCATGACATGAGTTATAATCAAGTTATGGGTTCATGAATCATGGTATATTTCCATCATCATGGTTTGGGAGGACACATGAAAAATCAGTGTAATTGTGACCTAGTCGAGTGTCGATCATGTCGTAGTATGTAAGACTTGCAGCAGTTTTGATGTACCTTCTCGTGAGCTGTGAGTGTTAGGGGATAGCTCTAACATCCAGTTTAGGGGAAGGTTCTTCAGCTCCATGTCAGGGTGGGATCTAGAGCAGGGAAGTCCAGTCAGGATAGGGCAATGGTGGTCATCTCAATGGTAGCCAGACCCCGAGTTCTCAGAGACAATAGGGTGTATCTGCTCAGGGCATCCAAGCAGTGCCACTCGGCTATGGTATAAGGTATTCTTATGCAGTGAAACATTCCCCAAAGGATCAGGATCCCCGAATTTTTGTGGTGTATGGTACAATATTTGTAGCATCTAATATTTAATCATATATTTTAGATATAGGTTCCTCTCACCATTTTATCTATAAAGGAGTGGTGAAATACCTTTTTTCTTGTCTATTTTCTTTCAAATGGTGTTTTGATGTTAGATACACCATTGGGAGTTAGAATGGGTGATGTGCGCCTTTGTATGGAATATCCATTTGATGTTAGTGGTAGCCACATCTTCTAGAGTTTACATTTCCTTGAGAGGAATTTTTTTACATCATTATTAGGATGTACATCCTAGTATCTAATCAAGTGTACCGTGACTTCTATTTTTATAGGGTGATTTCCACATCACCATAAGATGTTTTTTTATTGAAAATGGTTAATAGGATGTCCAATAGAGTAGAGATGGGCCTAAGCATCATGGGCTCGGAGTGAATACATTTTAGATTGGTAGTTTGTTTTTAGATGATCTGGGAGTGGGTCTGAAAGACTTTTTTATAGTGTTTTAGCACTTTAGAGACAACTTTCATGATGAATTTCTAGTTTACCTCCAATGAAAGAGGTGGATTTCTCTATAGAGAATGTTCCATGAGCTACACTGGTATACATTTTTACTTACAGGAGGGCTACATTAGAGTTTTATGATCTCAATAGGAGGCTATAGGATTTGGAGGGAAGGGGTTTATCAGTCTCAGTACTTCTCTACATGGTTATCATGTCTTTTTTGCAAAAAAGGTTGATGAAACTGGTAGTTTTTTCGTGGACTATAAAAAACCGAACTGGCTGAAGATTAAAAACTAATACCATTTTCCATTTATATATGGGTTTTTTAATCAGTTTTAGTATCTCGAGTGTTCTCAAATATTTATTTGAGGATAGGATATCACCAGGTGGGTGTTCAACCAACAAACATAACTTGTGCAATGTTTTGTAGTATGCTGGGGATATTAGAGTACCTAGTTATGTTTTTCTGTCTCAAGAACATGGATGTAGTTTTCTAGGAACTGATGAACTGGGTGTGTTGGGAAAAATTCCCTCAAGGTATCATTGAAGCATTTTTGAGGTGATTGTGTTTGTTGACAAAGCAGACATCTATGTTGTGTTTGTTGACAAAGCAAACCATGGTGAATGAGTGTGTTGACAAAGGGGGTTTAAATGGTGATTTGTTGGGTTCATGGGATGCTTTCAACAATCCATGATTGATTGAAGAACCTTGACAAAGGAATGGATGATCTGGAGGCGGTACAAAAAGAGCAGATACAAGGTGGCGTCGTTTTCCAGTGTTTGCCAAATTTATGGGCCTGAAAATCGCCAATGGAAAATGGAGTGATATTTTTTTGGCAAAGGTTGAGGAGAGAGAAATGAAAGAGGTGTGCAGAAAAATTAAGCGTGGCGCGCAAAATTAGCGGGTTGCGTGAAATCTTGAAGTGTGGCGCGCAAAACAGCGGGTTGCGTGAAATTGTATTTCGCGCAAAAGATGTTTCAAGGCCGAAAGCTTGAAAATCGGTAAAGGCATGAGGCGCGCGAAATTTTGGAGGCATGTGCGAAAAATTGAAGTGGCGCACGAAATAGTGGATGAAGTATTTCGCGCAAAAGATGTTTCAAGGCCGGAAGCTTGAAAATCGGCAAAGGCATTAAGCGCGCGCAATTTTGGAGACCTGTGCGAAATAATTACGCGGTGCGCGAAATTCGTGCGGATGGCGCGAAATAAAGGGTTGAAGTTTTTTGCACAAGAGGTGTTTCGAGGTCCGAAGCTCGGACAATGGAAAAGGCATGAGGTGCGCGAAATTATGGAGCAGTGCGCGGAAAATGGTTGTGCGCGGAAGATTTGTATTTCGCGATGAAAGCGGATTACGCGCTCAAGGAGGGTTTTTCACGCGGGGTCGATTTTGCCTATAAATATGAAGTGACCCTCCTCCATTCAGTAGAGTTCAAGACATAGAAAATAACCGAGCTCTGGTGCGCGAAATTGATGTTAGAAAGGGTGTTGCAAGTAAACTTAATGTTTGCGCGTAAAGTCAGCTGTTGCGTGAAAAGCTAAGGCTGCGCAGAAAGTTGGTGTTGGCGCGTAAAAGGAAGGTTGCGCGAAAAGTGGATATCGCGTAAAAGCAGTGAATTGCGTGAAAGGCAGTTTCTAGACTACGCGTAATATTTGGAGGTTGTGCGAAAAAGGAATTTCGCGCAAATCATAGAAATTGCGCACAACACACCGTAAGGGTTGCGCGTAAAAATTGAGGTTGCCCAGTACATCCGGTGCAAAGTGAGATTCATCTACGGGTGAAAGTTGGACTTCAAAAGAGCATCTACATACTGGGGAAGATGCATTCCTTCATGAAAATGAAGAGACCTACTGGTCTATAAACTGTGAGTGGATCCCTTCTAGAGCAGTGAGCTTAGGAAGAGAAAGTAGGTGATCCTCTCCACCGGCAGTGAGCCAGAGAGAGAGAAACAGGGAGTGACCCTTGGGAAAGCAGTGAGATGACCCTAAACTTTGTAAAGGTAGTGAGCCTGGGCATAGAAGTGATCTAGTCCAAACATTGTAATCCACAGCTAGTGAAGTCTAGTAGAATTTGATACGAACAGGCAACTTGTCGGCGTATGCTCCTTGGATGTAGCCCTTAGCGGTGAACCAAGTAAAAATCTCTGTGTCTGCCTGCTCACTTCCCTGCATTAAATTCAAAGCATCATCATCAGGTAAAGGAGACAAGTGATCACAGTAACCACACAAGTGCAAACAATGTGACCCTTGTAACAAAGAGGTCAAGATCCAGTAGGGAAGGAAGTATTTAGAAAAGAATATCGATACCCTGATTCACCCCCCCCTCTCAGGGTATATAGGCCCCTTTTGGTCCTAACAGGGTGTTCCATCCTTACATGGACTTTATTGTGGTGGTTTTCATGGATGATATCACAGTGTATTCTCACAAATGAAATAACCATTCTAACTACCACAAGATCAACTTGAATACATTTCAAGATCATTGGTTAGATGATAATCTCACACTATTCCACTTTTGGATGGATCATATTCACTTTGTGTTTCACATTATTTCATAGAAAAAATTATTAGTGGACCCATAAATGATGACAATAGTAGTTTTCATGGAACATCTGATGATGGTTTTTAATACAAATATTTTATTGGGGCTAGTTGGATACTTCATTTGTTTTATACAGGACATCTCACACATAGAATCATTTTTTATATACTTGAATAAGAAGGGTTTGATGTTTGTGTGGTTAAAATATTATGAGACATGCTTTCAATACATTAAATTTAGGTTGACATTATCACTAGTCCTTATAATTCCAGAGCTGGGAAAGTGATATACGGTGTTCTGTGATGCTTCTGGTATTGGGATAGGGATAGTGATGTTGTATAGGAGATCTAGTTTTGGTGTACAAGTCTCAAATACTAATTTCTCACTTGAAGAATTACCCTATTCATGATCTTGAGTTAGTTGTAGTTGTTCATGAGTTGCACTGTTTGAGGTACAATTTATTGGTAGAGCATTTTTTTATGTACACAGACCACAAAAGCCTCATGTATATATTTTCACAGCATGATCTGAAATTGATGTAGTGAAGGTTGGTTGAGTATCAAAAAATCATTGACTTAGTGATTTTCTACATCTTGGTAATGGAACTATAGTAGCTAATGATCTAAGTAAAAAGACTAAAATTGAGCTAATGCAGCATGCCAGTAATGAGGGGTATCATATGGTGTTGTTTTATGATATGTATTTTTAGGATCATTATAGATAGGGGATGACATTTCTTCCATCATTATCTATTACCTCTACCATGATGGAATGAGTTAGGATAAGGCGGCTATTGTATTTAGAATGAATAGTTTCAATGGAAGGTGTGGCAGTTGAGGACCGTCCACATAGATGGACAGTTGGAGATGATGAGATATTATGTATCCATGGATGTGTCTATGTTATAATGGATATAATCAAGTATTTGATGCATATGTATCATGATTAATCATGGGTTGTGCATCTCACAATCACAAATAAGTACCGTGACACGGGATGATACTACTAGTGGATGAGAATGAAATGTGATATTGAAAGTTTTTTTACTAGGTGTTCAACCTATCATAAGCTAAAGTTAGAAAATCATTGGAGATATAAGATTTTGTAGATGTTACCTATTCTAGAGATGAAATGGTAAGATGTTGTGATGGATTTCTTGACCACTTTCCATATAGAAATTCAAGGTAATGATGTTGTGTGGGTTGTTGTTTTCATGATTACTATGCTCACACATTTCTTGCATATCAAAGTGAAATCCCGTACTGATGATCTTGTAATGTCTTACATATGAGAGGTGGTTTGAATAAAAGGGGTCCCACAAAGTATTGTTTTAGATAGGGATTCCCTCTTTAAAATACATTTCTGGAAGTGTTTTAAGAGGGGACATGGTACATGGGTGCTTTTGATCATAACATACCATCCTCAGATTGATGGTCATTCAAAGTGATTGATACTGGTGAAAAAAGACATGATGCGATCATGAATAAATGAATTCAAGGGATCTTGGAAGAGGCACATCCCCCATATTTTGTTCACCAACAAAAATATTAATCAGGTGATGATAATGATGGAACCATATGAGTATTTTTATGGTAGTCCATTTCATTGACACCAAAGCTGGTTAGAGGTAATACATGAATCTTTTCTAGGACCGAGTCTCATGCAGGAGACTTTTGATTATGTGCAGATAATTTATAAGTGGATGGATTCTGCATTTTCTCATCACAAATAATACATTTATCTCCATAGATGACCTTTAGTGTTTGATGTTGGGTATCTAGATTTTAATAATGTTTCACCATGTACAGGACACATGCGGATCATAAGACAATGTAAACATTCACCAGGATATGTCAGGTGTTTAGGTGTCTTGAGATAGTTGGGGCAATTGCTTATTAGTTTTAGTAACCTCATAGGTACTGTTGCATGCATGAAGTCTTCATAATATCATAGCTACGCCTCTATCACTATGACCAGTGTCACATTTTTCAGCTTGAGTAGGTTGAGTTGCAAGTTGATGCATCATATGAGGAACATCTTATTCGTATAGTTGACCGGGGGATAAAGGTTCTTCTAGGCTGGTCAGTTCCTCTAGTTTGGGTGCTATGGAATCATGGATGTTTATAGGATGAGGCTTGGAAGAGTGAGGCCTACGTATGTGCTTAGTGGCCAGAGTTGTTCTCAAATGAATATTCAACCCCATTCAGAGATCAATACGGGGACTAATTTCTATAAGGTGTAAATTTTGAAGATCTCGAGGGTTTCTGGATGTAAATATCATATTTTGGGTTAAATGTTGTTGATATCCTTCTTAACATAGACTATAAACCTTTTTTTGGGCGATTTGGATTATTTTTGGGAAAGAAAGCTGAAAATAGTTAGTAAATTACTTTTAGGACTTGTACATGATGTTTAATTGGTCTACAAGTCTTGTACTTATAGTACATGTAGTATGCTAGACTATCACGATGCGTACCCACTTTTTCTTAGAAAAACTAAATGGGCAATACACTCTGTGTAATTTTCCACCATGTCATGTAATTTTAAAGCCACAGTTTGTTTATAAATGAGGTATTTGACTTATTTTTATTAGAAATAAGATTTTTCTCTAATTTTAAGACCCAAAACACCCACAAATTAGTTTTTCATATATTTATTACATCCAAACTTCAGTTAAAAATCCATATTTCATGTTTTAATCACATAAATATGTACTTGATTTCATTTTACTCACTCGTGATTCATTGGAACAATGACTACACTATTTAGATTTTGGATATTGTGGAATAATATCCTATTATTCATCAGTTCAAATGATTTCTTCAAATGTAGAAGAAATTTGGACAAGATACATTATGATCTATCTACTACCAATCCATGGTAGGTGGTCTATATTTTTATGGATTTTATTGTACTTTTTGGGCATTCAGCAAATTTTCCGCTAATTAGACATTCTGGAAAGGCATGTTTTTAGAGTGAGATTCTTGATGTAGTTGTAGTCAAACATAGTGAGGATTTATGTTGGTTATGTATAGGTGATTTGACACCTATTACATGATTCATGGTATACCAAGGGGTTCACCTTATGGAATTATGTTGTTCATTCAAGTTTAGACCACCCATATGGTTTGTGCTTGTGATTTTCTTATTAGAAGAAGCATATTATTTATTTGATAGATTGAATAACATGTTTAAAAGATTCAATACCTCTTTATCAATGAATATCATCTTATGAATTATCTATTGTAATAATTTTTCATGTTAAATGGTTTATATGGGACGGTAGAATGATATTATTTTATTTGACAAATGTTTTACATGACTGGTTATACTCAAGGTTATCAAAGGTTGTTGTGAGTGTGTATACTCCCATGGAATGAATGTTTAATGTGAATGAATGAATAAATGGTTTGTCGATTCCATTGACTACACTCCATGGATATGGAATGTGGTTGTGGATTCTATGGTTGCACTACCCCATGGGTCTTCAATCTATGGGTGCCTTAATCCTTACTACCTGATGGATTCGGTATGCTTGCACTCACATTGAAAATGTTATTTCCATTATCCTAGGACCCCAACAATATCCTATCCGGGATTCATCTAGGGGTGACCATGGGACTTGATGGTATGCCTTGGACATGCTCCTTGGATATGGGCCTCTGTGGTCAATCTTTTTTACATGGATTCCTTGGCATGATGACAACTTTGATCTAGACCTTGTGGGCTACACATCAATATATAGTGTGGTATTGAAATATTTGACTTCAAAATATAGCGTCATAGTGGGATACATGACTTCCCTATATAGTGAGTCTATGGATTTCATTATACTGATGGATGTTCAACAAGGATGTGTTACATTCATGTTTACTTGTTTGACCTTCCTTTTTAGAAGATAGCTCTTTTGCCGATAGCCATCATGGATTCATGGTTTTACAAACTACAGTAGAATTATTCCATCAGAATACATATTTACATTTCTAGTTCATACATTCTATAAAACTGTGCTATATTTCATTCTAGATTGTATAGGCCTTGGTGGTTTCTTATTAAGATATTTATCTCCAACTCCATTTGGGCCACCTAGAGGACCAACCGTTGGTTCCAACAATCCTATTTCAACATCCATTACATTAAAGTGTCTTTAAACTAGATTCTTGATGCCATCATCTATCAAAAAACTAACCCATATATTATAATTGTGAATGTGATAACTGAATGTTATCTTCCAATATATACCCATGGTTGTGTCATATATTTCAATATAATGAAAAAATATTCAGATTTCATATCAACTCAATTTACAGTTATAGTACATTCTCTATACAAAAATGATTTAAATTCACATTGACCAAGATGAGCTTGATTCTTTTAAATAAAATGATGCTTCGAATATTTTAAACATTTAAAATCAACAACAGATGAACCCAAAATTGAAATGGATTCATCTGTGTCTATAAAATCATTCATATGAATTGAATTGAAAATAATCATTCCTAACATCATTTATTTTATAGATTGATAATCCACAAAAACCCATATAGATCCATATAATTGTTTTCTTTCTACATATTTTTTTCTATCTCCCTATTAAGATTTTACTCCCTGAGTAGTAATGGTATTCGTAGAATCACAATGAATATCTCTTTTATTCTTCAATTTTTATTTCAAATTGTACAACATTGGTAACACCTAAAAATTTTTACAAACACCAGACCACATTACACTATGATAATAGTTCTAAGGATACAATACCATGTTGAATTTGCGGCATGGTCTCAGAGGTGTGGTACACTTTTTATTGATAGGACTCAGTGAAACACACTGAAAACATCAGGTATTCTTCTTATTTCATATAGGAAATTTGATATTATTTATGATGTGATTCTGATTTGTTCCTCCTCCATGAGAAATGGTGTCCCTTTTCATCAAGACCATAATATTAGAGTTCATAGATCATCTAGTGATGTCAACCATTATTCCACCACTATAATTTTATTAAGTGATATATATAATGAATTGGGTAACTAGTTTTTGTCTTGGATAAATGGTTTGGCAACCATGAGAGATGCTTTGGACCGACTATTGATTCTTCGATGGCTCATGTGCAACAACATTCTCAAAGGCCTCTTCTAACTAGTTCATATGATTTAAATCTAGTTCCCTTTTCAAGAAACAATAACACACAATAATTATATCTATCTATAATGTCCAATCTAATCATTTAAAATTATACCTCATCAAAAAATCATGATAGTGAAATCCCAATTCAATCATTTTCCATGATCAACCATTTTTTAAAAATATCTACATGATTTTAAAAAAATCATAACATTTCCAAAATTCTAAAAAGATGATATTCTACTGAATGATGAATTTGAAAGACAAACTTTGTCATTTTGATAATATATAAAAAATACATCGAATCATTACTGAAAATTAGATATTCACACATAGTGGTAATTCATTTCTATAATTCATGGAATTCCCTTATCATTGAATAAACACTAGACAATGAGATCCGAAAACCAATAATTGCCTCTATCAAATTTATATTATCAACTCCCTTGTAACATTAGAATTCATCAGAAAATAGTTATGTATAACATTATATGTTCTATAATTCATGTCTTATCTATCATACTATTTTCTACCAACCCGACAGAAGGAATGGACAAAAAATACTATAAACTCTTAGATCAAGAGATCCGAAGAACGAATTTTTTATAGGGACAAAATAGAATGATACCACCTGAAACATTCATACCCTCCTCATTGTAATGATAGGAGGATTGTCTTTATATGGCATTAATAAGAATCCACAAAATTCCAATGGATTCAAATAAATTTCCCAGGCATAATTTATTATTAGGGGATAAATTTTTTTGGAATTAAATCAACTAACAAAATAAAAAAAACAAATAATCAATTACATGATACAAAATATCGATGATATGTTCCACTATGAATTTACATTATATAAAATTAAAACTCAATAATATTACCATAGTAGAAAACTACAGAACAATGTGTAATTAGTGGAATATAAAACCAAAGAAAGACTATGATACCAAGATCCAACACTACATCACCTAGCACGCTACAATATCTAACTCTAGAACACAAACCAAAAATCAAGATGCACCACTAAATTTTGTTTGTTACATTAACTTCTTTATGTTTCATGATGAATTATTTCTAGAAAATTAACAATATTTTATTGAATGGGTGGGTAATAAAACACATTATGTATTACCCAAATGTATTTCGGAATCACTCTACTAAGATATAACATTTTAGAACATTTAAATGACAAAATTCATAAAAAAAATTATTAAATTGTTTAGATCATAACATAAATAAAAGGAATAAAAAATATGTTTTCAAAAATCTATACCATATTCCATGGGATAAAACAAAATAATACAATAAAAAAGTTTTAAAAGTTCCTTTTTGGAATATTATATTCCATTCCACATATCCATAGATTCGGCCATACATGATACTTGGACCTCCCTAAACACACAAGTGTGAACCATCAATTCACTAAGTCCTATCTCGTATCCATAAAACGAATTATATGGTGGATTTACTAAAATTATCCATAACAAATTCCCATGAATAGACCCAAAAAGTATTACAAAAAACAATTAAAAAAACAACCATTTCACTGATTTCAAAAAAACCATTTTTAATGAAAACCATTCGAACTACCCATTTCAATAAACCAAACCATTCATTGAAAATACTATTCCATGAATAAAAAACAAACATATATTTAAAAACATCATTTTAAAAATATTTTTTCCATATTTACATTCCAAAAAAAATACTTTAAAAAATTTATAAACCCATTAATCATGTGGGTTTCCATATGTATTGCAATGGTAATTAATAACTCATTTCAATAAAATGATTAAATTTGATATCAATCCTTCATAGTCAATATATTTGAGGGTATATTTAATCCACACACATTTTTGTTGTTGTTGAAAATTGTGAATGACACGCAAACACCAATTAATCCAAGTATATTCTATAAAAACCTACTTTGAATCTCTTCCAATACCTTTAGAAAAGCTAGATATCAACATGTTTAGAAACATCTACCTTATATTGATACTTATATTAATTAGATATAATAAAAATATAGAAATATGGAGAGTTATATATATTTATATCCACAATAAAATACTATGATAACTGACATACCATTAGAATATGGAACCAATTCACCTATAGAATCATTCAGATTGCTTTGAGATCGATTGGATAAGCCTATACAGCCTATAAATGCATAAAATCTCAGGCTACAGACATTTTGAGAAAAAAACTAAATAAATAATTAATCCAACATAGATCTTCATTTTTTGGATCTATTTTTTAAATCGTATATGGAAAAATTAATTGTTAGGAAAAGCATGCATTAACCCTATGGTATCTTCAATCTCTAGTTTGAACCATTCACAGTTTTCTAACACGATATCTGAACATTGTGCCTACCATGAAAAAGATGAATCTCTCAAGATCCCCATTTTATCTTAACTCTCTATATTATTTAGAAAAAATATTTGTATACCTATGGGATTTCACTATATCACATGTATTATTATGAACTATTTCTTGGTGATGTTTTAAAGTTTCCAATAACATTTATCCAAATATTAACATTTATAAAGAACCAAAAAACATTTTAAAAGGTCGTTAAACCCTACCAAACCTCACCAAAAAACATTATACAATTAAAATAAAGAAATTTTGTCTAAAATATTTGGTGGAGGTAAAGTAGCATTTAAATGATACTCATTGTTCTCCAATGTTTAGAACAAGGGAATGTTTTTATGGATATTTATCAGATAGAGGGTGAAGATGTCTTGTGGTGGATTATAATCTTGAATGAAATGAATATGAATAAAATTTATTGATTTTATTTGGATTTGTTGATGATAGTAGTATTTAATAAAAATTTCCACATATTATTTTTATGAATATTTGAAATTAGTTCCTTGATATTACGAAAAAATATGATAATTCGGTTTATACCTATGAGGAAAATATCTAAATATTTATGTGGTTTTCTTTTTAAATTATTATCCAACATAAATTGTATTTTGATAGGTTATATAGTATCTAATATCCAATTATTATAATGTAATTGGTCATAATATACATTATTATCAATGAAGTGATTTATTATTTTGAAATAAATCTAGAAATGGTTGTTGGAGTTAATTATCCATCTCATGGTTTTATCATTAAAATAACGATGATGTTAAAAATAAAATATAAATACCATTGAGAGATGCAGATGATCCATACATTATGATCTATGTGTGGATTCTAGCATGGATGGAAGTATATTTTGTGTTATATTATGGTTTTTAATTTCATAAGGGAAATCCATTGGGAAATTGATTACCATCCCAAAGGAAAGATGATAGGAAATGAAAAAACTAGAGGAAAATCTACACAGAATAAACAACCCAATTTTTAATGATTCAAGTGTATGGAGAATGGTAATTATGATTAAAAATTACCAAAAAATAGGTTTGTTGATGATGATAAGATTTAGAAACCTCATTAACCAAGGTACAAGGAGATATCTCATTTGATCACCATTTTTTACAAGGGGAGAAACAACGATGTGGTGAAACATTTACTTACCACACACTACAGAACTACTAATGTCTTATATGATTCAATACCTACCCACTATTTCAAATCTAAATAGTTTTATAATTTTATTAATATTATAAAAAAGTTATTATACTTTTAATTAGTTATAAAAACACTTAATGTTATGATGATTTCATCTCAAGTCTTTGATTTCTCTCTTGTTGACATTTATGGGAAGGTACTTCTTAAATATAATGTTATTATTACCCTATTTGAATATTATTTAATCCATTTCATGGATGATATATATATATATATATATATATATATATATAAACCACACATGAATTTTCTAGTAAAAATATTTTTATTAATATTTGAATACAACTTCTGTTCTTCTATCAATGTGATGATAAATATGAACATCCTATAGAGATTACATCCACAATATGGGTCTTAATTCTATTAAAGAATGCATTTTTTTCAAAAATGGTTATGAAGAAACATGAAAAATATTATATTAAAAATGTTTATGAGTATTTTGATGTGTTCTTATAAGAGATTTCAATCATTACATTAAAACGCGAATTTCAGTTCTTTATTGAACTTATTACATTTCCCACATCGATTTCAATGACTCTCTATGGAATGCACCAAATTTGTCTTCAGGAATTGAACAATAAGCTAAATGAAAATCATCATAATGGATTCAATTTGCCAATATTTTCACTTTGGGGTGCACCTATCTTATTCGTGGAAGTAGGATATGGATGAATTCTACTTTTCATTCATTATCAGGAGTTGAACAAGATTGAAATCAAGTAAATGTGTCCACTTTGACAAATTGTGGTCGTGCTTAATCATGTGTAAGAATCACATTAATTTTAAAATATTGACTATTGTATTGTACATCATCATATGAAGTTCAATAAGTATACCCCCAAGACAAAAATATTTACAATGTATAGAGAATATGAATATATAGTGACTACATTTAGTTATAATAATTCACTACTATCATAATGTATTTGATGAGATAATTATTTAGATATTACCTTGATCATTCTTTAGAATTCATATGAAATTATATACATATCGACTAAGTGAGAATGGAAGATAATTAATACCACTTCATAATAGTTCTAATTACTCTAAATAAGGGTTAGCTATTTGAAAATTTTATAAAGTATGAATTTTGGATCTAAATAGTTATATTTGTATTACAAATAATCTCAAGACTAGGTATATTATTAATTTGATCAAGGATATAGTATATTTAATTTCTTCCTAGAACTACTTCAATGCCTGATATTCATAGATTTCGTGGATTATCTGGATTTTATTAATGATTTTCTTTGAATTTTTCATGGATATCTTATACATTAATGATGTTAACATGAAGGGTGAATTTCATCTCAATATAGTTCAATGTGAGGATATTTCCATGGAACTAATGAAATGTTTAGTCATATATATTATTAGTACATTATGTTTTTGTGGGTATGGGATCATAATCTCCAGTGATTCATCCTATAAGGTATTTGGATGCATTATTATATAAGATAAAATTTATATACACTTCACTTCACATCACTTAATAATCTATAAGAAAAATACTCAACTCATGATTTTGAATTACTGGATGTCAACATTCTATTAAATATATATATTGATATTGTATGTATAGATAAATATGTGATATATATTACTTTAAAAAATGTATTAAATATATATTTACATAAATGGTGTTGAACATGTACAAATAATAATGTTATAACTGGAAAAGGATTATAATTTCTCAAAACATTTCCACACATATAAATAGAAAATGGTTTTTGATGAATTTTTTTGAAAGGATCATGTTATCCTACATAGGATGGGTTCCAAAAAGAATAAATATTTTTGTATTTGGAAATAATTTATTCGGAAAATATTGAATGATGAAGAAAATCATTCCTTACTAAATTTAATTTTCATCCCTTTATCAATTTGATGATCAACGGGGAAAATAAGAAATATGTAATGCTACAAAATAAGGATAGAGATTTATTGGATTAAAAATTTTATAATTACGGAATTATCTGTTTTAGGAACCATGTATGTGTTCCATCAATACCAGATTTGAAGAAGGAAATTTTATAGGATTCCCATAGTACCAAATTCTATATTCATTATAAAATTATCTAAATGAATGTGGAATAAAATTAATACTACTGGTGACATTTTATAATGTGTGTTATTTCTAATTTTATATCTCAATGTTTTGTATAACAGCATGTCAATGCTGAATTGAAAAATTACAAGGGGATGTTTCATCCATTACCCAAACAAATATAGAAATTATAGAAAATTATTAGGGAATTTTTATTAGGGTCCCTAAAACCAAAAATGAGATTACTGATATATGGTTGGTATTCATAACCAAGTTAAGTAAGCACACACCACTGCTATCAGAGAAGACTTATATCTAGATCATATCTCTAGTATTCACATTAAGAATGTGTTATTATTTCACAATGTATGTAATTATATTATATCAGATTATGTTCTGATGTTAACCATAATGTTTTAGTGTTGTCTTTAAAATTTACATGAATGAAATTTGGTAACAAAACACCTTATCATATTCATTTGTATGATCAGATGAAAATAACAACATGTTACTAATGTTTAATTCTTTTACAACAATATATTTCTCTCAATAATTAATATGTCTCTTTATTTATCCATTTATGTGAATTAATGTAGATAACAGAGTTACTAGGATAAATTTCAAAAATGAATTCTATTAGGACCTGAGATTGCTAATTAAATCGACAAGAATTATAGAACCATTTCACTAAACATCTATGTAGAAAAAATGAACAGAAATATTATAATTATATTCATCAGGGTGATGTTTAATTTTATATTCATGAAGAGTTGTTTCTATGAAACTATCCACTGAATAAGGTTTTTAGGTTTTAGAAGAATGGGAAATATATCACTTCTTATATCCATCCATTTTAGATTATTAATTATTTAGTCATTGTATCATATCACTTGGAACATAATCAAAATATATATCAAGTTCACAATGTGATCCATGAATCATCCCCAAGGATGTATATAGAAGACAATTTTCAACCAATGAACTAATTGATTATACTGCTAGAGTATGGTCATTCTTATGAGAAAAAACCAATTTAAAGTATGGACATTTACATAATGTTATTGAAAATAACATTACGCTCCTGGTAAATGTTTTTTATAAAATTATTTATATATTGGAAGATATGTGGATACTTTTGGATATTATGATGTATAAATATCCCCCTTTTGTTTTATCATAATCATGATTTTTTAGAGAGAAATTATTTGTGGGGTTAATGAAACAACATGAGTTTATTATAAAAATTATTTTGAATAAATTAATTTTTATTAAAATCATGTATTTCATGATACGTTATATGAAATTTTAATATAAACTACTATAAGTTAAGAAGGTGCTACGCACAACATCGACAATCCTTGTATTACATGCTACGACAATATAATATGTAGCAAAACTCTGTTGTTATATATTATTAAATGAGATAGTCATAACATACCTTGAACATATTAATATTAATTTCTATAATGTTTTTTTAAAATAATATTTATACTATTATTCAATAAATAAATAAGTTACTATAAAAAATTTAATTTTGTAATGTCTCTATATGTTTGAAAATAATATTTGTGAAAGTAAATATATTTTTATAACCAAATTTGAAAAATAAGAAAATTAAAATTTTCCATTTATAAAAAATAAATTTGATAAAATAGACATAATTTTAATATTTAGATTGTCAAAAATATCTTAGGATTAATTTTATGTATTTTTCTAAGAAACAACTTTTTTATGAATTTTTAAAAATATTGATTTATAATTGAAATATGGTTTTTCATATAATTTTTTCGTATAGTTTAATTATATTTCAACATGGTATTATTGTTTAATGATATTAGGTTTGAATTCATTTGTGAAATTTAGTACATTGGAACTAATTTCACAATCATATTGGATATCAAATCATTAAAATATTATATTTTTTTACTAAATAAAATTTTTATCGGGATACATCTATAAGAATAATTAAAACTTGATTTCATTCACTTTCATATTGGATTTATGAAAATTTTATTTCATATTTTGATTAATAATTGTTTAAAATTTATAATAATTTAATTCTTCTTATTTAATAAATTAATTATGAAAATGTATTACAATTAATTACAATGATTATAAAAAAATAATTAACATTAAAAAATTCAAAAAAATTAACCTTAAGGACCATAATTACATATAAACTACTGTAAGATACATTTATGGTCTATATATAGATCATATACTCCCTTTCATTATATTTTGACAATTATTGGACTGAATGTTCCTATAAATAATGTCTTTGTAATTATCTTTTCAACAATTTACAAGAACACCACTCCCCCTAAATATTAAAAAGGTACTCACCCTCCACACATATTCATACCTCATTGGTCCATTTATCGTAGAAAAAAGGTACCCAATTATCTTCTAAAAATCCTTACATTAGTCTGATAATCATTCCATTGGGATTAAATCCATCTATAGAATCATATTGGAGAAAACCAATAGGAGTTACGTATAAAAAAGTGACATCATTCCTCAAGATATTTGGTTTGATTTCATTCTACAGCCATAAACACTTATTATTCCATAATTATATTTATAACCTCAGTAACCACAATATGAAAAGATGTTTTTCTTATACTGGTTTGACATACACTTACACACACTTTAACTTAATTCATAATGAGCATACCATTCTTATGTATGTTGAATTATGGCCCCCGGAAATGATGTTGTTAATTTTCTATATAACCCTACTCATGTGTGGAAATTATGATAGAAAATAATATATATATAAATATATTATATTATTAATTTATTAATTATTATTTAATTATTTTATATCACATTCAATGAATATTTCAATTTTTTGTAAAAATGATAATTTAACATGGGGAAATGTCGGCTACTGCATCTTCAATGTGATGTGATACATTCATAGACTACATGGAATTTGTTAATGAAGGATTAATTAAATTTATATGATATATATGATTTAATAATTATAATGTAATTATTGAAAATGAAAATATTCATATTTTAGATTTACATTCGTTCGTTCAATATGATAATAAAACATAAATAACATTAATGCATACATATGTCATATTGTCTCCATCAACTATGTATTCCATTTCATATTTCTATCATTAAAATTTTTGTAAATACGTATATAGTGTAATGACATTATATTTATATCATGGTTTAAATTCAGTATATCATTATTTAATTATAAGTAAACATTATAACAAATTTAGACACATGCGAAGAACAAAGAGGATATTACCTAAAAATTAACATTAAAATTAAGTGATAATAAGAATGTAATATACAGTTATATATGTTATTATTTTTTCTAATATGGTTATAAATATGAATAGAAACATATTTATAAAAAAATTGCTTTTATCGGTATTATAAGTTTCATAACACAATGTAATGGGATTTCAAGCCTCACTTTTATATCTGTGAGATTTATAAATTATTCACCAGTTATTTAATTTTTGTGGTTTAAACACTACCCATGATTATTTTATATTATTATTATTAATTAATATATGGGTTTTTAAAGATCAATTTGATGGTTTCCCCTTTATGGTGTTTATGGATCCAATTATAACAAATTTGTAATGTAGTTTTGGGACAATTATCATTATTTGAGACAGATAACATGATTTTGAGAAAACCCTTTTTTCGAAAATGATTTCATAATTGATTGTAAATATTATAATTTGATATATTTTTCAAAAGAAAAATGTTTTTAATTTTTTAATAGTTTATCTATATTCTTTTATAAGCATTCAATGTGTTCATAAAGAATTTGTTTTCATTATAATTGATCACAGTGACTTTATAGAAAAAAATTAAAAAATATTTCAGTAAAAAATTTTGAGTTTTGAATCATATTTTCATAGAAATTTTTTTCAAAATTATTTTATGTTTTAAATAAATTTATGTAATAAAGGATATTTTCATTAAAAATGAATATAAATATTTTTCAAAACTATTTTACCTATATGATGAAATTAATTGGTGTGAATCATTCATTAATGGGAAATTATCCAAAGGTTCCATTCATATTAATAATCTTAATGGTTTTGGTTTCTATGGAATGGTATTTAAAAAATATCTATTATATGGGTTATAGTTCTATGAAACCCATTTCTTCATCACTAGATTTATATATATGAAACCCACTTTTTTACAATGTTTTTATTTTACTGAAATTATTATCATACCCATATATTATTCTACATGTTATGATATGATTACATTTTTATGATTCCCAATTCTTTTCATGGGTTATGATATGATTGATTGTTATATTGTCGGATAAAAATGTATTATTTCGTTATCAAACTGGTGGGCCATATATATCCGTCCAATTTATTTGATAAAGATTTATATGTAATGAGATAATGTGGTGATTAACAAATAAGGTATTTCACCCCATGTAATATGTGGAATATCGATCCACTATGGTAACATGGGGATTCCTGATCAACTATGGTAACATGATGATACCTGATCCACATTGGGATGATTTGGAATCCCAATCCACTATGGGATGATTAGGAAAACTAATACATTACAAAAAATGTTCTACAAATAAGGATACTTGTGTGTACCTCTATGTAAGATTATACACCATGATGTTCCCAAATAATTCTTCCAATGAACTTTTCCATCAAGGGAATGATAAAACATTTCTCTGTGTATGCTACAATTCCATTTGTTGTTCATATGTTATAAATTCATGTCCAATTATATTTATTCCATTATTATTCATATATTATAAATATCCTATAATTATTCCATGATTTATATTTATGATTTAAGATATAAAGGTTCTATTTTTATAATGTTATGAACCCATTATAATATCCTTATGCACGAGTTTATGATTATATACCTCCCTTTTTACATATACTGGGCATTTCTGCTATCCTGTTTTGATTATTCATTCCCTATTTTATGAATATATTAGTTATGTACAATGTCTATATGAAGGGGACTATTAATGAAGACCATAATTGAATATAATATAGATTACCTATGTACTAATTTTTTTGTTTCGATGATTCGAATGGAAATAGTGTAATATATACTATACTATTTTGTTTGTATATTTTTTTAAGTATTACATAAATGTTATGTAATGATAATGTTTGAAGAATTGGGATCTCTATAAATTATATATATAATTTTGATACATCTATATAATATAATATATATTTATATAATCATAGAATAAATAAATCTATCCTTCAATAAATTGTTTGAGTAGAAATTCTACCTGATGAAGAAGATTATTTCTAGAATGGATGAGTATTACCACAAGTAATCCCACGTAATGGTCAAGGCTTAATGTATCATCGATAGGATATGGGGAGGTAAAAATATCTTAATAGGAGCTCCAAGGTCCATTTTTTAATGTGACGCTCTAATTTTGGGTCGATAATATTTAATAAAAATTGTTCATTAAGATTACCGAGGAAACAATAATTACTGCATGATCCAAGAACCTTCAGTGGGCCAGTTCTTTACATCGACTAGTTGGTGGAACCAGCATAACAACATGGTAATTTTTTAAAAAACCACCATTATATTGTTGGATTTGAACCAATAATCTAGAAGCACCTCATCTAAAAAATAAAATGTTTTTACCACCATCACCTTAGTTTCTTATTCACATCACCAAAATATATATAAATTAAATAAATTACATAAAATGTAATGTTGAACATTGACCTTGTAAATAATAGTACCTCAAAATTCTCCCCCTATGATGAGTTCTCTTATTCAAATTATATATCCAATGTTCTGGTTCAAAAACCTCATGCCATTAAGACAAAACAAAGAACTTGCACTCTCTTTTTCCCTTTAAAATTAGTCATTGATACTAGATAAATCAAACATGGGGTATCTCTTTCTCACCTATCACCTTTTCACTTCATCTTATATTCACATGTTATACTCTCGAGAGAATTAAACTAGTTGTAACTCAATGTACTCAAAGTTGAACATATGTATAGGTTCATTTGTGTACTTATGAATAAAAGATAGATAGAACACATTAATTGCACCCTAATATTGTTGTTTTTTCTATAGAGTAATCTATTTCATGGATACTATCAGTGATCTCAAAAAATTTTACATACTATGGTACCAATTTTTCCTCCATAGGATAGCATGATACACAAAATGTGGTGAAACCTAAATTAAAATTTTGATTCCGTCATTGAACTCCAATGGCCTTCTTCTTCAGATGTTATAAATCCAGTAAATACTTTGAGTTGTTACTATCTAATTATTGATCAATATCACCATATCCTTAAAATATTGTACCACACATATCCCAATGAAGACTACCTCACCAAATATGTTCAATAATTTTGGTGACAGACATATCCAATGATAAATGAGCCTCAATGTGTTTTATATGAATATAATCCTATAAAACATTTTTTCACATGAAATCCATTAATTTTTTCTGATCTTTTAAATATTTACTAATTTTGAGTATGCATGTGGAAATACATTCCCTATATAATTAAGGGTTAATATCTATTTTTATCCATCAGTCTGCTGATAATATGTTGCAATTAGTTTTAACTGATTCTCCATGTAAATTTTTTTCCATACAGGAATGATGAGGAATATAATGTTATCCTATATGATTAGATATAAGAGGATACATAATTATTTCATTCAGTATCCTAGATATAAGTACTAACAAACTCATCAATATTTATTTATCTTGAATATGAATTAATTGTTTTATATATTCTAACAAATAAACTATAATCCAAACAATATTTGAATGTTTTAAGTTCACTGGAAAACCAATCATGATTTCCATCAATCCCTCAACCGACATTAACATTGTCATGAGAAGTGGATTATGTAATCCTTTATTCATTGCTCATCCACCTTAATGATTATAAATATAACTTACTGAGGGTCAAATGATATGATTCCTCTCCTCATTCACAAACACTAGAATCATCATATTATATTTAGATATTTTCTTCATCAAACATGTGTACAAAAATTATTTATAAGAAATGAATTACCACAAAAACTATTATATCATTGATGAATGAACCACAACTCTCTCATGGACACAGATCTGGTTATCACTATCGTTCCACCATCATAGTACTAGATGACATCCTACAAACTATTCCAAAATCACTAAGAATTCAATATATGACTCATATATGGAATCCACTAGGTCTACAAAAATCATTGTAATAAAAATAAAAAACATTATGTCACCCGTCTATTATTATATTCATCTAACAACCATTCATCTAATATGAACATAAACACTAATTCCTCTACTGAATTACTCTCCCTATTCTTCTATTTTTTCCTATTAATATAATATATATAAACATTTTCGTTTTTGAAATATTACGTAGTTTCAAAATAAATGGTTTTTTGATAAACAATATAATTATCTATTTGATATTAAAATAAAAATATCAAAATATATAAGACATTCCCCTGAAATATATATAAACAAGAATTCACTTCCCAAAAGGATTATGGAATAGACACATATAATCATTACTAATGTGGATAATTTAAACACATTTGTTGGGTAGTTCCACTCATACGGTCATATATTCTAATCCGCCTAATCTAATACAATATTATTCTATCTAATAATGTCAAATAATTAAATACACGTGGAATCATAGTGAACTACATATCGAATCCCATGATTTGGAATTGTTATTACTATGTTTATGGTAAAGTTCCTCTTTATATATAAAATTTAATCTTCAAACTTATTTATAAATTAATATATCACTCCCTTCTTGTTAATTTATATAATTTCTACTTCTAAATGGTAAAATTTATGGATTAATAGACTATAGTACCCTTAGGACACATGAAATCTCTAAATATCGAATAAAAATCTAAGGAGCTTCTATAAAATCCAGTCATCTTTTTTATTATGAATTAAAACCATTCACACATTAGATATTATGTTCTAAATGAAACAATCCTCATTGATACTAAAGTAAAAAATTAATCAAATTTCAGTAGGTATAATCATCCTGATTTTCACTCTACACAATATCCAGTGTCCAATAATGATTCACACAAGCCTTACAGTATTTAAGAACATAAATATAAAACCCAACAATGAAGGAGTCATGTTATGGATGGATTATCTAGTTAGTGAGTTTATATAGAAAACATTAATAATATTAAACAATTAAGAGTTATGGTTACACATATTTATTATATAAATTCTTGAAAATTTTCAAAATAATAAAAACATCATTGTATTTAATGTTTTTTTAACATGATTATATTTCAATCATGTAGAACAATTGATCTACCTATCAATGACGAATAAATAAATGTTCCCCATCAGTGAGTATATATTTATCATCATAGCATGGTCCATCTTCATGTAGATCAAAAAAAATTACAAGTCTTAACCTTGTCTACGAACAACACTAAAGAACAATATTGAAATGTTCTCCTACTAATAGCTTTTTCTCGTCTGAATCTTTAAATTGTAACAATTTTTCCACTAAATATCTTGGAATAATATTATAGGGGGTAATTTATATAGTTTGGATCCAGATTTTGGGTTTCATCTCAAAATGAAATCCAGTGGTTCGAATATTTTTCTAGATATCTTGTTGGAAGAGAGTATGATAATGGTTCACAATCGAAGGAACTGATGGGGGAGCTAACAACTAGTATATCATTTGAATAATTCTCCATACGTGTGATGTAATAGCCCATAATTGACACTAGTATTGACATATACTACCTACACTAAAAACATATTCATTTTTGAGAAAGAAAAACACTCCCTTAAGTATAGTATTGTTAACTCATCTCTTGTACCAGCCAATGTGAACCAAGTAACTAGTAAATAAATCTATGATTCAAATGACACTATATATAGTCATATGAATGATTATTAAATCTTGTATATTTATAGAGATTGTAACTATTATTAGGCATTTTGTATCTCTCGGGAGATGAGTTACATCCTTCCTAGATGTCATTTCATGAGATAAGTATATATAAAAAAAGAGAGAATATAATTTTTTAATACCATATCTTTTGGAAATACAAATGAATGTGTATCCCATTTATTAAACATTACATAATATTGATTAAATTTTATTACGGCCTTATATAAACTATTCAATTCTACCTATATTCTATCTATATGGATATTTATAATTTCATAAATTTTTATTATGTTATCTAGACATCCCTATCCCTATTATTTTTTAATCACCTAGGTCACCTAGGACCGTGGAGTCAAAATTAATAGATGATAGCCATAGTAGGGAATTATATATTTCTATCTATATTCAAAAAAATTTGTATTACAATAGTATCACATATGATTACCCACATTGTAACACGAGTTACACTCATTTCCTTGCTTTTTATATGTTCCGATGAAATAAACCATAAATCTATGGTTACAGAATTTTGGAGAATTTTCTTATATATATATATTAAATAGAATATAGAATACTATAGTCCACATTAATTCCACTTTAATGGTTTTTATCTATTAATTATTACTTCCTACTATAGGAATGGGATCCCATAACAACCTTATTGATAATACTCATTATTTTAGTGCTGGTTAAAATATTTCCTCTATATTTTTACCATATTATTGTAAATTTATAATTTTAATATCATTAATAACACAAAGGAATATAATGTTAGGTATAAAATCTTGACCAATAAGATAAGATTTATATTAATTTATTTATAAAATTTCCTTTGATATTTTTCCCATTTACTACTTATTGAAGAAAGTGGAAATGAAACTCCATGAAATAAGAAGGTTAATAATCTATAATCATTCGTCCCCACTAATCCTCCATAATTTTCATAATGAGATTCAAAATTAGTGTATGTTGGATATATCCTAGAATAATAATTTTTTAATGGCCTCCCACATTAAACCCACATGTCTTGCCTCCTAGTTAAATACTCCCCACCACTTAAAAATAGTTTCATATAGTGTCAATTAAACTATAATTAATTGTTATTCCTTTAGTACCCCTACCATATAGATGAAACACTCATTGAAAACAATATTTTACCTTGAATCCTATGGGAATGTTGTAAATAAAAGCCCCAGGGATTAATTTTCTAGAATAATTAGTAATAATTGACTATTGTGTTGGACAATACCTTTTCATTAAAATGAAAAAATAATATAAAAACATTTATATTTCAGTTTTTTTTACATATCAAACTAGAAAATGTGTAATATAATACATAGTTGTATATTCATATACATCATTTTATAGTACCAAGGAATTCAAACTGGTTGGGGATATCTTACAAGATCCCACTACCATTCCCCTTATTCATATTTTAGGTAGACTTGTTTGCAGTTTTAACACACCACCATTTATCTTATGAGAATTAAAATAATTTTAAAATATATGTAGCGATTTAAATATAACTACGTCTACATTTAGGATACTGATGATGATAATGAATAACCATCTATGTACTACCCATGTATAATTCCATCAATCCCATAACAAACATATTATTATTTAATTATATATTGATATATATAAATTCCTGAGTTAAAATAATCCATGTGTAAGTATTATACATTTATAAACCAAAAATACTAGATAAAGACGATTAATTAATCAAACTTCCATGAATATTAAATAGAATAAATATATATTAATTTTTATTTTAGGTTTTTATAAATGATGAACGAAATCACCAAAATCCCAAAAACTGATAGGAAAATAAATTAGAATAATCATGAAACAATTAACACAAAACTATTACAGTAGACTAATCATTGGAATCTCAGTGATTTATCACATAAGTGATTTTTAGGAACTTATGTGATTCCCATAAAAAAGATCAAAACCCTATCCTCACCTTTTTATGTCGTAACATAGTCCTGAGTAATAGTAAAATTAGTCAACCACTTCTTATACCAGTTTGTAAAACCCCAGCTAGAATGAATCGATATGACCTGATTTCTACGTAACCACATTTGTTCCACCCAATAAGAATGATGTTACAAACCAGTAGTGTGGTTCCATATGGTATAATGGGGAGAATACAATATTACTTTTTAAAATCCATACATTTGAATAATGAAATTTATTTATTAATGGTCTCTTTTAATAAAAATTTAAAATACTTATATAAATGATTAATTATTAGGTATCTAAAAGTTATAAATATTAAAATAAAATAGAAACCTAATGTAGAAATAAAAAATGGGTATATTGGAAAAAATAAAAATTTTAATAAATACACATTATAATCACAAACATTCATTTGTAGGGAGCTGAATAAGGTACTCTTTTTCCAAAAGACGCATAGTGTCTAAAAAAGTTATCTCACTTAATGATATTTTCTATAAATCAAAAATTATTTCAACTTCACTAATTCTATATATTTGTATTCATATATTGTGGGAACAATAAATTATTTTCATTAAATTAATAATCAAATGATAAACTATTAATAACCATTTAGTTGACATGAAAAATATTATTTATAAATTTTACCAATTAAAGAAAATATCTATGATGTATTTTACATAGAGAAAATTCAACATTTGATTTTAATATTCATAATTTACATACTCCATTGTATGATTTCACACCTTCTTCTAGACCATTTTTTATATATATTGTAAATAAAATTATCCAGGTACACTGCACATCCTCTACCATAATTATGTCATAATAGTTTTTGAATGTGATGATATTTCTTAGATAACCATAGAGGCTACATCCATAAATTTATGTAAAAAATATATTAAACAAAAAAATAAATAAATAAACATTCCATCTTGATCATGAATGATATTTCTCCCCAATATATTCCTCAGCTCAAAAAACACATAATAATAAGCATTTGATTTCATGAATGATAATCGTATAGAGGGATAGAGAGACATATAGTGGGATTTATATTGATGAGAAAGTAAATATAATGTTAATATGAGGATAATAGAGGTGGAATTAAAACAATATACTATTGAAGAAAAATTAGTGAATAAGTATTTCAATTCTACTAAAAAAATTTTAATGCTCTTCACATTCATTGATCCTCTATGTTTATAAGAATTGAACCCTCAAATCTATATCTTTCATATCTCAAAATATATTTCTTTTAAAATTTTGAATATTTATCCCTTTTTATTGGTCAATTATTTCTCTATTTATTTACAAATGAATATTTCATTTTTAATTTTACTTTTTATTGTAAATTTTCTGAATTGATATTCAATATCATAGATCTCATCTATGTTTTGATTTATTTTTTGTATACAATTCTCAAATCCAATGTGTCAAGTGTACTTTATTCATTATAGAATCATATTCATCTACCATCATGAACATGATTCATTAATATTCTATATCTCTCTAGATTAATTAAAATCATATGGTGCTTGTCAAATTATTAAACCATTTCCATGGTTTACCTAATCATCCATTGAAAAAGCCTTTATCTCACATTCAGCCTTTAGTAGGTCCCATAATGAATTTTTATCTCATAGCCTAAAATTGTTTTATTTATGTATATCTCCTTCATTTCCCAGCTTATTATTGGTGATCCATATGGAATATAAATTGAGAGAAATTTTATGTAGTTGTTTTCTAATGATATTATTCCTCACCCTGATGAAATATCTGTCTTTTGGGGTCTTACCCTTATGTATCCTATAAATTCCTTATGTCATCGATGTGTAGTTAGGTTTTGTTTTCATTATGTATTGTTTTTTTACAGTTCTGTAACCATTGAAATCCATATGTTACTTTTAGGAAACTCTTCCTAACCATGGGAAACCATTACTCATTATATATTCATGTTAAAAAATTATGTGGCATACCATTATGTAACTCATGACTCCCATTATGTTGTTGTTTAAATCTATGGTACTATATTGTTGTGCATTATTTACATTTTTTTGTAGAATTTATAATATGGTTTATAAAATTATATATATTTTATATTACATTTTAATACATATATAAATATTATATTACCATCATGTATCACTATAAAATCATGATATATATAGTTTGAGACATTATTACACTTACACATTCCCTAGGAATAAATTATCAGTAATCCAGACACACAATAAATGTTTTTTAAAAAAATAAACCATTAAAATTTATAATTTCAACATCCATTTTGCAATTCATTAATTACATTAATATTTCATTATTATTAATTAAGTATCTATTAACATGGGAAAAATGTATAAAAATATTCATACTTATTATGAAATGTTAAAAAAAGAATCCAAATTAAGGAAATAAAATAATGGATCATATTTACAATGCTTCCCCTAAAAAATTGAATATCAATCCTTAAATCTATATCGGGAACCAATTATACCATTCATAAATTTCAAAAACTATTATAAATAAAAGGTATCATAATAGAACAAAATCATTATGATTCACCTAAAAAACAAATTTAATTTCACAATTTTCTGATAATGAATAAACAAAAGTATTTTAATTATTTAAATTAAATAATCATGGTTATACACCATAATTCTATTCATGATTATAATAATATTATTATTAGACATAAAATATAAATATACCTCACATTTAATCACATTAAATTCTCATCTATATTATTAAATATTCATTTAATTACATTCTCACAACATTATTATATGATAAATTTACATAGTCTATACATGAAATACCTTGTAATCTATTTAAAGAAAATAATCATATAAAATAATGAGGACATAAAACCATGTATCTAAAGAATTTATGGGTTATGTCATTGTTTTATTTATATGAATAATATTTAGGTTAAAAAATGACAATAAATCAAAATAATATTTCAGGATATCAAAAATTAATCTAATAATGGAAATATCCCTATAAGAAACTAATTTTTACATGAGGAAAGGATTATTTTTAATGTTATGTTAAGATATTTTATATACACTAATTATGGAATAGACTAGATGGATGATCCTTTAAATAAAGTGTTATGTTACTGAATATTAATGAAGGGGATGATGGCCTGATTTATGCCAAAGACACGATGTATCTATATTATATGACATGTATTATTCTATGTAAAACCATTTCACAAAGTGTAATAGTTTTCCCTTAAGTTTTAAAATGCTACAATAACACAATGTGTAAATTATATTCAACATGTAATCTCCCTAGATCCTTTTTAGGTAGGAATGGACTCTATTTTTTTATATTTCCTTCACCCCGAATCTCTAATGAGTTGGAAGTCTACCATGATCTCCCCCAAGAAAAACAAATCAATAATTTTTTATATCACTCAGATCCGAAAATATTTTCATTCCCCATTGATCATGTTGAATTAATTTTCATGTGTTATATTTTCACATTACCCACTTTTAAGTCTATCTTCTACAGAATTATTTTTATTCTGATATTGGTTGTTGTGCCATATTTTCAATAAATTCATCAATTCAAAAAATTTCATCAAATATGAAGTAAATCATATGATTAGAATGGATGAGTAAATATTTATGGTTTCATGGAAGTTGTTTTATATATTTAAAATAAAAATTTATTCTTCTTAAATATTCCTGTTATTTTTCAGCACAATAAACAATATGGGTGCTTATTTATAGATTAAAGGACCCTTGATTAAAATGAAAAAAATTCATGTTTATGACATACCATGTTATAGATCATTATGGTTTGTGGATTCCATCCTCTAATGATCCAATGATTTGGGATCTAACTTTTTATGTTGATTATTCCACCATTGGGTGTCATGACCACAATGTATAAAATTATGAATTTAACAGGGGATTAAAGATATTTTTTAATAGTTTTAAGAACCATATAGAACCATTTCATATGTATATTAATGTAGTAAAATATGATACACTATTTAGGATATATTATTAGAATGGTATTGATGATTTTAATAGTTAATTATTGTTGGTATGCTTAATGAAATGTTTAAAATGATGGTAGAATGATTATTGTATGGCACAAACACCCACATATATTCCATGGAAATTTACACTGCATAGATATCAATAAAATAGGATTCCATGAAATTTTATTCTTCTTGCATCTAATGAACATACTATGATTCATTGAAAATTTACACTCATTTGATTAGTTTTAATTATAATACAAGGATTTTAAAATAATTTATAGTCCATGGATCCATGAAACATCACATTCTTGGAATCCTTAGAAATTTTCAGTCTTTAATCTAACACCCCATTATGATGCCTTTCATATTTAGACTACTTTCATCAGAGTTACACGAATTATTTTAATGCCTTCTATATTTATACTATCAATATTCTATTTATATGTCTTTCCCATATTACTTTGACATTTCAAATATAAGGATCATCTTTATCTATATTTCATTAATTTCTATGATTCCTTATAATATTTAACTCATTTTATCGATGGTCATTTTGGATGTATTGGGATATTCTACCCTTTAGACCACGTTTTAATAGATTATTTAGGTTACTCAGTTTCATTGGAAATTAAAAAAATGTTAAACATGGAACATCTAGGCTAGACACATGATTACCAATCATAGGACATTAAATATATTTTCTAGACTTTATATATATCCATCATTATTTTTGTTCATGCTAGTAGATAGAATTGATACAACAGATAACAATAAGTCTACTGATAATAAGTATTCCATTGGTATATTGGTAAATTTCTTATATTTATATACATAGAATGAACATTTTAAATAAAGCATTGGTGGTGTCCTACTGAGTGTACTCTCATTCTCTTTTTGGGTCAATGTTGGATGCCTAGATTGGATTCATATATGTTGTGGGAGAAAAGTGTAAAATTATATATTGGTGATTATTGATTGGTTATGCATTGTAGGAGGTAAGCACATGGATAGACTATCACTCGTGATTCTAGCTGGGTAACGATACTTTGTGTTCAGTTTATATATTTTATACTTGTATTGTATTAGATTCTAGATAACATATATTTACATATCATTAATGCACAATTAAATGATAATCATATCTCATTAAACTGTTGGTTGAGGTTGTATTTTATTTAATATTATTATTTTTATTCTTCAGCTCCTAATATAAATAATATTTTTCTACAATATCTTAATATGATTATTATATTTTTCTATACTTTGATCATTTGTATATAGTCCCCCAGCTAATAAACTATGAAAATTTGCAGCATCTCGGAAGCCTATAGGGTTTATGGAGGAGAACATGAGTCAATGTGAAAAAAAGCTTTGGTTATCATTAAGTGAAATGTGTAGATGACATAAAAAATTTAATAGGCCTTGGGTATTTTATATTATATTTTGGGAATTTTATACAAGAGTAAATGAATTTATTGGAATTTAATTATGATATATTACAAGTAGTAGTTAATCCATGTAATTGAAAATTCTAAATTACAATGTATTTGACATGTTGTTCAATTTTATATTTATTATTTTAGATTAATTGATATAACCAATGGATGTTAGAATTTATATATTATATTCATTTGGAATATTGATTTTTACCATCTTCTTGATATGTAATGGTGATGTTTCATTATGAATGATTAGGGGAACTCCATGATGTATATGTCATGAATTAATCTAGGACATGATTATATTTTGTAGCATACATTAATGGAAATATGTTTTCATGCATTATTGGGGTATTCAGATAATTTTGGTAAAATTTAATGCAGGGTCATGATAAAAGAATTTTTTTTATAAATTTATGTCACACATTCATTTATAAATTGTATTAATCCTTATATATTTGAATATGGGATCCAAATAGTTTAACCTTTTTTTAGAAAAAATATACATATAAAAAGTTAATATATTTTAAATTAAATTATTTATCAAAATGTTTCTATTAAATAAGGATTCCAATTTCTTTTTAAAGTGTGATTTACTTTATAACATAAAATTGGAAATTTTTATTTCAGAACCCATGGATTATAGAAGGGAATATGAAACTGACCCAACATCAATAGTGGGTAATAGGTAGTATCTCACACATATATAATGATTTGTAAATTTCATGGACCCCAATTTTAGTGTTGTGGCGACAATTGATTTTGGATTTTATGTTCATATCCTATTATAAATTTATTAACTTGTTGTTATCCACTATTTCTTGACTCATAATCAGTGAATTTTTGGAGATATTTCATCAATAAAACCTCATATTTTGTTTCAGTAGGGTGTTGAAGACCATGCACTGGATGTGGTTATCATTCAGTCACCTAGGGAACCTCTAATACTACCTCTTATGTAATTTCCTAAAATTCCTAATATGAGTGATGATTAAAAATTTCAAGAGGGGTTTTAACATTTTCTTGAGAACATTCATTGAGCATTCAAAATTTCCTAGACTATGGTTGGGTTGATTATTGTGTTACACTATCAGCGGCCACCAATGTTTTTAGGGGATTCAAGACCAAATGATTTTTATTTAAGGCTATAATCCATGTTATCGGCATTAAATAATTTCAAGACTCCTACATATAGTTGATTGAAAATCTCTATATATATTAATTTTGATTTCAATAAGACATGTTGATAAATTATTACCGATATTTATTTCCATCTATATTAGGCTTTGAGTGATTTCTAGAAATTTTTATTTTACTATTTTTATGTTGATATATTGAGGTTTGATAAAACTATATAATAAATGAATCGGTATTAGGGAGTTTTTATTTCATGGTATATTTAGTCAATTTTTTAGACCACCAATGTTTCAAATCAATTAAATTTGGTGATGAGTTATAAAAAACAAAGAGACTAACAAATTTTATATAGTATGAAATCAGATAATAACTAATTAATTTTTTTATTACAACGATATAAAAAATTTTAAATCTTGAACTAATTTTTGAAACATACTTAAGGGGAAAAGGTGGTGTATATTAGTGTAGATTTGTAACTCATCGACATGGTTCCATTTCAGAAATAAGAAATAGATGAATTTATGTTTCACAATAGGTGACCACCTACCAGTGCATGAGTACACATTTATCTATTTTCTATAATAATTTTGGGAGTCTAGGACATTAAAGCTAATATTATAGAGACAATAATGAGTGTCAATATTTTTTTATGATGATAAATCAAAAATGGTTTTGTAGAGCCCTTCATCCAAAATCTAGTTCAAGTAGTTTTTCACCATCCTTGCATTCTGGTGTAGGGTTAGAAATATATTACCTGATTAGGATCTTCAGTTAATCTATCTAGTCCATATTATGTTGTGTTCATTACTAGGGTTCTTAGAAGCAACATTCTTATCCAGAATAGAGTACACCTAATCAGGGTAGTCACTCTATATCTCAGGTATACTGTTCTAGAAATATGTAAAAATTAATTTAGAGACCTTATTAGAAGAGTGTAATACCATCCACAGTGAGAGGTGAGACTCTAGTATCATATATTAAAATAACTAATATTTTTGATATACATTTTTCGTAGTCATTTTTTTTTGGATTTCCATGGGTATCATATTAAGATTTATGCTAGTGTAATGACACTTTATAGTCCATTTAAAATATAATCTGACACATTACACATGTGATGGGAGTTCCATGATGGGATATTTGGGTGTCACATCTAATGGCACCACTTTTTCTATGATATGTTAGGGTTTTTATCATTATATTAAGGAATGTTTGGTTACATGTCTTGAATATGTTTATTAATATAACTAAAGTTTGATGTTAACATTACTATGTAGTTAAATATTTATTTAAATGAATAATGGTGTGTCCATGAGAGATAATATGAACTATATAATCATAATACCAACAAAAAAGTAGACCAAATTGATTAATTATATTAGGTACAAAAGCATCAGTTGATATAAAAAATATCATATCAATAATTTATTTTGAACATCCGAATAAATCATTTGATATATAATGATTTATGCGATAATTGGTCATTAAAATTAATTTATTCATGATCTATCACACATAGAACTACATCGTAATGGATCATATAAGTTGATTGTAATTTTTTTATGGTAAGACACATGTGAGATAGATTTTCAATTATAAATAGGGATACTCAAGTCAGAATTATTACGAATTCTGCAACAATTGGGAAGATGGTAAATAGTGTATTATGATTCCACAAGTATTAGTTTATTAGACATATAAATTCTTGATGAGTATGTTGTGGTGAATAGTTATTCATATTTTTTTCCAAATTAATGTACAAAAAAAACAATATCCTGAGTTAGATTTTGTTAATCAATTGGGATGTTAGAGGTATTATTTATTGGTAGAGTTTTTTGTTGTGTATTTGGAACAAAAAATATGTGTGTACAAGTTTACAACTTGTGAACTAATAATTTTAAATTTGTAACATTTTCCTAAGGGTAAATTATGATAAATTACACAATTAATATTGGTGTGCAGGCATGACGTGACAGATAATTGGTTTTTCAATATATAGTTCCTCCTATTAAAAATTGAAAATTATCACTTGAGACCAATGGATATTTTATAGTTGTTCCCTTTTCCAGAGTGTATATTAAAAAAAGAACCATGGATATCATAAAAATATTTATGGATCATCACATGGTAGGGATATAGTATTGTTTATCATAGAAATGTTGAGAATGTTCTCCCATTTTTATCATATTCAATACATTATTTTAGTGGATGTTCTGTAGTAGATCTACATAATTATGATATAATGCCCCCTAGGGATCCAAATTAAACTCTATTAGGTGTAGATTCACATTTCATGCCATGGTTCTGGTAGGGGTTGTAGACGGAATTATGATCCTAGGAAATGACGAGTAAAATCTATTATCCATAAACTAATTATCAATCAAAAAATATTATACTAGTTTTTGAAGAAATTAATTGAACATACAGACTTATTTTCTGACCCTAATGGGTGAAAATATACATCCAAGTAGGTTCAATTATAAAATTATATTATGGGTTACAATTAATATGGGTACTTATCAATCCATATATAATAGGTTGTTTCATTCACACGTATTCTAGTTAGAGTCAAGAGAGGTAGTTCTACAAGATCATTGTATCTTTTAGGATACATATAAGTAGGTTCATCTAGGTAAAAAGTGGATATCTAGATATCATTCTAGAGAGAATTAATATTCCAATAGTCATCATCATCCCCTACTGTTTAATACATGGATTAGGGTATTATTTTGAATTTCACATGGTTTGGGGCATAGATGGATAGAAAAAACAAGGAATCTACCACCTTTGTACATATGATCATTCCAAAACATTGAGAGATATAGGATGGAATACTATTAGTTTTAGTAATCTATTATGTATCAGGTTATTAATTACGTATTCCATGTATATCACCTTCACCATTATCATTATGATCAATAAAAAATTCATCATCCTAAGGATTTGGAGTTTGTGGTAGATGCATCCTTTAATTAGAATCATATATGTGTTGTTGATTTTCGGTTGATGTTTTTATGAGGATTATTAGTTCATATAATAGTGTTTCTATATAAGAATGACCATGTGTAGGATGTGACTTTCAGTGGGACACATATATACATGCATAGTGTCTTGAGTTATTCCAAGATGATGTTTGACCCCCCCATGGATGGGAAATTCTTAGATGCATTCTTTTATGGAGGGATACTGTGTAAACCTAGTTTTGTAGGAGGTAAAAATCTATTTTAACGATGGTTAAATACTAATTAATACTCTATTACTGTTATTGACTCTGAATTTGATACATTAGGATAGTTGGTGTGAATTTAATAATATAAACTATGGGGGTATATGTTTCCTACAATACAAATACATGTTGTTTATTTTTAACTCATGGACTGTATTTAGTACATGATTTAATTTGGTCTATCCATACCAATTTCACAAGAAGTAATTTTTTCACAATAGATGGTAAAACCTAAACATTACATGTTAGGTATATAATACCCTATATTTAATAATGAAATGATATTTTTAATGTGGTTTGATATTTTTATTTTGGAAGAGTTTTTCACCCAATTCTCTCAGTCATAATCAGTCCATTGTCGGGATATCCAATATAATCCAAACATTGTCCTTGTCATATATACCTGATCTAGATATTGATTAATTATTTATCAATTTATTTGTATATTATACAATTTTTATTATTCCCCTTTATACCTTCATCATTTTTATTCATATCATTTATTATAATTTTGGGGAGTATCATTTTCCATATGTTTAGGCTGTTATCTACTCATAGATTTTATTTTGGTATGTTCCATATTAGAGGTTGAGATTGGACTGGTAATCCTCTATGGGTTTATTGTAGGTGGGATATATCATCTCCCTAAATGACTATGTTAGTTCCAATAGGGTACAATATATCATGAGGGAGGGTGGGTGAAATAAGCGATATAGATACCTTTTGAAACTATTCCTACAACAATGGATCTTGGCAGATTTATTATAAGGGACACATTGTTTTCACATTATTTATTTAATTTTTGTTATCATATCCATAATATATCTGATGATGATCTATATAGTGTAATTTAGTAATGAAAAAACATTTGAATTAACACTTTTACTTTATTCACCCTTGATAGGATACTACCATGGTGCAAACAATAGCAATCTGTTGATGACTGAATATACTCAGTCTCACCACCAATTAAATGTTTAAGAAATATCATCCCACTTTCATGCTAACTACCTCTACATTATTTAGGATTAGATCAATGATTTTTCAAGGCTCACTACATTATTATCTTTTAATGGATCAATGTTAGTGTAAGGGATCACCTTATTTTGATTCCTTGTCCCATTTCTCCAAAAATTATCAATATAGTTATTATAGATATTTATGTCCCTTTATTATAAATAATTAATGCATACAGAATATTAAGTAGATTATATATTTATTTGTTTCTATTACACTCCTTTAATTCTATTAATACATATAGTTATAACACATCCAATTTCTAAATAACATTAAGAGATATATCTTTATTGTAGAAATAGAAATTAAATCTTCAATAGCATAATATACAAGAGATGAAAAGTAATCCTTTCACATAATTGAATTTAGAAGTGAATAAACACCTTCTAAAAATATAGAAATATATTTAATATCCTCACCGTACCGCATTAAAATTCTAATATGACAATGATATATTTTACTAGGTAATCTTGGCATGTATTGATTTTCATGGGATCCTGAAAATAACATCACAAGAGGGCCATGAATTTATGTTTCCACGCTATATTTGAGATAATCATTCGAAACTATATTTAGTTTGTTTATAATTCATTCATGAACTATTTTAGTCCCTTTATGGAATTCCAATCACTCAATGTAAACTTTATTGCATCCTCCATAGATTTCCTCGCACAGTGTGAAATACGGGCATCAAGAAAAACAATTTTTATCTCCATGATCATCATACAATTTATGGATGCTTGATTCCCCATGAATGAATAATTCTTCACATGCCCATTATCCTTAAGAGATAATAATCCCTGAAAATATCTTTTTTAATATTCCTTCTCTAACTATATTGACCATGGAATCCTCCTTCATTAACTCTTATTTTTCACAAAATCCTCTTTCGTGAATTATTTTCGAGATGAATAAAATATTCTAGAAGACATAATATTATATAATAAATATCTATATAAATAATGATGTTTTAAGGATCTTTATATAGAAATATAAATCCACAAATAACCACTAATCATAAATACCCAAAAGAAAAATGTAATATAATCTTTACCAAGATCTGTTATATGGTCCACATAGCACATTTATTCAATGTGCTATCTATTGTAATAATCAAGAAATATATATTTTTCATGAAATATATTACCTTTTATTGGTCACATTTAGAATGATCATATTTATTTCATCTCTACTTATCTGATCTCCATATCATCTTACCCCCAGTCATTATTTAGTCATTTTTCCCCTTTTATAACCCTAATTTCTCCCCTTTCTCAACAAACCTAAAGGTTGATTTCTTGAGGTATGAAACATGGTGAACAAAAAAATCAACACATTAAGTAAAAAAATTTAATCCTCGATGGGGGGCACCATATCGACATTTTTTCAAGTGAGGGATTAGATTCAAATCCAATATATAGTAGATGATTACAAAATTCTTCTTTGGGTATGAAATTTATGATAATGTATGCAACCTCTAGAGAAAAAGAACACAATCCAAAATCACAATACTATCCTCCAGAATTTCCTTAATAAAATGATAAATGAATGATCACAATGGATGATGATTGGAGACGTCACTTCTACACCAATATCATGAATCTACAAATTGGTCCACAATATCGTCTTAAATGTTTTATTTTCCACAATATACTCATATTTTTCATTCTGAATGGAATTAAATATTGATTATTTAATTGAAATGAAATACTAAATATTATAAAATGGAATGAACAACAACATTTTGATTTTAAACTATCTATTGAGCTTGGAAAATATGCTTTTTTATAGACCAATAACTCATTATATGATTTTTTATTTCAATGGAAACAAAAACTCACTATAATCAGGACATAAAATATATTATTTTAAATAGAATAATGGGAGGTCAAAATTGATTTATTGAGTTTCATGATGCATGAAATTTTTAAAAAACAATATCAATTAATTTCTCTTTCAGGTATAATAGACTTGTAATGATTTTATCGTATTCATTTACATTTACTGTATTCCATTCATTATACAATGAAATCACCATTTGAGTAGCCACTAGAGTCGTTATATCATTGGAATTATGAATTAAAAAAATTATTAAAAAAACCATGTAATATTTATATTAATAATTATATGTTACAATATTTTTTTGTGTTAAACTAGAACTATCATCTTTTGGTTACATTCATTGTAATTTTATATATAATAATCAATGCAACTATTATAAGAACTAAGATTCAAAAAATAATTTATCCTGACCTGAATACCTTTATCTTGACACTTCTCTCATCCCATATATTCCATTACAATGTACAAATATATTTTATCTTCATGATGAATGAGAAATCAATCTTGATACATAATAAAATCCTTTTCTTCTAGAACCCCATTTAGAAATGCTGACATGAAATCTATTTAGAAAACGGTGATCATTATTTAAAAAACTCTGGAAAAGAATTATATGATTTTTCATACCCTCAAAATAGGTAAAAATATTACATAAACATAAATTCCATCTATTCAGGAGTACCCTTTGCACACTATTCACTTAGAAAACCTCTAAAATTTGATAGATATTAGTTTTTCATACCAATTTGATGCTACTATTAGATGTTAAAATAATCCTCAGATTAATGAGAATAACTGTCTAATAATGGTTAAATATTCCCTCAAAACATATTCATATCCTAAAAAAGGAAGATAATATCACATTCTTATAAAAAATGTGATAAATATTAAATACATGAACATTATTGATTCTCCAAAAATCAATTTTCATGATTTCATAAAACATAATCATTCATCCTTTCTAAAACCATTATTATAATTTAAGTTATTATTATATATAATTATATACCAATGATGTGAAAATACTCCTATTATTAGGCCCAATATTTAAATGCACAAAAATTAGTCTTATCCTACATAATTTCATAACATTTGATAGTATGATTGAAAAAAATCTCCAACTCAATATCATTGTACATATATAGCTTTTATCTATTTGATTATATGTGGGTTAATATTACAATTAGAAATGAAAAATAATCAAAACATGTAAGCATATTGTTTGAAAAAAATACCTCAATGAACCATTAAATATTTCTTGGGTTTATAGTGTTTGTTGAAAAAACAATTTTCCATGGTTAGTTGTGGAGTTTAAATGATATTGTTGACAATGATCCATGAAAAAGGGATGATTGATTTGGATGTGGTAAAAATGTTAGGTAGTTTACGAATGTTTCATAGAAGTTATATTTCAGGATCATTATATCAAAATATAGAAAATAAATGATGTTCACTCAAGTTATGGTTTTGTGCGATAGATGGGTTTTCAAAAAACAAACATCAATGAATTATAGTTTTGCACTCGAGGAAAATTTATATCAAGATTCACCATAGATATTAAAATAATATAATAGGAATCTACCACAACATTTGACAATTCACAAAAATACAGATAATTGGTGCTCTAAATAATTCATGTTTTGAGTGGTTCATAAAAAGGTAGTAACGTGAAAGTAGTGAGTTGCTCAAAAGAGGGGAGTTGAAAAAAATTAGTGGGTTATGTGAAGTTGGGAGTTTCCATATGTAGTCAGTTTCACATACGAAGGGATGTGAAATCATGTAGTGAGATGTAAAAAATAAGGGATTTCAACACATTAATTATGTTTTACATGATTTGATTTTTAGTCAAAATTGAAAATGTTCCTTGCAAGGTATTAATGTTGCAAGAAAGTCACCCTAAGGTCTCATGAAATACTAAATATACCCAGTTCATTTTTATTAATGTAATATTAATCAGTGGATTATAGTTGTACTTCAATATTAAATCTATATACAACTGTGGATTCATTTATTAGTGATAATGTAGAGACCTATAAGTCCATAAAATGTGGTTGAATCACTTATAAGAATTTTGAGAAAAGGAAGAGGAATAATGTGGTCCTTTCCCATTAAAGTGATCTAGATAAAGGGACATAGGGAGTGACACTTTGAAATGTAGTGAGCTAACCCTGAATCTTGTAAATGTAGAATGTGTGGGGATAAATGTGATATAACCCAAACATTGCATTTCAGTATAGAACTTTTAGTAGATTTTGTACAATTGGAACATTGTTAATGTATACTCCATGGATGTATCCTAGTGAGGGTGAAAAAAAGTAAAAATTTATGTTACATTTTCTTTCTTTACTGCATTACACTTATAGCATCAATATCAGATAAATAAGGGATTAATAAAATATGTATTAACTCTTATGTGCAAACAAAGTGACGTTATAATGAAGAGGTCATGATCTAGTGTTTCAAGAAGAATTTTTCAATGAATATGCATAACCTATTCACCCCCCCCCCCATAATAGGTTATTTAGGACCCTTTTTGACCTAATACCTATTGAAACTCAGTGTGGGAAATAAGAAATCATATTAATATGAACATAACTATAACTTTAAACCAATTACATTCATATAACCCATGTAGCTATAGAAAATTAGCATCATCCACTTAATTATTTAAGATTTAATATTTATCTATAGTAATTATTTTAACAAGTGGATATTATAGAGCACATCACATTACCTCATTTCATCTTTTGATGCCACTTCCACTAGGATTGTATCTCCCCTAGAACATGAATCTCATGAACATTAGATAATTTATTTTAACAACACAGGGAGACGGTTGCATCTATAGTCATTATGAAGTAGTCTTTGGAGGATCTGGATGGATCACCCTTTTATTTCCAATAATTTTTCTCAACATGGTGTTAGAAAACATTAGTTTAGATTTCATTCATTGATGGTTAACCAATAGTCCCCTTTTAACGAATCATTTTTTTTACATCAATCATTCATCCTTTAATCAGATTTTCCATTATATTCTATTATATGGGTTTTTATATTCATTTAAATTCACTAAATATTCTATTAAATGTATATAACTAAACACATTATTAAATAATTATTATTTTATATGGTATCTAGGACAGTTAACCATATATAGTTAGGGTTGAGTATTTCAAATAAATTAAATTCTCATTAATTACAAATTATATAAGCCATCTCTTTTTCTTATAGTTTCATTTACAATTATTCTTTGTGAGTTGTTGTGATCGTAATAGAGAAGGTAATTGATAATCAATTTAATGAGTTCAAGGTCATTCTATTGAAGATATTGTCCAATTGTTCATCTTTTAATATTTTATTCCGTTATTATATATTATCTTACACACTGCTAGTGTTTGGGATCTCATTTTGGGATCCTCTCTCATTTAATGTTTCATTCTATGGTAATTTTATTCCAAACACCCTTGGTAATCCAATATAAAACATTATTCATTAAATACATAGCTTATATTATAATTTCTCATCTAAGATTATTGCACAACTATAGTTCTTCCTCGGATATTGATCTCTTGGTATTATACACACATACCATGTTTATATAGCGGTCTTTCACAATAATAACATTTGATAAATACATTATTTTGATATAATATCCATTAAAAATTCCATAAATCAAATAACTATTCTTAAATTTAGATGTATTACGTTATTCACTAATTGAAATATATTCAAATGCCTAAAAAACCTGACTTGTAACCATAAATCCCAATAATAAATAACATAATTATGTTACATCATGAAATGTCATTTTATGTTATGTCTTCTAAACCTACAATATTTTTCATATTATTGGATATATTCACATCATGGTTCTAATAATGTATGGTAAATTGTTCAAAATATATGATACTGATTATTTATAAGTTGGGTGGATTTTCATTTGAGACAAACATGTAATTTTTTCCCACTAAAATTAAATATTTATTCATCATTTCATTATTACCTTCTAATGTACAATCAGATATCAATTCCAATTCATCCTTTAATTTGGTGGGTTTCATTGTAATTACATTGTTTCAATTCATTATTGTGGGAATTTATATATTCTTCAAATTATCCATTCTGATTATTACTTGATTAAAGTTGATAATTTTGTTCTCTCTTTATATTCCTCCATCTAGTTATCTCACTATAAAATTCTTGGGAGAGACTATTCATCATGTTATATTATCCTTTATTTTTTAATTCATATGAGAAACACAATAATTCTAATAGACATTCCACTATGGTATCCTTTTCTTCTCTAGATCTAGTTCATATAGGTTAGTTGAATGGTCACTATTTCAGGATTTAAAATAATAAATTTCAATTAATTCATGATTATTTTGTGTTTAATCACCTTTTAAATTTTTCAATTCTATATAATGGGAATAATTTTTCTCTATTAGATCTATTGACACATCAACAATGAATTTTATTATATCATTTTAAAATTTTTACATCAATTCCACACACTTGGATCCAGATATCTTTGTGTTTAATATTACAACTAATTTTATAATACAATTTATTTGTTTCATGGAAATGTTATACATTATTCCTTCCAAGATTTTCTTCAAAATTCATAGTTTCAACTTCACATAGAATATACATTTCATCTCTTCTTACTTCAAAATCATTGAATGAGTAATTATTTTCACATATTGAATGATCCAAACAATTAATTATTACATGATTTTCTTCCTTCATCTATATAAAACTATTTCAATTGACACTTCCATGCTAATGAATACCACCATTCTTATCCTTATTCATTGATCTTCTTCTATTTTCTAAGGTACAATAAGGTAAAAGGAAACTACAAATTAAATATTAATTTCAATAAATGAATGAATGAATTGAGAAAAAAAATATTATAGATGAAAAAATCCTCTGATTATGATTGTTATATCTATTAGATGGCTATATATCCTCAGGGGGAATCCATATATATATATATATATATAATTTCAAATTTTATTCAAACCCCACAAGTTTTTTATCACGTTATTATACAGGTCATATTGTTTTTGATTGTTTTTAATTTTAATATTATACATTAAAACTTTTATCTGATAATGGTGGATAAAATTAATGCACGGAATAAAACAAAAGGATGCAGATATTTTACCTGAATTACTCTCATTTTTCTTGATCCAAGAAGTACACAATTATAATGTGTTGGCGTACTAAATTTACTTAGTCCCACATCTAATTCAAGGTCTAGGATAGATTAATTTCATTCCCTATCTCAATACCATAACAATGTTTAGGGTTAGGTCACTTCTTTCCCAAAGGACACTCCCTAAATCTATATTTTTGTCAATTCTGGTGGAAATGATCATTGTCATCATAGCCATTTTTTATTTTATCGTATAAGGATCCAAACACAGTTTATTCACTTGTATGTTCCTTTAAAAACCATAATTAATTCATCATCAATTGTAGTTAGATGCTATACTGAATTTCATTATATGATTCTGCTTCACTTCCAAAAAAACACATGGATGCACCACATCTTTCTAAGAAACTCAGAAAGACTTCTCTTTGTTATAGAAATATAAATTACCACTTATATGGTAAGAAATTAGAGTTTTTCTTTGTCCTCCATCAAATTCCTTTAATGTAGTAGTGAAAAAAATCCTTCAAAAAATATTTTAAGATGTCTCATATCTTTAGTCTTACACTATAGAAAATATATATAATAATTATAATATTAATTGGGTAGTCATGGAATGTATATTATTTCGTGAGATGATAAAAATAGTTTCACATGTATATTTTATAGGAATTCATCATTTATCCTTATATATTAAGTACACTTCTTTTTGTAACATTATTTTATATAAATTTTTTTTACATCATAATTATGTCCCTTTATGAACAACCTTACACTCTCTAAGAAAACTATCACATCCTTAAGAACTACCTTGAACAATGTGGAACCGGTGCATCAAGGAAAACCAATGTTATCTTTTTGGATAACATCCATTTTGAATATGAATGATACCTCATGAAACACTATTGTTGCATGGCCCCTTTTTGTTTTCAATCTACTAAACCTTGTAAATCCCATCTGCGCATTTTTTTTGTGGACTTTCTCTTTCCCAGCATCATCCTTTTTGAACTCTACTTTTTTTTACAGAATCTTCCCTCAGGAACTACATGATACAAAACCGATTTATTCTAATAACTATGACATTATCTAATGAAATTCAATATAACAAATTATGTGATTATTGTCATTTATATTTGAAAATAAATCCAAAAATACATTTTAATCCATAATACCGAAAATTATAATGTGATACATCATTCACCGTGAACTGTAATGTGACCTAAATATTATCACTATCTTTTTTGGCTGTTGTTTTCCATCAAATATGAAAATACTATTTGGAAGATTAAATATCTTACACCATTCCACAAATAAAGATCCACTATTTTATCATTATCATCTAGTTAATTATGAGGATCTCGTGAACTTATATAACTACATGGTATGCATAGTGTGATGAGTATTTCACATACCTCCATTTTATTCCACATAGAACAACTATACAAATACATGGTCCATGAACAATATGCTTTTTGGTGTATGAAGTATTTATCTAAAAAGAAGCTAATTCTATAAAAAAATCTCAGTTTTATGGCCAAAATATTTAATATAATTGGGAAAGATACACCATATTGTATATAAAATTCATGAACCACCAAACACACTGAAATTCAGTCATCTAGATTTGTCAACAACTACAATCACCCTTAAAAACAAAGACAGATCCATGATGGATCTGTGTAAAACATTGAATATGTTTTTAACTTATTAATATTTTTTCATACTCTAAAATTCTAGGAAATAAAATTTAATGTATTTGAACTTCTAGTAATGTGAAAATAAAATGATTGACACATGACATAACTCCATTATTCATTATTGGATGTTTTTAAAGTCAACATAATATTTTCATTAGTTGGGTTCTATGTATTCATCCAAATTATTCTACCGTTGGGGTTTGATTATATCAACATATATAATTATAAATTGAATGGTCTATTAAGGAATATTATTAATACTTGTATGATCCTTAGAAAACCATGTCATTTTTATATAAAATGTGTTCAATGGTGAATTTCATCATTGGTAGGTGATTATAAAGAGATTAATTATTTAATGAGTGAATTTATAAAATGAGTGATTAATTAAATGTGAAAAATAATGATGTTGGGATTGTGTTATAGCACTAACGATCCACATATATGTCGTGGACACTTCGACTCCATTGATCTACTTAAAATTGGATTCCACTAATTTTAATAAACTATATATCTTGTTAACATACTAGGATTCTATAGTTATTTAAAATGCTCTGATACTAAATAATTATTTACCTATAAGTCATGGACACTTATACTCCTTGAATATAAATTCCAAAACATGATATAATGAAATGTATATTCAAACATCGTAGATATGATAAACCTTTTGGATTGCATCGAAATTTCTTCTCCAGAGATCCATGTAACAAGAATTATATAGATGTTTTTTTACATTTCTACTCTATGGATCTTATTTATCATTATTTCTAATATTCCATGTATATTTATAAAATATGGATCTAGATTAACTTTTATTCATTAAATTCTGTGATTCATTGAATATTTATACACCATTGAAACGAAAAAAATTAGGATTTTATGGGAATTTATTCCATTTCGTTCATCTTTACCCGATTTACATAGATTTATTTATTTCTATAGACATTGATACACTATGGACCCTGGGTCCTGTTCTCATGAAACGTGATTACACATCATATTCCATTATATATATATATTTTTCCCTAATAATAGACATTGTGATTTAGATGGTTTATCCTAGTGAGAAATCATAGACTTGGGGGAATCTTTAATTCTAGTATTGGATTTAAACATTTTATATTTGTACACAAATTCATATTACATGAATAGGATAAACATGTTAAAGTCAATATTTATGGTGTAAATCATTGTCTCTTCCAACACACTATTAAGGCTACCATTTGGTACCCTTATATACTTCATAGTTGAATGTATATATAGAATAAGAGCCCGATTGGTGAAACATAAGTGGTTGTGAAAAAAATGATGTGAGCACATGACCATGATATGGATAATGATTCTTCTTAGGGATCATTAATTTTTTATCTTTATTAATTTTTAGACATTTATTATTCTGTTTTTATACTTCCCTGTATTTTCCAATAATTTATATAGCATTCAATGATCAAAAATGACAATGACACTATTGTATGATGTTTCAGGGTTATTTAATTGATGATGTATCTTTATAATCTATTAAATTTCCTAAAATACATTCATTATTTTTTTTATATGTTAATTATATTATGCGTCACATAGACGAAGAATTTATATTCTCCCCTCAATTATACAATAGACATTTGTTTTTATTTGATATCATTCAATGTATCATGATGCTGGAATTTGTCTATATTGAAACATCCTAGGTAAATAAAGAATATGAAATTTCATATTTATTAATATTTGTGTACAAAATGTTAATATTACATTAAAGGTAATTCTATGTTCGATGGAGTACCCAATACGCGACAACGAGTTTCTTTGAAAACATAAATTGCACACTAATAATATAATAATATTATTTTAAATGGTTGATAACATCTAGTCGTGGTAATAGCAGGAATGAACAGAACTAACTAAAATATTATTATATATGTTTTTTTAAATATTTTTACATTATTCAATTAATGTTAGAGGCTCAAAATGTAAATGAATATGATTTTAAGCATAATTTACTTTAAAATTCCGATTTACCGCCTTTTGATGGAGAACCCTATTTAATTCTAGTTTTGGAAAATTTCATATGTAAATTTTGACCAAATAATATTCTTCTTAAATTCGTATCCTCATAATTTACTTTGGGTAATTTATGTGTATTTTTTAGATAAAATTCATTTTTTAATGAATAGTGAAAAATATTGTATTGTATTTCAACTATGCTTTTTAATCTAATTTATTTATAAGGATAGATTATTGTTTTCATTTGTTTTAAAGTATAATTAAAATATATTTTTACCATTTAATCCAATTGAGGTCATTTTAATTAATTTCAATTTGAAATTTTTCATAAACAAGTGTCAATATTTTAATAGATATAGTTTCTTAAAAACACGTTGTTTGTTTTGACAGTGGGAATTGATTATAAAATTAATTGATGAAACTTATTTTTATTTAATTTGGTAAAATTGATATAATTTTTAAATATGGAATATCAAATATACCATAGAGTGAATTTTGGGAATTTTTCTGACAAATCTTCATTTTTAATGAATAGTGAAAAAGACTACATTTTAATTCAAAATTGTCTTTTCATCCAATTTATTTAATTAGTTATATTGGCATTTTAATTGGATTTAATGTTTAATTGAATATTTTATTTATCATGTAATAAAATTATGGTCATTAAATTTAATCTCTCCATTAAATTGGATATATAAACCAATCAATATTTTGATAGATTTTACTTCTTAAAAACTCGTATTTGGTATTGACAACGATATTTCTTTTAAATTAATTAAATAAATTTCTGTGTTTGGAATTTGATAAAATGGATTCCATATTTGGAATCAGAAGGTCCAAATTATGTAATTAAGACTATTGTTTTTGTACATTATGAATGGTAATGATGATAATTATCTTTAATTATCGTATTTAATTAGTAATCGGGTTGTTAAGGGTAATAAAATAATATCATAACAATATATGATGACCCCAACATGTGTCCTAATTCTATTAATGGTGTCATTTCTGACCATGGTATTCATTGTGCCAACCTTAGGACCCCATGGAATCACTTTTGTGTGATAGTGACTTTTTATCATATTATTTTTTGAAGAAAGGAAATATAACAAAGAATTGTATATCCTAAGTAAAATCATATTAATTTCGTTTAAATAAATGATCTCTTTTACTGTAAATATTAATTGTAATGCTAAAAATATTTCCTACTTTATGGAAAAAATTTATTATTTTTTAGACATTAAATAAATAAATTTATTTAGGACACTGAGATGATGCAGTGATTACCTCTTTAATGAACGATTTAAATAAAATGAAATGATAAGGTACAATATATGAATTACACTAGTCATGATCCTATTATATGGGTGGAATTAGAACCCTTATCACCATATCCTAGAAATATATAATTATTGGACCTTTAAATTCTAAAAATCATTTTACAATAAAGTATCATTTCATGACTTTCCCAGAGTGCCCCTCCTCACTCGTATAAAAGGCCCCCTCCTCTACCCCCTTACACACACCTCGCAGGCCTCTAGCTCGACCAAACTCTGCTCACTTTATTTCTCCACATCACTCTCTTCATCCTAGATGCTTTACCTTAGGCAGAATGATCTTCAACAAACCCTTTTGGTTCAAACCAAATGGAGTTACCTGATTTAAAGGTAATGTCTTCTCTTATGTTTTTTTGTTTTATTTAGCTTCTCCATCCCCATAAACTATTTTTATTACATTATTTTGTAACAAAAACAGTGTATCAAATATTCTAGGTTGTTTTTTATGATAATTATTTCAGATACACATACCCAAACCTTCATCAAATTGTTAAGAACAATCTGTTTCTGTGGTTGGGAAATTATTTCCTCACGAGATGATGATTGTTCAGTCTTATATTAACACCACTCATGGTGGACATTAAGATGTCACTATATTTCTATATGATATATAATATATTTATGTTTTACTTTTGATTCTGTATTTTTATTTTATGCCATTCATTTATGGTTTCCATAATGGGTAAATGCGACAATTTCATTTTAGGAAGTGCAGACTACCGCCCCCTCAAAATGATTTGAATCGTTAATTCCATACGTGGGATGTATAAAGGATGAAAATAATGACATTACATATTATATTATACTATAATTATAATATACATTTGTATCATATTGTTTTTAGTCCATTAATGTTTGAAATAGTAATGAAATTAGCGTTCATGCGTACGTACGGCTTACCGTCTCCATGAACGGTGCATTTGTTTTCTTATCTCCAAATGATATGTACTATTATAAGTACATATATAAAATGGATATATTTGATATATATTACATATAAATGATGAATATAATTCTGTAATTATAATACATATATCTCTCATTCAGTTTTAATTCTATTAATATGAAAAATAAATGAAATGAGCGTTCATGCATACGTATGACCTACCGTCTCCATGAATGGTGCATTTAGTTTTTATCTCCAAATGTTATGTAATAGAATAAAATGAATATATAGTGGAAATATATGGTATTTAAATCATTAATTCTATTCTGGAGATGATGTACATATAACTACATGGACAATTATATTCAAATTATTTCATTTTTGATTCATGTACCAATCATCGACAAAAACATCTGATATGAACTCACATAATTAACTAATTATTATAACATTATAATATGCGAGATGAATTGAATAAAAAACATTAAAAGTGGTCCTTATGAAATTATAAATTGAGACAAGATTATTATTCTGGAATATAATGAAATGAACAAGACAATTCAGACAAGAGGAAAGGGATCCTACCTCTCTCTTTCATTTTATGTACTATCATTTATGTCATTTCTTTTAAGATCCCCTTTCATATGTTGGGGGATGTTCATTTATATTCCAATTAATTTAAATTTTATTTTCATATTAGGAGAGATCCTATTTTATTTCATCAATCGATTTTTTGGATTTTTAATGTGGCGTCGTTAGGCTGCCAAGCTTTCGTAATGGATTTTTCTTCACACTTTTATTCCTGTGAGATTTATGCAACATTTGACACTATTTACTTTCAGTGGTGTATGTACTTTCAATTATTCTACTCTTTGTGTAATATAAATTTCTTTTATTGGTATTTACATCAATGTTTAATAGTCATTCTTTAATTGGGTTTCAAAAGTTACCCATGTTAATATGGGATCCTTTCTCCCACCAATTTTTAAAAGACTTCTTTTTGTTATGTCTTCTAATTTACTTCATCTTATGTTGGGATATCTTCTTATATATCCATATTGCTGTAAATTTTTTTTCCATGTGATGAGATACCATTTATCTCTCTCAACATCTATTTTTCTAAAATATTATGTGACACCGTTAGGCTATCGAATTTTTCCAAGGGAACTTCTTAACCCAATTTTGATTATTTCGGTTAAACTTCTACTTCTTGGTTATTTCATGATATGAATATGTGTGCATGAACTATGATTGTTTTACACTTAATATCCACTTATATTGGGTGTATTTATAATTTTCACACATAATTATGTAATTGATTTATCCTTATTCTAAGGATACCATCTTTGTAAGGAACTTCGTCTCAATCTCCTTTCATTAAGATATATTTTGTTTTATACATAACTTTATTTTATACAGTGTATAAACCCCTTTGACTTTTACTTTTATTCAAAAGGAATATTTTTATACTGAGTATTTTACTAAATGACAAAAGGCAATGTTCTTGTCTTATGTATGCGGTGACAACGACTTCTCCTCCGTCATGACCATTATTTGAATTTCGACTTCCTCTACAAGCCTTAAAATTTTTTAAAATGAAAAATAAATACCATGTTTTACTTCGGTATTGAAAATGGTTTTGATAATGTTTTTATTATATTAATCTGTTTTTGATATCATGTGATTGAAATGTGTAAATGTCATGTTTCCTTTATACATGTTTTATATGATACGATTATGTTATGGTTCTTGGGAATTTTTTATGAAGACGGATGGTTCTGTGAAAAAAATGGGTGGGTGAGCCCATGATATCTCTCCAATGCATTAGTTAAGGAAAATGAGTTAAATGATAAGGTTTCACTGACGAGATTTAGGGAATTGACTGTGATTGGTATTCCAAACGTAACCACGAGGGTTTCTACCTACATAAGAATGTTATGAATGCCTCAATTTACCATTACATCTAATTATTTCTATGAGTTATTAATAAATCATATGATTTCATGAGGTTTGATGAAGTGCTTATGTTTTATGAGTAATTTATTGCTTCATTGATTATTATGTAGACATGGAATAATGTTTTTATTCCGTATTTTGATATCCCTTACTGAGATTTTTATGCTCATCTCATGTTTTTGAAATGTTTTCCACAGGACATAAAGATGAATTGGGTCAAGGATGGGATCAAGGAATGACATTGTATCTAAAACATGGAACTATACATGTTTATTTTTAAGAGTTTTTATTTTGTGAAAAAAATGGAAACATAGTAGGAGTGTCTACTTTGTAATATTTTGAGATGGAATAGCTATATCCTAATGCTCTAAAACTCTAAACCTGAAAAAATCATCAATTTTAATTATTCATTTAATTCATTATTATGTAATGTTTTAAGGTCGGGTCCTTATAGTTGGTATCAAATGTTGTATTAGATAACATTAGAGGTTAGGGTATTCGTTAAGCATAAGTGACATTCCCATAATGGCTAGGATTTCAAAAAGAGTCATAGTTTTAGAAAAATGAATGAGTTTATGATATCATGAATAATTATATCATATAATCATATGATGATTTTAATGATAAAATATTATTGACAATTTTTTTTAATAAATTTATGCATCTAGTAGGCACCAATGTAACAATGGATGTGAAGAAAACTGTGATAGTTTTCTGAATGAAAAAATTAATTATATGGGAGCAGCAATGAGAAATATTGTGGTTTTTCTCAAGAAAATATCAGGAGTCATGATAAACAACTTCAAACATGGTCAGTTCTCTAATGCATCATGTACGAGATAACCAACTCAATGTGGATGTTCAGGTAATAATTATAAAGGTAACCAATAGGGTTTATATGATCCTTACTTTTAAGGTAATTATGGGTTACTATATGTTATGATGAAAAATGAAAGGCATGAGATAAACTTGAGTTTAAATTATGTTATGGACATTTTTTATGATTTTATCTTATTTTGAGGATTGTTTTAGGGATTATATATTTTTTGTAAATAGGGAAACACGAAAACCGTGTGACAACCCTTCACATCGGACAAAGCTGTGAGAATCGAACCCACAACCGAAGTGCAACTGGTATTTATTGCCTTAAATTGGACTACATGAAGTCCCTGGTTAGTATGAGAAATTCTTTTTAATTAGATGATTTTATGAATCATGAATAAGATGATATTGGGATATCTATGAAATTATTAACCTATCATGGGGGATATATGATTAGGTTAACTACTTTTCAATATATGACTTTAAGAGAAACTGATTTTATTTGTAGATAAATGTTAAGATTTACCTTGGAAGACTATATGATTAAATCCTTCAAAATTTGGGTTTCAATCATAGTTTTGTATATTTTGTTTAATTTTATGGACAATTGTTTATCGAATGGTATTTGTTGAACTTTGGGTTCTGTTGAACATATTTTGGAGTGTATGAATATATTTTCTTTTTATAAAGGATTGTCTGTTTTGGGTATTATTTGATCTTGTACTAACTTTTTTTTGGTTTTGGTTTTGGTATAAAGACATGAGAAATATATAGTTCTCTTTTTTGGATTAGGTGATTCTCTAAAAGTTGATTATAGCACACTAAATGTGAACAAGTCATCCTTAATACTCGTCTTTTGGTGAAACAAATGAGTTTATTTAAGAAATATAGTAAGAGATGAATTTATACATGACAAGTAATTATGTTTTTGTGTGATTTAATTAAGCTCATAAATAAATTCTTCAATGAAAAGTAACTTATAACTAAAATGTTGTGTGTTAACGTTTCCTACTGTGGAATCAAATACTGTTTAACCCATTACAAGTTTGTGATTTTCTAGTGGTTAACTTTCTCCTAAACATGTTTTCTATCACTCTCCATCAGAACATGCCCCTTTGTTTTCTCATCCATGTCCATGTTTTCCTAAACAGAATCCTTGTATGGGTTAACTTGGGCAACCATTGTACTTATATTTCTTTATATTAAAGTGATAGTTTTACTGACTCTTCTTTCGATGTGGGAATTTCAATGATGTTTCCCGGGAGAATTATTATTTTAATATTATGATTATGCAATTCCCAAAAGGTGGGAAGGATGTAACATCCCAGGTAAATAAGTAATAAGAAATTTCAATATTTATTAATATTTTTGAATAAAATGTTAATATTACTTAAAAAGGAATGCTATGTTCAATGGCGTACCCAATGCGCAACAAAAAGTTTCTTTGAAATCTTATGTTGAACACTAATAATATAAGAATATTATTTTATATGGTAGATAACATCTAGCCATTATAATAGAGGGAATTTATAGAACTATCTAAAATATAATTATATATGTTTGTTAAATTTTTTTACATTATTCAGAAAATGTTAGAGGCTTAAAATGTAAATGAATCTGATTTTAAGCCTAATTTACATTAAAAGTTTGATTTACCACCTTTTTATGGAGAAACCTATTTAAATAGAGTTTGGCCACATTCATATCTAAAATCAGACAAAATAAAACTCTATTTTAAATTATTATCATCAAAATTTACTTCGGGTAAATTTTAAGTATTTTTACGATAAAATTTATTTCATAATGAATAGTGAAAAATACTTTATTTTAGTTCCAAAGTGCTTTTTAATCTAATTTATTTATAAGGATATATTATATTTTTAGTATTTATTAAGTTTAATTAAAATATATTTTTACCATTTAATCCAATGGTGGTCATTTTAATTAATTTCACTTTGAAATTATACATAAACCAGGGTTAATCTTTTAATATATTTCTTTCTTAAAAACACTCTATTTTATTGATAGAGATAATTGATTTTAAAATTAATTAATGCAACTTCTATGTTATTAATTTTTTAAAATTTATATCATTTTTTAATTTGTAATATCAAATATATATTTGGGTGAATTTTTGTTATTTTTCTGACAACTGTTCATTTTTTATGAATAGTGAAAAAATACAGCATTTTAATTCAAATATTACTTTTAATCCAATATTTTTATATACTTAGATTGTCATTTTAATTTCTTTTAATATTTAATTTAATTATTTTTTTTATCATTTAATACAATGTTGGACATTGGATGTAATATCACATTCAAATTGGAGGCAAATACCAATAAATCTTTTGATAGATTTTACTTTTTAAAACCCCGTCTTTGGTTTTGAAAATGAGAATTATATTAAATTAATTACTAAATTTTTTTTTGAAATTTTATAAAATTTATTCCATTTTTTTTAATCATAAGGTCCAAATTATGTAATTGAGACTATTTTTTAGACATTATGAATAGCAACGACGGTAATTATATTTAATTATCGTGTTTAATTAGTAATCGAGTCATTGAGAGTAATAAAATAATAACATAAAAATATATGACAACCAAAAATGTATCCAAATTCTATTGGTGGTGTTATGTTCGACCATGGGATTCCTTTTTCTGACCACGGGACCCCATGGAATCAATTTAGTTTTATAGTGACTTTTTATCATATTATTTTTTAAAGAAAGAAAATATAACAAATGTTTTTATATCCTAAGTAAAAAAAATTTAATTTTATTTACATAAATAATCTCTTTTACTATAAATACTAATTGGAAATCTAAAAATATTTCCTACAAGGTGGTAATTTTTTTATACTTTTTTATACATTAAATAAATTTATTTATTTACGACGTCATGATGATGCAGTGATTACCTCATTAATGAAAAAATTAAATAAAATGAAAAGATAAGGTAAAATCTTAGACATAAACTTGTCAAAAACCTATTGTATGGGTGTATTTCGAACCCTTATCCTATTATTCTCGAAATATATAATTGTGGGATCTTTGAATTCTGTAAATCAATTTATAATAAATTAACATTTCATGACTTTCCGAGAGTTCCCCTCCTCCCTCTTATAAAGGCCCCTAACTCTACCCCCATACACACACCTCCCAAGTCTTTGGTATGACCAAAAACTATAGATTTTATTTCTAAAAATCCCTTTCTTCATCTTAGAAGCCTTACCTTAGGCAGAAATCTCTTAAATAAACCCTTTTGATTCAAACCAAAGGGAGTTACCCGATTTAAAGTTAATGTCTTCTCTTATGTTCTTTTGTTTTATTTTGCTTCTCCAACCCCATAAACTCTTTTAATTAAATTATTTTGTAACAAAACCAGTATCTTCAATATATTAGGATGTTATTTATGAAAATTATTTGACCTAACACCTCCATCTAATGCTTAAGAACATATTGTTTCTGTGGGTGTTGAATTATTACCTCACAAGACGATAATTGTTTAATCTTCTTTTAACACCTCTCATGGTGGCCATTAAGAATCCATTGTATTTATATATGATATATATTATGTTTATTGTTTCCAAATGCTTCTATATTTTTATTTTATGCCACACCATTATGGATTCCATAATGGGTAAACGTGATAACTTCATATTAGGAAGTGCGGATTACCGCCCCGAAAAGTGATTTGAATCGTTAATGCCATCTGTGGAATGTACAAAGGATGGATTTAATTATATTATATATGAAATTATACTTTAATTATAATATACCTATGTATCATATTGTTTTCATTCCATTAATGTATGAAATAAAAATTAATTTAGGGTTTATGCGTACGTACGGCTTACCGTCTCCATGAACGATGCATTTCATTTCTTATCTCCAAATGTTATGTACTATTATAAATACATATATAAAATGGTTATATATGATATATATTACATCTAAATGATTAATATTATTCTGTAATTATAATACATATGTCTCTCATTTATTTTTAATTCCATTAATATGACAAATAAATTGAAGTAGCGTTAATGCTTACGTACGGCCTACCGTCTCCATTAACGGTGCATTTCATTTTTATTTCCAAATGTTATGGAATAGAATAAAATGAATATATACAGGAAATATATTATTTTTAAATCATTAATACTATTATGGAGATGATGTAGTTATAAATACATGGACAATTCCTTTCATACAAGTTCATTTTTGACTCATGTACCAAACATCGACAAAAACATCTAATATGAACTCACATAATTAACTAATGATTATAACATTATAATATGTGATATGAATTTAATATTAAAAATTAAAAAAGTTACATAAGAAATTATAAATTTAAAATTTTTCATTATTTAGTAATATAATGAAATGAACAAGACAAGTCAGACTTGAGGTAAGGGATCCTACCTCAACCTTTCTTTTTACGAACTCTTTTTTGTGTCATTTCTTTTAAGCTCCTATTTCATATGTTGGGGGATATTCTTTTATATTCCTATTACTGTAAATTTACTTTTCAAATAATTAGAGACCCTGTTTAATTTTTTTAATCCATTTTTTGGAAGTTTTAAGTGGCACCGTTAGGCCGCTGAGTTCTGATAATGGATTTTTCATCTCAGATTTATTCCTGTGAGATTTATGCTACATTTGGCACTATATACATTGATTGGTTTATTTACATTCCATTATTCTTATCTTTGTGTAATATAATTTCTTTATTGGGTATTTACATCAATTTTTAATAGTCCTTCTTTCATGGGGTGTATTTTTCAAAAGATACCCATGTTGGTAAGGGAACCTTTCACCCTCCTATTTTTAAAAGGCTTATTTTTGGTGTGTCTTTTAATTTACATCTTCTTATATTGGGATACATTCTTATATATCCTTATTGATGTAAATTTTATTTCCAACTGATGTGATAATCCTTATCTCTCTCATCAACTCTTTTTCTAAAATTTGATGTGACGTCGTTAGGCTATCAAATTTTTTCAAGGGAACTTCTTAACCTAATTTCGATTCTTTGGGTTAAACTTATACTTCATGATTATGTCAATATATGAATATTTGTGGATGACCTATTATTTTTTTACCCTTAATATCCACTTATATTTGGTGTATTTATATTTGTCACACATAATTATTAAATTGATTTACCCTTAATCTAAGGATGCTGTCATTGTAAGGAACATCCTCTCAATCTCCTTTCATTGAGGAAAATATTGTTTTATACAAATATTTATTTTATACAATGTATAAACCCTTTTGTATTTTAGTTTTATTAAAATGTAATCTTCTTATATTAAGGGTTTTAATAAATTACAAAAGGGGATGTTTTTGTCTTACGTATGTGGCGACAACGACTTCTCTGACACCATGACCATTATTTGAATTTAGGCTTCCTCTAGAAGCCATTAATTTTTTAAAATGAAAAAAATACCATGTTTTACATTGGTATTGAAAATGGTTATGATAATGTTTTGATTATATCAATGTGTTTTTGATATCATGTTTATAAAATGTGGAAATGTTATGTTTCCTTTATGAATGTTATATGTGATACGATTATGTTATGGATCATGGGAATTGTTTATGATGATGGTTGGTTCCGTGATAAACTAAAGGTAGGTGAGCCCATAATATCTCTCCAATGCATTAGGTAACATGAAGGAGTTAAACACTATGGTTTCTTCGAAAAGATTTAGGGAATATACTGTGATGGGTATTATAAACATAACCATGAGGGTTGCTAACAACCTAAAAATGTTATGAATTCTTCAAGTTACCATTATGTGTTTTGAATTTTATGAGTTATTCACAAATCTTATGATTTCATGATTTTTGTTGAATTGATTATGTTTTATGAGTAAAGTATGGTTTCATTGATTCTTATATATTCGATGACTTATGTTTCTATTCCGTATTTTTATATCTCTTAATGAGTTTTTTATACTCATCCCATGTTTTTGAAATTTTTTCCACATGACTAAAATATGAATTGTGTCATGGATGGGATCATGGAAAGACATTCTATCTAAAACATGGAACTATACAAGTTTCTTTTTACGAGTTTTTATTTTTTGATAAAAATAGAATCTAAGTAGGAGAGTCTACATTATAATCTTGTGAGATGTAATAGATATATCCTAATTCTATGAAACTCTAAACCAGAAAAGTTCCTCATTGTGAATCATTCATTTAATTAATTATTATGTAATGTTTTTAGGTCGGGTCTATATATATATGGTCATTTTAGATCATTTATTGTTTACTAAATCGAGTGTAGGACTTCACAATCTAAATGAATATGATAAGTAAAACATTCCATAACTCTATTAAAAGGTCATGATGCAATTAATCATTAATATATTATATAAACTATCTTAAATATTATTTATATTTTTACATTAGATATTTTTCAAACCAAAATTTAATATTTCTAAACTATTTATATAACATTTTTTGAAAAAATATTATCTCCACAACCTAACTGCATATGATTCAATCATATGTTTGTTAATATAAATATTATATTCTCCATAATATGAATTATTTATTTATATAATATTTTAAAAAAAATAATGAATGGGAAAAAATAATAATATAATTAATGAATCATGATCCATTCCATGTACCCAGTACTAATTACCCCAACCCTTATTCTTTTCAATGTTTTGCATCCCAGAAAACATGAATTCCCAAATCCTGAAACCTCAACATCATAATATCATTCTATAAATATATGATTTGTTATGAATGAATAAAAATGGCCTTTAATTTGTCTCATTCCTATCAAGGTCATATATGTCTTCTATTTCCAAAAAAATGGAGTAATGAAAAACAAGTTTTATACATGATAAATTAATATCAATAAAAATACACAATCATATATAATATGACTTATCATAGTCATATCATAGTCATGTTTCCCTATTTCCTAAAATTGGATGCATATTCCATGTCCTCTCAATGTTCCAAAAATAGAAATTGTTAATTATTATGTCTCTAAATCATATTTGGAATTTAACAAATAAAATTTTACAATAAATCATGGAGTTCAATTATAATAGAAAATAACTCCATAGGATATTTAGAAATCAAATGGATGATAATTTTTTAAAATTAACACTTAAATAAATTAAGTAGTTGAATCATCCATTGCTTCATTAAATTTAAAATTATTCTTCATTCTAATTTGTCAATTAAATATATAATTTTTTTTGGGAATGCAAATTCACTATAAATCTAATTCCTTGAATTATTGTTCTTTATCAACTCTTGTGACCTAGAAAATCCATGTAAATAAAATAACATTTTTTGGGAATGTGATTTTTACCATAAGTTCTATAAAATGTATTTTAAACAATATATTGAGACAAAATACAAAGAATGGACAAATAATATCCCCTTTAAAATCTATCTACAATCCTCCCACATTTGGTTTTTTGGGACATCCCTATGAAATCATAATCATAAAACTATTAAATAAAAAATATCATCAAAGTACAAGGTCTATGTCAGTAAAACTAAAAATGAATTAGATGCATTTTAATACATCTAAATATATTTGAAAAAAATAATTCATTTTAATGAAAATTTATTCTATGGAAGGTAAGGTAAAATTGTATAGATATGCCTATGTTTTATTCCCTTAGATGGAATCATATTTTTTCGGCCTTTATAATGGATATAAAATATGTCATCTAATGTATGATGGTGGGTGGTGAGTCATTGATTGAAACTATCAACACATAATTCGTCAGAACTGAATTACCACTTCTATATTAATGGGAAATAAATAGATATATTATACCATTTCAACACAAATTTAAATTACGTAGATATTTCATTCTTATTGTAAAACAAATTATGAGTCATGGTATTTTATTGATGAAACATTCACAATGTATTATTGACTGTAAAATAAATTTTCTAGTTATTTTGACAATGTTGAATAATGATATGGATTTCTAGGAAATATTTTTTTTAGAAAAAAATTTAAACATAGATAATTTATATCAATTTCGGACAATTTAATAAAATAATAAATTCTATTTATTTATTATAGAATAAAAACATGGATTTCATCATGAAAAACCTCTAATAAAATGTCATTGTATTTTATGAGCTCTATTTTTTCATCACAATATGAATCTTATTTTTGACCTTAAAATTACAATTAGAAAAAAATATGTTGAAGAATATTGAAACAATAATCTAATATATATGATACTCATCTATGTTTTTATAAAATTATATGATAATTTTTCATAAAAAGATCATTTCCTTGAGTTGGTTACACATCAATTCCTTCATTAGTGAAATATTCAGCATGGAGTTGAATTTAACTTTATAAAGGGGGATCCTCTATATTGTATTCAAATTAAAACACATTAGTTGTTTATACATATTCTAGTGATTGGTAGTAGTTAGTAGGTTTTTATTTTTTTAATTATTAGAATATTGGAATATTGTATTTCATTTTATAATAATATTATAAATCATACAACCATTTTAAAACTTGTATGTGCCTCAAGAAGATGTTATTCTTCATACACAAGGATATATATATATTTATGGATGATTTGGATATGGATCATGATATATCTGGGAATTTGTTATAAATTTATATAGATTCAACCTCTGTAATATCTTAAAATAGAATTAAGTATATGAAATGGTTATAATTTCATGGATTTATTTCTTTGGATAAAAAAATTGACATTATATATAATTACGATATGATCATGATGCACGAGAACTACCTTATATAAATTCCACATATATTATAAAAAAGAAATATATCATTATCCCATTATTTAAGGGCCTCTTGAGTACTGTCAGCCACATGACCATTCACCTATGATTTATTATCACTTAAAATATAATAATAATGTTTATATATAATATAATATATATTTTCAATCAAATAAAATGAATAAATTTTAAAATGTGAAATAAAATATGGAATGAATTGCTACATATCTCTAAAAATTACTCAATGTTTTTATATGCATGTAATTACATTGTGAAATTCTACTTTTTTCATAGTACATCACTATTCCTGACCAGGGTAATCACAAGTTATGAGCATTAAAATAAATCCAATAGTATTCCTACATAACTTTTTTTATATTTTATATTTTATTTAATCATGAAATATTTATAGTGAAAATGTATATTTAATCTTAATATATTACTAATAATATTTATTGCAAATAGAGTAGTATCAATGATTGTTATAACTGAATTTAAATTATTCAATTTGAGGTCTCCAAGGGAATATTTATTATTCTGTTTTAAATATTATTTGTGCAAAAAACACCATGATATGTGTTCATACCTATATTTACCATGTTTTTAATTAATAGTGTACTTTTAACATTTCATATACACTACACAGCTACAAACACAAAAAATGGATCATGTTTGAATAATTAAAATTTATTATTTGGATAACCATAATTCTGATTACCCCCAAAATAAGTCATACATAGAATAACCAAAAAATGCAATAAAACATTATCACTAGTTCATGCCAAAAATTACTCAACCAAGGATATTCCATGGATTAGTTACTCATAATCATGATTACTAGAGATCATTTTGGGGACTAATATATGAATAATGTGATATTGAGAAGAGAAGAACACAATATTGTAATATATTAATGAGGTTACATGATAATGATTTAAAAAATATAACAAATGAAAATAAAAATCAATGAATAATGCTAATTACTTTAGGTACTAGTAAATGTCAATTGAAAACACGTAACCTCTATAATTATAGTAATTAAAAACATGAATATCATTATTATTAATCTCATAAAAGACTTGATTTTAAATCCCCAACTCAGTATCTATTTTAATCAGTCAATCATTCTACTATTAATTTCAACTTGAGGATTTAATTTATAATATATCATTATATGGGAGTGTATTTGAATTAATGTTAAAAATCATGTACCAAATATAAATAATTTAATTTTTTATTTATGAAATCAATACTGTTAATGCGTTCTGTATAAACATTTTTTATGATGAGTTATTTTTTATAAAACACTCAAAAGTCATATTCAGAATATTTATGGTGTAAAAAAACCTATGGTATAGCTTTATTTCATGAACATTTTCCATAGCGAAAAAATCCTCCTTAAAAAACATCCTCTAACTATATTCATTCCTCAATAGATTCTTAAAATCATTTTTGGCCAACGACATTGAATGTTAAAATTTTCATATAGCTCTGACATATCTATAAATCATCTATATAAATTACTAATGTATCAATGATAGAAAGTAAATATCAATGTATTTCTTATTATCATGTTGTTTGTTATTACCCAATTAGTTCATTATAATGATAATAAACTTATGTTACCTTTTAATAGTTTGGGTTTTCCTTTCATATATGGGGATAATATAGAATTTGAATTACATTTATGTATTTGTATTCAATGAAAAAACAATTGTTACGATTATGAAAATCATGAAAACACGGGATAAATATATGTATTGTAATATTACTCTTATACGTAATGTTATTTGAACTTATGTGATATTGGATATCATTAATTCAATAGTGTAAATATATTTTACCCATATATAGTATGATATATACAAATATATATAATTGGAAATATATTGGTTACACATAAAAATTGATTATGTTAAATTTATTTATCATTTAGAAATTGTATTTTACCCTTACATAGATACATACAGTCCCATTTTCAATAAATAAACACATTTGACCATTAATCATCCCCTCTTCCTTGAATTATATAAAGGTAAAAGCATAAGAAGAATTTATTTTGAAACTCAATATTTAAAATTGAGAACATAAATATGTTATTCTGTATAAAAATTATTAAATGATAGTTAACACCATTATAGTATAACATTTAATTACTTATTAAAAACGTGAATAAATGATTTTCAAATTTATTGTTAGCGCATAAAAAATATTCATGGTAAATAATGACATGAGTAAATTTGGATTCAAAATCACTTCCACATCAGTAAACTAATCCCCACATCCTAACAACCATATCATTAGGAGGTTTCAATTTCTAGTATCCATGATCAAAAATACTTTGCACAAATAAATATTACTATTTGGGATGTGTGTGTAACCTAGTATGAATAAACTAATGAATCATTTACCCATGTTAACATTCATATAAATATTATTCATTGATATTAATTAAGGATTAATGAATGTGGAAATCATCATGTCTTCATTGACTATATGTTGTCTATGCCACCAAGAAGGCTTCGCTATACCAACTTCCCTCCATGGTTTAAGGTAACTGACAAAAGTATATGCATGGCACATATTATTCCATGATATCAAATATACAAAAACTTTAATTTCATTAATATATCTCCAAGGATACATATTAATTGAATGATCCACAAAAACAATGATGTGACAGCTATTATCCATCTTTAATGTGTATTCACCCAACTCATCCAACCAGTTGGGGTCACACTCTTGTCATCTCAACTTATAGGGATATCTACTTGGGATATATCTACTAAAAGCCATCTTAATGTAGAATTCTAATTTATTAAATTGAAAAATGATTATTTAATTTAATCATTCAATTGAAATAATATACATTTCACCCATATATATACTATAATCTTTTTGTTCCTCACACTAGCACTCAATGCATCGACTCACTGTTGAACACATTTCAACTATGAGATCTATATGTTTTCACCTATACATATATTATTGATTTTTTTAATTTAAAAATTTGATAATTTATATTAGGAATAATCCAATAATTTTCAATGGATATAATTATATGTGTATTTTGGTATAAAATAATATGTTCTAAATAAAATATTTTTTGTGCATTTTTTTAAATATTACATTTTTTATGATTTGATAAAATTTATTTTAATCCAAATTGTACATTTTTTAAAATGGACTGAATATTAATAAAAATAATACATATATATATATATATTAATAATTCAAAATATATTTTTTCATAATTGACTTTAAAAATATTTAAAACATTTCACTTTGGATAATTTTAAAATATGTTTGCATGTATATTTAATATAAAGATTTAATTGTATAATTGAAAACTAAATATCATTAAATAATATTTTAAGACCATTTAATTTCCAAACAATATTTCAACATTGAATATGGATACATTTGGATACATTTTTCTTTTGAATTAATTTATTATATTTTAATATTTTATAAATTCCCTGTGTTTTATCTCCCCAACATATAAAAAGAAACATATCCTATAACATCATTACACATATTATTGCCTCCTATAACTGAATCCCCTAATAAAAACTCCCTTAAAAATCTATATAAATGAATAATTGGTGATGCTATTTTTCAAATTTCATTCCAATGTTCCTTTAAATTTGATCTAATGAAGGCTTACATAAAGAGTGGTAATTATCATTCTTGAGCTATTTCAAAATATTAAATCTTATTTGTCATATTAATTTGTCATATTTATCATAAAATAATTACTTTTTAATAAAAAATACAATTAAATTTTAATATTAGTATCAGAAATCTAGTATCAAACATATCATCCATCAAATAAGAAGTGAAATTGTCACTCACGCACACAGATGGACTAACACATCCACATCGATAGGAAATTAATTTTCTATCCCTATTATATATGGATGGTTGTTGTGATGGTTTTAATATTATTATATAATATTTATGTTGAAATTATGATTATATACATATCATATATTATCAACATTATTAGCATCAAATCTAATAGAAAATGATAATATTGGTCATGCATACATTTGGACTACCACATCTAAAATATAATGTCATTATTCATTTATGAAACATTTAATATATTTAAATTAGTAAATTTTTGATAAATAATTATTTATTATTTTTATAATAACTATTTTTTAATTATGAATTAATAATAAAAATTGAATCATTCCAATATTTGAAATGTAAAAATTACATTCATTTGTATGTATGGATTACCGTCTCTATGAAAGGTGTAAATAATTTCATATCTTTATAATTTATGGATGAAATTTAATATATAAATTTTATTTATATTATATTTATATCATTTATAAAACTCTAATATGATGTAAATAAGATCAATTTAAAGGGATTGTAATTAAAATTATAAAAATTACTTGAAAAAAAATGAAATGTGAACTACTGAAAACACTAATTATAATAAGAAAATATTGATAAATTAGAGAATAATATTATTATAGATTAATATATCATATTATATTTATGTAAATTATTGTGTTATAGAATTATAATATATTAATAATTAATATCCATGTGGACATATATCCTTAGAAGATAGTCAAACCTGGGGTAATAGAATTTAGTTATAATCATACTATCCATAAGTAATTTTTATGAGTATTTTTTTAATGATAAAACTTTATGACCTACCACTGAATACACAAATGAAATTTCTTTTAATATACAGATTTTGTCTAATTTTTTCTTTCATTCAATAATAAATGGAATATAATAATAATTATATTGTTAAATAATATTAGTTTATTATTCAATCAAATGTTCTTTTAATGAAATGTATTTATTTTTTAGTTTTTTTCTTAAATTTTTTACAATTTATATCTAATTTTTAACATGATTTATTCAAATTTGTTAACTTTTTTCAAAAATTAATGTTATATTTATTTTATTAAAAGAGTTAATATTTACATTTAACTAATGATTTGAACTGAATATTTGTTTTATTGTACAACATATGAAGAAAATTTCCACCATCCATACAATACAATGATTTATAGATTAAATTAGAAGACTATATTATTATTTTAATATAAAATTACACCATTATTATTATTATGTAATTTTTCATTATTTATTTATTTATTTCAAAATGTGATTTTAAATTTCCCAAAACAAGTTTATTAATATATTATTTTTGTTTATGATAACGGATTAAATTATTCAATGTGATTTGTGATTTATGGGTATTTAAATTAAATTAATCTATCGAATTTATTTATATTATTGGATTGTTATGATGGTTATTTAAATATGAGTTTTTGACATTTATTTACTTCCCTTCATTAATTATGTTATTATAAAACATGTATGAATATTGTTTCTATTATTGCATTTATGTTATGATTGAATTATGGATTTTCAATCCAATTTCACTTTAATAAGATATTCGAGAATTAATATTATTATGATATTATTTTAGGTAGATTTATTATTTTCAATTTTGAAAAAAAATTCTTTCTAACTCAGCATGATTTTAAGATATAATTCTCATTAATAAATTTTAATCTCTTTGATTTCTAGTAAATCCTTCAAAACTGACTCTAAATGATGCATAATTTTGTATAACATTGATAGCTATCCGTTTAATTAATTTTATGAATAAAAATAATATTTTTTAAATAAATTCAAATTCTTGTAGATAATGAAAATATTATTTCATACAATCTTAAAATGTTTCAAAATATTTTTATTCCAAAAAAAATTTAGGATAAAAAAAATTAAAATTTCTCGCATATATAAGTTGTATTTGGTAAATTAACCTAAATCATTCAATTAAAAATTTTAAAATTATAATATAGGTAATTCATGTGAATTTTCCAAAAGAAATAATTTGATGATGAATATTGAAAATTTGAATTTATATTTAAATGTTTTAATTTGGATTAATGTATTTAAAAATATACAATTTTTTAAATGGTATTAAAATTAAATATATTTTAGTTATATTATTTTTAATTTAAGATACTTTATTTGAGAATATTATTTTTATATTTATTATAATAAGGTTTTTTATAATAAAAATATTTTCATTAGAAAGTCGTGTTTCATCATCGTGGAGTGTAATGATTTAAAATAAAATTTATCACTTTTATAAATTGATTCCATTTAGGGAATCAAAATTATAAATATTGTTTCTCTGGGTCATCTATAATATTTGTTGTAATTAATCATAAAGATAAAAAAAATGTGTTACCATAATTATTGTTAAAATAGGTTTATTGGGGGTTAATCTATAGTGATATGGGTAAAATGATCTAAAAACATGTATAATATCTATTTTATGTTCATATTTTGACCTTATCTCATATAAAGATCAGTAATTGTCATTTTATTATATTCTTTTATTTTATAGTAACTTTCTTGAAACCTTACGTGAAAATAAATAAATTCTACAGTTATTGAAAAATGGATTAAAAATTGATAATGGTATAAAAATCATAAAAAATATTAAATTATTTATGGTATGTGATTATTTAAAATTAGAATTATTATTACCATATAATAATTTAAATTTGGATCCATATTAAAATAAAAATTAAAAATTTATACTAATCTTATAGTATAAAAATTCCAATATTTCACCTCTGCACTCATTTAAAAATAAACATATACTTATCTTTTTGTCACATATAAAATTTAATTTCCCATATAAGAAAAATTCATAAATAAATTTCTTACATACCTCCCAATGGCCTATAATTAATTTATTGATAAAAAGTACTGTGAAATATTACGGTTATAATCATTATAAGTTGTTCAAAAAAGTTGTACTATTCTTAATAGAGGGTTTTTATATCATTTCCTCTTCCACCTAATTAAAATATTTTTCAAAAATTGAGGAATAATATATTATTTATATTTATTTTAAATTTTTTTTATAATATTATTATAATAACATATATACACATCCACATCACATGAAAAGGAAACCAACTCTTCGATTGTGTGTATGAAAAATATATAACTCATAAACCAATATATATATTTTTCCTTCTTTACATACAATGAATTTGTATAAAAATTGATGTAGTGTATACATGAGATATTTATATATTAATAAAACATTATTATTCATTTTATATTGACATGAATGATTATAAAGAAATTTTTAATGATTTATTTCGAAATATCATTGTTAGAAAAGATTGTTTATTCTTATGTATCAGCTGTGGAAATAATTTGGTATTTTTATTTTCAATAAAATATATTATCATTTATATCATATATATTTTTATAAAAAATCATTTTAATATATTTATATATCTAAGAAACTAATATAATATTTTGAGGGAAACTAAACTATTTTTTTTAACTCATGGTTTACTCTTTCTCTACCATGGACATGTTTTAGATAATATGTCCAAAAAATATATCTTATTATACCTAAATACTTATTAAAAAATGTACATGTGTCGCAAATTTTCATTAAAAAATAAATGAAATCATCTAGTGGTTTTCTAAACATGGAAAATATTTACCTTTTAAAAAAGTATGAATAGAATGTTATTTTAAATTATAGGGTAGGAAAGTAATTTGAAATGTCCTAAACACTCATTTATTAGATGAATATATTAAATTATTATAATTATTTTTTATGTAATATTTCATATTAATTATTTTAAAATAATTTTATTTTATATATGTTCTTTTTTTAAAAATAGATAATTTCATCATGATATAGTCTTGTATTTTATAAATGCATATTAATCCCTATTAATATACATTATATAATATAATTTATTACTTGGTTAATAATAATTAAATACTCTCTTCCATATTTTTATGGATTTTTTAAAATATTGGAATACTTGGGAGGTATTTATTTTTTATATTCTTCGTTTTATAAACCAAATTTTTACTGTTTTTAGGGAAGGTTTATTTTATTGTTTTATTAATTGGTATAATGAATACATTGGACTTTTTAAGTGATATTTTAGCCTATAATAACATATAACATTGATAAATTTGCATGACTCTTTATCCAATTCTTAATTGTTATCTTTCCAATGCCTCTTCAATTTTTTTTTAAATTTTTCTAGGCATGATGCATCGACAATAAGTTTCACATGTCAGCCATACTGCATTCTTTCATTGAGAAATCATAAATTTATTTCCCTTTGATTATTTTATGATTTATAATATCTATGTATAGTTTAATAAATCATGTTATCATTTTTATTATGTTATTTCATTATTATTTATTATTTACATATTATTTATCCTTTATTATATTCTATTGTATGAATAATTCTAATGAGACATTGGGGTCTCCCTTTACATATGTTTCAAAAAACTAGGATGTTAAAAATAATATGATGATTTATATTTTCTGATATCCTAAATTTAATAATTTTGTTTTCAATGAAAATAATGTATTATTTTTATGCTTTGTAAATGTAATTTTTTAGTCATATAAGTATCTACATTACAAATACTAGAAAAAAAATTACTCTTTTTAGGTGTGATTGGTTGTATCCAGTGCCAGTGTATTAGTGTTAAAATGGATTTCTTCTTTTAGGGATATGTTTATTATTTTTAATATAAAATAAATAATAGTGAAAAATTTGTATCATGGTTTTAAAATACATAGAATATTAAATATATACCAATGCATTACATTGATGTCAATTATATGAACATTACATTTTCATAATGTTTTATCTAGTTAATGATTACGTGTTGTTCTAATAAATATATTATGTTATGTATAAAAAATATGTTGTTGTTTTTTATAGATTCAATGAGGGTTACTAACACTAAAATGCATTGGTTACAGTATATCACAAAAATAATTCATGAACATAGTGATAGATACATTTTGGTTAACCTCATTTGACACTCCCAAGGGATTATCTTTTGTTTATTCACAAATTAATTAAAACCCATTATGAAGAATTTGAAAATATATTTATCATTCATGAACATTATAAAATAGTCCAGGATTAGTATTCTAAAATTATCAAAACTTTAATAATTAAATTAATGTTAACTATTTAATAGTTTTTAAAATTTTACATAATGATTCATAATGATATGATTTAATATAGTCTATTCCAATATTTACAAATTGATTCAAATTGGAGGAATAGAAACAAAATTAATGCTCAAAATCCATGTAGGGATTTCCCTGTATGGATTAACATTTAGGAATATATGATGATTCTAGAGAAGGAGATGAATATGTTATAACTATATTCATATTTCTTAATTAGGTTAAGATAATGAGTTATGTTGTATTGTACAAAAAATTGATCCAAAATAGAGTGTAATAGTTTTATAATGATTGATGAATCAGGAACCTATATATCCAATGGGAACATAACCCCATTAATATATGACTATTTAGTAAGATAATTATAGAATATATTTCACTAATTATATTATTCAATAATTATGAGGGGATATCACAAAAGTTTATCCAATGCATAAGATATATAGATTAATTAATATCATTGATTAAAAAAAATAATGATGAGGAAGAAATAGTGAGTATGTAATGGATGTATATAAATAAAATTATCATTTATAAATGTTTTCATTGTGATGAAAATATGTGAGAATTGACATAAATTTTTTTAGTAATGGATAAAATTAATATGAAAATTTATCTTTTTATAATGATTTAATATCTAGTCTATCAATCGATGTTCTATAAATATATACATAATCTAAATTGAATTATCAGAAATTTATTTTATGGGATGAAACAAAATCATGGGAGGGAAATGGTTGACAAATAATTCTCATTACATGGTGATAAAATATAATTAGATATCAAGATATATAAAGAATTATAAAAATCATATAGATTTAATTAGAATATTGAGTAGAATTTGATGTTAAATAAAATGCGGATTTAAGTAATAAAATAAATAGTAATCACGAAAAATATGATACCCGTTGATATAAACAATATCACACATATATAACTGGAAAAGAAGAAATCGTTAATAATGGAGATAAATTACATAATGATCCTGAATGAAAGGATAAGGTATAATTATTTAAGCGATATTTATTTAATTATATAAATATGTGAGACTATTCTAAAAAATGAAAAACACATCAAGGTAACATCCCACATGAAAACAAATATAGAATGCCAATATTGAGAAATTATTAATTTAAACACACATTTCTTATTTATGTGGTGAATTGTAAACATATCATCAACTCTAAGAATTTGATTTAATTATTTAATTATAGTTAAACACAATAATTTATATTTGATTAAATTTCTATGGGTATTTCTAAAAAACAATAATTAATTGATATTTAAATGGTAGTAACCACTCCCAATTTAAAGGTATCCTCATATTATGTATTTACAACATCTATGAAAGAATTTTTTATGACAGTTTTATATATTATTCATGTATTTCTTCCCCTACATGAATTATATGATATATTGTGTATTTATTCAATTTGTTGTTATAGAGAACATATCAATTACCAAGGATGGGAAATTACATTCAATGTTCTAGATCGACCATAAATGATATAATAGTGTGGTTATGATCCTAAATTCCCCAGGAAGATTTCACCCATCATATGATTTTAAATACCTATTTATGAGATATATTAATCATATTTGGTTATAGATTATATCATCTAGAAAATATTCTTTTTTAGGAATGTGTTGATCTATATATTGAGGATTTTTCGAGCCACCCCAGGAATCATGATGTTTATTTATCATTAAAACTCATTTCTATCGCTAAAACAATTTCAAATACTCAATATCGATCTTCCAAATTTTTTTAACATTAACTAAAGAAGATACTCTTGGATAATAATTGGTATGTATTTATAGGAAATAGTGCATCACGATAGGGTTAAAGTGATAATTTTTATTAGAATAATTATTGGGAAATGTGTCATTGTAGTGATGAATAATAATATAATAAGAAAAAAATTTGAATAATGAACAATAATCCCAATATTGAAAATTTATTTGATCAATTAATAATAGAAATATATTTATCAATGATTTATTTCCTATTTCAATGTCATTAGATATGGATAACGAGGGATATAACCATTACTAGATTACAAATGAGGTATGGTAATTATAAATATATAGCAATAACAATTTAACTTACAAATGATCCTTATACTATTATGGATCTGACAAATATAGTCTTTAGTGGTTTTATTAATCAGTTATTGGGAGTCTTCAAATAGGTTATTCTCATATATTCAAAGGGAAATCAAGGGAAAAAATTATTTTTGAGGATATTTTATAAACCATGAAGAAGGATATGTTTTCTAGTAAAATTTCATATTTTTTAATCAAATTGATTTATTTTTGGGTTGTACATTCTCATGTGTTGTTATGTTAGTCAATTATTCAAATATAGATTCTATTATAAAATGTAACAGATCAAACATAGTAAATGAGGGAATTATTATACTTGGGGTGGATGAATACTATTGATTATTTTTAATATATTAATCGATATAACCTAATAAAAAATATAATTTTAATCGAAAAGGTCTTATATCATTATGAAAAATTGAATTTGATTATATATTCAATGAACTAATGAGAATATTGTTTAGTCATCATATTACTAAAATACAGTTATATGGTGATTTGTATTTGATCCATAGTGAAACATAATTTAAAGGACACATATCCTTTAACATTTATAATAATATAGTGATATATATGAATCTTGAAAATTGAATTTTCTGTTAAAAAATCACCCAAAAATATTTCTTCAATTGCATTGTATAATTATTTATTAAATACATTGAGGTATTATCAATAAAGTGTATGGTGTGAAATATATACTGCTCAAAACATAATGAATTATATATTTATATATTTTTTTAATATATTCTATATAACATGGTCTTACATGATCAATGATTATGATTTTTCAATATATTACCACAACAAGGTCTTACTTGATCCATGATTATGATTTATCAATATATTACCACAATAAAGATGTGAAAATTAAATATTAACACTAGGAAATCCACTCATATACTAGTATGTATTAATGATACAGATTCTAAAATTTCATTTACCATATGTAATAGGACATCTTGGACATGTTTTTATAATTTATCATAAGCATACCATCTATCATAATGTGGTATTTAAATTTATGGTGCTCTATTGAAAAATCACGATTTTATGATCCAAGAATCATGATTTAAGTATATAAATACATATATATAATATAAAATGGGAAGAAAAATATTTCCTAGAATAATAATCTTCATTATAAAATTTTCTATCTCTATTAGCCCAAAATTCCACCTGATTTAATAAATTTTTTTGCGTTATATGTCTTCATCCCTAACTAATGTGGTCATAGATGATAGAATATAAAAATTATATATAGGTCATATTAATAATAAAAACACATTTAAATTATTAGATATACTATTATTTTCATGTGTCCAAGAAAGATTCATCCAATTTTGTACCACAAATAGTGCACATGGGGTAACCATCAAGAACATTTTCTATTTTTTTCACTTCAAGAAGGGAAATATATAAATTATCATGTTTGGATTTTAGGTTGAATTTAGTATTCTCGAAATAGATCATCATCATATATTATTAATGTATAATCCACAATCAAACCCCTCATGAGTCTAATGGTTGATGATACATTAAATGGTTTGCCAAATTTCTATGTAATACAGATATTTTTTGATAGGCATTCTCTTATAAGTCATTAAATATAAGAATCTAAATCTATTTAAACAAATTATTTTTCACTTTATAACTAGTGTATTAATGAAATTTAAAATGTTATCTGACCTCTTATCTAAGGAATATAGTCTCCCATAAATGAATATAAAATTATCTTGTAACCACTTTACTTTATAAGTTACCCTTTAACCATATGAAATTAATTATTCTTCTATAGTGGTTAATCCTGAAGAACCAATGTGGGTACCAAACTGTGTGCACTCATGAAACATGAGAGGGGCATGTGCAAATTATAATCTATAAAAGAAGAGAATAATATATATTATAATTTTTTTTTCTTAATTATGATTCCCAGATTCTTTAATTGGGTCTAAATTATAAACCATAAAATGTTATGAAGCAATAAAACTACATTTCAATGGGGTTTTGATGTATCATATAGTTATTTTTCAATATTTTAATTCTTATTGACTTTATGTGATAGTTATGGGACAATCAATTTCTATTATATGAAAATTCATTTGTATGACACACATATAGTACAATTTAGAACAAATATCAACATTCAAATCATTTGGTTCTCTAATAATCCCATTTTGATTAATATGAACAAACACACAATGTGATCCCAATATGAAAAGAAGAAATATATCTATTTTTTATCATATTAATATTAAAATAGAATTAAAATATATATATTTTAAAGATACATTATAAAAACCTTATTTGGATCCCAAAAATCACAAGCTACTTACTCATTTAGTGTTTTATTTTCAACTCAACTTTTACCATAAAATACCCTCATGATAATTAATGTCATCATTTTTTATGTAACACAATATGTGATACATTTTCATTTATATGTTTTCATGAAATCATAGTTATAAGTGAATATAGATAAAATGATACATTATATGTTATAATAAACATAAATTGATTATTTGTTTTAATTTTCTATCTCTCATAGGCAAAGAAAGTGGTTGCACCAGGTATATTTTTTCTCAATATCTATATTAGGTATGAAAAAATACACTCTTAGGAATATTTCATTATATTACAACTAAATATGTTTGTCTTGGGTAAATTCATCTCAACTAGGTCTTCCTTCATGTCTATAATCCACTTGTGTGTTCATTCAACCATTGAGTGGTTCTTTATACAGACATCCATTAATTAAACCATCATGGATCCTAAGTAGAAAATAGATAGAGAGAGAGGAAGAAAATTCCTTTCAACCTAGCAGTGGAAAATTCAGTATATCCTAGAGTTTTACATGATTCAAATAATGGATTAGTTCAATGATAATTGGGTGTTTTATTTCAAGGATGATACCCTCTAAACTCAGTTCCATGGATCTTTATCAGATCCCATGTATTATTTTTTTGGTGAGAAGGAAAGGAATTATTTTCCTATGTTCATTCGGTTACTTCTTATCTATAAAAAATAGGTACGTCTCATTCTAGTAATATTACCAGACATGAAAATGGTGGTTTTATTATAGTCACAGATCAAGTGTCTTTTCAACATTGTATTGTTATATGTATGTTTTCGATTCATGGTTGTGCAATTTATTCGAAGTGTGATAAACCATTTTCATACCATGATCTTAAAAATAGAATATCTCAATGATGAGTTTTTTGTAACTGGAAATTTATTCATATATGGAGGGGTTTTTTCTTTTCATTATTTAATCAAGGGATACTTTTGATAGTGTATGTGATCTTGGAAACCTACATCTCAATACTAGAGCTTTGAGATTATCTGAATGGGATGTATATTTTTAATCCTTTTAATATTATGAATATCAATTCCTATAGTTGGATCAATCATCATGTGGTGAATTGGAGGTATTGGCATTTTATGATCCTCAATGACCATGCTTCATAAATTTTTCACTCCTATTAAAGTGGATTAAAAAACATTGGAGGGAGATCTTGTATATTTTTCTATAATTCGTGTTGATGTTAATTTGGAAACTAAAATACTTGATATTATCACCCTTATTTTTAATGGTAATAAGATTGATGTTAAAGTATAATATGATCGTGTTAAAAAATTTTGTGATGTATGAAATATTTTTGTTCACTCTCTAGTGAATTGTAGTATGCTTCAAAATAATGATAATGAGGTTCCAAAAGAGAGGTTTTGGAAGGTGGTTAACTAGAGTAATAAAATATGAAGGATTTTGTGGAAAAGGATAGTCCCTAAAAGGATATACTTGGACCTTATAGTGTTATATTAAGTTAAATAAAATCATTGGATGATATATATGATGATGTTGAAAAAGGTAAGATTCCTGATCTGCCTAGTCCTCTTGTAAGGATTGGTTATGAAATGGGTAAATATGGTAAATACCCATGCATTGAGGATCACATTTTGGAACAAAATATATCATAAGTTATTTATAAAATGGGTTTTTTCCCAAAAAGAGACAGTTTATTTATTATTGAGGTAGGATTTGGAGGATAATATTTGATTGCTTGAGATCACATTATAGAATAGTGAGATTGCTGGAATTCCCTAGACCACTACTGATAATGTTGTGTCCTCTAATTCATTGGTCACTTCCCCAGTTCCGGTGGCTGGAGTTTCTTCCTTACATGATATTGTGTTTTTAGATAGATTGATTTAGGCTCTTGATTCTTCCAATAAATATACTGCTATAAAGGGTGTAGAAATTCCTACATCACTCAATCTAGATTCTGCTTCACTAGAAGGGGTGATTGGGGTACCGTTTTTAATATGTGGTGTAGCATCATGAGTTGAGGAAACCAAGGATCCTATTTCATCTAGTGGCGATGTGACATTGTAGGATATGGGAGTTCCGGATTCATCTAGAGGTCTTGTTGTCACATTCACTATTGGTGTAAAAAATGGAAAAGGAATCACTAGTACATTAGATATATGCCATATCATAAAAGGGGATTCCAGTCCTAAATGAAAGGATGGAAGGCCTTCTAAGTCTGGAGAGAAAGTAACTGTGGGGGTCATATAAGGTGGAAATCATCCCAGTTAATGATTTAAATGATGATTCTATTCTGGAATTTCCAGGAACTGGACAATCATGAAACTATGAGGTCCCTTAGTCTCCTCATTCAAATTTATATCCCCCTTCTCATTGGGGTTTTTGTACATAAAATATCTATTTCTCCCAATATTTTAAATTTTGAAAATTTGGGTTTTCAATTTTTGGAATCTTACAGATGATCGTTGGATATTAAAATATTATGAATCATGGATCATTTTTATTTATCTAATATTTCCCAGATTGCTAGTATTGATCAGCAAGTCATATTCACCTTCAATTTTCAAGGGCTCCAACATTTCTACTCTTTTAATTATGACATAAAATGTTATCAAGGAAATAGGAATTTAGGGATGGATATTGGATCCCTCAAATCAACCATCTCTATTCTATGGCCTGTCCTTAGTGATTTTAACTCTTTAATGAATTCTGATGAGATGATTAGATCAGTGACTGATGTCATTTCTTAATGTGATTCCATTGCTTTCATTGATGAAATTGGTTTGATTGAAGTTAACCTTGTTGGGGATAATTATAAATGGTTATGTAAGGTTTTGGATAGATTTTTTTCAAGGAGAATTGATAGGGATTTTTTCAAGGAAGATTTTATTGATTTCTAAGGATCATTTTCTTGTATAAATCATTCTAGAATTAATCTTGACCATCATCCCATTTTATTTGACTTTATGAGTAAGGATCTGAAACCACTTTGCCTTTTAGATTTAATAAATCTTGTGATAATCATAATTAGTTCAAAACAATTATAAAAAAACCTGGATTTCATGGAATGGTAGAGATATTGATTTCACTTGTGTCCCCATGATCAAAATCCATAAAATAACATTGAAATTCTGGAGAAAATTCTGTTTCAGTTCCCTTGATTTTCTAATTTTCTCTCGTGAGGATTATCTTAAAAAATTTATAGATCAGAATTCTTCAAATGAATTCTCTAATGATTTTTTGGGTGATAATCTGCTTGTTTTAATGATTTATAATTTTCTGAATCATAAGGATTCATTTCCAAGAGAAAATTTTATGCCTAATTGGTGGAGATATGGTGATATAAATTCTAAATTTGTCAACACATTTATGATAATTAGGAAGGTATCAAGGCATCATTATTTTGTGAGAAATTGAAATAATGTCTTTGGATATAGAAAGAATATTTATGAACATGTTGTTACTTAATTTAAGGATCTCTTCCATGGTCATGTCTATATTAATGATCAAGTGGAGTGTTTTATTCCGAGTCTTGTCAATCAATAGTATAATTCAAACCTTGAATCTACCCTATTAGAATTTGAAATCCAGGAAACAACCGTTATTCTAATGTCTGAAATCTCCCTTTGTCCCGAGAGTTTAGTAAATTATTTCATTCAAACATATTGGGATGTCATTTATGTTGCTGTTTGTAGGTTTGTTAATCATTTTTTTTAAGATGGATCTATTACTTAGGGTCTGAATAAGCAATTCCTTTCTCTAATTCCAATGATAGAACATGATAATTAGATTCATTTTTTCAAACCAATTTCTCTGATCAATGCAATTTTTAAAATAATTTGCAAAATCATGGCAATGAGATTGTCAACTATTTCTAGTAAGAATGTTTCTGCTAATCAGTTGTTATTTATTAAAGGTAGGTATATTCATGATTTCCATATTACAGCCTCTGAATGTTTTAACCTTATTAATAAATCCAAAAGAGATGGTAATATCTCTCTCAAATTATATGTTAAGAAAAATTTTGATACTATAAATTAGAATTTCAATTATAAGGTTCTGCATGTTTTTTTTGTTTTTTAGGATATTTTCATTAATTGGGTTAAAATAATTTTTTTATCAACTCATATCTATTCCCCTGTTAATGTATCCATTGAGGGAAATTTTTCTTGTTTTAGAGGTTTCAGACAAGGTGACCCTCTATCGTCCATCATTTTATCCATTGATGAGGATTATATTAGAATATTACATTCTATTATTGATGAAAATGGGAAGCTGATGTCTATTCATACAATTAGAATAATTGTTGATTACACTCACCTGTTTTATGATAATGATGTTTTTATATTCAATAAAGGGAATAAAATAAATATTAATGTTTTTAAGAAGGCCCTTTTTTATTATGAAAATGTCTCTGGGAAAGAGATTATGTTACGACTCGTCACAGGGGTCCCGCACAGTGTCTCCATTAGCCTACCTCTTATAGGCCATGGGCTAGTGACTAGAACTGAGTAGGAATATTACTAACATGGGAGGCATTGCCTAAGCACCTATACACAAACACATATCCATGCCCAAAAATGTTGAAATGATAAAACACTATGCAACAAAATGCATGAATACATCTAAATCCAACCAATAATGTACGATGGGAAGTAATGTTCCAAAAGTAAACTGGGACTGAATACAAGACCACCAAATAAATATTCTAAAAACTACAAAGTCCAACCTGTAAACACAAAGTAGTACTAAGACTGATGATCATAGCCTAATGAACTCTTCGGCCTATAGGGAACTGAAATGTCTCAGTCCTCTCCCGGTCATCCCTGGACTCAGTCAAAAGGCTGCTCATCTATACAAGACACAACACTTATTGGAAAATCCCATGAAGGGGTGAGTATAACAATACATAGTAGAGGACCCTGAAAACCAAAATGTTGTACAAAAAGTATAGTTACAGTCAATTATTCATAGTATATATCTACATAATATATAGCAAGAGAAATACAAACCAGATATACTCAAAACTCAGACCCGCGGTCTAGAGACAAGTCGCACAACTGCATTCCCCCGTGGGGGACTAAGTTCGAGGATTCCATGAAGCACTCATTTTGGTATAACACACTCCAGGATTCTTAATGTTCTGATGACATCTGTTCGAGAACTACCTTTCATCGAGAACAATTATGAGAGGTAGTCACACTCTTTCTAGGAGACACACTACTATGTGGGAAGATTTCAATTAATAGATGCAATCATTATAGGAGAGTCACTCATGAGTGGGAAATATCATGATACACTGATGATGATCATTACCAGGGCCATGGCGGATATCGTTACTCTTTCAGAATCCACATGCTAGGTAGAGGATCAATACCTAGTGGAGTTGGTCATGTCGATGCCTGACTCAACCTAGGGTCAAGAATCAATAGAGTATCTCGATCAAGGACTCTAGGATGGTTGAAGAACTCTATCATAGAATGTCTTGATGAATAGATCATTCACTTTTAGAAGGAAATGATACCTAACCTTCAAGGGAACGAGAAGAAGGGGCAGCAAACCAAATGACACATGTCCAAGATACGGTGGAAAAAAAGGAGCATGACATATTTGAAAAAGTATATGGTGTATAGAAAAGTTATACAATATGTTTTCTGACTCCGAGAACTACCTTTGAATAATGGCATGTGTAATAAGGCGAGTCGTGTAGAAAAGTTAGTACATTGTGTGTAGTACTATCTACACGCCGTGTCTGAGTGCCTGGGATCGACTCTATATTCACCGGCCATGTGCACATAGACGTTCTTTAACCTGTATACTCCAACCCGTGTGATTGGTACACAGGGAGACCCACATTACTGGCCTCACCTAGCTGTGTGATAGAGTACACGGTCGTGTACTCCATCCCGTGTTTGTGTACCCCCTAGATATAATCCAAGTCATGCATAGCCGCCTCTGCCACACTATCCATGTTGTGTTCTGAAGCTTTGTAGATCATCATATGTCTGTGTACATCCCAAAATACATACTAAGCATTAGGGGAAGTCCAAAAATCATGTGACCAGGTTCACACGCCGTCTGATTCCTCTCTAACCCCTGAAAACACAGACTCTACCAGTACTACATGTCGTGTTCTTCGGAAGTACATGTTCTGTATTCTCGAAATTTCCAGAATTGCATTCCTCCACCATCGTGCCTCCAGTGATGCCCCATTCGTTGATCTGGTTGTTTAATCACCATGGAACGCTCGGTTTTTGGTCACACCGAAACCAAGAAGTTTCTTCTGATGTTTTTCGACCTCCGATCAACCACAAAAACAACTTTTGATCTTCCCGCACAAGGAATTATCGAAGAACGACCTCTTCAGATCTGAGTTGATTCACCATCTGTCATGGAAGTCACACCTCTATAGGGTCGTTGCGATGTCGGATCACCGGTTTGGGATCATTGTGTCCATGATGGGTGCACAAAGATTTGTTGTTCGTTTCCCCTAGAAGAATGCAAAGAATGCAATGAACATGCAAGAATAAAAGAGGAAATGAACACCAATCAAACATATTTGAAGAACGGTCCTCCACTGTTGTTCATCATGGTGTCGATCCTCAATCATTAATAAGCTTAAATAGAGCAAAAGGAAAAAATTTATTCAACATGGATTAATTCCCTATAATCATCCAAATTAAAAAATCCATGCTGCAAGAATGTATGAATCTGCAGATCAACATGTTCATGGTTGATCCACCTTCGTCATTTAAAATTCATGAATAGGGAATAGAGTAATTATATAACAACCTCTACCTTTTATAAAGGATCTCTCATTGACAAAAGGATCACACAACTGTTGTTTTAGAGATCCTTCAACTTCATTGCTGCAATGATTCTCCACTTCGACCCATCATCATTCGTTGTTGAGGGTTTACTCCATCGCTCCACAGAATCTCTCAAGATTTCTCTCAATCATCAACAATGAGCAATATTATATTATCCAAATAAAAAAGGGAAATGTATTTGAAATCCAATTATGATGTCACATTAATGTTTCAGCATTTCTGTTTTTTAGTCATTATGACATGACTTAAATTAATGAAATAGTTTCCATGTCTCTAGTTTCAGTTGATATTTCCAAAAGAAATTAAATAAAATTTGAAATTTTATTTAATTTTATATTACTTAAATCATCCAAAAATTAACATTATTCCTCGTCCCACACCAGTTGCGGATATTCATGTTCTTAGGTATTGTCTGTATTATGGACACAACTGTTACCTCATGTTTCTAATCCGGACATCTGTTTGGAAACTTCCACAACCACAGACAAGTGTCGATTCAATTAACTTAATAATGGTTTGAACCACCATTCCAGGCTCCCTATGGCTCAAAATGATGTGTCATTTTCACACACGGTCTCAATATAATCCCATATAATATTTAAAAATAATACACGAAAAAAATATAAGACATTACATTCTCTCAAACATGGTGAATTAAATCCCAAAAAATCCAAAAAAACGATACTCAAAAAGATTTTCATACTGGGCACAGATTTTAGACTTCCCCTACAATGTTCCCTCTTGAAGATTCCCATGATACCACCGAATATGAACAAATGGAATCAATCACACATGAAGGATCCTCTATTTCCAATCCTTGATCTCCACTGGGTACTCAGCAAATGTCATTCCATCCTCGATGTACAGCACCCCCCAATCAATGACATTCGATGGGTCATGAATGTACCTTCTCAGTAGAAACACATGGAAGAAATCATGTATCTTATGAAAATGTGGTGGTAGAGCTATGTGGTATGCCACCTCGCAAACTCTACATAGTATCAAGAAAGGTTCGATGATCCTTAGAGACAAACTGCCTCCCGGTCAAATCTCTATAACCTCAGTTGAGGTGAGACCTGAAGAAAGACATGGTATCCCTCTTAGAACTCCAATGGTCTCCGTCGTCTATCATGATAAGAATTATTCCGGTATTATGTAGTCTTCATCCACTCCTAGACGATCTGCACCATCTTGATAGTAGCTCACACTAACACTAAACCCATCTGTGCAGACTCTCTGTGGTTGGTCTAGCAAAGTGGTGACCGGTAGGGTCTCCCATACAAGGCCTCGAACGGTGCCATACCAATGGTGGAGTGGTAGCTATTGTTGTATTCAAACTCCACCAGTGGTAGTTGGTCCTCCCAACTAATAACAATGTCCATGACATAGGTTCACAACATATACTCTGGAACCTGAATGGTCCTCTCCATATGACCATATGTCTAGGGATGAAATGTTGGGCTCAATCGTAGCTGAGTCCCAAAAGCCTTCTGCAATCCCTTCCAAAACTGGGAGAAGAAACTGGCATCTTAGTATGATACTATTGTCCAGGGGATGCCCTGAATCTGAACTATATACTACATGTAAAGGCATCCTATTCTATTTACTGAACTCTTCTCCCCAATAGCTAAGAAGTGGGCCGACATGGTGAGTCAGTCATTGATCACCAAGATGGAATCAAACCCCTTTGACGTATGTGGTATGCCTGTCATGAAGTCCATTGATATTTCATCCCACTTCAACTCTGGAACATCCATGGGGTGAGCTAATCCTGTAGGAACCTGCTACTCAGCCTTCACCTCCTGGCATGTGAGGCATCGAGAAACTAACTCTGCTACTGCCTTCCTCATGGATGACCACTAGAACTATAGTCGGTGGTCCTCGTAAATAATTTCCACTTTAGGATGTCCCGCCAAAGGGGATGTATGAATCTCCCTCATGAACTCTTTCCGAAAAACCACTAGTACAACAGTGTGTCCTTTGAAAAAAATTAAGTGCTTCCCACCAATTGATTATCCATCTGGAGCATGCCCTTTGGATAACTGAGCACATAAAGTCACACAGTCGTCATATCTTATCTGCGCCTCCCTAACCTGCTGTAAGAGTGGAAGGGTGACAACCATCAGCTGTAGGTAAGTTGTATCTTCTCTAGTCTTGAAGGATAAATGCAACGTGGCTATCTGTTATGTTGCCTCAGTCAACAACAGTGAGCCTGAACTTCTTCTAAGAGAATCTACTACCTTTTTCACATTCCTAGGAGTATAGATGATCATGAAATCATAGTCCGGCTGAACTCTTTCCAATGTCACTACATCAGATTCTGATCCATCTATGAAAATATATACTTGAGGCTCTTGTGGTAAGAGTAGACGATGAACCGCTCACCCATAAGATAGTGTCACCACAACTTCAATGTGAAGACTGCCACTGCCATCGTGAGATCATGGGTTGTATAGATCATATCATGTGGCCAATGGTGGCGCAAACGATATGAAATCACCGCCTGCCTCTACATCAAGACACAACCAACCCCAGTAACTGATGCTTCGTAGAAAACAATGTACTTGACACCCTCCTCTGGATATCTCAAGACTCGGGTGCTCACAAACCCTTGTCTCAACTTCCAAAAGACTATTGTCACTTCTCCGTCCAAAAGAAGGGTTTCCCCATCCAAGTTAAGTATGTTATCAGTGATGATATCCAGGAGATTTCATGAATGAGTCTCCAGTAATCTCCATCCAATCCAAGGAATATCTGCATCTCTGTCACGCTCTGAGTTGGCTACCATGCTAACACAACCTCGAACTTGTCTGGGTCTATAACTACTCCAACTGCCATTATGACATGTCCCAAAAAGTAGACCTCTTGAATCATGAACTGGAACTTTGAGAGATTCCCATAAATATGGTGCCCAGGAGTACGTTTAGAACTATCTGCAGGTGCCTCTCGTGCTCCTCCTCTGACGCTGAGTAAAGAAGGATGTCGTCGATGAAGACCACTATGAACCAGTCCACGTACGGCTGGATGATCCGGTTCATCAGTCCCATGAACACTGTGGAGGTGTACGCCACTCTGAAAGTAATTACCATGTATTCATAGTGACCAACCGGCATCTAAAAGACGTCTTAGATATGTCCACATCCAATACTAATAACGGGTGATAGCCTGATTGAAGGTCATCTTTCAAGAACCATTGTGCCCAGTTTAGTTAGAAGAAGAGAACCTTGATTCTCGACAGTTGATACTTATTCTTCACTATCACCTAGTGCGGGAACTGTTAATCCATGTACATCCTAATACTCCCATATAACTTCTGGAAAAACAAGACTGGGGCTGCCTAGTGTGAAAAACTAGGTCTCACAAAACCATTACTCTGAAATTCCTCCATCTGCACCCTTAGCTCGCAAAGCTTGGTAGGAGCCATCTGATATGCTGATCAGGAAATCAGTGTTGTCCCAGGGTGTATGTCTATGTAGAAGTATATTTTATGGTGTGGAGGTACCCCTAGACCATCTTTGGGAAATAATTCCTCATACTCTTCCACTACTACTGGTAAGTGGGAGCTCACAACATCTACTACTCTGAGGGCATGGCCAGCCAACTCATTAGCGATTCGCTACACCATCCAATAAATAATTCTATTCTGCACTGCCTGGGTTTCCCTTTCATTGACAAAAGAAACCCACATTCCCTCACGGTGGGCACACCACACATTCACCTAAAATAGTCAATCTGGGCATATAACGATGATAACCAATCCATACTATGAATTACTTCGTATTCCCTCGATGCTACCATAAACATGTTCCAACTGAAACTCTCACCTACATGGGAAATATCACACTGTCTACAATGATGCATGATCCTCGATTCTCCTCCCGTAGGTGTCAACAAGCATAAGGATCGTGTCAAATATTCTACCAGAATACTGAGGGTTCATACAAGAGAAGTGGATAAGAAGGAATGATTGGAACCAGTGTCTATAAGTATGGGAGATATGGTATAAAAAGCATAGATCGTACATCGAATCATCCATAGAGCCCCTAGGTCATATGCCTCAACTGCATGCAGGTGTCCTCACCCCTATCCCCCATCTCCCTGAGCCTCATGTTGACCTCATGGGGGTGGTTGAGGATGTAATTTATAGTGTCTACCACCACTAGCCACTCAACCTACTCCTATGATACGTTCAACACCAGGTGGGTATAGCTGTTACACAATCTGCCTCTACCTCGGTGGCCCATCCACAGCTTCCTTGTTAGCATCTCGGCAGGTCAAGTAATCTCTAGCGATATGTCTTCTACCATCTCTCATGCAACATCACTTCTCCTTTGGATGACGGTATCCAGTCAGAGAGCCTTGGATTGTCGATCCTTTATCCTGGGTCCTCCTATGATGATTCCCACATGTAGATCCCTATGTCTGACATTTTATCCTTATTGGAGAGGTATCCAGACATGCCTACCTACTACTGAATGTTGTTAGTTGTCTCTGCTCCACCAAGAATCTATCAATCACCAAGACCCGCTCGAGCACTCAAAAATAAGTCAATATTCATAGAGGAACGACACTAGCTCGGATTTACTATTGTATACATCACTCAAAAGACTGAGATCTGAAGTACTAATCCCAGACCATATCAATCGAGTACCGGGTGAGGTTGGTGAACCTCATTGAATAGTCGACTTCCATCATACTACACTACTAGAAATAAAAATGCTCTTAGATGAACACAGCTCTCTGTGGAACAAGAGAGAACTTCTCCTTGAAGAGTCACTCGAACTACATCCATGAAAAATTCTCCTCGTCGTGAGTCTGTGTGGCCAGACTGCATAATCGTCCCACAGAACCCTGAAGAAGGCTCGCTCCTATGATCACCATTTGGTATATTGGTGTCCTCACTTGACAGAAAACTCTTGTCACCACCTCAATCCAGTCTTCAGTCGCATATTGTTCAGTCTCACCTTAGAACCTTAGGGGTCTCTATCTCTAAAAATCATTTTAGTGCGCTAATCTTGTGCCCCTAATCGGTCGGTACTGCATGTACTATGGGTTTCTCCACTGGTGGTGGCATAGAAGGTGCACCACCTGGTGGAAACACCTCAGGAACTGGTCCCTGAATGGAATCAACATCACTAAGGGGTCAACCTCATGATTCTGATGCTTAATCCTAGCTGGTATGCGTCGGAGTGGAATCCTGAAATGATAGAAGATGTACCATGGTCAATGAGTATATCTGAATATCTGACACAAATGATATGGAAAACATAATCCATTCGAACATGATGCATTTACCTTTCTTTTATTTCCCCATAATCAGTGTTTTCATTCACCGAGTTGAAAAGTAGGTTATCAGAGTCCTGGTGTATGGATATGTCGGTCTCCGCACCAACACTGAAGTCTATGGCCTGAAATTTGTGCTCGAAACACTTAACATTGTTTCCCTAAACCCATATCACATACTCTTGGTCCTAATGTTGAACCACCCACCTCTAATGCCACTATTTCATGACCCGTCTCAGTGGGGCCCATGCCGTGACTCCCCATGCTTGCCACCAATAGGCCAAGGGCTGGTTACCAGCACCGAGTAGGCATATTACAATCGTGGGAGGCATTTCCTAAGAACATGTACATGTGCACACATCTACAAGACGACAAGTGGATAAATGTAAAAACACTAAGGAAAAAAATGCATGCATACAACTAAACCCAACCAACACTGTATGACAATAATTAATGTACTAAAAGTAAACATAGCCAGAATACAAGCCCACCCAACAAAGAGTCTGAATACTTCATTGTCCAACCTATAAACACATAGAGGTATTGGGACATCTTCTCGTAGCCGAATGAATGCCTCGGCTTATAGGATACTCAAAAATCATGGTCTTGTCCTCATCTAACCTGGACTCTGTCAAAAGGATGCTCGTCTGAACCAGACAAAACATGTGCGGGAAAAGCCTGTACAGGGGTGAGTATAATGATAATCAGAAGGGAACCCCAAAAACCAAAAATATATACATAAAGTAAACATACTGTCAGCTATGCACAGAATATGTCTACATAAAATATACTGAGAGAAACAATAACCAGATATTCTGAAATCTTGACTCGCTGTCTAGAGATAAGTTGCAAAATCGCATACCCCCATTAGGGATTCAGTTTGAAGATTCCATGAAGAAATCATTCTTGGAGAACAATCTCCACGAATCTTATATCTGTGATGATTTCTGTTTGATATTTACTGCTCATCAGGAACCATCATGAGAGGTAGTCACACTCATTACGGTATACACACTCTTGAGTGGGAATATTTAGATAGATAGATGCAATAATTATGGGAACCACACTCCGGTATGGGAAAGATCACGATACACAAATGAGGATCACTACCAAGACCATGGCGGATACCACAAATCATCCAGAACTCACCTTCTACGTAGAGGATCGACACCCGGTGGAGTTGGTCACATCGATTCCTGACTCTAAAAATGATCATTAATGAATATAGGATATCACATTGTCTCTCTCATATGGATACCTAACTGTATCATAGATTGTACAGCTGAAGGGATCATACTACTATAGAAGGAAACGATAACTGAACATTAGGGGAATGAAAAGAATGGACCATAAGCCAAATGAAACATGTTTTTGATACTGTGGACAAGAGAACCATGCCATTTTTCAAAAAGAATAGGATGTGTAGAAAAGTTACATGCCGTTTTGATTGACATTGGGTACTACCTGTGTACAAAGGCCCGTGTTGTAGGGCTGGTCATGTAGAAAATTTTGTAAATGGCGTGTAGGACTATGTACATGCCATGTCCATGTTCCTGGGATTGGATTTGTGTTCATTGGCCATGTGCCCATACACGATCTCCAACTCGTGTACTCCAACTCGGGTGATCGGTACATGGGGTGACCCATGTTACTATCATCGCCTGACAATGTGATGGAGTACACGGTCGTGTACTCCATCTAGTGTCTGTGTGCCCCCTGGATACACACTGAGTCTTGTGTAGCCACCTCTTCCATGTTGTACACGCCATGTTCTATTGTTGTGTAGATCATCCCATTTCCGTGTACATCTCAAAATACACGCAATGCTTCAGTGGAAGTCAAACAGGTTGTGCGACCAGGGTCACACGTCGTTTGATTCCTATTTGACCCACGAAACACTAACCTCCTTCAGTACTATATGGCGCGTTCTTCATAAGTACATGCCGTGTATTCTGGATATTTCAAGGAACATAGAACTCTGCCATCGTGCCTACGGTGATGCCCTTTTTGTTATTCTGGTCATCTGATCACCATGGAACACTCTAGTTTTGGTCTCCCTGAAACCACAATGCCACTTTTGATGTTTTCAGACCTCTAATTAGACACAAAAACCTGTTTTGAACTTCCCATGCGATGAGTGCTCGAAGAATGACTTCTTCCTATCTGAGCTAATTCGTCGTCTGTCATGGTCGTCGCACATCTGTAGGGTCATTTCATTGTCAGATTTCGTGTTTGGGATCGGTGCATTATAAGATGGGTGTGCAAAAATCTATTTTTCATCTCCCCAGGAATAAAACAAAGAATGCATGAGAAGAAAAGGTGAATGGAAAACCAATCGAACAAAATTGTGGAAAGAACCTCCACTCTCATTCATCAATAAAATAATCTGCTCAAATTAATAGGCTTAAATGTAGTAGAAATCAACAAAAATAATCAATGTGGATTAATTCCCCATAATCATCTCAAAGAAAAAATCCGTCTCGCAAAACATACGAATCTGTGGATCAACATGTTTGTTATTGATCCACGATCGTTGTATAAAATTCACGAAAGAGTAAAAGTGGAATGAAATAACTATACCAACCTTTAAGAAAGGATTTAATTTTGATGAATGACTCATGTTGTTTTTGTCATCATGCTCCTTTAACTTCTTTGGTGGAACTATTCCCCACTTTGACTCATCGCCGTTCGTCGCTGAGGGTTTTCTCTAATGCTCTGTGGATTCTCCATAGATTTATCTCAATCGTCGCCAATGAGAAATATTTGATTATCCAAAAATATGGAATCATATTTGACATCCCAATAAGATCTCGAAATAATGTGTCAGTATATCTATTTCGGAGTCATTATGTCATGACATTAATTTAAGAAACAGTTTCTCTATTTCCGCAGAGTAGCGGATATTTTCAGAAGAAACAAAATATACATTGGGAATTTATTTTATTTTATTTTAAATAAAAAATTGAAAATTAACTATCTCCCTCGACATGAAGCAGTCATGGTCAGTCTCATTCATATGTAAATTTGACGTTCTGGATGCAACAGTATCCTTATATTTGTAATCCGGACATCCGTTTGGAAACTTCCATAGTGGCACACAAGTACCGACTCACATAACTGAAAAAAAGTTTGATCCCCCATTCTGGGCTAACTGTGCCTCGGAATGATTTACCGCTTTCATTCATGGTCTCGAAATAATCCCATATAATATATTAAAAAAATACATGGAAATTTTTTTAACATTATATATAAGTTTGAGTAAGTCCTTTGTTTACTTTGATTAGAATTTTTCTATTTCTAGGAAGATGGTCATTATCAGTGAATTGTGTATTCATGAAGATGTTCTTCACTTTAAATTTTTGGGTGTCCCAATGTTTTTTGGGAGGCCTAATGCATGTAACATTTATGATATTCTTAGTAAAATTGAAAGGCATCTTGCTACATGGAAGGATATATCCCTTTACATTGAGTGTCTTGTTTTTTTGTTAAGGCGGTGATTGTTTCTACATTTTTTATTCTTTCATGGTCTATAAGTCACCAGTCTCTATAATCATGATCATTAATATTTCTATTAAAAATTTCATTTTGAGTGGTAATATTTTGAAGAGGAAATTACCCATAGTCTTTTAGAATAATTGTTTTAAACCAAATGATGTAGGGGGTTTTGGTATTAATAATCTTTATATGTTTAATGATTATTTATAGGATTCCATTATATGGTAGATTTTCAATAGTAATTTAGAGTCTCTTTAATTTCTCATGAATAAATTCAGGGATTGGTTTAATAATAGGGTTTTTAATCATATGAATTCATCTATTTAGCCTACTTTTAAACCCATTTTTTTTTCTATTGAATCTCATGTTAGATGGATTGTTTAGAAGAATTCATCTTTATCCATTTAGAAGGACAACTAGAATGGTTGTCCAATTGTTGATGCCTTGATTAATGATGATTTCAATGTGGATATTGAGGCCATAATTAATGAATAGCTTGATAATATGGGGTTATTTTAAATCCTATTGTTAATATTATCAATAGTTACTACTTCTATAACAGAGAAGATCATTGGGCATAGGAAGCTATTATCAATCGCATGATACCCTTTAAAAAAATTTATTGACATTATTTATCATTCAGTATAGGTTATAAGGGGATGGGGGATCATCTTATGAACTTCATTAGGCCTTCTCGGATAGAATTTTCCTAGACACTAGCTCATGGGAAGCTTATAATTGATTGTTTCATTAAAAAAACGTGGTATTTCCCTATATTCATCATGTGTTTATTTAGATCATCATTGGGAAGATATTGATTATTTTTTCATAGTTTTTTTATTTCCTCATACATGTGGATAGTTATTTATGATATCTTTGAATTACATATGCCTGGTATGTCTTCAATCTATTTTTTCTTCCAATGATAGCATTAAACATTTCATTCTATACAAATGTTGGAAATTTTTTGGGTTGGTGATACTAAAACTCTTAATTATATTTGGTTTTCTTGGAATAATGTGATTCATGATTGATTTTCCTTCTCAATCATTGATGTTTTATCAGCTATTCATGCTGCTATGCATAATGTAAAAATACCGAGGAAGCATTTTATCATCAACTCATTTCAGGATTTGTCTGTACTGAACCAAATAGGTATTAAGAGATACTTCAGGCCTCTTCATGGTAGATTTGATGTTTTTGGGAAGAACAACTTTTTGGATGGATAAAATTTAATTATAATAGAGCTTCTCAAGGTAATATGGGGAATTCTGGTTATGGTGTTATTTTCAAAAATCTTAAAGTGGATGTACTTTGATGTTTTTATGGTTTTTTTAGCCTTTCTTCATTAATTCTGGCTGAAACTCCTGGCATTATCATTGTTGTGGAACAATCTATGATTCTTGGATGGGTTAATTTATAGATCGAGGGTGATTATACTATTATCATTTCTTCCATAAGGATGGGTCTTTCCCACTTGACGTAGAATCTATATAATCATTGGATTAAATTTTTAAATACTCTATTAACCTTCAACCATATTATGACTCAATTATATACAGAATAAATTTTTTTTCAGATGGTCTTGCAAATAATTGTTGTAATGGAGTTTATTTTTCATGGAATGATCATGTTCTAGAGTATCATATTCCTTTTCTACAATGGGATTGTAATAAGTCTTTCATTTTTAGTCTTGAGTAAGTTGTATCATATTTTTAATATTAATTTCATTTTAAAATTTCATTTTTGGTGTCTTAATTCCATTTTATTAATCCTAATGTTTGCTGATCATCTATTTTTGATGCTGTTATGTATGGTCTTTTTACATTTTTGAGTTATTTAATTTCTACTTGGGGTCTGTTTGATTAGTTTAATTATTTCAGCTTCCTTGGAGTGGTTTGTTTCTAAGTTTTTTCCATAAGAATGAAGTAGAAGGTTTACCGATCCTTGTTATTGCCTGTAATGGTTTTCAAGGAGTATCTACTAAAATGCATGGTTCGGTTTGTCTCTTGAAAGGGTCATCTTGAGGTAAAATTGTTTCTTCTTAAATTCATCCACTTTTTTAATTAGATTCAACATATCTAATTTTTTTCTTATTCCTTCAACTGTTGTATTTTCCTCATTTCTTTTCATCTCTTTTTCATTTTGACATGATCGGAGGCGCCTGTTTTTCGATCATCGCTGAGAATTTATGTAACTGGAATTCAGGAAGTTTCTTCTTCAATGTTGTATTTGATCACATGGGATCTCCAAGCATCTTTAAAGTTGTTACCCTGTGACCATTAGTGGTGGTTGGTTAAATAAATTAGGCCATTCATAGGGGGTCACTTGTGAGGCTAAATTCTCTGATCGTGGCTCATTTCTGGATTTAAGAAGTGTTGCACTCCTCCATCTATTAGTGTTTCATAGAGAGCCGATCTCTCATCCTAGAGTGGACTGCCTCATTGCTTTTATTGGAACAAAGTGCATAGAGAGGCCTTCTGATTTGGAAACCAAGGAAGATCCTTTTATTGATATTTAGAGCTCCCCTTACCTCATTGGGTTGTTCCTGATGCTTTAGATTTTGATATCCAACACCATAAGTCTTGCATTATTATTTTTGGGTCTTCTGTGATTGTATCTATTTTTATTGTAATGTTTTATTTCTTATTTAATAAACATCCATTTAATAACTGAACCATTATTTTTTTATTATAATAATTAATTATCCACAATAAAAATGTTTAATGATAAATATAGTACATTAGAACGTAGTCTCTCAATACAATATTGTTTGAAAATACTCATAATTATTACAACTATCATCCATAGTAATATTCATGGGGTGGATTCCATATTAAAGATATTTGAACTCTTTATACTATATTTGAATCCTCAAAACAATGTTTTTATTCTATGGTAAGAGCCATATATATTATATTGACATGCATGTGGATTAAATTTTCACCTCGTGAATAGGTCATTATTGTGTAGATCATATCCCATCCTACCCAATAACTTTTGAAAGAACTTGTGAATTGAAATGTATAATTTCAATTATGTATATAAATAAGTCAATATTGTATCATTACCAATGATTTTAACTCGAATCCAAAACTACTCAGATTATACAAAAATTCATCTACTATAATGTATCATAATTTTTTTCGAATTATGTGATTCCTAGACTAGATGAATGCACCAAATAATTTATATTACCTGTAATAAATAATGGTATTTATGTGGGGTAACCTTTGGAATCTTTTTTAATCCCACATATAATATTATATTTCCTATAAATATATCAATTACATTCTTATGGTTCCCTTTTTATATGAATAGTTAAACTATATAAGAAATCATGATCCTGAATCATTTCATGAATTATCCAAATAAATATAAAAATTATCATAATTACAATATCTATAAATTGGTAGGGTTCATTCCCATGTTGGTGGTATCTTCTCATAATAGTAAATGAGAGATCAAGGTTAATTTTTAAAATCTTCTGATAATGTGTTTGGAGGAATTATTTCTCAATATATGGGTTTAAGGATGTGTTCCGTAGTGAAAAAATATTTTCCTCATACACTAATAAACTAATCTCCCTAGATCAGGTGTATCCTCTATATTTGTGTCCTTTAAAGATGATATTTCATATAATTGAAGACATATTTCTTATATACAAAACTATCTAGAATCGAAATGATTTTATAGATTTATGAATTAATTAATTATTCCAGAAACCCAATATATATATGATGAAAAAACATTTCCAACATGCAATTACTCCTATCATTAATTTGGGATTTAAGTACCAATCATATAAAAATTTAATCTTCAGCATATAGAAGACAAAAAATGATTGACGAAGAGCAGTACATCTTATTCCCTGATATATAAAACATGATTTTCCTTGGAGGGTTTGTGGATAGTAGTATATATATAATGGTGAAGCCACCCACATTTATGTAAATCATTACATTGTGAATTAATTCTACATTGATGGGTCTATACCATGATCCATATGTTTGGTTGATTAGTACCTATACAAGTAAAGATAACATCTGTGAGAATTCCATTTTTATATAGTTGGAGGATGTATGACCTCAAATATATCTATGGATTCTCTCTCATAACATGATAGATATATAGATCAGGTGGTACATATAGTATTGTATTACCATATATGAAATATCTTATTAACAAATTAATTTGAGAAAATGATTCGATTCACATAGTTATTTCTAATGTGATATATATTTTATTGGAGGGTGAGATAAGAATAATTATGTTATTACTATATGTATTATGATGTCTATTGGTATATAATATTAACAGAAAAAAAGTTTGGGAGACTATTCATAAAATTTAACAATTTCATTAAATTTATATCTCTTTTGATACCTTACTTTCTAGGTTCTATTATCCTTCCATCAACATTATTTTTTCCCTATATTAATTTTCATAAAAAAAAACATAATATTTTTACCATAATAATATAATTTATATGAAAATTAAGGTTAAACACTTACACATTTTATAGTGTGTGACTATAGTGAATTAAGAGAGATGTTCTGAATTCCAAAATTGTGATATTCTATGTGTTTAATCAATGATTATCCCTTCTATTAGGAACATATTTGGTGAATATTCCATGTTTTTTATGAGTAATCCATGGTTGATCTAGTGCACATTATAGAAAAATTTTAGATAACTATTTCGAATTATAATATATCTCATTATGTAGTTCCCCAACATATGTGATCAATACATTATTCATGAATTGTTAATAAAAAATTATCATTTTATATTGAATTATATATTCATTTTCATGTATAATTAAATTTAGTGGGTATGAACATAATGGTGAACCAGTTTTCATTTGAATTAATTATTTGTGATGCAAAATTCCATTTCCATAAGGTGTTGAATATATATGAATTCTAATAATTCATAAATTCCATTTTTTAAATGCCTTCCAAAATAGTATTTTTATTCACTTGATTCAACATATAATAGTTCACATGTAAAACCTAGACATTAATTTTTTCACTTTCATGATGGGACCAATTGTCCATATTTTTGCATCTGATCCCATATGCCATTGTAATTTATTCTTGAAACTCATATATATTATATCCATATTTTTATATAAATAGGCCCCATAATTTCCTACATTATTATGGGATATATATATTATTTGAATAATTATAACCCCATTACAATCCCTAGTGATCTTATATTCTTCAGAAGGAACCCTATATAACCCCATATGGATAATAAGAGAAGTTTATTGTTTATTATGATATCAAAAGTTGGAGAAATTGAAATAATAATGTAATAAATCATGTTTTTAAGTATTTAATGAATGGGGAGAGGACATAATTTCATAGACTACTCACATGGGAAACACATCCCACTTTTCTTCCCCAATGGGTGACACATCTCTCTAAAAATCCAATCTTTATGTACTTGGAAAATGCATTTAATTTATGTAATACATAATACATGACACAAATATATTGAAAAATACCATTTTTATTTAGTTCCTTTTGAGCTGGAAATCATAAAAAACTAATTCATGAAACAAATACATCCTCTTCTTCTTTATCCTTTAAAACTAGAACCCCTTTTAACACCCCTTATTAAATACCCTTATTCAAATCATTTGAAAAAACATGAAAAGGGTTTAGATTAAATTATCAGTTAGGGTAATAAATGAAAATATTTTACTAATCCTAAACATAAAAATGTGAAAACATATACAAAACATTTGAAAAAAAACATAACACATATAAAATATACACGAATTATGATTCAAGAAATTAATCATGGTAGTTCATAAGGCATAAATCACAATGAAATCATAAACCATCAATAAAATAATTTGGATAAAACATATAATTTTAGAAAACAAAACAAACACATAATATAATTTCTATAGTATCTATGAATTGTTTTCAATACCATTATAGTGGAAATAGTCAATTACTAAAATAGTTTTATGTGCTGTTGTAACCATTTATTACTGAATGATATTTTAATTCCCTTCAAGTAATGTATTCTGGAGGAGATGTACATATTTAACCACTAATTTTGGTGGAATATAAATGTTACACACATATCATAAGAAAATAATTCCTTCATGTTCCAAAAAATCAAAATCATTCATCATATCATATCACAGGAAATTAAATGGGTTTCATAAACAACATTCAATTATAACATAATCTATATAAAATTTCATTCCATCAATAAAAAAATAATATAATAGTAATAATAGAGAAAAAAATAAAACCCCAATTAAAGAGAATCGTCATATATGGAGAATAATTTTGATACTATAACTGAACATAATTTTTAGGATAATATCATTTATTACTTAAAAACATTACCTTTTCACAGATTATGATGTAATGCTAAATGAAAATAATTTATTAGAAGACAAAAATGAAATATCTTATAATAATATTCATGGAAATAAGGTGTTATTAATACATAAAAACTTGTTCATGTTGTGTTTGTTAAAAAAATTCTCCTCCAACTTTTATAAGAAAACTCAAAAAGTACCTCGTATCAAAATATGCCAAAAGATTCTATTCAAACTGTTTGATAAAAAAATTACAAATTTGTAAAATAGACATTAAAATATTATATAAGAATAATTATAATATTACATATTATAGGAAACATGGATCTGGATGATAAATATATCCTAGTGAATACTTACATATAAACATACTCAGAAAAAATTCTAAGATTGTGAAATTATACTATACCATATGTATGATTTCATCTATAGGGGTCCGAAATTCCTTTATAGTGGGTTTATATATAGTAATAACTTGTAAAAACCCATATTTATTTTTATGATATCATCTATGATTCACTTACAACATTATATTTTACTTTTATTTATCAATTCCATGTTAAAGTAGTGTTTGGGTAATAGTCCTTTTATTTATCGAACATGTTTTGACATGTTATTCATGATATTATTGCTCAGATCATGAATTAATTAATTAAATAATATAAAAAAATAATTATATATCATAAATATTAATTATAAAAATATATATAACAGATATATAAATGAAATAAAATACACCATTCTTGAAGACGGTAGGTCGTATGTACGAATGAATGCTATTTTCATTTCCTTTTTGAATAGAATTGAAGAATGTAAATGATATATCTATATCTAATGTATAATTTCTATGGAACATATTTAATTATTATTTATTATATATAGATTATAATCATTCTTGAATTGACAACATGAATAATGAATCTCATCGCATCTTGGAGACGGTAGGTCGTATGTACGCACGAGCGATGATATTAATCACTTAATGGATAAATTTTATGGAATTAGATGGTATATTAATTATATGAAATAATTATAATGTTATTATCAAAATTTAAATCAATTAAACTCATCATTATACTCATTACAATTATCTTTATTTCAATAACAAATTACACTACAACATAGAGATGGAAAGTTGTACGTACACACGAATGGTTATATTATTATTATTAGATTGGATAAATGGAGATATAACGTTTTCCCACAATTATTATATCATTTAATAATGTATAAATATTATATTTATTACATTGGTATGGGAATAGAAAAAAATAGGATGTATAAAAAGAAATTTAATTTATATATGTGTGATAAATCAATTAACACTTTTTTGAGTACCTCTTAATGATACCACAAAAGGACTACCTATGATGGCTTTCTGTCCAACATTTACCCTCTAGGATGAAGTAAGGGATGTTAGGTGGGTATATGGGTAGAGTTTTTCTGAGAAAAAATTGATTTAAATGTGCAATTAGAAGAGACGGATATGTTCTCTTTTATGAGAGAGGAGAGAGAACATTTCGAAATTCCAAAACTATTAAATTAATAATAATTAATTTTTTATTTAAAAATGCCTCCAAATGGGGTTATCTTGAATATAATATAGGTTTTGGTGTAAATTCAGTTATCCAATAAAATTTATTCATGTTTTGATTATATTTTAAACCTCAACATTTTGATTTATCTTTATTTAATTTATTTGTTATTATTTTTGGTAATAATATTTAAAAAATTAAATCTTTATAAATATTTACTTCTGTTTTGTCAATTTTAAATAATTGGATTCATTATGAAGTTTTCTACCATTAACCTTTCACTATTTAATTTGTATATATTTTTTTTATATTTAAATAATTTTTAATATGTTATTCTTATAAAATATCAATATTTTCAATTTTTCACTATACATTTATTTGACTTTATATAAAATCCGCACATAAAACATATTCAAAGAAATTAATTCACACTTAAAGATTAATACTAATCAAAAAATTTGTGGAGATCATTAATTAGTTTATATTATATTTCATCAATATTTTTTAAAACATTTATTTGATATTTATATTAAAAAAATAAAATCTACATCACTATTTTGTCATCATTAATGTTAATTATTTAATCTAAAAAATATATATATAAATTAAAATGATTTACCTAATATCCTTATATTCATAGAGACAATATACGTTTTATGTTTTATCATGTTTATGACTACATTAAATTAATTATAATTATAAGATATATGAATGTGACATGTTATCACATTAATTTATTTTAATTATTATTACATTATTTTCTTGGAAAAATGTAAAATTAATTAAACAATTCTGACACTTTTATGAATTGGTCGAATTTAATTTATCCAATAGGATATTTGATGTTTTTAGGGGAATTTTATAATCTTTCTTATTCCTTTTTTTAAAATAATTTTCTGATTTACCTTAAACATTGGTAAATAATAATTTTTGCAGTTACTATTCATAAATTCCAAAAAAATAAAATTAACATATTAACATTATTTGGATTGCCTAATTAAAAATATGGATTACAATTTTTTAAATTGAAAACAAAAAATTTATAGTATTGAATTTAAAATTAATTGTAATTGTCAAAACTAGAAAATGGGGTTTTAAGAAGCAAAAACTATCAAATATTTGACATGTTATTTTTTCCAATTAAAATGTTAAATTACATACAAGGAAAAATGTTGGATTAAATGAAAAATATATAATCCAATTATACATTGAATCAAATGAAAATTAAAATATAACTATATAAATAAATTAGATGATAAAGAAGTTTTGAATTAAAATGTAGTATTATCACTATTCATAAAAATATGAATTTCATCTGAAAAAAATGAAAATTTCAACAAAGTTAAATATTAATTTCCATATTCCAAAGAATAAATTTATTATTTAAAATAAAACTTATAAAATTTTCAAAATCTTGATTTAAAAATTGTTTCTACATCAAAAGGCTGTAAAATTATATTTGTTTGAAAAATACTTCTTTTATCCATAAAATAAAATTTGTAGTTTTATCATATTTATAAAACATATAATATAAAATAAAAATAATAAAAATAATATATTAAATATATATTTCAATAATAATATCCTTAAAAATTGATTTTATCATTTTATAGAATCAATTATTTTCATTTAAATAGTTTTTAGAAGGAAGTTAATACAATTCATTATATACATTATATTAAATGGGTTGAAATATTTAGTTATCAGATATACTCAGTCTTGTGAAAAATGAATTTGTTCAATAGAACATGATATTGTGCATAACAAATTCCATGAATACTATTGTGTATACTTCATGCTAATACAATATTCTGTATAGTGCAACATAATCATGGTGTAGCATACACCATAGGACATTAATGAAATTGAAATTGTTTATCTCATAAAAACTAAGGGTGTTACTTTTTACCCCACTTAAAATTAATTTCTCCCTAAAAATTCTTTAAGAATATAAATGGTTAACTACTTGAAAGATTCTTTAATAGAAACCCACATTATAAAAAAATAATATTAAAAATCATTTATAAAAAAATATATGATGGAAAAATTAGGGGTTCTCAAAGTAACTCATAACTATGATTCAAAATTAGAGAGAATATGTGGGATGTGAAAATAAAGATTTGGATGAAAAATTTATTCCTAATGTTATGATGGATAATGATAGAAGAATTATTTTGATAAATATAAAAATAAAAATACACTAACTTTTGACAATTTTAGGGACCTCCAGATTCATCATATAATTAGGTACTAAGATAACATTTTATTCAAGATATTTTCCATGAAGTTAAATAACTTTTCATGAGAATAATAAATTACATAATTTTTGATGCAATCCCACAATTTTTCATTCCTTTAAAAATTTCCACATCATCACTAATATAATGAAAGGAATTTCAATTTACCATTATTGAATTGTTAGTGGAATGTGCCATAGAATGATTTTTTATTAAATCCCTATAAAAATTAATGATATTGTAGGTAACCAAATTTCTATAAGTCCATATATAGTGAGATAATTCATTAATATAAAAAATGCCAACCCAAATATAACTTATATTGTCATTAAATGGATAACATTACAATTCTCCCAAAAACTGAAAACATATTACTTTATAAAGTACAGAACTAAATCAATGTAAAATTTATCTCCCATATCTCATAAGGTTACTTTTTGGTTTTCATATTCCAACTATGTAAATAACATAATAATGTATTCCTTATATGCATGATTATAAAATTAATTACTATCTAACATTAATGAAAAAATTAATTCTATCATAAATAACATTATACTCACACTAATAATAAAAAAAATTATTATATAATAAAACTGTGATATTGCGTTGTTTATATATTAGTCATGAGGATATTAATACTATTAACCACCTCATTACAATATTATCCCTTCATTATTCACATATAATGTTCCTTATAATAATATTTCAATCACTTTTCATTGTTACTAGTACCATATACATATGGAAACCATAGTGCACCATTACCTAGATATTCCAATATTCTATAATAGTATAAAATATATTAAACAACCTTATTTTTTAATCCCATTACATAAACACAAAATCATGCTACCACTTTGTTGTCATACTCAGAATAACCAATATGGATCTCATGTGGTTTTCTTTTGTATTTATCCTTAATAGTGTTTTAATGTTCATAAACATCCATAACACTTGGATTATGGAATTGGTTAGCATAATTCCCTATTTCCTTTCAATTATAGTATTGAATTGTGGGAGGTGCATTCTCTATAGTCGTTTCACTATTCACTTCATTATAAAACTTTTTACAATTCAATTGGCACTCCGCTTATCGATGACAATATTTTCCACACAAAAAATATTTACCAGTCCCATTAAGAAACTATCTACAATTTTTCATTCCACACATATAACATAAGAATGCATTCATCTTATTTCCATCATTGTTTTAGGATTTTCCCTTGAACAACATCTTTCAGTTCATATCAAAACCATGAGATTTATATGTAACACCAACATCTATTTCTACCATAATTGAATAATGGAGAATAATTGTATATATTGTTTAAGTATCTTATAATTTATTCACTTATAAGACTTGAATTTATTCCACTGAGGAATTTGATCTACTTTACTATCTATTTGTATGATAATTCCAAATTCATACCTTTAATGTCTTGTAAAATTTTCCTCATATGTACCAATAGATTCATTATAATTTTTATTAGGATAAATGGTACTCATTTACATATTATTTAAAAGAATAAAAGGAATATATTTATTTGAAAATCTGTTCTAGAAATCAACCCATTCCTTGTATTCAATCTCATCTTACTGTGTTGTATTCTTTATAAGATTCTAGCACTGGTCTGCTTCTCCTTTTAAATGATAAATAGAAAAAAAATATATTTTCATTTTATGAATAGTGAATGATGGAAAATAGAGTTTCAATATTACTACTAAATTGTTCATCAATAAGTGGATTTGAAGACCCACTAAAAATATTTTTATGTTTCTTCATTATGTACTCAACATATTGTTCCCTTCTCTACTTATTTGGATGTCTAGAATGATTGAATGATTTTGAATGTATTGTAATAAGATTATTAATTCTATCTCTCATAAAATTTGGTTTCTCAAGAGTAAAAATATTGCATTTCCCATTTCCTTGATCGCTAATATGGTTTTTTTGGGATCCATACATTGTATAAAACCCCAAAATAATAGTGTGTGAGGTTAAAATGTTACATTAAAAACAACATAATCAAGGTGGAATAATTTCAATATCTTACATCACATGTTTAATCATTGGTTATTTATGATCACTAACATAATTCTAGTAATATAAATTATTGTTAATCTTACCATTATTTATATCCCTATACATACCATATAAATATCTCTAGGCATATGTCAAATGTTTTCACATCCTAGTTTCCAAAGGTTAACTAAACCTTCACGCTGATACAAAATCTAACTACCCATGATTGATGTATGTGGAAACTATATTAATTATTTGGAATACTTAATACATGAATGAAATAGATACCCCAAATACCATACTATTTTTTTTGAAGAAGACTATATTATTTTGTGCTTTTGTAAAATGTAAAACCTAAAAAACGGTTTCATAATATATCTACGTCGTCTCCTGCATTATCCATCATAACTATAACCCCTTTTTGACACACCATACATAATACACTTCTTCAAATCCTGGGGGAAAATAAACATAAAAAATAGTTATCTCAAATTCTCAATGATTGTAATCACGGAAAATATCTTACAATATATAAACATAATAATTTATAAACATGTACATCACATTGGAATCAAACATACCAAATTTAAGATATAATAAAATGTTGAGTAAAGAAATTAATATTGGTAGTTCATATTGAATAAATCATAATGGAATCATGAAACATTAGAAATTATAATTTTCATTAAAAAAATGGAATTGTGGAAAACAAATATGCATATAATATGATTTCTATAGTATCTGGGGCATCATTTCAAAGACTATCCTAGTTTAAAAAGACCATTACAAAACTGGGTTTACATGTCGTTCCCGAAATTTATTACTGAACTATATTTAATTTCTATTCATGTATTGTCTATCTAATGAGATATTAATCTTTAAATAATTCATTGGAGGGATATATTTCTAATACACCTCTAATAATGATGTCATTTATACATGTTCTACATAAACATTAATCATTCATCATATCATATCCAATAAAATAATTATTTTTATTCATCAATCAATCATAATGTAATCTATATAAAATATAATTCCGTTATTAACAAAATCAAATAATAGAAACAATAGGGATTGAAATATAACCCCAATTTCAGAGCATCATCATCAATGGAAAATAATTTTTTTAAATACATGAATTTAATTCTTGAGGTTAATACCCTTTCTTCTTAAAAAATGAATTATATTCAAAAAATCTCAAACAATTATAAAGGAATAGTATTTGATTAAAAATAAAAATGACTTAATGTAAAGGAATATTCCCAGATATAGGTCATTATGAAGGCATAAAAATTCATTAATGCCTTGTATGTAAAACATTATTCACCGTGTACTTTTAACAGAAAATCCAAAAACTACATCATGTCAAAAAATTCCCAAAACTTCCATTAATACCATTTAATAAAAATATCCCATTGGTTTAAATTTACTTTTGAAAATTATATTATAATAAAAATAGTATTAAATATTACAGTAAGCATGCATGTGGATTACAAATATTCCATAGTAAATATTTACATAAAAACAATGAAAATAATAATGAGATTGTGAAATTATCCCTTACATAGGGTCTTATTTATTTTTGTATATGAGTAAAACATCTTTAAAATGAGTTTAAAAATATTAATAACTTATAATAGAAAAATAATAATATTTATGATATCATATATGATTCACTTATGACTTTATATTACCCGTTTATTTGTCAGTTCCATGATAAAGCTACTTTTAGGATAATAATAGTTTTATTTAGTGTACGTGTTTTGACTTGTTATTATGGATATTATAACTTATATCATAATTTAATTATTTTTAGAAGGTTAAAAATTATGTACATATATTAAATATTTTTTATATAAATATATATATAAATAATAGATATATAAATGAAATATAATACACTATTTATTGTGATGGTTGGTCATACGTACGAATGAAGGTTGTTTATGATTCCTTATATAATTATGTGGAAGTAAGTAATATATATATATATATATCCATATATAAATCAGTAGAATTATTATGACACATATTTCATGCATATTTATTATATATAATTCATAATCATTCATGAATGGTTAACGTTGAGAATAAATCTCATCATGTCTTGGAGACTGTGAGTCATACACACACACAGGAGATTATATAATTCAATTAATTGTTAAATACTATAGAGTTGGATGTTATATTAATTATAAAGAATAATTATCATGTCATATTAATTATTTACATCCATTATACTTATCATTATACCCATCTATATTATTTATTGTTGAATAAAACATTACACCACGATTTAGAGATAGTAAATCATAAGTACACAAAAATAGTGATACTATTATAAGTAGGATGGATAAAAGTGGTAAATGGTTGTCTCATAATGATAATAGAATATCATTATTTAAAATAAATTTTAAATTTTAATCTATTATTGGAACAACATTATAATAGGAAGTAGAAGAAGAAAATAATTTTTAAAGAGGTGATAAAATAGGTACTTATTTTTCCAGTATCACATTATTATTTTCACTAAAGGTCTCACTATGATGGATTTATACCCAAATTTTGGCCTATAAGATGAATTTAGGGATGTTGGTAGAGGCAATGAGTAGGTATTGTACTATATATATGGAATTAATGGTGTGATTAGAAGAGATGGAGAGGTTCCCTTTTATAAAAGAAGGGAGGGGAACCTTTGGAAATACCAAAACTATAAAATTAATATAGATTAATTTTTTAATTAAAATCTCTCCAAAGTGGACTATTTAGAAGATAATATGTGGTTGGGTCAAAATGCTTTCAAATATTAAATTTTAGACATGTTTTTGTTATCTTTTAAACCATTTCATTTCGATAGATATCTATTTAATAATTTTAATTTTAAATGTGGTAATAATAATCTAAATATTAAATGGTTTATAATATTAACATCTATTTTTATAATTTTACATAATTGAATAATATAATAAATTTTTTACCATATAATATTCAGTTTTTATTTTTTATATATTTTTATTATTTTCTAATAATTCAATAATATAAAATTTTAATAAAATATATATACTTCCAATTTTGACATTATTCATTTATTTGATAATATATACAAGAAACATTGAAGGTAAATCAAAAAATATTAATACATTCATAACGTGTCATAGTAACCTAAAAAATACATGGATAATATATTTTTGTTCATATTATATTTAATTTAATATATTTTAATCCATTTATTTGATATTTCTATTAAATAAACAATTTCTACATTATTATTATTTCATCATTAATGGTAATTATATATTCTATATAAATTTTAAATAAATTTAGATGATCTATTTAATTTAATTATATTTCTTAAGACTATTTATTTTTGATGTTTTATACAATTTATAACTATATTAAAATTATAATACTTATATGATATATGAGTGTAACATGTTTTATTTTGGTTTTGTTTTAATTATGATTACATCACTTTCATGTAAAATGGTCAATGGAATGATTCGATTCAGACCCTAGAGTGATTTTGGTGTAATTTAATAAATCCCATATTATTTTGGAATTTATTAGGGTGATCTTATTATCTTTTTTATATTTTTTTGTTACCCTACTATTCTTGATTTAACTTTAATCATTGTAAGTAAATATTAATATAGTTATTAATCTTAATATCTAGAAAATAAATGTAACCAATTAACATAATTTGGACACATTTATTCCAAATTTATAATATATTTTCCAAAATTAGAAACCCAAAAGTTATAGTCATTAATTTCAAATTAATACTCATTGTGAAAATCAGATGGTTGTTTTTTACGTAATGAAAACAATCAAAAGATAGCCATATGTTTATGTCCAAATTAATTGTGAAATTACATCCAATATCCAATATAGGATTGAATGATAAAAAATAATCCTACTACAAAACTAAATAAATTAAATTGATGATCTATCCAAATAAAAAAATTAGACAAAAAGGAAATTTTGAATAAAAATGATGTATTATTCACTATTCATTTAAATATCCATTTAATCCAAAAAATTAAAAAATTTCATCCAAAGTTTATTTTGACATCCCAATTCCAAAAAAGTGATTATTATGTGTAATATATCTTGAAAAATTGTCAAAACCATATTTAAATTTTTTTCTCCATTAGAAGGTGGTCAAACTATATTTTTGTGTAAAAATTCTTCTTTTATCAAAATAAATAAATTTATTATTATATCGTATCTATAGAAACTATATGATAAATTGAAACACTACATTAAATATATAAGTATATATTTTATTAATAAAATCCATAATGATTGATCTTATTATTTTATAGATAGATATATTTTCATTTAAATAGTTTCTAGAAGGATGTTAATTATATTAATACACACCATTATATTGACTAGGTTAAAATATTCAGTAATCATAGATACATGGTCTAGTCTGAAATTAATTCATTCTAAATAATATGAATCCATGACTAACACAATCCAAGTATAGCTTTTCATATACTGCAAGCTATAACGATGTTTCGTATAGTGTAAGCTAATCATGGTGTAGCGTACAACACAGTACATCAAAAAAATTAAAAATAAGCTATATCATAAAATCACAGGGTGTTACAATCTACCTCACCTTTAATTAATTGAGATTATTCTTTCTACTCAATAATATTGTGAAATTTTACCCTTCTTTTAACAAAGGGAATAGATCACCTTGGGAAATCACAAAAACAATAAATTTCAAATATCTCGATAGTAGGGATCCAATTCACCCAGATCCACATATGTTGATATGAAATCACATTAGTCCAGAAAACTAAAATTCTATTTATATTTGTTCTAATTCCTTGTTGAAAATTCACTAGGTCTATATAAAAAGGATCATATATTCATATGTACCTAAACCAGGGTTCCAATTAAATCAATTACTCAAATAATAAATCACTTTAAATCCAATAATAATAGATGGGATCCAAAATATCTTGGTAAGATAAGTTGTGCTCTACCTACCAATGACACCATTATAGCCACTTAATTGAAATATAAAAGTTCGAAATCCTTAAAAAGTTCATTATATAATTACTTTTTACATTTAAATTCTTTTTATTCATTGGTTTTCATGAATGAATAATAAGACACTTTGGAGAACCATGATCATGTATTCCCTTCATGATTTTTTCCCATATACAATTCATACATGTTAAAACTACCCTAGTATAAGCTTCAGATTTCGAATATACCAAATAAATTTTTAAATAATCACATAAACCCATTGGACCACTTTTTTACTCATTGAGTTAGGAAAACAGTATTTACTTACTACTATCTGAAACCCCTGATACTATATATATCTATTTGAATTAGTGAGATGTTAACTTTCACACATCAAGTTATTAATCCCTATGTGTATCCTTTATAATTAAATAGTATTAATTAGGCATACTATCAATTGTATGTATCTAAACATTCAATAAAACCATATTCCCCCTAATTAATTTCATTCATCTTTATCTAGTTAATAGTAATTAAAAAAATAGAAGATAATATATAGGAATAATTATTAGTGTCATCCCTATATATTACCTACTTTATTATCACATCATTTGTAAAATAAATGGTAAATACATCCCAAGTAGCCACACAATAGTTGTAATCCAGATATCCAAACATAAACTGAGTTCTATTTTTGGTAGAACCATAAAGGGCATCCAAATCAGCAATCAAATTTAAATTAACTTTGGAGATCTCCTTAATTTGAATACAAGGGGGATCTTTAATATTTAAAAATATATTTCAATATTATATCATAAGACTATATAAAGTCTATCCAATATCTATTGTAATTTAATTTTAATTTACTCGGATATATAGGAATCTTATCTATGGTTAATACCCAATTTCCAATTATATATTATCATTGGGATATATTTTTTGAAAACCCAACATCTAATCTAGTATATATTCCCTTTGAATCCTACATTTTCAAATATCTATATTGTCTATGGAAGCTATACACTAAGTATATAATATTATAATTACAATGATTATTATTATTTGTAAAAATTATATAAAAACCCATATTTTTATATGTTCATATCCGATGTGAAACCACATTCTCATGGGGCTATATTTACTATGAAACCATATTCCAAATAAGATATTTTCTAAATGAAACATTAAAATCTGTTATTTAGTTACTAGAATCCATGTTGAAAATTAAAGGGTATCACATTCAAAGTACTTATAAAACCATTAATATGAACTATTCCACTATTTATTGACCCATAATTCCAATAATATGATTAAAATCTGAATTGGGTTAATGGAATTAAATGCAACTACAATACTCCTTAGTAATGTAGCTTGGAAGGTAAGATGGGTCCTCTAATGTTTAAGTAAACTATATGAGTTTTTATTCCCACTATAAGGGAAATTAAGAATATAATATCATTGAACCAATCAAAAATAAATAGAAATTATAAACTCCATGGATATAAATAATACATAAATAACCAAGTTGTGCACATTTAAATCATAAATTCAGTAAATAATTTTAATTAGACAGAGAATCCAACATACATATTGTGTTTCACCTCAATAGATTTTTTTAAATCAACAACATCTTTTATTATATGAAATTTTGTATTTTAATTTCAATGGATTGTAAAATATATCTTATATATATAAGAGTCTCTTTGAATTTAATATTATTCCTTCTAATAATATTGAGATTATCCCATACTCAAGTCCTCTCAAATTGTGATAACTCAAATAATTAATTTTAATGTTCTTGTGACAGTCTAAAATTGGATTGTAGGTCTGAATCATATCATAATAACTATTTTTATAGATATTAATTGGAAAACTGATTAAATTATATTACACAAATTATTATTTAGAATTTATTATATGAAAAAAATCGGTTGAAATAAACAATTAATCCCTATGTTATTACCCTTTATTTATAGTCATCATATATCAATTTCTTACTAATTGAAGAAAAAAAATTATATTCAATGTCATTTTATCATGTAAAATAATGAATTCTATGTTTTAAAATTATTTTATTTAGTTATTTTTCAATGATATTTAATTTAATTACCCATAATATATATTTTTAAATCCACAAATTTGAAAAATAATAATTTTAAAATGAAATAAAATATAATGAATTCAAAATAATAAATCATATGATAAAAAATAATATTTTATGAATCATAATGACAATCTATAGATTATCAATGACATTTTAATAATTTGAAAAAACTATAGATATATAAACAAAATATTGATGGAAAAAATAATCCTTACACTATAAAGCAATTTCAAAGGGTAAGTTAAATAAATCTAAATATCGATATTAATAAATGATAAAAACAATCCTTTTAATATTATTTTTGTATATTTCAATGATTGATATGAAAATATTTCATTTAAAATTATATACGTCATTTTTTTTATTTTCAATCAAACATTGAAAATACTATTAAATATAGATTATACATGATTTTATGATAGATAGTAATATTTATAAATTAGTTTTCAACTGAAAAAAAATTATGTTTTATTATTAGGAAATTATTTTTCTTATACCAATTAAGTGAAATATATTTTAGTATGGGTCACAAAATAATTGTAAAGTCTACCATGAATGAAAATGATGAGGGAATTATGCCAATTTAGGTTTCAAAATACATCCTCATATAATGATCTGGGATAATTATGATGATATACATATCTTAAAACCCACATGTTTTTATAATTAAATATTATTTTTATTATTATTTCATTTTTAAATTATACTAGCTCATGTAAAATATTTGATTTATATTATTATTTATCCCTGATATGATTTGTTTTGAAAAAATTTAATATCATATAATACTTTTAGTTTCATATGTATATTTTCAACTCATATGAAAAATTAAATTTCCCAAATTAAAAAATATATGAAAATTTTAATACTTACATAAAAATTCTTTTTCGTAAAATATTATTGAAAACATTTTTGGTCATACAATCATATGGCATTTTACATGGGTAAATTTGTTTCAATTATACAGACGGGGATTCACAAATGAGTATTTCAATTTAACTATACACTACTCCACATGTAATTATTTATAGATTTAAATAAAAAGGTGATGTTTATGATGAAATTAATATGATAAATAAATTATTAATTCAAATGTAATTATATTTTGTAAAATGAGATCGATGAAATCACACTTTTTTCTACATGGACAATGTTGTGATAAAATTGTGCCTTGTTCGTAAAACATTAAGATGATTTATTTAATCCTAATATCATATAAAATGATTACTATTTGTGTGATATTAATATTATTAAATGAAATATTCAACTAGAGAGGAGGGATTACTGTGATTGATATAAGGATTAATGCCTTCCTCATGGTTCACCACAATTTGGTGTTTTTAAACAGATAGTTGAGCATGAACCAAGGAAGAAATATAGTAGGGATTTTATTTTATCATGATCTAAAAAAACAATGAAAAGTTATTTTACTATATATCCATAGAAAAACATTCATATTCAATAGGTTTTAATATATATTATTTGAACTTATAACCTAATTATATTATTGAATTAAGATGTTATTTTCTATTATCATATTCATTTTTTTAGACTTGTTAATTTTAATGACACATTTTTCAAAATCAAATGAAGTTTATTATTATTTATAATTGTTTTTTATTTTTTAGATATTAAGTATGATAAACTTACTTAGGATTAATTACATGGAGCAATTGTAATGACCCATAATATTCAAGGGAAATTTTTTTTCTTAATTTGCTTTGAGATTTTACAAGAATGCAGTTTCAGACGGCACCTGATTCTGAGGCCCGGTGAGCCCGGAATCAATTTTTCGAAGTTTTGCTCATGTACGTTCAGGGAACGAGCGAGCGGGTTTTTATATCTCTTGATCCGGTGCTCGGAATCGAAAAATGAGGGCACTGATGAACTCGAAGCACCAGTAAATGCTTAAGGGTAACATTACCGCAGTTGCGCTTGAAGCGGGATGAGAATTAATAATTGGGGATTTAGAATTAAATAAACAAAATTAGTGGTACACAATTTTATTTATATGGTATTTATACCCTACAAAGGGGGGTTAAGTGTGAGACTCATAACCAACAACTACCCATGTGAGGATAAATGAGAGGTGGGGTCCACACGAGACCCGAAATCCTCACCTCTCCCTCAACTCCCTAAACCCCCCATTATAAAGCCTAAAATTAATTTGTAAACTCCCCTTTTAATTATGTGAACTCATCACCTTCTTCTCTCTCTCCCATAAGTTTTTCCGACATGATTTCAATTAATGAATAGGCTCCTCTAAGTTTCGAATTGTTTGGAATTATTAAATTAAGAGGAATCCTTTCATTTTATTATTGGGCAATTAATCTGTGGAGATGATTTGGAGGATTAGAAGGAAAAGCTTACTTTCCATGAAGAATACAAGATTCCTCCCGGCGAAGGGAGTCTACTTCAACTGATGTATGAATGTGGGGTGACGCCACAAGGAGCATCGTTCTTCCGCGATGCCTGACCACCGTGATGCTTGCCTCTTTCCATGTTTCGACGACGTGCAACATCTTTTTGAGGTAGGGGTTTTTATATATGATTGATTTCGTTTTATTGATTCTTCATATATTAAATTCATGATGATGATGACCAAATGAACATGGTCATCGTCCTGTACATGAACCATTCTCCTTTTGTTTTGTTCTTCACGTGTTCTTCGTGCGTTCTTTAATGTTCAAATACTTATTGATGATGGAAACACGATGTTTTGTTGAGCACAATATATGGATGTGAAGCCCACGACGCAAGGATCGCAAATATGCGATCTTTTAATTTTTCGGGTTTGGAATGTAGCCACAATGGCTCATGGAAGGAGGCATCAAAATATTTATTGATGATGGAAACATGAAGTTTTGTTGAGCGCAATATATGGATGTGAAGCCCTCGACGCAAGGATCACAAATTTGTGATCGTTTAATTTTTTGGGCTTCGAATGAAGACGCAACGGCTCGCGAAAGGAGGAGCCCAAATATTTATTGACGCTGGAAACTCAATGTTTCTCTGAGTGCGACATACGTACGCGGAGATCTCAACCCGAGGATCAAGGATATGTGTTCGTATCTCTTTTCCGAATTAAATCGAAGTCGGAATGTAGTGCGGAAGGATCTAGAGGTGCAGCTGGGTGGGCAGCCAATGGTGGTGGCCATGTGTAAATAAGGGTGGTGCGTGAAGAAGGGTGTTTCGTGACATGGGGTATTTGAATTTAATCAATTAAAATTAATAATATAATAATGGTATTATTAATTTTGATGATAAAACACATTTTTGTCTGCAACTTCTTCGTGCGATCTCAGTTTCACGAACCGTTAGTGGCATTGCGACCATGACTTCGAGATGGAATTTATGAGTCTAATATTGGATGTCTTTTTCAATATTTTGGATCGGGAAACTGATGCCCTCGAAAAATAATAGATTTAATATTATTATTAAATCTTCAACCCACCATAACTCATGCGTGCGACGTCTGATTGCCTTACTGTCAGTGGTGATATAATCCCATCATTAATATGGGCGATTCATGTCTAATGTTGGTTACTAAATTCTAGTTCGTGGTTCGGAGCCACAAAACACGGAATAATAAAAATATTATTATTATTACAGGATCTTGTATTAGACATATCACTCTCATACTGTGTTGGAATGATGAACCGTCTATGTCGTTGCGACCCTGGAATTACGACGGATGTTTCAAGACTAATTTTTTGATATTTAAGTCGAGGTTGATTTTTGGGCCCCACGAGGCCTGGTTGGCTAATGATGCGGTGAAATGCAACATTTTCGTCGGCTATCTGTTTGGGTCCAATGGGTCATCCATCTCATGTGTTTTTTTTGTATGGATCGCAATGGTGTGACCGGTTTGGTTAATTGGTGTCATTTGAATTTCGACTGGGTTGGATCGAACAGGAATCCAACCAGGGCCATAGAGCAGAAACGCTTATAACTTGAGCTCCGGACGTACGATTGATGTGTAGTCGACTTTGTTGGATTCCTCTTAATGTGACAGAAATTTTGGTATATTTTGCCTGAGGTTTGGATGCAGTTGGATAGTGGCCGGGTTGGATTGTAACCGAAATCCTTCCGGGCCCCTGGAATGGAAAAAATGATAACTTTCAGACCGGATGTCCATTTGACAAACCATCAGTGGCATTGGTGATCATGTTGAGAAACGGTCCCCTGGGACGTTTATGCTAATAAGTCACAGACCGAGCGTCCGATTGATGCGCCGTCTATTGCGTTGAGACCCCTATGACGAGGCGGTCCTTTGAGATACTTCTTTGTGGGACTTTGTGAAACTTGGAGTATCGACCTGTAGCTCATGGAGTGGACCCTCCCGGAAACGAGTGTACGGAGTATAGAGACCGTGTAACTGGCTGAAACCTGATGACTGCTTGTCTGATTCGATTCAGAGATAATTGCATAGCCTAGTGGGGAGCACTACTTTGTGAGGTGGAAGACCCATGGTGGAGGATCACTACTGTGTGTGGTAGCATACCCGCGGTACTCGACAAGAGGAGTATCTCTGTAGGCTATGAGGGGGAGCACTATTGTGTGAGGTGGCAGACCCATGGAGGAGGAGCACTATTGTGTGAGGTGGCAGACCTGCGGTACTCGACAGGAGGAGTATCTCAGCAATCTCAGGGTAGTGAGCAGTTCCTCGGAGACGTGATAGGATCACTGTACTCTTCAGAGACGGAGCTCTTCAGCAGTTACAGTTTTGATAATGAAAATCCTGGTTTGAGTTGAGTCTTTGATCTTTGTGTTTTCATTATGATTGTGATGAGTCACTAGATAACTTAGGTATATGTATGGGAATAAACATGGGTAGTGGTTATCTGTTGACTTCATAATCTTTGTGTTTCATCATGATTGAGATTGGTTACTTAATTACTTAGGTATATGTATGGGCATATACATAAGTAGAGGTTTCTCTTGAGATCATTCTTTGTGGATATCATTTTTGGATTTAGTGAGACCTTGAGGGTCTCTGGGTCCCTACTGAGTTTTGTTATGCTCACCCCTGCACGGGCTATGCCCGAACCTCGTTGTGTTGGTTTCAGACGACAGGTAGTGCTGATAGAGGCCGAGTGTTCGAGGACTCGACGGTACCCGGAGGTGGATCTCACGACATGTCAGTATCCAGAGGTGGAATTAATGATGTGATGATAATCGGAGGAGGTTGATGGGAGAGAGCATTGTAGATCCTATTTGTACCTACCCTTCAGGTAGGATCTGAGGTGGACGAGCCAGGAGTTTCTTCTATTCTTGCTGCTGTTTGGCTTTTCTGTTGTACTTCCTTTTATTTGTAGTTGTACTTTTCAGTTTGGTTTATATTCTGGCCCTTTTTTCTTTTTAGTACATTATTTTGTACTTAGTGTTTTACTTCCGCTTTTACTCTGTGGTGTTTTGTTTGATTTTATATAGGAAATGCCTTCCTAGTTATCGGGATTTATGCCTTTGGTGCTAGTCGTCATCTTCTGGCCTATGAAAGGCGGGCTTGGGGTAGTCATAGCACGGGCCCTGATGAAGGGTCGTGACAAATTGGTATCAGAGGATTCAGTTCTCCGCAAGAAATATAACTTTGATATTTTCTTTTCTGTGAAGAAATAGTGTTAAGGAAACTGAGTGTGGTCTTCAGTTCAGGGAGTCGAGTGTTGGTGCGGCGGCAGATGTATCTGTACACCTGGACCCTGACTACTGATTTTCGACTTTGTGCATGAAAACTCTGATTGCGTGTGTGATTCCGAAAGTTTCAAAGTCAGATCAAACCAGGTCAGCTCACCAGGTATAAGACATTGACCGTGTCGCATCTATTCATGATGTCTCCTCGCGAACAGTCAGTTATAGTTTTGAGATAGTACTAAATAACGGCTCACCGAGCGATGAGGCTCTAGTGCAGGGTCCTTTTTTTCTATGTCGGCACCCTCGGGTAGTGTACCAGCAGCACCACCACCTATTGGACAGCAGATGTCAACATCTATACTAGTGAACTGTGCATGCTGGCAGAGCACGTTGCACGAGTTCCAGTAGTATATGCCTCCGAGGTTACGAGGCAAGGCAGATTCCCAGACAGTCAAGGACTGGCTGGAGGTGGTTGATAGAGTTTTTTGCCTTGCTGATACATCAGTAGAGTTGATGGTGGACTTGGCCATTAGTGATTTCTAGTGAATGACCATGAGGATGGTCCACATAGTGATGAGGATTCGGTACGTGTACTGATGCTTGAGATAGTGCCTTCATGTAGTGTGTCAGCTATACATCACTACATGATGGTCAGTAGTTACAACCAGTTGTACCTGTAGGTGACACATGTATGCTTACTGCCTTACACATGTTCTAACATCAGATAACCTCAAGTTCCATGGCCAACCTGACTCACATGCGCTTGAGTACTGGATTGGGGAGGCGGCTGAGAGTTTTCTAGGGCTTATACAGCTTTGGCAGGACCACATGTCGGAAGCAGAGAATTTATTGGGGTGTACCGACTGTTCTTGGTACTTGATGACTACGATATGATAAGTTCTTTATATCTCAGACCTCAGATTGAGGTGTGTTTAAATGATATCCGAGTAAGCACACTTTCCTCTATGCATTCCTACTTATGTTAGGGTGCTAGAGAGAACCTTTGTGGTTGAATGTTCTTTGGCTGATCGGTTACATCCAGTTAATGTTAGTAATGGAAAGATGCGAACTAGCGTCCGTCACAGAGACTTGGACGTGTAAAATGTTTAAAGATGAGAAAGTGTCAACGAATGATGAATCTGTAGAGTAGCAGACATGTAAGTAGATCTAGGAGATCAGCATGCGGTGGTGTACTTTTCGACATGTTACAATCACCCGCCTTTTTTGTCCCCTCCAGGCTCAGGGAGCTGCAGGGAAGGGAAAAAGAGTAGCTGCATGTGGTCAAGGAGTGCGAACGAATGGGCTCTAAGGATGATTCTAAAGGCAGACTTTGTCTACTACTAGCTGTCGTATCCACAAACATCGATACGAATCATCCCTTCCTTCCATGAATCTAATCCCAAACATAGAGTTTCCAGTTAAGCCTTTGACTTAACCCTCACGTCTGGAGATACCTCTGAGAGGAGACTCGATAGTCACACATATGTCGACGATGTGATCTAACTATTGAGGCAAGAGTCTCAATTGGGACCTCTTGGTGGAAGCGTCGAGGCCTTACGACGTTAGTTTTAGTATGGATTGGGAAATCACTATTCATACTCAAATTGACAGTGTTAGGTAGATGCTTGGATGAGTTTTCCATGGTTGGCGAAAAGGAACCCCCAGGTAGCACAAGATAAACTCATGCATGGGAGGGTATATCCGATCATTTTTGGTTCGTCCAACCTTAACCTCGTGGTAGAATGATTTTTGAGTTTCAGTTCTAATCAGGAAAGGGAGACCTCTAGAGTTTGAGGATGGCGACCACGTTCTTAAACGGGTCTCACCTCGATGAGGTTTTCAGAGATGTTGCCGAGGCGGTGAGATATCTTCGAGGTTCAATGGAGCTTTCTAGGTACCCAGAAGGGTAGGTGAGGTGGTTTACCGCTTCATCTTTCCACCTCAGTTCCACCGGGTGCATGAAATCCTCTACATACCTCGGTTGAGGAGATACGTGCATGATCCTTCACACATCATCGACCTCAGGGAGTTGGATGTCGATGACAGGGTGACATGTGCAGAGGTTCCAGTGGAGATTGAGGATCGACAGGAGCGGGTCCTACGTGAACGATGTATTCCTCAGGTGCGCTTTCACTGGAAGCACGAGAACCTCCAGGAGATCACATGGGAGTAGAAGGCTCAGATGCATGCTTAGTACCACTTTTGTTTCCCTAGATTGTGTTATAGCTTTATGAGGACGTAAATACCTAAGGTGGGAGTAATGTAAAGACCTGTAAAATTCAAAGAAATTTTTTTTTTCCTAATTTTTTTTCGGATTTTACAACAACGCAGTTTTAGACGACACCTGATTCTGAGGCCCGGTTAGCCCAGAATCAATTTTATGATGTTTTTCTCGGCTACGTTCAGTGAACGAGTGTGCAGGTTTTTCTAACTCTTGAACCGGTGCTCGAAATCGAAAACAGAGGGCACTGATGAACTCGAAGCTCTGATAAATGCTTGAGGGGACCTTTACCGCAGTTGTGTTTGAAGCGGGTTGAGAATTAATAAATTGGGATTTACAATTAAATAAAAAAATTAGGGGTACACAATTTTATTTATATGGTAGTTATACCCTACAAAGAGGAGTTAATTGTGAGACACATATCCACCAACTACCTATGTGAGGATAAATGAGAGGTGGGGTCCACATGAGAACCTAACTCCTCACCTCCCCCTCAACTCCCTAAACCCCCCTTTATCACCCGTAAATTAATTTGTAAACTCCCCTTTAATTAAGTGAACTCCTCGCCTTCTTCTATCTCTCCGATAATTTTTGCCAACTTGGTTTCAATTAATGAATTGGCTCCTCTTAGTTTTGAATTGTTTGGAATTATTAAATTAAGAGGAAGCCTTTCATTTTATTGTTTGGTAATTAATCTATGGAGAATCTTTGGAGGATTAGAAGGAAAAGCTATATTTCCACGAAGAACGCAATCTTCCTCTCGGCGAAGGGAATCTCTTTCAACTGAGGTATGAATGTGAGGTGACGCAACGAGGAGCACAGTTCTTCTATGATGCCTGACCACCGCGATGCTTACCACTTTCCGCAGTTCGACGACGTGCGACATCTTTTCGAGGTAGGGGTTTTTATATATGATTTAATTCGTTTTTTTGATTCTTCATATACTAAATTCATGATGATGATGACCAAATGAACATGGTCATCATCCTGCACATAACCCATTCTCCTCTTTCTTTTTATTCTTCATGTGTTCTTCGTGCATTCTTCAATGTCAAAATATTTATTGATGCTAGAAACATGATGTTTTGTTGAGTGCAATATATGGATGTGAAGCTCTCGACATAAGGATCACAAATATGCGATCGTTTAATTTTTCGGGCTTGGAATGAAGGCGCAATGGCTCGCGGAAGGAGGCGTCCAAATATTTATTTACGATGGAAACACAAAGATTTGTTGAGCACAATATATGGATGCGAAGCCCTCGACGCAAGGATCACAAATATGTGATCGTTTAAATTTTCGAGATTGGAACGAAGCCGCAACGGCTCGCAGAAGGAGGAGCCCAAATATTTATTGTCGCTGGAAACTCAATGTTTCCGTGATTGCGACATACGTACGCGAAGATCTCAACCCGAGGATCAAGGATATGCATTCGTATCTTTTTTCTGAGTTAAATCGAAGTCGGAATGGAGTGCGGAAGGATCTAGAGGCGCAGCTGGGTGGGCAGCCAAAGGTGTTGGTCATGCATAATGAAGGGTGGTGCGTGAAGAAGGGTGGTGCGTGACATGGGGTATTTGAAAGAAATCAATTAAAATTAATAATATAATAATGGTATTATTATTTTTGATGATAAAACACATTTTTGTTCGTAACTTCTTCGTGCGATCTTGGTTTCACGAACAGTCAGTGGCGGTGTGACCATGACTATGAGACGGAATTTATGAGTCCAATATTGGATGTCTTTTTTGGGATTTTGGATCAGGTACCTGAAGCGCTCTAAAAATAATAGATTTAGTATTATAATTAAATCTTCGACCCACCATAACTCATGTGTGTGACGTCCGATTGGCTTGTCATGAGTGGCGATATAATCCTGTCATTAATACGGTCGATTCAAGTCTAATATTTGATACTAAATTATAGTTCGTGGTCCGGGGCCACGAAACACCGAATAATAATATTATTATTAGTATTATGTGATCTTGTATCGGACATATCTCTCTCATATGGTGTCGGAATGACGAACCGTTTTCAACGTTGTGACCCCGGAATTACGAAGGATGTTTCAAGACTAATTTTTTATATTTAAGTTGTGGTTGAGGCGTGGGATCCATGAGGCCCGGTTTGCGCATGATGCGGTTAAATGCAAATTTTTTTCTGGCTATCCATTTGGGACAAATGGGTAGTCCATCTCATGTGTTTTTTCATATGGATCGCAAATGTGTGACCGGTTTGGTTAACCGGTGTCATTTGAAGTATGACTAGGTTGGATCGAACCTGAATCCAACTGGGCCCTCAGAGCGGAAACACATATAACATGAGCTTCGGAGGTCCGACTAACGTGTCGTCGACTTTGTTGGATTCCTCTTGATGAGATGGAACTTTTGGTATACTTCTCCTGAGGTATGAATGTAGTTGGATAGTGGATGGGTTGGATTTTACCTGAAATCCAACTGGGCCCCTGGAACGGAAAAGTTGATAACTTTCAGACCAGACATTCGTTTGACGAACCGTCAGTGGCATTGGGGATCATGTTGAGAAACAGTCCCTATGAGTATACCCTATGAGAGTTTGGGGTACAGTTGAAATATGACCGGGTTGGTTTGCACATGAAACCAACCAGGCCCCTGGGACGAAAAGGCTAATAACTCACAGACCGAGTGTCCGATTGACGCGTTGTCTATTGCGTTGAGACCCCTATGATGAGGCGGTTCTTTGAGATACTTCTTCATGGGACTTTGTGATACATGGAGTATAGACCTGTAGCTCGTGGAGCGGTCCCTCCTGGAGACGAGTGTACAGAGTATGGAGACCGTGTAGTTGGCTGAGACCTGATGACTGCTTGTCCGATTCAATTCAGAGTGACATGCATAGCCTAGTGGGGAGCACTATTTTCTGAGGTGGCAGACCCATGTCAGAGGAGCACTACTGTGTGTGGTGGCAGACCTGTGGTACTCGAGAGGAGGAGTACCTCTGTAGGCTATGAGGGGGAGCACGACTGTGTGAGGTGGCAGACCCTTGGCGGAGGAGCACTACTGTGTGAGGTGGCAGACCCGTGGTACTCGACAGGAGGAGTATCTCAGTTGTCTATGTTTAGTGAGTAGTACCTCAGAGACGTGACATGATCACTGTACTTTTCAAAGATGGAGCTCTTCAGTAGTTACAATTTTGATAATGAAAATCCTGGTTTGAGATTAGTCTTTGATCTTTGTGTTTTCTCATGATTGAGGTGAGTAACTAGATAAATTTGGTATATGTATGGGCATATACCGGTGTAGTGGTTATCCGTTGATTTCATAATATTTGTGTTTCCTCATGATTGAGATGGGTTACTTGATAACTTAGGTATATGTATGAGAATATACTTATGTAGAGGTTATCTGTTGGGATCTTTCTTTGTGGATATCCATGTTGGATTTAGTGAGACCTTGAGGGTCACGGGGTCCCTACTGAGTAACGTTATACTCACCCCTGCTCAGGTTATGCCTGCACCTTGTTGTGTTGGATGCAGATGACAGGCAGCGCTGATAGAGGCCGAGTGTTCGAGGACTGGATGGTACCCAGAGGTTGATCTCACGATGAGTCAGTATCCAGAGGTGGACTTCATGACGAGACGATAATCAAATGAGGTTGACAGACGAGAGCGTTGTGGAGCCTATCTGTACTTACCCTTCAGGTAGGATTTGAGGTGGACGATCCAGGAGATGCTTCTATTCTTCCAACTATTTGTCTTTTCTGTTGTACTTCATTTCAGTTGTAGCTGCACTTTTCTATTGGGATTGAATTCTGGCACTTTTTACTTTTCAGTACTTTCTTTTGTACTTAGTGTTTTACTTCTGCTTGTAATATGTGGTGTTTTTTTTACTTTTATAAAGGCAGTGCCTTCGTATTTATCGTGATTTATGCCTTTGGTGCTAGTCTCCAGCCCCTGGCCTATGGAAGGCAGGCTTGGGGTACTCATGGCACGAGCCCCGAGGACGGGTCGTGATAGTAATGTTAAATATTGATTTAAAAATATAATAGGAACGACATTAGTATTGATGTTTTGATATTGAATATACTGTTATTTTGGTGTTCATTTATATTTATACTATTTTTTTATAATTGAAATTATATTCTTATTTTATTCAATGAATAAGGGTCTTTCTAAAACAACAAAACGATTCTCCTGTGTTTTTTTTAAATCTGGTTTCACCATCATTTTCTATACCAATTCATATCTTTTACGATGCATCAATTTAGTCTTGGATTAATTTATTAACTGTATAAAAGAAATTAATCAAAAAAATTATTTGAAAACATGAATAAAAATACTATGAAAATCTAAACATGATTTGAAACCACATTTTTTTAAAATATGTGGAATCATGTATAGTTGTAGATGTTTTCAAGGAGGGTTCTTAGGATTTAATAAAATATTCATTTCAATTTCCAAAAATATGAACCCAGTAGTATTTCATTTAAATTATTACATTTAATAAACAGAAAACATTATAGCCAATGATGTTATAAATTTATCATTTACTGTATTTTAATCAATTAATAACATAATAATAAGAATAATTCTTTACCATATAGTCACCAATGATGAAAATAAAAATTTCATAATGATTTCAATAACATATGAATTTAATCCAGATAAATCTGGTACAATATCAAGATGTTGATTCTGATTTTCATATCAAATATCAAATCATTCATTAGCTTCCAATATTATGTAGATTTATTATTGAGAACAAACACACAAATGTTTATAAAATTTTCTATATTTGTGTAAAAATCATTCATAAAAACTCAAAATAGATCAACTAAAACATAGAGGATTTATTTTTACCATTATAATGATAATAACAAAATTGGATATTTTATTATCATTATTCATTGATTATATATCACAATGAATGGAAAAATATTTTTCGAAAAAAATTCTTTCTCATTTGTAGAACATCACCCATTAAAAATTCTATGGAATTATGAATAGACAAGGAAAATATTTAATAATTTTTTTTAATGATAGAGAACAATTTTTCCTCTACCCAATAAGTCAATGCATAAAATTTAAAATAGTAATTATATAAAATATAATCGATAATAAATAAGATAATTTTTTATGTGACTATAGGAGGATATTTAGTATAGAAAACACGATTTTTTCGTGAAATTAATTTATTTTACTCCACAAAGGTCTAGATATTTTCAAAAAAGAATAAAACTTATTATTAAATATTTTCAAAAAATTCTCCACTACTACTTATAAAAATCTGATTTTCATAATACATGTTGATCATAAAATGATGGTTTAATAAATTTTGTTATGAATCATAATAAAACACTAAATGAGACATAATGAAAAATACGTAAAATGGGACATCAATATAGATATTTTATTTTAATAATAAATATATTAATATTTCAATAAAATTAAAAATATAACCGAAAATTAAATTTACCAATTTAATTAAATAAAATTTAAAATATAATAACCATTGTCATTTCATCCCACCTATATATTTAATAGCGGCATGTTTAATCATTCCTATTGATGGTTCAGATGACAAAAACAACTAGATGGTACATTAAATTTTGAGTATATTAATTTTTAATTAATATGATTTAATGGAAAATCCATTTCTCGTCTAGGAATAAATTTTCATATTAATTATATATCACAATGATCAAAATGTAATTTTGAATAAGGTATAATAAATATCCAATTATTATTTATGAAATAAAATCATTGAGAAATTATTAATAGAAATAAAAGAATAAATTGATCATGATAAATACATTAATTTAAAAAAATTCTAAATTAGATAATATTGTTCAAAAAATAAGAATTAAAATTTTCAAAGGATTTAATAACTCACCAAAGTGAACTATAAAGATAAAACAATTGAAAAAATTAATATAAATATAGAGAATATATATTTTCATACATTTATTTTACAGAAAATTGACAAAAACCATCAAAATAGTAATACATTAATGGATCAAACTATTTAATATTCTAGGAAAATTAGGGTCATACAAAATTTATAAATAAAAAATGATGAACATTTATTTATTTTCTTTTTTTCCATAAAAAGGTTTATTTTAACTTTGTAAATGTAGTCCAATAAGGATGTGCATTAAATAAATAGGATGCTTGAACTTCCCATAAGAAGATAAATATGACTCATGAATCAATATAACATGTGATTTATTAATCATAATAATAATATCTTAATCATAGTATCATCATATATATCTTTAGGGAAAAAATTAATAATTTTTGGACTGTGGTGATTTATTAAAATAAAATATAATGAAATAGTGGTTAAATACCACACATAGTTTTCATAAATTCTAGTATGTTGTCTCCACATAAAATATATATGTAAATAATAACATCATCATTAAAAATGGAGATAGAATAATTTTTTTTAATAATAACTATAATATCATGAAATACATCACATTAACCACAGAATTTTAGGGATATTTAATTTTAGGACCACACCTCACATCAAATTTAATACATAATAATAGATTCCACATAAAATTTGTAATAATTATAGTAATGAAATTAACCATATAATGTAATGGATTTAATAATGAATTATTCACAATTAATTCACAAATAGACATGGTGTTCCAAAATGAATAAATGAAAATACATTTTGAATATTTTTCATTCTGCTTCTATGATGTTGAAAAGTTAATCATTTAGAGTAAAATATGTTCTATTGAAGAAAATTTATTTTTTTTAAAATAATTATATATGGAATATAAATCAAGGTGGTTAAATAAAAATACAAAAACAAATATAATGGATTAATAGATACTTCATATTTATAGATTATTAGAGAAATATACATAATAAAAATGACGTGAATGAGGAATAACCTAAAGTAAAAAAAATGAGTTTGAGAAACCGATTTCATTAATTAATATATTAATTCATATCTTTTATGTATCCTAAATAATAAGTTTATTATTAAAGAAAAATATTATTCAATTATTTTCAATTGTAAAAATATTTATCATTTCCAATTAATTTAATCTAATTTTAAATAGTCTTATTTAAATAATAACAATATCAATATCGTGTTTTCATTAAATTTTTTTTGTTTTGTTTCGACGTAGTTTTATTTTATAGGTCATTTATACAAAAGTATAATTTTATAATCCATAAAATAGATATATTTATACATTTATATATAATAAATAATATATTTTGACCATGAAAAGTTTTGGAGATACTAAATGGACTGGAACCCTCAACCGTTTAGATTAAATGACCATCAATGAGACAATGTCAAAGGAAAGGTAAAATGATGTTTGAAATTTATATATTTATAATTTATGAAAATTAATATATGTTAAAAAAATAATATAATTTTAATATATTTCATAATTAATTTTATAATATTTCAATGTGACTGTAACTGGAAAAAATAATGAGAAACCATAGATAAGATTTGACAGAAATATAGTCATTATTTTATGTTTGTACTCCTATAAAAAACTAAAACCCCCAATATTTTTAGATTTATATTACTATAGATCATACATGTGTATTTTCTGTGGATTGAGTTGGACTATTTTTCACTAACATTGAATTTTTAATGTGAGGTAGTATAGTTTTTCAAAGTGGAGGAAGAAAGGTTATTTATAATTGAGGATTTGTCAATTTTTAAAATATAATATGAAAAAATATATTAGACGTAAAATTTTAAATAGATACTTTTTGAAATTATAAATCATATATCAAAATAATATTATGTTTTATTTTTATTTAAAATACTTAAGATGTTTAATAATTTATTTTTTATTATATAATCTGGGAAAAAAATAAAAATTGTTTTTTTAATATCCCCTTTTGATTTTAGTATTTGGAAAATAAATTTTGGATTTTAATTTATGATCATTCTATGTTAATGAATCATGTGTGACTTAATTTTTTTTCAACCAAAAAATCTATAAAAAAATTTCATTAGAACATCGTGGCTGATGTAACTAAAGATACATTTTTAATGTGGAAAAATATATTTTTACATTACACAAGAATACTGATTTATTTAAAAAATTAAGGTAGAAATAACACTTCTAAACATATGGTGATGATTAAAAAAATGATTGATTTTTTTTCATAATTTTTTTTACATAATTAATTATAATTATTAATATAAATATAATCTGTTTTACAAAATATTGTAACAAATTATAATAAATGTTCCAATATTTTATTTGAATTTTTTAATCATGATATTTAATTTTTTTCATTATATGACATATATTCTCATATATAAGTCATCATATATATTTTATTTTCCATAATTTCTTATTTTGAAGTAAAATTACTATTCTATCAGTCACATTAAAATTCCTAATGGTCATGATATGATTCCAAAAATCACTTTACATTTTGGATTTGAGAAATTGACTCTTATAAATATGAATTCATCCATTAATAAAATAATCACTATAATACCTTTAAAAGATTTATTTTTTCATTTTATATGATTTTGATTTTTTAGAAAAATTGTTTATATTTTATAGTGTTGTATATTCAAGGGATGATTATAGATGATTCATGCGATCTATATATTCCCATTATAGTTTTTCTATATAATATTTTCCACTTGTAATAATTGGAAATTTAATTGATTATTCATGTAATACTCTAACAATTTGGATTATTGAATTTTTTTATTTTATCTATGTATTTAGTTCGTATAATTGAGTACAATATAATATAATAGACATTCATTGAAGAATAAACTATCATTTTTAACCTCTGGGTATTTACATCCATCCTCAATAGAAATTTGAAACAAAATATTTAAATTATTATTCTGAGTTTAAAATATGTGAGGGATATTATTTTCATTAGTTACTCTATTTCCCATGTGTCCTCCTCATACTTATGATTCTAGTAAATATTATTAACATGGATAGTCATGTTATTCAAATTTTTTTAACTGCTCTTTGTGATCATCAAGGGATTTTCCACATAATATAGGTTACTATAATATTGTACAAACTCTAAATTTAATACATGTGCGGGATTAATTATGTAGTTATTTAGGTTGGATACATAAAATACATCATTAAACTGATCTATATTTATTTAAATTGAATATATATTTTCTTATACTCATATTTGATCGTCTATCTAAAATGGGACAATGTATTGAGGCTTGGGAAACACTTTCATTCCAAATTTCACAAATATCTTCGATGTGGATATTAAAAAGTAAATTTTTTATCAATAATTATATAAAAATCACCCAATGGTGGTTAACATAGATCTTTTTAGACCAAAATAAGGGTTTTTATATTTATTCATTGAATAAAAAATAAATTCCATCTTTTTTAAAATATCATGTCTAAGTTTCTTTGTTACACAATATCATTTTAAAATGTTATAATATTATATAACTTCAAAATAGGTCTTCATATGGATCCATTTTATACAATGAGTGCATGTTCTTGCTTTATGATCACTCTATAAGTGGTAGAGTTTAACCCATAAATATTTTTATTTCTATATAGTAGGTTCATGAATTTTTTCGTGGATCTAAAAACACCATTCATATTGGCCATTATTTTTCTTGAGATGCTTCATGGTGAAACACAATTCACAATTAAATTAATATTTATTATATCTATAGATATTAGGCATGATCCATGGTTTAAGGAATAATATAACTGATAGTGGATCCACATAATGCATCACCACATTCTATTAACAGAGCATATAGTGTTTTTAAGAGATAAATTTTCATGGATAGAGATTAGGTGTAATGTCATTGTGAGTTGTTCAAACACTACCCATATTGAAATGTTTACATTATATTTCATATTGAGACTAGTGAAAAGCACTATGTTGATGTTCTCCTATTTCAATATGGGAATTCAAAATTTTTACCTCATCTTTTGGGACAACATTCAATGTAATGTAATATGATTATATACCGTAGTTGTTCATATATAATCAGTAATGAATTTCTTCATGTTATCCCACAACAAGATTACGAAATGATTACAATACATGTATGTACATTAAATATGGATAGATAATGATGTTTTATTTGTGTTATCCAATAGGTCCATCATTTTCTAATGTGATGTAGGAACACAAAGTCTATTTCAATACTAAATAACAACATCATTTTCAATATTTAACAAAAGTAGATTCCCTTAATTTTCTACATTAACTATATTTGATTGCTCTATATCATCCAATTATGCATAATTGATCTTCTAATAGCATGATGTTTGGGATATAACTCAGGAATGATAGTATGTAATTAATTTCGATGTGAATTTTTTATTGATGTTGATACACACTTATTAAATATGTATCATCAATAAGGTAGAAACATTTTTCTACTAAGGCCCTTCAAAAAAAATTTCTCTCTTCCTATGTGGTTGTTAATAGAGAAATCATATACCATAATTAGTTATAACAATATTATTTGATAAATTATGAGATCCTTCTGCATGATTATAGAAACTATAAAATTATAATTAGATTATATTTCATAACTCTCACCATATATATTTTTACAAAATATTGAGGTGAATGTCACATATAATAACTCTAGATCAAGAATTATATAGTTATTCTCATTGATTAATAACTGTAATATTGTGTAGGCTATCACATTTTAATTATTCATTATTAGACAACTAAATCATTTCTTTTAACCATATACGTATATATCAAAAGCTTATCCATATGTTGGATATATTTTAATAGTTATAATGATTTTCCTCTTTTTGAGATCCATAGAGTAATCCACATATTCATACATATGTAATATACATTCCTCCTTACAATGTTCATGATGTTAGTGGGATAGAAGACAATGATTAATTTCTCAAAAAAATTTGGTATTACCCTATTATATGATAAATCCCTATATTTCTAGTCATTGGTGGATGTTGGTAATTACCCAATCACATTTTTATGTGAAAGATCTACAAAAATTCTCACCCTTATGATCATATTCCATAATAATGTGACTTATTTCATATAAAAGTAAACCATTAAAAATATATTGTAGATAATATAATTTCATAATGTCACTAGAATAATTATTATATTCTTATAATTATCCTCCATACTATTGTAGTAAATGGGAATATCATATAATTACACAAAAAAATATTAAATGTTTTCACTAAAGTCTATATTCATAAATTACATGAATATTTCTAGGGAATTAGTAATTCTAAAAATAATCACTATGAGTTGATATTTTCCATAATTTGTATAAAAACACTTATTATGAATATCTATCTTATCCACCTTTATTATATGATATCCTAAATTAAAATCCATCTTCGAGTAGTACTATGATCTTCATAGTTGATTTAACAAGTCTTCAATTCCATGTGGATGAAACCTATAATTTACGGTGGTTTAATTGCTTTCCCATGAGTAATTATAGACATTTCGTGATACATGTCTTTTCATTATAAAGTGAATCAGTTCACATCATCATGATAAATTGTGGTGTATGAGACGTTGTTAAAAATTCACTGGCATCTTCATCATTAACTCGTCCTGTTTGATCGGGGCCATCATATTTGGGAACAATTTTATAGAAGTGTATTCGTTTATATGACATATTGTGGACTCAATAACATTATCTATGGTTTTTAGGTAAATTATTTGAAAAATTCATTAGTTTACCCCAATATAATGGTCATTTAATCCATGCTGACACATTAAATTTTCAAAACCGTTTTATTATGTTATGCTTCATCACATGTTATCAACACCTCTATTTATGAGGTATTTTTAAAAAGAATATTCATGATAGTCCACACATATTTAATGTACTGTGATATGGTCTAGATAATGAAATAGGATTTCATTATCCAGATACACTTTTTGTGTTCTATATAATGGAAACTAGTCCATGGATTTTATAGAAATTTTTTTAACAAAGGGAATGATTATGGGATTTACTAGAAGAATGTTTTATTATGTTCTATCATTTGGAGTTACTAATACATGGGTTTCAAGGACAGAAGAACTAGTTTTTTTAGATATACATACTTTAATGTTCTTAGAATTCAATTCAACTATTTTGGAAGCCCTCTATGATATAATGTAATTAAACAGACCATAACAAAATTAAACAATCTACGTTATTGAGTGAATTGGTATTTTAACTTTTATAACATTATTTTCACACTCCCCTAATAAATTATTAATGGAACAATATACCAATTAATCTTATGTATTTGGTGGTTGATGATATATAATACCCTAAATTAATTATGGTTTTTTGTTATGGTATTCATAATTTCCATTCTCCACATTATTAGAGAAATGTACCGTGAGTTGTGTTTTTAGAGGATAAATATTATCCCTTATCTCTCTGGATGAGTTATTTGTGTCTATTCAACATCTATGATCACATATTCCTTCTCTCTAATAGTTTTAGAGTTTCCCTATCCCACTAAGGCAGTTCCCAGTATGCTTATCCCCACATAATTAAAAAGTTGTTGGTTGGGGATTTTTATCCCTTTTCCATTTGACCCAAAAATATAATACAACATTTTTTAATTTCTTATTAATATGAACGTGGACCTATTTAAAAATCTATATCTCTATATTAATAGATAATTGAATAAACTATTCATTATTTTGTTTTCCCGATTATCTATAGCACTTTCAAGTGTTAGATCATTGTTCATAAGAAACAATGAGGTTTAACGTTCAGTCCCTAAAAGAGTTTCGTCATAATAATTGAAAAATTAATCAACCAATACCTTATATCATATAACTACAAATCCATATTTTTTGACGATATCATTCAAAATGAATGTTAATAAATATGTTATTAATGTTATTACACTCCATTTATTCCATTAAATCCTTCATCTTATTATTTGATATTTGACACAGCCAAAGATGAAAATATTCATAGAGATTATAGAAACATATATTAAGTTTATCCTAATAAAAATATTGGTTCAAAAAAATATCATATATATTGAGATAATCTACTATTACATATAATATGGATCCTAAGATAACCAAAACATCATTGAAAATTTCTCTATAAAGTATTCGATATCAAGCTGATAACTCTTAGTTGAAGTCAAAAATATTATATTCTTAATTTTATTGTTTATATCTAAAGAATAGTGGGTAACCATCCCCATAGTGTCTTGAAATACAACTTCCATTTCCATTAAGATTCTAATTGGGGTAATTATTGCATTCCCACTCACACTAGTTATTGGTAAGGGATGTCATTTTATAGATTGGTTTATAAAATATAAAAGGGTTGAAAAAAATATGTTAACATGTAATGAATAATTAAGTTATTCTTAATATAATGTTAACTATACAGTTACATCATATAGAATCATAATAAATTTCAGTTTCTTTGTTGATAATTCTAGGATCGTGTATAATATTTTTGTTCTAACGATAATATGTTTAATTAATTTATTTATATATACTTCATAATTATATAAAATTACGTTTTTTATTAAATTAATAATATCTAAAAATAGTATCAAACCATGTGTGGAGCAAGTGTTGTCGTCATACACATGTTTCTATGAGTATCTCAATAAATGTTTTGTTTTGGTGTTCCAACTCCAAGGTACATATATGCTAAATTCAATTCCTCTTATAGTGTACGGATAAGGATATAAATGCTTTGAATACCCAAACACATATAGTTTACTAAATCAAAGAATTATTAGCTATATACATACATTTGATTTTCAATTATGTTTTCAAATAATAATTTAGAAATTAACTAAACACTGAAACCAAATATAGTGACCCTATAATTTCTTACATGAATATTATACTATATTAATTATATAAAACATAATAGTTCATTATTAATAGATATAAAGGGTTAGTATCATTGTGAAATTTATATCGTACGTCAATTAACAATAAAAAAATCATAACCATTCTCCATGGTAATACTTATTTACATTCTAAAATATCATGTTATACATTGTACATATAGTCCCCTGAGGATATAAATCAAATGAAATGCTTGATCTCATAGCCCAATCCAACTACGATTAAGGGGTATCCATCAATACAACATGGGGATTAATTTAATATTCATCATATCATAGAAATTTGAATATCACCCCCAACATGATGGAATCACTTGATAATGGAATAAAATGATGAGGTAAACAAAAATGAAACTTGTCATAGTTGAAAAATACAATGCCTAGTTGTAAATTAAATTAACATCACATCATTAAATATCAAATGTTTATATATCATAACATTAATTTTTTTAATAATTATATAATTTTTATAATGAAAAATACATCAAATATCATGAAAGACATCCCATTTCCAAATGTATTGGTGGAAAAATAATAATGATACTATCAATCATGTCATAATTTTACAAAATCATCTATGCAAAATTAAATGATAAAAAATGGTTATCATGAAAAAAATTTATAAATGAATGGGTTTAATAAGTAATTTATCCAGAATTATTTCATGAACAAAAATTGGATCTGAAAAGAATAAGGGAAACAAATTTTTTAAAAACATCATTATTTTTGAGTGATGAATAAATAATGCAATCAGATTAAAAGATGTGTTTTGAAAATAATGTTTTTTGAAAATCGTCATGTTTGGATTAAATATAAATATTATTACATTTAATTCTCTAAATAGAAAATTTAATAATAGTGATATTATTAATAAATATAATTAAGGGAATATCCATAGTCAAAATAAAATTAATATAGTATAAACAAAAGTAATGGAGAAGGGTTCAAAAATATTCGTAGCTTAATTCAATCATTATTTTATCTCAATTTTTCCTACAAAATATTAAACATATGATTATATAATCATAGATCAAGAAGATAATTATTTTAAGTTTTTTAAACTATTTATCTAATATAATATTATCATCCTATTTTATTATTTAGTATGTATTTCTACATTTTATTTTTTTCATTAATTTATTCTATTAAATAACACATTTTTTTCCTACACGATTAAATAAATTTTATTTCTATATAATGTTTTTTAGAAAATAATACTTTCTATCTTATAAAAAAATGTTCTAATAAATTAATAATATAAATATTTTATTTTTCCACATGATCATCAGACATATGGTGTGTGTGATTGCCAGATTGAATTTTATTTAGACCAATATTTATGCACTATTGATGTCTATCAATATGGGAAAATTTATGACTATATAACTGATTCTGGTATTGATAAATTGAACTAAAACTTTAAGGATTATATTAATTCTAATTAACATAGATGTCTTTCTTAATGACTTTTGTTTGTAATCAGAAGAATCTAAGAATTGTTTCTATCAAGTAAATATTGTTATCATTATAATGGTGCTTGAAGAATATGATTTCATACATTCAGTTTTGAAATAAAATAATGAGCAATCAATAAACCAGCTATTTGGGGCTTCTGAATAATATAAAAAATATTAATGTCAGATCATCGAATTTAAGTAGTCGATCATTTGGAGTGTTTGGAGATGACATCATTCTCAACTAGATATGTATGATTTTTTATATTTGTGAACATCTTGTTCCATTTTTTGCATCATAAATTAGATAGTAGATTACTCTATGGATAACATGATATGGTTTTATCAATAAAAATTATTTTTAATTTTTAAGAATTTCTAAAAAATAATAAAATAGTGGGAATTCAGGTATACGAATTTTGTGAATATGGTCCTCTAAATTAAGGGATTTTGAGGAAGGATGAATACATTGATCATAATATACAGGGGTTCTTAGAATGGGGGGATAGATATTATTATGATCATTTAATTGAGGGATTTCATGGTAAGGAATGAAAAACATTACATAAAGTTTCACGAACCATGATGATATGCGATTGAACTTGACATTTGACAAATTCCAAGAAATGTAAAAAATGGAATTCCCAATAACCATAATCTAGAAAATAGAATTGAGAATAATAATATTCCAATGGAAAAATTTAGACGAATGAATAACCATGATCAAAATAATTTAAACTAAACCCCTAAATAAATAATAATAATTGTATCATTGATAATTATACAAAACTAATTTGGAAAAAATAACTGAATAAAATAAAAAAAAGGGAAAATGAACAACGATAATATGATCTCTATGCGACATATTGGTCACCAAATACCACTATATGAACATAATCACACAATGATAACAATAACTAGAACCCCAAACCAACTAGAAACAAGAGTCGATAGAAACTGAATGGCAGAAGATGGGTTCGAGCATAATAGCTTGGTATGAAGCTACCAGAAAATTCATAAATTTCATTTCCCAAAAATAGTCCATAAACACTAGTTTTGAAAGAACCATTTATAAAAATATTTTATTCTTCTTTAATTAGTGAAAAATATAATTCCTTTCAAAATGGCCAACACCTGCTACATTCCATTTTCAAAACATATTACAATTAATGGCCTAAACCCCAAACTGAAATAAATGAAATAAATACCATGTCATGGTGAAAATAATTATGTCATTTAAATATGATTCAAATATAATTACAAAAAAGGATATATATATATATATATATATATATATAACTATGGTAATTTTCTAAGAGTCCTTAGTCAGATCCAAGATGTACTCAAGTCTGAATCACCAATCAGTGAATGATGTAAATCTATAATCAATGACCAAATGGAATCCCTAAACAACCATCCGTATTTACACCTCCCACCAGGTCTATAGATATCCAATGGGTGAAAAACCTTTTAATCAAGGTAACTAGTAATTATCTCATTACCATCAATAAAACTCCCATGAAACCCATGGTAATAGTACATTGTGTAAGTTAGAGGCCATCGCATGGATGACTCTCCTTACCTACCATCAAAGTGCATGGTTCCCCATACACCGACACCACCACTTTGATTACCCATATATTTAGATACTCCAGAGGGGTTACCAACATGTAAAAAACCATTAAAATTTTAAAATGGTCGTCCACATTACATTATCATTCAAACCATTTTCTCAAAACACTCTAAAATTCAAACTGAGAATTATTTATCTCAAAACCACTATTCATTTCTAAAACATTATAACATTCGATCCTGACCTTGAAAATTGCAAAATTTAATATATTTCAAAAAATCATTATGAAAATTCAAAACCACATTGAAAATCACTCTTATGTTTGAAATTCCTAATGATTTATTATTTCCAGAAACCAATTCCTCTACCTACACCATTTTAAAATGAAAATGAAAACACAAAAACAACCAATGATAGTAAATAAATTCTAATACCATATTGAATCTTACAATTTCTCATGTGTTCATACAGGTAATAAGCTCAAATATAATTTTGGAAACAAATTTCTTGTGATTTGGGAAATAAATGGACAATTATTAAGGAATAATGAGTTTGAAGTATAAAAAGAAGAGATATGAAATGTGTATTTAAGTAATGATTTATAGTTTATAACAATTTATGAAAACAACTGTCGTTTTTGTACCCCTCCATATGTTCATTTAGAGGAAAAATTGATGTTCCCAAAAATAATGAAACACCAATGTATCCATGAAGTTACCCAAAACCATTTTCAAAGATATATAACATTGTTCACAATAAAGATAAAAAACAAAACAAAAAAAGTCACCATATTTAATATTTAAATTCAAAATCATAATCCCTGAAAATTATTTAAACATATCTAATGAATAACACCACCCAAATAATAAAATTTACTTTATTTCATCAATTGAAATTTAATCAAAAACATTGGCTGTGTATCTATTTAGTCATATTTCACTAATCAAATTGAAATCCAATTTTAGTAAATTATTATAACACCAAAGAATCCAAAAAACCAAATAAACAAATAAAAATTTTTAAAAACATATTTTTCAATTTATGGAAATCACCCATGAATGAATTGAATTAATTGGAATAGATAATTATTGAGACACCAACCTCAATATTGTGAGAGAGTGAATAACCCTTGTATGAGGATGAACTAATTCCTATAGGAAAACTTCACACTAAATAACCAAGGTGAAACTAACCAAATATCATCACTATCCATTAAATTTAATCAATGTTCGAAACCCCCATGTAAAATCTAAAACATTAATAGTGGAAGATTAATGTTAGAGGAAATCGACCCGAAAACCAAGTAAACATACCTGAGAATATTGAGGGACATTCCAAGATTAAAGGGTACAGAACATAAATAGGGTTTAGAACCGCTATAATTAACGAAAAAAATACCAAGGGATTTTCATTTTATTTTTTGGAAAAAATAATATTGAAATAATAAGGTATTTTAATATTTACAATTTTTGGGAAACTCTCACGATTATCATTCATGGTTTTCCAAACTGTGTGGCATCTTTATGCTACTCACTATCAATAAGAGACACCCCTCATGGCTTGGTCATTCAATTTAAAACCCTCGTTCCAACCATACCAAATGAAACTATCTAATAATTAAATCAAGAAGCCACGTATCTGGGGAAAGGTGCACAATTTTATATAATTATGATCATTTCAAATATTAACCCAAAACATCCAAAATTACAAATTTTATATATGTAATCAAACTGAATGTTAATAAAAATCATCCAAAGACAACGAATGAATAAAATAATGAAATTCAAAATGATAGTGTGTTGTAATTATCCCCACAAAAATGGTTTCTTCCCCTTTAATTTCTCCCAACCAAAATATAATAAAAACTTTTATACATTCTTAATATAAACAGAAATATACAATGAACCTCAATGTGACCTCACACTCGACAAGACGCACGTGACTATTCATGATAAATTCACAACACAATGATCAATTTGGAAAACACTATAGAGTTATACTCACCATAAAAACTGATATAATTTCTCCATGAAAACAAGGATCTCACAACATAATCTAACCCAAACTTTTCACCATTTCTTGAGCAAAACCCCTACTATGATTGAAGTCTATCTCAACTAACCCAAAATCCTTCACATGAGTGAAACAACAACATCTTTAGAAAAACACACTTTGAACACAACATGAAGCTGCAAATTTAGGGTAAACCCATGAAAAAGACATTATTCTGATAGTAAACTGATACAAGACCACAAAAATTTCAAAAACCACATGCACATGAAAATGATTTCATCAATAATCAACACCATCCCACACAAGGGTTAAGAACACTCAAAGATGGAAAATGATTAAAAGAGTCACATTCATAACAACATAACATAAATTTTTTCAATAATAATGAAGAAATGCGTAAAAATTACATGAATAAAAATTCAAGCATAAATAATTTCTTCCCCATCATTGGATACAAAAACTGGGCTAATAATTCCACACACACATAGATATTCCTAACTATGTGTAAGCGTCACCCCAAGGTCGATTCCTAGTTCCCTGATGACTGAATATTATCCTACCTCAAATCTGGGAATGTACATCATTTTATAATGAAATATTATTTATGGAATGATTTCTATAGAACATATCTAGATATACCAAACATCCACATTGGTGAAAATAATTTTTATGATCAGGAATAGAGGATATAAAATGCCCAAACAGTCCACATTGTTTGTCACAAAAGGCAATAGTCTAACTATATGGAAGCAACAACGTATAAATGATACATCTACAACATTGGATCCATGATAAAATGCCAATCTCCATTTTGGGTACCATAATGAGAAGCATGATTAAATAGATTTCTAAATGCCTCTACAATGAAATCCAAATCAGTAAAAAATATTTTTCAACTAAATTCTCAAAATGAAAATCCATGGATGAGATAAATCACAACATTATATATATTGATAAATATGCCCATATAAATTTGAATACATCAATATATCATTTGAAGAAACCTCCATATAACTATAAACCACCTCCTTGAAATGTTCAATATATGTATTTGATGTCAGCAAGAATAGCTGAATACTCACAAGCTCAACTCTTTTCTTCATCTTCACCTTATAAGGAATAAATCATCAAAAAATTACAGATTAATGACTCCCCACATTATAACAATATGAATTGATGGAGGGGAAAAATTATCCAATACATCCAAATATGGAACATAAAATTGGTCCAGAATAGAAAAAATCTAACAACTTTAGGATTTCCCAACAGTCTGAATACCACTAAAATTTCTCAGGCCAAAAAACTGCCTTTAACAAACCATAATTACAATGAATTACAGGAAAAAAATAAGATGAGATAAAAACATTAAAAGACTCATTGAAATCTTTGGGGTACTTCTTTAGTGGCATACTCTGATCATAACTAGAAACAAAAAAAATCAATATTCATATGAAGTACAATTGGGAATGCTATATTGACAAAAAACAATGGTCTTAGAAGAGAAAAACATAGAAACACTACCATAATTTATCTGTATAAAAACATAAATTTCATTTCAATTCACAATATGAATGTCTTCTAAGAAAAAAATATTAAACATAGACACCTACTTATTAAACAAAATTAAAATCTCAATGTAATTATCTCTTTCAAAACCATTTTAGAAAGTCCACACCAACCATTAATTTCAACCCCCAAGGAATTTTATGAACCATCAAATATTTGTTCATCCAATCTTACATGAATCGTCCATTAACATGAACCAACATGAAAAATCCATAATAACCCACAAATATTTCAACATCCATTAGGAATACTGAGGATCCCTCAAACCATTCCATTATAAAAAACCATGTGTTTATCAAAATATAAATCCAAACAATTTTTCATTGAATCCAATTTTCCAATTTCATAACCACGTGAAAGAAATTATTTATATTTTCAAAAACATCTTTAATTTCAACATAATAATCAAATAAATCAAAACTAAAATGAAACATGGCTCATTACAAACAACCAAAATAAAGAAGTAGTATCCATGACAATCCAAGAAGAAGGTGGTGTGACACACCCCATATAAGTAATAAAAACAAATATGATAATGAACAGTGAAATTTCAAACCCCATTTGTCACTACACCTTAAAAGATTACAACAAGACAACATATCACATCCATTATGATTCATCAATCTAATAGTAAGTCAGATGACTCAAATCTCGTACTACCCTTCATAGTTTGAGGAGCATAACAATTTTGAGTTCGATATTATCATGTAGTACCTACCCCCCGATTCCCAACATTCATAATATCTAAAAAACTAACACCCGAGATAAAAATATTTTTTAACATTTTTCATCAACATATCATTGATTCCATTGAACACAACATGAGACCCTATCTGAGACGTGGTACAAAGGGAATTTCCTTTCCCCATAGGTTGAAAACTAGTTATTGGAATCTACATAAACTAGTGGGAGTGATTTTTCCCAATGAATTTCTATTATAAAAATAAATACATATGAACACACATATATCCAAAAATAATGGTATCTCACATAAATATATAGAAAAAATTCAAATAAAACATGTGAAAAAAATAAATAATAAACTGAAACAGAACCATTCTTCAACGATCTATAGTGGAACTCTTGGTCAGCACCTACCACAAGTGTAACCTAATCTAATAATGAAGTGATGAACATGAATCCTGATATTTCAAGCACCTCAGGAAACTCACACTCAATGGCACATATATGGTGTGACTCTAACAACTTAGTAGGTGGCCACCAATGAATCAATACATTTAATTTCCTTAAAGCATCCCATAATCACTACTTTGGTAATAAAAATATACAAAAATATGGATTTATAATTATGTTAAATGCAAATAGAAATTACTTTTTAAAGGCCACCATACGCAACATTCAATTTCAAAATAGATTAACATTTAAATCCAAAACCCCACTCCCAAATACAAAAAAAGATATACAAATTCATGTTTAGAATAAATAAGAACTGTTAACTGTTAATCAAGTAAAGAAGGAAATAAATGATAAAATATTTTTATAAAACAATTGGAATTTTTTTAGAATCCCTATAGATGACACTTTATTTACTCGAGTCAGAGTCACCTACCGCTATATGGTGTAGAACAATCGTAGAGAAACCACTAATAAAACTAAACAATCCTCATAACTGTCATGTGACTCCTGGCCTCCAGACATCCCAGGGTTTCCAAGACATCTAATCAGGGTAAATAATTAACTATCATGTGATGCTCAAAAAGACTCTTAGGAACCCCTTGTAAATTATACAGTGTGCATGTAAGAGGCCCTAAAACACGTGCATCACCCAACAAACTATCACCGCAATTTCCTATAAAAAACACTGATCCCACCTTTACAATAACAAATATTTGGATATCCTCAATATAATTTCTAGATATTTAATAAACAATTCACAAGTTCCAACCAGTCTACAACCTCACATGATATTTCCAAAAATTTTCTAAATACATTATATAATGCGAACAAATTATGTTTTTCTTTCAAAAAAACACAATTTATTTCCATGACATTATAATGTTCTAATCAAGTCTCCAAAATTAAATTTCTTGTATATGAGACAAAATTATATAAAATATTTCCCAAAAAAAAATTAATCAGCACTTTTATGTTCACAATTCCAAATGGTCATTTAGTCCTAAAACAAATTCCATTTCCACCACCATTTCACCACCAAAAATTCATACCCAAAAAAACAACCAATGATTACAAAATGAATATCCACTATATTGAATCCCACAATTTCTCAATTTTCCATATTAGGAGTTATTTCAAATAAATTTATTAAAACCACATTCTTTTCATTTATGAAATCATGGGACTCTAAGTAATGAACCCATAATTTTAAGAATAAACTAAATGGATAAGAAAAGATGATTTGAAATCACGTTTTATAATTTCAATAAATGTATGAAAACCATTTTAATTTGATATCACATCCATGTGTTAACTTTGCGAACACATGGATGTTTCCACATCCAATAAAACATTATATTTACCCATAATAATTCCCAAAACCATTATCAAAGAGATTTCACATGAATTCCGACCAATATAATAATACACACTATAAAAGTCACATTTTTCCACATATAAAGACCATATACCAACAAAACCCTTTTAATAAAAATTTATAGGTGAAAAATACACCTAAATAATAAAATTTTACATAAAAAATAAATTTATATTTTATGAAATGCGTTGGGTTCAAGTCTACATTGTCACATTTAAAGAATCACTTTGAAACTCAACATTGGAAAATTATACCAACCCCAATGCACCAAGAAAACCAAATAAAAACATCATATGTTTTAGAAACATATTTATAATTTTATTGAATGCACTGTAGCATAAATGGAATGAATTGGAAAGGAAATTTAGGAAAATACCTTCCTAAATGGTGTGAGAATGAAACAAAAACCTTAGAGAAGGAATAAATAAGCTAAAAAAGAATACTATGCACACTTGAACTAATGAAAAGCCAAAAAAACATCTACAAAAACCTCTGTGGTTCATCCATTAGAAATCCCAACTAGAAACACAAGATATCAATACGGTGATTATAATGGAAGAGAAAATTGAACAAAAATCCAACCCAACATACCTTGTAACAATTAGGGTTCTTCAATGATAGAATAGTGGAAATGGAGTATCAGGTTGGGGAGCTCTCTTCTACCCCAAATAAGTCCAAATTGAGGTGGGTTAATTTTGGGGTTCAAAAGAGATAGAACGAATTAGAAATTTTATGATTTATAATTTATGGGACTCTCACATGGCATAGCAGCACGATTTTCCAAACTGTACGCCCCTCACTATCTTTAATGGATACCCTGCATAGATTATCTGGACTATTTATGAACCATTATCCATTTGTATGAAATTATTTAATCTGAAAGGGTCACCAATTCGCAAGGTTTATTCTGTATGGTGAACAGTTTTCTCTAAATATGTGTAAACCATGCACATGTAAAAATTCCAATGAAACCTAAAAAATCCACTCATTTGAACTGGGACTGAACCTAATCCTCAACCAGAAATATCAAAATGAATGTATCAAATAAAAAATGGAATAACAATGTATGGGGTGCAATAGAAATTATAAAACACTATATACCATTATTCAAGGTTATTGAAAAGATTTATATTATGTTTTAAAGATTTAAACATTTTAATATATCTCTTTAAACATATTTAAATTTAAAATAAAATTTTCTACATTTGTTCAAGTATATTATTTTGTTAATGTAATATATTTTTTATCATTTAAATAATTTATATGCATTTTTTTATATATGATTCTATGAATTTTAAAAACCATACATTAATATTAATTGGATCGAATGTTATTTAGATTCATCAGTCTAATAATCAGTCAGTTTTTTTGTCTGATAATTTTACATTAATATGTATTATATTTAATTTAGTTTGTTCAATTTAATAAGAAATTATACCAAATCTAGTAATAATATGTATCTATGTATATAATATTATCCTTCATATATAACAAATCATGTAAAATGTGAATTGATTAGATGAAGGGTTTTTATTAACTTATCTTTTTTTTCAATGTGGCTATTTATGTTAAATGTAACTATTTATTCATTATAAATATTTATATAATAATAATATATATGTCATAAATAATTTATTTTATCCCACTATAGGGTTAATAACAATAATAGGATAAGAAATATCCTTATTGTAAATTAAACGAGCATTGGTGGAAAATTTTCAAAAGACTACGAAATGGAAGGAATAAATTTATATTTTTCAAAAATCTGATAAATAAGCTATATTAACATCAATATCATTATTATAAAATACTACCTAATCCATTTTATAATAGAAATATAAAAACATAAATTGATGAAAATAATATGATTTGATAAAAGTATACTCTTTCTAATCTATTGATTCTCTTGAACGAAACAAAAACTACAATGATGTTTACTGGTGAAATATTCTTGAATATCAGAAGGAAATTTATGTGGATAGAGTGGGGGATTTTTGTAGAACATAGATTTAGAATTTGTGGGTGTGTTGTTTTCTAGGGGAAGGAGAAAAGTTATTTATACATGAGTATATAAGAAATTTTACAATAAAATATTAAATTAAATATTAAATGATATGTAAAACATGAAATTATAAATTTTTGAAATTTAAATCATTTGAATATATAATATAATTGTTTTAAATAAATTATTAATCTATATAATTAAAATTGAAGAGTTTATTAAAATAAAAATAAGGCATATATTTTTTAAGACGTTACTTTTAACATTAAGATTTTGAAATATATATTTTGGAATGAAAATTATTTTTTTTATAATAATCAATATTTAATGAGAGAATATATAGGCTTACATAAATCATTGTAAAAAAATTTATTAGATTATCATTATATCACAAATGGTGAAATTGAAGATAATCCATTTATTTAATTTTTTTACAATTCGTATGAAAATTTTTGTATTTTAGAATAATTCCATAAAATAACGCAGAATTTTTTTTTTCCAATCATATTTCTAAAACAATATTAAATTTTTAAAAATATATTTAAACCTTAGAAATTGTTAAATTTTTATATTAATATATTATATTATATAAAATACATTAAAATATATAATTTGAAAATGAATCCTACAATTTAATTGTGTTTTTAATCATTATATTTATTTTTTAAATTTTAAAATTTATTTTTACATAAATTAATCATGATATACATTATTTATTTCATATTTTATTATTTAGAGTTATAATATCTATTAATGTTTTTATTAGGAAATTCTTAATGGTTTGGTTAATATTCCTAATGGTCATGTTATTAATCAAACTATCATATTACATTTCTAATAACCATATTATATCGTATAAATTACACTTCATTATTACACTCAATATTCATTTTAATTACTTGATTTTATATATATTTCTATTTCCAAATATATTTATCTTTTTAATAATATAGTTTTTTATATACAATTTTTCATAGGAGGGATGATTATATCATTTTGGGAAGATCCATATTTTCTAATAGAATTTTTTATATTTTTAAATTTCCCCTTGTAATAAATGAAATTTTAATTTATTTTTTAATTTAATAATATAATGAATTATATTAATAAAATAAATTATTTACTGTTTATACATGTATTTTATGTGCATAATATAGTATGCTATTAAATATAAAAAATGTATTTCAATAATGACATATGAATTATAAATTATGGATGGGAAGCTTAACTATTCTATATAACTCCAAAAATAAAAGTTTTAAATATTTTTCAAGATATTGAACAATTAAATATATTTACAACCCTCTAAAATCAAGATTTCATCCTATAAGAAATAAACAATATGATGGGTATCTACTAGAATGTTATAGTACTAATAAAAATATCAAATTCGATTATGAAAAAGAAGTAATGTAAAAAAATGAATAATTTTTCTAATGAAAAATGAATTATTGGAATAATAGTATATGATATAAGAAAACTTGTAAATTTTATATTTATTCCTCTGAAAAAAATTTCAATTATTGATAGCATTCTTTAGATATAATCATGAGTCCAAAAAAACACATATATACTTTAAATATTATATCATTTTCATTTTTTTGACTTGTATAAACGTTATTAGAATCAAATATGATATATATATAATGTTTTTTTTAAATTATATTATCTCATTGTAATAATGTCCTCAATTTATTTTCAAGTAATTTAGCAATTCATAATGGATTTTTCCTGTCAAAGGATCTTATATAATGTAATGATGTGAATATTGTAAAAAAATTATAAAAATATTATGAATTTTAATTTATTAACTTAATTTAATTCCATAAATAAATATTTATGTATTATATTAGGGTGAATTATTGTTTCATTTTAGAAAATACTTATTTTTAGATGAGTATTGAAGAATACTGAATTTTGTAAAATTTTCATTTCATTTCATTATCTAGTGTTATGTAAAAGTCATAGTGTAATTTAATTTAATTTTTTATTGATATATTGATCATTTAATTCGATGTAAATTACTAATTAAATTGGATTCAACATTATATATTATTTTTTCTATTAACATTTTTTTTCATGAAATGCGCTTTATAAAAAACATTTTTTCTGTAAATTTTAATATTTTATAGTAATGATAATTTATTAAAATGTATATAATTTATTATTGATAACATTTTTCCATATTTGGAATTCAATGTTTCAAAAGTTTCTTATACATGAAATTTGTTCTTTATATTATTAATAGAAACCATTGTAATAATTTGTCTCATAGGTAACTGTACAACTCATAATCCTATATTGATATTATGTTGTTCAACTACAAAATATATATTTGAAAATTATTTCATCCTTTTATATGAATGTTTTTTATTAAAATAAATATTCAATAAAAATACTATATAATTTATTTCCTCATTATATTTATTACATAAATTATTTTCTCTCTGAAATTGATAATTAAAAAATGTAAAAACATTATTTATAAATTTTTATGATATATTTTATTAGTGATAAATAGAATTAGGTATAAAAATAATTATTAATTTTAAAAATAAGTCTAATAATTAATGATAAATTTATTTTTAAACTATAGTGATGGTAAAATAACCTAAAATGAATATGAAAAACAGACTCTATCTTAGTAATAAACTTATTTAAAAACTAGTAAAATATTATAAAAAATAGAAAAAGAAATGTTTATTTGACTAGATATAAAATTATATGAATTTTTTTGCTAAAACTAATGTAAAATTGATGGAAAATGCGTTTATATTTTCAATTAATTATTATCATAATTAATTTAAGGTCAACATAAAATAACATATATTTTTATTACATTCATGATATATTCTGTTATACAATATTTTATTAAATGATTTAACAATCATAAAAATCATTACAGTGGGTATGGTGAATGGTTAATAATATAATATTTCATTAGTGGACTGATTATGTGCCAAATTTCACCCTGAATTTAAATTAATGATCCTTAAAAGAAAAAATATTTGTTTTAACAATTTGGGTTATTAATGAGTCCATGAAGTTTTTAAAAAAGAAGATATTACATAAAGTATTAACAAAAGGAATTATAATTTTTCTGGAATGAATTTACATCAACCATAGTAACTATTTATCCTAATTAATATTCATTTTTTAAAAAATATACTACAGAATAAAATTAATTATATTTAAATTTTTTATGTAATTAAAAGTGTGACATCTCCTCTCTTATGGAAAAAATCATCTTTATCTACCTTATACAAAAATATTTATCATAAAATATTATCTATTATCAACCCAAATACACTAATTGTTTCTATATCATTTTTCTACAACATATGTTATTACACTAATTCCATCCTATTTGGGTATAAGGATTACGCCATATGTGGTATCTCAAAGAAGAGGGAATTTTCTAACATCACACTTTCAGGGATAATTTATTATTATACACCCAATAAATATGTATTTTTTATATCTAAATAATATAAATTATATCATAAATAATATAATAATAAATTATTATTTTTGGAAAATAAATTTACAACATCATTTAACAAAATAGGAAATTAATGTATATGTATTTCATCTGTGTTGAATACCACCTCCACTATGCCATGTGACTAATTTTTTCATCATGACATCACATGTCTACATATAATTCTTTATTATATATATATATATATATAATATTTATGATTTATATATAAATATTTATTTATAAAATATTTTATATCTTTCTAACCATTTTTTTATTAGAAAATAAAAACAATGTCCATATTTTTATATAGACTACCATATCAACGAATTTCTTAATTGATAATTTGATCTCGATAATTTATAACTAGTTTTAAATATGTCTATGAAAAATATATAATCTATACATATATGAAAATTTTATTGATAATTGATCAATTTCCAATAAGAATGGACTTTAATGAAAGAATCGAAACATACCTGAAAAATGAACCAGTTTACACCTAAAATGATGATGATAATGAAATATGGTTAATAAATGGGTGATATGATCATATAAGTAAACCATTAATGTTAATATAATATTTAAATGGAATTTAGTATACAATTATAGTAAATTCTCATTTATCATTCAAGATGTTAAAAGGGAATACAACGAACACTATACAAGAATGTAGGGATTCACATTTGACTTTATTTCATGAAGACATATGAAATAATGACTACTTATTTATTTATTTTGGTGTATAATAATAATAAATTCATATGTAATATCATGAAATTATTTTAAAATTCATTATATGATTCATTCATTGTTATTTTATGATAAGTTTATAGTTCATTAGATACTGAATTATGAAGGTTTTCTCTTGAAATCTCATAATTTACTAGGAATTGTTATGATTAGATTTTTGAAGATGATATTATATGATATATATCACATTAATAAATATTTTTTCCTACCCTCTAGTAATTATTTAGATTTAATTTGTTCATTACATTTTCATCTCAACAATTAATTATTATTCACTCAGAATGTCTTTAAAGAAACTAACATTACTACTCTATTCAATATGGAATCATTTTTATATGTGTCATAATCATCATTAAATTAGTTTAATAAATTCTTTTCATATTCAAAAAAAATATTTATTAATGTATCTTCAACCCATTTATTTCTAGAATTATTTTAAATTAAACATCTGTAAATTTATATAACATTGTACTTTTTATAAATACTCTGAATAATATAATAGTTTAAATATATATTCCACTACTTTATTCCCATAATTATCAGTACTCTTTTCATTTAACATTTTTTTTAAGTATTCTATGATTCATTCAAATAAAAATGTAATTTTTATTATTAAATATTCTTTATTATTTTAAGTAATTTAATTCAAAATCAAATTAATATCTCCTTAAAAAAAATTCTAGTGACCATTAGAAATAATTTTCATATATTAAAACATCCCTTTAATATAAATCACCATCATTGGTTAAATAATCATAATATATCACTTGTATTAATTATCTATATCATTTATTGTTATGATATGAAGATACTAATTTTTTTTGTTTCTATGGGGAAAATTAGGACAAAAAGATAATTGTTTTCATGGCGTAATAGAATATATTTGAATAGAATATATGATTGGTGTGTCTATTATTTCCATTCAATACATTAAAAAATAATATATATTTATTATCTCAAATTTTAACTGATTTGATATCTGAAACACATAATATTATATATTATAGGCTATCCCAATCCGAACATTTGGTTTACAATATGTTTTCCCAAGTTTCATTGATATTTCATAAGATGGTATATCAAAACTAAGGATGATTCCCATGTTTTATGTTCAAACATAAAATTTGATAAATGTATTTGTGGGATTCCTAGAAATAATATTTATATAATTATTACTATTAAAAAAATTTATGATTAACTCAATGAAATTTATATATAAATAAAATATGATCTCATGGTTCATGATCCTAATTTCGAAATTGAATGAGGTCTTTTAAAATCCTAACGCCTAATGAAATGACTAAGATCCAAGAATAATTATGTATGAATAGAAAATGTGGAGAACATTTTATCATAACATTATTCTCATGATATACATACTTATTATCAAATAATTAAATCTCCCATTTTTACACTTACATAGCTTCTATGATCTCTCATTTTTATGTTTATTTTCCATAGTTTATTATGATATATTTTATGTATGTTATTACTGCGAGGACTAATTTTTTAGAAATGAATTATGATAGATATTTGATAACATTGATAGAAAAAATATGATTGTTTGCTTATTCCTCAATTATATTAATGTTTTAATTTTATTTGGTCTGTATTATTTCCTAAATAATTTAAAATACCTTAAAAATTATTTAATATTTTAATTTGTAATGATTTGGATTCATTAGTTTCTATTAGTGAATGGTTTTTATAAACATCTATAATTTGATAAAGGAATTTTTTTTTGAAAACTGTTTGGATAATTATTTCCATATTATAATATCACTTATCTATTGTAATGTATATATTTTTTTAACTAGAAAATTAATCTCATATTGAATACTAGAATATTAATTTAGTAGTGGAATAAATTTACTAAAGGTTATAAACATTAATGGTACCAATTGGGTATTATTATGAATTTCACTGGTTCACAATTATTGGGAATTTTATGGACAACCATACATCACCCTAATAGGTGAAATTCAAAAACTAATACTAACTTCTTTTGGGAATCATTAGAACATATTTGAAAAGATAATGAATAATGATAATTTAGTGATATCCTATAGTTTCATAAATAGATAAAAAGTCTCCTTGGTTATTAGATTCTATGAATTATTTTTCTAGAATATTTTATTAATCACTATGGTTATAGATTCCCATATTATTGTTATTTGTTTTCGATTATAGATATAATGATGGATTGTCAATTTAACCCTAGATTTTATGGAAAATCTAATGATTTCTTTCTTGAGAAAAATAATGGTATGGGATGTTGAATATATAATATTCATTCTATTTAGAGTAAAATTAACAAATATATTAATCATTATGAGTTTTTGTAGGAAAAAATGAGGCATCATCATAATATTTATTCCTTCATGTAGAACATTAAACTTCGTTTAGTGGGATTATTGATCTATTAATTTATGATCAATGAACAAGTACCACTAAATATATATTTTTCATTATGATGTCTTTATAGAATGTTTAGTGTGTTTTGAAGTTTATATTTTTTAAGGTGTTGTACATAAATTTTGGGGTCTTATTAAGAATATTAGGAAATTAAAAGAAATTGTCATTATATAGTGGTATGAGTTTAAAATGTTGTTTTTCAATTATTAACTTACATGTATTATTAATATAATAATGAATAATTATTTTATTTATCTAAATCACAAGCATGATTAATTTCTTCACACTATGATGAAAATTGGAAATTTCCAATGATATATGATTTTTGATATATTATTTACCCTATTTTTTAGATAGATAATTTTTTTAGTAACATAAACTATAGTAACTAGTGGTTTTTATCCTCATGTTTTTTAATTATCTATACGAAAACAATCAATTCATTTTGATAGCAAATTTATATTATATTCTCTCATTAATGGCATGGTTTTAATAAAAATAGAATCATGTAATTAAAATTTGATTATAAAATCAATATCCCAAGAGGGAAAAGATGAGGCTTACCTTATTATAGTAATATGGAATGAGACATGGATGGAATTTTCATAAGGGTATATATATATAATTAATGATTGTAAATGAATTTAATTATTAAATTAAATAATGAACTCATCATATGATGTTATCAAATGTTGAAAATTCAACGAAATTTACCCATAATAACCAACACACACAATAGTTATCCAAACACAATGAGAACATGAATTAGGATAACAAGTGATTGAATTAGATAGATAATGTAATTTATCAACATCACTAACAACTTAAACCCAGAGAAAATGGGAACACTCATGTGACATATAATACAAATATAGGTTGTGATAATGATGTTCTGAATGGAAAAAATGCATCATCTCATGAAATATTAAATAACTCATGGGTTTTTTATACCCACTCTATTATATCTAATGCTTTATCTAAACGAATGAAATCACCAAATAAACAATTATACGATTAATTATCATTTAAAATATGAAAAGTGTTGATTCTGTATCACTAATTCTATTATTCTTCTATAATTTTATTTGTGATTTTGTTCATTGAAAATTTTATTTTTATCACTCTAGATTAATTTCATATAAATTTTATTATGTATAATATATATATTTATATGTATAAAATAAATTTCAACCCTTGGGTAGTATCATTTTATATTGAATAAAAATATTTGCTCATTTATTACGGTGAGAATGAGCATGAAGTTGAAAATAAAATTAATTAAAAATTTTAGGACATGATTTCCCTTTATAGAATATATTAATATCACATGGTTCGATAGGAACACAACATCAATGATATTTGAATTGTTTTTTATTTTTTCACTTTTTTATAGAAGAGTATTTTATACATCATATTAACTATGATGTTTTATTTTAATATAACTCATACCAATGAATATATATATTTCTACTAATTCTTATAAAACTGTGTAGATTTTTTTATTGGATTTGATAATTAAACATTAATATTATACTTATATGGGACTGATTTATCCAAGTGCATCAACATGGGGTAAACCTTTTTTGGTTTTTAAGACTAAAGATAGATAATTAATGACCTATATTGATTATATATGAAAAAAAATTATAAAGAATAAATTTACTCTACATCATATAATTTTTTTTATGTAAAATGCATTGAGATCAATACATCTTAAAGATACACCATAATTATAGTTATAAATAATTCAGGGATAAAATATTGAGAATAGCCCTGACAACATTCCTTAAAATCTTTTCACACTATGAGATTATAATTATTTCATTTTTTATTACTAATTCCACGATATCTATATGAAATTCATGAATAGATTCCTCAAACAACACCTTGAATAATTTTTGGAATCCTATATAAATGATACTCTTATGTTTTGATAGAGAAATACAATTCATGATGTTCATTTGAGGGTTTTTATCACACTAAGGAAGGTAAATTATATTCTATTCACATAATGTTTTTATTCTATTTTTAAAATGATTCAATAATTTATCATACAATTTCATGAAATGTTCTATCGGTGGATCATCCAATATGTAAGATAATGTTACGTGGATTAGAGAAACCAAAATAACAGTAATTCACTGTTTTCTATGATTAAATTCATATGATCAATTCTTTTTGAAGAATTTATCATTATTATCTAATCCAATCACCGTGTTAACGTATGAGGGATTCATGTACATCTGAAAAAATTAAGGACTCTACATTTTCTATAACCAAAAAATGATTGAGTGAAACTAGGATCACAATATGTTTATGCTGGTAATGTATTGTTATCTATAGTGTTTCATTAAATAAGTGATTTTGAGTCACACACTTTTTGAATGACATGTTTGTACATTATGACTCTCATTATTAAAGGATCATGATCAAAATTACATCATTCATGACATTGAGTTAGATGTATTTATTTTTTTCATTTATATATGGATGATTTAAATTTTTTTATATGTGTCAAATATATAATTATAATTAATGATAAAATATATACTAATAGAAAATGTGTTTAATATCATATTGATAAGGTGTTTAGATTAAATTATATATTACGTTATCATAATACATTATCATCTAGAGATGGCGAAAAAAGTGTTATAATATATTTTCTGAATTAATCATCATTTCATATATATGGTGGGTATTGAAAAGGACAAGTTACTTATGGATTTTGAAATCATTGACCATGAAATCATAATAAAAGGTGATAGATATTACCATTTACAAATTAATGTTCATTATTTTATCTATGTGATGGTTAGAGTGGTGCATAATGATGATTACGAGGAATATAATTTTATGAGCAATTTTACATTTTTCAATACTGAATAAAAATGAATGATATGCCTTAATAAGAGTGTATTTCTAAAAAACAATATTTCCAAATGATAATTTTTCCTTTTTCATTTGTGATTTATATTAAATAGTTATAAAAATCCATATATCATCAATTTATATTATTTCATTTTAAATAATTGAAACCAACAAAATTCAAAACATTATTTATAGAAATTATATAAAATCAGAAAAATATGAAAATAGAGAAAACTCCAATCAATAAGAGTCATTGACCCTGTAAAAAACTCTATAAGAATGAAATTAAATATTATTCAACTATTCAATATTTAAGAAAGTTAAAATATAACCAAATGAGGATTTTTTGTGAATATTGAGTGAAAGAGTAAATTGTTATATTGTTGGGAAAAATTTATGTATTGTAATTGCAATATGAAAATTGGAAAAATATTTCCATTGTCCAATATAACTATTGTTCTATTTTACCAATGGGAACATTACCCATTGGTAAATCATTTACGGTTATAATTAGTGTATTTAAAAATTAATGGATGATAATAATTTTTGATGATAAGAGAAATGATTACATAAAATAGTATAGTGGTGCTATTTTAATACAATTTCCCAGATCATGGAAGGGACTTGGAATCACATAGTCACTCCCTTGACCAATACGAAGACTATATTTGTCATTTTCGGTTTGAATGAATTATCCTATACATTATTTTCAATTTAGTGGAGGTTATTAGTATTTTAATAATAGTACAGTTGCCCCATGACACCACCAACATCCCAAACAATACCCTTAGGGTGTATGTGGGTATAATAATGGGTTACATGTCAAGTAATTATTTAATTACATTTTAACTTTTTCCTATAAATCATATTTTTATTCCATCAACCAATTTTGAGATTTTTTTAGATGTTTGTTTTTAGACAATTTGATAAATTAACTATTGGATTGAAATAAAAAATAACAGTACTTTCTAGAAATAATTATACATTTGTAAAAATCACATATACTCTATATAATATTTGGTTTTATAAAATTTTATTTCACAATAAACTTATTTTAATAGAAATGATAATAAAATTTTACATTCTACAAGGAAACGTTTATATGTGTAAAAAATTGATTATGTATTAAAAATTATAATTTTTACAAAAAATAATGTTTTTTAAATATAAAAGATCAATTTATCATATTTAAGGAAATATTTTCTCAGACAAATATTAATATTTAATTATTTTCAATTTAGATTATGCTAGTTTCTTTAGAACTTTTAAAAAAAATTATTTAGTTAATATAAAAAATCTTGTTTTTTAGTTTCTGTAAGTTATCTAAGTTCAAATTTATTTAATAATAAATTAAATACAATACACTACCTATAATATGATATTTTATTAATAATAAATATTTTATTATATTTCAATTAATTCCCATATCTAAAAGTCTGTTTCCAATGTCTAATATGGGATTTTTTTATTATAAAAACATTTTTGTGTGAAAATTTTATTTTTCCATGTCTACTTATATAAAAATTCATGGTGATACATTCCTGTTTATTATTTTTTAATGGTATTTTTATTTATTTTCCACAATAATAATTACAATGAATCATTTTTCCAATGCATTATAATTTTACACTAACAAGATTTATATATTCTATAATAAGAAATTATTATTTATTTCATTAATGTTTTCTATAAATACCCACCCATTTGACACATTACATTCACTCTAAATACATCCTCCATGATTTTATTGTACTTATTCATAACATATAGTCCCACATTGTTTCCTTAGGCCACCATGCTTCTAACCACATGATTTAGGAGAAACTCATAAGGGTAATGGAAATTTGATCATCATATTTTTCATTCAATAAATTTTTTATATATTTATTCTAATATTTTTTTAATTCTGTTACTATTATATTAATCAAAACCATACTGATAAAATAATTTTTTTCAAAATTAGAGGCCTTCATTTTGTATCATTTTATAATTTTCTAAAATAGTGTTCGATAATTTTCATGCTACCAAATTTTTTTCTTAAATCAATCTATCCTACATAAGAAAAAATTGTATTTTGAATAACCTAATTAATTAATAATCAATTCATATTCAAAAATATATTAATATTATATAATTATTTTGGTATATATATATTTTACCTACATTCTACTTCTATAATTTAAAAATTATTATATTATCAACCAAATAATCACATTCACACTCAATTATATTATAAGAACTATATACTTTATTTTCCATATGTTATTGCAAATGGATTTATTGTTTTCTATATGTATTTAATTAATTTAAAAAGTATGAAATGATCACCATTATATTGTTCCAATTAATTAGGTAAATAACTTAAACTCTATAGATTACATGTTTTACAATTACATTGTGAATAACCATAGAAATATTCATTTTCGAAACCCTAGTGATAATATTTGGGAATTTCATACAAATGAAACATTTTTATGTTTTATACATGTATTCATTTTGTTACCCAAAAAATAAATATTTGTTTAATTAATAGGAGAATGATTATGACAACTCTGGGCGGCCTAATAAAATAAATACCGAGAGCATCACAGATAGAATGAGTCTCCATGCTAGAGGGAAGGGAGCCAAGGGTACAAAACTACAAAAGAGAACACTTTGGGTAGATAATGGAGTCATTAAATCAGCAACTCTATTTCCCTCATTCCATGTATGGAGGATCACTATGTCACCAAAGTGGAGGTCCATGCGCATTCAGATCAATTAAGTGATTTTTAATGGAGAGTGATAGGTATTGATGAGAGAGCTACACACAAGTCTAGAATCATTCTCAAAAGTTGTCAAGGTAATGTTTTTCAATACGTATCGAGAGAGTGTTCTGAGCATCAGCATAACCTATATCTTAAGAGAATTCCATGTTCCCCTGAAACCATTAATAGAAAATATCACAATTCCTGATGTGTCAATGACAACATTGTCGTCACACATGATTTTGGAACTGGAGGGTCTATCGATGTTGAGATTCAGGCCTGAGGTGAGTGGCATATAGCGAGCCTAAAACCTCCTTTTACTAGTACTGATATAGCCCAATGGAGTTTCCCTTGATATGAAATGATATGTGGAAGGCGTTGCATCCTGATAGGGAAGGAGGTCGGGCACCTCTAAGGCAAGGTACCAGACATTGACCAACTGGTTAAGAATGGTGTTGCGAGCCCCATGTCGTGACTGGTTGTGCACCTGCTAGATGCTTCACTTTCCCACACCCAAGAGGATCACCCTGGAGTAGGTATCTTGGATTTTGTTCTAGAAAACATTAAACCAACTTGATAGGATGTCCTTAGGTGAGGTCACTATTCTAAGAGGCAGAGAAAACTCTCCAAGCGCATCCCATTTCCACACGACTCATTTGATTTGGATGAATATGTGTTTTTTAGACTCCTTTTGTTTTTATCTTTATCATTATATATTGATATTCCATGTATTATTATTAATCTTCCTATTTATCAATGATAAATGTCTCCCTTTTTTATTGTAAAAATTATCACGCCTTTACATTGTTATATGTCCCTATGATATGTGTTTTGGAAAAAAAATAAATGTTTAATCCCATGAAGAATCCTATCAGGTTTATTGCAAATTTTGAACATTTTTTAGTTTTTGAATTTATGATAAATTAAACATTAAAATATCCCATGTAATTATAAATATAACTAAAAGTGAATGTAATCAATATATTAGATTCCATGGTTTTTATAAGAGTGTATTTTTGTTATTTGTAAAAATTATGAAATGAATTAATTTATAATAAACCCTTGGTATAATTACAATTTTTGGAAATACTCTAAGATTTTTGTTAAACTATTAAGGGAGTGATTTTAAAAAGTGAAATCATTATTGTAATTTGAAATTGAAGGAGGCTCTGTCACATATGTACATATGGGAAACCCCTAAAATTTAATATTAAGCTATAAAATAACAATAACTATAACACAATAATGGGTGATGTAGTATCCTAGGAATTATAGACATGTGGATATAATTATTTAAAAATATGTTTTTTATGACACAATATACATGATAAATAGAAAACATAGTTATTATTAGAGTATTCTATGTACTGATTTAAACAAAATGTTTGAAGATATAATCTCGGGAAAAAATATAATATTATTAAAAGTTACATGATTTATGTAATGTACAAAACCCCTCTAGTATTTTACATTTTGAAAATCCAGTGTTTGGGGTGTTCTTAGGGGCCACAGTGACTCATTTTATGAGGCTACCGAAAGGCCAATTTCCTGTCAGCAGTTCAAGGAATCTGTAGGTAAGGTCATCAGTGAGATATGGAATTAGAATGTTTGTGAATTGGTGTTTTATATTGATGGATAGTTGGGGAATTAGTTATTCAATTTGTTGATAGGTTAGGGATTATGTGAGGCACGGTGTCTCTATGTCAAGGCATCAGTGATTCAAGGAATCATTGAGTCTGGACATTAGTTAGTCAGGGAATTGGTGAGTTTGCGCATTAGGGAGTGATGGAATCTGTATCTTATGACATCATCAGGTCAAGAAATCAGTGAATCACTTATGGTGAGTGGCAGTAGTGGAATAATTTTAGTGACTCAGCCAGTAGGGGTTTACATCGGTGGCTTTGCAATCAGTGACTCAGCTGATATGAGCTCAGTGTTAGTGGGTCAACTATAGTGGATCAACATCGCTGAGCCATATCCAATTTTCACAAATATTCTAGTTTCACTCCATCTTTAGTGTTAATTATGATAACTGAGGAACAAAAAAATATTTGACCATGTTGAGAGACACTTCCACTCTCCATGAGTAGAATAATTATATCATTAAAATCATAATGTGCGAAGATCATTGAAATGGTTGAGCCTCATGGTTTGTACATGACATGACTTTTAAGTACATTGAAATCACCTCCCATATTTTAGTTTGTGTCCTTCTCATATGATGAGATCCTCTATTACTTGAGACATTCCGTTTAATTTTGGTGTGCCCAGAACCCATTATTTTTAATGATTCGTGAACCTTTGTTATACAAGTCTATTTTTTTCCCTGGAGTCTTTCATTATTATCACACAACCCACATTTTTAGTGCAAGGAAGAATCATTTTTTCCTCTTCTTCTAATTAGGGATTTCCCTCAAATCTCATTTCTTTGTGTATCATGCAGGGTGTGTGTAATAATTACTCGATTATTAAAATTTATGAATCCAACACATAAAAAGGAATAAACGGTAAATATGATTATAACAAAACTAATTAGACTATTGCGGTAATGGGTTGGAAATGTGTTGATGATCATTTTTTTTATCTATTATCTTTGATTCTTGATTTGGATTTTATGGCATATATTTCTTTTGAAAAACATTATCATTGGTGGTATTTTGTCACATTATGGAATCTTGTGAATAATTTATGTAAATATCAATCAATTAATCATATATGCCCAGTTAAAAAATGGATCCCCAATGATTAAATGTGTTCTATGGTCACCCCAGAATTATGAAAGTAGAATTAATGAACAATGTTGGATAAAATCAGAATACACTCTGCTTGTTTTGGCGTGGCTGTGTGATGTGAATGGATCTATTTTGTTTGTTTTATTGTGCAGTTCTTTGGTTCTAATGTTTGGAAGAATTATTGTTGTTATAGGGGATAAATGGGAGGGTGTTGCTTTGTGGACATGGCGTGGTATGTTTTTACAGCAGGGATGTGGCTTTGGTGTATGGTGTGGTGAATAATGTGTAATGGGATCACAGGTAGACAGATTTATTGATTGTAGAATGGATGAACATGTAGAGTAGTGGGTTTCAATCTGGGTCTTGTTGTGGTAGATAATGAATGTTAGTGAGTGGTACATCAACTGGGTTGGGTTTTTTTGTTCTGCTAGATGTGGTTCTTTTTATAAAATGGGGCTGATGAAGGTTGTTTTTAGGGGAAGGTTGGTGTTTATGGTTATTGGGAAGTGTTTGGGTTATGATGTTCTAGTGTGTGGAGTTTTATTGTTTCTTAGGTATGTATATAATAAATAAATAAATTAACTTTTTAATGTAGAATTATTTTTTTGTTAAAGGAATTTATTGGTGTTATGATTTAAGATTGTTGGTGGTCACATGGTTGTTCTTGTAGGGGTAGTAGTAGTGGTGGTGATATAGGGGCTTGTATATTATTTGGAAACCCATAGTATGGGATGAGTGTTTTTTCTTGTTTTTATAAACAAATATTTCCATGTGTCTTCTATACACACTGTGACCTTGTTTATAACTCTGTGAAGTACACCCCGTTTGCAATGGGGGAGGGTGTCTTTCCCAACATCTAGATGGGAGGATGGATGGATGGTTATTAGAGCTTCCATACGACCTATTTTAGTAATTTTATCTCTTGAGGCCCTTTATGTAGGTTTTAATGTCTTGATATTTATTACCATATGTAGGATGTTTGTTTTTTCAGATATTGTAGCCAATTACTCTTTAGGTATGTTTTGGGGTGGTTGAGAAGCCCATGTTTCATTTGGTGAGGTGCGTTATTCCAACTGTCTTTGGGATTAGTCCCACGTGCTTTGGGTAAGATGAGATGTTTTTTACACCTAGGTTTATTTGGTCTATATGTGATGTGGATAGTTTCTAAGGTGTTTGTGGAGAGGTTATGATAGTGGGGCTTGTGAAGTGTATTATAGCGTCAAGGTTTTTGTCATTATTCATAGGTGGTTAACTAGTGGGAATTTGTATTTGTTACCCTATCATCATTGTGAATATATTATTTTGATAATTTACATCAATTACAATGTGAGTGTCCCTTGTTGAATCTGGGGTGGTTAGTATTATTTTCTAAGTGTTTTTGAGGTTCTACAATTTTCTAACATTGGAATAATTATGCATCCCCCATTTGTGCAGGAGTGGATTTTGGTTTCTTGATGAGTATACTTGTATGCTCACACTACATATATATAACTGATTTTAGGTTTACAAGTGGATTAGATAGACTATTATGGACCTTACAAGATCTATCAGGGTTAAATTTTATGTGTTGCTGCTTAGGCTTGTTTTTTGTAACTTTTGTTGGTCTTATTTCAACCATGTGGTAGTTCTGTATAAACATTAATAGGTTATATTTTTCAGTTTCATCTTCCTATAACATGTTTTGAGTAATTTGGTATTTTCCATCCTATATATTGATTTTGTTTTCCCCAAAAAATTAAATTCCTCCCTTTATGTGTAATTTTTATTTCACCCTTGGTTTTAGTCACCAAAATAGGGCCAACTAGAGGTGGTACATTAGGTTCATTATCTCGCTCTCATTTTGAATAAGGAAGATAATGTAACCTTGTTATCTTGTACATAATCTTGAAGATGGAAAGTCATGATATAATGGTATCATAGGTGATGGTTGAGATAAAGGCTGGATTTCAAAGATAGACACGTGGAGGAATGCATGGTATGGTAACGAAGAAGTGTTAGGTGATCTTGGAGAATCACATAGGCTATAGAAGACATGATAAGAAATTGTATTTTATGCCTCCCTATGATCTAATGCAAGGTATCTGAGCCTAATGAACATCCAAGATAGGCTATACCATTTGTAGGTTAGAGTCCCTAAGTGAGGTAAAGCAATCAAAATTACTTATGTTCATCTTTTTTATGGGCGTATTTTCTAATTTATAATACATAATAAGTCAAAATTAGTCCATTATAAAATTATATAGTACTTGGGATTATGAGTTCCTTGTTTATCATTTCATATATGGAATTCTGATGTCATCCATGAGATGTCTGGGATGTCAAGTGTCAGATTTTCAATCCAACTGATCAGAAAAAGGGCTTATTGAGTAGATTAGGGTGTCAAATGGTATATGATTCATCATTATTTCCATCGATAAACTCTAGGAATGTACGATGGTAGCGTTTCTGACGTGGATATGGAGAGTTGTCTTGAAGATATTATGATTACCTTCACCTGGATATGGGTTTAAAAAATGTACTAGTATACCCTTGAAATTATCTAGATGATTGGATCAGTGCATCTGTGGTTGACACATTACCATGAGAAGAGGAAGGAGATTGATGTTTAATTGGTGTGCTTTGAGACTATGTTCTTGGAGGAATTCCTTTCATCGATGAAGAAGGGCACGAAGAGTCAGGATCTACTCTCCCTCATGATGGGGAGTATGTTGGCTAGGGAACTAGACATCAAATTAAAGATAACCTTCACTATTCTTCAATCCTGTGTGTGGATGATGTGTCTTGGGATAGATTCTTAGATGAGGAACTCCCTCTCCCCCTGTACTATGTGGTTACCCAGTTCTCCCTACCAACATACATGGAGTTTGAAAAGATAGATGAGGTAGTTGTAAGGATACACTGCTGAGGGGTTTTACCATGAGACGGTAGTCAAGATTGTTTTTTAATGTAGATTCCTATTATCAATAGGTCTCCAGTCACATGGAATTCAATGATTCAACATATGGGGATCCAACACAAATAGTTTCAATTTTTCCCTTCAGGTAGTCATCCATTTCCTGTAACATCCCAAGTAAGTAATGAATAATATATTTAGTTATCTATGTCTATTTACTTATTGGATAGTGTTTTAGAGGCTTAAAATGAGAATAAATCCAATCTTAAGCATTGAATGCTCTAATATTTTTAAAATATTGTTTTACGGCCTTTTAATGGAAAATCATTTTTAAATATATCTTCTGACAATTTTATAAGCTATATTCGTCAAAATAAACTTATTATTTATAATTGGTACATTGAAATTTACTTTGGATAAATTTCTGGTATTTTTCTGATAATGTTCATTTTTCATGAATACTGAAAAATGTTGCATTTTAATTCAAAACCTCTTTTTAATATAATTTGTTTATATGATTAGATTATCATTTGAATTGGTTTTAATGTGAAATTATAATATATTTTTACCATTTAATCCAATAATGGTCGTTGGATGTAATTTCACTTTGAAATTGGGCTTAAACTTGTGTCAATCTTTTGATATATATTATTTCATAAAAACACACTATTTGTTCTGACAGCGGGAATTAATTATTAGATTAATTATTGTAACTTATATGTTTTGAATTTTGTAAAATAGACATCTTTTTTGAATTCTGAATATCAAATATAACATAGGATGATGATTTGGTGTTTTTCTGAAAAACATCAACTTTTGATAAATAGTGAAACCACTAAATGGTACTTAAAAAATTGATTTTTAGTTTAAATGAAATTTTACCACCTCTTTGTTTTTAATTTCAAAAATCAGACATACATGGTTGTCATTAGGAAGTAAAATTTTGTTCAATTTGAATAAAATAATTTTTTATTGAATAGTAACTTTTAAGTTTCTAATCGCGATTAAAGGTAATTAGTGTAGTTTAAGGTAAAAATAATGTTTTAATAATATGAAATGACCTTGTAACATGTCTTACACTTATTGGATGTGTCATTGTCGACCAAAACAACCCATGGGTCTATTTCTGGGACCCCATGGTGCCACTTGGATAAGATAATGACAGTAATGCCTTATATTTAATGTAAAAGTAAAAATTAAACAAACATGTATTGTTTTACTAAAACAAATTATACATGAGGTTATACAAGTCATATTTTTTACTATAAATAGTCATTGGAAAGAAAAAAATATTTACTACATCATAGTATTTTATTTATAATTTTTAGACATTAAATAAATTAAATTATTTATGAAATCATGATGATGCAGATTATTTAACGATATAAATAAAATGAAAAGATAATGTAAAATATAAGCCCTATACATCTCAAAATCCTATTGGATGGGTATATTTCGAACCCTTATCACCTTATCCTCTAATTATATTAATCTGGGTCATTTTAAATCCAACACTAATTTTAAAATAAAGTAATAATTCTTTACTTTCCAAGAGTGCCCCTCCTCTCCTCTTATAAAAGGCCCCCACCTCTACCAACATACCCACACATATAAATCGTTTGGATCAGACAACCCCTACCCATTTTGTTTCTCCACATCCCTCTCTTACTCCTAGAAGCCTCACAATGGGATGAAGTCTTCTCAAGGAAGCCTTTTAGCTCAAATCAAAAAGAGTTACCCTATTTAAAGGTAGTTTCTTCTCTTGTGCTCTTATGTTTTATTTTGATTCTCCAACCCCGGAAACTCTATTTATTCCTTTCTTTTGTAACAAAATTAGTATCTTAAATATACTAGGATTTTTTTATAACAAGTATTTGAGTTACACTTACACAAACCTACATCTAATGGTTAAAGAACATACTGTTTTTGTGGACGGTGAATTTCTGCCTCACGAAACGATGATTGTTAAATATTCTTCTAACACCTTCAAAGGTGGCCATTAAGATATCACTATATTTATATATGATATATAATATGTTTCTTTTTTCCTTAAGATGCTGTATTTTTCATTTCTGGCATACCTTTATGGTTTCCATTATGGGTAAACGCGATATCTTCTTTTATGAAGTGCGTACTACCGCCCCCTCAAAGTGATTTGATTTGTTAATGTCATATGTGGGACATATAAAGGATAGAGTTAATGATATTATATATGATATTATACTGTAATTATTATATATCTTTATGTCATTATGATTTCATTTCATTAAATATGAAAAAGAAATGGAAGCAGCGTTCATGCGTACGTACGGTTTACTATCTCCATGAACGATGCATTTCATTTATTACCTATAAATAATTATTTAATGTTATAAAATCATGTATATACTGGATATATATGTTATATATGGCATTTCAATCATGAATATAATTGTTGAGATGATGGATATTTGACTATTTGAACAACTTGTAAATATAAGAAGGTCACACTTTCAACTGAGGAACCAAATATCGACAAATCGACCATTATTAACTTAAATGATTACATAATGCTCATATCATTGTAATAAGTGAAACAAAAGGAATAATGAACTTGAAAAAGGTTTTTAATCAAGTAGAAATTAAATCAAGTTTATTATTCATGACATTAAAAAACGATCGAGACAAGTCGGACCGGAGGTTTGAGAATCTGTCTCAATCTCCTTTCATTGAATCATATTTTGTTTTATACACAACATTATTTTTTACAGTGTATAAATTCCTTTGACTTTTATGTTTATACAAAATTAATCCTTTTTATACGTAGCATTTTAGTAAATGACAAAAGGGATTTTTTTTTCGTACATATGCGGTGACAATCAATTCTCCGCCGTCGTGACCATTATTTGAGTTTCAGCTTCCCCAACAAGCCATACATTTTTTAAAATGAAAAATAAATACCATGTTTTACTTTTCATTTATTTTGGTATTGAAAATTGTTTTCATAATGTTTTTATTATATCAATGTGTTGTATTGATATCTTGTGATTGAAATGTGGAAATGTTATATTTCCTTTATCCTTGTTTAATGTGATACGATTATGTTATGGTTCTTGGGCATTATTATAATGATGGGTGGTTTGTGCTAAACTATGGGTGGGTGAGGCCGATATATCTCTCCAATGCATTGGGTAACGTGAAGGGGTTAAACGTTAAGGATTCTCCTAAGAGATTTAGGTATTATATTATGATGGGTATTCCAAACGTCACCAAGAGGGTTACTCCCTACGTAAGAATGTTATGAATGCCTCTTGTTACCTTTATGTCTTATGATTTCTATGATTTATTCATGATTTGATGAGGTATGTTAATATGCTTATGTTTTATGGGTAAGGTATGATTTCATTCATATGTACATATGATCTCATGTTTCCCTTCCATATTTTTATAACCCTTACTGAGCTTTTTATGCTCATCCCATGTTTTTGAAATGTTTTTTTATAGGTCAAGGGAATATTAAATGATCTGATTATTGTGTACTGGAAGTGTCATGAAAGAATCCATGTTTTATTTTAAATATTTTTTCCATTTATGGTAAAAAAATGAATAATATCTTTTATGTAACCACATTGTATAAATATGTAATTTAATGCAAGTTTTATGATCTAATTCTCTAAAACTCTAAACCTGAAAAGATCCCCAATGTGTAATCTTGTAATAACTCAAGAATAAGTAATGTTTAATGATGGGGCCTTATAGTTTGTATCCGAGGTCAGTTTAGATCACTTTAGGAGTTATAAATCTATTAAATGATTATCCAAAAAAAAATTATGGTCTAATTTAATTGATATAGAATTTGAAGATTACCATGTTGCATTTCTTAAGATATTTTTTTGTTAAGAATGGTTTTTCATAGAGTAAATAGAAATTTTTTTTGGGGAAGTAATACAGAGGGAAATGACATTTCCAATATGTATCATGAGATGGACAAAATCAGAACTAAATAGTTTGTTGTAGTGATGGCCCAGTTGACTCAGGTTACTACCGAAGGAGTTTAAATGAAGATTGGTGAATGCCCCAGTTTTGGTACTTCCTTCCAGGAATTGAAAGTTTGTTATCTGCAGTGAATCTTAATTGAAAGGAATTGGTTGCATCCTAATGCAGAATGGTCAGGTAATTGCTTATGATTCATGTCAGTTGGAAACTCATGTGTTAATTACCCTATACATGATTTGGAAGTAGCTGCTGTTGTTTTCAGTTTAAAAATTTGGTGGCATCATTTGTATAGAGTATAGTGTGAAATATATACCGATCATAAAAGTTTAAAGTATATATTCACTCAGAAGGAACTGAAATGAGACAGAGGAGATGGTTAGAATTAATCAAGGATTATGATTGTACAATTCATTACCATCCTGTAAACACAAATAAAGTGGCTGATACTTTGAGTCAAAAAAGTAATGCTTCATTAACAATTTTTCATTTGGAACATGATCCTTTTGATAAGGATTTGATGAACTTTCTCATAGAATTTGTTGGTGCAGGATGTTCTTCTGTCTTGTTTCAGGTATCAGTGAAATCTTCCCTATCAAACAGAATTAAGAAAGCACAGAAGTAAGATAGTGAGTTGCAGAAAAGGTATAACTTGTTTAGAAGGGTAAGTTGCCTGAATTTAACATTTATGATGATTTTTTTTTTGATATTTGTGAAGAGATTGTGTGTGCCTTGTTATTCACAGTTGAAGAGGGAGTTGTTATGTGAAGCTCATAGTTCTCCATTTTCATTTCAACCAGGAAATACTAAGATTTATAGTGATCTTCGAGAGTATTACTGGTGGGATGGAATGAAAAGGGATATTGCTGATTTTACAGTGAAGTGTTTGACTTGTCAATAGGTAAAAGCAGAGTGGTAGTTACTGAAAGGGATGCTTCAGCCTTTAATAGTGCTACAGTGGAAATGGGAAAATATATCCATGGACTTTGTTGTGGGATTACCGAAGACATCTCGAGGTAATAAAGCAATCTGGGTTATTGCTGATTGCTTGACTAAATCTTCTCATTTCCTTGCTATACGAGATACTTTTTCCCTATATCAACTTTCTCATTTGTATCATAAAGAGATATTCATGTTAATAGAGTTCCCCGCTCCATTATATCTGATCGTGATACCTAGTTTACTTCTAAATTTTGGGAAGGCCTTCATATGTCGTTTGGTACTGAATTAAATATTAATACAGCTTTTCATCCTCAATCAGATGGGAAGTCAAAATGAACTATTCAGACAATGGAGGATATGCTACGTTCTTGTTCGATAGATTATCAGGGAAGTTGGGACCAACATAATTCTTTGGTTGAGTTTTCATATAATAATAGTTTTCATTCTAGTATACAGATGGCACCCTTTGAGGTGTTATTTGGGAAGTGGTGTCGAACTCCAACTTTATAGGATGAAGTTTGTGAATGGAAGTTTATGGGACCAGAATTTGTAGAAGAGTTGGCAGAAAAAGTTCAACTGATACGGAGAAACATGAGAACTGCTCAGAGTAGGCAGAAGTGTTATGCAGACAACAGGAGTAAGGATCTCTCTTTTGAGGTAGGTGATCATGTCTTCCTCAAAGTCTCACCATGGAAAAGTGTGATGCTATTTGGTAAGAAAGGAAAGTTGTGTCCAAGGTTCATTGGACCGTATGAAATTTTGGAGAGAGTTGGATCAGTTGCATACCGAGTGGATTTACCTCCGAGTTTATCTTAGGTACACAATGTTTTTTATGTTTCGATGTTGAGAATCTATATGCCAGATCCATCTCATATTTTGAGCCCTGAGGTAGTTCAGTTGGAAGAGAATCTCAATTATGAAGAACAACCATTCCAGATTCTTGGCCTAAGGGAGCATGTGTTGCGAAAAAAGGCAATTCACCAGGTGAAGGTTTTGTGGAAAACCCATATGGTTGAAGAGGAAACGTGGGAATCTAAAAATGCTATGAGGATAAATACACCCAATAATTCAAAAGGGTGGAAGGATGTTACATCCCAATTATGTAATGAATAATACATATAGTTATCTATGTATATTTATTAATTAGATAGTTTTTTAGAGGCTTAAAATGATAATATATCCAATCTTAAGCATGGAATACTATAATATTTTTAAAAGATTGTTTTATAGCCTTTTGATGGCGAACCATTTTTAAATCAATATTTTGAAAATTTTATAAGCTATATATGTCAAAATAAACTTATTCTTTATGATTGGTACATTGAAATTTACTTTGGATAAATTTCTGGTATTTTTCTAATAATGTTCATTTTTAATGAATAGTGAACAATGTTGTATTTTAATTCAAAACCACTTTTTAATATAATTTATATATATGATTATATTATCTTTTGAATTGTTTTTAATGTGAAATTAGAATATATTTTTACCATTTAATCCAATAGTGGTCGTTGGAATTAATTTCACTTTGAAATTGGACTTAAACTAGTGTCAATCTTTTGATATATATTGTTTCATAAAAACATGCTATTTGTTCTAACAGCAGGAATTAATAATTAAATTAATTAATGTATCTTATATGTTTTGAATTTTTTTAATATAGAACTCATTTTTAATTAGGAATATCAAATATATCTTAGGGTGAAGTTTTGGTATTTTTCTAAAAAACTTCAATTTTTGATGAATAGTGAAAACACTAAGTGGTACTTAAAAAAATGATATTTCATTTCAATGAAAATTTACCACCTCTGTGTTTTGATTTTCAAAAATCTGACATACATGGTTTTCATTATGAATTAAAATGTGGTTCAATGGGATTAAAATAATTTTTTGGTGAATAGTAAATTTTAAGTTTTTAATCGCGATTAGAGGTAATTTGTGTAGTTTAATGTAAAAATAATGTTTTAATAATATGAAATGACCTTGACACATGTCCTACCCTTATTGGATGTGTCATGGACGACCAAGAAAACCCGTGGGTCGATATGTGGGACCCCATGAAGCCACATGGGTACGATAATGAAATTAATGCCTTTTATTTAAAGTAAAAGTAAAAATGACAAAAACATGTATTGTTTTACTAAAACAATTTTTTCATGGGATTATAAAAGTCAGATTTTTGACTATAAATAGTCATTGGAAATATAAAATGATTTCCAACATCATATTATTTTTTTTATAATTTTTAGTCATTAAATAAATTAAATTATTTATGACATCATGATGATGCAGCGATTACCTCATTATTTAAAGATTTATATAAAATGAAAAGATAATGTAAAATATAAGACCTACACTTGTAACAAACCTATTTTATGGGTATATTACGAACCCTTAGCACCTTATCCTCGATTTATATCAATGTGGGTCATTTTAAATCCAAAATGCATTTTAAAATAAAGTAACATTTTTTTACATTCCAAGGGTGCCCCTCATCTCCTCTTATAAAAGGCCCCCACCTCTACCACCTTACACACACATATCAAGCCTTTGGCTCGGCCAAACCATGCCCATTTTGTCTCTAAACATCCCTCTCTTACTCATAGAATCCTCACATTGGGAAGAAGTCTTCCCAAGGAAGCCTTTGAGCTCAAATCAAAAAGAGTTACCCGATTTAAAGGTAGTTTCTTCTCTTGTGTTCTTATGTATTATTTTTCTTCTCTGACCCCCTAAACTCTTTTTATTCCTTTATTTTGTACATACACTAGTATATTCAATATAATAGGATTTTTTTATAAGAATTATTCGAGCTACACATACACACACCTACATCTAATGGTTAAAGAACATACTATTTCTGTGGATGGTGAATTTCTGCCTCACAAAACCATGATTGTTCAATATTCTTCTAACACCTTCAAAGGTGGCCATTAAGATGTCACTATATTGATATAAGATATATAATATGTATATGTTTTCCTTAAGCTTCTGTATTTTTCATTTATGGCATACCTTTATGGTTTCCATTATGGATATACGCGATATCTTCATTTTAGGAAGTGCAGACTATCGCCCCCTCAATGTGAATTTGATTCGTTAATACCATATGTGGGACGTATAAAGAATAGATTTAATGATATTATAGTGTAATTATTATATATCTTTATGTCATTATGATTTCATTCAATTAAATATGAAATAAAATGGAAGTAGCGTTCATGCCCACGTACGGCTTACTGTCTCCATGAACGGTGCATTTCATTTCTTACCTCTAAATAATTATGTGATGTTATAAATGCATGTATATAATGGATATATATGATATATATGGAATCTACATCATGAATATCATTATTGAGATAATGGATATTTGACTACGTGAACAACTTGTAAATATAAGAAGTTCACTTTCGACTCAAGTACCAAATATCGACAAAATGACCGTTATTAACATAAATGATTACATAATGTTGATAATTCTATAATAAGTGACATAAAAGGAATAATTAACATGAAAAAGGATCTTAATAAAGTATAAATTAACTCAAGTTTATTATTCTGTACATTAAAGTACGATTGAGTCAAGTCTGACCCGAGGTATGGGAATCCATCTCAATCTGCTTTCATTGAGGAATATTTTGTTTTATACACAACATTCTTTTATACGGTGTATAAACCACTTTGAATTTTAAGTTTTTCCAAAATGAAATTTTTTTTATACGAAGTATTTTACTAAATGGCAAAAAAGTAATGTTTTTGTCATACATATGCGGTGACAATGACTTCTCCGCCACCATGACCATTATTTGAGTTTTAACTTCCTCTACAATCCATGCCTTTGTTTAAATGCAAAATAAATACCATGTTTTACTTCTTTTTTTATTTTGGTATTGAAAATGGATTTAATAATGTTTTCATTATATCAATGTGTTGTATTGATATCTTGTGATTGAAATGTTGAAATGTTATGTTTCCTTTATGCATGTTTTATGTGATACGATTATGTTATGGTCCTTGGGAATTGTTATGAAGATGGATGGTTCCATGATAAACTAAGGGCAGGTGAGCCTGATATAGCTCTCCAATGCATTGGGTAACGCAAAGGGTTTAAACGTTAAGGTTTCTCAAAAGAGATTTAGGGAACATACTCTGATAGGTATTCCAAACGTAACCAAGAGGATTACTTCCAATGTAAGAATGTTATGAATGTCTCAAGTTACCTTAATGTCTTATGATATCTATGATTTATTCATGATTTTATGAGGTATGTTAAAGTGCTTATGTTTTATGGGTAAAGTATGATTTCATTCTTATGTACATTTGATATCATGTTTCATTTCAATATTTTTATAACCCTTACTGAGCTTTTTATGCTCATCCCATGTTTTTGAAATGTTTTTTACCGGTCAAGAGAATGGTATATTATATGATGATAGTGTTATGGAAGTATAACGATGGAATCCATGTTTTATTTTAAATATTTTTTCCATTGGTGGGAAAAATTGAATACTATATTTTATGTAACCACTTTGTTTAAATGTGGAATGTAATGAAAATTTTATGATCTATTTCTCTAAAACTCTAAACCTAAAAATATCCCCAATGTGTAATCTTGTAACAACTCAAGATTAAGTAATGTTTAAGGTTGGGGACTTATATTTACCCTGGGACTAGGACATAGCTATTTCAATTATAGTGTTTGTGGGAACCTTTTGAGTCAGTGTCATGCCTGTGCTCATTATGGTGATTGGGAGAAGGTTCACCAACCGTATCAATAGTAGTTTCCTTCCATTCCCTTCTAGCCGCATCCACAAGAGACTCCCACTCCACCGATGGGATACAATGTAGGTATATTATTACCTTAGGGTACTCCTCATTGAACATAACCAGGGCATGGTTGGGGTAGTGGATGAAATCCAAGGGTTGCAGGTGTTGGGATGTAACAATTTCATGTTGTAGAGGCAGTTGTTCTAGCAAGGCCAGAGATAGTCTCAGGTACGATCAGTTTGTTCATTAACCTTGTATGTTCTTTGTATAATTTGGATGCTTTAAATTTCATCATTACACCCTCCCAAGACCAATATATTGTACTAGTATTAGAGTGTCTATAAATGTCCATAGTGTTGAGTATGATAGTGAGAGCTCAGAACTTCTCGATTGATGTTTTCTTGGGATGTAGACTAAGGTTAGTCCCTCATCCGTCAATTTGGGATCTAATTATGATACAGGTATATCCATATGATGCCATCCATAGCATCAAATGAATTTTTCCATGCATGAAACTATTGATTACATTTTAATGAGAGTCATTTTTTCATACAAGGATCGACAATGTAAATCTTTTGGTGTAGAGTGGGGTTTTCAGGCGAAAAGTCAGCTTGTGGATCCTATTGTTTTTTGCTGGCCGAGTTGATAGTGGGGTTGATCGATGTTTAGATTTTTTAGGTTCTGAGAGTATTCATAGAGTTTCTGGATATTTTAACCAAGAATTTTGTGACACATCCCACACGATGTGACATTGAGTTTTGGATAGATCTACAACTCGGTGCTCATTCGTTTGTGATAGATCATTATAAGATAGTTCTTTGTATGTTATAGGATTTTTGGATTCATATTTATGAACAATTTTATGAGGGATTAATCCAAAACAGTGTTTGATCTTGGGTTTCTCTGTTCTAGTATCTGAAATTGGTAGATAGATGTCTATAGTAGTGCATAGACTACAAGATACTGAATCAGGTGATTGTCAAAAACCCTTACCCTCTCCCAAGGATCAAAAATACATTCGACCTATTGAGGGGAATAGGTTTTTTTCTCTATAGTTGATCTATGGTATATGTGTCCCCAATTAATGGGGAAGGATGGTGACATCGTTAATATTACATTCTAGTAAAGATATAGGGAATTTGAGATCATCGTTATGTTGTTTAGAGTAATGAATAAACCATCAATGTTCATGGGGATCATGAAATCTATCTTTCATGAGTTCATATATTGTTTTGTCATCGTATTATTTGACCAGATCCTAACCCACTCAAAGACTGAGGAGTAACACACCGAGAATTTGAAGACTCTATTGGGTGTTCCATGAAGCAACATTCTCAATGGGACATTTTTTAATTCTAATTTCCATCAATGAGTGGTGCACAACCTTGGACTTGTTGGTTATATGTAATATAAAATAGTGGATCTGTCAATGTTCTAGGTAGTTGTTTCTTAGGAATAACCCAAGAATGTGATGATGGATCATAGCTTTATTGGTATTTCAGGATATTACCAGATATTATTATCATACTTCTCTCAAGTTGCAGCACCATTGGTAACTTTGATCAGGAAGGACCTGGCCATTATGTGGAGTGAGTAGATGCATGCATTTCTTATCTATCTGAAGGGGATTTTGGTCAGTGCTCTAGTATTCAGGTTTCCAAAGGAAGAGGGATGTTTTTGGTGTTCAATGATGCGCCATTCCATATATTGGGATGTGTGCTGATACAGAAGTAAGAAGTGATCTCTTACAGGTCTAGACATATTTCTCCCCATGTACGTATCTATGCGACCCACGATCTGGAGCATGATATAGTCACATTTTCACTAAATTTTTGGCAACATTACATCAAGGAGGATAACTTTTTGGTTTTCATGGATAACAAGTTAATTATATACGTCATCTCCTAGTGGGACCTATACTTGCATAAATGTAGGTGGATGGAGTTTCTCCCAAATTTCAACATCAAAATCTCTTACATCTTAGGAATGGGGAAATTTTTGGCTAATGGCATGAGTAGGATGTTACATAGAGATGTGGCTTGAGAATCTGTAGATGTGTGGAAGGAATTAGAGGAGTTGGCTTCCTTGAACCTAGATGCAAGGAAGGATAGTGGAAGGAGAATTGTTTCATAGATAAAATCACATTATTCTCTGACGTATAAGGTGGAAGAGTATTATTTGGTATCTATAGTGGAAGAGGATATGTGTGATCCTTTTGAATAGGTTTATGAAACAAACATGATGGTCGGAGGATTGTTAGAATATGATTTTGTTTTGTAGAATGTTGTTAAACCCAATGGTGATGCCAGATGGGGTTCTTCATTAGATATGTAGATCACCCCGGGAAATACACATAGATATTTCCAATATTTATACAAGAATGTCGGAACAGTATTTTTGGCCCGGTATAATGCGGGAAGTGGTAGAGTTTGTGTACTTCTCGAGAGTGCTTGCAGGTGAAGTCTTAGCACCATGTTCCATACAATTTATTACAACACGTAGACGCCCTTTATTGAGAATGGGATAGAATATCGATGAATTTCATCATTAAAAAATGTAGTGCTCAGAGAGATCGTGATGCTATCTTCGGAGTGGTAGACCAATGGATAAAATAAGCTCACTTATTAGAAATCAATGAGTCCATCTCAGTGGATTTCTTGGAAAAGAGGTTTGTAGATGAGGTGGTGTAACTGTAAGGGGTTCTGTAGCCCATTGTATTGGATCCTGATTCACAATATTCCCCATGAGGGTGTAGGGTATTACATCTTTAATATTGCACTCAGTTACACTATAGCACTATTTTTAACCCTCAAACAGATGGAATGACCGAGTATAACATCTATTCATTGGAGGATATGATAAATTCATCGGTTCTGGACAGTGAAGGATTGTTGATACAATACATTAACCTGGTTGATATTTCTTACAATAATATTTATCACTCTCCATTAGAATGGTACAATTATATGATTTATTCGAGAGGTCCTTCCATTCACCCTTAAATTGGACAGTGTTTGGAGAGACATGAGTTCATCTTCTGAATGTAGTGAAAAACATGAATGAGAATGTTTATACCATGTCTGAGAGAATGAAAGCAACACAGGATGACCAAAAGTTATGTGATAATCACAATAAGAGGACCATGGAGTCTGAGGTTAGAGACTATATGTTTGCAAAGGATTCCCCTAGGCATTTGTAGCAGTGGTTTGGTAGGGTAGAAAGCTCTCCCTTTGATTCACCACGCAGTTTGAGGTGATGGGACAAGTTTGTGAGGTTTCTATCAGATCTAATTTTCATCGCATTTAGAGAAGAACCACAATGTATTCCACCTCTCCCACCATCTTCATTGTCTATATGATGACTCACACATCATTTACTAGGAATATTTGGATATCATGTATGCAGTGATGTTTGTGGAGTAGCCAATATACATCCTCAATTTCCAATATATGGTTATACATGGATGGAAATTCCATTGGTTTCTGTGTTGTAGAGGTACGAAGACATCAAAGACTGTAAATAGGAGTGAGAAGTATGGATTCATGCCATGTTCCTAGAGATATTTAGTGTTTTTTTGAGGTATTGTCATTTTGAAGTAATGAATGCACCATTTTTATAAGATGAGATGTTTACCTATTAATTATGTGTGAAAAGATCAGGACATATGGGGAGGTGGAGAACTTGAACAGTAATCAAGATGCATTAACTTTGATTTGATAAAACCTATGCAGGAGAGTCACTTCCACCCAAACCAGATAGTATCAGGACATGGGGGAAGGCATTACATCATCTATCTATCTGGTCTATGTAACCATTGGTGTTGACAGGGTTTTTTTGGGAAATTGGTCTCAAAGAGTTGTTCTGGGATGTTGAAGATTAACATAATCTTTGAAACAAAACAAAAGGGTTTACCCTTGAGAGGTATCTTATAGGGTGGTTATTATGATACCTCTTTATTCTAGTCATTTGTTTGAATTCTAAGTGAAATAATAGTTTGATTAGTATGTAATGTAATAACATGACCCCCTTACATCCATACATATGAAAAAATCTAGTGTTTGGGGTGTTCTGGTGGGCCTTGTTGACTCATTTAAGATGTACTACAAAAATCATGTTTTATATTGATGGGTCTTGGCATCTGTAGGTCAGGGCATCAATGATTCAGGGCCTTAGTGAGTTAGGGATTTCGTATATGAAGGTGTGGTTGAGTCAGGGAGAATGTAAAGTAGGGCATTAGAGAGTTAGTGCATTGATATGTTATAGAATCATTGACACATGGTGTCATTGAGTTAGGGAATCATTAAGCTAAGGCATCATTGAGTCAAGGCATCATGTAGTGAGGGAGTAGATAGTTCGAGATGTTAGTAGGTCGAGTTATCTATGAATTGTTTCTATTGTGAGGCATGGTTTGATCAATGTCGGTGACTCAACTATCGATGGGTCACATCAGTGAATCAGTTGTTGGGGACTTAGCCATAGGTGACTCAGCGTAAGTGATTCATTTATAGTCTTCCCATTTTTTCCAATATCTCATATCATACATTTTATTTATGAAAAATGAGAATCATAAAAATGAATAACATATTCTAGAGTTGTTCCAACCTTCTATTAGAAGGATAATTATATCATAAATATCATAACTTATAGAGGTCTTCAAATTGGATTAGTCACATAGTTTGACCACGATCAAACATTTATGTACTTTGAAATTATCTCCTTGATTTTAAGATATATCATTTTTTAAAGATGATATCATATATTCTTTGAAATAGTACGCTTTGTCTTAGTGAACCCAAAACCAATATTCTACAAAGTGTCATGTTCTTGTTATGTAGTAGTATGTTCATTTTTTTCCTGGAGTGGTTACTTCTACTTGTCCAACCTCGTGTTTTGGCTCAAAGAAGAATTGTTGGTCACATATTCTTCTGTGAAGGGATTTTTTTTGTCTCTCCATTATTTGTGTATTATCTAATGTGGGTGTAGTGATTCTAATTTTTTAAAAATGGAATAATCCAACATATAATGAAGTAATAAATTGTAATGGAGAAGATAATAATGATAATAAGACCATTTTATAATAGTTTTGGGAATTCATGTTGATCATTTTGAGAAATATATTATAATTTATCCATGATGATAACTTTATGGGATGTAATCCTTATGAAAACTATGATCACTATTTTATATTTATTTGATAATTATAGAACCTTTTGAATAATTATTAAAAATATCAGTCCATTAATCATGATTTTCTAGTTAAATAAAAGGATCACCAATAATAAACATGTGATTTTATCACCACTTAAATATAAAAGTGGAATTAAAAAATAGTGTTCATAAAATTTGAGTAAAATCAATTTTCTTAGATTTCTGTTTTGTATTGTTATTTTTTGTTTTGTGCCTTGTCTTGCTATGTGGTGATGATGTTTGAATCCCTATTGTGGGTACATGGGCGAATAAGGGGTTTGGAATTGTAGGCATATGTGTATGGGCTAGCTCATGAGGTGTAATGGAATATCATGTTGAGATATTAATTGATTTAAGAATAAATAAAATTATAGGATAGTGGGTTTTTATATTGTTCATGTTATCCTTCTTGATCAACATTATTTTAGTGGGGCTGCAACCATGTTAGTTTATGTTATTCTTCTAGATGTGGTGCTTTCTGTGTAGTGGGGATACTGATGGTTTTGTTAGGGGTAGATATGTTTTTATGGATATTGTGAAGTCTTTGGGTTACTCTATTGAAATGGGTGGTGTTTATTAGTTTCTATGGAAGGGATGGAATAAATAAAAATTGATATTTTAATACAGATTAATATTTTTTCTTAATGTAAGTAATTGCGGTTATTATATATGTTTTTTGTTGGTCACATGGGTGTGAATATATGGGTAGTAGAAATGGTGGTTTTGTGAGGTCCGGTTGTTGGTTGGGAAACCCATATGATGGGCTTTGTTTTTTAACTATATTTATAAAATTGTAATTCCTTTTGTTTTATGTATGTTCCTTACCCATGTTTGGAACTTTGTGAAACACACTCTCATTACTATGGGGGATGGTTTGTTTCCCGATATCTCATTGAGAGTATGGGAGGATGGTAATTTTCTCTTCCTTTCTCCCTCTCCTATGAATTTTATAGCACATGACCTTTGGGGTAGGCTCTAATGGCATGAGGTTTATTACAAGATTATTGGTATTGGTTGTGTGGGATATGTTATCCCAAGACTCCTCAGGTAGGTTGTAGTGTGATTGATTCGCCTAGGTGTCCAGAGGGATAAGGTCCAACTGTTTTTAGGTTAGATGAGTTTGGGATCATGCCCTAGGTTTCTCTAGGTTGGATGTGATGTGGTTACAACCCCATATGTGTGTCGGCAAGTTTGGACATAGGGGCTTGTAGAAGAGAGTGGTATAATCATCATGTTCACCATTATTTCTGGGCAGTTAGCTAGTGGAAATTAGGGAGCGGTACACTATCATCAGTATTATAATATTAATACCTTACTTCACTTATGTTCATTGGTGAGTGTGTCTTGATGAGGCTTGGTTGTTAGTATTCATTATTAGATGTTTTGTGGTTCTGTTGTTTTCTCGCATGGTCATTAGTATGTTTCCACCACTTTTGCACAAGTGACATTGGTTTTCCTATTGACTACACCTTTATTATAACCTTACATATATAAACATATTTTTAAATTTTTTTTTTGGGGGGGGGGGTACACATATTATGCGGGATCTTACTAGCTCTGGTGTAGGGATAGTTATTATGTTCCTGCTCTATCTTGTTTTAGTAAATTACTTTTTCCCTATTTTTATTTTGGGTTTTTCTATTTAAACATGAATAGTATATATCTTTCATTTAATTAATCTAATAAAAAAATTGGATTAATTTTGTATTTACCATCTTATCTCTCACTTGTGTTTTCCTTAAAAAAGGAAATTCCACCAATCTTGTAGGAATTTTTACCAAACCATGTTTCTAGTCTCCTCCCAGGGGCCTACTATATGTAGAACACAAGATTCATTATCTCTCATTCATCTTGATTATGTATGGTCATTCCATTGTGTTATCCCTTCCCTCATCTTGAAAAAGGCGGGTGGTGACATTTATCGCAATAGTTTTTCTCTTGTAGAAAAATTGATCGAAATAGATTGAACCACATAAATGATGAGAACTATAAAACGATGAAAAGAGATCATTCCTAAAATAATGGAGTATGGAATGTGAAACATCAGGAGGATGATGAATCAACTAACTATTGTTATTAATAATAACATTAATAAATTTTATCAGCCACAATCACCTCAAATAGAACATATTACCATTGAACGTTAACAGATTTTAAAATTGAAAGGTAATCCACCATAAATCATTAATAATTAAAATAGATAAAGGATGTCAATTTTCAATCATGATAGATAAAGTATAGGATCCAATTTATATGATTGAATTTTAAGGCAGTAATAAATTCCATGAAAGATTTTGTTGAATTATGGTTATATATATTCTATTATTTCCTCCGTGATTGATAATAATATTGAATCAATTTATGAAATTATTGAATTATAGTTACCTATCATGAATCATTGAGTTATTATCCCAACACCAATATTGTACAAAAACATTATACTAACATTACGGAGTATAATTTCATCATAATTCTAGTTTTCAATCCCATGGTAAAATTTAACAATATACTTGTGATCTTCTGGATATCAAAGTATAATGTTAAGATCAACTTTATTAGAAATGAAATTTCCTATTCATGAGTAGAATACTTATAGTTATTTTAATGGGGTGATATCTATACATGAGGTTTGTTAGAGGTAGCCTGCATAGCCTTCATCATGTATATGATCAGTGAAGAATTAGATGTAAATTAATATAAAATAAGAAAAAATTTCCAGAAAACTCATGAATATATTTTTGTATTTCAATAAGTGGCATATAATTATTCCTTATGAACATTATTTATTACATATACTCTTCACATGATACAACATAGAAGAATGTGAGGTCTATATTCTTTTGGCCGTAAGAACATTATATAACTGCTAAAACATGACAATCCCATAATTATTGAAGATATATTTTACATGAACAAACACATTCCATCACAACTAGCATTTCATGGGATAACCTAAAGACATGAATAATAAAATGGTGAGCAATAAATACCATTAAGGGAGTAAACAAGGCATAACATGATTAATATAGTACATGTTATGAAATATTCATATAAATTGAGATTAATTGAAACATGAACATAAAGGCATGCTATAACATGATTATTGTAGCATAGAAATGAGGCAACAACATATATCAGGATATTAGAATGATCCTAGGCTCCTTGCACATGGATCATGAGTATAACCTCATTTCACATGAATTATCATGATAAAAACCTCATTGCACTTGTTGTGTCTTAACACTAATCATTACCCAATACATTGGAGCACTACCAGGGTGCACTCATCTTAATCATTTCATTTTATTCATAAGTGTTCCACCAAGATCGGATAACATGGATTCATTAAAAATCATCATTCATTCCACAATAATGGAATGTGAAATATATACATTAATCTCTATAAGTAAAAAAAATAATTGTAATGTAGAATACAAATTATAGAAAAATGGAAATTGTATTCACTACTCAATGATTGTTTCATTGGAAATAGCGGTGCAATTTTAGAAGCATAATGGTGTGACATAAGAATTCATAAATATGGATTATGAGAGGTAAATGGGTGTCTCATAATATGTAAATTAAATATAATGTTCAGGGTTCATATAGATACATGTACAAAAAAATTTAATGTAGTTTAGATTCATAATACTAAATAATAGCTTGAATTTAAATGAGAAAAGTAAAATTCTTTATGGAATTCCAGCATGGTAACATTTGTACATGGGAGGCATTAATGAGAGAGAAAGTTTTATCTCATCATTAAAACATTATAAAGGTAGTATGGTGGATGGAATGTATCATACCTGAACATTTGTAACAGAAAATACAAGGATATAGCAATATAATAATACATGGACTAAAAATTATAGAGGAAGATATCCCTTACTTGAATGTCTGGTAAAAATGGCTTAGTAGAGGCATGAGAGAGGCTTAATTGAAGCTTGGGGTGCCTTTGGAGGATTCTATAGTGAGGATTTAAGGGGTTGTTCAAGATCCAAGAGAGTTTAGCGAAGAGAAAGTGGGATCTTGGGTGGGATTAGATAAGAAAATAGAGGGAATTCTATATTATTTAGGTTTTGGGCACGATATATCAAACTAAAAAAAATAAACAAACCCGCCCATGATTTTTCCATTAGTTGTTGCCAATTTGGATTTCAAAAATATATTTTATATGGCCAATTTCATATCTTCTTGAAATATTCCTCTTGCTTATGTATCGATAGGTCACACTCTCAAGGAAATTATTTTAAAATGTTAAAATGGTTTATAAGTCTTGGAAGGTCCACTAATGCATTGTAAAATAAACAAAACTAAACTAAAATAAAATTATTTAAATTTTAAAACATATATTGGCAGAACATCAAATTTATAGAATTTTACTACATCACTATTGGTTCATTATAATGTCATAAAACACATTATACAATTAAACAATATTTATTTTTTAACCCAAAATGTTATTGTCTCATAAAATAATGAAAAACTCATTATTGTATAATTTCAATGTATTTATTCCTAAAATAAAATTAATTAATTTATATAATTATTTATGTATGTTAATTTTTACTATTAATATAAAAACTGACATTTATCGAAAATTCATGGTTTTTGGAAAAAAACAGTTTCAAACATTAATAAAAATTACATTTTTATTCTTAAAATTTATATGATAAATTATATTCAATAAAAATTAATTTATTAAAAATATTTTACTAAAATATTATTTCATTTAAAATTACATCAAATCATCAAAATAAATTTTTAAATTAAATATTATCTAAAAATAATTGTTTTGCTTTAAAAACCATTTACATAGAAAAAATAAAAAAATGATTGTATTTTATTTATAATATACATAAATAATGCACATTATCATAGTGCTAAGGTCATGTTTCATAAAAACTTATTACACCCGCATAGGACCGAATGTTATGTTGTGCGATGGTGGAAGACAATTGGGTTGGCTCAGATATCATCATCGGGGTGGTAATATCTATTAAATTCCACATTTGTGCAAGCGGTTCTATTCAAGATTCATGTGTTTATGCTCTGCATTATCTTGGTTAAGAGCGAAGCCCAGTGACACAACCTCCTTTTCATGCTCCGAAATTTGGACTTCGTGTGGTGAAATTCTATTTGATGAGGCCATTTCTTCCTTTGACTATGTAAAATAGATTTTTTATGCCCTATATTTTTACTAATAATATGAACACCATTTGATAGATATAATAGCGATGTTAAAAATTCTGAAAGGTATTTTGAAATCCCAAATCCTAAAACCAATATTGTTCATAAAACCTTGTAAAATAATAAATCATTTAACTTGATAATGTGGAATTTTGTATTAATAAAATGATGGACATTACAACCATCCACCCTTAAGAAATTTCACCCTTGAAATTTCATTTTCCCACACCAAAATAGATGTGGGTAAATATAATCTATTACTTCCAATGATTCCCACATTTCCTCTTAAAACATGTCATTTTTCCATAACCCCATAATGAGGGGAATTTTACTTTTTTGTAAAACTATTTCCACACTATCAAATATCTTCACTATAATATTTTCATATGAGAGGTCATTCTCCAATTGTTCCACCTCTTTAATGAGTACATTCGATGGGTCAGGTATGTAATTTCTCAAAATTGATACATGTATTACATCATAAACATGATATTGGTTTGTTGGGAGTGATAGTTGATATGAAACTTCTCTTTTGTGATCAAAAACCTCAAAAGGGTTATTGTACTTTGGAATAAGCTTTCCCTTCGTTCAAAATATATGAACTAAATTCCATGGTGATATAACAAAGAATACAATGTCACCAATATCAAAATCTAGGTCTCATCAATGATTATCTTCATTGAACTTTGGTTAACTCTGAGTAGAATTAATGTGTTGCTAGATGGTGTTAACCTTTTCCACCATTTTGTCGACCATTTATAGAACTAAGAGTTTTCCCTCCCCAACATCATCCCAACATGCCGGTTTTCAGAACATCTTCCCATAATTGGATTCATAAGAAACCATTTGTATGCTTGAGTGTATAGTGTGATTATAAGAGAACTCAACCAGAGAATATGTTTATCCCATTCATCTTTGAAGTCTATTGAGCATCCACTCAACAATTCCTTAAGTTTTTGGATAGTATGATCATATTGGAAATCAGTTTGATGTTGATATGATGTACTGAAGATCAGCATATTAATAAGATCATGTTGAATACTCTCCCAAAAAATAGTGGTGATTCTAGGATCTCAATTGGATACAATAGATAATGGTAATCTATGCAGCCTTACCGCATCCCTGATATATATATATATGTCCCACGTGATCTAATGAGAAATCTAGAAAAATCACAATGAAGTGTAAAATCATTATAAGGTGATACACAACAACCAATATAGAATTGTTTCCTTTGGATGTCTTCGAATGCCCAGTGACATCATCCATAGTGATGTCCTCCCATATCAATGATGTTATGAGTAATTGTTTCATCATCCTCTAAACCTTATTCCTCTTATCCTTCACATCCTAACATACCATGCATATTGAGGTATACTCAGTGATCTCCTTCTTCATATTATCCAACCAATAATGATCTCATAGATCTCGATACATCTTTGTGTTTTTAGGGTCAATGGAAAAATTCGAACAATTTTCATCCTTAAAAAGTACATTGTTCAACTTTGGATTTTATGGAACATGGTCTCTTGAACCAAATCACAAAATTACTTCTTCATTAACACTGAACATCAATTATTTTCATTTTTTGATACATTCCACTTACTTTTGAATTCCCAAATCTTCATCTTGAGCATCCTTTAACCATTACGAAAGATATGGTTGAGAAATAATTTGTTCAAGGATTGATGATTTTATATTCATTTTGATTCCCATGTCCATATAAATCAAATATATGTACATTGTATCCCTTTCAATTCTCATCAATGATAGAGTTTCTAGGACCTTTATACTTAGTGAATCAACCACCTTGTTTGCTTTCATTGGGTGGTATGGGATTTACATTAATAATCATTGATCAGCTATAACAATCTTTGATGGAGAATATTTCACTATTTCATTGTATATATATACTGAAGGATTTTTTGGTCCATATATATTTCACACTTCTCATGAAAGAGGTACTGTCACCAAATTTCTAAAGTGAATATCACTGCAGAAAACATGAGATCATGTGTGGGATTGTTTTACTCATGAGCATTAAATTTTCATGAATCATAAGAAATGCCTATTTATTTTGTATCAACACACAACCCAGCCCATTCATTAAAGCATTATTAAATACTATAAAATGTTCCCCACTTGTGGGTAGTGTGAGCATGGGCATATTGATATTCCTACTTTTCAATTCCATGATGATATCTTCCCATTCATCACCCAAAGAATACATTTCATTCTTCCAAGTTTAATTTGTATGTGCTTATGAAAATTATGAGAAATTTCTCACAAATTAGTGATAATATCATAGCAAAGAGTTATTCTAGTTTGCTATTAATGGCCCGGATCCCTTCTCATCCACACCTAAATCATTTCCCCATACCCTTTAGGCAGTTTTTTGGGTGTTTCTTTCCACACATTTAATGTGGTGTGATGAATTTTGTTACCACCATTGGATTTATCCATCGTACCTCAAGAAATAAATTCCACCTTAGGATAATAATCCTCATAATACCCCTAAGATTCACCTATCCCCATTTTAAATTTTATCAAATATCAAACAATTTTCTCATAGCTATCGAAGTCATAGACCGCCAGGGCCTTTCCTATGCTATGTTTTATCCCACCTAAGAGTTGTTCATCCTTTCATTCTGATGTAATCACAATACTGAAGGCAGATGGTACAGGCCCTGTGATGTTTTCCTTATACGCTTCGATGGATTCATCAACATTTTGAATGAGGAAAGGAAGGCACATTCCATCATATGTCGGAGGGTGAAAGGAATAAATTTGTTGAAAAATGTGTTTGGTAATCCTTCCATTCCAACCCCTTTATATCCCCCTCAGGCTTCATATTTCTTATTAATGTCCACCATTGATTAGCTTGACAGACCATATGAAAAAAATCTATAAATACATTATCTTGATCAGAACATTTATATATGGAGAAGATCTTTTCAATGGAGTTGATCTATTGTTCGTTGATTGAGGGATCAACTAATCATTAAAAAGTTGGAGGCCTTTGTTTCATGAAGCTCTTGATTGCAATTTTTTATTTCATAGGGTTGTTGACTGATCATATTGACCCATGTTTCAATTCAATACATGAGATAAATGAGAGATTATATTGATAAAGATTTTTATTCCTGCTCTCATCAGATTGGGCATCTCATTAGAACAGTCATCACATTGTTCATCACATCAGTTGTTAGCCCAATTCATCCTATTACTGGCCATTGGAAAGAATAAAAGGAAAGTTAGGGGTAAAACATAGACGGTAATCTAGAGGAAAAATTGATGATTTATAAATTACATTTATTTCCTTGAAATATGAATTTATAAGCTTCAATATATTTTATCCAAGATCTACCTCCCAACATATAGTCATTGTGGGAATTTTTACGCTTAATAATGGTACATAATATGATTTTGAGTTTACAATGGAATATCCCTAGGGAGTATCGTAACCAATAGTTGTTCAAGGAATGTTGTTTTACACCGGTTCCTGTATAAGACTGTCTGAAATCGGTGTTTTTAGATTTTACACAACGATTCATCTATGCCAAAGCCACCTCTACCTACTCATATCCAGACATGGATGAATTTTGATCATAAATCACATAATGAGTACTCATAAAAATTTAGTGATGTTTTATTATAGTTATTCATATCCCTTTACTAGAGATTTCTAATCCAAATGCCAAAAATAACTAATACTATCCTAAATTTCAACTATAACAACCCTGCTCCTTATTTCACATATAAACATGATTTATAACATAAAATCATTACATGATAAGACATAGAATATTGAGTCGTCTTGTGTCTTTAGGGATTTTAAACATTAAATTCAACAAAAACAAGATACCCATATCTTTATTGAAAACTTATTTTACATGACCACACAAATTCTTTCAAACCTAGCATTTCCTGGGATATCATGAGGACATACATAAGAAAATGGTGATGTATAGAGCCCATTAAGGGAGTAAACAAGGAATAAAATGAAGAGTAAAATAAATTTTTGTAAATAGACATATCAATAGAGCATATGATATAAATGAACATTAAAGCATGCTATAGTATTATTATCATACCATGAAAATGTGGCAATAACATTTCACATGATATTATCATGAGACAAAGAACATTGAACATGGAGCATGAGTAAACACTTATTTCACTAGATGTATGATGATACTAATCATTACACAATGCATTGGAGCACTATCAGGTTTCACCCTTATTAATCATTTAGTTTCATTCATAAGTGTTTCACATGGATCATATATCAATGATTCATTAAACATAATCATTTTTTACATGATAAATGAATGTGGAATTCATACATAAAAATATATAATATACATGTAAATGTGCGTAAAGGAGAATACCCATGATAGAAAAATGGTAATGGTATTCTCTACATAATGACATGGGCTTGGAAAATCAGGGTGCAATTTTGACAACATAACAATGTGACATAATAATTTATAAAAATGGATGATTAGAGGAAAAATGTTAACACATCATATGTACATTATATGAAAAGTATTCTAGCCATATGGATACATGTCCCAAAATTGTAATGGAATTTAGACTCATAATAGAAAATAATTTCGTGAAAATAAATGACAGTATTATAATTCATTATGAAATTTCAGCATGGAAATAGGTGTACATGGGAGGCATTAAAGTGATAGAAAGGGGTCTCTCATCATTCAAAAATAAAGAAAGTAGTATGGGGAGGTATGAAATAATACACCAACGTTTTTAATTGAATAGAAAATGGTATAGAGGCATAAATAAACATGGAACCAAATGAGAGATGAACAAATCCCTTACATGATAGTATGGTCCCATAGGCCTGCATGAGGCTTGAGAAATGATTCATGGGGGCTCATAAAACCTTCTGAGGATACTATAGAGCGGATTTCAGGGATTGGACATGCACAAAAGGCTTTGAGTTAGTTGGAAGTGTGAGCTTGGGTGGGTTTATCTTAGAAAAGATAGGGAATTCATTATTATTTAGATTTTGGGTACAACACATTAAACTAATCAAAACCACAAATAAGCCCATGGTTTTTGCCCATGGTATTTTACAATGGGGAGTGGAAAAATATATTTTATAATTCCAATGGTCGAACGTCACAAAATGTTGGTCTTGTATATGAGGAGGTGAGTCATACTCTCAAGGAAATTAATTTAAAATGTTAAAATGTTTATAAGTCTTGGAAGGTCCATTATAGCATTCTAATATAAATAATACAAGACTAAAGTAAATATATTTTAATGGTAAAAAATATCTTCTCCAAACATTTAATTTATAGTATTTTATTAAATCACTATTGGGTCATTATTATGTCATAAAACTCATTATATATTTAAATGACATATCTTTTTTCCAAAAAATATGATTGTCTCAGAATAATATGAAAAAATAAATAATGGTTAATTTTAACACCCTGATTCTAAAAATAATATTAATTTTATTTAAAGAGTGTTATAGGTATGTGAATTTCTTCCATCAAAATAAAAACCGTCATTTATAAAAAATTCATTAATTTTTCTAAATAACGGGTCCCAAACCTTAATAAAAATTGCAGTTTTATTCACATAAATTATTTGATCATTTATATTCAATAAATTTATTTTATTAATAATACTTTTTTAAAAATAGTATTTATTTAAAAAATACATTAATGCATAAAAATAGATTTCATAATTGAATATTAACTATGTGTAACTCCCCGACCCCAGTTACACTGAGTCGGTGCATTATTACATAACATTGGCATGATCACAAGAAAGATCAAATCTCAAAAGACCAATTAGTCTAGTAGCTGTGGAATCACTAGAAATATTCATAATGTTTTACATTACATCATAAAAATGAAAACTACAAAAACACATTCTCCATAGTCCACACTCTTATCCCCTCATACTATCCCCGAAGTTCATTCATAATTTACTTCTTCACATCCTAGGAAAAATAAAACATAGAAAAGGGGTGAGCTCAAATGCCCGGTAAGGGTAACAATATAGAGGAAACTTTCATAAATAAGAATAAACAATTAAGGAAATGTATAACTAAAACAAAAGCCTTTTAAAATTTAACTTCAACATATTATGACAAAAATAAAATGAAATAATTCCATTTACTTATTCACATGGATATTCTACTAATCGAATAATCACATGCAATATCAATAACCACTTTCTTAATGATGGAATTCATAATGTCAGACTATCATAACCACATAGCCAAGGCCTCGTGCCAAGACTACAGATAAGATTTTTCCAAGGCCTTTTCCAAGACACTAGTTTGTATCATGAGACCTACCGATGCATCAATGCGCTATAGCAGCTCCACCCGTCACATATTAAGTTCAATGCATTCCCATATGAAAAGGTTTAATCATAACATAAACATTCGATTTAAAACTAGCATAAGAAATGTAAATAATTCATCCATAAACAATGAATGTTATAAAAATAACACATCCACAGTAAAACATATCACAAAACATTCAATACAATATAAAAGTTTTGTATCATAATCAATCAACTTCAATTAAGCGTAAAATCCATCAAAGGATGTTGACATAGATGAAATCAAAAGTCTTTTTAGAGAAATATCTTTTTCTATTTTGAAATAATTTATGAGTCATATATTTATAAAATAAAACATTTTCTTTGAAAATATTCTTATAAGCTTGTAAGGGAAGCTTTGACGATTTTTTAGCAGCGTAAAATAGCCGCACCTGCTGTATAAGTTAAAAAAACATTCTTACCTTAATTCAGTCGAAAAGGTTAAAAATGACATTGTTTGGAATACAATGGAAAGATTATTTTATAAACCACTAATAAAATTCAAAAGGGTATAAATGACTTTAAACCATATTCTAGTAAATAGTAAAAATGTTTTGTAATACATTTTACTAAACATGGATGTGGATGATAATGAAGTCCCAGTAGATTTTTATGTATAAAAAACCTCAGATAGTGAAGAGATTGTGAAATAAACCTTAACTTGCACTTTTCCTTTGTTGGGGTAGGTTATCCTCCTGTATAATGGTGAAATAATTGTTATTAAATTATACAATAATCATATACATTAATATGATATCATATATGATCTTTTGACATTGCTTTGTTAATAATATCTTAATATTATTGTCGTTTCGGGTGTTAACTTACTCATTTTCATTTATTTGTTTTGTTATGTAAGACATGTTTGTTATGGATAGGTTGTATATTATTTATATCCAGAATGATATTAAGTCCTTAAACATTATTATTAATCTTAAAATGAGAATTATACTTGAATGGATACGATGGAGAATGAATCTAATCGCGATCGTGGAGACGGTAGTCCGTACGTACGCACGAGCGACAATATCATTTTTTTGATATTAAAATAATATTTAATTGGATCTTATATCATATATACTGAATCATTAATATGTTATGTTTATTATTTACATTAATTACACATCATTATTATACCCATCCAAATAATAATTTATTGAATAACAATTACACCACGACGTGGAGACGGTGTGCCCTACGTACGCACGTATGGAGACATGTTATTCGAAGGATGGATAGAATACTGAATATGGTTGTACCATATTTATAATAACATTACAATATATATAAGATACTTGAGTTATTATTTTATAATGGTAATAACAAATAAAGAAGAAGTGGATGATGAAAATAACGTGAAAAAGGGTGGTGAAATTATTACCTCTTCTTCGGGTTCCTCATTTTGATATGATTAAAAGGGCTCCTTAGGTTGGATTTATGACTACAAAATGCCACTAGGATAAAGTGAGGGATGTTGAGAGTGTATTTGGGAAGAGTTTGGAAGAAGCAAAAGGATTTGAAGGTGTGAATTAATGAGATAGGGGAGTGCCCTTTTATAAGAGGGGTGAGTGCCACCTTTGGAAAAACTAGAAATATTATTTTATAATAAATTCATATTTGGGTTATAATGGATCCAAAGAAGATTATTTAATGGTTAATGTCGGGATGGGTCAAAAACCCCTCAACCAATATAATTTATATAGGTTTGGGTCAATATATTAACCTTATCATTAAATATTAACTCTATGTTAATTACTTTCACTTTTATAAAGTCTCATTGTATTTTTATTTTATATAGTTAATAAAATAACTATATATATCCAAGAAACCCCCAAGTGGTCCATTAATGATAAACCTATCATGATAAAATTCACTTGGTGGAACATTATATTTTTATGAAATGAATATCAATTAATAATATAATATTTTTTTTAAAAACTCTTTTATGTCAGTTTTGACACTATTCAATAATTGATTTTGTTGAAAATCCTAACGGAATGATTACTTCGAAAAAAGATAATTAAGACAATACTAACATGTCATATTAACCTATAATATTAGGTTAATTCATAAAAATTATCAAATTATATTTATTTGGGTAATTATAATATCAATTATTTTAATTTTCCACTGTTATGGTAATTACTGCATCATCATTATTTCATAAATAAATTAAATTATTTATTATCTAAAAATTATAAATAAAATATCATTATGTAGGAAATATTTTTATATTACTAATTATTATTTATAATATAAAATCCAACATATATAACCCTATGTAAAAATTTATTTCCTAAAATATATATGCTTATGTCATTTTTGTATTTATTTTAACTTATTTAATATAAAGTGTCATTATCACATACAAGTGGCTCCATGGGGTCCAAAAATCGACCCAAAGATGTACATGGTCGTACATGTATCAACCATTAAGATGAGGACACATTTTAGGGTAAATTGTTATTATTATAATATTATATGTTAACCATTATTTACAGGATTTACCCTTTAACCATGGTAAATAAAATATTTACCGAAATAATTATTCAAAATGTCTAAAAATAATAGTCACCTATTCATACAATTTGAAAATCCTGATTTCAAATAAGTAAACCATTTTTCCAAATTCCAAACACGAAAGTGGCAGAAATTAATTTAAAATTATTTGTTGTTGTTTAAACAAAAAGCGTGTTTTTTAGAGATAATAACTATCAAAAGATTGACACTGGTTTATGTCCGGTTTAATTGTAAAATTATGTACAATGATAGACATTGTATTAAATGGTAAAAATATATTCTAAATATATTTTAAAACCACTCAAATTCATAATTTATCAATATGAATTATTTCGATTAAAAAAGTTGTTTTTAATTAAAATTTAGTAATTTTCATTATTCATCAAAATATAAATGTTATCCAAAAAGTTCCAAAATTTCACCCTAGGATAAATTCGATATTCAAAATCCAGAAATGAAGTCCATTTTGATAGATAAAATTTATAAAATTTCAAAATTAGTTATTACAATTCATAACCGCTAGTTTGATTGGTTGTGGTGAGTTAGAACTCGATGATGCATACAACACACTCTATTGCATTATTCAAAGAAAAGCGTACCGTAGAAGCTTGGGGTCTTACATTCTCACCTCCTTCAAATAATTTCATCCTCTAAATATCTAGAATACTACCACATGAAATGACTCGGGTGGTTCTTCATCATACGTTTCTCGCGTTCCCACATTGCCTTTTCCATCATATGGTTTCTCCACAAAACATTTACCAGACGCGTCGTCCGGTTTCTCAGTACTTGTTCACTCATATCAAGAATCCTGATGGGCTCTTCGCAATAAGACAGATCGGTTTCGAGTTCTAATTCCTCATAGGTGAGTACATGCGTTGGGTCAGGTATGTATTTCTTAAACAGATATACGTGGAAAACATCGTGACCTTTGGAGAGAATAGACGGAATTGCCAATCGGTAAGCTACAACCCCAATTCGTTCTAGAATTTAGAAAGGTCTGATGTACCTGGCACACAATTTACCTTTATTACCAAAATGTATGACTTCCTTCCATGGAGATACCTTCAGGAAAACATGATCTCTGACTTGAAATTTCAAATCCTTTATTAAATTATCAGCATAGCTCTTCTGTCTGCATTGAGTTGCTTTGATAGGGTTTTGGATTACCTTCACGTTTTCCATCGTTTCCTCCACCAGTTCTGGGCCTACAAGTTTTCTTTCACCAACGTCATCCCAACAGGTTGGTGTGTGGCATCTCTTTCCATATAACGCTTCATATAGCGACATCTGAATACTCAAATGGAAGCTATTTATATAAGACAATTCTACCAGAGGTAAATATTGATCCCACATACCCTGAAAGTCAAGTGAGAAGGATCACAACTTGTCTTCTAAGGGTTATATAGTTTGTTCTGATTGTCCATCTGTTTGAGGGTGGTAGGCAGTGCTAAAATGAAGATCAGTATCCAAGGCTTTCTAAAGACTTATCCAGAATCATGAAGTAAAATAGGGATCACAATTAAAAACAATCGATAGGGGTACTCCATGAAGTCTCACCACTTCATTAATATATAGTCTTTCTAGATGTTCTAGTGGTAGATCTTATCTTATAGCAAGAAATTGTGCTGACTTGGTAAGAATTTCATCAATAACCCATATTTCATCATTCCATCTAGGAGACTTTGGTATCCCCATGACAAATTCCATCATAATATTTTCCCATTTCCACACGAGTATGGGAAAAGGTTGCTTGACTCCACCAGGATGTTGCTTTCGAGCTTTCACTTGTTGACAAACCATACATCATGAGATAAAATCAACAATCTCCCTCTTCATGATGTCCCAACAAAAATGTACCTTTAAGACTCTATACATTTTGGTGCTCCCAGGGTGTATAGAGAAATTGGAACTATAAGCATCATCCAGCAATTCTCTTTTTATATCAGGTATATCAGGAACACAACGTCTATTCCCGAATTTCAAAATTCCATCTTCATACACAAAGTCTCTCAATCTCCCATCATTCACAGCTTTAATATTTTTTTGAAATTCATTATCATCGGTCTTAGAACTCTTAATCCTTTCTATTAAAGATGGTTTGGAAACCATTTGAAAATGCATTGATTTTTCAACTTCCTTGGTTATTTCCATGTCAATATTCACTAGATCCATGAAAATTGGATCCCTTTCAATTCTCATATTGTTCAAAACTCCATGATCTTTTCTTCTCAAAGCATCTACCACCTTATTTTCCTTCACCTGGTGGTAGTGTATCGTACAATCATAATCCTTGAGTCATTCAATCCATCTCCTTTGCCTCATGTTGAGTTCTTTTTGGGAGAAAACATACTTCAAACTCTTGTGAACAGTATAAATCTCACATTTTTTACCATAGAGGTAGTGCCTCCAAATCTTCAACGTAAATATCACAACAGCTCACTTAATATCATGAGTAGGATAGTTCTGTTCATAAATTTTCAACTGTCGTGATGCATAGAGAATAAACCTATCATTCTGTATAAGGCCACAACCATGTACATTCTTGGATACATTACTATAAATAATGAACCCATCATTCTCTTTGGTTGAGTCAAAATAGGATCATTGACAAATATTCTCTTCAGTTCATTGAATCATTCTTCACACTCTTTTGTCCAAACAAATTTAACTCCTTTACGTGTGAGCTTTGTTAATGGATTAGCCAACTGGGAAAAATTTTGGATGAAACGTCGATAATAACCTGATAAACCAATAAAACAACATACCTAAGTTATACTCGTGGGTGCTGGCCATTCATGGGTTTCCTTAGTCATAGAAGGATCAACAGAGAGTCCATCTTTAGAGACAATAAATCAAAGAAAAGAAATCTCCTAAATCCAGAATTCACACTTGCTAAACTTCCTATATAATTCATGTCTTCTCAGAGTCTTCAAGGTAATGCGCAAGAGATTTTCATGATCTTTTTAGTTTTTGGAGTATACCAAGATATCATCAATAAGAAACACCATAAATTCATTGAGATATTACTTGGAAAATCTATTCATCAGATCCATGAATACAGAGGGTGCATTAGTCAATCCAAAAGGCATTACTGTAAACTCTTAATGTCCATACCTGGATTGAAATACTGTCTTCGGAATGTCTTCCTTCATCACATATAACTGATGGTATCCAGATCGAAGTTCAATCTTGGTATAGTATTGTGCTACATGTAGTTGGTCAAATAAATCATCAATGAGAGGTAGGGGATACTGGTTCATTATTATTATAGCATTGATCTCCCTAAAGTCGATACATAACATCATAGAATAATCTTTATTTTTAACAAAAATAACCGGGGATCCTCATGGAGAAACACTAGGGCGAAAAAATCCCTTATTACTCTATTCCTCTAGTTGTTTCATTAGTTCAAATAATTCTATAGTGTAAATTCTATAAGGGATTTTCGATATAGGCCTTGATCCATGAATTAAATCAATGGAAAACTCATCTTCTTGTTCTGGAGGATATCCATGTAAATCATCCGAAAACACATCTAAATATTCTTTCACAATAAGTACATCCTCTATTTGAACATTAATTTCCTCACCCATAGTCATTTCATTCTCCTCCTCCCTAATAATTGAATTTACTAGAGCTACTGGGGGTGGATATAGATAAGAATTAGGTGGTGACGATTCTGCTCTAAAGATAAGGTGTTCCTTATCATCATCATCAAAAATCGTAACCTCCATCTTCATACAATAAATCTTCACATCATGGTTTGAAATACAATCCATACCGAGTATTATATCAAACTCAATCATAGGTATGATGATGAGATCAGTGCTTAAAGAAAATTTGTGTGCTCTAATGGGGACTGATTCACAAAACATTGTTGCAGTGATACTCCCCTTAGGAGACTTAACTGACAACACCCTTGTTAAATTAAATTGGAAATATCTAATTATCTTCGAAAACTGGTAAGATATGAAACAATGCGATGATCCAGAATCAAATAATGCATTTTCTAAACTTGAGGAATCCATTAAATTACGTTCCACCATGTCTTTCGGAGCTTCTACCTCAGTAGTAGTGATAGCATAATCTTGGCCTTGATCCCATGGATTTTTCTAAGGTAATTTCCCCTAACGCTTAAAAAATTCATTTGTATAATGTTCCATCTCCCTGAAATTGTAGCATTGAACATCGATAGCTTCAATCTTCCCTTTGCAATCCCGATCTTGGTGGCCTTTTTCACCACACTTTTAAAAGACACCCATTTCCTTCAAGCAAGTACCGGGGTGTTTCTTCCCACATTTACCACAGGATGGATATTCAACCTTTCCATTCTTCACATTATTTCCAGTCCTATAATGATCAGTAGATCTCTTCTTCTCTTTCTTTTCTTTAACGTCCTAAGACATAGAGAATTCCTTTTCAGTCTTGATAGCACATAAAACAATGTCTTCGTACGATGAGAATGATTGTGAGACTAATTATCGACGATAAAATGGTTTTAACCCATCAATGAAATGATCAATATTACTTCTTGGGTTACGTATATAATCTCCAGCATACCTTTCTAACCTTGTAAAGTTATCCTCATACTTTGTGACATTCTCATCCTTATTTTGTCTAAGACTCAGAAATTTCCTTTCCATATCAGCTCAATAGTCATGAGGAATGTATTTTTCTAAAAATAAATATTTGAACTCCCTCCATTCAATATTTGATACTTAATCATCTTCCTTCATGTTTTGAATCAATGACCACCATTGATCAGCATCTCCAGTGAGGCGGTAAACTTCCATGATAACTTTTTCCCTTTCACTACTCCCCAAAGCCTGAAATATTTTCTCTAGGGAATTTATCCATTGCTCAGCTACTAAGGTATTTGTACTCCAATTGAATGTTGGTGGTTGTTTCCTCATGAAGAGATCTAACATTGATCCTCCACACTGCCGATCAGGTTTCTTCATAAGGGTAAGGTTATTATACATAACCTGAGTGAGTTGTCCCAGTATGGTGATTAGTTGATCAGCACCAGTTGCATCACCATCTCCACTATAATTATCTTGAGTATTAGTGAAATACCAATATGGAGTGTGTGCATTGATATGGTTTCCATTTCTTCCACTAGGAGCCATTTCTAAATAATGGCATAAACTGGATCAGTTTATGAATCAAAATACATAATTCCATAGTAATAAAACACTTAACATAAATTGAACTATTTATGGATATAATCGATAATCATAAAAATGTTTTCATTGAGGAATTATATACTCATAAACCCTTCATAATTATTTGTAAATAAAAAGAGAGTTATCATAAGCATATCCCCTAGTAGTGTTGTAACCAAGTGTGAAACAAGGCCTGTTATCGTGCACCAGTTCCCATTTGAGTCCAGCTCAAAGCGGTGTTTTTGGGATTTACCCCAAGGTACATATGTTCCAGAGCCGCCTCTACCTGCTCGTATCCAGATAGGGATGTATTTTTCAAAAAACTCACAGAACCTCTACAATAAAAAATTTTAAGAAATTCTTCTATACTAATCCTCAAAGTCCTTCTTAGGTCTATGTGCTCTAATCAGAGTTTATCTAACTCTAGATTTCATGTTTTGTAATAAACATCCACTGATACTAACTGTAACGCCCCGACCCCAGATACCCAGAGTCAGTGCATTAATACAAAACATTGGCATGATCACAAGAAAGATCAAATCTTGCATGACCGATTAGTTTAGTAGCCTTGGAATCACTAGATATATTCATAATGTTTTAAATTACATCATAAAAATGAAAACAACAACAAAATAACCTCCATAGTCCACACTATTATCCCCTCATTCTATTACTACATGTAATGACTAATTTACATCTTCACATCCTGGTAAAAAAACATAGAAAAGGGGTGAGCTCAATTGTCCAGTAAGGATAACAATATAGCATAAACTTTCATAAATAAGAATAAACATTTAAGGAAATGTATAACTAAAACAAAATCCTTTGAAACTTTAACATCAAAATATTATGGATGAAATAAAATGAAATAATTCCATTTACTTATTCACATGTATATTCTAGTAATTGAATAATCACATGCAATATCAATAACCATTTTCATACTGATGGAATGAATAATTCCAGACTATCATAACCACATATCCAAGTCCTCATGCTAAGACTACAAATAAGATTTTTCTAAGGCCATATTCGAAGACACTAGTTTATCTCATGAGATCTACCAATGCGTCGAGGATCTATAGCGGGCTCTACCCACCACATATTAAGTCCAATGCATCCCATATGAAAAGGATTAAACATAACATAAACATTTGACTTAAAACTAGAATACTAAGTGTAACTACTTCATCCATAAACCATGAATGGTATAAAATTATCACATCCATAGTCAAACATATAAAAAAACCTTCAATACAATATAGAAATTTTTAATCATAATAAATAAACTTCAATTAAGCATAAAATACATCAAAGGATGTTGACATAGATAAAATCAAAACTCTTTTTAGAGAAATAAATATTTCTATTTTGAAATCATTTAACAGTCATTTATTTATAAAATAAAACATTTTAATTGAAAATATTCTTATAATCTTGTAAAGGAAGATTCAACGATTTTATAACGGCAGAAAGTTTCCGCACACGCCGTATAAGTTAAAAAAACATTCTTACCATAATTCTGTCGAAAAGGTTATGAAGGACCTTGTTTGCAAAATGATGGAAATATTCCTTTCTAAACCACTTATAAAAGTCAACAAGGGTATAAATGACTTTAACAAATATTCTAGTAAATAGTAAAAATGTTTTGAAATACATTTTTAAGAATCATGGATGTGGATGATGAAGATGTCCCAGTAGATTATTACGTATATAGAACCTCGGATAATGAATAGATTGTGAAATAACCCTTGAATTGTAATTTTTCATGGTGGGAGTAGGTTAACCTATTGTATAATGGCTAAATAATTTTTATTAAATTATAAAATAATCATATACAGTAATATGATATCATATATGATCTTTTAACATTTCATTGTTAGTAATATCATAATATTATTGTCGTTTTGGTTGTTAACTTACTCATTTTATTTTATATGTTTTCTTATGTAAGACATGTTTGTTATGAATAGGATGTATCTTTTTAATATCCAGAATTATATGAAGTCCCTAAATTTTTTTATTATTCTTCAAATAAGAATTATACTTGAATGGATACGATGGAGAATGAATCTCATCGCTTTCATAGAGACGGTAGTCCGTACGTACGCACGAGCGACAATATCATTCTTTTGATATTAAAATAATATTTAATTGGATTTTATATCATATATACCGAATCATTATCATGTTATATTTATTATTTACATGAATTACACATCATTATTATACCCATCCCAAAAATAAATTATTGAATAACATTACACCATGACGTGGAGACGGTGAGCCGTACGTACGCACGTATGGTGACTTGTTATTCAATGGATGGATATAATACTGAATATGGTTGTACAATATTAATAATAACTTCAAAGTATATATATTATATAGGATTTATTATTTTAGAATGGTAATAACAAAGAATGAAGAAGTGGAAGAAGATAGGAACTTCAAAAGGGTGGTGAAATTATTACCTCCTCTTCGAGTTCTTCCTTTTGATTTGATCAATATGTTTCCTTTTGATGGATTTATGACTAAAGTAATGCCTATATGATTATATGAGGGATGTTTAGAGAGTAATTTGTTAGAGGTTGTCCGATCCAAAAGGCTTTGATGGAGTGAATTAATGAGAAGTGGGAGTGACCATTATTAAGAGGGGTGAGGGGCACCTTTGGAAAAGTTAGAAATATTATTCTATAACAAATTTATATTCAGTTTCTAATGGATCAAAGTGGGTTATTTAATGGTTAAGGTGGGGATGGGTCGAAAACTACTTAACCAATAGAATTTAGATAGGTTTGGGTCAATATATTAACCTTATCTTTAAGTATTAACTCTTAGTTAATTAGTTTCACTTTTACAATGAATCTTTGTATTTTTATATTATATGGTTAATAAACATACAATATACCTCCAAGTGACCCCCCAAGTGGTTCATTAATGATAAACCTGTCATGATATAAGTCTCTTGGCCAAACATTATATTTTTAGGAATTGAATATAAATTAATAATAAAATATTTTTTTAAACAACTCTTTTATGTCAATTTGGACACTATAAAATAATTGATTTTTGTGAAAATCATAGAAGAATTATTACTTCAAAAAAAGTTAATTATTTAAACCATAACATGTTATATTATCCTAGAAAATTAGTGTAATTCATGAATAGTTCAAATTATATTTATTTGGCTAATTATACAATCAATTATTTTAATTTTCACTATTATGGTAATTACAGCATCATCATTGTGTCATAAATAAATTAAATTATTTTTGTCTAAAAATTATAAATAAAATATAATTATATATGAAATCTTTTTATCTTTCTAATTAATATTTATAATCGAATATCCAACATATATAACCCTATGTAAAAAAATGTTTTTCTAAAAGATATATGCTTATGTAATTTTTGTATTTATTTTTAATTAATTAATATAAAGTGTCATTATCACATAAAAGTGGCTCCATGTGGTCCAAAAATCGACTCAATGATGACCATGGTTGGAACTGTATAATCCAATAAGGTTAGGACACGTTTTAGGATAATTTTTTATTATTGTAATATTATTTTTTAACGCTTTTTTACCGGCTTTACCATTTAACCATGGTAAATAAAATATTTACCGAAATAATTATTCAAAATGTCTAAAAAAAGTTACCTATTTACATAATTTGATCATACTGATTCAAAATATGTAATCAATTTTTCCAAATTCAAAACACAGAAGTGGCAGAAATTAATTTAAAATAAATTCTCATTGTTAAAACAAAAAACGTGTTTTTAAAATATAATAACTATCAAAAGATGGACACTGGTTTATGTCTGGTTTAATTGTAAAATTACGTACAATGAACAAAATTGTATTAAATGGTAAAAATATATTCTAAATATACTTTAAAACCACTCAAATTCATAACTTATCAGTATAAATTATTTCGACTAAAAAAGTGGTTTTTTATTAAAATTTACCAATTTTCACTATTCATCAAAATATAAATGTAATCCGAAAAGTTCCAAAATTTCACCCTAGGCTAAGTTCGATATTACGAATCTAAAAATGAAGTTTATTTGGAGAGTTAAAATTTATAAACTTTAAAAATAGGTAATACTATTCATAACGGCTAGTTTGATTGGTTGTGGTGTGTTAGAACTCGATGTTGCATACAACGCACACTATCACATTATTCAAAGAGAAGCGTACCGTCAAAGATTGGGGTGTTACACTAAGAATAGTATATGTGCATTAAACCCCATTTAAAAAATAATAATAATAATATGAATGTTTATTATTTATCATTTACAAAAATAATGCACATAATCATAGTTTTATGGTCTTGCCATATAACCCCTTAAAACAGCCGTATATGACAGTTGTGTAATTGTGTGAAGGTGATATACTCTTGGTGAGGCTCAAGAAACATCACATTGGTGGAAATATTTATATAATCCACTTCATATGTAATTAGTTAAGGTCAAGCATAACATGTTGAATCTCAGCTTGGGCTTAGTCAAGAGAGACACCTTGTTACACCTTTTTCTTTTTAAGATCTGATAAATGCGATTCATATGGAGAAATTCAATTAGTTGAGGTCATTACTTCCTTTATTTGAGTAAATCAGATATATATAATCCCAATGATTATTCAAATCATGTGATTAATGTTCATTTTCTATATTAGCAATTGTAAAAATTCATAACAATATTTTTAAATCCAAAATAATAACATAAAAGTAGTTCATATAACCATTTTACATATTAAGGATTTTACTTAGATCAAGAGGAATTTTTTTATTAATAAAAGTTTGGGTTGTTAAAATTTATACCTAGATCTTTTCTAATATCAAGGAAAGCTTATATAATAGAAAATATTTTGTTGGATAAATTATAAAAGAATCATCAAGATATTTTTGAGAAGATATTCATCTGACCAAATGTGACTTCTTGGGGAGGACCTATTTTCATATTAATGAAAATGGATTGATAAATTTAGTCATAAAATGATTATAGATAACATAATTGGTTCGACGTGAAGAACACATACCCTCTCTCATGGAATGATATTTACATTACCGTCTTCATGGGGTTCAAATTTTATACATTATTTACCACTATTTTTTTCATCATAAATTTAGTTTAAATATATAAAATATACAATTTTCTACCATATTAAAAGGATATAGTCATACTCTCCATTTTTTTATTCCCATTATTATGAAAAATTATCCAAAAATATTCATGTAGTAGAATAGGTTATAATTTAATCACTATATTGATAAATTTCAAGTAGATTTCATTTATGATATAATTTTATTTTAAAAAAACACAAGAGGAATATAAGGAACATATCTTTATCATATTTATAACCCTGATGAATGATATACTGCATTGAATATTTGTAAAATTTTAATTCGTTTTATAAATATATTCATATTTGTATAATATTGTAAAAAAGTAATGAATAGTAATTGACCCTAAAAAGTATGGTTGTATAGGACTACAATTATCCTAAACTACTAAAAATGATCAATAATTTACTTAAATTAACAATATATTATAGGAGGATTTTTGAAAACCAATTAATTATTTTCTTATCCATTAACTATGTTAACTCAAAAAATATAAATTTTCATTTATAAAAATAAGTGTGAATAATTTTTCTAATAACTAATTAACATATTAGTTATTTCACCATTGTTAACAATACCCTACATTAGAGTAAGATTCATTTTTATTGTTATTCAAATCTGAATGGAAATTTGTGTATCCATGAAAAATTAATAGTTGATAACTCATGCATCTCAACTGTTAAATCCTAAAGAACATAATTATTCATCATTTGACCAAGAAATATCTATATAAATTTTTTTGGGGGATATTTAGGAAATATAATTGTGAATATAAATTGAATATATTCTAAAACCGCACTTTTTAGGATTATATTCACTCAAAATTATCGATCCCAATTCAAATTAAATTTTTTAATCTTAATACAGATAATTAATGTTTGATTCATTAACACCATGAATGAGAAAAGATTTTTTCTGAGGAATTAAGTAGTAAGAACAAATTTTTATTTTAAATTATATTTCCTGTCAATCGCATTGATTTTGAATGATATGATAAATAAATCATGTAGCTCTACCAGGTCTATACATCCATCAATCACTAATGTGTGTGTGTAACTGCATGATAATTATTTGTGGGAGAATTTAAAAATTGAATTTTTAGACTACACTAAATGTATCATCATTTTTCAATAGGCAAATGTAGTGTAACAACATCTTAATGAGATATTTCAACAATTACAAATACTAAAAATTGATGCGATATAATATATCTATGGAAATCATCACTAGTCTCCAAGGATGATCTTAAAAAACAAATTTATATAGATTACAGTGGATTTAATAACCATGACTATCCATTTCATTGGTTTTTATGAATATTTTTCTCTTTACAGTCATTCAATGATATTATTAAAAGGACTGGTGAGGTAATATGGGGTTCCACATTCTTTCATATCTGGTCATGATCATATGTTCCCAAATAAATAATGAATTTTATGGTGACATTCTTTAATTAGTAAAATGAATTTATGTACATCATATCACACCAAAACTGATGAAAACAATAATTTCCTATTATAAAACCCATGGAAATGATGAGAATTTAAAAAAAATTAATTTTGGACGGGGACAATTCTAACTATTGGTTGATTTATCATAAAATTATAGGTTTATCCATAGGAATCAAATGGAATCATATGTATCTATTGTTTCGAAGCGATATAGAAATCCAACTTATTGGGATGAGGTTTCAGAGAGAACGATACATGAGAAAAATATATTGCAGGAGATGATATAAATGGTACATGTAGTCAAGTAATATAAAGATTATTATCATAGCTGGTACAAGGGAAATTCTTACAACCATCAAATGGGCTTTTGGAGACAATTTTTTCCAGCTTATATCACTATGGAAGGGAATTATATGATTTGGATAGAATGGGAATCAAATCTCAAGGTACATTTTCCCCTTAAAATGAATGCTAGAATAATAGAAGTTTCAAATCATTATGGACTTATATCATTCATGAGTAATGTTATTTATTTATTCCAAGTATCTATATTGAACAATTACATACTGAATCCAACACATTATATGAATTTGGTGGTGGTATAACTTGACAATAATTTCTCTAATGAAGATTTACAGGTTTATATCTTTAAAATTAGAGGAAATGTTTTTTGAAATAATAAAAATCTCCTTGTCAAATTATTGTGGATGAACCAAATATTTTTTGAAATCATATTGGAGCCCAAGTTAAAAAGAAAACGTAGTGAAATATCCAATTCTAGATCAATAATATGAGTATAAATTTTATAGATGACTTGTACCATCCGGTTTATTTAAATGAATTTGTTTGCTAAAAAATTTTATTATTATTTTATGATATTATAAAAAACCATAAATATAAATAAACATAATTAAATAATTCATATACCAAACTAATGAAAACCTGAAACATTACAATTTGATAACCAATTAGCAAATAAGAAATTTGTTGTTTTAAAATATGGATTGTATAGATATTCCAAAATCATCACCCATATAATAACACTTTGGAAATGATAATTGAATATTAGTAAACTAATGAACTGAATAGAAAATTGTTTTATAAACATAGGAGGAATTATATTGAATATTGAATAAAAAATGATGTTTAATTTATAGGTATTAATGGTATTATGGAAATATTAATATGATCATTTTCTAAAATAAACATTCTCCAATTTGAATGTTAGTCACTATACCAATTAGTAATATAATTAAAATTATTATTATTTTTCATATGTAATAATGTATTGGAATAAATGTCGATGAGAGGATAACTGATAAACTCAATTATTTCGTTCATACAACATGAATCCCATTATCTGCAATGAGGGAAGGTGGTGGAGTTAGTGGAGGTTCTCCAATCCAAATCTGAACATCAAAAATTGAGGATTTAATGAGAAATTTTACAAGAAAAGTTCAACCTATGTAGATTACCACATGATCAATATCAGTCAAGGCACCATATAAAGATAAAACTACGGCACAACAAACCCTTAGGGTGTGCGTGGGTGTAATATTGGAATATTTGTTTATTCCTTATTTTCATACCTTATAATTTCTACGTTATAAATAAAATGATTAATTGGTCAATTCCATCATGAGAGTAATTTTTTTAAAATATATCATTACGTAATACTAATTTGATTAATAAATTTTATGATGAAAATAAATCATTATTATAAATTTATAAAAAATATACATCATTATAAAAACACTCAGTTTTGTTGAATTATATATTTTATAAAGGAATATTCATTAAAAACACAATAATTTAAATTTAATTCTTAAAAGAATATTATAATTTCCTAGTAAATTTTTGTAAGTTTAACGAACATTCCATTTTATTAAAGAATAAATTTTTACAATAAATAATGATTATGGTATATAAAATACAAAATTATCTTATATAGTTAAATATTTTGACTAAGAAATATTATATTATATATTTACATTTTTCGATTTGTTTATAATGTTTTTTTTATAATATCCTAAAATGCATTATATTTCATTGAGTATAAAAAATAATGTTTTGGATATTAATTTTTTATAACATAATATTTATGTCAAAATGACGTAATAATTAATTTAAAATATCCCCATAAAATATTATATTTTATTATTATTAATATGTAATTTTGAATATTTTAATAAATTTCCCAAACTATATGTGACTTACCAAATACTCAGATTGGTTTTTTAATTCAGAAACATTATTTTGTGTAAAAAATTATTTCCATATTCAACATATTATCAAATATAGGGTTTTGGTTCAAATGTATCAAGATATTTTAAAATTATACAAAACTTTCAAACACCTTGTGAAAAAAATGTGGTATGCTAATATTTTTTCATTTTCCACAACCTAAATTTTGATGAACTATATTTGGATATTATTAAACAATGAATTCAATTTTTATATAAATTCTTTCAATTTCACCCATTACCTTCACTCTAAATCCTTTCTCCAAAAAATTATATTCTTTGTATATCTCAATGATTCTTTCAAAGGAGTCCATTATCCCCCAGGGTTCCATCCTCAATAATTATGAGAAACTATTCAATGTAAGTGAATCCTCATCATATTCATTCCATTATAGTAATTATTTTGGTTTACATCATCTAAATTGTATGTTACATTTTAATATTATTATTTTCATCATACACTTATAGATAAAGTATTTTATTATCAAATTTATACCTGAATTCAATCTCATTTTAAAATTTTCTTATCCCTCATTTTATCCCAATCATTTTGTGGTATTTTCATGGTAAATTTCAATACTTTACATATGAAATTATAATATTGTAAATCCAAAACGAATTTATTTATCCATCTATAATCAGTTAATTAAAAAAATTATTTATTTATTACATTATTTACACATAAATAACTAAGACACCCTTTTGTGGTTTAAAATTTACATTTTAGACATTTATTTATGAACTTATGTACATAATTATTTCTTAAAAAATTAGTAAATTATTTTTATAATGTTAATTTAGAAATGATTTTTGATGATCAATGTGGGTAAAATTAAAATAATAAATATGAAGGGTTCACTTTGATTTCCGTCTAATGTATTGGTTAATAAAATTAATATTATGATTTTATATGTTTGATGATGTATTGGTGAATAACATTATTAATTTTCATATATGACACCTCAATTATAAATATGGTCATATAATTTTGAATACCATGTTATTTTTGGGTTTCAAATTTTTTAGGGAATTATTCGTATCCTCTTTATTATTATATGAATCTGGTTATCATGATCATTTTATATTTTCATACCACATGTTCTTATTAATATGCATCATGATCACATACTAAATTTATTCATTTTTTATTCCCTTATCAGGATCTTGCTCCCACATTTCCATGGATGTATGTACTCAATATATAATATAACATAAAATATATGTTATGGTGATCCCATTAATAATAATGTAGTAGGTATTGGAAGCATATTTTATGTTTTAATATATTATGTTCCGAGTCTCTATGAAACGATACATTATAAATCTTTTGCATTTAACCTTTTAGCTAGTAGTTTATGTAATTAAATATCAGGATTCCATAGTCTATTTCCTTTAAATGTTATAATACATAAATGATCTATTAGATATGTCCCATAAAAATCATTAAATTTTTTATAGTATTTAAGATGATTTATAGAGTCCTTAAGAATTATTTTTTTAGGTACAACTTACATAGATATAATGCGAACTATGTATCTATATTCATGGTATAAAAAATGTTAAGGTTATGTTGTAGAAGGCTATGTAGTTTTTATAAACATTTTCCATTCAATATTGGAAATAGTAAAATGACAATGTGGATTTCATCATATGAATCCACTAAAATATAAAGAGAGTAATGTTATTTTGGTCGTAGTCGTTTTCCTTTTGAAGTCATCACTTTTTATTTTTATTAGGGATGACATATATCATGACTAGATGTCATATATATACATTATAGATGTATTAAGGTAACATGGGGAACCAAATATTATTATATATGAATACTATTTGAGAAATACATAAATTTTCTAGAGAATTGTTTCATATGAGCTATATATAATGATGACCTTTAGTCATTTCTATCATTTATAGATAGAATGATAGTATGAGGGATCCATTCAAATACTAAAAAATTCCTTGAAATAATTTTCCATGTATATTCAATGTTTCTTCGAAAAAACCCATTGGTTGTATTTTAATAAAATAATATATTTCACTCATGAATATAAATGGGTACTTATGATTCCCTCTATTAAAATATATATTGGATGAGGCAATAGAAGACAAGTTTAGATCTTTTTAATATACCAAGAGAGCATCCAATAATCAATAAGAAATGTATATTGAAAATTAATTATTGTATCTTGAATTTGATGTTAGGTACTGGTAATAAAATTGAATATAATATTGGATAAATGTTATGATATTTGTATATAATGAATTCTTCAGACCTAGATATTTTGAACCTAATGAAATTGAAGGATCATATATGGATGGATTCATTTAACTTTACAAATAAACATGTATCTCATAATAACATGATGAATTCTATATATATACATCTTATGGATATAAAAACATAACCCATGAAATTTTCTGAACTCATAGGTTACACCAACTGATAATTACCTCTCATATGAGTAAAGGATTGTGTATATTTTGGATTTTAGTGTTAAATTTATATAGAAAAAATACTCACTTGGTTAACATAAATTAAATGTATTAGAAATTTTAGAATGCTATATGGGAACCAGATGATGTGAATTAGAATAAATTTAATCAATTATTATAACCATATTGATAGATATTATGAGTAGTAATTCAGTTTAATGTTGGTATAATTTAAAGCATGATATTTTTGTAAGTATTATATTGAAAAAAATAGTGGTTTTCAATATATTTCATTACAAGAATCCTCATGATTAAATGAAACATGATATATTATAACTTTTATTAAATTTTCATCATATTTATGACTTATAATCTTATTAACTATATTAGGAAATAAATATAAAAATGTTTAACATAATTCAAATGTATTCATTAATTCATAATAAATGGGTAATCAAATTAGATTTAGTCATATTTTTTTCAAAAATATACTTTCATAAATGGTGGCTTTTATAAATTTATTTTAATTAAAATTATAATTAATTTATACATTTATAGAAATTATAATTCAATGAATTAGTTTAGTCATTTAAATTAACATATTCATACTATCATAATTTACTTGTTTGGGATTTCTAAAAAAAGGTATTATTCAGTATTAAAAAAATATTTTTTTTTGAATTTCCATTATTTTAATTAAGATTATATAATATTAATGTACAAATATTTAAAAAATTCATATTAATGAACAATATTATTAATATTAGTAGAAATATTATAATTAATAATATTGTAATTTAAATAACACATTTTTTTCAAAATGTAATTTATATTTCTTAAATACCCATATATTAAAATATTATTTTCAATTGTGTTATCTATATTTTTAATAAAATTTATTTCATATAAAGATATATATATATTTAATACTAAATGATGGTTCAATAATTTTAAGTATTAGGACAATAATTGTTAAATTTAAAAAAAAATTCATTAATAACACTAACAATGGTAGATATTTGTTAATTCATATAGGGAAAAACTACTAAAGTTGGGAATAAACATTCAGGCATCACTTTAATATCATCCTAAAACATTCCTTCATCCTATTCAAAGATTTTTTTTGACCAAATCCATCCTATATTCTAACATATGTCAATTTCATGGAATATTATTTTTATTATTATTGTTATATAAAATTATGAAAATTATGAATATAATATGCCACTATGATGAATTTAATATCCATTACATGATTTAATTTTAATAAATTGATGTAATAAATGGATATAAAAGTATATTTGAATCAGAAATAAAATCTTTTTATTGTCTGAATTTGTTTAAAATGTTAAAAAATTATAACTATTTTTTGTATTTTATAATAAATGGAATTTATTATCTTTACATAGGATTTAATTAAAATATAAACTATTTTTTAAGTGTTTGGGTCACATTATCAATTTTTATAGAAATTTAATATGTGTAAATTTCTGTTATGGTTAATTGTATATAGATTATCAACTAATCCTCATTTATTTTCTAGATATGTGGTTATGTTTTTCGGTTTTAATGAAACCTTATATTTCCTTCTTTTTTTCTAAAATTTGATGAAATTTTGATATTTTTAATCACTAATGATATTTCATATTTTTGGTCAAGAATCTATCACATATAATTTCTTGTTTTTAAAGTTATATTATTTTATTTTTTATCATCAAATAATTTTGTGATAATTATAGTTCATAATCTCATTTAATTTCACTATAAGAGATTAATCTGTATCTTGTCAGATATTATCCATATGTCTCATGATTGAATTTTTTAATTTAGTTAAAAATAATATCTATTGTTTAATAATTGAACTAATTTTTTAATTATCAGGGTAATAATTTCTTATCATGATTCCATAACAAGATACAACTAGTTTAAAAATAAAATCATGTTCTATATTTTCATAGGATAATTTGATTGTAAGTTTTATACAACTAAAATTATATTTCTTATTTTCATTCAATTCATATATAAAACTATTGTATATAGTTATTTTCTATTTATATAAATACACTTTTTGTATTTTGAAACATCACTTTTAATATGATATTATGAACCCTTCAACATTATTTTTCTTGATGATTTATGATAATGAATTATTAAAAATGTTTATCAGTATTCTATTTTATCAATGGTTTTATTATGATCTAATTGAATAATATATTCTTTAAATTTTTAAATATAAAATAATTTATTTTATTTTTTCTATAATAGGTTTTGGATTTATGTATCCAACTAATTAATTTTATTTTGTTCTATATCTTGTGATAAAATCAAATTGTCTATGGAAATACTATTGTATAATTTTTTTTAAAATAATGGTTTGTGAATATCATCATGTATAGAATTGATCACCAAAATGTATGTGGACATGATGTTGTATTTCATTGTTCAATATATTATGCCTCAAAATTTTCTCATAGATCTTTATTCACATGAACATATGTAGACATGTTCACTCATAAAATTGTCCAAAAAAACTTCTATTTACATGGTCTTGTATAGTATTGTTCATTTGGACGATAATGTGAATGATTGTGTGTAGATTTTTTCATTATACATTCTATCGAAATGGAAATTTTATTATTTTTAACAATTTTATGATTTAATACAGTTTTCAACATTTATATATTATATTGTATTCACAATTTATAATCTATTTATTTGTAATATTTTTCTACTCATCCAAAATCATATGAGATGGTTGATGTTTATTGATTAGAGGAACATGTTCATTTCTCAGGAGGTATATGTTCCTATTGTGAATCCATGATCTCTTTGATATGATATTTATACAAAGACAATATTTTACATTTTTTTATGATATTATACATGATTATGTTTTTTATTATTTTACCTTCAGTGGTATTTTATCTAACCACTTGCATATTGTTTTAGGCCACATGATATGATAATCAATATAAATATTTTTAAGAAAAATTGTGATTATATTATTGTGATATTATAACAAAACGAAGAAAAATATGTCAAATATTATCTTTACGATTCTATTCAACACACCAGCCCTTCAAATTTACCCCTTGTATAACAGTATAGATTGATGATAGATAACAGTGAGATTGAGAAGTAGGTTGTTGCGATGATATCTTCTCCTTCAACAATGCCCTAAACCTAATTTCGTGGAGCCATGCTCCCCCCCCCCCTCTCTATTGTAGGGGGAGGTCCATAATAACAATCTAATGGACTAGTTAATGCCTTCTTTCCATTCGCAAATCCTGACATTCTCCCTTAATTTCATAGATTTAATCTCTCTCATAATGTCCCTAAACAATTCCAAGGTGAACCTCAACCCCATCATTCCTTGGTAGATCTTAATGGTGAAACGAATATCTACCACCCCTTGTTAGTGGCTCAGTTTCCTAATCAGCTTCCTTCAGTTGATGAATTTGACTGCTTGGTATTCAATTTGAGGGATTCTCAAGAGTATGTGTTAGTCTTCTTAACTGATAAGAGGAATTTGATCATCCAGTTTGACATAAAAGATGACATAATTACCACCTGGTCTAGATCCAGTTGACAATGCAATTGATATCACTTTTATCTTCATCGATGGAGTAATAAATTTCAAAAGAGGCGTGATCCCTCGATTATGGTGGCATGGGTGAGTATCCCTAGTCCCCCACTCTCCTTTCATAACACCTCCATTTTGTGTTCCATTGGGAACTTGATTAGACAATATATGTGTTCTGATTGTAGGAAGAAGGTGGTTTTCATCCCAATTTTCCTTGGATTTGTATGATGGTTGATGTTGAGAGACCCCCTATGAATTGGGTTTGGATCACGGATGGGAAGGAGTTTTGGTGGGAGCAGGAGATCAGATTAAATTCATGAACATTATATTGTGTTGTATGTTGTCTACTTGGGCATGGAGATTATGTTTGTCGAAAAAAGGTCAATTTGGCGATTCACCTAGGGTTTTGAGAATGTGTTGTGGTGGATGTGTCTCATCTGGTTCATCTTCACTGCTATTGAAGGATCCTTCTAGGAGTACTCGACCACAGTGTGATCCTGATAAAGGCAGTAATGTGCAGTTGACATCCATTGTACAGGTAGGGGATGAGGAACAATCTCGAGTTGTTGTGGTCAGGGCTGCGGAGCATATAGTTTTGGGATTCACAGTACAGGGGAACTTTCAGAAGGAGGTGAAAAAGAGTCCACATGATCAGAGGGTTATGAAGATTTATCATCACATAAAGGGGGATCTTGATATTTATAACACAATTACATTGGTGAATATGGAATCTTGTTCCTTGTGGCTTGAATCTATGACTAAGGATCATCTAGACTCTGTTGTTTTTGAATGGAGGGTAGTGTATGTCTGTGAAAAAGATCTTTCAAGGTGGGAGGATGTTTCTGGAGGAATGAAAACCATGATTTCTAGTGGTAATAATTTTCTAGAACTGGAAAATTAAGAGAAATCTCATACAGAAGAGGATGCTTCATGACAGATAGGTGGCATTTTTTATTCATATTTCTCTTCAAATTATATTGTAACTGGAGAAGGTGTTATGTAGAATGTTGTTGATCAGTCATGATTTCATGCCACGATTGACATTAATAGTTGAGCCCAAAAGAAATGGGGATTGAATGATTGTTACAAATAGATTGTAATCCTGAGAATGTGGGTCTATATCCCTGATAGTGATAAGTAGAATATGAGTGGCATGGTTTGGCCATCCTACTACAATGTGGTTCTTGGTGGGAGGATAAAGATGCTTGGGATTGAGGATTTTATAACCACCACAACATGTCTAAGGCTGAAGAATGACTACACTTATCTCCGAGGTCCAGTGCCTACCAGATCATCTGTTTCAACGGATATTTGGGAAATGTAGTCCTAGAAGTAGTTTATATCTTTAGAAAAATTGAATATTATAAAGAAATATTACTCGGTAATTAAGAATAATGAATGTTCAGAGTGGGAATCCACTACTAGAGAGGAATAAATCTATAACGGATTTAATGATGGGTATGACTTTTACGATATTTAGGTGTCTTTTCTTCCTTCATGTAGTTTTTTGATGTGTATTCATTATTAATAAATAGTCATAGGCTTGGCTCTGACTGATATTTCTTGTTATAATGATGATATATAATGAAACTTCATTACTTCCTTCAGTATTCCTTTAGTTGGTGACCATCACCTAAGGTATAAAAAAAATATTTAATTGAAGGAATTTTCCTCATAATAATACTAAATTTAAACATAAGAAAAGACACCAAAAAATCCTTTTTCTCAAAATAAATGTTACCCATGTCCATCAAAAATCCAAGATCAATGTCAAAGAAAACATATAAATATTAATAAATAAATACATAAATAAATATTCCAACATTAATGAATGACATGAAACTCCAACATCAAACTAAATAATTTTGAGCATATTCTATGATATCCTCATGAAAACATAACATATATAAATCTATTTATATATATGGTTATAATAACCTGTATACTATGTAAGGACATTGTCATGGTATCTCATGGGAAAGTGAAAAGACAATATGATGCATCAAGGAAGAGATAGCATAACTAATTTTTTTGAAAATTGGTCAACTAACCACTCCTAGCCTCACAATGGAATGATCACTAAATAATGCATCCCATATATTAATATATTATCAAATTAACCTAATCCAAAAGCACCCAAAAACAACTTCCCCACTGATTTCCAGCAATCACAGCCCAACAACATTCATCTTTTACTCCAAGTATTTCTAATCATAAGACATTGAATATATGTACATTTCTTATATGGGTATTTATTCATCATTAACTATACCAACCTCTTATCGGTTCAAGAATTCAGTGTTAGCATCAGTCACCACCGCATCAAATTATCATACAAATATATTGGCTGGTAGGGTTTCAGGAATGTGAAATACATAAACCATGTACCCTACTCATACCAAGAGAGAAACCCACCACAAATAAAATTCTAATCCTCAATGGGTGATATCAATGACCTGCCCACATCAGAACCTATGTAATCCCTAACACAATCCAATGTTATCACCTCATTAATCTTCAACCACATCACATGTCATTACCTTTGTAATATCCAACACAAATAAATGTCATTATCTGGGTATTCATCAACACTAAAAAGTTTAATAAAGTGGATAATATCTAATACAAAAAATACTTCATCTTAGTAATTTCCAACAACAATGCATGTAATAACCTAATTAATCTATAACATAGAATCATTTAATTGTAGATAATATTTTCGGATTTGTATTAATGATGGGATCTCTATCCATTTTATTCGAAACAACCATATATGATGTAGGAAAATATTGAAAACCCAAAAAAATTATGATTAATATGGTTATCCTTCTCAAATGTTGTGATTATAAAATAACATAAAAATTAAATGCAGATATATATCTAAAATCACAAAACCAATGGGTAAAGATAAACAACACTTTATAATTCCCCGACACAACCACTTTACCAAATTTTATTCATTTCAACTGATTTCGACATAAAATTCAAATAATTACACAAGAACCACAAAAAATAACACAAATTTAACATTGATATTGTGGTTTATGTATTTCGGAATTAATTAATTTGAATAATTTACCAAAAAACAATTATAATTTCACATTAATAATGATCATTAATTTATTTATTAAAACATAATGGAAATTACAACACCTCATCCTCTACCCGAGACTTTCAATTTTACTGACATAATAAATTCCATGTCAAAACATTGAACTAACACAACAACACAACCTAAATCCTCATCCAAACCACATACAATGATACTGTAGAAAAACATATTAAAATAAATTTTCGCAACACTACCAACAATCCACAACTTCTAAATTCCAAAAACTATATATAAACCAACCTCACATCACACATTATCCAACTACCATTTTACTACTAAACATATTATAAACCCATGACGATTCAAAAATAACAATAACATACCAAATATAATTAAAATATTTCTAATCGATTCTCATAGTTCACATCAAAAAAATAAATATCATTTAATTTTCTAATTGCTTCCAATGATTATATTTAATTTCATGGATTTAGTCTAATCAATTTATTACATATAATGAGTATATTTTCAAAAAAAATACGATTCAAAATAACGTTGATTAACTAACAATATATATGTTTATAAACAATAATAAAATTTAAGGAAATTAATTATATTCTTATTATGACCCATTCTATCCTCCAAAATAACTAAAAAAGAATGTAATTTCCACATGTTTTTTTATGGAATTTAATAATGTTCCTTAACATTAACGAACATTTTCTTATCACCCAACACAATATGGAAAATAATAAATAATATGATGAAATATACAGTACTATGAAAGTCCATGTCATCCCCAATAAACAACATGAATCATTAATTTTGTTTCCTTAAAAACATAATGATGAAAACATCATCAAAATAATAAATTACTATATATTAGTAGGGTGAATCTCAAAAAAATTGTGATTTAGACACTATGTAATTTCATTGAAAAATTCCAAAATCATGGGATCATATCAGGAATAAAGTGATTAAATGATATATTAAAATACCAACAATCACCTAGAAACAACTTAACATCAGCTGACAAAGGTCGAGTAGAATTGTTTTTTCATCGTACAATTTGAATAAATTAATAAAATTATTTAGAATAAATATTTTGTTTTCTGTCAATCGTTTAGGTAGAAGATAGTGACAATGTGGCGTAGAAACATGGTAGCAGAGATTCATATCAATGAGGCCAATCAATGGATCATTAAACTCATAAAATAATGATACATTAATGATGCATAACAATTATGATGTTTCTTAATTAAAATAGTGTAACAACTCAACATCACTTCATAATGGGAATGATGTGATGTGCTCCAATTTATAGTTCAATACGCTGGGGAAATACAGATTAAAAATTTGGTGGATTTTCTAGAAAACCTCTGACATAAATCTACCCCAGCCAAGAATGACAAATGCTAGTGGCACAACTTCATCATCAATTCCTTTCAAAGATCAAAGATGGGAAGCGACGTCGATGTCTTAAATCAATTTAGGATTAATGTCACGGAATCGGACATCATAAGAGGTTGGGGATTGTTTTTTAAAGATATTATATGTTCTCCATTCTATTTAAAATGAATGATTTAGATCAACCCCTGAACAGGTTGATCTATAAGCTACTTGTTTATGCAAAAGTGTATCTTGGGGGGTTCAATGATGGTATTGATTTATATTGGATTTCACTACACTCACCAAAACCTCCCCAATTTTTATCCCCTAACGCAGAGGGAAGATGCTTACATGAACAAGGCCCATGCCCCTACACATGATTTTTCCTTTTTATATGATCTTTGAAATTGATATAAATTTGGATTCTGATCCCTCGAAGGGAATAGGGCTTCCCCTAGTGGTTGTAGGCACATACAATGCAAAAAACTGGCCACCAGAGTGTGTCTTGTTATGGCGCTAGCCACATGCCCGGTGGAGAAGAGATGGGATACTGGCTATAATGTCAGCGCGACTAGTAGCCAGAGAAAAAGGTGTGCCCCGACGACACGCTTGGGTTGTAGAAGCCATCGCCACAATGGACCGCGGTGAATGAGTCTCACGTCACAAGCATGGCGCTACATGGAAAATTCAAAACTCCATGAGGGTTGACATGGGGGACGTAGATGGTAGGCCTAGACTTGTGAGTAGGTGCAGGAAGTTGTTATTCCGCATCCGGGGAGAAGGGTGATAGCCATAGATGGTGGGTCATGGTGAGTCTAACCGAGCCTGCCACTGGGCTGGCCAAACCGATCAGGACACCCCAGCGGGCCGAGCATGTAGGCCTAGCAGGTTGGACCCACGACCCAGCTGGGCCAGACCGGGAAGCTCCCAGCAAGGTGGGTAGACCTGAGTCGGGTCATACACAGATCATGTTGGGTCATCCTAGTCTAGTTCATGTCGGGTCGGGTCGGCCCACCCGGGGCAGACCGAACCAATCCTCTTTATGACCCAGTTCAGCTTAAAGGTCCTTCCCTCCTAATATAGATGTATATTTGATGAACCATATACGATGTTTGAATCCTCAGGATGAGTTGATCCTTGTTAGATACACCACTTTAGTTTTGGAAAATGCTGATGTATGGATAGGTTGGATTGAACATGTGTCAATCAGGGCCTTCTATACTAAAATGCCAATAACATACAGACCTGGAGTCAGATTGATGCATCATCTATCGTGTTGGAAATCTTATAACATGGTATTCTATTGGGTAACCTATGTTATTAAATTCATAGAAGTTGAGGTATGACCAATTGCTTGAGGAGAAGAACCATGGTGTTTTTTGTGGTGAGAGTTATGACTGTTACTCCCTAGATAACTAAAGGTGCAGGTATTCCATAATCCTCTACTCCAGTAGAGTTGGGAATCACAACATCATGGGCACGAGTTCGTTTTCCTCTTAGAAGGCTATTATATCATTAGAGTCGATACACCAATATTGGACTAGGGTGCATGTCCTACATACTTAAATCACATATAGACAGGTACTCCCCTACTGGGTAGGGTGAGACTCCTCTATGTTAGGAGTAGGTGATCCCCTATAGACCCATGGTGTGATTCAACCTTATGTAGTGTTATGGAATAGTCGTTACTCCCCTTACATTCTATGGTAGGGACCCTCTATCATTGGGTCAGTACTCCCCTAACGTACTAAGGTTTGGGTCCCACACATCATATATTTTGACATTGTCAATTAATCTCCTACCTTATCATGTTGTGTGTTCTCTAGTCACTATGTTGTTCTCCCTTGAGGATTCTGTGGGCATGTCCTCTTTACACCATGTTCCAACAGATTCAATACTCCCAGGTCGTGCCATGGTGAGGGTCCTCTAGCATGATGTTATTACTCCCCATAAGTACTACTGTGTGAGTCCCCCATAGTGGAAATAACTACTAGAGTCTTTCTCCCTTCTTTGTTAGGGTGTGAGTCTTTGAATTTGAAGTATTACCCCCATCATCGAGTAGTTATGGGGAACATGTCCTTCATGGGAGTTGGAGCTCCCTCAACAAAAATACAAATTTACGAGGAGTGGGCCCCTCCATTTTATGTAGTTGATACTAATGTAGATGTTAGTGCTACCTCAATAGACAAAGGTACTGGACATATCACACAAAAGTGACTGAGATATCATGGGTTATACTACAACATTTCTCTTCGAAATGAACGTAGTGTCGAGTAGTGGGCCTCCTCACTTGGATTCACTTAGTCTTGCCCCAATCACAAGATTGTGATAGTGATAACTATAGCATTGAGAATTATTGGTGGTTCTAGCAGAAAGATCAAGATGTATCACATCCTTTCAGACAAAAAATTAAGAATGGTTGAGTTGTACCTGATGGATTACATCTCTCAAAGGCGTTCCATTTGGGATGGCCATCTCACAGAGTGTGTACTCATGATGATTGAGTAAGCCTTGATCATTCTTTAGAAATCATGGTGATGGATTTTAGGTCGGAGTCTTATATTTCATTGTGGATGAGAAGAGTATATCTAGATGACATAGTCATATGTATGGGAATGTACCTTAGTACAGATGACTATGAATAATCTATGCAGTTTTCTTTATGGTTTCGGAATTGTGGTTTACATTTTGGTTTTGGATACGAGGGTTACATTGTCGTACTATCTTTTTCATTTACATCATTGTATTTTTTGAGTTTTTTTCCTTTATAGATTTATGAGAGACCATCTAGGATCTCAGGGTTCCCTATTGAGTACTGAGATACACAGCACATCACGGTCTTCACCCCTAGGTGTTGTTTCTGGTGCAGACATTCAACATTTCGATAGAGGCACTCATGGAGAAGAGACTAAGGAATGTAATGATGGTGGGATTGGTTGACTAGTACCTACCAGGGCCTAGTAAAACTATATGGACAAGGAATAATACTTAGGCTTCTTGTATCTTCACTACAATAGATATGATGCAGGATTTTATTCTGTAGATGGCCATCAGTTCTCCCTTTGAACCTTAATATTTTTAACACTTTTGTTGGCTTGTATACTGTCCCGGTTATACCACTCAGTTATTTACAAGTTGTTTTACTCTAGTTATTGATTATTTAGTGCTCACATTTTAGCATTTTGGTTTTGTTTGGTGAGTTCGCGTGTGTACATGTATCCATGAAAATACCTCCCACTTGCAGGTTGACGCCTTCCACGCTAGTTGCAGACCTATAGCCATTCGGAGTTGGGCTTGGGGTATGTCACGATATAGGCCCTGAGGGACATTCCATGATAAATTTTTATCTAAGGTGTTCAGTTCTATCTCAACGACCATGAATTTGTGGTTTTTTTGTGGGAAACAATGTTACGTGTTTCATGTTTTGATTTCAGGCCAAGTACATCTATGTTGGTGTGGATGCCAATATATCTGTACACTAGGATTATAGAAACTAGTTACCTCAGTCAGATCCGGGAAACATTGGTTGTGTGGAAATGTAGGTTTTATGAAACAGGTATGAATTATTGTGATTTACATTTCCATTTTGAGTCACCTCTTCAGATATACTATTAATTATGGTTCATCATGAACCATTCCAGGAAGCATCTATAAAGATAGGTAGATTGGACTCCACATGAGGATAGTGATGATGATAATCTCGGATTGGAAGCTTCGGTACATGGCACTGATACAAGGGTGTTACATTCAAGTGGTGTACCAGTGATTCCACCACCCATCGAGCTACTGTTTCCACCATCTCATCAAGTAGAGGATGCATGCAGGATGAGTGCACAACATGAGTTTTAGAGGCAGAGACCTTCTAGGTTCCATTGCTAGACTTATCCTCAAGTAGAATAGTATTTCCTTAAGGTAGTTACACGTGACATCTAATTAGTGAAGACACTACCCAACCAGATATTAGTCTTGGTTGCATGCCTTCTTCATTTCTCAGTGGGATCATGGTGGATCCTGAAGAACCAAACACAAAATGAGGAGAACCTCACTTGGAAAAATATTGTGTGACTATTTAGAGAGGTGTTATTTCACGCAACATTGTGCTATATATGAATACAAGAGCTCCTGAACCTATGAAAGAGACGCATGATGGTAACAAAGTACATAGAAATATTCATGGGTCATTCTCGCTACACCGTAGATATGGTGTGAGAACCATACATCAGGGATCAGACCTTCGAGCAGGGACTGTGCCGTCAAATATGTGCATTAGGGATTCCCATTTCTAGACACAAGCACGTGGGTCTGTCGCATAGTATCAACACCAAGGAGTAGATCAACTACAAAATATGTCATTTTACACATGTAATATCAAGGGGAATATCTCTGGTGATTTTCCAACCCGAGGTACTACTGGTAGGGAGCCGGCAGATGGACCTCCTTGGTAGACACAATTCATAGAGCATGGAGTTACAGAACATCAAATGCAAGGTAGGGGAGTTGGACGAACATCATGAGGTGGTCCCCACAAGGCCCATGGAACTGGAGGGCGTGGGTGAGGACAGCTACATGCATTCATGGCTCATGTCCAATAATCTCCAATAAATGTTAGAGGTAAGACCTATATCTTATCTTTTTATTCCATTCTAATTAGAAATATGGGTGGGAAATTCCTTTTTCTGTAAGTCATATTCAATACATTGATGTTCTAGTTGGACCATGGACTTTACCCTCACTCATAGAGACTTTTTATGGAGTAGACCTACTGATCACACATAGATGCTAATATTGGAACCTAGCTATTGGAGGGGAGAGTTGTAGTTGGGACCTCATTATTATGGTGTCAAGACCTTATGACCTAATTATAGATACGGAATACTACTTTTCATGTCGGTAATGACGATATGAAGCAATATATAATGTATATCTATGTGGTGGAGAAGTTATTTCCATTGAAGAAAATAAGAATCCCATGAAACCTAGTTTGGAGTCTCATAATGTGTCCCTCTTGAGTCGTTATATTGTGGTAGAGATATACCACAAGATGTTTTCACATCATTTAATGGTTTCTAGCCATCCATACATAGTAGATATTCTATAGGTGGCTGTGGTCATGTTCTTGTTTTAGATTTTTGTGTGGCTGTTGGAGGTTCTAGAGAGAGGGCACAGTATGACCCAGCATTTTCCCTTGGGAAGTTATATTTCATTCGTAATAATAACTGCGTGTTAGCATCAACCATGAATGAAAAACCCCCATGGGTGTTTTCTCTTACTGCATCCATGAGAGAATGTCTACTATGGGGTTCTTTTTGTGATTTGTGCCCGGTTAGCATGGAGGTAAGCCGTTGAACCCCATAACTGATGATGAATTGTAGTACTTAGTGCTTTTCCCTCTTGTCATAGTTAAAGAAAAATCTGCACGTTTTGGCATGATGTTGACCAAGAAATAGCTGAACATAATACTGGTTGATCATAATGTTTCTTGATGGTGCATTCTTAGAAGAATCATAAATTTTTTTTCTGAATTCTTCCTCCCGTAATTTTGTGTTATTGAATTTTGGGAAAAAATTTCTAAATATGGGGAAGATGTAATGTCCCTGATTTTCATGAAATTTTTTTAATAAAAATAAATGATATTTTTTTCAATATTGAAAAATTCAATGATACATGATTCTAAAGTCCAGATATCCCAAAATCAAATTTGATCTTTTTTAATGTACATTTTGAAAACCATCAAACAATATTTTCTATCTTTTAAAATATTCCTATGGTAAAAAATCCAAGGAAACCATTGAAACTTAATGCCAATATTCCCATGGAAATGAATTAATTTCAGGTGAAAACGATTAAGATGAAATTTTATATTTCATAAAATTTGAGGAAATAAATAAAATAATTTAAAAGAATTAATTTATTTTATTTCTCTGTTTTGGGTGGTGGATGTCAACATTGTGGGGTAACGATAGGGCAGTGATAATTCTCATCAATGAAGCTCATTAATCTATCATTAAACATGCAATGTTACAGTGCGCAAATGACACGTAACAATGAAATTGTATATTAATTAGAATATTGTAACAACATGACATTATATTATAATGGTAATGTTTTGATGTGATCCTATTTATAGTTTGACGTGCTAGGGAAATATGGATTAAAAATTTTGAGGATCCTCACGAGAACCTATAACGGAATTCCACCCCATCGAAGAATGAGGAACAATGGTGGGATGTCATTATCATCAATAGATTCTGAAGATCAGAGTCGGGAATCAACATCGGCGTCTTAAAACCCTAGAGGATTAATGTTTCAGCATAAGATGTCATAAGAATTATGGGTTTTTTGTTAAGGATATTCCCCATTCTTTATTCTTTTTAAAATGAGGGATGCAGATAAACCCACGAAATGGATTATCCAAATCTTTCTCATTTTGGAGGGAGGGTATCTTTGCGGGATAAACGTTGGGATTGATTTTTTTTATTACAATACACTCACTGAAACCTCCTTGGGATTTTTCCACTTAAATGGAGGGTGCATGGTGACATGAACATGGCATAAGCCCCTCCTCATATTTGTTCCATGTGATCGTCTCATTGAAATTGACATAATAAACATATCTAGATAAATTATAGTGAAGAGGGAATCCCTTGGAGGTTGTAGATGCACATGGTTTGTAAAACAGGGCACCAGAGTATATCCATCGGTATCATGTGGTGATGCCGGCCATGTGCCCCATGGAGAAGAGGCGGGTCGGCTGCTTAATGAAGAGGTGTGCCCCAGCGGCATGCCTCGGCGGTGGAGGTCATTGCTGCGATGGGCTACTGTGAGGGATTCCCATAGTGCCAACATTGTGCCAAGTGTATAAGTTAACCCACCATGCGGGATGATGTGGGGGACGCTGCTAGTGGGCCTGACCGTGTGAGCAGTTGTCGAACCCATCTATGCCCTATCCAAGGACAAGGGGGATGGACTAAAATGGTGGTCCAGGGTGAGCATGGTAGGCCATGCCACCAGGTGGGCCGGACTGATCAGGCTGGCCCCTTGGGGCTAGTCTACCTTAGACGTGTCAGACCATAATTGGTCGGGTCGAACAAGACCAAGTCAGGTATGGTCAGTGAAACCGGGTCTAGCTGGACCCAAACCCTTTTGACCATGTTAATCTTAAAAGGACTTATCTCATAACCATATGTTGGTTTGAGGAACCATCTATGGTGGTATAATCATTGGCACAAGACCATCCCTTGACATACTCTACATGAGTGTTGGAAAAAGTTCAAGTACAACCTGGTTGGATTGAATACGAATCCAACCTGCACCTCGGTACCAAAATACCTCTAACTTATAGACTGAGTATCTGGTGGACCCACCATCTATCATGTTGGAACCACTATGGAATGGTGGTTCATTGGTTCACTTATTTTTAGAAATTCTAGATAGTTGATGTATAACTGAAATCTAAAGGAGCATAACCAAATTATTTTTTTGTGAGAGTAAGTGTGTCAACTTTATTGATGACTCAAGGTGTGTGTATTCTTTACTCCTCCACTCCGGTATAGAATGGACTCCCCACATCATGGGTGTGAATTTTTTTCTCTGAGAAGTTTCTTCAATCATTATAGTTTGTTATCCCTTAATGGGATAGGCTACAGTTCCTCCATACATAACACACATAATTTCATTTACACCCATACCCAGTGAGGTCCAGGTCCTCTATCTTAGGATTAGTTACTCACTTCTTGATCTAGGGTGTTGGTACTCCTTACGCAGTTCTATGACAGAGTCGGTACACCCCTTTCATTCTAGGAGCATACCCTCTAGCCTATGCTTAGTACTCCCTAATGTACTAGTGTGAAGGTCCACCACATTAAATATTTTGACATATTATGTTACTCGCCTACCATAATAGGGTGAGGCTCCTCTGATCACCAAGCTTTACCCCTATAAATTTTGGGTGTGGGTTCTCTTTATAGCTTGTTCCAGTATAGTTGGTGCTCCCCTACTCTACCAAAGTTGGATTCTTCTAGTCTAGGGTCAGTACTCCCCTGATGTATGAGGGCGTGGGTCCTCCATAATGGAAAGACTACCAGAGTCTTACTCCACTATCGGATAGGGTGAGGGTCCTCACTTATGGAGTAGTACTCCCTTGTCTCCGAGTAGCGATGGGGAGATGGTCCTTAATGGGATTTTGAGCTCCCATGACTGTAGGACACAAATACAAAGATTGGGACCCTCTTCTATATGTAATCAAACCAAGGTAGAATTTTTTGATCCCACGATGGACTATGGTGTGTTATACTTCTTATGGGAGTGACTGAGATATTGTCGGTTATACTAATGCATTGATCCACAAATTGAATGTAGTGTTTAGGACTAGGCCTCCTCACATGGTTTCCATTGTTCTTGCCTCAGGTGCAAGACTGTGACATTGAAACCTCCAATACTGAGCATTAGAGGCAAATTTAGATGAATGTTCTCAATCGAGCACATCCTTTTGAACATACAATTTGGAATGGTAGGTTTTTACCTGATAGATTAAATCTCTTAGACGGGTTCTATTAGGTATGGATAGAAATGGAACATGTAATCTTGGTTCTTGATTTAAGCTTTGAGGATTCATTGGAAATCCTGGTTATGATTTTATGGTCGTAGCCTTATGTTTCATTGTGGATGAGATACGTATATTTGGAAGACCTAGGAATATATATGGGAATGTACCTGAGAAGAGAATATGATGCATAATATTTGTAGGTTACTTCATGGTTTTGCCTTTGTGGTTTATGTTTTGGTGTTGGCTTTGTGGTTTACTTTGAGGTTGAGTATTTTAGTTTACTCAGTGGTTTTTATACTGTGTTTTCCTTTTTTTATTTATTAGAGACCATCGATGGCCTCAGGTTCCCTTACTGAGTACTAATTTACATGCCCATGCACGGGCTTCACTCGTACGTGTTGTGTCCTATAAAAACCTGACCCCAGTTTCCCAGTGTTGGTGCCTTATTTGATTATGTCATCATACAAACAAGGATTAAGAATCCTGAAGGACCAAAATGTTTAGTATCTTTTGGAAATAAGATACATAAATATGTTTAACATTACATCATGAAGGGAAATACAACACAAATTTATTCCACTACCAACATCATGTCTCCAAGATTATTCTTACTTGTAATTCATAATTTACTTCACATCCTGAGATAACAGAAACATAAGTAAGGGGTGAGCTCAAATGCTCAGTAAGAGTAATAAATGCAGTGGAAGATATCATAAACATAAGACATGTTTCATAATTTAAAACACATGGATTTAATATTAAACATGCACACATTATTGTAGGAATATGAGATGAGTAAATAATTCCATAATGTAACATAATCATCTATATTATATTAGTATAATAATCTCCTGGACATTCAATTACTATATTCATAATGAGGTAACTGCAAATATCTTTCATTTTGAAATATTTTTCAAGGCCTCAGCAAATAAGTCTAATGATTAAGGCCTCAGCCAAAATCCACATATCACATTGGGAAAGGCCTCAACGAATTCCACGTATATTTGCCTCATGAGACCAACTGATGTATTTAGGGGATATAGTGGTCCCCACCCATCACATAATAAGTCCAATTCATTCCTTATATAATATGGGATAAACATAAACAACATATAAATTCATAGTGGATCTATCATATGAAATGTAACTAACTTTCCCCAATCGTTAAACATAAAAAAATAACCATTCCATGTAATATGGTGAATGTTTCTATGATATATCATCCACATTAGAGTTAGTCATAAACAATTAAATAAATTATGGTATGTGACATCATAAATGATTAAACCCAATAATAAATTGGAATCAATAAGAGTGTTGAACCAGAAAAAAAATTCTCTTATAAAATCATTATGTAATTCTTGAGATAAATACACTTTTATTTGAATGAGGAGTTATTTTGGAAAATCATTTTTATAATACCAAAAGTGAAGTAATATAGTATTTCATGATAACATCATATCATTAATAAGGATAATGATTTCAAAAAACAGATTTTAGACTTCTCTTGAACATGAATATGAATTTGAGAGACTCCCTAGAATAGGTCTTGTATTTTGGAAACAGTTTTGACTATTTCTTTTAACACATGTAACTATCATGAAAATAGGGAAGGATTATGGTTTTTGTACATATATTCATTACTCAGACAGATTTCATGATGTTTACATAATAATACATACGATTTTCAATTGAGGTAATTAGACAATGAATTTAACCCGAATGAAAATGGAAGTTTGGGTGGAAAACTTTTACCTTGACTCCCAACGTGTTCTTCTCTTGAACATATGCTCATGGAATATGAAATTATACATAGTAATAACATATTTAAGAGACTATTAGAAAATTATTAATTTTATCATAATTCTATTTATTTTATTTATTCCCTTATTGATAATTTATTATTTTTAATTTCATCATTCAGCAATGTTTATTTTCTTTGTTTTCATAATCAGTTCACTTGCTCTTAAGTAATGGAGTTCATTTTAATCTACAGAATTGAATGCAAGTATTATTTATGATCATTAGTTGGTGTTATTTTTCATTTATATAACTTGGTTACATGTCATGAGAATGAATTATTATATAAATCATTAATGAAAACTATTTCGTTTAAATTGTGGGTTTTGATTACAACAAACTTATTTTTATTTATAACACATGTATTTTGTAAAAAGGTATTTTAGAACATTACATAGGGTATATATCATATATAATAATCTGGTTCATACATAATAATAATGGTTTCATGACCATAATTTTTATGGATAATAGAAATCAAAAGCCCATCATCCATGAATGTGGTAAATTGTCACATCACGGATAGTGTTCTTTCTACTAGAATAAAAGAAGGTAAATGAAGAGATGATGATAAATTATTCCACTATTATGAAAAAAAATTAGTAAATGTTATGTAAGGGATTATACTCAAAATATTGGATATTGAGAGGTAATAGAAAAAGAATACAGATGAACACGAAAGGAAAGACCAAGAATTGACATGATGAATTTACCTCTTGAACCAAAAATATGTTAGAGCCTACTTATGTGAGGGGATTTGGACTTTTTATGAGACCATGTAATTCTAGATATTGTAAAGGAGGTTGGGAGGATGTTTGGATAGAATTTGGTTAAGGCACAAGTCTTTAGAGGAGTGATAAGAAGAGGTACTAAGAAGGGGTGTTTATAGTGAAGGGGAGAGGGGATTTCTTAATATAAAATAAATTAGTTTATTATATCATCTCATGACATAGAATAGTCAGTATCTCATGACCTAGAATAGTTATTTTATAATGTATGTTCGAACCATGTGGTCTTACACAAATTGTGATGTCACGAATAGTGTATTTAACTAATAATTTTTATATATGGTATTTTACCATTATTCAGTTTTCATCATAAATTCATGTTATTCAGAAATATACCAAAAATTTACCCTAACCATTATTCAATGATTAGAATTCAAAAATGAAGTCCATTTTTCAGAAATAATTTTTTAAATATTAATAAATTTATATTTATTTAAAATATTAATTTATTCTAAAAACAACAGTTTTAAAACATGTATTTACTTATTTAAAGAATACGTATATCGTACATTCACTTGAATATTATTTATATACTATCTTAGGGAGTGTTAATATTAATTAGGGTATATCATTATTCATTTGGGTATGTTTCAATTCAAATGTGTAGGTTACTATTAACCAAAAATTAAATTTTCCTTATCGGACCCCAAATAACATTCTGATCACAACCGTGTCTATCAGATTATTGAAACTCACATCACATTAGTGACATACTTATGTTTTAAGGCCAATTACAACATAAGAGTTAATTATGTTGTGTTTTCATGACATATTTATAAGAATGTAATTTCCATCGAAGAAATATCAGGTTGTTAAATTCTTCCCCTCTTCGGAAATTTCACCCTCGAAATTTCATTTTACATACTAGGAAAAAAACTTGTGAGGGTACATTTCATTCATTGCTTCCTCCATTTCCCATGTTTCCTCTTCGTACATATGGTTTCACCATAGTACATTGACTAGATTAGTAGTCTTGTTGTGTAGAACTTTGTCTCTACGATGTAATATTTCCACAGGCTTCTCTTCATTGGAATTATCATCCTCCAACTGTACCACCTCAAATGATAGTACATGTGAAGGTTTTGGTATATTCTTCATTAAGAGGGATACATTAAATACATCATTTACTTTAGAAATGTAATTTGGAAGTTCCATTTGATAGGCCACAGTTCTTTCTCGATCAAGGATCTCAAAGGGGTTGATATACGTAGGACTTAGCTTTCCATTCTCCCCAAATCTCATGGCTTTCATCCATGGAGATAAGTGTAGAAAACCAAGGTATCTATATATGATCTCAAGGTCTCATCAACGGTTATCTAAATTACACTTTTATCAAACTTGGGATACTTTGATATGCTATTGAATGGTTTTCTCCTTCTCCACCATTTCCTTGACAAGTTTAGGTCCTAGAATCTTTAAATCACTGACTTCATCCCAGTACATCGGTGCTCTAAACCATATCCCATAAAGGAATTCATATGGAGCCATTCATATATTTTAGTGGAAATAGTTGTTGTAGGATAATTCAACCAATCGAAGATGTTGGTCCCATCCTCCATGTAATTCTATATAACATGCCCTCAACATGTGTGTCAGAATAGTCTACTCAGATTTGCCATCAGTTTGAGGATGATAGGTCATACTAATGTTTAGGTGCTTAGAGCATGCTGGAGACTTTCCCAGAACATCAAGGTGAATATAGGATCACAGTTGGATACAATAGAGAGTGGTACTCCATGCATCCTTACTACTTCATTGAAGTAAATCCGTGCAAGTTGATCTAATGAGAATTCCTCATTAATCATGATAAAGTGATATGTCTTTGTATGATGATCCACAAAAACCCATATAGAACTATTTCCTCAGTGTGTCCTTGAATGAACAGTGACAATGTCCATGTTAATGTTCTCCCACATCCTTGTTGGTATGGGTAGTGGATGCATCATCCCCTTATATTTTTTTCTTCTCAGCCTTCACTTATTGACATAGCACTCAAGTTGATGTATATTTACCAATTATCCTTTACATATTTTCTCTCCAAATGTTTTTCAAAGTTCTTGATTCATATTAATGCTATAAGGGTGTATAGGGAAATTAGAGCTATGAGCATCATCCAACATTTCTCTCATTATCTCAGGTATAGCGGGAACAAAAAGCCTCTTTTTGAATTTCATAATTCCACCTTCATATTCAATGTCATTCAAACTCCCATCATTTATATAATTAATATTCATTGGAAAACCCTCATAATCATCATAATAACATTTTATTATCTCTAGTAATGATGTTAGGGAAACCATTTGAAAATGTAGTGATGTTCTACCTTCCATGATAATATCTATATCCATATTTCCTAGATTAATGAACATAATATCTCTTTTAACATTCATCATGTTCACGATTCCATTATCCTTTCTACTCAAATCATCTGCTACCTTATTTTCATTCCCAGAGTGCTAGTTTATTGTTAATTCATAACCATTGAGTAGCTCAAGCCACCTCTTTTGTCTCATGTTTAGTTCTTTATATGAGAATATATATTTCGAACATTTATTATCTATATATATCTCACATCTTATGATGTAGAGATAATATGTCCAAATCATTAGAGAACATATAACCACTGCTAACTCAAGATATTTAATTGGATGGTTTTTTCCAAGAATCATTAGCTGTGTAGATGCATAAATAATCACTCAATAATTCTACATAAAAACACAACCAGGTCCTTTCTTTGATGCATCGCTATAGATAAAAAACCCATCATTCCCAAAAGGTACTGTTAGGATCAGAGAATTAACTAACCTCTTCTTCAATTCTTTAAAACATTATTCAAGATCCATTTTTTAAATGAACATAAACCCTTTTTGTGTGTGATTAATCATTGGGTTGGCTAAATGAGTGATGTTCTGAACGAATCTCTGAAAATAACATGCCAAACCAATTAAAATACATAACTCGGTTACGATTTTTGGAGTATTCCATTCTAGAATAGCCTTTTTCTTATTAAGATCTACAAATATTCCATCCTTAGAGATAATGTGACCAAAAAAAGAAACTGATTGTATCCAAAAGTTATACTTGCTAAACATCCCATGCAAATCATTTCTTCTAAGTGTCTTCAAAATATTGTGCAAGTGATTTTTATGTTCTTAAATGATTTTATAGTACATCAGGATATCATCAATTAACACCACCACATATTAATCAAGATATTCCATGAAATCTCTACTCATCATATCCATAAAAATAGATGGTTCATTAGTTAGTCCTAAAAAATTACTATAGAATCGTAATTCTTGTACCTAATTCAGAATGCTATTTTTGGAATGTCTTCCTTCCTCACATTTAACTGATGATATCCAAATCGAAGATCAATATTTGTAAAAAATTGGGCTTCGTGAAGTTGATCGAATAAATCATCAATTCAAGGTAGAGGATACATAATCATTATTATTGCATCATTGATTTCCATGTAATCAATTCACAACATCATAGACCAAACTTTCTTCATAAAAAAATAGGGGCTCCCCATGGAGAAATGATAGGGAAACTAAATCCTGTATTACTCACTTTATCTAGGTGATTATTTATCTCCACTAAATCCATAGTGTGCATTCTATTAGGGGTGTTTGATATGGGCCTTGAACTAATAATTAAGTCAATGGAAAACTCAATTTCCCATTTTAGAGGATGTCTAGGTAAATCCTCTAGAAAGACATCACTATATTATTCCACAAAAGGTACTTATTCTGTTGTAAAATTATTTCCTCACCCATTGTTATTTCATACTCATCCTCCCCAATAATTGAATTTAATTGAGCTATTGGTTGGTGGATATTGATATGAAACAAGTTGTGACGTTTCTGCTATAAAGATATGGTACTCCTTAACATCATCAAAAATTGTAACGTCCTTCCTCTTAAAATAAATTTCCACATCGTGGTTCAAAATTAAATCTATATCGAGGATTATATCAAATTCAATCATGGTTATAAAAATTTTATTAGAATATAAAAAACATTTATATGCCCTAATGGGAACTAAATCACAATTTGTTTTTTCATTGATACTTCCCTTAAGTGTTTTGACTGAAAATTCCCTTGTTAAATCAATTTTAAAATATATAATTTTTCTATTAAACATGGAATAAATGAAATAATGTGATGACCCAAAATCAAATAAAGTACTAGAAATGTTTCACGAATCAATCAATGTACCTAGCCCCACATTATTCGGAACATCGACCTCTATAATTGTGATTGCATAAGCCTATCCCTAATCCCTTGTCCCTTTCTGGTGAATTTTTCTTTGACGCATTTGACAATCATTATCATAATGTCCCATCTCCAACCAAAAATTTCACTGAACATTAATGGATTATTTCTTCCCCTTTCAATCACAAGTAATATGGCCTTTCATACCACATTTGTAGTATACTCATTTTCCCTTTATGAATGAACCTAGGTGTTTTCTTCCAGAACTAACATAGAGTGGAAATTCAACTCTTCCTTTCTTCTCTATTTTATTTTTCCCTTCCCCATATTTTTCAGTAGCTCCTTTATTCTCTGTATTTACCATAAGGTCATAAGACATAGATATTTCCTTCTCTGTCTTGACAACACATGAAACTATATATTTATATAATGACAAACATTAGGACACTAGTTCCATATATAGGAATGGATTTAAGCCATCAATGAATCAATAAATTTATCTCCTTCGATTTGGTATGATGTCCAGGACATATCATTCTATCCTGGTGAAGTTATCTTCGTACAAGGCTATATTTTTATCCTCCTTCGGTCTCAAATTCAATAATTTTCTTCTCTATATCTGCTCATTGTTCATGAGAAAAATATTTTTATAAAATATTTCATGGAAACCCCTATATACCACCTCTTCTATTTTGTCGTCCTCTTTCATGTTTTGGATTAATGAATACCATTGATCTGTATATCCCACAAGACAGTAAACTGCCATGATAACCTTCTATCATTCATTACATCCGAAAGTGTAAAATATCTTCTCAATGGATTATATAAACTTCTCTTCTACAAACAGCTTTTTAGTCCTAATGATTGATGGTGGTATTTGTTGCATTCAGCTATCTTACATAGCTCAACCATGTGATGGATCCAGATTCTCTATATGGGTAATTTTATTATTCATAACCTGAGTAAGTTGTCCTAGTATAGTTATGAGTTTCTCAACACTAGTCACATCACCAAATCCATCATCATTATCTTGCATTGGTGGGAAATCCATATAGGGGACACATGCGTTCATGAAATTTCCATTCCTTCCACTGGGCCCCATATATAAATAATGGCATACAATAGAATTGGGTATGAAAAATAATTTATAATGTCAATGTTGAAAAATAATTAGTATAAATTAATATTCAACACATATCTAATCTCTTAATCATAAACGTTGTATCTTTGAGGAAAAATTTACATTCAAATCCTTCACAATGGATTGTAATGAAAATGTGATTTATCTTTAGCATATCCCCCAAGAGATTCATAACAATGAATGAAAAAAGTCCCATTGTCATATACCAGGATACACCGGGTCAATCCTGAAACTCCTTGTAAGTTCTTTCACACCTAGGTATATATCAGCCACCACAACCTCTACCTACTCGTATCAAGACATGCATGTAATGCGTGAATCATCCACATAATCTATTCCATACTAAAATACGAGGATGTTCCTGTATTTGTATCCCCATAGACTCACTTAGGGATTCTTCCCTAATCCATGTTCCCAAAATCCAGTTTCCATATTTTCTAAAAAACATTCTCTGATACCATCTATAAGGACCCAACCCTGGTTTTGTAGAGCTGGTGCCTTTATTGATTACATTTTCATATATACAAGGAATATGAATCCCGAAGAACCAAGTAGTTTATAATATTTTTGAAACAATATATATAAATAAATTTATTATTACATTATAATGGAAAATAAAACACTAATTTATTCTACTAGCAATGTCATGCCTCATAGATTATTCTTGTAAGTCATTCATAATTTACATCATCATGTCTTGAGAATAATGAAACATTAGAAAGGGGTGTGCTCAAACAGTTAGTAAGAGTAGCAAATACAACAGAAGATAGAATAATCATAATAAATTGTTCAAAATTGAAATCACATGCCTTTAATAATAGACATGCACACCTTATGGAAGGAATATTATTTTAGTAAATAATTCCATAATGAAACATAATAATGGGTATTCCACTAGTCGAATAACTACATGAACATTCAATTACTAGAATCATAATAAGGGAAGTCCATAGGCCAGACATTCTGAAACATTTTTTCAATGCCTCGACCATGATGTCTAATGATTATGGCCATGGACAAATGTATATATTACATTGGGAAAGGCCCTGACCAATTCCATATCTATTTGTCTCATGAGACATACCGATGCATCGAGGGGAAATAGCAAGGGCCACCTATCAAATTATAAGTTCAATTAATTCCTCATATGAGTGGGAATAAACATAAACAACATATGCATTATTATTGAAACTATCATATGAAATGTAACTAACGTTCCCCAATAATTAATCATAAATCACTAACCATTCCGAGTATTAAGGTGAATGGTTTTATGATAAACCATCCACAATAGAGTTATTCATAAACCATTAAATAAAAAATGGTATTTGAATTCATAAATTATTAAACCCAATAATACATTGGATTTAATTAGAGTGTTCAATCAGATTAAAATACTCCTTTAAAATCATTAAGCAATTCATGATACAAATACTCTTTTATTTAAAAGAAGATTTCTTTTGAAAAAACATTTGAATATAACAATAAGTGAATTATGATATTATATAATTATAAAATGATTGTTTTTATAAGGATAATGTTTTACAACAATAGATTATAGTCTTCCATAGAAAATATATATATACTAGAGAAACTCACATGAATCAGGATTGTATTTTGGAAACAGTTTTCAAATATTATTTTAAAACATGTAACTATCTAGAAAATAGGGAAGGATTATAGTTTGTTTAAATATATAGAATACTCAAATATAATTTATGAGGAGTACATAATAATAAATAATATTTTCATTGAGATAATTAGACAATGAAAGTAACCCAAATGAAAAAGGAAGTTCGTGTTGAATAATCCTTACCTTAACTCCAATCATGTTCCGCTCTTAAACATAAGCTCCTGGAATATGAAATTATACTTATTAATAACATATTTAAGTACCTATTATAATTTTATTTTGATTATCATAATTTTTTTTAGATTATTTATGCCCTTATTTATACGTTATTATATTTAATTTTGTTGTTCTACAATGTTCATTTTATTTATTTTCGTAATCGGTTCACTTGCTCTTATGTAATGGACTACATGTAAATCTCTAAAATTGATTAAAAATAATGTTTATGATCATAAATAGGTTTTATTGGTAATTTATATAACTTTTTTACAAGGAATTACAATTAATTGTTATATAGATCTTTAATTAAAACTATTTTGGTTATATTGTGGGTTTTTATTACAACGTACAGTTTTTTTCATTATAGCATAATTCTATATGTAAAAATTGATTTAAGAACATTGAATATGGTATATTTCTTAATTAATAATCTGTTTCAACAATAATAATAATTATTTCATGACATGAATTGATAATTATAATAGAAATCATGTCTCCATTGTCCTCAAAAGTGGGAAATTGACACATTACGGATGGTGGTCTTGCTACAAGTGTAAAAGTAGTTAAAGGAAGTGATGATGATAAATTATTCCACTATTATGAAAACATTCCAGTGCATGTAAGGTAATGGATTAATCACAGTTTTTTCTTATGGAAGTTTAATATAAAAATAAAACAAATGAACATGAAATGAAAGAGAAAGAATTGAAAATTAGAATTTACCTCTTGAACCAAACTTCCTTGAGAGCCTCATTATGGGAGAGTTTTTTTGTCTATTTATGAGACCAAGGCCTGATAATCATGGTATAGTAGGTTGGGAGGGTATTTGGATAGAATTTAGATATGGCACAAGTCTTGATAGGAGTGAATAGAAGATGTTGTAATAAGTGGTCTTTATAGTGGAAGCGATAGGGGATTTTCTTAATATAAAATAAAATAATTTATTATATCTCCTCAATACAAGAAATAGTGAGTCTTTCAGGACAAATAATAGTAATTTAATTATGTGGGTTTGAACCCTGTGGGATTACATCCCCTATGATTTCATGAATAGTGTATTTAATAGATAATTTTTATATATAATATTTTATCGTATTTCTCTATTCATAAAAAATTCATGTTTTTGAAAAAAAACACCAAAACATTACCCTAATAATTTTTTCATTTGTAGATTCCAAAAATGATGTCCATTTTTAAAAACTAATTTTATTAATATTAATAATTAAATAATTAATTAAAATCATTATTTTATCTAAAAACAACAGTTTAAAAACATTTATTTACATATTTTAAATAACAGATATATCATAAATTCACTTGAATATTCTTTATATAATATCATGGTTAAGGTTACTATTAATTAGTGTATATCACTATTCATTTTGGTTTGTTACTATTCATAATGGTAGTTTGATATTCACCAATAAATAAGTTTTCTTTTTGGAATATAAATAACTTTCTGATCACAACCGTGTATGTCAAATTTTGGAAATTCACATCACAGAATTGACATACATATGTTTTATGACTAATTTGTAATTAATAGTTCATTATGTTATTTTTTTGTGAAATATTTATATGAATGGAATTTCCATTGTTGAAATATCTAGTTGTTACATGTCTAGTGCATATGATCAACATTTCGTTAGAGGAGCTCTGGGATATGGGATTGACGGACATTACAACGGTGGACTTGGTTGGCTATGATTAGCGAAACATCCCAGGTAAATAAAGAATAATAATTTTTCATATTTATTAATATTTTTGAATAAAATGTTAATATTACTTTAAAGGGAATTCTATTCTCAATGGAGTACCCAATACTCAACAATGAGTTTCTTTGAAATCATATGTTGCACTCTAATAGTAAACTAATATTATTTTAAATGGTAATTAACGTCGATACGTTATATTGGTGTGAATGAATAGAAATATCTAAAATATGATTATATATGTTTGTTATATGTTTTTACATTTACCCAATAAATGATAATTTCTTAAAATAAGAAAAGAATTCAATTTTAAGCATAAATCCTCTAATATTCACTAAAAGGTCGATTTATTTCCTTTTGATGGTGAACCATATTTAAAATAGTATTGGTCAATATTATACATTAAATTAGACCAAATAAAATTATTCATTAGAATTGGGACATCAAAAATTACTTTTTGTAAATTTTTGGTATTTTTCGAATAAAGTTCATTTTTAATGAATAGTGAAAATGTTGTATTTAGATTCAAAAACTATTTTAAATATAATTTATTTATATGATTATATTATAATTTGAATTGTTTTTAAAGTGATATTATAATATATTTTTACCATTTATGACAATGGTGGGCATTGGAATTAATTTCACTTTGAAATAGAACTTAAACTTGTGTCAATCTTTTGGTATATTTTGTTTCATAAAAACACGCTATTTTTTTGACAATAGGAATTAATTATTAAATTGGTAAATTATCCTTATATATTATGAATTTTTTAATATAGGCATCATTTTTTAATTCAGAATATCAAATATAGGTTAGGGTGTACTTTAGGTATTTTTCTGAAAAACTTCAATTTTTGATGAATAGTGAAACAACTAAGTGGTAGTTAAAAAAACTGATTTGTCGTTTAAATGAAATATTACCATCTCTGTGATTTGAATATCAAAAATCCAACATACATGGATTTCATTAGAATGTAAAATGTGGTTCAATGAGATAGAAATAATTTTTTGTGAATAGTAACTTTAAAGTTTTATTATTCGTGATTAATTGTAATTAGTGTGATTTAAGGTATAGATAATCTTATAATAACAATAAATGACCTTGACACATGTCCTAACCTTATTATATGAGAAATGGCTGACAATAAAAATTCATGGGTCAACTTGGGGACCTCATGGAGCCACATGGGTAAAAAATTGACATTAATAACTTTTTAATTAAAGTTGAAATATAAATGTCACAAACCGGTATTGTTTTACTAAATCATTTTTTACTTGGGGTTATACAAGTCTTATTTTTTACTATAAATATTAATTTTTATTATAAAAAGGATTTCCTACATAATATAATTTTTTTATTAATTTTTATACATTAAATAAATTAATTTATTTATGATACTGTGATGATGCAGTGATTACCTCATAAATGAATGATTTAAATAAAATGAGAAGATTTGGTAAACACTAAGTCTTAAACTTGTCACAAACTTATTGGATGGGTTTATTACGAGACCTTATCACTTTATCCATGAAATATGTCCTTTTGGGACCTTTATAATATGAAAACCATTTTATAATAATGTAAAATTTTATAACATTCCAAGAGTGCCCATGCTCTCCACTTATAAAAGGCCCCCACCTCAACCACCATACCAACACCTCTCAAGCCGTTGGCTCTGCCAAGATCTACCCATTTTATCTCTCCACATCTCTCTACTCATCTTATATGCCTTACCTTAGGCATAAATCTCTTCAAGAAACCCTTTTGGTTCAAACCAAGAAAAGTTACCCGATTTAAAGGTAATGTCTTCACTTGTGTTTTTTTTATTTTTCTTATCCAAACCCCTAAACTCTTTTTATTCCATTGTTTTGTAAAAAACCAGTATCATAAATATTCTATTATCTTGTTATGATAAGGATTCGAGCTACACTTACACACACCTCTGTCTAATTTTTAAAGAATATATGGTTTCCCTGGATGGCGAATTATTGCCTCACGAAACGATGATTGTTCTATCTTCTCCTACCACATCTAATGGTGGCCATTATGATGGAACTATATTTATCTATGATATATATTATATTTATTTCCTCTCTATGCTTCTTTATTTTATATTTCAAACATACCTTAATTCTTTTCATGTTGTGCAAATGCGCTAATTTCATTTGAGGAAGTGTGGACTACTGCCACCTCAAGTGATGTGACTCATTCATGAAATACATTGAATGTATAAATAATAAAATTAATTAACTTATGTGACCTATATAACATATATATTATACTGGAATTACAATATATATGTCGCATTTAGTTTTAATTCCATTAATGTGACAATTAAATGAAAGTAGTGTTCATGCGTACCTATGGCCTACCATCTCAATGAATGGTGCATTTCATTTTCTTATCTATGAATGTTATGGAATACTATTAAATTAATATATAATCGATATATATGATATTTAAATCATTAATACTATTCTGGAGGTGGGGTAATTATAACTACATGGGCAATTCATTTCAAACAATTTCAATTTTGACTCATGTACCGAACATCGACAAAAACATATAATATTGACTTACATTATTAACCAATTATTATTACATTATAATACATGATATTAACTGAATACTAATATTTAAACGAGGTCCATAAGCAATTATAAATTGACCAATGTTTATTTTTCAGGAATATAAATAAATGAACAAGACAAGTTAGACTTGAGGTAAGGGATCCTACATCTATATTTCTTTTTAAGTACTATATTTTATGTCATATATTGTAAGATCATCTTTATTATGTTTGGGAATGTTCTTTTATATTAATAATATAGTAATTTTCATGTTAATATGATGAGAAAACCTATTTGATCTCATAAATCCATTTTGGGAAGTTTGAAGTGGCTCTGTTAGGATGCCGAATTTTCATAAGGGATTTCTCATCTCACTTTTATTCCCATGGGATTTATGCTACATTTTCCCCCATTTCCATTATGTGGTGTTTTTAATACCAATTATTACACTATTTGTGTAATATATTTTATTTTATGAGTATTTACATCAATGTTGTATGGTCCTTCATTCATGGGTTTACGTTTCAAAAGTTACCCAAGTCGGTAAGGAAACCTTTCACCCTCCTCTTTTTAAAAGACCTCTTTTTGGTAGGTCTTTTAATTTACATCTTATTATGTTGGGATATGTTCTTATATATCTAGATTTATGTAAAATTTATTTCCAAGTTATTAGATACACTTCTTGTATCATCAACTCATTTTCTAAATTTTAAAGTGATGTATTTAGGCTATCAAATTTATACAAGGGAACTTCTAAACCCAATTTCGATTTCAATGGATTCAACTTGTAGTTATTGAATATGTCATCCTATGAATATGTGTAGAAGACCTTTGGTTGTTTTAAACATAATATACAGTTATATTGGGTGTATTTATATTTTTCACACACAATTATGAGATTGATTTATACTTAATTTAAGGATACCTTCTTTATAAGGGATTTCATCTCATTTTACATTTCTATTGAGACTTCATTGTTTTTATGCCCCAATTCAGTCTTATATGGTGTATATATTGTCCTTTGACATATTATATCATGAATCCATTTATTCTCATGATATTATAAAGTGATGTTTAAATGTTATTAATCAATTATTTGTATTCAAGTGTCTCACATTTTGCTAAAAAGCCTTTAACAAAAATATTATTTTAAAGGTTTTAATGATTTATTCTTATAAATATTTCTCATTAATATCCATGTTTTCAAAGTGGTTTTTAAGGATTTATTTATATGGATATAAATGGTTTAATATGATAAAAGATTCAAAGTGGTATGGGACTTCGTCTCAATCTCCTTTCATTGAGGAATATTTTGTTCTAATACAAGACTTTCTTTTATACGCTGTATAAAATACCTTTGACTTTTCATATCATTCAATGGGAATATTTTTCTATGAATAGTTTTACTAAACGACAAAAAGGAATGTTTCATTGAATGTACTTTTTGACAATGACCTTTTTCAACACCACGGTTATTATTTGGTCCTTGTTTTCCTCAATAAGCCGTAATGTTTAAAAAATGAAATAAATACCATATACCCTTTTATGTATTTTGGCATTGAAAATTGTTTTTATTATGGATTTGTTATGTCAATATATTTATGTGATATATTGTGATAGAATTATGGAAATGTTTTCATTCCATTATATTTTTTTATGTCTTGTGATTTTATAATGGTAATTGACATATGACGGGCGGTTACATGATAAACCATATGACGAGTGGTGCCATGAATACCAGGATGGGGGTTACATTATAACCTCCAATGCATTGGGTATGGAAGTCAGTCATATGGATATTTGATGTAGTGATATGTGTGGATGTTGACTATATGGTTATTTCATTTAAGTATGTTTATATCCCATGTTACCTTTATTTGTTATGTGTTATTTATATGGGTTTATGGTAATCATTTTAAAAAAAAGGATAAGTGGTGATCTTTTATTCAGTGGAGAGTATTTACTACTTCGTAAAAGGTGAAAAGTATCACTTTGATAAAGTATTAATGGTTTAATTGTTTTTTGAAAAACTAACAGTTTTCTTTCTTTGTGTATCCTTTATTGAGATTTTTATGCTCATCCCAGGTTTTTGAAATGTTTTCCATAGGACTTAATGATTAATAAGGTCAAATATGGGATAAAGGAATGACATGCTATCTAAAAAATGGAACTATACATGTTTCTTTTTAAGAGTTTTTATTTCATGGAAACTTAGTAGAAGTGTCTACTTTGTAATCATTTGAGTCTTAATAGTTATATCCTAATTCTCTAAAACTCTAAAATTGACAAGATCTTCTATGTGAATCATTCATTTAATTCATGATTATGTAGTGTTTTAAGGTTGGGTCCTTATAGTTGGTATCAAAGGTCGGTTTAGATAACTTTAATGGTTAGGGTATCCTTTATGAACAGATGTCATTACCACAATAGTTAGAATTTCAGAAAGAGTCACAGTTTTAGATAAAGTGAATGAGTTTATGATAAAATGAATAATTATATCATAGTATTATATGATGATTCTAATGATATAATAACTCTAACGTTTTTGGTTTTAGTATATGGCTGGAGCTAGCAGGCACCAAAGTCAGAGTGGATGTGAAGAAAATAGTGACGGTTTTCTGAAAGAACAGCTGAATGAAATGGGAGCTGCACTGAGAACACATGTGGTTTTTCTCAACCAAATATCAGGAGTCATGATTAACCACATGAACTTTGGTGAGTTCTCTAATGACTCATGTATGAGATAACCAAATTGATGTGGATGTTCAGGTAATAATTATAATGGTAACCATTTGGGTTTATATGATCCTTACTTTTGAGGTAATTATGTTTTACTATATGTTATGATTGAAAATGAAAGGAATGAGATAAAATTGATGTTAAATCATGTTATGATAATTTTTTTATTTAATCTCTTTTTGGGGAATTTTTTGAGAATTATATAGTTTTGGAAAAATGACAACACGCAGATCGTGTGAAAAACCGTCACGTAGGACAAATCTTTGGGGATCGAACCCACAACCAATGTGTCACTGGTATATATCACCTACCCCTGGACTACGTGATGTCCCTGGTTAGAATGAAAAATTATTTTATGTTATATAATTTTATGAATCATGAATAATTTTATTTTATGTAATCTATGAAAATATTGACCCATCATGGAGGATATACGATTGGGTTAATTACTTTTCAATATGGGACTTTAAGAGCAATTGATGTTATTTGGAGATAAATGTTAATTTTTACTTTGGAAGACTATGAGATTAGATCCTTCAAATATGTGTGTTTCAATCTTAGTTTTGTTTACTTTGATGAATTTTATGGAAAAATGGTTTATTGATTGGTCTTTGTTGAACTTTGGATTTTGTTGGACAAACTTTGGAGATTAAGAATAGATTTTCTTTTAATAAAGGATTATCCTTTTTGGGTATTATTTGATCTCATACTAACAATATTTGTTTTTGTTTTTTTGTAATGACATGGGAAATATATAGCTCTCTTTTTTGGATTAAGTGACTCACTAGATGTTGATTATAGAACTCTTAATGTGAACAAGTCATCCTAAATACTCATCATTTAGAGAAAATATGAGTTTGTGTTATAAATCTTGTAAAAGTTGAAATTATACATGACAAGTAATTATTTTCCCTTATGATAGAGATAAGCTCATTAATAAATTACTCAATGAAAAGTAACTAAAAACAAAATTGTTTATGTTAACTTTTCCTACTATGGAATCAAATACCATTTAACCCATCACAACTTTGTGATTTTCTTCTGGTTAACTATCTCTTAATTATGTTTTCTATCACTCTCCATCAGAACATGACCCTTTGTTTACTCTTCCATGTCTATGTTTTCTTACATGGATTCCTAGTATGGGTTAAATCGGGTGACCTTTGAACTTCCCTTTCATTCTTTTAAAGTGAATGTTTAATTTACTCCTTTTCCGATGTGGGGATTTCAATGACGTTTCCAAGCCCAATTTTAATATTTCAAGGATGGAATTCTCATAATTGGAGAAGGATGTAACTTCCCAGGTAAATAAATAATATTAAATTTTTATATTTATTAATATTATTGAATAAAGCATTAATATTACTTTAATTGGAATTCTATTCTCGATGGGTACCCAATATGCAACAACGAGTTTCATTGATGTCTTACGCTGCACTCTAATAATAAAATAATTATATTTTAAATGGTAGTTAACACCTAGCCATTGTATTGGCGGGAATGAATAGAAATAACTATAAATTGATTATATATGTTTGTTAAATGTATTTTCATTTATCCAATATAATATATAGGCATAAAATAAGAAAAGAATTCAATTTTAAGCATAAATACTCTAATATTCACTAAAAGGTTGATTTATCACCTTTTGATTGTGAACCCTCTTTAAAATATTTCTGGTCACTCGTATACATTATATTGGACCAAATTAAATTATTATTTAGAATCAGGACATCAAAATTTACTTTGTGTAAAATTTTTGGTATTTTTCCGATAAAGTTCATTTTTTAATGAATAGTGAAAATGTTGTATTTTAATTCAAAACCTCTTTTAATATAATTTATTTATATGATTATATTATCTTTTGAATTTTTTTTAAAATGAAATTAGAATATATTTTTACAATTTAATCCAATGGTGGTCATTGTATTAAATTCACTTTGAAATTGGACTTAAACTAGTGTCAATCTTTTGATATATTTTGTTTCTTAAAAACACAATATATGTTTTAACAATGGGAATTAATTACTAAAATTATTAATGTAACTTATATGTTTTGAATTTTTGAAAAATATACATCATTTTTGAATTAGGAATATCAAATATAGCTTAGGGTGAATTTTTGTTATTTTTCTAAAAAACTTCAATTTTTGATGAATAGTGAAACCACTAAGTGGTAGTTAAAAAAACCAATTTTTTGATTAAATGAAATTTTACCACCATTGTTATTTGAATTTCAAAAATCGGACATACATTGTTGTAATAAAGATGTAAAATGTTGTTCAATGGGATGAAAATAATTTTTGTGTGAATACTAACTTTTAAGTTTTATTAATCATGATTAAAGGTAATTAGTGTGATTTAAGGTAATGATATTATTATAATAATATGAAATGAGCTTCACACATGTCCTACACTTATTTTATGAGTCATGTCCGACCAATACAATCCATGGGTCTACTTGCGGACACCATGGAGCCACTTGGGTAAGAAAATGTTATTAATAACTTTTTATTTGATGTTAAAATTAAAATGTCACAAACATGTATTGTTTTACTAAAACAATTTTTACATGGGGTTATACAAGTCATATTTTTTACTATGAATATTCATTGGAATGAAAAAAATTATTTCCAACATCATATTATTATTTTTAATAATTTTTAGACATTAAATAAATTAATTTATTTTGGACATCGTGATGATGTTGTGATTACCTCATAAATAAACGATTTAAATAAAATGAGAAGATATGGAAAAATCTAAGTCTTAAACTTTTCACAAACCTATTGGATGGGTGGATTTCGAAACCTAATCCCCTTATCCTAGAAATATATCCTTTTAGGACGTTTAAAATCTGAAAATAATTTTATAATAATGTAATATTTTATAACATTCCAAGAGTTCCCCTCCTCCCCTATTTTAAAAGGCCACCACCACTACCAACTTACCCACACCTCTAAAGCCATTGTCTCAGACAATATCTACTTATTTTATCTCTCCACATACCTCTCCTCATCCTATAAGCTTTTCCTTAGGCATAATGTTCTACAAGAAACCCTTTTGGTTCAAACAAAGAGGAGTTACCTGATTTATAGGTAATGACTTCACTTGTGTTCTTTTGTTTTATTTTGCGTCCCCAAACCCGTAAACTCTTTTTATTTCTATATTTTGTTGCAACACCAATATATTCAATATAATAGGATGTTTTTTTGAGATGTATTCGATCTAAAATTACACACACCTCCGTATAATGGTTAAAGAACATATTGTTTCGGTGGATGGTGAATTACTACCTCATGAAACTATGATTATTCTATCTTCTCCTACCAACTCTAATGGTGGCCATTATGTTGAAAATATATTTATCTATGATATATTTTAGATTTTTCTCCACTATATGATTGTTTATTTAACATTTAAAATATACCATTATGCTTTGCATGTTGTGAAAATGTGATAATTTCATTTGAGGAAATGTGGACTGCCGCCCCCTCAAGTGAAGTGACCCATTCATGAAATACATGGAATGTATAAAGAATGAAATTAATGAACATATGTGACCTATAAATAATATATATTTTACATTAATTATAATATATATCTCATTTAGTTTTAATTCCATAAATGTTACAAAGAAATGAAAGTAGCGTTCATGCGTACGTACGGCCTACCGTCTCCATGAACGGTGCATTTCATTTTCTTATATTCTAATGTTAGTTAATATTATAAAATGAATATATAATGGATATATATGATATTTAAATCATTAATACTATTTTTTATATGGGGTAATTAAAACTACTTGGGCAATTCTTTTCAAACAAGTTCAATTTTGACTCATGTACCGAACATCGACTAAAACGTCGGATGTGAACTCACATTACTAACCAATTATTATATCATTATTATATGTGATATGACCAGAATAATAATCTTTAAATGATTCCCTTAATAAATTATCAATTGACCAAAGATTATTATTCAGAAATATAAATAAATGAACAAGACAAGTCAGACTTGAGGTAAGGGATCCTACCTCTTTCTTTCTTTTTAAGTACTATCTTCTATGTCATATCTTTTAAGTGCATCTTTGTTATGTTTGGGAATGTTATTTTATATTCATAATACTGTAATTTTTAGGTTCATATTATGAGAGACCCTATTTGATATCATAAATCCATTTTTTGATGTTTTATGTGGCGCCTTTAGGCTATCGAGTTTTCACTAGGGATTTTTCATCTCTCTTTTATTCAAAGGGGATTTATGATACATTTTCCACCATTTCCTTTGAGTGGTGTATGTACATCCCATTATTATATTGCTTTTTTAATATAATTTATTTTATGAGTATTTACATCAAATTTGTATAGTCCTTCTTTCATTTGGTGTATGTTTTGAATGTTACCCAAGTCGGTAAGTGATCCTTTCTCCCTCATCTTTTTAAAAAACTTCTTTTTGTTAGGTCTTTTAATTTCTATCTTATTATATTGGGATATGTTCTTCTAAATCATAATTAATGAAAAATGTATTTCCAAGGGATGATATAACCTTTTTGTCTCATCAACTCATTTTCCGAAATTTAAAGTGACACTGTTAGGCTATCAAATTTATACAAGGGAACTTCTTGACCCAATTTTGATTCTGTGGGTTCAACTTGTAGTTATTGAATATGTCATAATATGAATATGTGTGAATGACCTATGGTTTTTTTACACTTAATATCCACTTTTATTGAGTGTATTTATATTTTCCTCATATAATTATGAGATTGATTTATCTTTAATTTAAGGATACCTTTTTAATAAGTGATTTCAACTCATTTTACATATCTATTGAGATTTAATTATTATTATGAACCAATTCACTCTTATATGGTGTATATACTATCTTTTGGCATATTAGATCATGAATCCCATTATTCTAATGATATTATAAAGTCCTGATTAAATTTTATTCCTCAATTTTTTTGTATATATGTGTCTCTCATTTTGTTAAAAACTCTTTACCTAAAATACTGTTTTAAATGTTTTAATTATTTATTCTTACAAATATTTCCCATTAATATCCATCTTTTCAAAGTGGTTTTTAAGGATTTATTTATATGGATATTAATGGTTTATAATTTTAAAGTCATCAAAGTGATATGGGACTTTGTCTCATTCTCCTTTCATTAGGGCATATTTTGTTCCAATATAAGACTTTATTTTATACGCTGTATAAAATACCTTTGACTATTCATTTCTTTCAAAGGGAATCTTTTTTCTATGAAGCCTTTTACTAAAGGACAAAAAGGAATGTTTCTCTTAACGTATGCAGTGTCAACGACCTTTTTCGCCACCGCGAGTATTATATTGTCCTTGGATTCCTCAACAAGATGTCATGTTTTTAAAATGAAATAAATAACATATATAATTTTATTTATTTTGGTACTGAAAATGGTTTTTATAATGGATTTGTTATGTCAATATATTTCAGTGATATATTGTGATTGAATTGTGGAAATTTTTTCTTTCCATTATATTTGTTTTATGTCTTTTGATTTTATAATGGTGCTTGGACATTTGACGGGTGGTTACTTGATAAACTATATGATGGGTAGTGCCATGAATACCAGGACGGGTGGTTATGTTATAACCTCCAATGCAATGGTTATGGAAGTCGGCCATATGGCTATTCCATGTAGTGATATGTCTGTAAGTTGACTGTATGGTTATTCCATTGAAGTATGTTTATGTCCCATGTTACCTTTATATGTTATGTGTTCTTTATATGGGTTTATGGTAATCTTTTGGTTACAAAGGATAAATGGTGATATTTTATTCAATAATGATTATTTGCTACTTGTAAAAGCTGAAAAGTATTATATTGATAAAGTATTCATTTTTTTCCTATTGTTTTGAATAACTAATAATTTTCCTTCTCTGTGTATCCTTTACTGGGATTTTCATGCTAATCCCATGTTTTCGAAATGTTTTACACAGGACTTAAAGATGAATAGGGTCATGAATGTGATCAAGGAAACACATGATATCTAAAACATGGAACTAGACATGTTTCTTTTTACCATTTTTTATTTCATGGAAACTTAGTAGAAGTGTCTACTTTGTAATCTTTTTAGATTTAATAGTTATTTCCAAATTTTCTAAAACTCTAAACCTGAAATGATCCTCTGTGTGAATTATTCATTTAATTAATGATTATGTAGTGTCTTATGGCTGGGTCCTTATAATCAGGTGGGGCCAAATTGGACTAGGTAGATAAAACATATTACTTCTGCTTCTAATAGCTTCTCTACCCTAGAGTTCCTGTGGGATTTTTCCCCAAATAGACATCATAGATCCCTTTGTATCTAGTTTTTTCTATTTCTTTTATTGGGTTTGCATACTACACTGTTTTACCACTCTGTTTTTTCGTGTTGTTATTCTCTAATTTCTTATTACATAGTGTTCATATTTCAGCTTTGTGGGTTTTGTTTGTTATTTAACGTGTGTACAAGTATCATGGAAACTGAACCCCACATTCAAGTTCACACCATTGGTTCTAGTCTCCAACCCCTATCCCTTGGGAGGCGGTCTTGGGGTATTTCATGGTATGGGCCACAGGGTATGGGTCGTGATAAACAATTCAGCAATAATATAGACTTTTATGGTATATATATGATAATTTCAATTATTTATTTCTAATTATTAGAAGAATGATGATTTGGGATGTGTGGGATGTGTGACATATCTCTTGTGAATGAACATAGACTGGTTTGTAGTTTATGATTGATAAAAACTGAAAATCATGTCCCGATCAACTCATTTAAAATAGATTAGAGGCGCGATTTATGGTGAAATGGTGTGGAATGTGTTGACATGGAACTCAAATTGTGGATCAATAATTTTATTTTAAAATTAACTACATAACTTTTACAATTATTAACACATGTATTGAAGCCCCCTCAGTAACTGGAACTAGGGTTTTGGAATAGTTATGGTAGATAAGATGGGTAGCCCTCCTACCCACCATTTAACCCTTATTCAGTTATAAAATTTATGTGATGGATTACATGGGTTAGAATCCATGTGTAATTACACATCCATATATCTTAGTTCACAAACATGTCTAGGTAATATAGGCCAAACCCTGTGAGAGGCACCACATGTTGTATAGAATACATGGACATGGGGGCAGATACACATACATAGCCATCATGATGAATCATGGTAAATGTTATAATGGACATGCTATATAGTCCACATACAATACAAGTACTACTATATTGGATGATATACATCATCCATATAAGGAAACAACTAGGTGGTGAAATGGGACAATACATTGTGCGGTTACCCTCACATGTTTGATAACACATGAGCTCTTTTGAGGAAACTTCAAGGTTATATAGCTTATTCATTTGAACTCATATTTTTTCCCACATGTAGACTATCCTATGTGTTCATCTATATAATATTTGATGGTTACTTTAGTTGTGGTTTTAAAAATATTATAATAAATGTTACAGGAACAATTCTTATTTAATATATGATTGATAATTTTTATGATTATAAAGAAACAGTTGATATGAGAAGTGGTGTCCGGGACCATTATAGTTGTACAACCCATCAGAGTGTGAGAGTTTCCTCTATATATTCCTTTTTATTGGAACCTCCTACAAGTTGGCGTGCAATTACGTTATGACCAGATTGGAATCCCACTATTGTACCCAAGCAAGAGTCCTTGAATTATAAGCTGAACCCACTAACCTATCAGATGGGCTGTGAATCCTCAATGACTATAGAGTAACCACCTGGTTGTACAATGTATCATTCTTTAAAACATGAGTGGAACCACACCTATTATATAATGACTGAGTCTTTGATGACCATATTGGAACCCTCATATTATAGTAGGGTTTGGGTCCTCAAAAAGTAACATGGAACCCCCTTCGACATGTGTGCATGACAACTATATATCAATAGGAACCCCGCTAGATGAATAGTGTAAAGGTCTTCATGACAATAAAGGGTAAGAACCTTTCTTCATGGGTATAGGTCCTCTATATATACTATCATATTCGATCTCACATTACATACTATGGTGTGGGTCCTCTATTTCAAGAATATGGCCCCATGACTGTGCATCATATTGATGAGTAATGGTTTTTCTTAGCCATAAACATTAGATAGTATGGGTGAGATAATAGGTATCATTTATACAAATTAGGAATGGATGGTGACACATTTTATTAGGGTCCTATATGAGATGGATATCTCATTATTTTCTCATTTTGGATTATTTTCAGTTGGAAATATATAGTTTCCTCTTTAAACAAAACAAGAATTTAGTAACTATAATTTGAGGGGAGGCAGAAAGAATATAGGTACACAAAATTCTTTCTATTTTTAGATTCATAGGATTGTATTACTATACTCTCCTTATAAATGTGGTGAAGACTTGATGTGTAGTATATCTACTCACCTCGTCTAGCACCATGTTATTGGATGAGGTTACATTTTCACATGGTTTGGGTATATATATTATTTTGGACTTCATAATGTATCTATTATCTATTGATTATTGTTTTATCTCTTCATGATCTCCCATAAACGTTTGGTGTGTCTTATTTGTTGTGTTCAAAATATCACCTTCATGGGTATTTCCCACATGTGTCAAGTCCTATAAGGATGATATAAGGGTCTACTGTGAATACTTATGATAATAGGGATACCTATTACATTGGACTCTGTATGGTAATCAAGTATTCCGAATCATGATATAGTATCTCTTAGAATTTACATACCACAATATTTCTGTTTGGGATATATTTCTAGATGGGCATGTAATTTGAGTGATTACTTTTTATTTTTTACTATCTTACTCTTCTACTCCATAGAGATTATGCATTGATAAATTACTTTCTAGGTATGTTTCATCATTTAATGTTTCCCTCTGTCATTTTTCATTCATATTACTTTGTCTTTGTGTGGGAATTGGTACTGAGGAAAATGAATATCGTTGGTTTCAATGCCTTAGATAGTTGTTCTGGGCCCCTGGAATATAGAGGTGGGAGTGTTGTAGTTGCAGCATGAGCAACATATTGGGTTGAGTCATGGAATAATGTCATTAGAGATGGTTTCATCTTACAGATGATGTTTGGACAATTCCCATTATAATTATTTTTCTTGGTTTTTATTTAATATTTTCAATGTTTTTCAAGAGTGGATTTATGTCTTGAGGGTGATGTGATGGTGAGAGAGGACAATTTATCCATTCACATAGACCTCGACGACCATCTTATCGACAAGAAATAATGAGACATTGATTTTTATGATTAATGGTACATGAATGAAATAGGAATGAGTATTATATTATCTATATTGAGTTATCTCCCCATTCGTAATGTTATATATTTATATATACTCATTTAATCATGGTACATCTTGGTAAATATAAAGATACCTCCACAACAAAAATGAGCTGGGATACGAGATTCAAATCAATAAATCAATATCATAAGAGAGGAGTCCTTAGTTTAGTGTCAATACTATTATCCCCTTATTCTAGTTGGTTAGCTAGAATCACCTCAACCAATAGATCAGGAAATAATTTTATTTTATCATACAAGAAATTAACATAGTGTTACTACAATCTACTAGTTCCATTTTAAGAGTTAACTGAGGATCCATGTCGATACAAATCCTCATGTACAAAAATAATTTCTAGAGTTAGTGTTCCATTTCATCAAGCTCATACATAAAACAAAATCATGTGATTTCACTAGTATATGACCATTTACACATAGCATTGTGGTGTAGGTGGAGTCTTATTACACAGATTCATGAGGAGTCGACACTCTCATTGACCGATATCCAGTAGTTCTTTTTTGAAGATCACTAAAGCTCATACTATATATCATTCTAAATCAAAGTGCATTTATAACTACATTAGGGAGGGATGATGGTGAATAAGTATGATGATAGGTTCACATACATTATTATGTCCTCTATTGATAATATATATGATGTATCCTTCCAAGTATGGGAGTTTTATTAGGGTATCTGCAACTACATATGTTCTTGAGTGGTTCAATTGTGCATCCCCACATATTTCACAATGATATAGTGGTCACTAATGAAAATTAAACTTCATTTAGTTGGTTTTTTGAAAACTAGATCTGTCAGTGGAAACCAGAGAGCTATGTTGTCTTCAGAATCTAGTAGATGGAATTCATGATGAACATGTCATAGGATACCTCCCCATGATTAGACTCATGGTCATGAAAAGAGGTAATTATGAGGTTTAGGTAATCTAATATACGGTAGGTGATTTAATGTTTATGGGTGAGGTCACATGGAACAAGAATCCATAACTAGATATGTTGATTTTCATAAGAAAATAGGTAAAAAACATACATGGAAAATGAAGCATTATGATGAGGGATCTCCAAGGTGACCATATAGGGTTCTGAATGGACGTAGATCTAGATGTGAAGTAGGATGAGATAAGGGTGGTTGAAAATTTTCTATGATCCTACTACCAGCACCATCAGGAATCTTATATCATGCTATGGGATTTTGTATATTGGGACTTTGATAGATGCATGCTCTTTCGGTTTATGATCCTACAATTTATAAGAAGATATCGAGTGTAAATGTGTATTTATAAAAATTATTTAGTATTACAAGACACATGTGAATTTCATTTCTTTATCACTATAATCCTTCTATGAGAGATGTAGCTCCTAGTTGAGTTGCTATCCCTCCAACTTCATCTTGAGGTTTTTATAGGGAACACTTCTTCTGGGACATTTAATTGGAACTTTTCTTATTCCCCAACGATGACATTACATTGTGTTGGTAGGTCAATCCATTTATGGGATTCACATATCCAAGTCCTACACTCCTATTGTCTTTATAGGATATGAATGAAAAATATAATAATAAAATTATCTTATTTCAACTTTTTTAAAAATTCACAGAACATAAATTTTTCTCCAATCCTACCACTATCAAAGTAAAACCTCGCATGAGTGAATCCAGGCTTGATGAATTAAATGGTGCCCTTGTATTTTTAATATGAGCACTAGTTTAAATGATAAAATATGCAGCTCACGCGTTTACTGAACATACCTAAAACATTTCAATAAATTAATTACATTTACCCACAACCTGCGTCGGTCGAGGGTAGGCTCTACCTAAGGAGAAAACTCCCCAACAAAGTCAACACTACTATTCGATTTTTAATCCATGTTACCGTTTAGATGTTATTGATTTTAAAATAAAATAATTGTCAGTTAATTATTTTATTTATAGCAAAAAACCTGCTTTCACTGGTGGCCTGTACCGTCCAATGCTAATAACTTCCTGAAGATAGAATACCCTCATAAGATCAGTGGTGGTTTCATATTTTTAATCAGATTCACCCTTCATGATTATTAATTATTTTAAAAATAAAATAACATTATTTAATAATTTTATTTACAGTTATTCCATTTTTTGGTTTTCTCACAATAGGCTTATACCCACTAGAATTCTGTCACGCTTAGGTTAATCCCTCCATCCTAAATGCAATGGTGCCTTAGATTTTTGATCAGGGCAATCATTTATGAGTGATTCCACACTTTCAGGAAAACATATTACATATGATAATTATAGGTTATCAAAACATCGATGGATCATTTTGGGCACTCCGGGCTTCAGAATCACACACTGTCATCTTTCGCTGTCTCAAAATTATTCCATATGTTAAAAAAATTATATGAAAATTAGAAGACATTAAATAAACCATTTGAAAAATTTAATTTTAATTTAAATTACATAGAATAATTCCAACTAAAAATGTAACAAAAAATCCAGATGGATTTTATATCTATGTTTTCATAATAAATTAAAATAAAATCAATCACTCTTAATTTCTCATAAATAATGTAATTACCCTAATAATCATCATGTTATGGTAATAATTTCCATAAATAACGTAATCCAAAATAAGTTCATAGTTAAATAACATATTCATCCACAATATGATTAATTATTTATTCATCCAATAAAATACAATATTATTATATTTTGATGTCCAAAATAGAGACGGTCTTCTGAAATATAATTCATCACTATATACGAAATCATTTTTCCTATCATAAGGTTTTCAATTCGTTAAAACCTATATTCCCAAAATATTTTTTATTCATAATTCATATTCTTGTATAACTAAAAATTAAAATTCATATTAACAAGTACATCATGTATGATAATGATAGGCCATTCAAACATTTCTCCCTTCTGTAGTGGTATCAAAACTCGGAACCTTTTGGAAGGATGTAATTTGTAACCCATACTACCAGTTATCCATTTTTAAAAATTATATAATTATTATAAAAATAAAAAATTATAAAAATTTAAAAAAATAACCATAACATTTCTTAAATTAAACCATTTATCTTATACCATTCAATTTTCTTCCAAAAAATTTATAATAGAAAATTACCATCAAATAAATTCCTTTATAAATATTGTTAATCACCAAAAAATGTTGGAATTTAATGCCTTAGAATGGGTTTTTCAATCAATGATAATATTATATACCATAAAATTATATGACAATAATGATATAAATATCTCTTAAAAAATCTCATAATCTCCATATTTGACTAAACCATCCTTTGATACAAAATGTATGGATACAACCTTATACATTACACATCCTAATTATTTTAAACTTCAATCACATTAGAGGACCTTTTTATATTTGAGTTTTATATAATTATGAAAAACATATTAAAATGTATCCCATACATTACAAATGAACACTTATACTCAGTATACATTTCCCAAACTGAATCCCTTTTAAAATATAAAAAGATTTTATTCCATGAAAAATCTACAATACATTCATCATGACATATTCATGGGCTTTAATAATATTCAGAATTGTCAAAAAAATTAAAACATGACATGTGAATATGAATCTCAGTAAGGGATATAAAAAGAAAAAACCCATTAGTCCTTTGAGAGTTATTTATAACCACGAATACGTTTTGAAAATAAAATACTTATCTCTGGAAATAATTAGTAAATGATTTTTATTTGAAATAATTACTTATCATTTCATTCTATAAATCATAATATTATCATAAAACTCATATCAATCATAGCTAATACATAAAGGTTACAAGGGAAATATTTATTCATAAATGGAATTACCATTTGGTGAACTTTCTAACATGATATTCTTTTAAATGGAATAACCATAATGTTGACTTATATGCATAATTCATTTGAGAATACAACATAACTACCCATACTGGGATTATCATGTAACCCCCATCGTAATTTTATCATGTATCCATCTATAAAATTTCAATGAACAATTATATAATCATAATACATAATAGATTTCTATTTTCTGTTTTTCTATCTAAAAAATTCATTTGAAATGACAAGATATAATATCAAGATATTGAAGTAATAAATTTATATTCAAAACCATTTTAAATTTTATAAAACATATATAAAAAGAAAGAAGTTATTTTATTTTAATATTAAAAAATTTATTGTTTATATAGGATTTCAAATATCAAATAATGGTAATGACATCAGATAAAGTGTTTTCATCGTACATTTTAAAATGAACATTAATTTTTTCATTTTGAAAAAATATTCTAAAACAAGTAAAATAGATTAATTTTTACAAAAATTATATGAAATTTAAAATGGATAGATAAAATTATCTATAATAATTTTATATACAAATTAATAATTATTTAATACAATATTAGGAGTATTTATATAGAGTACATGATGTGGTAATTAAATCGTTAAAAATTCAATGGCTCACATTTAAATTTGAAAACATAAATATTAATAACCATAAAATAAAAAAATTTATCGAAATAATAAATAATTTGATAGTATACAAATTAATAAAAAAAATTGGTTTTTTATACACCTAATGAATAATGGTGGTTGTATAAGATTAAATGATGCCTAAATGAAATTGGATTGAGATGAAGTCACTTACCATTACTCTAATTTGTCTTATATGATTTTTATCATCATCAATAATAAACATATGTTAATTATTATTTTTATTTATAACCATTTTTATGTTAATAAATCCTTTTATACCAATTAATATAGTATAATAAGAATTTCTCAATATTAATGTTCAAGTCATACGTTTTGATGATATTCATTATTTGAGTCAAAAAAAATTATAAAATAAAAATGGCTAAATAGATTACTGTCACATCATATCCAGAATGATATCCAAGAAATTTAAATCATTGTGTTAAATAATTCTTACTTTTTAATTAATACATTAAATAAGGACATGAAAAATGAACTAAGTTGCAATCATGTATACATTAAACTGTACATACGCAAGAGAATATTTTTTTCAACAATCATTACACAAGGTAATTAAGAATTATTTTATATTTAAAGGATTATGACAATATCATTAATAACATAATAATAATTTAATGGTTTTATTATATATCATCCATGTGATGTAGAGATCAAAAATGAATCGCATTGCTTCATGGATGTGATGTTTCACACATATGCATGAATGATGTTATCTTTTTGATTATCATGGAATGTAAAAATGTAATTGATATATAATTATATTATTATGATAAAAATATCATGAATATCATATATTAACTTTAATTTCATCATTATAAAATTAATTGATAAATGGGAACCAAATTATATCAGTCCATGGATTTGATAATTTCCACAGATTTACAAATGATTAATACATTTCCCATTTGAAAGAATCATATATGAATTTTGATGATAATTTTAACATAATAAAATCCAAACTTTCTGATCATACCATAGTTATTATTACATAATGGTTGGATAATATTTAAAGGATTTTGAATAATAAATAATGTAGAAATATATGAATAAAACAATAACTATTCTTCAAGTGATTTCCATTGATTAACACTATAAAACCTCTAAGGATGATTTTATACAAAAAATTAGGCCGTTAGACTCTATGGAGGGATTATAGGAACGTATTTTCATAGACATTGGTGGAAAAAAATTTGATTGGAGTTCTTAATAAAATTGAAGAACTAGTACCCTTTTATAAGAGAGAGGAGAGGTGCTCTCGGAATTCATCTAATAAAATATTAATATAAATTATTTCTCTATTTAAAAGGGAACTAAAATTATTTTTTATATATTATAATTTATTCTACAATATCACTAATAAAATTAAAATAATATACTATTTTAGTTTTTTGCTAGTCCTTATTGTTTTGTTTTTACGTTTATTTTACCCATTTAACTCTTGCTGTGTTATCTTGTAATTTACATTGGTATGGTTAATATAATTACTATAAAATTATCAATGAAAAATAATTTATTATTTAATTAAATTTATATATTATCCTAACTCATTTGTCAAAGGATTAATGTTTTCAATATAATATTTTTAAATAAAATATTATTTATTTTAAAATATCATTAATGTCAATTTTGAAACTATTCAATATTAATTTTTTTAAAAATATCATAAAAACATTATATATTCATACTATCTCCGTTTACTAATAACTAAAATGTCAAATTAATTCATAAAAATTGGGTATAATATAAAATAATTCAAAATATATTTATTTGATTAATTTTAATATCATATATTTGATTCTTGCAACAATGAACCAAATATTGCATCATCACAATGTCACCATTTAATTTAAATATCTCATTATGAGAAATGAAAAATAAATTACCATGATTCAAGTAATAATTTTAACTTTGTAATGATAATTTTTATTCGAACATATCAATTATAGAGCCCCATATTAAAAAGATTTTATTATTCCAAACAACATTCTTACAAAAGAGTGGTTTCATTGAATAAAATACTATAAATTTATTTAAGTCATCCAAAAGGAATACAAAAGCTATATTTCAGAAAAATGATTATTCTTCGTCGAACCACACTTATCCTCCAAAAATAAGTCAAGTGTAAGGGTAATTTATAATATTTTTTTCCCACACATTTACCTTATTTTCACATAACCGTGGTAATAAAAATAATTACAAATTATAATATTCATATTAATAGAAAATAATTTTCACACAATTAAATAGTATATATCTTAATATATAAATATTTAAAATTAATTATTTCAAAAAAAAATTTATTTGGCTAAAATTAAATTAAATTAAATTCTATTGACAGATTGGTAAAACGAGTATTGAAAGTATAAACATCCAAATGGTCAAAATGTTTTATATATCTAATTTCAATGTGAAATGTAATATAATATCCTAAATTTTACTAAAAAATAAAAAAATATTTTTAATACCTTAAATATCATTAAAATGTAAATTTTACTATACAAAATAATTTGTTTAAAATTAGGTTTTGAGCTATTATATTATATTATTAACTAATAATCAATATATGAATGTTGTCAGAAAAATTACAAAAATACAAACAATGTAATTTTTTATATTCCACTTATAAAGAAGATTATTTTTATCATATAGAATTTTTAATTGTGACAAAAACTATATTTAGTATAGGTTCATCATCAAAATGTGACAAATAATCCTTTTTATAAAAATACATCTTTTATCCAAAAAAGCTTTTCTTTCATTTATCATGTCTAGAAAAAATATAATATGAATATAAAATATTAAATTAAATATATTTCATTTATATATCATTAATATAATCCTTCAAGAGATATTTATTATATTATTTTTTTAAAACACACTTTTAACATTTAAATTGATTTTTCAGAAGAATATATGACTCTATTTAAAATATAGATTGTTTTAATAAATAATTAATTAATAAACAATGAATTAATTATATGTACGTGTGTAAGTAATATTTTTATAATTCCATTAATCCACTTCATTCCCACCTTTATAATAACTATGTGATAAAAACCATATTATATAATGTTATTTAATTGTTCATTTCATCATGATGTGGTATAACATTTATGTTATCAGTTAGAGTGTTTCATTCATAAAATTTTGGGATTTTAGAGAAATGATAAAGGATTCCATTTTCTATCATTCAATACGATATCCATATAGTGAAATGAAGAATTTATAACCATAATCATATGGGGGCAAGAATGAATTTTATTTACATAACAATGGTTGATTTATGATATATACACCAGGAATGATGTTGATTATCTAATGAAATAATAGATTTAATATATTTTTATAGAAGGATAAATTATTATAAAAAATACATATAGAGAAATAATGGAAATGGTAGATCTCAACAATTCCTCGAATGCCAATGGATAGAAATCAATAAAGTGTTGTCACTATAGGATCATAATGTTGAATAGTGGATGATGCTGATGTAGAATGGGAAACCCAATTTTGTTGTAATATATCTATTTTTCATAAATATTAATGAAATAACATACATGGATGAAATGATAAATTTTAAGGATTGAGATTATAGAGTTCATTATTTCTCTGGTAGTTTTAAAACTAAGCATTATAAGAATAGGAAAATATATTTCGTCAAATAAAAATTATAAATAATATCATTTTATATTATTTTGTTTTATTTTATTGAATACTTGGAAACATATATTATAAATCCTTGGGAACTGTAATTACATATTATTAAACTAATCTATATATAACATACTAACACTATTTAAATTTCACTAATAGAATAAAATTGTGGTTGTAGATTAGATATATTATATTATAATTGTATATAATTTCTAACACAAATAAACATGATCCTAATTTCACACATATATATATGGAATATGGATAATATAACACTATTTTGAGTACTCAAAGACTTATATTTTAATGATAAAATCAATCCAGAATAATAGTGAACAATCTAATATTAAATGAATATCAGGGAAAAAATATATTATTACATTACTGTAAACATAATAGTGGAGTATTCATGTTTATAATGTAATATTAGTAGTGGTTAATATCTATATCCCTACCATTAGAATTCAACAATGCAATTCCACAAAAAATATTATGAAATTTATTGTTATATTTTCATGGAATATTACCATGATTAATTTAAAATATTGTTTTAATATGTGAAATATTTAAAAAAACACTAAAAATAAAACCTTCAATATTGGATAAAAATATTTTATTAAAAACATAATTACACGTAGTATTATAAAAAATTTATATAATAATGAAAAGTAAAACAATAAAAAAAATAATCATTAAAAATAGTAATATAATTTCTATATATGACTATAATATGAATCCTTAAAAAATTTGGAACAATGATAACATCAATGGAATCTTCTAACATTTTCTCTAAAAAAATTTCATTATTAGTTTATTAATAAATGTCATTTTTTCCACATGTGAAATTTTATTAGAAGCCAAAAAAACTCCAAATTTATGTTCAATGACTAACTAGAAGTGATACATTAAATAAACTAACTCCATGAAAAAGTATCCAGTGAAAAACATTTCATTGGAAGAAATATAAATATGGGTAAAATGAAAGAATGTGTTCACATGATTTCAATTTAAATGAAAAATTAAATAATTATCGATATTTAAATTATTTTTTGAAACCCAACAATTATGAAAATCAAAAAAAAATAAAAAAAATTATTGACGATAATTTTAATATATGATGATAAAAACTCTTAAGAAAAAAATATTTTTTCACAATAAACTAATATGTGGATTCATCAAAATTGAATATTCCAAAAACACCTCTTTTAAATAGGGAAATATTGATAATATAAGAACCTCAAAAGAATGAATTATTAGGATGGTTAAACTTTTTCAAAATGATATTGATCTGATGAATAATAATTAATTAAACCAAAAAATTGAAGTCAGAGAAACAACATGAGTGAAAAAGGAGTTAATATAATTTTTAATGGGTATTACATCATCGATATTGTATATCATCATGATTATTGAGACATTGGGAAGAAATATCTAATTGAATTCAACATAGTCTCAATCGAACTCATGAGTCAAATAAGTGTTTATCATTAACTGATATAAGAAAAAAAAATCTCATTAATGTGATGGTCATCGAGATATTAAAGTGAATTTATATCCCAAACAACGGCCTAGTACAATACATAAACATATATAAAATACTATTTTTTTAAAATATAATACATTGGATTCTTTCACTTTAATTATAAAACATTATATATTTAATATAATTCATGTTTTTGGTGTGTTAATGTTATTTTTGATGGTATAAAATAGAATATTCCACTATAAAATTCCTCTTGTTTGAATAAATAATTTTAGATGAAAATTAATTTAACATTAATAAATTAATCAGATAAACTATTTTGGGGATTAATTATATTAATAAATTGGAGAAGATATTATTAAATCATGAAAATTACAAACATAAATAAGAATTTCAATAGTATATTAGTACAATCCAATGTTAGAAAATAAAAAAAACTATTTTTTTTATAAATCATTACATTGTAGAAAATCAATCAATTAACGTATAAATACTAATATATTATACATAGGTGAATGAAAATAAATTCATAATAAAATTAATTCGTAAAAATTGGGTGGATTAATGAAATGTTTATCAAAATGGGTGGAAACAACTCATATTTTCAAATCACATGTAAAATAAATCATTAGTCGTAGCTTTGTATTATTTGAAAATTTGGTCAGTATAGTATGTTTAATGAAAATCAATCTAATAGGGAGAAAACACATATAAAAATTTAATTTAAATGGATTTAATATCAGTAAAAAGTCATAAAAGTTGTTATAAATCTATTTAATAATTAATTAATACATTTTTTTAAAATATATGGGCAAAATAAAATAAAAATATATTGTTATGTGAGAAGTGATGAGGCTCTTGTCCAAATAAGATCATCCCTATGTTGTATAATATATTCTATAAGGTAACTTTATGGATGCAAAAAATAGACACTAATGGTGATAATTACATATGAGATAATTCACAGAGCAGTGGTAGAAGATTAACATAATGTAAATATGGGTGTCTTGAAATTATTATAGCTAAAATAGCTATTCATGCCATCAAAAATATAAAAATTTAATTCAAAACAATACAAATAAAAATATGCTAATAAATAATTTGAATCATAGTTTGAGTAATAGGTAAAAATAACTAAATCCTATCGATGAATAATTGTATGATTAATAAGATATGAAATGACAACAAACAATTTTTACCTAGTAAAAATTAAATATTTTATGGTTCTGAAATCATTTAAACATAACTCTATTATATTAAATATATGGATTTGGTGGGATCATATTAGAATAGAAGGATCTCAAGGATGTTGGTGGCCACATATGAAGATGACCACAAAATGCGGTGTGGCTGGGTCAGATTACCTTTTAGAAGTGGTGATAAAATTCAAAGAAGGAGGATCATATAGAGGTGGGGAGTGAGTCAGAGCCACAATAGAAATGAAGTGAAGAGGACACTTAATTAGGGATGTAGTACAATAGCACTTATGTCACATAGAAAGTAATTTGGGGAGGCCACATCAACAGGGAATCAGGGAGTCCTCATAAAAGAAACATTAGTGGGGAGGTGAGATGGTTGTCTCAAAAGGGGGGGAGGATGTGATGTCCTAGACTCAGAGTCCACATAATTTGTTACCTAGAACTGGTGGTCCATGTAACGACTAGAAATTTTGAATATATATTGTTTACTAGTTTTATGTGTTATTTTATTTTATACTCTAGAAAACTATTTCATTTGATAAAATGGTCACCAAATGAGTAATAAATGTTTATTTTTGATGGGTATGTGTGTAACCTAAAGATTATATTCATATAAGAACATAATTAGGTTATTAGAGAGTCCAAGGTGATCATCCAATGAAAAATAGGGCTAAGTAGTGAACGGGTTCTATTGGTTGTAACTATGGAACCTATATGTCAATGTTGTATCAATGTAGTGTATCAAAGGAATCCTTAAATTATATTGTATGGATCCTACAGTTCCAAATTGGGCATCCAAGAATAGACAATGACTAGGATTTGGGTGGGTCTCAACCAAGGCATGTTGTATCCTTAAATCAAGATGAGGTTCCCAAGTGTCCAATGAATTCCAAAATAATATTACAAGATGAGCTTGAGTTAGTGCATTCCTATTTTATTATGACATCATGTAGTATTTAATTTTATTCACGCATTTCCATTCATTAGTGTTATATGATCATATAGCAGGAAAACTTTTAATCAAGTAATAATTATTCAATTAGTAAATTTTGTCCAAGCCATGCCTTCCATTACTGTGAGATGTCTAATTATCATACAACCATTATTAATTCCATTTAAATCATATTCAATAATTAAGGTTCATTTCTATACATTCCATTAACGTGGTATGTGGTGCAACAAACATACTACCAATTAATCATTCGCAATTACTTTGTTCAAGTCATTCAATTAGTATACTGTCCAACATTCATTTCACATTTAATTATCAATTGAATAAACTACCATAGGCAGGTCAAGAGTTTAGTATACATGGAAAATTACATTTTTCAATTAACAATATTAATCAATTATTCTTATATAGAATATCCTTCCTTTAGATGTGTCACTCAAAGCCACACCCAAACAGTGGGTCAAACATGTCAAACACATAAAACTTTTTTATGGAATAACAACCTACATTCTATTGTTGGACTTGGGGGAGTAAACGCTAAAAATTAATCACAATATGGAAAGATAATTTCTATATGGTTCTAATTATAATAATCTGGGCATATAAATTCTATAAACATAGTCGAATTAAATTGGTGAGGCCAACATGCAAATTCTGAAATCAACGAACATGATGGACGGGTTATTGACCACCCACCATAGGCTTCTACGAATCTCCTCCTATAGAACTGGACAAATATTTTTCATGGATCATTTTAGATCTATGAAAATAGGAAAAAATATCACACATAGATAAATTGGTCGAGATAAAAAAGGATGATGAAAGTATTAAATAGACTCGTGTACTTATCGGTGTGCATCCAACATGATGAAAAGATTCTCAATCATATACCTGGTGAAGGATAACTCTTCACTCCAACATGAGTCCTTCTAAAATCTAAAACATGAATTCAAAATAGGTTAACCCAACTAGTTTTCAAAATAGGGAATAAGGGGAGCTAATTAGATCATTACAACACAATTTGTAAAATTACCCAAAAAACAATTTGTAGGCGTTTTGTTCACACAGTTTGCAAAACCATGCACAATCCATGCATGGTTACTTTAGAAGATGGAGATATTGTAGGTTTTGGTGCACAGACACCCAAAAAATGTTAGATGGTTCTCCCCAATAATTTTCATCTACACTGTTAGACAAATCATCGACCAACATTGTACTGATCATGCAACCTGGCCAATTTTCCCAAAAAGATGGCTTCTGAGGTCCAAAATTTCTTAAAACACATCTAAGACCTTTTTTAACTCAGTGGGAATCAATATTAGCTCCATAATATATAATTAGATAATATCTTAAGGGATTTGTAACTTACTGAATAAAATTGTTCTTATTGTCTTCCGATATAAAATAACTCATCCCAGATATTACATTATAGGGTATAGAAACACTATCTGAGAAAAATTCTTTCCACTCGAAATGTATGTCATCCTCCCACTCCCATGTCTCATCATTCACATGCACATGCTACCATTGCACTTGTAGTAAAGGGGCATACCGACCACTATGATCCTTCATGATCTATTTAATGATGCATATAGGATACTCTTCAAAGGTTGCATCTTCATCTAACTCAAAATCATCATGATAAAAGGTATGATAATGATCATCAAGACATAGGTGATGATGCGAGACATGGATGATTTTCTGAATAGAATGGTACCACTGAGGTAGTATCAGGCAATAGGATTAAATCCCAACTCTCTATAGAATATCAAACTAAACTACGTAGTAAGGTGACATCTTTCTCTGATTTCGTAACCATTTATTCTCTAGCCTAGGCCATTCATGAAGAAACAAAATGATCCCTAAACTCAAACTCAATAGGCCAGTAACAGAGATCATCATAATTTTTTTATCGTGACTGAAATGTAGTCATATTCTTTCTGATGTGTTGAACCTATTTTCTAGCCTCGTGTATGAGAGGGTGATCTAGTAGGTCGGCACCACCTACATCTAGCTAGTACAAGGGTGAACATCTTGGACTACTATATAAGGCCTCAAATAGATCTATCATTGTTGACGCTCCTTTCCATCACAGAGTCTAACGACTGAAAAAAAGGAAATACATTAGTCCAAAGTGATTTGTCCTTTGAAGAAACATCAAAAATCGACAAAGGGATGAACAAGGAGAACATTGCACATAGGTCGCGCAAGTTCCCTCATGGTCGCACAAGTACACTTGCGTGCCGCCTAGTGGTCGTGCAAGTACTTGCATGCTGCCTAGTGGTCGTGCAAGTATACTTGCGCGACGCCTTATGGTCGTGCAAGTGACTTGCGCGACCTAAGTGATAACCGCTCGGTAACCGCCCATGGCCTTCTTTTGCCTATAAATAGACCCTGTGGGCCCCCCATTCGAGAGGATCTTTTTTTTCAGAAACTCGGATTGAAGCTCTCGACGCCCAAGTCTCTTCTCAAAGCTTCCGGAACACTTCTAAGGTAATTTCTTACCTAGAATGGAAGATCTAAAGAGAGGGAAGAAGGCCTAAGTGTTGGAACTCATCAACCCTTGCGCGCCTGAATGGCCAGCCCTTAAGGGAACTGGTCACACTTGCGCGCCGCCTTATTCCTTCAATAGAATTTGTGTGTCCCTATTCTGGAAGAACCTCAAGGGGGTTCTAAAGGGTTTAATAAAGAGTCGCTCAAGTATTTCAATTCTTATTGAAAATCGCTCAGGTACACCATGTGTCACGCAGGTATACCTGCGCGACCAATACTTGCGCGCCCACACAAGACTTGTGCGCCTTTCATGACTTGCGCGCCCCTACCTTTTTGGGTGTCCATCTTTCCCATTGTACCCCTCTTAAGCCATTTCACCTTTCCTATTCAAGATTCAGTCTTCAAGATACACTTTAAAGCCATTTATGGCAGGATTTCATGATTTGACTTCCTTATCTGAAAGGAATTCGGTGGAATATCTCTCAAAACCAAGTGATTTATACATCTTTATGTCACCAATGATTGAGAGTTCGTTCATTCAACCTCATTCTTTAAGATGAGAGAATCCTTAACCTAGGTCTCCTTTTCAGGAATAATCCCCAATTATAAGTCCTTTAATCTGGGCATCTTCCTCAGGAGTAAGCCCCAAATTCTTAAAGTTCCCAAACATGGGCATCCTCCTCAGGAGTAAGCCCCAAACCATAATTCCTAACTTGGGTCTCCTTTTCAAGAATAAGACTCAGTTATAATCTTGGGCTTCCTTTTCAGGAGTAAGCCCCAAGTCTCCTAACTTGGGCCTCCTTTTTAGGACCAAGTCCCAGTCATAATCTTGGGCTTCCTTTTCAGGAGTAAGCCCCAAGTCCCCTAACCTGGGCCTCCTTTATTAGGAGTAAGTCCCAGTCATAATTATGGGATTCCTCTTTAGGAGTGAACCCCAAGTCCCTTAATTTATCTTAACCAGTCCTAAATTACGTTTGATATGGGGTTCCTTCTCAGGAGTAAAACCCAATTATCAATCCTCTCCTAATTTGGGTTTCCTTTTCAGGAAAAAGTCCCAAGTTAGAGTATTCAAATCTCCATAAAGCACATATACCTTTATGGACCCTGTTCCTGGATTTTCTCCCTAAAAAAGTAAATCCTAAACCTTCATCTATCTGGGCAGTCATACATACATAAGCCCCAAACAATTTCTTATGAGTGCATCTTTAATGGCACAATTGTCTAATTTTTACCAATACCTCTTGTTTCTCACACCGAGCATGACTCACGTGAGCTTAGAGTGTAAAAGTAATTATGACATTCTTCTTTGAGCCATCAATCATAAACATTATACTCCATTACTCGAACTACGTGGGTTCAGATTCCTTTTCCAAAACAAAGGATACGTAGGTAGCCCATTTATGGGTTCGATCCCAACTTTGAAATAATCCATGTCCTTCTGAATGACGATAAACTTCAAGTGCCCCACTGAGTGGCTTTAAAACCAGCCTGGTCATCATAATGACCAAGAGACTTTTATGAATGTTTCGAAGGATACCATTGACCAAGAATCTCTAAATAGATACAGATGATTCTCTATTGGTGAAGAACCTCGAATACATATAAAATATTCTATAAATTTCTTACATATTTAATCATTGATTGCTAAAACTAAAGGAAAGCTCATTTTATACTTGGTAATATAATAAGGATTCACAAACATAACTTAAATCTATAAAGAGAGTCCCGGAGTAGACAATAATTCCCCTCAAAAAGATGTGATGAGTCTGACCTCCCATCCTCTCGACCAATGCAAATTCCTAAGCCTCATCAGTTCACAAGCTAATTAGCACCTACCTTTGGAAAGTAGGTCCAATTGGGTGTGGAATCATTGGATGTTTCCGGTTCTACGAACAAACCCGCTAGAAACCGATCGGAACGTTTGAATCTCCCGTCCAGGAGGTCATCCACGAATTCCGTGCGAAATAAAAAATGGTGAACCCGACGTGAATCCTTAACCAAGTTAAAGTGATGTTCTTATTATTTGTTAGGCCCCTTGGGCCAACAAATAAATCATTGACATATGCTCATTCAAAAGATGCAGTGGCTGGATTCATCTTGATTATGTCTGTTATATGGAACATGAACTCTTTTCTCATGATATTCTGCAAAATGGCTTTCCTTAAATTCTCCCCCGTGAATACTGCTGCTGTGAACACCTCTACTGTGAGGTCTGCTGCTGTGAAAACCAGTGCTGATACTCCTACTGGAACATCATCCTCTCTGAGGATGACATCACCAACTCAGCGTCTTCAATGCTGGGTTTCTAATGCACTGGTTAAGGAGAACCGTCGCAACGGTACTATCCCAACTCTGGAGGCCGCTCGTCAAGCCCTGCAAGTTAACAACTCTACCTGGTCGTCCGGACAACGGCGGCCAGCGATCATGAAGCAGGCGGTGCTGACTACCGTCTCCAACCGTTTCGGGTCGTTATCCCCGGAACGCATTTTCCATTCACTCCATTACTCTGAGGAAGTGAATGAGCAGGTCCCTCAGGACCTTAATTCAAAAAGACAGGAGTCCTTCCCGAGGGCTCCCATCAACAATCGCCACCAGACTCGTGCGGTAGTGCGCCCTCAACATGATTCGGGTACTGACTCCAGGCATTCAGCTCAGGTTCCTCGAACCCGAGTAGGCAAGATGAACCGCCAGAGACGGAATTCGGTTAACAATAGGCAGGTTGTCATCCCTGCCATCTCCGGAGAAGTCCACCAACCTAACATGGTGGCAAATAACGAGCAGGCAAAATCACCTGTTCGTTTTTATTCCGCTGTCCAGCAGACTCGTCTGGCAGCATCACGCCAATCCCGCCAGGCAATTCCGGCGGAGTACTATAGGCAAGAACATACACCTGCTTATGAATCATCAGTTAGTCAAAAGGCTCGCCTGACTACATATGATGAAGTCCACCAACCTAACTTGGTGGAGAACAACGAGCAGGCATACACACCTACCCGTTTTAATTCCGCTGTCCAGCAGACTCGTCTGGCAGCATCAAGCCAATCCCGCCAGGAAATTCAGGCGGAGTACTATAGGCAGGAACATTCACCTGCTTATACATCCCCAGTTAGTCAGCAGGCTCCTCTGACTACATATGATGGATCTCATCAACCGCGTTTGGTGAAGTGTAATCAGCAAGCACATACACCTGCTAATACTAATCAAGCCTACCAACAGTCTCGCTTGGTAGCGCACGGAGAAGTCAGTCGGAAAGTCCCAACGACAAACAGGAGGCAGACTCAACTCTCTGCCTCCACACTTGACTACTGTCAGGATTCACTGACAGAAAAAGGAGGACAGGAGCAGGCACATACACCTACTCCAAGCCCGGAATGGACGTATATCCCCGTTCCGGCGGCTGAAGTCACCAAACATATTTTTTCAATGGTGAAAGAGAAGAAGCAAATTCCTGCTCATATTCTGGATGCTTGCCAGGATATCATAACAGCTTCAGCATCATCTCAGGGACAGACACATAAATCTATCCCAAGTAGTGGAGTGACACATCAAAGATTCACTCCGGAACACACACACACATCTGTTCCAGTCCCAGAGGGTTATGGGGCATACTCCCCCATATCATATCGACAACCAAGTCAGGCACATACACCTGATTTGAGTGGAGATTGTCAGCCTAACCTGACTATATTTCCTGATCAGGAACATACACCTGCTCAGAGTAACCACTTTCGTCAACAAGTGGTTTCTAATGTGAGTAAGAAGGCATCTAAGAAAAAGATCCTCCCAGCACAGTCAGGAGATCAAAGGCCAATCTATAATAAAGCCTTGCTCGATGCTGGAGTTCTTGAAGCGCTCAGACATTTATCTGTCAGAATTCAAGATTCTACTCCCACAGTTCCCAATAACAGGAACATTAATTCTGAAGGTCTTCAACATACACTTCCTCATGAAGCCTTGCTTCATGAAAATTCAGACAATCTTGATGTTTCTTCTTCAGATGAGAGCCACAGGAACCCGCTGTGTGGTCAGAAGACCAAGGAGAAAGAGATCTCATCTTTTTCTGTAACCCATTATGGTGGACCTCAACATGATGATGAACTTCTCTGCGAAAGTCCTCCCCGCAGTAGTGATACACATTGCCTGGAAAATACTCCAGTGGATAATGTAGTGCCAAGAAATCCCTCTTATCTTGAGGCACTTGAAAATTTGAAACCAGTCATGTCTGATGCTTTATCGCTAACAAGTGAAATACTTTCTCAATCAGAAGATAACCCAGGGTGTAGGTCATTCTCCAAACCACCCCTAAGTCATGCATCTTCTAGTTTGATCAATGATCTCTCTACCAATCTTGTTGAATCTGATGAAGCAACAAGGAAACACAAACTCTGGTCAAAACAGGTAGAAGAATCTTCATTTAATGATAAAGATGAAATGCTGAACATGAGGAAAAAACTGGAAAAAGGTGAAGTACCAGTCATGTTTTGGCCTTTGGCTGACTCCCAGTACGACATTCCAAAGATGTTGACGGATGATGGAATCCATGATTTTCGTCTCAACATATGGAAAGCTCTTTGTCAATTAAATAAGAATGTATTATCTTATGATGAATATGAAAATCATCTTAAGATAATAGAAGGGCTACAACGTCAGATTGATTTGGCATCTCTATCAGTCTCTCGGTATCCGAAGGCTGAAAAGCAACAGAGAACCCTTCAATGTTCATGCCTTGGCGCACTAAGAAAATTGCATCAGTTAATTGCCAATGCTCCATCTGATGTTCATATTAGAGGATGGGGTGTTCACGGAGCACTACATTTCACAGTGCTTTCCAGTCAGCAAAGCCCGCCGAAAATGGTCTCATGCAATGTCATTGCCCATGGCCGGCCACAGTCAATAGGCTTTGTTCATAATCAAAAGCTTGCTCAAGAACAGGCTTCAACTAGTTCCTCTGAAAATCATGTATATAGAGAAAAAGTTGTTGAATTTCTCCTACATCAAGCAAGCGAGAATATTGCACAAGCCTCTCGTCTGGAGCAGACACGTCATCAAATGACAGAAGTTTTGGAAATCATCCAACGGTCTGTTGAACCAGGTGATAAAAGTGGATACAGGTTAATGCATCCAGCTAATTTCCGAACTAAGATTCGCAAGATCAAGAGAGATTTTAAGAAGATCTCAGACATAGCATGTCAAGAGACACCCCAGCTTGTCAGACTGGGGACTTCTCTAACCCAACCCTCAAAGTCAACAAATGGGATTCGAGGAGTTGAGCGGAAGCATCAGGAACATCTCCAGTCCACCGGACTGGGGACTTTTTCAAATCCTCAATCCCTCCCTCAGAGAAAGTTAGTATTCTATCGATTAGGGAATAAGCCTCAAGAGGAACGAAGAGCCAAGCTATCAGGAGATTCTCTCCAAGTGACGGTTCTCCAAGAAGTTCCTAGGGGATCAAGTCAACGGAATGCCATGTCTCTTCATGGACATGGAAGAAGACAATATCACTGAAATGCTGATAGAAAGGATTCCATGCAATATGCATCCATTAAATTCATCAATGTCATTGCTGCTGATTCACCAGATGAGGCTCAATCAGAGGGATCAGACGAGGAAGTTCCTGCTCAAGAAGTTGCGCACACAGACCTAAATGAAGAAAGTGTGTGCACAGGTAATCAAAGGCTTACCCAAAATCTGGGTATTCATTCAAGTAACCCACTTCCCCCTATCTGAAAAGGATCCAATAAGGGGGAAGTAAAAAAATCAGGTTACTTCTCACCCTTCCTCTGAAGGAGGTCAATCACTCTCATTAGAGAAAAGGTTTCTACAATAGGAGGAAGAAATGAATGAATTAAGAAGGTTGAATGGATAACTACTTCAGAGTAGTCTTCTTCTTAAGAATGTTGAAGTCCGACAGCCGAAGGAATTTGTTGTAACTACTGAGATGGATCAAGAATATCTTTATTTATCAGTACACCCTCAGAGGTCTAATCCTATGGGTCAAACGCAACAACGGCTGGCAGCACTACCATCAGTTGCAGCACCAACCACCACGTCTGTCCAAGCTCCATTCATTGAACCTACCCAAAACCAAGTTCAACCTGATGTTTCTCAAAAGTTAATAACTACTATTGAGTCATTAACAGCTCAGTTAGAAACTATGGAAGGGAAACGGGCGCAAGTTCAACCTGAAAATAAAGTTTACCATGAATGGGTAGATTCAATTTCTCTTCCATCCAGTTTTGGAAACCCTGTTTTCCCTACTTTCATTGGATCAGGCGACCCTGAACAACATTTGACGCATTATGTGTCTTGTTGTGATCCTATGATGGGAACATCAGAGCAGCAAGAAGCAGTGAAACTCAGATGCTTCGTGCGAACCTTTCAAGGACCTGATTTTTTTTTGTATACAAGCTTGCAATCCTGGTCAATCATCGGATGGGATGATCTTCATCAAAAATTCCTTCTTCAGTTCAGCTCAACTTTTCCAAAAACGACAGTTTTCGATCTTACAAACTGCAAGCAATGGGAGAATGAAAGAGTCTCTGATTTCATTGCTCGTTGGAAGGGATTAACGTATTCCCTGAGTTTAGCACTCCCTCAGGAGGAACTATTGCCAATCTGTGTGGCAAATTTTCGTGACGAATTATGCATGCCATTGATCCCTTTGAAATACACAAGAGGGTTTCGAGACCTTACTTCAATCGCTCAATAGATTGAAGATTCCCTTATACAGGCTAAGGTTAAATCTCGTATAATTCCATTAGCTCCAGGAAGAAGAATGGGTAAAGCGGAAACTGCTACAGTTATACTTAAACAATCACCTGTACCTATTTCTACTTCAAAACCTTCATCTTCTCGAAGGGATCCACCTCCTGAACGCCAAAAACAAAGGTTGTTTCATCCAAATGATCAAAGAGATCAACGACGAAAACAATTTGAGGATTTGAAGAGTAAAACATACTCTTTCCGAAGTGAGAAAGTTCCTGGTTACTTCATTTCAGCTCTGGAAAATAATTTGGTTCAATTACCAGTGCCCAAGAGGCCAAACAAGGAAGGAGATGAAGACCATCCCAATTATTGTCCCTTTCATCAAATGTTGGGGCATCCCATCCAGGAGTGTTTTGTCTTTAAAGACCTCCTTCAAAAGATGGTCGACTTGGGACAAGTCAAATTGAAGGGTTCCTCAGCTCATGTAGCATGTATTACCACTACAGATCCTGAAGAAGGAGGCGAGTGGCAGGATGTCAAAAGTAAAACTTCGAAAAAATATGATGATTGGATGGTCAGAAAGACAATCAATCAGACCCATTCCATTTTGCGAACACAATTGAAGATGCCAATTTTGTCTCTCCTACAAAAGCTGCAGTAAAGCCTCCATCAAAAGACAAATCCTCAAAAGGAAAGCACAATTCAAAGAAGAAAAAGGAATCAGAAGAAGATGAGTATGTATCAATGCCTAAATTGTCTTTGACTCTGGCAGATTTCATGCCATCTACTTCAAAGCCACGGGCCCCATCCCACCAAACGGCACAGCCTAAACAGGCTAACCAGGCATAGTCTTTATCAGACGAAGAGTTAATTTTTGGTTCTGTTAATATGATTCAATTAACAGATCCATATTCCAGTCTTGATGCGCTTGAATTCCCTGTATCAAATAGGGGAATCCGAGGAAGTTCTAGAGGTTCAGGATACAGGGGAAGACGTGGATCTTTCTGAAGCCACTACTCTAATTCTACCCCTGCTAGCACTGTATATGCAGCAGAAACTCATGGTAGATCCCTTCAGTGAGCTCAAAAAGAACAAGCAAGTTCTTCTTCCAATGGCCAACTCAGTTTTGGAACAGTTCTTTTGGAAGACCTATTAAAGGTTCCATCTTCTTTATCTCAGCAAGTAAATGGATCTAATTAGTCTAATCATCCAAAACCAAGGATGTTGCCAACTTCAATATAAGATGCATCAGCTTCCAAAGAATCTGCTTCCAAGGTACCTGCTAAACCGCATATTCCTATTGGGAAACGCAGACCTCTAGATCAAAAGTATGATATATTGGAACACTTGGCCCAAGTACCATCCAAGTTATCAATTTTGGATACTTTGAATCTGTCAAAAGATCTTCGGGAAGCACTCATCGAAGCTTTGTCAAGTCCTCAGGTGTTTGAAGCTGAAATTGCTGCAGCTGAAATCTATCACATAGAGAATAATCCTGCAGAATTCCATGCAGTGATATCTTTTACTGATAAATATGAAGATGATGTTGTGCATGGGCACATAAAACCTTTGTACTAATCTGGAAAATTCAATGGTGTAGATATTCTAAGAGCTTTCATTGACAATGGTTCAGGAGTCAACCTCATGCCCATTCGTACACTTCGTCGATTGGGCCTCACGGAATCTGATTTATCTCCTTCTACCATGATTTTATAAGGATATGATAAAAATGAACAAGAACCACTGAGAGAAGTTACACTCAGAACTCAGTTTGGAGATCTTGTATCCAATTCGGATTTCATGATTGTTGATCAAGACTCAGCTTTCAATATCTTGCCTGGAAGACCCTGGCTACATCAGCATGCACCTATTCCTTCATCATACCATCAATGTCTCAAATACTGTTTCGATGGTCATGTTCGAACATTGTATGGTGATAAGGCCACGATCAAGATATGTGAGTCTCAATACATTGAGGCGGAATTTTATCACATGAAGGGAAGAGAAAAATCTACAATGAAGGAAATTACCAAAGTTAATGCTCCATATGGTTTGGAGAAAATTCCAATAAATCCATTTTCACATGTGAGTACAGATTATGTGTTACCTATCAGTCAAATTGACAAAATAGGCCTAAATCAAAATACTCTTATGGAAATATCCATAATGTCAATTACAGCAATCGAGCCAGACAAACATGGGAGAAATTGGTAAACTACCAAGCAGTGATGAAAGCATAAGTGGTGACATTTTCATTTCATCTGCTGAATTCCAACAAGTCTATACTTCGCTAATCAGGCCAGAAGAAGTTATAGCAACACCAGACGTGAATAATGATGTCGATTCTCAATCCATCATCTCCTCTTTATTTCCCAATGAATACCATTTATCACCAATAGGGTCGGAAATGGAAGCTTCTTCTTCAAAATGTGAAAATTTTGACATCTCTTATGATCATGAGAATTTCGTTTTGTCATCTACATTGCAAGTAGAAACGGAAGAAATAGCACGTGATAAAGAGGAAGAGGATGATCTTAGAGATGCTCCTCCAGAAATTGAATAGGGTATCTCTACCACTGTGGATGAACTCAGAGAAGTAAATCTGGGTACAGAGAAAGATCCACGCCCCACTTTAATTAGTGCGGCCATGACCCTTGAAGAGCAAGAGATGTATATTTATTTTCTAAAGCAAAATAAAAATATTTTTGCTTGGAATTATACAGAAATTCCTGGGCGTGATCCTGATGTTGCTACTAATCATTTGGGTTTACCAAAAGAACATCGAGGTTTTAAGAAAGCTGCGAGAAGAACACACCCAACCTATGCTTCCCAAATTGAAGCTGAAGTGGATAAGCTGATCAAAGCCAACATTGTCAGAGATGTTCAATATCCCAAGTGGTTGGATAATATTGTCCTTGTAAAGAAGAAGAACAGACAAATTAATGTTTTCATCGATTTCAGAGATCTTAATCGGTATTGTCCTAAAGATGATTTCCCAATTCCGATTACAGAACTCTTAATTGATGCGACGGCTGGCTATGAAGTACTTTCTTTCATGGATGGATATTCCGGATATAATCAGATTTGAATGGCCCCAGAAGATGAGGAATATAAATCCTTCAGAGCTCCTCAAGGTGTGTTTTGTTACCGGGTGATGCCCTTTGGTTTAAAGAATGCATGTACAACATATCAACGCGCCATGCATCGTATCTTCAAATCTCTTTTAGGGAAGTTTGTTGAATTCTATGTATATAATTTTGTGGTTAAATCCAAACAATGTTCTAATCACTTGGCTGATTTGGAAGTCATATTCCACAAGCGTTGAAAACATAATTTGAAGATGAACCCCTTAAAATGTGCTTTTGGGGTAACCTCAGGAAAATTCCTCGGCTTTGTTGTACGCCATCGTGGTATTGAAGTCGATCATGAGAAGACCAAATCAATGCTTGGTATGTCACCTCCTCAGAATTTGAAATAATTAAGAGGACTTCATGGACATTTAGCCTATATTCGGTGATTCATCGCCAATTTGGCAGGAAAAAGTTTACCCTTTACCAAATTATTGAAGAAAGGAGTCACTTACCAGTGGACTGAAGAATGTCAAGAAGCATTTGATGATCTCAAGAAATACCTCTTGAGTCCACCAGTACTCATGCCACCTGTTGAGGGTAGAACGCTTATCCTCTATGTGACAGCTCTAGAGAGAGCATTGAGTGCCTTTCTCGCTCAAAAGAATGATGATGGGAATGAAAATAGCCTCTACTATCTCAGTAGAACTATGCTTGAAGCAGAAACCCGGTATTCAAGTATTGAGAAGTGCTTCCTGGCATTAATCTTTGCAGTTCAGAAACTGAGACACTACCTATAACATCACGAGGTCCAATTAGTATCTCCCAATAATCCGCTCAAATTCATCCTTAGTCGTCCAATGTTTACAGGATGTATAGCAAGGTGGGCGGTTATTCTATAGTAGTTCGACATTCAGTATGTGTCTCAAAAGGAAATTAAGGGCCATGCTCTGGCTGATATCCTGGAAGAACATCCTTCAGTGGAAGACACGTATTCAGATATTGAACTCCCTGATGAGGAAACTTTCTCTATTCAAGAGAGTCCTCAAACATGGGAAATGTATTTTGATGGTGCTTCCAGAAGTCCAACAGGGAAGAAAATGGAAAATCCAAAATTCCAAAAAGTTGGTTTAGGAATTGTGCTCATTTCTCCAGATAAGGCAGTGTTACCTTATTCCTTTTTGTTGTGGGAAGGTGGTACCAATAATGAAGCTGAATACCAAGCTCTCATTACAGGCTTGGAGTTAGCGCTTCAAGCACAAGTGAATCACTTAAAGGTGAAAGGTGATTCAGACCTGGTAATCAAACAAGTCAATGGGGATTATGCCATCAGAAAAGAAGAATTAATCCCTTTGTATGATTGCGTCAGAGAGTTAATGTCGGAATTCTCTTCAGAACCGACATTTTCTTATGTCCCAAGATCACAAAATGCTCAAGCTGATGCACTGGCTAATATAGCCACAACTTTAGCAGATCCAAATAGGGACGAGACAACCATCAGTATTGCCCACCGTCGGGCAATTTCACCTTATGTTCAAGTCAGAACAGAGGAAATTAATGAAATTAGTCCCATTCTTGAACCGTATGGTCATATTACAGTATGGATGTCACCTATCAGGGAATACCTTCAAAATGGAACACTTCCACCTGATAGAGTCGAGAAAGAACAAATCCAGTAACGTGTGGTCAATTTTACTCTTTATGATAGCCCAAACCACCTCGAGAAAATTCTCTACAAACGTGGTTTTGATGGAGTTATCTTCAGATGTATTGATGGTGAAGAGACAATGGCTATCATAAAAGAAGTGCATGCAGGAGTCTGTGGTGCCCACCAGTCTGGACATAGACTGTCTGATCAAATTCGAAGGCTTGGATAATTTTGGCCTTCAATGATACAAGATTGTGTTAATTTCACAAAGAAGTGTCATTCATGCCATGTATATGCCAACTTCATTCATCAACCTCCAGAGTTCCTTCATACAGCTAAATAATCATGGCCATTTTTCACATGGGGAATGGATGTGGTGGGACCTTACCCTTCAGCTACAGCCCAGCAGTTTAAGTACATTCTTACTGCTACTGATTTCTTTTCTAAATGGGCAGAGGCAGTACCTCTCAATGAAGTCAGTTCTAAATGCATTGTTAGCTTCATCAAGTCTATAATCATTACTATATTTGGTGTCCCTAATACCATATTGACATTCAACAGCACCAACTTCTGTTCTTCTGAGGTGAATAAATTATATCAAGAATACAACATTAAATCCAACCATTCATCTCGATATCATGCGGCAGCCAATGGCCAAATAGAAGCTTTTAACAAGACTCATTCAAATATACTGCAAAAGATGGTGGATAAAGATAAGAGGTCATGGCCTGATAAACTCTTTCATGATTTATGGGCTTATCGTACTACCACTCGCAATGAAACGCGGTCAACTCCATATTCATTGGTATATGGAACAGAAGCAGTCTTGCCAATTGAAGTTCAATTACCCTCACTCAGAATAGCCATTTGTGATCAGTTATCTATAGATGAGAAATCCCAAAAGCGGTTGAATGAATTGGAGCAATTAGATGAGAAAATATTGTGCACTTTTCACCACTTGGAAATCTATCATAATCGAATAGCACGAGCTTTTAAAAAAAAGTTCGTCTTCGTTCATTCATTCAGGGGGAATTGGTATTGGTTCTCAGAACACCAGTGATACCAGGAAATAAGCCTCCCAAGCTTGAACCAAAATGGGAAGGACCTTATTCAATACATAAGGTCTACTCCAATTGAGCTTATTCATTAATCTCAATGGATGGAAAACTCATCACAACTCCAACCAATGCCAGATTTCTGAAGAAATATTTTGTATAAACACAAAATATGGTCCCCAGAATCAAGACTCTTACAATTGGTTCATACAGAAATGGTCCAGTATGACCTTAAACTGCAATTTTGTCCAACATGACGTTAAACTGTAGGAAAGACCCTAACGTCCGGAAAGACGTTAAACTACATAAGCACATAAAAGTCTAGTATGTCTTTAAACTGTATCATCATCCACGGTCTATGCATATGACCTTAAACTATTTGCCCATTCGTCCAACATGATGTTAAAATATAGAAAAGAACTTGTCCCCGCAACAAAAAATTAAACCATGCAGCACCAGTTCGTCCTTGCTATAAGACGTTAAACTATACAGCAATGGTCCAGTATGACCTTAAACTGCAACTTCGTCCCACATGACATTAAACTGTGAAAAAGTTCCCTAAACCATCTAGCATGGCCTTAAACTACATCATCCCTAGTCCATGTATATGACCATAAACTTTTTTCAAATCCCTTATGTCCAGCAAGACGTTAAACTGTGACTTCCTAACTACATGACGCTAAACTGTATAAAAGTACCTCATGTCCGGAAAGGCGTTAAACTATATAATCATCAAAGGTCCAGCATGACATTAAACTCCACCATCCACGGTCCATGCATATGACCTTAAACTATTCGCACTTTCGTCTAACATGACATAAATGGTGTGTTATTTTGTCCTTACTGCATGACATTAAACTGCACAGTCCCCCTTTCGTCCAATATGACGTTAAACTGTTTTATCCCCATCGTCCTAACTACATGACGCTAAACTGTGCAGCACCAATAGTCCTAACTACAAGACTTTAAACTGTATAGTCCCTTTATATGTCCTACATGACATTAAACTATGCATCGTTAAGGTTATTGTTACCTCTTGTTTCTCACACTGAGTATGACTCACGTGAGCGTAGAGCGAACATCAACCATAACACTCCCTTTGGGCCACTAACCATGTGCAAGTCCCAACAACATTTTAATTAGATCATTGTCCCCAATAACAACTTGATCATTAATTCATTATTTAATTGAACTACACAGACTTTGATCCTTTCCCTCCAGGCTGGGTATGTAGGCAGCCTCCCAGGGTTCAAGCCCAAAAACAATCTCTTCACATCGGTTCACCACCATCTCATATGATGTTGATTCGTGAAACTTCCCCTAGAATCAATATCATTACATTGATTAACTTTCGTTCTTGTTATATGACGTTAAACTACAAAACACTTTTGTACGGTATGACAATAAACTACAATATTCTTTGATTTTCTCATTTGAGAGAGAACTATTATTGACATTGATTTTTTCAATCATGTTTCATTTTAAAAGACTACGTGCATACATGGTAATGCCCAAACTTTTTATCTTAGGTTAAACCATCATTGCACTAAAGTCCCCTTTCACCCTTCACATGTACGAACCAAATTTGTACAAAGGGTAGTTCTAGAACTACGTGGACTTGATTCCCATCCTTATGGGATACGTATGAACATTCGAGTGTCCCTCGAATCAAGTCCCAAGTCTTTTGGGCCTAACCCCAAATTTCACTTTCAGTCCATTAGCTGAAAATTCCTCATTAAAACACACATTGTGTATTCATTATTATGGTCCGAATTCTATGACCCTAAACTAAGATTTCTCATACTTTCGTCCTGCACGATGTTAAAACTGCATTTCAAGAACTACGTATGGATTGATTCTCATTATTATGAGATATTTAGTGAAGTCCAAGATTCAATTCACGACCCAGCCACAACATTATTATGGTTATCATTGACCTATGTATCTCTATATACATTGGACAATACCCATATTTATGTGTTATAATCCTAACCTTAAATATTTTCAGATCCTCATAACCCTATTCATGACTTCTAGTCTAAAAAATGTCAAACTTCTGAGAATTCCTTTTCCTGACTATGCAGCACGGGCCCATAGGTGGCCTTGCATAAACAGTCCACATAACAGACTTGTCAGCCGAAAGATGCTATTTATTTGACCATACAGCCAATGCCTTTAGGTGGACCTGCATAATTCAACCCCCTAACGGGTTTGTTAAATGATCGTAACTTCATTCTTGGGAAGAATGCCTCTTTTGTCCTTATTTGTCTTAAACGACAGTATGTAGGGATCCGCAAAAAATATCCATCCTTAACATATTTTTCCCATATCCATTTTCATGATCTGAAAGTATTCAAGTCTATGGTTTATTCTTCTTCCCTACGTTTGGGTTAGACCTTCGTAGGAGTGATATTCATCCAGTTCTTCGATCATCTTGTCTGGAAATATCTTCTCCATATTCAAGTACCTCTTTCCATACAACAAACTCTATACTTTAGAAAATTTGAATCTCCATAAACTTTCACTGGCTTTTAGCACTAGGAAAGTAAATTTCTTGGAGTTGTTTTGCCTGACTATGCAGCACGTTCCCATAGGTGGCCTTGCATAAAAAGTCCACATAACATACTTGTCAGCCAAAAGATGTTATTTATTTATCCATGCAGCCAATGCCCTTAGGTGGCCCTGCATATTTCAACCCCCTAACAAGTTTCGTTAAATAATAGTAACCTCATTCTTGGAAACTACTTCTTCTAATGCCTTTTAGCTCTTTTTCATATCATTACTCAGATTCAAATATTCTTAAGCCATAGTTTACATATTTTCCCTCATACTTGAGTATGGTAGTATGTTTTCAGATGAACATTCAAGGAATTGTGTCAATTAAATTCTATTATGGTCAAAGCTATTTCGACCTTAAACATTAGCCCCTATATGTCCGACATGCATGACATTAAACTGCCAGATTTCTTGTTTTTCTTTTCACCTCAGTGTCAAATCCTCTTTTCTCTCCGGATCCAATTCAGAGGGGGGGCTTTTGTTGACGCTCCTTTCCGTCACAGATTCTACCGACTGAAAAAAAGGAAATACCTTAGTCCAAAGTGATTCGTCTTTCGAAGAAACATCAAAAATCGACAAAGGGATGAACAAGGAGAACATTTCCCATATGTCGCGCAAGTTCCCTCATGGTCGCGCAAGTACACTTGCGCGCCGCCTAGTGGTCGTGCAAGTACTTGCGCACTGCCTTGTGGTCGTGCAAGTCTACTTGCACGACGCATTATGGTCGTGCAAGTGACTTGCACGACCTAAGTGATAACCGCTCGGTAACCGCCCAGGGCCTTCTTTTGCCTATAAATAGACCCTGTGTGCCCCCCATTCGAGAGGATCTTTTTTTCAGAAACTCGGATTGAAGCTCCCGACACCCAAGTCTCTTCTCAAAGCTTCCGGAACACTTCTAAGGTAATTTCTTACCTAGAACGGAAGATCTAAAGAGAGGGAGGAAGGCCTAAGTGTTGAAACTCATCAACACTTGCGCGCCTGAATGGCTAGCCCTTAAGGGAACTGGTCACACTTGCGCGCCGCCTTTTTCCTTCAATAGAATTTGTGCGTCCCTTTTCTGGAAGAACCTCAAGGGGATTCTAAAGGGTTTAATAAAGAGTCTCTCAAGTATTTCAATTCTGATTGAAAATCAAACAAGTACACCATGTGTCGCGCAGGTATACCTGCGCGACCAATACTTGTGCACCCATGCAAGACTTGTGCGACTTTCAAGACTTGCGCGCCCCTACCTTTTTGGGTGCCCATCTTTCCCATTTTACCCCTCTTAATCCATTTCACCTTTCCTATTCATGATTCAGTCTTCAAGATACTCTTTAAAGCCATTATGGCATGATTTCTTGATTTGACTTCCTTATCTGAAAGGAATTCGGTGGAATATCTCTCAAAACCTAGTGATTTATACATCTTTATATCACCAAAGATTGAGAGTTCATTCATTCAACCTCATTCTTTAAGATGAGAGAATCCTTAACCTGGGTCTCCTTTTCAGGAATAATCCCCAGTTATAAGTCCTTTAATCTGGGTATCTTCCTCAGGAGTAATCCCCAAATTCTTAAATTTCCCAAACTTGGTCATCCTCCTCAAGAGTAAGCCCCAAACCATAATTCCTAACTTGGGTCTCCTTTTCAGGAATAAGACTCAGTTATAATCTTGGTCTTCATTTTCAGGAGTAAGCCCCAAGTCTCCTAACCTGGGCCTCCTTTTTAGGAGAAAGTCCCAGTCATAATCTTGGGCTTCCTTTTCAGGAGTAAGCCCCAAGTCCCCTAACATGGGCCTCCTTTTTTAGGAGTAAGTCCCAGTCATAATTATGGGCTTCCTCTTCAGGAGTGAACACCAAGTCCCTTAATTTCTCTTAACCAGTCCTAAATTACGTTTGATATGGGTTCCTTCTCAGGAGAAAAACCCAATTATCAATCCTCTCCTAATTTCGGTTTCCTTTTCAGGAATAAGTCCCAAGTTAGAGTATTCAAATCTCCATAAAGCACATATACCTTTATGGACCCTGTTCCTCGATTTTATCCCTAAAAAAGTAAATCCTAAACCTTCATCTATCTGGGCAGTCATACATACATAAGCCCCAAACAATTTCTTATGATTGCATCTTTCATGGAACAATTGTCTAATTTTTACCAATACCTCTTGTTTCTCACACCGAGCATGAATCACGTGAGCTTAGAGTGTAAAAGTAATTATGACATTCTTCTTTGAGCCATCAATCATAAACATCATACTCCATTACTCGAACTACGTGGGTTATAATTCCTTTTCCAAAACAAAGGATACTTAGGTAGCCCATTTATGGGTACGATCCCAACTTTTAAATAATACATGTCCTTCTGAATGACGATAAACTTCAAGTGCCCCACTGAGTGTCTTTAAAACCAGCCTGGTCATCATAATGACCAAGAGACTTTTATGAATGTTTCGAAGGATACCACTGAACAAGAATCTCTAAATAGATACAGATGATTCTCTATTGGTGAAGAACCTCGAATACATATAAAATATTCTCTAAATTTCTTACATATTTAATCATTGATTGTTAAAACTAAATGAAATCTCATTTTATACTTGGTAATATAATAACGATTCACGAACATAACTTAAATCTATAAAGAGAGTCCCAGAGTAGACAATAATTCCCCTCAAAAAGGTGTGATGAGTCTGACCTCCCATCCTCTCGACCAATGCAAATTCCTAAGACTCATCAGTTCACAAGATAATGAGCACCTACCTTTGTAAGTTAGGTCCAATTGGGTGTGGAATCATTGGATGTTTCCGGTTCTACTAACAAACCCGCTAGAAACCGATCGGAACGTTTGAATCTCCCGTCCAGGAGGTCATCCCCGAATTCTGTGCGAAACAATCATAATTTTATGATGAAATCAGTTATTATATAAATAGTAAATTAGAGGGATATTTTTCTCCCATGAACATCTAAAATAAATAAATAAATCTCAGAGCATATCCTTTGGAACTAGTTTTATCCATTCTGATTGTTCATCGGTATGTGGGTGAAATGATGTGTTTATAATCAAATTGTTCCCATATCAATTTTCAATTCATTCTTGAACCCTGACATGAAATTAAAATCCTATTATGAAATGTTATAATGTGGATCCTTTTTGAGTGATTTGATCTCAGGGAAATAAATTCATTCTATCTCCTTAATTGAGAATGTATCCAGAATGGTAATAAAGTTGGATGTTTTTTTCCATTCATCTGTTACTACCCAAATAGAATTACTACACCTCAAAAAACTCGTTAAGACAACTAAGAAATTCATCGAAATGAATTTCCCTTTCCATTCCAGGATTGGCAGTGGCTGTAACAATCCAATAATACATGGTTCTCCACCTTCACTTGATGATACATGGGACACCTAGTGATAAAGCCTTTTATATATGGTTTCATCATAGGCCACTAATACTGGTGTCACATATCCAGTTACATCTAATAGATTCCTGTATGAACATTCCACTGAGTGGAAAGGTACTCTTTCATCAACACCTCTCTCATGTCTGTAGAGACCTAGACACATCCATATATATGTTCGATGTCGTCCTTGTCTATGGACCAATAGAGATGTCGTTTGTCTCCATATTTTATTTCATAGTGTTATAAGATATCATGATATGAAAAATGTATACTATTCACTTTATAAATGATAGAATAGTTAAATTCATATGATGAGAGATGTGACTACTTTTTAATATCACGAATAAAGAGATGCAACTTATAAAATATGGATATAAACTTCTATTCATCAATGGCTTCATGTATTGCATGTTTTGATGTTTTCCATATCAGCGCATCTATAATGTCTTTTCTATTCCCAATAAAATAAGAAAATTCAAAGTAAACTGATTATTGATATTCGACCCATATTATTTTTCTGGGGTTTATGTCTTATCGAGTAAAGATATATTTGTGCCTCTGGTGGTTCCTGTACACCACAATGTGCTCACCCAAAAGATAGTGTCTCATGAAATGTAAGGCATGGAAAACTACTGCTGGATCACATTCATCTGTCTGGTAGTGTCTTTAATGATGTCTAAACTACCATGATCAATTTGTAACAACATCTCCTCTTACAGTAGCACTACTCCCATGTATATTCCTGATTCATCACATAAGATGTAATAACCTATACCTGGATCTTGAAAGTTTATAATATGTGCCGATACAAGTCAACCGTACATCTTGGGAAAGGATTTCCCAAATTCTTATGAAAAAATGAAAATGAAAACCATATTTTTAATTACATTAATAGTGGATGAATAATGTGAAAATTCCTATATTTACTATATATAATGTCTAATAAGCCCCAAGAAATTGTTCATATCTGGTGCATTCTTCGGATTCTCCCAATAAAATAAAACAGTAACCATTTATGGGTATAAATATACTCTTGATTCCTATTTAAATTGACTAATTAAGTGAACTCTATCAATCTAGAAGTTACACATAGAATGTATGGCATAATGATGATTCCCCCTTACTTTACTCAGAATGATCTCAAGATTTTCTTCATGGTCAATATGAGTGTCATATTACACCAAGATGTAATCCACAAAGACCATGAAAAAATATTACTAATTGGTGAGGAACCCCATATTTATAAGAGCCATGAAAATGTAGGTTATGTTCATAAAACCAAATGACATAACTATTTACCAATATAGATAATAAAATATGTAAAAAACTATACGAGGTATGTCTTATGGACTGACATGCACCTGATGATAGCCCAATATCATGTAAATATTAGTGAGGACAATAGCTCATTGTTACTAGAAATAGAGATCAACTATTCATGTAATTGGATATAAGTTCATGGCTGTATGATTCTTGAATTATCATATTACCCACAAAGAAGTAAGGTTCCATCTTCCATGTTGGAAAAAGCACAGCCGAACCCCAAGAGGATGTACTGGTCAGTAAAATATCATTGGCCTCTAAATCCACTAATATTCACTTACGCTACATGATGCACTGTAGGTGACACCCTGTATGGTGGAATGGACATAGGATATTCACCTGGAACAAGATCAATTGTAATATCTACCTTTATTTCAAGAATCCAAAAAATCATTAGGAAATATATTCTTGAAACGATAAAATATTGGAGGGAAATAATATTTTCATAAACCTCTATCTTCTAGGATGTTATTAGATATATCAATGGTCACTCCACCTTGCCCATGATGGTCAGGTCCAGTAATTCCATCCTAGAATACTCACACAACATTATGTAGATAAATTATTCTCTTAGGTGATGTAAACCCCACCTTACAACGATATAAATCCTCATAATAATGATACTAAACAAAAATATACATCCCATAAATGAAATTAAATCCTTTCATCTCAAGTTATATGTGGACCTATATGATAGGGTAATTTACTACCTCAAGGGGTAGTACCCACACTTGCATACACCTTTTGTTCTAACCCTTAACAGCGTATATAGGGTCATCAAAATATAATAATATTGTATATTTAGTATTAAACCATCAACTATAAATACAAAGACGAAAATTTTCTATGTTTCTGCATGAAATAAATTACATACTATAGTAGATTCCATAAGAATAGTACCTTTTACATTAGATGGTCACACATCCTGATCCTAGGGTATTGTATACAGTTCATGCAACATACCTGATCCACAACCATATGAAATAGATGGGCCACCATTATCATAAGTCCTCTTCAAGAGATACTGGTGAATAGAGGTCTGGATACAATACCCTGGACTTCTTATTCGACCAGACCTACTGGTTCTATTCCAACTCCCTACTTGACCAAACATAAAAGAACTCACTCTTGAAGGTGGAGCATTTACTGATCATTTTCATACCGAGGATGGTGGAAATGTCCTTTAGAAATAATTATGATTACACATAAAGCACTAAGATCAGCACTAAATTGGGACTCTATATAATTTAGGCTTCTATTGAACATTTCATCCATACCGAAAACACTCTATAGAGCTATCAAAATAGGCATTATGGTTATAATTTCTCTGATGATAAACCTATATGAAACGTTTCCTAAAACTCGTATAACTATTGGACTAAGACGACAATCCCCTATGCCTAGTAGTATTGTAATCCCATAGGTTACACTCAAACATTATAGCCTGATTGACTGTTATAGAAATGGTAGGAATGAAAAATACATACACTTGGGTACGAAGGGAAAACTGGAGAACATCCTCAATGCATCTGGCATACTACCCTAACCACCCACTTAGACAACAAAGTATTTTCAAGATCTCAATTATAATATTCATTTAATTTTTCATTTAATTTATATTTTTACTCAATTATTATTCATAAAAATTACAATGAATGATAAGGATGTGAAACCAATTCAATTTAGCTTTCATGATTCAACTTATAATGGATATCTATTTCCACAGAATAAGTGGACATACACACATCACTAGAAACAACATCCATTTTTTATAGTATAATGGATTTACTCAGTAAATTACTCATCCCAACCTAGGAGGGGCCACACAGCTCATACATTGAGAGATTCAATCACTAAAACAAATCCAAATATAATACAATCTTGTGATAACTATCCCAACATCACTCAACAATCACAATCAAATCAATCAATGAAAAGCAGTGAAATTTACCTATATGGAATAAAAATAGCATGAAATGTGAATTATATTTGCCTAATATGATGCATGTAACAACACTAATTTCCCTCATATCATCATGTTAATGATGAAAGAAAATACTCAAACAAAGTAATAATAAAAAACAACACCAAACTTGTGTGTTACCCAACGATGAAATGATATCTACTATATCATCCAGAATCATAACATTAAATATATTTTTTGTTAGCAATAATTTTACCTTGAACGAGGGTTCATGTAACCCAAGAATGGATTATAATCATTTCATAAGCATACTTAATCTTGAATCTATTATCTCAAAATAGTAAATAATGAAAAGAGACTCCTGTGATTCAATATGGTGATTTCCCTTGCCCTGATTCTACATAATAGGTGCCCAGATCCTGGTGTTAATCAAGGCCTAATGTGACCATCCCCGAACGCAAGAGGATTACAACTATTAGAGAGTTCATAGTGTGTATTCTTGGGGAGACTACACCATCATTTCCATTGTGTAGTTCAACAAATGAATTTAATAATAGGTAAATAGTGAAATCAATATAAATGAACACCCAATAGAGACAAAAGTAATAAATAAACAAGGAAAAAAACTACATTAAATAACTATAACAACATTCAACAAATAATTATGATATTATATGTCATTAGAAAACATGAAAACATGGATACAGGATAAAATCCATAACATGTTCCCCAAAATATAAATGATAAACAAGTCTATCCCATGCATCCATAGATACATCTTAGTCCTCTACTATCAAGATCCATCCTAAAGATCAAGAAATAAAGTGTTCAATGTTTAATAACCCCCCTCAGCAAAAACTTCATTTTAGTAAGATACATAAGGTACACAATAGAACCTAAAGAGTGTAAGAGATAAATAATAGTTGGGAACTACCAATGGTGTCTACAACAACTGGCACATGCCATGGAAATGTATCAATGTGAAAGCATGAATATGTACGGTAATGTAGTAAAATTTTACTAAATACTCAAGTAATGAGTTTATCCCTCTGTAGGAATATTATGATAATCAGCCCATTAATTGATTATTAAATGATTATAAATAAGTCACATGTTTATAATAGTGAATGTTCAATGATTTGAAATGGAAAAATATTGTGAAATATTCTAATGATGTTATAATATAATGAAAAAGGTGAAATATAACTCAAGGGTAACAAACTATGTAATAACGATAGATTACCTAATGGTAATAGTGTTATCAAAAGCGAATATTCAATAAAATTCACCAATAAGGTGCATATCGAGTCCATGGTGATCATCCATGGTAAAATATGACTATACATAGACAAGTCCCAATGGGATGTAACTAGGGAACCTAATTGTCAATGATCAATCCATGGAGTGTATCCAAGGTACACATTAATACTATGTGAGGGATACTACGGTTTTATACATGGAATCCATGAATATAAAATGATCAGGTTCTAGGTGGTTCTTAACCCAATAAATATTTATACCTGAATCAGAATGGAGTCCCCCAGTGCTCAAGGCATTCCATGATAAGAATCCAAGATGAGCATGATTCAGGACAATAATAATTGATTATATAGTCATATAATATTTTGTTTTGTTCAATACTAAATTTTTGTTAGTGTGATATGATCATGAAACATGAAAACATCCAATCAAGTCACAAAAAAAAATAACTCCATTCAGTCCATGCCAAACATATCATTAGTTTGTCAAGTTTCAGTAGAATGAATACATTATTAATTAAATTTAAATCACATTCAATAATTATGGTAGATTCCCTATATTCCATTAATGTGGAAGGGGGTGCAATAGACATGAAATATATTAATCATTCACAGTTAATTTGGTCAAGTCATATACTTAGTTTACTTACCAACATCCATTTAACAAATAATTATCAATTGAAGTACTCAATATAGGTAGTTATAGTGGTGCCATAAATGGAACATCCTAGTAGGAAATTCGTAGTATAATTCAAGCAATTTAATATATAAATTCTTACTATTAGTAGGTTTTAGCAAAGTCACACTCGAATGGTTTCACAAACATGTTAAATTCTAAAAAGACAATTATGAAAGAACAACCATCATGGGATAGATGGATTTGTGGTAGTAATCAATATTAATTAATCCCATACATGTAATGATCATATCCATATGGTTAAAATGATTCTATACGTGGAATTGAAATTCTATAAGAATCACCCGATGAAATTAGTGCGACCTAGACCTAAAATTCAAAAATCAATGAACATGAGGGTTGAGTTATAGACCACCTACCATAGGATTGTATGACTATCATACTCTAGTATTTGGCATAGATTTACCTTTGATCGGAGCATATTTATGAAATTAGGAACAATGTTCACACCACAATAACTAGTTCGAGAGAAAACTAGAAGGAGGATGGCTTAAACGGACCTGAGTACATTCCATTGTGCATCCATCGTGATGAACAAAAGCTCGATCATACATCAGACAAAGTGTATCTATAGATACATACCTTCTGCCTTTAAAAATATCTAAAATGACACTAAAATAGGTTATTCCTTATTATCTAGGATTTGGGAAGAAGATGGTTCTAATAAGATCATTAAGGAAAAGTTTTTAAAATTACCCATAAAAATGTCATGTGCATTTTTTATCTGCACAGTTACCTAGGAAGAATGGGAACATGCATGGTTAGGCTACACAACCATGTAATAAATCTCTAAAATGGTTCTATTTGAAAAATTCCATCCACATGTTTGGAAAAAAATGTGCGCCAATTGTGCGCTAGCCGTGCAACAAGGCCAATATCCCCAAAAGGAGGGGTTCTGGGCTCCAAAAATTCCACATAAACCCTTGAGACCATTTATATCATAATATGATTCTATGTTAGGTCCAAAATAAAGAATAAAATAAAAATTTAATGGATATATACCTAACAAAAAAAATTGGGTTCTTGTAGAGGATGTGATGGGGGAGAGAATGAATCACTGGGTTGAGAGGAAGGGAAGGTATAATCATGAAGGAGGGGGAATCAAAATGAGGTTGTGTGAGGATGAGAGGAGTTAATATGTGGTGATGAGGTTAATACCATGGGATCAATTTGAATGATATCATTATTTTGGATAAATTAAATAATTTTATAAATTATGGATATAAATCTATGCCCATAGGAAAAATTTCTACCACAGAATGAGAATAATAATAGTATCTATTTTCCATCTCCAATTTTATTTGAAACTATCAAAATATATTATGAAACTCATAATCCATAATGGAAAATAATGTTCACAGAATCTCATTTAAAACACTAAATATACGATGAAAATTACATTCTTCGATAATGTAAAAACAAATTTTTTACAATGAAATTCTTGTGAATATTTCTTTATTGGAATAAATAGTTACATATTTATATTTTTCTCACGTCATGTAATTTGTTCTATATTTTTTGTGAAGAGTTCAAATAATTTTTCCACAAAATAATTCCATCTTAAACTCTACCAATACCATGTCTTTTATTACTTTTTTTGTCCTTATGTTATTTATTATGTCTCCCCATTAATAATCGTTACCTTAAAAATGATAGACAACTATAATAAAATATTTTTTAATATATATATATATATATATATATATTTTATAATATAATTTTGTCCATGTAGTTCTTTTTCACCTTATTGGTTTATGAGACCGACCAATGGTCTTCAGTAAATGATTAATGTAATCATTAATAAAAATATTCCACTTACATGGGGTGTTGGAGAGATAGTCATGGTCAATGTCATTGTCAATAAATTGGTATCGAATTGATATAATTATTTACTGTCATAAAACCCTCCCTCAATGGATTCCACTCTTGAGAATGAAATAATGCAAAGGAGATAATGACCTTTGATTCTAGCCTCCAGTAGGCCATGAGGTGTGAACAATCACTGATATTATAGAATCTCACGAGTTGGAAGGCATTATAACTTTTTATATGAACAAAATAACAGGAGATAACATGGTTCAGCCCAAAACAATTCCAAGACATATATTTAACAAAAAAAACCATAATCTATCTAACAAGCATGTTTCAAAATAAAACTACTTGAAATAAATTGAAATGATCCAAAGTGAACCAAAAGAACAATTCTATGAAACGACACAACAACTATCCCCATGTCTGAGCTAGTAATTCCTAGCATGGTCCACATAATCTTATTGGAATCCGAAATTTTTTTATATACGCACGGTTAGAATTAAATAATTCTTAATAGGTTAAAACCATAGTCTACAGTTTGCAAATGGTAGAATTATATCAATACACATATGATAGAACATTAAAAAAAACCAAGCACACCTATCTTGGTATACTACCCACCAAATTCTCATCACATTTACACACCAAAAAATAAAACACATCTAATGTATTATAGATAACATTGATGATTTGCTTCCCCACACCACATTCCCCCTAGTGAGCTACTCTCACAATGAAAAATTTGTCTTTGCACTACCAACTCTTCGGAATGTACCATGTCACAACCCACCGAACACAAACCAATGCCTCACAGTTATTCCAGGAACTACAAAAATGAAGATAATCACATTTCACCATCACACGCATAGGACTCACAACCTCATCTCGCCGAATGAAACATGGTTTATATACCATGTCACATCTAAAAAACACCTGCGAAAGCTCAAAATATCTCATTTTGAAGATAAATACGAAACAAAAATCATCAAATCCCCTTCATACATGGTGATCCACATATCACCCACACATTACTCATCCTCAAAAACCACTACCTTCAATATTAATCTCTGGTCGTCACCACATTGAAGAGGTAGCATGAAATAGTGGGTTGTCATCCAACCATCCTCTAAATAGGATGTTCGGCAAAGACACCCTACCCCATGACAATGGGAGTGTTATGAAAATTTTGCTAAAGTGGAGTGGGTGCATATAGATATCAAATTGAAAATAAATACAGGTATGCATATATAGTATCAAACACTCATGCCCAACATTTTTGATCTCAATCATAAAACTGAAAACATAATGGTATTTCCAACATTGATACTACTTCAAAATTCATTAATTAACAATTGAAAAAAATTCATCATAAGTTTTTAAGTGAAATCCTTTCATAATAATCAACAACACAATACATAACCCCTTCTAACTCATTTAACCAACTTCTATTATTTATTAAGAAAAAAATATTTGACACTTTTATCCACAATAGGGAAACTACTGACCCCACTATAGACAATGAAAAAAAACATAAACAAAATTGAAAAAACAAAACCACATTATAGAAAATCACTTCATATTTCCAACTATATTTAACACCCATACCAACCACTCCCATAATAATTATTCAATGTCATTGCTCCTAATCAATCCTCTAAAAAAACCCAACTCACATTCAAAATCATCAAAACATATTATCACAGCCTAAACTGACAACCATTCTATAAAAGCACAATATAAACATCATAACCTGTAGAATAAAGATAACACACCATGAACCAGAAGCCTCAATACTAAAAAAATTCTTATCTATTCCTCAGTCATTAAATCTACCATCCTGAAATTCTATTACACCACCTATACCACCCCATATTACAACCTTTCTATCAAACCCAGCATGTCAAAACCACAAGATGTTTAAGTCATAACAATACAGTATATATCATACATTCAATGAAGATAATTTGAGGTGTATTATGATTTAGAAAACACTCATTCATTAATTCTACTTCATAATTCAAGGGATATAATAGAGATTGTTCAATCCTGAGGCATCCATTTATTTAACTAAAAATACATGGTTAATAAATTTAATATATATATATTATAAAAATATAAAAAAACTACCCATCACATTCCATCATTGGTGAGTAAAAAAAGACCACCAAAAGTCATGATTTTTATTAGGAATATGGCTTGAATAGATCACACAATCAATAAAAAATTAATCATAATCTTGAGTCACTTTTCCTGGCCCCAGTTAATTGGTTTAATGAAAAATTAATTAACTTTATTACATTTAGATTCATCTACCTTTTCATGGGAATCAATCATTCACCCACACCATATGATACACAAATAATAGGTATGTATGGACAGCCACATGAAGAAAAAAATGGTGAAGACCTCGTCCATACGCCAAACAAGGGGTGTATCGGATCCATCGAAACATAATACAAGGGTGAAACATAGAAACCATACTACTTGGGGAGTAATGGTTCTAGTATTCTTGAGTAGCAATATAAAATAGAAATAATGAATGAATGAAATATATCCATCATTGAAGGAAATTATCCAAGAATCAAGTAATATGAAACCATTCTGAACACCACCATAAAAGTGGATCTTGACCATGTTTTTTGAAAAAGATAGCTCCTCCAAAGCATTAGTAAATTAATGGTATAATGTATTCTCATTGAAATGAATTAAAATACACATAAACATTTATTTATCCAAAATTACATCAAATAAAATGTCAATGGGAGAAACTAAAAAAATGAAGAATACTAATTTTTTTTGAAAAACATTCAAAATTAAAAACAATTGAGTGATTTCTCATTGTAATATACTAATGGGAGAGAAACTAATAGTGATTCATAATTTTGTGAGTCACTGTTTGTTGAGTCACCTTTTGGTGATTCGTCGTTTGGGGATTTACCATAAGGAAGTACCGTCGTGACCCACCATTCATGACCCACTATCAGTGACTCACCATCAACGATTCACCATTATGAGTTATCGATGTGAATCATCATTGTGATGACCTACCATCACCAGTCATCAACAGATGAATAATATTCGAAGATTCACTATTGGATGATCCACCTTCGGCCGACTCAACATTATTCGATTCGTCATTGGAAAACTCACTATCAAATGACATAGCATTCCAGGATTCAGCACTGGAAGCCTACAATTTCTAGTCTCTAGTATTGACTCATCATTACTGACCTACCATTCCAAACTCACCAATGAAAAACTAGACATGTATAAAACACATAGAATGAGAAATTGTTCCCTCCTATAACACCTCAAGCGCTATATTTTCTAAAAAGAGTTTATCATATAAGTCTAATCCATTTAATCAGATACCTCTTAAACTATTCTCACCATCAATATTTCAAAACCAATGACAAAATAAAGAGTGTTCCAATCAAACACCACATAATCTATATTTAAAGAATCTTCTTATACTTGAAACACAACGGCATAATCATTATTTAATGATAAACCACCCAATGTTGTTTGAAAGATGTATTGAATCCACAACATCTAAGAACATGTACTATTACATCTACTACCCCAACTGTAAACAAGACCCATCAAACAATAACCAATAATCCCTAAATTATGGATATATGAACCATGGAATTCAATCCTCTGTGTAAGGATACAATCTTCTCTAGGAAGCACATACTCACCCACATTGGATTAATCAAATCTCAATTAATTCAACTATATAGGAAATATCATATTCCCTAGTAACATGTCAAAACCTTATAAAAAATCATAAAATAAGGGAAAAACACATCACATAACAATCATGTTTCAATAATTACATTGAAATGGGAAACACAACAATGTAAAAATCATAATAACTCTGGGTGATGGGGATGCATATGAATCTCTCTTTCCCATTTACTCACTTCCAGGCCATCATGCCTCCACAAAACATGATCCAAGGGAATCGTATATTTATGCAGAACCTTCTCCCAACTATCCTAGATGTCCATTGTAAAATTTAGGAATGTCTCATCATCATATAAATATAAATCATCACATTTATTGACTTTAAAGTAATAATAAAGATAGTAATGAATATTAGAGACATGAAATATATCATGGACCTCCTCTAACTATAGTGGTAGATCCAGCAGGTATTACACATTTCTGACTCACCGCAAACCACAATGGGTCTATTGAACCATTGAAATATCTTTCTCCCCTACCAAAACACTACTACCCCTATCATAGGGAATCATTTTTAACCACATGGTACCCAGACTCGAACTTATAAGGACTTCTCTTATGATTGAGATATGTGTTATTTGAGTCATTTTCTAATTTCAAATTCTCAACAACATGATGATCCATCTCTATCATAATGTGGACCACATACATACCAAAAACATATTCCTCCCCAACTTATTTTTAACACAATGGTGAACAAAACAATCCCCCATATAAATATTCAAACAGGGCCATGAAAATCGACATGTGATTGCTATTATTGTACAAAAACTATACCAATGGTAATTTTCATGTCCAAGATCCACAAAATTACAAGAGATATTCCCTAAACCTGATCTCCATTGTCTGGACAGTCCTCTCTATATGCCCATATTCCTGGGGATGGAAAGTAGTGTTGATTCGTAACTGAGTTCCAAAAGTAAACTGCAATCCCCACCTGGATCATGATGATGAACATGTATCTAGGTCTAGAAAAATGGATATCAGAACTCAATGTAGTCTCACTAAATCATCAACATAACTCTTTGTTAAAGCATCCCTATGCCTAACTCTTAATCACTATGATATGAGGAGGATAATTAGATTATCCACTTCTACCCATAAATCATCATAGCCACCTAAATATCATGGTATCGTTATGAAAAAATACAACAAAATTTTATACCATTTCCAATCAGTGACATATATGGTTTGAAACAAACCCCCATTTACATTTTTATAACACTTCACCTATTGGAACACTAAGCACATCTGGAAAAACACTGACATTGCCCGCTTCATCCCAGGACACAAAAACTACCCTCTCCAGCTGCAATACATTTTAGAAAATATTGGTTGTACCGCCAAAACTGACCTGTGAAACTCATGAAGGACTCCACATAAATTTCAATTAAAAAACCATCCACATAATTTCATCCAATTCTCACCATCCTCCATCGAACCTTCTGGAGCATCACCCTGGTCAACATTATACCACATTAACTCTACCTAGAGTCCTGCAAATGATAATCCACTATAGATTGCATCATATAATATTGTATTGTCATCTGAAACATACACCCTTTTCCACCATGAATTCCTACAATTTTGTGAAAGGCAGACAACTCCTCCATTTCCTTCCAATCATCCATATATTTTCAAACCACCTCATTCTAAGACTTCATCCTCAAAATATCGTCCACAAAATTTCCCTTTCATAATTACCAAGATATTTCAAATTCGTAGTCCTAGAGAAACTCCATAAACCTCCTCTATCACACTTTTGGATCTCATTGGGAATATAAATACCCTATGCTCTTGTGATCCATGAATCCTGACAAGAGATCCACAATCAGGTAATTCTACCACAAATTTAGTGTGAATAAGACCTCTATAATATCTAGATCATGGGTGACAAAATTATGTTTTTGGGGATGTAACATCATAGAACGATAATAGATATTTTATTACTATTGTATTAGAATTACTCCCAATCCTAGATTAGAAGCATCACAAAACAGCTCAAACATCACCCCATCCTCTAAAAACTTCATCATTATAGCACTAACCAACTTCCCATTTATATAGTTGAAGGCCACCTACTACTACTCACTCAACAAAAAGGCTAGTTCCTTTCTGTTCAGATATGTGAATATAGTTTCTACTCAATATAAATCTAGTATGGATCACATATTACATCTTTCGTAACTATGAAAACTGCAATCATCTACAACATTATTTAGAGATTCGTGAGAATAAACTACCATGAACATTGATTTTTCAAATATGATACCCTACTAAAACACCAAATTTTTATATAAATGAACCTCTATGATCTATAAAATTCTCTTAGAAAAACTTTCATCAAGATGGTGGCCTTGAAGGACCTAAAAGACAGTTCAAAGTTTCTCGGTATGCTATTCCTATGACACCTAGTATATTAGGAGTTCATCGATGAATATGATGATGAAATGTTCTAAGAAGTCATGAATGAAATATTTCATTATCCCCATTAACACAACTATTGTGTTCATAACACCAAATGATTTAACCATGAATTCGAAGTACACATACACGATCCTGAGATCATTATTAATAATATCACCCTCCTTCACCCTTATCATCTGATATCCTGGCCAAAAATCCATCAAAGAGCAACAAACTGTTCCCCTCAACTGGTATAAATTATTTTCTATCCTCAGGTGAGGTTTATAGAGTATGATTGTTACGTGATTGAACCATCCATAGTCTACACACAACCTCAAAACACCATCCAACTTCTTCACAAACAATATATGACTACCACATGGTGAAAATGTTGGCCTAATAATTCCCTTATTCATCATGTCATAAATATGAATCCTCTAATCTTACAACTAGGAAGGCACAATCTTAAAAGGATCCTAAGAAATATTACAAGCACATAGTTGTTGGTCCGTTCTAAACTCAACATTACATCAACGAGGAAGATTTACAACCTCTTTGGGGAAGACATACAAGTAATCCATAACAACACTAAAAACATAATGAATCCTAGAATCCACCGATTACACTGAAGTATAAGAAAATTAGGAAAGGTGAGGCTCCACACACTGAATTCCCAAACCATAGCTTCACTCACAGATGAATGCCACATGTTGACCTTCTACGTCTAATAAAACAACAATATTACATAAGCTGTCAATAAAACAATATGAAGAGTTCAACCAATTGATCCTAATTATGAAATCATATACTTGGATCTGTAAAAAGAAAATATCTCTATGGGACTGATGTTGTTCCGTTATCGTCTTGCATCCCCTAAACACATCATATAAGCTGGTATGTCCTCCCACTCGCATACTCAACACTAAAAAAATGGGAATCCTCTATATGTCTAGTAAAAGGGAATGGCCTAGACTCTGTGAAAGAAAAGGATTGAAATGGTCTCGAATCAAAAAAAGAAAAATAAATAATACTAAAATAACAGATCGCACATTGAATGATCTCTATCCCAGCTGGAATTGCTGCCTCTATGGCATGAAACTGGCCAAACCAAGAGTATATGACCTTGTAAATATTAATGTGTCCTCCACCACACCTTATAAGAGGTCACTTAGGAACACCCTGAGGGAGGCCTTTACCCTCTCCATCTCACCTTGATGGAGTATGAGGCTATTGACCCTACAGTTGGAACTGCCCATCACACAACTGCAAATGAGGTAGGAATTGGACCCTCCCACCTCCACCTTACTAATCTCAAACATCCACTGGGAAATTTATCTAGATATTCCCACATACTTCACAGATAAAACAAACCATCCCCCAGACCATGGTATAGGCACGAGGAACATAAGGTCGAAACAAAAACTAATAAGGTCACCTCCCTGCTGGTCAGATCCATGAAGGACCCAGGGACTGAGACATGCTACCGATAAATAGTCCCTTTGAAGAACACTAATAATAACCCTTTCGTGGTAGAACTCCCTGCTAGTGCATCTTCCCATATCCCTCCACCTTCATTTAGACATCCATTTTTTTATGAAAGTTAAAGGGAGTAACAACATACTAAATAGAAGTAAAAAAGTGCCTCCTCAGGGCGTCTCACATGTGATTCATCTTCCCAAATGAAATATACGAAAAAGGTATATTCGTTAACATTATCAATGAATCTCTTAATGATACTCCACTACTATAAGATGTGTAACTCCTGCCTCTTCTCATCAATTATGGTGGATTAAATGAATTATTATTAGAACTCTTTCTTGTAGTCATCCCATAAAACATCATCCATATTCCTCTATTACATGTACACTTTACACCACAAATGTGCATCTCTCTACATATATAATGATTCCATAAGAACCCGGTACTCCATAGAAACCCATATCAATCTATAGGTTTTTACAAGCTCCTTGATCCAACTCCCTATCTCCATATCCAAAATGCTTCCCTCACACTTTCCGAGAGACATCCCCTGGATGGAACAAAGCATCTTCTACCACTGGTCATTCTATTATACTTGATCAACCCTCTTATGATCTACTAGAACAACATACTGATGTTTGACTTCTTGATCCTCACATGGACACTAACTAGGTGCCATATTTGAATTTCAATCAAGGAATTCCTAAGCACAGGTATTGTGAAATTTTATTTTAGATTCATTTTTTCAGTAATTATTTATTTATATTTCTCAAAATATATAATAAAAAAAGTAAAATAACTTATTAGAATGCATGTAATATTACAATGGTATTTACATTAAAAAATGTATAACCCCACTTGGTCATTTGGTAAACTCACTATCCTTGCATCGAATCATAGGGGGCTTTAAAAATTTGTGTCTTATTAAGGCTTCCCCATACTATGTCACTCACCATGACCATATAACATTATTGTCATAGAAACCCATGTTATAATCACTATGTATAACTTATAAATCCATCTTATCTCAAAACTATCACCTTTAATACCATTCCTCCATGACCCAATACCTCCAATGATTCCCCGCTTGAGATGGTGATGAAGGAAGTTGGATAATGACCACTGAGTCTCGCCTCTAGTTTGTTCTGGGGTGGAGACCATCACAAATTGTATATAATCTCACAATATACTTGGAATTAGCCTTTTTATAAGAAAAAATTAATGGGAGATTACATGGTTAATCCCAAAAAAACTCTAAGACATATATAAACATCAAAAAACCAAGATCTATCCAACATGCATGTTTCCAAATAATGTATCTATATAATCAATGCCAAGATCTAAAGACTATATGAACAAATATAAGTAGCGACCCAGCATATTTCTACAATTAAGATCTAGTAATGCCCAGAATGGACCATGTATTATTCCTAGAAAATAGAAATTAGTTTACTATACATAGGTTGTGTATAAAAGTATAATTAATTGGAAAATATGAAGTCTCTCATGCACAAGTGGGAGAAGAATACTAACACCCCCACGAGAAAACAATAGAAACTAAATGATATTTAAAAGGCATTGTAGCCACACAAATATCAATAAAGGAACACTCAAAAAATAATTCAAATCATGTAATGTATTCTAGTGAACATTGATGATAGGGTGCACAACACCACATTCCATATGATTATATTCTCTCTCACCCCACTAGAGAAAGTCATTTCTCTCCCACCTCTTCTGAATGTACCATGTCACTGCCAACATGTACACACCTAGGCCATAGAGATTGTCCTACTACCATTGAAATTGAAGACCATCACATCTCTCTAGCATAGACCTAGTATTTATAATCACATCACGCCAACATACATATGGGTACATACAAACTTTCATCCCAAAAACACCATTTAAATGACAACAAATTTTATCCGGAAAAAAATTTGGAAACAATAACTCATCTGATCCAAATGATAGATGGGAAATCACATCATTCATGCACACAAATGTGCCTCACATCCCACTTCCTTCCCAAAGAATATTGGGCCATCAATTCATGTTAGAGGTAGTATAGTATAGTTGGTGGCTTTCCATCCATCCTCTCATATGGTTTTTTGGGAAAGGCACCCTCCTTTTTACAATGTGGTGTTTGCCAGATAGTTCCCACCTAGGTTGGGGTGCATATGTATATCATAGGGAAAATACAAATAGATTTGTATATATAGTATCAAAGACACATTCCCAACATATGGGCACTCAATAAATCAACCAATCACCCTATGATACGTCCAATTTTTCTACTACCATTAAATTCATTTAATAAAACCAGCAAAAATGATATAAGAAGTTGATAATTTAATTCCATTTATAATAATAAAAAACAAAAAACATAACCCCACCAAACTTATTTAAAAAATTACCATTATATATTAATAAAATACAATTATTAATTCCATCGCTACCCAGTAAACAACCAAACATGTCATGAAACAACCACATTGTATAAACCACTAATAGGAATCAGAACCAGAGTAAGGAAAATATCTTCATATTTCCCACTCCATTTTAGACCCATAAAATCCAATGCCATCATAATTATTCAATTTCATTCTTCCTAATCCATCTTCTAAATATTAAATCCCCCAAATCATAGTTAAGCATAGAAACCAATCATAGTAAAACCCAAATAGATATCCATGCCTTAATTCCACACAATACTCATCACACATAGAGGCATAACTATAATACAACCCGAACCTACAACACTACTTCACAAAAACATCCCATCAATTTCACAATCTGTCATTCTTCCATCCTAAGATTCTATTACACCACCCTTACAACACCACATTAAAACCATTCTCTCAAACCAAACGCCACAAATCCAATTGAGGCACAAAACATAACAAAATTGCACACAACACATCAACACAATTGACAAGGAAGATTTTATTCAGATATAGAAAGCACTCATTCTTTAATTCAACTTAATAATTCATCGGTTATCATATTGAATGCCCAATATTGAGGTATACACTTTTTTAACAAAATAGATGTGGTTAACAAATTTAATATATATAGTTGATCAACATATTATCTGCAATAATACATAAAAAGACATCATATGTGCACAAACAAAGACCAAGATTAGTAATGATTATTAGTAGGCATATACTTTATACAAGTCTCAATATAAGTAAAAATTAAAATATAAGCATGGGACACTTTTTCCTTTCGATGTTTATTAGTTTAAATCTGATTCAATAAAATTTATTAAATTTCTATTCAAATGAATTCACTTGAGAAAAGTTTATACACCCACTCGGAATATAAACAAATATGTGTGATGAATGGATCCCTAACATGAGAAATACTTTATCAGATCCTCCTCCATGAACCATAATGGTTGTTCACAAGGCTCTATGGAAATAGGATCGAAGTGTGAAACATAAATATACATTTCCTCTGAGAACTATGGTTCTATGAAGACCATGTGTCAATCTAATTGAGGTATATTGAATGAATTATTGGTGTACATCTTTGAAGGACTGGATCTGAGACTGAAGGGATATGAACCCATTTTGAACTACCCATTACAAGTGTATCTTGACCAGACATTTTGAAAATAATAACGCCTCTAGAGATATTGGAAATTAATGATATAATTTATACCCTTAGAAAATTCCTAATTGTCCATTAAACAGGGGTTTAAGCTTCATTTACATCAAATAAAATATTAACAGATGAAACTAGAAAAACTGTAGAAAACATGGAATTTTGACTAAAATTAGAAATGGATAGCCATTGGGTGAGGCAATACTGTGAGAAACTAGTAGATTAGAAACTAATGGTGAGTCACTTTTTGGTGAGTGAATGATTGTTGATTCAACATTATGACTCAACATCACAACACATCGTCCGCGACTCACTTTCATCGACTCACTGTCAGTGAGTCACCGTAGAGAATTACCAATATGACTCACTATTGGGATGACAAAGCATTAATAGTAACTAGTGTATGATTCAAAGTTTGGTGACAAGTTGTTGGATTATTCTCCATTGGATGATACTCCATCAGAGGAGTCACTATTGGACGAGTCACCGTTGGATGAGTCATCATTTGTTGACTTATTGTATGATGAATTACCACTAATGACCTACCATTGGGAGTCATTGGTCCTGACTCACTCTATGCATCCTACGATTCCAAACTCACCATTGGGATACTAGAAAATAGATTACTCTTGAAATGATATACTATAACCCCCCAAAATACCACAAACACATGCTATTCACAATGAAATGGACCGGAGAGGCATGCGCCTTTAAATTTATACTCCATAGTACACACCATTAGGTTTTTTGTTTGGATAATATCAATAGTATATATAAAAAAATTATTTAAATCATTTCTAAAATATATATTCATTAAATTAAATAAAATAATATTTTGAAGGATAAATGATTTAATGTATAGATATATAACTATGAATAAGTAAGTAATAGCTCATAAATTTTATATTTATGCTAACATATTAATATTTATGTTCTAATATATGTTGTATGGGAATTCTCCATAAAAAATTAACTTACTGAAGTACTTATGGTTATAAATCCTATTTGATGTTCGATAAGGTCTATTAATTTTAACCAAAGTATATCACACATGAGTTTGAAATATGGGTTTTAGTATGTAATCTCCATCATTTAATATGTGATGATCTCATTAGAATGTATCCATCCTCTTTTATAATATTACCAAAAAAGTGAATTTATAGACGATCCCACATCCATGTGTAGTATCATGATAAGGATGTAATTACTCTGAATGGTTCACAAATCGCATGTTAACTAAAATCATGAAATGTTATCATATAAATGTATTTATCATTATGTATTTCTCTGTATTTATGAAATGAAAATACTTAAAATAACTGACATAATTCTAAAAAATAATTGATCATTAATTTGAAACCATCAATGGTTCTCAGACCCACATTCCATGTTCTCATTATAAAAATATATTCATTAGGTCCAAATTTTTATAATCATGTGTGTTGATTGATGAAAAACTAATATATTTTTAGTTAATATATATATTACATCTTCTAATAATCATGGAATTATATGGACACAATGATTTGGCATTATATTATTATTTATATAATGATTTCATTTAACTATAATTATGAACAATCCTCTATAATCAAAAAATAAATATCAACTTAATGAATTACTATAAGATATTCATATCATTATATTCATGAAACATAATAATATTAATTTTGTGATACCAGATGATCAATAATGATAAATTAAATAGGTAACAATTTATAATCCTAACTAAGGATAAAAAAATAGGGGAATGTGAATGTTTTTATATATTTTAGAAATCAACCCAAGCATATCATATATCATATATCATGAATAATGGAAAATATATTTTTCTTAAAAAAATCATGAGTCATAACACTTTGTAATCATCAATAATTGATCATAGTCTATGAGTGAATAATATTGAAATATTAATATGAATAAATATTTTCTCATAAAGATATGAATAAAAATCATGTATCAAGGTTACCTATGATAAAATTCATAAAATAGTCAACTCGATCTGACCAGATGTGCATAATCGTAGAATTTGGATAACTTCCTTTGTAAATGATATCTTCAAAGTACCATGTTTGTTACATTGGGATTGGATTACTACAGTGTGCTCAGATTAAAAAACATTGATATTAAATCATATAATGTCGTGAACCATCCCTCGGGGACCATGTAATTACTACCATAAGCCCACCATCTATATGACAGGGGCTGGTGACTTGCATCGTTAAGGAATATCCCTAATATGGGAATTCATTTCCTTTTTCACCTATTCAAACACACAATCCAAGAACAAAAAAATAAAAAACCACAATGAAAACTACTGTAGTAAATGTGTAGTTAATGCAAAGGAGCTAGAATAAAACTCAAACATAAAAGTATAAGTACAACATAAAATTAAAAATACAACTGAAAGGTGAATAACAGCTCCTGGATCATCCATAGATGATCCTACCTGAAGGTTAGGTATAGCTCACGATCATTATTCTCTGCATCACATCATGCAAAAAAGTTCTACCTTTAAGAATAGTCCAGTCCTGGATTCTATATCCTTGAAAAATAATTCATGTAGTTTTCACAAGGAAAAACGAGGTGCGGGAGTAGCCCGTACAAGGGGGAGTATAACAATACTCTATAGGGACCCATTGAACCCATAAGTCTCTTGTAGTTCCATAATGAACGTATTAATATAATATAATCACCTTGATTAATTAATGTGATTCAATAAATAGGTAAATAAATCTTTACGAAATTATTATTTAAGTCTTTGTTTTTTGAGGTGAATAGTATTTTTTAATTAAAAATTTTATAAAAAAAATTAGAAAATTATTTTTATAAAATGGATTTCATTTTTGAAATCATAGCATCGATATTATGTTAAAGTAATTATAGGGGATTTTTCGGAAAAAATTTAATTTTCGGTGAATGGTGTATTTATTTAAAAATAAAATTAAAAATAATTATAAAATTATTTTTATAAAATGGAGTTCATTTATGAAACCATATCACTATTATTTGGTTAAGGTGAAATTTTGGGATTTTTCTGTGAATGATTACTTTTTGATGAATAGATAAAATACAAATTTTAAGTTATGGGTGTTTAATAACATCATTAAATGATATATTAAGTATGTAATAAGAATTTTCGACATTTTAATTGTAAGATAAGTTATGAGGTGTCCCATGTGACCAATACCATGGGAAAATACATGGGCTACCCATGGTTTTTCTAATACCACCAGTGAGGTTTCCCTTGGACATTAATGAATTTTCCCATCACTTTCCCTATAAATACCGAGCCATTATCTCATAAATTCTATTCCAAAATTCTCCTCAAAGAAGTTATGGTCTCTTTATCTCCCAAGGAATCCTCATAATGAGCCTCAATCCCCTCAAGGTCCCAAACATTGAGATTTAAGAGTTACGTTTTAAGTTAAGTGATCCTACCTTTCCCTTTCATTCCAAGTACTCTATTTTATGTCATATCTTATATGACCTATGTTCTTATGTTGGAGTATGTTCTTAAATATTCATCATATTTTCCTTTTCATGTTTATTTTATGAGGAAACCCCTATTTCTCTCATCAATTCATTTTAAGAATGTTTATGTGACGTAGTTAGGCTGCTGAATTTTTAAGGGATTTTTCACCCTTCTCGTCTTCAAGATCTATTTTCATGTCAAGTCTTTAAAGTTACTTTCTTTTGTTGGGGTTTGATCTCTATATCTATTATACTTATCTATTATATTCATATGATTCGAGACACTATTTTATCTCATCAATTCATTTTTTTATGTTTTAAGTGATGTCGATTGGCTGCCGAATTTTCATAAGAGAAATATTTTCTTTTCTTGCTTCAATGTTTTTCATTTCATATGGTATGTATTTAAAATTTCATTACCATGTTCATATATCCAATATATTATATCCCTATACTATTTTATGTATCATTTATGAGTAGTTGACCCATGACCCCTCTCCTTTAAATATTTTCTAAAACCCAGTAATATAGCTATTATGATGCAGAATTTTCATCTCAAAATGCCCCTATCTTTTTCTCAAATTATTTTATTTTATTAAGTTAATACTCAAAGTGCATTCTTCTATAGGGGTATTCACATATATATCAAAATTATCTATTTTAAATTCTGGTATTTACACACATGAAACCCACTTTCTTTTTTTTGTGGGTTTTAAATCACATAAAGATCATGTCATAAAAAGAGTTTTTAAAATTTTCTAATTAAGAAATGAAACCCATTTCTATTATGGTATATTGGTTATTTATTAAATGATTGATGATGATATATGTGGATAATATGATGATAAAGGAAAATTTAATGGTGCACCTTGATAGCGCTCCAATGCATTAGGTAATGATGTAAGTACTAGAGATTACAATTTTAATGATACCTTGGTGAATAACCTTGGTAATTTCAAATGACACATTGGAGATGGACCTTGGTGATATGTTCATGATTGTATAAGATTATTGTTGTTTCCAAATCTTCATATTATCAAATACTTTATTTTTATTATGATATGACTCATTATTTCTTTCTCATTCCATAATGTTTTTATTCATGACTTCAGTGATGTATCTCAAGGTAATATGTTAAATGTTTACCCTTGTTTCCATTACTGTGCCTTCTGCTCAACCTTTCTTTTGCTGTATGTCCCTAGGTTATGAGATGCAGTAATGAACCTAGGATTAACATAATGAGAATCCATTCATGTTTTTAAGAAGAATGATTTATGTTTTCATGTATTAAGTTCCTGATCTCCAATACACTAAACCTTAAAGATCATAAGTTTTATAAAATGTAATGAAATGTTATGTTATAAAAAGGAGGGATTCTGTAGTCCACATGAACTTAATTGCATTTCATAAAATTCTAAATGATTCTAATAAGTAAGGATGTAATAATATTTTTTTGTGGGGTGACTATGCCCTCATTACCAATGTGTAGTGCAGAAGATGCAAGAAATCATAGGTAAATAGTGGAATAAATATAAGTAAATAGAAGAAGAAGTAAAAAGTAATAAATGAACAAGGATTAAAAATACATTAAATAAATGGAATAACATTCAACAATTGATGATTATATGTCATATCATAATAAAACTATAAAACATAGAGAAAAGGAAATTGGTATAAAAAGTTCCACAAAAGTATAAAGGAAAAAATATTTATACTTTGAATCCAAAGATCCAAATAGGTCATCTGCTATTAAGCTCCAACCTAAAAAGTAATTAATAAGTTCTCTAAGTCTTGTGCTTCCTATTATCAATAGATGCATTCATGTAATCTTCTCTGGTTATGAAATGGCATGCATAGAGATTATGGGATAAATCTTAGTGGGCCACCCCTAACAGGTTCTATAATATTCACCACATGTAATTGAATATTAATTGTGTGCATGTATACCTATTTAATGTAAAGTAGTTCAATGTAACTAAATAAAATTGTACCTTATTCAACCCTCAGTTTGTGGATACACATAATCTTTCCATTAGTTGGTTATTACAATTTTATAAATAATTCACATGATAGAAAAATATTGAATGTTCCATGTTATGACATGGAAACCTATAATGATTTTTAATAATGAAGTTCCAATGTAATAAACATTGAAACATAGAACAAAATGGTCACAAAATGAGTAATAAATGTATCTTTTTTATGGGTATGTGTGTATCCCAAGGATTATATTCATGGAATAACATAATAATGTGCCTCGAGAGTCTAAGGTGATCATCCAATGAAAAATAGGGTGAAGTTGTTAACGGTCCCTATTGGTTGTAAATATTGAACCTACATGAGAATATTGGATCAATGTAGTGTATTAAATAAATCCTTTTATTTTATTTTACGGATCCTAGAGTTCCAAATTGGGAATTCACGAATAAACAATGATTAGGATTTGGGTGGGTCTCAACTAAGGCATGTTGTATCCTTCAATCCAGATGAGGTTCCCAAGTGGCCAATGAATTCCCAAATAATAATGCATGATGAGCTTGAGTTAGCACATTCCTATTTGATTAAGACATCATGTAGTATTTTATTTTATTCATTCATTTCCTTTCATTAGTGTTATAAGATCAAATTGTAGGAAATCTTTTAATCATGTAATAATTATTCAATTTGTAAATTTTTCCCAAGCCATGCCTTCCATTAGTGTGAGAAGTCTAATTATCATACAGGCTTTATTAATTCCATTTAAATAATATTCAACAATTAAGGTTCATTTCTATACCTTCCATTAATGTGGTATGGGGTTCAATAGAGATGTGATGAATTAATCATTTGCAATTACTCTGTTCAAGTCATTCACTTAGTATACTTTCCAACTATCAATTCACATTTAATCATCAATTGAATAAATTATCATAGGCAGGTCAAGAGTTTAGAATACATGGTAAATTAAATTTTCCAATTAACACTATTAATCAATTCATATTATATAGAACATCTTACCCTTAGATGTGTCCCTCAAATCCACACCCAAACAGTGGGTCAATCATGTGAAACACATAAAACACTATTATGGAATAATATCCGACATGGTATTGTTGCAATTGTCGGAGTAAACACTAAAAATCAATCACAATATGGAATGATAATTTCTATATTGTTCTAATTATAATAATCATGTCATGTAAATTCTATAAAAATAGCCCAATTAAATCTGTGAGGCCCACATGCCAATTATGAAATCAACAGACATGATGGATGAGTTATTGACCACCCACCATAGGCTTCTATGAATATTTTACACTATTATTGGATAGATATTTTGCATGGATCATTTTATATCTATGAAAATAGGAAAAAATATCACATGTCGATAAATAGGTCGAGAGATAAAAGGATGATGAAATTATTAAATAGACTCGAGTAATTATTATTGTGCATCCAACATGATGAAATGATTCTCAATCATATACATAGTGAATGATATTTATTAACTAAAACATCAGGCCCTCTAAAATCTCCATAATGAATTAAAAATATGTTAACCCAACTAGTTTTCAAAATAGGGAATAATGGGGAGCTAATTAGAACATTACAACACAATTTGTTAAATTACACCAAATACGATTTGTGGGAGTTTTGTTCACACAGTTTGCAAAACCATGCACAAACAATGCATGGTTACTTGAGAAGATGGAGCTATTGCATAGTTTTTTTTGCACAGACATGAAAAAGAATTGTTAGATGGTTCTCCCCAATAATTTCCATCTACACTATTAGAAAAATTAGGGTCCAACATTGTACTCATCATGAAACCAGGACAATTTCCACAAAAATATGGCTTTTGGGATCCAACATTTTTTTAAAAACATCTATGACCTTTTATAACTCTGTAGGAATAAATATTAGCTCCATATTATATAATAAGATCAAAATTTAAGGGATTTTTAACTGACTGAATCAAATTGTTCTTAATGTCTTCCCACATAAAATAACTCATCCCTGAAATCACACTACAGGGTATAGAAACACTATCTGTGAAAAATTCTTTCCACTCAGAATGTATGTCATCCTCCCACTCCCGTGTCTCATCTTTCACATGAACATTATACCATTCCACCAATAGTGGAGGGGTATACCGACCTTGTTGAAAGTTTATGCACTATTTAATGGTGCATACATGATACTCTTCAAAGGTTGCATCTACATCTAACTCAAAATCATCTTGATCAAAGGAATGAGAATGATCATCATGATACTGGTGATGATGTGAGACATGGATGATCATGTGAATATAATGGTACCAATGAGGTAGTATCATGCAATAGTATTCAATCCATACTCACTATAGAATATCAAACTACCATACGTAGTGAGGAGACATCATTCTCGGATTTTGTAACCATTTATTCCATAGCCTAGGCCATTCATGAAGAAAAAAATGATCCCTAAACTCAAACTCAATAGGCCATTAATAGAGATAAACATAATATTTTTATCATGACTGAGATGTAGTCATATTCTTTATGATGTGTTGAACCTGTTTTGAGGCCTTTTGAATGAGATGATGACCTAGTAGGACGGCACCACATACATCTAGCCAGTACAAGGGTGAACATGTTGGCCTACTATATAAGGCCTCAAATAGATCTATCATAATTTTCCCATGAAATCTATTATTATATGAATAGTCAATTACAGGGATATGTTTCTCCCATGAATATCTGAAATAAAGAACAAAATATCTGAGCATATCTGTTGGAACAAATTTTACCCATTATGATTGTTCATCAGTATGAGGGTGAAATTATGTGTTTATAATCACATTGTTCCCATATCATTTTTCAATTCATTCTTGAACTCTGACATGAAATTAAAATCCTATTATGATATGATAGAATATGGAACCTCATTGGGTCATTTGATCTCAGGGAAATACAATCATTTTATCTCCATAATTGAGAATATATACAGAATGGGAATAAAGTTGGATATTTTTTTCCATCCATCAGTTACTACCCAAATAGAATTACTACACCTCAAAAAACGTATTAATATGACTAATAAATTCATTTAAATGTATTCCCACTTCTATTCCAGGATGGGCAACGACTGTCACAATAATGTAAGACATTGGTTCTCCTCCTACACTTGATGATATGAGGATCATCTAGTGGTAAATCCTTTTATATAAGGTTTCATCACAGGCAACTAACACTGTTGTCACATATCCTATTACATCTCATAGATTCCTATATAAACATTCCACTGAGTGGAATGGTACTCTTTCATCAACACCTCTCTCATGTTTGTATAAACCTAGACATATCCATATATATGTTGGATATCGTCCTTGTCTATGGACCAATAAAGATGTGGTTTGTCTCCAGATTTAATTTCATAGTGTTATAAGATATCATGATATGAAAAATGTCTACTATTAACTTTATAAATTATGGAAGAGTTAAATTAATATGATGAGAGATATGAATACTTGTGACTATCATGAAAAAATAGATGCAACATATAAAATAGGGACACAAACTTATATTCATTAATGGATTTATGTATTTCATGTTTTGATGCTCTCCATCTCAGTGCATCTATAACAACAATTATTTTCCCAATCATATAAGAAAAGTCAATGTAAAATTATTCTTGATATTCGACCAATATTATTTTTCTGGGGTTCATGTCATATCGAGTAAAGATATATTTCAGGCTCTGGTTGTTCCTATACACCACAATGTGCTCACCCAAAAGATAGTGTCTTAAGAAATATAAGGCATGGAAAACTACTACTGGATCACATTAATCTGTTTGGTAGTGTCTCTGATGATGTCTCAACTACCAAGATCAGTATGTAACAACATCTCCTCTTACAGCAGCACTACTCCCATATCTATTCTTGATTCATCATTGAAGATGTAATAACCTATACCTGGTTCTTGAAAGTTCATAATATGTGCCAACACAAGCCAACCGTACATCTTGGGAATGGATTTCCCAAATTCTTATCACAAAATGTACATGAAAACCTTATTTTTAATTCTATTAATAATGAATGAATGATTTGAAAAGTCCTATATTTACCGTAAGTATTATCCAATAAGCCCCAAGAAATTGTTCATATCTAGTGAATTCTTGGGATGCTCCCAAGAAAATACAATAATAACCATTTATGGGCCCAAATATACTCTTGATTTCTATTTAAATTGCCCCATTAAGTTAAATCTATTGATCTAGAAGTTACACATAGAAATTATGGCATAATTATGATTACCCCTCAGTGTACTCATAATGATCTCAAGATTTTTGGCATGGTCAATATTAGTGTCAGATTACACCAAGATGTAATCCAAAAAGATAATGAAAAAATATTACTAATTGGTGAGGAACCCCATATTTATAAGATCCATGAAAAAGGAGGTTATGTTCCTAAGACCCAATGACATAACTATTTACCCATATAGACAATAAAATATGTGAAAAACTATTTGAGGTACATCTGATGGTCTGACATGCACCTGATGATATCCCAATATCAGGTAAATATTAGAGAAGATAGTAGCTCATTGTAACTGGAAAATGTGATCAACAATTCAAGGAATTGGATATAATTTCATGGATGTAAGATTCTTAAAGTACATTATTACACACACAAATGTAAGGTTCCATCATCCATGTTAGAAAAAGAACGGGAGAACCCCATGAGTATGTATTGGACAGTATAATATCATTGTCCCTTAAATCCTCTAATAGTCATTTACTCTACATCATGCACAGTAGGTGAACCCTGTATGGTGGAATAGACACTGGATATTAACCTGGAAAAAGATCACTTGTAATACCTCTATTTCTAGAATATAAAAAATCATTCAGAAATATATTTTTGAAATGATAAAATATTGGAGGGAAACCCTATTTTCATAAGCCATTATCTTCTAGGAAGTTATTAGAAATATAAATGGTAACTCCACATTGCCCATGATGCTCTAGTCTAGTTATTCCAACCTAGACAACTCACACAACATTATGTATATAACTTCTTCTCTTAGGTGATGTAAACCACACCTTACAGTGATTTAAATAATCATAAGAATGATACTGAACATAAAAATACATCCCCTAAGTGACATTGAAGCCTTACATATCATGTTCTATGGGGTTCCATATGATTGGGTAATTAACTACCTCAAGGGGTAGTCCCTACACTTGCATACGTCATTAGTTCAAACCCTTAACAGCGTATGTAGGTTAATTAAAAAATAATAATATTTTATATTTAGTATGAGACAATCAAATATAAATACAAAGACAAAATAGTTCAATGCTCCTGCAAGAAATAAATTTGATACTATAGTATATTCCATAAGAATAATACCTTGTACATTAGATGGTCCCACATCCTGATCCTCGGGTATTGTATATAGTGCATGCAACATACCTTATCTAGAACCCTATGAAATAGATGGGCTACCAAGATCATAATCCCTCTTCAAGAAATACTTGTGAATAGGGGTCTGGATACCACACCCTGGACAACTTATTCGACCAGACCTATTTGTTCTATTCCAACTCCCTGCCTGACCAACCATAAAAGAACTCACTCTTGAAGGTGGAGCTTTCACTGATCATTTTCATACCGAGGATGGTGGAAATGTCCTTTAGAAACACTTATTATTACCCATAAAAAACTAAGATCACCACTCAATAAGGACTCTATATAATTTAGGCTATTATTAAACCTTCCATCCATATGGATAACACTCTATAGAGCTATCAAAATGGGCATTATGGTTATAATTTCTGTGAAGATAAACCTATATTGAATATTTCCTACCACTCGAATAACTGTTGGACTAACAAGACACTCCCCTATACCTAGTAGTATTGTCATCCCATAGGTTACACTCAATCATTATAGTCTGATTGACTATTTCAGAAAAGGTAGGAAGGAAAAATACATACACATGGGTATGAATAGAAAACTGGAGAACATCCTCAATGCATCTGGAACATAAAATCTCAACACAAGCTAGAAGTTATGCAAAGTTCTATAAATTTTTTAAAAATATGGATTATTAAATAACTGACATAGAACCATGATTGAGATGCATGAAATATGTAGCTTTCCTATCTATTATCGTCTGAGTAATGAACATATCATAGAAATAATTTTGGAAAACAACCCATAACATGCCCTGATGACAACCTACCTGAGATATCACATCCCAAAAAACATTTCCCAATCTTGAAGAATCTATTTAGGATGTATTACCCTCAACATTGGAGGCATCTACAGATGCTCAAAAATTCCCAAGGTGGACTCTACCCAAGATTAGGCTATGTAACACCATGAATAGATTGTATCTAATGTTGGAAATATCATGAACTTGATAATCAGTTCCCAAATTCAGTACAATAGGATATTCCTCGAGTCGAACTCCTAGAGCATTGATTGGAAGCTCCGGACCCACCAAAACTGGATCATGGTCATCACCACCCACCTTGTGTACGATATGAGGATGTCCCGGTCGAATGGGTCTACAATTTTCTAGAATAATCCTCAGAACGTAACTAAGTGTATATATATAGAATCACTAGAACAAGTTGAACCAATGGAAACTCACTACCTATGGAATACTACCCCAACCACCCACTTATACAGCCATGTATCAGCAAGATATCATGTATAATATTCATTTATTTTTTTATTTAATTTATATTTTTACACAATTATTATTCATAAAAATTACAATGAATGATAAGGATGTGAAACCAATTCATTTTAGATTTCATGATTCAATTTATAATGGATATCCATTTCCACTGAATAAGTGGTCATACACACATCACTAGAAACAACATCTATTTATTAATAGTATGATGGATTGACTGAGTAAATTACTCATCCCATACTAGGAGGGGCCACACAACTCATACACTGAGAGAGTAAATCACTCAAACACATGCAAATATAATAAAATCCTATGTTAACTATCACAACATCACTCCACAATCACAATCTAATAAAATTTATGAAAAGCAGTGAAATTTACCTATATGGCATAGAAATAGCATGAAATTTGAATAATATTGGCCGAATATGATGTATGTAACAACACTAATTTCCCTCATATGATCAAAATAATGATGAATGAAAATACTCAATCAATGTAATAATAAAAAACACCACCCAACATGTGTGTTACCCATCGATGAAATGATATCTACTATAATATCCAAAATCATAACAATAAATATATTTTTTGTTAGCATGAATTTTACCTAGAATAAGGGTTCACGATACCAAAGAATGGGTTATAATCATTTCCTAAGCATTCCCACTATCGAATCTATTGTATCAAAATAGAAAATAAAGGAAAGATAATCCTATGATACAATGTGGTGATGTCCCTTGCCCTGATTCTACTTAATATGTGCCATGATCCTGGTGGTAAACATGACCTCAAGTGACCCTCCCCAAAAGTGAGTGGTTTCTAACTATCAGAGAGGGCATATGGCGTATTCATGGGGAGACTACACCCTCATTACAAAAGTGTAGTTCAACAAATGAATGTAAAAATAGGTAAACAGTGAAATCAATATAAATGAACAGCCAACAGAGACAAAAGTAATAAATAAAAAAGGACAACAACTACTTTAAATAACTAGAAAATCATTCAACAAATAATGATGATATTCTATGTTGTTAGAAATCACGAAAACATGGATACAGGATAGATTCGATAACATGTTCCCCAAAATATAAATGAAAAACAAGTCCATCCCATGCATCCCAATATAAAACTTAGTCATCTACTATCAAGATCCATCATAAACAGCATGACATAAAGTGATCAATGTTTAATAACCCCCCTCAGCAACACCTTCATTATAGAAACATACATCAGGTAAATAATAGAACATAAAGGGTGTATGAGATAAATCATAGTGGGGAACTACCAATGGTGTCTACAACAACTGGCCAGTGACATGGGAACGTATCAGTGTGAAGGCAAGAATATATACAATAATGTAGTAAAATTTAACTAAACAGTCAGGTAACAAGTTTATCCCTCTATTGGAATATGATGACAATGAGTCCATTAATTGATTATTAAATGATTATAAAAATGTCACATGTTTAAAATAGTGAATGTTTCATGATTTGAAATGGAAAAATTCTGTGAAATATTCTAATGAAGTTCAAATATAATAACCAAGGTGAAATAGACCTCAAGGGTAAGAAACTATGTAATAACTATAGTCTACCTAAAGGTAACGGTGTTATCAAAAGTGAATATTCAATAACATTCCCCAATAAGGTGCATATCGAGTCCATGGTGATCATCCATGGTAAAATATAACTATGTAGAGACAAGGGCCAAGCGATGTAACTAGGGCACCTACTTGTCAATGATCGATCCACAGAGTGTATCCAAGGTAACCATTAATACCATGTGAGGGATCCTATGGTTTTTTCAAAGCATCCAAAAATAGAAATTGATCATGTTCTATGTGGGTCCCACCCCAAAAATGATTTATACCTGAATCATAATGGAGTACCCCAGTGCTCAAGGAATTCCATGATTAGAATTAAAGACGAGCATGATTTAGGAAAATCATAATTGATTATGTAGTCATGTAAAATTCTGTTTTGTTCAATACTAAATTTTTTTATTGTGATAGGGTCATATAGCATGAAAACATCAAATCAAGTCAAAATAAATAAATAACTCCATTCGGTGCAAGCCCTACATTTCATTTGTTTGAAAAGTCTCAGTAGAATGAATCAATTATTAATTACATTTAACTCATATTCAATAATTAGGTAGATTCCCTATATTCCATTAATTTAGAATGGGGTGAAATAGACGTGAAATCTATTAATCATTCACAGATAATCCAGTCAAGTCATATACTTAGTATAATTACCAACACCCATTTAACAATTCATTATCAACTGAAGTACTCAACATAGGCAGTTAATGTGGTGATCATAAATAGTACATCCTTGTAGGCTATTTTTAGTATAAATCATGCTATTTAATATTTAAATTCTTACTATTAGTAAGTTTTAGCAATGTCACACTCGAATGGTGGTTCAAACATGTTAAATAATAAAAACACAATTTTGAAACAACAACCTACATGGGATAGATGGATTTGTGGTAGTAACCACTGGTAATTAAACCCATATATGGAATGATTATATCCATATTGTTAAAATGATTCTATACATGGAATTGAAATTCTATATACAACACCTGATGAAATCAGTGCGACCTAGACAGAAAAATAAAAAATCAATGAACATGAGGGTTGAGTTATAGACCACAAACCATATAATTGTATGACTATCTTAATATAGTATATTATAATGATTTACCATAGATCAGATCTGATCTATGAAAATATGAACAACTTTCACACCACAATAACTAGTTTGAGAGAAAATGAGGAGGATGGCTGAAACTGACATGAGTACTTTCTATTGTGCATCCATCATGATGAACAGAAGCTTGATCGGATCTATGACAATTTATATCTATAGATCCATACCTAATATCTTTAAAAATCTCTAAAATTACACCAAAAAAGGTTATTCCTTATTATCTAGGATTTGGGAAGAAAATGGATCTAATAAGATCATTATGGGAAAATTTTTAAAATTACCCATTAAAATGTCATGTGCATTTTTTATCATCACAGTTACCTACGAAGAAAGAGAACATGCATAGTTAGGCTACACGACCATGCAAAAAATGTGTAAAATGGTTCTGTTTGAAAATATCCATCAACATGGTTGGAAAAAATTGTACTCCAATTGTGTGTTAGTCATGCACCATGGCCAATATCCCAAAAATGAGGGGTTTTGGGATCCAAAATTTCCACAAACACCCCTGAGACCATTTATATCATAATATGATTCTATGTTAGGTCCAAAATAAACAATTAGATCAATATTTAATGAATCCATACCTAACTGAATAAACCAGGTTCTTGTAGAGGATGTGATGGGGGAGAGGATGAATCACTGGGATTGGAGGAGGGGAAGGTGGAATCACGAGGGAGGGGGAATCAAAATGAGGTTGTGTGAGGATGAGAGGAGTTAATATGTTTTGAGGAGGTTAATACCATATGAATAATTTATATTATGTCATTATTTGGGATATATTAAATTATTTTATAAATTATGGATATAAATCTATGCCCATAGGAAAAATTTCTAGTATAGAATGAGAATAATAATAGTCTCTATTTTCCATGTCCAATGTAATATGAAACTATCAAAATATCTTATGACACTCATAATCCATAACAGAAAATGATGTTAATAAACTCTCTTTTAAATCACTAAATATACGATGGAAATTACATTCTTTGATAATGGAAAAAAATTATTACAAAGAAATTATTGTGAATATTTCATTATTAGAATAAAAAGTTACATATTATAATTTTTCTCACCTCATGTAATTTGTTCTATAGTTTTTGTGAAGAGTTCAATCAAATTTTTTAGACAGTAATTCCATCTTAAACTCTACTAATTCCATGTCTTTTATTACTTTATTGTCCTTATGTTATTTATTATGTCTCCCAATTAATAATCGTTACCTTTAAAATGATAGAAGACTATAATAATATATTTTTTAATATATATATATTGAATTTATAAAATCATTTTATCCACGTAGTTCCATTTCACCTTATTGGATTATGAGACCGACCAATGGTCGTCAGTAAATCTGTAATGTAAAAATTAATAAAAATATTCACATTACATGGGGTGTTTGAGTGATAGTCATGGTCAATGTCATTGTAAATAAATTGGTATCGAATTGATATAATTATTTACTGTCCTAAAACCCTCCCTCAATGGATTCCACTCTTGAGAAGGCAATAATGAAAAAGAGATAATGACCTCTGATACTAGCCTCTAGTAGGCCATGAGGTGCGAACCTGCACCAATATTATAGAATCTCACGAGTTGGGAGGCATTACAACTTTTTATATGAACATAAAACTTGGAGATAACAAGGTTCATCCCAAAAAAATTCCAAGACATATATATAACATAAAAAACCATAATCTATCCAACAAGAATGTTTCCAAATAAAACTACTAGAAATAAAATGAAATGATCCCAAGTGTACCAAAAGAACAATTCTAAGCAATGACACAATGACTATCACCATGCCTAAGCTAGTAATGCCTTGAACGGCCCACATATTGTTATTGGAAACAAAAAATTTGTTTTATATAGGAGTGGTTAGAATTAAATAATTCTTAATAGGTTAAAACCATAGTCTATAGTATAAAAATTGTATAATCATATTAATACCCATATGATTGGACATTAGAAAAACCATGCACACCTATCATGGTATACTACCCACCACATTCTCATCACATTTTACTCACCAAAAAAATTAAACTCATGTAATGTATTATAGAGAACATTGATGATAGGGTTCGCCACACCACATTCACCCTAATTAGACACTCTCACAAAGAAACCAATGTCTCTTCACTACCAAATCTATGGAATGTACCATGTCACAACCCACCGAACACACACCTATGCCTCACAACTATTCTAGGAACCGGAAATAATGAAGATCATCACATTTCACCATCACACACATAGGACTCACAACCTCATCTAGTCCAAAGACACCTGGTTTATATACCATGTCACAACTCAAAAACACCAGCAAAAGCACAAAATATGTCATTCTAAAGACACATAGGAAACAAAATATCATCAAATCCCATTGATACATGGAGAACCACATATCACCCACAAACTACTCATCCTCAAAAACCACTACCTTAAAAATGAATCTCTGGTCATCACCACATAGAAGAGGTATCAGGAAAGAGATGCTAGTCATCCATCCATCCTCCCGCTAGGATGATTGGGAAAGACACCCTCCCCCATGAGAATGGGAGTGTTCTGAAAATAGTGCTAATGTGGAGTAAGTTTCATATAGATATCACATGGAAAATAAATATTGGTATTCATATATAGTAACAAACACTCATGAAAAACATTTGTGATATCAATCAGAAAACCGACAACATAATGGTATTTCGAACAGTGATGCTACTTCTAAATTCCTTAATTAACAATAGAAAAAGTTGCATCATAAGTTTTTATGTGGAATCCTTTCACAATTATCAACAACCCAATACATACCCCCATCTAACTGTATAACCAACTTCTATCATTTATTAAGAAAAACATATTTGACAATTTTATTCATAACAAGGAAACTACTAACCCCAACATAGACAAAGACAAAAACATAAATCAAATTGAATAAATAAAACCACATTATAGAAAATCACTTCATATTTCCAACTCTATTTAAAACCCATACCAACCAATCCCATAATTATTATTCAAAGTCATTCCTCCTAATCAATCCTCTGAGGAAAAAACCACCAACTCACATTCAAAATCATCAAAACATATTATCACAGCCTAAACTGACATCCATTCTATACAACCACACTATAAAAATTGTTACTAGTAGAATAAAGATAACACACCATGAACCAGAAGCCTCAATACTCAATGAAAATCCTATCTATTCCTTAGTCATTAAATCTCCCATCCTGAAATTCTATTACACCACCTATACCACCCCATCATACAGATTTCATATCAAACCAATCATGTCAAAACCACAAGATGCATAATTCATAACAATAAATGACATATCATACATTCAATGAAGATAAGTTGAGGTGTATAATGATTTATAAAACAGTCATTCGTTAATTCTACTTCATAATTCAAGGGATATAATAGAGATTATTCAATCCTGAGGCATCCATTTATTTAACTAAAAATAAATGGTTAATATATTATATATATATAGAAATTAAAAAAAAGTTCAAAAAAATCCATCACAATCCATCATAGGTGCATAAAAAAGACCAAAAACAATCATGATTTTTAGTAGGCATATGGCCTATATAGATCACACTATCAATAAAAAATAAAACAGAATCATGAGGAACTTTTACCAGCCCATGTTAATTGGATTAATGAAAATTTAATAAACCTTCATAAATTTAGATTTACCTACCTTCTCAGGGGAATAATTCAATCACCCACCCTTTATGATAAACAAATAATAGGGATGAACAAGCACCCAAATGAAGAAAAAATGGTGAAGACCTCCTCCTTACGCCAAACAAGGGGTGTATCAGATCCATGGAAACATAATAGAAGGGTGAAACATAGAAACCATACTCATGGGGAATAAAGGATCTAGGATTCTAGAGTATCAATAGAAAATAGAAATAATGAATGAATTAAAGGAATACATCATTGAAGGAAAATATCCAAGAATGAAGTAATATGAAACCATTTTGAAATCTGCAATAAAAGTGGATCTCGACCATGTTTTTTGAAAAAGATTGCTCCTCCAAAGCATTAGTAAATTAATGGATTAATATAAACCCATTTAAATGAATTAAAAAAATACATAAAATTTTTTTATTCCAAATACACATCAAATAAAATGACAATGGGAGAAATTTGAAAAATGGAGAATACTAAATTTTTATCAAAACATTCAAAATGAAACACAATTGGTTGATTCGTTAGGGTAATATACCAGTGGGAGAGAAACCGAAAGTGAGTCATAGTTAAGTGAGTCATTGTTCAGTGAGTCACCATTTGGTGATTCACCGTTTGGTGAGTCACCATAAGGAATTGCCGTCTTGACCCACCATTAATGACCCACTATCAGCGACTCACTGTCAACAATTCGCCATTGTGAGTTATCATTGCAAATCATCATTGGGATGACCTACCATCACTAGTAATCTATAGATAAATAATTTTTAGAAGGTTAACTATTGGATGATCCACCTTTGGCCGACTCACCCTTAGACGATTCATCATTGGAGAACTCACTATCAAATGACATAGCATTGCATGATTCACCACTGGAAGCCTGTAATTTCTAGTCTCTAGTATTGGCTCATCATTACTGACCTACCATTACGAACTCACCAATGGAAAAATAGAAATGTATAATACACATAGAATGAGAAACTATGGTCACCTGTAACACCTCAAGCACTAGATTTTCTAAAAAGAGTGTATCATATAGGTCCAATCCATTAAATCAGATAACTCTTAAACTATTATCACCGTTAAAATTTCAAAACCAACAACAAAAGGACCAGTGTTAAAATCAAACACCCCATAAGATACATTTAATGAATCTTATTATACATGAAACACAATGACAACATCATTGTTTAATGATAAACCACCCAATTATGTTTGAAATATGGATTGAATGCACAACATCTAAGAACACCATCTCTTACATCTACTACCCCAACTGAAAACATGAACTATCAAACAATTACCAATAATCCCTACAGTCTGGATATATGAAAAATGGAATTCAATCCTTAGTGTAGGGATACAATTTTCTCCGGGAAGCACATACTCACCCAAATTGGTTTAATCACATCTCAATTAATTCGACTCCATTAGGAATACCATATTCCCCAATAACATGTCTGAACCTTATCAGAAATCATAAAATAGTGGAAAAACACATAAAATTACAAACATGTTTCAATAATTACATTGAAATGGGAAACAAACAAATGGAAAAATCATAACTCTGGGTGTTGGGGACGCATATGCATCTCTCTTTCCCATTTACACACTTCCAGGCCATCATGCCTCTACAACACATGATCCAAGGGAATGGTATATCTATGTAGAACCTTTTCCCAACTATCATATATGTCCATTGGAAAATCCACAAATGTCTCCTAATCGTAAAAATATAAATAATCTCATTCAATGACTTTAATGTAATAATGAATATAGTAATGAATATGAGAGACATGAAATACATAATGGACCTTCTCCAACTATAGTGGTAGAACCAGTAGGTATTACACATTTCTGAGTCACCCCAAAACCTTAATGGGTTTGATGAACCATTGATATATATTACTACCATAACAAAACATTACTACCCATGTCATGGGGAATATTTTTTAACCACATGGTACCCAGAGTTGAACTTCTAAGGCCTCCTCCTATGATCGACATGTTAGTTATTTGAGTCATTTTCTACTTTCAAATTCTAACAAACATGATGACCCTTCTCTGTCACATTGTGCACCACATACATAAAAAAACATATTCCTCCCCAACTTATGTTTATCACAATGGTGATCAAAACAATCCCCCAGATAAACCTTAAAACACGGCAATGAAAATAGATGCGTGATAGCTATTATAGTAAAAAATCAATACCAATGGTAAGTGTCGTGTCTAAGATCCACAAAAGTCAAAGAGATATTCCCTAAACCAGACCTCTAGTGTCTGGACATTCCTATCTATTTTCCCATATTCCTAGGGTTGCAAGGTAGTGCTGATTCGTAACTGAGTTCCAAAAGCATGCTGGAATCCCTTCCCAAATCATGATGAAGAAAATGTATCTAGATCTCTGAAAATAAATCACAGAACTCAATGTAGTCTCACTAACTCATGAACATAACTCTACGTTAATGGATCCATATACCTAACTCTTTATCACTATGATGGGAGGAGGATCATCAGCTTATCCACTTCTACCCATAAATAATAATATCCACATAATGATCATTGTATCCCTATGAAAAAATCCATAAAAATTTTATACTATCTCTAATTAGTGAAATATACGGTTTGAAACAAACCCCCGGGTACATATTTATAACACTTTGCCTACTGGAACACTAGGCACTTCTGGAAAAACACAGACATTGCCCGATTCATCCCAGGCCACCAAAACTACCCTCTCCAGCCACAATACATTATAGAAAATCTTGGGTGTTCCGCTAAAGCTGAGTTGGGAAACTCATGTAAGACTCCATATACATTTCCATTAAAAAACCATCAACATAATTTCATCCAATTCTCACCATCCTCCATCCAACCTTCTAGAGCATCATCCTGGTCAACATTATCCCACATTAACTCTACCAAGGAGTCCCATAAATGATAATCCACTATAGACGGCATCATAGAACATTGTATTGTCATATGAAACATACACCCTTTTCCTCCATGAATTACTACATCTATGTGAAGGGCGGAAAACTCCTCCATTTCTTTCCAAGCATCCATAGATTATCAAACCACCTCATTCTAAGACTTCATCCTTAAAATATCATCCAAAAAATTTCCCTTTCATAATTTCCATGATATTTAAAATTCGTAGTCCTAAAGAATGTCCACAAACCTCCTCTATCATTCATTTAGATCTCACTGGGAATATAAATACCCCATTATCTTGTGATCCATGAATCTCGCAAAGAGATCCACAATTAGGTAATTCTACCACAAAATTAGTGTGAATAGGACCTATGTAAGATCTAGATCATGGGTGACATAATTATGTTTCCGGGGATGTAAAATCCTAGACCCATAATAGATCTATATTACTATTGCATTAGAATGCCTCCCAGTCCTAGATTAGAAGCATCACAAAACACCTCAAACATAACCACTTCCTCTAAAAACTGCATCAATATAACACTAACCAACATCCCATTTATATAGTTTAATGCCACCTAGTGCTACTCACTCAACAAAAAATCTAGTTCCTTTCTATTCAGATATGTGAATAGAGTTTCTACTCAATATAAATCTTGTATGAATCACATATAACAGCTTTCCAAACTATGAAAACTGCAATAATCTACAACATTATTTAGAGATTCCTGAGAATAAACTACCATGAACATTGATTTTTCAAATATGATACCCTGATAGAGCACCAAATGTTTTTTAAATGAACCTCTCTGATCCATAAAATGCTCTTAGATAAATTTTCATTAAGATGGTGGCCTTGAAGGACCTACAAGATAGTCCAGAGAAGCATGATATGGTACTCCTATGACAACTAGTATATCAGGATGCCATCGATGAATATGATGACGAAATGATCTAAGAAGTCATGAATGAAATATTTCATGATCCACATGAACAAATCTATTGTGTTCATAACACCAAATGATGTAACCATGAATTAGAAGTAGACATACATGATACTGAGATCATTATTAATAATATCACCCTCCTTCACCCTTATCATATGATATCCTAAACCAAAATCCATAAAAAAAGTACCAAATCATTTTCCTTAGTTGGTAAAAATTGTTGTCTAACCTCAGGTGAGGATTATAGTGTATGATTGTAACATGATTGAACCAACTATAGTCTACACACATCATCAAACCACTATCCACCTTCTTCACAAAAAATACATGACAACCACATGGTAAAAATGTTGACCTAATAATTACTTTCTTCATCATGTCATTAATATGAATCCACTATTCATACAACTAGGAACACTCAATCTTATACGGAGCCTTAGAAATATAAGAAGCACCTAGTTGTTGGTTTGTTCTAAACTCAACATTACATCGATGGGGTTGATTAACAACCTCTTTGGGGAGGACATACAAGTAATCTATATGAACACTAAAATACTAATGAATCTTAGCATCTGCCGATTTCACTGAAATATAAGAAAATTGTGAAAGGTGAGGCCCCACACACTGAATTCCCAACCCATAGCTTCACTCACAGACGAATGACACATGTTGACTACCTATGTCTGATAAAACAAATCTAAAGAAAAAGTTTTCAATTAATCAATGTGAAGAGTTCATCCAATTGATTCTAATTATGAAATCATATACTTGGATCTGTAATAAGAAAATATCTCTATGGGACTGATGTGGTCCCATTATCGACCAACATCCCGTGAACACATCATATAAGCTGGTATGACCTCGCATATTCATACTCAACATTATAAAAATTGGAATCCTCTATATATATATTAAAAGGGAATGTCCTAGACTCTGTGAAACAAAGGATTGAAATTCTCTTGAATGAAAAAAAATTAAAATCCATATTACTAAAAGAACAGATCGCACGTTGAACAATATCTATCCCACCTTGAATTTCTGCCTCTATAGCCTGAAACTGGCCACACCAAGATTCTATGACCTTGTAAATATGAATGTGTCCTCCACCACACCTTAGAAGAGGTCCCTGAGGAACACCCTGAGGGAGGAATTTATCCTCTCCATCTCACCTCGATGGAGTATGAGCCTATTGACCATACAACTGGAACTTCCCATCACACAACTGCTAATGGGGTAGGAATTTGACCTTCCTACATCCACCATACTAATCTCAAACATCCACGGGGAAATATATCAAGAGATTCCCACAAACTTCACAAATAAAACAAACCATCCCCCAGACCATGGGATAGGCACAAGGAACATAAGGTCGAAACAGAAACTAATAATGTCACCTCCCTACTGGTCAAATCCTAGAAGGTCCCAGTGACTGAGACCTGATACTAATAAAAATTCCCTTTGAAGAACATTGATAATTCTCCTATCATGGTAGACCTCCCTGCTAGTGCATCCTCCCATATACCTCCACCTTCATTTTGACATCCATTTTTTTTAAAGTTAAAGGGTATAACAACATACTAGATAGAAGGGAAAGGTGCCTCCTCTAGGTGTCTCACATGAGATTCATCTTCCCAAATGAAATATAGGAAAAAAAGATATTCATTAACTTTATCAATGGATCTCTTACTGACATACACCCCTACTATAGGAAGTTTAACTCATGCATATTCTCATCCATTAGGGTGGATTAAATGAATTATTATTGGAACTCTTTCTTGTAGTCATCCAATAAATCATCATCCTTATTACTCTATCACATGTACTCTTTACACAACAAAAGTGCATCTCTCCACATATATAATTCCTCCATAAGAAACTGGTACTCCATAGAAACCCATATCTATCTATAGGTGTTCACCATCTCCTTGATCGAACTCCTTGTCTCCCTATCCAAAAACATTCCCTCACACATTCCGAGAGACATCCCCTGGAAGGCACATAGCATCTTCTACCACTAGTCATCCTATTGTACTTGATCATCCCTATATTGATCAACTACAATAGGATACTGAGCATAGACTGCCTGATCCTCCCATGGACATTGACTAGGTTCCATAGATGAATAGTAATTAATGAATTCCTATGCACGGGTATTGTGGAATTTTATTTTAGATTAATTTTTTCAGTAATTATTTATTTACATTTCTAAAAATATATAATTAAAAAAGTAAAATAACTTATTAGAATTCATGTAATATTCTAAGAGTCTTTACATTGAGAAAGGTATAACCCCACTTGGTCATTTGGTAGACTCACTATCCTTGCATCGAATCACAGGGGGATTTAAAATCTGTGTCTTATCAAGTCTTCCCCATACTATGTCACTCACCATGATCATATAACATTATTGTCATAAAAACCCATGTTATACTCACTTTGTATAACTCATAAATCCATCTTATCTCTCAACTATCACCTTTAATACCATTCCTCCATGACGGACTACCTCTAATGATTCCCTGCTTGAGATGGTGAGGAAGGAAGTGGGATAATGACCACCAAGTCCCGCCTCTAGTTGGTTCCGGGGTGGCGACCATCACAAATTGTATATAATCTCACAATATGGTTTGAATTATCCTTTTTATAAGAAATATTTTTTAGAAGATTACATAGTAAATCCCAAAAAAAACTCTAAGACATATATATACATAAAAACCAAGATCCATCTCACATGCATGTTTTCAAATAATGTAGCTGTATAATCAATGGCAAGATTCAAAGACTATATGAAAAAATATAAGTTGGGACCCTGCATATTTCTACAATTATGATATAGTAATGCCCAAAATGGACCATGTAGTCTTCCTAGAAAATAGAAATTAGTTTAATATACATAGGTTGTGTATAAAAGTATAATTAATTGGGAAAATTGATGTCTCTCATGCACAAGTGGGAGAAGGATACTAACACCCCAATGAGAAAACAATACAAACTTAATGAGAATTAAAAGGTATTGTAGCCACAAAAATATCAATAAAAGAACACTCAAAAAATAACTCAAGTCTTGTGATTTAGTATAATAACATCGGTGATAGGGTACAAAACACCACATTCTCTATGATTAGATGCTCTCGCACCCCACTAGAGAACGTAATTGTTCTCCCACCTCTTCCTAAAGTACCATGTCCCTAACGACATGTACACACCTAGGCCATAGAGATTTTCCTACTACCATTGAAAATTAAGACCATCACATCTCTCCAGCACAGACCATAACAAAATTGCACACAACCCAATAACACACCAGACAAGGAAGGGTTTATTCAGATATAGAAAGCCCTGATTCTTTAATTCCACTTGATAATTCATTGTTTATCATAGTGAACGCCCAGTCTCGAAGCATACACTTTTTTAAAAAAAATATATGTGGTTAGTAAATTTCATATATACAGTCGTTCAACATATTATCAACAATAATACATCACAAGACATCATATGTGCGCACACAAAACCACCATTAGTCATGATTATTAGTAGGAATATAATTTATACAAGTCACAATCTATGTAATAATTAAAATATAAGAAGGTTCCAGTTTTCCCTTCCATTGTTTATTAGTTTAAATTTGATTCAATAAAATTTATTAAATTTCTATTGAAATGAATTCACTTGAGAAACATTCATACACCCACTTGGAATATAAAAAAATAAGTGTGTTGAAAGGATCCCTATCATGAGAAATACATGATCAGCACCTCCTCCATGAACCAAAATGGTGGTTCACAAGGCTCTAGGGAAATAGGATCGAAGTGTGATACAAAAATTTACATCTCCTCAGGGAAAAAAGGTTCTAAGAAGACCATGTATCAATATAATTGAGGTATATAGAATGAATGATTGGTGTACATCTTTGAAGGACTGGATCTGAGAATCAAGGGATATAAATCCATTTTTAACTACCCATTAAAAGTGAATCTTTACCAATCATTTTGAAAATAATAAACCCTCTGGAGATATTGGAAATTAATGATATAATATGTACCCTCGAGAACTTCATAATACACATAAACATGGGTTTTACCCTCATTTACATCAAATAAAATGTTAAAGGATGAAACTAGAAAAACTCTAGAAAACATGGAATTTTGACTAATAGTAGAAGTGACTAACCATTGGGTGAGGAACTACTGTGAGAAACTAATAGATAAGAAACTAATGGTGAGTCACTATTTGGTGATTGAATGATTGGTGATTCACCATTATGACTCAACATCACAACCCACTTTCCCCGAATCACTTTCAACGACTCACCATCGATGAGTCACCATAGAGAAATACCAATATGACTCACTATTGGGATGACCTAACATTGATAGTAACTAGTGGATGATTCACAGTTTGGTGACACAGTATTGGATGATTCTCCATGGGACAATACTCCAACAGAGGAGTCATTGTTGGTTGAGTCACCATTTGATGAGTAATCATTGGTTGACTTATCATCTGATGACTCACCACTAATGACCTACCATTGAGAGTCACTAGTCCTGACTCACTCTATGCATCCTACGATTCCAAACTCACCATGGGAAACTAGAAAATGGATTACACTTGAAATGATATACTATAACCCCCAAAATACCTCAAACATAAGATATTCACAATGAAATGGACAGGAGAGGCCTTCACCTTTAAATTTCTATTCAATAGAACACACCATTACGTTTTTTTGGATAATATCATTATTATCTATTGAAAAATTATTTAAATCATTCGTAAAATTTATATCCATTAAATTAAATAAATGAATTTTTTTATGGATATACTATTTAATGTATAGATATATACCTATCACTTAGTATGTATTAACTCATAAATTTCATATATATGCTAACATATTAATATTTATATTATAATATATGTTGTATGGGAATTCTCCATAAAAAATCTACTTACTAAGGTATTTGTGCTTATAAATCCTATTTGATGTTCAATAAAGTCTATTAATTTTAACCAAAGCATATTACACATGAGTTTGAAATATGGTTTTTAGTTTGTAATATCCATTATTTACTATGTGATGATCTCTTTATAATGTATCCAGCCTCTTTTGGAATATCAACAAAAAGTCAATTTATAGTCGATCCCAAATCTGTGTGTAGTATCATCATAAGGATTTAATTACTTTGAAAGGTACAAAAATCCCAAGTTAACTGAAATATTATTATGATATCATATAAATGTATTTATCATTATGTTTTTCTATATATTTATGAAATAAAAATCCTTAAAATAACTAACATAATTCTAAAAAATAATTGATCGTTAATTTGAAACCATCAATGGTTCTCAGATCCAAAATCCAAGTTCTGGTTCTAAAAATATATTCATTAGGTACAATTTTTTAGAATCATGATTGTTTATAGAACAAAAACTAATATATTTTTAGTTAATATTTATATTACATCTCATAATAATAATGTAATCTTATGAACATAATAACTTGGCTTTATATTACTATTTATATAATGATCTCATTTAACTATAATTGTGAAAATTCCTCTATAATCAAAAAATAAATAACCACTTAATGAATTAATATAAAATATTAATATCATTATATTCATGGAACATTATAATAATAATTGTGTGATACCATATGATCAATAATGTTAAACTAAATAGGTAACAATTTATAATCCAATGTAAGGATAAAAAGCACTGGAGAATGTGAATGTTTTTATATATTTTGGAAATCAACACTAGAATATCATATATCATATGTCATGAATAATGAAAAATATCTTTTTCTTAAAACATCATGAGTCATAACACTTTGTAATCATCAATAATTGATCATAGTCTATGAGTGAATAAAATTGAAATATATATATGAATAAATTTTTTCTAAAAAAGATAAGAATAAATATAATATATCAAGGCTACCCAAAATAAAATTCAAAATATAATATAATCGATCTGTCCAGATGTGCATAATCATAGAATTTGGTTAACTACCTTTGTAAGTGTTATCTTCAATGTACCATGTTTGTTACATTGGGATTGGATTTCTACACTGACCTCAGATTAAAAAACATTGATATTAAATCATATAATGTCACGAACCGTCCCTCAGGGCCCATGTAGTGACTACCCCTAGCCCGACATCCATATGAAAGGTTCTGGTGACTAAAATCGGTAAGGTGTATCCCTAATATAGGAATTCATTGCCTTTTTAATAAATAAAAACACACAATAGAAGAACAAAAAAAGAAAAAAATAAATTGAAACTACTGTAGTAAATGTATGATGAATGTAAAGGAACCAGAATACAAATCTAACTGAAATGTATATGTTCATAATAAAAGTAAAAATACGACTGAAAAGTGTATAACAGCTCTTGGATCGTCCACCGATGGTCCTACCTGAATGTTATGTACAGCTCACAATTAGTAGTCTTTGCATCACATCACGAAAAAAGTTCTACCTTTGAGAATAGTCCATTCCTGGATTCTATATCCTTGATCAATAATGTACGTTGTTATCACAAGACAAAACGAGGTGCAAGAGTAGCCCATAGAGGGGGGAGTATAATAATACTCTGTAGGGACCCATAGAACCCATAATTCTCCCACAGTTCCACAAATGAAAAACACAACACAATATCACATACAAAAATCACGAAGCGATATAAATCATCTCTAAATTAGTTATATGGCTATACATATACCTATGTTATCAAGATATAATCATCTAACACAGGTAACACCGCGAAGATAGAAGTTCCCCACTGGTAACACCTCGATGATAGAAGTACCACAGAGTTACCACCACAATGATAACACCACAAAGGTAAGAAATACATAGCCCAAAACATGGTATAACATAATAATATAAGTATTAATGATTATTCATAAGAGAGATCATCTTATTCTTTAATGTGCACTACTGCTGAAAAACATATGATCGATAGGTAATTTCACCCACTGACCCACACAAGATCTGTTTGCGCTATCCCACACAAGATCGGTGAGCACTGACCCACACAGGATCTGATAGATGCTGACCCACATAGGATCATTGTTCATTCCCATTGTTACAGCCAACCACAGGATTCCTCGCACCTACTTCACATTAACTACATATAATCTACCCCTCCAGATTTTGGTAGTACGTAGACTTCCACTAACCCCTATAATAGAGAAAGCATATGGAAATACATGTTTTAAGGGTTCCAACATTATAGATGATGCATCAATCGGATGCCCGGACGGTGAGTTATAATTATTTTAGTCTCAAGGGCTCGGTTGGATTCAATTTTGATCAAAAGGTGTCATACTAAAGCAATCTTTAAAATTGATGTTATGTATATCGAAAATCCTACATCAATCCAAGGATCCCATCACTGCATACTGTTCGTCAAACGGACGTCTGATTCTGATGATATGGCCCTTGAAGTGTTTATGGATCCGATTGGGCCCTGGTCTGGTCCGAAATGGTCGGACCGACCTGACCCGAATGTGCATGGGCCGACCTGACCTGGTTCGGGTTGAACCGACAATGTCTGGGTCCGACCCTGCTGGGCTGGGACACAGCAGGCTCGGCTCGCTAGGTCGTGGTCCAGCCCACAAGGGGGCATGACACGTCTCGCAAGGGGGTGGCTCATTGGGAAAATGATCGAGCCGTGCAAGGCATGCTCCATGGCTGGGTGGAGAGGCCCAATGTGGTGGGGCCCACCCAATCTACCACCTGGGTGGGTGACAACCGATTTTTCCCGAACAGTCGTGAGGTCCGTTTGGTTTGATTCGTAGTAGCGGTGCCATGTGGTGCCACCAAGTGTTATGTGGGACTTACTAGAGTGTGTTTTTCCTCGCATCACGGATGGCCAATGCCGAATGATGTCTCTAGGGGCATGTAATGTAGTGCTACTATGCCCCCACGGATGGCCAGTTTGCAGGATGCCTACTTCGGTTCTCCACAGCTTACGAGCCGCTGCCTGCGTCCTCCGGTGGAATTCTATTCATGCCACCCAATTCATCCTTGTCTGGCCGGTGTACTTGTCACCTCATCTAATCGCCGTGGCTAACGAGCCATTGGTGGATACTACCTTGGTCCCCGATGGTGCCAGTCGCTAGTACTACTACGCTGATGACCATCCACCAGTCATTGTATGAGCTATGGTGGCCCGTCATCCCTTCCAATGCCATCATTGAACTTCTCGGGACATATCCATCATTTCTATCCCATTAATAGTGGGTTCCGTCAATCTCAAAGAATCTCCCATGGAGAAAGCACAAATTAATCATGACAACGGAGGGATCCGAACTTGTTCATTTTGCCAATGCCCTCAGCGTTATCTTGAAAGCAATTTGTAGAAGATATTGATTCATCCATACATGAAATTAAATTTATTCAAATCCCAACCTCAAGAATGTTAGAGAATGCCTACAATTGGGGATGTGGGTAGGTGCTAGTCTTCCCCATAATAAGCTTCCTACGATGCTGCTCATACATTATCCTTCGGTTCGCGGTTTGGTGTCAGCCCTCACCTCCCACAAAAACTGGATCCATCCTCCATGTTTTTGGAATCACTGCACTTTATTAGCACTTCATTTCTTAGTGAGGTACCACTATGGGAAAAATGAGCAATTGCGACGGGTTATTTGTGACGGGAATAAATCCCGTCGCAAATAGTCCTGTTAAAAACTTATTTGCGACGAGGTTATTTACCCATCGCAAATAAGTATTCTTTTGCGACGGGACAGCTTACCCCGTCGCAAAAGGATTGGCGCGGTTTCCGTGCCAAATCGCGGGAAACTTATTTGCGACGGGGGAATATTCCCGTCGCAAAAAACCGGCGGCGGTAAAAGGTATTTGCGACGGGAATATTCCCCCATCGCAAATAGTATTTCGGCAGGTGGTTATTTGCGACGGGTCCCGTCGCAAATAACTATTTACCCGTTGACCGTAATAAATTTCGGCTGAGTTATTTGCGACGGGTCCCGTCGCAACTCATACTATTTGCGATGGGATTCCCGTCGCAAATGGACCTGTCGCAAATAATCTAACCTATAAATACCCCATCCGTTTTTTTCAAATCATTCTCAAACTTCATCTTCTTCTTCTCTCGATGTTATATTTTTAAAGTTCAGTTTTTCTCTAGTTTAATTTTTTTCTCCGGAGTTGATATTAAAGTTTTGAAGAACGATCATAGCAGATCAATTTTCAAGGTATTTATGTTCATTTTAATTTAATATTTATTTTTAATTTTTTATTAGTTTCAATTATTCTTAATTAGTTGTAATTTAATTATATTTACATTGTTTTGTTACATAATAAATTTAAATTATTAGTATTGTTCATAGTTAATAGTAATTAGGAATAATTAGTAATAATTTTTAATAATTAAGAATAAATATTAATAATAAATAATAAATACAAATAATTATGAATAATAACATTATTACATTATTAGTATATTTTATTATTAATATTAAAATAATATAATTTTTTATATATATACAGTTCTCTTTTCATCTGTGTGTTTGCTGTCTTCACATGTATTATTTGTATGTGGAGATAGAAAACGCACAGATGAAAGGAGAATTGTATATAAATTTGAAAATTATATTATTTTAATATTAATAATAAAATATACTAATAATGTTATTATTTGTAATTATTGGTAATTATTCCTAATTATTGGTAATTATTCATTTAATTACTAATAATTAGGAACAATTACCAATAATTATCAATAATTAGGAATAATTTGTAATAATTACCAATAATTAGTAATAATTACCAATAATTAGTAATAATTACCAATAATTAGTAATAATTACCAATAATTAGTAATAATTACCCATAATTAGTAATAATTACCAATAATTAGTAATAATTACCAATAATTAGTAATAATTACCAATAATTAGTAATAATTATCAATAATTACCAATAATTAGTAATAATAAGTATTAATTACCAATAATTAGTATTAATTAGCAATAATTAGTAATAATTACCAATAATTAGTAATAATTACCGATAATTAGTAATAATTACCAATAATTAGTAATAATTAACAATAATTAGGAATAATTACCAATAATTAGGAATAATTACCAATAATTAGTAATAATTACCAATAATTAGTAATAATTACCAATAAGTAGTAATAATTACCAATAATTACCAATAATTTGTAATAATTAGTATTAATTACCAATAATTAGTATTAATTAGCAATAATTAGTAATAATTACCAATAATTAGTAATAATTACCAATAATTAGTAATAATTACCAATAATTAGGAATAATTACCAATAATTAGGAATAATTGCCAATAATTAGTAATATTTACCAATAATTAGTAATAATTAGTAATAATTACCAATAATTCGTAATAATTAACAATAATTAGTAATAATTAACAATACTTAGTAATAATTACAAATAATTACCAATAATTACCAATAATTAGTAATAATTAGTAATAATTAGTAATAATTAGTAATAATTAGTAATAATCAGTAATAATTAGGAAAAATTAGGAATAATTACCAATAATTAGTAATAATTAGTAATAATTAGTAATAATTACAAATAATTAGTATTAATTACCAATAATTAGTAATAATTACGAATAATTAGTAATAATTACCAATAATTAGTAATAATTACGAATAATTAGTAATAATTACCAATAATTAGGAATAATTACCAATAATTAGGAATAATTACCAATAATTAGTAATAATTAGTTATAATTAGGAATAAATATCAATAATTCGTAATAATTTACAATAATTAGTAATAATTAACAATACTTAGTAATAATTACCAATAATTACCAATAATTACCAATAATTAGTAATAATTAGTAATAATTAGAAATAATTTCCAATAATTAGTAATAATTAGTAACAATTAGTAAAAATTATGAATAATTACAAGTAATTAGTAATAATTAGTAAAAATTAGTATTAATTACCAATAATTAGTAATAATTACCAATAATTAGTAATAATTACCAATAATTAGTAATAATTACCAATAATTACCAATAATTAGTAATAATTAGTAATAATTACCAATAATTAGTAATAATTAACAATAATTAGTATTAATTAACAATACTTACCAATAATTACCAATAATTACTAATGATTAGTAGTAATTACCAATAATTACAAATAATTGGTAATAATTAATAATAATTACCAATAATTAGTAATAATTGGTAATAATTAATAATAATTACCAATAATTAGTAATAATTATTAATAATTAGTAATAATTAATAATAATTACCAATAATTAGTAATAATTAGCAAAAATTAGTAATAATTAGCAATAATTAGTAATAATTACCAATAATTAGTAATAATTAACAATAATTACCAATAATTAGTAATAATTAGTAATAATTACTAATAATTACCAATAATTAGTATTAATTACCAATAATTAGTATTAATTACCAATAATTAGTAATAATTACCAATAATTAGGAATAATTACAAATAATTAGTAATAAATAGTAATAATTAGCAATAATTACCAATAATTAGTAATAATTACCAATAATTAAAAATAATTACCAATAATTACCAATAAATAATAATAATTAGTATTAATTACCAATAATTAGTATTAATTACCAATAATTAGTATTTATCACCGATAATTATTATTTATTAGCAATAATTAGAATTAATTACAAATAATTAGTAATAATTACCAATAATTAGTAATAATTATCAATAATTAGTAATAATTACCAATAATTAGTAATAATTAACAATAATTAGTAATAATTACCAATAATTAGTATTAATTACCAATAATTATTATTAATTACCAATAATTAGTGATAATTACCAATAATTAGTAAAAATTACCAATAATTACCAATAATTAGTAAAAATTACCAATAATTACCAATAATTAGTAATAATTACCAATAATTACCAATAATTACCAATACTTACCAATAATTAACAATACTTATCAATAATTAGTAATAATTACCAATAATTAGTAATAATTACCAATAATTAGTAATAATTACCAATAATTATTAATAATTAACAATAATTAGTAATAATTACCAATAATTAGTAATAATTAACAATAATTACCAATAATTAGTAAAAATCACCAATAATTAACAATAATTAGTAATAATTACCAATAATTACCAATATATTCAATATTTACTTGAGTTTTTTTTCTAACAAATTATTCAAAACCAGTAATACTTTTATATTTTATAGAGAAATATGGAACAACGAGGTCGTCAACAATCATTATTAGGTGACCACATATGGATAAATCAACGTAGAAATCCAAACGGTTCTGGTTTAAATCCAGTATATGTTGAGGGTGTGGAGAATTTTTTATCATTTGTGGCATCAAATCCAGAATTTGTTTCAGAAGGAAAAATAAAATGCCCTTGCAGAAAATGTGCATTGAGAACGTTTGACACGTTTGACAAAGTGGGAGAACATCTCTTGCGTTTTGGTTTTCAACCAGATTATGTTTTTTGGTATCAACACGGTGAACGCAGTTCCAGAGCAGGTGATACCAACTTGATTCCGGATCCATCCCGGTTTCAAGAATTAGTACATGATGTTGCAGGTTCATCTGTAAAACATACAGAAACTCCGGCTGATATAGCTTCAAATCCTGAGTTGGCACCGTCTAAATTTTATGAGTTGTTGAAATCTGCTGAGGATGCATTATATCCTAGCTGCAAGATGTGCAAATTAGAAGTAGTTGCAAAATTTATGGCTATCAAATCAGATAACGGAATGTCAAACACCTGTTTTGACCAGATATTTTCTTTGCTGAAAACACTATTACCCGAAGGAAATGTTTTACCTACAAATTACTATGAGAGTAAGAGTCTGGTTAGAAATTTGGGACATACTTGTCAGAAGATTCATGCATGTTCAAATGACTGTATTTTATATTCTGGGGAAAATGAGTCGTTGGATAGTTGTCCTATATTTGGGCAACTGAGATATAAAGAAGGACAACACGGGAAGTCAGGTTTGATTCCTGTAAAACAGTTGAGATATTTTCCGCTTACATCCAGACTTCAGTGTTTATTCATGTCTAAGAATACAGCGACAATGATGTCATGGAATAAAGAGAATATTTCAACTGATAAAAGCTTGAATCATCCAGCCGATGGTGATTCATGGAAACATTTTGATAGAGTGCATCCATCCTTTGCTTTAGAAACTAGAAATGTTTGACTGGGCCTTTCCACTGATGGTTTCTGTCCGTTTGGATCTTATGGTAGTCAATATTCATGTTGGCCTATTTTTTTAACTCTGTACAATTTACCTCCATGGATGTTGATGAAGGAGCCATATATCTTTTTGACTTTACTAATTCCAGGACATCCGAAGAAAAATATTGATGTTTATTTGAATCCATTGATTGATGAATTAAATTTATTGTGGAGTACTGGTGTCAGTACATATGATGTTGCAACGAAACAGAATTTTATACTAAGAGCAGCATTGATGTGGACAATAAGTGACTTCCCGGCTTATGGGATGTTATCTGGATAGAGTACACATGGTCAGAAATCATGTCCTTACTGTATGGGAGAGAACAAAGAATTTATGCTCATTCATGGAAAGAAACCTTGTTATTTTTACTGTCATCGCAGATTTCTTCCAGCTGATCATCCTTTTCGCAGAAACAGATCTCATTTTAGAAAAGGAACAGTTGAAAGGGATGAACCTCAAAAAATGCTATCAGGTTTGGAGTTAAAATCAGTTGTATTTTCATTACCTCCAATCACTTTTGGTCCCACAATAAACCAACAGAAAATTTCTGGTTTTGGGAAAGAACACAATTGGATTAAACGTAGCATATTTTGTGATTTGCCATATTGGTCTGATCTGTTGGTCCGACACATGTTAGATGTCATGAATATTGAGAAGAACTGTTTTGATAATTTGTTTTATACAGTTTTGGATACGCCAGGAAAGAGCAAAGACAATGTAAATGCACGTTTAGATCTTGCCCAAATTTGCAGGCACCCAGAATTGGAACTATTTGAGAATGTCATAACAGAAAGGTTACTGAAACCAAAAGCAGCTTATACACTATCTAAAGAAAACCGTTTATTATTTTGTCAGTGGATTACAGATTTGAGACTTCCAGATGGTTGTGCTTCTAATTTGGATAGATGTGTAAAGAATGGTTATATTACTGGATTAAAAAGTCATGATTGTCATGTTATAATGGAGAGACTTCTACCCATTGGATTAAGAGGTCTGTTGAATTCTGTGATTTGGGATTCAATAACAGACATGTCTCATTTTTTTCGGGAAATTTGTGCGGCTACGGCAGATTATGATGCTCTATGAAATCATGAAAAAGATGTTGTTGTAATTATATGTAAACTGGAAAAAATATTTCGGCCGTCTTTCTTTGACTCAATGGAACATTTGATGTTACATTTTCCATATGAATCCAAATGTGGAGGTTCGGTACAGTTTCGATGGATGTACCAATTTGAAAGATGCATGCAAAAATTGAAAAGAAAAGTACGTAACAAAGCATCTGTTGAAGGATCTATTGTAGAATCATATTTGCAAGAGGAAATATCCTTTTTCTGCTCCCATTATTTTGAATCTGAGTATCCTTCAAAACACAACCGAATGGGACGGAACGAGAGGAATATTGATGAAATCGACAATCAATTATCTATTTTCAACCAGTCAGAGCTTGGTTTTGGTGGAGTTTATGAACGCTGGCTTTCAGATAATGAACATCAGAGAGCTCATACATATGTTCTGCTCTACTGTGAAGAAATGACATCAGTTGTACTGTAAGTGTTTATATCAATTATTCTATCATTTATGTTACAGGAAATAACTTTTGTTTTTATAGGTTGTATGATAATCATATCAAGAAACAAATTCCACAAATTAAATCAGCTGCTCTCGAAGAACGTCGACTGAAAAATTTCTCTAAGTGGTTTCAAAAACTGGTAACATATATTCTTTATCTTTTGGCAACTCATTCAATGTATAGTTTACTATATTGATAATTATTTCACAAATTTTCAGGTGTCTCGACATGCTGATAAAATTGACAAACGGCTGTGTGTATTGAGTAACCCACCTTCCAAACTTGTTAAAACTTATAATGCATATGTGGTGAATGGATTTCTATTCCACACACATTCATATGGGGAATCGAAAAAAACAATGAATAGTGGAGTTTGCTTGAGAGGATCTCATCATCGAGAAAATGAAGTTGACTTTTATGGCATACTTGATGAAATCATTGAACTCTGTTATCTTTGACAACATTACATAACCATGTTCAAATGTCGGTGGTTGGATACAGAGAGAGGTGTGCGTGTTCATCCGACTCATGGAATCATCGATATTAAATGTAAAAGTGTTCTCGCAGTAAATGAACCATTCTTACTGGCTCAACAGGCATATCAAGTTTATTATGCAAAGTACTGTGCAACATCAAGAGACTTGAATGATTTGTGGAGTGTAATAAAAATCAAAATTCGAGACAATCAGTTTAGTCAAAGTGAATGTGCTTCCACTGATGTGCAAAGAATTGATGTTTTTCAAGAGAGTACTTAAAATCAATCTTTTTTACAAAGAGACATGAGTATCACTGACGACACCCCACATTTAAGAGTCGGTGATGACGATGATGTTAATGATGTCACATATGAATTTGAAATGGTAAGAGATGAAGCAACTGTAACTCGAATGGATATCGATGATGTTGAGGAGGAATATGAAGATGACATTGACATATATGAAGATGATGATGAAGATGAACACTGATAGAATTCCATGGTATTTATATACAATCATAATATGTATATATGTATATATAATAGTAATTATCAATTATTTGCTAATATTAACATTTTCTGTTTCAGATGGACGACGCCACATTTCGTGAGTTGGCGGATGCTGACCTGACTTTCGATGCGGATGAGTTGCTGACAGATGACCCTCATCCTGCAGGCGCTCTAGGGAGTACGTGGAGGCGGCACGGTCTTGCACGATTGATGATTCCTGACCCCGTCCCCGAGCGACGTCCACGTCTTGGGTTTGATCCACGCACACGGAGGTGTGATAACATGTGTGATAACCTGTGGATTTGACTATGATTTCATTAATCTATTCACATAATAAATGTTTATTATTTTTTCAGTTTTCCGCATATAGCAGTCAGACAGGGCAGCGCTATTTTGCGCAACTATTTCTCTCAGCCATGGACCACATGGGAGCAGATTCCCATTGATGTGCAGCAGGCCATGTTCGGCCATTGGTTGGTACGTACGTAAATAAATAATTTTTATTTTGAAAATTATTTCATTTCTAACTTGATATTTTGATTTTTTTGTAGGGTTTATGGTATCCGATCGAGGATACCATGCGTGACGCCATCCACGAGGCATGGGATGTGGCCATGCGTGATCGCCTTCGTCAGTTTTTGCACAATTTAAGAAAAGCTGCGATAAAGAAAGCAGGAGTGTCATATTTTGACGAGTCTTGTAGAGCACACCGACCAGAGTATATTTCATCCCATGTATGGGATGGATTATGTGTGCACTGGTTGAGTGGTGCCTTTCAGAGGAGATCATCGGTGGGGAGGCAGAATCGGGGGAGACAGGAGGTGAATCATCAAGCTGGGAGTCGTTCTTTCAGTACTCATAGACAGCATCTGGTACGTACATTATTTATAAATATTTTATATAACTATAAATATTAACAGTTTATTTTTTATTCATATAGGCTGTCGAGCACCCCGATATTACAGAGTACGACGTATATCGGAGGATGTATAGTGATCCTGCTACTGGGGAGCTCAGAGGTGATCATCAGCATCACATCGTGGTCAGTATTATTTGTTTTCATGTTTAAAAAATAACTGAATATAATATATTCACAATATTAATTTTAAATTGCAACTATAAGAGTCATATGAGGCCGCAACATCACAGACCCGGCCTGAGAGTCCGGTCGATTCATCAGATCAGACCACTGCCCGTCAGTTTGATGAGGCGGCATGGATGCAGGCCACCCAGTATGCCTTCGAGAAGGGCCAGGTAGTTGGTATCGGCTCTCGACTGACTCCCGGAGATTATTATGGCAGTGCTGTGATGTCAGCGTCCAGCTCGAGAGGATCTCGTGCATCTTCTTCTACTACACAGTATGAGGATCAGTTGCGATCTCAGACTGCACAGATAGAGAGTCTCCGACAGGAGCAAGAGCAGATGCGTCAGCAGCATGAGGAGGAGCGTCGACGCCAGCAGCAGCTGTACGAGGAGCAGGCGAGTCGGTGGCAGCAGCAGCATCAGGAGCAGATGGAGTACATGCGCCGACTCACTCATGCTTTAGGGATGGAGTTTCCTCCATCACCATCTGCAGATCCCCCCTCCCCCCTCCTTCAGATTAGAGATTGTACTTATGTTATAAAATTTGTGAAATCAAATTATTATTTTTTCTATTCGTAGTTTCTGTCTCATTATAAAATATTAATAATATTATATTTTTAAATAACAATATTAATATGAATAATAATATTATTTATATTTTATAATATTAAATTTTATATATATATTAAAATTTTATAATATTATAATTTAATTATATTTTTTGTAATACTTGAATTATTTTAATATTTGAATGTAAAATAATTCTATTATTTTTATTTTAATTATAATAAATTATTAATATTTTCTTATTTATGAATTATAATTCTAATATTATTATATTAATTAAATCATTTATTAATATTCTATTATTTTTTTATTTTTGAATTATAAATCTTTTATTATTATATTATTTAAAATAATTTATTAATAATTTATTATTTTTATTTGTGAATTATAATTCTATTATTATATTAATGAAAGTAATTTATTAATAATTTATTTTTTTTATAGTATTTACGATGGGATACTATGCCCGTCGCAAATACTAGTATTATTAATAGTTTTTTTTAAAAAATAGTTTTTGTGATGGGTCCCGTCGCGAATACTGGTATTATTAATAGTTTTTTATTTTTTTTAAAAAATAGTTTTTGCGACGGGACCGTCGCAAAAGGTTTTTGCGACGGGTCCCATCGCAAAAACTATTTTAAAAGTTTTTTACAAAAATACGGAGTACTATTTGCGACGGGGATATTGACCGTCGCAAAAAACGGCTTTAGCGAGGGGCCCGTCCCAAATAAGTGTTGTTGCGACGGCGTTTTCAGCAACGGGCTATTTGCGATGGGCCCCCGTTGCAAATAGCCATTTGCGACGGGATCCAGTCGCAAATGCCCCGTCGCAAATACCTGTTTTTCTAGTAGTGTACCATGGATACCTCCCCATATGCTCTAAAAAATAGAACAAGAGGATGGTGATCAATGCTCGTATAATTTATGAGGGTTCATTAATAGGAACCATCCAAAATTCTAATGACATTCTTACATATGATTTGATTCATCATGACAATTAATGGCTTGACACTTCACTGGTCCCATGTTGCTGCTTATCCATTGGAGGAAAAATAAAGAATGAAAATAAAATATCACTGTTATTTTATTATTCTTTTAAAGTCCTAAATTCTAACTTTTTCTCCAGACCTACTGTGGTCACTGTGAATCCTCCCTTAATAGAATACTGACACTACAGATTCAACAGTGCGCTCCAAATTTTAATCTGAGTACCAGTTCAAAAGTTATAAAACACCGCTCATGCATTTACATAATGTTCCTTAAAAATGATTAGAAAATCATTCTAGGCACACTGTGTCTCATAATCACACGCCGTCAATTTTCACATTCTCATAACAATTTAATATAATTAAAAAAATACATTGAAAAATTTGGGTCAATAAATTATCCTCACCTTAGATATTTTCATCCCCAAAATCCACAACATAGACTAAGGAAAAATGGTGGTATTGTGCATGAATATGTGCCACCCGCTCCCATGTGCCCTCCTGGAGGATCACGTTCATCCAGCGAATGCGTGCCAGAGGTATCAATGGCCCATTAATGACTCACTTTGGTCAATCCAAAATCACTACTGGAACCTCCATAAACTTCTCCCAATCATCAATTTCTAGCTGGCCATTGTCGATGATGTTAGATTGGTCATGCACATATCTCCTCAGCTGGTATAGGTGGAGGAAATTGTGCACCCTCTTCAACTGTGGTGGTAGTGCCAAGGGGTATGCCACCTCGACTATCCTTCAAAGTATCTGAAATGGTCCAATAATCCTCGATGAGTGTTTTCTACCTCATCCAAATCTAAATAAACCCCACATTGTTGTGACCTATCAGATGTCATGGCCTCCCTCCTCAAACTCAAATGATCTCTACCTCCTATTAGCATAAGAAGTATACCTACATTGTGCTGCCATCATCCGCTCCTGGATGATCCGCACCATCTTAGTGGTATCTTTTACCAACTCTAGAACCATAAGTACTGACTCCCCTGGGACTATCTAGAATGGAGTTGTTCTGCATGTTTGACCGTATAGTTCCACTAATGGTGCCATAACGATAGAGGAGTGGTAGTTGTTCTTGTATACGAACTCCACCTTGGGAAAAGGATTCTCCAAACTACAACAAAAATATAGGACGCAAGCACGTAGCATGTCCTCATGCGTCTGAATGGTCTGCTCCTTATGAACATACATTTTAGAATGAATGTTGGTGCTCAAACATAAAGGAGTCCCAAATTCCTCTATCAATCCCTTCCACAACTGGGATGTGAAACATGTGTTACATTCATAGAAGACTGTCGATGGAACCCCATGGAGTCACACAGTCTTCTATATGTAGTTGTTTCCCATGCCCTCTACAGATCTCTACTCTTGAATTGGTATGAGGTAGGCTGACGTGGTGAGTCAGCCAGTTATAACCCAAATAAAAGTATGTCCATGAGATTTACGTAGAAGCCCTATCACAAATTTCATGGACATCCCATCCCACTTCCACTCCGGTAAATCTGGTGGCTGCACAAAGCCCGTTGGAACCAGATGCTCGACCTTCACATGATAACAAAAAAGACATCATGAAACAAACTTTACCACTGCTTTCATCATCCCTAGCAAATAGTGCTAATCCTAGAGGTCCTAGTAGATCTTCGCCACACTAGGATGTACCGCCAAGGGGATGTGTGGAACTCCCTAAACACCTCTACTCATAGCATAACAGGTTCCATGGTACGCCCTATAATGAGAATGGCATGCTTTCCTCCTTCATAAAATTCTTTAATTTCTTGTCATAAGGATATCTATGCACGACGAGCCTCACATTCAAAGTCCCCATGTTGTTCCCCCTAACACGCTGAGGAGTGGAGGAGTTACTATCATAGACTCAGCTAAGATTCTCCATATCTATCATCAAAGGATATCTATATCACGACTAGCTACTCTGTCACCACACTCAACAACTGTAGACCAGACCCCCTACTGAGTTCATCTGCTACCATGTTTCCCATCAAAGAAATATTGACTACATTAATGTCTTAGCCCTGGACGAACTCTATCCATCGTCGTTGTCTCAGATTTAGGTCCCTCTGGGAAAAGATATTCCCGAGACTCTTGTGATCAGAGTAAACCATAAATTTTTTTCCCATTGTGTAATGTTTCCACATCTTTAGGGAGAATACCCCTGCTGCTAACTCCAGGTCTTGCATATCATAATTGTGCTCATATTTCCGCAGGTGTCATGAGAAGTATGTGATCACCGATTGATCCTGCATCAGGAAACACCCATGTTTGGTCCCTGACGCATCACAGTGGACTACATACATAATTCCATCTTTTGGTGTCCTTAAGATGGGTTCACATGCATTCTATACCTCATCTCTTTAAAACTCAGCTGGCATCTATCCGTCAACATGAAGGGATATCCCTTCATTGTAAAAGCTTATATGCGCTCGAAAACTCTAGAAACTTCTTGAACGAATAACAGATAGTATCCAAGAAACCATAGGAAACTCTGCACCTTGGCCACATTCCTAGGTGGCTCCCAAGCTAGCACAACCTCTATCTTCAACAGATCCACTGTAACTCCAGCCTCTGAGATAATGTGACCCAAAAAGTGAACCTCACATATCTAAAACTATCACATCATGAGCTTACCATAAAACTGGTGATCTCATATTTTATCAAAAACAATTTGTAGATGAAAGGTGTGATCATACTCTGATGCCAACTATATCATGATTTCATTGATAAAGACCACCAAAAAGTGATCTTGGTATCTATGAAAGATCATGTTTATGATTACCATGAACACTGTTGGGGCATTGGTCACGACAAATGGAATAACCAAGAACTCGTAGTGGAAATACAGTCATCTGAAGGTCTTCTTCTACATAACCTCATCCCATACACTAAGATGATGATTGCATGATCTGATGTCTATCATAAAAAAACGAGCTCCCTTCAACTGATTAAAAAATCTTCAATCCAAGGAAGTGGATTATTATTCTTCACGATAACCTGGTTCACGTTCTTGTAGTCCACACAAAGTTTCAAACTCCTATTTTCCTTCTTGGAAAACAAAAAAATCTACCAATAGAGAAACATTGGGCATTATGAACCCCTTCCTCTGCAAGTCCTATAACTATACCTGTAACTCACGATTCTCAGCATGAGCCTAAAAATATGTTGTTGTAGATATCAGTATATTCAAGGGTTACTAGTCGATTTAAAACACTTCCTCTCTATTTAGAGGTAGTCTCTAAACATCATCAGGAAAAACATCAGCATACTGGTCCACCACTATAGGGCAGCTCAGACTCTCAATATAAAAATTTTCAAGGGTAAGGCAAGACAACAAATGTGTGATTGGATGAACCTTCCTCTGGCTATGTCCATCCTGTTCTATGATGTTTTCCTTATTTCTAGTGATGGAATGCCTGGTCTCATCTTGAGGGAGACTCCACACTTTTTACCAAATACAGTCAATCTGAGCATGGAATGTGGATTAATGTATATTCCCAAGATGAAATCGCTAGGCCTTAACGCCACTACTAGAAGATCCCAACAGAATCTCTCATATCCAAGAGTAATCTCAAACTGCATGCACCAGTGTGTAATTATTGAATTCCCTCCGATAAGTGTCTATGGTCGTAATGATCGAGCCAACGGATCCACCGAAATCTTCGAGCTCTGATCTCTGAACGAGGGTCATGACAATAAATGACTGAATCCCACCTTTGACTATATTTACTAAAACTATGGTTTAGTAGAAACAAATCGCACCTCTAATCATCTTCAGAGTGTCTTGGTCGTAGGCCTCAGCTACCTAGAGTGGAGCTCATCCCTGTCTACCTACTTCATATGGTTGAGGTGGACCACCTAAAGGTGGTGGTGGTATAACCTCGAATCGACGCCCACAGCCTACAACACGACCAAATCCTCTACCACATCTGTCGCACTGAAGGCCTCATCTCTCAAATCTAGGCCTCTTCCTCGGTGGTCCCTTTACAATCTACTGGTTTCCTGTATGTTGGATTGGGCATTCAAGAGCCATGTGACACTGCCCGCCGCATGAGTAGCAATGCCTGCTCCTCATCTTCACTCTCTATCTCGTGAGATACTAACCACTGACCATGTATCTTGAGAATATCCACCATAATATCAGCCCCTCTTGAATCCCTACACCGTCCGTCAACTTCCTATTACAACGGACTATGCTACCTGACATCCAGTGGTGGATTTCACTGTTAGGGCATGCATAGCTAGGTAGCTCTCCATGAAAAGTGCTCGCTCTTGCACCCCAAAATGGGTCAGAATGCTGAGTGATATCCTCAATGCTCTAATCTCCCATAAGAGACCCTATTAAAATGTCCATGACCTGATGAAATGGTCTTGTCTAATGTTGGTGGAGTAGCGAGAGAGATCTGTGAACCTCGCAGATTACTGGGTCACAATTATGTTTCCCTACTATAAGTGCAGCAACTCATGTATATGCACTGAGTGTCGAGTCACTAGGATGAACTCTTCCTTAAAGAGGCCCTTGATTTGTGCCCAGGTGAAGGTTTCCTCATCATGTATCTGGAGTGTCAGACTCCACCATCTCCTTGTTACTCCCTGAAAAAGACTGGCTGTAACATCCCAAGTAAATAATGAGTAAGGCATTTTTATAATTACAAATATTTCAAAATTAAATATAAATTTTACTTTAAATGGGTTGATATGTTTGATGGCATAACCAAAAGTCAACAATGGGTTTCATTGAAATAATACATTGCATAAAATTTTGAGTTATATTGAAAAATAAAAATATAATATTATTATTTTAAATGGTAGTTAATGCATAGACGTTGTCTTGGAGAGAATGAACATAAATAAATAACATATGATTACACAAGTTTATTAAATGATTTTACATTTATCCAACTAATGTTAGAGTCTTGAAATTTGAATGAATCTAAATTTAAGCATAAATACTCTAATATTCTATAAAAGGTTGATTTACCTCCTTTTGATAGAGAACCCTATTTAAATATAGTTTTTGTATGTTCTATATATTCAATTTTTCAAAATAAAATTATTCTTTAGAATCGGGACACCAAAATTTACATTGGATTTTTTTTGGATATTTTTCATATAAAATTATTTTTATAATGAATAGTGAAAAATACGGTATTTTCACTCAAAACAATCTTTTAATATAATTTATTTATATTGTTATATTATCATTATAATTAGTTTCGATGTGCAATTAGATTATAGTTTCCCCATTTTATCCAATGATGGTTTTTGGATGTAATTTCAATGTGAAATTCGACATATAAAATTATCAATCATTTGATAGTTATTATTTCATAAAAACACTTTTTTTGTTTTGATGATGAAAATTTATTTTAAATTAATTAATGTATCTTATATGTTTTGAATTTGGTATGATAGAATTCATTTTTTATTTAGAATATATAACATTTCTTAGGATGAATTTTTTTTATTTTTCTAAAAACCATCATTTTTTGTTAAATAGTGAAAACAATGAGTAGTAGTTACAAAACTTCCTTTTTCATTTAAATGAAATTTTACTGCTTTGGTGAATTGAATTTTAAAAATCGAACATACATGGTTGTTATTAGAAAGTAAAATGTTATTCAATAATATGAAAATAATTTTTGGTTAATAGTATCTTTGGATAAATATGACAAGGTGGGATAAGGATGTGCATACAATTCATATTGTTTTTTAGGATTCACACTATAATATATATCCATTTCTGCTAGATCATTTCTGATGCACCTATCACTAAAAAATATACACATTTTTTATAGAAAAGTTGCTTCCCATAGTAAATTACTCATCCCATCCCATGAGGGCCCATACACCTCATGAATTGATATTTGAAATCACTCAATCGATGCCAACATAAAAAATATAAATCCTCAATCCAATTATCAATGAAAAATCACAATCATTACTGGAAATGTAATTTATTAAATCCACAGATATGGAGTGAAAATATTCATGACATGTGAATTGTAGTATCCTATAATTATTCCTGTTATAATGCTCTTTGTACTCCTATCATCAGGCTAAGGATGAAATGAATTCTCAAATAGATAAATTATCTAAAACCCCACAAAAAATGTTTGTCACCATATGGTGATTTAATATCAACATTAATAGGAATAACTGAACAACAATTTTATTTCGGTTAACTTGTCTTTTAGCGTAAACATTGGTTCATGATTCCCATGAACAACTTATGACCAAGTACCTAGAGTTATTATTATCTAATATATTATCTCCAAATTGTAAATCATTTATAGAAACCATCCTTTGATTATACATTGTGTTGACCGAGACCCAGATTCCACTTAACGGGTGCCCTGGGCAATGTGGGCCACATGGCCTTCAGGTCATATTCCCAAATGCTAGAGGCTTCTAGCTTTCTACGAGTACCTAGGGTGTGTCCAAGGGAGTACTATTGCCACATTAAAAGATTTTATCATAGAGTACGTAATATGATAAACTGAATAAAATGCAATAAATATAAATTATATAAATAAATAGTGGAAGAAAAATGATGCAAAAGATACACGAGAATAAAAATAACAATATCGACTTACACAATGATGATGTAATGAAGAGTCACTAGAAAACTGGAAAACATGGATACAAGACAGTAGGAATAACATGTTCCACAATGTATAAGAAAAAAGGGCTACTCTAGGCCTCCCTATATCATAATCAGTCATCTTCTATCAAGCTTCATCCGACCAGTATGAAATCATGTATTGGATGTTGTATGCTTCCCTTTGTCAATACCTATAACCAAATAATCTAATATGGGTACAAACAGAGCCCAGATATGGTGTGAGATAAATCTTAGTACACCACCACCAATGGTGTCTATAACCTCTAGCCTGTTTAATAGAATATAGATGTGATAATGCATATGAATATAAGTAGAAAAATTACAATATAACTAAATTTCCAGTACCTTCTTCATCCCTCAACTGATGTCTGATCTGGTATGTATTTCATTAATTTAATTAATAACAATTTAATGTTAATAGGTCACATACAGAATATCCCTAACTGACATCACCTGATGATAATATAATATGTGAAGTTCCTAATATAGAACAAGTCAGCATGACAATGATATCCAGCAAGGTATTTCAATGGTAATAACCAAGGTAAAATGAATTTCATTGAAAAATAGATTCATTGTATCTAAGTATAGCTATGGGGTATGTGTGAAATCCAAGGATCATAATCCATTTCATTCCATATTAATGTGCATACTATGTCCATAGTGATCATCAAAGGTAAAATGGGGGTAAGAAAGGACATTTCCTTATGCTCTTTCATCAATGGACCTACTTTTCAATGATGGATCCAGGTTGTGTACTTGAGGTGTCAATTAATTATGAAACGGAACCTATGATAATATACTGGGAATTAGAGGAATAGTAAATAACTAAAGTCTATGTGGGTATATAATTAATCAAACCATATCCATGAATTAGAATGTGTTGTCTAAGACCTAAGGTATTATCACCTCTGAATCCAAGGTGAGCTTGAGTCATTACATTCCTACTTCATATTGTAATCATGCAGTAATTTATATGTTCAATGTCCTACCCTCTATTAGTGTGGATAGGTCAAGTAGTTTTTCAACAATTTGTTTATAGGTCCAAGACAAGTCATCCAATGGTATGGATGGATGAGTAATGTTTCAACTATTTTAGCATGTCTTAATAAACCATTAATGCATATTCAATTAGATAGGTTCACTCAGCTACCTTTTTTTAACATGGTAAGTGGTGATTCTTACATGTAATCGTTATACAATATCATTTGTTAAGGATATGTTATATACATAGCATACATGAAATTTCACATTTAATATTAAAAAATCAATTGAAATCACATATCATAGGAAGGTCAAGTGGTGATCATACAAGGCACATGTCATCATGAATTTCTCATTAACAACAAGACATTTGTCATGGAAAGACTCACTTATAGAATGGTCACAAAGGGTTAAAACCAAATTGTGGCTCAACCGAGGCGAAATAGTAAAATAAAATAATGGAATAACCTTCGACATGAGGCAGATTAAGTTGTTGGTGTAACCACTAACAACTAATCTCTTATTTAGAAACACCCAGACCATAAAATTATAAAATATATAATCATGGAATTAAAATATAAGAAATAGTATCCAATGAAACCGGTGGGAATGATACGAACATTCCAAAAAAAATATAGATTAGGTATAGTCCTCCGAGATTATGGTTACACGATCCCTATCCTCCTGTATCAGTTATTTTTTTACTTGGATTAGTGTAGATCTATGAAAAGGTAAAAAACCCACATGGGGATATCTAGGTCAAGATTTAAAGAGAATAAGAATAACTAAATAGGACTCGAGTTCTTACTGTTCCATATACAAATGTGATGATTAGTAGATTAATAGGATATTGGAAGAAGAAGATATCTTGATTCCATGTTTAGATCTTCAGAAAGCCACAATTGAGAGAGAAATAGGTCAATCTTGCATAAAATAGGATTAGGGGTGAATGGGTAGAATAATAGATCATTATGTACAAAATAAGGGAAAACCCAAAAAATTTGCCCTCTGCATGGTTAGTCATACCATGCGCAAACCGTGTGGCACAACACTACCCAAAATCACATCCTCTGCACTGTTTGATCAGTCCATGAGCAAGACATGCACATGTACTTGGGAAGAAAGGGGAACTCACATAGTTATGCCACACATATGTGTGCTTTCTAGGTGAGGTGGCTATGTTAGATAAAAACAACACTTAAACGGTTTATTCTATGCCGTGTGTAGAGTTTGTTTAGACCAATAGTATTGGTTCTAGGATACGAACAAGACCCAAACACTCTCATAACTATTACTAACTCAGTTTTCATCCATATTTGGTCATAAGAATAAATATTCACATAATATTTATTGATTTATATTTGAGTAATAATTATGGTTCTTACAGTCAAAATATTAAAATTGATAAGAAGATAATTTGTGGACTTGGAGGAGAAATAGTATTCAATGATGGTGGCATATATACATAACAATGACATACATTTTAAGAGATATATTAATCAAGGTAAATGAAATAAGTTACAAATGTTAGATTCTCTATATATATGGAATTATTCAATCATAATTTAATTTAAGGGAGCCATATTCTAAAACCATAGTCAAAGAGGTATAGTTATGAATCATAGAAAACATATATTCAATAAATCTCATTATCTTTACTTGTAATAACAACAATGAATATTTAATATCATGTATCATAAATTCATCCATTTTAACAACATATTATTGGACAATATTCTTATATATATCCTTTTCTAAATGTTATTATTTATTATTTATTATATATTTCATGGTTATTTATCATTTATTTCCATCATCAAAAGTTGTAGATTTTGATATTTTTCACAAATTCCATGAATTGTAGGTGCTTATGAATGTTCATTAATAATGGCTTATTAATTACATGAAAATAAAATATAGTTTTTTTTTATTTATAATGACTTAAAAATATACAATTTTATTCCCGGGCTATTTTATTCATGATTTAAAAAGATATAATATGTGACAATCTGGATTATGAATTTTTTTGTGAACAAAATGTGGTATGTTAATAGTTTATTAAATATTAATATTATATTTAATGAACATAATTTAAAAAATTTCCCATTTATAACTATGAATTAATATATTTCTATATTTTTAGAAATGATATAAAATAAAGGATGTTTTCTTGATCCTAAAATCCCACCCAACACCCTTTTCCTCTAGGAGTGGCAGTGATATTACTAGCCTTTGGTGACATAGCCATTTCACTAAATTAAAGTGCTAAAGTATATGGTGTTATGAAACATTGGGGGATGATTTAAAATTTAATGATATGAATCATGGAATCATAAAAAAACAGCCCATCAATATATGATACATTAATTAACAATCAAATAACTCAATGAAATAAAAATATTGATCACTACAATAGTAACAATAGAAAATGGGTATATGTTTAAGGATACGACTACATGTATAAATTCATTATTAGTAATGTTGAACTATCTAATAAAATGATGTAGAAACTTGTTAGTTGTATCATTTACCAACCAAATATGATTTCAAGGATCTCTACTAGAGAAGGAAAAAACATGATCCTTTTATATATCTCTGTTAAATACATCTATAATCAAAAAAATGTTTCCATGAGTGGATTTTTTATATCACCCTATGGGATTTACATATAGAATCCCCACACACAACACTTGTTCAATAAAATGATAACACATTTTATATATATTATATGGAGAAAAAATAAATTCAGTTTATCTATGAAAGAATTTTAAATGATGAAATATAAAAGTTATAAATATTTCTAATTTCTATATAACTTTTGGCATTCATTACCCATTCCATGATCAATAATCATTTACATATTCATTCCCAATGAAAATATCACCTCTCATGATTGTAAAAAAATCATTAAACTATTCATAATAAGGTTATTTTCCCTTTTTTTCTCTAATTGCTACTAATAAACAAGTCATTGTCATCAAGTCCTCATACAATAAAATATGGACACATGTCAACATATATTCCAAGACCATCATCAAAATTACATATTTTAAGATTATTTTTACTTTTACTGAATCATTGGAAATAATTTTGTTAAAACATCAAATTTGTATCCTTAATTATAAAATACTTAGGATTAAATTTATTAAAGAATGGTAAAATTTATTAAAATTCCGGAAATAACATATAGAAATGTTTCGTGGGTGAGAATTATCCTAAAACATTTTCATTTTCAAAAAGATTCCTGATTAATTATAGTGATAGTCATATACATTTATCCCTTATGAAACATTAAAATATCTCATTAAGATAAATTCTTACTGATAAATCTAGATTTACCCACTAATCTATTTTCTACACAAAAACAATTATCAAAATACATGTATAAGTTTTAAAAGGTGATCCTAAAATTTTATTTCACAAATGGTAAATAATGGATTCATCGACAATATGATCTTAATTCATAATTTAATATGATATTTACTAGGGAAATTTTGAGATATAGAGAGTGAAAAATATATCTATATAAGAAAAGTACAATAATAGGTGGTGTAAAAATTGATGGATCTAACTAATTATTGATTTAAATTTGGAAGTCATGTTTTTAAATCAATTTGAGTTATCTTCTTTCGATGATAACATTGAGTAAGATTATTTTCTAAATTATCGATTTTCATTCTATCAATTTATTTCACACTTTGTTCCACCAATATAAACCATTCATTCTTTGATACATACTCATTAATTTTTATCCATGAAACTTATCTTTATGAAGCCATCACACCTGATTTGAATTTATCCAAAATAATTTCTTCACACTTTTTTCATATTTTTTCCTATTACTCATTAAAATAAATAAATATAATTTTTTTGTGACACTAATAAAAGATAAATATTAATAAAATAACAGTGTACTTAATCAAGGGGTTCTATATTCTCCCCCAATAAAATTTAATCCAACAATATTATAGATATCTATATTTTTATAAAAAAATTGGTCATTTCCCCTTCATAAACATTTAATATTAAATAATTTCTTCATGATCAATATCATTATATAATAATACAACAACATAAAAAATACATGTCTTTAGAAGGGTGTGTTTCTATCATTATTTAACACACACATGTTCATTAATAAATGTATAATCCATGTCATGAGTAAAATGATCCACATTGATTACATTTCATGGTTTATAATAATTCATATTTAGTTTAGAAAAAACAATGATTTTACGAAAGGAAATAGATCATGTCCATAATGAAATCTAGTAAACGAATATTCCAATTTCTTAATTAACCTAGAATTAAACATGTCCCTTTAATCTAAATTAAATTATTCACATAGGTTATTATAAATTATTTATTGAATCTTTCATGAAATCATGGTTACTAACTTAAAAAGATAATAGAACTTGATGAATATCAACATATAACTTCTGTTTGATTTGTGTCCTATCCATCTGCATCTATATCATTTAAAATATTCCACAATATCATGGAAAATACTTATTAAAATAAATTATCTCCCTTCTATTTCCATCATACATAAAAAAGAACTCCTTGTATGATCATAAATAGCCACAAATGGTGAAATCTGTATTTTTTCCTTAAAACTATTGTCAATGTAATTTGACCAAATTAATATTTTTATCCCACAAACCACCAAATTCTATAACACATTATATATGAATATATTACAATTTCTTATTGTTAATTTAATATAACTCTCTATTCCTAGGTGATATATTTTTACGATATTGAATTGAATACGAAAATCCATTTATAATAGTGTCCATAAGTTAGATGTTAAATGGGGGGAATTTATTATATATAATCTAAAGTGGAGATCTATTTATTATTATCACTTATTATATATTCAATTATTATGTTTCTTGTATATTTTTTGATTCTGTTATATGTAAAATGTTTTTAAACTTATTTTGTCTATCCACTACTTCTATTACAGTACACATTTCTATAAAATTTTTCATAGGCTTATGAAAACAATCCATCATAATTTAATCCTAATTCCATACAGTTATAGTGATAAAATTTTTTATTTTATAAAATTTTTAATGCACTTTTTTTTCCAATTGACATGTTAATCATTTCATCACAAAATTTTTAATTTTACATTTCATATATAGACATCATAAATTATCTTTTTTTGAAGAGTACATTTTCATATAACTTAGATAAACATACCATTTTTAATGGTGTTATGTTGAAACTATTTATTACTAATAATATCATGTTTTTAAAATTCAATTTTTAATGTATAACAACCAATTCACATACTTTTTACTATTCATCCTAAGAATCCTTATCATTTTATTCAAATGGTGATACAATGAGTGTTTTCTATCCAAGATTAATTTATTAAATATAACAAATCGAAACATGAATGAATGAAATCAAAATTTAATACTCACTAGGTTAATCAAAATGTATCTGCTATTAACTGATCATTATCGTTAACATCGAATTGTAACAATAACCATGTACCACTTCTCTTTATGATTTATTACTCATCATATAATTAATATAATTCCCAATATAAGGATTGTAAATCATGTCAAGACCAATCATTTGGAGACACATATTTGATATTAGCCACCTAATGTTCATGTACCCATGAGAAAACATTTATATCAAATTATTATAGTTAGTTTGGTTTTTTACCATTATCCAAATTTGTAGTGTCCTCATTCTTCAAGAAAAATCAACTGGACATCATTCCAGTTTTTATATAAGATAATTATTTTGATACACTCAAAACTACAATAAATCCATAGGAAACTACAAGGTCTACATTCATGAGAATAAAAATAAGACCATATCTAGATGCATCACGTTATACCACATTTTTCTACCTTTTTCTAGGATGAATAATATGGGTTATTATGGTAGATTATAATTACCTAATAAATGGAAATTTTTATATTTATTTTTCCATATGAAGGGAAAATATTTTCTTTATAAGGGAATTAATTATTGAATAATGTCTTCATATGTCCTGTTAGATGAATCAACAATATTTTGAGATTATTAAGAAAAATTATACTTAAGAAAAATTCATTGGTGATTTTATATGAAAAAAATTATTTTATCATCCTAGATTCACTGTGTTTCTTTTTTAAAATTGAAATCTCAAGGGAAAAATAATATTTTATATACTTGTCATACATAGAAAATTTACCATTCAAATGAAAATACTCCCTTATAATCAAAAAAATTTCAATGTACTTATTATGTTCATTCATATTTTTTCAGTATACAAATATTTAATCAATAAATACAATAAAACATAATTGATATACTAGTGTATGATTTCGTTTATTAATCAAACTAAAAATATTATTAATTATGTAGGAAAAATTGAATGATGACATATTTATAATTTTAAAAATTATCTCAAAATAATGTTTTGGAAATAGTATCTCCTCTAAAAATAATATGATTATATCCCAATCATAGATCAATATTATAGATCAACATTGAACACTTCAGTCGATCAAAAAAATCATATATTTGATGTTTATGTTTAATATTTACATTCATTACTAGATTCATCATATGATAATTAATAAATAGATAGAGATGACTACATGTATTCATTATAAAAAAATAGAAAATGAAAAGGAAGTGACGATGTTATGATAAATCGTTTAATATCGAACAATTATATATGAAATATTAATTAATATTTCTCATTTGGATCTATTATATATGATGTTCGTGAAATATGGGTTCTTCATGGATGTTATTCAATAGTAAATTCTATTTATCTTTCAAGTGGAAACCATTATAATTCCATCAGATTGCATCTCAGTAATGACTCACTATTTCATGAAAAATAGTATTGTCTATATTAACAACAACTCTCAAGTTAATTTTTTCTATCGAGCGTGATGTGGTTCAATTATATATAACTAATGTGCTTTATTTATCTTAAATCATATACCAATCCACCTTAAAAAGTGTTAGAATCCATAAATGTGCCAAATGATAAATGCTGATCCTAATGACTTATATTGGATTCAAATCACCCACAAAACAATTCCTACTACACCAAAAATAAAAAAAACCTTCTCCAATATTATAATATCTTATAGAATCATCTCTTCTTAAATGGTAATGTAATATGATATGAATCTGAAAGATATGGAATCCCATTTTTCAGGGGGTTTTTATACATATTTCATTAGAAATCATTTCAATGTATAGTTCCAATTGATTAACAACAGAATAATAAAAGGAAATAATGTGATATACCAGAATAATATAAGGCACACATAATATTAAATTTCATGAGAAATCATCCTCTCACTATAGGAGGGTCTGGTTCTACATACATAATATATTTCTATGCTATGTATAACAGTATCATAATTTTCATGGGGTATACCTAGATTCTATACTAAGGTCTAAAATGAAATAACGAAGTCTTAGAAGAAATATAATTATTTAAACATCAAAATATATTTATTTATTAATGAAAACACATTAATGAAATGTGAGAAACCATTTCTTACACAGAATTCAAACAACATGAAAAGAAATAGTGGAATCAATGAATTACAATTTAAGCTTTCAAGAAACTTTCCCTCTAAAAAGATTCCATTGGAGTCCAACATCCTTCTCATCCAAAACATAATCATTGAGGAGGTATTCAAAATTATTAACCACCATGTCCCATGATTGGATGAAATTTTCCACAATAATCTTTTTCTCATTAAAACCACGCCCAAAAATTCCAATTTGTTTATTGGCCCAGACACACTTCTCCTCTGTGAGGTTGTCCCAGAACCGCCTCCCGACCAACCTATCATACTCAACCTGCATGGTGATGACCTCCATTCCCTTTTCTGCGAAGCCTTCATTGCAAACGAGGATAGCCTCCCACTCTTCATATTTCATCAAAGCTTTCTTGATTTGGTGGTCATACGGTGTTGATTACTCCTTAAATCCATTCTCCATATCAGTGGCAGGTGGATCCCTTACAGGAGGTTCATGATCCATAGGATCTATCCCCACCTACTTTGGATCCTTCTAAGGGATTTACCATTTGAAGAGGTGGGAAAGGCATGAATTAGTAGCACTTTTTCATCTGTGGCCTCCGTGAGTGAATAATGTGCCCTTCAGAGTAAATGATTGTATTATTACCTTTCTTTTAGGAGAATCTGATAAACTCCTCAGCCAGTTCAATTTCAGTCGGTTCAGCGGGAGAATCATTGTCCGAATCTCTATCCTCCCAAAGAGATTTCTCCTCTTCACCCCCTTAGTCAACCACATATTGGTCTGCATCTTCCAAATATATTAAATTGATTAAGAGAGCACGCAACCCTTCCACCAAACTTCACCATATCAGCATAGGAAGTTCTCGCCTGTACCACTTGTTCGGGAACCTCTGAATCTCTTGGTTGTTTATATCCTCATCTCATGTACTGAATATGACTCCTTGGATCCTCTCATCCCTCACTTTGAAAATTCCCAACTTCACCTGGATCAGACACCTCCATGCACGCAGCCACACCACTGGCTAAACTAGGGTAGTCCAGATGAATTTCTAGAGTGGCATCCAGGTGGGGGCTCCTCCCCACTACCCCAACCCCACACTCCTACAAAAAAACAAATGTACCACTAGACATAGGTCTAATGTATAGATCATATCTCATCCAGTCATAAACCACTAAAACCAGGGGCCCTGATTCTCTTGGGTAAGCCTTCATCACTGAGCCAATAGGACCTCCCCTCCCCAAGACCATGGGGGCCTTCACATAGGGAATGTCAGTCCGGTGGAGCTCCTCGCCCAACGAGTCTTGAGTAACATGCTGTTGGACATCCCAAAAACCCATAATTTGGGAGACTTGTACAGGGGGAAGACCTGAATCAGAGACCTACCTGCACCCCTGTTCACACCCACCAGGATCAAAAATAAAAACTCGGGCAGGGCAAGCTTCATCCAGCACAACCGGAACTAGGGGCCCTTCTTTCATTGCAGGAGGTTCAACCAGACCCTCTTGCATTGCCTTTTTTTGAAAATCAGTATGGCAGTGTCACTATCGAGAGTAGAAGGAACAGAAACAAGTCCATGACTCAAAAACAATAGGTTGAACATACATGTATTCTCCCTCAACCACAATCCACACCACATATTGTGTGTGTGAATCAGAACTTGTATGATGAAAATATTCCAACAGTGCATAAAAAGGAAGATGTTATGTCATGATTTTTTAGGAAATGATCTTTGAAATTAGAGGGAAGGAATCTAGATGATCTATTCTTTTCTGTTTTACATGTAAAACCAGAGTGGCAATGTATTTTCATTCTCCATTTCTGTTTACAAACCGTGATAAAAATAACATAGATTTGTAACATTTGTTTCATAAAAATAAACATCATATTTCATATAATTTTTTGGTGTTCCACCTCTATGTGAGTATATCTTCAATTTTCTCTTATTTTCATTACATTATTTGAAGCACATCCTCATGGAATTAGATATAATTCAACTTCAAGGAATTATTACATTACACATTTCTATCAATGTTTCCTCATTGACCATCATTTTATAAATTTTGACATATAGAGTGGCTATATTTGATCAAATTATTTATCTCAATCATAAATTAATGAAAAATAATTTAATGATTCACTGTTAGAAAAATATCATGTGAAATAAAAAATGTTAAAAAAGATCATTACATAATCTATCACATATATGATTTCTTGTATTTTTTATAATGTTTTTTGTCACATACTTTTTTGGATGTGTGGGGGTAAATTTTTTTACTGAAATGTTCTATAATATTCCTATCACATAAGTCTTTTCCCATTTTTATCTCAAAATGAAAATATTACCACATTTGTGGCCGATCATCCTATATATTATATTCTAACATAATCATCTACTATTATGGTGTACGAATTTAATTAAATGTAATATTCCTTAAATTTTTCTATACATACAATTTTACATTTTTATAATCCCCAAAAAAATGATTTATTATATTTCATAAATTATAATGAATGATATACATGACAGAATTTAACAATTTTTTTTAAAACAGTCAATTTATTAAAAAACCTTCATAATACTCTTTAGAGGTAGTTGGTTAACTTAAGGAACATTTGAAATGAAATGTTTAGTAGCTTCCTCATATTTATTTAAATGATATCATAATAGCTACATTTTTTTCTCTATGAAACTAAGTTGTGGTTATGAAAATATAATTGTTAGTTTACTGTCAATGAATTAATGATGTGAGATCTTTAATCACATTGTGAATCTATCGACCCCATCTTGGATTACCTATATTTTATTGGAAATTTTTTTGATATGTTTTTCATCATCTACTTCCAGATAAATAATGTTATATTATATCATTTTTTTAAATTAAACATATGATCCTTTTTGGGATTGAATATTATGTGCTCATTTTTTAAATCAATTATTACAATCTCCTCATAATACATTACAATTGATTGCCTTCGGTCCTGTCATGATGATAAATAGATTTGTGTATAATACTAGGTTTATGGGTTTATATATCTATTTAAAACACTATTATAGTTAATTTATGTTTAGAAATTATATATGATTATACATAGAAAAAACTAATGTCTTTTTTTCAAAAATATAAATTAGGGGGTGGCTTCACACCCACTCCATGGTTATATAAATTTTTTGATTAAATTATAATAAATATTTATTTTTCTATTATTGGATATATGATTGTTAAATTATGTTTAAATCCAATTATATTATCTCAATTCAATAGTTTTTTTCCCAATGAAAAATATATTTTTTTAATTAAATAATTTAAGTAATTAAATAATTTAAAGGGATTTTTCGTTGAAAATATTTTTTTAAATTCAGTTGTTTTTAATTTTTTTCCTATAAAACATATTTTGATGTATTTATATAGCTATTTATGAGAAATTAATGAGAATGTATTCATTCTCTTTTTCAACCTTAAATACACAAGGGGCCTCAACTGGTGATTATTTCATGAAATATGTATTTCTAATCTTGTGTTTTGGGATTATCATTTTCTATGCGTGTGTTCAGGATAATAGATAATGGAATGGGTGATAATAATGAATGTGAATGGGAATGAGGAAGGATTGATTTTGTAAAATGTAATCTCACCATTTCTTCTTTTGATAAAAAATAATTATTTTATAACCCTATAATGATATACATTCTTGTACTTGTGAATTGGGTAGGAAACTATTTTTAAAAATCTTACTAAGAATTATTATCACTCCTAAATTACTAAATTCTTTTCATTTTTAGTTGTTATATAAAAAATTATAGGTATGTGTCATGATTTAATCTTCTCTAGTAGTGATCCTATTCATTGTAGCCAGATTTATAAATATTGATTTTGGGATGATCTATATAATATTCTTGGATGGTCCCACTATGATTCCAATTTCATTATATTTGGACTCTTATCTTATATCCTAAATTTCATTTCTATAGTTAGTATTATAGTGTTCAATATTTGTATTTTATTATGTTATATTACTTATCATTCATTTAATATTTATAAAAATGAATTTTTATTTTCTAGTTTGGTCATATTCATTAATAATCAAAAGAGAAATCACCCCCTTCAATTTTTCCCCTTTTACAAAATTTACGTCCAATAGTGTCAACATAATATTAAATAAGGCTAGTAAATACTTCCACTATACCAAATCCAAAGGATGGGGGGTGGATGTTGAAATTGGTATCATAAAAGGGTTGTGATCCACTAACCAGTTGGCATATAACACACAAGATAGATGATCAAAACCTCAATTTGAAACTATTTGTGACATTCCACACACCCTTTATCTTGGGGATACGAATTGGTTTAACTTATCTAAGGTGACATCTAGAAGAAATAAAATGATGGAAATAACATTTGTTGGATTATTAGTCATTGATTAATTATTTACCCATTATAAATGAAACAAGATTGCAAAAATAGACTACGTTTATAGAATTCAGTAATGTTCCATTTCTAATATGTACTATAAAAAAATAAAATACTAATATTAAAAATCATTCATGTAATAATGGGAAATAGGTAATGGTGAAATGATATGAAAAAAATAGAAACACCTTGGAACTAAGGAGTAACTATCCATGGATAGTTTTTTGACACTCTAAATGTAAGTATATATTAACCAAACCACTGTGTAAAGGATCAAAAATAGTAATGTATAAAATCATACCCATCTGTGTATAAAAATTTAATATATCTACAATCCCACAAAATCTCCACAAAAGATGGTGATTATATCACTCAGTTGATTTTTTCAAAATACATCCTAACACAAACCACTGTGAGAATACAAATATAGAATATCTAATATAAAAGAGATAGTGGGGAAACCAAAAAAAATTTCAAAGAAATAAAGATTTAAAATATAATTTTATGAAATAAAATAAATAAATTTAATATTTACTTTCATCATGGAATAACCATTCCAATTTCAATACACAAACACATGAATTCATAATGACTAACCAAAAACTCATGAGAGGTTAAAAAACAAAAAAATTCATCATTAGGTGATATCCTCTTGGGAAAATCTTGTCATCACTTAGTAGAATACTATTTTTTACAAGAACATATACAACAAAATATAAACACAGATCATCATATATCCCCAAATAATCATAAAAAAATTCCACAAATAATATATTTTGAACTATCTTATTTGAAATAATTTAATGAAAACATCTCATGAGAATATTTCTAAACTACCCTTGTTGTGACATGAAAACCCACTCAATGATTTTTATTTGATTAATAGTGTTTTTGAAAAGAATCATCATGAATAAAAGAAACTATAGAATCCAATGATATTACAATATATTTTCTATTTTAAATAAAATAATTCTATGATATAGTTCTCAATTCACTCAATTATGAGTTTTCTTTTGTTAATGATAACTATAATATTCTTTGAAACAATATGTTACACATAAGTCCATTGTTTATCTAATAGTATTAATGTTATTTTTCAAGATGAAAAATTTCACCTAACCATTAATTTGGTTGTTATAATTAGAGTTGACTATCTTATAAATATATATATATGAAATAATTTTTTATAAATTAATTAAAGATGTGCATAAAAACCAATTGAATATAAAAGAATAGTTTAAAAAAACAAATTATATTTTCTTAAATGATTTATGTCATATTTATTAAATTAATTAAAATAAATTGTGTATATTAATTAAATTTATATATTATATATTAATTAATTATTTTTTATATTAATAAAAAGTTTTTAATAATCATAAGATAAGAAAAAAATACTTTTCCCCATATGAGAGTAAATTTTTTTAATAGTAGTTCTTCTTCCTTTTAATTGAAAAAGTTGTTTCAATTTTTTTGAAAATTAATTATTTTATATATTATTATTTTATCATATTTAGTTAAATAAAAAAATGGGAAAGTCAATTATAGTGAAATTTTCATTTTTCATAAAATATACATTTTTAGATGAATATTTAATAAGAGTGAAATTTAATTGATAATTGAATATTTGTCCAAATAATATATATTGGTATATTATATTTTTAACTACATTTTATGTCACAATATATGATATATATAAATATATTAATCCAATTTTTGGATTTTTAAGCATTTTTTTGTTCAAATTATTTGGAAAAAAAATTTATAATTGTTAAAATTAAAAACAACAGGTTCTTATCTAGTCCATGAGATTAGGATTAAATTAAAATGTTAAAATTCGTGTATTTGAATTCGAAGAAATATATTTCATATTTGTAACTATAATAATTTAATTTTTAAAAAATATTAAACTTAATATATTACAATAAATAGTAGTGAATTTAGATAAAATAATTATAGTGATTATGGTAGTATCATATTTACATTGTGGTTAAAAATTGTTTATAATATGTTAAAAATACTATGAACATGTACATTAACCATTGGCAGGAAATATTCCATAATATAACCTTCATGGATCTATTATTTTTTTTATAATCTTATTGTATTGTAAAAATTTCTGCACACATAACTTTTTCTCAATAATTTCAAATGTTTCATCTCTTCTTATTAAAATAGGAAACCCCTCTCATTCTTCTTCACAAATCACAAACCACAGTGGATCAGAAAATCACTTACAAAATTACTCACAAAGAACCCAACCCACATCCATGAGTTTATATAGTGGGGAAAATAAAAAATATAAATTCACTAATGAAATCTAAGGAGGTACCCAATGATGAGGTATTGATCACCATTATGAATTTTTATTTTATTTACTTCTACACATACATCATTTAACAATATATAAAGAAATTATAATAAAATAATTATATTAAATATAAATATATGTCTTAATATTAAGGTTAATAAATTAAACATCACACAATTTAATCAAATGTGTAACAAAATCTTCTTCCATGTTTACAATAGACTACTGCCTCGTAACCCTTTTTTTCATTTTTACATTACAAGATTTCAAGATAGAGAATAATGATAGGAGATAGATTTATATATTATATATATTATATTGACAACGAATACAATATTATGGAATTATTTCATAACATATACCATTATCCTTTCATTTTTTTGGGAATACGACTACATCGTTCATTTGAATGGAAGACCAACACCTCGCGAAGCGATGAGATTTATTCACACAACACATGTAATATCTTAAGGATGGTCTTAAAAAATATTTGATACATATAACATAATACTACTATAGTAATGAATGAAAATATATTCACACACACACACGCACGGATATATATATATATATTATTTACTTTTCCTTTATTAAAATCAATAATAAAATTGAAACAACGTTCATCTGTACATATGGCCTACTATTACCAAGAATGATGTGTTTTGATTTCTATAACCAAATTATATGGGTAACAATAAATGCATTAATAATGAATATATATTATATTAAATTAATGTTTTATAATATCCACAATAATAAATCATGATCTATGCAAGGTGATCCAAAATGTTCTTGTAAATACATAGTCGAAAAACAAATCTTGTTGTTACATGGAATTAGGAAAATAATGAAATATGATTAAAAAATATTCATAATATGTTATCAAAGGATCATATATGGTATAATTAATTTTAATATTGTTCTGGTATAATTTAATAATTTTTACAAAACCGTTATATATTATGTTAAATCTTGTTTAACCAAATGGAATAATAAGGTATTGTATTTCTTCTCAATTTCCTTTCATTAATGAATATTGTAATTTTATTCACCTGATCACATTTAAATGGATAATATAGTGCCCCTTGACTTGTAATATCATGAATAAATAATTAAAAATGGAATTTATTATTCAATAATAATTATTTCTTTTAAGGTGATTTTAATTAAATGGTACCTAGTGGTATTGATTTTCATATCCTAAAACTTTATCATATGTTTTTATTATTTCCACATTGTCAAAAATATTCTAGAATTATATGTATTATATATTTTTTACATTGAAAAATATTTTTTAAACTAGATTTATCTCAATATATATTTGATACAAATAATATATTATTTAATTAATTCTTATCCAAACATTATGATCAAATAAAGTGTTTATTATAGAATCACATTCAAATAGTGTTACATTTTTCATCTATATTAGATGAATCGATTTATGTTATAACTTTATAATAAAACATTCCAATTTATACTACAATCATTATAAATAATTTCTTAAATAATTATTCTACTTCTACAATCTTTGGTAGTTTAAATTTATTTATAAATGTTATTAAGAAAACAAAACATCATATCTCTCTTAAGTTAGAAATAATGTTTTTAAACCAATTAAAAATAAAAATTATGAAAATTTTTTCATTAATATTTAAAAAATAATTTGTTTATCATTATTTACCCATATTTGCTTTTAAAATTTCCATTTCAATGTAATATTATTCATAATTTTCATAACAAGGCATTCTTATATTATTCTTACATTGAAAAATGTTTATAATTTTCTACATGAAATGAATTACCCATCACCATTTAATTGAGTCATCATAAAAAACATCATCAATATTGTTAAATATATTTTTAAGAAAAATTATTTTTATTGAATATGATGTACAATATCTTTTTCAAAATAAAGTGGAAATTTTACTCATGAATATATTTGATTATATTTTCCATTTAATAAACGAAACCAACACTTATTATTAATCTAATGTGTACAAGTTTTATTGATACCATATATATTCTCCATCTATATGTATTATGAAAAATTTGGCCAAATATAGTATCATTTTTTAGTTCATTGAAGTATTTTACTAGTATTTTACTTCCCCATAAGTTATTCACTACCCAATGATCATTGAGCATTAAATTTCATATGAATATCCTTTTCTTTTTTATGGGAAATATTTTGACAAAAGTAATCTACCATTAAATCATAAATTATTTAATTTTAATTTCATTAGATTAAACAAGAACATATTTATAAATAAATATCCATTACACAATACAAATATTTTATAAGGAAAAATGATTTTATATTAAATTGAATATTTGATATAAAGAATTATTTAGACATGAATGAAGTTGGTGGGGTCAAGTTAATGTAATCCCCACAATACTTAATATTATTAGCATATAAATCTATTTTCTAGCCTCAAATAATATATTTTTAACCATATTCATTAAAAATTTATATTGATAGAGCATGATGGTAATGGTATCATGTTCTTGAGAAACATTAAATCCAATAATTAAAGGGTTCCATCTATTAGTATTCAAAAATAATTTACACTGATATATTTACTATGACAAAATATATTGATGAATTTAATTCTTTAATATTGATTAAATTGAATGTTTCTTCATATATTTACAATTCCATATATTTCAAAACATGAAACTATATTTATTTATCACATTGAATATTTCTCATTCATTTACCTTTTCATGTTGATTATTCAATCATCTTATACAATTTATCCACTTTATTTAACCCTAATTATTAATTATTTTTCACAATTATTTCGTTTCCAATTACAAAAAATTAATGGATGATTACTACAAATAACCTAAATGGATATACACGGAAGAATAATGTTATTTTAATATAAATTTTTCTATTTTATTAATCATTAATAATAAAGGAATAATGTATATATCTAATATTATAATAATACTAAATTATTCATTCCTTATGAATTTAAATCATTTTATATTAAAATTTATTTATATAATCACTTGAATGGTGTAATGGGATTAGTGTTTTTATATTTGGTATAATAGAAATTTTATTAGATACCTTGGGATATAGTGGTACATAAATAAAATATTACAGAACATAACACTATGATTGAATATGTGGACAATATATAAGAATATCCTCATGTCCTTATATGATATTAATTTTTTGATTTTTTATTCAAAGAAATTTATGTATGAATAATTAAAGTGGATGAATTCCTATAAAAAATGGGCCTCCGGGTAATAAAACTGAAAAGGAAATGTCGAGTTGGACTTAAAATCATAACTTAGTATTAGAAAAAAGTCATCACTCTGCACCTGGTTTGACAATCTTGGTTGATACACATATGATTACTCAAAATTTCATTACAAACCATTATGAATGATTATAATAGATAATAGAAATTAATGACATTGGTTTTAAAATGACAAATAAATTACCAATATTGAAAAAAACGATAATGTTATTATGTAATATGATTCCAGAGTTAAAATATATAAGTATATATACCAATGGTATCATTCTGTCAAATTGATTGAAAAATGTAAAAACTGAGTAAAATTTTAATATGGATTGTGTATTTATAAACCTAACAGTTTAGGTGACCATCATGACTTAGTTAGTAAATATAGACCATAATTTCAATGTATTTAAAAAATATTTTTTTGTTTAATTCCAATATAGTATAAGATGATTAAGGGAATTTTGGGAAAAAATTCATTCATGTAGTTAAATTTTAGTGGGAAATTTATTTTATTAATATTTCATTACATTTTATGAAAATTTGTTCAATCTTTTTGATAGCCATTTGGATTAATTTTATCATTATTGACAATCTTGGAATTATAAACAGATATTATTAGACTTTTTAAAAATAATTAATTTATTGAAAACCCTAGTAAATATTTATATAATGATTAATTTCATTTCATGGATTCACTTCATTATTTTTGGAAATGGTTGAAAAATAATATAAATTTACCTTAGAAATAGTAAAACACATATAGTGTCAATCATTATCACATCCTATATGGTGATGGGGCTTGAACCCATAACTAAGGAATGATAAAAGTTTCAGGCCTAGCATTTGAATATGTGATGTCATGGTTAATAGTTAATTATTATCTAAAAAAATTGGATGAATAAGTATTAACGATGATCCAATTATATTGATTTTTTATGATTATAGATTATTATAGTAATTGTATTTTTTTTAAAATTAGTTATTGATATATTTAATGGCATTTCATTCATTGATTGGTCTCATGATTTCTTGAATGTCTATTTTAGTGCATGAGGATAAAAATAACTTCTTGACATTTATTTATTATATTATGTGGTTCATATTTTAATTATATTTATAGATAGTCAAATAATTAACCATCCATAACAAAATTATCTTGAGATAAGGTGTTACCCCACATCCTAAAATATGAATTTATTCAATGACCATTTGACACCTATCATATTTAAAGAATTTATGACCTCAACATTCCATTGATCATTCACATGATTATGATCAATGACCTCACTCACTCAATAAAAATATTAATTATTTTCATGCACGTGAACATAATCACTTTAAAAAAATGATATCCATCATTTAAACATATATATATGTTATTAAATGAGAATATATTTATTCCCTTTTTCTCACATTTATAGGATACTTCATTTCCATTTTTAAGATATGTATTTTTTTTAAATGCCTTTCAATCATAAAACCATTTATTTATATTATAAAAATCAAATTACGATGATCTATTTTATTAATGTTGTAGAGAATGTTGATCCATGAAATTAAGAATGGATAAATTTTTATTAAATAACATCTATAACACACAAAACCAAGAATATAATTGAATATAAAATACCGAGAAATAAAAATATATTTACAAGTTAATATAAATTCAATGATTGATATATGATTAAATGTACACAACACTGAGTCATCTTGTGTTACACTTGACAATGAATTTCTTCGATACTATGAATTATATAGATGTTTTATTTTTATCGAATACTTTGAATATTAGTATCTAAAATTAAAATTATCCCATATCCATTAAATTTTAATTTAAAAATTGTATTAAATACATTTTGAAAATATATTTTTTAATTAATCAGTTACCAACTAATTATACATGAAATTAAAAACCAATTATATATAAAAGAAAGGTTTAATAAGAAAATATGTTTATGAAAAAATTATATTTTATTTATATATACAATAAATTGATTGCTATTTTTGGATTTTATTAATGAAATTTATATATCATATATTCAATTAAATTTTTTTCCTAATTAGTCTAATACAATTGATGAGAATTAGAACCTAACAACTATAGGTTTACCTATAAACAATTTATTTTTATGATTGTAGTTCCAAAATAATTATTGGCACACATTTTCTAATATAGAAAATAAAAATAATATATATTATACTTTAGAAAAATAAATTATATTTGAAATGATGAAAGAAATTATTAACATAGGGATAATTTTTGGTATTTTTATGATAATATTCATCTATTGATTAATAATAGAAAATATTAAATATTAGTAGAAATTTTATTGCACATTACAATATTTTATAATGTTAAATTATATATTATGTCATTTTTATAGTAAAAAAAATACAACTTATTCACAAAGTAATACGATTTAGGTATATGTTTTATGTATTATATATTATTTATATATAAAAGCTTTGTAATGTTTTTAACATCGTCCACCAGTTTTCTCATTCGATTTGTGTGATAAATATTACATGAAGTTTTAAAAATTATATTATTTTAATCACAAAAATTGTAATATATATTTAGAATCATCATAATTTATAATATCTGAAAAGATAAAATTAATTTTTAACTATAATGATTATATAATGAAATTAAAATTAATTAGTATGATTAAGGTGAAAAAAATTTACATTGGGGTTAAACATAGAGCATGTGGTGTAAAAATCACTCCATGCATGTCCAATACCCATTAGATAGATATAATTTGATCAAACCCATTTGAAAATTTATTATTATTTTTTATTGAATCATCCCATTCTTTAAAAAATGTGAGCACATCTTGTAACATCCTGACCTTGGTACCACACACCACTGCCTCGTGCCTTTCCAGAACGTAACCTCCAGTGTAGCTCCCCATATAGTTATGGGTTTCTATTATCATTGAGGGTATAATATCATTCATGAATAGAATATAAACTCTGTGTAAAAGAGGACCAACAGTAAAAAAATAATCACAAAATTGATGATATCATAACAAAAATTATACTAGTATATTCAGATACCCATAACTTCAAATAAAAATCAAAACTAAAGAGTATACATTCCCTGAAATATATATGTGTTTACTATCAAAAGGAAATTCTGCATAAAGACAGTAATGACTCCCAAGTGGTTCTTGAAAAAAATATAGATACATCATCCCTACATCATCCAAAAATAAGTCTTCTAACTGATGGAGTTTACATTTATCATGTCATGAAAACACGAATTCTATTCAAGTAAAAATTAGAATTCATGAGTAGGGTGAGATTAAAACACTGTAGGACACTACCAATGTTTTATAAGAAAATATCCAGTGAATTAAATTTGTATATCATTTTATAAATAAGTAATTAACTTCATAAGTAAACATTTATGACATTATCAATTAATCATTATTTAACCACATGAACACCTAGGTTTTCGAGAACCCCAAACCCTAATACCATCTTCGAACCATGAGAGAGTTTTAAATATATCTAAGGTATATCATAAATGAATGACCTTTTTATAATTCATATAATCATTTTGGAATACCAATGTTACTATTCACCATATTACAAATGAATGACCATGTTACCATCTATATTTTCACAAGTTAATGACCACGGTACCATTCACTATTTCACAATTTAATGACCATGGTACCACTCTTATTTACATGGATGAATTTCCATGGTACCATCATTCTTTTAAATTTTTAATGATCATATTACCATTCTTATATTAATAAGTGAATGACATTTCAAACATTAACCATTTACTAGTAAATATTAAAATAAGCATGTTACAATTAATAAAATATGGCTGAATGTTTATGTACCCATTCACCATTTAATAATAAATAATTAAATTAACATGATTCAATTCATACTACTTGGAAAAATTCCCATGTTTGGATTCACCATCTAAAAATTCCTAACATTACAATTACAAATTAATAAGATCACAAATTAATCGATTTCAAAAATTAGACAATCAGATCCTCCCATTAATTAATTCAATAAATATTTAATATTTAAATTCTCATTAAAAATTACCTAATTAGTTCATTATATAATTACACATAATTAATTTTCAAATAAATTAATTACATAAATACCTCGAATGAAATAACTAACTAATTAATCAATATACTCTAATTTTATATCTCATAATTAATCCCACAAATTATTATATAAATTATAACATATCAAAATACTATAATTAACTCTTAAATTAATTATCGGAAGTAATAAAAACAAATAACTCATAATAAATTATAAAATTAAATATATAAATTTTAAAAACTAAATTTCTCGTAACTAATTCATCAATTAATTATCTCTATCTATAATTCCCAAATCCCAATATTTTACATCTCATCAATTAATTAATTCAAAAAAATTCAAATTTTCTAAATATTTAATTTAAATTACATGTTTACATTCATGTAATCTAAATAATGAAATTTTTATTTTAATTATATTCCACATAAATCAATTCACTAAAGTACTATTTGCACATTATAAATCCCTAATTTCTTAATAATATTGACTTTGAATGGGATTTTGGATCTAAAACCCATAATCCATTATTGAAATAAACATTACCTCTTATTTATTGAAATTTATTCAATATCCTAGGTCAATATTTAAAAAATATATAACTATAAACAAGAAAATATAGGATAAAAACCTGAAGATAATTTTAGTGATGGTTGAAAATGAGAATGGAAATAAATCTTTATGATTCAACATACCAAAAGAGATATAGATCTATTAACTGGTCCTTGAATCACCATCAACGATGATTAGAAAACCTTCAAATACCAATGAGAGTATTTTTAATTGAGGAAAATATATTATGGTTCTATATACGGCGATAAGGTGTATGAGGCAATAGTTCATGATTTTATTAATAATTTTTTGCGTATTAAAATCTTGTACAGACGATGTTTTTCATCAGGCAGATGGATTCCCCAATATGTACACCTAACATCTTTCCTCTTATATGTTGGGTGAACATTTAATCCTGATAGGGTGCATAGATGGGAAAATAATGTCCCATGTGTGAAAATCCTCATTGTCTAGGTTTTAACGGTTTGTAGGTCTTGGGTGCACCATTATTGATAACTCTAAACTGATCATGTAAGAACCTCTTGCTTCCACATTTCTCAAGTTATTCACCGCAAAACACCCCATAGTGACACCAAAATGAATATTAATCAATTCAAGGAAAAATTGTTTCTATAAATGCTATTGACACATTATCCTAAAAGGATGGGGTTTTGAAATCCTTCAACATTATAACAAAAGTTTATCAAAATTTACTCTCAAGCATATCTATGATTATGAGCCAAAAATATTTGGACTATATTCCATGAAATTTTTTTTCTCTCCAAAAAGTTCAACCTAAACATATACATGTTTCCACCATTCAAAAAATGATTGGAATAGACTTTCCATGTAATAATTTCTAAAAATGATCCAACACATGTATAATGTTCTCCTCAATGGAATCATATATCTGAATATCAATATCATCCACATCCACCACATGAGGAGCGTTGGGGTGATAAAACCATATTTGTGACACATGAAAAAATCATGCTTAACTATTTATTTGTATGAATGATCTGTTATGTAAACCATTGAACTAATTCCTTCAACGAACTAAAATGATATAATAAACATGGGTGAGATAAATTTTTTTCTCTACATAATATAGTGAATAAATCTATGGGAAAATTGAAATAATACATGAACTCCCTCGATAAACTGTAGAGGTCATCAACTTCTATTAGAAATCAACATCACTCTTTTATGATCCATATCAATACAACTATGAATAATATATACCAAATTCAATGTATCATGTATGAGACTTAGTCCCAAAAAATTTATCTCTCCTTCCTCCATACCATATAGAGGTTATCTTCATGCACAACCACAAAGATCCTTGTTTTGATCCATCTTATTAGGGTCATGATTACTACTGTTATAGTTAAAATATAATATTCCTCGGTTCTTCTACCAAGACACCTGATATCATGCAAACACACTCTAATCATATCCTCAAGAACATGTATAGTACACACAGAATGACAATATATATGTAGGTGGAAGCCGTACTCAACAAAACCATTGTGCAAAAAACCATATGTAATCCATTCCAAATGAGATAAGTAAAATGAGAGTCAAGATTTGACACAATTTTTCATAGAATCCCATGAATATAGAATTTTTTTCAAACAAACACTACTTCCAACAACTCCACATAGACTGTTTTTCATACAGAAATGAAATATTCTACCTTAATTAGAGACTCTACAACCACCCTTATTGAATTGTAATTCCATGAGGTCTTCGGGAGACCTTCCATAATCTCTAAGGTCACATCATTCCTATTCGACTATTTAATGTGTAATAGATATATGAAACATTCATTTTTATGATTCTTATATTTCACCTACTATCTTATGTAGCATCGTGTCATGATTTTTGTTATCTCCATTCTCATTCCCAACAACCAAAACTTTCAGTATAATTATCGATAAATTTTGGTCAGTCCTAATCAAAGAGTAAAATTTGTGGTATGAAATTCCCAATCAGACATTCCCACACGCTCTTATACACCACAATGCCATTACTGAAATAGATGACCTCATACTCATCTATGGCCAAATATTATGGTGTCATTCTACCATCAAGTATTTCATTGATGTTTAATCGTTCCAGATCCTCATGATTTTGGTCAATTATTCTTCTCAAAATTATATATTCTACTAATTTTGATATGAAATTCATCTTATTTTAAATATTTTAAAACACAATATGCATTTCATATAGTAAAACCATCATCATCCACTCCGCACTATACTCATAAACTCTAATAGTACAATTTTACCTACTCAAAGAAGCATCAACATATTACACCATTCTGAACATTTATTCTAGCTCAAAATTGAAAGAATACTTCAACACATCCCATATACTCTTCAAAATATTAAAATATCATAACAATAATATATACATCAGTTTCCTGATGTCTTTATACACAGTAAAATTTTCACCCAACATATAATTCGAAAAAGAAATTTAATGAATAAACCACTAATGCCAACACTTATTAATGAATATAATATTTCCATTCATGTGGCCAAAAATGATGAGACCCAAAAACCACAAATCAGTCTCCTTGAACAAAAATATATCCAATCCATATTCTAGAATCATCACAATGCATATAATAATACTTACTCAGATTAGGGAGGATCATGAATAGTACTAATGTAAATAGTTTATTCTACTCTTATAAAAAACTATCACATTCTCTATAAAATCATATATTATCCACTTTTAATTCAATAGAAATAATTTTTATTATAAACTCTAAAATTCATATATAAACTGTTGATAATAAACATCTAATAGAACAAAACAATGAATATCGAATTCATTTTTTGTATGTTCTTATGAAACCACATACCACACCTTATTAGGTCTATTGAAATCCCTTTCTCTCAGAAGATATTACCCAAGATGTTTAATAATTCAATACAAAAGAAACTATTATATATCATGATAAAAATATGATTCTCTATCTGTGTAGTAAAGATATAGTCAATATATTAGGCATGATTACCATGAATATTAGAGTACACCAAGATGTTATCCACAAACAATATAACAAATTGATCGATGTAGTGATAAAAGATCATGTTCATCAAGTCCATAAACACTAATGGTGAGTTTTTCATCCCAAGAGAAATTATAAAGATATCATTAAGGCCATTTCTCCCTCTTCAAACAGAACTCATTATATCAGTGGTTTGATCAAATAATTGATGATACCACAATCTCAAGTCTATCATGGAAAAGACAAATGGTCTCCTTAGTTTTTTATATAAATCATTGATTCATAGAAGTGGATATCATTTCATCACTATCATCTTATTAATAATCTGGAATTATAGAAATAAAAATAGAGTTCTCTAAGTCATATTAGAAAAAAACATTTGTGAAACCCAAGGTGGTGTACAAAGATGGTTTAACTCCTTATCATAAAACTCATCCCACTTAGTTTTGAGATCTTGTTAATATGTCCATCCAATTCTATATTATGGAAAAAAATTGTCTTACCTCCCAGTATTAGATTGAAGGGGAACTATACATTTCAATTTAGTATAACCCGTGATATTTCTTTAGAATAAACAACTAGAAACCTGTCCACTATAGGTGAAATAAATTCTTCCTTACACCTCCATCATCCAGAAAAGGACTGGTGAAAAGGGTTGTAATAATTCCATGATTATATGTTATTTAACAAAGTCATATTGCCTTGATATCCCACCCTCGATGTTCTATATAACTATCATCCATATGATATGAAATAGTTTATCTCCACTAATGAAAATATATGCGGGATCTGTATGAAACGAACTAGTTATGTAGATTTTTATTATAAATATCTAAATTTCAAGAAGTGTACAAGAAAATCCTCATATCGTAATATGATATATATTGTTTGATTTTCCTATGAAATAAACCTATATATGGATTATGAAAGTGGATGTATTTCTATAACAAATGTGCCAATGGGTAATAAATATTAAAAGGTCATGTCGAGCTGACTGAAAAGAATAACATAGAATATGGAAACAAGAATCACTCTACAACAGGTTTGACACTCTTGGTGGATACACATATTATTAATCAAAATGACTTTATAATGAGCTGGGAATGATTTTAATAGAAAATTACAACTAATTACATAGGTTATACACTGACAAAGGAAGAACCTATATTGAAATAAAAATATAAAGTTATGATGTATTGTGATTCAAGAGATACATTATACAAGTATGTTTAACCATGGTATCGTTCAGTTACAAATAATAAAAAAATTAATGATTGATTAAATTTTAAAATGGAATGTGTATTTCTAAATGTTGTATTTTTTGTCTTCATATTGACTTAGATATTTAATATAGTTCATAATTTCAAAGGCTTTAAAAAATCATTTTAGGATTTATGCAATAGAAGTGAATAATGATTAAAGAAAATTTGGGAATAATTTCTTTCATGTAGTTATATTTTAGTGTAAAATTTATTTTATTAATAATACTCTTCATTTTATGATAATATGTTAAATGGTATTGATATCCTCTAGGGGTAATTTCATCAATATTTGAATTGTAATAATAATACAATAAGATTACTAGTATTTTTAAAAATAGTTTCTATATTGAAAACCCTACAAATTTTGTTTATTATGATTCATTTCACTTCATAGATGTACTTCATACTTTTTGGAATGATTTAATGAGTAATATTAATGTACCTTCTAAAAAGGAAAACATATATATATGTTGAATCATTATCACATCCTGTGAGGGGATGCGGATTGAACCCATAACTGATGGATGATAAAAACTTCAAGACCAGCATAGGCATATGTGATGTCATAGTTAATATATAATTTTTATCTAAGAAATTGGATGAATAAATATAAATGAGGAACGGATAATATTAATTTTTAGGTTTATATATTATTATGTTAATTGTTTTTTCATTAAAAATAGTTTTTTATTGATGGAATGAAATTTCATTAAATGATTGGTCTCACAGTCTCTTAGATGTCAATTTTAGTTCTCAAGGAAAAAATTAATTTTTTGACATTTATTTATTATCATATCTAGTCCATATTTTTTATATTTATATATTGTAAAACAATATACCATCAATAAAAAATTATCTTCAAAAAAATTGTTATCCCACTACAAAAAATAATGATTATATCAATGGCCATTTCACACAAATCATTATTGTACATTTTAGGACCTCCACATTCCATTGATCATTAAAATGACTATGATCTATGACCTCACTCACTCCATAATAATATTAATTAATGTCATCCACATGAACATCATCACTTTTGAATAATGATAACCAACAAAGAAACTAATTTATATGTTATTCAATGTGAATATATTACATTCCATTATCTCTCGTTAAGAGGATACTTCATTACCATTTTTATGATATGTAATTTTAAGAAAATGGATTTTCAAATATAATTAAATTTTTTACCAAGATAAACATAATATTGTGATGATCTATTTTATTTATGGTGGAGAGAATGAAAGACCATAAAATTATGATTGAATAAATTTTTATTCAATAATATCTATGACACACAAAACAAAAAATATAAAATAATATAGCCTCCCAAGAAATTAAAATATATTTATATTTCCAAATAAATTCAATGTGTGATATATCCGAAAATGTACACAACACTGAGTCATCTATGGTTTCACATGATAATGAATTTCATTGATAGTATGCATTCTATGCATGTATGAGTTTTATCGAATGCAATGAATATTGTTACCAAAAGTGAAAATATCACATATCCATTAAATTTGAACTTCTAAATAGTGTTAAATTTATTTTGAAAATTTATTATTTAATTAATTGGTTACTAACTAATTATATATGAATATTAAGTCCAATTAAAAAAGGAACTATTTTATAACAAAATTTGTATATAGAATGAATTTTCATTATATAAATAAAATAAAATAATTACTATTAGCGGAATATATTAATGAAATTGATTTATTATATATATAATTAAAATTTTGAACATTCATCAGATATAGTTTATAGAAATGAGAAGATAACAACTCCTGGTTTACCTATAAAAGCTATATTTTTATGATGGTAGTTACAAAACTTTTATTGGAAAATAATTTTTAATCATGAAATTAAAAAATTTATAGATATTAATTTATAAAATAAAATAATGTTTTAACTATGAATGTAATTATTAACATTGGGTGATTATTTTATTTACATATAAAGATTCATTTTGGATTAATAATTGAAAATAATAAATTTTAATTGAAATTTTATTATTCATTCAAATATTTTAAAATGATAAATTTTATTTTATGTAGGTTATAATGTATAAACATATAACATTTAAAAATATTAATAATTTATAGATATATGTATTATTTTTATATTTTATTTAGATATAAAAAATTTCAAATATTTTTAAATTTATAAAACAGATTTGTCATTCTATTTGTGGGAATAATATTAAATTAATTTGTGACACTTCTGTTTTTTGAATCAAACAAATTTGATTATATATTGGTAATCATCATTAGTTATATTATCTAACTAGGTAAAAATAATTATTTACTATAATAATTATATAATTTTACTATAATTAATTAGTATGATTAAGGTGAAAAAACGTTTTCACTATGGTTAAACATAGACTATAAGGTTAAAAATGAACCCATTAAATTCCAAAACTCATTATATAGATATAGTTTTACCATACCAATTAAAAGATTTAATATTATTTATTATTGAGGCTACCAATTTTGTAAAAATTGTGAGCACATCTTGTAACATCCTGACTCAGGTACCACACACCACTACCTCAATCCATTCTACTACATAACCTCTAGTGCAACTCCCTATATACATGTGGTTGTTGACTAGCATCGATAGTATAATATCAGTTGCGATTAGAATATAACCTATTAGTAAAAAAGGTACAACACTAAAAAAGTAAACAACAAATTGATGATTTCATAACTATAAATATAGTAGTACATCAATATAACCAAAACATCAAATACAACATCAAACCAAAACAGCATTCCATGAAATAAATATGTGTTTAATATCTAAAAGAAACTCTATGTAAAGACAATATTGTCTCCAACGAGGATCCAGAAAAAATTCTTGCTTCCTCATCCATGATCCATACAAAAATAAATCGTCTAACATATGGAGTTTACACTTATCCTGGCATGAAAAAATGATTTCTATATAGGTTGAAATTATTATTCTTGAGTAGTGAGCGATTAGACCTCAGTAAAACTCTTCCAATTTTGAATACAAAAATATCTAGTAAAATAAAATTATATATAATTTTAAAAATAAATAATAACAATTCAAATGTAAATATATATCAAATTATAATTTAATCATTATTTAACAACATAAACCCTTGGGTTCTAGAGAACCCCAAACCCTAATAGCTTCTTTGGACCATGTTGGACATTGAAATATATCCATAGTTTATCATAAATGAATGAACATGTTACAATTGATATAAAAATGTTCTAATTTCCATGTTACCATTCAGTATATTAAAGTTTAATGACTATATTACCATCCTCATTTTCATAAGTGAATGACCATGGTACTATTCACCACTTCACAACTGAATGACCATGGTACCATTCTTATTTACATGGATGAATGTTTGTGTTAACATTATCCATTTAAAACTTTAAAGAACATGTTTTCATTTATATATTAATAATTGAATGGGAATGTTATCATTCGGCATTTACTAATAAGTGACCAAATTAACATGTTACCATTTATAATATGATGTTGAATTTCTATGTTCCATTTCACCATTTAATAATAAAAAATAAAACAAATATGATTCAATTAATACTAATTGGATGAATTTCTATTTTATTATTCACCATCTAGTAATTCCTTACATCACAATAATAAATTCATTATATAAAAAATTAATTAATCAATTTCAAAAACTATATATCACATCTACCAATTAAAACAATCAAAAAACAATTAAACATCAAATTATCATTACTAATTACAAAGATTGTTCATCACATAATTCCCCATTATTAATTTTCAAATTAATTTAGCACAGGAATCCCCTGAACGAAATAAGTCATTAATTTATCAACATCTTCGAATTTAATATCTCATAATTAATTCCACAAAAAATCATCTAAATTATATAAAATCAATATAATATAATTCATTAAAAAATTAATTATCAAAAATAACAAAAATATATATATCATTATTATTTATAAAATTAATTCTCTAAACATAAAAAACTAAATTTCTCATAACTAATTTATTAATTAATTACTCTATCTATAATTCCACAAATCCAAATTTTGATACCTCAACAATTAATTAATTCAAAAAAATCACTCAATTTTTAAATAAATAATTTAAATTATATTGTTACATTCACGAAATCAAAATCATGAAATTTTTATTTTAATTATATACTACATAACTCAATTCATTAAACTTACATTGGCATAATAAAAACCCCAAATTTCTATAGAATAATGATTTTGAATAAGATTTGGATCTAAAACACAAAATCTATCATTGAATAAATAATGATCTCTTATTTCTAGATATATATTCAATATCCCATATCAATATCTAAAATATCTATATATATAGAAAACAAAATATTCGATAAAAAATCGATGGATAATATGTGTGATGGATGACAATGAGAATAGAAATAAATCATGATGAAACCACATACCTGATGAGATGAAGATATTTCAACTGGTCATAGAATTCCCAAGAACAGTGATTATAAAGCCTTCGAATCGCTCTGAGTGACTTAAGAATTGAGAGAATTATATTATGGTTCAATATAGGGTTATCAATGGTATCATATATTGGTTCATGATTTTTTTTAATATTTTTTGGCGATTAAAATCTCGTACACATGGAATTTTTTATAGAGCACATGGGTTTCCCAATAGGTGCACCTAACTCCATTCCTCTACAATGGTGAGTGAACAGTAAATCCTAATAGGTTTAATAGAATCAAAATTAATGTTCCATTTTTGAAAATCCCCATTGTCTTGGTTTTCAATGTTTATAGTGCAAATGTGCATCATTACTAAAAATTGTGTACTAATCTTATGCAATACTCATGCTTCCACTTTTCTCAAACTAGTCACCCAAAAACAATCCAAGGTATTACCCAAATAACTATTAATCCATAATAATAAGAAGAGTTTCTATATGTTATGAGGATACATCATTATAGAAATTCAGTGTTTACAATCTCACAACCTTATAACAACACTTCTGCAAAATTTACTCCCAAGAATCTCTACAATTATGAGCCAAAAATATTTGGCCACTGTTCTATCATAGCAATTTTCTCTCCCAATATTCATAGTGAACATGGATATGATTCCACCATTCACAAATTATTGGCTTATAATTTTCCAGTAACACTTTCTCACAGAGATCTAACACATGTATCAGGTTTACCTCAATGGAATCATATATCTAAAGATCAAAATAATCCACATCCATCGCATGAGAAGATTTTGGGTTAATACCTCCAAATTTTTGACACATGAAAAAAATATTGCATAACATTGTATCTCTATGGATGATTAATTCGATACACCATTTAACTGATTCACAAAACAACCTTAAATGGTCTAACGAACATTGGTGACATCTTTCCTTTTCACTATAATTTTATTGAAAAAATATAGGTGAAAAATGAAATAATACATGAATTCCCTTTTTAAATTGTAGCGGTCATAAAATTCTACCAAAATTCAACATCTTTCTGCTCTAAGACATATCTATACACCCCTATATAAGATAATCCAACTTCAATGTATCCAGCTTGAGACATAGTCCCAAAAAATCTAACTCACCTTCTTCTATACCACAAAAAGTTTATCTTCATGTCCAACCATAAAGAGCCTAGTGTGGCTCTATATTATTAGGTTATTGATAACGATTCTTATATGTAAAATACAATATTTCTAGGTGTTTCTACGAAGTCCCTTGATGTCTTGAAGAAAACTATCATCATATCCTCAATAACATTTATAGTACGCACTGAATGAAAATCTGTCTATGGAACCCTAATAATATAGAATGTATTTCAAAAAAATATTCCTCCCTACTACACTACATAAAAGGTTTCTCATATAGGCAATAAATATGGTACCTTAATTAGAAATTCAATAACCACCCAAATATAAACATTATTCCATGAGGTCTTTGGGTGACCGGCCATTATATATAAGGTGACATCATCCCTCGTTTACTCTATAATGGGTATCATATATATGAAACATTTTGGTTTTTTATGATCATATTTCAACTACTAAAAGGTGTAGCATCGTCACAAACATTTTTATCTCCTTTCTCATTCCCATCCACCAATATTGTCAACATAATTTAAAGTAAATTTTGGTCATTCCTAATCATAGTATAATTTTTGATGCATGAAATTCCCCTTCATCCTTTCCCACATGCTCATAGGCACTACAACCCAATTCCAGATATAGATGAACTCATCCTCATCAATTGCCAAATATTAAGGTGACTCCACACCTTCAAGTATTTCATCCAAGGATAATCATTCCATATCCTAATAATTATGTTTCATTATTACTCTCAAAATTATAGATTCCACTAATAGTGATACGAAAATCATATTATTCTAAATATTGAAAACACACCATTCTTTTCATCTAGTAAAACCATCAACTTCCACTACTCGCTAGTATTCGGAACTACAAGAGTATGAATTTTCCAACTCAAAGAAGCAGAAACACATTTCCCCATTCTGAACAAATATTCTTGATCAAAATAGAATGTCTACATTATCTCAACCTGTATACTGTTCCAAATATTAAAATATCATTAAAAAAAGATATACATTCAACTATTGTAGTCTTTAAACACAGTAAAATTTGTACCCAACCTACAATGCTAAAAGAAATTTAAAGAATAAACCAATGATACCAACACATGGCCATGCATTTGGTAGTTCAATTTATGTGGCATAAAATGCTGAGACCCATACACCGCAACTAAGTCTCCTTTCATAAAAATAGATCCAATAACTATTGTAGATTCATCACAATGAATATTATAATCATCAACTTGATTAGGGATGATCATCATCAGTATTTATATAAATCCATTATTCTGCTATTGCGATGCACTATCACGTACACTATACAAATCAAAAAATTTAAAAAAAATTCCAATCCCAATAGTTGTTCCTCAAGACACTAAAAATATAAAATGAACCTCTCGGTATTAACATCTAAATTCAGAAAACCATGGATATTGAATACAATCATTTTATGTTCCTAAGAAACTACATACCATATCTTCCTTAGATATACAAACACACCTTCTTCTGAGAATATGTTACCCTATAAGTATACTGAATCAATACAAAAAAAAACATTTATATAGATTTGTGAAAATATGATGATCTATTTGTGTACTCGAGAAGAGTTCAGGATGTTAGCCATGATCATCATGAGTCATATAGTACACCAAGATGTCAGCCACAAATACTACAACAAAATGAATCACGTACAGATGGATGAACAAGTTCATCAAATACATACACACTAATGGTGAAATTTTTTACCCATGTGGCATTATGAAGAACTCATATAGGCCATTCTTACATCTTAAAATGTACTACAAAATATCAGAGGTCTGAACTCTTAAATGATGATACTACAATATCAAGTCGATCTTGGAAAAGACACATGAACATATTAGTTTTTTAGATTCATCCATGATTCATATAAGTGGATATTGATTATTCACTATAATTTTGTTTTAACATCTGATAGTTGACACAAAAATTTATAGTTCTAGAATCCTTAATAGAAAAAAAACATTGGAGAAACCCAAGGTATTGTATATGGATGGGTAGACCCAATATCATAAAACTCATCCATCATATTCATGAGATCTTATTACTATATCCATTCTATTCCATATGGTGGAATATAAATTGTCTTATCCCTTAGCATGAGATCAATGGGTTACACCACATATCTCTTGGGTGGAACCCGCAATTTGTCTTCCGAAAACACTTCCAAAAACCTATCCTCTATATGATAAAAAGCATCCATCCTTACACATCGACAATCTAGAAAAAGATTGGAAAACAATGTGGTAATAATTCCATGTTGTTATGTAATTTACCTTAGTTAGAATTCTCGGATATCCCACCATCTACATTGTATATAACTATCAATAATCGGAGATTTAATGGTCTCTCTCACCAAATTTCCTGGGCTCGATATGACACTGAATAGTGTATGGCGATAATTTTTATAATTACTGAAATTCAAATGATGCTGAGATCATATAGAATATGATACATCCAAAATTCATTAGAATATACCATGAAGAATGTTATTTCTATAGACTATACTCCAAATGGGTTTTCAATAATCATAACTCTGTACATAAAATCCAGCACCCTGTTCCATGATTTGGGAAATAATGGAATGATGTAAACAAATATCAATAATGATTTACCTAATTTATGAGATAAATGAATAGTGTCTCTCATTTTTTATGAGAGGATCATTATATAAATCTTTTTTGTCTAACTATATTCAACTATCATTCAAATCAGCCCTATTACAATACCTGATATGATACAAAAGGTCTTCTCTACACAGCTTTCTTAGAGATGGCTCCTCTACCACCACCCGTCTCTTGTGAGTTCCTATATATATTAAATAGATTCCCAATATATACGAAAACCCATCACTATATAAGTGGTTTGGGACTATATCAATGATATTGGCCCTCCTTTACACACTAGAGGCATACAATCTAGTTAAAGACCTATGTCAATGACCATTCCCCCTAGAAACTCTTCCATTTATTCCCCTATCCAACACCTTTATAATGAAAACTACTACTCTTTAAATACATACCCCAGACCATCTAATTAAAACTAACATTCATACACTGGAATCCACCATCATGTTCCCCACACATATGAAAGCATGATCTTCCACATTGGTAAACATATTTAATCTCATTTGGATAATGATTGAATTAATATAATATTTATATCTATCTCAGAAATGACTCCCTCTAGTTGTGTCATCTCCTACCAATAACGGAGAAAATATCTTCTTGTCTATGAATCACCATGAATAGTCTATTATAGTCATACATGGATGATTTAGCCTCATAAACATAGAAACTCTCTCTTTCCTCATGGTATCTTGATAGAAATCCTCCAAGAATTTATCTAATAAGTCTTTCCATAACATACATTCAGCATGTCCATTCATCAACTAAATACCCCACCATCTCTTTATTGACCCATCAATTATAAATGTATCCAACGTTACTATAATTATAGTAAGATTATCTAAATGGTATAGTATCATATATATAGACACAATCCCGGTCAAATATTCCTTTGGTCTACCATATCCCGTAAATGTATAAGGTGCTATAAATAGAAAACATGCTTCAAGTCATGCATGATTTTCACAACACCTAGGTATATTCCTATAAGATACATGAATTGATTGATGTTATCTTTTAACATATCTTATGATTACTCACCTAACACGATCAGTGCATCAGGTTTGACCCATTGATGGTTATCCCCAACCATACCCCCTAATAATCTTATAAACAAGCTCCACATGGAGGTATACTCTCTAAAACATCGAACAAAAATTTCAAGAAAATAAAACAAAAGTAACATGATTTTTAAAGATTGATAACACAAAAATTGACAAACCTTAATTCCCCTAGCCCTAGAAAATGTTCAAAACCAATGAACTATGAAAATATATCATCATTACTAAGTGTTAATGAATTATCATTATTCATGTTCCACTTTTAAATAGACATTTATTCTCATCCTTCAATATTTATCAAAATTTCTCAGTTTTATGTTAAAATAATTTTTCTATTAAATTCCACAAGGAGTAATTGTTCAAATTCAACAACATACCGATAACTAATTTTTCTGTGCATTCCTAAAAATATTCATGTCACTAATTTTTATTGGGTTCCTATAATTTTTTATAAAATCACAACTCTCATGGAATACCGACCCAAAAGTATTATATCATAAAGTCTCATAAAAAATTATGAAAACTAAAAACAAGTCTGTTACCCAAGGTAAACTAATATTAAACTATAACACCAAATAAAAATAATCGTACCCTATGTACATGGGTTCACCTTCATACATGGGATAACTACACCTACACAAAACTCATAACCAAGGCCCATCTCTTCCTAGTCTCATACCTAGCATTTGAAAATAGTAAATAAAAAATGGAATGAATATTTTCCAATGATACATTTTTGTAACATTATTAACTTGGTTCCACACATTGGTGCCCCATGATAGTCTACTATGATACCTCAACTGCACCTCCCCATAATCGAAAGACAACTAATTAGCAGTGATGGTCCAAAAACATTATTTAGGAGACTCTAAAATATATTTCAAAGTTAAACACCAATATATTAAAAATAAAAAATAACAAAATTATATAATAATAATAATAACGATACATGTATAACATGACTGATAAACTATAAATACTCTAAAAAAATACAACTGTAAATATTCATTGAAAAACATATATGATCAATGGAAAAAAATCGTGAAAAGTCCCTAATGAAACCCAAAAGGTTACAAAACGAAATCTACTTCACTCATCCATTATCCATTAAAAATGGTAATTTATCCTATGAAATTTTCCCTTATCATGTCATGCACACAAGAAGTCTATCTGGCTACTGATCGGGAAGCCTATGGAGGGTGTAATAACAACATACTATGACAAAACCTATATCATCTGAAACAATATAAATTCAATTACATGTTTATTTTTTTATTAATAAAAAATTAAAATTTGTTTCTAAATAGTTATCAGAATATCTGTAATGAAATGTGTTTTGAGCTAGTGAAATAATTCCATTGGAATTTGAATTATTTCAATTACCGGATGGGCTTTATTGAAAGCAAGCTTCAGAATGTAATTATGAGAGTTGGAACATTTAGATATATTGTTTTTGTACATATTTGATGACCTAATTATTTATTTATCGGACACATAATCTTTCAACATATTGTTACTAGAAATTCAAATTTTAATGATATGTAGATGGTGCATAGTTTTTCAAAAACGATGTATCCCTCAGTAATAGACACTGCCACATACAACAGGTGGATAATGAACATGGGAAATTTCTACTCATTGAATACCAAAACATGAATTTATCCTACATGTTTTGTTCCAAATAAAGAGTACATATACTATTCACCTCATGGTTGTCACATAGTTTTACTAAAATTTTGGGAAAAAACTATGAGATGTGGTTCTGGGAGGAATGGATTGTCACAAAGATGGAAGATGGTTTTCAAAATGTTTTTGACACAATCCATTAGCATTGATTCTCATTATGAAATTTAATTACATATTTAAGATTAAAATAAAAATAAACATCAACCTAACATAATCCCCCCTTCTTCTAACACATGACTTACCCCTTTCCATTATCACATGGATTATGTGATCCCAACCCCCACCCCCTCTCAACATCCTCTCTATTTGATAATCATCTCCACTATATTCATGAATCTCTCTTCATCATTTGAGGACAGTCCTTCTACCCCTATGTCATCCAATGGTTGGTCATATTTCTTTCTCATTGTCCAATGTTATGGTTTAACATAACCCTAGGTCATGGGTTTACCAGTTTATATTTATTTCCTTCAATTTGTGGTTATGTGAAGAGTATATTAAGTCATCCTTTTATTTTTTTCTCGTATATACACCTAAATTATATGACTCTTGGTTTGTTTATTCTTTTAGTCACCATGTGGGGTGAGGGTTTTATTTCACTATTTGATTTATAATTGTTTTTTGTACGTTTGGTTATTTAGGTTTTATATAAATTTTTTTATTGTTTTTGGTTATAGGTGAGGTTGGGATAGTGTCACCATTGTCAAAGGATACATACCCATTTATGAATAGGTAGAAATATGTATATTTAAGCTCCATAGTTTTATGTATATTCATCCATGGAAGTTAACAAACATAAATTGGGCTAGGAGTGATTACATATAATATTATAAATGAATACATATGTTAGTATTATAGGTTATATGAAAATATGGAAAGATATGTATGTATTCCCTTGCACATATTCATGAGAAATATTATATGGTCATTGGGGATATGTGTTCTTATTATATGTGAATTATAATATACCCAATAGAAGGAAGGAGATCATTAAAGTGGTCACTAAAAAAACATATGGTTCCATGTATTTTCCTTGGTCCATTTTTGATGTAAGAACCCTTTAATTTTACCCATTAAAGATGAATTTATTAGTTTACTAAGTAATGATTCATTTATTACGTTATTTATGATCATTTTATGAAATGATGGAATATTCTAGATGATTTTTTTATACAAATGTCTTATTTTTATTGTAAAACTCCTCAATTGAGGTGAGATGTCTTCTATGGTAAAGATTATTGACTATACATTTATGCATGGTTTCATTTATTTGATTTTATTTATTAAATTTTTTCTTTTTAGGACATTTCATATTTGTAATATATCCTTATTCCAATTTATTATATATATTATTCCATGTAATTGGTCATATATTTAATTCCTGTTATCGTGAATATCACAAACTCCTGATTTTTTTTTTAATTTCTATGGTTATTTAAAAATTTCATTTCATAAATTTGGTACATTAATGTTTCATATTGATTAATTTATGTTTTTTTGGAAAAAGGTAATTAATTATAGAAATGATTTTGAGATTGTAGGGATTTCAAATTACAAAATAAATTGGGGTTTTATTATGATATTTTGGAATTATGATTTAAATAATTAATTGGTTAATTAGTTGTGAGATATCTAATTTGTTAAATTGAGATAATATATAAATGAACTCATTGTGTGATATGGACATTATATACCACGATATAACTAATCGTAGAACTAATTATGATATATTAAACATATTTCATTGAGATAATTACATTTATAATTACTTTTGTGATATTGAGAAGGATGAAATGAGATAATTATTTGATGAATTAATTAATATATTTGATGCACATAATTAAAATGGGAATTACTTAAGAGATATTTAGTTGTAAATTAGTTGATGACATTTTATTGAGATTCTTGTCAAATAATTAATTGATGATTTAATTATGTTTAATGGAATGCTGATTTTTTCATTAATTTGACAAGTATATTTGGTATCATGGTAATTGTATTTGGGATTAATGGAATTGGAACATGGTAACTCAATAGGGATGTATAAATGGTATCATTTTCATTGTACATGTGAGTAAAAGAATGTAAACATAGACATCAAATTGGGGGGTGTAAATGGTAACATGGAAATTGTACTTGTGAGTAATGGGATGTGAATATGTTGATTTCCATAGAGATGTAATATTGGAAAAATGGTCATATTAATTGTAAATTTAATATATGTAACATGGTAAGTCAAGTATTAATTGAATAATGGTTGCAATGGAACATTAAGTTACGAGCTTACTAGAAAAAAATTTGTATTTGGAATGAGTCGATAAAAGTATATACATATGACGTATCATGTGAATATATTAGTCATCAGTAGGATCCTTAAATGTTATTATGATATCTTGTTACATATGAACACTTCGGGCTCTAGAATTAGCTAAAATAAGCATTGAGGTGTCATTATCCTTGAAAACCCTAGATTTAGTGAGGTTATGTATAGAATAAATGATGACATGAAAAATGATTATTTATGCATTGTTGTTATTTATTAATAGAAATATGTACACTATTTATGGAATTGAATGGGATATTGTTGTCCTTTTGAGATTATTTTATTATAACCTTCAGGGGCCTCCATTTTACTAGGGTACACAAGACAACTTTATATATGCAGAACATAGGTTGATTGATTGTGTTATTTTATAATACATGTGAGTTTGGGTCATTGTATTGAGTTGCAAATGGGGTTCCTTGGGGATATAGTTATTGGATATTATATATTTTTTGAAATTGTATTGATTTTTTTAATTTTAACTTCATTTACTTGCATAATCCTCAATAAAAACTATATTAATGTAAATTTTCATGGGCCATGTATATTTATTTACTATAATACACTTCTATTATTGGTTTTTTTTATATATTATTCCAAAACCTATTATCTTTTTTTTGATGTGCAATCAAAGACCTATGAAATAATATTTTCTCTATATACACAACCTATGACATTTCTGGTAGATGGAAGCCTCTAGTGTTAAGTGAGATGTTATTGAGGACATGTGGAATCCGATCAGGCAGTCAGTTTATGGTCAATTCAGGCCGAGATATTACAAATTGTTATTAAGTGAAACAATTTAATTTTTCAATTATTTTGTTCTATTATAATGGAGACTATATTTCTTTCATCACATGTAAAATAGTCTTTCTTGTGATTGATCACCCCATATAGGGGAAATGACCATGTGTCTAGGGATTTTATTGTTTCTTAAATATTTAGATTCAAGATTTGATTCGATTTCACATAGGTATGTTGTTGTACTATTTATATACTTATTGATTTATGATTTTTATGGTATTATTACCCATTTCCTAGATCATAAATGATGAATTATTATGTCTATCAAATTAATAACATGTAAAATTTCCATTCCATGCTTACTTCATTCCATATAGTTTCATATAAAGGTAGTTTTTTTGTTATTATTGTGTTCCCAGCGTGTTAGTACATTATTATATGATTATAGATTTTTTTTCTATATTATATACTTGTCATAAAAATAAAATTGTATTATATAAAAGGGTTCAAAGGATAAATATAACTGGTTCCATTGAATGAGTTATATGTTTTTGATAACAATGAGAGTTAGTTTCCAATTTTATGTTATATGTTAACCTTATTACTGGGAATGGGAAACCCCTAGAATAGAACTCTCTATGATCTTTATATATATATATATAATAAAAAATGTAAAGGCTTCAAAATTATAATACAAAATTGAATTGGTTTTGATTAGGGGAAGCCAATTTCCAATCTATGATGTCTATGGGTGATTTATTGATGGTAGAAACCCACATATATAAGTGAAACGTTATATATTCCCATGCTTGGTTTTTAATGGATTTAAGAGTGAATGATGTTTAATTTTAATATGAAATGAATTTTTAATCTTTAAATATTCATAACTAGATCCTTGCAGGTCATTTGGACCATGTATCCTAAGAGATTTCTCATTAGGTTGGTTTTAATTTCTAAAACTGAGAAACTGATTTTGAGCTGTTTTTTAGGACGTAAGTTGGCATACTAGAACCCTTTTAGGTCACACTATTAATTAAAATAAAGTGTTGTTATTAAATTTCTAATAAATATTGGATTTTAATTAATGATTAACGTTACATTGGATGTTTTATATAACATTCCTGTATTTCTATTAGGGTGTTAAATAAAATCTTCTCCCTATTGTTATTGTTTTAAAATGGTAGTTTATGACTTAAATTAAATCATTTATTTGTCTAAATATTTTAGTGTGAATAAATTCAATGACGTGAAAATGGAACCCTTATGTGGTGTCCATAAATAAAACCATCATCTAAGCATAATGTATGCTTTTCATTGAGTTTCCTTGAATGTGACCATATGTGTTATTTATAGGCCTTCTCTTATTTTGAAATGGATTAGATGGTATGGTATTTAACATTATGAGTTCCCATTCCATGTGACCTTATGAAAAGGTCAATATTTTTTCTTTTATAATGGGTTATCCAATGGTAGGTAGAGCCTATATAACATAAATTCATTGCTAATTCCTTTTTTTATGTCTTTTAATGATTTATGGTTTCGATTTTCAATAATAGACCTATAATCTCCTTGAGAAACCCATGTTCAGATTTGTGTTCATGTTATTTTCAGCACTTATTATGGGCATGAAAATTGGTTAAATATATTTTTTAGTAGGATATACATGTCTTGGTCCTGGTTGACTTCTTTGAAGTTTTCTCAAATAATTATCTTCCTCAATGATGGATGACAAATTAATTTTTCATCCATGTTTATGGTCGTATGGGGAAATATGAATCTAAGAATAATAGTTTGAACATTCCATATGAGACTTAAATGCATATGGTGCGTAACCATTGGATATTATAATGGGCGTGCCATCTTTTTTCATAAACCATGTTTTAGTAAGAATTCACAAATGCAGTTCTATAGAATGATAATGGATTAAAAATAGGTTTCTTTCAGTGAGATTATTGAGTCGTGTTCAATTGAATATTCTATTGAGTAATATCCATAGTATATTGATCTACATGTTATATAATCACAATATTAACACTTGTTTTTGGGACATTCAATAGGATCAGGATCATTGAAACAGTTTTATTTTCAGTTTTGGTTTGGTTTGGGCCTTCTTTTTATACATTGACATTATGATCATTTCTCATAGGAGTTGTACACATTTTTTACAGGTGTTTTTATCAACATATAATAGGAGAGGTAGTTTATCATTTAATTATTTGACTAAGAAACTCCTAAACTAGGGAGAATTACATATATTCTATGATATGTTCCCAGCCATTTAGGTGGAACACTACATAGAAGACCATTTAGAAATTGCTAGGGTTGTTTTTAACATTATTTTGAGGATGGGGAGGACTTTGAATATCGTTGTTTTTTTTTGATATAATGACATTTAGATAGTTGGATGTGGTTTAAATCAATGAGAAACAATGTTTATCATCATTGTTGTTCAATTGTTGAACATAAACATTCACGTGATACCTTGATGGATAAGTAATTTTTATTGGATTTAATGGAGTGTTTATAGGTGAAGTAAATATCTTTCTATAAGTTAACAATTTGTGGTTGAAATTCCATTTTTTCTAATATTTTGTTATTTTTGACTGGAATTAATTAAAATCTTATAAGATTATTCTACTATATGATGAGAATTTCCCCAACCTTGACATCATCCTTGATTTACATAGGGAGCATTGGCCATTTTCTCCACAATTTTTTTTAAACTGTCAGGATTTTTTGGGTGGTATTATCAATGTTTCTTTCTAGCATGTAGTTTCTATTGGTTTACAGTTTGTTCATAGTGATACATGGTTTCGCATTTAGGAACTCCTATGAGAGACTATGGGAAACCATTAGTTTCATTTGAAATGTAAGCCATTTGGATATGGCTCTGAATTCATTTAACTATTTAATATGGTCATTTTTTCTTTAGTAAATGTATCACCTGTAATTCAAGATTATTAACTAGCTTTGAATAATACCTTGGCCTACATCTATATTTACATGATGTTACCCTGGAAAAGACATCAAGCTCGAAGGTGAGAATAATAATTGATTGTGATTTTAGAGTGATGGGTCTGGATTGAACCTCTACACACGCTCAGCTTTGAATGTTTTTGAATTGCCAGGTATTTATTTTACCAAGGAACATCCCCATATACCAGGTATGTACATATTTGATCATTCTTTTTCTAAAAACTCATTTACCTAGAAAATTCATTACAGATGCATTTTTAATATGCTAGTAACATTTCTAAGCATCTACAAATGTTCATCCATAGTGGGTTTACTTGTTTTCCATTTCTTTATGTAAATGGTCAATGACGACCATTTATGGAACTCCATCAGATGAAGTTGTGTGTGATATGATTATACTAGGGATTTTCATTAAAATATAGTTTCACCTAGCTAAATTAGTTCAATGTGTATTTACCATTTGGTAGGTTCAATATCATGTTATGAGTATCGTTAAAACATTTTTGAGAGTGATTTAAAACACAATTTCAACAAAGGTAATTGTTGTGGATCAGAATGGGCCCCCATTAATGATAAAGACCAAGGTAGTAATGTAATTTGGTTATAATATTTTACACATAATAATAATTTTCAAATATTCATATCTCCATTAAACATTTAAAAATACATATAATGAATATAATTTACTTATTAATTCACACATTAATTAATAAACTTCAACAATTTGATATTCACATCGTCCCATTTATTTATAATACAATTAATTAATTTCCCCATTATAGATACTAATTCAACAATTATTTAAACACTTAATTCTCCTTAAATAATTTAAAATTTTGTTAAACACATCCTTAAAAATAATTAAATAACCCATTAATTCATCAACATCCCCCATTTCAACAACCCATAGTTAATTCACAATTAATTGTCTAAATCCACATATTTCAATATGTCCTTATTAATTTTTCAATTAATTATATCAAGTCAACATAATAAATATGTCATAATTAATTATATAATTAATTGTCGCAAATCATAGTACAAAATATGTTATAATTAAATCACCAATTAATATTCTTTATCAATAAATATTGAAAATCAAAAAAATTCACATCTCATCATTTAATTAATTCAAAAAATTAATTAATTTCACAAATAAATCAATTGAAAAACATATAATAAAAATTTTATTATTATATACACATAGTTGAAATATGAATTTGATATTTGAATTATATATTTAATACCTTATTTCATTGATGAACATTCACTAAACATAATTTACCACATTCTGTCAAATAACGAGGGAGAACAAGATCAGGTTATAAAACCATATATCTAAGATTGAATAAATCATGATATATTATTTCTAAATTTCGATACAGGGGACTATATCAATATTAAAAAAACTAAATCTAAAGTCAATAAAACATAGGGTAACACCTCACAAAAATAAAGTGATAAAACATGAAAGAGATAAAAAATCAATCGGGACGTAACCATATATTCGAAGAGAAGAAAATCATCCAACTCGGATTCAAATCACTATTAATAGAGTTCATGTGATCTTATAATCCCTTCTAGTGGCATTATAATTTAGGTAAATTTATTATGGGTTGATCTAGAGTGTTTGGTGGAATTAGATGGGGGGATTGAGCATTTTGTTTAATAATTTTCAGCAGATTAAAATATCTTATTCATGGTTTGTAGTTTAGGGCACATGACTTCCCCTATCCACATGATTAACCATGAAGCTCATTTTTAATGTAATATTAAATTTTTTCAATTCATTGGAACATGAAATTCATTGGTAAATGTTTTCAAAAAACCCAATTTTAATACTCTATTCAGCCGAAAATCCATATTCATAGAAAACAAAGTTCTCAAAAGTAATTTTAAAATATAATTTCATTATAAATTTTAAAATTATTTTATAAATATATTTTAACAAATTCTATATTCTTAATTGAATGAAAGGCTTCTAACTGTTAATTTCTAAATTAGAAACATTAAAAAACTTTTTACAATGAAAATATTATGCTTTTTCTGATAATAAATTATGTGAAATTAATTCATTGAATCTTTAATTGATCTCTTTCAAAAATATTTTCTAGAAATTTTATTAATGTTACTTTAAAATAAATGGTTTTTAAAAAAATTCATGTTGAGATGGCTATTTTGCTAAAGAATCTTCTTTATGCTTATTTTAGTTTTATCAATGATGGATTCCCTTATTCTTACATCAAGGGTTATATGTTTCTTTCATAACATCATTATTCTTCCTCACGATGGATTATAATTATTTTGAATAATGATAGTATTTAATTTTTCCCCATTAACTCATTTTCTTATTCATTTTCTTCCCATTGAGGTATTCACAATCCATTGATCAATGAAAACTAAATTTCTCCATAATATATACCATATTTTATATGCATTTTTTTATTCTAAAAACTATATTGAATTTTTTTAATACCTTGTTAACAATTAATGTACTTGAATAACAATTGAAATATTGAAATATTTGTATGGGTTTCTAAAAATCAATTGTTGATAGGGGATATTTTTTATGAAATGTATTGATTATTTTATATATTAGGAATGTTTTCGACATTCAAAAAAGTGGTTGTGGAATGATCAATTTATACCCCTCATGGAATCAGTAGTCTCATGGAAAGAAATTGTTAACTTTTATTAGATAATGGGGTTTTTATAGAAATTTTTTAAATTATCTTAAGCATAGATATATATAGTAAAAGTAACATTTTCCTAGGAAACAGAATTTATAATAATTGAATATTTACTTCATAAAATATTAAATTATTATTATCCTAGAGATATTGTTTATTGAAAAAAATAATTTCATTATCCATTATTTATTAAATAGAATTTATTTTCACATATGTATCTTTCCATACCTCTTGTGAACGTAAATAATAGTTTATTGTTTACGTTGAATTTTTTTCAGTTATTTACTTTTTCATATTGACTCCAAAGTAACTTTTTATTTTCAAACACATTTAATGTAAGATTGAGAACCATCATAGAAGATCGTATTGGATTCTGTGAAGTATACTATGGTTCATAAGAAATGATATTCTATAAGGAGTAAAAATATTTTAATTAAAATTATGTTTTATTTTAATTATTCAATTAAAATTAAAACATATTATATATATATATTATTTAGTCTACCAAAATTATGTATCTTTTGGAATTTTAATCTAATATCTATTCTAATGTAATGTTAGTGGGGAACAACATTGAACTATTGTGGTTGGGGATGTTACTCTTTTGAAATAATGTCAAAATAATGTTTTCAACATTAATAACTCATGTGATTACAAATTAGATCCTATAAAAAATTTAATAAAATTAAAAATTATAAGTTATATGATATTAATGTTGGAGATAATCCACCTACCATGGTTATTGGTAAAAAATGATCTTATATGATTTTAAGGATGATATTATTCCCTTTTAAAATGTAACAATGCCCAAAAAGTGATTAATACTAGAAATATAGATAAATATATCAAATAATATGAAGAAAATAAATATATAACACGTGAAAACACATATGTATATCATTAAAGTTGAATAAATAGGTATTACTAACCATTTATTTCACAAAGAAATGCTCAAGGGTTCATTTCCAAAATGTTATGGATGTCAATGATTTCCAAAAATATCATTGGATGACTTTGGAGATATAATGGGAGATATTGAAAATCATTTGATAAAATGAAAACTATATTATCGGTAAAACTAGATGTGTTTTACATATCCCTGACGTGAATTAGGAAAAAACATGAATTCATTAAGATTGTACTTATTCTGATACTCATATTTCGTCATCTAAATTCCTAGGATGAAATGATTCCACATAATGATTTTATATCATTATATGAATATAATCAGTGAAACCATTCATTTCATAAATAAAAAATAACATCAAATGTCTCCAAAATATAATTTTATGAAACCATATTACCTGACTTGATTTTTTTAATGCAGAATTTCCAATGACAATTTTTATATTTAATTTATTTTACTTATTCTAAAACATATTTTTTATTATACAATGAAAAAACCATAAATTGAAATGAATAAATATTAATATTCCTCAAACATTGATTGTGATGATGTAAATGGTTAAACTATCCCAATCAAGATCATTTAATCAACAAGTTTGTTTTGTTACGAAAGTGATATTGTGTAAAAATATCATTATTAAATAAATATAGTTTTATTATTTATATATAATAATTTGAAGAAAAAAATTTTATTATTGTTTTATAAATATGAATGATGTGATGAAAAACAAAATGGAATAATTAATTGATGTAGTAGAAAAAATATATACTCAAGGTCATTAAAATTTCCTATAAAACATAAGTAATGATATAATTGGTTAATATTTTTATAATCATAATAAAATTTAAAATATAATATCTTTTTTATACCCTTGTTTAAATATTTATTTATGATTCTTTTGAAAATAGATCACATTTTTTATAGAGGTTACATCTTCATGTATCAAAACATATATTTTAATATCTCAAATTGTAGAGAGTAATGTATAAAATTATTCTCTGAGGAAATAAAAACAATTTTATAATATTTATGATATATATATATATATATAATTATTTCAGGCATTAAATATTATATTCATAAGTGGTAGAAGTAGGAATTAATAAAATGTAATGAATAAAAGTAATTGATAATTTTACCTTACTTCATGGAAGATCTCTATTAAAAATTAGAATAAGCATTTCAGTTGTCACACACTAAGAGGATCAAATCCTCAGGGATGTTTCTATAAGATTTGGGGTGTTATTAGCATGTTTTTTAATCTATAAGGATTTATGAGAGAGTAAAATTAGGGTGGTGAGGGATTCTTTTATAAGGGATATTTGTAGAATTTTTATAATAATATAAATGGTTATCTTAGAGTTTCGAGGTCAAGGGGATCACATAATAAAATAAATGTATTAAGGAAAATTCTTAATGTCAATAAATTATAAACCATAAATTTTCACACAATTTTTATCATAATTGTTAGTCTTATACTATGAGGATGTTCATTTTTTTTACTTTTTTTTGTCATTGTAACAAATTTTACCTTAGTAATTTACTTTTAATTCCTAAAATTATTATGAAACTTATTAAATAATAGAGAACTAATGATTGAAATAATTAAATTCATTTTAAAAAATTACTTCCCTAGTAGTGATTATTTTTTTAATATTACCGCATATAACAAGTATAATTTTTTTTAATATTTTAATGCTTAATATTTATGATTAATAAAAAATTGTCAATGTTGACAATTTTAATAAAACAAATTATATATTATTCTTTGAGCTATTTTATGCATGTTTAAAAACAATTAATAATGTAAATCATCTTTAAAATTATTTAGTTATAAAAATAAAAATTTAATTTTGTTAAATTATATAATTAATTTAATATCGCAATAATCAATCATTAGATGAATATATTCATATTTTAATTTTTTAAAATAATATATTTTATTCCATAAATATATATATAGTATATAAAATTTTATGATTATCTTTAAATTCGGTTTTGAAATTGGAAGATTTCAAATAATTGATTGTGTTTTCCAAATTGAAATTTCTGATTATTTATTAAAATGATAATTTCTTCAGAATTTTTATTAACATTTTTTCAAATATAATTTTCACATGATAAAAAATTAAATGAACTCATTGTTATAAAATTTATATTAAATGGTTTATAATTATTTTTATATGAGAATAGAAAATTAAAATATACAATTTTTTATTGTCCAAAATTATTTATTTTATTTTTAAAATATTATTTCAAATAAATAAATTAATTAAATATTGATTGATTATTATTTCATAAAATATATAAAATGTGATATTTTAAATTATTAACAAAAATATTAATAATTTATAAAAAAACATATGAGTGTGAATATTTATTTTAATATTATTTGAAATTAATTTTTTTCATTAAATCAGGATTAAGATAAAAATTATCATTAATAAATATTTAATTGATGTAAAATTGTTTATTAATCCAAAAAATTTACTTATGAATTATTCATAACAATTTAATAATAATTCAATATTAAGGGTATTTAATTAAAAAAAATTAAATTAGTTTTTGTTAATTTAATATATTAATTCATTTAGCAAAATCATAAAAATGGTTTTTATAAATTCAATATTTTATTTTTCGAAAAAAAATATTAATTTACAAATTTATAATATTTATATAATAATAGTATGATAAAAATTAAAATGATTAATGTGTAAGGAACAGTACATGTAATGGGATGAATTTGAGGCATTTGAATTTTTCACTTTTTTTAAATAATAAACCATTTGATAAATTTTTTTAAAAAATATCATACAATAATTTATATATTTGCAACCCAAATGTTATGTAAATTTTGTCGAAATTATATTCTATGATATTAATTATAATTTTAAATGATAATTCAATTGAAAATAAATGTTTCTTTAATTGAAAATTATTATTTTATGTCATCTTATTATTTTATCAAAAAAATTATAAATTAAATATTAATAATTTATTATTTGATAAAATATATCTAAGGATGTAATATAAATTAATATGATAAATATAAATCAATTTAGCAACTTACATTTAGAAACAATGTTTAATACGAAGTGTATGGAATGATGATTAATTAAGGTACCATGACGTACAAATAATAATCATATAGTTGGGGGTATAGGCAAGTTAACTTCATCCGATATTTTAATCCCCTTAAATTTGATTTTTATGGTTCAAAAACAAAAACATGTCACTCAATCCCTTTACATCCCTTATCTCACCAATTCAGAAAATGAAAATAAAATGAAATTCATTATATCACAAAAAATTCTAACAATTTTTGTTTATGAACAATGTATATATTGGTTCTATATTAATGGTACAGGATTATAGTTCATATTCAGGATATGAACATACTGAAGAACACAGGTACATATTCTACAATTCAACATGAATTAACTACCTAGTTATTTAGAAATATCATTCTATAGTTCCTATTATTTCATGACACTCCCCTTGTTATTTTATTATTATACTATCATTGATAACATATATATTAATAAAACATGCTATATTTTATGTGATACCAACTCATTGTAGTACATTAAGTCATTTAAATATACCATTATCAATATCATTCCCTGATATACATTTCTATATTCATGGGAAAAATTTACATGTTAACCTCATTAATGATGTTGAATTTACTAGAAGTATTACTTCAAATGATAATAAAATAAAATTCTAAAAATCCAAATATACATCATTAGTTAATCCATAGAATGAAATATTTATCTTGCATTATAGATTACTAATCTAATCTCCAATACATTGTAAAATTATTCAAATAATGAAAGGATTATTAATCAAAAATAAGATCTAAAAAATACATAAAATATGATATAATTTCCTCTGTAAAATATCATATATTTATCATCAATTATTCATGGAAATAACATATCTATCATCAAATTATTGTTTAATAAAATGGAATAAAAAATACGTAAATATTTTTATTTCTTATGGAACATAATATAAGGTTAGATAAAATATCGATCCATACATTATGATTAATAATATAAATTTTAATATGTGTTTGGTCAACGAATTATTATAGGATTACCTATATGTATGCTCCCAATTATAAACATATTATTTATTTCATTTTGAATGCATTTAAATATTCACATAATTAACAATACATATCAATAAGTGTTTTTAATAGTTTTCTATATTTTGTTTCATTTTAGTGATGGTTTGTTTTACAATTTGAAATTATGGTAATTACAATGGTACATGGTTAGGATTATTTTTTAAAAAAACATTATTCTATTTCTAAAAAGTGAAATTTTTTATTGTTATATATCCTCTTCTTCTTCCTTATGAAGAAGAATTTTTTTAACAATAGAATTGTTTTTCTTAATAATTGAAACCAATGAAAATTATACTAAATGACTCTCATATAACTTTGGTGACCCTTTACATTTTTACATCCATATATTGTAGAATATTTTATATATCATCCAGATTATGTAACATATACACCCAATGGATGTTACCTATTTAGGGATCATTATACATTTTTAATTTTATAAACCATTATTACCCCCAATTGATTTTTATTCAATATTTAGGGAATGTACCTCTACATATAATCTCAAACGTTTAGTATATTGAAATTATTCTCTAAAATTTATTTAATTTCCCATTGTCAAAATAATATTACATAGATATATTTTTTGGTATGGTTTAATTTTTTTAATATAATTCTCTAATTATTTGATCAAATTGTTTCAGCAATTTTTACTTCTAAAAAATTAATGAAAATTAATAGTTATATTTCATGAATGATGATAATTAAAAAATACCAACCTAAAATTTACTATAAATAAGGAACATAAATATTTTCACATTCATAATATAATTTAAAACAAGTCTATATCCAATTTCAATGAAACAATATATTCTAAAACCCATAAGTTAACAATTAACATATTCATTTTCAAATACAAACAAGTTTTGATAAAAAAACCAATAAAAATTATCCCCATGTGTTGGTTATAAATAAAATATTTATGAAAAATATATATTTCATTAGTTTTATATGAATGAAAAAACCACCACAGATCTAATATTTGAAGCTAAAAAAATTCTATAATTTAATGATATTTATTTTTTTAAATTCTTGTGTCATAGTGTTAAAATAAATAAAACCCACCAACATTTCTATTGATGAAGATTAAAAAATTACTCATTTTTTAAATTTGAAAATATATTTTTTATATATTTATGTATAGGTATTCAAATCATGATAACAAATTTTCTCTACTTTAAAATGTTAAAATTTTAATTTATTGGTTCAACCCTATAAAAAATTAATGAAATTACTTGAAGTAATTTGACAGTGATTACTGAGTATCATTTCATATTTATGAATAAATAAAAATTCAATCTAACATTTGGTTTTTATGAAATTAAAAAATAAAAAGTTTTTAATAAATTCATCTAAATAAAATATGATCTAGTTGGAAATAAATACAATTGAATGGTATAAATATATAATTTTTGAAAATGATCAATTAATTTATTTTGAAAATTATGTAATTTATTCCAAATATATTTGAGTAATTATATACTCACGATGACTAAGAATCATATTTTACTTTCATTAAAACTCTAAAATATCCATGTAAATGTTAAATCCTTTAAAACAACCATGAAATGTACTAAAATTATTATATAATGATATTTAAATATTTTTCTCATAAATATACAAATAGGTGGAATGAATATTTGATACATCAATATTATATTCCGGATTCCTCAGGAGCACCATAACCTCCCCATTATTATATCGATGCTCTATATATGCCTTGTAATGCTCAATCCATATAAATGAAAATAATCTACCATAAAATGAATGGAAAATATTATATAAATAATTTTTTCATTATGATTATATTATAAAAAATTTCAAATAATGTGTTCATATAAATTACTAAATAAGTCAAATTTGATGATATTTATATTATATAGAACATGAATTTTGGGTTCAATACGTTGAATAAAAATATTAATTTTTATAAATTTTAATAAAATGACAAATATTCAATTTATGGAATACAGAAATACGTTTGAAAATATTCAGATTTTTTGTTTTCATTGGATGAAAAAAACCATTGATGTTTTAAAAAGATTTCACATTAATTTCATTGTAAAAAATTATAATATAACCTTAAATTATTGTGAAATTATATGGAAATCAGCAGTGAATTATTGAATTATAAGGATTAAATAAAAAAAATCAACACAATGAAGACATACAAAAACCAATAAACCCTTCATCAATTTGGTGTAAAAACAATACCATTAATATGTAAATCTATGAAAATATTTTGTATCATTCACTAATGAATGATCAAAACTATATTTTATCATGTTTTGATTTAAATCACATTTTGGTATCTAATAGACTCAATCCTCCATGGTTTATCCACAAATTAAATAAAACCACCGATTTTATGGCCATGATGCACCTAAACTCATATCACATGATGATGATTCATTAATTAAATAGTGGAAAAGATATATAGCATTATATAATTTTTTGCAACAATGGAATTCTTCATATTTCACCCATTCGGGGTTATAAATTCCCAATATATCCCACTTGGTTAAACATGAGTTTCGATGAATTAAATAACCTATTGTGAAATGTATGAGTTATGTGTTTTTTTGCACACACAATGTATCCCCTCAATAATTATGATTCTCCTATAGGTTTCTTATTTTGAAACATATCATAATTATATAATTTTAGAAATACTTTAATAGAAAATATTAATTTCATGCTTTTATCATCAAAATAATGATATTATTATTACTATATAATGTAAAATAACTTAATATATTACTTTAAATATACTATAACATGTCTAATTAGTAACATGTTATCATTTATAATTATTTATGATACACAAAATAGTAAATATGGAAAAATATATAACATTGTTATATCATAAATTTTGATATGGATATTAAAAATATAGATTTATCATGTTATTAGTTAATATTTACATTAAGATTTATTTTTTATGTGAACTAATAATGGTACATGTTTAAAACATTTTATATTCTAAAAATGACTAAATATGTAATTTTATATGATATTAATGTCATTATAAACTTTATTGGAGGTCACATTTATGAAAAATAACAATGGAATTTTTGAATGATTTAATTATGACACTAAATTGATAAATAATTGTTATAATGATATGACACTAAAATTAATTTTATAGTTTACATTGGATGACCATGAATTTATTTTTATCTTTTTAAATTTATATATAACGTATATAATCATCAATATTTTGAATCAAAAAAATATACATCAAATCAAATCCTATTGATCATTAATTGTTTTGTAACAATTATGATAATATGTCAGACCAATTAGATGTTTAGTGTGATTATAATGACCTAATGAGTATTTTATTAAATAATTAAGTCTTCTAAAAGATATAGGAGGGATTTTAATCAATAAAACCACCTTGTATTTACATTATGTATCTGATCAATTAAAAATTTATGTTTATTAATATTTAGTAAGAAACCACAAATTAAACTATTATGTGTTTTTTTAGATATAGAAGAAATTAAATCATAAAAAATTTATAATCAACATCCAATGTGTAATGGTAAAAACCAAAAAATTAATAAAAACTAGATTCAATATATTATTATGAATATAGTGATGGAACAGAAGTATAACATATTCAATTCACATAATAGTTGAATAATTAGTTTTTAATAATATTAATGTTTATAAAAAAATTTATTATGAGGTGATAATCAATTTAGATATACTCATACATTCACGAATAATTATAGTACTACAATTGATTGATTTTTTAAATATAATAATTGAAAATGAATCTATCTATTTTTTAATTTTATTGAAATTAATAAAAATATTATATTATTGTTTAAAAATCTAAAATATTCATGTAACATTAAAAACCTATAAAAACATCATTCTTTTATTGAATAGTATTTTTAAATGTTTATTTAAATTGTTAGGAAAATTGAAAATTTATATAAAGTAGAAATGTGATGTAATGATATCATAACCCTAAAAATGTAGTTTTTTATGATATTATTGTCTATAAAATTGATCATCATTGGGTTAAAACTAGGATAATGTACAAAGAAATTAATGAAATTTAATTAGAAAAGTTATTTATCTATAATGTATTTGTATATGTGTCACCACAACCAATGATTTTATTTTATTAGGTTCAAATAACATGCACTATTATTAATTTCACATAGAAAAACATTCCAATAAAGGTAAATACATATCCATGGTCTAAAAATTAATTTCATATCTTAATACATTGATTTTATTATTATTTTGTACATTTTATTTAAATATTCATGGAAATCTAATTAGTTGTGTACTTTGATTGAAGAAAATAAATTTTATATTTTAATATCACCAAAACAAGTAATAATCTTGAAAATAAATAAATTTCAAATAATTTTATTATGTTATACATATATTTACATTAATAAATAGTGTTGGTTTTCATTATATTTATGATGTTTTTAACACTATAAAATTTATTTCAAATTCATATGACTTTTAGTTACAAATTAATGGGTGTGGGGGTTGAAAAATGTCCCACCAATATTTTTTCTGGGATTATTAATTAATAAATTTATGTTATATACAAGTGATGAATGTAAATAATTTTTTTTGGTATATAATATTCATAAACACAACAATTGGTGGTGATTTTATAAAAACATTTAAAAAAAATTATATATTTTTAATTTAATATTGTTCTTGATATATATTATCACAAAATATACTATTTGGATGACTATATTTTTGGTGTTATAGCCATATGTATGATGTATAATATTGATGGAAAACTAGAATTCTCTACAATATCCTATGGGATGTACTAATGTAACTATAATATGGAATACCACCATTTTTTATAGTGATATGAAAAAAGAATCCACTACTTAGAAGTCATTTAATGTCTAATATAGCATATTATAGTTACATTTTAATGGTGAATAATGTGGATTTTTATTATTATGTAATATTGAAAAATTATTTGGTAAATAATTTATATATATTTAATTCTAAACTGATAAACATCATAAAATTAAGTTTTTTTAAATCAAATTATAAATAAAATAAATTCCATAAAAAAAAATTTCATTGAACCAATATTTTTAAATTTTTCATGAAAGAATCTATTTTGAATTTTAAAACCCTGTAATAGCCAGAATAATGAATATGATCTTTATTATGAATGGTGAAATATTGATATTGTGTCCCAAAAATCTCATCAGTATAGATGTATCCACACCCTTTACAAATTATGATGATTATTTGGAGTTATTTACTTAATTATTGATTACATAACATTGAACTATCACTTATAGAGGATCACTATTAAGAAAATTGATTTATCATGATGTAAAATATAAATTTTCATAAAAACTATTTATTTTTCTAGTCATTTGTATTAATATGTTATCCCATATGGTAATAAAAAAATAATATTAAAGGAAATGGGGAACCATCCAATGGGTAAAACATCATCACTTCATGAATAATTTATTATCATCATTAGTACAACTACCTTGAAAACCATAGTTAATAGTTATTAAATAGGAAAATTAAGAGGATATATATTATAATCTAGTAATCCAATACCAACAATGTATGACCATAATGGCCATAAATAAATATTAATTAATGAAACAAATACAAATAAATTAAAAACATTAGAAGAATACATAAATGTCTCGGGTCTCCAAAAATTAAAATTTAGAATTATATATCTTGAGAGGGACTATGGTTGATCAAATATACAACTCTATGATTCCATTATTCACATGTTGATAAGAGGGGAATTTATTGAATATGTGGATATACTCATAAACATAGTGAAAATGAAATTGATTTATGTGGAAGTATCTAAAAAATTCATAATTATGAAACCATAGTGGTGGTGGATAGTGAATAGACAATAAATTGAGAAAATGTAATGGGGAGATTCATGTGAAGTCGACATGGTTGATGATGCTAAAAATTGATATCATATTACCAATTTTCATGTGGCATGGGTAGAATTATACTATAATTCAAAATACAATTAAAACATATAAAAATGGGTGAATATTATTAATTGGATAATGTTTCTCGAAATGGTCATATCCCTTATTTTAAACTATTCTATGACATGGAAATTACATCCATCATTACTACACCCCATGTGAGAAACAATGTTGATTTTTAAGAGTTGAAATGTGAGGTACCATAGAATTTGGTTTTTTTATAATATCATTCCCAATTATGGGGTTTTAATTCATTTTTTCCCTTGTAATTTAATCATATATATAGTTAATGTTATTCAACATCTCTATATACATAGAGAATATTCATCATCATTGTAAATCATTATGTTCATATAGTTCCATTTTTTTCTTTCTCGTCTTTTTAAATTTTATATATAATATAATATTACTGATTTTCATGAATTCTACATAATAAATAGTTTGATATATTATAATCAAAATATAATTTTCATATTTCAAAAACATAATGATTCTTATAAATAAAAAAAATCAAAAACTATCTTTTATACCGATCTCACTTATGTTATAATATGATATATAACATGTATTTTATTTTCCATTAAAAATTATAACAGTTATATTTTATGTATTAAACTATAAATATCTTATAGAATGATTATGAGATAATATAACAATTAGTTCTTAGATTTTTTACATTTCATTGTAAAATAATATAGTGTTCGTTATCCTAATGGAGTATACGATATTTTAGATTATTAAGGGACTCATTCAAGTACATTGGACACCACATATATCCACAAAATTATTACATGGAGAAATATAATTTAATTCATTTATTAATAAATGTAATAATTTCTTTGATAAAGTCAACATTTTCAATAATATCAAAAATCAATTAGAATCATTTCGAATTTAAGAAAAATGATTAGTTATGGGAACAAATATTATTTCCATTCATACAAGATATTATGGAAGCTATAATAATAGGATAAATACATTTTTCATAGAATAAAAAATTTATTTTTTCTGATTCAAGAGATTCATACTTGATGATTATATCCATAGATGATAAAATATAAAATTTTATAGTTCTACTATTCATACAAAAGAATGTGGTTTGCTACATTCTGTTTTATAATCACTGAGGAATATAAAAATAATTTTGAAACAAAATTAATAAAGAAGAGTGGTATCATAAATCATTATAATGTTTTCTCAATTAAGTAATCTTCAATAGCGAGTGATGAGAATAAAATAAGGCATCTAAAAACATTATAAAATAACAATGATAAAATTAACTAATGATGTATTCATTTTGTGTTGGAAATATTAATATATTCGAGCATTGTAGTGTAATGGTTATACATCTATTTCAAATGTCATAAGGGATACATTAAAATTTTATATTTTTATATTTTTCATGTTATAAAATGTTAATAAAAACCCATTTTAGATTTTTTGACAAAGTGATGTATAGATAAAAACCAACCATGCGTTTTTTATCAGTCTGATGAGTGTGTTATATATAAATGGATTGAGATGAAATATAATATTTTTCATTTATATTGATGGTTTTTTATTTAGAAATACATAAAATCAATGTTTTAGAGAAATAAATAAGTGGGTTATAATCATATAGCATGTCCTAATTTATAAAACACTAAATATATGATACCATATATCATATTTATTATATCAACACAAAATTATATTTTGAATTCACAAATATAGAATTATATGTTATGAAAAAATTATAATAAATGGAAAGGAATTAGAAAAAAAATTATTGCCACTCGAGATAATGTTTGTGTGTAATGTACAATGGGAATAAATTATATTTGAAAACATAATGAAGGTTTCTTATTTTAATGGTCATTGACCCCTATGGTCCATGAATTTTGACCTATTGTTTACATATGTGTTGTGCTCACCACATCTAAATTCCAATTTAAGGTTACTAGTAATATTATATTTAAAGAAAACTCAATACCTATGGAAATTTATTAATTTATAAATGAACATTTAATTTATTTTAATTATATTCTAAATGGAATTCATATGTCGACAATATTTTATGATCAATTAAATAATGTTTTCTATCTAGAAACATAAAATAGTATGAAGATAAATAGTTCTTTGAATTATGGGATAATAATTAACTATTTTACGACAATACAATTCATAGTGCACCACCACAATTTTTCTTGATGACTAATATTAAATTTTATTCACATTCATAAAGTATGATGATGATCATAGTATTACCCAAGACTTTTAGGTAGAAACAACGAATATTTAATCTTAAATCATTGTTACGAGTCTATATTTACTAATGGTAAAAAATATTATCATTAGGATTAGTTAAAAAATATATTACTCTCATTTTTATGTGTTATGTTTCATAGAATATATGCATATAGATTCATGAGACTATCAGAATGCATAAAACCAAACACATGTCATATTAGGATATGTTAATAAAATGATTGGGAAACAACATTAAATAATGATTTAATTATGATAATTATAATTTATAATTTTATTTTTAATTTAGGTATCATATAGAATTACAACCAATTACATGAAAATAATAGATGGAATTGTATTTTAATTTTAATGTTGAATATTGATACTTCCGATATCTAAGAGAATGTAACAACTATCTTAGTATAACCTACTCTTTGTCATGATATTATGATATCATAAATTAGTAGAAGAATTATGTGGAGTAATTAAATATCCCAAAATAATTTTGTAGTAATAAATTGTCACACCCCGACCAATGCATTATTTTAACTTAAATATTTTGGGACATTATTTTGAGTTGCAGTTTGAATCGGTTCTATTTTAAAATGGATTTGGGATCTTATATGGGTGTCTGCCCATACACGCGACCATCTGTAGCGTCCAATAACATTTAGACAATGTTTTATTATTAATTGTGTCATTATTGGGGTGCACGACCTTGCCCGCGATTGTGGCCAGTTCCCATTCTTAGTAAGAGACTATTCTATTTTATTAAATTTATGTTTACATGGCTGTGCAACTAGGCGTGCGACTGCACACGCAACCGAGCGCGCACTGCTCTAGTGACCGGGCGTGTGACCATGGACATGACCATGCATAGTGTCGAACCTCGATTAAGAACGATGTTATTATTTTGGTTGGTTTTTTTCTTATAGTATTATTATTAGTATTATTATTAATTAAGTTAATATTTTAATTTAGTTAAAATTATAATTATTATTTTTCAGTTAATTATTTGATTCGGTCGTTTTATTATATTGGTTTTATTTTATTATTAATCTTTTTTTATTAATTTTTTTACTATTTATTAGAATTTTTCTTTTTATTTTATATTTATTATTTTGTCGTTTTATTTTATTTATTCCCCCCTCCATTTCTTTCACTCTTTTTTTTCATTTTCCCCCACTCCTTGCTCTCCTTTCTCCCCGCGCAGAACACCCTCCCCCTGTAACCCTATTGCGCCGCACATCCATCCCTTATATTCTCCTCCAGCACAGACTGCCTCTGCCCTCCTGCTCCCTCGCGTCACCACCCTCTCGGCCGAACCCTCCCGATGAGCCGTGATGTAGCGCCGCCCAACCTTGCACCGCCGTCTCCCTCCCGCTCTACCAATCCGTGCTGACCGTCGCTGGGCCTCCCCCGACCTTCTCATGTCCAACGCCACCCCTCCTTCTCTCGTCTGGCATCACCCCAGCACTCACCCGTCGCGTCTCCTCCCTCTCTAGACAGCCACTCTCAATCCCCTCTGGTGACTCGCACCCGGACAGATGCCCTCCTCTCTACCCACTGCCTCGCACCACCTTGCAGCGCACCCAGAACCGAATCAGCAGCTCCCTGCTTCCTCGCACCATCCGGACCACACCTCCCTTATTTCGACTGAATTTTATAGGCACGCCACAACCCTGACATCCCCCTTTAGCTCGAACCAGCATCTCGCTCCCTCGTCGCAGGTTTGTTTTTCTTCATTTATTTGATTTTATTCGTTTGAGAGTTTATTCGATTATGTTTGGTGTTTTAATTGGTTTGATTTTGATATTATGGACTCTTGTTTGGTCCGATTATGGTGTAACTGCTCTGATTTCTTGTTTTAGGGATTAATTATGTTGTTTGTGGTGTGGTTGTCATGCGGCGGAGTTTGCGTGCCGCGTTTGCGAAGTTTGGATACCGAAGTTATGTGTTTCCGCATATATGTGTTGTTTGACAAAATAATTTTCTTATTTAATTAATTTAGTATACTCATTGATTATTTTTCTTGGTGCGAATATTATTTCACTTAAGGTTTAGTATGATTTAGATGTGTTTCATAGTGTGTTAATATAATATGAATGTTCTGATCTTGTAAAAACGTGTGTTGAGCTTTTCGTAGTGTTTTATAAACCTTGTTGTGGGTTTATCATGTCGTGCAAGTGCTGCAACGTCTGTTCTATCATGTTTTGGTGTTGCGTCATGGTGCGCTTGGTATTAGGAAGGATGTTTGAGTGCGTTGTTTGTATAAACTTTTAATGTGATATTTCAAATGCTTTATAAATTGTTTAATTGTTTAAATACATTATTAAATTTTATGTATAGCGATTGGTCGTTTCCTCGGGGGTTCGGGTCGTCGTCAGTAAGGACCTTTGTATATGCATATGCATGAAAATGTATATGTATGGCGGTGAAGCGGTCTCGGGTTACCCTTGTCAAATGCTGCGTGTCTTAAGGTAGGTTTCCTATGCCTATGCCTTTAGTTTGAATTTCATAATTGCTTGCTTTCTTTGAAAATATGTTATATGTATATATATGTTATATTTACATGTTATGAAATCTGGGTGCATTCGCTAATAATAGTTATGCATTTGTTTTGGAAAAAAAAATTAATGTATTACAAATGCCATTTGGACATTAATAAATTAATTACATCATTTTAAGAAAGATTTCAAGCTTGTTTACATTTATATGTAACATGTAGATTGTTATATTTGGATTTTAAAAGGTTTTTTATAAAGAGTTTAGATGATTATATGTTCAAAAATTAAAACTATTATTTGTGAAAACATAAAGCCTATTTGGCCCTTTTGAAATGGGTTGTAAAATTAGAAAAACCCCTCCTAAGTCAAACCCCTTGGTTTTAGAAATTGACTTGTATGTTGAGTGTACGAATATGTGCCTAATGTTGGAGCTTATTCTTTATTTAATGTGAAAGAGGGGAATGCGCATAAGGAGGGAAAACGGTGGTGATAGTTTTAGCGAGTTTTTCGGATAAAGAATGTGTGATGTTCATTTCTTTTCATTTGATAAAATCTCACCACCTTTTTGGAATAGAGCACAATGGTAAACCTGGGTATATGGGTGGGTGATCAGGACTAGTATGCTAGATGACATGGCAGGGGTCCATCCAGGTTTGTCTTGCAGGATTGATGCAACAACACTAATTAACATATGAATTTATGAGGGTCGTGGCCTTCTAAGCCACGTTTTCTGAATGTCGTGGCCTTCTAAGCCATGTTTTCTGAGGGTCGTGGTCTTCTAAGCCACGTATCACTGAGGTACGAGGTCTTTATGTTACCACTTGTTCTAGCTTCCTATAGGGATTGCCCATGGTGCTCATTTTTGTCATGCTGCTAACGATGTAACTTTCATTCAGTTGTTTCATACTTGATGCCTTGTTTGTGAAAACCATATTTTAATCCAAATTGGTTTCTTTTCATTTTGAAATGTTAATGCATGCTTGAAACATATTTTGAAGATGTAGTGGGAGTAAATAGGCTTTACCTGAAAATGCATACTCGTTACATGAATTTGAAAAGGAGAAACACTATTTTATTATATCTTATTTCCAAACTGGCATAGTAGATTTCTTAATAAAGGCGGAGGCATAGGACGTGTTTTTTTTTGGATTTCCTACTGAGAATCTCAGTGCTCACGCCTACTTTACTTTTCAGTTGCAGGTTTCAGTCTTGGATCACTTTTGGAAGTGAGTGGTTACCGTACCGTGGTGATCCACGGGGTCACCTGAGGTATGTCGCGTTTCATTGTTTATTCCTTTTTCTGCTGCCACGTCGTTCAGTTTCTTTTCCTTTATTTATCTGCTTGTTCAGTTTATGTTTGCTTATCTTTGTCATGGGCCAAACCGTTCCCAACTAGTTTGTTTTGATGCCCGGCACTAGTTGTCAGCCCGTGGGGATCAGGAACGCCCTTCGGGCCATGTCGCGGACCGGGTCGGGCATTGGGTCGGATGATGACCAGGCCTGGTTCGTGACAAAATGGTATCAGAGCTACCCTTGTTATTTGGGGTGTCAAGTAGCTTGGTGATTAAGTGTGTCGGGACTCGAGAGGTAGGTGTGGGAAGGACGTCATGAACCCTTGCCTGTCCCGAGACTTGAGTTTCCAGGGGTAGTTCGGGATTTTAATTTTCTTCTATGGATTGGTATGTGTGGATGAGGGATGACTAAGGATGTGAGCCAGTGTTACGCGATGAGCCTGCACGGAGTAGCGACCCAGGTACGACCCGAGTGCATGACTCAAGATTCTTCCTGTGGTAGATTCTCGCTTGGAGCATGGCCTGCTAAACCATGTTACCAGGTTTTTGTAACCACTAGTCCCTTATTATTGGATGTTTTAATGTGAGGTATGTTTAACCTTCATTTTGGTTAGTGTGAGAACATCTCAAAAATGAAAACGAATTTTTTTAAGGTAGTTTCATATGGGAATGTGGTGTTAGACTGGAAAAGTGGTTTTGAAATGGAAATTCTTTTCTTTTAACAAATGTGTGGTTTCAAAAGGAAAAATGGGAGGTGTTTTGGAAGTTGTTTTGGAATCTCAGTAACACTTTTTGGAATGTGAATTGGAAAATGTTTTTGAAATTTGAAATGTATTGCATTGATGATAAGTTACTTTATCAAATTGGGTGGGAATTTGTGTTGTGTGGTTAATGGTATGTTTTGGAAATGAGAAGTGTCTTGAATTGACCCTTGGAATTCCTATGAGTGATCGCATACATTGAGGTGCGCATGTGGCAAGTGGGGAATTTGATGAAGTGAGTGGATGGGTGCTTGGGCTAGCACATGGATATGTATGTGTCAGACTTCATGGGATATCAATGGTGGATATCTAAGTTGTTTTGTTTGCTGAAAAATGATTTTCAAAAAGGGGTTTTTCAAATGTTTAGAAAAGTGAGTGAGAAATTGGTTAGCGTTCTCTTTCTTGTTGGGTATTCTTTTTCATGAGTTCTTGGTTTTGACTTATTGAATTGTGGTTGGAATAGTTATTTGAGTTCGAGCTTTCATTTGTGATTGATGTGTGGAATTTTGATTTATGATGAGTTTTGATTCGGATTTGTGCCTCCTGTTTTGGAGTATGCCACCCAGAAAAGTCCCAGAAGGTTCTAGTGAGTTACTTATAGTTATTGGTTCTACCCAAACACATAGCGGAGTGGTATAATTGAATTCTTTTTGGTTATTGTCTAGAATATGTAGTGATAGTCATCTACCGAAGGTAGCGGACTGGCTTGGTGAAATCGTTGGTGTTTCCAGGTTATTGGAAACTCCCAAAACTATGAGAGTCCGTGTTGGTTTGGGTTCGTTTGAATGTGCAATATTGGATTGGTAGAGGAAATAATCCTATCTTCGTTTCATGATGGTATGTCTTGGAAGGAGTTTAAGACGACTCTCGTCAGATGGTTTATACCCAAGGAAGTGAAGGCATGGGAAGTGGCAGAACTAGTGAGTGTCCAGCAATTCCAACGAATAGTGAAGGCTTACGTTGGGAATCCCAAGAAGTTGGTTCCCTTTTCTCCAAAGATAATGTTGCAGAATCAGTTAACGTTTTTCTTGTGTGGGGTCTTCGTCTATTGTTCAAGGACCGGATCCCTTTGGTGTTTGGGATGGTTCCCCATTCTGTGAGAGCGAATTGGAGGAACCTGTCTCAGACAAGTCTTCTTGTCAATTCCGTCTCCTATTAGTTGGACCACCCCCTTGTTTGCTTCTAATGTGCTTAGTTTGGGTTCTTTAAGCCACCTTGTCATCATCATCCATTGAAGACTTGCTGTCGGTGTGGCTGTTTGGGAAACATAGAGAGGTTCTACTAGCGTCTTTGTCAGGAGTCTTGACAGGAGAATGTCAGCTCTTGACTGCGGGGCAGCAGATGCTTCAAGATATCAGAGCTCCAACCACAGGTCTCGGAGCGAAGCCTTTCACGCAGTCAGGAATCATTGGGTGTGGGGAACCTTGGTTTAATTTTTTTCTCCAATGTTGAAATGGGGACGGTATGAATTTCCTTGTTGTAGCTCTCCCTTCTTTGATGGTTCTGCCCTGCTGTAAGTGGCTTAGAGGCCTCATTTCCTCGTTGTGGTCTTTGTTCCTTGAATACCCCACTTTGGCAGTAAGGAGGTGTTGTGGTATCATTTTATTGTATTTTTAGTAGTTGTGCCTCCTTAAATATGAGCTTTGGAGTTGTCTCTTTATGGCTGTGAGTCTCAAGATGATTATCTCTCTCATGTGGCTAGCTCCTTTGGTGACCGGTTCTTGTTTTAGGATGATCTCGTTTTGGAGACACTTGCGTCTTGGGAAATAATGAATAGGGGTTAGTTCACTACTCAGTTTTGGGTCTTTCATCGATGACCCCATGTGGTGGGGGGTCTAGTTTATCCAGAGAGTTCACGGGTCAGTTTGTGATGGGTTTCTCGTACTGGTCTGTGATCACTGGTTGAAGCATATTAGTCTTTAAATGGTGGAAAGACCCACCATGATTCTTGAAGTGCCTTCTTCAAGGCTTGGTCTATGTGGAGGTTTCCTCTTGGATCAAGTTGAATGTTCCAGAGTTAGATCATGGTAAGAGTCTCAATGTTGGTTGTGCTTGTCGGGTACTTGTGGTGGGGAGAACCCTCCTCATTTCCTGATGGTTCTTTTCTTTTCAGTTCCACTCAGAGTTGGTCGGCTGTGACTGATGGAGTGAAATGTCATGTCGAGTTGTGATTTTGTTGGCCACATTTAGTTCCAAACTCGAGTTTGTTTCCTCGTTTGACTTGGTGACTTTATTGGGGCAGAGAGTTTTTGTGGTGGGGAGAATTGTCACACCCCGACCAATGCATTATTTTAAATTAAATATTTTGGGTCTTTATTTTGAGTTTCAGTTTGAATCAGTTCTATTTTAAATTGTATATGGGATATTATATGGGTGTGCGCTCGTACGCGCGACCGTATGTAGCCTCCAATCACATTTATACAATGTTTTATTATTAATTGTGTCATTATTGGGGTGCGCGACCATGCCCGCGACTGTGGCCGGTTCCCATTCTTAGTAAGAGACTGTTATATTTTATTAAATTTATTTTTACAAGGCCACGCAACTAGGTGTGCTACCGTGCATGCAACCAAGCACGCACTGCTCTAGTGACTGGGCGTGTGACCGTGCACATGACCATGAATAGTTTCCAACCTCGATTATGAACAATGTTATTATTTTGGTTGGTTTTGTTCTTCTATTTTTATTATTAGTATTGTTATTAATTAAGTTAATATTTTAATTTGGTTAAAATTATAATTATTATTTTTCATTTAATAATTTTATTCGGTCGTTTTATTATATTGGTTTTATTTTATTATTAATCTAATGTTTTTATTAATTTTTTTACTATTAATTAGTATTTTTCTTATTATTTTATCTTTATTATATTTTCTTTTTATTTTATTTATCCCCCCCTCCATTTCCTTCACTATTTTTTTTTTCATTTTCCCCCACTCCTTGCTCTCCCCTCTCCCCGCGTGGAACCCCCTCCCCCTGTAACCCTGGCGCGCCACACATCCAACCCTTACATTCTCCTACAGCATGGATTGCCTCCTCCCTTCTGCTCCCTCGCGTCACCTCCCTCTCAGTCGGACCCTGCCGATGAGCCGTGATGTAGTGCCGCCCAGCCTTGTGCCACCGTCTCCCTCTCGCTCTACCCATCCACGCTGACCGTCGCTGGGCCTCCCCCAACCTACTCCTGTCCAACGCCACCCCTCCTTCTCTCGTCCGACGTCACACCGACACTCACCTGTCGCAGATCCTCCCTCGCTGGACCGCCACTCTCAATCCCCTCCGGCGACGCGCACCCGGACCGACACCCTCCTCTCTACATGCTGCCTCGCGCCACCTTGCAGCGCGCCCAGTACCGAATCAGCGGCTCCCTGCTGCCTCGCACCATCCGGACCATACATCCCTTCTTCTGACTGAATTTTTCAGGCGTGCCGCAACCCCTACACCCCCCTTTAGCTCAAACCAACATCCCGCTCCCTCGTCACAGGTTTGTTTTTCTTTATTTAGTTGATTTTATTCATTTGAGAGTTTATTGGATTATGTTTGGTGTTGTAATTGGTTTGATTTTGATATTTTGGATTCGTGTTTGGTCCGATTATGGTTTAATTCCTCTGATTGCTTGTTTTAGGGATTAATTATGTTGTTTGTGGTGTGGTTGTCATGAGGCGGAGTTTGCGTGCCGCGTTTTCGAAGTTTGCATACCGAAGGTATGTGTTTTCGCATATATCTATTGTTTGACAAAATAATTTACTTATTTAATTAATTTAGTATACTCATTGATTATTTTTATTGGTGCGAATATAGTTTCAATTAAGGTTTAGTACGATTTAGATGTGTTTCATAGTGTGTTCATTTAATATGAATGTTCTGATTTTGTGAAAACCCGTGCTGAGATTTTCGTAGTGTTTTATAAACCTTGCTGTGGGTTTATCATCTCGCGCAAGTGCTGCAAAGTCTGTTTTATCATGTTTTGGTGTTGCTTCATGGTGTGCTTGGTATTAGGAAGGATGTTTGAGTTCGTTGTTGGTATAAACCTTTAATGTGATATTTCAAATTCTTTATAAATTATTTAATTATTTAATTCCTTTAATAAATTGTATGTATAGAGAGTGGTCCCTTCGTCGGGGGTTCGGTTCGTCGGCAGTAAGGACCTGTGTATATGCATATGCACGAAAATGAATATGTATGGCGGTGAAGCCATCTCGGGTTACCCTTGTCAAAGGCTACATGTCTTGAGGTAGGTTTCCTATGCCTATGCCTTTAGTTTGAATTTCATAATTTCTTGCTTTCTTTGAAAATATGTTATATGTATATATATGTTATATTTACATGTTATGAAATCTGGGTGCATTCGCTAATAATAGTTATTCATTTGTTTTGGAAAAAATTTTAATGTATTACAAATGCCATTTGGACTTTCATAAATTAATTGCATCATTTTAATAAAGAGTTCAAGCTTGTTTTTATTTATCTGTAACATGTAGATTGTTTAATTAGGATTTTTAAAAGGTTTTTTTAAAGAGTTTAGATGATTATATGTTCAAAAATTAAAACTATTATTTGTGAAACCATAATTCATGTTTGGCCCTTTTGAAATGGGTTGTAAAATTGGAAAAACCCATCTTAAGGCAAACCCCTTGGTTTTAGATAATGACTTGTATGTTGAGTGTATGAATATGTTCCTAATGTTGGGGATTATTCTTTATGTAATGTGAAGGAGGGGAATTCACTTAAGGAGGGAGAACGGTGGTGAGAGGTTTAGCGAGTTTTTCGGATAAAGAAAGTGTGACGTTCATTTATTTTATTTTGATAAAAGCTCACCACCTTTTGGAATAGAGCACAATGGTAAACCCGGGTATCTGGGTGGCTGACCAGGACTAGTATGCTAGATGACATGGCAGGGGTCCGTCCCGGGTTTTCTAGCAGGATTGACGCAACAACACTAACTAAAGATATGAATTTCTGAGGGTCGTGGCCTTCTAAGACATGTTTTCTGAGGGTCGTGGCATACTAAGCCACGTTTTCTGAGGGTCGTGGCCTTCTAAGCCACGTTTAACTGAGGTACGAGGTCTTTAGGTTCCCACTTGTTCTAGATGCCTATAGGGATTACCCATGGTGCTCATTTTTTTCATGCTTCTAACGATGTAACATTCTTTCAGTTGTTTCCTACTTGATGCCTTGTTTGTGAAAACCATAATTTAATCCAAATTGGTTTCTTTTCATTTTGAAATGTTAATGCATGCTTGAAACCTATTTTGAAAATGTAGTGTGAGTAAAAAGGCTTTACCTGAAAATGCAAAATCGTTACTTGAATTTGAATAGGAGAAACACAATTTTATTATATCTTATTTCCAAACTGGCATAGTGGATTTCTTAAAAAAGGCAGAGGCATATGACATGGTTGTTTTTGGATTTCATACTAAGAATCGCAGTTCTCATGCCTAGTTTACTTTTAAGTTGCAGGTTTCAGTCTTGGATCACTTTTGGAAGTGAGTGGTTGTCGTACCGTGGTGATCCACGGGGTCACCTGAGGTATGTCACGTTTCCTTGTTTATTCCTTCTTCTACTACCACGTCGTTCAATTTGTTTTCCTTTATTTATCTCCTTGTTCAGTTTATGTTTTCTTATCTTTTTCATGGGCCAAACCATTCCCAACTAGTTTGTTTTGTTGCCTGGCACTAGTTGCCAGCCCATGGAGATCGGGAACGCCCTTCGGGCCATGTTGCGGACTGAGTCGGGCGTTGGGTCGGATGACGACCCGGCGTGGTTCGTGACATACATGGTGGATATAATAAATTATTTTAAATGGAAATTTATTTGAATGATTTAAGAACGTGTGAGATGGTCATGAAAGGGGTTATTTCATTATAAAATGATTGAAAATCATAGGATATGACTCCAACTACACAATAAAGTGATTAAATATATATAAAATTGGTATACCTATTTAGGAATGAAAATTTCTGCAATCAATTGTACATGTATTCAGATAATGGTTAATGGATTTTAATAAAAGGATCATGTGGATTTCAGTGAATGATTCTCCACATAAAAATTGATACCTCCAAAAAAATGGTTCTCAATATTGATGGATAAATATATTTAAATCCTATAATACCATATGTATTGACTAATTTACTACATATTTATTTTTAGGTAAAAAGTAACATGGATCATCATCAAGGATATTTTATGTAGGTAAAAGTATAAACATTGTGAAAAATACATAAATGAGTTTTAATGATAATATTGGAACTACATCTATGGAACATGATTTATGAATCATTGGTGATTATAAATTCGTAATAAATTATGTGGTCTAGACCAATAAATTTATATTAAGATATTTAATGATGGATATATAATATAAATTCTATGTGTAGATGAAATTATCAATAAAAAATCATCTATTCAACGTACCTACGAGTTGAAATGGAATCTAGTCGAGGATTAGAAGATGATGGATATTATAGAATCTATTATGATTTTTGGAGTAATATCATTGAGATATTATCTATTTATAATATTCATGTAATTTTATGATAACTAATTTATAATTTTTTTGAGATGATTTAGTATACATAATGAAAATCCAGTTATGTCAACAATCATCTATTCAACATAATAAAATATTTTATTACTGAAACAAGCATCAAATATTTAAAACAGTTAGAGTACATGGAGTGGTCAAAGTATGAATATGTTCATTGAATACTTATGTATTCCAGGGTATATACTTGAAAAATTATTTATCATCAAATAAATGTATTTATTTTGTATATGTATAATTATAGAAAAAAATTCATTATTTATTATGTAGATACTTATTTATTTATAATGAATAATGGATGCATTTTTTAGTGTGGTGAATAGAAATTCAATGTAATGTTACGTTAATACATAATATGGTCATGATTTTGAGAGCACAATTATTTCTGTTAGTTATTTGTTTACTTGTGGATGAATTTGAGAAAGATGTATATCTCAAATTTAGATGCTGTTGGGGATATATAATATAGAGTAAGGGTGTGTTTCAGCAATAAAATATTGTATTATGTTGTAGATATGGTGTGATTTACCTCTGTGTCATGGAGATGAGTTGCATTATTCATATGTATCAATGAATGTAATCAAAATTCAGCCTTAGGATTCCCTCATGAAAACACGGCCATCCTATCAAATTTTATTTCAATGTTATTATTGATATATTTTTGATATATTTTCATTTTTTAAATGTTGAATGATAGATTACTTATGCATTGTTCCAACCCAACAATCAATTCTTTTATCTTAATAGTTATGAGTTATTATTTTATAGAATTACATTTTTTATCCTTCGAACATCATGGTGGATCTATATAAAAATATATAATAATACGAGTCACATTTTGATAGTTTGAGTTTCATGATTATTGTAATAAATTTTTTTTTCAACCCTTTTGTATCATATTTTAATAATGTGACAATTTATATAAGGCATAATAATGGATTATATTTTAAAATTTCAAAGGATTTTTATAGTTAATAATTATGAATATATCTTTATAAAGATATTGATGATTGAGATATAGAATCATTTTTGGGTTTTGATTATTTTACAATGAATAATATAGGTGAAAAAATTTATTATTGAAGAAAAATATTATGTCTTATAATGAAAATTATATTTTCATCCATGAAATTTCATTTTTTGATGGATGTTTTGCAGGAAGAAATTTTTTTTTCAATGAGTTATCCACATGAAATAAATTTCATGATGGTAAGTATCCCTTTATTGAGTTAAAATATAAAAGATATGAGATTATTTATGTTATCTAAATTAAGAACCATTTAATGTGGAACAATTTTTATATTATTATTATTTTCATAGATTATTATAAATATAGTTCCTGGTCTATTAGAGGATGTAGGCCTTAATATTTGTGGTTAATACATTAAAATAGGCTGAATTTCTCGTGGTCTTAACTACATTGTAAAAATGAAGTGAGGGTATCATCCAAGTATTTTAGTATCAAGAACATTAAACTCATTGTTTACAAACAACATTAAATTAATTTTAAAAACTAGAACTATAGAAAATTGGTCACAAAAATACAAAATTAAATTATGACCTTTTCTTTCCAACGTTGTAGTATATTTTGATTTCACTCTAAAATTCTATCACCCACTGTGTGAATTCTTTTCATCTTCATGTATATAGGGTTATATTTTAAACATTTCAATCATTGAATTATTTTTTTCATATTAATATACTTTTTCTATACTTATTATCGTAATTCCATAATCATTTATCATTAGAATACTTGGAATTTTCAAAACATTTGCGAGGATAATCCCAAAGGAAACAAGATGCGAGAACTGTTAGAATCAGATCTAAATATCAAAATAATATTTAATGTTTGGGGGATACATAATGGTTTGTTACCAATGGATATTCTTGAACATAGATTACAATGGGTGGATCCTGGTGGGAATGTTTAGAAAAATCTAGTGGGAAATGAAAATTAATAGATCAATATTTGTTCGGTGTGGATGAATAACCACTATTCCAAACCCAATACACTATAAGTTATTAAACTATCGGATATGTTGTGATCATTATTATTTTTCAATAAAACACACCATAATATTTCCTTACATACCATATTATAATATATATTTAACATATAATTGAATAAATTTCATTAAGAAATTTACATAAAAATAAAACTTTTTTAGTAACCTTATATTCATAAAATAATGATACAACAACTATTTTTATAGGCGATGTAGTAAATATATATTTCATTATAAATATATAAATTATATTATATATCTTTTAAATACATATGAATATAATGGGGAAAAATAATATATGATACCACATTATGAGATACAATGATTGAAAAATATTTTGTTGTTATCTCAGGAAACAATATTCATCACGTCCAGTGATATCTTCATATCACATTACATAAGTTTTTTATATCATATGAAATCACTATATCACGAACAATATTATCTTAAAACCTATATATAATAAAATAAAAAATCTATAATATCAGGTATAAATAATAAATTATGAATCAATGTTTTATTAATTTTAGAGTAACATTTATATTTCTAATAGTGATATTATATATAAATATTTGTAATACATCATTATTTTCTAAATTTTATCTATGTATATCAATAAACTATTGTTTACATTGATATTGAAATATCCCCACCTATGTTATTATTTGTTTTTGTTTTTTTATTAATTCATCAACAAATATTTACTCTCATTAAAATGGGAATTTGATATCATTTTTTAGTTCTATATCACATTGAGTATCCCAAAACTCAACGTATAAAAAAATTCTTCATTAATATTATAATTTATAAGATAGGTTAATAGTAACCAAATAAAACCTATCTCAATAAAAACATAAATATTTCGTTTATGAAAACATTATCATTATCTACATTAACCATTGGAATTATAGTAAATCGTCAATATTAAGGATGTATGTAATGTTGATAAATTTTATATAATGAGTATTCATAATTTTTTTTATTATTATATTTATTAATATTTTTTCAAAAATATTTTTTATTATTAAAATTAAATGTTTTATTTTGTGATGATAATAATGATCAAAATTTAATGTACAATTAGATTACTACAGAAAATTTTAATTCCAATTGATGTTAATATGACATAGAGTCTGAAAAAACTCATCCAAGTCAACTTATATAAATTATTAACTGAGATTTCTAAATAACACAGTCATATCAGAGTTATGATATATAGAATATGGATTTTTATTATAACTAAGGATTGTTTTGTTTACCATTATTATCTTATGTGTGTAACGCCCTGACCCCAGTTACCTAGAGTCGATGCATTATTACATAACATTGGAATGATCACAACAATGATCAAATCTCTAAATACCGATTAGATTAGTAGTTGTGGAACCACTAGATATATTCATAATGTTTTACATTACATCCTAAAATGAAAACTAAAACAATATAGTCTCCATATTCCACATTCTTATGCCCTCATATTATTCCTAGAGGTCATTCATAAATTACTTCTTCACATCCTTGGAAAAACAAATCAGAGAAAAGGGGTGAGCTCAAATTTCCAGTAAGGATAAAAATATAGCAGAAAATTTCATAAATAAGAATAAACATGTAAGGCAATGTATAATTTAAAAAAAGCATTTTAAACATGAACTTCAATATAGTATGGAAAAAATAAAATGAAATAATGGCATTTACTTTTTCACATGGATATTCTACTAATAAAATAACCACATTCAATATCAATAACCACATTCATAATGATGGAATGCATAATTCCAGACTATCATAACCAAATAGCCATGGCATCATGCAAAGACTACAAATAAGATTTTTCCAAGGCCTTCTGCTAAGACCCTAGTTTGTCTCATGAGACCTACCAATGCATCAATCATCTATAGCGGGCTCCATCCATCACATATTAAGTCCAATGCATTCCCATATAAAAAGGATTAAACGTAACATAAACATTCTTATTAAAAAAAGCATATGAAATGTAAATATTTCATCCATAAACCATGAATGGTATAAAAATAACAAATCCACAGTCAAACATATCACAAAACATTCAATACATTATAGAACATTTGTATCATAAAAAATTAACTTCAAATAAGTGTAAAATCCATCAAAGGATGTTGACATTGATGAAATCAAAACTCTTTTTAGAGAAATATCTCTTTTTATTTTGAAATCAATTAAGATTCATATAACATAAAACATTTTCTTTGAAAATATTCTTAAAATCTTGTATGTGAAGCTTTGATGATTTTATAATTGCGGAAAATAGCCTCACCCACTTTATAAGTTAAAAAAGCATTCTTACCTTAATTCTGTCGAAAAGGTTAAAAAGCACCTTGTTTGGAAAACGATGGAAAAATTCTATTATAAACCTCTTATAAAAAGTCAAATGAGGGTATAAATTACTTTAAACCATATTCTAGTAAATAATAAAAATGATTTTAAATAAATGTTTAAGAAACATGGATGTGGATGAAAAAGAAGTCCCGGTAGATTATTATGTATAAACAACCTTAGATAATGAAGAGATTGCGAAATAAACCTTTACCTTGTACTTTTCCTTGGTTGAGGGTAGGTTAACCTCCTGTATAATGGTGAAATAATTGTTATTAAATTATACAAGAATTATATACATCAATATTGTAACACCCCAGGTAAATAAAGAATATGACATTTTTATATTTACCCCTTTTTGTGAATAAAATATTAATATTACTTTAAAGGGAACGCTATGCTCGATGGCGTAACCAATACGCAACAATGAGTTTCTTTGAAATCATACATTGCACTATAATAATAAATTAATATTCTTTTAAATGGTAGTTAACTCCTAGCCATTTTAATGGAAGGAATTAAAGGAACTATCTACAAAATGATTATATATATTTTTTAAATACTTTCACTTTTAACCAATAAATGTTAGAGGCTTAAAATGCAAATGAATCCTGTTTTAAGCATAAATCTACTAATGTTATTAAAACAATTTTATGTGTAATATTTGATAAAATAAAATTCTTCTTTAGAATCGGGACATCAGAAATTACTTTGTGTAATTTTTTGGTATTTTTCTGATAAAGTTCATTTTTTAATGAATAGTGAAAATGTTGTATTTTAATTCAAAAACCTATATTAATATAATTTATTTATATGATTAAATTTTATTTTGGATTAGATTTAAAGTGAAATTATAATATATTTTTACCATTTGATCCAATAGTGGTCATTGTATTAATTTCACTTTGAAAATGGAATTAAACTACTGTCAATCTTTTGATATATATTGTTTCATAAAAACAAGCTATTTGTTTTGACAGTGGGAATTAATTATTAAATTAATTAATGAAACTTATATTTTTATAATTTTGTAAAATAGATATCAAATTTGAATTCGTAATATCAAATTTATCTTAGGGCGAATTTTTGATATTTTTCTGAAAAACATCAATTTTTTATGAATAGTGAAACCACTGAGTGGTAGTTAATGAAACTGATTTTTCGATTAAATGAAACTTTGACAATTCTGTGATTTTATTTCCTAAAATTCTACAGACATGTTTTCCATTAAGAAGTAAAATGTGGTTCAATGAGATCAGAATAATTTTTGGGCAATAGTAACTTTTAAGTTTTATTAATCACTATTAAAGGTAATTAGTGTAATTTAAGGTCAAATTAATGTTTTAATAAAATAAAATGACCTATACACATGTCCTGCACTCATTGGATGTGTCATGGACGACAAATAAAATCCATGGATCATCATGGGGACCCCATGGATCCACTTTGTTAGGAAAATAACAGATATAACTTTTTATTTAAAGTTAAAATAAAAATGTCACAAACATGAGTTGTTTTACTAAAATAATTTTTAAATGGGGTTATTCAAGTCATAATTTCGATTATAAATATTCATTAGAAATATAAAAATATTTTCTATGTCATGATATTTTTTTATAATTTTTAGACATTATATAAATTTAATTATTTTTGACACCATGATGATGTAGTGATTACCTCATTATTTAAGGATTTAAATAAAATGGAAATATAATTTAAAATATAAGAGCTACACATATCAAAAACATATTGGATGGCTGTATTTTTAACCCTTATCACCTTATCATATAAATATATCAATTTGGGAATTTTAAAATATGACACTCATTTCAAAATAATGTATCCTTTTTTTGACTTTCCAAGAGTGCCCCTCCAATCCTCTTATAGAAGGCCCCCACCTCTACCACCTTACCCACCCCTCTCAAGCCATTGGCTCGGCCAAACTCTTCCCATTTCATCTCTCCACATCCCTATATTTACAATTGAAGCCTTACGTTGGGCAGAATCCTTTCCAAGGAAGCCTTTGAGCTCAAATCAAAGAGAGTTACATGATTTAAAGGTAATGTCTTCCCTTGTGTTCTTTTGTTTTATTTTGCTTCTGCAAACCCCTAAACACTTTTTATTACTTTTTTTTGTAACAAAACCAGTATCTTAAATACAATAGGATTTTTTTAATAAGAAGGATTCAAGCTACTCTTTCACATACCTCCATCTAATGGTTAAAGAACATACTGTTTTTGAGGATGGTGAAGTACTGCCTCACGAAACGATGATTGTTCAATATTCTTTTAACACCTTCAGTGGTGTACATTATGATGCCAATATATTTATATATGATATATAATATTTTTATGTTTTACTTAAACTTCTGTATTTGTCATTTATATCATACCTTTATAGTTTCCATAATGGATACATGCTATATCTTCATTTTAGGAAGTCCGGACTACCGCCCCCTCAAAGTGATTTGATTCGTTAATGCCATATATGGGTCGTATAAAGGAATGAATTAATGGAATTACATATGATATCCTACTGGAATTATAATAAACCTTTATATCATTATTATTTCATTCCATTTAATACAAAAATAAATAAATGAAAGTAGCATTCATGCGTACGTACGGCTTACCATCTCCATGAACAGTACATTTCATTTCTTATCTCCAAATTTTATGTACTATTATAAGTACATATATATAATCGATATATATGTAATATATTACCTCTAAATGATGGATATCATTTTTTAATTATACTATATATATATCTCCTTTCGTTTTAATTCAATTAATATGGAAAAAAATGAAATTAGTATTCATGCGTATGTACGGCCTACCGTATCCATGAACGGTGCTTTTAATTTTTATCTCCAAATTCAATGGAATGGTATAAAATGAATATATAAAGGATATATATGATATTTCAGACATCAATAATATTCTGGATATGATGTACCTATAACTACATGGAAAATTATTTTCCAACAAGTTCAATTTTTACTCATGTTCCGAACATCGACAAAAATGTCTGATATGAACTCAATTTATTAACCAATTATTATAACATTATATTATGTGATATGAACTGAATAATAATCTTCAAAGAATTTCCTTAATAAATTATAAATTTACCAAATTTTATTATTCAGGAAATTAAAGAACGATAGCGTCATGTCAGACACGAGGTAGGGATCCTACACCTCACTTTCTTTTTAAGTACACTCTTTTATGACATTCCTTTTACGCTTATCTTTGTTATTATTGGGAAGATATTTTATATTAATCATACTATACTTTTTGTGTACATATGATGAGAGACCCAATTTTATCTCCTCAATCCATTTTGGATGTTTTGAGTGGCGCCGTTAGGCTGCAGAATTTTCGTAAGGGATCCTACCCCTCTCTTTCTTTTTAAGTTCTCTCTTTTATGTCATTTCTTTTAAGCTCATCTTTATTATGTTTGGGGATGTTCATTTATATTCCTAATACTTTAATTTTTATGTTCATATTACGAGAGACCCTATTTAATCTTATAAATCTTTTTTTGGAATTTTTATGTGGCGTCGTTAGGCTGCCGAGTTTTCGTAAGGGATTTTTCATCTCACTTTTATTCCTGTGACATTTATGCTACGTTTGCAACCATTTCCATTGAGTGGTATATATAATTCCCATTATTCTACTATTTATGTAATATAATTTTGTTTATGAGTATTTACATAAATGTTGTATTGTCCTTCTTTCATGGGGTGTATGTTTCGAAAGATACTCATGTCGGTAAGGGAACCTTTCACCCTTCTCTTTATAAAAGACTTCTTTTGTAGGGTATTTTAATTTACATATTTTTATGTTAGGATATGTCCTTATATATCCTTATTGATTTAAATTTTATGTCCAAGATATTGAATAACATTTTTATCTCTCATCATCTCATTTTCCATATTTTCATGTGACGTCGTTAGGTTGTTGAATTTTTACAGGGGAACTTCATAACCCAATTTTGATTTCTTTGGGTTCAACATGTAGTTATTGAATATGCCACCCTATGAATATGTGGGAATGACCTATGATTATTTTACACTTAATATCCACTTATATTAGGTGTATTTATATTTGTCACACATAATTATGAGATTGATTTATCCTTAATTTAAGGATACCATCTTTATAAGGGATTTCGTCTCATTTTACATTTCTATTGAGACATCATTGTTGTTATAAACCAATTCCCTATTATATGGTTTATATACAGTCCTTTAGCATATTATATCATGAATCCCTTTATTCTCATGATATTTTCATGTTCTGATTAAATGTTATTCCACAATTATTTGTATTCCAGTGTCTCTCATTTTGTTAACAACTCTTTAACTAAAATATCATTTTAATTATTTTAATGATTTATTATTATCCATGTTTTAATAATTTCTTAAGGATTTATTTATATGGATATTAATGAATTAAAATGTTGAAGGCTTCAAAGTGATTTGGGACACTTCGATTCAATAATATATTTATTAAATGTTTTAAATGGTTATGAAAATGGTTTTGATAATGGATTAGTTATGTCAATATATTTAAGTGATATATTGTCATTCAAATGTGGAAATTTTTTCTTTCCAATATATTCATTTTATGTATTATGATTTTGTAACTGTACTTGGACATTTGACAGGTGGTTACGTGATAAACCATATGACGGGTGATGCCGTGAATACTAGGATAGGTGGATATGTTATAACCTCCAATGCATTGGGTATGGAAGTCAGCCGTATAGCTATTCTATTGAGTGATATGCGTGGAAGTTGACCGTATGGTTATTCCATTTAAGTATGTTTATGTCCCAAGTTACCTTTATATGTTATGTGTTCTTTATATGGGTTTTATAATAATATTTTGATTACAAAAAGGGTATGAAACGATCTTTTATTCAATAAAGAGTGTTTTATGATTCATATAGGTGAAAATTATTAGTTTGATAAAAAATTCATGGTTTACTGGTTTTTTTGAAAAACATTCAGTTTTCCTTCTTTGTGTATCCATTACTGGGCTTCTTATGCTCATCCAATGTTTTGGAAATGTTTTCCACAGGACTTAAAGATGAATAAGTTCAAGGATGGGATCATGGAAAGACATTCTATCTAAAACAAGGAACTAGACATGTTTCTTTTCAAGTGTTTTTTTGTTTTATGGAAACATAGTAGAAGTGTCTACTATGTAATCTTTTGATATGTAATAGTTATGACCTAATTCAATAAAACTCTAAAACTGAAAATATCCTCTATGCTAATTATTCATTTAGTTCATGATTAAGTAATTTTTAAGGTTGGGGCCTTATAAATATGATTTCATATATGATCTTTTAAGTTTGATTTGTTAATAATATCTTTGTATTATCGTTGTTTTGGGTGTTAACTTACTCATTTTCTTTTATATGTTTTGTTACGTAAGACATGTTTTTCATGGATATGTTGTATCATATTCATATCCAGAATGATATCAAGTCCTTAATTTTTTTTTAAATCATAAAATGATAATTATACTTGAATTGATATGATGGAGAATGAATCCTATCGCATTCGTGGAGATGGTAGTCCGTACGTACGCACGAGCGACAATATAAATCTTTTGATATTAAAATAATATATTATTGGATGTTATATAACATATACATAATCATTATAAAATTATATTTATTATTTAAATGAACTAAAAATCATTATTATACCCATCCAAATAATAATATACTAAATAACTATTACACCATGACGTGCAGACGGTAAGCCGTACGTACACACGTATGTTGGCATGTCATTCAAAGGATGGATAGAATACTGAATATGGTTGTACCATATTTGTAATAATATTACAATATATAAGAGATACTGGATTCATTATTTTAGAATGGGAATAACAAATAATGAAGAAGTTGAAGAAGAAATTAATATGAAAAAGGGTGGTGAAAACATTACCTCTTCTTCGGGTACTTCCTTTAGATTTGATAAAAAGGGATCCATAGGTTATATTTATGATAAAACTAAGGCTTCTAGTTTGTAGTGAGGGAAGTTGGGAGAGTATTTGGGTAGGTTTTGGCCGAACCAAAAGGCTTTGATGGTGCGAATTAATGATATGGGGGAGTTCCCTTTTATAAGAGGGGTGAGGGGCACCTTTGGAAAAGCTAGAAATATTATTTTATAATAAATTCATATTCGGTTTCTAATGGATCAAAAGTGTATTATCTAAAGTTTAAGGAGGGTATTGGTCGAAAAACTCTCAAAAAATACGATTTAGATAGGTTTCTGTTACTATATTAACATTATCATTAAGTATTAACTCTTAGTTAATTAGATTCCCTTTTACAATGTCTCTTTGTATTTTTATATTATATGGTTAATAAACATACTATATATATCCAAGAGACCCCTAATTGGTACATTAATGATACACCTATCACGATATAAGAATCTTGTCCGATCCTTAGATATTTAGGAATTTAATATCAATTAATAATATAATATTAGTTTTAAAATCTCTTTTATGTCAATTTTGACACTATTCAATAATCGATTTTTGTTAAAATCATAATAGAATGATTACTTCAAAAAAATATAATTAAATCAACTTTAACATGTCATATTATCCTATTAAATTATTTTTATTAATAAAAAGTCTGAAATTAATATTATCCGGGTGTTTATAATATCAATTATTCTAATTTTTCAGTATTATGGTAATTACTACATCATTATTGTGTCATAAATAACATATATTATTTAATGTCCAAAAATTATAAATAAAATAAAATTTGGTAGGAAATATTTTTATATTTCTAATGAATATTTATAGTCTAAATTAAAACATATATAACCCTATGTAAAAATTGTTTTTCTAAATATATATATGCTTATGTCATTTTTGTATTTATTTTAACTTAATTAAAATAAAGTGTCCCTATCACCTTTAAGTGGCTCTATGGGGTCTAAAAATCGACCCAAAGATGACCATGTTCGTAAATTTATCTACCAATAAGGTTATGACACGTTTTAGGGTAATTTAGTATTATTATAATATTATTTTTTAACCCTTACTTACCAGATTTACCCTTAACCATGGTAAATAAAATATTTACCAATGTAATTATTCAAAATGTCTAAAAATAAAATTTACTTATTTAAAAAATAGAAACATCCTGATTCCATATATGGAATCCATTTTTCCAAATTAAAAACACATAAGTGGCAGAAGTTAATTTAAAATTAATTCTCATTGTTAAAACAAAAAATGTGTTTTAAAGTGATAAAAACTATCAAAATAATAACACTAGTTTTTGCCCGGTTTAATTGTAAAATTATGTACAATGACAAAAATTTTATTAAATGGTAAAAATATATTATAAATATAATTTAAAACCACTGAAATTCATAATTTATTAATATAAATTATTTCGATTAAAAGAAGATGTTTTTAATTAAAATTTATTAATTTTCACTATTGATCAAAATATAAATGTTATCCGAAAAGTTCCAAAATTTCAACCTAGGCTAAATTCGATATTCTGAATCCAAAAATAAAGTCCATTTTGAGAGGTAAAATTTATTGTATTTCAAAAAGTAGGTATTACTATTCATAACATCTAGTTTGATTGGTTGTGGTGTGTTAGAACTCGATGTTGCGTACAACACATGCTATTGCACTATTCAAAGGGAAATGTACCATGGAAGCTTGGGGTGTTACAATGTGAGTCATTGTACTTTTCATTCCAACAATTTTGTATTAAAACTTCAAAATAATGGTCGAAGTGAACCCTATTTTAATACGAAGAACAGTGATGCTTCTAAAAAGTCCTTGAAAGAACAAATACACCAATTTTTGTATTGAAAAGTTTAATTCTACATTTTAAGTGATACCATAAGTATGACCATATTTTTCACCCATAATATCTAATAAATATTGAGATAAATATGTATTTATGACTTTCCATACTATAGGGATAATTTTTAAATAGGAATACAAGATTTATTTTAGTCATTTTTTATTTATTAATGCTAAATACCCATAATTTTAGACATGATTATTAGAAAAATTACACTATAGAGTCAAAATATGTTATGGTTAGTCTATATTTATATATTAATATTTTATGTATTCATATATATATTTTAATATATTGTTATTTTCTCTATTTTGTTAATTTTTTCCCTTTAAAAACATATTTTTTTATTATTGTAGCATTGAAACTATTATGAATAAATTCATTATTTTTTTATTTAATAGATGATGTACAATCAGTAATATTCTATTTAATATAATAATTAATCTTTTTTATAAAACTTATTCCATACTGATAGTTTAATTATCTTTCATCCCTTGTGGATAGTCTCTTGAATTGTAGGATGTCAATTGTGGACAGATGGGTGAAATCTATATCTATTTTATTAATTTATAAATGTATTAATTTAATTTGGAACTATCAAGTGACACCATATAAATATTATTCCTCATATTTATATTAACAATAATTTTTTTCATTGGGGGATTCTGAATATAAATTATAAATTTATGTTATAAATTAATATACAGATTTATGTATTAAATTTTTATGTCAATCATAATGAAAGTAATTCCATTTCATTTTTTGATTAAAATATTCAATACAGAATAAATAACGTTTATTTATATTAATAAATTCAAGAAGTATTATTTTTATAAGTATTTGAAGTAATTAATTAATCTTATTTATGAATAATGGGTAATATTTATTTTATAATATTAATTATATTCAATTTATTTGAAACCCAATACAATTTATATTGTTTAAATCAGTAAATAATTTTATTTTTCAGTGCATTATTTTCATTTTAATGGTTATATTAAATGGATTAAAATTTGATGATATAATATTTTGAGTTATACCTCTATTTAAATTTGGGGATGATCTAGTACTTAAAATATTTTACAAATTAGTTCTCTAATTTAGAATCCAAAACATTAAATAATTTATATATAATTTCACATATAAAAAATAAAAAACTCATGTCATGTTTATTTTTTCATTTTTGGCCAAATAGATAGGAAATAGTGATCAAACTACATTTAGACTAACAGAATATAATTTTCATAAAAAATATGTTCTTTCTATTTATATGTTTATTGGATTATTTTTTCCATTCCTAAATCATGATCACATTTTCTCATTACAATAAACTTGGTCATGGTGTCAATATACTAGAAAAAAATTATTTTTCATCTTTTGATTCTTTTTTACCATTTACGATAATGAATATAACTAATGTAAATTCAGAATTGACATGGTGAAGAAATTAATTACATTATAAATTCACCCATAGTGACCATCATGAAGTACCATAATATTATTCAAAGGATTGGACTATTTTAGACTATACTCGATCAACCATTTGTGGGATTCTTTGAATAATTATTCCCATGTTATCCATGAAAATAATTTTGTGATCAATACTATAATTCCATATATGATCAAAAATAGTGCAGAATTTATAATAATAATACATGTGGAATATTTTTACATAACTGTAAGAATGAAATATTTTGAAATGGGTTGAACCACATAATCAGTGGTGTTTGTTCCTTTGTCCAAGAATAAAAAAAATAATGAGAGAGGAACTATAATTTTATATTGATATGATTATATTGTAATTGAAAAAAATTAATCAAAAATAAAATTATAATAATAAAGTAATACATATTAAAAATTTAAAATTATAATCCATTCATTATAATGTGAAAGATTATACAATTATTTAAAAATCATGTAAAGAATTATTTCAAAATGTGGTTAAATTTCTAAAAGCATAACAAAAAAATTACTCAATAGGAAACCCTTATTATGTTACAAGGATTACCTTAGATCATTATCTAACATTAATTATTCTAATATCTATTACCATAAACAATTAATTGTTTTCTCAAACACATACCTCACGATCTTACACTATATTAAAATATAAAGCATGAACTATAAAAAATAATCAACATTATCTTAATTAGTGTGGGTACATAATATTTATGGATACAATAAATGATCCAATGAATAAACTGATCATAATAAAAGCACATACAAAAATTAAATAAAACCTAGATATCATCCATACAAATTCACTTGATAAATGTGATACTATATTATAAACTGCATGTATCATCCAACATTCTTTGACTACTGTCGATGTTGGATTATAACACATAGTCCAAATACAGATAAATTTTCACCTGGGAATATTATATAATTTTCTACAACATCAATGTACCCACATCATTACTATGAAGACCAACACATCATGTAAATCTATCCCAATAACACTATTTCTCCCCACATCAAATAACAACTTCAACAACCACATATAATATGGTTTCAGAACTCTAATTCATTTTTTTAGTGAAATGTATATTGTATCCCAAAATTTTCCAATTAATGAATATTATGAACTATAAATACTCAACTAAGTAAATATTACTAATTAAAAAAAATTCTAAATTACCAAGTATTTTCTACGCATTCCCATCTACCACAATTCTAGGGGTTTAAAACATCAACAATATTGTATGGATGAATAAAAAGAGATACAAAATGTCCCTGTAATATGTGACATTTGTGTAACACTATAGATCAATATATCCTTTCATTGTGGTTATTTTAAAACCCTTTTTAAAAAATATATATCATACTACCAATCATCAATGCCTATAGAATTCTTAGCATGGTATATAGTTACAATCTCCAAATATATAATTTTAATCATTTTAAAACTAAAAAATTAAAAAAATTGTTATTATTCAAAAAATATAAATTTATAATTCACAGAACACCTCTTGGATATAGAAGAGATAATAAATCATATTAATAGTATAAGATTAAATTCTATATAAGGGGTAGGATATAATGTGAAATATTATTGAATATTTAGTGAATATATATTATTGTAATAATATATTATAATAAAATATGGTCATATGACTACTAACATGGAAATTAAATACATCCATAGATAATAAAAAAATGTAAATAGATAATCATGTGTTTTACAAAAAAGTGTTTCACAATGGTTTAATGTATAATATTATGAATAGTAAATGAACTTTTTCGGTCCAATTATAAGCTATAATTTATGAATGTGTATGGAATACAAGAATAAAGTATGATTTTCATTATCATGATACCTATGAATAAAGGGAGGTACTATAAATTTTTATATTCCCATCCATCTCTTAACAAAATAAATGGATCATTCATAAAAATGATTTGGGATATTATTATATATCATAATGAAGCAATGCTGAAAAATTATACACACATTTCATTTTGATCAATACATGTAACTATTAATGTAATGAGTTTTTAGAATAATAATGATTTCCTATAAATATAATTACATATATATCTTAGTGAATATTCATCCACAAATATTGAATTATAATATATTGATTATATATTGGAATGAATAATTGATAATTGCATCACCATGGGGGAACATTAATCATATATGTTTAATAATATGTATCATGGAATGAATTGATTAGAATAGAATATATGATAAATATATTATCCTTGAATAAAAATGAAGATAAGGAAAATTAAACATCTAATAAGAGTAGAAATATAGAGAAAATATTACATTTTTAATTATAATGAAATATTTTGTTTAAAATAATGAAAAAGAAATTTTTTAAATATTGAAATGTAATGAATATCAATGGATATTAGAAAAATAATAATTTAATAGTATGAAAACCTTATCATGTATGTCTACTTTCTAAATGTTATATATTGTATAGATTGATTTTGGTAGTTCACCAAATAAACATTGACACTTGAAGAATCCCACATATTTAATGATATATATTTTATATATTCATCCTGAATATAATGAACAATAAAAATAAAATTTTAATACATAATATTCATAAAAAATAATAAATTTAGTAAAATTTAGGGTGTTCATCATAGTGTAAAGTAAATGTGTCATACCACCACTAGATTACAACATCCTTATGATCTTCCTTCATTACAGGATGAGAATCATTCTACAAATGGGTGCAAGCATAGTTTTCAAATTAAGTAAATGATGAAAATTATGGTATAATGGATATAATCCTATTCATTTTTGAATTAAGGATTACCTATATGGTATTCATAATTTTCCATTTCTGTATAATATTTAATTGATGATGAAAACCATAAAATAATATGTATTGACTACCACCTCAGTTCGACTGACGCATTACATCTTATAAGACTAAGGAATATAGTTTGTATTTGTTTAATAGAAGATTAATGTGTCAATGAATTACTATTATTGAATCTTAACTGATGAAATATTGTTGTGAATGTGGAATGTATCATTCACTCAAAGTAATTATGCTACAGTATGAGGACACATCATGCTATCATGCTTGTTGATAACAATATTTTAAAATATGAATTTCCTCAACATAATATGCATTAGATTCATTTATCATTTGGTGGCATAGGCTTATATAATAGAATAAAATAGATACTTTTGATTTGATTGGTAAATATATCAATTTATTTAAATTAATATAAGGTCCATATGTAAAACATCTCCAAAATTTATGAATATGTCCAATGGTTTTTTCGATATAATTTATCTAACTATATTCTGTTTACAACATTATTTGAATACAAAATTTACTTATTATCCTAAAGAAAAAACTATTTTACTATTTGGGACATAGTTGAATTAACAAAATATATGGTAGCCAGATTTAATATGTTTTATAAATGGGGAACCTATAGAAATGAGTTAGTGCAACTAATGAAACTATGGAATTTAGTGTGATCTTGATCCTACATACTCAATTATCATTATGAACATTGACACCACATAATTTAACACCTATTTATATATATATATAACTATAGTTCCTTTTCCCACTAAATTTTAAGTAAACTAGATATGGATTATATAAATATTTTATTGGACATATCAAATATCCATGATTATATGAAATATATCATCAAGTTTATAAATATATCACATGTCATTCATCTAAAAACTAAACACAACACATCTGAATTAAAGATGTAGTTTATCAAATCTTATGTGACTCAAATGAGAATGGTCATGAAAGAAATCATTCTAATTCAATCAATGTATTGAATTACCTGACTTCTACTTCTTGTGGAAAAAGTCCATCATGGATATATTCTAACAAATAGTATGATTAGAATCATACCCAATATTCCCCTGATTATCTATGAGAAAAAGAATGCCTAAAAATGTATCAGTGTATGATGAATATCATTATATGTATCCCTCAACCCTTATGTAATTGATATTTATCATAATAATACACCCATAAGTATTTCAATGATAGTATGATATTCTATGAGATATACAATAGTGGGTAATTCCATATATTATGTTTCGACATATTTCTTAATTAGCTTATTCAGTATTATGTCTATACAACTTCATTACTGAGTACATTATTTCAATCATTATTACATAAAAATATAAAAACAATACATAATTATCCATGATAATAATCATTTAGGGACAATATAATCTAATTAATTGAGTGGATATTTACATTAGATTTTTTATGTAAAATTTATTTTATCACAAAGGATTGAAAAATAAAAATAGATTTCTCCAATGTAAAAATCGTGATAAAATATATAACCATTACATTTGATCATTTATATTGTTAATATAATCATAATATTAATGAAATTATATTTGATGTGGATGTGATGTATTTCTCAGTAGATATGATTCAATTCAATATATAGTGAACAAAAAATACTGATGTTTCACCTCTAAAGAATTTATATTTTAATATTGTATTTGTGATGGATGTGTATCAGAATTTATATAGACTGGGGATCCATGACCTAAGAAAGGAAACTATATTTTGTTATAAATCAATAGAGATCACAGTATTCCTACAAATAGTCTTCATATAAAAAATATCCTTTTGATCCAAATGATTCATTTGAAGAATTTAACTTGGTGATGCTGACAACATCTATTTTTATGTCTCCCACATTGGCCTATTAGAACTACGAGTAACTAATAACTTCATCATACATGATAAAAATAGAACAATATTGATATCTAGTGATAAATTTATCATTTTTTGGAACATATAATTGAAATATACTTATCTATAGAGTCCATATTGTCCATTAAAGACTAATAACATTTATATTGTCATATATCAGTATGTATGAATGTTATAAAAAATTTACTATAAACCATATATAGGTTTCATTAGTATTTACTAATTATTAATAAAACATAATAAAAGTTGATTTTAGTACCCATCATAGATAAATGAAATATCTTATATAATATGCATTGGTAAATCTGTTTAAATTTTTATCATAATGGAAAACATTTAAAAATATGATGATTACATTTAAGAGAAAATGAAATAAATTTTTTTACAGGTACTCTATGTTAATATATATTTAAAATAAAATGAATTTATTATTCATGAATCAATCTAATAATAAACATTCATCTATCAATATAGATATTATTAAATCATATGTTCTCTTCTTCACTAATATATTATACATATCATAATTTATCCCAGAAGTTCCGTAGAGAGTATAATGTTTGGATAACTTTTCCATTAAGAATTATTTCATCCATATTAAACATAAAATAGTTAGAGTTACAATAATATATTAATATATACATTGGATCTTCTATATTTTTTAAATGAAACTCTTTTATTGTATCATAAATCTTGATATTAGAACTCCACGAATTTTTTAATCATAAAATTAACTATTGATACATGAATAAATTTTCATAAACAATTATCCCTTAAAATAATTTTTGATGTATAATATACACACACTCTACATAACATCATTTTCGAATGATTTTTTGATATCTATTTCACATATGTCATAATGAAGTTGAGTTTTAATGGAAATAAAAACAAGAATGTACTTCATCATTGAAACAGCTATTTATGTTTATTTATACTATATAAAATTTGTATCCTTATAACACTTATCTCCCATTAATTCTGTAAATATGTAAACCCATACATTTGTGTCATATATCATTCAATAAATACAAATTCATTATATGTTTCACATCCAATTAGGTTTAAACTACAAGATCTAAATAAGGATAATTTACGTTGACAAAATTTTAGATTCCATGTGTTTATTCTATGCCATGAAATAAGAAAAATAAATATTATATGGAAATATATTATATTAATCTCCAATGAAAATTTCTACATCATTATTTTCCACATGAAATCCAAATCATCTAGGACCGTGATGAGTCTAAAAATAAATTAATGTTTCTCTTATAAAATTAATAGTTTTATATTATAAAATCTTTGTTATACCCTTATCATATCCCATATTTTTATAAAATTTTTACTTCTCAAACTAGAGGATTAGTAGATTTATCATCTCACATACTATCTCTATGTTATATGTTTTTTTATCATGAAAAAACATATGACTGATACATATAAACATAAATATATAATAGATTCGTTATTATAAGAAATAATAAATATGAATTAGGGATAATATTATAAAAATAAAGGCTTCATGAGATTTCATTTAATCCAAAAATAAATATAAATTAATTTTTTTTGTTTGCTATATTATATCTTTTATTTTGTATTTATTTCTACTTATGTAGAATTTAGGTAACTCGTAATACAAAATATCCTTCATAATATTGCTGAAATTTAATATAAATGTCACCATAAATCATTATCACTCAAACCATATACATCATGTTATATGTAAAGTCTACACCCAGATTCCACTAAATAGTTCCTCGATCAGATTTGTCATATGGTCTCAAGTGCATCTCCCAAAATCCTAGAAGCATTCAACAAGCAGTGGGGGAATATGGTGTGTCTTTATGGATAATCATCCCACTTTATATAGTGTAATCACAAGTAATATCATATCATTATAATATAAAGTGCATAAAAATTGATTATGCATTAGTGATATACACTATGAGCACTAGACCAGTAACCCTCATTAGTTGAAGCACAATATTAAATGAAAATAAGATAAAAATATTAATGGGAAATGTGTATTAAAAAATTATACATTAAATATCATATTTAATATGATATGTCATTTGATGAATCTATAAGTAATCCATAATAGGTATATATTAATTTGTACAATAAATTTATAAAAAATTATTGGAATACCAAAAAACACTCTCTCTGGATAGCATCATGGTATGTATCTCTGTCCTATATTCCCCTATTACTACAAAAAAACAAATTGAACCATTGAGAATTATAAAATTTCCATAATACCTATCTAAAACAATTTATTTTGTCTAGGAACCCCATGGATTTTGGAACAAGGTGTGAGATACAATTATAGTAGGCCAAAACTAATGTTTTATTTAACGTATGCATGTTCTAATATACATGATATGATCTATGAAATATAATCGCAAGTATAACAGAAATGTAATAAGTTCCCATTGAATATGAAATGAAACTAAAGTGAATCATCCTAGCCAAATCACTCTCTCTTTAAAAAATTGAAAATAGCATACGTGTGTGCACCTATAATATAGAAAAAATAAACCCCAAAATCATTATTTATACCTAATATGTCAAATCATCCACAACCACACAATACAAACATTATATCATATCCACAATAGCCACTCTGTATATCTTATTCATCATATAAAACATATTTTATCAATATATTAAGAAGTTTCAGACCCCTCAAGGAATGATCAAACATATCATAGACTACTCCATCTATGTCTAGTACCATTATTATCTCAAGGGAAACTCAGTTAGACATTTTGTGCGGTCAATGGATCATGTTAGTAGATCATTTCAACTTTTATCCCATAAAATTTAGATCCAATGGCATTTTAAGCCAATAAAATCACAGAGAATAAAGACCTAATAAGAAATATCATTCTGGGAATATATTAATTCTACCATGATCTATGTTCTGTGGCACCAATATAATCATATGTAAGATTCATCATATAATTTAATTTTCATTTCATAACAATAAAAATTGATAAGTTATTCCTATAAATATAACCCTTTACATTTAAACGTAAATATAATTTGACATAATATCTATTGGAAGTGGAGTGAAAAAATACAGTAATCAATTAATTTAGATAATTTCAGACTATATTGGGATTCTTTAATATTGAAAAGATCGTATAAAACCAATTGGTTGTTTAATAAAGGGAGAAATAGATGACTCAAAACATGGGTGTCCTAGGGTGATTGAAAAAACCTAGAAAATATTAATAGAACTTGTGGGAATACCTAAAAAGTACATAATAATTCAATTCAACCATATAAAAAATTGAATTACACAACTAGGTCATTCCACATAGGGAATAAATATATATATATATCATTATATCCCAAAAACATTAGGGAATGTATACATTAAATATTGTGTATCGAATGTGGGTAACATGTCCAGATTAAGATTTTGATTCGATATAGATTAGAATAAAGTAAAATAATAAATGAACAACCAATAAATAGGGAATATTACTTTTAAAAAATATTATTATCAATATCATGTAAATTTAATAATGGATTAAGTAGAAATTTTAACTCACTAGTGCGAATTCAATGAGACTGACGATGTTTGATTCCATGTATGGGGATATAAAGAGGAGAAAAGCATACTTATTTGGCTCATAATATATCATTGTTCATCATAGCTATATAAAAGGGAAAAAATAAATTATATTTAGTATATTCTAGTTTATTAGAGAAAAACATTATTTCAGCCCAAAACATAGGACCAAACTTTTGAAAAAATTGTGCTCTATCTATGTGCCCATCAGTGCATCATGGGGAACATAACTCTATTAGTGTGCATGGACTTTATGTTGCTGAATAAACCAATATTCGTCCCACTATCCAAAATCTTCATCACTCATCATAGAAATGCACTAGTGTATCACAATTAACCTGAAATAATGTAGCCCATAGATCCCCACTGCCAAGCCCATCACTTTTTGGGGTCATCGTGCATCCTTTCAAACATTTTATATCCTAATGGTGTGACATATTTGTTTTTCAATAGGTGGGTTGTTGGTTCTAATCAACCCCTAGAAACACTTGAAATAGAAATGATTACATTGGGTACTAAAATTAAGTTATAAATAATAATTTAAATTGTAGAATAAGAGATATATACATTATAAATATAACAACCCTCCTCATATTTTAAATTTAAATCGTGATTTATTATATTGAATTTAAGTTAATATAAATATAAAATCAATAATTATATATTATTTTGGAAATTAGTCTAATTAAAAAATAACCTACAATATGATAAGAAATCGTTTTTTTAACATTATTAGCATACCTGAAATGTTCTATCTTACTCAATATATAATGGTATAACCTGTGGAAATACATCAGAAAGGGGAAACGTATAAATCTATGTAATGGAATAAAAATGGAAAAACAAGAGAGTAATAATACATTTTAGACATGTACTGTTAATTATGTGTAATGTAACATGAAAAATAAGGCATGATATATGATGAGAGTCATTATATAGACAATGGGGAAACAATATAAAAAATTGTTTCACAAATAGATAAAGGATAAATAATGTATAATCCCATGGTGGACAAAGTAAAATAAATGAATAAGGTAAATAAAAAGTCCCACTATGATGTATCATGATACTAACAATTACACAATGCATTAGAGTGCTATTAGGGTGAACCCTTCATAATAATTTTGTTCTTAGGTTTATGTGTTCCACATAGATAATATAAGATAGTTTCATTCAACATAATAACTTATTGCATGATATAATAATTTGGAATACAAGAATTTATGTCCCCAATAAATAATTATATGTGGATTAAGGTTAATTATCTTGATAGAGAAATGGTAATGGAATTCACTACAAGATTATTTTTGTATAGAAAATTTAGGTACAATTGTAGAAGCATAATGACATCATATAAAAACTCAAAAAATTGGTTGGAGAGTGAGACTGTTTTTAATAATTATTTTTACATTAAATGGTATATAATAAGTATTTTTAAGAACATATTCTAATATATCCAATGGAATTTAAGAGACATATCTTAAATGGAATTCGTGCTAAAAGATGAGGGTGGAAGATTCCTTAAAAATATCAACATGTTAATGGGTGTACATAAAGGTTAAAGGGATGGTTGAATTAGAGTGAATGGGGATATCATCATTTAAATAAAAAATGGATATTAATGGGTATAATTAATAATTTATCCCAAATTTATAAAATGTAAATTAAAGGTCATATCAGAAATGAAGTGCTTGATAGAAAGAGAAAAGATAGATTCCCTTACTAAGTTTTGGCATTGTAACGACTTATGTAAGGGTTTAAATGATGGGGGACAAGTGATATATAATAAAAATAAAATAAATATTAAATTAATTTTAATTATTATAAATTAATTATAATATAATAAATTGAAATTAAAATAAGTAATATCAAATAAGGTTCTTGAGTTCGAATGGGAGAAGAGAAACCCCTGACTTGGTGTGTGACGCTGAAGGCTTTGCTGAGTGTCATTGGGAGATTTGGTGATCAATGAGAGGAATCTATAGAGTATATGTAGTTGTTTGGATGATCTTCAATGAGTATTAGTGAAGTAAAATGGGAACTAGGATGTGTTTATATAATAATATAAGGGGATTTTATAATTATTTTGGTTTTGGGCACTACATAATGAAATATTCAAAACCAAACCCATAATGCAATTTTATAACATAGTTTCTACCAAAGAGGAGTAAAATAAATAATTTTATAATTTTGAGGGCCCATGTTGATAAAATATTTCCCATTCTTTTTTCAAGAAGAGTCACAATTTTAACGATCTGATTTTAAAATCGTAACATATTTTATAATTTTGGAAGGATTCACTATGACAACATAAAATAATTAAAATAAAAATTAAATATCAATATTTCAATTTAAAAACATATATTTTAACTATTATTACATTTATAGTATTTATTACATCACTATTGGAAAATTATGAAGCCATAAAATACATCGTATATTTATATGGTATTTATTTATTAAGCTACAAATCGATTATCAAAATATTATAAAAATTTATATGGTCACTTATTTTGATGTCCTGATTAAAAAAATTATATTCATTTTATATGACTAATTTTCTATATATTTGAATGTTCACATTGAAATGAAAAACCAACATTTATAGAAAATGACGAGTTTTATTCAATAACAGTTTTCGAACACTAAAAATTTACATATTACATTATAAAAAATGGAATGATCATTTATATTTTTGAAAAGTTATTTCAATAATATTATTTTATTGAAATAATATATATTTAAAAAATCCATTAATTATTCAAAATATATTTACTAATTGAATATGAATATTAATAAAAATTACTATTTGTACATTAAAAAAATTAAGAAGTATAAATAATAGAGTGAAAATATATTCAAAATTAAATAAAATATTAATTTAAATATTCATAATAATAGGGTCATTGTACATATAACTATAATATTCCCTAAGAGTATGGTGGGAGATGGTGGGGGTATAATCGTGCAATTCAGTGAACGTAGTTTGGTTCATGATCTCAATGAGCATGATTTTATCTAGTAAACAGATTCCCTCATGCTTAATTCATTAGATATCAAATTAGGATTGGTCTTGAAAAAATATAGGAAATGATACATCATTTGGATGATCTTATAGAAGGTCTTCTTATGGTACAATCATATTATTTGAGGCTATAAAATTATTTATTAAGGCCTAATGGATTTATTAATATCCTAAATTTATATTATTCCATTGATCATTGTTCAATAAATGTATTACCAAGGTAAATATACATGAAATTAATTTAAACATAATTTTATATAATAAAATAGAATAAGTACATGTGTTTTCTATATCCATAAAATATTAAATTAAATTAAAAATGTGTACTTTATTTATAAAAGTTTGGGCCATTATATTCTTCTTTCATTAGAAGTTTTTTCCTTGAAATTTCCATTTCCCACATTATATCTGATGAGGGTAACTCATATTCATCACCTCCTCTGGTTCCTATATTTACTTTTACAACATGTTGTTTCTCAACAATAATTTATCAAGGGGCACTGTCTGATTTCATAGAAACCATTTGTCTATGATCTAATGTCTTCACTGGCTACTCCTTATAAGAATGTGTATTTCCCAATGTTACGACCACTAGATTGGATACATGTGATGGGTTTTTTATGTACATTCATAAGAGGGATATATGGAATAAATAATGCACATTAGGTTGGTTCCATTCACATTCTAGTTGAAAGTCCACAACTTTAGTGCATTAATGTTCTTAAAATTGGCAGATGTACCATGGAATAAGATTTACCTTCTTAACAAACTTCATTACTATATTTCATGGAGATATAAGGATGTATAACTTGTCTATATAATAAAATAATATGTCTCATTGATTATTTTTGGAATAGTTGTTTTGTGAAATCAGAGCAGCTTTGATGTATTGATGGATGATCTTAAATATCTCCACCATTTCATCAACCATTTTAGGACATAAAATTGTGTGTTCCCTCGCATCATCCAAACATTATGTTGTTCTAAGACACTTCAAATAATGTGCTTCATAGAGAGACAATTGGATGATTGAGTTGAAATTATTTTTGTAATATAACACCACCAAAAGAAGATATCAATCCCATCAACCATAGTATTTATTCAGCTAGCTGTCAACATGTCCTCGTGTATTTGGAAATACCATCCAAAATCGCCATCACCTTCAGAGTGATATGAAATTCTAATGTTCTAATATGTATTTAGAGAATGATAGTGAATTTTACAAAACATAAAGTTGAATCTTAGTTATAGATTGGACATAATCAATAAGGGTACTCCATGTATCTTTAACAAATATGGGATTTATATATAATCCACTTGATCTATTGATAAATCATCTTGAATTGTGATGATGTTTAAAAAAAATTTGATGATTGAAAAAAACGTAGATATAATTTTTTCCCTTAAAAGTCATGGGATGTCCATTGAAAAAGTCCATGGTATGGTTTTATCATTTAAATTTTTGTATGTGTAATGTTTAAATCATCATCTTAGTCCTTCTTCATTCAACATTCTCTTTCTAACATTCTATGCACTATTATGTATAATCATTTATATGATTCATCATGTTATCCAACAAATAGTGCTCCTAAAGATCTCGATACATCATTCTATTTCTTGGGAGAATGGAGATTTTAAAAATATTTGCATCATTCAAAAGATTATTATTTAACTCATGATTTCATGGAACTCTTATTATTTTTTAAAATCCCAAAATTTCATATTCATTAACATTTTACTCCATGGATTTCTCATTTCCTAATGTTTACACCCACTTCTATATTCCCATATCATCTTTTTGAGCATATATTAAACATTCCAAAAGAGAATGATTATAAATAATTTGTAAAAGGATTGATGTTTTTCCTTTATTTATGATTCACATTTTAATGTTCCTGTAATCTAATAGGATCATATTCTTATCAATTCAAATATATGATATAACTTTTGGGTTCATTCTACATAGTGCATCTGCAACAATTCTCGCTTTCCTAGGATGGTAGTAGATTGACCAATAATAATATTTGATGATATATTACCATATTCATTGGAGAATGCATTGATCATATCATGTAAATATATATTGGATATTTTTTTGATCCATATATATTTTATGCCTCCCCTAAAAGTAATAATTCTTCCAAATTTTAAATTCAATGATTATATCTACTAACTCTAGATCATGTGTGGGATAGTTTTCCTCATTAATTTTCAACTGCCTTGAGGCGTAGGAAATAAATTTTTAATTTTACATCATCAAAATTACCAATCCCTTATTTTAAGCATCTCTTAAAATTACGAAAATATCCTCAGTTGTGGGTAATTTGAGCACATTTTAATTGATAAGACTCATGTTTAAATCCATGAATCAATTTTTACATTCATTTTATAAAGAATATTTGACTCCATTCATAGTTATCATACTAAGAGGGTTGAAAAACAATTAGAAATTTATCACAAATCGTTAAAAATAACTAGATATCCCATGAAAAATATGAATAGCTATCATTGATATTTCCCTCATCCATCCCACAATTTTTTTTCATCGAATGATACATAGATATTCCATTAATTGTGATGATATTCCACCTGAATGATACTTATTTCAATGAGAAAGCACTTTTGTCGTACTTATCATATATATTCTTATTTTCCAATGGTCTTTAGAAGAATGCTCAGATGCTCATCATGCCCTTCCTTTTTTTAATATATTAGATTATTGTCAATAAATACTTTAACCAATTTATCAATGTATTGTCAAAATACCTTAATAATAAATTCCATGAAAATTACATGATAATTAGTGTGTTTGAATGGATACACTATGAACTCATAATGCATGTACCTTGAATATAGAAAATGTTTTGGGGACCTCCTCATTCCTCACCGTTAGAAGGTAATATCCCATCCACATATCCACCGTGGAAAATAATTATGATCCATGTAGTTGAACAAATATGTCATCAATTTATAGGAAAGGATACTTGTACATTAGCATGATTTTTTTGATCTCATGATAATCAATATAAAGTCACATCAAACCATACTTCTTCTTATAGAGAGTAATGGTTCACCACATGGTGAATCACTTGGATTTATAATCCCATTATCAATATTCTCTTCTAGTGGTTTCCTTAGCTACTAATTATACACAGTAGTCATTCCATAATGAGTCTTGGATATTGGAAAAAACCAATGTATATGATTTATCATAAATTCAAGGTCATGAATGGAGGAAGACCCGAAAACGCATCATGAATTACTTTATTAAATTACCTCACAAATGGAATATCTTCAAGGATAGTTTATTCCATAGACTAAATCATTTAAGAAAGATACATATTCTCCATTGGAAATAATACCCATGCATAAGAATATGATGATAATGAAAAATTTCCCATGTTATTCCATAGGTATGCAATCATGTGTCGATTCACAATATGAAAAGTGATTTCCCTATCGAGAAAAATTTATTTTCACTCTATATTTGAAAAAGATAACCCATGATCTGAATTTCATCAAATTTCACCAATGGAATTATGAATAGTATCACTGGGAATTTCAATCCACAAATTGTGTATGGGGTGGAGTTATATACATGTGATTCAATAAATTTCCAATTTTTATTTTAATTGGCATCATTACATCCCTGTTTTTCAGTGGTTTTGAATAGTATTACTAATATTTCATGATGAATTGGAATGCGTATAACCATAGACAAAAAGTAAATTTTATATTCATGATTGAATAACTAGTGTATATTTCACCACTTTGATGTCGGATACATCTTGTTAGTGGTTATGAAAATAAAATTCCCTTATAGCATTACATGTTGATGGTCTCAAAAACACTTTGATTAATGGACCGGTTTGTATTGTGCATTGGGTTCATACAATTGATGCACTAAACAATACATTAAGGGTTTACTAGAGAATTATATTCCTCTCTCGTAGTGTTGGATTAATCCTTTCAATAATTATTGGACTGGTTCCTTTCTCTTAAAAACCTAATGAATATCATTGTTCCCTATAGTCAATTTTAAAGTTTCTTCTTTCCGTACCATTGACAAGTTGGGTGCTAGAGTTTCATATTTTTGTTATATTTATCCATCAGACTACCAGAATAATATTACACTTTTTGTTTCTTATAACATGATACTCCTAGGATTCATAAATCAATATATATATTTTTGTGATCATTGTAAAATTTTTTCATACATATCAAATTTAAAATATTATCATGGATTTACATAGACTAGAATTTATCCATCAAATTAGGTAGTCAACCTTGAATTCAGGGGTAAAGAAGAAACTGAAGATGTATTGGGCATGTATTGTATTGTTTTATTTGTATTTTCTAATATTATTATCATAATTTTTCATGAGTTCAAGACAATATAATTTTATCTAAAGATATGTATGAAGGGAAAATATTTATCAAAAAACACTTCCAAGAATTCCTTCCAAACTATTAAATAAATCTCTACCTCAGGCATTGTATTCATGATCAATTTCCACAACTGATTATCTTAAACCTCTTTATTATAAAAATAATATATCCTCCTATTTTTTATAACATTGAAGAATTTATAACATATATTTAATTGAACTGATCCATGTTTCCAAGATTAAGGTATCCAATAATATATTGAATATTTGAGGCCATTGTTTTATGAAGCCATTGACGTTGTCTTACTCTATCTCGAGGGGGGGGGGGTTCATCTCCTCATAGTATCAGTTTCATTTCTGAATATTAGTTACAAATGGTTGTATAATATAATTTTTTTTCATTCACCCTTCTATATTTTTGGGCATCTCATTAGGGAATCCTCACACAATGCTTCACATCAGTTGTTTTAATAATTACTCATATTTTATCCCTTTGGTTACAATAAAGGGAAAATAATGGATGAGTATCTTACATAGATAAACACAAAAACTGGTTATCCAATGATATCAAATGGATATGTTAAATTTATCACTTTAACATTTTAGTTTTTAGGCTTCAGACTATGTCATCCATGGCCTAAATCCTATCACATATTCTTATGGTCATTTTCACATAATAATAATGTTTTTAATGATAAATTATATTTAACTTTGAATATCGTCGAAAATATTCAATCCAGGTGTGCAGTAAGGTCCTAATTCGTGTGCTATATTACGCAATATCATGCCTAGAACACCATTTCAGAATTGTTACTCTAAGGTATATTTGATGCAGAACTATTCCCACATACAGTTTCCCAATAGGGATGTATTATTTTGATAACCCACATTATCTATACTAAAAAAAATATAGTAATTTTTTCCTACACATAGTCTTATCCATAAATTTTTTCACTAGGATCTTCTAATCTCAATAAAAAAATAATTAAACTTATCATTTGATACCAACTATAAAAACCATACTCATTAATTCATTTGTATTCATGATTTTAAAAATAAAATTAATCTTAATATAACTCATAAGATCAAGAGGTAGTTTGTCTTAGGAAAATTAAGTACATTATAAAAAAATATAAAAATGTAAAAATTTATCTTTATATAATGCTTCATGATCATAAAAAAATGTTCTAGTGTACTCAACACTACCATGGATAACCTTAGGAGATACATAAGATAGGGGTGAGATATAATAATCGAAAATTGAATGAAACCAGAATGAAATAATATTTAAATAAGTGTTAGAGAATACATGTCAATGCGGGGTAAAGGAACATGAATAATGAGGATTAATATGGCATGATATCGATATCACTGACAATGCGGAAATAGTATAAAACACTGCATCGTAAATCTATAAAATCTTAATCTACTTGACTACATGGTGGAAAATTTTCTATAATGGAATCAAGAAAAATAACCTATCAAAAAATGATGTATCATGGTACTTACTTTTACCCAATGCATTTGATTGCTATCAGGGAGGAATCTTTATAGTTATTTCATTCTCATCATTATCTGTTCCACAAAATGATATAGCAAGGTTTCATTCAACAAAATAATTTCTTCCATAATATAAAAATATTTAATGATTAAAATTAATTAAAAAATAAAAATATATATTTTCATGAAGTTGAATTCTCTTTATAGTTAAATGGATGTGGTATTCACTAAATAATGATTTTGGCATCGAAAATTGTAGTGCAATTTTGGAATTATAATGAATTCAAATAGAAATTCATAAAATGGATTCATGAGAGAGAAAGGGGTCTATAATTATTTAGAATTGAAATGGATAGTTATTAGGATATTTATGAACCTATTTCCACATAAGAAAAATAAATTTAGTTGATATATCATAAAATTAATACTTTATAAAATAGGTTGGTGGAAGATTCCATACAAAATTATTGCATGGAAATCGATGTAAATAATTTTTTGTAAGAGTGTTAAATGAGATTGAAATGGTATATAATTAATTAAAATTAAAATTTACATTATCAGGGGTAAGTAACAAAGTTTCCAAACTTATGAAAATATAATATAAATAGAATATCATAAATGAAGTTCCTTATTAAATGAGGAGAGAGAGAATCCCTTTCAAAATTTCAGCATAGTATCTTTTTAATAAAGGGGAAAAATGATGTGGAAAAATGACAAATCAAACAAATAACATAAATTGGAATGAAATTTGTTGATTTTAAATCAATGAAAATATAATTAATTTAAATTACCATATCCAATCTCAAAGGTGGTTGTTGTGTTCAAATAAGGGAACATAAATCCTTGTCATGGATGTGTGAATCCAATGACTTAAGAGAGGCTTCTAAGAAGGTTGTGGGATCCTTGGGAAAATACTAGCGAGTATATGGAAGAGATATTATGATATTAAATGAGGGTTAGTGGAAATAAATTGCAGATTGTTGTGGTTTATATAGAAAATGAAGGGGATTTCATTATTATTATTTTTATTTTTGAAACTACATAATAAGATATTAAAAACCACAAACCATGCCATGATTTTTCAAATACATTTTACAAAAGGAGACTGAAATTCATTTTTTAATATGTTTATGGTCCGTATTTAATAAAATATATCCCTTTATTATGGGGAGGTGAGTCACAGATTGAACGAAATTATTATAAAATCAAAAAATATTTTTTAAGTCATTAATGACTCAATAAGGCTTCATAAAATAAAAAAATTGAACCGAAAATAAAATTGTTTAAAAAATATATTTCAATATTATATAAAATTTAATAGTATTCATTAATTCAATGTTGGAAAATTTTGATGTCAAAATACAAACTAATATGATATTTAATTTTTAACAGAAAAAATTGACTATCTCTTAAAATTATGAAAAATTCACAGTTGGATAATTTTGATTTCATAATACCAAAAATGATATTAATTTTATCTAAATAATTTTCTATATATATGAAATTATGTTTCATAATTAAAATTAACATTGGTTGAATATGATGAGTTTTTGTCAATAATAGTTTTCAAACACTAATAAAAATTACACATGGCCTCACAAAAAAGTATATAAAAATTTATATCTTATAAAATGTAATGTAATAATAATATTTTATTAAAAAATATTAATTAAAAAATCCAATTATTTATAAAAAATATTTCTTAATTATATTTGAATATTAACCAAAAATACAATTTGTGAATCAAAAACATTTACAATGTAATATTAATAATAAGAAAATATATTCAATGTTATATAAAAATAGAATACATATTTATAATCTTAGGGTATTGATAATTATCCCTTTATCACTCTCGCAAGATCACAAACATTAAGGTTCACGATGGTGGGGCTTTCATGGGTTCGTATGGTAAACATGGTTTGGGACAAGATATTAATAAGATTTAAATTATCCCATAAATGGTTCTACTCATACATATATTATGGGATATCATATTTGGATTGGCCTAGGTAAATCCCAAAAATTCTATCTCTCTCAAAATCACTGATAGAAAGTCTTTATTTGGTAAAATATTATTGGTTGAGGTCATCACTTCCTTTGTTTGTGCCAAAAGGATTTATTAATGTTCTATATTTATACTACTCATGTGGTCAATATTCAAAGGATATATTATGAGTAGTAAAGATACGTTGTGAGCATTTAAATCCAATTGGATATAATAAAACAAAATAAGTGCATCTTCTTTCTATATCAATCAGAAATTTATTTATATCAAAAAGGGTTATTTTATTCCTAAATGATTTGGTATTTATAATACGAATATGGAGTCATACAATCTTACCCCTATAAATAAATTCACCCTCGAATTAACCTCTCAAGGGGGGTTATAAAAATAATAATTCTATCCATTGACACTAATCATGTACATTAGCCACCCGCTCATAGGTATCATCATGTAATTGGTCATATTGTTTTAAATCCTATTATAGAGGAACTGATCGACCATAGATAACCTTCAATCTCCTTTCAATTTTATGAATACTATTATTCTAAAAGAAATCATATATTCATAACTCCACTATATATTACTAATAAGAGCTATATGTGGTCTATGTGATGATTTCATAGTTTATAAATGTCGAATACATCTTGCATAGACACAAATATTAGAGGTTACAACATCCCAGATTCTACTAGTTGAATTATCTCTAGAATCACAAATGATCTGAAACAAATCAATAAAATATTATCTATTCTATTAATCTTTATCTATTATGGCCTTGATGAGATAAAAGATTGTCTAAATACCCAATTTTAGACTATAGACATCATCAATAGTGATTGACATAATATTCATATCAAGACTGTGAAATATCCTTCCTTTTTTAGGACCAACTTGATCTACTCATAAGTATACTACATGAGATTTAGTCCCAATAATGCCGCCTCAATTACATCTATATAGAACAAAAATATATCAACATGTTTAACAATGAAAATCATCAAAATGGTCAATCCTTATTATTTCAGGAAAGCTTTTATTACTGGTGAACTCCTCTAGGGTTATATGTTTATACAAAAACACACCAAAATATTACACGCATATTTTAAGCATGTCCTCAAGAACCTGAATAGTTTTATTTAACTAGCCATCAATCTATGGTTTGTATTTCATGCTCATAGGAACCCACATAAAAAAATCCATTCTAAACTCTATAAAAAATAATATATTAACCATGTGTGCCTATCAAATATCATTAAATGATGAATCCAAAAAAATATTACAATCTCACGTATAAATATCCACCCATTCATATATAATGTGGTTGTATCTCTGAATTATAAAAAAATGTGAAGCCTTCTTGAACATTTTTTGAAATAACCCATAGGGTGTCACTACCTTATGGATATTTCTACAATATTTTCAATAAATCTAATGCCATATATCTCCATTTACACTAAAAATTATGATCTAATATAAATATATAATTTGTAATTTATATTTCACCATAACTTTTATATAGGAGGTAAAAGACATAAAAATACCATGTGCATCATGATTCATCCATAACCACCAATACTACTGACGCAAATCATGATATTCCTTGGTAACACCACATTAATCCACTAAAACGAAGGAATTAAAAACTAAAATCGCATCCCCTCTTATTTACACAAGAAACCAAGTGATACCTTGTATAAATGGATCACATTTTCAATTATATTATATCCATTAGTTGGTTTCTCTACTACAACCCTATCACATAAGACTAGGCCACTAAAACATGATAGTTTCATCATCCTTACTCTATCTAGTAGGGTAAATATCAGAAATAAGGATGAAAAAATATTATACCCCTGAACATCATGCACCTCCATGTGTATATATAAAAATAAGTCCATGACATTCTAGTAACTACTAGACACATATACTGACTATATATGATTCCCCATACTCATTTATTTGAACACTACATTTCATAATCCAATAATATATGAATGATTGAAGTAAAACGACAATAATTAATCAAACTCTATTTGTAGCTTGAAAATTTTGTCCTTCTATGTAAATATATAGTTTATGATTTTCTGGTTAGTGGGCACTATAAAAATTGTGTACTTATTTTTTTTCTCTGACAATGAAATGCATGAACAGTTGTAGCTAACATGAGTTCATGAGTCAGGTAAATTATCCACTAAAGATTCAAATGAAAATAATTTTATTCCATTCCTCTATACCTATATATACATACTTATTCTATCTCAATACCCAATTCCATAAAATACATAGTGTATATATTACTAGTATCTTAAAAATTAGAATCTACACTAATGTCATCTTCCCTCTACAATCATGAAAAGATACCTTCCAGGTATCAATCCTTACAAACTCTACAACCCTCTAATTAAATCTCATTATAAGTACTGCTAATAATGATAAGACCAATATTAATCAAATGTATTTCCAATATATTTTGAATAATATTAAGTTGTTAATGATTTTCTTGTGTTTCTCCCAGAAACATTCAACACTCACCATATCATTATTGATTGATACTTCGGTCACTACTATAATATGACCTAGGCGGTGAATTTTACCCATCCAAATGTGCAATTTTGGGTCTTATCCATATCTGATTCTCCCTCAGTGAATCCATAATGATCCCATGATGGTTTTCAGGGTCATTAAGATTTTGAAATTTCACCACAGATTTAACCAAAAATACTACCACAATGAGTATATATATGTATGGAAAACTCAGATTATCGATTCTCTAGTAACTATTGGATTTTTTTGATATTGATCAAAATAACCACATAATAATATAGATTATAACTTCTACAAAATTATATACATGGTATAATATTAGGTCAAGCATGCACACGATGATTCCTTTATCTAAAATAAATTTCATATACAACCAAATAACCATAGATCTATTCAAATAATTTATCGATAAATGGAATGGTCTTCCCATTCCTATAAAATAATTTGATCAATATTTAGTATCAATGAAAAAAAGGGTGTCATCTAAATTTTTCAAAAAAATGTCTAGAAATCCCCACTGATAAGTACTAGGTTATATTAAACCCATTGCCTCCATGTCCTCTAGCAACCTCTTAGTCTTCTGCCACATTGTAGTAGCCATCATGCAAATAGGAATGGATTACATTGTATCTCATGGAACTTAAACAATTGTGAAATTTAACTCTCTATCATGAGTCAAAATAGAAAATTCAATCACGAATTTTTACCTAAAGTTATCAACCACTAAAGAAAAATATATTTTATTGGATCTCTGATAATTCATATATAAAATAGAAATCATGGTCGTCATAAAACCTAGCACAAGTTTCAATAATATTTCTCGGGATGCCGAGATATCCAAATCACCCATGTGAATAAAAAATTTGATCAAAATTTATGTTAAAATCACACTCGGTTGATAACAATACACATAGTCTTGATAATTAAATAACAATTATATACAATACATGGAGTAAAAACTAGTAATCATGGGAAAAAAAGTTTCCAGAAAATGTTGCTCCCAATAATATCAATGGGCGCTTCATGAACTAGTATACACTATCTTATGTGATTCCTAAAATATTTTTTACTATAATAACACCATAAACCACAATAACAAGTAAAGGGTAAAAAATAATGTAGATATAAAACATTGAGTTTATAATTTTTTAAGAAGATTAGATATTAGTATAGAGTCCACCATGCTCATACATCTCACCATAGATGGTCTAGCGCAATGCTCAATGGGTACATGCTATATATAATACATTTGAACTAATCAATGGACTTATGAAACAAATTATTGCATGTAGTTATCGAACTATACTATCTAGGGAAAATAGATCCTATATTCCTAGACTATAGCCACCTATTTAGTTTAAATGACCATTATTACTCCACCTCTAATATTAAAAGGGAGAAAAGACACACCCTCCAAAATCTGGTGCTCAAACTTGCACACATACTATAGTTATTCAAGTGAATATCCTAAAAAAGAATAATATATATCTCATCCTAATGAAGGAATAGTTCTTTACTTTTTATAGATCAAAATAATTCTTTCTCTATTCTACTATTCCATACTAAATACAGAAAATGTCAGTACCAGCAACAATGTCCTGAATGGTACTCATCTCAAAATAATCCTAAAAACACCACATTCAGACACTATATATTGAACCATATTTTGGTGTGAATATATTTCTATTTTACTCACACCATTATCTGTGAGGTATACATCGGTATATAGAACCTTATTAGTGAGGTTGATTATTTGAAACATACAATTGATATCTCTCCCATTCACCTAGATGAATTATTCACATTCATTTTAACCTTTTCAAAATCTTTCTGATCATTGCGGACTCCACTTCCTATCCTCCACTACCACATTCAGCTCTATCAGCCATTGATCGTGGATCTTCCTCCTTAATATCTCAATCTAATATTTTTTATCTAGTAATGGTCCTCCATATAGGTGATCTTTGTCAGCTAATCTTATGTCGGAATCCCTTCAATATGGGATCACCCCCTACTACTACAGTTTCCCCTGCTTCTCCTCCAATATCCAGTTTTCCCTTTACTCATCCCACACCTCCACATCTCCTTAAGTGATTCACTTTTTATCATTCTATCATTTTTAATGCATCCCTACATCACTATGGTTTCCTTCAATCCCCTTCGACTATCTCTTGATGGTTCTCAGGTTTCTATGGAAATTCCATCATCGTCATTTTCAGAGACGTTGTCTTACGTAATGCTAATTATGGTCTCTCATTTTGGTGCCTCTACTCCACCTATCCCTATATTTCAATGCTTCGTGTCCTCGTGGTGTCTGTGTTGCCTAGTTCTTATCTCCTCAATCCACATGCACTCATTCTAGCTAGTGACTGAATCCAAGGATTACTTCATCCATTCATAGTTTTAGGCTCCCCACACAGGGTGACAATGGGGTTTTAGCTTCTCTAGATAGTCCTTGGATGTCCATAGTGGAAAAGAAATATCTTATGTTGTAGAGTAGATCAACCTCCCATGGATTTCACTAACATTACATAATGAAGGATTCGTTAGTTTGATTAGGGATTCCTTCATAAGATTCATATGCTCAAATATTTAGAATAGTCACATTGTGGATACATCAGTGGAAGAAATTTTGGTGGAGTTCAACCTCTCACTTAATGTGCTAAAAATATCAATCATTCGGAGCAAGACTCGTTCATTTGAACCCATGATACACCCTACCCAGTTTCCCTAACATTTTTCATGCATTACATCCTTTATAGTCACTATTTTCTGGTAAGCCATCATCACTTCCAAGATGGGGGTCACCATCCATCCAATGATTTTGCATCCATAGGTTCTCGCATGGCCCCTCCTAATAGGTCTCTCCCTAGAGTGGAGTTAGAGATGGCCCAGACTCGTGATGCTACTAATTTTTTCCCTCCACATGGCCCTATTCTTGTGTATCCTCCTATCTTATTGACATTGGGTGATCAGGGGCCCTATCATGTCATAATTCAATATACTCTGAGGTGGTTGCCACAAAACCAAGTCGGTATTACTCCCCTTCTCTCTACTACTTCAAGTATGATCCTAAGATAGTTAATATGGTTGTTTTTCAGGGTCTTATCCCTCATCCCCCATAGATCATGTCTATACATCCTCTCAACATAATCCTACTCTAGAGTGTTTCTGATGAGTCAGTTTACCCTCTTTAGGAGGCCCAATTAGAATTGGGATATCATAATGTTGGGGCCTCTTCTCCTTCTTTCTTCTCTCCAATGTCTATAGTGGGTTCTCTCCTCAATCAAAATTTATCAGGGAGTGGATCATATTCCACCATGGACATATGGGGAAGTATGGAATCCTTACACAATATCTTAGGTTCTTCCTTGAATTTTCCTTTGTACAATGTTAATTGAGTTTATAATAGCATATAACATAATTACCTATATGAGAGTCTAATCTCCCACTTTGAGATGGCTAAATGATATGTAGAAAATCCCAGAACACTCTTCTAACAATGATTCTGATTCTCATTTCGATTGACTGTTTCATAGGAACTTTGTTTAAAAATGATTTCATGGCCTATGACATTATCAAGCACAATGGTGTAAGTTTTTTCATTCATGAAAATATGAAACAATAGTTAAGGACCTTTAACATCTATAAAAATATCAAAATTCCAAGATCACTGCATGCTAACCCTTCCAACCAGCACATATAAATCTTTTTTCATAGAAGATTCTTAGTTGACCTGTTTTAGGCCAGTGACCAGTTCATCAATTTTATTGTGACCCAAGAAAATCATACATTTTTATCCTATTTCATCTATGGAATCTATTATCCTCTTAAATGGGTGACCCCTCGGAATGATATTGACACGTTTGACCCTAGAATTCTATCATGTATCATATGGGTGATTTTAACATCATTTATGATCTAAAGGAGATAAAAGGAAAGACATCCTTTTCCCAGGAAATCAAATCAAGAGATTACTCAATTCATTTCAGTTTGGGGTTTCATGGATATCAATATTATGGAGATATGTTCACCTAGTTTAATAATCAATTGGGGAATCGACTCTATTGGAATCATTTGTACAAGTGATTGGATTTTATGAAATCTATTTCCAAATTCACCAAAACTATGATTAAACACCTTGTATGGGGCTTATTGGACCACTCCATTATTTTTATTTATTTTAACATTCGAGAATTATCAAAATTGAAGGATTAGATTCTACTAGATTTGGTACAACATAGAGGGATTTCATGATCATGCTAGAGACTCATGGAATACCCCCTCTTTGTGGAACACATGTATTTCATTTCAAAATAATTTCAAATGGTTCAATTTGAAGCATTTGGAACAGGAGAGGTCCATTCCTTCCTCATATTGAGACATGGAGTCCATCATGAAATATTTTGACCCTCTTGAATAAATTATCATAGAGGTATGAGAAAATATGGTTTTTGAGGTCCTAAATAGTATGAAGGATATTCTAGGGGACATGCTTTTATAGAAGGAGCAGCTAAATTGATATGAGTTGTTGGTTGTGTGGCTTCATTAAGTTGATATGAACGCCACTATTTTCCATGATTGTTTCAAGAAGGAGAAAATACATGTCAATCTAAATATATTGTGGTAGGTTGGACTTATACCAATGAAAGGGATGTTGTGGGAGGTATGGCCTACTCTTTCATCAAATACCATCTTGTTGGCCCCAACAATCTCCTTCAAGTTGGGTACCCAAGGGATAACCTGAGCTTCTTCAATGTGGTTACCAATAGATTCCTGTTACGGGATAATTAACGCACGCAATCTATCCTATAAGAGATAGGGATTTGTGATTCCATGCTCAACTTATGTATTTAATGTGTGGTCGGTCCATATAGATTATAGGGTAATATCTAAAAATCCACATGGGAGACCTTGAATAATGATTTAATTGTGGTTATCTAAAATATTTTTCTTGGAGGTCACCTTCATCATATTGGTAGTAAAGCCACAAACTTTCTGATTCCTAAGACTAATAATCCTACTATTGTTCTCTATTTACTCGCAGTGAGCATGTATAACATTCCCTGCAAAATACCATTTGTCACCATTAACTCAAGTCTCTCCCTCTACCTTCTCCATGGGATCTATATGGGAAAACATGACATTATGAAGGGGTTCTCTGTCTAGGGTTTAATTTTTTTTCCCGGGATAATATCGAGAATATCGACTTCAAATCATGTTCATCCAACAAAGATATAATGATTGATAATTGAAAGTCTTGCGATCGTGTTGAATAGAGTATCATTGACAATGTTCCCACCAGTATGGGCCTCTCCCTTGGAATGTCAATATTATATTTTTCTTCTTTATTTAATCATGGTCGTTAGACACATTAATGGGTGACACCTAGGGATTATTCATAGAAACCCACAACCCCTTGTAAGGAGATCGCATCTCCCCATGTACTTTCATTATAACCCATGATTTCTTCAACTATCGTATTTATAGGAAACTAAATAATGGTGACATCCTTCTGTATCGAAGAAATATGATATCCATAGTGGTTTCCCGCCATATGTTCTTGGTTGATATGATAATATTTATGAACTCCATGAGCAGATCATTTTATGTTATGAATCGGGTGATGGAGGAGTATCACCATTGGAGTAGTAAGATTATTAATAAAAGTGAGATCAACTTTTATATTTCCACTTATTTTCTCTTGAGTAGATATTCTACTGTGATCTATATATTTGAAATGTAGATATGGGAGTTCAGAATGTGTTATCCTCATGAACCTCTATCCCCAGATAATCATTATATACAAGATGTTGAACCCATAATAAAAAGGATCAGGGACTTAATTGTCCTCTCAAAAAATAGGTTCATATCTTTTTGGGGTAGGATCACGGTAGTTAATAGTGTGTTGTAGGCCACCCTAGTTCATTCCCCCTCATTGATCAGGGTCCCCAATGGAGGATCAAAAATATATATAATGTGATAACTGGTTTCATTATGGATCCATGTTCGAGTGAAAATGGAACTAGGTCACTTGGAGTATGATGGTGGTGCCTACTAATGAAGGTTAGATAAATGTACAGAGTCTTGAGGATACCCTTCTATGAACGCATGTATATTTATCATTATAGGTTCTAGAATAGTATACCTTGTGGAGGAGAATGTCATGACCCATCCCCTGGGTCCTGTATCGTGACTACCCCAAGCCCGCCTTCCATAGGCAAGGGGCTGGAGACTAGCCCCAAAGGTGTAATTCCCAAAAACTAGAAGGCATTACCTTTATAAAAAAACATAAACAAACAAAAATAGAGTATAATAGGAATAAAACACTAAGTAAAATCTATATAACAAGTTTACAAAATGTAATGGGGCCAAAAATACAAGCCCATCAATAATGTATAAAAACAACTGAAAACATGTACAACTGAAAAGGGACAAATAGTTGAAAAGTGAAAGCAACTCCTAGACTATCCTCCTGGGTTCCTAACTAAATGGTAGGTAATGATGGCCTCCACAACACACCATGTCTGTTAGACCCTACTATGTACTGATACGTCATAAGTTCCTCCTCCGGGTACCATCCAGTCCGGGTGCTCTTGGCCTCCGTCAGCATTGTCTGTTGTCTGCATCCAACAAAACAATGTGCAGGCATAGCCCATGCAGGGGTGCGTATAACGATACTCAGTAGGGACCCCAAGACCCTAAATGTCTCAAAAAATACAATATGAATAAACCAAAAGGTATGATTTCAATGGATAACCATTTCTTTGGTGTATGTCAATACATATACCTATGTTATCATGTAACCCAACTCAATCAGGATGGAAACACAACGATCATTGACTCAAATCAAACCAATATCTTCATTATCGAAACTACGACTACTGAAGAACTCCTACTTTTTCGAATATAGTGTCCCGGTTTTGACACTGTGGAACTTCTCACTAACCATTTATTGTTGAGGTACTCCTCCTATTGAGTACCGCATGTCTTTTTCCAAGTACCAGGTGCTCCATCTGCTGTGGGTCTGTCGTGAAATACCAAGCGCTCCCCCTAATATCCTATAGAGGTACTCGTATTTTCGAGTAATATGGGTCTTATTCCAACTACCAATCAATCCATCCTCCATGGGTATGCCGCCAAATACCAGGTGCTTCGTCCACTGTGCTAATCGAATCACTCTGAGTCGAATCAGTCAACCAGTCGTTAGGTCTATAGCTACTATGTCTCTGTACTCAAACAAATCGTCACTAGAAGGATATGCTCCATGATCTACTGGTTGATACTCCATGTGTCACGATGTCTCACGTAGAAGTATCTCAATGGACCACTACGTCATAGGGTTATAAATGCAACAGACGATGTGTCAATCGGATGCCTGGTCTGTGAGTTATTTGCATGCAAGTCTCTGGGGCCCAGTTGGTTTCGTGTACGAACCAACCTGACCGTACCTAAACAATATCCTAAAATTTAGTGGTGTGTTCTCAAAGGGATCGTCTATCATCGAGATTACCAACTCCAATGACGGTTTGTCAAACAGACATATAAAGCCAAAGATATAGCCAATGTAAGCAAAGGGAAAGTAGGGGGCCCGGGTCCGGTCTGACCCAGTCGAACCTTCTCGACACAGCGCAGTCTTTGGCCAACCTGATCTGGGTCGACCCGGTCAGACTCGTTGGGTTTATCCTGGCACCATGGGTGGGTCATCCCTCTATATTTTGACCCGGTCCGCTGGGCCTGACCCACCAGACAAAATAGACGGTTCGGCCTGGTAGTCACCACGTAAGCAGCTCGGTGACTCAGCCCGGGAGACCGGGTCGGTTCGACCAACGACACTGCCGGGGAAGTCACGTGTCATCTTGGTAGGCCAGTGGCCATGAGATTAGAATTTTGGTTGAATGGTCATCGGCAGGCCGTTGGTGCACAAGCCAGGGTGTCGGGTAGGATGCCGGTAGGGGCCGGGCTGGCCACTGGTAGGGCGTGGGGGAGCCGGGCGGGCCGCCAGTGGGGCATTGGGCCGCCGGGTAGGCTGCCGGCGGGGTGTTGGGGTGCCATGTGGGAAACTAGTGGGGTGCGGGGGATCACGGCGGGCCGCCGGCGGGGAGTGGGGGTGCCGAGCAGGCCGTAGGCGGGGCGCAACGGCGACAGGTAGGCCACTGGTAGGGTGTGGGGGTGCCGAGCAATGCCCCGGTTGGGCGAGGGTGGGCCGGGCAGTGTGCTGGCAGTCTGCGGGGGTGCCGGGAACTGCACCGTCCTCATCGATGTCGCCTCTTTTCCATGCTATCGTCCTCGAAGAAGAACTAACAATGGGAGGGTCGGACCATGTTCGTGCGGCTCAAGCCCTATTCATTATGGTTATTGAAATTGGCGATTCTCATACCATATCATTGTTTGATGAAGAATGAGGTTTATATTCATATATAAAAAACACAAAACACCCTACCTTGAATTTGGTAATCGATGACAGTGTCGTGGAAGGCGGTCGTCAATCCATCAAAGTTGTAGGATGAAGAGCTCGATGAAGACGAGTCAAGATGACATTGTTAGCGTTCTTTATCGGCAGCAGTGCTTCCCTTTCATTCCCCAGTTGATGTAGGATGAAGACAGTGTTCGTCTTTCATCATTCTTCATGGGTGACGGTTCTTCGTTGGAGGAATAATTCTCCAAGGGTTGGGCGTCGCGTCTTTTTGCTAGCATTTCACCGCTTGAAGAAGTCATCCCAAAACCATCCCCCAAGATTCTTTTATATAGGAGAGGGTGTGTTTGTCTAAAATTATGTGGGCATGTAATTCAAATTTGATGAATTTAAAGATTGGTCCCCACTTAACTAAATTCGTCAGTGGTGTCACATTGAATTAGATGGATTGGCATGAGGCTCTCCATCATTAAAGAGGGAGAGGTGGGATGTTTTATCCTCCACCATTAATATGGGTTAGGTGGTACCCACCTCTATCATTTAATAGAGAGGTTATGGGTCTCAGGGGGTCCCCATGTCGTAACCTCTCACGGTAGGTTATGTGATGGTGGGACCCACCACCATAACCTCCCGTGGGAGGTTTGGGTGTGGTGGACCCCACCTCCAACCTTCCCATAGAGGTTTTAACCACCCAAATAAATTAAATTTAAAACATTATTTTATTTTATTTAGTTAAAAACCCCCAAAAAAATGACTTCCAAAATCGTTATAACACAACTGTGGTAAAGGACTCACTAAGCAATTACTGAAGATACGAGTTCAACGGTTCCCTCAGATTTCAATTCAGAGCACTGGCTCAAATGTTACAAAATCCCACTTGTACGTTTTCTGAATATACCCAACCAAAATAACATAAATTGATTCTAGATACACTGGGCCTTAGAATCAAGCGCCGTCAGAAACTGCGGAATCATAAAATTCCCATGTATTTTAAGAAATAAATTACTAGAATTCTGGGTCTTTACAAAGATCCATAAATGAAAACATCCAGGGGGATCATTCTTTTCGCGGTTAGTAAGGGTTCTCCCCAATGGTATGAGATTTCCCCCCTTGTTAATACACTCATGCCTTTATCTCTCTGGATCGTTGGGAATGGTGACACCTCGTTATGTCATCACAACTAGGTTGGGGAGATCATTGGTTTCCGAGGGTGTCCATCTACCACAATTACATTGAAGGAATCTATAAATTACCCACCACTCATCAATACTATTCTCTAAAAGGACCATTATGATCATTTTAATCTTATTGAGATAACTATGGCCCACAAATAAGTCTGTCTTCGCCACTTACCCATCCAGATAATTCACAGAAAATTCTTACCCCCACGATCAAACCATGCATGAACTATTGAATTCAAGGAATTTAATGATTTTTCCAAGAAAAACCCTTATAAAAACAACATTATTACTTAGAGAGTAGAGAATAAGGCCTTTCCCTCATTTTAGAATATAAAATGTTTTGGGGTCAACATAGTTTTAAGTGTGTTTGTTTCAGGAGACACATGATTGAATCTTTGGAACACATCTTCATTGAAATTGAATGGGAAAAAGAGATATGATACTATTATGTTGAATTATCTTGATTCCCAAATCTTTTCATGGACAATATTCCCATTCATGAATGTTTCTTCCACATTTCGGGAGAGGGTTGTGGGGAGAATAAAAATAACTACTCTGTTACATGCATTCTATTGGGGTTTGTTGTAGGCTAAGAAGAAATATATTCATAATGGGGTGGCCTTGACCAGTTCTCATATCATTATTAGCTACAAAAAAACTTCCCATTATCTGTTAGGGTCCTAAAAAAGATGTGGGAGGCACCGTATCTGTAGCAGTTCAAATCATGGTCCTATGGTCCTTATCCTAGTGGTAGTTTCACTATGGCCGGTTCAGTGTGATTGAATTCTAGATCTATTTGTGTGAGGCTTATCTCAGATAGTTATTATGCCTCAATGGTTATGTGTTGTGTGGGTCTTGTTTGATATTGTTATAGGTTGTTCATTTTGGCCTTAATTATCATACTAATCCTAGGTTCATCCCTCCTGGCTATTGTATTTTCCATGATCACAGTGCCCATTGTGTATATTCATTTAAGGATAAATATCACCTAACCAGAAATATACTCAACGGATTTCACAACCCTATTTATGGTCTCTCTGTCACCACCAGGTTGATTGAGTATATCATCATAAAATATTTTAGCATCCTTGTACGTAGCACCAAAGTGATGAATACCTAGTTGGAGGGTAGTATAGACATAGACTACCTGGCCATGTCAGATACCCCTATTTTGGAATATTTGTTCTTTCATAATCAGAAAATGAAAATGATATTGGGGTTCAATATCATAAGAGGAAGTTCCCTTTGCCTCTACCACATTAAACCCCCTTCATCCCCTTGTTTCCATACCCTACCATTGATGAATGTGTTTTTCTAAACTATTATTTTATTTAATAAATAATTACATGAGAGGGTGGGTAGTTAGGAATTGATTTATTATCTCAGTAATAGTCTACATCGTGCAAAAATTGAACTAATATTGAAAAATATGTTTATTACAACACTATATGTGTGTCTCCCTTGCTACCTCATCAGTAATATATGTCAGAACAACACATTTAATTTCAATACTGATGGAAAAAATTCCACTTCAGTCAGTACAACCTTCTTTAGATGCAAAAACACATTGGACCAAACTATACAATTACTCTCTGTAATAAAATAGTCATAAAATATTGTTTTTAATGAATATAGTTCATTCTCATAGCCTTTACCCGTGATAAAAACATCCAACCATATCACTGGTTCTCCATAAAAAATTATTTCATGAGCTTCAATCATATCTCATGAGGATTTTCTAGATTGTAGAATATAGACATAGTAGTCCAAAGATACATCTCAGCAACCTTTAGACTACCATCCCCAAATAACATGGTATGATGATACTACTGGAACACATGTGTCAACTCACAATAAAAGGTTCATTCTATATTTCTCACTGAAAAGTTCTGCATATATTATAAAACCTCCATGTGTAACTATACCACAACACCTTTGTTTGGTAAACCAATTATTGATTAACTATCAATAAAAGAAGTATCTGCCAATAGACAATTTCCTTTCAACACTTGAGAATGGTTGTCTCAACCATCTAGGCATATGACTGGAGAATGTTTTTGGTGGAATAACACAACAATTCCAAACATATTCCATAGGAATTATCAATACAAAATATTTCATATCCTAAATCATAGTAAATGTTAAAATCTTCCAATAAATAAACCACACCCTTCCAGCCACACCTAAATCTTGTAATTTGTAAAAAAATATAATAATACCAAGGGAAACTACTAACTTCCCACTCAATAGTCAAGTCTATGTTATGTAATCTATGTCAAAAAATAAATTTCAATTTCATTTCCCATGTATTTCATAATTCTCTGTAAAATAAATGAAAAAAATTGGACAACAATTATTTTCCAATAGAGACCATAGTTGACATGATGTGAAATATGGAGTAATCATGAACTACAATATTTCATGTTCCAGTCCATGGAACAAATGTTCTTTGACTCAATATTCTATATTTGACGAAGTATTTTTTTTATAGATAAATAATTTTCATATATATGTTTTTTAATATAAATTGATTATAATTATTTTTATCTATTTTACATAAATGAGATAACTAGTTATATCATAGTGTAATTAGTATAAAATACATTTAGAAAATCCTATTATGTTTTATAATCACAACATTCTTAGGGCCATTGCTGAATTATTTGATATTTTGTATGAATATATAGGTAAGAAAATGGGATCTCATTTCATTTGTAATTAATTAATTATCCTTTGGCATGTCTTTTGGAGTTGGGGTTTCGATCTTGTTTAAAGGTACCCAATTGGTTATTACCATAATTTTAAAATATTTTAGTAACAAACAAAATAAAGTAATTACATGACCATGATAAAATGGATTAGTGTCTTGGGATTACTAGTAAAATTCATTAATTAAAAATTTAATATAAAAACATATATTTAATTCCTTCTTCTCTTGGTTCTTGTTGCCCATCATTTTCTACTTAGTACAAGTAATAATTTGATGATATGAATCATAAATATTTGTCGTAAAATATTTGTAATTGGATAGATAAGAACATGAAACAATATAGCGATGGTTTATGCTAAACATAACATCAAAATCATAATCATGTGAGTAAGCATTTGGAGACAACGAACCCGTACCCGATTGGTAAGGGCTTTTGCTTGGCATCCAAGAGACCCAGGTTTAAAACCGGGTGGAGGAAAATTTCTGAGTTACTATTGCAGTACTATAGCAGTACTGTAGCATTACTATAGTAGGAAGTATTTGGTACTGTAGCAGCCAGACTATTCAGCTAATTTAGGCTTTCGGGCCACCAGTTTGGAGCTACGGGTCTCAGGGCTTTTGGGCCCTCAAAGGCCTTCGGTCCACGGGGCCTTAAGGCCATTAATGACCATGAAGTAGCCCAGTTCACATAGAGAAGGCCCCAGATGAGGATCAGAGCACCAGTACCAGTCACCAGAATCAGAGGTAAACGGATTGGAAGAATTAGAGGGTATGGCAACCACCATCGGGACCAGGCACCGTGCAGCTTTGTATGGGGAAATGCTAGCCGATCCACAATACAAGTGGGGAGCTAAAGGCAATCAATGATGCAGAAGCGGGGGGGGGACAGTTCTAGTGGGATGGGCCTATGGGTCATGTATTGGGCATGGAATGCCTATGGGCCTTCGAGTCATGTATTATGGGTCATGTCAGGCCTTGTGCCTTTGGCCTACGGGTCATGTATGGGTTCCCCTTCAACGCTTAAAATGGGTATTATCTATAATAATATAAAAAGAAGTCCTTCAAGCAATTCTTGGGGGGTGTAAGAATTTAGAAAATGTACAGAATATGGTTGTGCATAAAATTGAAATATCATGTATTATTTCTCAATAACTACACATAATTATGAACAATCCTAACATCATTTTTAGAAATATTTCACTTTTATCATGATATAAATTACCTTACCCATTGGATTGGATCTCTATAAAATTCTGGGTGCAGCAATCACATCATAACATTTACATTTTGGTATATAATTATCGACCACCTGTCATATCATAACATTTAAATTATCATGCATGCGACATAGAACATATATCGTTATAATAAATTAAATAACCCATGGAATGAAATGGGTTTCATTTCATAATAATTTATTAATAAAATATTTTTTATCAATTTAATGAGGATATACCATAATTGAATCATTATCCTCGATTGAATAAGAATCAATCTTGATAAGTAAAAGGTTTCCTTTTCTAAAAGAAGCATTCATTTGGAAAAAATTACATTTTCAGTAAAATCAATTAGAGAAACATTTTTCATAGAAATGGTATGATAATGATGATTAAATTAAATTTTAGGAATATACAGACATAAAATAAGTTAAAGAGTTAAAATCAAATTAATGATAGTTATGTTTGGGAATTCCCCATAGCTTGTGTCTGAATTCCTTCCACCCCTTGATAGAATGTATAATAAAATTAGATTTATTAATAAAAAATAACCTTTTATACTATAATTCTATTAATTATGGTTTAATTATCATTATTTATGGGCTTCTAGATCAGTTATAGTTTTTAAATTCATCATTTATGAGCATTTTCTTTCAGGGTTTTCATGATCAGTTCACTCGTATTCATGAATTGATGTTCGTGTAAAATGTGGTAAATTATAAAAATGTTTTATTATATATAATTGATGGTCAGATATATGTTTAAAAGATTTTATAAATAATTTTTTATATTCTATGAGCATAAATCATTAGATAGAAGTTCATTATGGTCGTTTTCGGTTAATGTTGGTGGTTTTATGATCACAATGAACCTGTATGGTTTTATCATGTAATGTTATGATTAATTATTAGTTATATAAATCATATAGAGTAATATAAAATAAATTAAAATATGTTTCAAACTATTTAATGTTATTATTAACATTTTTTAATTTGTTTAATAACTATGAATGGGAATCAGCCACGATGTTAGTAAATTGAAACAACACAGACTATAATTTCTTTTGTATAATTAAATTGTGAGAGGGAAGAATATAATTAGTGATCATAATATTATATTATAAATTATAGTATTCCATTAGTATCGGATTTATCATGTCATTGTATTATTTCAGATGATGAGATAATAAGAAAAAGAATTAAATTGACATGGAATAAAATATATGTTGAGGAATTAGAACATGAATTCCAATCCTGAAATCCTCCTCAATTCCTCAAATATTATTTATTTAATGGGTCCAAAAAATCATTGATGTGGGATAGGGGTTAAAATAGAGTATTTTGAATTTTTTTAGAATGCCTCAAATCTTTAGATTATTATGTAGAAGAGGGCATGAGGGTGCTATTTACATTAGTGTAGAGTGGTGTTCTCTCATTATTTATTTCATTACTTCATTATTTTTCACAATTAAATAATAATTATAGATTATTATGACCAAATATAGTAACTATATTATGTGAGATAAAATAAACATTTTCTACATCATCTATGTCTCAATTAAAAGCGTATTTAGATTTTAATGTATATATCCTATAAATTCCAATATTTAATTTTTTACAATTTTTTTTGTAATTTTAAAAAATACCAAAAAATTACTATACAAATATTTCAATATGTAGAATTAAATAATACAAACTATTTTATTAAAATTGTTTTCTAAATTTGACTAATTTAATTTTCAATAAAAATCAAATCATACATGGAATATACTGATTTTAAAATAATTAAGGTTTTTATTACACTTGAAAAAATTACTTTAGGCCTCATATAATTATCCTAATATCATAATAATAAATTTTTTTTTATGAATACATTTAATGAAAATTCATTTTCTATTTATTAATAAAATTAATAAAACAAATATTTATTTTTAACTTAGAAAAATACCAACACATAATTAATAGATTTTAAAATATATATTTACTTATACTATGATATAATTATATGAAATTTATACTTATAAAATGGATAAATTTTATTTATACTTTCATTTGTGAGGTTACTATTCATTTGGTAAATTTACTATTCATATCGTTCATATAACTATTCATATGTTCACATTAAAATTTCATCGGTATTAGTTCCATAACTTCTAGGAATGCATTTTATATCAATCATTCATCATATATAAGTTTTTTATTTTGTTGTTAATTTTATTTTAGGTGATTATAATATATGAAATATTTATAATAAGGGAATTTAATTGGTAAACAATCTTGGTTGTTACATCAAACACTCATTTTGAAATTTCACCTATGAAATTTCATTTTACATAAACACTTTAGGGTACATCTCTTCTATCACCTCCTTCGGTTCCCATGTTGCTTCATTATACATATGTTTTATCAAAAACATATTCCCACGGTGGGTAATCCTGTTTCATAGAACTATATTTCACTAGTCCAGAATCATTACTGGTTATTCCCACTAAAAGAAAAATAATCTATAATAATTATTTGGAACCATTGGTATAGACTATAAAATTAATTTCTGAATCCATTATGTGATTGGGCATTGGGAAAGACCTATCCCAATGGTTTGGAGAGAACTGTCAGGAATGAACAAATCTAATGGTTTTCAATGTGTTGGGATAGGTATTTCCCAATTGTTATAAAATACTTTGGGATAGTTCTTTCCAAACAGGTCTTACATACAATTTATATTGGATAATAAAAAAAGTCACAATAGAGGTTTGAACCCAAAACCAATACGTTATATATCAAAGAGATTACCACAATCCTATAGTTACCTTTCTGAATATACTTGGATATATATATATATATATATATATTTATTTATATGTAAATTATATATTGATTTATATGAAGATATTCGACAAAAGTATACATATAAAATAAGGGTACATAACCCAATGATTCTCAAACCCATTGGGATATGTATTTTCCAAAAGTTTGGAGAATTGTTGGGAAATGTACCCACCCTTTCCAAATGATTTTCCCAAACCGTTGGGAAATGTGGTCTGAATGTACCATTTGCCAATTTTTTTCCAAAACTATTTGGAATGCTGGACCTTTTCTGAAAAATTTCACAATGTTTTTGGGAAAAGAGGTCTTAATGTACCCTTTCGAAATGGTTTTCCAAAACCATTGGTAAATGTGGAACACTTAACAATGGTTTGGGAAAACTGTTGGGAAAATTTGTCTGAAAGAACGATTTACCAATGGAATTGAAAAAGCTGTAAGGAATAGTGGATTGGGAAATGTGTTCTTAAAGTACAATTACCATACGACTATTCCAAAATTGTTTGGAAAAGAGGACCCTTTCCCAATTACATGGGAAAAGCATTGGGAAAATTGGTGTCAATGTGCCCTTTCACAACAGTTTGGAAAAACCCATTGGGAAATTAGACCTATACCAATGGTTTATATAAACCATTAGTATAGATATATTGATATAACTAGGATTTCTAGTAGTTCCCTTATAGGAGATATCATTTTAAACTTATATCACCTACGAGTTCAATACATGTGACGGATCCGGTGTGTACTCACTTAGGAGTGATACGTCGAAAGCTTCACAAAATCGATCCATATTCTATAGAAGTGAATGAAGATAGGGAATGACTCACGTGCGATGAATGATCTCACAGGGGACAATGTACCATGGTCTTATCATTCATTTACTACCAATGCTCATCACTCTTTTCCATTATGATATTCGAAGAAGAATCTATATCCATTATCAAACTCCAGGTCCCTTTAAAAGTTGTTAGTATATCTTTATTTCCATCTCTAGGAAACATTGTTATGTTCCTAGATAGATTTAACATTCTCTGTCATATCTTTTATAATATGAGGTTCATGTATAATTATTTCTCAAACATCCTCCCAATAGTTTGGAGATCTACATCACTGTCCATAAATATCATCATATGAAAAAATTTGATTACTAGAGTGGAAGCTATTATTTTTTGACACCTCAACAAATGGGAGATTCTTATCCCTTCGATCATTGAAATATATAGAAAAAGATCATAGCTTATATTTGAGCAGAATAGTGCATTAATATCAGTCATCATATTGGTGGTGGGATAGGTCAGGATGAAATTAAATTGACTACTCAAAGCATGATAAAGAACCCTATTGAATTTTGATTTTAAAATAGTATCATGATTAATGAAAATCTAGAGTGGAACTCCATGTATTATCACAAATTCATTCAAATAGATATTTGTAATTTGTTAGAAAGAGAGTTATTCACATCTTGTGGTAAATTGGGTAGTCTTGCTGAGCCATTCCACCATAACACATATCACATTATTTCTTCTAAATTTCTTTGGGAAACTAATGAAAATTTCTATTGGTACATTCTCCCATTTCTATAGGGGTTTATGATATTGTTGTATCATCCCATTTGACTTTTATCCCTTGGAATTAAATTTATAAAAATATCATGGACCATGATATATAATCAATAGACTCGATATTCATGTTATCCCCCATAATTTTTCACATATATCATAGTATATCTTCAAACCCCTATAATGTATAGAGAATGATGAATAATATTTGTCAACTAATAGCTCATTCATTATACTTGGTGATTAAATCACACATATCATCATTCTAATCTGAATCACACCATTATTATCAATATATATCTATATGATCATCTTTTATATGACTAAATCAACCTTCTTTGGTAATTTAGATTTATCTCGTTGTGCCTCTTTAATCTTATACATGAATGATGGTTGAGAAATCATATGGTAAAGGTAGGATTTATTCCCTACGAATGTGGTTTTCAATTCAATATTTTTTTATCCATAAAGATACATTCTTTAACAATTAACATAAGGATAAAGTAGCTTGTTATTTATTTATTAGATTATTAACTACCTCATTATCCTTCTCAGGATGATAGGGAATAGCGAAATTATATTCTTTGATTATTTATGGCCACATTAATTGAATCTTATTGAGATCCTATTATGTGTATATATTATTTATAATATTTTCATTGGTATATATGTCAAATTTCACACCATATTGGATGACTCTTTAGAATTTAAAAGATAAAAATCTAGTCTAATTGCTCTGAAACTTGTGTAGGTTAGTTCTGTTCATTGATCTTCAGCTATCATGAGTCATAGGCTATAACAGTTTTCTTTTTATTAAGTTCACAACCTGATCATTTCATGGAAGCATCGCATTGTATCAAATAACATTATGAAATTTTTGGTAATGTGAGTATGTGTACAGTTTTTAGCATCATATTTAGCACTTTGATGCATTCCACATATTTGTCCATCTAGACATACTCAACACTATTCCTTGTTAACATAGATATCAGGATTGAAAATCATGAAAGCATTCCCGAAAAACATCTGTAGTACCCTATTAATCCAAACAAATAAGGAGTTCGGTGACACTATATGGTCTATTATGTTCATCAATTTATATAGTATTTTAAGGTTCCACCAAAATTCCATTATTTGTGAAATAATATCCTAATAATGTGACTTGATGCCTCTAAAAGACAAACTAGATGAAGTAGTTATAAAAATTCTCTTGCATTAATGATTCAAACAATATCCAATGGTGATAATCATGTTACTCATTACCATTTTAGAATATAATAATTTCAAGTATAAAAAATAGAAATAAATTTTCAAGGTAATGTATAATGAATCATTTCATATAATAAATGAATATTGTAGGGGCCATTTAAATTTTGATGTGAATCACCAAAAACTGATAGTGTTGATACCTTGTATATAAGGTAGTATTTAAAATATATTCTTTCTTCACCATTTTTGGATGATATATTGAACAAATATCCGCCATCAAGAAGTTTTGATCTCTTTAAACTGATAAAACATGTCACCAATACTTAGAATAGTATAATTTTTCTTTATTTTTGTCTTCTTGAGTTCATGATTATTGAAAAACAGTGGAATTTATCCATTCGCCATCTAAACAAAAATCACTAGCGCACCCATAAGTGATTCACTATGGAATATGAAACCTTTTAGGAAATTCTCTTGTAGCTACTTCTATAACTCCACTAGTTTTATTGGAGATATCCATTAGAGACAAATTCATGTTGATGTAGCTTCGGTTATGAGTTCTATTGTGAACTCTACCTCAAAATACGAGAGAAGTATAGGTAACTCATCAAGAAATACATAACTATATTCCCACATAATGTCCATTTACCCTAGTTTGGTACCATCCAATGAATCATCCATTGGAGAGTGGTATGGTTTTTTACAAGGAATAACCACCCTCACCATTGAATGATCTTACAAAAGAGATTCATTAAATTAAATGAATTTTTAAAGGATTAAGGGATGGTTCAAAACATTAAATGATATATTTTTTCCAAATATTTTATATGTGATCTATATAATTTGAACCAACCCCCCCCCCCCCATTATAGTGTTAAATCCCACCGAGGGATGTATTATAAGATGCACAATAATAATATACCCATAAATTTCAATAGGAGAAGAGTCCAACACATGGGATGCATTGATTGTAAGAATGTGTGTTTTTTATTGATATATCTACTTCAAGGATTCTGGGATATTATTAAATAGTTTTAGCAAACATTGAGGATATAAAGAAATGCATAGAACTATAATAAAATAAGAATTTTTCTATTATTGAAAAAATAGGTAGTTTACCTTACACGAATTAATTTTCTTGATCTAATTTAGTAATAGTTATGGAATAAGCCTTTATCTTCTGCATTTGAATAGGGTGATGCTAACAATAATTACCCTGGAGGACATACGGATTATTACACAAGGTTTCATATTTCCCATGCTCCATATATTTGTAGATATGGACCAAGGGTGGTTCTATAGAGACCAAATGCTTGACATACATGGAAATTACATTACATTTTATGAATACTTAATACATAAAAAATATACACAAAATTACCATAATAGTTTTAGTGTCTTTGGAAACATGGAACACAATCTTCTAATCATGGTGAAAGGTCTTAAACATCTCCCATAAACATCATTATCTTTTGTTTTCTTACATAAAACCATAATTAATATCTTGGAAAATAAAACATAAAAATGGTGAGAAAAAATTCTTAGTAAGGGTAAAAATGGAGAAAATAAAACAAACCATATAATTTTTAACTTAAAAACATAAACATAAAGTATAAACATAAAAATCAAGAGTAATGACATAAAACATGGCAGTACGTATTGCATAGATCATAATAAAACATAAACCATGACAAAATGTCATGGGAATTAATCATGTAATTGTGGAAGCCATTAACCACATGTTATGATTTCCATAGTAGCCATGACATTGTTTCCAAGACTATCATAGTGAAAAAGTCCTTTACTAAACCGGATTTACCTGCCGTTTCAGCATTGTATTACTGAACCAAATTCACTTTCCATTCCGAACATATCTATATCATAATATATAACTCTTTACCCAATGCATTGGAGGAAGATATATGTCCCAACCATCCCATATTGAAATCATTGTTACATGTGCCACAAAAAATCATAAATCATTCATCATAACTCAATGAATAAAATGGGTTTCGTAAAAATCATCCCATCATAAAATAATCCATATATAAGTAATTGTTATCATTTAATCATAGGAAAAATAAAACCATGTTAATAATTGAGACATATTACATGAGAAATAAAAAAATTAAATAATTTCATCATAGATGGAAAATAGATTTGATAAAGCACTTGAAATGAATTTTTGAGGAAAATATCCTTTCATCTTCAAAATCATTTACTTTTCATAAAAAATAAATTAAATTTTAAAAGAAAAATATTTTCTTGAAAATAATCATGATAACATGTAGAGGGAGCTACATTAAAATTATGTGTTATGAAACCGTAAAAATTTGTTCCTCCCATATGAGTTAAAAAAACCTACTCCTTGTACTTTTGCCAAAAAAGTCAAAAGGTTCCTCTTATGATAAACAAAAGAAAGATTCCTTCCATAACACAATGTAAATGTTAAAGAGGAGTAAATATGAATTTAAAAATACATGGAATAATTTTAAACACTTTTTGAAAAACATTTTATGGACATGGATGAAAAATATAACCCCAGTAAATACTAACATATAAGCAATCTCGGATAAAAAAGAGATTTCAATATTATCCCTTACCATAGGTTTAATTTCTTCCTTACATGTCTTAAAGTCCTGTATAGTGGGTTTAAACATATTTATAAATTGTAATAGAACCATAATAATATTTATGATATCATATATGATTTACTTATAAAATTATTTTACCCGTTCTTATGTCAATTTCATGTTAACGCAGCGTTTTGGGTAAAATTGTTTCAATTATTATACATTTTTGGACTTGTTGTTCTTGATATTATTATTTCTTAAATCATTATTTACTTACTTAAATAATTTAAAACATCATTTATATATCAAATATATTCAGTATATATAAATATATATTTATAATATATTGATAAATAAAATGAATCACACCTTTCATGGAGACGGCAGGCCGTACGTACGCATGAATGTTGTTTTTCCCTCCTTACTAAATTGAATAGAAGTTAGTAGATGGAATATATATAAATAAATAAATCCACTAGATTTGTTATATATATCATAATTATTCATTATATATAATTTATAATCAATATTGAATGGTTAACATGGAGAATGAATCTCATCGCGTCGTGGAGAAAGTAATCTGTGCGTACGCACGAGAGATGATATCATTCCCTTAATTATTGACTGGAATTGGAGTGGATTATATAATATATTAGTATAAGTAAGATTTTATATTAACTATATATAGTTATTCTTTATACCATTATACCGATCCAAGTAATGTGGTGGTGGAAAAACATATTACAGCACAGTGTGGAGGTAGTATTCTGTACTTATGCATGTGCGGTGATTTCATTTTCCGTAGGATGGATAGAAAGTGGAATGTGGTTGTTTAATATTTATAATAACATATCAGTATATTAGTTATACTTATTTTATTACTTTATAATGTAAAAACTAATTATGATTAAGTACAAGAATAAAGAAACTTGAAAAAATCGGTAGAAGAGATTACCTCAACTTCGACATGCCTCCTCTTAAAACACCTCTTAGGGCACTAATTTTGGTCTCTGAAGAATACCAGGACCTCTATTATGTTTTTGGGATGTGGATAAGTTAAATGGGCATGAGTTGGTCGATCTTGAAGGCACAAATTGGTGTGAGGAGGAGAGAGAGGTGGCATTTTTTAAGGGAGGAGAGGGGCACTTTTTGAAACCTCTAAAATATTTATTTATAATAAACCCAAACATCGAATAAAAACTTCCAAAGTGATTCAAATTCGGATATTATATAATATTGGGTTGTAATATTATCATCCTATTAAATTTTGACATGTTTTCATTTTATTTTAAGCCTTATACTTATGATTTATCCTTATTTAATATATTTACTTTTTTTTTGTAATAATATTCTAAATTTTAAATTGTAATAAATAATAACTTATGTATTGTGAATTGTCCATAATATTTTACTTTATGACATTTTAGACCATATAAATTTCAATTTATAATTTTAAAATATTTATGTAATTTTTAAACAATTTTATAATATGTTTGTTTTATAAAATATCAATAGCGAATATTTTGACACTATTCATTTAATTGAATTTAAATAAAATCTAAACAGATGATATATTCGAAAAAAAATATTTAATAGGCTCATAACATGACATATTATTCTAGAAAATTTGTGGAGGATGTTAATTATTTCATATCATATTTATTTTAATATTTTTTTTAAGATTTTTTTGATATTTATCTTAATAAAATAATTCCTACATCATTTGTGTATAATTATTTAATATATTTATTTTTTTTCATAAAAATTAAAACTAAAATAAAATAATTAAAATAAATCTAATAGATTTTATAATTTTACTTTTAGTCTAATTTATCTTCTAAAACCCCCACTATTAAAATGATATATTTATTAAATTATAATAGTGTCAACTTTGACATCTTTTAATATATAATAATATAAATGTCATAATCGCTTTTATAAAGCCCCAAATGATAATATATTAGACCATTGAATGGTTATGATATATATAACCTCTACCAATAGGTTTTGGTCAAGTGTTTGGGCCCTTTGATTTGTATTATTACTTTAATAATAACTATATTATAGATATTTCAATAAATAAATATTTTATGCATCATTAACGTATAAGCTATTAAGGAAATTAAATATCTCTTAAAAATTAAAAATATATTACCATAACAATGAAACACATATTAGATTTCAAATTAGTATTTATAATCGAATTTATATTATGTATAACCTTATATTAAAAATACATTAATTATTATGGTTTGAGTGAGTCATATTTCACTTTCCTTAAAATAAAATAAATTAAAGGTCTTAATCACATACAAGGGGGTTCCAATGGATTACATTTCTGAAAAAATATCACTTAGGACGAAATTTAATCATCCAATTATATTAATAAAAGTGTTAGGGTAATTTTATAATATTAAATTTACCCTTAATTACCATATTTAACTTTAAATATGGGAAATACTATATACCGTAGTTAATATTCATAGTGCCCAAAAATAAAACGTATCCCACTAAAATTATTTTAACCTAATAATTCCAAATATAGAATCCATTTTTCAAATTTAAAATCAATGATGTTTCATAAGTTAATTTACAATTAATCATATTCTTAAGAAAACTTGTTCTAAAAGTTAAAACATTGCAATAGATTGAAATGATTTTAGCTATAAATTCAATGAAAAATAAATGCTAATGAAAAAAATAATATTAAATGGTAATAATATATTCTATTTATAATTTAAATAAATTCAAAATTATAATTTAACCATATAAACTATTACGATGATTTTTTTTTAATTAAAATATAGTGTGTTTTTACTATTTATAAAAATATAAAAGTTATCAAAATAATTTGAAAAAATTATCCAAAGTAAATTTTATATCCTGATTCCAATGAATTTTGTTTTTCAAATTTAACTTATAAACATGTCACACACTATATTTAAGGTGGGTGTTCCATCAAAAGGCAGCAAAACATTATTTTTTTAAAAAAAATAATTTTTTTACTTGAAACAATTATTTTATTCTCATATCATGTTCTAGAAAATGTGTATGAAGAATAATAATGTTATCAAATTCAAAAATGTAGTATATAATATTCATAACGACTAATTCATAATAATATAATGACAATATATCATTGTTTAGTTAAACCCGGTATTGCGTACTATACACGCTATCGAGGAAGATTGTGATTGTGTGTAATGCAAGCCATGACAGGGTTGCATGTAGTTTAAGCTCCCTTTGTTGTTCCGTATAACATAATAAAAAAATATTTCATTTATAAATCTACAAAAATATATACATAATGTTCCATAGAATAATTTCTACCAATCAAATGTCATTTTTTGTGTAACACAATCCAAGAATAGTGTTATGTGTACAGAAACCTAATATGATATTGCCTCTAGTACATGTTATTCTTGGTGTAGTGTACAACAGTAGACATCAATTAAATAAAAAGAATATTTTTCATAAAATCTCAGGGTGTTACATTCTACCCCCCGTAAATGAATTTTGTCCACGAAATTCTTCAGGGTAATAAATTGTTTACTACTTGAATGTTTAATTCATAGAAACCCACATTGTAAAATGGAATACTAAAAATTAATTTTAAAAAGTGATGTATGAGAAGTATCAGTTACCCAAATTAACTCATCACTGGGTTTCCACATATGAGAACATAGTTGAAAATAGTGATATGGAAGAAAAATCTAATCATCATGTTCTGATGAAGAGTGGTAGGGAACATGGATATGAAAATGCCAACAATCACAAATCCATATATTTTCTAAGATCTACAGTACCAGGTGATTCAGCAAATATGAGGGTACTAGAAAAATGTTTTTAGTTTTCAATATCATTTACCTAATATTGAAGAATTTTTAATTAAAAGACATACTTACTTGATTATAGTACAATCCCACTATTGTTTGTGCCTTGAACAATTTCCACTTTATCTCTTATGGAAATGAAGATAAATTTTTCATCTATGAAGTGTTATAAGATCATGCGGTAGAATGATAGGTCATTACATCTATCCCAAAGAATATGTTAGAAAAATTTATAAACATAAGTCCATATTATGGTGAGATTAACAGTATATGATTTCAAAAAATGGACTTATACTTAAACTATCATAATGCTTAATAAAAGTAATTTCTTCTAACCAGGGACTTCTTGTAGGCCAGTGGTAGTAAATAGAGGCATGTCACACTTCAGTTGTGGGTTCGATTCCTGCTACCTTCTCCGACACGACGGGTTGTCTCCCGTCTTATAGGTTGTCCTTTTTCTAAAACTATACATTTATAAAATTCTAGAAATAATATCAAAAATAATGTTCTATACTGAAACAATATTATTTTATGTCCAGCATAATCCATTTCAAATCTTTAGGCTTATCCGAAATACATGTATCCAAGATCATTGTATAATGAAAATGATTGATAGAAATGTCATCAACCAAGCATGTGAATACCATCATTAATCCCTCATATAAGATATATCTTGTTGAACACATTCCAGAAATGTGATTACCTTAATCATGTATTCTATTGCAACATAAATTACCAAATAACCTTATTGAAAACATAAATGTTGTAAAAAGTTAAATCATTCCACATACCAAAATACCAAAAATATGTATACTAAATCATGGTATCACTTTGTCCTTTTATCAGTCATGAACTCATGAATACTGTCGAACATATTATTTTTGACTTATCCCTTCATTATGCGCATATCATCTTATTTCCAAAAATATTTCAATCACTTCTCCTAGTTACTGGTACCATATAATTATTGAAATCCAAAACAAACCAACACATGGATATTCCAATATTCCATGATAATATAAATGAGATTCCATAACATTATTTTGGAATACAATTACATAAACACTTAATCATTCACCCACATCATTGTTATACACAATATCACAAATAGTGACCACATGGGACTTCCCTTTCTCCATTGCCTAAAGTTGTTGTTGATGTCGATCATCATCAACCCTTGGAATAGGGCATTGGTTAGCATAATTCCCCATTTCCTTGCACATGAAGCATTGAATTGTTGGTGGAGAATTCTCTATATACTTTTCTATATTGACATAATTTGAAACATTTTTCCAATTAATTCGGCTCTCAACTGCTCAATGACCTACATTTCGACACTTGAAACATTTTCTAGTACCATTTAGACAATATCCACCATGCTTATTTCCACACATTGAGTGTAATGAAACATTCACATTCTTTTCAGAATTGTTATGAGATTTTTCCTGGAACTCCATATTTCGTTTCATTCATAACCATGAGATGGATATGTAACACCAACTTCTAGTTCTACCTTTATATCAGGATGTGAAATTTCATTATAGCTATTAAAGACTCTTATAGATAATTCCCTTCGAAAACATGCTTTCAAGCCACTGAAGAATTGATCAACTTTACTTTTAGGTTTGATGATAAAGCCAGATGCATATCTTGAATGCCTTGTAAAATTCGCCTCATATATAACAATAGATTCATTATCCTTTTTCTTAATATCAAGGAACATCTTTCCCATCATTGTTTTAAGAATACAAGGGAAGTAATTATTGAAAAACATGTCCATCAACTATTCCCATTATGTGGATTCAATTTTATTTTGCGGCCTTGTGTTCTTATTTAGAGTCCACCGCTATTCTGCTTCACCTTTTAAATGGTAAACAACCAAAATGACTTTTTTCATGTTCTGAACAGTGATGTATAGAAAATATCTTTTCAATAGTATTGATCCATTATTTACCTACAATTGGATAAGAAGACCCAATGAATGAAGGGGGTGTTTCCTCATGAAGGACTCAATTTAATATTGTTCCCATCTCTGTTCATTTAGAATTCATGAATGATTCATTGATTGTGTAATTATTGAAATAAGATGTTTCACTCTATATCCCATAACATTGGTTTTTTCACGAGGAAAATCATTTCATCATCCATTACATTGATCAACACTGTTCCTTTGGGTTCTAGCCATCATTTAAAACCCAAAAAGAATAGTGTGAGAAGCAAAAAATAACAGACTCCCAAGGAAAATAATAGTTTAGTGTCTTTGGAAACGTGGAACACAATCCTCTAATCATGGTGAAAGATCTTCAACATCCCCCATTATGATATTTCCCTTTTATTTTTATTCCTAAAAACATTCTTTATATCCTGGTAAAAGAAAAAATAAAAAGGGTGAGCTCAAATTCTCATTAAACGTAAGCATAGAGAAAATAAAACAAACCATATACATTTGAACTTCAAAAAATGAACATAATGATTAAACATCAAAATCATGACAAATGACATAAAACATGGCAGTAAATAAGATAGAGATCATAGTAAAAAATCAATCATGATAAAATATCATGGGAATAAAACATGTAATTGTGGAAAACATTAATAAAATGTTATTATTTCAATATTATCCAAGGCACTGTTTCTAATACCATCATAGTGGACAATTTTCTTTACTGAACCGAGTTTACTTGCCATTCCAGCCCTATATTACTGAACCAGATTCACTTTCCATTCCAGCCATGTCTATATCATTAGATATAAATCATTACCCAATGCATTGGAGGGAGTTATGGGTCTCACCCATGTCATATTTAAATCATTCATATGTGTTCCACAAAACAATCATAAATCATTCATCATAACCCAAAGAATAAAATGGGTTTCATAAACATCATCCCATCATAACATAATCCACATAAATAAATAGATATCATTTCATCATAAGAAAAATAAAACAATGTAAATAATTGAGAAATTATACTTGAAACATACAAATATGAAATAATTTCACCTTATATGGAAAATGGTTTTGATAAAATAGTTGAAATTAATTCTTAAGGAAAATTGTCATTGTTATTCAAAATCAATTTCTTTTTACAAAATGTCCAGAAATATTCAATGAAAATGATTTTGTTGAAAATTTTCATGATATCTTGTAGAGTACGATTCATGAAAATAAGGTGTTATTAAACTGTAAAAATCCTTTAATGCTGTATAAGTTAAAAAAACATTCTCCTCGTACTTTTAACGGAAAAGTCAAAAAGTACCACGTATGGTAAACAAAAGAAAGATTCCATCAATAACACAAAGTAAAAGATAAATATAGGTAAACATGACTTTAAACATACATGTAATATTATTAAAAACATTATGAAAAACATTTTATGGACATGGATGAAAAATATAACCCCAGTAAATACGTACAAATAAGCAATCTCGGATTGAAATGACATTTCGAAATTATCCCTTACCTTTGGCCCAATTTCATCCTTACATGTCCAAAACTCATGTATAGTGGTTTTAAACATATTATTAACGTGTAACATAACCATAATAATATTTATTTTATCATATATGATTCACATAGGATTTATATTACCCATTCTTTTGTCAACTTCTTCTTAAAGTTGCGGTTTGGGTAAAATTGTTTCATTTATCATACTTGTTTGGACTTGTTGTTCCTGATATTATTATTTCATATATCATTATTTACTTACATCCATAATGTAAAAAATAATTTATCTATCAAATATGTTTAGTATATATAAATATATTAGATAGATAAATAAAATGAAACACACCATTCAAGGAGACGGTAGGTCGTACGTACACATGAACACTGTTTTTCCTTCCTTATTGACTTGAATAAATGTATGTAGATGAAATATATATATATATACATAAATCAAGTAACGTTATTATATATGTAATTATTATTCATTATATATACTTTATAATTATTATTGAATGGTTAACATTGAAAATGAATCTCATCTTTTCGTGGATACAGTGATCCATACGTACGCACGAGCGATGATATTGTTCCCATAATTATTGAATGGAATTAGAGTGGATGATATAATATCGTAGAATCAGTATGATGTTATAATAACCATACATATTTATTATATACCCAATTATACCAATCCAAGTAAGGAGGTTGTGGAATAATATATTACACCATGGTGTGGAGACGGTATTCCATACGTACGCACGCACAGCGATTTCATTTTCCGTAGGATGGATAGAAGGTGAAATGGGGTTGTTTAATATTTATAATAAGATATTAGTATATTATTTATACTATAGTTATTATATTATAATGAATCATCTAAATAAGAATAAGTATAAGAATAAACAATGTTGAAATAATTTGTAGAAGAGATCACCTCTTCTTTGACGCGCCTCCTCTTAAACCACCACTTAGGGCATTAATGTTTGACTTTTAAGAATACCAGTAACTCTTGAATGTTTCTAAGGAAGTGGAGAAGATAAATGGGCAGTGTTTGGCAGTTCTTGATTGCTCAATTTGTTGTGAGGAGGAGAGGGAGGTGGTGCCCTTTTATAAGGGAGTGGAGGGGATCTTTTGAAAACCTCAAAAATATTAATTTATAATAAACCCAACCCCCACATAATAACTTACAATGTCACTCAAATTAGAATATTAGATAATATAGGGTTGTAATATCATCAAAAAATTAAATGTAGACTTGTTTTTATTTTATTTTAAACATTATCATTTTGATATATCAATATTTAATCTATTTAATTTTATTTGTGGTTATAATATTCTAAATTTTAAATTATAATAAATTATTTCATGTGTTGTGAATTGTCCATAATTGGATAATTTATGAAATTTTAGACCACATACATTTCAAATTATAATTTTTAAATATTTTTTTGATTTTTATATATTTTATAATATGTTATTTTTAAAAAATAACAATAGTGTGAATTTTGACAATATTCATTTATTTGAATTTAAATAAAATCCAAACAAAGGATATTTTCGAACAAAAATATTTAATAGACTCTTAAAACTTCATATTCATCTAGAAAATTTGTGTATTATGTTAATTAGCTCATATATTTTTTTTCATATTTTTAAAACCATTTATTTGAATTTTATCTTAATAAAATAATTACTACAACATTTTTGTATCATTATTTATTATACTTATTTGTTGCATAATAATTATGAATAAAATAATTAGAGATTATAAATCTAATAGATTTCATCATATTACTTTTATCTGAATTTATCTTCTAAAACACGCATCTTTTATAATGACATATTTATTAAATTATGAAGGTGACATCTTTGACATCATTTAAAATAAAAAACTATAGATGTCACAATCGATTTTCTAAATCTCCAAATGGGAAAAACGTCGACCATAGGATGGTCCGTGTATAGATAAACTATACCAATAGGTTTTGGCCATGTTTGTGGTCCCATCGATGAGTATTATTACTTTAATAAAAACTACATTATTGATTTTTCACTAAATAAATAATTTCTGCATCATTAATGTATAAGCTATTAAGTAAATTAAATATCTAATAAAAATTACAAATGAATTACTATAAAAAAGAAAATCAACTCAAATTTCAATTTATTATTTATAATCCAATTTATATTATGTATAACCTTATATTGAAAATACTTTAATTATTAATGTTTGAGTGAGACATATTTCACTTTCTTTAAAATAAAATAAAATAAAGGTACTAATAAAATACAAGTGGGTTATAATGGATTTCATTTTAACCGTTATATGTCTTAGGACGAAATAAAATCATCAAATTATATTAAGAAAAGTTTTTGGGTAATTTTATAATATTATATTTCCCCTTAATTACCCAATTTAACTTTAACTAAGTAAATAAAATTTAACTTAGTTACTATTCATAGTGCCCAAAAATAAAAAGTATCCTATTAACATAATTTCGACCTACTGATTCCAAGTATAGAATCCATTTTTCCAAATTCAAATCACAAAAGTTCATGAAATTAATTAAAAATTAATCCTGTTGTTAAGAAAATGTGTTATTAAAGTTATAATATTGTAAAAGATTGAAATGATTTTACCTATGAATTCAATGTAAAATAAATGCTATTTACATACATTTTATTAAATGGTAAAAATATATTCTATTTATACTTTAAAACCATAAAATAATATAATTTAACCATATAAATTATTATGATTAAAAAAATTATTTTAAATTAAAATATATCGTGTTTTTACTATTCATTAAAATACGAATGTTCTCAGAATAATATTATAAATTTATCCAAAGTAATTTTTTATTTCATTATTTCAAATAACTATTTTATTTTGTTATATTGAAATTATAATCATGTAAAAAACCAGATATAATGTGGGTGTGCCATCGAAAGGAGGTAAAACAACAATTTTTTTAAGAAAAATATTATTTTACTTTAAAAATTGACTTTGTTGTCATACCATGTTCTAAAAAATGTGTAAGATGAATAATAATGTTATAAAATTAAATATTTAGTTAATAGTATTCATAACATCCATTTCATAATAATATTATAACAATATATCATTGTTTAGTGAAACCCTATATTACGTACTACACACACTATCGAGGATGGTTGTGATTGCGTGTAATACAAGCCAAGTCAGGGATGCATATAGAGGAAGCTCCCTTTGGCGTTGTGTATAACATAATTAAATCATATTTCATTTATAAATTAAAAAAATCTATTCATAATGTTGTATAGAATAATTTCTACAGAACGAGCTTGGGATTGTATGTAACAAGAGCCAAGAATAGTGTGGCGTATACTGCAAGAAAATACGGTGTTGTGTATAGTACAGTCTAATCATTGTGTATCGTACAACACAAGGCATAAATGAAATTAAAAGAATATTTTTAATAAAATCTCAGGGTTTTACAGGTTACATCCATTCCTCCCCCACATTTTCCACCTTTCGTCATGTCTTTTCAACATTTACGATCTAGGTGTACTTCTCTCCAACACATAATGTATTTTTCCATCTATTTGATATAGTTCCCATGGTTCTTCATCCTACATTTTTTTCATGTGGTTGGTAGAGTTTTATTTCCACCATTCTAATTATATCATCCGACATGAAACTCCATCTATCGTTTCTTATCTCCAAAGCAACGGGACTTTTCTCCAAACTCCATATCTGCATTGAGAGCACACCAAAAAAATTCTTCATAACACACAATTTATAGAAAGTAAATATCTTTTTAAAGATGTGGTTTTAAATTTTTAAATAATATATCAATTTTTCTATCATTATTGATAACAATCCCCAATGAGTACCTTTTACAAAATGTGAAATTGTCCTCGTAGGCTATGAAATAATCTCCTTCATTTTTTATGATATATTAATTCTGTCTAAATATTAATTTGGAGGGTTCAAGGGAAATATATGTTAATAAACCTTATGTTAATATATTCAAACCCGATCTCTTAAATTTCTTCATTCGTCAAAGTGTTATTAATCAAATCCCACCATTGACCGTCCTCTCTATCTAGATGATAAAAAACTTTATTCACAATCTCAATCTCTATTCAATTAAGAAGAAAATATATTTTATAGATCTAAACTACTATTCTATAACTAGTGGGTGAGAAGATACAATAATCATCGATGTTCATTGTAACATAAAACATGTGATTGTTACATTATCCCTCTTAGGAGAATCCAGATATTCCACATTATTAAAGTAATTGTTCGTAACCTTAGACAATTTCATAAGAATCACCATGAAATTTTTAACCCCTCCAACCAAACCATTTAGTATATCATTCAAATAATCACTGCATTGTCCCATTCATAGGTTGTTTTCCATGATCCTCCAAGTTTCCACAATTTTATAAAATAAATAATGTTAAAACGATACATAATTCAACAAATCAACAAATAATTTATACATTTGTGAAAATAAATCATATGGAATATCTATTGGGATCTTAATTTTTATAATATTATAAATCAACCCTACATGGGTTCTTAATTATTATTAGTCCCAAAAAATTTATAAGGCTCTCTAATTCGAATTACTATATTGATAAAACATTCCTCTAATACCAACTGTAGAGAATCTATTTATTATTACCTTAATATTACATAATTTTAATGAAAAAGAAACATATGATAATTACCTAAATAGGATCCATAGGATTATTGTCCAGGGAAATTTAGGACTATAAATACAATTTAGATAATAAAAAATTTATCATTAATTTAATTCCTTCTTCTCTAGATCCATATTGTACCTCATTTTATCCTTCGTATAAGTAATCACCTAAGGATATATATCAAAAATGGGTGATCTAAAATCCCAGTAATATTCTAGATAAGAAAATGGAAGAAAATTACATGGGGTGACTATAATCATAACATCATCATCATAATAATGGGATGAATAATTTACAAAACTGATGGAATTTTGAAATGCATTTAAATGATACATCATGTCTTAGTGGTCAACAACCAGACATAGTTTTGAAAAAAATATGGAATCATGTTCTTGTATACTAAACATTTTTTATGAGATAGATCACATTAACAAATTTATTGGATTGATATTTAATTCTTCTCACACATGTCACATCATAACATTTACATTGTGCTATATTATTTGGGGTGCACTAGTCACATATTAACATTAACATTATCATGCATGACACATAGAACATATATAAATATTGAATATAAAATAATGCATGGATTGGAATGGGTTTTAATTTATGATAATAAATTTATTAATATTATATTCCCAAATTTATTGGGGAATTACATAGTTATATCATCAACCATGAATAATGAATAAACAATCATCAGATGTAAAAGATGTGTTTTTTGAAAGAAGTGTTCTTTATAATTTTTTTTCATAAATTAAAGTAAAATAAATTTATATAAAAAAGGTATGATAATTTTGAACAAAAAATATTTATGGGATATACATACTATAAATTGGGGTGAAGAGGGGAAAACCAATTTTACAGTATTGGGTTTGAGAGATCTCTATACCTTTTTTCAGAATGCCTTCTTTAATTTAATATCCTATATGAGCACATTATATTAATTAATTAACAAATGAAGATCCTTTTATAAATAAATTTTATTCAATATTGTTTTTATAAGATTATTTATTTGTTTTTTATGTGTTATAAAGTTTAAATTCACTATTTAAGAGCATTATATTTTATGGTATTCATGATCACTTTACATGTATACATGAATGGAAGATCATGTAAAATGTAGATAATGGTCCAGAATTTTTATTATATGTTATTAACGTTCTTATATATTTTCAAATTATCTTATAATGAATTTGGATATATGGTATGATGATGGATCATTTTATAAAAGTAAATTATGACCCTTTTAAGTTAATTTTTGTAGTGTTTCGATCACAAAAAACTTGTTTTTTGTTATAATTTAGTATTATATTTAAATGTTAGTTAGAAAACATAAATATGGTTATATAATACACATTAAAATATTTTTTGCGCAATTTAATATTTTTATTTAATTAATTTAATTATTTTTTGGAAAATGAATGTCCATCTCACACGATGTTGCTAAACAGACACATCATTGGCGGCGATATCATTTTCATAATAAATGATATCAAGGGAGGAGATTAATGGGAGATCATACATACAAAGATATTATTACAATATAATTATTGACTAGAGTAATAATTTCATTTTGATTAAGGGTTTTGAGGTGTGGAAAGGAAAAGAAAAAATTGAAATCAAATTTAAAGAAAAAGGCAGAGGATTTACCTCTTGAATTATATTCATAAGATCCTTTCCAAGGATGCTAGGCTTATACTTTTGATGAGATCAAGATATCCAAGACATGAGCGATTGGATAATAGAGTGTATTGGAAAGATTTTTGGCAATTATAAAATCTTGAGAGGTTTGATTTTAAGAGGTTGTGATTGCTAGTATTTATAGTTGTGGAGAAGGGTGTTTTTTAATTATTTAATTAATTAATTTAGTATTTTCTCTAGATAATCAATTGTGTTTAATAATCAATCTAAATATAGTAATTAGATAATTTTACTTTGAACAAATTTTTTTTCCTCTATTATGACTCGATTAATAGTGTATTGAGCTTGTAAATTATGTACAATAAATTATTTTATTTCACTCTTCACTAAAAATACATGTAATTTAGAAAAATACATCAGATATACCAAAACAATTTTTAAATTATTATAATTAAAAAATGATTACCATTCTATTCAAATAATTTCCCAAATATGTGTAGTTTTATTTTCATTGAAAATCATCATTTACATGGGAAATAAAGATTTTAAAATTATAACACATTTTGAAAAATAATTAAAAATTTAATAAGGCCACATAAAATTATCTTAAAATTATTTTACATAAAAAAATAATTTATGAATCTATTTTATGAAAATTAATTTTCATTTAAATTATTAAATTAATTATAAAATTGTTATTATATATTTATGACTTGAAAAAAACATACAAATATTTAATAATTTTTAAAATATTTATTTACTTATACTATAATAAAATTAGATCGTGATGTAATTTATAATATGGATAAGTTTTCATTATACCATCATTATCGAGGCTACTAATCATTTTTCTAGTATATCATTCTTCAAGTTCATATTACTATTTTTTAAAGTCAATTTACTATTTCATAGGTATTAGTTTCATAACTTATAAGAATTCTATTTATGTAATTAATAAATAATTAATAATGATTTTATTATTTTATTAATCGATTTAATGTGATTTTTCAATTATAAATTACTATAATTATGGAATTTCATTGATAAAAAATTTGGGTTGTTACATTGTTTCGGAGTTGAGGATGCATATATTGTTTTTCATTGTGTTTTTAGATTATTTTACACTTTGTAATTTGATATGGCTCCTATTGTTGTATATTTTTTTTATTGATTTATACTTTTTATTGTATTATGTTTTACTCGTGCATCATATAGTGGATTTTTATTCATGGTTTTATTTTTTGGGATATTTAATTTTTAATTGGAAAATAATTGAACAATTTTAATGAATCCATTTTCATTTATTTCATGCATTTATTTTCTTGGGGAGGACAACAATGGCCATGTATCACACAAATCACTTATTTAAAAAAATGAGTATGGGCTTGATGTTATACATGTAATGGTCACCCTCTCTGTGTACATTTTTTCCTAGATTGGAAAGACGTAATTGGGGACTAATATGGATATTCTAGCATGGATTTGGTGATTTTATATTGTAGTTGCAATGTATTACTCTTTTGTTATATTTGGTGGAATTTGTGTGTATTGGTCTTCTTGATTCTTTTATTTTGGTATGGATTTTTAGTTCACCGTTAATTTATCAACTAGAGTTTTATTGTGGTTTTCTAATCTATTCTCATTATCATATATTATATATTAGAGGCTAATTCCTCCCATATTCAAATTTTTTACCATCTTTAATAATTTACATCATATGGACTATTAGGGAAAGTACTCAAGGTTTATTTTATATCTTCCTTCATTAGAATATCTTTTTAGTTTGTGTTTCATAACAATAACAATGGTTTCATAGTTATTTTAAAAAATAGACAATGGTAAAACACAATTTATTCATATTATATGAGAAATGATCAATCTCCTAATATTTATGACTATAAGGTCTATATCCAAAACGATAATATATCATGAGTTTCTTATGTATCCATTTTATTTTTCATTAGTTAATGAAAATTACAAATTACTTGGACTCGGTTTATTTAATAGGAATCAAATATAATACCCTTATGTTTTATTATATTATTTTCGAGTTAATAAATAATAATTATAATTTTTTACATCACATAAAACTCTTTACTATAAAAATTCACAATATGTATAATCAATATTATTATTAATGTTTTTGAATAAAAGAACAAGGTGAAAATAAAATTATTTTTCTCAATTAAGAGATAATATAGAACAATATTAATAACACTTAGTTTTAATATGTTATATTCCAATGAATGATGTTTTTATATAGATTTATTTTATTATTCATTAAAAATAAAAATATAATATGTTTTTATGATATATTTTGTTGAATAATAATAATTTTTTAATTACTTATATAATAATAATATTACTAAGATGAAATTTTTTGAATTTTATAAATTAATTGATTTTTTGTCGAATTTTGGGAAATGTTATTTTTATTTAAAAACACAATTTTAATTTTGATTTACATGAATAATGACATAAATGATTATAAAATTTATTTTCTAAAAAATATTTACTGTGTAATATTATGTGTTTTTAAATCATATGTAAATCCATGCAATCCTAATATATATATTTTAGAATTTATGTACCATTTAATAAATTTTAAAAATAATATTCCATAATTAAATTTAATTGAATACATTTAATTTATAATTAAATTTTTTATTTAGTTCATTACTATATAATTTTGTGTTTTATAATAATCTAACAAAATAAGTCATGAGAATTAATCAAATTGATAATTTTAACAAATACATAAAATATAATTTTAGAAAACAATCCTTAAAAATTATTTGTATATATAATGTGTTATCTCAATAAATTTATATTAATAAAACATTTATATTTTATTTAATTTATTTTAATATTTTATATATTAATTTATAAATTGGGTAATAATTCTATTTATAATTTTGGTCACTATATTTAATTATAAATATGAAAATAATAGTTGTGGAGATGTTATAAAAGGGTAAAAATAGATATACTAGGAGTTAAATATATAAATTTTTATGAAGGTCTATCCTAGTTTTTCAATGATAATTTTCATGGCCAGACTCCAGATATCTAATATTTTTCAATTATTTATCCTTTACCCCTTTTATATTGATATAAAATTAGTGACATGTAATGTGTACTTCTAATATTATCATTGTCTTCACATATGAATAGTGATAAATTCATCCAAATCAAGATATAATTATTATACCAACCCATTTAACCTATACATTGAAATTACTTCATTTATATGGAATACATAATACATTTCTCAAACAGATTCCAAAAGACCATATTATTGTATTTCCATTGGAAACAATGAATTGTAAACACTAATATATAAGTGACTGATATCATCTCCCAAACTATTGTCCTTAAAAAGAACCCTTCATAGGTAAATTGAACATAATAACAATATATAGAAATTTATTAATTGAAATATAATAATGTTTGAGTTTAGATGCAAAACAATGTCAAATAATCGATATATGTAAGCTTAATCACATGAATATGTGTAACTGAATGTTCTTATAACATTTGAAGATCATACCCTGCATATAAAATATTATAATTATTATTATGTAATAATGATAATTATGTCATAAGAAATTAATTAAAAGGAAATAATGATAACAATCCCTGATATAAATCATTCAAAAAATATTTGTTAATGGTGAAGACACATAGGAATATAAAATGATTTTCACAATATTAATGTATTTTTTCAAATACATCATTTTCTAATTGGTTCACTACCCAAATTATCATAGTAGTCCAGGTTCACTACATTTACCATCATTGTAGATAATTTCTTTTACAAAGCATATTTCACTATAAATTCCAACAATGTTTTACCCATGAGACATATATCTTTACAGAATGCATTTTAGGAAGATATAGATCACACATATCATTGAAAGAGATTATACAAATGTTTTCCACAATATAATAAAAAATAATCTTATCAAGAACAATAAAATGAAAAAATTTAGGACTAATACATTTCAGGTTACCTTTTCCTTTGGAAAATAAAAGGATTCAAAATCGTATCATTATATTATAATCCATGAAAATATTATTGTTTTCATAATAATTTTTTCATTAAATTACTTTTGGATAAGAAAATGTTTTAAAAAACATGTAATATTAAACCAAACACATTAAAAAGAAATAATAGGAATGATTTCCTTCAATAATATCTCAAGAAAATAATAAATAATCTCAAATGCTTTAAAATTATGTGTGTATAGATTCAGAATTATCACCTGGATTATTTCTAAATAGAAATTAACATTTATTTAAAATCATATTTAAGGGACATTAAATTGTCAAAATCCATTTATTTGAAAAATGTGTTGTAATATATTGATCTAATCCACTAAAAAATTTAAAATATTTCATCACTAAAAATTAATTTTTTCTTTCAAACATATTTTAAACATAAATCATTTTAAACACATCATTCCTTTAAACATCATTGAGAAGTTATAATTGAGGGATTAAAAACATTAAAATTATTTTATTTAATAAATATTTGTAAAACATATTTTGAATGATTGAGAATTATATAAAACAATTTTAAAGAATGAAATATATTTTTAAAACATTTATCTTTGAATATAACCATAAAACATATTATTGTAATTTGAAAATACATTGAAAATCATCTTGAACATAAAAATTTTATCAGAAAATATTATTTGAAAACCACATTTAAAAAATGAATATCATGAATATTATGGAAAAAATTAATCTTATAAAGTTTAATATGACGTATAAATTAAATAATTGTAACAATGATAGATAAAGTTTTATATAGAGAACATTCCATTTTCACTGTGATTGGTTTTGAAACATTCCTTAATATGATAATGGAATGAAGATTAATTTTTTAAAACATATTTTTTAAAAAAGGTAGAATGGGAGATGGAATGTACTATAAAGTTAAAGCGATTATGATAAATTTTTTTCAGAATGATTTTAAAAAACATTGTTATGAAACAACATATAGTTCTGACCGAATGGCGAGAAGATTTCAGATTTTCACAACTAAAATTTTATTATTATTATTATTACGAAATATTAAAAAAACAGTACAATTACAAGAGTGTATCTTATAAAATTATAGTAGTTTGAATTTATTTAGTATTTTTTAAATATGGATCTGAATATTTCATCAATTAAAGAATTATCATAAATATTTCCAATAAATGATGAAATAGTTTCTATAAAATCATGCCACATTTATAACATTGAATCATAATCATTATGATAGAATTCAATTAATTTATTCCTGTAATATCATGAAAATAAAAATATTAATGATAAAACATGTAAAATTATAGTATATAAATCATCTAAAATAACATATGTTCATAATAAAACAATTATCTCTAAAATGAAATAGTGAAAAAAAAAATTTCCATAACTATATGGTAATGTTTTAACCATAAACCCCATGAAATATAGGTAATAATTTAGATATGGAACTAAATAAATATTTGTGCATAATAATCCTAAAATAAATTAATTTACATTATAAAATCCACACAAAAATTGGGGAATAAAGCAATAGTCTCGCTAAAATAAATGAGAGACTTGAAATCACCTAACGAATTGAGTATATTTTGAATCATGATCCCCATGAAAAAATAAAATAAATATAAAAATTTTCATTAATTGATTAAAGTAATCTAATGATATAACATATCATATGGATTTATATACTTACAAAAATGAAATTAGTGGTGAATAAATAATATTAATCATATATATAAAATTCTCGAGAAATTCCCTTACCATTGGTCTTGAAAATCATAGTACATGTTCAAAAATCAATTATACTAAATACTAGATTATTATAAATCTAAAACAAACCCATATTAATCTATATAATACCATATATTATTTACTAATGTCATTATTTTATCTATTTATTAAACATTCCATGATAATGTAATGTTTCAGGTAAAAATATTTTTTTTAAGTTTTGAATTTTCATTCATACTCTTCATAAATAGATCATTATTTAATTAATACCATAATTTCATCCACAAAATTAATATCAAATATATACATCATATATTTATTTATAATAATCTATACAATATATAATTATGAAATTAACTACACTATTCATGGAGACGGCATGTTAAACTTACGAATGAATGATGTTTCTATTTTAGAGTTGTATTGAATGAACGGAAAGTAAATGATATATATATATTAGTAGAATTATAATTTCATAAATATCACAAATATTAATAAACACTTCTTTAATTAATTCATCTTAAATCATGAATGTAACACAATTATTTGAGAAAGATCTAGTCCACACGTCCACAAATGATGTTATCAAATTCCCAAAAAATGTAAAGAATAAGTGTATGTGTTATATAATAATTAAATAAGGGAAATTACATCATAAATATAATAAATATATCATTAATGTATTAATATTATCATTATTACTACCATTTAGTTGATGTAATGGAAGAATTATTGAAATTATATCATTACGAGGTAGACTTGCGTACACCTGAAGAATGTTTATGTACCTCAATTGATGGAAGTGTTTGAAGGTTTAGGTATAACCCATAACATTACACCATGTAAATATTTTTAGTATAATTATGATATAATATATGTGTTCAATAAGAATAATTATGTGATGGTGAATGGTATAAATAAAAAGTTCTTGTTATAGAATGTGACCTCTTATTCAAGAAACTTCATTTGGATTGCACCAAAGGGAATCCTTGTACTGATTTATGAAAATTTACCATTTATAATATTAGAGGAGGGATTTTATAAGTATATTATTTCATTTTTATGTTGATCTAGAAGTCTTGAGTTATGTGAATAAGTGAGAGGGTGAGTGCCTTTAAATAGCGGTGGAGTGGCATTCTTGTAATTACTAAAAGGTAAGTGCTATTGAGAATTATGGATTACATAATGTGACCCCAATAATAGAAATTTTTTATGAAAGAGGAGATATTTAAAAAATTAGTCCATACAATTGGGTTTTCCAATGATTTCATGTCATTTATCACATTATAATAATCTTTATCCACAATTTAATGTCATTTTTAGCTTTATCAATATAATTAATATTAATTAATAATACTACTATTTTTGGTAAAAAAACATATTGTATAATATTCATCATTATATATTATTATTATAAGAAACCAATATTAAATTTTTAAAAATTAAACTCACATATTTGGGGAAAATTATTTTAAAATAATTCTGTAGTCGGAAATAAAAAATGGGGTTTTAATGTGAAATTGTTAAAAAATATTAATTTTTTATCTAATCTTTATTTTAAATTGATCATAACTATATAAGTTGGAATAATTTAATTTAAATTTATTAAATATACAATAAAAATTAAAATTTAATATATCTATATAATTAAATTAGAAAAAAACATAGTTTTCTATTAGAATTCAGTATTTGTCACTATTTTTCAAAAAAAGATACTTCTCAAAAAAATAGTTCAGCATTTGATTATTTTGAAATTATAATTTGGAAAATTATTGTTAATTTTTAAAATATGAGTTATAATACTTACAAGGATGTTTTAAAACAAACCATCAATGAAATGGAATAAAAATTTCCTTTGAGACTATCGATACTTTTTTGGCCTAAAATATGATTTCAACATTTTCTCTGAATATTAAATAATTTTGATGAATTTGAATTTTTTTACATTTATAATTGAAAAATGTCATTAAAATTTCTCAATTATCTTGATTAATTTAAATTATTAAGAATAAGTTCACTTTAGGACATAAAAATATTTCTTTATTAATACTTATCATTTATATTATATTGAATATTTTATTTTCCTTTAAAATTAATTGATAACCAAAGAATTTATTCAATAAAATATTTTAAAATATTTTTAATAATTTAGATAATCATATTCATATCTAAAATTCCAATATCAATGTCACATCAGTAATAATAAGTCTAAAATAATACTAATAATATATCCTAGTTTGTAAATCTCAGTCATTCATGTAAGAAAATATAAAGAATGAACATATTATTATGTTTAATATAAGGAATAAATAGTGTTGTGTGGAACATGATATACTCTTTGAATTTCATGTATTTAAAAATTAACTTGTTGTAGGTTATAATGAATGTTTCACATTGTGTAACTTTAAAACCAATAGATCAATGAAATAAAATTTATTTAAAAAATGTAGACAAAAAAATTATGGAGTAACAATGTACCAATCAAAAAATTAATTTTCCAATTGGAATTCGTCTGAGTTATCCAATGTTATTTACATAGAATCTCACTTTATAAAACAAACCACATCATTGTAATTGAGACTTTAAAATACATTAAAATTGTTTTAGAAAAATAAATATACCAATTTTATTAAATATATTAGATACCAAAATATGAGAACATAAGAGGAAAGTGAAAACATGTTTGTTGAAGGGAAATATAAATTATTGTTTTTGATATAAAGTGATAGAGAAAATTTTATAGAGAATGCTTACCACCATGGATCTTACTATATACCTTGGTACCTAGAAACCCTAATCGGTAATAACATAGACCATACGGTTTTCATGATCCTCTTTGGTTGGAGAAAATCATGTGGAATCAAAAAAATATGAAAGTGGGATTTAATTTTACACAATCCTAATGAAATTAAGAGATAAAATTTTGTAAGAAAAATACCCCATATAGAGATTATTACATGAATTAAAATAGGTATTAAACCCCAATGTACAATAATAATGGTCTAGAAAAATAGAATGATGAACAACACAAAGTCCCAATGGACACACCTCTCCGGGACTCAATGATCAATAGTAATATTCACCTATAAGTGGAATATCACACATTCTATAACCTAGAATAATATAATATAATATATGTGGGGTCTTATATAAAATACAAATAGTGTCTCACAAATAATTAAAATAGAATATTTAAAAATAAATAACCAAAGAAAAAATCAAAATATTAAATAAACAGGAATCGAATTTGAAAAAAAAATTAAAGAACATCATGCTTTAAATTTAAAATGAATTAAAATATTTCAATAAAATTTACTAATAATAATTTATATAAAAGAGGTCATATAAATAGATAAGGAATTTGTAATATAGTTTACAAAAAATTCCCTATATATCATAATATTAATAATGAGTGTCATGTTCTTCTTCAATGATCATTTATAGTTCTTGGATATGGTATCCTCGCACACTTGAATAGCTAATAAATAAAATATTTGTACACACATCCATAAAAATATTCCCAAAAATGACACATCACTACCCCATTTTGGATTTTATCCGCTTCATATATTTTGTCAGTGTTATAAAACATCAGAGTTGTGTTTTCCAAAATAACACATTAATTACCTAGGCATTCATGTGATCTAACAAAATATAAAGATTGTAAATTTATTTCAATACAGTTTAAAATAAAATAAACTAATTATTCATTTCAAAATGAAAATTTCCTTTTAAAATTTATAATTTTTTAATCAAAGAATTACACATTCAATGATTAAAAAAATTAGGTTGTTAATAACAAATTAATTCATTTTTCATAAATACGAGATTGAAATCAATTAAAAAAATAAATTTAACTATTCCATTTCAATATTTAAATTCTACCTTTAAATTTCCAAAATTTATATTCTATTATTTCCATAAATATAAAAACACAACCTAATTCACTTAAACTATGTTTGTTAACAATATTCAATTTGAATTAAAATCAAAATACCAATTTATAATTAATTTACATCTCACAATACAATTAAAACAAATTTCCATTATATGAAAAAATTCCAGAATAAAAGAATTGAAAAATTTCAAATGGGACAACTATATAATCATTAAAATCATGTCTTCCAAAGATCATAATGATATTATACAATTATAAATATAGTAAGATAAGATCAGTGAATCATCCGGTGATTTATGATTTAAAACATAGGTGATTAGATCCTCCAATAACACATATATCCTTGAAATCATAAGAATGAGATAGGAAGAGATAATGGGATAACGAACAATGGTAGATAGTTTACTTAGAAAAGGCCATATAAAGTACACATGCCTATGTTCCACCTTTTAGAGGGTTTTGGAAGCCAAAATGGATCATTGGTATCAATCTAATCCCTATGAAATGAAATAGTGTGTGTTTGGGTCGATGTTGGGGTAAAAAAGAGTGGCTCAGGGGAATATAACCAATTTTTTTAAAAATAAAATCCCACACACATAGTTACCACTAAAGGAAAGCATAGTTGTTTAAACTGTTCCTTCTACACATGCTCCCATGCTGGTGGTGTTTTATGGTTTCTACTTTCTGGTCATACATTTGTTCAAACTATGAACCAAATGTAAAAACCCACATTTAGTTTGATTTCATGGTTTTTAATAGTAAGGCACACAGAACGGAAAAACTATTAGCCAAACATAAACAACAAAATAGTCCTTCAATATTTCAAACATTTCACCAAAATAACCCTTTATTGAGACCCATTTAAAGCAGGATCCAATATTAATTTAACAAGTAACAAAAAATGTGACATGATGTTACAACCTCCCCCCAATATGAACCTTTTATCATTTAAAATATGATTAAAATAATTCTATGTCAAAAATGTTGACCCAACTATTCTATAATTAGTGTAACTGCTTCTAATGTCTCATGGGTATCAGAACTGTTCTTTCAAATAACATGAAAAATGTATCATCCTCCTAAAAAATACTTCTTTTCACTGTAAAATTTACATACTAGATGTTCTGAAATAGATAAATAATGGCTATCATAAATATCACTCTCGATTATAAAATAATATGGATTAAAAATATACTTCTAGAATTATGACACAGGAAATAAATTATGAATCAAAATCAGTAACAGAGGATGTTATAAATTGTATGACACTTCCCATTACCTAAAAACCAAAATAGAAATGAAACAAATTAGGATAATGATTCAATTTCCTCCCAAGACATCGATTAACAAACCTATAGAAACACTCAAGAATACATGGTCACCAACATACCACTCCAATGGTCATTGATGATGATCATCATAAGATTTATACCAGCTCAGCACCTTCAACATTGTTTGCTGGATAAACTGGATATTTTGTTATCATATCTTAAATTAATATTAATCCAACCTTAAATATTTCATTAATCATTTACCAACAAAATAGATATGTATAAAGACACCCACACAAGGCCTCACTCGAATTAATTCTGATCATATAATACTAATTATTATTATTATAAAACTCAACCATCATTGAATGGTCATCCCAATAACCACCAAATAAATTGATGTAGATGTGATGAATATCCTCTAGAATTTTTATATATCTTTTTTTGTTGAAATATGACTATATATATTATATATACAGAAGTTATCCTCAGAAACCAGTCCATCTTGAAGACCTCTCCAAAAGTGATATGTTAAATGAGTGTCTATATCATAGACCATAATATATATAATTCATTAAAATTGATCATTTTTTTCACAAATAGAGTCCCAACAACTCAACATGTGTATTATCAGAAATATATATAAGGTTATCTGATTGGGTCATCCTATTCATTAATAACCATATCAAATTCATCATTCTATTTGTATGTGGAAACCAAACCACAAAGACCATAGATATCTCATCACACTTCCATGTCATCACTAGATGTGTATGAAGAAAACATAAGGTTATATAGTTACAAGCTTTGACCTATGTTTAAATATAATAATGAGAGAAAAAATCATCAATATTGTCTCCCATACCATTCATCAAAAATAATCTTCTCACGATATATACAATCATCATGTGTATTAGTTTCTCATCCATGGGAATTAATGAAATCCACCATTACATATTTCATTATTTCTATCTATATAATAATATAACTATGATAACTTATATTTCCGACTAAATATAACAGAAACTCAACTATGGTATCAGAACTGAAAAGTTATTCACTAATGCTATAGAAATCAACATCAATGTTTTTGTACTGAATAATCATTTACAAAAGTGAGGATGTCAAGAGCAAATATTCCAAAAAAACCTGATCTCTGGTTTCATGAACACTTCTATGAAATTGTGAATTAAAATACATGAAGATTAACTATTATAATGATTCATTGATGGCAGGGATTGGATTTTTCATGATCAAACCATCCACAATGAAATTACCTTTACCGAAGGTATAGGTGATAACAATGTCAACAGATTTTATGTAATTTATAGAATTCCTCTAGTGATAATTAACATTATTTTAAGAGAATATTTAAATCAACATATTGTTGTCATAATACAAGCTAAACTAATTTTTTTTATAATAGTGATTACAATTATGTGCATCCATTAAAACGGAGATCTCATGTTAACGGGGTGGGTAATTCTTCTCGTGTGGTATAATATGTTGGGATCCATAGGAAAATAAATTATCACACTGCATAAGAACACATCCAATACATGAACCAAATGCATCAAAGATGACCACATATCCCAAATCGGCCTCTAGAACCCTTTACATAACTACATTATTGAAAATAACATTTATATAAAAAAATCATTTACAATTATCATCCAAATAAACACATACTCTATTCGGAGTAAGAGAAGTCATTAGAGAGTTCGTATTTGAGATGTCCTTTACAAACTATCAATATTATCTTGAAAACCCAATGAATCTTTGAATATCCAAATTATTTTTTAATTTATCCCATTTCGTAAATGATTTCACCTTTTTACGATCAGCTGAAATTCCATGTTTCATCACTACATACACAATGAAATTCATTTCCAAAATACAAGAATCGCATTTCAATTTATTAGTATATAGTCAATGAATTCTTAAAAATTCATAATATTCTCTAATATGACATACATGATCCTCCTCAAACATATAGTAAAATAATACATTCATAATGGAATCCACAAAAGTATCAATATAATCATGGAAATTATATTTCATTAAATCCAAAAAGAATACATAAGCATTGTTTAGACCAAATGTAATGAAAATATACTCATAATGGTTGTATATGCACTAGAAGGTAGTTTTTTCGAAATTTAGATTATTTTGTTCACATCTTTTGGTAACCAGATCAATAAACAATATTTTAAAATACCATATATTCATTTAACTATTCAAACATGTCATCCATCAGTGGAAATATATATATTTTCATTATCATAATGTGATTTACTTTTTGATAATCAACATAAAGGTGAAGAGACCAATCAACATTCTTAAAAAATGAGAATATGTTACACCCAATGTGACACAATAAATCATATATAGTTATAATCTAAATGGTCATTAAACAAATACATGAAAACCTTCATTTCTTATTATTCCATTATATAAAAATAAATATATATTATTGGGGTACACAAAACTAAATTAATAGAATAATATAGCTTCAATAAATAAGGAATTCTAAATAATTCAAAAAGAACAATGTCCGGAAACGTGATGAATTCTGGAGTGACAAAACTACTAAAGTATCCATGTTCAATATCAAAAGGAATCACTAATATCACTATCCCCAACTCTCAATAATATGTTTTATATCTACCTGAACTCATGTACTATTCTAATTGAAATACATAGTACACAATGTTGGTTATAGAAAAGAATACAAGTTGAATATAATAAAAAATATAGACATTATTGGAAAAAAGTCTCAAAAGTTAAATCATGTGATCTCAACTCCAGAACCCCAAAATACCATGAAACAATGATTTTCAATAATGAGGAGACACATGAATAATTATAGAATCCTAGGTCTATCATCGATCCTATGGGTGTATTAAAATCTATCATATATTTTAAAATCATTGTAGAAAGATTTAAAATATTTAGAAACAGTGATCAAATAAATAAATTAGATTAAATATTATCTAATAAGGTTTCAAAAAATTCTGATGATATAGTGGTGTTACCTCTATCATTTACTAGGATTTTACAATATTCCCCTATAGAACCTTCCACTACATAAAAAATAATTATTTTAGGTACATGTGGCTGAACACTATTTTTATGTATGGCATATAATATCACTTAAATATTAGTAGGATATAATTAACCCATTCCAATTTATGTATTGGAATAAAAATTATAAAATATATATAAATGACCAAATCATCAACATGAACCACATATCATTAGTGCATCAGTGAAAACTAAATTTGAGTGCCCATGTTTTTCATAATGGAATAAAATAAAATGGCCTCAACCAAGAACTGTAGGAGGTATGAAAATCCCTTTTATTGAAAAACACATGTGAATCATCAAGATTCTTAGTACATTTATTAAAACTCACATAAATACAACTATTATAAAAATTATCCCATTTAAACCCTCATGTATGATCTATGTCGATATAGAAAATAAATTATGTATCCATCACATCATCCTAAGATGGTACCATATGAATGAATACCTATGAACATATATCATGTTGATGGACAAACACTAGAAGTCATGTTTTCAACTAATCATTTTTTCCATCTTTGGGGGGAAATTTACACAGTTATAAAAAATGGTTTTTATATTCATTCATTGTATTATAAAATTACTCAAGTTTGAAAAACAATATATCTTTGTCCTATACAATATAATATTGATAGATCAAATAAATAAAAAATGTGTCTATTTTCATTCCACTATAATCCTTCATTTTTACTCAAAATCTCTATCATTTACCACTGTATCTATCCAGGTCCTTCTAGCTTGATGGTGGATCATTTCTCCTTGGTTTAATATGGGTCTCCACGAACTGAAATTGGTGACCAATATTACTCAGCCAATCCTCAGCTAGTTGAGGATAATTATTTCAGTATAATGCTAGAGGTATATGGAAGAGGAACTAATGAACATGAACCATAAATATATCCCTCTTGGAATCTAAATCTATATCCTGAATGACAATGGGTATAGGTACCTTTCCCAATGTTGTGCAACATTCACAATTTATTCTAATAATTTATAGACCATGAGAGTAATTTCATGTTTTGGTTCATGATAAACTTCCTCCTTGGATAAATTCTCATATCTTCTCAATGGAATGATTTTACATAGCATCAATAGACAACATTGATGATATCAGAAAGGATGATTAAATCAACACTTGGAAAAAAGAAAATATGAAATTAATCCTATCACATGAGTAATAAATATTTGGGTTTAAATATTTGATAATCATAACTAAAAAATATACTAGAACTAATCCTCAATATGCATTTCCCAAACAACCCCTGTTGACATAAGGATCATTACAACATGATATAGAATGAATCTTTATTGTAACTACCTCATATGTCACCAAATTATTTTACAACTTCATAATAATATCATGGAATGATTCTTAACCTGTAAATTTTCTTTAAATTTTTTCAGAATCGTTTCAGATATCTGGGTACATGACACCTAAACTAGGAATGAAATAACCTAAATGGTATTTATGATCCCCATGATTTGGTGAAAATAACCTCACATCCATTAATATAATAGGTGGAATAAATTTTTTACAAACACAATAGATCTAATATATAAAATAGAGCATGAAAAAAAGATAAATCTATAGGGGGAACATTTCCATTAGTCAAGATAATATAAAAATAAAATTTATAGCAACAATGTAATGGAAAAATGGGATGATAAAAAACCCATTTTCCCAAAAGACACAATTTTCCAAGAGACTTGGACTTACAATAAAACCACCTCCCAGTGGTGTTTTTATTTGACTCATACCTTGATGAATATAATCTATAAATGACCTAAAGCACTGTTAGGCTGTGATAGATAATTAAAGTAGTGTATCACCGTTGATTTCATATAAAATTCCAAAAATAATTAATCAAATAAAACATTACATTTTAAATAAAACATCATGTAATTTTAGAATAATATTTTTTAAAAAATCATTTATTACATTTCAAATTATGGAAAATATTTCAAAATAGTGGCATAACAAACATTTTTTTAAAATAATATATATAAATTCACCAATAATTTGTAAAATAGCTTACAAAAAATGGAATATATATTCTAAATCAATAAAAATGATAAAAATGATAATCTACCATAATAAAATATTATTCAATGTTATGGTATCCTCACACACTTGGATATATCATCACATCTATATGTCTATATACATCTCTCAAATACTTGTGAAAGAGGAAACATCGCCATCCTATTAAGTATGTGACCAACTACATATATGTTTTTTGAGTTATAATATGTAAAAATTGTGATGTATTTTATAACTCAAAAACTATTGAGTATTTTTTTTGTTTAAAAACAATAAACATTTAGGAAAAATAAAAAACAATTTAAAAATTCTATTACCACATTTTTTATTTCAATATTTAAATTTAAATTTAAAAATCGGTTTTTAATAAAATACTAAATTTTTCTATGATAAACCCAATAGGATATTTTCATATCAATTTAATAAAAATTTATCAAATAAAACATTTCAATCAATAAAATAAAAAAATTTGTCAATTTTATTTCCAAATTTACATTTTACAATTGATATTCCCAAATTTAATTTTTCAAATTTCAAGGATTCAATAAACAATCATAAAATCATTGGAATTGGTGGATTTTCCCCAATTTCATGATAATAAAAATCCAAATTTCATTTTATGTATTATATTTTCATCAAAATACAATTTTAATAATTTTAATTAAAATCACAAAATGTTGTGTTAATTTAATTTTCATATCCTAAACAAAACCACCTAACAAATCAAGAATTTCTCGCCACATAATACCCAATGTAGGAAATTCTAGTAAAGAAAATCAGTAGTGAAGATCCTAGAATAAATCATAGATTCATGACCTAAAATATTTTTAATAGTATCCTAAAAAAATTTTGATCCATGAAACCCTATATAAGAGAGAGGAAGATACCATTTTAAGAATAATTAGGGTAAAAAATAACTGGAAAGGACCAAACAATATTTTCCTAGACTCGATATAATTTGGAAAGGGTTTGGAGGATCCATAATGGGCCATTGGGATCTATATCAACATTGGAAAATGAAATATAATGAAATAGGGTTAATATGTTTTAAAAAAAAAGATTCTTAGGAATATTTAACAAATTTTTGGAATAATTAAATCATGAATCATAGTTAGTTGGGATAGGACAAATCAATTGTATCTTCATACACCCTTACCATGAACCCTTCTTGGTGCAGATTCATGGTTTCTCTTTAGTGGTTTTATGTTTTTTAAAAAATTACAACAAATCTATAAGCCTTCACTACATAGGTTTTTAGGGTATGCACTATCATGGAACACATTTTGGGAAAACTGTTCTCCTACATTTCAAAGACAAATAGTTGTTAAAAATTTCTAAAAGTTTAAACAAAATAAACCATTAATAAGACAAAATAAAATAATGATAATAAGAGGAATAAAATGGTACCTAAAAATTGTAACAAGATGTTATATTAATGATAAAAAAATCCAAAATACAACGTTTCTTTTAAAAGGTCTTTGATATCATAAAAATAATGATAATGGGACAAAATATTATTTCAATCCCCTTTCTATAATGTTGAATTATTTTAACAAGGATATACACACACCTTAGTTACTTTCATTTTAGATGAATTTTATTACGCTTTGTTTGTTTCATGAAATATTTAAACATTATCTATTTCACCAGAAATGAATTTGAATCCGTTAAATATGAAGAAATAAAAAATAATTAATTCAATATAGATAATGATAATTTATTTCATCTGTCTTTATATTAAATAACAAAAAAAATTATTATATCAGGTTATCAAATATGGATAAATAATCACATTGGGAAATAATACATTTATATCTAAAAAATTGTAACATTATAATAAACAATATCATAAATTTTCGACCATATAATGATTAAAACACATGAAAAATATAATTTAGATTGATGGGAACTAAATTTAGCATAATCTTCAAAACATTTATACCCCATATATCATAATGTTTCACTTTTTTCTGAAATTCCACATATATGAAAAGCATTATCAAGAGTTATATTAAAAATTGTAATAACCAAAATTATCATGAATCCTTATTGAAAAAATTCATCCTTCAATATTTCAAATATTATCAGATATATTAATTTAATAATAAAAGTATTGTGAACTCCATCCATGATTGCATAAAAATTCTATTCATAAAATCCTTAATTAATTTAATGTTAATCGGTACTATCCAATGTTTTTTATCTTTAACCATCATCTCTTTATAAAAAAATAGCATAATTTATTAATATACGGAAGTCAGAAAACGGGTAATGTTATATTAATAAAAGTATCTCTTTTCCCTTAAGTGACATTTGTAGGTCATCATTTCGATTCAATATATTTCTTCATTTCCTTAATGGAAAATATATACTTCAGGATTAATATAGCCTATTTGTTGAATTCAAATACATATATACTCCAATCATCAAACATTTTTCATAAAACAATTTCTAAGATTCATCATTTTATTCCTCAATAACTATTTTCTAAAATATGAAATAAAAAACATGTATACTCAATATAATTGTTCTTATTAAAATCATTATTATTAAACTATATATCTTTCAAAACATATTAACTTTCTCATTATAGTCTAATGAATAATAAATAATTATACATCATTTAAAATTTTATTAATGATAATTTCCCTAAGGAAATTGATTATCATAATTCCCAAACATTACACATTTGAATCATTATTTGTTACACCAGTTCCATGTAGTTCCATATATTTACTAAAACCAAAAATCCTAGATTATGAAAATTATATAATAGAAGAAAGATATTATATTGAGAAAATCACTTATATGATGTATAAATATTTATTACTATAACTTTATTATATGAAATCATAGGTTCATAATTGATTATTAATATTCATATTATATATAAATCCATCAAGAAGGATCATAATGTGTTTTTGAATTTCCAATATATATCTCTACGGAGAGTCAAACTAGGGGTGCACCATGTCCCATTTTCATACAACAATTGTTTACTGAGTTTAGATCAATATGTAGTATTTGTATTTTTTACCCCTTTTTATGTCTTAGTAAATTTCTTGTACACTTTTAATATTTTCAATGGGATTTATTTCTAGAAAACTGCTATATCTAACAGTTAACAAAACTCAAGTACGTTTTCATATACTTTTACACATCATTATAAATATTCATATTGATATTTATAATCATATCCTTAAAAATTTATTTAAGGATATCAGTAATGTTTTATCTTCCTATTTTATAATTTTTGACTAATAATTTTATCTAGTTCAGTCTATATCGACCATTTCTTCTCATATGTTGGAATTATATTATTTTTTTCTAATAATTAAATCATTGCAAAATTATACAGCCCAAAACTGTATTATTTTAGTGCCGTTGGAAATAAAGATACCTAATCACTAGATCACAAGTGAGTTATATCATCTATAAATATGCTATTCATAACTATCTACAATTATTGAAATATCATATATAATAAAAATCATCATAACCAAGCGAAAAGAATCATGAGAAAGGGAGACTCAGAATGTCAATAATGGTAAACAAGGGAGATATGTACGAATAATAATGAGAATATGGTGTGATAACAAGATTATAAAATTATAATAACATACACTATATATCACTGATCATAAAACAAATTCATGTAATAATGATTGGTAGTCCATGAGATAAGGATCCTAATGGAATAAATATGATAACAATGGAAATAATAACATATGAATAATTTATAAAACTAGGGAAGACACATAAACATATAAAACAATATAAATATTACTAAAGGATTTTTCCCAAAGACATTTTAGTTGAATGGGATCACACCACAATCTATCTTAGTACTCAGGTTTAACTAACATGATCATATTAAAAGTCATGGTTTACTCCCAATACCATATTAAAAGTAATATTCCTTTGATGACTAGAGATCAATCACATTTTTATCCTTATCAATCTCATGAGATATAAATATTAACTTAATGAATTTGAGGGAGATATATGTCCCACCCTTATCATAATAAAATCATAAAAATCTCCCCCACTGATCCGAAAAAATATATATACATGAATCCTTGAAATGAAAATTCATTTCATCATATCATAATGGATGGGCAAAAAAACAAGTTTCATAATAATTTCATCATATAATAACACCGTGAAAAGAAATAAGGATTTACTTGAGTTTTATAATGTAATAACCCATGGAAGAGAAACCTGATTGAAATATAACATGTCATATGAAAAATAATCCATTAAAAAATTAAAAAAATCATTCCTTATATAATATCAGTAGAAAATCATAATCGATATCACTGAATGTCATCGTAGATGGATAATTACTGTAAATGAACCCTTGAACAAAACCATAAATAAAAATATTCATTCAGTAGAAATAAATTATAATTCATTAAAAAATAAAAATCATTATATTTGAAAACAACAATGAAAAAAATCAAGTAATATTTAAAATTTATTTAAAATAATTATTAATAATAATCTAATTTTATTTTTAAAATAATATTTTATGAATTTAAATCATTTTATAAATATTTTTATTTATGAAAATTAGAAAACTTATAAAAGATCCAATGAAATAATTGATATAATTTTATTTTCAAATAACTATCGAAAAAAATTGAAATAATGATTTGGAAATTGTTGAAATATATTTTAAAAATAATTTTTTGATAACCTTTTACATTGAATATAACCACGAAATCATATAAAATATTATTTAGAAATTATTGAAAACAAGTCATGAACATAATTTTAATTAAATACATTTTATTAGGAAAGTACGGTAGAAATCACAACATTCCATAATAAGAGTAAAAATAATTTCTAAAAATATTTTAGTATTGTAAAATTTAAATGGTAACATTATTGAAATGAAATTTTTAGTAGTAGAGAAATTAATACATTTCCAACTTTTTTTCCACCATAAATTTTTTAGAAAAGATCCTCAATTATAAAATGAAAACAATATTACTTTTAAAACTACAAAATTATTAAAAAGTTATAATATTAGGAAAATAAATATTAATGATAATATGATAATAGTGGAAAATAGTTGAAATAATTTTTTAGAATTTTTTTTTTGATGGAACAAATATTTATGAACAAATTGATAGATAATGTAATATTTTCTTAAAAACATATTCATAATTATCTTAATTACCAATGAAAGGAAATATGTTACCTTTACATGATGATATGAATAATAAATTTACAATAATAAATTAATTGTGTCTTTTTGTAATATAGATCAAAATATTTTATCAGTGGAAATATATTCATAAACAATCATGATAAAGGATGAGATTATTGGGACAAACTATTATCACATTGGTAACATTGAATTATAATTCCCAGGAAATTGTGATATTAAAATAAACATATATTATAATAAATATAAGGATATACATGATAAAAATGTTATAGGGATTTATAAACACTTTTTCGTAAGAATTATAGGTTTATAACATAACAAGTGTCTCCAAGAAGTCAAATTGAGACAAAATTACCTTAACAATTTTCTAATCTTTTAACCGTAAACACCAAGAAAAAGACACCATAAAATAAATCTGTTAATAAATATAAAATTAAGGATTTGATAAAGGATTTGGGCCCAATAGAAGTGTGTTTTAGACAGAACCCAACTTTTAATTTTACCATAATCAATGATTATACCGAGATCAATACGATTATGAACACCAGTCTCCACAGACTAAAATAAATGATTTGGATGAAGAAGGAAGAGGCCAGAAACCATTATATATGATCTTAAAAATTATATTTATAATTAATTTAATTAATTTAATAAAGAATATAAAACCGGGATATTTTGTATTTGCATTTTTGATGATGTTGATCATCCTGAATGAGCCTTCTTGATTATCATATAGCTCTTACAAGGATGCAAAATAGAATCCCTCTAGTGGTGATCCACACTTGCAATGATGGCCTCCGATCGACACCGTTGGTTTTCCAGGTGCTAACTTGGTGAAGCGAGTGTCTGGTGTTGTTCATTCTTGATGAATTATTCTTTGTCCCTGAAGAACATATATTCTTCATGAGAGGGGTGGGAAGAGGATTCAAGAGATAAATTGTTCATCTCCACAATTATCAAGTCCCTGAGTGTGTGGTTCGGCACATGGGAAAAATTGCCATATGTGTCTATTTGTTGACCTTGGGATTTAGTTACTATATTTAATTGTTAAAAACCCATTAAATAAATTTATAACCTTAGATAAAACCCTTGAATTTTATAGTAATACCACATCATTATTTATTGTGTTCTAACATTTACAAAAATTAATTATAAATAAAATTCTATGTCCCAAAATAATAGCTGTGTTATAATTATTTGTTCAAACTAGTTATATAATTTTTTACCATCTTGAAAATTAATATTTTACTAATAGACTAAACTTGGTCCTCTTGAACTCCACTTACATTTATTGAACACCTGAATAAATATAGGAATAATTTATTCTCTTAAATAAATAATTTATTTATAAACTTGTAATTGAATATTTATTGAATGATAAATAAAATAAATAAATAAATTTAACCCATAATATGCATAATAAATATTTATTTAATTTATGAAAACATTTTTAGTTGTATAATTTTATTCCACTTCCATTATAATGATATTTAATTATTAAATTTCAAAATAATATAACAGAGACCATCATAAACACTTAGTGAGTGATCCTTTAGGATTTTTCCTCATTGGAATTTGACGAGTTTTCCTAAAGACCAAAAGTACTGTCTAGAAATGTGTCACGGAACCCACGAGAAAGAACATAATGTCACAGCAATAACATCCACATATGAATTCTCACTGTGTAATATAATCTCTCTGTGGGAATATCTCATCATGTATGTTTCATTATAGAGTCATCAACTTTTAGGCTTGATACATCATTCTTTGACTACCTGAAGTATACACATCGTTAAATAATTTCCATGGAATTTCATGCAATGAATATGTTTAAATAAAAGGGCTGAAATATCAATATCCATAAATGTAAGGTACAATTCATACATTGAGTTATCAATTAACAACATGACACTCTTGATTCACCGAATGTACCCTACATCCCACCAACTGTATGCATGATAGTTTTCATCAGTAAATCAATGTGCGCGAGTCATGACATGTATTATTTATAATCTTAAAGTATAAGGATCATTACACATTCTTGCAGATAGAAATAACTGAAGATACTAAAACATGAAGAATTACAACTGTAGGTCTATTCTCATAATATTCAATCATGGATAATACCAAGTGAGAACCTTAGTAGAGGAAGTCTAAACTTCTTTCATATACTCACACCGAATGGTCTACAAGCTATGTGTCACATCATAGTATTTCATCCAATCCGTAGAAATATATATATGAATACTGTTATAGCATTTAATGTTTATCATCATAACGAGAAACTACTATGACCATATCAATTAAAAATTACTCTATGACGTTATTACATCATATTCCGACAGAAAAATCAACAATATGTAATAAATTTTTTAATATTAAATTCATTAAATCTATATTTAATCAATGTACTATCGTGTTGTTCAAGGACTACAACAGTTACAAACTCCCACTTGTACTAGAGCTAACTACCCATGACTTTCAGTCTATTAGGTGTCACGTGGTTATCTTGTTTCTACTATGTCAAGGAAATAGTCATGTTGTCCCCCACTCTTTCTTACAAGGAAATACATCTCATTGAAAATTCAACACTCTAATAAAAATATTTCAAGAAAAAATACTTTTTAAAGTATGTGCTTTTTCATCCAAACTACTTCATGAGCCACCATTGAAGTTGTGATATACTCTGAATCAGTTGTAGAATCTAGACAACAATATACTTTGAGAGCTTACTGCTCACTACACCTCTATTCAAATTGATGATGCATCCTGTTTATGACTTCATGAAATCTTGATTTGTCTGTAACCTAGATTTAGAAAATCCACTGATGAATAGTTCACCATCACTTCAATTATACTTGAAAATATCCATAAACTACTAAAAAATTGACATATTCCTACAGTTCAAAACCGTTAGTATAGCCCCCAAAACTGTGGGTATAGGCTACACCCATGGTTTTGGGAACCATGGCGCTATGTGGCATCGGTATAGGTCTTAATCCTATCCCCAATGTTTGTAGGAACTATGGGTAATGATTTATTTCCATGCTTTCAACGTAATATATTTTGATGCCATGTTGTCCAAGCCCTATTCCCACAGTTTGCAAACCATGGGTATAAATTTTACAAAAACTATTGCGCCAAGAATAGAACTCGAGACCTGATCCTCCAATTTATTTCACCCCACCATTCATGCTACGCTATTTCTATTTATATTTTTCTACATTTTTTTTAAATAGTAATGCATGCCCGTATTCAAAAAAGAAGAAACCCACAGGTTTCGATCCTGCACAACAACATGCGCTTCACAAATAGAACAACTGCGCTATCCCCTTTATTTTTAATACATTGATACATTTGCGAATGTATATTAATATAAATTGTTTTTTGAAAAAAGTTGATGACTAATGGATTCGAACCTGTGCCTCATAAAGAACCACAAGTCCTAGTCTCACTAACGGACCAACCAGACTATCAGAATTATTGAGTATATATTTTTATATTTTCGTAAATATAATTATATAAACAACGAATAAATGTCTTCCCACCAACTTTTTTCACTGTCCTGCCTAAATTTATTTCACCACTATAACACGAGAAATCTATACCCATGGTTCTTTAAAACCATGGGTATAGGTCTTTAAAAAAATCCAAATACATATGGTTATTATGAATTGTCGTTATATGTGTTTGGAAAATACCCTATACCCACGGTTTTGATAAAACTGTCGGTATAGGTCTTAAAAGAAAACTATACCCATGGTTTTTGGCAGAATCGTGGGTATAGGGGCATATACCCACGGTTATGGAAAAACGTGGGTATAAGTGGCCTATACCCATGGTTTTCTAAACCCGTGGGTATAGGCCCTCTATACAATCCCTATACCCATAGTTTTTTGCAAAACCGTGAGTATAGACCCATTTTCCAGTACTGGTAGTACACCTTAGATAATTTAGTAGTGTCTTGAATGCCATCAAATGGAGGCCACCTGGGTCATCTTTATATCTACATACCTCACTCTATGCATATGTGACTTCAAGTAAAGAACATGACATTTCATACTTGACAAACCCAATCGTTTATGTGTTTGTAGTCTTTTCCATTATCTTTATTTTCTCATATGTCTGGGGACACATTTTCCTGGAATGATGAATGCCATGTGATGCTAGCAACAATCCACTCTTGTGTTGTTCCATACTGAATCTCTTCAATATATTACTAATGTGTGTTATTTTACATAGTCTTAATAATCACGTAGATATATCATGATGGATCTTTACCCCAATAATATATGATGCCCCTCCCAAGTCCTTCATGGATAAACATTGATCCAACCATGCCTTAACCGACTGTATGAATGGTATCTCATTTACAGAAAGTAACATGTCATCAAAATATACTATTAAGAAAATTATTGAACACCCACTAAACCGTTTGTAGACACTAGGCTCACATTCTTTCTTGATAAAACATTATTTATATATGGATTTATAAAAATTATTGTTCTATGACTAAGATTCTTATTTTAATCCATAAAAGTAATTTTGAAACATTCAAACCTTATTGGAATACTTTGGAGTCATAAACCCTTCAGGTTGTGTCATGTCAAAATCTTCTGGAAGGTTCCCATTATGGAACATTATTTTTGAAATCCATGTTGCAAATAACATTGTCATGGTAAGAGGAAATGAAAAACAGAATTCAGCTGGATTCCATCATTGAAATTGGTGAAAATTCTCGTTGTAGTCAATGCCTTAATGTTTTTTGAACCCTTTAGAAATAAGTCATTCCTTATAAGTGATTATTTTTCCTTCCATGTCTATTTTATTCTTGAATACCCATTTTAAACTAAATGGAATTACATCAACTGAAGAATCTACCCATATCCGGACATTGTTTTGGTATAAGGAATCAATTTCAAAATTCATGGATTCTTGCGACATGGAGACATATGTTCCAATTTCTACTTCTTTATAGTTAATATGATCATTATTTTCTAATAATAATGATTCACCATCCTTGGAAACTGGAAAACCTTAATTTTTGGGTTATCTAACCACTCTTGTACTCCAAAAAAAATTTATTTCTCAGAAATTGTTCTTTATTCCACAAGGCATTGTGGAATCTATTTATGTACCAAATATTTTGAACCTTGAGACACAACATCAATTAATTCTATGTATCTCCCATAACCACTTTTTGAGATTTTCTCCATCTCATGTAATATGTCGTGTCTTTCCACTATAACATTTTTGTGGGGTTTAATAGGTAACATAACCTTTTTTCCTTTGGGTATTCTATAAAGGTACCCTTTTTAACATGGGTGTAAGTTTTTTACCTGAAGAGTATTTAATAGATGCATCACTTCCCCACACAAGTAAATTATATAATATGTATCTATTTAAACTCTAGATCAATTATGAAATTCAATTGATTTATTAATTTACACTTGGTATACTATATGAACCTCTAATCGTACTGCTTATCCCCAAAAGGATAATGGAAGACTCACATGACTCATCATTGATCTCACCAACTTAAACAGTGTATGTTTCCCCCATTCCCTCAAACCATTCCACTGGATGGTCTATGGAAGATTGAGTTGGGATAGGATCTGAAACAACCGTAAAAAATCAATTAATTCTTGATTAAGATATTCTCCACCTCGGTCTGAGAAAAGATTCTAAATATTATTTCAAAGATGGTTCTCAACATCATTCTTGTATTCTTTGAACCTATCAAAATAATCTAAAATATACCTCATGAAGTAGATATATCTATATATACTCTAATAATAATTAAATTTTATGATGAATGGGTAACCTTCTCTTGCTTCAGCTTGAAATAGTCCACACACAATTGTAGGAACCAATTTTAGAATTTTTTTATCCCTTTCACCATTCCGACTAAATTGGGCTTTGTCCATTTTGCCTTGTAATCATGACTGACATACACCAATTTGTTTAGTTCCAAAGAATCTAAATATATATATTGATGTATGTTTTTCATGAGTTTATATTTTACATGACCTAGCTGATGATTCCATAGTTGGGAGTGTTATGAGTCAGGTGATGTAACATTATTATCAATTTCAATTACTTGGATTGAGTAATCAATCATGTAAAGACCATTGTAGAAATTTTCCCTACAAAACAAATGAATAAATTGTTAAATAATGAAAATTGATTTTCAAACATGAAAAAAAATTCATCTGTATATAATCTATATAATGAAATAATGTTTTTAGTAATAGCCAATACATAATAACAACCCATTAAAATAATATCATCCTAGTTTGCAACGTGAGGTGTTAATCCCCGACAGCTATAGCAGCATGTCTGGATCCATTGCATGCTCATAGATCAACCAACCATTGGTCAATCTTTCTGAGTCTGCATGGTAATTATATTTGGATACATATGTGAGCACCACAATATGTAACCAATCCCAATTTGTGGAATCAAATAGATTTCATTAGATAACAAATGAACCTAAAGCCTCCCCTTACTTCATAGGCTAGGTCATGTTCTTCTTCCAGTGGCCATTATTTCCAAATGAAAAACAGTCAACATATCTCTCCCTTTCCTCCACTTTTATCTTCCTTTTAATTGATGGTTGTGATGAAGATTTCTGTTTAGATATGTTAACATTGCCTTTCCTCCTATTCACCATAAGGATAGAATGATGTTGGCTCTTCATATGTTTTTTCACCTGGAGAATGTGGATAAGAATATCAATTAGCAGATTCTAAATGTTGTTCATATATAAATTGATGATGATGATTTGTAATCTCTTATAGAGTGATGAGAGAATGAGATCGGTACCCATTTCATCAAGGAGTTTAAACCCTAGAACCTTGTGGTGTCAATGTAGAAAATGATCATGAATAAATGTGGCACTACTAGGGAACCATATCCATGATTACTCTAAAATAGTGCTTTAGAGATCTTGATCATTTAATATCATTCTCTCTCTTGGTAAATACCGTAGAATTGCTCGAGAATGATATAGAAATCTATGTTTTCATTAGACATCATGTGCTCATTTTACATTGATTATAATATCAAACATTGAACATCGAAAACATCATTAATTTGTTTCTCATAGACTAGAAAATAGTCATAACTCACAAATTTTAATGTTAGATAAGGTAATGCTGAATCCAGTATATAATATATCCCTTCATTTAGTTGGATAACACAAAGGCATCAGATCTATTCTGGGATGTTACTACTAATGAGGATGTTGTCTTTATCCAGAACTGGTCACAAGGATTTTGTGTTTAATGAGCCTGTCATTTCAATTCTACAATTGAAAGAGAAGATCATTATTAAATTATTGAATAAATTTTACGATAATTAATAAATTTTTTATTTAGTCTACCATCATTTTATCAAGTCCCACTGTCCTTCAACATTAAACTTAGAATGTCCTGTTTACAAGACATTATGGTAGAAAGAATCCATCTTCCTGTTTGCATAACCCCAAAAAGGGATGGAAAATCTATTAAAAGGTATTTAGGTAGGAAGGTTTTTTCCCACTATGGTATTGAAACACCATGGTCTATTGAGTGGACTCCCCAATCCTGATATCATGACTTTGGATTTCTTCAAATATTGCCTCCAATATTACACCATGTCTCAAATGGGATACTCTTTTTTATGTAATATGGTAATGTCAACGAGAAAATTTTTAGAAGTTCTTCCAGTATAAAAGTATGTTTCCTAACAAGGATTGGTCAACACATAGTTTTTATTTTTTTCCCTTAATCAATTAACAGATTGTTTGATTTAACATAATATTTTATAGGAAATATTTTTATCATTTATACGTGGAATGAGTTTTATCATTATGACATGCCTTCTAATATTAAGTGGAACATAATTAAATGATTAACCATGTAATGATAGTATTTATGCATAACTATAATTCTTGTTTGTTTTATTTTATATTCTTGTTAAATTCATTAATTTTGTGATCATGGGAAAACATCTATTATGATAATACATAACAATAATAGAAATAAAATAAAGAGAATGATCATGAATTTTTTTAATGGTTAGTTTATCTAGAGGTAGATAAATTAAACCTCACCTAATGGAGAAACATATTGAACCTTTTGGATTCATGTTTATAGCTTTCCACATGTCCACCCCTATATCTCTTGGGATTAGTATACTCTCGAGTCCAGCTCGAACCACCTCCACTAGCTTAGGAGTTACATCCATTACGAATGCCTTTTTTATCTCACCTAAAGGTGTGGGGTAAAAAGTGGTTTTATATAAAATAAACCATAGGCACACATTCCCAACATATTAATGATGTGATGGTTGACATGCCAACAAATATTATTTCAAAATATAAATTATATGAATCTATCCACATACAATGGCCAGTGATTAGCTCATGATCATCCATTTATGCAATGATATTTACACATAAATTAAACTATCAATCAATAATTTAATCATTCTTTTTTTATGATAAATCATTCTTGAATAAGTTAATTATAATATTTAATTAATCAATTTTTTTATCATAAACCATTTTTTGAATTTCATTGAAATTCTAGTCCAACATAATTTTAAAAAGATAAATTCATTAAAAATTATATTTATACATAAATTGTACCTTTGAGGAACCCCATTGAATTCCAATCCATAATGGACCAATTGGTAGAAATGAACATTAATAAAATGTTAAATTAAACACATATATATAAAACACATACCACATGTTGTGCCTCAGCGTTAACCGAGCACAATGGTAAACCTCTCAAGGTTTTTTATAATATAATAATAAATTTAAATAAATTATCCTAATTTGTTTGAGTACATGACATGTAGTTCCAACTGCATGGAGTGTACTATTTCTCAATTTCCATCCAAAGAACACCCCTGGGGAAATGATATGTGAGTGTACATCAGAAATCGTTGGAGTACACCACATGTCTTGTACGCCACATGTCATGTGGTTCGTTGTAACACAGTCTCTAGTTGGGAAAGTCGTGTATGGGGTACATGGTCAAACCATAAACCTAATGGAAAAAATATCTTTTCAGTGGGATACAGATTGTGTAATCCTGGAACTACATGCCACTTGTTCCTTTTCAACACACAGAGTCATTAAGTCATAGACAAACTCCAATATAATTTCTTGGTTTGGAAGACAGTAACCAGTGCATTGAAACTTGGCTACACAGAGTGTACTACCGAATACATGTCATGTACCATTATGTTGTACATCCTGGAACCATTGGCACCATCATATGACATCCTTTGTTCTATATAAATCAAAATTAAATGAAAATATCATTATTCTAGGGAGAATGAGAAACAAAAAAGGATGAACAGATATCAAGATTATGATTTGTAGAATAATTAACATGAATTGAAACAACTATATTATTAAATTTGCAAATAGTCATGGAATTATTTAAATAATAATATATTATTTTGTAACCCCCATTGATACCACTTGTTGGTTTGTAGGATAGTGTAAGTGTGGTTGGGATAGAACCCATCATTGATTTTTACCTTGATGAGTGATTATTCTAAGATCAATACGACCATAAAATCTGGTCTCCACAGAATTGAATCATTGATTTTGATAAAGAATTAAGAGGCACCAAATGTTTAGAGAGGATCTTTCACATCATGTTCATAACTAATTCTATTAATTATATAAATAAATTAATACATGTATCTTTGGTAATTTCTTTGTTAACGATGTTTTTCATCGAAAATGACCCTTCCAGTTTTTCTTGTTGAACTTGAAAGGATTGAAACTACATTCCCTCTAGCGGTGATCTACATGTGCTCTGATGTCCTCTGATCAACACCACTCATTCTCCAGAAGATAGCATGGAGAAATGAGTGTCTGGTGTCAATTGTTCTTGATAACTTGTTTTATGGCCCAGAGGAACATATCTCTTTCTTTTAGAGGGGTGGGAAGTGGATTCGAGAGAGAAATTGTTCTGCTCAACAATTCTTATTTCACCGGGTGTATGGTTCAATACCTAAAACAATAGAAATATGATTCTATTTTATGACATTTGGATTCAGATACTCTATTTATTTGTTTAACATAAATTAATTATATTAATAACCATAGAGAAAAACCATATTATTATTAATAATACCACATATTATTTATGGTGTGCTAACTTATGCTAAATAAAATTAGAAATATAATTTCGTGTCACACAATAATAGAATCATTATTTTAATTTGTGCGAACTAGTTAAATTTTCATTTATCCTCTTTCAAATAATTATATCACTACTAAACCAGCCATGGAACTCTGAAACATCATTTCCTTTTATTTAACTTTTGAATATATAAATAAATAATTTATTCTCTTAAATAAATATAAAATTTAAAAATTAGTAAATAAATATTTATTACATATTCTATAAAATATTAATTTTATATTTTACTCACAATACACTAAATAAGTATTTATTTAATTTATGAAATCATTTTAGGTTGAATACAATTAATCAATTTTCTTGAGAATAATATTTATTAATTAAATTCAAATTGAATTTAACTGAGACCACCAGAATGACTTTTGTGTGACCTTCTGGGATTTATTCTTGTTGGCATTAGGCAGACCTACAATAATTCCAAGAGTACAGTCTTCCAATGAGTCAAGGCACCCATAAGAAAGAACATAAAGTTGTAAAATTACATAAAAATATGAAAACTGACTATGTAATATAATCCCTTGGTCGCAATATCACATCATGATGGTTTTCATGACAGAGTCGTCAACTTTTATGATTGATACATTCATCTTGGACTACTGGAAATAAAATCATCATTACACCATGGCCATAGATTTTCCCAGGACGTTTCTGTTTCAATCTATTGGGCATCTTATCAACATTCATAAATGGAAGGGACACATCTTTAGTCAACATATCTATTAATAACATGTCACTCATAATGCACCAAATGTACTCTACTTCCCACCAACTGTATGTGTGACAGTTTTCATCAGTAAATTAAATTGTGCGAGTAATGTCATGTATAAATGTTAATCATAATATATATGGATCATTATACATGATTGATGATAGAAATATCTTATGACACCAAAACAAGTAGAATTCTTACTAGCAGGTCTGTTCTTATAATCACTAGTCTTTTAGATTACAATGTGTGAACATAATGAGAGGAATTATAATCTTCTTACAAGTACTCACACTTGACAGTATTTATGCCATATGTCACATAATAGTATGTAATCCAATCCATATAACTATATTTTAGAATATTGTTAAAGAATTTACTGGTTCTCACCACAGCAGGAAACCGTCATGTCCTTATCAATTCAACATATACTCTTGGACATTGTTAAATCATATTCATTCAGTAAAATGAAAAAATAAGATGATTAATATTAAAATATAATAAATGTCCATTTAATCAGCAAATAACTATTTGTTTCCAGGACACAAACTCTTATATATGAATCATATAATACATTCATTTTTTTTATATACACCATAAAAAATTATATTAATCGAAAAAATGGGATAAATATAACAGAAATAAAGTGAGAATACGTTTTCCCTCACACCATGAGTAACTATTGAATTATAATAACTATGAAGGGATACCATAAAATGATATATTTCATATCCTAAAATCAATTAAATTCATGATATTAAATTTTATATGGAAGTATATACACAACCGAAAATAAATGTGTGTTGAATATTTCATGTATCTCACAGATATTTATACTGAGATGTAATTACATAACCTAAAGTTATAACCCTCCTCATACTAGTTTAAACCTATGGTATAATATATATAATTTTAATAAGAATTCAAATAAAGAATTTTTTCATATATATAACACAATATATGGTTTACTTATGAATTTATAATAGTTTATTACTAAAAATTCCATGTTAATGGTATGTTTCATATAATAACTGCTTTGTTTTGCATTCTTGTTTTGACTTCTCACTCTTATTTTTTATTGTCGATCTTGATTTAACTATTCTATAATATAATACATGATATTTATATAATATAATGTAAAAAAATGTATTTATAACAATCTATTATATATATTATTATGAAAGGAAATAAAATGATAATAGAGGTGGCACATTGTATGTACGCATGAAAACTGAATCCATTAAAATGTCATATTAAAAGAATGAAAAATAAATTATCAATATATATAAATATAAATATATTATCTTTAAATTATTGTTTTCATTTCATTCATATATCATTTTCTAATTAAACCATCCTTATTACATTCCATGCAATAGTTGAATGAATTAGATCGCATTGGGGAGGTGGTAGTCCCCACATCCACAAAAGATGTTATCGTATAACCAAAATAGGAATCCTGGTGGTTTCTATTTTTTACTAATTGATAAATAATATGTTAATTATAAATATTATATATATAAAATTAATATTATAATCCCTTAATTATTGTCAACCATTATAGGCTGTAATAAATGAATGATTGTCATCAGTTTGTGTGGTGGTAGTCCACCATACACATAAAAGGGTATTACATATCAAATTTGGTGGAAGTGTGTTTATGTGTAGGACAAAAAATTAAAAAAACTATAAATTAAGTATATTTATTATATTATATTATAGTGTCATTAGAAAATTTATGTGTCTTTATAACAAATTAAACCAAACTTTTCATTGAATAATGATATCTTTTCTTCAAGTAAGTCATTTAGGTTTTCATGAAAAGAATTCATTGGATTAATTTATCTCTAGCATTATTATTGTAGGATGAGTGGAGTGATTTTTATATATTATTAGTGAATTTTTTTATCATAAGTCATTAGAAGAGTTTATAAGTTAATGGGGTGACATTCACTAAATATTGGAGGAAGAGTTGCATTCCTATAAATACAAAAAAATAAAAACACTATTGAATGGTTTCCCATTAAACTCATCCATCCAATAAAGTTAAATTATCGATACAATATGGAATGAGGAAGAAATATTTTTAGAAATTGGGTTTTGACATGTTTTTAAAACATCAGGCCCATTTAGAATAATAATCAACCACTGTGTAAACTTGTATATATGTTATTCACCTAAATTAATTAAAATTACATTATGGAATACTTTATTTCAAAAAAAATGCCTACAGTACATGAATATATTAATTATTATGATTCAAAATATTGAATCCATTTTTAATCATTATAATCAAATTTGTGGGAGGAATAAATTAAAAATAATTTCATAAATTGGAAAAAACAACATGTTTGTTAAATAAATATATTTATGAGATTGAAATATTTTAATAATCAATTTAAATTTTAATGAGATCCTAATGACCTAAATTGAATTTAAATATATATTATTCATAAAAATATAATTTAAAAAAAATGATATATAATTTAAACATAAAAAAATTATTATACAAAAAATAAATTTTAGGAACGAATTTGTTTTTTCAATTATTCATTATAAAATTAATCTTCTTAGAAAAATACCAAAAATTCATCCTAAGAAAATTTTGTTAGTGGATCAGAAAAAATAATATGTATTTTATATCATTTAAATTATAAATGTTTCATAAATTAATTTTGAAACAAATATACTATTAAAACGAAAAAAATTTCTTTTTAGACTAATACAACTTTAAATTTCTATTATTGGATTATTTATAATTTTTTTACAATTAAACATATTGTATAATTTTAAAAAAAATTAATTTCTAATATATTAATTCAATTGTGAAATGTTCATAATAATTATTAATATAATTTATTACGATTAAATTGCATTTTGGGAAAATATTTTGATTTCTATATAGAAAATTAATTTATATTAGATTGGTTATTTTTTTATTTAATTTTTATTTATAATAAAGAATTCATTTTACAAGTATGTAAAAAAATATTCATAATGTAGTTATAATAACTCATATATTCCATTCAAATGGCTAGGTGATAACAATAATAATATCTTAAAAATATTATTAATTACATATTGTAGTTATCTAAATCATTTCACTATATATAATAACAACTGTTGGAAGAAAATTTGGTTATTGTTAACACATGAAAAATAATTATTTCATGTAAAAAAATAATCTATGTATTTCATGTAGTGAAAACATAAATTTTTATATAGTAAAACAAACATATAAATTGGTGTAGTGTGCAACAAAAGACCAAATAATATTAATTTTTTAAATATAATTTATATAAAAACTATTAGTGTGAAAATTTTTAAAAATATTTTAATCCAAAAAAAATTATTTCTTATCCTCCAAGAATCTAGTCTCATGTATATATTCCCAGGGTCTCAATTATTATTCCTAATTTCCTTCTTCAAATGAATATTTCCAAGATATTTCTCATGTCCTAGAGGTAAGTGTTCCTTACACCATAGTCCATCTCTCATAATATTAGTCATCCAATAACTTTATATGTATCCTTATATATTGAAATAATTATTAATAATATAGTTAAATTATATTTTATTAATTTATCAACCATTTTAACTCCCTTACATCCCCTAATAAAAATAAAAATTTCAATCACTTATATTAGTGAAATATAGTTTCTTTATAGAGATGTAATTTTTTTCATTGCATTATTTAATTGATATTAAAGGGTGGATTTTTTGATGGAATATGTGGAAGATTTTTAAATAATCATTTTGTGGTGTTAATTTATCATATAACATTTTTGAATGCCATTATTTAGTAAATTTAATCGATAATTGTGTGTTTGTAAGGATTAAAGAATCGATAATTAAAAAATATAATTTTCTATCACAACCAAAATTGGAAGGTTCATTGAAATAAAAAATTAGATGTAAATTACATTTGTTACATGTTTATGAAATATTATAATTTATAATAACTTTAAATAAAATATTTTTTATACTCATCTTATCACATCACAATCTCATTTAGATCGGTTTTAAAACAAATGTTAGAAGTGATATCATATTTATATGAAGAATGATTAATGAATGATAAATAATTATACCATCAATTAATTAAAATATATTTCCATTTTTTATGTATGCTATAGTTTTGTATTTAATATTAAATATATTTATTAATATACCATAGTGGACAATAATGAAATTTTAAACTTGTTCATCACAATTAATTTTTTCATAAAGCACATGAAATAAATTCACATAATTAATTTGGAATTCATTATTAACTTAAAATTATTATTATCTATACTAAATTAATATTTTTTATTATGAAAATTGAATCTAATTTTCAAAATTGGCCCTCTCTCCGTAAAACTGGAATAAACAATTATTCAGAAAATATTATATATTTTGATCTAAACATAGTATAATTAGATATTTTATTTTCTTATATATATTTTTATATGATTTGTACAAATTGTGATATATTTTAATATACATATAATTGTATATATTAATTGTGTTTTACTAGATATGATATCATATTATATTTGACAATTCATGATTTAAGGAAATAATTGTTTCAATAAAATTTTTTCCTTGTGATATAATGTCTATTCGCTACCTTTTTTTTTCTTTTTATATATTTTCCTTATGTTTTAATTATCATAATAATTCATTGAAAGAAATGGTATTCTAAATAAATCTCATATTCTATCTTTGATAGAAATTTAATTTAAAATATTACAATATTTTAATGGTTTATAACAACTCATTTCTCATTCACTATGTTTTGATTATTATATGTCAACATATAAAATATAAATTTGACTCATTCTAATCATTTGTTTTATTATTCTATCTTTTATATTTTTACATTATGCATAGAGATTATTTAAAAAAATAATCTATTTCAATATGTCTCTTGTTTGATGAATTATTAGGTCTCTATGGATTTTAATTAACTAAAATTTTCATTAATTATGTTAAAATTATATTCCATGAGAATAATTCATCTATTTTTACCTAATCCTTTTAATATATATTTTATACAATATATAATATTTTCAATAATGGTAATTTTTTCCCAAATATGGGTTGTTAATGGATTTAACTCTTGAAGATTAATCATTTTTAATAAGAAATATTCTATCTCTTTTAAGGACCATTATTCCTATAATTTCCTGATAAACATAGAAAAAATTATTTATACTGTTATTTAAAATCGAAATATTTTTTTAACCATATCACATTATTTTTTTAATACTTTACAAGATAAAATTTTATTACCTCTATTTATGATGTTGCATTTTAATTGTGGTATTTCCTAATATATATGATTGTTTTCATCCATTAGAAACAAACTATTTTATCATACACACTACCTTTAATTTTTAATAATTTTTTTAAAATATATAAGGTTGATTTTTTATTTATAAAATTATATGTTTAAAAAGTTAATTCACATTTTATGAACTACTATTGCTTTTCAATGGATCATTTATTCAATATTATATTTATAAAGTAAATGTTTTGAGATGTTTTCACATTAGTGTTTTAAAATATTTATATATTATTAAATGTTAATCATATTATGATTTTCTTCAAAATAAATAAGTGTATTTATTTTTTTTAAAACCTCTTCATAAATTACATTAGAATGATACTAGATTCCTATGAAAAAATTCCTTTTTTATTTTTTGATAGGGAAAGATGTATAATAAATGTAATGAGAAGAATTATAAAAATATATCTAGATTATGGGTATCTAAATAAATGTAATCTGAGATAATATACTATAACTATGATAAATCCATCATTATATAAGGATCTAATACTAGATAATTATTACAAATAGACCCCTTGGATGGTCATGGATGTAACGATGTATAACAATTGTTTCTCCTCTCCATGTATGAAGTACAACAATCAAACTATTGATGATTCCTGTGACCATTGAATGTAATATGAGATATTTCAGTGGATTTTTCCATAGCCATGTAAGGATTTATATAGAATAATAGTGTGTTTTTATCATACCAAGGTGTATATTATTCTTTTTACACAAAAGAAATGATATATGAACTGTATTATCGTTATCCTATAGAGAATTAAAACGACTAATAAATTATGAGAAATCAATTAAAATGTATCTAATATTCTCCTTATCAATGTTTTTACCCCCATGAATCCAAACTACATTATTATTATTTGTTTATCATGATTACACGATGGTTTGGAAGCCATCCGATCTATCATCCCAAGTGGTTTCGTAGTTCTAATAGTTTGGAGATATTGGAATGAGATGATGAAACAAATAGGAAGCATCATCCTAATTATTAGTGAATAGAGGCAGATTAATATCATTTTTTTCATTCTGGAAATTGTTATTGTTCTACAAGGGATACACACATTGTGATATTTGATCATCATTGGCTAAAAACACTAGCACCATGTTGTGAGTATGTTTTATCTTGCATGTTTCTTAGCTCCATTATTCTACAATACATAGAGATAAATATTAAGAAGGGGTCTGATAAAATACTCTTGAGAATGATTACACATAAATGTGGAAAAAAATTCTAAAATATATGTGAACATCCACTCTCAAATAATAGGTTATTAATAGCTTATTCCAATGGATCACTATAGTAGGATTATCTTTAATCATATTTGATTTAGACGAATTTAACATTGTAATATATTTCTATGTCCTGATCCAAGATGTAATATAACTTTATGATTAACATGGATGGAAATACTCTTTTCAAATCACCCTACCTTGGTATTGAATGTCTTTTAGATTGATCATTATTTTTGGTTAGTCATTCATTGAGAAAATCATTGATGAAGACCTTGAAAAAAAAATAATTTTATGAATCATATTTCATCATGAATTTGTAGAAATGAATAATTTTGTAACTTATTGATAATATTATTGGTGAATATATGTTATTAATATTATTTCCTGAAAATGATATATGAATATGAGAATCCAGGGAAACTGATTTAGGGCCAAAACAGTTTTGGTGTCGGATGATGATATCCCCTCAATCGACTATTAATAGAATGGAGAGTTTTAGGGTTAATATGTGGTGTTGAAGCATTAAAAACAATATATTGTATAACTATTATAAAATAAATATAATATACATACTTTTAACTTCTTAAACAACTTCATAGAGTTTAACCCTTTATAATTTCGAATAAAACATGTCTGTAAAAAAATTCATTATATAATAGATATTTCAATAATTACCCCCAATAATTTTATTTATTTTAAAACATCATCTATGTAGCACAATGGTCTCTTCGGTCCATGTTACAATCCAAAATTTAAAATGAAATAAAATTTTATTTCAAATAAGAACACATTTTGAAACAATAATAGGTGAATTACAACATAAGGGGATGGAATAAATGATGATAATAACCTGAGTTAATCATCCTCTAAATAAGGGGAACCTATTTTTGGAATTTATGATACATCTTGTGATACTTTTAAAAAGATTATTAATTTTATAAATATATAATCATAGGTGGAAATTGGGGAAACCAAATAGTTCCTTAAAAAAAATTTAATTTTATTTTATAATGTATATACTGATATTATGATATATTCTCCAGCAATAATAAATTACACTTCTCCTAATTCACTATATGGACACTATGGTTATATAAATAATCACAGTTATTACTGAATCAGTAGATGAATCATTTTCTAGAATTAATTAATATGATCATGTTACATAATACATGAGATGTTAAATTCCACCTACTAGATAATGACATTGGTAGTGGAGATATTTAATATAATGATGTTTTTATTAATGATCATACTTTGGTTGTATTGGGTATTAGTGTAGTGTCATGGGAAGATTATTTCTCCTAATCTCATATCTTGAATTAAATTGAAGAGAAAATATTTCAGTCACTTTAAGTTGATAATGAAAAAATAGAGCTAAATCATCCTAACATGTTATAAAAATACAAATATGAGAATAATATTCCTGTAATAACATTTGGGTCATAATTCCATTCAATTCTATCATAGTATTTAATCCTATCATGCTTGATAATAATGTTTGATCTAGGGTTATTTTGGATTATATCACAAAATAGTAAATGGGAAAATATATTTGCACTATAGATGGTGCATCAATGAATAAAATCATCTTTTTAATAGAATTATAATTTGATATATGAGTATAGATTATTTCATTGAGAATAGTATATAGATACATATAATGGTATTTGAAAATACTGATTAGTCAATATTAATTGAAAAAGGAAAGGCCTTTTGTTTTAGGGTTAAAAAAGTGTTTACACAAGCCACATGAGGAGGAAAATCACAATGTAGTAAATCCTGAACTACATTAACCATGTAATGCTAGAACACATCCCATGATTACTGATAAAATAATCCCACAATTCCATCCATCCAGGGAAGGATCTGTGGTTTAAGTTATCAGACTACCCACAAACATCATCTTATAATCCTAATGATACGATGAATTCATTATCCTAGCCATACACAACATGTATAATTCTATAAAATAGAGCTTCATAAATTCATGGTTATCATCTATGTGTGATGGGGATGGGACCTATAGGAAAAGAATGAAAATAAAACTATAATTTTTCTCACAAAACATCATGATCATTCATGTAGGAACTATTAAATAGAATAAAATTGGGCACATTAATATTTCATTTATCTTTAATACAATAATTAAAATACATTATTTATCAATCGCCTTATTTTTGTAATTCAAACCATTATATTTATTATTGTACACAAGCATGATTAAAGATATTCTCTTCTAAGGAGCTATTTTTTAAAACCATTATTAAAAATATATTCTCATTCCATTCATTTTATAAATAGGTTTATAAGTGTTAAAATTAAAAATTGAGGGCTCTAATGTAATTGAAAATTAAAGATGACTAATAAAAATTGAGAAAGAATCTTGTTTGATAATCGTTAACTTTTTTTAAATACAAATACATTCCATTCTATGATACATCATAATCTATGAATCTTTAACAATTTTCTAGAATCCTTAATCACTATTCAATGTGGGAGATACATAGATGAATCCTTATTTCCCAAACTTGGGAAATAAAACAAAAAAATTTTGTGAATGTTCTGAAAGACTATAGGTAAGGTGATATAACATACCATATGTAATATATAAGATATCTTTACAATTACCAAGACACTATTCATGTTTAAAATAACAATGAAGGCCATATCTTTGTTTATTTTACTATTTGAATTCTTTTAGAAATATAATAAAATCTAAAATACCCATGATGGACATGAATGATATGAAAATATTAGTTGGACATGTTAGGGATGTCCCCTCTAACATATTTTCAGAGTGATACACCATGATATTAAAGTCTACCCAAATGATATAAAGTAATTTCCATGGTGTGAAGGCTCTATGGTTATGATAAAAGGATTACCAATCCTGAGAATCACACGTGCTGTAAGTGAAAGGAATGTAATGTATATTTATCTATTAAGGTAAGTGAAATATTAAATGTTTTTTTAGGATTCAATAATCCATAATAAAAACCATTAATTCCAAAATATCCATATGTTTAGATTTTGGTGTTTGTCATGCATGATGTTTTGTTCCCTATTACAACTTTAAAACTATTGATTCATGTATGAATTTTTTTGGTATCATGATATATGATTATGTAAGAGTTTTTTTCCTGATGTTCATCCAAAATTTATTCCATATAATCCTTGGAATCTAATCCATGGGCATATAAAATGATAAAATATATAATAGAATTTTTTTTCTCCTCTATTTGACAGCTATTGTATTGGCATGTTTCCCCCACAATGAAGAAAAAAACCTAAATGAATTGGGTTTTAATTTTTTTCAACAACATAATGGTATAAAGAGTGAAATGTAGTTCAAGATTCATGAGAAATTAGATACAACTATTGGAAACAAAAGGATCTTTTTTTGGGGGAGGAAGGACCAATCAACACTACGCTGTAATCATTGTATGAAACCTAATCTGAGAGAGAATTTAATAATACCTTGTTATCCTGGTTAGGGAGGAGCTAAAGGGAATGGAGCCCCTAATTATCCATTGATTAATGTGGAAGGTTGATAGAGGAAGGTGACAACTCTTTTTCTAGGAGATTTAAGTAGATAAAATTGTTATGGGTTCCCTGAGGCCAACGAACATGATAACTAAGAGGATTTAAATGATCCAACATCTTGGATGGGGAATTTCATTCTCCTGGTTGACTAGACTAACTCAAAGAGAGTGGAGATGATTTGACATGTAGAGGGATGACTGTCGAATCAATAAATAAGAACAAATCTTCTAGTAAGAAGCTGATCGAAATGGATAAGTGACTTCCTAATGATGTTGAAAAGATAACATGAGTAGAGATATCAAAATGAAGATGATATAGAAACTTCTAATGGGATATTTTTCTGAAAAAAAAATATAATTTCCTTGTATGTGATACTATGGGATGAAGTGATGGAGAGAGGCATTAAACAAATATTGTTCGCATTCACATGACCCCACCAGGTGAAGGATCTTTTGAGGAAGAAATGACCATGATTGATCAAACATCATATTGATATGATTTATTGATTATTCCTCAATATATAGATGGTTTTTATAAATATAAATAAAGTCCCTAGGATATTAAGTGATTTTTTTCAAGGAGAAGAACATTCATTAAGGGTATAGTAATAAATGGAAGGGATATCCACACTGCCCTATGAAATAATTCCCTAATAGTGTAAGTATTTGTCGACCATTCAACAAAGGGAGAAACACCATCTGGAATTTGATATGGGACTCAAACACTAATCTTCAAATCCATATAATCAGTTAATATGAATACAAAATTTTGTCTCGAAACTAAATTGTTTACCAATCACAAAAATGAGAAACAAATAAGCCAATTATTGGAATAAGGGAATATGGTTACTATCAGCTCTAGAATTCTCCACCATAGTCCACTATAGAAGGGTTGATTCAACATTGAGAGAAGATACTAAAACCATTTTCATTGAACAAAGCCCCTCTGAGGAAATTTTAGGGGGTTTCATAGATATTCAAGGGAAGAGTTGATACAGTAATGTCCAGAATGGACTTCCATGTAGAAGATAATGCTATAATGAAGGAGTGTCTTGAAATCCATAAATTGGTTTACGTGTATACTCATTCTCATAGTGGCCAATGAGATGAGAATAGGGGTCACAAAAGGCAAGGATAATGTTTACACTATGGAATCACCATACGAGACACCCAAGAGAATCCATAGAGTAGAGAAGATATATAATAATGGGATCGGGAGTGGGGCCTCATGTGAAGCGCATTATTGATGTGTGTCTTCTATTTGATTACTAGTTATCATCTGTAAACAATAACATCATTTAGTATTATAATAAATTTTTTTTCTAAAACCCATTTCATTAGTTTCATTTTCATTTTATAAATTTTTTATTTAATTTCTATAGATTTAAATAATTTTCATTTAATCAAAACATAATTTTTATATAAATTAATCTATTTGGGATATTGAATTTTATTCCTTATTTGATTAAATTTATAAGGAAAACTTTAGTGATAACATTTAAATGCTATGATGCCAATTTTCAACTCAATGATTTCATTGTGATTTAGGGAAGTGTAATTTTCATTTGACACACATATGTTTGGATGATTGAAAGGGGATTCGATATCACCATAGAATACATTTTAGTGTATTTATATACCATCATATAAATATTACAACAAAAAATTTATTCCCACTCTAATATAATTATCTTGAATAAATTCGTCCTCAATTTTAGTATGGGAATCATGTAATTATGCATGATCTAAAATTTTCAATGAATTATGTAGTGATTTTTACTATAATTGGTTTATGGGAATTAGGTATTTATTCCTATTACACTACTATAATTTGGTTGTTATGTGTTCAAAACTATGTAACAAGAATCAATTTGTTATTCACACTCATGAATTAAATAGTTTCTACTTTATGTTAGTTGTATATTTTTCTATTATATTTTCTTTAATGGACATTACATTTCATTATCCCTATGATTATACTACGTGAATCATGTTTTTCTCTCATATTATCTAACTTTAATTTCATTTTATATCTTTTCTTTTTTGATATTTCATCTTTTTCTACAATGGATTGTGGATAACTCTTATTTTTTCATGTTATTTTTGAAAATATAGTTATCCCTTTCTTATGATTCCCCTCATGCTAATGATCATTCCATTGATTACATATTAATGAGTTTTCTATTATAGATTATTTTATTTCTAATAATATTTTTATTATTAGATTCTAGTGATTTTAATGATAATAATAACTTTTGATAATTATATTAGATTGTGCAATATCGAAAAATTAAGGAGAAATATTAGAATATTGTGTATAAATATGTTTCCCTTGTAATGGGTCCTCCATGATTCAAAACATTTCTATCTTGGTATTTGTAATTTATTAATGAATATTTTTGTTTATATTAGATAAATAATTTAAAATAAATATATGTTTATATTTTTTTTTTGATTGATTTAGATGATGGATTATTTATTTTGGTTGAAAACATTAGTAAACGTATACTAAAATAATATAACATTGGTTAAAACTATTAGGAATATTATAAGATATAGGTCTATATATTGTATATTATCCAAAACATTTTGTCATGTATAGAAATTGTGGTACTAAAATATATTAAATACATATTTAGATACATTAATGTGGATGAGGTCATTTAATATATGATCCTTGGGGAAATTATCCAAATAATTGTCATATAATATCAACTAATTTTTAATATTGATGTGTGATCAGTGGTCCTAAAACTACGAAAAAATCATGTCACTCATATCGGATATTTTCAAGATAATCAGAATATTTTTAAAGAAGAATATATTGGATTTTAATGTAATTATATCATAACATAGTTTAGAGAATATAATAAGAAAATGAAAAAAAATCCTTTGATTAATTTTAGTTGTGATGGATTGATCGGATTATATGATATTAAAATAAAAATTCACATATGTTTACGTAAATTTTACTCTAGATAATATAACATAGGTGTAATTTTTATATTCATATGGTCTTTAACTTTTTTATTACTAGAAACATTCATACACATTTTTGTTTTTGTATTCAGGTGGAATCATGATATTGGAAATTCTATTGTGGAATGCTTGTCCCTATAATTACTCATATCTTATAAGTCATCATTGGAAGAATAATTGATAGATATTGATAAGATAAAGTAAAATTTCAATTCATTCCAATTATAATAGAAATGATGAGTCTACTGGTAACTTTTAATTTGATTTTGATTAATCTATCAAAAATATATTTGGTAATTCTTATTGATCATATATATTTTTAATAATTGAATGGTAATTATAATTTACAAGGATTTGTTTTCATTAATGGGGGAAACAGTAATACTGGTATATTTTAAAATTTAAAAATATTATCCTCAATAATTTACTTCACACACAACACTAGAATATAAAGATATTATATTAGATAAATTTAATAAGTAATATTTATTAATACTTAAACCTATATTAAAAAAATGACATTTTCATCAATTATATATTCAGATAATCTATTATTAAAAACAGTTAATTCCTTAAAAGGTAAATTTTTTTATAAAATATGTTTAATTTATAAAAATCATATATCCATTGAAAATTTTAAATTTTAAATATCAAAATTAAAATATTTCATAATAAAATTAGTTTGTAAATGTTTCTTATAGAATCTATCATTGAGTGATATTCATGCACATGTCTATAATAATATATTATTATTTGTATGGTGAAAATATATGTTTTATCAAAATAGTGCCTTTTAGGTTTTTATTATTACATAATTATGACATATATCTTTATAAAAAGATTTATTTGATCAAATATTTATTTATGATAAAAAATTAATTATTTAAAATTAAATTTTATATCTTATATAACATTTTATAAAAATATTATAAATTTAGTAGAATTTTGTTAATATTTTAAATTAATTATTAAATATTTTAAATTAATTAAAAAAATTCAGTAATTTTTTTTATCACATTCCTTTAATTAAAATAAAATTATTTATTTTTATTAATAAAAATATTAATAATTAATTGAAAACATTGAAAATTTTACCAAGAATACCAATTTTATAAACTTTTTTTATATTTCATCTTCTTTAATTATGAAATAATCATTTGAAAAATATAGAGAAATTATTTTATTAAAGGATTTTAATATATAAAATAATGATGCTTCAAATTATTATATGTTCCTAATTTTAAATTTAGTTATTAAAATTAATTTCTATGGCTAAAAATTTAGTTTTTATTTTTTAATAAAATTGGTGAAAATATTTTTACTAAGTATAACATAAATAACTAATTTAAAAACATAAATCCATGGATTTGGTAAATAAGTGTCCTGGAAATTTAATCATACCTTCTTTTATAATATAACATTTTTACATTACCCTTGTATTTTTCTAGGAAGTTATTAAAATGTAATGTGTACTTCTAAAATTACACTTCCCTTCACATATGAATGTTAATCACCTCTACCACTTTATACTCACAAACAACATATATTCTCATCATTTAATATAATGACTTTCTATTATAAGTATATATCCCAATCTAAATATTTTAGTCTGAAATAGTTATCATATAGCTTCAATCTTCACGGAGATTTGAAGGAAAAAGTGAAAGTTCTCAACAAGTGTGTCTATCATGGCCAGCCTTCTACAAGATGAGGGTTGGGATAGAAATTTTACATGCCCTTCCACACTCAATATGAAGAAGAGATAATTACCTCGAGTCTTTCCTTCAGTAGGCCCCTGAGTGGGGACTATCACCTAGGGTATAGAATCTCAAATAAATTAAAAATGTTACATTTTTTTAGAACATGGTCAAGAGAGAAGATATTAAATCCCAACAACACCATGGAATAAAGGTAAAAGTAATATCATGAATCAATTTCCACATGCATGTTCAAATGTAAAAATAATACAAAGTAATACAAAACTCCAAAATAATGTAAAAATGAAAAAGAAAAAAACTACAACAACAACAATCCCAACACCCAAGCTAGTAAAGTCCTGAATATTCCTCAATTCCCTCTTGGAAACCTAATATGTGTTTTTACATAAATAGGGTGAGCATAAAATTATAATCAATAGAGAAACTAAATTTACTCATGAACAAGTGAAGAAACATATTTCTTACCCTATAAGAAAATAGATGATCCTCAAACACCTACCATGGAATACAATCCATCCCAACATCAGCAAGACACACACCCATGTAATACATGTCTACTGATGTAATATTATAATAACAACAATATTTGGGAACCTCCAATAACTTTCAAACTAGTTAAAATATCATTCATAAAGATCAGACTCCCTGATAGTGCTACTCTTCCAACACGCAATCCCACTACCACAACCTGCCCGCACACACTTAGGCATCAAGATCACACAACCAAGCCCATAAACACTTGGCCCATAACAACCATCACCATGCCCGAAGACATCCATGCCTCAACATCCACAAACCATGCCTAAAAACATGTCAGCCTCAAAGCTAAGACAATTAAGAAAACATACCTATCCTGTAAACACATACACCCCTCATCCAAAATAACCTTTTCCATAATAATATTAGACTATGGTAATCCTTAAGAAATAATAGCCTTCCAAAATATTCCCTAGTGATATGATTTATGATAGGGTAAAATGATGTAATTGAGTAACCATCCACCCATCCCCCCATAAGGATGTTGGGAAAGACACCCTTCCCCATGAAATGATGGTGTTAGACACATACCAATAACCAATGGTTGTGTGCGTATAGAAATAACATATAACATATATATATATATATAAAATCACCCATCACAAACCTAAGAGTTTTACATGAATAGACAACAAGCCCACACCAGTACCACTTTTGCTGCTACCCCTACCTGAAAAACTATATAACAACAACATCCATGAATAAACCCAAAACCCTTTTTGTTCAAAATCCATTTATTTATTTAATAGGATTCACTATAAATTTTTCTACCACTGTTGAAAAACTAACAATTGTTACCATGAAAAGAAACCAACACAACCAAATTGCAACCCCACTACACAACATCATAATGTAGACTTGTGGTGCCACTAAACATCCCCATTCAACAACTATCAATTACATATCATCAAAGTGATACCACCCATTTCTTCTCTCACAACACAACCAGTAGCCCCACTGCACAAACAAATCTCCAATTTTTTCCCACAACATAATAATTCCAGAACCACACCTTAGTCCCACTACTCAATGTCGCTTCACGATCACAACCAAACCAAAAGGCATTTCATCTTACTAAAATTTCATCCATTAAAAAATCAATGAATCTATCATATTGATATGCAAAAAAACCCCAACCCTTTACCACCCCACATTCCAAGATATTTGAATAAGGAATAGAACACACATCACATATCCACAACCATCGAACCAATAATTTTAAAATTTAACCAACATGGGTTATTAATATTCAATTTAATATAACGTCGGTGCTCACACAATTGGGTTTATATTGGGTATACATTTATTTAATATTTTGTAAGGGATTAATCACATATCATGTGATAACTATTTATAAAAACATCACAATGAAACAAAAAAAACACCAGTGCACAAGAAAAGACCACCAAACACAATGATTTTTTAGAAGTCATAAAACCACAAGTGCCATAAAATAATCAAAGATAAAAAAAAGATGACCATTTTCAAACCACACCATGAACATTTTTTTATTTGTGCGGGTCATCTTTTGATCATATTGAATCTATATTTTATTAGAATTTTAATAAGATTATTTAGTTCTTCTTCATAAGGAACCATTACTATACCCAAAATAATTGATGCATAATTAAAGGGGAGATAATGATATTCCCTCCCTGGATGATCAAGGAATGTTGTTACTTCTTGAACCATAAAAAATAGATGGTGCAACTTGAAGGAAGATATCCATGACTGTGGGATAAGGGTTCCCATATGAGCACATGACTCAGTTTAACATATTTTAATTAATTTGAATCTAATAATTCCCCTCATAAATTGTAGATATAGACCACAAGATTGCTCTGAGTTGATAGATAAACATTAAACAGAGAAAAAAACCCAATATGGGAGAAATTGGGAAAAATTGGGAAAACATGAAAATAGTAATGAATGAGTGAGTCAGATATAATGAGCTATCGACGTTGCGGCCTACCAACCTAATGAACTACCAAAGACTCAACCAAACAATTCCGTATCCTACCGACGTCGAGCCACTGAAGCCGAGCTACTAATGGGTGTTCTACTAACACAACCTACTAATATAGACTCCCCTTGAATCAATGATACTGACACACCTTCACTCACTGATGTTGACACCCCTTTACTCATCGATCCTGAATCCCCTTGAATCACTATTTCTCGATCATGTCGATGCACTGACATGGTAATGCATTGAAATGCCGATTAAAAAAATTAAAATTTTGGAAAACTATTCAAATGAACAACCTACATATCTCAGAACACCTCAACACTAGATTTTCAAAATAGAAAGGCATGGGTAATATATGGGATATTACATCAGATACCTATACAAATTATTCTCATCTCTGATAATTTCAAATGTATCCTAGACTTAAAAAAGTGGTCGGAACAACCATCCATTAAAATACCTCTCCGGAGTAAACCATCGTATGTTATTCTAAATATGAAGTGAAAACTTCAACATCTAGGGACACCTCCACTAAAAATATCTCTTAAAAAACTATACAGAAACTACCTCCCTTATCCCTCAATTGTCCAAACAAACACCAAAATTCACACACTCTAGACATTTGTATTTGAGATCTCCTTCTTCCATGTCAAAATATTATCCTCTTTGGGTGGAACTAACTCATCCACGTGGGTTTAATCGCATAAAATTTTTTCATCTTGTTTAGGGATTGGGCCCTACCCTCCCTATAGTCAATAGATTTCTCAAAAATTCAGTGAATGGGGAAACACCATTTCAAATTACGAAATAGGTCAAATCGTACATCATAATAAAGGCACAATGAAATCACAAGATAAAAAATTTAGAAAAGATCTGGGTATTGGGCACACATTTGTGCCTCCCATTACAAGGTACTTTTTTTAGGCCACCATTCCTCCATAACAACAAAACAAATAGAATGGTCCATCCAATAATAAAGATGTCCTCAAAATCCATGATTCTCACCAGTCACTCCATGAATGTAAAATCATACATGATATCCAATTTTCCCCAGTCCAGGATATGGGATTCATCATGTACAAACCAATGGATTTGAAGGAAAAGAAAGATGTTGTGGATCTTCTCCAACCACGGTGGTAACTTCAGCTTATATTCCACCTCATAGACTTGTCCCAACACCACCAAGTGTTCGATCAACTTTGGAGAAATCTAACTACCCCAACCAAACATCCATTTTCAATGCTGAGGGGATACCTTGAATAACATGTGGTCTCCTAAATTGATCTCCATATGTCTCCTCCTATGATTGGAATATTACTTCTTCAGATATTGGTCTACCTTTACCATTTCACGCACAAGCCAAAACTTCATCGTAATTTTCACTATCTCGGGGTAATATACTCTTTCCTCCCAAATCACTATCCAGGACACGAGTGAATGACATAGTCTTATGTAAAATTCATTGAAAGATTCCATGACAATGGTACTATAAAATTTATTATTGTAGTAAAAATATACAAGAAGAATGTGCCGTACCCACGATCCTATGATCTCCATGACAAAAACGTGCAACATGTCCTACTACATCTCGATAGTCCTCTCTATCTGCCCAACCATTGACGGTGAAAAGTAGTGATATGTCATACCGAGGATCCAAAATAATGATGTAATCTCTTCAAGAATCATGATTTAAAGCATGTATTCCAATCATAAATGATGGATCATGGACCTCCATGTAGTCTTACCACATCAACCACATACCTCTGTGCTAAGGAATCTAGTACCCTACTTCTATGATAACTATAATGTGAGGGGACTTCTTCCATCGATCCACCACTACCCAGATATCATTAAATCATCCCTCAGCCTTAGGTATTCCAGTGATGAAAGCCAATGAAAAATCACCCCACTTCCACTTGGGAATGTTCAGGGGCTAGAACAGACCGCCAATAACCCAATGTTTCTCTATTACATGCTAACACACTATGGGTCTTACCACGAACTCTTCCACATCCTACTTCACTATGCACCACAAAAATTGTCATCCCACACATTGGTACATCATGGTGACTCATTATTGTACCACCAGTGGTGACATATGGAACTCACAGAGAACTACTTCACACATATCCAATGGAAAAAAATCTTCACACATAACATCATCTAATTCTTACTATACTCCAACCATTTATCCATATCATCAACATGGAAAATGTGATCACAAATTACCTTAGTATATGAGTCTCCCCACTAAGACTCTACTACGTTACATACATTTGAAGAATTCACTATCATCTGAAGTAGATAGCCTCTAAATCCTCCCCTATCAAGCCTATATGTAATGAATCTAACTCATCCTTTAATTTCCACCATCTATGAACTCCAAAACTACATCTTTATATGACTTCCTTTTTAGGGAATCAAACACCATGTTCCCCATTCCTGATGTATATGAGATATAGAAGTCATATTCCTAATGTAACTCCATCCATATCTACATCTAGTTATTCTGGTCTTGCTCAGAGATGACATACCTCAATCTCTATTGACTGTGAAGACCACGAAGCATTCCTCGATGAGGTAATGACTCTACAACATCAGTGTGAACAGAACTACTCCATGTTCTAGGTCGTGGTTGGAATATATACATTAGTGAGGAAGTTACCAAATAGTCCCATAAGAGAACACTCCCCACTAATGCATCAATATACACTCCAAACCTAGACTAGAAGCATCACATAACACTTAAAAATTCACCCCTTATTCTAGTAGTCTATGAAAAATGGAATAGAAAATATTTTGATTTAGGTAGGTGAATGATTCTAGGTAATGGTCACTACATAGGAATTCATGTTCCTTTTTTGTAAAAGTCGTTAATAGAGCCGCAACTCAAGGGGTGTCTGGTACGAACCTATGTTTGTAACCTCCCTGACCTAGAAAACTAAAAACCTATGGTAAATACGTGGATGCTACCGAAGAGACAACTGCTCTGACCATTGATAGGTTCACTGCTATTCCATGTTAAGACACCACGTGTCAAAGGAAGTGAGCCTCTCATGTCTAGAACATACAATTTGACAACTTCTTGTAGAGATGGAGGTGTTAGAGGAAATCCAAAATCGTCCTTAGATGCTTGGAATGATTCTCCACCGACCTTGATTACATCATGATTTATTCTATGCAGAAGACCCCAAAATGCTCTAGATACCTACTGAATATTGATTCCATGAGCCCCATAAACTCATGTAGTGATTTTTAATAGAAAATGATATGAACAATCACTCAATGTACACATACATGCACCTGAAAGAAGTCTTCGGGATGTAACCCTCCTTCACCTTCAACTAGTGATATTCGAAATGTAGGTTGATCTTAGATAAAAAACGTTTTCCCATTAACTGGTCAAAAAGTTATTCGATCCTTGGGTGTGGGTAACAATTATTGACTGTCAACTGATTTAGTCTCTAGTTATCTATAAAGAGCCTGAGATTGTCGTCTTCCATTGTTATGAACAATACTAGATCCCCCCCATGTTGACACACGTGGACATATAAATCCCTTCTTCATTAGGTCGTCATCCTAAATCTTTATCTCTAGTAACATATATGGTTCCATCCCATAGGGAGCCAACAGAATCGGACGGGCACTAGGTCACATGTCTATCCTGAACTCAATATCACGTCGAGGTGTTAGAGTCAAAAACACTTTCTGGAAGACATCCATGAACTCACCGACAATACCCAAAACATACACCATCTCTGAGTCTGCTGATTCCATTGATAGTTATGGTAATAAATAATGAAGGGTCTCCATATGTTTGCTTCCTTAATAGAAACTCTTCTCACCAATGAATTCTATACACTGGCTGGCCATATCTTAGAACATGACCCTTCTATAGAATCAGTCTATAACAATGTGCATGGAAAAAATCCATTCGATTCCAAGGATGAGTTCGTATGACTTCATTTGTAGAATAAGGAGATCCACAATGGACTGTTGTGGTCCCAAAATTAGTCCACATCTTTGAAAAATATCAAAAACGGTGGTTTATCCTTCAACTAGAGTTCTCAAAAATAGGTGCATAGAATGTCTCTATATGTATAGACCCTAGTAATGTGAAAGACAGGGATAATCAAAGGAGTGTGAAGATCCTGAATCAAAAAAGGAACATGTAAGAGTAATAAACATTCAAATTGTAACTTGAACAACTTTTGTCCATGTTGGAACTGCTACCTCTATAGTATGCAACTTATTACACCCAAAACAACATCCCCTTGGTCGTTGAACACCACCATGATCACACCCTGGTCGATGTCTCAATGGCGCTCCCTGAGGTTCAGCTCCTTTGGCACTATCCACCCTCAATGGGGTGGGAGCTCGATGCCCTTGCTACTGAATGGGCAGAGATAGATACTATTGCTGTTTTGGTTGGAACTGAACCTACACACCCCCACTCTATTACAATTAGAAGGGGCACTGACTCCAAATATGACCATGTATTACATAGATAACGAGACTCGATCAAGGCTTATTGATAATGTATGACAACTGATAGATCAAAACTGGAACGGTTGAGGATTACTCTCTAGTTGCTGAAACTGGGGAGGCCCTGACACCGAAGACATGGTTGTTATGGCATCCCCTTTCGATGAACCCAGCTATCTTCCTCCTCATGGAACACCTCCAATTGTGTACATCCTCTCCCCTACCATATCCTTCTTCAGAACTTCTAGGTACATTATCAATATAATTTGAGTAACATCATACTAAAAAGAAGTTCAGACTTTCTCCACCATTTATCATTTATATGACTCATTATCTAGAATAAAAAATAGAGAAAAACAATGAAGCTATATGATATTGATCCATATTTCCCTCACTGACATACTCACTTGATAGAGGGAGAGCCACTCCAGCATCTTTTCAAACATCTTCTTGGAAGAAAGGAATTATTATATAATCATTTTATCGAAGTCATTATATGAATCCTTAGTTTACATCTTCTCCTCATGGTATTGAATCCACCACTAAGACAATGCTCCTCAAACCTGGATCACTTTTAGAGGATCCCAATAATATGTTTAAGCACAAATCAAGAAGAAAGTAGTCATCAACACCACTAACCAGCTCTCCATCTCCACGTTTGAGATGCTACCATCATAATTTCCCAGAGTATACTATTGGAAGGCATGATATGCCTTATTCCATTGGTATTCCACATCATCTAGATCTACCCTCCACTAATTTACGAGATCAAACTGCTACTCCTAGACATATCGTACCAATTCGGGATGATGTTCAGGTGCCATACCTGAAATGAGAAACAATGAAATCCTATGCTCGAGTAGTGTAGGAAATTCCATTAATTTTGATTAAGTATTTATTTTTTTAAAAATTCCCATAGAACCCATGAAACGTAAGAACAAAGGTCATTATGATCTATATATCATTCCTAGGGTCTCTACACTGCAATCAGAGTAGCCTCACCTGCTAGCTCAGAAGGTATAAAGTCCTTAAATTGTATTAGAGGGGGCCCAAAAATCTTATATCCTTACTGGTCTTCCATATCCTTTTTCACATACCATGATTTACTAAAATTGTTTCCCTTCCATCCAATGAAATCCTCGCTATGACAATCCTCGAACTCTATCAAATATCTCAACCATCACCTCTGAAATGATTCATTCATGACCCCTTTATCCAAGATGAGGGAAGGGACAAAAAATTTCCATACCATACCATTGTTATGATGATAGATATATAATGACCCCCCCGAGTCACACCTTAAGTAGGCTGCAGACTAGCAACTAGAACCAATGCTATAGAATCTCACATAAATATAAGACATTACCCATTTTATAGAATAAAATTCAGAGATAAGATAGTATAACCCAACAATACCAATGAGTAAAATTAAATGTAACTTCTAGAATCTATTAACACATGCACGATTGAAAGCAAAATAGATAAAATGTATAAAACAAGTCTCTAATAATGTGCCAAGGAAAAGAAAATCATCATCAATAGAAACTATCTCAATGCTCATTCTAGTAATGTCCATCATAGCCCTCAAATACTCTTAGAAACCAGAAATCAGTTTTTACATGCGTATGGTGAGAATAAAAGTATAATTAGTTGATAAACTAATGAAACTAATGATCATGTAATAGAACATGATAACCACACTCTGAGAAAATAGTAGAACCTTAAGCCCCTTCCGAGGAATAATAACCATCCCAACCAATCCTAGGCACAATCACTCTTGTAATGAAAGTCATGTAAGTAATAGTATAAGCACAATTATATTTGGGTACCCCACATAATATTCCCCCTGGTTATGTGATCATTCCAAATGATATGACATATTAAAACATCAACTATTCCCACATGATGTCCAACTTCTACAAACATCTCACACTCACCTTGGCCTCAACCTCAAACAATAACACCCGTAGACACCTAGGAAACAACTGCCACTACCACACACGAAGACAAATGGGCCTCAACAACCACAAACCATGCCCAAGGACACTTGGTCCTGATCCCAATTATACATAACAAAACATTTCTGACCCACAAACACTTGAGCCCCTTATCAAAAACAATCATTTTCCTATAAAATTGTGGATTATGGTAATCCTCAATCCATTATAGCTACCAGGATAATCTAGAGGGGAAAATATGAATGAGGGTACATGGTATAAAATTAGTAACAATTTATCTATCAACACACAATGATGATGGGAATGACACCCTCGCCCATGAAATGGAGTTTTTTGGCATGTAGTGATAATAATTAGAGGGAAATGTATATAAATGAAAATGATATAGTATATAATATAAAAAAAACTATACCCCAACCTACAGGCTTCACATGAGTAGACATCAAGCCCACTACAACACCACTTTTACTGCTACCCCTACATGCACAACCATAAAACCACGACAACCATGAATAAACCCAACCAACTATTTGTTCAAATTAAATTTATTTATTTAAGGGGATTCAACTTAATGTATTCATTTACTACTGGGTAACTAAAAAAAATAACCTTTCCACACAACAAAATAAAAACAAACTGCAATTATAATACACAACAATAAAATAAATATACATTCTTTCCCACTACACATCCTAAATCAACTATGATTATTAATCTTTCTTCAATGTGATACCACCCATTTCTTATCTCAAAACCCAGTCCTGAAGGCCCACTACCAAATAAAATCGCAATTGCAGTCCCACTCTAAAACATGTCCATAACTACACGACAGTCCAGCTACTCATCATCACATTGCCACCACAACACAAAATAATGGTATTTAAACTACATACAAAGTCATCCATTCCATAATCTATCAATATCTCAAATAGAGATACCAACCCCCCCCCCCCCAATATACCACCTCACATGCCGAGGATATAGAACCTATAACATAACAAACAACACATAAAAAGAAAAAAAAACATAGAGTTTTGATATTTAACAAACTGATGGTCATTAATTTTCCATTTTATATAACCATGGTTATCACAGAATTGGTTTTTTCCTATGTCATTCAATTATTTAATCGAGTGTATGTGATTAAGAAGATTTCATGATACAAATGTATATCAAAACATCACAATGATATAGAACACGACTAGCGGATAAGAAATTTCCACAGACAACCATGATTTTCAGAAGGCATACAACTGCAACAACCATTAAAAAATTAATGATAAGAAAATAAAAAAATAAACCAACATCAAACAACACCCAACCCATTATTTTATATGTGTGATTTATCATTTGATCATAATAAATTCGTTTCTGATTCCCATTTTAATATGATTATATTTTTTTCCTCACAAGGAACCACTAATATACCGACCTCGTATGATTCGAGATTAAAGATAAGAAAAACAGAATCCCTACTTGGATTATTAAGGATCAATGTTCCTTATTTTGACAAGACTAGGGTATGGGACAACTTGCAAGAAGAACATCAATACTATGTGGGAATTGCTCCAGCACGGTCGCATGACTTGTCTCAAGTGGAATTCTCCATCTGTACTAGGACAAAAATAAATGAATAATGAAGAGGGGGTCGTGACATAAGATGAGGGTAGATACTAAAATTTTAGAGACCATTTCCATGTAATTAAATGTTATATCGTGGTTTGACCGCAATTCTTGGCAGTTTCACACGTTGAAATTAATTAATATTTAATAAATATATTTTGATATTATGGAAATATTCTAGAGAAATACTATAAGTTGATATAATAACATTAAACAGAGAAAAAATGAAATGGGGATGAAACTGGAAAAAACTGTAAATGAGTCAGAGATGGGTGATTCATCGATGTTGATTTTCTAATGACACGACCTTCCGACTTAACGACCTACTGACAGCATGACATGTCGATTCACTAACATAATGATGGTATGCCACCAAGGCTTAGTTATCATGGTGAACTACCAATACCGATACCCCGTGACTCACTAATGCTAATTCCCCTTGACTCACTGATGCAGACACTGCTTTACTCACTGATGCGGACCACTTGACTAATCAAGGCACAATCAAGCAGAAAAACTGGCATGGTGACAGAATGACATGCCGATGGAAAAACATGAAATTTAGAGAACTCGTGAAATGAGCCATGATTATTTCCCAAAACACGTTGACACTGGATTTTCAAAAAGGAAGGGCCTGGGGAAAATATAGGTTATTATAGTGGCCCTTACTCATTTACGCGAAATTATTAATCACGGTCATCCAAAAATTAATTAAAAGCATAAAATATTGAAGAATAAATTATAATGACATTATTATGTTATTAAATTTATGGATATAAAATCATTCAGTATTTTCTATCATCGAATTATAAGAGAATAACATTGATCGTGTGTTCATGCAGACTCCAAAAAACTATGAAGTCATATTATTTTTTAAATGTCAAATTTAATAATTTGTAAAATGGATATTTTTTGTAAATTACTAATATAAATTCTTTAAAATAAAAATTATGATATATTAATTGATCATTTAACTTTATTAGATCCCATTCCTGGATAATTGGAATCCATAATCATCCATACATGCATAATATCACATCCAATAATAAAGAATACCATTTGTAGTCTCCGTCATATATTAATAAATTTGTGAAAGAATTAATTAAAATTTAATTATATTTTTGAGATGTGTTTTATTATGTTAATATTATTTTAATTTTATACAATAAATGTCTCAAAACATTAATTAAGTTTTACAAACTCTCTTTTGTGTATTATTTACAACTTATAGGAATGGTGTTAAAATGTTTATATCTGGAATGATTAAAAAATGAAATATAATTGATATAGAATTTAATTATAATTTATTTTAATCCATTAAAATATAATAGGAATGAATTATTTGTATTTTTTTATATCTTTCTAATAGAGAACCATTTTATAGTCCAACACGCTGAAACAGGTTCATCAAAATGTCCAATTTTTAAAATTGTATTTATGTATTTAAACTAATGAAATGGGATATAGGGAATAATTAAAAATGTATAATTCAACATTATGAATTATTTAATGATGTAATTTTTACACTTTAATTATAATAAAACATTTCCCTATGAAAATATTATGAAATAAACAATCACGAAATCATGATATTCGATTTTGAAAATGAACTATAATTTCATTACATTTTTTCATAGATGGTTATAAATGATGGGTATAAATGGTATTATATTTTAATGTGGAAATTCATTTATCGATTATCAATATATTCATATATTACATTATGTTATGAATCATCCAAATAATTAAGACAAAAATGTATGAATGTTTTCATATAAATTTTTTTATTATAATATTATGTGTATTCAAAACATGGATCCTTTTGTGTTATTTATATTAAAAATGATGTTATTTTTTCATTTTTTTTTCAGGAAATATGATAACTTTTTTCATCCATTCTATGTTATATCAATGTCTCACAATAATAAAGGGAACTATATATATTTATAATCATACATAATATATTAAAGGGGATAACCCAGGGGTCTCTCTCAATGAAGTACTATTGCATGTTCTACAAAACATTAAAAAACGTTATTTAATATTTGACTGATGTAAATGAATATATCCTAAAAAAGAAAATAATATATTTCACTGATTAAAATAATTTTCAAATAATAGAAATATTTATTGACTAGAAATAAGTAAGAGTATAATAATGTTATTTAGAATAAGGTCAAATCCATGTTGATCCACTATTTATCTAAATATCCAAGATTTACTAAAGTAAAAGTGAATCAACACTCATCCTAGATAAGAGAATGTTCAATTTATTAATTCACACACCACTATCAGTGTGAATTCTAAGAATATAAAAAAAATAAAAACATTTAAATAATCATATATTAGAGAAAAGATAATGAAATAATAGATGAAACCTCTTTAACCAAGATTCACATCCTAGCTAATGTTATCCAGAAGAGATAATTAATCACAATTACTATATTATATTATTTTGTGACTAAATCAAGGGAGATGAAATTGATCAACATGAAATTTCAGCATCAATATAGAATTATGACATCACATCAATGTTTTGGGATTTAAAATTATCTCTCAATTTTTAAAGTGTTCAGATCACAACACTCGAGGAACAAAAATAAAATATATCAACATGTTTTTATAATGGATTATCAAATTTAAAGAATGATATTCATGGATGTAGAAAATATTTTAGCGCCTTGAATAAAGATTTAGGAACAAAAACATTAACCCCACATTTAAATATTAAATAAACATAAAAAAATACACTTCCAATTTATAAAAATTATCCCTTAATTGATTTTTTTCATGTTTATAAACTGTAAAGATGAAGGGTGGTAAAATAGAATGACCTCTAAATATGTTTTTGGGCCTAAATTAGGTGCACACAGACTGCACACTATTTGTCTAATCCGTGCAGATATCCTAGGACAAACGGAGAGTTGTTGCAGTTTGGAGGATGTATATTTGGAATGGATTTTACATGGTAAGGGTGAATATGTGAGGAGGACAAGTAGGTTTTTCCTTAAAGTAGTATCTAATGAATAGTTTTTACACAGTTTGTCTAACATTGCTTCTTAACTGTGTACATATTCAAATTTAGATCCTTAAAAATAGGACCTCACTCATTTTTGAGGTATCCAGTATGTTTTCTATAATGCACCATTAACAGAATATTCAATTAAACTGAATGTAGGAGAACCTATCCCATCATTTTTGAGTCAATATGTATCCCTCCCTTACAGTTTCTTACCCGATTATTGCAGTAAATGACATTCCTCACCATTATTATCTTATTTTATATATCTAAATAGATCTACATCTCATATGCACATTAATTTTCAGTTCTATTCATATTAGTTGTATATATATGTTTGGATATTCTAATTTTATACTCACCCCTTATTTAGAACCTTGGTATTTTTCATATGATATCTTCTAGGACAGCTTAAAAGGAAATGTATCACCAATTTTTAGCACAACCTCATGATACATGGGTTGTTCGGTGATTGTGGAGCTTGGAACTTGGGGATAATGATGTTTTTTGGTTCTTTTAGAGTCCTTAGTTTTTTTCCTCTATTAAATTGTATATTTGTTTTTTTTCGTTCTCTGGTACACACATTAGATTGGTTTTCATATTAATAATTCCATAGAGTATTCATTCTTTTATCCATGCATCTTTTCTTTGTAGTTTTAGTATTTTTGTGAGATATTGGTTTTACTCATAAATGGTAATTCATCACCCAATTTCATTTGAAATCCCATGAAATTTATTTGTATCCAATCATGTATTTGGGATTTCACCTAAGTCAATGTAATGATTCATTGTTTTGTAAAGCCAATCGTAATAAGTGGGTCATTAAAAAAATGATTATATGATGACAAACAAGATGTGCCATCTAGTTGGCATGGTAAAATAATATTATCCTCATTTTATAGTGATATTGATATGTGGTGGAACTTTTTATATAATTAAATTAAATTGAACCCCATGATCCTGGATTATGTATAAATTGACATATCATCCCTCTTCACATTATCTATAATTTTCTCTTGGATATAAAAAATTCTTCTAATATCTCCTATTAAATTTTAGGATTGAAATTATTTTTGTTATTTCTTCATTCTATAATTTTGGATTCACATATATTTATTTTATTTTTCTTTTTATTTTACATATTTATTCCCTTTTACAAAAACCTTTTTTTGTATATATTTAGTGAAATAATTTTTTATTTTCATGTAACTAAACTACCCATCTACAATATTCTGGCTTGTGCTAAAATAGAATAGTGTATCCATTCATGAAATTATATTTTTACAACTGTAGTTATCATTGGATAATTTGATAAATCTATTTAAATAGTTCCATAAACATATGGTATAGTGATAACATTGTTTTTTGGGTCCAAATTTCAATTATTGAACATATGTGGATTTAGTCATTCCTAGAGATCCATATAGCATGTCCCAAAAAATATATTACATCTAATGATATTTTTGATGTGTACCTCATGTAGAATTTTATCATGAAATAAGACAACAATATTAGTAATGTGTATATTCCCTGTATCATCCATTCATATAAAAAACACTGAGAATATAAATGCCATACCCCCATTTTCACAGTCTTGTAGAATCGTTAATGAGATCATTTGAAACACAATTTTTTATAGGAGTGGAGTAGTGCATAGTGATTCTTAATCAAAAAATTTTTAACAATGGATTATTCTTCTTCCATAAAAACAAAATCTGTCCATTTTATCCATTAGTTGAACATAGAATCATGTTTTCTCAACTTAGTTCAAAACACATTTAATAGTGATGCCCAATATCCCATCATAATTTTTTAAACAAATCATAATTATTCAATACCATATACAATATTGGGGTTTACCTATCATTAATATGTTTTATATGTTTATTTAAAATTTTCATTTTCATATATGCATGATTTGATCGAGTCTTATTTAATTGGATTTCACATAGTGTTATTTTAATATAAAACATCAATTAAATAATTCAATGTTCTTGATCTCTTTCACCACACTCAAAACCAATCCTAAAATAAACTATGATAGGTTCATACCATTAAACCTGAGATCTTTAATAAGTGTAATTAAATTTAGGTGACCAATTTATGAAATATCTATAGATTTATAGTACGGGTAATTTTTAAATTGATTGAAATTTAATTAGTATAGTTAAATAGACTAAAATGAAAACCTTATGAATAGAGATATACATTTATAAATATTTAACTTAATAGGATATGAAGTAATATTTAAATTCAATTATGATTTATTATGATAAAGTATTTTTTAAATGAATAATATATAAATTAAAAAATAAATTTATAAATATCAGAAAACATTAAACTAGAATAGTCAATATTATAAAGAGTTTTCTCCAAAATAAAAAATATTCCATTGTTTTTTGGGATTTTAATTAAATATGGAAAACTAATATTCCATATATTAATGTTTAAAATATAACATTAATTTTTTACAATTCATATATACAGAAGTCAGATATTAATTTTTGGTATTTTTCTATAAAGATTTATTTTTAGGTGGACACTATAATTTTTCTTACAAATCGCAATAATTTTATAGAATTATTATTTTATATGTACGAATTGAAAATTCATGAAACAAAAATATAAAACAATATATTTATTTCATATGGGGATTTTATAATTTAAAAATGGAGTTTGTAATTTGAAAACACATATTATTTATTTTAAAACATATGTAATAGCTTTTCAAAAAAATTATAAACATCAACCTTTTATTTTAAAATTAATTTTTAACTCTTTTATAAAATGAATAATGATTAATTGATTTATAATTTATTATTATTTGGAGAAAAAAATCCAACAAAGACAAATTTATTTTATGCATTAATACTATACTTCCTTGGGTAAATAATAGTTATCAATTTATAATATTAAATGGTAAAAAAAATTATTTGGGAAAATGTTTTCAAACAATATAATAAAATTTCTAGAATTTTTTATATGAGGTTTTTAAAGACCTTATCTCTTCGCCATACCGTTATTTAACAAATTTTATACCCACATGCCTTAAAAATGTTTATCAATTTCAATATCAATAATCTTTTACAAAAATATAATTCTCACCACATATTATAGGGTCTTATCACTACCATTATATTTAACCAATAAAATGCCTTATGACTAATTTAGACTAAACTCTTTTACATAAAATTTAATACAAAATCAATATATTTTTATTTAATTATTTATATATTTTCATTTTAAATAAACATCCATAGGATTATCTAATGAGATATAAAATATATCAATATATGTAATCATTTTATCTTAAATTCATTATTTTCATTTATTCATTTTGAATTTTAATTAGACTAGAAAATTTAATGATATAATTATTTTTTATACTAAATTTTATTATGATATGATAATAGTCATTAATCACCATATACCTTTTCAATTAATACAACAAAACTATAATTACTTCATAGTGTCGATTACCGACTCCATGACAGAAGACATTTTTTCAATAAGCACCACATAATTATGGTCTAAAATGGGATGTTATTAATTTTTTTATTCATATCATTTTTATAATTCATAATAAATAAACCATATTTGGCCTATATCTAATTATATGGATGATGAAAATGTTTACCATGTGTACATGTCCACAATTTCCTTAATTGAATGATTCCATTTCTTTTTTTGATTTTCACTAAATCCATAAATGGTTGACCACAATAATGAGATTCAAGGAGAAAAATGATTTTTGTGGCATCATTATGGTTTTTATTAAATTTTTTGGTGCATTTTATATTTTTGGTCAGGAAACTATTTTCATTTATTCAAACATTTGGAAAGAGTGAATTAATATGAAAATGAATTATTCTCACTATTTAATGATTTATATAAATATTATTTATATATATTACTTTGGGAATTTATAATAAATAAAAAAATAATATTAATATAATATAATTATCTTTTTTTGGATTTTTATTGTAGAAATACCACATAATAATCATACATTAATTATTGTATTATCGAGGATCTGTCAGTTTATCCACCTAAATGGACGATAATATTCACATATATCATGAATGAATATGAAAAATATTTAATATTATAATATGATATAAATATATAAATATTATTTTTCTAGTATCAAAATATCATCTTTTTACTCATTAATTATGAAATCAACATTAATTATTTAAAAATCATGAAAACATGATCATCATCAATATCAAAGTAAGGGTTCATAAAGAAATATGAAATAAAATAAAATGGAATAATAATAAACGATATAGGAATATCTACTCTAGTATCTTATATTTTTTTAGTGATGTAATTTGGGAATATAATGGAAAGAAATAGAGAAATTATTATATTACATAAAATAAATAAATATTTCATACACATCATGTTGAAAATAATTAATATAATCTAATATATATATATATAAACAATAAATTATTTTTATTTAAAAGTTTTATAGATATTTATATTATTCATCATTATTTATTTATTTATAATAATTTAATTATTTAGTACATTGGATTAATGTGAATAATGAATAAAGACTAATTTAATGGTTTTTATCTCAAATTAGATTAATTGCATATGTTTATTATCATGAACATAATTTTATTTATTTGATGTAAAAACATTATATACGGAATATTATATCATGAATTATCTATTAATCATTGTCTTTGATGACTAATATTATTCCCTCAATTTCTGGGTGATTTGATTAAATTTTTACTCAAGCCACAAGGATTTTCATTAACATAATTCTCATTGCATAAGACATAATGAAATTAACGATCCATCAGTCTATTTAATGTTGTCATAAATATTTAAAACACCATGAATTTATATTAAATTATTTCGTTGTAACATTAGAGATTCTATATTATAAATAATTTTCTTTTATTTAATGTTATTTGACTAAAATGTTACCCCAATCTTAAGGGTTTCTTATAAATAAATTTTTATTCTTAGAGTATAGATAACTAACTAGAACGTTGTCATATAAATTCGGTAAATTATTATATTTCATTTTATAATAAGTTATTTAATCATTTTATAAATTTTACAACATAATTTTTTTTAAAATGCTTCATTCCACATAGTGTATGTTGCTCATATAGGATATCAACAACCCAAATATTATTTCTTTGTTCTTAAATGATTAATCTTGATCATTTAGTTTCAATACATGAGGGATCATAAAATATAATTTTATTAACTAATATTTATAATTCCTAGAGGGGAAATTTTGTTTAATTCCAAAAATATTGTTACTATTACTATAGTGTCAGTTTAAAATAATGATATTTTTAATATCATAAAAAGGTTGTTTTCCTTCCTCTTTCGAAATTATTTTCTTTCTAAACCTATTTATATATAATAAAAATTATTAATCTTAAAGGGTAAACTATTCTATATTAATTTAAAAATAATTGTTTTAAGGGAAATTTACATGCCATTAAAAAATGATACCATCGAACGAGACTTGTAAATTTTTATTATACTTCAATATTAAAAATTATTTCTAAATGATTAAATAATGGTTCTCTTCCATTTCCCATATTTTTTATAATAATTAACTCTAATTGGTTTAATATTATTCATTAATTTCCCCAAATATATATATATATATATATATATATATATATATTCTATTTTGTGATTTACCTCATAATATAATGAAATTTTATTTTTTATTACTTCCTTTTTGACACCATTTGATGTAATCTTTTTTGGGGTTTTTTATATTTATTTTAACAATGGATATTAAAATTACTATATACTAATTTCTCCACACCATGTAATTTTTTTAAAAAAATTTATATTGAAATGTTTTCCCCATAAAAGAAAACTATTTTATTAAAATGTGGAAAAATATTGACATTATATAAGTTATTTTTTAAATATGGATAATCATTGGCGGGTTGACTATACATTTTCTTAAAATTTAACTTGTTTCAAAAGATGTGTAATGATCTTATATTTCGTATTATTATAAAAATGGAATTTTTTATATTCCAGATTAATATTTTATTTTTTATACAGGTTCATTATGTATTGGCATAATATACAATTCATTATATGGATACATATTTTTTTATTCTGTAAGAAGTTACAGAATATATTGAATAAATGGTATGGATGAATATCATGAGAAGCTAATTAGAAATAAATAGGTTATGTATGTTTATTATAATTATAAATCCCTTAATTCATTGGTAGGACTCATTAAACAAAAAAGGTTCGTCTTTTGTTCCTACCTATCCTAAATTAAAATAGTGACTTGAAATTATGCGTTATAATAACTTCATTGAAGTCCTATATTATCCATTATATCAATATAAGGTCAATATTATTGATATCTATGATGTTATTTATTTCCATGAACATAAAATTTTATAAATTTCATTTTGATTAATATTTCATATTATTTATTTATTGATATAATAATATTTATTACAAGTTAATGATATTATTCACTCCATAGTATGTATTAACTTACTACGTTCTTAATATCACACCATCATATTTTTGATTTTCCCCATGTTTAAAAAATTAGTTCATGATACATGATTAGAAGGATATGATGAGTGAGATAATTTATGGGAGTTTGTGAATACATCCATTGGATTATTAATTTTTATATAAAATTGGAGAAAAATTTATTTATAAAAATAAATTTTAATTTTTATAGTTATTATTTTATATTAACTATATAAATATTTAAAGTAAAAAATATACAATGGATTTAACTGATGAAATAATAATTAATAATATTATAATTAAAATTTTTTAAATCTATTATTTTACTACTCATTTACAAGTGAGTATTTAAATTATTTGATTATTGACCCAGACCCCAGAGTGCAAGTCTAAAGCATCATAGTTGGCATTAATTGATTTGATTATGTAATATTAAATATTACAATTTTTTGAGGTTAATTAAAGTATTTACTAGTTATTTTTGATCAAAATTTATAAGGTATAAATAACCCTATACAATAATATATGATTTAATTCTATGTAAGTAATTTTCATTTTCTTTATGTAGAAGGATACTATAAATTTAGTTAAAATCATAAGAATATGACTATGAATTTGACAATTTTATGATGTTTTGATAAAAAATAGTTTTGACGATTGTTCATAGAAATGTGTCCCTATCTGGATACTAGAATAATTATTCTATTTTGGCACATGTACACAAATCCATAATCACATTAATTTTTTCATTTTATATTGAATCAGTCGTCACTCTGATGAATAATAAATTATACTAAGATAGTACACATAGAAATACAATTCATGGGGATATGCATATGATAATAATAATAAATTCGAGAACAATTATAAATTATTTTTTAAATATTTTTATTAATAATGGTAGAAAACCTAATATGAAAAATTTCAATGAATAACGAAGTATTAAACAATGATATTAACTTGTTAATCTCAATATATCATATATCAAAACAACTGTAGTAATAATTTACTAAATATTCTTATAGATGTTTTTTATATTCATATTTTGGTAATTATTTTAATCATTTTGTAGTATTTCGTCCAAATATCATCATAATGATGAATAATGGAAAGGTATGCATCTATAAACTATTATTTATTATAACCAAATTAGTGAGAATTTGTAATTGTGAAATGATTTGTTAAATTAATATTAGGAAAGAAAATATGAGTATACTATTATTACCCATGATAATGAGTTTTGTATTATACTAAAGAATAATATATTATAATCTTATATATTTAGATTTGTGAATACAATTACATAAATGACTTTTTTGGTATTCTAAAATGTTATTACGTCTTATGTGAATCATTTAAGGATTATCCATTAGTTATTTTTTATTAAATATTTTACACCATATATATTAAATTATAATAATAACATTGTGAAAATGTTATATATAAGATTAAGTATTTGTAGATAATAGTTGATGAAATATTGTTTTAGGGATTTATTTTTATAATGTTTAGAATATTTATGATGTAATGATAAAAATGGGTTGTTGATTTCAACATTTTTTGTTTTTAAGTATATATATCCTCCAGATTGATGATAATGAATCAATATTTTTTTAATATAAAAAATTATTTATGACTATTATATAAATTAAATAGTGTGTTTCCTTTGGAACTTGTTAATAACAATATTAGACTACATTTATAGTTAATTTTTTATGGAATATATAACTTTATTATGGTTTATAATTTTAATGTTTTGAATGGTTTGTATAATTCATGGTTATAGATAATTAATGATAAGGGTGTAAGCATACATGGGTATATCATTTAATAATTGTATTATATTTCTAATGATGATATTTAAATTTATTTATATTAAGAAAGAAAGAACGATTTCTCATTAAAATTTCTATCTATAAGAATAAATATGTTATGAAAACCCTCACTTATATTCATCATTGAGTAAAAATTAAAATTTTTTGATGAATTTTATGGAAGTCGTAGAGACTGTTACTCCACATGATTTTAATAAATGACATCATTTATATTAGAAATTTTGTTTGATATTATGAAAAACATACATATCCAAAATTTAATTAAATAGATATATTACTAGAACAATTAAACACATCTTCTGAATAAGAAATAATGAAAATGGGTTAATAATTTATAATATATTTAAATGCATAAAATAAACACTATTATTAATTACTGTGAAATTCAACTATTATAAATAAAATCACTAATTTCATAATTCTATTCTTAGAATTATATTTTTCTATGTATTTAATTTTTTTAGATATTATTATTTTTTAACAGGCTTGTCATTTATAATGATGAGATATATTTTATATTAATATTATGATTATATAAATTTAATTAGTAAATAATAGTAAGTATGTATTATGAATAGTTAATATTTCAAGATTCATTGATCCAAAATGAATACATTTAAACAAAATTGTGTGATGTATTCTTATATTTAATTATAAAATTAAAAAAAATTAGAGAATTAAAATAAAATATTGATTATTAATAATAACATAATCATGAGTATAATTTTTCATTTTTTTCATTGAAAATATTTTTATTTGAATTGTGTAAATTTTCATTTTTTCAGATAAATAAAAATTTTCAATCTATTAATATGTAAGAATTAATTATAAATTTATGAATTATTTTTATAAACCCAAATATGTTTTTAGATGTTATATTGTAATTTAATTTTATTTGGAAAGCACATATTTGGTATTTTAGATCATCTATAATATGTTTTAATTTTTTTTGAATATAGTATAAATTTTTAACATTAAAATAATATTTTATAATTCTTATAAATAGAAATGTGTGAAAAATATTTAAATTATTTGTTATTTTACTTATAAATATATAACATGTGATACTTAATTTTTCAAATAATGTTTGTGTTACCATGGATAAATACTTGTCATGATGGTAAATTTAATAATAGTAAAATTAACAATTCAATAACTAAATTTCATAAAAATGATAATAACATCTCTATAATCTTTTTTATGTAGTTTTCTATAAAATTATCTCATACCCACTACATTATTTATTTATTTTGGACATTATTGAAATTTTTATCATGTCTATCATTTAATGAAATTTTAAATATTTTAAAAAATATAATTCATACCACATATAAAAAGGTCTACTAAAAACAAATTAATGTAAACCATTTATATATTATTTCTTATATAAGAGTATAACATTGAAATTCATCTAGATTGAAAATTGTTTTAATTGATTTCCTGGTGAAACAATAATTTCCTATTTAATGCTTTTATTAGAGATCATTTAAAAAAATCTCAATGTTGTAAACAATAGTAATCATTTGTACATAAATACATTCATTCCTAGCAGTTATTTTAAAATTATATTTCACAATATCCCAATATAATGACATCATACTTGATTATACATGATTTTTATATTCAATATAAACAATCATTAATATCATTTTCTGTTTCTAATAAGGAAAATTAAAATATAATTCAAGGGATTTGTCACCTACCACCTCCAGGACACATCATGTTTTTATTCCCTTATGTAAAATAAAATAATTGAATGAAAGGGGAATTTAATAAGTATTTATTATATTTATATCACATATATCAATCATTAAAAATAAAAAATTTAATCATTTATCATGTCCAATTGAAATTTAAATCACCAACCATGTGGGATTATGGACTACTACATTAATGGAATTATTGAAATTAATTTCTTTTTCTCCATCTCATTAAATGACTAGATATATGTTTACAATTAAATAAAATATATGGTTCATAAATTATAATTGTTGATATATTATGAAATATTGTATAAACAATTAGTTATATAGTTGAAAATGAGTATAGTTAATTAATATGTTTAAAACAAGATCACTAAGAGGAAGATGATATCTCCGGTATTATGTAATGAATTTTTTGAAATTATTTTCTCATTATTTTTATTTTTAATTTTTATATATCACAGCAAAAAATAATGAAATATTATTTTCTTCTATTATAATTATATTGAATCAAAACCCCCTTTATGTGTCATCTTTTTTGGATATATTCATCATTGGTGTATATAAACCACCAAGATGAACGAAACATTACATTTATATCATGAATGAAAATGAGAAATATTAATTGGTACAATATGAAATAAATATTTATATATGTATTTTCCTTCTCATTAGAATATAAATATATATATATATGTTTAACATATAAATTAATAAAAAGTAAATTTTTTAATTTAATAATAACTGATACTTGTTCATTGTTAATTTCATATTCATGGTTCATAACAACAAATATAAGGAAATTATATTATTACTATATAAACTATATTGGAAAAATACTATATGTAATGTCCTACGAAATTATGTAATAATTTTTATATATTTATTACTATATAAAGATTATATAATAATTTTATCAAAATGGGAATTTCATTCGAATATTATACCTGAAGAAAAATATTTATTTTCTATAAAATTTTATATTGCACACATGACTCAGTTATACATCAACTAATAAAATATGGTTAATATTATTTTTTGTGATATTGTTAGTCCTAGTTTTTGTAAATGTGGGAATTAATAATAATAAATATATTACTCGTAAACATGTTTTTTATTATTTTTTCATCCATCCAACAAATAATATATGGCTAAAATATAAATAAAAAAACATTTTATGTAACATATTTTAAAAATGGTAGTTTTTTTGAAATTTTAATGTTGAACATATTTTAGATATATATTTTTTCAAATACTTATAATAATAATATGAAAAAACTTAGTTTTTGAAATCAAGATATCACAATTTACATAGAGAAAGTTTTTTTATATTATTTTATTATATTAAAACTATGATGAATAATGAATAATAATAAATTTTTGTTCAAAACATCATTTTAATCTAATATATTAATGTTGTTAAATATATTTTTTAAATTTAATAAATAATTTGATCATTTATAAATCATTTTAATTAGCTTCGGTTGTCTGAATGAAGAATACATTGAATTTATATATAAAATCATTGAAATATTTTCAACATTTCATCATTAGAAACCTGTATATCATCCAATCTATGGCTTTGGATTTAAATTAATTTTTTCCATTTCAGCCAATGGAATTTGGAAAAATATATTCCATATTTGAAATCCTCAAAATTATTTATTTCTAATTATTTAAATATAATTTTGACCCAATATACTAGGAAAAGGTAATGTATATTAATTACAGTGATTAATATGAAATTATCATTATATGAGACATAAACATAAATATATCAACCCAAATTTCAAATATACATGAAAAAATACATTTTATGTTTATATTTAGAGCCTATACTCCCATGTATCTTATTTTGGATGTTATTGTTGCTACATGAAATGGGGTAAATTTTGGTGAAATTCCCTTTGATAATTTAAAAGAATGCCACTCCCCCTACCAAATAAAAAGCAAAAAACCCTAAAAAGTATTCACACCTCTGAAAGAAATCTTGTTCACCAAAAACCATCAAAAATAAAATCTAAAAAACCTATAAAATCACCATTGTTTCTGAAATGTTGTGATAAATACAACCATGATGTGATGTTATCAAAATAAAAAATAGAGTTACCCAAAGAAGAGGAAATGTTCATCATATTTCATTGTTTATAATGATTCATTATCTACTAAATTGAACTACTATTATTCCACAATTATTTAATAACATTATTGTCCAAAATATAATTATATTATTTTTAAATTATAACTTTTTTATCTACAAAAATAGATACCTCAATCAAATTTGTAATGAAATTATCATTTGTTTATGGCGAACTATCGTCGCACAAAACGATTTCATTTGTTTTCCCATTACCGCCACTCATTGTTGGGAATTATGATGGACAAAAAAATTTATAAGATATATATCAATAGATATTATATTTATGAGTTAATCATACTTATTTAATTTTTTTATATACATAACTTCTTTCTTTCCATTTTTTGTAAATATGACAACGTCATTTGTGGACTTATGGACTACCTCTTCTTCAATGCAATTTCATACATGGACACTCTACATGAAAAATACTATGGATGAGATAAATAAAATATATTTTACATAAATAACTTCCATATCATATTAATTACATAATTAATATTCTATAAATACAATATATCATTTTAATTAGCACCTTTTAACACACATAAAATGTGAATATGTCATTTGTGGACGTCTGAACTACAACCAACTCGATGTGATTTCATTATTGATATAACTAAATTATAAATATAACTATATATTATTAGCATAAATTTTATATATGAAATAATTACTTTCCTATAATGAAAATTTTATCTTTTCTTTATTTCATAATGATCATTTAAAAATGGGAATGTTAATCATGTATACATTAACCCTTCTATATCCGTGAATTTATCATTTGTTAATTTTCCATTTCCATCATTCATGATTTGATTCCAATGTATAATTTATATTTATATATATTATATAATTATTTTTTTATTATCATTTTGGATATGTTTATATAATGATCCCATTTAAAATCATTGACTTGCCAATGTAGCTTTTGACACATAAACCGAATATAGTAAAAAAACCAATGTAATCATACCTATTTAAGTAGTTTTTAAAAAAAATAATTATGCGAAATATATTTATGGAAACAAATTTAAATGGTTCTGATGAAATTAAATGTTTAACGTAAGTTCATTATTTAGGATTATAAAGACACATGTTTCATGTCATACTCAATGTAAGAGATTTCATCTCAATCTCCCATCATTGAAACATTTATTAATGATATGAATTATTTCTTTATAAAGTTTATATAATTCAATATAGACATAAAATATCCATATTATATATATAATATTTTTATTTAGTGCCTTTTATATATTCTTCATTCATTTTGACAATGATTTAGATGTTCAAGTTGGCATGAACACTTTGAATGTTTGAAGATTAAATTTCAAAATCATTTCCCCTTATCAATATTCTAGATATTATTTTATATATTTATTTACATGGTTATAAAAGGGCTAATAAAACATATTACTCTTAAATTAATTTGAATTCACGTATCTTTTATAAATGATTCATTTTACATGTTTTATAAGGAGTGTTATGACAAATGGAAAAAGAATATTTCAATTATTAAAGTATATTTTGACAATGTATTTTCCATTGTAATCGTGATTATTTTATTTTTTGGATTCTATTTTAAGATTTAATGATTTATTAATTATGAAATCCTATTTTTGGAATTTTGGGATTTAAAATGGGTTCACTATTGAAAGTTTTATATTTTAAATGATATTGTTGAATAAAAATTTTAATTTAATATCTGAAACTTATTTTCAAATAATTTTAAAAGTGTTTATTAAAGTATGAGTTGTTTTATTTAATATAGAGGTTCATGGAAATTATTAATTAATGGTGTTCTCAGATAGTATCAGGTGATCCCATTATAGATTAAATGTTTATTTTTCCAATGTATCTCTCTAATTCGTTTGATTATGATTATATTCCCTTGTTATTTATTCTTTAATAATTACATATGGTTATCAAAGTCTATAAGGGTTCTAAAGGGTTATATTAGGGTACAATGTGTTGCAATCATAAGGAAAATAAATAGATTATCTATTTTCTATTGAATTTTCATTGAAATAATTCTTATTCATAATGTAATGTAAATTGTATTTGTCAAGGAATGATATTTTTTTGTAAATTATTACTTTATCATGAAAGTATTTTTCAAGAGTTTTAATGTTTATAAATTGTGTAACCATTTTATTAATTTAAAATTCCATATTCATATTTTTATTCTCATTCTATACTTTTAAAAAAATTTCATAGGATTTAATGATATGTAAGGGATTTTAGGAGTTCATATTGGAATTTATGATGATCTTTCACAAAAGAGATCTGGAAATATTTTTTGAAATTATTAATTATTTTAAAAGGTTAAAAATGATAATTAATTTACACTTTTAATTATATTTTTGTCATGTATGAGTAATGGAATAATTCTATGAAATAGTAACACAAAAATGATCATAAATGTGAAATAATGTTATTTTTTGTCTAAAACTACTGATTATCTGATGTTTTAAAATGGCCCATATAGTAGGAATATGTTGTCAGTTTAAATAATTTTGGATGTTTAGGAACTATTAACAATATGAATATGGATTATTTTTATCTACTATCTAAGTTAAAATTTTATATCATTTAAATATTACCATATTGATTCTAGTATTACATTTTTATACAAATGGTTGTTCGCAGAGGAAACAAGGAATAAGTAGTGGAAAATAATTGTCATGATAATATGCTTCAAAATAATAATATTGAGAAGGAAAAAATAAGAAAAAACATCTTTTTTATTAACGGATTAGTTTAATTTGATAATAAATGGTGTCAGTATCCTCAAGGGAGAGTAACCCCATCAACCCTAAAGAAATAAGATATTTGTGGACAATTACATTAGGAAACATCGATCATCACTAAATTTATCATATTACCTTAAGATAATGGAATGATGGATCAATGTGTATTTTAATTGATTATTGATCCTTGAATAACATTGATATTAAGAAGATTTATTGTTCACCTCAAATCAATATTTTTTTAATTAGATCCAGGGGGAACAACTTTTGTCAATGTATAAATTGAGGTTTGGGAACCATTTTTTAAATTTGATGGATAATGACTATATAAAGATAGACTTATGAACTAAATATTGCCCCTATGAATTTTTAGTTATGTAATATGGGTTATCTAATTGTAATTTTTCATTCACGAATTATATTAATATAATTTTTCATTATTTCATGGATTACATTTTGATTTTATTTGTTTATGAAATTTAAATATTTTATAAATCCCAATAGGGAAATTCAATTAATCTAAGTATTTGTTTTAAATACCTTAAGATAAAATAAATATCTGGATAACAAAACTAGTGGGAACTTTAGTTGCAACAAAATTCATTCCTTGGTCACATAATCTCTAAATATGGTATAAAAATTCATCCAGCTGATTGAAAAGTTGTTATGTAATTCCAATGACCATGAAATATCAAGGATAACGGTAATTAAACTATATTTTTATGTTTCTTCCAATGATATAACGACCCATACTTTACATACATTGTTAATACTTCAAAATTGAAGCACACTTATTACAACATATGACAAAACCACAAAGGACCGTATAGGTATAGTGTCCTTAGAAATTGGGAAACATAAACAACAGGTTCATTAATCTTCTACAGTGTCTCCCATTTATTTCATCATATCTAGGGCCCATTTTAGTATATTCTACTTAATATCCATCATCCTAACCTGGGGAAAAGAAAACATAAAAGGGTGAGCTCAAATGCTCAGCAAGGGAAAATAAAGGAAATAAAAATCATATCATATCTTTTTGAAAATCATAACCTGCAAAAGAGATCATAATATCTTAACATGGAATAAATCATAGAAGTGAAAATGAGATCCCCATAATCATAACATGAAACATGAAACTTTTTGGCATTCAAACATAATCATGGAACATCATTTCTTGTTAGTCAAGACTCATTGCCAAGACTATCTTAGTGGACAGAGTCCCTTTCTGAACCGAGTCACCCTCGTTCCAGTCCTGTTTCACTGAACCGGTATAACCTACCATTCCAGCCATGTCTATCTCATGAGATATAAAATCTTTACCCAATGAATTGGAGGGATATATAGGTCCCACCCATCTTATAATAAATCCTTTCTTATGTGTGCCACATAATCATAAATCCTACATCATTGCATAACACATGTAACAAAAATGGGATTCTTGAAACATCATGACATCATAAAACAAATCATATAAGGTAAATGAATTCATAAAAATAATTCCCTCAAAACATAATCAAATCAATGTAATAATAAGGATAAAAACAGAACCCTATATTATCTTAGATGGAAAATAATTTTGATAAAACACTTGAACTCCATTCTTGAGGAAAATATCCTTTCTTCTTCAAAAACACTTTTCTTTTCTTAACATGTCATACTATTATAAACTAAAAGAAGTTGATTAAAAATAAACTTGAAAACATGTAAAGGAAGCTTCTTGGAAATAATGTTTTTAAAAATCCATTCATTCCATATAAGTTAAAAAAACATTCTTCGTACCTTTGTCGGAAAAGTCAAAAAGTACCTCGTACGAAACAACGACAAAAGATTCCTTTCATATTCTTTACTAAAAACTCACCGAAGGGTAAAATTGGATTTAAACTATTGTAAGTGGATGGAAACAATATTAAATATTGAGGGAACATGGATGTGGATGATAAAATACACCCCAATAAATACTTACGAATAAACAATCTCGGATAAAAATGAGATTGTGACATTTCCCCTTACCTTAGGTCCGATTTGCTTTGTACGTGTCCAAAGCTAATATATAATGGTTTAAATAATTATATTGACTTATTCCAGAATCATACATATTTATATGATATCATATATGGTCATATTCTTAGCTTCTTGTTAGTAATATTTCATTGTTACTTGTTACTCGGGTCCTTATTGCCTTTTGTTCTTATGCGTGTTTTGCCGAATAAATTCTTATTCTTCTTTTAAGGTTATAGATACCTTATATACAGAATGGTATTAGTGTAACATATATCATATTTATTCATTCAATTCATTTATATAATTACTATGTAATGATGATCATGTAGAACAAGTCGCATCACATCGTGGAGACGGTATTCCGTACGTACGCACGAGTGATGATATTGTTCCTATGATCGTGGAACTGTATTGGAGTATATATATATTATTTCAGTATCAATATTACTTTATAATAATCATAAATAGTTACTCATTACACCATTATACCCATCCTTGTAAGGTGATGGTGGAAAATAGATTACACCACGACGTGGAGACGGTATTCCGTACGTACGCACGCGCAATGATTTCATTTTTCTGTAGGATGGATAGAAGGTGAATTAGGGTTGTTTTATATATAAAATAACATATAATTATGTAAGTAATACTTATTTTATTACTTTATCATGAAACAACTAAATAAGAAGAAGTTGAAGAAGAAAGAAATTGAAAAGATCGGTAATGGATATTACCTCTTCTTTGGAACGCCTCTTTGAATCCTCCACTTAGGGAACTAAGATTGGACTTTGAAGAAGACCAGGACATCTAGGATTATTCTAGGGAAGTGGAGAGGAGAAAATGGCAGGGGATGGACGAGATTTAGTGCTCAAATTGGTGTGAGGAGGAGGGGGAGGAGGTTCCCTTTTATAAGGGAGGAGAGGGGCACCTTAGGAATATCTCAAAATATTATTTAATATTAAAGTAAAAATCGGTTTATAATGGTTCCAAAGGGTCTTATTTCGAAGCTAAAGTGGGGATGGGTAGATATCCTAGCAAACGATAGGATCTAGACAAGTTTAGGGTATTATTTTAACCTTAACATTTAGATTTAACTCTAAGTTAAATACTTTAACTTTTACCGTGTCTTTTTGTTTTTTTTCAATATATGGTTAATACACTTACTATAACATGCCAAAAGAACACCAAATTGTTTATTATTAATATATATATCCTTATCTAAGTCATTTGGCCGAACCTTAGATTTTTAGAACTAAAATAACAATTAGTAATATAATATTTGATTTAAAAACTATTTTGTGTTAATTTTGACACTATTTGATATATGATTTTTTTGTGAAAGTCATAACAGAATTATATGTTCTAACCATGTTTATTGAATCAACACTAATATATCATAGTAACCTAGAAAATTAGTGGAATTTATAAAAAGTCTTAAATTACAGGTATTTTGGTGTTTATAACATCAATTATGTCAATATTTCATTAATAAGATAATTACTGCATCATCATTGTGTCATAAATAAATTAAATTATGTAATGTCTAAAAATTAAAAATAAAATATCATTATGTAGGAAATCTTTTTAGATTTATAATGAATATTTATAGTCGAATTTATCTTCTATATAACTCTATATTAAAAATGATTTACTTATTAAACTTTGATTTTAACTATTTTAACCCTTCTTTAAATAAATTAATAATAAATGTCCTAATCTAACCCAAGTGGGCCTAAATGGTCATATTTTATTCCTGAGTTTGTTTTTAGTCGAATTAAACTTATCCAATAGAATTAGGACATGTGTTAGGGTAATATTAATATCATATTTACCCCTATTTACTGTTAACCGCGGTAAAAAAAATTAAAAAGTTACTATTCACCAAAAAATTATTTTTATCTCATTGAACCACATTTTACATACTGATATCAACCGTGTCTGTCGGATTTTCGAAATTCCATTCACAGAAGCGGTAAAATTAAGTTTTATGCAAAAATTCAGTTTTTAACCTACCACTTAGGGGTTTCACAATTCATCAAAAATTTATAGTTTTCAGAAAAATACCAAAATTTCACACTAGGCTAATTTCGGTATTCAGAATCCAAAAATGAAGTCCATTTTGAAAAATAAAATTTATAAAATTTCAAAAAGTGGTTATTACTATTCATAACGGCTAGTTTTAATAATATTTTAATAACATATCGTTGTTTAGTGAAACTCGGTATTGCGTACGACGCAAGCTATCGAGGAAGGTCGTGATTGCGTGTAAAGTAAGCCAAGAAAGTGTGTAATGAAAGAATCCATTGATGATATATAAAAACAAAATATTACACATAAAAATCTCGGGTGTTACATTCTACCCCCCTTAAAAAGAATTTCGCCCTCGAAATTCGTCACTTTTAACAAACAGATGAGGATACTTCTCCCTCATCATATCCTCATGCTCCCATGTAGCTTCTTCAAGTTGGTGGTTCCTCCATAAAACTTTCACCAAGCGAGTGGTCTTGTTTCGTAGGACTTTTTCTCTACGATCCAAAATCTCTATCAGCTGTTCTTCATAAGAAAGATCTTGTTCCAGCGGTACGAAGTCTGAGCTGAGTACATGTGAAGGATCTGGTATGTACTTTCTCAGGAGAGATAAATGGAACACATCGTGAACTTGAGAGAGATTCGGTGGAAGCGTCAATCGGTAAGCTACCTTCCCAACACGATCCAGTATTTCGAAAGGACTGATATATCTAGGGCTCAACTTCCCCTTCTTTCCAAATCTCACAACCCTCTTCCAGGGAGATATTCGTAAGAACACATTATCACCCACTTCAAACTGTAGGTCTTTTCATCGGTTGTCGGCATAACATTTCTATCGACTCTGAGCTGCACTTATGTGTTGTTGAATGGATCTGACCTTTTCTGCCATTTCATCAACGAGATCAGGTCCTAATAGCTTTCTTTCCCCAAATTCATCCCAGCAAGATGGAGTCCTGCATTTCTTTCCATAGAGAGCTTCATAAGGAGCCATCTGAATACTGGAGTGAAAGCTATTATTATAAGAAAATTCCACCAAAGGTAGGTGTTGATCCCAACCTCCTTTGAAATCCATAGAGCATGCTCTCAACATATCTTCTAGGGTTTGAATTTTTCTCTCAGACTGACTGTCTGTCTGGGGATGATAAGCAGTGCTGAAACTCAACTCTGTATCCAGAGCATGCTGAAGACTTCGCCAGAACTTCGAGGTAAATTTCGGATCCCGATCAGATATAATAGAAAGTGGTACTCCATGCAATCTTACCACTTCCTTTACATATATCCTGGCAAACTGATCTAGAGATAAATCCTCCCCAATAGAAATGAAGTGTGCAGACTTTGTAAGACGATCAACTATGACCCAAATAGCATTATTGCCTTTGGATGTTTTAGGAAGTCCTGTGACAAAGTCCATAGTGATGTTTTCCCATTTCCATTCGGGTATGGGTAATGGTTGTAACATCCCATTTAGACTTCTGTCTCTCATCTTTAACTTGTTGACAAACCAAGCATCGAGAGACATATTAAGCAACATCTCTTTTCATGCCATCCCACCAGAAGTACACTTTCAGGTCACTATACATCTTCGTGCTTCCAGGATGAATAGAGAATGATGAACTATGAGCCTCATCCAGCAGCTCCTTCTTTAATTCGGGGATTGGAGGAACACAAACCCGATTCCTGAACATTATTATCCCATCACAATCAAGGTTGAATTCAGGAACATTTCTCACCTTCTTTTGTAACTCGACATCTTCTTTCTGTGCCTCTTTAATCTTCACATGTATAGATGGTTGAACATTGATTTGAGAAAGATAAGATTTTCCCCTTCCATTATAATTCCAAGATCCATCCTTTTTAAATCCATAAATATTGGATCTTTTGTGATCCTCATCATGGATAAACTAGCATGGTCTTGTTGACTTAATGCATCTGCCACCTTGTTTGCTTTCCCAGGGTGGTAATGGATTGAGCAGTCGTAATCCTTAATCAGCTCCAACCATATTCTTTGATGCATATTCAACTCCTTTTGTGTGAAAATATACTTTAAACTTTTATGATCAGTATAAATATCACACCTTTTACCATAAAGGTAATGCCTCCAAATCATTAATGCATCGATTACCGCAGCCAACTCCAAATCATGTGTTGGGTAATTTTGCTCATGGATTTTCAACTGTCGTGAGGCATAAGCTATCACCATATCATTTTTCATAAGAACACACCACAATCCCTTCTTGGATGCATCACTATAGATCACAAACATTTCTCCACTACAAGGCAGTGTGAGCACAGGTGCACTGGATAATCTTCTTTTCAAATCCTTGAAATTCTCTTCACATTCCTCTATCCAGACAAACTTAACTCCTTTCCGAGTCAACTTAGTGAGTGGATTAGATAATCGTGAAAAATCTTTTACAAAACGTCGATAATGCCCAGCCAAACCAAGAAAACTTCATATCTCAGTTACTGTTGTTGGTCTTGACCATCTTTCGATAACCTCTATTTTTGCTGGGTCTACAGATATCCCCTCTTTTGAGATTATGTGACCCAAAAATGCAACTTTTTGAAGCCAAAATTCACACTTGGTAAATTTGGCATAAAGATTCTCCTTTCTCAGGGTCTTCAATATAATTCTCAAGTGATCTTCATGCTCTTCCTTTATCATTGAATAGACAAGAATATTTTCTATAAAGACTACCACAAATTGATCAAGATAGTCTCTAAAGACTCTATTAATTAGATCCATGAAGATAGCAGGGGCATTAGTAAGACCAAATGGCATCACTATAAATTTATAGTGTCCATACCTTGTACGGAAAGTCGTCTTTGGTATATCCTCCCTTTTGACCCTTAATTGATGATACCCTGAACGAAGATCAATCTTGGAAAAGTATTGAGCTCCGCGTAGTTGGTCAAATAAGTCATCAATGCATGGGAGAGGATATTTGTTCTTGATAGTGATCATGTTACATTCTCGATAATCAATGCAGAGTCTCATTGATCCATCTTTCTTCTTAACAAATAGAACATGTGCTCCCCAAGGTGACGCACTAGGGCGTATGAATCCCTTATCAATATTATCTTGGAGTTGCTTCTTCAATTCCTGCAACTCAATTGGGGCCATTCTATAAGGTGTCTTTGAAATTGGCAAAGCACCCAGTACGAGTTCTATTGAAAACTCAACTTCACGATTTGGTGGAAGACCCGGTAATTCCTCTGGAAAGACATCATCAAACTCCCGTACAATGGGCATATTCTTAATCGTGAGTTTCTCACCAACCATTTGAGATAAATAACCTTCATTTAGTGGAATCAATACCCATAAGATGGAAGAAATTTCCACTGGAAGGTTATGTTAATCCATGCATTGATAGAAAATCGTAGATTGATCTGGAATATGAAATGTGACTTCCCTTCTTTGGCAATTGATATGAGATCCATGTAGAGAAAGACAATCCATGCCAAGAATCACATCAAATTCCACTAAAGGAAGGATCACAAGATTTTCCGGAAGCACTTTCCCATAAACTTCGATCGGAGAATAATTATAAACTTTTGATGCGAGTGTTGTGCCATTAGGTGTTGTCACAGCTAACTCAACATCTAATTGTTGAGGTAATACGGTGATACCCTTAGAGAATTATTCAGAAATAAAAGAGTGGGTGGATCCAGAATCAAATAAAACATTTGCTACTTTAGAGTGGATGGTACGTGTACCTTTCACCACTTCGTTATTGTACTCCACATCGCTGATAGAAATTGCATGTGACATTCCTTTGTCTTTAGCCTTAAGATTTTATTGACGTCGACCATCATCATCAACCCTTGGATTTGTGCATTGATTGGCATAATGCCCCATCTCCTTGCACATGAAACATTGAAGTGTAGTAGGTTCATTCTGTGTATCCCTTCCTTTGTTTTCATCATTAGACATCTTCTTCCCATTATCGCGGCCTTCAAATGCCCGATGACCTTCCTTTCCACATTTAAAACATTTACTTGTCCCTTTAAGACAACTCCCTCCATGTTTCTTTCCACACTTTGAGCATAAGGGAATGCTCATCTTCTTTTCAGTGTGCTATTTAGATTTTCCTTTGAATTCCATCTCCCTCTTCTTATCAAACCCATGTGACGGATGGGTTACTCCAATCTCCATCTCGACTTTGAGAGCACATTGAATGATTTCCTCGTAGCTATTGAAGTCCCTTATGGCTAACGCCCTTCGAAGACTTGGTTTTATGCCACTAAAGAATCGATCGATCTTACTCTTAGGTTGGATAATAATACCAGAAGCGTACCATGCAAGTCTTGTAAAATTTGCTTCATAGGTACCAACAGATTCATCATCCCTTTGCCTCGTATTCTTAATAAGATTCCACCATTGATCAGTATCTCCTTCCAAACGATACACTGCTAGGATGACTTTATCATGTTCAGAACATTGAAGAACTGAAAATATCTTTTCAGTAGTACTAATCCATTGTTCAGCAACTAATGGATCAGTAGACCCGCTGAAAGAAGGTGGGCGCTGCATCATGAAGGATTCAACAGAATGTTGCTCATTCCTTTGCTCGTTTGGATGTCCTGCATGATTCATAGCTTGAGAAAGTTGTGTGAGCATGGCTACAAGTTTTTTTATTCCAGCTCCCATATCGTTCGGTTGCTCAGGGGGACAATCATTGCATTGCCCATCGCATTCCGCATTAACACGGTTCCTTCGAGTTCCATCCATTGACTAAAACCAAGAAGAATAGTGTGATCAAAACTAATTATAAAAGGAAAACCACATAATTCAAGAATAAAATTTTCATGCATAAGGTCTTATCCTAGGTTATTCATGGGAATTTCTAAAACACTAAGATTCTGTTCTATGTTTAGACTTATCCTTAGGGTTCTTACTAAGGCTTTCACATCCTAGTTTCCAAAGGTTGACTATACCTTTCCTCTGATACCAACTATAACGACCCATACTTTACATACATTGTTAATACTTAAAAATTGAAGCACGCTTATTACAACATATGAAAAAACCACAAAGGACCGTATAGGTATAGTGTCTTTAGAATCTGGGAAACATAAACAACTGGTTCATTAATATTCTACAGTGTCACCCATTTATTTCATCATATCTAGGGTCCCTTTTAGCATATTCTACTTAATATCCATCTTCCTGACCTGGGGAAATGAAAACATAAAAGGGTGATCTCCAATGCTCAGCAAGGGCAAATAAAGGAAATAAAAATCATATCATATCTTTTTGAAAATCATAACCTGCAAAAGAGATCATAATATCTTAACATGGAATAAATCATAGAAGTGACAATGAGATCCCCATAATCATAACATGAAACTTGAAACATTGTGTCATGCACACATAATCATGGATCATAATTTCTTATTAGTCATGAATCATTGCCAAGACTATCGTAGTGGACAGAGTCCCTTTCTGAACCGAGTCACCCTCGTTCCAGTCCTGTTTCACTGAACCGGTATAACCAACCGTTCCAGGCATGTCTATCTCATGAGATATAAAATCTTTACCTAATGAATTGGAGGGAGATATAGGTCCCACCCATCTTATAATAAATCCTTTCTTATGTGTGCCACATAATCATAAATCATACATCATCGCATAACACATGTAACAAAAATGGGATTCTTGAAACATCATGACATCATAAAACAGATCATATAAGGTAAATTACTTCATAAAAATAATTCCCTCAAAACATAATCAAATCAATGTAATAATAGGGATAAAAACAGAACCCTATATTATCTTATATGGAAAATAATTTTGATAAAACACTTGAACTCCATTCTTGAGGAAAATATCCTTTCTTCTTCAAAAACACATTTCTTTTCTTAACATGTCACACAATTATAAACTAAAAGAAGTTGATTAAAAATAAACTTGAAAACTTGTAAAGAAAGCTTCTTGGAAATAATGTTTTTAAAAATCCATTCATGCCATATATGTTAAAAAAACATTCTTCGTACCTTTGTCGGAAAAGTCAACAAGTACCTCGTACGAAAAAACGACAAAAGATACCTTTCGTATTCTTTACTAAAAACTCACTGAAGGGTAAGATTGGATTTAAACTATTTTAAGTGGATGGAAACAATATTACATATTGAGGGAACATGGATGTGGATGATAAAATACACCCCAGTAAATACTTACGAATAAACAATCTCGGATAAAAATGAGATTGTGATATTTCCCCTTACCTTAGGTCTGATTTGCTTTGTACGTGTCCGAAGCACCTGTATAATGGTTTAAATAATGTTATTGACTTATTCCAGAATCATAAATATTGATATGATATCATATATGGTCATATTCTTAGCTTCTTGTTAGTAATATTTCATTGTTACTTGTTACTCGGGTCCTTATTGCCTTTTGTTCTTATGCGTGTTTTGCCGAATAAATTCTTATTCTTCTTTTAAGTTTATAGATACCTTATATCCAGAATGGTATTAGTTTAACATATATCATATTTATTAATTCAATTCATTTATATAATTACTATGTAATGATGATCATGTAGAACGAGTCGCATCACATCGTGGAGACGGTATTCTGTACGTACGCACGAGTGATGATATCGTTCCTATGATCGTGGAACTGTATTGGAGTATATATATATTATTTCAGTATCGATATTACTTTATAATAATCATTAAATAGTTACTCATTACACCATTATACCCATCCTTGTAAGGTGATGGTGGAAAATAGATTACACCACGGTGTGGAGACGGTATTCTGTACGTACGCACACGCAGTGATTTCATTTTTCCGTAGGATGGATAGAAGGTGAATTAGGGTTGTTTTATATATATAATAACATTTAAGTATGTAATTAATACTTATGTTATTTCTTTATCATGAAACAACTAAAGAAGAAGATGTTGAAGAAGAAAAAATTGAAAAGATCGGTAATGGATATTACCTCTTCTTTGGAACGCCTCTTTGAATCCTCCACTTAGGGAACTAAGATTGGTATTTGAAGAAGACCATGACCTCTAGGATTATTCTAGGGAAGTGGAGAGGAGAAAATGTCAGGGGTTGTCCGAGCTTGAGTGCTCAAATTGGTGTGAGGAAGAGGGGGAGGAGGTGCCCTTTTATAAGGGAGGAGAGGGGCACCTTAGGAATATCTCAAAATATTATTTTATATTAAAGTAAAAATCGGTTTATAATGGATCAAAAGGGTCTTATTTCGAAGCTAAAGTGGGGATGGGTAGACATCCTATCAAACAATAGGATTTAGACAAGTTTAGGGTATTATTTTAACCTTAACATTTAGATTTAACTCTAAGTTAAATAATTTAACTTTTACCGTGTCTTTTTGTTTTCTTTCAATATATGGTTAATACACTTACTATAACATGCCAAAAGAACACCAAATTGTTTATTATTAATATATATATCCTTATCTAAGTCATTTAGCCGAACCTTAGATTTTTAGGAATAAAATAACAATTAGTAATATAATATTTGATTTAAAAACTATTTTGTGTTAATTTTGACACTATTTGATATATGATTTTTTCTGAAAGTCATAACAGAAATATATGTTCAAACCATGTTTATTGAATCAACAATAATATATCATAGTAACCTAGAAAATTAGTTGAATTCATCAAAAGTCTTAAATTACTGGTATTTTGGTGTTTATAACATCAATTATGTCAATATTTCATTAATAAGATAATTACTGCATCATCATTGTGTCATAAATAAATTAAATTATGTAATGTCTAAAAATTAAAAATAAAATACCATTATGTTGGAAATCTTTTTATCTTTCTAATGAATATTTGTAGTCGAATTTATCTTATGTATAACCCCATATTAAAAATGATTTACTTATTAAACTTTGATTTTAACTATTTTAACCCTTCTTTAAATAAATTAATAAATAATGTCCTAATCTAACCCAAGTGGGCCTAAATGGTCATATTTTATTCCTGAGTTTGTTTTTAGTCGAATTAAACTTATCCAATAGAATTAGGATATGTGTTAGGGTAATATTAATATCATATTTACCCCTATTTACTATTAACCGCGGTAAAAATAAAAATAAAAAGTTACTATTCACCAAAAAATTATTTTTATCTCATTGAACCACATTTTACTTACTGATATCAACCGTGTCTGTCGGATTTTCGAAATTCCATTCACAGAAGCGGTAAAATTATGTTTTATGCAAAAAATCAGTTTTTAACCTACCACTTAGGGGTTTAACAATTCATCAAAAATTGAAAGTTTTCAGAAAAATACCAAAATTTCACCGTAGGCTAATTTCGGTATTCAGAATCCAAAAATGAAGTCCATTTTGAAAAATAAAATTTATAAAATTTCAAAAAGTGGTTATTACTATTCATAACGGGTAGTTTTAATAATATTTTAATAACTTATCGTTGTTTAGTGAAACTCGGTATTGCGTACGACGCAAGCTATCGAGGAAGGGCGTGATTGCGTGTAAAGTAAGCCAAGTAAGTGTGTAATGAAAGATTCCTTTGATGATATATAAAAAAAATATTACTCATAAAAATATCGGGTGTTACATTCTACCCCCTTAAAAAGAATTTTGCCCTCGAAATTCGTCACTTTCTAACAAACAGATGAGGATACTTCTCCCTCATCATATCCTCAAGCTCCCATGTAGCTTCTTCAAGTTGGTGGTTCCTCCATAAAAATTTCACCAAGCGAGTGGTCTTGTTTCGTAGGACTTTTTCTCTACGATCCAGAATCTCTATCGGTTGTTCTTCATAAGAAAGATCTTGCTCCAGCGGTACAACTTCTAAGCTGAGTACATGTGAAGGATCTGGTATGTACTTTCTCAGGAGAGATACATGGAACACATCGTGAACTTGAGAGAGATTCGGTGTAAGCGCCAATCGGTAAGCTACCATCCCAACACGATCCGGTATTTCGAAAGGACCGATATATCTAGGGCTCAACTTCCCCTTCTTTCCAAATCTCATAACCCTCTTCCAGGGAGATATTCGTAAGAACACATTATCACCCACTTCAAACTGTAGGTCTTTTCTTCGGTTGCCAGCATAACTTTTCTGTCGACTCTGAGCTGCACTTATGTGTTGTTGAATAGATCTGACCTTCTCTGCCATTTCATCAACGAGATCAGGTCCTAATAGCTTTCTTTCCCCAACTTCATCCCAGCAAGTTGGAGTCCTGCATTTCTTTCCATAGAGAGCTTCATAAGGAGCCATCTTAATACGGGAGTGAAAGCTATTATTATAAGAAAATTCCACCAAAGGTAGGTGTTGATCCCAACCTCCTTAGAAATCCATAGAGCATGCTCTCAACATATATTCTAGGGTTTGAATTGTTCTCTCAGACTGACTGTCTGTCTGGGGATGATAAGCAGTGCTGAAACTCAACTCTTTATCCAGAGTATGCTGAAGACTTCGCCAGAACTTCGAGGTAAATTTCGGATCCCAATCAGATATAATAGAAAGTGGTACTCCATGCAATCTTACCACATCCTTTACATATATCCTGGAAAACTGATCTAGAGAGAAATCCTCTCTAATAGCAATGAAGTGTGCAGACTTTGTAAGATGATCAACTATGACCCAAATAGCATTATTGCCTTTGGATGTTTTAGGAATTCCTGTGACAAAGTCGATAGTGATGTTTTCCCATTTCCATTCGGGTATGGGTAATGGTTGTAACATCCCCTTAGACTTCTGCCTCTCAGCTTTAACTTGTTGACAAACCAAGCATCGAGAGACATATTCAGCAACATCTCTTTTCATGCCATCCCACCAGAAGTACACTTTCAGGTCCCTATACATCTTCGTGCTTCCAGGATGAATAGAGAATGATGAACTATGAGCCTCATCCAGCAGCTCCTTCTTTAATTCGGGGATGGGAGGAACACAAACCCGATTCCTAAAATTTATTATCCCATCACAATCAAGGTTGAATTCAGGAACATTTCTCACCTTCTTTTGTAACTCGACATCTTCATTCTGTTCCTCTTTAATCTTCACATGTATAGATGGTTGAACATTCATTTGAGAAATATAAGATTTTCCCCTTCCATTATAATTCCAAGATCCATCCTTTTTAAATCCATAAATATTGGATCTTTTGTGATCCTCATCATGGATAAACTAGCACGGTCTTATCGACTTAATGCATCTGCCACCATGTTTGCTTTCCCAGGGTGGTAATGGATTGAGCAGTCGTAATCCTTAATCAGCTCCAACCATATTCTTTGACGCATATTCAACTCCTTTTGTGTGAAAATATACTTTAATCTTTTATGATCAGTATAAATATCACACCTTTTACCATAAAGGTAATGCCTCCAAATCATTAATGCAAAGATTACCGCAGCCAACCCCAAATCATGTGTTGGGTAATTTTGCTCATGGATTTTCAACTGTCGTGAGGCATAAGCTATCACCATATCATTTTGCATAAGAACACACCACAATCCCTTCTTGGATGCATCACTGTAGATCACAAACATTTCTCCACTACAAGGAAGTGTGAGCACAGGTGCACTGGATATCCTTCTTTTCAAATCCTTGAAATTCTCTTCACATTCCTCTGTCCAGACAAACTTAACTCATTTCCGAGTCAACTTGGTGAGTGGAGTAGATAATCGTGAAAAATCTTTTACAAAACGTCGATAATATCCAGCCAAACCAAAAAAACATCAGAACTCAGTTACTGTTGTTGGTCTTGACCATCTTTCGATAACCTCTGTTTTTTCTGGGTCCATAGATATCCCCTCTTTTGAGATTATGTGACCCAAAAATGTAACTTTTTGAAGCCAAAATTCACACTTGGTAAATTTAGCATAATGCTTCTCCTTTCTCAGGGTCTTCAATATAATTCTCAAGTGATCTTCATGATCTTCCTTTCTCATTGAATAGACAATAATATTGTCTATAAAGACTACCACAAATTGATCAAGATAGTCTCTAAAGACTCTATTCATTAGATCCATGAAGATAGTAGGGGCATTAGTAAGACCAAATGGCATCACTATAAATTTATAGTGTCCATACCTTGTACGGAAAGTCGTCTTTGGTATATCCTCCCTTTTGACCCTTAATTGATGATACCCTGAACGAATATCAATCTTGGAAAAGTATTGAGCTCCGCGTAGTTGGTCAAATAAGTCATCAATGCGTGGGAGAGGATATTTGTTATTGATAGTGATCTTGTTACATTCTCGATAATCAATGTAGAGTCTCATTGATCCATCTTTCTTCTTAACAAATAGAACAGGTGCTCCCCAAGGTGACGCACTAGGGCGTATGAAACCCTTATCAATATTCTCTTGGAGTTGCTTCTTCAATTCCAGCAACTCAATTGGGGCCATTCTATAAGGTGTCTTTGAAATTGGCAAAGCACCCAGTATGAGTTCTATTGAAAACTCAACTTCACGATTTGGTGGAAGACCCGGTAATTCCTCCTGAAAGACATCATCAAACTCCCGTACAATGGGCATATTCATAATCGTGAGTTTCTCACCAACCATTTGAGATAAATAACCTTCATTTAGTGGAATCAATACCCATAAGATGGAAGAAATTTCCACTGGAAGGTTATGTTCATCCTAGCATTGATAGACGATCGTAGATTGATCTGGAATATGAAATGTGACTTCCCTTCTTTGGAAATTGATATGAGATCCATGTAGAGAAAGCCAATCCATGCCAAGAATCACATTAAATTCCACTAATGGAAGGATCACAAGATTTGCCGGAAGCACTTTCCCACAAACCTCGATCGGAGAATAATTATAAACTTTTGATGCGACTGTTGTGCCATTAGGTGTTGTCACAGCTAACTCAACATCTAATTGTTGAGGTAATACGGTGATACCCTTAGAAAATTTTTCAGAAATAAAAGACTGGGTGGATCCAGAATCAAATAAAACATTTTCTACATTAGATTGGATGGTGCGTGTACCTTTCACCACTTCGTTATCGTACTCCACATCGCTGATAGAAATTGCATGTGACATTCCTTTGTCTTTAGCCTTATGATTTTATTGACGTCGACCCTCATCATCAACCCTTGGATTTGGGCATTGATTGGCATAATGCCCCATCTCCTTGCACTTGAAACATTGAAGTATAGTAGGTTCATTCTGTGTATCCCTTCCTTTGTTTGCATCATTAGACATCTTCTTCCCATTATCGCGGCCTTCAAATGCCTAATGACCTTCCTTTCCACATTTAAAACATTTACTTGTCCCTTTAAGACAACTCCCTCCATGTTTCTTTCCACACTTTGAGCATAAGGGAATGCTCATCTTATTTTCAGTGTGCTCTTTATATTTTCCTTTCAATTCCATCTTCCTCTTCTTATCAAACCCATGTGACTGATGGGTTACTCCAATCTCCATCTCGACTTTGAGAGCACATTGAATGATTTCCTCGATGCTATTGAAGTCCCTTATGGCTAACGCCCTTCGAAGACTTGGTTTTATGCCACTAAAGAATCGATCGATCTTACTCTCAGGTTGGATAATAATACCAGAAGCATACCTTTCAAGTCTTGTAAAATTTGCTCCATAGGTACCAAAAGATTCATCATCCCATTGCCTCGTATTCATAATAAGATTCCACCATTTATCAGCATCTCCTTCCAAATGATACACTGCTAGGATGACTTTATCATGTTCAGAACATTGAAGAACTGAAAATATATTTTAAATAGTACTAATACATTGTTCAGCAACTAATGGATCAGTAGACCCGCTGAAAGAAGGTGGACGCTGCCTCATGAAGGATTCAACAGAATGTTGCTCATTCCTTTGCTCGTTTGGAAGTCCTGCATGATTCATAGCTTGAGAAAGTTGTGTGAGCATGGCTACAAGATTTTTCATTCCAGCTCCCATATCGTTCGGTTGCTCAGGGGGACAATCATTGCATTGCCCATCGCATTCCGCATTAACACGGTTCCTTCGGGTTCCATCCATTGACTAAAACCAAGAAGAATAGTGTGAGAAACACTAATTATAATAGGAAAACCACATAATTCAAGAATAAAATTTTCATGCTTAAGGTCTTATCCTAGGTTATTTATGGCCATTTCTAAAACACTAAGATTGTGTTCTATGTTTAGACTTATCCTTAGGGTTCTTACTAAGGCTTTCACATCCTAGTTTCCAAAAGTTGACTATACCTTTCCTCTGATACCAACTATAACGACCCATACTTTACATACATTGTTAATACTTAAAAATTGAAGCACACTTATTACAACAAATGAAAAAACCACAAAGGACCGTATAGGTATAGTGTCTTTAGAAACTGGGAAACATAAACAACTGGTTCATTAATCTTCTACAGTGTCTCCCATTTATTTCATCATATCTAGGGTCCCTTTTAGCATATTCTACTTAATATCCATCTTCCTGACCTGGGTAAAAGAAAACTTAAAAGGGTGAGCTCAAATGCTCAGCAAGGGTAAATAAAGGAAATAAAAATCATATCATATCTTTTTGAAAATCATAACCTGCAAAAGAGATCATAATATCGTAACATGGAATAAATCATAGAAGTGAAAATGAGATCCCCATAATCATAACATGAAACTTGAAACATTGTGGCATGCACACATAATCATGGAACATAATTTCTTATTAGTCATGAATCATTGCCAAGACTATCTTAGTGGACAGAGTCCCTTTCTGAATCGAGTCACCCTCGTTCTAGTCCTGTTTCACTGAACCGGTATAACCTACCGTTCCAGCCCTGTCTATCTCATGAGATATAAAATCTTTACCCAATGAATTGGAGGGAGATATAGGTCCCACCCATCTTATAATAAATCCTTTCTTATGTGTGCCACATAATCATAAATCATTCATCATCGCATAACACATGTAACAAAAATGAGATTTTTGAAACATCATGACATCATAAAACAAATCATATAAGGTAAATTACTTCATAAAAATAATTCCCTCAAAACATAATCAAATCAATGTAATAATAGGTATAAAAACAGAACCCTATATTATCTTAGATGGAAAATAATTTTGATAAAACACTTGAACTCCATTTATGAGGAAAATATCCTTTCTTCTTCAAAAACACATTTCTTTTCTTAACATGTCACATAATTTTAAACTAAAAGAAGTTGATTAAAAATAAACTTGAAAACTTGTAAAGGAAGCTTCTTGGAAATAATGTTTTTAAAAATCCGTTCATGCCATATATGTTAAAAAACATTCTTTGTACCTTTGTCAGAAAAGTCAACAAGTACCTCGTACGAAAAAACGACAAAAGATACCTTTCATATTCTTTACTAAAAACTCACCGAAGGGTAAAATTGGATTTAAACTATTGTAAGTGGATGGAAACAATATTACATATTGAGGGTACATGGATGTAGATGATAAAATACACCCCAGTAAATACTTACGAATAAACAATCTCGAATAAAAATGAGATTGTGATATTTCCCCTTACCTTAGGTCTGATTTGCTTTGTACATTTCCGAAGCACCTGTATAATGGTTTAAATAATGTTATTGACTTATTCCAGAATCATACATATTGATATGATATCATATATGGTCATATTCTTAGCTTCTTGTTAGTAATATTTCATTGTTACTTGTTACTCGGGTCCTTATTGCCTTTTGTTCTTATGCGTGTTTTGCCGAATAAATTCTTATTATTCTTTTAAAGTTATAGATACTTTATATCCAGAATGGTATTATTGTAACATATATCATATTTTTTCATTAAATTCATTTATATCATTACTATGTAATGATGATCATGTAGAACGATTCACATCACATCGTGGAGACGGTATTCCGTACATACGCACGAGTGATGATATCGTTCCTATGATCGTGGAACTGTATTGGAGTATATATATATTATTTCAGTATCAATATTACTTTATAATAATCATAAATAGTTATGAATTACACCATTATACCCATCTTTGTAAGGTGATGGTGGAAAATAGATTACACCACGTCGTGGAGACGGTATTCCGTACGTACGCACGCGCGGTGATTTCATTTTTCCGTAGGATGGATAGAAGGTGAATTAGGGTTGTTTCATATTTATAATAACATATCAGTATGTAAGTAATACTGCTGTTATTACTTTATCATGAAACAACTAAAGACGAATAAGTTGAAGAAGAAAGAAATTGAAAAGATCGGTAATGGATATTACTTCTTCTTTGGAATGCCTCTTTGAATCCTCCACTTAGGGAACTAAGATTTGTCTTTGAAGAAGACCAGGACCTCTAGGATTATTCTAGGGAAGTGGAGAGGAGAAAATGGCAGGGGTTGGCCGATCTTGAGTGCTCAAATTGGTGTGAGGAGGAGGGGGAGGAGGTGCCCTTTTATAAGGGAGGAGAGGGGCACCTTAGGAATATCTCAAAATATTATTTTATATTAAAGTAAAAATCGGTTTATAATGGTTCCAAAGGGTCTTATTTCGAAGCTAAAGTGGGGATGGGTAGAAATCCTATCAAACAATAGGATTTAGACATGTTTAGGGTATTATTTTAACCTTAACATTTAGATTTAACTCTAAGTTAAATAATTTAACTTTTACCGTGTCTTTTTGTTTTCTTTCAATATATGGTTAATAAACTTACTATAACATGCCAAACGAACACCAAATTGTTTATTATTAATTTATATATCCTTATCTAAATCATTTGGCCGATCCTTAGATATTTAGGAATAAAACAACAATTAGTAATATAATATTTGATTTAAAAACTATTTTGTGTCAATTTTGACACTATTTGATATATGATTTTTTGTGAAAGTCATAACAGAATTATATGTTCGAACCAAGTTGATTAAATCAACCCTAATATATCATAGTAACCTATAAAATTAGTTTAATTCATAAAAATTTTTAAATAACATTTATTTTTGTGTTTATAACATCAATTATGTCAATATTTCATTAATAAGATAATTACTGCATCATCATTTTGTCATAAATAAATTAAATTATATAATGTCTAAAAATTAAAAATAAAATACCATTATGTAGGAAATCTTTTTAGCTTTCTAATGAATATTTATAGTCTAATTTATCTTATGTATAACCCCATATTAAAAATGATTTACTTATTGAACTTTGATTTTAACTATTTTAACCCTTCTTTAAATAAATTAATAATAAATGTCCGAATCTAACCTAATTGGGCCTAAATGGTCATATTATATTCCTATGTTTGTTTTTGGTTGAATTAAACATATCCAATAGAATTAGGACATGTGTTAGGGTAATAGTAATATCATATTTACCCCTATTTACTATTAACCGCGGTAAAAAAAAGTAAAAAGTTACTATTCACCAAAAATTTATTTTTATCTCATTGAACCACATTTTACTTACTAATATCAACTGTGTCTGTCGGATTTTCTAAATCTCATTCACAAAAGCGGTAAAATTATGTTTTATGCAAAAATTCAGTTTCTAACCTACCACTTAGTGGTTTCACTATTCATCAAAAATTAAAAGTTTTCAGAAAAATACCAAAATTTCACCCTAGGCTAATTTCGGTATTCCGAATCCAAAAATGAAGTCAATTTTGAAAAATAAAATTTATAAAATTTTAAAAAGTTATTATTACTATTCATAACGGCTAGTTTTAATAAAATTTTAATAGCATATCGTTGTTAGTGAAACTCGGTATTGCGTACGACGCAAGCTATCGAGGAAGGTCGTGATTGCGTGTAAAGTAAGCCAAGCAAGTGTGTAATGAAAGATTTCTTTGATGATATATATAAACAAAATATTACTCATAAAAATCTCGGGTGTTACAATTGATATGATGAAAATAATTATTAATTTTCTAACCCACCAAGGAAGTTAAATAAAAAATGAGTTCAATACATCCAGAAAATAGTATATAAAGTTTTCTTTCATGAATTTAAAATCTGATTGGTGAATTCGATTATTTTTTACTTTTCATCCAAAAATGGAGAATTCATAATCACCATTGATGATATGTTTTAAGGAAATTATTGTTTCTTAATAAAGAATGATCAAAACATTTATTATGATTGAAATTAGTTGAATACATGTTGGTTTATTTTCCATACATATGATTTGGAAGTTGCTACTATTGACTTCGATTAAATATTTTGGAGTGGTCATTTCTATGGAGTAAATGTGAAATATGTACTGATTAAAAATGTTTTTTATATATATTCAATCATTATAAATTAAAAATTAGCCATTGAATATGGTAGTATCTAATCAAGTATTACGATTCCATGATTCATTTTTTTCATGGATAAGAAGATAATGTGGATAATTCTTTGAGTAAATTATATAATCTCACATTAACCATGTTACGTTTGGAACCTGATCCTTTGGTAAATTATTTGATTAATCATGGGTGTGAAGTTGTTTATGCAAGGGAATCCTCTATTTTCATTCAGGGTTATGTGATTTAGACTTTGATAGAAATTAATTATGATGACTTATAAGGTGGATCAATATTTGCAAGAAAATGTATAATTAGTCAATAATTGCATATTCTTTCTGCATAATATTGTTAAAAAAGATATATTATGATTTAGATTTTTCCTATTTGTTCCTATTGATTCATTGTTTAGGACGGGGCTGTTGACTAAAGCTCATAGATGTTACTTTCATGTTCATCTTGGCAACCCTATGATGTATATATTACTTTTAGAGTATTACTACTAGAATGGAATAAAAAGATATTATTATGTATTTATAATGAATATTTTTACTTTTCAACAAGTTATTAAAGAGATCCAGTTACTAAATGGGATTCATCCACAATTTCCTAGAACCTGGTGGAAATATGAAATATATAAATTAATTTTTTGGTATGAATACCAAATACATCTCAGGATAATAATTAGAGTTGGTTTATTATTGATTGGATAAAAAAATATTCACATTTTCTTATCATCAATGATACAATCTATTTTGTGAATATTTTCATACTGAATCTTTAAGATATTATCCAGTTATTTGTTCTTTCACATTATAATTAATCAGACCGTGATCCTAGGATGACATTCTATTGAAGAAAATGAGTTCATATTTCATTTATTATTGAATAAAATTTTATTAACACTTATCAACCTCAATCTGAAGGATAGTTTAGGTGGATTATTCTTACATTGGAGGTTATAATTCATTCTAGCTTAATTAAATACCATAGAAGCTAATTTCACCATCAATCATTTTTTGGGAATTAATATAACATATGTTTTCATTATAGTATAAATGTATCACCACATTTATAATAATATTGAATGTTGTGCCAGTAACTATATTTTTCTGATAATATTGTATGAAATAATTTTGTGGGACTACAATAGGTATCATAAAAAATATATTAACTTTATATTTTTTAGTATCACATGTGAGAGGCTCAAAAAAGTCATACCAGTTATTATAATATCAGGAGTAATAATATATCATTATATGTAGGTGATCATGATTTTAAAAAATTCTCCATGGATAATTGTGATTCTTATTGTAAGGAGGGTAAGTTTAGTCCATGGTTCATTAGATCATAATAAATCCTAGAAAATGATGGATAATTTTACTATCATTTGTAATTACCTCCTTTTTATCATATATACAAAACATATTTCATTTTTTTATGTTATGAAAGTCCATACCATAATCATACCATGTTTTATCCATGAATCAATTCATTTGGAATGTAATGATTCATATGAGCAACAACTAGTTCAGTTTCATGATCCCATATAATAGGTGTAGTGGAATAAGATGAATCATCAGTATAAGGTTTCATTAAAAATAGTATGGTTGAAAAAGAAATAAGGGAATTTTAAATTGATATGTGTGAAAATTAACACCATTTATTTAGAATATTAATTAAAATGTGAGGATAAATGTTCTAAAAGGGGGAATGTTGTAACATACCATGTAATTAAAGGATAATTATTTTCCATATTTATTATTATTTAAGAATTATATAGTAAATGTTCCTTAAAAGGAACTACTTTTTTGATGGAATACATCACATGTAACAATTAGTTTTTTTGAAATCATAAATTTCATGCAGGACTGAGTTATATCAAAAAATAATATATCATTAATATTATTATTTTTAGATGTAGTTGTTTTCTAGTCATTATTTCAGTGGTAATGAATAGTACTAACAATGTAATTGTTAAAAAAAATTAATTGTTTTTAAATTCTTCAACTAAATTATACAGTAATAAAATAATAATAAATATAATTTTTACTGAGGGAATTTTTTTAACGGGTTGTTTTACTACAATTTAAATTCACACATATTTTAAATATTATTTTTGAAACATTTATTATTTTTTTATGAACCAATAGATATATATTTTGAATTTGAAATTTTAAAAAACATTATTGGGTGAATTTGGTTTATTTTTATAAGAACTTTCATATTTTGATAAATGATTAATAATAGTCTATTTTATTTCAAAACTGATTTATTACAATTTATTTATATAGATAATTTATGTTATAAATTATTTTTAATAATTATTTCATTTTTTATTATTTAAAAAATTTAGTTCGTTTGATTAAATTTCAGGTTGGTTTTGATGATAAAAACATAGAAATCATTTGAACATTTTCATTTTTAAAACTCACTTTGTCATCACATTTACGGTATTAAATTCAAATGAATTTCTGCCACATTTGTGATTGAATTTTTGATATAATTTATTCCTTATTTTGATTCATTATAGTTTATTATTTGTAATATTTTCAACTCATGGTTGACCAAAATTACCAGTGGATGTAATTAATATTAATTTCAATTATTATGATAAAATTTGTTTAAAAATTGACTAAATGATAAACATAATAGCCAAAATATATTATACACATGTAAAAAATTAATTTTATATTAATATTTCTACCATATAAAACATTGAATAATAATTTTACTAATGTTTTAGCCACATGACATGGAAAAACAGTCTGTGTAATTCCATTTTAAAAACGTTACATGTATCTCACTCTTCCTCCAAAATAAAAGGGTACCCAATCATACAATTTCTTCACTACCCTAAATCCCATTTGTATCATCAAAACCTATACTAAATATTCATTAAACATCACTCCCCTCACACTAGAGTCCTAAATTTTAGAGTATATCCAACCATGATGTCCATTGTTCCAAAAATAGGTTTTACCTAATGACGAGAAACATTTACCGACATTGAATTTTTAATTTTTTTCCCATCCATACTACCATACTTTGTAATTATTATGCGATTATATAATAACATAAATATAAAAAGCATAATTTTATTTTTTATTGTTACGGAATAAACCTATAACCACAAACATATCCATTAATTTTGTAATGAAATTACTATTCTTGTACCAAGAACTACCCTTAGATAATGATGTCTCTCGTGTTTCCTTTACCACCAATCCTGGTTGGGAACTTTGATGGAATAATAATTTTACATTAATTATATTATATTTATGATGTATTCATACTTTTTCAATTAATATATACAAATACCTTCATGTTTCAATTTTTTATAAATATGATAACATTGTTAGTGGATGTGTGGACAATAACCTCCTTAAGGTGATGTCATAAGTTCACACACTATGAAAAATATATTAACGATTTTTTTTAATTATGCTTATGGTCCATACATAACATGAATATGATATTAATTAAATGAATAAATTTTTATAAATACAATATATCAATTTCATATTCACCATTCACACAATTAAAATATGATAACAACATTCATGTATGTGTTGATTATCGCCACCTTGACATGATGTGATTACTTTCACATCAATAGAATTATATATATAATAATGAATGATAAAATAAATATTTTATTCATCATATAATTTTCAATAGGTAATGATAAATTTTAATTACCTTTTTATAATGATTGTTGAAAATTGGGAATGTTACTCATGCATTCTTATGTAATATTATCTCCCTAATTCTAACATTAGATCATTTATCATAACAATACATAATAATTTGTTTCAAAAGTGTAATTTAAAATTAAATATGATAATTTTTTCATCATTACTGTTCTTTATATGTATATATATGTAACTTTTTTACCATAGTTTTTTGACCAATGTTGTTTTTTAAAAATTAACCGAATATGGTAAAAAACATACATAAAAATAATTTTTTAAATATCTATTTAAAAAATAAAACAATACAATGAAAATTTATGATGAAATTTTAAAATATACATAATAATTTCACTAATTTACATATGTTTATTTTTATATTGACATAATGAAACATGTGACATGTCAAACTAATGTTAAGGGACTTTATCTCAATCTCCTTTCATTCACACATTTCATGATGATACTCACCATTAGTATATTATAAATTGTATAGAAAACACGATTTTATTAAATATACATATTATATCTATATTAATTTTATGAATGTTTTCATAGACTTTATTTTTTCTTTTTCATTATGTATTATATCTTCAATGTGGAATGAGACACATTTTATAGTGAAGAATTTAATTTAAAAATATTTCTCTGCGTTAATATTCATAATATTATTTTTCATGTATACATATATTAATATAAATAGTTAAAATGAAATTATTATGTCTCTTTGTAATTAAATTCAACTCTTTATTTGGAGTAATATTTTTACATTCATTGTACATAATTTTTTTAACACTAACTAGAATGGTGTACTCTTAATTCACACAGTGATATGGAATTTTTCACTATATTAAACATTTATTTATTTTTGGATTCATTTTCAATAACTAATTTTTTATAATTAAAATCATTATTTTTATGTTTAATTTTATTTTGGAATGTTTTTTTATATATAATTTTTTATTTGGTTTTGAAATTTTCATTTTTGAGTTAAAATTGTATTTTAATATCAATAAGTGATTTTTATATGATTATAAAAGAGTTTTCCAAATAATAATATGTTTTTGTTTGGGAATTATAAATGATAGGTTCTCCATGACAGCACTGAGTGATCATATTCTAGCTTAAATGATGGGTGTTATTAGACAATGTTGTAAATCAATGGGTAGTGATTAATTTTTCAGTAGAATTATATTTGAAATTGGTAATATGGTGTTTCCAATCCATATGTGTACTATAAGGGTTCAATGTGATGACTTACCAAGGTACCTACATGAATTTTCTATGTTTTCTTAATTGTTTTAATGGAAAAAATATGTTTTCAAAAGATTAAAAAAATTATATTTTAAGATAATGATTTGTCCATTCATGGGTAAATGTTATATGTAACGGTCTCTGTTCCCCTAGTCCATTAAATTGCGGGTATTAGAGGTTAGAGATTTGTAGAGGATGCTTGGAGGGGTTCAAATGCTAATTACTATAATTGGGAGGAGTACACATCCTGTAATGATCTTAAATGACATGAATCTTCAGTACATATTATTCCCAGGATGGATCAATGTGTGAGTACATTCAGGGTCAAAAAATTACAATAAATTAGAATAGTGATGAGTTATTTTTATATAAGTGGAGCTCAAAGTGTTACACGACAAAAAACGGTATTACACATCATTTAATAACATCATCCAATTTAATTTATATTTTTTGTTTGGCTGAACAATTTATTTCATTAGGGTGTTTATAATTTTTCTACTAAATCCAGAAGAACCCTAAGATCCCTATGGAGGTCATCTAGTCCCACTACTACCTCCATGGTAGATCGAATATGATGGCCATTCATAGATGATCTTTGGTAGTCCTATGGTATGTTACCCACTCATTTTCATAGATTTTCTTTCTTATTTCGCCGATGTTTATCTCTATGATTCTAGTTGACTTGAGTTTAATGTTTGGGAATCATTTTTATAAACCTTTTTTTTAAAATAGCTTCATCTATGTTTCAAGCGATGTGATCAACTCTTAAAGGATTTTCTTATTTTCCTTGTTGTGCAAGGACTAATCCAATAGCTTCTTCAAGGTGGGCTTCATCCTTCATTTCCAGTTGATTATGAATTATGTTTGAGGGATCTAATTTTGTTGTGTGAAGATTAATGCTTTTACATTCTATAAATATATAGAAAATTTTATGTTTAATTTGGAATGGGTAATGGACTTCATTAGCATTATTTTACATTCATGACTTTTTTTTGACATTGTGGAATTGTACGTGCTAAAAACCCAACTGAATATTGTAGTCATTGGTGATGCATTATTGCACACTAAACTTGATTCATTACGTTAAATCCTATTATACACATAAAAATTGAAATTGGTGATATACATACACATGTATAATGAAGGGATACCCCATCAGTTTCTTTATTTCTATGAAAACCCCTTTATTATGAAGAAAAAAAATTAACCAATGATTCAAAAATATGTAATTTCTATTTTGATTTTAGATGTGGGGTAAAGTTTTTTTGGGATTGTTGTGGTTATGTGTGTGGGATATATGGGATGTAAATTGTTCAGTTTTTGGTTTTTGGTTTTCCTGGTTAAATAGTTCTATTTATGGTACATGTGTGGGTTATGGGTTGATTTTGCAATGGATAAACTTGTGTGGTGAAGTAATGTTGTGGGACAATTGCATGGTGATGTCTGACTAGATGGTGTTGTGTGTTTGTGTTTAGTTTGGTGGAAAGTGACTTGAGCGGGATGAATTTAATGAATGATGGTAGTGATTGATATGGGTGGTATATCTTGGGATTTTTAATGAGTATATTTTTATAAATATTTCTCTATGTCTGGATGTCCATATATTAGGAATGGGTATCAAACATACTGTTTTGTGAAGCTACTATAGTTAATTTGATTTTTGGATTTTGATATGACCTTGGTTCTATTTCTTATTATTGTCAATATTTAGTTGCAACCTTGTTGTGACAGTTTTGATTGATGAATTATTTAATTATGAATAGAAATTGTTTAGTGGAAATTTTGAGTTAGTGGTTTTTGTGAATCCATTTTTTTGGGATTGAGTGTTTGGTATCATATATGTACTTATATGTCTTCCCTTTTTATTTTTTCAAACACATCACCCCTGTTGAGATTTAAGTACTAAAATATTCTATAATATTGTGGGAGGGTGTATTATCCCAACATCTTTTTAGGTGGATGGATGGATGGTTAATTTCTCTACTTTTCTCTTTCTTCTGGGCATCGGTATACCAAGATCCTTCAGACATGTTGTGGTGTGGTTTCTGAAACACAAGCTTATGTGTGATGTTTGTCCTTTCCAAGGTATTTTTGGGGAGAGATCCATTGTGTTTTTACATTTTCTTTTGGGATGAGGTTTTGGTTTTGGCCTATCTATCTTTGAGAGATATATCATGAGGTTGTGGTTGTAGACTAGGTGTTTGTGGGTGAGATGTGAGGTGGTTGAGGTTGGGGTGAATGGGTCAACGGGGGGGGGGGGGGTTTGATATGGTTGTGGTTGTGCCTGAGGTATCTATGGGAAGGATATGGTGAGACTCGTATTCCATGGTTTATGGACTAGTTCTTAGACTTAGGTTTGTGCGGTTGGGTTGCGACATGAGTCTCGTCGAAGAGTGTGGTAGTGTCATGATATTCTTTTTTAGGGTTTAAGATTTTATTCAATGGGAATGTTGTGTGGGATACCCAAATATCAATGTTATTGTTAATTTTGAGGTAGTCTTTCCTTGGTGAATTATGTATGGTTTTTATTCCATGTTAGGTGTTGTTGGTTTCTGATATTTTCTTGTAGGGGAATTAGAATGCATCTCCATCTTATGCACGACAAGATATTGGGTTTTACTTCAAATTATAAATCTATGTTCACCCTAGGTACATAAAAACATATTCATGTTTCCATGAGGCCTTTATAAACCATATTTTAAAATACTAGCCCAGATAATGATAGTTTCTACATTACATCATAGCTCACTTTTGGTATTTTCATTAGAGTTTTACTGTATTGACAACAGTCTTGTTTGTAATCATGCATATGGTTTTGATATTGGATTTATTTTCAATATAGTGCTTAAGGTATTTTGAGGATGAACCTTCTTATATCTTGATCCTGTTTAAGAAAATTTAAAAGCCTCCCATTTTGTCATATTTTAAACCCTTCATGATTGTCTCCACCCTAGGGCCTACTAGGGTGGGAATCATGGTTCATTATTTCCCTTTCATCATTTCCATCCTAGGAGGGGTATAATTGGAGGGAGGGGGTTATTAAAGAATTTTATTAGAGTACATGGATGATATATAGTGTGGAGTTTTTGTTAGGTAGTGTGATGATTTAATTATTTGGTAAGGAAATAGTGTTATGTGATCATAGAGTGTGATGTAGTTCTGAGACGAACAACTAGGATATACGAGTTTATGGCCCTGGGATCTGATTCATTGACTCTCATATTACCAGACGACGAAGTGAAGATACACCAGTTACTAGGTTTTGACTCTTGGAAAGGTACATGTATCCTAATGACTTGTTTTATTGTTTTTATTGGGAGTATTAGGGTATTTAAATAAATTATGAATTACAATTAATCATAAATAAAATTCCATACTACTCGAGCTTAGGGGTTCGTGGTTTACTTTAAAACTATGGAACCTAGCCATTAATAGTGTGTAGTTCAGGAATTGGAGGTTTAACATGTTGACTCAGTCGATCGATGAAGAGATAATTGTGTATAAGATGATGATAAGTGTAAGCAAAAACAATGTTTATTCCCATATAAAGCATTGGAAATGTTCAAAGGCAATGTTTTTGATATGGATATAGAGAGTTGGCACTTTACGCTTGTGTTCACCTTCAACTTGATCACTGATTTAATGGAAAACTATGTTACCTTGGTAGTGAGAAAAATATGGTGATATACACATCTGTTGAGGATGTTTTAACAGGGTGAGTGGAAGGTGGATAATGTTTTGTTGGTCGTCTTCGAGATGGAGTTCAATAGTTAATTCCTTTCATCGTCAAGGTTGGATGAGAAGTGGATGTAGCGTATCACCCTCATGCAGGGGAGCATGTCCGTACGATTGCTAGAGATCAAGTTCAAGGATCTAATTAATTTATCTTTTGATCTCTTTCAAGATGATGATTCTCAAGAAATATTTATAGAAAACGCCCTTTGTATTTCTCTTCAAAAATTTGTTAATCCCTTCACCATGTCAACATAGATGGAGGTCCAAAAAAAGGCTAAATTGGTTGAGCAGTTAAACTAATGAGGACGTGTAATATAAGAGGTGATCTAGTGGGGTTCTTATAATGGTTGGGCTACCTACAGTAGGTCCTTGGATCTAGGTCCTTCCCTGATTCAGCTTATGGGGAGTCATCTTGTGATGTTCTCATTTCATTCTTAATGTCCTTATGCTTTTCTAGTGAATGATGGATGGAGGTGTTTAACATCTAGATCCTATTTACATAATTATAGTCAGTTTGAAATCAACATTTAATATAAGTATTGGGGATTTTGGTAAGATGATTTCCTGAGACAATTTCCATTAATGCCTATGCAATTTCAGCAGTAAGAATAGCTAGATCATACTCCATTGTGTGGAGACAGAGTAGGTAGATGATAAACCCATTTTGTCACTCAGGGACTTCTACCCATGCATGGTCAGAGAGGTAGTCATCAGTAGAGGGTTAGAAGGCCTATTTGTGTTTAGTTTTATATTATAGATTCACATCTCATGCAGGGCCTGATATATTTTGACGTATGATAATTTTTTTAGCACTCTATCATGCAAATTTCGGAATTAATATCATCACACTAATTTTTTTCACCTGATCTAGACCATGAAATGGTACTAGGTATATATAGACATTCTATGCACCTGGTGGTGATTATGAATCATGGGGTTGATACTAGCTTGTTTGATATATGTCGTGGATGTAAACTGATGATGGGGAAGAATTAGTCTTATGGGGATGTTTTTTCTATATATTCATCCATACGATGTCAACATTGACATTGACTTGTTGTATCTATTGCACACTGTTATCAACATATTCTATAATAGAGTCATTTTTTATATGTGTATGGCCTACAAGTGGCTGTCATTAGAGAGAGGAGTTGTTATATGAGTAGTAAGCATGTGGATCCTCTTCTTTCCTTGTTGGTCAAGCTGGATGTGGATCTAGGGGATACTCTAATGGTGGAGGTTCCGATCATTGATGGGGAGTTTGTTGATGTATTTCATTTTTAGGCTATGAATCTTCCCCCTCGATGAGATTTTTTGTTTAGGATAGACATAAAACCTAGTGCTTTAACGATTTCAATGTCCCCTTATCGAATTAAAGGATCAATGTTTTTGGAGATGAAGATTTAGATTTATAAACTCATAAATGAAGGATTTTTCTAACCTAGTGTCATTTTGTGGGGGTGCTATATTCTTGTTTTCAACTAAGTCATATTGTTATCCAAGGTTTTCTATAAAATATCATAGGTTGAATTAGGTTATGATCAAGAACAATTACCCTATCCCAAGGATATATTAACTTCTTGACCAATTATGGGGGGAAATTCAATTCACTAAGATAGATCTGCTGTCAAGGTGTCACTAATTTAGCATGAAGAAGGGTGACATCTTGAATAATTCTTCTAGGTGCTGGTATGGGAACTTTTAGTTTGTGGTTATGAATTTCAGTGTAATGAATGCACCATGCATGTTAATGGGGATCAAGATCTCCTTTATTTAATAGTATTTATACTTGGTTGTTGTCAAATTCATCGTTGAAATTATGATTTACTCAAAGTTAGAGGATAAGAATTTCGAACATCTCATGACTATAAAAGAGGATCAACAATTCCACTAACGCTATCGTATTTTTTCCATGTGTATGTTCTAGACACTAATAAATCACTTCCCTTGGATCCTAGGGTCCCATTATGGTGTAGTAGTTGACACATTGATGGTAGAGGTAGTTGTTTCTAAGGTTGCTCCAATGAATGTGTCAAACATTATTAGTATTCTTATTCTTTCAATCTATTAATAGATACTCATTTATTAATTCTCATTAGTTGTTGCTTCATTGACATCATTGACCAAAATGGGTGAGGATTTTGGGTTGAGAGATGTGTTTTCCATCATTTAGCTATTTGAAGGGGATGTTTCTAAGTGGTCATGTAATTTGGTTTCAAGAGTAAGGGGTGAAATTAAGGTTTTTTTATGATGCATCCCATCTAGTCTTGTGATGAGTGCAAATGAAATAGAAAAAAGTTATCTCTTTTGAGTCTATGTATTCAAGTCCCCATTAACATAATTTTTCCACACAATACCTGGAGCTAATGTAGCCATGTTCGCGCTGGTGTATTGGCATATTTACCAAAATGGAGAGTACTTTGTGTTCTATAAAGATCACAAGAGCATGATGTATATCATTACCCTGTACAATATAATATTTCGACAATTGAGGTTGATAGAGTTTCTCCTGAATTACATTTTTATGATCTCTTACATTATCGGAATGGGGAACGTCGTGGCTTATGACTTCAGCAGGAAATCGTAGATCGAGGTAGTTATAGAATCTTTGAAAAATAGATGTCAATCTAGGAGTTGGATTCATTACAGCTAGATGTATGAATGGGTGGTGTTAGAGGTTTTATATTTCATATGACTGTTAGGTTTTCATTGATGTGGTAGGTGGAGGAGTCCCAATATATATTTTCTTAGGTAGAGGTGATGTGTTATTGTTTTGAAAAGGATGATGCACCAGAAGGATGTTCAGAAGATAGTCATAATCATATGTTGTTATATGGGAGGAAATTTTTCCCATTGGAGATGTGCGGAAAATTCCATTCTAAGTCTCATAGCTCGCCCTTGGCAGAGCACCTAGTAATTCCCAAGACATACCACAACATGAGGATGGATTTTTGGTGTCTTGGAATAAAGTGGGAATTTGGAGAGTCTATGGGGAAGTACATTGTGTGATAGTAGGTTATGGTCGAGTACCATGTTCCAAGTGGATTTTTGTAACACCTTGATATAAACTAGTGGAAGTGGTATGACATCTTGATGGATTTCTTCATAGGTTTACCCAATGTATAGAGAGTCTATGATAGTATATGGATGGGAGTTGATCATATGAATAAATCAAACAACTGCATAATGAATAATGAGTCAGTAATAGTGAATTCCTTGGCTAAGATGTATGTGGATGATGTGGTGTAGCTGTATGGGGTTCTAAGAACCATTTTGTCTTATTTGAACCTACCATTTACATCCTGATTCTAGATTAGATATTATCATTCTTTGGGCACTCATTTTGGCCTCAACACATCTTTACACTATCAAAAAGGTATATAGATAGAGCGGAACATCAATCCATTTGAGTATATGTTATGTTAATTCATCTTATACATTGTTGGATCTTGGGTGCATCACATTCCCTAGATAAAGATTTCAAACAACAATAGATATCACTATTAAATTGGCATGGCCCTATTTGAAGCTTTATACAGAAGACACTGTAATTCACCCTTCTGTTGGACTGAGGTTTGGGTGATAGTTGTTCATGGTCCATAGGTACTTTAGATCATAAATGAGAATGTTTATATTATTCATGAGAGAATGAATGTGGAGCAGTAGTGGAAGAAGATTTATATTGATCATATGCGGAGGCCCGTGGAGTTTGAACATTAGGACCATGTGTTCTTAATGGTTTCCCCTCAATGTGGGCATCAAAGGTCTGGAATATAGAGTAAACCTTCACCCACTCTAATTAGACCCTTTAAGGTGTAGGGAGGAGTGGACAAAATGACGTAACAATTAGATTTCCACCACAGTGGGAGATAATCACTTGCAATTTTTCCATCTCTCAAAATTGTTGCTATCTACAAGATTATTACCACATCATCTAATGGGGATAGTTGAATATAGAGAATGATTTTATGATTTTGGAGTAGCTGGTAGAGATCCTGGATCATTTTAATAAGGTCCTTGGTATGATAACCATTCCATTGGTTCATGTGTTTGGGAATAATAGTGTCCTTGAGGATAGTATATGGGAGAGAAAATCACATATGCATTCACAGTACAAGATGTTGTTTTGTGGTGTTCCTTGTTTCTTTTTAATTTTGTTGTGATGTTTAAAAAAAGTTTCTAAAATGATTTTTTTTCTTTAGAGTTGATGAATTTTTGGAATAATGTTTAATGAATTCCTGATATATGAAAAAGGGAGGGCCAAATTCCTAATCAAGATACATTGATAATTATGTGATTAAACATGTGAGGGAGTGTCAGTGCCACATAGAGAGGATACTTTCTTACCATGGATGATGTAATTCACTAATGTTTTTGTTTAGATAGAGAAGATTATTGACTAGTGGTTTTTTTGTGTCTGTGAAGATGTGGTTTTAGTCACTTGGTTGATGTTTTTGGCTGTTAGAGATGTTCCATGTGTAGCAAGACCATTTAGAGGCATCTCATAGGACGGTTTTCAAGACCCCCCATTTAGTTCTTCAGTATTTGATTTTTGATTCCCTAGGACGATATTTATTTGAGAGGTATCTGATGTAATAGTGGGTGTTCCCACGGTCTGTTAAATTAAATTTATTTAGGTTTTAGGTTTTTAGAGGATGTTTTAAAGAGATTATATACTGAAGGGTTTATTTGTTAGGATAACCCATTGTGTTAGTTGTTTACAAGATGTTAATCTTGGTTTTATGATTTTTATGGGAGGTTTCATTACGTGATGGGATTTGGGGTCAAAAAAATATAATAAATCTGAGAGGTCTTGAGTTTTTCAATTTACGTGGATCTCAAAGGGTTACAAGATGTGAAATGTTATTACACATCATCTAATACCCAGATCTAGTTTTATTTTAATGTTTAGTTTGGTTGATCAATTTATTTCATTTGGACATTTATATTTTTCATCTAGTTCTAGTAGAAACCTAGGTAACTCAGGGAGGCCATATAGCTCTAATCCTACAATTATAGTCATTATAATCTGTATGTTGTTTATAATTGATCCATTATTGACCAACGATATGTCTTCCACTCATATTCATCTTTTTTCTATTATTATATCCCTAGAGTTTTATAATGTGATTCATGTAGACTTTGGTTAAAATTGTGGGATTTTTTTTGATAAAACATGGGATATGAATAGGTAGATTCATGTTTCTAGTTGTGAAATCATCGGTTTTTGGATTTTCTTCTTCACCATGCAGTCCATAGATGAATTGAAAAGCTTTATTGAGGTAGGGATCTGCTTTGTTTCAATGTTATTGTGAATCAAGTTGAAGTTATGTACATTTATTGCTAGAAGATAGAAATATTCTCACCCTAGTCAATGAAAATGAAATTTATTTTTATTTTGGAAGGGGTAATACTGTTTATTTTCTTTCTTTTACAACCATAAATTCTTGTTTTATTGTGAAATTTTACAAGTTAAATGCGACTATTTAAATCATGGTAATTTATATTCATTTTTTACACACTAAAAATGTTTCATGTTGGCTGTCTCTTTTTAAAAACATTAAAATAGATGTTGGTTAAATACATACACATAGATAATGCATAAAGGCCCTGTGATTTCTTTTATTCTTGCGACAACACCTAAATTATAAACTAAATGTAATCAAGGGGTTATTGTAAAATCTAGAAATTTTGTTGTGTTTTGATATGTGTGGTAATGATCTATGTGAGATGGTTGTGGATGGGTGTCAGCTATTTATGGGATGTGAATCAGTGATGTTGTCGCATCTAGGATTCTTGGTTTTACGAGGGTATGTTTACAGGACACATGTGTGTGGTTTGGGTTGATTATGGAATGGATGAAATTTTTTGTTGTAATAAAGCTACAGGAATATTGTGTGGGATATATGAATGAATGTGGTTTTGTGTTGGTTTTTGGTTTGGTTGGAATGTGACTTGAGTTGAATGATTTTGAACAATGCAGTTAGTGGTTGGTATGTGTGTTTTATCCTGAGTTTCATCATTGGTATCTTGGTAGAAATATTTCAAAATACCTAGAGGTCAATATATCATAAATGCGAATCAAATGTAGATTAATGTGATGCTAATTTATTTTAATATCTTTTATCCTTCTGAGAATTCCATGGTTGTGTTGATTGTTATGGATTGTGTTATGTAGTTTCATAATAGTGATGATTTTGGTAAATGAATAATTTAATAATGAACCAAAATGGATAAAAATAATGTTGTATTAAAAATGAAATGGGATTTTTGTTGTTATCTAGTGTGTGAATTTTAAACATGGAAGAAAAATGGGGATGTCATGGGTTGGATAGTTATTATTGTTTAGCCATAGTTTTTTCTAGAGTGATTAGTATCATATATCTAGTTGTATTTCCTGGTGATTTCTACACACACCCCACTATAGTTGATCACTATGGGCCGACCACCCCCATCAACCGGGGAGAGGGTTTATTTTCCAAACATCTCGGTGCGAGGAAGGATGGATGGTAACATTATCTTCCCTACTCCGTCTTCTTTTAATTGGTAGAACTTGATCATTCAGAAATCTTCTGTTGTGTATTCTAAGGCCCCGATGTCTATTGGACATGTTCAAATTCCCAGGTGTTTCTGGGATGATATGTGTTGTGTTTTCATAGCTGTCTTTAAGATGAGGTTTTGTGTGTGAACCTCAATGTCTTTTGTAGTGATGTGATGAGGTTGTGGTTGTGGCCCAGGATTCTCTATGCAAGATGGGATCTGTTTTTGGTTCATTCAAATGTGTCTGTGGGAGAGATTTGATGTGGTTGTGGTAGTGGACTATTTTTCTATGAGAGGTATTCAGTTTGCATCAAATGACCCGGATTACCGACTAGCTCTATAGCCTAAGTGTGTGCATGTGTGTTTTCACATGGGTTTGTAGAAGAGAGTGGTTGCACCAGGACATTCGATGTTAGTGTATGCGAATTTAACTAGTGTTAAAGAGATGTGTTGTTCCAAAATAATGATGTTATTATTATATAACTTTATATGATTATCTTTATTTACTGATAGTTCCGGGTTGAGGATGTGATGGTTCATATTCCTTATTAGGTGTTATTGGTTTCTAATGTTTTTTCACAGTGGAATTAGTATGCTTCTCCCACTTGTGCATGAGAGACTACTTTTATTATTACTGAGTATAGATGTATGCTCACCCAACATATATAAAAATGGATTTCGAGTTTCTAGGTGGACATTTTGGGATGTGATGGACCCTACTAGATAAGATATTTACAATTTTATTTTTGCTGTTTATCTCTCTTTTGGTATTTAATTTTGAGTTTTAATGTATTTACAATAGTCTTGGTTTAGACATGCATGTGGGTTGGATTTTGGTTTTCTTTTCTACATAGTTTTTGGGGTTGTTTTGGGATGAACGATATTATATCTCAATCCTATTTCATCTAAAAGGGTCATGAATTTCATTTTGTGACATTCTAAACCTATATTCATCATCTCCACCCCAGGGATTACAAGAGGTGGGACCCAGGGTTCACCATCTCCCTTTCATCATTTCTAGCTCAGGGGAGGTATCATTAGTGGGAGGGTCATGACATTTTGTTTTCGTGAATGTGTCTTTCCTGAGTTTTAATATTTATCAATAGACTGACATTTTTTTCTTTTTATATCCCTTATTATTAATTTTATTGTCACACAACATTCTTAAATTTTTTTCATCTGATTTAATGATGGGTAATGAAATTAATTTGGTCATGTTGAATTTTATTAATAGATTTCATAGAAATGATCTTGATTTAGTCTTCAAAATATTTATATGTCAGAAAAAAAGGATAATGATCTGATGAGTTCACTTTTATTTTATGTTTTTATTAAATATGAGTTATGGACATCTCCCTTATAATAATAAACATTAAAAGTTCCTAAATGTGAAGGAAATTAATTTTTTCATTCAAAATAAATGTTTTGTGTTGTTAATGGTTGAAGATTTATAATATTTAACTCATGAAATATGGATTAAGAATATATACCTACATAGATCTTCTAATAAAACACATTTAAATATTGATTACAAACACTTGATGAGAGAAATAGGTAAAACCTATGCTATATATATATATTAATTATAAATGAGGACTATAAATTGTAATAGTTGTTAATAATGTTCTTGTAAATTTATATATTAAAATAAATTAAATTAATTAGTATACTAGGTGAAAATGAATAATTACTGTCGAATGATATATGGTTTTTTAAATCAATATTCATTTTTTGAGATATATATTTTATATTTCACATAATTTTAACTATGTAGTGTATATACTACTTATATGAAATATGACATCAATAAATATATTATAGTAATGGTATATTTTTAAATTTCTTTTTCATTCGTCGGTTATTTGATGAAATTGTCACTCAATTCCCAATAGTTTTATTAGTATCATTTTTGATTCATTTGGAAATAAAACATGTTATGAACTGTTATTCCATTGTATAGTCTTCTACTGATTTAATATCATGTGATTTTTCTGTAAATTAATCCATTTTTTGTAACAAAATCAACATTGGTAAATCATATACTTTTTTGTAAATTTATTTCATCTCAACTTTTACCCCATGCGTAAGATATTTTGGAAACACAATTTCAATTCATTGAGATTTTATCAAGCACCAAAACCTTTTTAATATCATATGGTTATATTATTCCCCAATAATATATAATGTATTACTGTCTAATTTTATTTACTTTTAAACATAATATAATATTGAAATGTTTATAATTGAGGTATTATGTTCCCATAATTGATATTTATAAATCAATCCATTTCCATTAGTTATAATGAATCCTCAAGAATTTTTTTTCCATTCATGGGTTGTCTAACTGAAACATTTAATTTCATTCTATTTCATAAACCTACTTGAAAAAATAATACCTTAATCCAAATTATTTTTTATAAACACTTTTAAAAATTTTTGTACTAAACAATATAATTTATAAAACAATAAAAAAATATTATTTAATTGTATATTTTTTTCATTGCCTCCATAATAATTATGGATATACGTTATTTTTTATCAATGATCATTTATGGGATATTGTTTTAAGCATAATGGTATTAAATTGATTTAAGATCACATTTTAAAAATTTACAAATTACGTTAAATTGTATATTTTTTTATATTAACAAAAAATGATTCTTAAGATATATTTTTTAGTATTCACATCAAATTCCCTTAGCATAATCTAAAATATTTACCTTATTGGGGATTATATTTAATAATTAAACATCTTATAATAAAAATATTATATCATTGAATGTTTTAAAATATATTAAATATATATATTATAATTTATGTAATTGAATTAATTTTACCAAACAAATAGATTTTTACCTTGTATTGTATGATTTTATTTAAAAAATATATTTCATTAGAATAATTTTAATATATATTTTAAATGTAAAAACATTATACACTTTTGAACAATTTACATTGGAATCTTGATTTCTCTTCACATCTATGTGACAAATTTTAAATAAATTTTTTGACATATATTACCAGACTTATTTTCAAGGGAATTTAATTTTGTTATAAGTAAAATTTTTAATAAATAATATTTTTAACATACTATTAAACCATAATTAATATGATAAATTGTAAAAAACAATTATAATGGTTAATTTAAAATTTTCATTGTTGAGGAATAATCATAGAAGACAAGTATTAAAATGATTTAAAAAATGTCTAAAATCCACATGATTGAAATATTTTGAACATATAATGTTTGATTCACATTAATACTATATTTTTGTCTCATTATTCATGGGAATAACTTTGGTAAAACTCTTTCATTGTAAACAATAGAATTTTACTACTAAACTAAATTTCAAAAGGCCTCCACTTTTCCATTGTTCTTGACACCTTCAAAAACATTTAGATCATACCTTACATTAGTTAATAACATAAAAAATTAATTTATATCCTCATATAATTATTATTTTGGTATAAATATGATCTATTATGGTTTTGGTGTTATCTTAATGGGGACGCTCGAAGAAGAGGTAATATTCTTCAATGAGTGTATTTTTTTTAATCCACCGATAAAAATTCATATTAAAATTTTATTATACAATAAAATATATATAGACTATATATCTTGATTTTTTAATTATAATGGTATTACCTAAATCAATATTCTCTTCTATAAAATGGTTTATGAAATAGTTACTATTGTGTATGGTGACATACTGCCTCATAAAATGATGCTATCGATTTTTTTATTTCAATATATAAATGTTTTTTAGAAGGATGATTATAAAGTATATACATGATAATAATAATATAATTACAAATATTAAGTTATTATATCATGTATAACTTTTTTATATTCTATTTCATAATAAATATGAAAATTTTGTTGGTGTGTACGCCAAACTATCACCTCACGAAATGATGCGTTTCATCATTCAATGATATGTAGAAATAAAGTTGATAATAATACATTTAATTATTAAATGGGATAAAACTTATTAAAATTATTATTTAAAGGAATTATTTTTTATTATAGAGATATATTATATTAAATTAATTTTTAAATTTTCAATCACAAAAAGATGATATCATCATTCAGGTACATGTGGACTACTTTCTCCATGTAGTGATGTGACTCTTTCTTAATCACCAGACTACATGAATGATAAATAGAATTATTTGATATTTTATATAATATATTAATATAAATATTTAATTAGAAAATATTATGTACCTCGTTTACAGAATTATATTTTATTAATGGAAATGTTACCCACGCCTAAAATGACCATATGTCTCAATAATCCCAATGTACTTTATTTCATGATTAGCTTTATTGGTATAATTGATAAAAATATATATTAATTATTTAATAATTATTATTATATATGTGAAATAAATATATAATATTGAAATGAACCATATCATTCATGGGTAAACATTCATGATAAAACATGGAAATTTAACAGTAGAAGCAATGAAAATATTGATTATTTTTTTTAAAAGAGGATAAGATATTTAAAAAGGATCATATATGAGATTATAAAGGATAATATAGTTATTTAATAATTTGATAAAGGTTTTAAAACCAATTTACACGTGTTCAACTAAAATTAATCCAAATAGATTAATTTGTTAAGGGATACTCCCAAAATTTAATTTCATTAACAGACATTTTTATTTTGTTCACTAATTGTTTTATAAGGTCAATACACATCATAGTTAACATGTCATATCATGAATACATCAATATTATTCATATATTTTTTTTCAAATTTTAATTATTTCAAGGAAGTGGGTTTCCCTAAAATATTATCTTTTCTTAAGGGGTTTCTTAACTCAATTTTTGTTCATTGTGATAAAATTCCTCTGAATTAATTATTTTATTCTAAGATTATGTGTATAAAGAATTCTAATAACCTTATAATTTACTCAAACTTATTTGTATGTGTTTTTAGTATAAATACATAATATATTCATTGATTAGTTTATAATTTCCATTCATGTTAATTTTAATGGTTTATTTTACAATTTCATTTTAACCAGATGGTTTACTCATGAATTTCAACTGAGGAACATTATTTAAACATTTCCTCATAAAAACATATAATTTTCATATTAGATTTTATTTAATTGTATTTTTGTAATAAAATAACTTTTCATCTAATTTCTAATTAATTAAAATGAGAAAATTATTTTAATAAATACAATATTATTTTCCCTCTTCCATCGATAATCATGTTTCATTAAAATGATTTTTTTATAAAAATCCATTGAAAATTGGTTTTCTAAATTAAAAAATGGTTTATCAAGGGATATTTCACCCTTTTTATATAAAATTATTTTTCATTGAAATATTATTTAATTATTGAAAAAAACAAAAATAGGATTTTTAAAAAATGGTTAAAGTATTCTAATTGTCGTTTTTTGAAAAAGAAAATTTCTTAAAACTATTATTGTGGAAAAGGAATATTCTATTTATTTGATTTATGTAATTACCAACATACAAGAATATAACTTATTAAAAACATACTTTTCATGTATACAAGGATCTTATTAAGGATCTTTTATTCGAAAATATCAAGGAATACATTTCCTTAATGTGATTTCTATCGAATAGTTTTTTCAAAATGTTTTATATTATAATAAAGTGATTTAAAGAATAATATGAGTATTATCTCAATTCAATTTACCAAATATATTGTAATTATATTTTTACTCAACAATAGAAATAATTTTTTTTAATCTATTGATAATATATTGCATTGATTCTATCAGTATACATGATCTGGATGTTTTATGATAAGTTTGACCTAAGAAATTTGTTGACATTCACAAACATGATTAATTATTTTTATCAATATATTTCAATTGAAATATTTACTATAATTTGGACATCAAATTTCCCCATACTAGCTATATTACATCTTATAGATATTTTTATTTCTTAAATATCATATCATTTATACGTATTGTATTTTACATTGATTGTTCTTTGATTAACTAGGGATATATTGAGAAATACATACCTTCTTCTGTATATGTATATTATTTTGAGTTCACACATTTTTCTTGGATTAAATTTATTATTCGATATATGAGAAATTATTTGGAAATGTAGTTATGTGTGGGAAGTATTATAGAAATACCTTTGATTCATCGAATTTTATTTTAGGACTAAAATGTTGGCCAGAAACTCTAAAAAAATCTTGTGGAAGGTCTTGAAAATTGAATTATAGTCAGCTTAGTGGATCAATTTGAACATAGGTGTTTTGAACTGTCATTTGAAATGAGTTTTTGCTATCATTATAATGTTTTATAGTCAAGACATCTAATTATTAAGCATTTCCTAGAATGATAATTTTCTATTTTTAACCACAGTATTCTAACAATGATGTTGTTTATGACTAAATTATGTAAATACATTAATTATTAAATTTATTTGGTTTGATGTTATTTTATTTTTTATATTAATTTTAATTTGTCGATTCATTATAGATTCTGGTGTCCATAACCTATACTGGGTATTTAAAATCACCCTTATTGATTCCATTATCCTGAATCCATTATGTGTACTATGTTTGATTATCTTGTAAATGTTGGTGAATAATTTTATTATCAAAAAAAATAATGTTGTAACATGTGTTTTCAAAATTAACGAATGAATCAAGTATGTATATAAAATATTAATAAATAAAACTACTAGAAAAATTATGATTTTATTTCATAAATTGTATGCCAATATAATAACATAGAAAATGGGTTCAGCATACTATGGTTGGAGTCACTATTGATAATCTAATACAAACTATTATCGTCATGATGAATATGTGTTGATTTTCTGTGCACATTATTTCACTAGATGGATTATAGTAATTTTCCCTAATATCAACATCAGGAAATTTATTGACATTAATGATTATTATTGGATAAAAACGAGTTAAATTATGTTTTCATACTCTATATATTTCATTAATAGTATTACTACTTTTTTATTTAGTACAATATTCATAAGAAACGATAGGAAATGGATGGTTAATTCTATAGTGAATGCACTACACATAATTTTGTGATTTGTGAGAAAATATAATTTTTCCCATTAATGAAATGAAAAGATTCAGAAATAATACCATGTTTGTCTTTGTGTTATAACTCTCCCCATTATTGGATCATGTCTTTAAATAAGGTCTTGAAAACATATATTTGATTTTTATATAATATATTCCTTCAAAATTGGATATGTATTGTTAATAACAATTTTTTAATTTATTATAATGGGTATATCATTCACTGAATATAATTTTTATATGGATTGATGATTTTTACAATTTCATACAATAATATATATATTACTTGATTACAAGATGATTTCATTAGTGTTATGTTTTTCTTACTCGGCATTTCAACTCACCCCTTATAATGATTCTTTTTCCAATATTTCTATACAAAACTAAAATATGTGACATGTTTAAAAAGATTAAAAATGTGAAATAATTCAATGTATATGTTAATGAATCATTATGTGTAATGTACATTTATATATAATGGAAAAATGTATGTTTTCTAAAATAAATTGGGGCTTGTTTATTTCTGGTTTTTTCTTATCTCTCTAGAGTTCTAAACATTATAAGATCACATGTCTAGATGGTAATAAATAATAATTATTTATGAATTAAATTATGATAGTTGAATTAATTATTTTTTATCTAGAATCAATGTTATTTTATAAAGTATTTGTTTTTGGATCCATATCTGAGAGTGTGGGATTAGGGTGTCACTTCAGTTCATTAAGATATCTTGAGGTCCACATTCAATTTTTTCCTATATTCTTCCTCGTCACATATTATATTTGAGGATATAATTAAAATATTAATATGTGATTTATTGATTTATAAATCATGTAATATTATTTCAAGGTTTTTTTAGAGAGTCAAGGTCAGCCGAAACATAATTTTTATATGAAAAATGATAGAATGCATTAATTAAAAAAATGTATTCACTATCAGTGGAGTGAAATCAACATCCTTATTTTAATCCATTTGGCCTTTCTACTAATTTTATTTCAATATTTTTTTATGTTTTAAATCATTAATAATTTCACTAATGTGCGTTAAAAATTATCACATCATATGGTAACCTCAGATAAAAACACCATAAATTATAAAATTTTAAATTCAATCAGTTCATTGATCATTCATAATTCCATGGGTCAGTTATAGTAGTTATCAATTTATTTTGAACTATTATTATAATGACAACATGAACTATGATTGACTGGTATCATGATATATTTTCGATAATTGAATAGAATTTATATAATTTTGTATTATGTGAAAATATAATTACCAATCGATAACTAAATGAAAATATTAATGATTAACTAATATTCCATGAATTTAACACTATGAATATGAAAACATAGAATAGATAAATTATTAACCATAAAAATTTAAATTTTATTTAAAATGGATTAATAATAAAAATAAAATAGTTTTTTTCAATAAAATTCTATTGTATTTTGAAATCATTGATATTTTCAATGATTTAGTTCTATTATATGAAAATAATTAAAACAATCCAAATAAAATTTCAAATTTAATTCACCTAATATAGTTATATATTTGATTGAAAATTGATTTTAAAATTAAATTATTAAAATATGTGCAATTCAATAATAAATATAAATTATTTTCTCAAAATATTGATAGACTTGAATTTTTCATATTGATTTATAAATTATTAAATAGGTTCATAAAAATCAAAATGTGAAATAAAAAATCCAAGAAATCCTCACCACTGATGAGTAAAAAATTACTCAAATAAAAGAGACGTAAAATTCCACTAAAAATTATATATTTCACTTTTTATCAATACATTTTAGTTTATTTATTCACAACAACCCTGAAAACAAATTGATTATCGTTATCATGTTTAAATAAATTCCATAATTTTGAAAATACCCATTTTCATCCATTTAATAGAATTGAAATTACTCTAGTGTTATTATATTTAACATCACAACATCATTGTAATTTATGATTCAATTATAAGAGTGCATACGTGTAAGATTTATATTTATTAAATTCAATAATATTATGTACACTGGGTCAAAAATATACATAGGCATTCTTAAATAAATTATATAATTTATCTATAATAAAGCATGAGGGATTATTTTATTATAACCCAATTATAACATTCTTCATATGGGTTCAATATTCCCTACAACTTATTGAATTTAGTATTTATAGTTATGAAATTTAATAAAATATTATTTTTCATTGCTATGTATGGTACATACTATTGTGAAAAATGGATTTTATTTACCCACATAGCTAGTGCCTATTTTCTCTTTAATTCTTCATCAGTTCCAAATTTCCTATTTAACCCAATATTCATAAGACGTTTATAACTAACATTTTAGTTTTATATTTGATGAGTTAAAAATCACAAAGTCTATGTTATAAGATAAAATCTCAAACATCATTTTTACATCGAGTTATAAATTTAATGCGATTAAAAAATTTCATTTAATACACCATTAAATTGTTAAATAAATTCAACATAATAAATTGGTCGAATACCTTTGTAATAATTTAAATATAAAAATTCCATAACCAATAAAATTCCTCAAATAGTGAATAATATTTTTCACCTATGAAAGACACATCGAATTTAATTTTCACTATATAAAAAGAATATGAAATCTATAGAAAAAATTAATATCCTAAATTTTTTATTTAAAGAGGTTAAATTTGATATGTAATGTTTTCTGGTTTAATTTTCAAATCATTGAACCATAAAAAAGGCATAATTTAAAAAAACTATTAAAAAAATATTAAGTGATACTGCTATAAAAAATAATTTTTAATTGTTCATATGAAAGATAGAAATTTGTATAATATAAAATTAAATTTTAAATATTTAAATTTTAAAAAACAATCCATTTTCTACTACATAGAAATTTAATATATAAATTGATGTACTAAACTAAATGCTTGTTACCATTTGGTTTTATATATGGATACCATTATAGTTTCCGATTAAACATGAATGAATGTTACTTAATTACATTATAATGTGTTTTGTTATCTATTATAGAATATAAGGACTACCTCATGAAACAATAACAATTTATAAAAATGATTTGGAATATAAAAAATTTATCATTAACTTTCTTGATGATATATTCCCAAAAAATATATTCCTAAGTATAAAATATAATGTTCTATTATAAATATATATACATTAGAATTTATTAATATGATTATTCCAATATATTTGTGATTAATTCTCTATTTAGTATAATACAAGCCCTATAGAATGAATTATTGGTTCAATCAAATAGAATAAATCTTGAAATTCCAATTGGTTATCAAAAATTGAATGATTATTACAAGGTTACCCATTTATAATCAAGTGGAACTTCAAGAGTCATGTACATTATGGATTCATATCCTAGTTTTTTCTCATAATAAGATTTCAAAATCTAAACTAAATAATATTAAATTTACAATGAAACAAAATAAAACAAAACAGAGCAATGGGATGACCCACCAATGGATTTTATATTTAAACATTCCATATATGAAAATAATTTGGATCAACCCAAATCTAGTAGAGGTTGTTGGATTATTCAATTATATATTAAATATAATAAAAATTCCAACATATATTTTTTAAAAATTTGGTAATACCACCGTTATAATTTGTTTTCTGAAAAACTAATAAAATTTCTAGGTATTATAGAGAAGTTGGAATGGGGTCATGATATAGTGTTAATTTAATAATTCATCATTTACTAAAAATGTTCTGCACATGTGGTGTAAATTTATCTATCATATATGAATTCACTGATTCTTGAATAAATGAAAATAATGATCCAACTTTTTTTACACCCATATTAATTGACATAAACTCCAATTAATCTGTATTGTCTAGCAATATCTAAATTATAATAATGTTTGTGAAATAAAAAATATTCTATCTCATGTAATGTCTCTTTTAAATAAGAAATATCTATGAGATCACTAATCATGGAAATATATTATATACGTTAAATGTGAGAATAAATATGAAAATTTGAATTAGTAACAATATGCATAGATGGGAAAAATAATTTTTCAATTACATTGTGATTTCTATAAATCAATCCATCATGTTGTTCTATAAGATGAAGCAGCACCCCTCGAATTTTTTCATTCAAAAAATTAAGGTAAAAAATATCCTTTATCATATTCTCAATTTAATAATAATTAGATTTTGGTTATTCTAAATGATAATATATTGTTTCCTAGGATTCAATATACAATTATAACACAGAAAAATCCTTAGAAAATAAACAGAGAAAAATATTTCCAATGAAAAGTAAAAATTAGATTGTAAAATAACATAGATACATCTTATTCTTTTTCTATATTTACCTCATTTTTCATCCAAAAAAATTATACTCAAAAATTTGACCTTTTAATTTCACTATGGAATCATTGGTAACTTCATATTCAAATATTTCATGCTCTATAACATCATCAACATTATATTCAATGTCATTTCAAAATAAAAATCAAGGATATTTCATATTTGTTTTTCTTCTTGGGGTGGTTATTTAGCTTTAATTATTTCAATTATCTTTTTAATAGCTTCTAGTTTTTCATAGGACAGAACATATCCATTTTTATAGATGTAAATCTCACCATATCATTAATTTCATATATGAGTTCATGATCAAGATAGTTTTCTATTGTTGATAAATATTAAATAATTTATTAAGTAAATTAAAATAAAATTTTGTTTAAATAATAATTAATTAAAACAAAATAACACATGTGAGAAAGTGTTCCTTCCTATGAAAAGACTCCAATTTCTGATTACACCCCTACTCTAATAGGAGGATTTTTATTTGTTTATAAATTCCCTATATAGTGCATAGTTTTAAACTCACGTGTCCCTGTAAATAATATATTTTTACTTTTAGTAAGTTAATAATGTACGATATAATGAATATAATAAGATCATGTGAAATGTTTGGTGTGAAAAAAATTAGTATAATGGAGTAAGAAATGAGTGAAAATGAATGTTAGTTAGTATAAGGACACGTGTAGATCAATCCCATCATAAAATATATATCATAAATTTAAAAAATTATAATAGTAAAAATAATCAACCTCACTAATTAAATGATTAATTTCATGTGTCCAAATACAAATCATACACATAATAGTGAACTATCATGGGAAGAATAACTTTTGGTGATTAGGACTTCTCCAAAAACTGAAAAAAAATCTCCAAATCAAACATCTTAATCCAATAATTACAATATAGATAAATTGATCATTATGAGATGATGAATCACACATCCAGTCCAAGGTACTTGATATAGTTACTATGATAAGGGATATAATGTACGTACAATGAAAATAGAATCATCCTTTGATGGTATAAATAACTTATTGTTTTTTCTTAATTCATGTGTAGTCATTACATTAAATGATCATGAGATCGTGCACAATGATATTTTTATTTTAATTATGTAATTAATATGTTGGAATCATATGAATAGGATATTATCATTTACTTCATAATAAACATAAAATAAATTACTTCAAACTGTAATTCTACTTTATGTGATGATTTGATGGAAAATATTTCATCGAGCTATAATTTCATGAATAGATTCTTATGATGTATCTCACTAGAGGTTATTTTCATGTGTATCATAATTAATAATCATCTCCATCGAATTTCATGCTTTTTTTATCACTAATATTGATCAAATTCATTATTTATGGTGGAAAACATCAATTTTTCTCTCTAATAAAAAGTAATATTAGTGCTCTTTTGTGGACAATAGCGAGGTAGAAGAGTGATATATTTATAATACTCTAGATATATGACTCGACATATATATTACTATACAAATATATATATCTAGATATCATTATATATATCACTCCCTTTATCTATGTACAAATAGATTTATAGATATATATATTTAGATATATTTTTATATATATATCTTATCTATTATTCTCAAGAAAAATTTAACCGTATAGTATAATTAGATATTTATTATGGAATATTTTTTTGATGTACAGTTTCAAAAAATCCCTTATCCATTTCTAATATTCATTATTGACACCATATACATTGAAAATAATAACTTTATTAATAATAGCAAGAAATGTGCAACACATTAATATTATAAATAGATAAAAATTATAATTGGAAAATTAACAATAACCTACATTCCCTTTGTCAATATTTTTTGATTCAAAGTTCATTAACATTTATTTAAACAAATTTCACTTCAATTCATCATGGATATATATAAAAAATAATATATATTCCCAACATAAAAACTAATATTTATTATTTATTATTCAATTCAATTTATATTTTTATTAAAAACCATGATTAAATTTTGGATATAAAAATATTAAATTAATATTTTTTATTATAAATCTAAAAAATAATTATTTGAATTTATCTAACCATTTTAATTGTTTTTGGTAGGATATTTTTGATTAAAAAATTCTAGTAAATATAAATCAATTATATAGTATGATTGAAAAATCATGAAACGTTATTTTTTAAATATTTAATTATAATTAGATTATATAACATGTTAATAATTCATAAGAGGTATGATGTTGTTGAGATAAATTCATATTTCTATGTTGGTTCTTTGGGATAATATTAAATGTTAACCGCACACTTTACATTTTCATGACTAAATCTATTTGGAAAGAGGCTAACTTTGTTACAAAATAGTTATATAAACAATATAAGGAATCATAATCCCCCAATATGACTAAGATATCAACTTTAATTATGGTAATGGTGTGACAAATCCATTATTGCATTATTCATTAATAATATTTCAACCATGCCACACCATAAATAAAATAAATAGATGAAAAAATATGTCTTTATATTATTTATCAATTAAATTTTTTGATACATTATATCTATAACATTATGGACATTTTTTATAGTTACATTTCCAAAAAATATTATTTTATAGGTATATATGGGTAGTATGGGATTTCTTTAAGATATGTGAGTCATTTCAATAGTGAAACATTCCAAAAAAATCAAATTTCAAGATTTCCAATGGTTTCTAATCTTGGAGGTGACTTTTCATACAATATGTCATCTTAGAGGTGACTCATCTGAGGGTAATGCATCCTAGTGATGAATCATTTGGACTTATCTCATACTATTGGTGACTCATCTTGGATATGACTTATATGGTAGTGGGTCACTGGAGAAGGCTCAATTGTGGTGACTTGTTTAGCAGTAGCTCATCATGATGGGGACTGTTCTGGTTGTGAATCACTTGCGGTGACTCATCTGGTAGAAGCTCATATTGGTGATTACTTATTCGGTTTTGACACAGTGGTGGTGGGTTTTTGGAGGTGACTCATCTCATGGTGACTCATCTAGAGGCGACTCAATAGCATTGACTCATCTAGTAGTGACTCTATAGTGATGACTCATCTAGCGATATCTCATTCTAGGGGGGACTCATCTGGTGGTAAATCACATCTACAGTATTCCATTTATTCCAAATTTTCTAGTTTTTTAATATATTTATAAACATCACATTTAAACAACTTTTAAAACTAAGAATGGTTTCAAATTCCTTCTTATAGTGGTTTAAAGATAATTGAAAAGAGTTTAAAAATATATTTATTTTCTAAAACATATTGAACATTTAAAATTTTTAAACCTTTTTTAATGAGTTGTTCAATTAATGGTCTTCTTAAACATTTAAAAAAATGTTACTTTAGGATCAAATCATTCAAATTTATACATCTTCACTTAATTCATTAATTCATAATTATTTTGTTATTGGAGGACCCATATACTTATTCCTTCAAGTTATAGAAATATCTGCTAGATTTTTTTAGAGTTCTCTCTATCAAAGCTATAGTTGCATATTGTATGTACCCTATATTTTTGTGAAACATTATGGTAATGGACTTCTTCAATCCATGATGTTCTTCCCTGTTTCATTTCTCCTAATATGTATCATAAAGTATGATCTTATTATTTTTATCTCTTATAAACATGGATTCAACAATATTATGAAAAATAATTACTTGGTTTATTTTAAATTTAAAGGGGAAAAGGAAAAGGGATTTTTTAACTGAGGTATTTATATTTCATTGTTTTTATTTGATTTGATATTATGTTTTCATGGGTGTAATGCCTTCATAGGAACTATGCATATTTGCGCCATGATTTTTCTACAAAAACAACCACATGAAACATTTATTTTTTAATAGTTTTATTATCATCATAAATAACTAGATAACCACAAATATTCTGATAATGTAATTGATTCCTGAACAGCTAATGAATTGTATGATACCTCCCTCAAATAATTACGTGAAAACGAATAAGCCGCCATTCCCATTCTAATTCAAGAAATGTGTTGTGTTATAATATTAGAGTTGATGTGTGTATTTGTTGTGGTTTCTGTGTGTGGGACTGATGTGATGTGCATTATAAATATTATTGCGAGTGGGGGAAGTATATGTTACTAGGTTGTGTGGTTGGGTTGTGTTTTTTTAGATAAAATTGTGTGGTGGGACTGTGACAGTTCTTTTGTCTTGGTTATGTAATAGGGATATGAAACTAAACATTGTTATAGAATGATGTGAAGATGGATGTTGGGTAATGGTGTTGTCCTCTTGTAGTGAGTTTGGTTCTTCTATATTAACCAAATTATTAAGGTAATTAATAATACATGATAATAATTCTAAATGATCATTTTTAATACAGATATTGAAGATGAGCTTTGTTGATTAACTATATAATGGTTATATATAATTTAATATGATGTAATTATGAAACATGGTGTATTATTAATTAAAATATAATGCCAAAAATGATGAGTAACTATATTAAATAGAGTATTAAATTATATTTCTTTGAAAAATATATACTCTATAATGTGGATTTAAAAATTGTAATATGAATTATGGGTTCTATTTTTTATTGTGGTTTTATAAATTTAGATGTGGTAATGATCATTTGTGGATTATTTGAGATATTTACTTCATTTTGTGACCCTAGGGATTTGGTCTGTGAGTTGTAACTCTATATTTATGTACAATGTATGTTATTTTTATTTTGTTATGCACTCCATCGTCATCGAGTACTATGTGCAGAAACCCACGTAAAACGTAGGGGTGTGTTTCCCGATATCCTAGTGTGAAGATTGATTGATATCCTCACACTAATCCATGATCCCTATTCATATTGGTAGAAGCCAAATTTATTTTGGGAATGTTTTTATGTTGGGTCTTAGGTTCCATTCAGTGGAGTGGCCGTGTCCAGTCCCAGATGACTTTGGGATGATTTTTGGGGTTCGGACTCAAGGGCCTTCATAATGAGATGTGACTTTTGGTCTAAGGTTTCATTGTGATTTGATTTTTTTATGGTGTAGTTGTGTGTAGGTGGGATGTGATATGTTGTGATGGATCATGTGTGTGTGGGTAGGACGTGATTTCTTAGGTGTTTGCAGGTAGGATGAAATGTGGTGTGATGTATTTATAATAGGTGGGAGTGCCAAAAAAAATTCTATTGGGGTATAAGAGTGGATAATTAGAGATAATTTCTTCCAAGTTACCCTATTGTCATTGTGCTTCATGTCATATATTTTTACATTAGGATGCATTATTGTGTTATATGGGCCTTTATAGGGTTTGTTTTTTGTTAGTATAGCTTTTCAGGAGCTGTTTGGATATACATATTTCTAATTTGTGCCTTTGTATTCTATTTTCACATGTTCACTATAGACATTTATTTTTCTTTTGAGTATAATTTATTTCTCACCATACATATATAAAATAAGTTTTCATGATTCACTATTGACATTTTGGACCATGTGGAATATTTCTATTTCAAGAAATTGGAGTTGATCCATATTGATCCCTTAGTCTTTAATTTTTTGGATTCCATTTGGTTAATTTTACTTGTATTTTTTATTTATACATGAATTATGGGAAAATTTTACATTACTTAATATTATTTCATTGATATATTTGTTTCTGATTCATCCTATATCCTGGTATTGTTTCAGTGAAAAGGGTAATGCCTCCCATAGTGAGATATTCCTATACCCTCAGTGCTTGTCAGAAAATCAAGGCCTTCTTGATGTGAAGATAAGGGGTTCATAAAAACTCTCCATTTATTATAGTATCTTTGGAGGGAGGGGGTTACAATAGAATTGTATTAGAGGTTATGGTGGATAGATATGGTGGAGTTCGGCAATTTCAATAGTGATGAATGTGAGGGTTGGTTTGGAAACAATGTCAATTGACCATGGTTCATGTCATAGACCAGGGATACTAGATATGACTTGGGATTTTAGGCCCCCATGATATAGTGCATAGAATATGATCCAATCGAAGGACTATGTGATGTGGTACCAATTTCAGGTTGGTAACGTAGGAGTGGTATGTGCATCAGGATGACTTCTGATCTTATTTGAATTTGGTTATATTGGAAAAATAAAATTAAATGAATAAATTATGATAAATTATGTGTTTTTATCATGATTTTTTAATTCTATTGTTGTTAATAAATTGTTATAATATTCTAAATTATTCGTATAACCTAAATGGAATGAGTACAATTATGGTTTACTATCTTGACCTCTTTATTTGATCCCTTCAGGAAATTTAAAAGTCTTGATACCATTCCTTTCATATCAATCTTATTAATGAATATTATTTTTTTCCATCCTTTGGAAAAAATGACTATTAGTCTACATGTTTCCCTATTGATTAAAATTGTTTCAAAAGAATTCATTCTGTGTTTTTTATGGTATCAACTATTTAATTTTGAAAACCTCAATGATGAATATTTATATGAAGTATAATCCACACAAGAATGATTAAAAAATTATTTTGAAACAATTCTTAGAATTATTCAAGTTTCTATGTGAGTTAATATTCCATTGATTGATTTATATTATAATTTTTCAAGATCAATTATTATTTTCCTATTGTATAACTCAGTTTTAGACATTTAATTTATATAATTCTTGAAAGAATCCCACTTATTTATTAGTAATTACATTGAATTTCTAATCATTTAAAAGAATAAATTTAACCTAACTTTCTCTCAATTTAAATTTTGTATAATTGATATAATCATATCATATAGGCATGGGTTTTGGTAGACATCCTTTTAAAATTTATTTCTCAATTTTCAACAAATGATAAGAATGATTTGTGGTAACTTTTGGATTCATAATATTGGTTAAATTATTAAATATATTGTATTGTTAATTATAAAAACATTTAATGTACTATTGTACCCTTACCTCGAATGTAATGACAGTATTAGTTTATTATGAAAAAATGCCTAATGGTGAATACATTGTGTGGTTACTTGGGAAATTATTTTATAGGAGGATTGAGAATGTATCATGTTTTCTATGATTTGTTTTAATATGTATCTTGAGACATGATATATTTATTTTAGAATGAAATCATGTTTTCATGATCAGAGTAATGATTAAAGTATATTTATCTCAAACATAATTAAACTTGAATTATTGTAATGAACTATGTGGAGTTTTCCTTTTATTCATAGAATTGATTTTTTATTATGATGATTTCAAATGAATTATGCGTGTGCAATGTCATATTTCAATTAAACATAAGAATCAAAAAACAACTAAATTGCAACAGTATTTTGTATTTTGATTTCATTTTATAATAATGATAACATAGAATATCATGTTTAACCACATTAAACATGGTGTTTAAAAATAACCTATGTCTATTTTATTCTTTATAAATAATGCATGTTAGGACTGTTTGAATTCATGGAATAATGATCTAGTGGAAACAACCTGTGTAATGTTTAATGATGTTTATGGATTCTTTTTTTCAATTCATTGATTATCTAATTAAAACAATTGTTGTTATAAACCATCCTCTCTCAGTGATTATCTGGAATTATTAGACCCTCAATGCAACTTCTTTATTAATATCCCCATGAATTAAAATTTAGTCATGTAAATATGGTTAATGGATTTATTCTGCATGGAAAATATTAATTTTTTTGTACCAGTGAAAAATAATGAGATGTAAAAATTTATACCCCTAAATTGTTATCAAAGATGTTATATGTTACAACTATGTGTGTTTTTTATGTTGTGTTTCCTTTTGTGATGTGGGATTAAAAAAATAATTAATATTAAAAGGATAATACATAATACCTAATCTAGATGTGTTACACATTGTTGTGACTGAAACCATGTATCCCAGGAAATTGTGCCCAAATAGGATAATGCCTTGACTTGGGAGAGAAAATTATTTATTTTTGGTGACTAGGGATTTTTTGTGATAATATGATAATAATTTTTTGGGGTAGTGTTGAGTTTTATATAGTTAATGTGGTTATCAGAAAAACCTTGGTTTCATGTTAATGGTAATTTGGTGTGGTGATGTGGCTATGTGGAATGTGTGGTGAAATTATTAGTTGATAGTATGTTTGGATTGTGGTTATATTGTTCATTGGTAGTGATTTTTGATGGCTGGTATATGTGGCTGTTGTGATGAGATGAATTATTTTTGTTTTTTGCTGAATATTTTTAGGGAATACCTATCCTATCATTAAAAGGTTAATCACATAATGCCTTTATTAATATAAAATGGCTGTTTTAGAAATCACGAAATTAATAAAGATGGTGTCACCTCAAATGAATCAATCATATTAAAAAAGAATTAATGAAATTTTCTGAACATCATCTACGTAGATAGTTTTCTATTTTTGATTTTTTTAAATACATTTGTTATAAAATAAACCATATTTATAGAGGGATATTATTTCCCACAGCCAGATTCTTTATATTTCAACACATCTCCAAACCATGCAAGCAAGTCAAAGCCTCCCAAATAGGACAATATCATGGTGTTTTTTATGAGTTCCATTGATTTTATGCGTATAGAAACTCCATCAATATTGTTTATTTCAAATGTTATTAAATCATTTTTCGATAATACACTCCTAATGAAAAATGATTATTTAGAAAAATATTTTATTTTTAAACTAGGAAAAATGTACTATTTTAGGCTTTTTTACCTTTTTACATTGCTTGAAATGTTATATATTTGAGGCAGATGACATATTACTTTGAAAATACATTTTTCTGTTGATGATAACCATTTATAGTGTAATAAGAAAAGGTAAAAAATTATTTTTAAAAATAATCTTCAGTATTAATAATGATTTGATATAGTATATTGAAAAAAAGAAATGGCTGTAAAATTTTTTATGATTTGGGTTGGATTAATCTTAATTTTTTATTTTGGGTATTATAAAATAATAATTAATATTATTTTAGACAAAAATGTACTTTTTCATAACTGTGAATGATAAATTTTGTCGAAAAGAAAGTTTTCCTCATAGTTTTGTAGTTTTTATTGCTGATGTGCTTGTTATTACTAGCTATGTAACTTTGTTTTGTTTGAGATTCATCACCCCTATGAGATTTCTTTATCGTATTGTATTGATTTACACTTCTTTTCCCTAGTGATTGTTGTATTTTATGTATATCAAGAAATGAAAGAGGTATCTAATGGATGAAATGAGGTATGATCTGTGTATTTTCTACCTTATCTTTCTTATTTATATACATAGTTTCTAGTCATTTGTTCCTTACCATGTGTCTTCTGTTAATCCATGAGATTTTGGTAGAGCCATTTAATTGAACCTCACTAGTGAAAAATCATGAATTAATATCTGTTTTTTTATGTCAGTTTTAAACCGATGTCTTTAAAACTGACAAAAAAAATAAGGTTTTCAGCATCGGTTATTGGAAAATCGATGCTGAAAAAAAAAATATTTAAGAGTTTTGGCGTCTGTTTTTCTAATATTGATGCTGAAATCCAATATGAAAAGGTTTTTGGCATAGGTATTATCTATAACAGATGCTGAAAATCAATTTTTTTAAAACAAATTCACTGTTGATTTTAGAAATGACAGACTTCTTAAGTTAAAATATTTTTTAAAAAAATAGACTAAAGAACACTTAAAAAAATCGAAACCCCTATAAAAAACACATTATACAAAAATAGTCAAACAATATTTATCATTCAATAAAAAACAATAAAATACTTTATTTTATCTAGTAAAAAATTATCTACACATATTTATTATAAATTTGAATTAAAATACACATACTTGCAATAAATGACTTCATGAAATTTTATGACATTTACAAGTCCCACAACTCCATCATTTATAGTTCTCACAATGCGCAACTATTTATTGATACCAAAGACAATGAATTTGGGTTACTGAAAAATTTACATGGATTCTAGTTAAATATCAATGCATCAAAATATCTTATAAAAAATTAGATATAGACATTGCAGAGTCACTTGAGAGAACTCAATGAATACGAGACAACAATTAAGATGTACTTATTATAGTTATGTGGCTAGACCTCAAATTCAATTCATTAGGGATACCAAGTACCATGCACGAAATTGATTTCATGTAGATATGAAGTACATGTTCACTCGTCATCATTGTGGCCTGAATCAATACTCAATGCCTTAAGGATACCATGTAATATGATTAATGCAATTTTGTATTATTCTATGTGACATCTAATGTCTTTTTTATCCTTTTGGAATGGATTTGATGTAGGTATGACATGGGTTCATGTCAGCATGAATAGTACATAGCCTCTCATCACCTGGTTTATTTATTATTTATTCGTTCATATACCAAGCATAAACAAAAAAACTGACGCTGAAAGGTAATTTTTTTTAGAAAATTCAGAATATTAAACTTTCAAAATAATGTATAATTAAAATACACGTACTTGAAATTTACGGTATGCTAATTTTTTGTGATTATTGAAGAATTAATTTGATTTTTAGAAGGTTTAAAAACATAATATATCAAAACAGTTAGTTTTTTGAACCCATATGTATTATTATTTATAAATATTTGAATATACAAACCTCAAATCTTAATCAGACATAACAAATAGTTCGAAAAAGTATGTTGAATATGAGTCATATTATATTGGGAATAATATTGTGACTCATTTAATGACTACAGTAATATTGAATGATACGAAATAAGAAAATAGATTAATATGGTAGAAAATATATAAAAAAATTAATACAACTAACATTATGAAAATCTATAGTTTCCCCAGTTGTGACTATCTCTTACGTGAATCGTAGAATATTATAACTACATTCAACATGTCCATTTGGATGATGAAACTATAGTTATAAAATATTTAATTGATAATAAATACCATTATATAACAATAATTCAGAATAACATATAATATAAAAACAAATTACATGAACTTCTACATATTTGATTTTCTTTGGTTTCTTAAATGACATGTATTTCGCATTAAACAGTTTCTATGAACTACATTTTTATATATATGAACTAATAATACATGTCTAAACAATGAAAATTGGACATAATGATCTTATTCAAAATATACATGTCTGATAAGGTGGAAAGTGGATTATGAACTGTTCCATTTAAAGGGAAAAACCATTATAAGGTGAATTCACTTGGGAAAAATATGCCTAACATCCAATGCCCCCTACAATTCAATAAGTTCACAATTAGTGAAAATATAATGATCACTAGTAAATAATTATGTTTATGTTCTTACTTGTTAAAAAATGGCAAAAACAATCACTAAAACTTTATCTGTTATAATCTGTGGATATAAATTGTACTCTTTCAACATTCTTCACGTGTTTGAATTCCATGGAAATATACTCTGGATCTATAAAATTGTAAATTCATGTAATTTATTTTTATAAAATAATCCTGTAAATACAACTAATTTAAAAATAAAATATAGTTTCTCAATTTTAAACTGTCATTTATTAAAGAAATAGCAATTCAAATGTCAATTTACTTCCATGGAAAACAACTCCACCAAACTCAACCAAAACTCATAAAAAATAACTAAATTCATGAAAACATATTTCATTAATTTCCATTGATAATTTATTCCACATATATTGGGCATCATCAAAATCTCATATATAAAATTCAAGGAAGAGGAGGTCTGAGATAATCTTTGTAACCCATAAGAAATATTTGAAGCATCTACCACTAACTATAGCTGAAATTTTGTTGAATTTTTGCAGTTTCTTTTCCCTATATATATTACAATATATGTTAAATGTCAGAAAACATAATAAGTAATTTATAATCATTTTTAATTAATATTTAAAAAACCATAACTCATGTGAAATATAATGAAGAAGAGTAGTTTTCCAAAGTAAAAAATTTCCCAAAAATTCCCAAACACTGGTGATCGCCACAGTATGAAATTGTAGTAGAGAAATATAATATATTATTCCAAGTATCAATACACTATACTTACCCATCTTTATAGGCTGATGATGTAGCGAGTCTCCCAAAAAAATCACATGTCTTAATGTAACAATATGTACAAGAGGATATCCGATAAACAAATCTGAATATAAGGATTCATCTGAGGGAGGAGGTGGAGGATCAAAGTAATCAGGTGGGGTAGGGTAGTCAAGGTGAGAAGGTTGAGAAGGTAGAAAAAATGAAGAAAGTATATAACTGTTTATATTTTATGAAATATAAGAATTGATGAAAAAAATTAATATACCTCAAATAGTTGCACAGATGGGGAAGGGTAAGCAGATGGGGAAGGGTAGTCTCGGTGAGTAGGCTAAGAAAACTAAAAAAAGTTATATTAGTGGTTATAATTTTTAAAATAGAATTTTTTTTGAAGAAAATAATAATATACCTCGACATATTATGCCCACATGGCATTGAATGAAGATGTGTCATGGTAGTCCGGGTGAATAGGTTGAGAAGGATGAAAATTAAAAAAGGTATATTAGTGTCTATAATTTTTAAAATAAGAAAATTGATGAAAAATAATAAAACATTCCTCTAATGGTTGCGCAGATAGGGATGGGTAAGTAGATGAGGCAATGTATTCTGAGTTAGTAGGTTGAGAAGGCTGAAAAATTAAAATGAAATGTTAGTTATTATAATTTATAAAATAGAAAAGTTTATGTAAAATTAATAATATACCTAGGACTTTTGTGCACTTTATGACTTTTTTTCCAATTATTCTAACACATCCTTCAGCACTGATTCTTGAATTTGATCACCCATATACTATTTCATATATTTCATCTATTTTTTAAGGATTCCATTTATGGGTCTCTTGATTTATTACTCTTACAAAATACCTTTTGAATGATAACATCCGCCTGACATCCTCTAACACGGCTGGGGTGTTCTTGATTTCCCAAAGAAGTGCATAGGATGTACATTGTAGCCTTCGGGATAATAGAGCCCTCTATCTCTTTCTCGTGAATTCCATCCAAAAATGAAAAATAAAAAAATTATATTAGTGTCTATAATTTATAAAATAGGAAATTTTTTAACAGATAAACAATATTTACTTACAATTCTATCAGCCAGTTGCTGAGTTTCCACTATAAGATTCTATTCATTTTTACTTATTCTTGCTCGTTTCCATTTATCATGGTGAGTATGAGGAGATGGAAGACCAAACAAGACCTCTTATGAACAAATACTTGATCGAGCTCTTAATGCTTCAAATTTTTCATCAATCATTTTTTGCTCCAGATATAAATAACTTCCATGTTATAAATTACGAGGGTATACATTTCCCAACTGGATCTCTAGTTGAGATCTCCTAGAGGCCTATTATATAAAAATAAACTACTATGTAATATGAAAAATATATCATAAATTTTAAAATATAAAATTATTACATAGTAGGAATTTCTCATCCTGACGACTGTAAAAAAATCGCTTCCATTTATCATCATCTATAAACCGATAAATAATACATTGGATTTCATCAATATGTTTCGAAAAACATAACTTTTTCAGTTTTATTTTAAAATCTATCCATCGAACTACCACTAATGACAGATGTCATTTCATAATCTCATTGTATTCCTCAAAATTGTATGTCATCTGTAATTAAATAAATTAAATATGTCATTTAAAATATATAGTATTCAAAAAATGAGATAAAGTATTCCAATTAAGATATTTTTCCATCACGGCATCCCAAAGTTGTTGCTTTTTCATCCTATCCGGTGACTTCCAATTAGGATATAAAATACTAATCCTGTAATGGCTCTACATTGCTATATAACTGAAAAACTGAACTGCATTTGGGCCAACTGCATTATTATTATCATCAAAACGCATGTGTACTTTTTCAACATCACAACCAAGTGATAGTTTTGGAAATTGTGTAATACCATTTTTACCATCTTGAGAACATTATTTTTGAGTAGTAATAAGAGACGTCCATCCACCTAGGACCAATCAATGGGCCGAAAATTTTTTTTAAATTAAGAGTTTTATTTCATTAAATAAGTATATTACAAAATATTTATTAATATGTCAAAATAGATATACCACGGTAACTGATCCTCTCTATTTTTATATTACATTTCTAATAGAATGTATAATTAAATTTTGTGTAGCTACATATCATTATTAAACAGAATAATTAGAAACAAAGAAGTCAAAAATAAGTATGTAAAAAATATGCATGCATTTCTAAGTTTCAAAAATGGAAAAAAATATAAATATTTACCAGAAATATTTGGAGACTAATTTATCGTTTTCGTACCATCCATCATCATGATCATTATGTATTTCATGCACAATGTGAGTATGGCTCACAATGTGATCATTATGTTTTCATTTTAATCATCTGAGAAGTGCACAATAGATGAATATGGATCATGTAAATCACTAACAGCATCGTCATCGTCCTTATCACACAAATAATAACTTTTTTCCTTGCAAACCAACTGACCACTAGTCATTTGACGGATCAATGAAATAAATCACTTATCTTTCATATGTTTCCATGATAAATGGTTCCTCATTGTAATTGAATCTTTTCAAATCAACCAGTTTAAACCCATATTCCTCATATTTCAGAACACTATTACTATCAACCCAATTACACTTAAAAATAGTGACGTCAAATTTAATATAATCAATCTCCCATATGCCATTAAGAACTCTAAAATATGACATTGATGTAGAAATTGGGTTTTTGTCTTTGGCATTCAAAAATAGAACTACTTCAGCGAAAAACATCACACCACTATTTTGACTGTTACTTTTATCATCAATGTTTATTGTGTAAAAAGTGTAGCCCTTGATATCAAAACTAGACCATGTGATCACTTTATGAGATGGTCCCCCATCTAAGCACTTCAATGTTTCTGATGATGATATATATGCAGTGTCTTTATCTTTAAACCATGAAACAAATGACTTCTTATGTTCAATCATCAACCATTGTTCCTTTCTTTTCTGATATCATGACATTAATTCATAAATAAGTGATGATATATATGATTAAACCTCATCTGTGTTGTTAAAATTGTATAAATTTTCCTGCATCACATCATCACATGGAATGAACATTTCCTTTAATCCATGAACCCCTCTACCTTCACTATTAACAATCATATGTCAAGATACAAGGAGACCAATATGCTCTACCTAATACATAAATTAGTACAAAACTCAATTATCTCATATTATACATATTTTTGAACAACAAAGGCCTCTAGTCAATAAATATTTTGAACATATCCTTTAAAAAATTTCATATATCTTTTAAAAGTATAAATCCATCTCATATAAACAGACCCATATATTCTTATCTCACACACAAAATGAATCAGAAGATGAACCATTATATTAAAAAATGTGGGTGGGAAATACATTTCTAGTTGACAAAGAATAAGATATTATTCATTCTCCATCACATATAAATTTTTTTTATCATGTAGTTTTCTACATATGGATTTGAAAAATTACATAACCCGATGATAGAATTTTGGACAGTTGTTAGCAATATACCATGCATTCCTACTGGTAGAAGTTGTTTCTTCATCACAAGGAAATCGCGAGATTTCATACCTATTGATTTACAATCCTTCAAAGACACCAAATTATTATCATTTTAATAAAAACCACTGGGTACATTAAATCCATGATGACACTGAAAAAAACAATCTTTTCAATCTTTCTTAATGTGTGACATTCTAGAGGTAAATATGATTCGTTTCCGTTCAAAATGGGAGCTAACTCCAAACGTATTCTCATTAATATCAAGTCCAATCTATCTTGCAATCCATCTTTTTTCCATTCCTTTTATGTCTAAAAATGTTCCAATCAAACTATCACATATTTGTTTCTCAACATGCATAACATCAATGTTATGTTTTCTCTCTAAAAATTTCTAACAAGGTTGATTGAAAAAAATTAACTTCTTCTTCAGGATATGTTTTCAAAAACCAGAACATATTCTATTTACAAAATTTCAATCAATATCATTCACCCTTTCATAGTATTCTTCAACCAACAATGGTCTTGGGGGAAGATTTTATTCTTGTAAACCGTTAAATATTTTTTTAAATCTCGAATAAGGATGATCAATTCAAAAAAATCTTCGATGTCCCATTTACACTGTCTGTCATCCATTCTACTATTCATAATATGAACTTTTTTCTTTGAAAATTGGACAAGATTTGTGTCCCTTAGCACTATATCTAGATAAGTTTCCATATGAAGGAAATACATTTATAGTGAACATTATCATAGAACAAAAAATAAAATTCTCTTTTTTGAATGCATCGAAAACATTAACACCTTTCTCCCATTGAAGTTTCAAATCATCAGTTAATGGTGAATGATACAAATCAATATTATTTCCCAGTTTTTTTGGTCTAGAAATCATTAGTTTCATCATAGAATATTTTTTCTCCATACATAGATGTGTGGACAAGTTGTAAACAACCATCAAAATAGGCCATGAACTATTTTGACTACTAAGGCTCTGATATGGATTCATACCATTAGTACACAATCCCATTTTGATATTATTAACTTTACATCCAAAATCATGTAATTTTTTATCAAAACTATTCTACTGTGGTGAATCAGCAGTGTGACATATGTTACCAAAAGATATTTACTCATCTGAATGACATCTCAACAATTTTACATCAATTTAATTTTCAAATAGATGCTTCAAATGAGTTATTATTGAAAGGTACAAAATTTCATTAGTAAGAGTTTTTATTCTGGTACCTAAAAATGAATCAGAATTGAATTATCAGAATTATATACTGAAAATATTGTATGAAATCATTGGAAAGTACAAAATTAATTTTTCATGACATTAGACGACATCACCTATGAATGAATCTGTATTGACATTCCCATCTATCTTATAGCATGGTGTCCCACATGTAGGATAACTTGATAAATATTCATTTCATTCCAATTCAGTACATAATCATTGGAGCAAAAATGTACCTTTTTATACCCCAATCTCATTGGGAATAATATTTTCTTCGCCTCATAATTGGAATCTAGAAGCATGTTGCCTTTTGGATTTAACTCTTTTAATTGCTCAAGAAAACTGGAGAAACTATTATCACTCCACCAATTTTTTCTTTTAAGTTAACTATTCTCAAAACACCTGATAACACAATATATTTACTGAAACATGGGAATAATGGTTTCTCAGTATTTCTTTTAAATAGTTCAATAGTTGATTTTTTATCGATGGATCTAACACCTAAATCATAAATTAATTCTTCAATATGATCATCTTCCTCATTATGAATATTTTCATCACGTTGGATGTTACATTTTCAGTTCCTTCACCATGCCTAATCCAACGTGTATAATTATGTCTAAAAAATTAAAAATTAGATGATACTTGAATTATCTAGAGTTTAACCATATCAAATTTACATACTTAATACATAGATAGAAAAGAAAATCTATGTTTTGAATATGTCATCATGAAAATTCAAAAAAATTATCAATTTGTTTATCATATTCACTAGTGCTTCTTCATAAAAAATATAATTTTGATCCATTAAATACCTGATATCACAATATAATTAATTAATATATTAAAAAATATAGTCATTTAAACATATATTAGATAAATTCTAAACAAAACACATTTAATAAAAACTATAGATAATCAGATAAAAAACATTAAATTTGAAACACGTTTACAAATATTATAAATTTTTTTTTCATATTAAATACATGTGTGTTATATTGATATTATAATTTAATTACAATATCATTCTTCTAATATATATTAGTTCATTTTACATATTTGTATCATTATTCTGATGTTTAATGTGTCAAATGAATTCAATATTTCATTAATTTAAATGATGCAGTATATGAATTGGGTGAAATTTGATTGGGGGCAATGTAAAAAGATGCAATTTTTTTATAATATATTTATTAATCTTTGTTGAAATAATATTTAACCATGTACTACAACATTTAAAATAACATATAAATTTATAATTATAGCAGATCAATATAAAAATTAAATGATAAATAATTTATCTATAATTTTAAAATAACATACAAAATTGAAATTTAACCTGAATAGAGATCATCAATCCAAACTATGTTCCATATAATGACTTAGAAAAATAAACACATCAAAATCTATACCAACAATGATAATACTAATGAAAAATAATGATAAAAAATAACTACATTCAAACCACCTTAAAAAGTCGAGTAAAATATGGTTATGGAAGAAGAAAAAAACAATAGAACATAAATCAAGATACGAAAACGAATAAGGAAAATATTAAATCTTGAAAATGGAATAAAATCGTCAATACTGGCCATCCAATATCACAAATAGGGATTTGAATGTTGTCATGAGTCGAATGAACCGCCGCGAGTTTCTATTTTGAAGATCAATCAAAAAAAGGGTTTCATGACATTGATAAATTTTTAAAGACTTTCGGCGTCGGTTTTTAGAAAAACTGATTCAAATAATCCTTTTTTATATTTGGCATTGGTTTTTACCATAGCTACTTATGAATTTTTCTTAAAATATTCCATGTTGGTTTTCACAATCCTGACAAGAAATATTATTAAATAGTAGTTTTTTGTGTCAGTTTTCCTGAAAACTAACACTAATAAGTTCATGCACGTACTATTGGCGTTGGTTTATAAAAAACCGAAGTTTTTATGTTAATGTTAAATTACTTATTTCCACTAGTGTCTTCTTCTTAGAGACACCTAAGGGAGGAGACTCAATTATCACAAACCATGACATACTATGTGATCTTACTCTTGGAGGTGAGTGTTTCGGTTGGAACCTCTTGGTGGTAGCGTCAAGTCCTTACAACATCATTCTCGGTATGGATTGTCTATCTTCACTCTATACCTATATTTACTACTTTAGGCAATGAGTGTGGTGTGTCCACAATGATACAACAAGATATTACATTGTCTCTGAAAAGGAGACCCAGGAAGCACAGGATGGGATCATGCATTGGAGGGTGCAGTCAATCACTCATGATTTAGCTAGCCTTACCCCCAAAGTGGTAGATGTTGCAGGCATCCAGTTCTCAGCAGTGGTGGTGTATTATGAGGATGGAATCCCCAATGATGTTCTTGGACTACCTCCTGACCAGTAAATCGACTTCTGCATCGACTTACACCCCAGGATGAAACTGATTTCCTCAACCGCTTATCAGATAGCACCCACAGAGCCTCATGAGATGAGGGTGCAATTGGAGGATTTTCAGAGAATGGGTCTTATGAGACCCATAGATCCCCCCTGGGCGGACCCAGACATGTTCTCTAAGAAGGTGATTGTACCATGATTAACTATTTAATTTTCCCTCTCACAACAATGTGTTAAACTTTATTTGTATTGAAAATTATAAAAATAGTAACAAATTTAACATCATTTCTAATACCATTATTTTGTTTTTATAAGTTTTAAAGTATTAAATGTTACTACTTTTTTATTTCAATGTAGGAGGAGATGATTTGGAGGGCCCATGATGAAGTAGAATAAAATGGGAAAAAATTGCATAGATCTATGTAGTCCTGTCCACTGCTATGACTATTTACAAAATTCCATGAATCCAAATGGGTTTATGTTTTTTTGTCAAAAATTTAATGTGATACAACTATTATTAAGGAACTCAAGCTGAATTCTTCTTTCAAGGGGCTCAGCGAACCTGATCTGTCCAGAACACTGAATTTGTTAAAAGTCAAAAGTAGTGTTCTATAAAATGTACATCCCCCCAGAAGCACTTGGGAAATTTACCCCAAACATTTATTGGATATAGTAATTATGGGGGGCTAAAACTTCCTAGTGTTTTCAGAATTGATATTTGATTTTCTAATAGACAAAATGCATGGTTAATGTGGTTTGATGAAATCGGTGTGCCCAAAACCACCTTCTAATTTTCTTATAAAATGTCACCTTGGGATCCCAATATGGGAGTTCATCAAGGAAGAAATGTTCTTCCATTTTGGAGTCCCCAATGAGTCTTCTCAACATCCCTATAAGTTTTGGACGCAATGGGAAGTGATACAACACCATCTTCTTCTTCATCCCCTCTCATGGGTTTCTAAACCCGTCGTGGTCACGCATGGAGGGATTTAATGTAATCCCGAGCTTCATAAATACTTTATCATGAAATATCATGTTAATTCTTGGTTTTATGTTGTTTCTCATCATCCTGTATTTTTATTTAATTGAGTTATATACTGGTATGTTATACTAATACTCAAATTATCATGTTTGGTGGTACCCATTCATGTTACGTTTCACGCAACGTTCATCCCTTTTTCCTCTCTCATTAAATTGTTGTGTTTGTGTTGTTCATATTGGAAATTGAACTCAAATATGAACAATAAAGTCCAATAACATTTTTTTCATGGTATCACAAATAAATAACATATAAACATGGACAACACATCAAGTTCATCATGTGTATCCTTAGTGAGTTTTGGTTATGAAGTCGAACACTAATCACCCAATAATCGACAATGTCTGGTGAATCATCGTGTGTTTTAGACTGATACCTAGGAGTTATACTAGTATAAACTCAATGAAATTATGTTAATAGGTTATATAAAATAGGTATTAAATGATCTATACCCTTTCTCTTGAAGAGATGAAGTATGAGCATCACAATACTCCCCTAGGGTGATCATGTTTAATTAATATTGTTCATTTGCACTTTGTTTTATCTCTTCAGTTTTATTATTTTAATAATTCATCATAAAAAACCCATGTTTTATTAAATCCATTTAATTCAATATTTTCATAATCATAACCATCATTTTAATATATTGACTTAAGGCTCGGTTGAGAGACATCCAAGGGTTGCTGCTATACTGCAGACATTCTAGTAAAACCTTAACAACTAATTTGAAGTTCCTGACAACATGATAAAATTTTGGTGTCATTGTCGAAGAGAAAAGATAATTTTTTTCATTTTTTTCTTTTATTAAATAATTTTACTTCTTAATTAGTACTTCTTCCAATTCCTAATCCCAATTTTATTGTTTTTGTTTTGGTTTTCGGTTTCTATTTTTGGTTGGGTTTTTGTGTTCTAACTCTCTCTATCTATTCATCATCTTCTCCATCTCTCTATATAATTCTTTATTATAAAAATATATTCTAATTTCACCCTTATTTAGTTATTTTATTTATATTATTTCAAAAGAAAACAAACTTCACATCTTATTTTCTTGACTCGATCATAAAATGAAAAGCTGCTTGAATATAACCATGAAATTGAAAAGACACATCATAGGAAAATCAAGGTATCTAGAGAATGTCAATGAAGTAACACTAAAAAACCCCATGTGTAACCTCAAGTGGTCATAAAACATTCTAAAATTGAACCCAATAAAATCCAATAATACATGGATATAAAAAATCAAACGTTAAAAGAACAGACCACCACAGAAGTGGAGTACAAACCTCCGTACATCCAATATCGCGAGGAAGTATCCAAAAATGATCTAATATAAGGACTCAGCCACCTTATTCCTAAATTCCATGTTCATTTTTTCAAGAAACCTCATCAATACCTTATAGAGTTTCACTTAATGTTCTCCACTATGATTCCCCAATATGTACCTGAGGACATAATTATGTTTAAGGCCTTCCATTTCTCCGTTGATGGTGTAGCCAAATATTGACTACACAATTTCACAACCATAATTAGAAGATGTACGGACATGAAAATAATTTTTAAGATAAATTCCTCCTACCTCCTAAAATTCATCTATTATGAATGAAATTCGTGGCATTAGGAAATCACAAGGAGATACCCTTCATGAATACTAGGAGAGATTCAAACAACTCTTCATAGGATGCCACCACCAATAGATTACATAAAAACAATTAATCCTATAATTCTATGGGGGACTTAGCCCCATGGGTCGTGAAATAATTTATGTATCATCTGGTGGTTCCTTGGTTTATGAAACTCCATCCGCTTCTTGGGATGTAATATCCTACATGTCTCAAAATGCTCAACAATTTGGTTCATGAGCTATTGCATCAACTTGAGGAGTTCATTTAGTAAGTCATTCATCTCAAAAAAAAAGTTTGGTAACAGTCTTGACGACATGCGTACCCTTCTATGCCAATTAAATCATGTACAAGTTAACTCACAATCTTCCCATGTTCCATTACATTTTGGTATTTTTTCTTAATTTAATTATTTTTCTTGACCTGTTCCTATCTCATAGATATTCACCTTAGTCTTGTTATATCATGTTCCAAGGGCCTTCATTCCAAAAAACACCTCCCTTCAAGCAAGAACAATTCAGGCCACATCCAAACCATTTGTGGCAAGCACAAACCCAGTACCGAGAAGGAGGAAACTAAAGCTACCCCAATAAAAATGTGTACCAACAAGGCCAAGGTATTCAACATTCTTATCCATAAATTTCGAAAAACAATCATCCTCCTCCTCTGAAATAATAACCAACCCTCGAGGAAATGGTGAAACAAATGGAAATCCAGATCCTCTAGTTCCAACAAACCACACAATTAGAAATTCATGACCTACGAACTCAAGCGAAATAATTGGCGAACAGCACCTGTGAGCTTAAGATGCATGGTTATGGACTAATAACATCCTAGATCATTACCAATCTGAGGAAAAAAGGTAATGTATGTGAAATTACACTTCGTACTGGTAATGAAGTCATTCCTTCTACTAATTCTATGAAACATGAATTTCCTTCTCTAGAAAAACTCTTTCTCCGCCCATAAATGATTCTAATGAATAAATACATAATAAAAAGGGAAATAAAATTATCATTTATGATTCAAATGAAAGATCCATTAATATTTATTTCCCCCAAAGAATCTCTAAATCTATGAATTATTCTTATATAGATATTGATAATGAAATAATGGACGCATTTATCAAATATCATATTAATATTCTTATATAGGATGCATTCATGAAAATTAATCGTTATGCTAAATATATTCATGAACTTTGCAACCACAAAAAAAGGATATTGGTGGATGAGAGACTCAACTATGGAAGTAATGTCTTGGACTTGATTCAAACAGATATGCCAACCGTATTCAAGTATCTAGGCACATTCATGATACCATGTACAATATCAGAGACCTTATTTTCTATTTATATGATGGATTTATGTGCTTCCATTAACGTAATTCCTCACTCAGTGTATACATCACTTTTGGATGGAGAAATTACAACAACAGGAATTATCATGCATCTTTCCAACCAGAGTAATACACATCCAACATGTGTGAATGAAGATGTCCATGTAAGAATAAAGAATCTCATCATCCCCACTAATTTCTACATTCTTGAGATTGAAGATACCTTAACCCTAGGACATTCCCCTCACATACTTGGGAGGTTATTTATCAAAACAGCAAAGACGATCATCAACCATCACAATGGTCTGCATTCCATTGAGTTAAGAGGAGAAATGATATGTGTTAATATTATTGACACTATAAAACACCCATTTGAAGAGCACTCCACTATTAATGACAATTTAATATAGGTGCTATCAATCGATGCACACACACACTTCTCTCCTTAACCCTTACTATAACATATTATCATATTCTTTACCCTTAGAAGATGTGTTTTATGAAAAGTGTAAAATTTTTTATTTAATTTATGTGTGTGGTAATTCTGAGCTACCCAAGACCATTGATGATTCAAAAAATCTCATTTCAATAGATTCTCGATCCTTAGAGAATAAAAATGAACAGATTGAATGTTTCATGGACCTCACTCACCCTAAATCCCCTCCCTCAATCCAAAAACCCCTGACACTAGAATTAAATCCATTTCTGTCTAATATAAGATATACCTATCTTAATGGTATAGACAAATTTCTCATCATTATTTCCAATAACCACTCTCAACAATTGGAATAAAAACTGCTAAACCATTTTATAGAGTGTAAATATACAATAGGATGGAAATTGGATGTTATTTCTATGATTATCCCATCTATTTGTATGCACTCTATATTTTTTTATGACGAGGTTAAGTGTGTGAGACAACCTAAACTCCAGTTAAATCACACTCTCCTTGAAGTGGTAAAATTGGTTATCAGTGAATTACATGATGTTGGGATAATTTATCCAATATCTGATAGTAAATGAGTTAGCCTAGTGCAAATTATGCCTACAAAATAGTAAAAAATGTTGTGTCAAATGAAAGGACTGAATTGGTTCCAACATGTGTGAAAAACAATTGGCGAATGTTTATTGACTATCTTTGACCGAATCATGCCACATAGAAGGTCCTATTTCCTCTACCTTTAATTGGAAAAATTCTATAACCATTGGATTGAAAGTCACATTATTGTTTCCTTGATTGATATTCAGGTTACATTCAAATCCATATTTCCAATGAGGATCAAGAGAAGAAAACATTTACCTATCCATTTGGCACATGTGCATACAGAAGGATTCCATTTAGTCTATGTAATGATCCTGGTACATTTCAGTGATAATTGTTGAGTATTTTTTCTGAGTACCTAGATAATTTCATGTATGATTTAATAGTTGATTTCACAGTTTAAATAACATCCTTGTATGACTGTTTAGCTCACCTAAGTTCAATCCTCCTTCATTTCAAGGAAAATATCTTGTATAAGAAAATGAGAAAAACAATTTCATGGTTAGACGGTGGATAGTTCATGGGAATGTTATTCAAAAGAGGTAATTAAAGAGGACAAAACAAAAATTGAATTAATTTCAACCCTTCTATATCCAACATGTGTTCATGAGGTGCAATCATTCTTGGGTTATGCTGGTTTTTACTGTTAATTCATTAATGACATCTATAAGATTGAACTTCCCTTGAACCTGTTATTACAAAAGGCTTTTGAGTTTTTATTTGATAAAAATTGTGAGTATTCTTTCAATTTTCTAAAAATTACTCTCAAATCACCTCCTGTCATCCAACCACTATGGTGGGATCTCCACATTGAGCATATTTGTGAGGCCTCAAACTTTTCAGTTGGGGTATTTTTATCATGAAGGATTGATATGTCTCCTTATTTCACTGCATATGCATCTCGGACCATTGACCATGCCCATTAAAATTACACAACCACTAAAATTGAACTTATTTATATTGTTCTTTCATTGGAAAAATTATGTTCATATCTTATGGGTCAAAAATCATTTCCTTTTATGATCATGACGCACTTCGTTTCCTCTTACAGAATCTTGATGCTAAGCCCCACGTCATTCTGTGGATTCTCCTCCTCTAGGAGTTTTACATGTAGATTAGAGATAAGGGAGGATTGGAAAATGTAGAATCTGACCACATTAGTAGGATTTCCCCACCATTGGAACATCATGTTGTCTCACCCCACCCCTTTGGAGAATTCTTCCCTCAAGAGACGTTTTGGGATATTGTGGACCTTACCCTATGGTATGTAGTCATTGTGAATTTTCTTGAAATATCAAGGGTCCCCACTTATTTCAAAATTTGACAATCCAAGAGACTTAATCATGATTATGGTCAGCACATCTGGGATGTCCGGTATTTTTGGAGAATTTTTGGTGACCAAGTTGTTCATTGGTATGTCCCTGACCATGAGTTCAACTTTGTTTTGACCTTCTGCCACACATTGTCCTGTGTGGTTGACTTTGGTGCTCAACGTAATTCTCGAAAGTTCCATGACTTAGAAAATTATTGGCCAAAGTTGTATAAGTATGACCAAATATTTTTCAAGTTATGTAGTTGTTTTCAATTCACAGGGAATATCTCTATGAGAATGAAATGAACCAATAGCCCATGTTATTCAATGATATTTTTAATGCATTGTCCATTGACATCTTGGGGCATCTTACAAATTAATTTATATTTTTTTAAATCTTCTTGTGTAACATCCCGACCCTAATTACCCAGATACGGAGCATTATTACATAACATTGGTATGATCACAAAAGATAAAGTCTCGAAAGACCGATTAGTTTAATATCTTTGCAATCACTAGATACATTCCTAAAGGTTACATTACATAATACAGTAAAAAAACAACTACAACATATTGTATTCATATCCCCTAATATATTCCCTATAGGTCATTCATAAAATACTTCTTCACATCCTGGGAAAAATTAAAACATTGAAAGTGGTGAGCTCAGATGCTCAGTAAGGATAACAATATAGCAGAAACATTCATAAATAAACATAAACATTTAATGAAATGTATAACTAAAACAAAAGCATTTTAAACTTGAATTCTAAAAAATATAGAAAACCTAAAATGAAATAATTCCATTTACTTATTCAATGGATATTCAACTAGTCGAATAATCACTTTAAATATCAATAACCACATTCATAATGATGGAATGCATAATGTCGTACTATCATAACCACTTTGCCAAGGCCTCGTACCAAGACTACACATAAGGTTTTATCAAGGCCTCATGCTAAGATAGTAGTTTGTCTCATTAGACTTACTGACGCATCAAGGTGTTATATCTAGCTCCACCCGTCACTTACTATTTCTGATGCCCTCCTCAAATGAATAGGTTTAAACATAACATAAACAATCGTATTAGAACTTGCATACGAAATGTAAATACTTTCTCCATAAACCATGAATGGTATAAAAATAACACATCCACAGTCAAACATTTCACAAAACCATCAATTCTATATGGAAGTTTTTTTCATAATAAATCAACTTCAAATATGCTTCAAATCCATGAAAGGATGTTGACATAGATGAAATCAAAACTATTTCTGATAAATATCTCTTTTTTAAATCATTTAAATGTCACATAATTATAAAATAAAACATTTAGGTCGAAAATATTATTATAATCAGGTATGGGATGCTTCGAGGATTTTACGATGGTGGAAATAGCAACACCTACCATATAAGTTAAAAAAATACATTCTTAGCTTAATTTTGTCGAAAAGGTTAAAATGGAATTTGTTTGGAAAATGACTTAATGAATCCTTTATAAACTTGTTATAAAAAGTCAAAGAGGGGTATAAATGACTTTAACCCAAATTCTGTAAAATTGTAAGAATTTTTTGAAATACATTTTTAAGACTGATAGATGTGTATGATAAAGAGGCCCCAGTAGATAATTACGTGTAACCAACCTCAGATAATGATGAGATTATAGAATTAACCCATACCTTGTACATTTCCTTGGTAGAGTGTAGTTTAACCTCCAGTATAATGGCTCAATAATTTTTATTAAATTATTAAAGAATTATATATGTTAATATGATATCATAAATGATCTTTTTAATATTTCGTTGTTAATAATATCAAAGTATTATCGTCGTTTTGGGTGTTAAATTACTCTTTTTCTTTTATATGTTTTGTTACATAATGTGTGTTTGTTATGGGTAGGTTGTTTATTATTCATATCCATAATTATATCAAGTATATAAAAATTATTTTTAATAAACAAATGAGAAATATACTTGAATGGATACGATAGGGAATGAATCTCATTGCGTTTGTGGAGACGGTAGTCCGTACATTTGCATGAATGCTACTTCCATTTCATTTTTCATTTTAAAAGAAATAAAAACCAAATTATACATAGGTATATAATTACTATAGTATAACATAATATCTTATATGTGTTACTTATGTTCATTAACACCATCATTTATACGTTCCATGTATGGTATGAATGAGTCATGTCACTTTAAGGGGACAGTAGTCCGCGCTTCCTCAAATGAAATTATCGTACCTATATACAACATGAAACGAATAATGGTATGCTATAAAATTGATTTATAGAATATTCATTATAAAATAAATATAATTAATATTATATTTAATTATTTTTCCATCAGAAAGGCCACCATGAGAGGTTGTAGGAGATAATTGAACACTTGTCGTTTCATGAGGCGTTTGGTTGCCATCCACAGAAACACTATCTTATTCACCCATTAGATTGAAGTGTGTGAATGTTTAGTTCGAATAAATCTCATAAAAAATTCCTAGTATATTTAGGATACAGTTATTATTACAAAAGAAATGAATAAGAGGAGTTTAGGGTTTTGAGAAATAAAATATAACAATAAAAGCTAAGAGAAATCGTTACCTTTAATTTTGAAAACACCCTTTGGTTTGAACAAAATAAACACTTGAAATTCCTTCTTCCAAAGGTAGGGATTATAATAAGAGGAGATGGATGTTGAAAAAATATTTTAGTAGGGTTTTTCCAATCCAAAAGGCATTTATGCTGTGATGAATTGGTAATATGTAGTGTCATTTTATATGGGGGAGGAGGGTATCATTAGGAAAAACATAAAGTATTAGCATATAATAAATTCATATTCTATTTCTAATCGCTCCAAAGTGGATTATTAAAATTTTATGGTGGGGATAGGTCAAAATAATTTCAACCAATATATTTTACACTGGTTTCTATCACTATATTAACCTTATCTTTTTGTTTTAACACTTAGTTAATTTGTTTGACATTTACCATGTCACTTTGTATTTTTATATTATATAGTTAATATATATGATATAATATTTAGACATGAATTTTGAATTGAAACGTACCTTTATTTTATTAAAAATATAGTAAAATAAGTTTTCAGTCAGGCTTATAGAGATTATATCATCTCCTTAAGCATTGTAATTCATTTTTCGATCACTAAATTTTACAGATGACTATTAATCTATATATATAATTAATATATAATATATTTATACTATGATAATCATTCAAAAGATTATGTAACCATGATAAATAAAAAATATATATTAATATGTAACATGTATTCTCCTGATTATGGAAATAGTTATAATTCAAAATAACAATTTTAATAAGAAATTATTAACCAATAGTGATGTTGTAATGTTATAAAGTGAAAATATATGATATTATAAGTTTTAAAATGAATCGAGAATGTATGTATAAAAATATATATTTATTATACATGAATTTATTATTACTTCATATCAAACAGAACTCTTGTAAAGCATTAGTTAATAATCATATAAGTATTCAACATTATTTATGTTTAAGTCTACACTGGGGTATATTTTTCTACATTATACATCATTTTAAATAATATTTTATAATTTATTTTACCTCTATCTATTCATTTTAAATTTTATTTATAACTATATATAACTTCTTTCTAAATGTATTGAATGGAATATTCTTTTTGTTATCTATCAGATGTACTACGAGTTTTTTTAGATATTGTATTAATGTTTTTTAAAATTATTCCAAATTAATATATTTTACAATAATCCGATATAATTTTTTCATTGAAGTGTCACTGGAATTATTAATAATGAAAATTAAAATATTAATTTTTCATTTATAATTGTCCATATTTATAAAAAGAATATATTCAAGTTGATTTATTATTTTCTTCATCAATTATAAAAACTTATCTGTGACAATAATTTCCCATATATGAGGAATAAAAGTACATTACATTTTATTTACTAGGGATTTTATCCATGAATAAAATCATTATTACTTCCCGATATAGGATATGTATATAAATAAATGATGAAATGTTTATATACCACAATTTTTTTCCATGGGACATGCTATGATAAAATTGTAATGAAACTCATAACATATCAAGAGTTCTCATATTATTGATTATTTATGAACTTTTTTTCACATATGTATGATTTTAATTATGTGATGGGAGGGACCAATATATCACTCCATTGAATTGAGTAAATATTGATATCCCATGAGATCAATAAAATAGGAATTGGGAGTGAAACTAGTTTAGTATTGTACTGTGTCTACTAAGAATATCTACAGAGTGAACCACTAATAATAAATGGGTTTTTATAGTGATCCCATTACACTAGGATATTCATGAAAATGAGGGTGATATTTTATGTAAATTTTTTACTATTCTTAGGTGTTTTCCAAAATTCCATGTATTATGCCTATATAATGATCACGTAGTTCATGTTCACTGATTGATTTATGATTCATGTATTATGAATTTATGAAATTTTTATAATGACTAAATATTACAATAATTTGTATGTGTGATATTTTTTTAAATGTTAATATCATTTTATTATAACCTTATAATCATGTTTTTCTGATGTTATTATTGATATATATTTTATTTTCTCTTAATAGTAATTTCACCCAAAACATTACTTATTATTCATTTCCCTATGTTATGATGAAATAAATGTAGTATTTTAGGTCTATGAAGGGTGATAGTTATGAATAATTAATTAGGGGATGATATAGATATTTAAATAACAAGTAGTTTTTTAATGTTTTCAAATATACATGATGAAAAAAATTTAGTAATTGATTGAAATATTAGGTAATGAATATTCATCTATTTATATGTAATATATGTTTAAGAAAAGTATGGGTCACGGTTACTACAACCCCAATATAATTATATCCCTTATATTTTTGGGGGGTTTGGATGAAAAAATTCATGGTCATGTTTTCCAATATCCATCCCCATTTGTGTAATTGTTGTAACACCCACTTAAGATTATGTTTCTAAAGATTAAAATTATGAGAAACATGGACCCAAGATACGAATACTACTATATATCATGTCATGTTGTGGAATAAGAACTAAATACTCAGATATCTATACAATTTTATACACATTGGAAGAATATTGATTAAAGAACATTGATCCTCCTATGACAACACCATACTCGTATCGGGTATGTATGTATCACATACAACGTTCGCAAAGCATATAATTATATCACAATAAAAGATAAAAGAATTATCATTTTACAAACGTTATCAATATTTATGCCTCTTCCTAAATGGTTCTTTAATACTCAAATTGATAGAAGGTTGGAAAATAATTTGCGTAATATAATATTTCTACTATTATTTCATGATTTTTAGATCCATCATTTTCACATCCACAATTATTATATATTATTTAATGCTAATAATGGATAATGTTGAATGATATTCCAAACTCAATGATTCTTTTTCCTTTTTTTCATTACGTGGTAGGTAATTTATTGAAATGTTTTAAACATCAATCATCTTCAATCATCTTCTCTGGAATGTAGTCAAATATATATTTTTCATTATATTAATTAAATTGTTATTATCATTATATGTACTACACCATTCATAATAAATAAAATTCAACCCTATATTTAACACATTTTTTATGTCAATTAACAATTGATCTTGATTTGTGTAATTTATCATCATCCATTAATTTTCATTATGAAAAAGCTATCACCATATCATTATTCATGATAATGCATCCAAATACCATCTTTAATGCATCCGAATATATTACAAAAGATAATGTAATATAGGTATGAGTAAACAACAATATGTTGATTAACACTATCATTAGTTCCTTGTAATTTTATCATATTCAATTTTTCAAATGATATTGGATCCTATTCAATAAACATAGTGGTAGGATTATATAGTCATGATAAATTATCGAAAAAAATTGATAATATACATCCCAACCATGAATACTATAGATATTACTAATATTATTTTTCTAGTGTGACTTTCAATTATATCAATATTTGATTGATCACTTAATATACCCTCAAATGAGATTACATGTACCAAAAATGATACTTCATTAAAAAATCACTCATTGTAATGTTTTCATAAAAAATATTTTTATATGGGTTATTTTTTACAATCCAAAACAAATATCCATTATCTCTTTTTTTCATTGAATATATAATAACATCTTCTATGATGACTACCTAATATTTAAAATTACATTATATAATGACATTCTTCATTAAATCTATGATGATTATATGTGAAATAGAAATAGTAAATGGAATCACTATAAATTCATAAATTTTATACCATGTTTGGAATCATATATTAGTTATATCCTCATTATTGACCCTAAAATTATGATATATAGAATGATGCATAGTCAATTGTATGTTTAACTCCATGGATTTAATCAAACTAGTAAACAATAAAGGGTGGATGTTACTTTTTCTAATAAATGATCAGATTTTGTTCTCTTTCATCATTATAGAGTCTCATTAATCCATTATTATTGTTTAAAAAAGTAATTAATTCATCCAATTTTGAAACAAATTTATAAAGGAATCAATGGTACATATTATCATCGAATTTCTTCTTTAATTACTTCATTTGAATCAAGGAAATTTTATAAGGAGTCTTTGAAATAGGTGTAGTACCAGTTATGAGTTCTGTTAAGGACACACCATTATGATTTAGTGGAATACCAATAATCACATCTATAAAATAATTAACATAATAAATCATAATAAAAATATAATTTATGGTTATCTTCTCCCCAGTCATATGAGATAAACACAAATTTTTAATTGGTATCAGGGCTCATTCATGCAATGTAATTGCAATTCAAATTTACAATTTAACATGAAACTAATGAACGATCATATGATGTATTGTAATATATAACATTACTTTACTTAATCGTAAATAGATGTGCAATTCTGGTAACAAAATATAGTAAACTCATGAGATAACCTAAAATCCATCCATAGGGGAAACATCATGATTTAAAAAATCACAATCACAAAAAGAATTAACTCGAAAAGAATGATCTAATTAAGAGGTGACCATTGTTCCATAAGTTTCTTCACTTTTAATTCATAACTAGTCCTCACCCGTTCGTACGCACGACTTATTAAATAAATTATTTTTCTTTTAAAATAGAACAATTTATAAAATTTACATATTAATATAAATTTTTATTAATTTGTATTAAGATATTATTGGAATATATATGTGGAATATATGAGGAGAAAATATGGATACAACAAAATAATATTTCAAGAGATCCATGAAAAGTAGTAAGTGTATTTATAAAGAAGTTTTCAAATCATTTCAAAAATCATACAAGTTCAGCTTCTTTTCTAGTTTGGAAAGAGGATTAATTTGATTAAAAAATTTTAGAACCCAATATGTAATTACACAATAGTCTATGAACTACATGTATTTTAGATGTCTTGCAACTATGTGATTTTTGAGAAGTGTTCTAGGATTGTTGCAACATTATTTCAGCTTCATTTTCCATAAAATGACCTCTGCAGATGAAAATTTAATTATATAGATTAATAATTAGTAATAAATATTAAAATATGAAAATCTAATCTAATAATTAAAGAAAAAAACATTCCTATAATTTAGCATTAATATGTGAAATGAAATTATGTGGCCTTGTTTTATTGTAACAAAATGATTATCACAGTAGTGAAATATTTTTTTGTAAGATAAGATGATAGCAAGTACATTCTATATTGTAGGAATATGACACTTATAGTTTTATATTTATGTTCTAATTGAATTGTAAATACTATTATAATGTTATCAAAACTACTGCAATTAATTAGTTGTTGCGCTATACTACAATACAGATGAAAAACATAAATTGTAATTAGATCAAATGATAGGGAATATAGTATTCAATGAATTGATGTGACTGTGACATGTATAAAAATGTATAATACTATTACAAAGTGGCACTAAAATTAAATAAATGAAGTAATTACATTAAATATAGATGATTGTTGCAGTTTATAAATAAAGTGTGTGCCTGGTTTTTTTAGGGTCCTCTATTGAGAATAAAAAACATGATTTGATGAACTAAAAAACCATTCACTGGTAATATTAAAAAGCTCCACATAGTACATGATACAGTTTCCAAATTCACGTATCACAGGTGTTTCATAGTAAAATTATAAGATACTAATAACTATGAGATGAAAATGATCCACTTATCATAAAATTTCCATATTCTTATTTGTTCCATAATGTTGAGTATATCTCCAAAATCTAGTTATAGTAAACCCTATCACATTGAATATATTTAAGAAGACACGAATAAATATTGACTTTATTGAAATAAATTATATTAATCAAAGATAAAATGTTCATGATTATACAAGGAGGAAGAGATATAGAAAATGCTATCACTCTAAAAACCCAACATGGACTTTTATTGAGTTCCTTCCCATGCTATGAACCCCTACCCCAAAACAATCCACAATAGTTGAAAAAGGAAAAAGAAGCACACACTCAGAAGAATATGATGTTTTACTTCCAACCCACTGGTGGACATCTGATTCTCGTTTTAATCCAAACTCCTTACACTACAAGGCAGTAAATGAGAATAATTTCCCCAATGGTTAAAACAAATATAACTGAGTACAAGAAGTGAAGCGACCCCCGAGAGTGTAGTATCATCACAAAGAATAGTAGAAATAATTTTACCACCAAACATAGGGCATAACTTATATATAAAAATAATTAAATAAAAGTTTCACTCAAAGATCACATAATGATTAAAAAGGGAACACACACCACTGTAATTTTCTTCATCTTCTCAGTCAATTCCTTCTGCATTTGTAAACCATTATTATAATTTTAAAATTATTCAGTAGATAGATTCTCATTCTTTCTAGTAGCTTTAGATGGCCCATCTATATTAGGTTCTCAAGGAACTTCATGATACATGGTAATACTATCTCCCATAATTTCAAATGTAGTGCAAATTGAAGATACCATGATAAGAAGAGGGTGATTATGGGACAAGGTGGTATCTGAATCATCCCTTGATAGAAAAATTGTTTGTTCTAGAGAACCCCCTACATATAGAAATAGTAAAATATATAAATAAAAAAATGCATGAATCTACACATTCCATCAACCACAATTCAGCATACCATTTTCATAGAAAATGATGAGTATTATGGAGTCTATATATATTTTTGCTATAATAAATGTATTCATTTTCTGAGATTAATTGGGATTTGATGAAGGCTAGAAAATTTAGATAAAAATATAACTGGATATAAAAAGAACATAAGTTGTATAATAAAAAAGAGAAGCGTCAGAATTTAGAGGAAAAGGGAAAGGTTATGTATGAAAAGTGGAAAAAGAAAGATTATGGTTTCTAGAGTTGATACTAAAGATATCACGTTGGTTAAAATATAAAGGTTTAATCATCAAAAATATATTGAATTAGATGTGTAATTCTCATATATTCTTCCAAAGAATATCAACTAAACCTGCACTATGAAAATCACTGCATCAAATATGATTATCTTTGGATTAAAAAATTATGAATCTGAATATAAGAGTACGTAATTAATAGAATATTTTTGTGAGATGTCATTCTACATAAAGATGAACGATCTCACATACCATTTAAGAGAGCCTTTTTCATTTCCATTTAGATACACCAAAAACTGACCATTAAAATAAAGACACTCATATACCATTCAAAGCTGTTAATGGTGGACCATTAAAACCGACAGTTAAAAAACTGGGGCTCCCGCAGCTTCTGATATGGGAGACCTGTGAACCCACCAAATCCATTCTAAATCCCCCTTGACATTTATAATTCAACAGAAATTTTTGAAAATGACTCCTGATGACCAATTTCACACCTACTCCATCTGGAATACCAGTAGAATTATCTCAGATTTCATCACAATAGAAGTAAGAAAAAATTATAATTGAAAATATATGAAATTATTTTATCAATATGGACAAATAACAAACATAAGGTATCATACATTTAAAATAAAAAAAAATTAACAAAAATAGTTAAACATGCAATTTGAAATTTCCAAAAAAATAGAATAGATCTTGTTTTCAAATAATGTAAACATAACAGAATGTTTACCATAAAAATGGGTGAAAACTGTAAAAGAAACTAATGTTTTTTAAGAGAATATAGTTTTCCATTTGGAACCAAAATCCTTTAATCATTTCAGGTTTTCTATCAACTTCCAGTAGAGTATTTCTTCGTTACTACAATTGAGCAACACTGCTGGATGTTGGATGACAGTAAAATCATTCACTAAACTAGTTAAACTAAAAATCTAAAAGATCACGTGGGATCAGAAATATTAATAATGTTTTTGAGAAAGTCACATTTTAATAATGAAATTACCTTTTCCACATTGTTTATATACCTTTCATCAGATTTTAGCATTAGTTTCTATACGAAATGCAAGTCATCAGAAATTGAATACTTGGGAATCACATTTAGAGCAGTAAAAAATGCATGATCCACTGGTCAAAGAAAAAACATATTCCACTAATCTAAAAAATAATGCGATACTAAAATACAATACATGATCTAGTACTGAATTAAAATACATGATCCACTACCATAAAAAATGATACAATTCACTAAATCACGTCACGTCAGATTTAGTAGAAGTAACTAATAACATTTTGAAGTTAAATTATTGATGACAAATATGAAATAATTTTATGAAATTAAAGGTATTGTTTTACATAGTTTTTTCGTGATGAGGAGTCATAGTTGTAGATTAATAGCTAATAATCCTTGACCTTAGAGCATACATAATCATGCAATATTTTTAGTTATAGTTAAAGTAATATTTAAAAATAAGAATACATAATGTGTCTGAGTAATAGGGAAACACATTAATAATTTATCCATAAATACGAAGTATGAGAAATTGGCTAACACTGCATCAATCCTCTTTGGGAAAAAAGTACTTGCATCAATCCTCACTAAGACAGAAATGATACACAACTCTTAACTTTCTTCTCCATGCTTGTAAATTGAAGGCATTCATTCCATCAGACCATAGACATTCATCATTATTTAGGTTCATCGCTATGTTTAGATGAGAACAATCAATGTATGTATAGAAACTCTTAGACATGACCCTACAAATCTACATCATTGCATCATTTTACAGATCCATTTACTTTACATATGAGATGGATATCCTATAAAGGAGACAAAACATGATGAATCACAACATAATCATACTAAAATACTACCATGTCAATATATATTGGAGTCAATAATGAAAACATAAATGTATAAAAGCATTATAATCATCCGTTTAATATATTTTTAGTCCAAAAAAATAAAAATACAATGAAGTCAAAAGTTAAAACATATCACATTCATTCATATTTTGGATAAAAGGGTGGTTAACTCCATGATTTTACCAATAATAACCTACATTCATATATTGTAAATTCAAATGAAAAATGATGTTTGCTCAAGACGTTAATTCCACAATTTTAGGAAAACATACCTATTGTAGAGATCTGGAACTTATTAGTGCAGGATTCCCTTGATCTATATATGTGAAGGGTGAGTCACCTATAATATATAAATAAAGATAAATAATATGCATCTTAAAAGATGAAGTGCAAAATTAAAACATTATGAGATGAATATCCCATAATGGAGACAAAACTCTCAGAATAAAAACATAATCATACTAAAATACTACCTTCAATATACATTGAGGTAAATAGTGAAAACATAATCATATTAAAGAATTGTAGTCATCTATTTCATATGTTTTTAGTTTACAGAAATAAATATACAGTTTAGTGAATAGTGAAAATAGATTACCTTCATTTATATGTTGGATGATAGAGAGGTTTACTCCATGATTTTACGACCAATAACCTGCATTTACATTGTTTGTACCTACAAATAAAAAATGATGTATGGTAGTAAGAAGTAATAGTAATCACTTATTCTGAGGTGTGTATTGATATTTGGATATATAAAATACATACCCACAAATAATAGGTTCAACTAATGCATGGAAACAATATCCTGCAACATTAATTTCAATCCCATCTAAATAACACATCCATTCAAATCAGGATTACGTGAGATAAAAATATCAAAAAATACTAATTATGAGGCATGCAAAAATGATTAAAAAATACATGAAAATACTATTAACAATATTTTATACAATGAAAATTGTAATATAAAAAATTATAATCATCTGTTTCATATGTTTTTAGTCCACAAAAATCAATATACAATGGAGTTAATAGTCAAAAAATATCACCTACATTCATATGATAGATGAAAGGGAGGTTAACACCATGATTTGACAACCAATAACCTTAATTCATACAGTGTGTAAATGCAAATGAAAAATGATTCATTGTAGAGAGTTTAATTCTACAATTTGAGGAAAACATACCTGTTGTAGAGATCTGGAACTTATTAGTGCAGGATTCACTTGATCTCTTCATGTGCATGGTGAGTCACCTGCAATATATAAATAAAAATAATCAATATTCATCTTAAAATATGAGTACATAATTAAAACATTATGAGATGAATATCCCGTAATGGAGACAAAACATTCCGAATCACAACACAATCATACTAAAATACTAACTTGTAAATATACATTGAATTTAATAGTGAAAACATACTTGAAAATACTCTAAAAATATGTTATAAAATGAAAATTGTAATATAATCCCGGAATTATGAATCTTTATTACTGCTATTACCTTCAATAATAGCATGATTTAGAAGTCCTAATGACATTAATGTAAGATCACTTGAACCATTCATGTAAAATTATCAATGAAAAGATTCAATTTGACGAAAAATGGCATAAAATAGATGATGAATAATGTAAAAAATATGCATTAATGGATGATGTGATGATCCATTGAAGGAAAATCTAAAAATGAAATGATTCAACTGCATGAAACAATGGGATAAAATGAATGATGATTAATTAAATGTGTTGTACGAATGGTGCCAATGCTTCAAGAAATGAGGATAGAACACCTTTGTGCAGATCATGAACATTATTCTGTCTGAATACTGATAGGGATATGTGAGTAACATATTTGGGCCCCAAATATGATCTTTTAAATCAGTAATATTGCAGTAAATAGTGGAAGCATTATATCAATATGGTTAAATAAATAGCTTAAAAATGGAGCATAATCTAACATATTAGTTAGGAATGATAACATACTTGGTGAAAGAGGTGTCTAGAAATGTTTAAATATGCATCAAGGTTCAATGTCCAAATGTCGATGAGATATACGAATAAAGAGGAAGATTTATTTTCCAAGAAAAGAGGAGGTGTCGGTGAAGTTGAAGAGCTTCGCGAATCATTTTCTGGTCATTCGCCACAGTGGTCAATGGTGAAGAAACTTTTGGACGATTTGCAGAAGGAATTTATACCTAAGCGTCAGCCAAAACTATTTTAAACTGATATTAATGATGGAGGAAGATAATGGAAAAGTGTGGGATTAAACGGCCGTAGATTGACATTGATGTGGGAGAAAGACGATGGCTAAGCCTAGGGTAGAACTGATGTAGTTTGAGATTGATATAGTAGGAAGACAATAGATTAGCGTGGGATGAAACAGATCTATATTAAGATTGTTGTGGGAGGAAGATTTTGGAGGTTGATGGATAATCGTGGGAGGTAGACGATGGAAGAAGGAATCCTTAAGGGGGAAGGTGGATCATGGTAAGGCGGAGCTTGTATACAAGTTGAGATGGGTATTTCGGGATTATTAGTAGAAACCAGTGGGTGAATTGCTAATTGGAGAGGCAAATTTGGGGACGTGGATGAATGTGAATGTTACACGTCTGTTGGAAAAATCCCAACTTTAGTAGATATAGTGGATAGTGGATTTAATTATTCGGATAGATTTTTTTATACACATAGAAATTTATTTTAATATATATTATTTTGTGATAAATATTCAAATTAATCATTAACTATTTGGGAGTGGATTCAATGTGATCTTTTTAAGAAAGTGTTTTTAACCATTCATCAGAAATATTTATTACATCTATTTTACATTATTATATATTATTAAGTGGTATCAAATGTTTTTCATTGTCATTATCCATGAAATTTAACCACTTGTAAAAATTATTCATATAATCCTCCCATTAGAAAAACTTGAGTTTGGGTGGATTATTTTACTAAGATTTATCTCCATTCATATTAGTAAATAACATCGCCCAAAATCATTTAATTTAAATTTTTTGATGAATATATTTTCAAGACATAATGATTTATCCAATCCCAATATAACAATATCCTATATAATTCCTTCCAAACATCAATCATAATAGAAGGATTATCTTCCTCTCTCTATGGAATTTATAATTTCTCTAATATTTCATCACACATTTCAAATAATCTGATGATATTTATGGCTAACTCTGATGTCCATTTCCACCATGATATTTCATCACACTATTTAATCATATTCATTGATGTATGAAGCACACTTGTCATGGGTTGTGGAAAAATAAAATTTCAAATGTCATTACTATTAAATGAAAGTGGTATACATGGGTTATCTAACTATAGGTTATTCTAAATATTTTCACTAACATTAAATATAAATCATATGTCTTTTATTTGAATTACTATTTTATGAAATAATAATAATGAATTTTACATTTTATTAATTTTCTATAATATTAAAATTCCATGCAATATAAAAATTATAAGTCTATACTATCATGAGAATATAAAGAGAATTAACACAGAAAAAACAATTACATATAATATTTTCGATGAATAACAATCGTATGGTTACTCACATCTAAACAAATTGAAGTATATGAAAGTATAAGTAGAATGTATGAAAAAATGTTGTGTAAATTATCATTACACAAAGAAAACATTGTGATTCCAATAGTAAAACTCCCTAGATTGAATGGAAGAGCTCCACCTACATTTTTTTAGGATTTTCATAATGGTGGATGAGATTGAGCAGAATAAAAAACCAATAGTGTAATTTTAGTAAATTTAATATATTATTTAATATTTATATTTTCATATGTTTTTTATAGACTGTTTATAAAATTTTGTGCCAACCACGAAAGTTCCACTATAAAACCAAAACATGTTTCATGGTTTTCTTTGGGTAGTTTCATTCTTTTTATAATTGATCTAAAACTATGTCAAACTATATAATAAAAAACTATAACAGTGCATATATGGTTAACTCGCCATTTAGGAAAACAATGTGCTTACCTAGTTCCCTCTCTAATATCCCTAAAATCTATGGGTTTTGAAACCATGCACTATGGGAATCCATGAATAGACTAAAGGATAAATTAAATTCATAAATTATATATAAGAGTGATGTGACATATGTCACAACCCCTATAAATTCTTATATTGTATGATATTAAGAACACATGCATGATGGGACGATATATGATAAAAACGTTTATAGGACCAGAGAAATATGAAATATTTTCCATAAAAGGATATATATAAAAATAAAACATAAAATCACTAAATATTCTATCTTATTAATATTTTGATAATTATAAATAATAACTATATATAGATATTGGTGATAATGTTTTCAGAAAATTTCTTATAGAAAATGATTCATAAGATTTGGAAAGAATGGAATAAAATATATAATATATTTTTTCCTAATGATATTCTTGTCGAATCATAGATGTAGTGTATGAAATAAATATCCAGTAAAATGTTTCAAATGGATATTTTTGGATTCACATATCACCATTAATTTTTTGTATACAAGATCCCTCACATTTATTGAATTCCAAAGTGATATAGTCGGAGAATAATATATCATACAAGGATAAGTTATTATAGCTAATGAACATTGGTTAGAATTTATTGGTATAATTATATTATTTACATTTTCAATTTATTTCTTCCAATAAATATCAATGATGTGAATGTTTTTTAACCTTATAAAATTGTGAAACAAAAGTTTCCAAATTTGCATTCAACTTAGTATATCATATCAAATTTTCTGGGAGGAATTTAATATGGGAAAAAATAAAATGATCTATGATATAAGTTTTTATTTATCATTTTTCAATTACAATTTTTGTTATATTTTCCTATAATAAATTAGATATAAAAATAAAAATAATCAAATCATAAATGAAATTAAATGAATCCAAATGACCATTAATGCCGCTAAATTAGAGAAAATACATAGATTTAAATACATTTTTTATATCGATATTTATATAAAATTTAGATCATGAAATACATAAACATGAATTAAATATTAGATATTGGTTTCTGTGAAATTAACATAAGAATTTATTTATATTTTTTTAAAAATAATTTATTATTTGGTGAATAATGATATATATAGTTTATCCTAATATAGTAAATTTTATCTCATTATTATAAATAAAGTAAGTGAATGTTTTATAAACCATATTTATAAAAAAAATTAAATTATGTATTATAAAATACACTGTTGAAATGTAAAACACATTATTAACATTTCCTAACTTTTAAGTAATGTTATAAGGTAAATTATTTATTTTTCATAATAAAATGTTATCATGATTCAATTAGGATATTAAATTATTTTAATGATAATTAAATATAAATTAAATAATATAAAATAATATAAAATTAATATAATAAATATTACTTATAATAATATCATAAATATAAATCATATTCCTAAAAAGTACTCATTAGAATATATTTTTTAGCCTGTAACATGTACAATTGTGATAATTAATTTTCCTCATGCAGAAATGATTTATTGGATAGATTAAATTAAATATTTAGAAAATATAGGTTCAAATTATCTTCTAAAGCTCATATTATTTTTACTAATTACCAAAAAACACAGGTAATAATTATTTACCTTGTGAAAAAAAAACATGTTTAATGTAAAAAATATATTATTACCTGATTTAAAATATATTTAAAACATCTTTGGGAATGTATAGTTTAATATTTCTCCAAACTAACCCTAAAAATAATCCATTATTGTCAGCTATGGCTACAGTAGCATTGTAAAAAAATTTGATTTCATTATATTATAGACTTATGTATGCCCAGAATACAATTAGCTTCACATATAAAAGGAACCATCTATCCTCCACCAATTAAATCATAAAAATATATTTATTATTATTCGTAACACTACCATCATGACTTGTAATTACTCTCAAAATTTTATATATTAATTTTTATTTCATATTGTCCAATTTAATGATCCTCAAGGTTGTTGAATAAATAAGAGCATCCAAATTAAAAGATCATATTTTCCACCATAACATCATAATTTTTTTATAGTTCTTCTGCTAAAACATTATTCATTCCATGATAATATGGAAAAATAATTTTATTAATAATATAAAATGTTATTATTAAAATTATATATATATTTTATAAATTTTCTCTGTTTAATTAAAATAATAAAGTCATCTTCAGGGGTACATGCAGACAATCCGATATACATGATGAGGTATAATATCAATTTTCATTAAAATTTAACATGGATAGAATATTAAATATATGTAATTCATAATAAATAGTTTAATAAAAAAATTAAATCCTTTGAATTATTCTTTTATAATTTCAATATGTAAAATTGATAACAAAATTATATTGTGATTTCAATAGAAAAAAGGTCATATCAATGAACTTACGAGAATTTGTGTCAACCCATGGAAACCCTATTTACATTAAAAAATTATGTCCTAATAGAATAATAAAGGAAAGAATAATATATAATAATTTATATTATGAGACAATATTGAATCACATTTACCGTATTTGATATACAATTAAAATTTTTGATATATTGAATGAAGATAATCATGTATGTTATATATTTTAAATAAAATAATGTCAAAATATAGAGATATTTTGAAAATGTAAAAAGAAAATTTTTTTCCTTCCTTTGAGAAATTATGGATAAAAATTATATAACTTTTTTTCATTTTATGTAATATTATTCCCATGTAACTCCTGTGTTTTTATATACTTCCATTAAATATATAACATGTAAATTATTAATTTCATTTCTAGGTTTACACATGTCTTCAGTTCCCATTGAAATTGACACTTTTATATAAACATTGTTTATGATAACATTCATATTTATTATTACATGTATATTTTCACTATTATTAAATATTAGTAAACCATTAATATATCCTTAAAACCCCCATTATTCTAAAAGGATAAGTACCAGTTCAATTTTTTGTTTTTTAAAATAACTATGGGTCTATAATACTTAATATTATCATTTATAAATTTCATAAATCATCACCCATGTGGTAAATTATTTATTTGTTACTATAAAACATCATCATAATGAAATTTTCAATAATAGAGATCAATTAAAATAAACTATATTCTATTTTAAAATATTAATTTAGAAATGATTTAATTACTATGATTTATTCTAATATATATAATTTACCCTTTATATATGCCTTGATTACAAATTTTCAAACCTGTTTCCTTATTATTGGATTGTACATTATTATAAAATATTTATGGATTTTGTTTCACATATTCAATGAATATATATAATTTTTATTCGTGGTATAGGCAAAATTAAAATTCTATAACTTGTTAAATAGTTTATTAAATAAATATATCTCATTTATCTGATTGGAGAGTTAACCAAAGCACCTATGTGACTTTTCCTACATTATAATGATGGAATTGATAGTGTTTCTTGAATTATTATATTGATATCATTTTTAATTTATTTATACATGTTTATGATTTCATGACAATCTTTACTTCATTTATGATTCAATGATTGTAATCACACATTTTTATTATCACATTATTACTATTGACTCTCATGTTATACATTAATTCAATGTTTATTCTCTTACAAAGATTTATAAATATTAATTTTTCTTTTATAATATGTCACAAACCGTCCCCTGGGGCCCATGTTGTGACTACCCCAAGCCCGCCATCCATAGGCGAAGGGCTGGCTACTAGCACCAAAGACGTAATTCATTAAAACTGGAAGGCATTGCCATTATAACATCTATACATACACAGAAGATATGAACATGAGTAAGTTGTATAACCAACAAGTGAGTATAGTAAGTCAAAAGGGGCTGGAATACAAGACCAACTGGAAAGTACAAGAAATTGAAAGTACAAGAACAACTATGGAAAAAGGAAAATAGCTATTGGGTTGTCCTTTGAGATTCCTAGCTAAAGGGTAGGTAAAGATGGCCTCCTCAGCACTCCACGTCTGTCTTTCTCTTTTTTGTACTGACATTTCGTATTTTTCACCTCCAGGTACCGTCCTGTCATGGTTTTCTCAACATTAACCAACGTTATCCATTATCTGCATCCTACACAATAGGGTTAGGGCATAGCTCGTGCAGGTGTTAAAATTATGATACTCAGTAGGAACCCCAATACCATCAAGGTCTCACAAAATCTATCAAGGATAAACCACACAGTATAAAATCAATAGATAACCTTACATAGTTATATGACAATACAAATACCTATGTTTTCAAGTGATTCATATCAATCATGAGGAAATATAAGAAAAACTGACTCACCTCAATGAGGATTTTATTCTAGGGGTAGTATCAAGTATTAACTGCAGTCACATTATCGAATCCTCGTCTCTAAAAAACTCCTCCTCTATTGAGTACAGTGGTCATGGAATGACACCATGTGTGCCTCCCACTATCCTTGGACAGTTGTGGTACTTCTCCAGTCAAGTAACGTGGATCTACCATTTCACCAAGCACGTTCCCCACTGTGGGTCTGTCGTGCCACCAAGAAAACTCCCTATATAAGATTACTGAGGTACTCCTCTGGTCGAGTACCTTGGGTCTGCCATGACACCAAGGCGCTCCAGACAGTGGGTCTACCGCAACACCAAGGCACTCCCCACTGGGCTAGTAGAGTCACTCTGAGTCAAAACTATTAGCAGTCATGAGGTCTTAGCCAACTACTAGGTGTCTGCACTACACTCGCTCGTATATCAGAGGATATGCTCCACGTGCTACTGGTTGATACTCCAATGATAATTATGTCCCATGATAGACTATCTCAAATGTCTGCCACATCATAGAGGTCTCAATGCAACAGACAGAGCGTCAATCAGACGCCCGGTCTGTGAGTTGTTAGCCTTTTAGTCCCAGGGGCCTGGTTGGTTCGTGCCCCATCCAATCTGACCATATCTCAACTATACCCCAAACTGCATTGGGTTATTCAAAGGGACCATAACGCTCTATGATTTCTCATTCCTTGGACAGTTCGTCAAACAAATGTCTGGTGCCAATGATATTGTCGAAGGAGCGTAAATGGGTCATAGGGGGCCCGGGTCCATTCCAAACTAGTCAGACCAACACGACCTGACCTCTCATGGGCCAACCAGGTAGGGGTCATCCCGACATGACCCATTAGGTGTAGACCGGACCGGCCCATTGGGCCACGCATGGCCAGCCGTGAGGGACCGCGGACTGTCCACAAGGGTGCGGACCGGCCACAGGTCGGCGCAAGGGCATTTAGGCCTAGAGGGCACCACCTGGGCATCTTCTCCCAAAGGGTGCCATGATGGTTGCATGGCCTAGGTGGCCAGGGAGGTGTGGTCAGGGTCGGTTCGGCCATCATGCAGCGTGACCTGGGCCGGATCGGCTGGGAGGTCGGAGCTGTTGGGTGGGTGGGGGTACGACGGGCGGATGGCGCTACAAAGTTGGCTCAACCAGGAGGCTGGGGTGGTTGGGGTTCTGGTCGTCCAGGAGGCTGGAGTGGTCGTGGATGCTCAGGCGGTGGATGGCGTAGCTAGGGTAGCTCGATCGGGGGCCAGTTCAGCCAGAGTGGCAGGGGTGCGGCACAGCCGGGGTATAGCACTGCTAGGGTGTGGTGCTGCTCAGGGCTGATTCATCCTATAGCGGTGTGGGCCGTTTTGGATAGAAGGCCCGATCTCTACGGGGGAGGTGCGGTTTATGGAGCCCATGAGTGGCGTGCCATTTATTTTGTCTCCTTCATCACCTTAGCCACCTTACTTCGTTTTGAAAAACACCACAAAACAACCAAAGTGTTATGTAGAGGAGGATCCATGTTATTTTGGCCCACACTCTCTACATTATAGCGATAGAAAGAGGTTAACAAAAAAAAGAAAATCTAACCCTCTCGCAATGATTCTTCCCTACCCGCAAAAGAAAACAAGGGGTGTACTTGTGAAGTTATAATCAAACAACATTGAACCCCTACAAAAAATAGATTATCTATTTTTTAGTTTGATGTGATTAAAATTTCAATTATAAAATTTAATTAAATGAGATGGGTCAATTAATTAAATGGGGAGGGTTGACACAATTTAAAGATGGGGGTCAAGAGACTCTCCCTCATTTATGAGGGAGTTGAGTGGTTTTCCTCAATTATTTGGGGGGTTTAGTCTTAGGTGGTCCCCACACCGTAACCTCTCATGGGAGGTTAGGTTTGGGTGGGTCCCACCTCTATAACATCTCAAAAGATATTACGGTGTGGTGGTCCCCACCTATAACTTCCACATGGGTGGTTATAAAATATAAAATAAAATAAAACATTAGTATAGTTTATATTTTTATTTCCATGAAAAACCCCAAAATCTAACTTTTGCACTCGACCAATTGTCATCGAGGTGAATGTCTTCATAACTAAATATCGGTGCTGCGAGTTCAAAGGTGACCTCAGATTTCAATTCTGATCACCGTTTCACAAGTTAGAAAAACACATTCATACGTTTACTAAACGTACTCGAAAAAAACATCATAAATTGATTTCAGGGACACCGGGCCTTGGAATCATGAACCTTCAACTACTGCGGACTCGTAAAATCTCTACATTATTAAAAAAATACATGGAAATTTTGGTTCTTTACAATGTCCACCCTACATCGCTTTACGTCCCCATATGTCACAAACTCATAACAATGGGAACATGTGGGGGTACTGATCAAGTATCTAAGCCTCCAGCTCCCATGTGCTCATTTACAGGTTCTCATGCTTCCATCGGACACACACCAGAGGATTCAACCATCCACAGAGGACCCGCTCTTGTCTATACTCAATCACTATTTAAAACATTGTAATAGTCAACCCATCCTTGACGTACAGCTCTCCATGGACAATGATGTGGGAGGGGTCGTGCACGTATCTCCTCAGCTAGGGTACATGGAAGACGTCATGCAACCGGTGCAATTGAGGTGGAAGAGCTCAGTGGTATGCCACCTAGTCAACTCTGCTAAGGACCTTAAAAGGATTGTTGATACTTGGAGATATCTTGCGCCTCAGCCAAATCTCTTCAAACATCTTCACGTTGAGACTTGTAGGAAGACGTGGTCTCCATCCTCGAATTCCAGAGGACTCTGTCCCCTATCAGCGTATGACTTTTGCCTAATTTATGCAGTCTTCATCCACTCATGGATAATTTTTACCTTCTCCATGGTAGCCCATACCATCTCTTGTATCATGAGTGATAACTCCCTTGGGACAGTCCAGCACAAAGTTGATCTGCAAGGACACCCGTATAACTCCTCAAAAAGGCACACTACCTTTGGTAGAGTGATAACTGTAGTTGTATGCAAGCACCCCCAAAGGTAATTGATCATATCAACTATGACCAAAGTCAAGGACACAATAATGATTCATTTACTCAAGGGTTTGATGGTTTTCTCAGTCTGTCCAACCATTTGAGGATGTAAGGCGATGCTCAAATGAAGTTGCATCAGCAAATCCTCCTGCAGCCTCTTCCATATCCGAGAAGTAAATCATGAATCACGATCGTAGTAATCGTCGAAGGTACATTTTGTAGCCTCACAATATCTTGTACATAGAGGCATCCCAAGCTATCTATTGAACCCTGCTCTCTGATTAGTAGGAATTGTGCCGACTTGGTGAGTAGGTCAATGATCACCCAAATCAAGTCATGTCCCCTTGATGTTTGTGGAAGACTAGTAATAATGTCCATGGATATTCCATCCAACTCCCACTCTGGGACCTCTAAAGGATGATCCAAGCCTATTGGTACCTGATGATCCGCCCTTACTTACTGACAAGTGAGGCACCATGAGACAAACTCTGCAGCAGATTTCGTCGTTCCCGTCCACCAGTGTTGTCTCGAGAGATTCTGATTCATCTTCGCCACTCCGAGATGTACAGCTAGAGGGGGCATATGAAAACCCCAAAACACATCCTCATGAAGTGACATTGGTACTATGTTATGTCTTATTAAAATGATGACATTATCCCCAACTTCAGAAAATTCATCAGTTGCCTATTCTGTGGATATCTAAGATCATCGTGCCTCATCATCAGTGTCTCCACGATACCCCTCCTTCACCCGCTGATGGAGTGGGGGAGTGACTGTAAGAGATTGAAGGAAAGCCGCTCCATTTCTATACAAGAAGGATATCTGAAAAGTGGCCAGCTGCTCTGTCGCCTCACCTAGATTTTGTATACCAGATCACCTACTAAGTGGATATGTAGCAACATTCACCATCCCAAGAGTATAGATTATCTTGAAGTTATAGTCCAGGTGGAACTCAAGCCAATGTTGCTATCTTAGGATCAGGTCTTTCTTGGAGAAGATATACATGAGACTCTTTTGATTAGAGTTCACTGTAAAGTGTTCACCCATCCGATAGTGCCTCCACATCGTCAAGGTGAAGACCACTACTTCTTACTCCAGCTCCTGGGTAGCATAGTTCTTCTTGTGCTGTCTTAGTTTCCAAGAACCATAACTGATCACTTCTCACTCCTTAATTAGGTCACATTTGAGTCTGGTACCTAATTCATCGCAGAAGAATACGTACCCTACACCTTCCTCTCAAAACCTCAAGATGGGGGAACTAGTCAACCTATGACTTAGCTCTTGAAAGCTCTACTGGATTCTCTCCAACCAAACCAACGGTTTCCACTTCTTCATCCAGGATGATAGTGGTGCATCAACTATTGAGTAGTCTGGTACGAACCTTCGATAATAACCATCAAAACCAAGGAAACTACGTACCTTTATCACACTCTTGGGTGGCTCCCAAGCAAGTACACCTCAATCTTCGATGGATCCACTGCAAATCTAGTTTTCGAGATGACATGTCCCAAAAAGTGAACCTCTCAGATCCAGAAATGGAACATAAAGAGATTACCATAAATCTGGTGCTCTAGAGTGTGTCCAGCACAGCCTATAAATGATAGGCATGATCCTCCTCAGTAGTCAAGTAGATCAGAAATTCATCGATGAAGACTACATCAAATAGATTGAGTTATGGATGAAATACCTTGTTCATGAGTCCCATAAACAATACTGGAGCATTGGTAACACCATATGACATAATCAAGAACTCCTAGTGTCCATACCGACATCTGATTATTGTCTTATGTACATATTTGTTTTGAACTCTTAGATGGTGATAGCCTAATTTGATGTCTATCTTCGAGAACAACCGTACTCCCTTCAACTGATCAAAGAGGCTGTCAATCCTCAATAGTGGGTAATTTTTCTTCATAGTCACCTGGTTCAGGCACCGATAGTTAACACAAAGCCTCAAGATTCCATTTTCCTTCATGGCCAATAGAATAAGGGATTCCCAGGGAAAAACACTAGGCCTAATGAATCCATTCCCCTAAAAGTCCTCTACCTATACCTGCTTCTTGCAAAGCTCTGCTAGAACCAACTGATATGCTGGTATAGATATCGGTGCCATCCCAGGGTACATGTTAATGTAAACATCCACCTCTCTGTGAGGTGGTAGACCTGGGGCATCATCAGGAAAAACATTTGCATATTGGTCCACCACTGATGGATAAGTCGAAGTCTCTACATCAACAGATCTGAGGAAAAGGATAGCCAATTGATGATTGATCTGCTGCACTCTCCTCTGAGAAATTCCATCATGTGCTGCAAAGGCTCCCTTCTAACTGGTGAAGGTAAACCTTATCCCATCCATGTGGTCACACTGCACTTTGCGCCTAATATAGTCTTTCTGACCGTGGACTGTAGATAACGAGTCCATACCCAGGATTACGTTGTAAGTCTCGGTGTCACTACTAAGAGATCCCAGTCAAAGATCTTGCCTCCTAGAGTAAGCTCACACTTCCGGCACCAGTGCATAATCATAATATCCTCTCCTGTAGAAGTCTTTAGCAATAAGGGTCAAGCAAACAGGTCCCTCAGAATCTCTGAACTCCAAAACAGAGCAGTGAAAATAAACCAGTTACAAAAACTTGTGTATATTAGTACTCCAACTATGGTGAAATAGACACATATCGTACCTTCAATCATCTACAGACCATCATGATCGTATTCCTCAGCAGCCCAAAGCTGAGCTCTCCCCTATCTACCATCTCCCTACAGTCTGGGTGGACCTCCTAGTGGTGGTGGCAGTAACACCTCGTAACGTCTCCCACTACTAGCTTCATGAACATCTCCTCTACAATGTCTGACTATGCCCTGTGGACCGCCACGATCAAATATTTGTCTTTACCTGTGTAGTACTTTGGTTATCTACTGATCGTCCGAACAATGGGTCGGGCAGTAACGAGCAATGTGACCTTTCCTGCCGCATGAGTAACACTACCCGCTCCTGGAATCCCCATCATTGATTCAGGTGCCCCACACAACCTATCCTGAGTCATGAGGTCGTCCACCCATGAGTCTGGTACTCATGGACCTCTGTGACATCTGTCTGCTGCCAGCTACAGAAGACTATTCTACATATAGACTGGTGGTGGATCTCGCTGCTGGAGACTCCTCAGCAAGGAGAATCACTACTTGGAGGCCTCTCTCTAATATCCTCGCCTGCATCAGGATGCTGAGTGAGATCAATGAATCCTTGATATCCCACCCGATCCCCTGTTCAAAGGTACATGCCCTAAAGAATTGTTCTGGCACCATATATGTTGCTTAACATGAGATGTCAGTAAACCTAAATGAGTACTGAGCTACTATCATGCTACCCTATTGTAGATGAATAATCACTTGTATTAACAATGTGTGAAGAGTCGTCCTATCATGAACCTAGAGCATCATGCTCCATCATCTTCCCACTACTGCATCTGCCTCATGTGGGACTGTCTCTCCCATGAACCTGGGTGGCCTCTAGTATTGAAACTTGTCCAACACTGCCAAGTGTCGTGCATCATCTGCTTCTGGGGATGGGGAAATTTGTGGCCCAATGGGGAGTGGTGTCACGTGTGCCTCTGCTGGAAAAGGCCCCTGCACTGGGGCCTTGTCGCTCTATGGGTAAACCGTGCATACAAATCTTGGGACACTAGATGGTCATCTGTGTAGAGGCATATTGAAAGAAACAGATGCAACATGGTCAAAATTTATATATGATTATCTTACGTGGTTGATCTGACGTAAATAAATCATTTAAAAACACACACACAATCAGAGTTTTTATACACTAAGTCAGAAATTAGACGTCCTGGTTTTGGTGTATGGATACGTCGGTTGCTGCAGCAACACTAGATTCCCTAAATTGAAAACCAAACTAACTACACTTAACAATATTGCTTCACAGAAATTATCAGAGTCCGAAGTTATGTGGTAGAACTGAATCCTCTGATACCAATTTGTTGCAACCCATCCCCTGGGGATCGTGCCATGACTACCCCAAGACCACCTTTCATAGGCCAGGGGATGGAGACTAGCATCAATGTCATAATTTCAGAAAACTAGATAGAATTTCCATTATAACCTATAACCACACATAGCAGATACGAACATGAGTAAACTGTATAACCAATAAGTGAGTACAGTAAGTCAAAATGGGCCTATAATACAAGCCCAAAATTAAATACAAGAACCTAAAGTAAAAGTACAACTGCGGAAAAAGGAAAAACATATGTTGTTCCATACTCTGCGGTTCCTATATGAAGGGTAGGTACAGATCGTCTCCTCATAACTCCACGTATGTTTGTATCCTCCATGTGTCGACAAGCCATATAGTCCACCTACAGATACCATCCAGTCCTTGTATTCATAGCCTATGTCAGCGATCTCGATCATATGCATCCAACACAACAAGGTGTGACCATAGCCCATGCAGGGGTGAGTATAATGATACACATTAAGGACACCGAGACCCTTATGTTCTCAAAAAATAAAAAAATGGATAAATCACAAAGTATGAAATCAACAGATATCCTTATATAGGTATATGCCCATACATATCACTATGTTATCATGTGATCTATCTTAATCATGATGAAAAAATAGAAAAACTGACTCTGCTCAACCAAGATTTAATTCTTGGGGTACTATCTATTAACATCCTCAGTCCCATTATCGAATCCTCAGCTGCTGAAGAACTCCTCCTATATCGAGTACTGTGGGCCTACCGTTACACCAAGAATACTTCCTGTTAGATCGGATTATATCAAATATCCACAAGATTGGGTGAATTGTAACTTTTAAAAAATATTTACGTGATTGTGTTCAGCATGTTAACTTCAATCAGATGAATTGATGCAGCGGAAATTTAAGTTGCAGAGACACATGATATGTAGTGGTTCAGGTAATAAAGGGCCCCTAGTCCACCCCACCAATGCTCTACTCCATGAGCTTGGTGATGTTCACTATCAGGTCCTCATTTCATTAGACCTTACAACAACTGAGAACAGACAGTTGACACCTTAACAATATAAGGCAAAACAGAGCCTTCTAGTTCACTCATAGAACCAACAATGCATAGTATGAGATGCCGGTCCCTCGTGAATTGAAAAGAAATATTTATGTATTCATAAAATAATTTCCAGATGTCCTTCACAATTGTCACAGCATGCAATTGACAGTAGATGGATCGTCGCCTTAAAAAAAATGATCTCCACAAAAGAGTCATTTTGAGTCAATCCCGTTCCAGTAGATATAGAAATAAAACTCACAACTTTAGCAGTAGAAAATTCCCAAATTACCTTCGATGTAGAAGAAATGAATATTCTATCATGATTTTTTTTCATTAGAAAACAATGCTTTGTCGTTTTTTTGAATCAATAGATCTGAATTCTTGATAGTCTCTGTTTTTATCCCCTTTTTTAAGAATGATCGAGAGATCACATAAGATCATTAGATGCTATTAGAAATAGCTCAAATATATAAAATAATGACAAATACTTCTCCTACAAATTTTAGATCCAAAAAATACCCTTTTTAGCTCATGAAATTCAAACATTTGAATTTACAGAGTATTCGTAACATCCCTCAAAACACTTCATAAAATGATTTTTATAATTCAATATTTAAACCATTGATAAAACTGCTTTGAATCAGTCAATGTTGGACTTTCAAATCATCTTTAAATCCTGCATGAAATCTGCATAATAATCAGCTTGTTGACTGTTGCATAAAAAATTGACTTTAAATTCTCCAATGCCAAACGTAAGGTTGAGTTTTACTATATGCATCCTATGAACGTATGGTTGATGAAATAGTCTTCAATCATAGGGTTGAGAACGTAGGGTTGATCACAAAAATAAGTTTCATCTAACTTTCTTCAAACATAAGGTTGATCATAACCGTAGGATTGGTCATCCATACTTTTCTCTTCTACTTTCAAACGTATGATAAAATAAACATACTTTTACTTGATCCAAAAAATTTTAAAAACATATGGTCGTTTAAAAAATAATGGTTGATGAACAATTATTTTGAGAAACAAACATAACATTTAATACTTACGTAAGGTTCCCCTTTCATACATTTCTTATATCCCAAATGTAGGGTTCCTTCATAACATAGGGTTATTTTTCAAACATTGCGGATAATGTATTGTTCTTCTTCCATACATTTCTCTTATCTCATAAAATATACACTGCATTTTATCCATACACTACATTTCTCTACATCAGGTATGAACAATGTTCCCAGAACACACTAATGAAGATCCTGAATAAGTAGGGTATGAACAGTGTTTCCAGAACACGCTAAATAAGAATACTTTAGAAATAAATCCTTGTTATTCAAGAACATAAATATTTCTTCCAGAAATAAAAATATAATGACAAATAAATTCATGAAAAATACTTAAAAAATAAAATAATTAGAAAATAATTATAGTTATATGTGAGGAAAAACAATTATCATAATGATATAGAGTATTTTTCTCAACATTCTCCCCCATTAAACAAAACTTTATGTATTATTAAAAACAACACTTTCTCCAAAATCTCCCCCTTTTTTATGATCAAAACTCTCGTAAAATAATTAATGAAATTAACTTACACAAAAATTAATTAATTACATATAATTTTGAATTAAAAATCAATATTAGATTTAGCTTAATTTTTCCATTTAAATTATCCATTGTAATTTCTCCCCCAATAAAAATGTAATACTCCCCAAATAAAAGGAAACAAACAAGAAATGTAGTGTTTATCCAAATTTTCCCCCTTTTGTGATATCAAAAAGAATGATAAATGATGGAATATAACACATTTAATGTAGCACTTAACTTAAGTAAATGATAAGTAACTATTTTTCTGTAATGAAAACTGGATTACTGGCATATCTAAATAAACACAGTAAAACAAAATAAATATAAAGAAATAGAATTTATAAAAAAATTGATAAATAATGGAATCTAAATGATTCATTTAAATTATGAAATAGATACAATTATGATGAACATATGAATCAAGTTTTGATTAGGGTATGAAATAGGTTCTATCTAGCCTGAACTGCAGAATTGATTTCTATCAACTGTTCCCTCAGTCATTCCATCATTCCATCACAATGTTGAATGACAACATCTCTTGTCTCTTGATTCATATGAATGTATTCAATGAGATTGACTCTGAATAACTCATGATTTATATCATCCTTCTCCATAAAAAAGACTTATTATTTGTGAATTTATTCAGCACAAGTCTACGATATGGTTCACTTGATTTCAACGGATCAACCAAAAATTTCAAATTTTCTAATATTACAGATAAAGGTACATGGTTTCATTGAATATCATGCTATCTGTCACTCAAATTGCTCATTACAGTGGTGATAGCTTGAAATTTTCTTAGTAAATCATGTGAGGCACCTGACCCCATAGCGGAACTAGTCCCGATAGATGAAAATTGTGTCTCTATAAAAAAATTGAGATATAAAAAAACTGGTTTCATATTTATTTCAGATTTTAACATTGCAACATCATCAAACATATCCTTCATAAAAATTTCAACATCATGCCTGGAAACTGTACCATCCTTATGTTTCTGATATTTTAACTAATCTTCTTCTAAGGCTCTCCTCAGAGTAATATTTTCCTATTTCAACTAAGACTCCGTTCTGTACAGTTCTTCAATTTCCTTATTTCCAAAATCAGAGGCATCATGTAATTGATTCTCATTCTCAATTCCAGTGTGATGCAGCAATACTAAAGGTAGCGAATCTACATCAGACTTGTCTTTTTTCCTTTTCCTTAGCATGTTGGTCCAAATATTTTTCCTTAGAGTCTTTTCCAGACTCTTCCATAGAAAAATCCCCTTGATGTACTTTTGTTTGGGAATAAGAAACATGATCATCACGAACATCAGCAACATGTTCTTCCAATGTATTTTCAAAGATAATATCTTTTGGTTTATCCTAGGGTATGAACACTTCCTCACCAGGATCTACCTATTTTTCCAATTGAAGTGGAACATCAACATCAATCTGTTGTTCTGATATTCCAACTTCAATTCTTTTATGGTCAGGTTCTATAATAGCCACATCTTATTCCTGAGATATTTCAATAACATTTCCTCTGACAAATCTATAAGAGAGTAAATCTATTGTGTTCAGTACAGGGGAAACAAATTCCTCATTAACAAGTCTTTTCCTCTGAGTGTTATTTCCCTCCTGACTTCTTTCTTCACCAGTTTCTTCCATGTCAAATATTATTCTTCTCAAAGTAGTGCTTACTCTTGATTCAGCTTGTCCCTCCTTGGACTTAGTAGACTGAGCGTGAGAACTCTCAGTTTCATCCTCAGCTCCAATTAGAACGTTTTTTCCTTTTATAGTGCTCCAAAAATAGCCAATCATTATTAGAGTTATTTCATTAACACATTACTATGATGACAATTCACTCTGGCATCCACTAGTCTCATCATATCGTTCTTAAAAAACTGTTTAGAAATGAATCACCCAAAAGGATAGATGTTCATTCTTTCTTCACTGCGACAACATTAATTCAAGAAACCTCACCATCTATCTTGGAAAATAGTGTTTGATATCACCCAGAAGATGATACATTTTATACATTTCGGGATATAATATATTCTCCATCTCAGACATCCTCGGTGCAATCCATGTTTCCGAAAACATTACTAAAATTTTCTGATCAGGCACTATGTACATTATGAACATCTTCTTTATTGATATAGTACCAAAAAAGAAAAGATATAATTTCCTCTACATTATGTCCAGAATATCCTATATTTTTCATTTCAAAATTAAAGACTCCTTCATGAGGGAAGTTCATAATCTGACCAATTTCAACTGAAGATATTGAAAATTATCTATCCTCTATCATTGTGAGCACATAGTCCTCATTGTCTCCCAGACTAAACTGTACATATTTGAAGAAATATCAATGATCTACCTCATACAATAATTCCATATACTCACTATTGAAAGATTGTTCAAGATTATGAAAAGACAGTGCTTGTTTCAACATGAGATTCATCTGAAAAAACCATTCGGGATCAATCACCTTTCCCTGTAATATTTTTCTTCCTTCAAAGATATGTTTCATGGAAGTGCTGATCTCTAACTCATCAGCTGTCTTAGTCACATCCATATCTATGAGAATCTCTGAAGGTTTTAAGGTTAGGTTTTCAGAGTTTCGATGAATAGGGTTGACGAAAAGTGGTACAGCTTGATGGGTTCGAAAAGGTAATGATTGAAATGAAATAGTATAAAAGTAAAAACGGTTTTTTACAGCATTGATTCTCATGTTTAAATTAATCATTACCTAGATTGTAAATATAAATAAAATTTATTATGCAAAAAAAACATATTCTATAATAAAAAATAAATAGCCAAATTATTTTACACAAAATTAAAATAAAGAAACAGCACAGTAAAATAAAACATCATTTCAAATTAAACAGACCGAGCTCCCCCTTAATAAAATCAAACCTTGCAGTGGGAAGTGGTTTAGTAAAAATATCACCTAATTGAATTTTAGTACATACAAATTATAAGGATATATCCTTTATAAGAACATGATCTCTTAGTAAATGATGTCTGGTATCCATATGCTTAGTCCTAGAATGATTAATATGAATTTTTGAAATATTTATTACACGAGTATTATCACATAAAATAATCGTATTATTAAAATTTAGTCCAATGTCCATATGAGTATTTTTTATCCACAACACTTGTGCACAACAACTGCAATCAGAAACATTTTTTGCCTTAGTTGTTGACAGAGAAACTGAATTTTGTTTCTTACTTGACCCTGACACTAACGATTTCCCTAAAAAGTGACAAGTTCCTAATGTTCATTTCCTATCTATTTTAAATCTCCCAAAGTCTTCATCTAAATATGAAATCGAATTAAAATCAGAAGTTTTGGGATAATGATGAGATTGAAAAAGAGTTCCTTTTAAATATCTAATAATTTTTTTAACAATATTCAAATGAGATTCTCTAGGATTTGATTAATATCTTGCATAAAGACATACTGAATATATTATATTTGTCCTACTATCAGAAAGATATAATAAACTTCCAATAATACCTCTATATAACTTATTGTCAGTTGATTTTCTAGTTTCATCAAAATCAAGTTTTATATTAGTACACACATGACTTGTATATGTCTTTCTGTTTTCGAATCCAAATTTATTTAATAAAACAGTAATGTATTTTCTTTTATTCAAAACATTTCAAAAATAATTTTGATAAATTTAATGTCCTAAAATGAAATTTCGTTCTCCCATCATACTCATTTCAAATTCTTTTTTCATTAATATTGAAAACTCGTGGTAAAGGGTATTATTATTTGATCTAAAAATTACATCATCAACGTAAATTTGAACTGTTAAAATATTAGAATTCACCATTTTCTTAAAAAGTGTTGGATCTGACATTCCAATAGTAAAATCATTTTTCAATAGAAAAGAGGTTAATCTTTCATACCAAGCTCTAGGTGCTTGTTTAAGGCCTAAAGATCTTTAGTATGTTTAAAAACTAAATCTGGTTTTTGAGAATTCTTAAAACCAGAATATTTCTCAACATAAACGTCCTCCATTAAATAACCAATTAAAAAGGCAGACTTAACATCCATCTAGAATAATTTAATGTTCATATAAGATACATATGCTTAAAAAATTCTAATGGATTCTAATCTAGGTACAGGTGCAAAGGTCTCATCATAAAATATACCTTTTTTCTAATTATATCCTTTAGCTACAAGTATAGCTTTATTTCTAGTCATTATTCCTTGATCATCATGCTTATTTGTAAAGACCCATCTAGTTCCTATCACTGGATAGTTCTATGGTCTTTCAACTTATTCACAGAATTAATTTCTTTTGAACTAGTTTAATTATTATTGCATTATTATCATCCAACTTTCATAATCTAATGATTCTTTTATAGACTTGGGTTCTAATTGGGATAGAAAGGTAGTGAATTCTACAAGATTCTATATATTTCCTCTAGATTTTATTCCTATGTTTAAGTGAATTATGATAGTCTCTAAGGGGTGATTCTTTACAGTTCTAGTCTGTCTAGGTTACACACACATAGGTTCTTTAGTATCATGTTCTTTTGAACTGGACATAATTTAATATATTTCTTTTTCAAAATCCTTTTTCATGTTCTCAAGTCTCATGTTATCATTAGAGTTAGATTCTGTTGAGTCAATAAGGTTTTCCTTATGACTTTTCCATTCATCTTGTTTTGAAAATCACAAACATCTTATCTTAAGGAAAATTTCTTTTATAAGGAAAATTCCTTTAATAAAGAAAATTGCTTTTATAAGGAAAATTGCTTTTATAAGGAAAATTGCTTTTATAAGGAAAATTGCTTTTATAAAGAAAAATTGCTTTTATATGCAAAATGGATTTTATAAGAAAAATTATCCTTATATTATTTTCATCCATATTTATATTAAGTATGAAATTCGGATTCATTTCTATTTTCTCGGAATCATTGAAACTTTGATATAAAGCATTCTGTTTTAGGATTCAGATTCCGGATAAGAACTATAAGGAAGTTTCATTCCGAATTCCGGATATGAAATCTGACTAAGTTCTATTTTAGATTCTGGATACGAATTCTGAAGAAGAATTCTCATTACTAATTCCAATGAAGAATTCTCATTACGAGTTCTAATGAAGAAATCTCATTCCGAATTCCCATTACGAATTCGGATGAAGAATTATCATTATGAATTCTGATGAAGAATTCTCATTAAGAATTCTAATGAAGAATTATCATTACGAATTCTGATGACGAATTCTCATTACGAATTCTGATGACGAATTCTCATTACAAATTCTGATGAAGAATTCTCATTACGAATTCTGATGAAGAATTTTCATTACGAATTCTGATGAAGAATTCTCATTACGAATTCTGATAACGAATTCTCATTATGAATTCTGATGACGAATTCTCATTACGAATTCAGATGACAAATTCTCATTACGAATCCTGATGATAAATTCTCATTATGATTTCTGATGACGAATTCCTATTCCGAATTCGCATTCCGAATTCCCCTATTAAACAGAATTTGAGTATCTTTGTTTTATACACTCTGAATTAATTCAGACTCCGAAAAATAACTGTGTTAGACTCCGAACTTCTATATTACTTACATTTCTATATTTTGTCTACTCTTTACTATTGTTCCTTACACTCTGAACCTTCACTCCGAAGTTTTCATTCCGAAATTTTATATTAGAGTTTAAAACGATGTTGTACATTCTGTTACATTTGTTTTGTTATAAAATGATATCGTCTGTTTTGTTATAAACTAACCGTTGTCTAAGTGACACGTGTACAAGTCCCTCCGATCTTTAAGGAATATATGACCGTTGGAGAAGGAGCCGACCTTACCTATAAATAAGAGCACTTTTGAAAGAGCTCGGTTCTGATGGATGAAAAAGTACTGAAAGGCTGACTAATTTGCTTGAAGTGATTTCTAGAGAGAGAGTCTCTTATTAACTCTCAAAGCGTCGTGCAACTCCGTATGTTGGTGATTACATTCGAGGGCTTCCGGGGATAAAAAGACAGAGGTGCCGACTACCTTGAAGTTCGAGGGATTTCTTGCTGAGGAAGATAGAGGTTGCCAACTACCATGAAGTTGAGGGCTTGCGGGGATAGCAAGACAGAGACTCCGATCTTCGTATCGAGGGATTACCCTGGTGTGGGTAAGACAGACTTGTTTGAAAGTATAAATCAAGGGACCCTTATCCAAGGTTGTTTAATACCCTTCTCTTTGGGTTAAAAGACTTATATCTTGTTACTTGTAATTTTACTACTTGTTTATATTCCGCTGCATTTTGTATTATAAGGAAAGTAGAACTTTCTTATACTTCCTTATTTGTACTCTGTTTCATTTAGATTCTATATGCTTTAAGGTAGAATCTCATATTGTAATCATTTGTTAATATTCAATTTCTGGAACCATATTTCTGGAACCCTCATTCGGAATCTCTTTCCTAGTTTGCATTCGGTGTTAAGAGGTGTTGTGAATTTTCTAGGTTTAACTTTGTTAAACTTAGCCTTTTTCTTTGCTTAAGGAAAACATAGTTATTCTTAACTAACATTAATGGTTCCAAAGGAATTTTTAAAGTATAAAATTCACCCCCCATCTTGTATATTGAGCATCAACATCACTATTTCGATCCTACATTTGGTATCAGAGGTTGGAAACCTCTTACTCTATACCAATCTTACATTTGGTATCAGAGCAGGTCTCTGAAATACTTGTACTCACATACAAGTTTTTCATTCTCACTTTATCATTCCGAACATACCCATTCCGAAACTTTTCTCATTCCGAACTTTTCCCATTCCGAACTTTGTTATTACGATTCTTTGCTACTAACAAGTTTGTGTGCAAAGTTATTTTAAGTATGGCAGGAGTTAATGTTGGTTCAATTGACAATCTAAATCCAACAAGACCACCTATATTTGATGGTAATGGCTATGAATACTGGAGAGATCGTATGAAGACTTTTATTATCAATACTGGAGTAGACAACTTTGTTATGCTTACTGGTGATTATAAAATTCCTGACAAGAAAGTAAAAAAATTTACTAACCAGGAAAAGCAAGAATATCAACTCAACTATAAGGTAAGCAACACTTTACTATGTTCAATGACCAGAAATATATATAGCCAAATTTCTTCTTGTGAAGCAGATAATTGTATATGGAAGAAGTTAGAGGTTACACATTTTGGGACTTCTAAAGTGATTGAGACTAGAAGAGCTATGCATAGAGCTGAATATCATGGCTTCAATTTTCCTTATGGAGAACCTATATGTAAAGTTCAACAAAGATTTATGACTATCGTCAACAGTCTACAATCTATGGGAGAGAAAGGTTTAGATGATGAAGCTCTTGTGGACAAGATAATTGATATTATGCCCAATGAGTGGGAATCCAAGAGAACAACTATAGATGAGAACATGAAGGTAACTCAAATTACTCTTGATGAGCTTTTTGGAACTCTTCTATAACATGAAACAAGAATGAAGAGAGATGCTGACAACATCAAGAAGAAGAATGTAAATGGTACTATTGCTTTTACTACAACATCAAATCAGATGAAAGCTAGGACTCCTGAGAGAATAACCAGATCCACATCTAAGAAAGTTATTTTCCAAACCGAATCTAGTGAGAGTGAAGTCTCAGAAAATGAATTAGCCAATCTTTCTCGAAGGATGAACAAGATAGATGGCCAGACAAATTTTCAATCTGAGTATAAGAAAAAGGACATGAAAGATAAGAAATATGGAGAAGTTACTTGTTATGAATGTAAAAGAGTTGGACATATTAGACCTGATTTCCCTATGCTCAAAAAGAAAGAAAAGAAGTAATGACATTCAGACAGGAATAGAAATAAGTATTATAAAGCTAAAACTAAGAATGTTCTGAAATCTAATGACACCTAGAGTGCTAGTGGTGGTGACTCCTCAGATGAATCTTCTGATTATGAATCTTCAGGACAGAAGAATCTTGGTCTTATATCCAGATTACCTATTGATAATCATTGTCTTATGGATAAGGTACGAAATGCTGAATCATTAACCAATGTTTCTTTAAATTAAAATGATAGTAAGTATTATAACTCTTTCGATGAAGAATCATCTTCTGATGAGGAAAATAATTTACCTACTTATGAAGAAGTCTCTAGGTTTGATGAACTTCATGAGATTGAGAATTCCAAACTCAATAAGTAACTTGATAAGGAAAATCTCTAGGAATTATATTCTTACAAAAGAGATATCAGATCTTTCTAAAGATCTTGATAAGAAAAATCCTGATTTTGAAAATATTTCAAAAAATCTTGAGGAAGTAAGTTCTGAGAAGAACAAACTTTCTAAAGAATTAGAAAAATTAATTTCTAATAAAAATGTTTTCGAGCCTAACTCTAGTCCTAAAACTAATGATTTTGAGAATAAAAACTTGGTTGTAAAACTCAAGACCGAAATTTTTTCCTTAAATAAGTGTTTATCAAACTTTACCCATGGTATGGAAAATTTTGATAAGATGTATTCCCAAATACGACCTTTAAGAAATAAATCTGGATTTGGTTATACCCATGCAAAACCTATTTTCAGTAACAATTATTTTGTTCTTCAAAGTGCCCTATTCTGTACCAAGTGTCAATGTGGTGGTCACTAGGCAAAGAATTGTTCCTTAAACAAAACCCAATCTCTAGGATTTCACAAAGCTTACTTTTCTAAGAAAATGTGGGTTCCTAAAATTTTATTGTCTGGAAATCTTAGATCCAATCAAGTTTGGATTCCGAAAGTCTAATTTTCTTCTTGATTTCAGGAAAATAATGAAAGTACCAGCAACAATACATGGTACATGGATAGTGGATATTCTCGACACATGACTGGTAACAAAAGATTTTTTGAAAAGATTATCAAAATGAAAGGAGGAAAGGTAACTTTCGGAGACAATGCTAAGGGAGAGATTGTTGGTATTAGTAATATTGTGCTCTTAGGTAAAACCTTGATTTCAAATGTTCTTTTTGTTAAGGGTCTTAAGCACAACCTCATTAGCATAAGTCAGTTATGTGATGAAGGTTACCTTGTGAATTTTAGTAATGATAAGTGTTTAGTTCACAATTCCAAGGAATAATTTATTCTCTCAGCAAATATGCAAGAGAATGTCTACAATTTGAACCTAGAAGTCCTCAGGAGCCAAGATTTACCTTGCCTAAGTGCAATGGAAGATCATTCCTGGTTATGGCATAGATGATTAGGACACTGTAATATGAGAAACCTATGTAAACTCTCTAAGAAGAAACTAGTTAAGGATCTACCAGAGCATAGATTTGATTCTTCTAAAGTTTTTGATCCTTGTAAATATGGCAAGCAACATAAATCTAGTTTTAAGTCAATCGGTGAAGTCTCAACAACCGATGCATTAAAGTTAGTGCACATGGATCATTTTGGTCCAACACAAACTGGGAGTATTGGAGGCAAATACTATGTGTTTGTTCTAGTTGATGATTACACTAGATTTACTTGGGTCTATTTTCTAGAAAAGAAATCTGAATCTTTTTCTTATTTCAAATGTTTTTGAGCTCAAGTTAAAAATGAGAAAAACCTTCCATTGAAAACTATTCATAGTGATCATGGAGGAGAATTCCAAAATTCTGATTTTGAAACTTTTTGTAGTAAGAAAGGTATTACTCACAATTTTTCAGCACCTAGAACTCGTCAACAGAATGGTGTAGTTGAAAGAAGAAATAGAATTCATCAAGAAATAACTAGAACCATGTTGAGTGAATATTCAATTGCTAGACATTTCTGGGCTGAAGTTGTAAGTACTGCTTGCTATACTATAAATCGAGTTTTTATTAGACCTTTTCTTCATAAAACTCCTTATGAGTTATGGAATGGTAGAAAACCAAGACTTTCCTACTTCATGGTTTTTGGTTGAAAAGTATTAATTTTGAATACTAAAGACAACTTACATAAATTTGCACCAAAGTATGATGAAGGAATTTTCTTAGGATATTCCACAACCTCTAAGGCTTATAGAGTTTTTAATAAAAATACTTGGACTGTTGAAGAAACAGTACATGTAAAATTTGATGAGTCAGATCCTTTTGTTTTTAAACCATCTCAACTTACATCTTCGGATGTGTTTTCAAAAACTGATTGTCAACCTTTGATAGAAGAACCTTCTGATAAGGAAATTGTTCTAGAAGATACTTCTGAATCATTTACCCCAGAAGAATTTCTACCCTATGTTGATGAACAGATTTTACAAAACCCAAATCAAGTGTTTCTTAAGAATCATCCCAGTGATAGTATCATTGGTGATGTAAACCAACCTGTAAGGACTAGAGGTTCCTTAAGAAATGAAGTAGAACATCAAGCATTTCTTTCCCAATTAGAACCTAAAAGCTCTGATGAAGCTTTAGGTGATGATGATTGGATTAAAGCCATTCAAGATGAACTAAATGAGTTCGAAAGGAATAAAGTCTGGCCCTTGGTTGAAAGACCTAAGGAAACTTATGTTATTGGAGTAAAATGGGTTTTCAGAAATAAATGTGATGAAAATGGAGTCATTGTTAGAAATAAAGCTAGAGTTGTTGCTAAAGGCTATAATCAGCAAGAAGGAATAGACTATGAAGAAACCTATGCTCCAGTAGCTAGACATGAATCTATCCGTATTCTACATGCCTTTGCAGCATTCTTTAATTTCAAACTTTTCCAAATGGAGGTAAAATGTGCTTTTCATAACGGTTATGTTCAAGAGGAAGTTTTTGTTGAACAACCTCCTGGCTTTGAAGAGACAAAACATCCTAATCATGTTTTTAGACTTTCCAAAGCATTGTATGATCTTATACAAGCCCCACGAGCATGGTATGATAGACTCACTGGATTTTTGCTTCAAAATAACTATGTTAAGGGAAATGTAGATCCAACAATTTTTATAAAGAAAGATAAGAAAAATGTTTTGATTGTTCAAATTTATGTTGATGACATTATATTTGGTTTAACTCAGCAATCTTTGACTGACTCTTTTGCTAGTCTAATGAAATTTGAGTTTGAAATGAGTATGATGGGTGAGTTAACATTTTTCCTTGGTTTTCAAATTTCTCAAAAACCAGAAAGAACCTACATATCTCAACATAAGTATATTAAAGATCTTCTTAAAAAGTATGGTTATGACAACACTAAGAGTATAAGTACTCCCATTGGTACCTCAAATTCTTTAGATCTTGACAAAGCTAGGAAACTAGTAGATCCAACATCATTTAAAGGTATGATAGGAAGTCTACTTTACATAATAGCTAGTCGACCAGACATAATGTTTTCAGTATGCTTATGTGCAAGATATCAATCCAATCCAAAGGAATCTCACTTAAAGGCAGTAAAAAGATTTTTTCGCTACCTTAAGGGAACCATGGATCTAGGATTATTTTATACATCTGGAAATGATTTTGTTCTAAAAATCTTTTCTGATGCTGACTTTGGTGGAGGTAGAATGGATAGAAAAAGTACATCCGGAACTTGTCATTTCTTAGGAGATTCACTAGTTTCTTGGTCCTGCAAGAAGCAACATTCTGTAGCACTTTCCACTACTGAAGCTGAATATGTAGCAGCTGGAAGTTGTTGTGCTCAAGTGTTGTGGATGCAACACACACTCATAGACTATGGCTTGAGTTTTACTAAATCTCAAATTTAGTGTGATAACACAAGTGCCATTGACCTCAGTAAGAACCCTGCACATCACTCCCATGAAAAACACATAGATATTAGGCATCACTTGCTTAGGGATCACACACTTAAAGGTGATATTATTCTTCAGTTTATCGGAACGCAAGATAAACTTGCTGATATATTCACAAAATCATTACCTTATGATAGATTTGAATATATTAAACAGAATTTAGGAATGATAACCATAAGGTAATAATTCATAATTAACTTTCTGTTGAAAAAGCCTCCTTACAGTAATAAACTCCTTTTCATTGGGGAAGTACATTTGTCTGTTTGTTTAACAAAGTTTTTCAAAATTTGTTTTCAAACTTTTCGGAACGAATATTTCCGGAATGGAAATTTCGAAACTAAATTTTTCAAAATGGACATTCTTGTACAGAATACTTCTGAAATGGAAGTGTTCGTATTAAAAATTTCCGTAATGGAAAATTACGTACTGGCAGTTTCATAACCAGATTTTTGTACCGATTCTTTTGGTAATGTGTTTTTCGTACTAACTTTTTCATACTAAGTATTTTGTACTGTTTTCTTATGTTTTTTGTATTGAATTCTTCGTACTGAGTTTTTTCTCGTACTGAGATAGTTTTCCGTAGTAAATTTTTGAGAACCTTGTCTTTTCATAATAAAGTTTTTTTCCCGTAATCATCTTTTTATATTATCCATTACGAATAATCCTCCTCATCCAATCCGAAAGGTATGATTTTCTTACTCATGTTTTTGTAGTCATACTTTACTTGCAGGCATTTTCTTGTATTATGTTTTCAGATTATAGTTTTCTTAATTCTTTGTCTTAATAAAAACCTCAAAAAGATCGGATTCATGTTTTCAACCGTCAGATTTGATCTCAGGTCATTCCAACCATTAGATCAACCATGGAAGTTGAACCATAATCTCGCTGCCTATATAAAGGGGACCCAAATACTCGTCTTACATTGATCTCAAGCTCTCACATCCCGAATCTCTGCCTCTCTGATTTAAGGCCATTCCGAACTTCAGTTTTATCCGTTCTGAACATCCCAGAGAACTTCAGATCCAAATGTCTGCGGAGTTAGCATCTCAAGAAATGTCATCCACTAAGCCTATTTCGCAATGGTTAGTTTACAGAGAAAGGTTAGTTCATCTGGATTTCTTCAACAACTATGATTCCCTTATTTTGAAGAACATTAAGTTGAATGGCTGGGAAGATGTTGCAGTATCAAACACCGGGAACCAAGATGAAGTGTATTCAGACTTACTTGTCGAGTTCTATGAATCGGTTTCCTTTTTTATGGAAGATAATAGGGAGAAGTTCACTTTTAAGTCTTATGGCAAGACTTACAAGCTTTCTCACACCAAGGATGCAAGCTTGGCAGGGCTGTCTTATGAAGGAGAATCCAAATTTATTTCACATGTGTTGCCAGACTATAAGGGTTGCTTCGACAAGGAAAAAGCCTTAGAAACTCTGGGACAGGCTGATGACAAGGCTCCGAAGATTGCAAGTCTATCTACAAATGTCCAGATTATGGAGTTATGGGTACAAGGACTTATCGTACCGAGGAAAGGTGATAAAGATAGCTTGAAGAAAAGTGAGATCTATATCTTAGATTTCCTGATAAATCAAAGGAAGTTCAACTTGATGATGCACATTCTTCTTACTATTGAAAATTTGAAGAACTGAAATCTGAGAGCGTAGAATATTATGTATCCAGCAATCCTCTCCAAGTTAATTTTCCGGTGCCTTGAGTCTTTCAAGGAGGCTTGCAAATCTAAGCCAAGAGTTTGCAAGATCATGCTGGTCAGTGATGGTACTCTTAAGAGGATGGATGTGGCTTTCAACAAGGAAACTGGTGAGTTCTTCGATTTTCCAAATCAAGAAGAAGCGGCTCTAAAGGCTGCTGAACCAGAATCATCTATGCCAGTAAGGAAGAGAAAGCTGAAGAAGTGGAAGTACAAGAAGAGAATACTAAGTCTAAGGAAGTCCATTCCGCACCTCCAAAACCAAAGAAGAAGAAAGCCTATCCTGATTAGATTGTTATGAAGTGGAGAGCAGATAAAGAAAAAATGAAAGAAGGGTATCCGCAGTTCGGATTGGACCCTGTGGAGGTTAAGGCCTTGAAGGAGAAAACTGCTGATGAGATTGAAAAACAAGCAAAGCAAAAGAAGCTCAAGAAGAAGATGTCTGAGGCTGAGGTAGCTCAGGCTTTGTTAAAATTCAATGAAATGGTTTCAGCAACTATTCCTGTTCTGAGATCATTCTCCTTAGAATCTCTACCTGAGACTCCAGGAAGAAATCCCGTTGCTCCAGAAGAAGCTATTGCAATGAATACTGAGCAAGTAGAGCAAGTAGAACAAGTAGAAGAGGGTGCTGAAGGAAGTGGTGAAACTAGAGATGTGCTGAAACAAGTAGATGATTACAAGGGGACACCTTCGGAACACTTATCACTCCGAACTTCTGAAGCCGAGTCTTCGAAGGTAGTTACTCCAGCAATGTAAGAAGAGAAAGGAGAAGAAGAATTTTCTTATCATGGAGAAGAAGAACATCTTTTACTTGAGGTTGATCAGAAAGAAATCATAGGGGTTCATGTTCAGGAAGTCGCTGATGTAGAAGATAATGTTGTTCATGTTTCTGATAGTGAGAAGAGAACTCCGGAACAGTATTCAATTCCGGAAAAATACAAGGGAAAGAAAATTCTTGCTGATACTCCGAGCTCAGAAGCGAGGAAGAAGAAGGAAGTTGGTATCTCTTCAAAGAGAAAGCTTGAACTTGTTGAAGAAGAAATTTCGCGAAGAAAAGTTTCATATTCGGAGTCATCTTCAGTGGGGCATGACATTGTTGTTCAGTCTTTGAAGAAGTTGGTGGGAACCATTCCGACCTTCTCAAGTATTGATTCAAGATGCCAGATGCTCCAACCTGATTTGAATCAGAAAACTGACTCCGTATCTATGGTTATGGACATGTGTGTTGAAATAGAGGCTCAGTTCAAAAAGTTTTTCTTTGGCTATGATGCTCATAGAATATCATGCAAGAGGATGACAAATTGGTCGAAGAAGACTGTGGAAGAGATGAGGTTGCTCGATGAGTTTCAAGACAATGTTAAAGATGCTTTTGAGACCGAGGACAAGAAGATAAATGAGTTAATTGCATCCTTTGAAAAGAAGTTGACAGAAGAAAAGAACTTCTGGATTCAAGAAGTAAGAGATCTCAATAGGAATCTGAATTCCGTTTCTCAAAACTGGAAGTTTGAAAGGGATCATCGGATTGATTTTGAAGAAAGGATGAAAGCTCAGGAAGAAAAGATGAAAGCTCAAGAAGAAAAGCTGAAAGCCCAGGAAGAAAAAATTGAGGCTCAAACCGAAAGAATAGTTTCCTTAGAGAAGCAAGCTGAAGAAGATCATAAAGACTTGAAGAAGATCAAGACTATTCTAAAGGGGCTCATGTCAAAGGAAAAATATCCGAAATAACCAAATACGATTTTTTTTTGTAATCTTTTCTTTGTTGTTGAGATTTCAAACCTAATTAAATTTGTGCCTCTCGTTTCTTTTGTTGTCATTATTAATATTTCAGGTACTTTGTTATTTTTTTCCATTCCCTCCAATTCTTTATGAAAATCACAAAGGGGGAGAAGAAAAAGATCCTCACGAAAAAGAAGAACTCTAATAAGAGTTTATCAAAGGGGGAGAAGAAAAAGATCCTTAAGAAAAAGAAAATCTCTAATAAGAGTTTTTTTAAGGGGGAGCTTTTTCATTAATGAAGACATTCTTATCTATCAATCCGGAAATCTGAATACGATCCTTAGAGTTTCAAAGCCTAAGGGGTAGTTAGTCGTATTCATCAATATCCTTAAAGCAAAGGGAGATAAGCCTTAATGTTTTTCTTTATTCTTAGAATTTCTTTTTCGTAAGGATGTTTGTGCATTCCAAAAAGGGGGAGATTATTGAGTCAATAAGGTTTTCCTTATGACTTTTCCATTCCTATTGTTTTGAAAATCACAAACATCTTATCTTAAGGAAAATTGCTTTTATAAGGAAAATTTCTTTTATAAGGAAAATTTCTTTTATAAGGAAAATTTCTTTTATAAGGAAAATTGCTTTTATAAGAAAAATGGCTTTTATAAGAAAAATTATCCTTATCTTATATTCATCCATATTTTTCTTAAGTATGAAATTCAGATTCATTTCTATTTTCTCAGAATCATTGAAACTTTGATATAAATCATTCTGTTTTAGGATTCAGATTCTGGATAAGAACTATAAGGAAGTTTCATTCCAAATTCCGGATATGAACTCTGACTAAGTTATATTCCAGATTCAGGATACGAATTATGAAGAAGAATTCTCATTATGAAATCTAATGAAGAATTCTCATTACGAGTTCTAATGAAGAAATCTCATTCCGAATTCCCATTACGAATTCTGATGAAGAATTCTCATTACGAATTCTGATGAAGAATTCTCATTACAAATTGTGATCAAGAATTCTCATTATGAATTCTGATGATGAATTCTCATTACGAATTCTGATGACGAATTCTCATTATGAATTCTGATTAATAATTCTCATTACGAATTCTGATGACGAATTCTCATTACAAATTCTGATGAAGAATTCCCATTACGAATTCTGATGACGAATTATCATTACGAATTCTGATGACGAATTCTCATTACGAATTCTGATGACGAATTCTCATTACGAATCCTGATGATAAATTCTCATTACAATTGCTGTTGAAGAATTCCTATTCCGAATTCGCATTCCGAATTCCCCTATTAAACAGAATTTGAGTATCTTTGTTTTACACACTCTGAATTAATTCAGACTCCGAAAAATAACTTTGTTAGACTCCGAACTTCTATATTACTTACATTTCTATAATTTATCTACACTCTACTATTGTTCCTTACACTCTGAACCTTCACTCCGATGTTTTCATTCCGAACCATTATATTAGAGTTTAAAATGATGTCGTAAATTCTGTTACATTTGTTTTGTTATAAAAAGATATCGTCTGTTTTGTTATAAACTAACCGTTTTCTAAGAGACACGTGTACAGGTCCCTCCGATCTTTAAGGAAAATATGACCGTTGGAGAAGGAGCCGACCTTACCTATAAATAAGAGCTCATTTGAAAGAGCTCGGTGCTGATGGATGAAAAAGTACTGAAAGGCTAACTAATTTTCTTGAAGTGATTTCTAGAGAGAGAGTCTCTTATTAACTCTCAAAGCTTTATGCGACTCCGAATGTTGGTGATTACATTCGAGGGCTTCTGGGGATAGGAAGAGAGAGGTGCCGACTACCTTGAAGTTTGAGGGCTTTCTTGCTGAGGAAGACATAGGTTGCCAACTACCTTGAAGTTGAGGGCTTGCGGGGATAGCAAGACAGAGACTCCGATCTTCGTATCGAGGGCTTACCCTGGTGTGGGTAAGACAGACTTGCTTGAATGTATAAATCAAGGGACCTTTATCCAAGGTTGTTGGATACCCTTCTATTTGGGTTAAAATACTTCTATCTTGTTACTTGTAGTTTTACTACTTATTTATATTCCGCTGCATTTTGTATTATAAGGAAAGTATAACTTTCTTATACTTCCTTATTTGTATTCTGTTTCATTTAGATTCTATATGCTTTAAGGTAGAATCTCATATTGTAATCATTTGTTAAGATTCAATTTCCGGAACCCTCATGCGGAATCTCTTTCCTAGTTTGCATTCGGTGTTAAGAGGTGTTGTGAATTTGCTTAGTTTAACTTTGTTAAACTTAGCCTTTTTCTTTGCTTAAGGAAAACATAGTTATTCTTAACAAACATTAAAGGTTCCAAAAGAATTTTTAAATTATAAAATTCACCCCCCCCCATCTTGTATATTGAGCATCTACATCACTATTTCGATCCTACATTTGGTATCAGAGGTTGGAAACCTCTTACTCTATACCAATCTTACAGATTCATCCATTTGTTCTGTCCTTTTCTCAAAGGGATCAGATTCATCAAATTTCACATGAATTGATTCTTCAACAATCCTTGACTTTTTATTATAGACTCTATATGATTCGGAGGTAGATGAATATCCTATAAAAAGTCCTTCATCATATTTTGGATTGATCATACCAAGATTATCCTTCGTGTTCAATATGTAAAACATACTTCCAAAACATTTAAAGTGATTTAATTTTGGTTTTTTATTATTCCAAAGTTCATAGAGTGTCTTTTTCAAAATTGGTATAATTAAAACTCTATTCCTTATATATTAAGTTGTTATTACAGCTTCTAACCAAGAATAGGTAGGAAGACTGTATTCATTTAGCATAGTCCTAGACATTTCCTGAATAGTTCTATTAATTTTTTCAACAATTCCATTTGGTTGAGGTTTTCTTGGTGCAGATAAGGTGTGTTTAATAACCACATTTGAGTACAAGGAATTAAATTCCTGATTCTCACATTATCCACCACAATAACTTCTTAATGAAATTATTTTAAAACCATTTTAATTTTGAACAGGTTTTCAAAAACATTCAAATAAAATAATAGCCTCATTATAAATTTCTAAAAAGAATATCCATGTAAATATAGAATAGTAATTAAACAAAACATATAAATATGATTTACCAGCCAAAAGTGACACTCTTGAAGGTCCAAACAAATCCATATGGATAATTTCAAGAGGTGTATATGTAGAAATTCTGTTAAAAGATTTGAAGGATGATTTCTGTGGCTTTCCCAGTTGACATGCATCACTATATATGTGATATTAAAATATGAGATTAAGAAAATCAGAAACTAAATGTTTCTTAGATAACATATGTAAAACATATACATTACAATGTCCAACTCTCCTATTCTAGATCCACGATTAATTTAATTTAGCAGTTAAGCATATTTCTTATTGTTTACAAAATGAATGTAACTCTAGGGTATAAACATTTTCAGTTCTAGGTTCTCTAAATTTAAGCAACTTATTTTTGAAAATAGAACAATTATTTTTAAAAAAATCAATAGCATAATCTTCATCACATAGATGAGTGATACTTATCATAATGTGTTTCTATCCTTGTAAATAAATACTTTGTTGATTGTGACAGCTTCTCGATCTCCAACTGTTCCAATACCAATGATTTTCCATTGGGCATTGTCACCGAAAGTGACAAGTCCACCATCTTTTAGAGTGAGTGTAGTGAAATTCTACCAGTTTCCACTCATATGCCTTGAGCAGCCATTGTCCATATACCGGGTATCGTTTTTGATTTTGTGACCTTCTTCCTACAAAGGAATTTACACAATTTTCTTTGGTACCCATATTTCATTTGCTCCAATGCTATTATCTAGCAAGGATCTTGGAATCCAAACTTGCTTTGTATTTCTAATTTCACAAGAGTTATATAAATCATTTGATACAAAGGCCTTCTTAAGACCACATATTTAGGGTTGTCTTAGGAAACAGTTTTTAGAAAAATTTCGTATTCCATATCATTCCATTTTAATGACATTTTACAATGAATTTCATTTAAAGTATTTTCTCCTTTGGTAAAAACAAGGGCTGCATTTTTATATGTTTCTACTATAGTTTGTAGTGATTTTATATTTGATTCATAATCTGTATTGTTAGTGTTAATTGATTAAAATTTTTCAGTTAGCTCCTTATATTTTTTCAGTATTGTATCTCTTTCATCAGTAATAACCTTATGAATGCTCTTGAAAGAATTATTCTTCTTAAATAAAGAATCATATTTTTCTTCAAGCATATTGCAGTAGGCTGCAATTTTTTCATTAGAGTAACAAGATTTAGAACTAGAGTCAGAAGAGTAGTAAGATTTTACCTCATCTGTTTCTACTATAAAAGACATGTTTGCTTTTAGATTTCTTTCTTCCTTCTCTATGTATGATTCTTAAGTGGTACTGGAGTCTTCAGATACAATTCGTGTAGCATTCATATCCTTCTTGTCTTTATGCTTTTATCATTTCTTTTGAAGAATTTCTTTCTCTTGTCTTCTTTTAGATTAGGCCAGTCAGGTCTGATATGCCCCATTTTCTTGAATTCATAACATCCTACTTCCTTGTCTTACTTTTTGAAGGATTTTGTAAATCCCTTATTCTTTCTAGATAATTTAGTGATTCATCAGGCTACCCGAGCCAATTCCACATCAGAATTTGAAAAATCAAAACTTTTTGATTTCTCTTTTACACTTTTCTTCATCTTTCTATTTTTTCTCTGTGATGATACTTTCAAGGTAGTGGCATCTCTTTTGATATGCACTTTATGCACATTTGATTCATCTTCCATCTCTTCTTCATACATCATTAATGTTCCAATCAGTTCTCGCATGGCTAATTCTTTGATATGTGTCAACTGTTTGATTGCTGCAGAGATTCCATTCCATTTTTTAGGCAGTAACCATAGTACTTTTAAAACATGATCTACTTGTTTAATGGGATCTCCCAAAGAAGTTATGTTATTGACAATATTGGTCAATATTCCATTCAATTGAGTAATACTCTCTCCATCAACCATTCTGAAAGTATCGAATTTAAGCTTAGTAGTTTCATATCTCAGTTCCCTGATATTGTTAGTTCCTCAATAAGAAACAACAATAGATTCCCACATTTCATATACTATCGAGCATTGAGATACTCTGTTAAATTCATAAGGTCCTAGATCACATATAATTTCATTCATTGCCTTCTAATTCATGTTATAATCTGCATCAGTAGCTGTACTCCATGTTTCAGGTTTTTCTGGTATTTCATATGGATTCAGAATCATAGAATATACTCGGTATAAAATATTTTTTATAGGGATAACAATTTGTGACTTCCAGCATACAAAGTTTTCCCCATTAATGTATTGTGATATGACCATAAACATTACCTCTCTTGTATTAATCATCTTTCTCTACAATAAATACTTTAACTTGTTATATTTTTATCATAAAGCACAACCTCTGATACCAATTTTTGGATCGGATTATATCAAATATACACAAGAGGGGGTGAATTGTGTGTTTTCAAAAATCATTGCAAGATTGTGTTCTTCCTTTTAACTTCAATCAGATGAATTGATGAAGTGGAAATGTAAATTGCAAAGACACAATATATATAGTCGTTCAGGGAATAGAAGGACCCTATTTCACTCCACCAATGCTATACTCCAAGAGCATGGATATTTTCACTATCGGGTCCTAATTTAAACAGACCATACAATAACTGAGTATAGGCAGTTGACCCCTTTACAATCTAAGGCAAAAAAAGCATTCGAGTTCACTCACAGAACCTACAAAACATAATACGAGAAGTCTTTCACTCTAGAATAGAAAAGAATGATTTTTGTATTCTGAAACTACTTTCCATATGTCCTTCACAATTGCAACAGCATGCAATTGACATTAGATGGATCGTCGCCTTCAGAAATAATTACCATCACCAAAGAGTCATTCTGAGTCGATCCCTTTGTAGTAGATATTGAAATATAACTCAAAACATTAACAGCAACAAATTTAAAAATGATCTTCGATGTAGAACATATTATTCTTCTATTGTGATTTTTCTTCTTCAGAAAATAGAGCTTTGTTGTTCTCTTGAATCAACAAATATGAATTATTAATAGTCTCTGTTTTTCATCCCTTTTCTCATAATGATCAAGAGATCACATAAAATAAATATATATTGTTCGAAAAATCTCATATTTAGAAAGTAACGACTAGTACTTCTCCTATAAAATTTAGATCCACAAAATTCCTCATTTAGCTCGCGAAATTAAAACATTTGAATTTACCGAGTAGACGTATCATCATTGAAAAATTGGCATAAAATGCTCCTTATAATTCGAAATTTTAACAATTGATAAAACATATTTGAATTAGTCAATGTCGCACTTTCAAATTATCGTTAAATCTGTTGTGATATCCGCATAATAATCATCATGCTGACTACTGCATAAAAATCGACTTTAAATACTCTGACGCCAAACATAAGGTTGAGTTATACTGTATGCATCCTCTAAATGTAAGGATAATGACGTAGTCTTGAAACGTAGGGTTGAAAACGTAGGGTTGATCACAAACATATATTTCATGTCACTTTCTTCAAACGTAAGGTTGAACATAAACGTACGGTTGGTCATTCATATTTTTCATTTAAACTTTCAAACTTATGATAAAAGATCCATACATTTACTTAATACAAAATTTTCCAAAAATGCATGGTTGTTTACAAAATTAAGGTTGATGAACAATACTTTTGGGATAAAAACATAACATTTAATACTTACTTACGATTACCCTTCTATACTTTTCTAATATCCAAAATGTTGAGTTCCTTCCTAATGTAGGGGTCTTTTTTATACTTTGCTGATAACGTATGGTTCCTCTTCCATACTTTTCTCTTATCTCATAATGTATTCACTGCATGTTATCCTTATACTACATTCCTCCACGTAGGGTATGAACAATGTTTCCAGAACAGGCTAAAGAGGACCCTGAATAAGTAGGTTATGAATAGTTTTTTCAGAACACGGTAATTACGAATACTTTAGAAATAAAACCTCATTGTTCAAGTACATAAATATTTTATCCAGATATAAAATTATAATGAATAATAATTTCATAAAAAATATATAACAAATAAAATCATTAAAAAATAATAAAGGGTATTTTTGAGGAATAAAAATTATTATAAATAGATAGAGTATTTTTATCAATATACTCCCTCTTCAAATAAAACATTATATATTGTTGAAAACAACAATTTCTAAACACTTCCCACAAACCATGTACTGCTGAGGCTCTCCTCCTGTCTAGTAATGTGGATCTCTGCATCACCAAGCACGCTCCCCACCTTGGGTCTACCACATCACCAAGCATGCTCCCCCTCGTAGCCTGCTATGGTACTCCACCTATCATGTACAATGCATCTTCCACGACAATAAGGCGCTCCACACTATGATATAATAGTCACTCCGAGTCAAAATGGTCAGCAGTCATCAGGTCTCAGCTAGCTACTAGGTCTCTACACTACGCTCGCTCATCTCTAGGAGGATCCACTCCAAAAGCTACTGGTCGATACTATAACTATCACGAAGTCCCATGAAGATGTATCTCAAAGGTCTGCAACATAATAGGGGTTTCAACACAATAGAGGGAATGTCAATCGAACTTCTGGTTTGTGAGGTATTAGCATTTCCGTCCTAGGGGCCCGGTTGGATTCATGCATGATACAACCTGACTATATCTCATATATACCCCAAACTCTTGTTGGGTATACTCAAAGAGATCGTCACTATCCATGATTTCTAGTGCCACTAACGGTTCGTCAAACGGACATCAGGTACCGAAGATATGTTCGAAGGAGTGTAAATGGGTCGTAGTAGCCCCATGTCCAGTCAGACTTGGACAGACCAACACGGCCCGACCCGGCCTAGGCCGACCCTGTTCGGGTCGTCCCGGCATGACCCAATGAATCTGGCTCGACATATTTGGAGGGCTCGCCCAGCCCGCTGGGCCCCGACCAGGAGGCGGCGAGGGGCCATAGAGAGCTGTGAGGGCGAAGACCGCCCACAAGGGCACATGCCGATCGTAGGTCAGCGCGAGGGTGGTTCGGCCCAAAGAGCCCCGCGTGGGCTGCTCGGCCTAGCGGGTTCCGTAAGGGTGGTTTGGCATGGAGGGTTCCACGAGGGTGGCTCGACCTTGGACGTGGGGCCATTTCGGCTTAGATGGCCGCAAAAGCGTGGCTCAGGGCGGCTCGTCCAGGGGGCCAGGGTGGTGCGGCCAGGGCCAGTTCGGCCAGCAGGTGGAACTACTATGGCCGGTTCGGTCGGGAGGCCGGAGAAGTAGGGGTGGCTCGGCCGAGGGCCAGTTGGGTTAGGGATACAAATAGTAAATTTTGGAAATTATCTTTATTACCATGGTTAATGGAAAATCATGTAATTATAGGTAAAAATTATTTTATAAAATTACCCTAAAACCTATAAAAATCATATAGGATTACTAAATTTTACCCTTATTATCTATTGTTTGAAATTTTATCAATTTATGGCCACTTATGAATATGAAATGTAGGTAATAAATACTTATGAATGTGACAAAATGTAACAATATCATTTTATATAAGACTATTATTTTTATTATTGGGATTACTATGAGAGAATATTGACTATAGATAATATCTTGAATGGTAAAAAAATTACCAAAAACATATAAATTTATTTCTAATTTTTAGATATTGTATAATTACCATTAGTGATGACAAAATATTGATGTAGAAATTATTTTATTAATAGAAATATAAATAGATGGTTTTAAATAAATAAAATGAAATATTAGATTGACTAATTAATGTTCCCCACAAAATTTCTAGTTTAATATGGCATGTTAGGTGTGTACTGAATATTTTTGTTCTAATTTAACTGTTGTTTGTATTTTGTTAAAGACAAATAAATTGATACTGTAAAAATTCACACTATTTATATTTTAAAAAAGTATCATATTATTAAAGTATTTAAAAATAATATAAATATTTAAAAATTACAATTTGATAAGTATATGATAAATAATTTCATTAAATAACCATTTATGGCCAATTAACACAAAAAAATATAACAATTAATAAGTATAAAATATTTAGAATTTTATTAACCCAATTAAAATTAAATTTAATAAATTTTTGTAAATTAACAAGATATGGTTTAAAGTGACAAAATTACTTAACCAAAATTTATTGGATGATGGTTTTACAACCCTATATCATTACATTATTATATTTGGGATATTTTAATGTTTTTTTGTGTAGGGTTTTAGTTAATAATAAATTATTATTTATTTAGTTTGCAAAAGTGCCCCTCACCTCAATTATAAAAGGGGGCCTCCTACCTATCCACTTAATTTCATTTTGGGCCTCCATGCTTGGCCATCCCATTAAATTTTTCATTCTCACCTTATCTATTTTTATTCTATTGGTTCTGGTCCTGTTGAAAGACCAACTCTAGTGCTCTAAAAATAAATTTAGTGGAAGTACGTCGGGAAAGAGGTAATATGTTCTACCGATTCATTCAAACTAATTTCATCTTCTAGATCCACATAATTAGTTTTTTATTAAAAATTAATATCCTATATATAACTAATATACTTATATGTTCTTATAATTTAAAAAAATCATATTTCACTTTCTATACATCATATGAAAAATGAAATCATCATGCGTGCGTACGAACAACTTACCGTCTCAACCATTGGTGTTATCTATTTTTCACCACCACCTTACTTAGATGGGTATAATGATGAAAATAATAACTATATATTATTATTATAGGATAATACTAATTCTGAAATATCATACACCAACTATTGTATTACTATTCAATAACTTTGGGACTGATATCATCGTTGTCCATACATATGGTCTACCGTATCCACAATGTGAAGCGAATCATTCTACATGATAATAATTAAACAATGATCATATAAATGAGTTTAATGAATTAATATGATATATACTATACTAATATAATTTCTAAATTATTTATCTATAACCTAATAAGTGTAAATTTAACATATCTCTTAAATGTTTCATCAGAATATAATGTGGTCAATATCCAAAAAAATGAGTAATAATGAAATTTTAATGACAAATGAATGATAATATAATCAAATAGGATATAATAAAAATGATTATGATTTTGTTGTAAGTCAATGACATTATTTAAATAATTATATATGATGTTTGGATACATAAGAAGGATATCACACGTAAGGTATGGGATAACTTTGCAAATCTTGTTTTTATATGGGATAATTTATTCGCTAGTATTTACTGGGGTATATTTATCATTCATATAAATTTTTTCCTAAATATGTAAATCAAAATTTTATTTATACCCTTATATAATTTTTTAATTTCATATTTACCCATTGGTATGTTTTTATTAAATGGTATAAATGGAATCATTTTTCCTTTTTGGTATAAGGTACTTTTTGTCTTTTCCTGCAAAAGTTCTAGAAGAATGATTTTTTAACTTGTACCGCTTGAACATATTTTTACACTATCATAATTCCTTATTTATATGATTATTCTTCTAAAATATTACATGTTTATTTTAACATAAATTGATTTAATCTAAAATTTGGTGTCATTATGATGAAGGAAATGTTTTTTAACAATAAATTATATTCTCCCAAGGAATTAATTTCAATTGTTTTCTAAAAATTATTCTCCATATAAGATAACACTATATAAATATGTTCATATTTCTAAACATGTTATTTCTATGATTCTATTTTCGGTTATTTAGGGAATCCCTTTTTTATAACAATTATTATGGAATGATGTTAAAGAAACCTATTTTATTTCATGGCTAATGATATGGTGAATGATTTATTGTTTTTGTGCACCACGTATGAAAATTGTCATTATGATATGGGTGGGACATATATATATCTCCAATGCATTGGGTATATACATATATCTCATGAGATTTATGTGGATGGAATGGCATGTAAATTTGGTTCAGTAATATAGGGCTAGTATGATGAGTGAACTTGGATCGGTAATTGACTTTTTCCACTATGATGGTCTCAAAAATAAACCTTGACTAATATTAAATGATTTTCAATGAATATTTTTGTATACTACATTATTTAATGATCTATTAATTGACTATTGGTATTGAATTTTACTTTAGTGTTTTATCTCATGACATTATAGAAAGATCGTTTATATAAAAAAATAGATATTTAAATGCTATATTCTTTTGATTATGATGTGATTAATATTTCCCTTTTTAACGGTATTTAGTATTTGACATCACCATTTCATATGATTATTTTCCACATTCCATGAATAAGTTTTTTATTTAATATATGTCAAAATGGTCTCTAGTATAGAAGAAATAAGTGGGATACTATGTGGATGTTTTATGAAGTATTTTTTTGTGTTTCTTAGTTTCTAGATACACTAATCCTATACGGTACTGGGATATTTTTCATTTTCATTTATAATTAATATTCATCAATTTTGATGTAATATCTATATGAAAAGTGTATGTCGTTATAGTTTAAAAGGTTTTGAAGAGACATCAACATGGTTTAATGAATTGTGACACCAATCCTTGTTAGGTAGGGGCTGTGAGGTTGGGAAATCTACATGGTAGCACATGATTGGGGAAAATTATGGAAAACCTAGTCATTAAACAATAGAAATTATTTATATTGAATTTTTTTTTTCTACCGATGAGTTTTATTATAAAATACCCCTTCTTAATATTCTCCTACTCATGCATAACCAAATTGAATATTTTATCTATTCACATAATAAAAATTTTATTGGGAGGATGATTATGGGTTGATTGAATGCTAACAAATAATAAAAACTTGTCTCCATCTTATATTCCACCTCCTCCCCCATTTATAATGATTTATGATGATTTATTTTACCAATGAAGTGGATATTTCAATAGAATATATTGACGGTTCTGCATTTTTAGTTCTCATTCAAATATCCATTGAAGAAGATTACTCAAAACGATGTTCATCTTATATCATATATAATTTAATCAAATTCACTTAGAATCTCAAAATAAATTCTAGTTTTTAAATTAAATTTTTATATTATTTTTATTTATTTTTTTGATGTGTTCTCTGAATTTATTCAAGATTAATTTTCGTGGAAAAACAACATTCTTAAATGAATGGTTTTTCACCACTCAAGATTATGTTCACTGACCATTAGTTATTAATTAATCAAATATATATTAAATTTCCAAATATATTTAGTGTTTTCCATTAAAATGTTATTTTTTAATTTTATTTTGGAAATATGTGTTATGGACACTTTTAATATACATTGAGGCAGAGGAAATAAAAATTTCATGTCTAGTTGGTCACAAATCAAACGAGTGAAATATTCATGATGAGAATTTTTATTTTATGCCTTTTTAGGAATTTTTTTAGTTTATTATAATTTATTATAATTACTTATTTCAGATTTATATGATGCATTTAGGTTCTAGGGAATGATGGTGGGGTTTTTCTTTAGATGATATTTTTTTTATATAGACTTGGATGGTGATTTCTGATTTGGTGATGAAAATATATACCTTTGGAAATAAATGGTGAAAAATCAATATAGGAATGTGGTCTCATAAACTATCCTTGTGAGTTAGTTATTTTGATTATGTGGAATGTGATTTAAAGGATCCCCAAATTTTTTTATACTAGTATGGGATAACAGATTTTTTAAATTTTAATTAAATAGTTTAATATTATTAAAATGGTTGATTTATATAGAATTATAAAGTATAATAGACAAATATACCAAAATAATGATCTTCTTATAGAACTGAAAATATTCCCTTACCATTTATTGTCTAAAACAATTTCGCCGAGAGGTTGTCGTATATTGACCAATTTGTTGGGTGAATGTCCATAATGAGTCACATTGGTCCTATCATAGAAACAATGTTCACCATTTTGAAGATTTGTGTTTTTATTGCTGAATAATAACCCAAAATAAAAACATGGGACATTGAGATACAATGTTTCTTTTAGATCACATTATAGGAGAGGTCAAAACAAGTAATTCTATTAACACCATACACAATATTTGTTAAATATTTCATAGGTAAAGATGGAATTGATTTGTTGAGCTGAAAAACCAATTGAGACCTTGAAATATAAGATAGGAAATATACCATCTGTTTGACTACATACCATGGAAAAACCATATGTATCTATTGATTTTTCACCATCGTACGATGATGACTTGGGATTTGTTCTCCCCATTGTTCATGTGTTTAATAGATAATATAATAGAGTGTGATCACCCATGTGGTGGTTAATCATTGATACAAAGACATTGGGGACACATTTCGGTTTCATTTTGACTAATAGAGCATCAGATGGAGTGTATTAGATGGTATCAGGTGTCAAAATATACCCATACTGGGAATGCGAGTCTGATGGGATATGGAAATTGGTGTTGGGTGTGTGAGCTCTACCAAACCATTTTATTGCCTTATCCATAATCAGTTTGAGAATGTATCCATGGTGTAAATGTGAAATGATTTGGGGAAACCAATAACATGTATATTGATTCATGTGGGTTCTACTGAGTTGGATCTTGGTTTTGGGAAGTGACAGAATGGAGGTGGAATACATTCGGGAGCTTCCATGGAATATGATCTTTACATTTGGTTTACCCATGTAGTTGGAGCTCAGAATATATGATTCATTGGATTTAGAATTCCTATGATTGAAAAATTATTGTAAATACCCATGATTTCATGAGGATATTATTATTGAGACCATTATTTAGAGATGAACGCGTAGTTGAGATTTAATATATTAAGAATTCATACAAATGGAATGTCATGGGAGTATATAGTTATTCAATCAACGGATTTGGATTTGATTTGTTTGATGGTACTTACCTTCATCAATATGTTCTCTATAACACTAGACACTTCTTGAATTAGGTATGATCAATTCGTGTCACAGACATAAGGATCGAAGGTGGTTTAAATTTATTAATTTTTGTAACAACATATTAATGATCTAGATAATCCTCTCAAATGAATATATTAGTAAATTTTTTATTTGAACAAGTATCATCTTATTGTATACCAATATAGTAATTTACTCACACACTACTCGATCTGTCATTCTACATGGGCACCTAACATTTTCTAAAAATATTCATGGGGGTAGATGAGGGGCTTAAATATGAGTTCAATATAGAGGGATTTCATGAGAAGTTACATGGTTTTATTTATGAGGCTTTAATAATATTTATAATGGTTATTTTATTGTTTTTATATTTATTTTATTTTTTATATAGTCATCGTATGTCAGATTATCATTATGGAATTGAATGGTTCATTGGGGCTTTACTACATTTCAATTAGATATCACCCTACCTATACTATTCTTAACCCACTATTATTTTTTTATAATTTATGATAATTATTTATTTATACTACTACTATGAACTCCAATATAGAAGGTGTACTTTATACATGGTACCATATTAGACCCTCGATGTAAGGTGATAGTTTCTTTTATATGGGGAGGTGTTACTCAGGTCCAATGGATAACCAGTCTAGGTATTGTTAGAAAATGGAGTAGGTTCATGTCCTAAAAATGTAGTATTAAAGGATGATTTGTTATTGTCATACTATTTTGTAATTTTATAATAATAGATACATTGGATGATATCCGTGAATCAAATGTATATCAGGATGGAGAGTTGACAGCACATATTCTAATAGGAAGTCTTCGATACATGATTTAAGGGATATTTATATTGGTTTTCCAATTATATTATTGTATATTTTTTTCATCTTGAGCATCTAACATGGACGTACAAGGTTCATTAAATTTTCATTTGTCTTGGATCATAATCCAATATAATAGAACTATTCATTGTATTTGAATATTTCCCATTTGAATAAACTGGAATCTAATGCATCATACCAAGCATGTAGGAATAAAAACACATAATGGTATTCTAGGCTGTTATTCCATTAAAGATATTTTTTGGTTAATTAATGTTTTAGATTCTATTCATATGAGGTTTCTATTATATGTAATTGGTAGAGGGTCCCATAAAGTATGATCCACTAGGGTTTTAGATAGGGGAGGTGTATGGTAAGATTGGATCGAGAAAGAATCCAACTAGACCCTCGTGACTAAAAGGCAAATAACTCACAGACTAGGCGTGTGACTACTACATATTCTATTACTTGGAGACCCCTATGACGTGGTGGTACTTTGAGATACTTATTTGTTGGACATCATTTCAGTTGGATAATCGACCAGTGGCTTGGGGATAAAACTCACTCAGAGAAGATAATTCCTAGTGCGGAACCCCAGTGGTTGGCTTTTATGAGATGAGTGCTCCTAGTGCTCCTGTGCTGGTCAGTTACAGAGGATCTTGTCTGGGTCAAATCCCAACGATCCTGTGTGGGTCAGCTCCTAGAGATCCTATGTGTGTCATCTCTAGTAATCCTGTGTGGGTCAGCTCCAAGCAATCCTGTGTGGGTGAGCTCCTGGATATCCTGTGTGGGTATGTTCCATGAAATCCTATGTGGGTTAGCTTCAAGAGATCCTTTGTGGGTCAGCTCCTAGAGATCCTTTGTGGGTTAGCCCGAGTGACCCTATGTGCCTCAGCTCATAGAGATCCTATGTGGGTCAGCTCCAACGATACTGTGTGTGTGATCCCCTCACAATCCATTGTGGGTCAGCTCCTTGTGATCCTGTGTGGGTCATCTCCTGGCGATCCTATATGGGTCATCTCTAGCGATCCAATATGGGTTAGCATCTATCGATTATGTGCAGGTCAATAGTAGAGCCTCTTAACAGAATATGATTATTCAATAGTTATATCTAATCACCTCTACTACCGTACCTATGTTATACCTGGTTTGAGATGAATTTGTACATGTGTGGTACTTTCCTTTATGATAATATCATGGTGGTATTCTTCTTTGTGGTGTTCCGATATAGTACTTGCCTTCCTGTTTTTCCTTACTTTGTTGAACATTTGAGTTATAGACTTTGAGTTGGAATATTCGTTTTCCACATGATTGAGATGGGTTTACTTGATAACTTAGGTATAGGTCTATGGATTTACATAAGTAGGGTTGATATTTGATTTCATACTTTGTGGAATATCCTTGGTGGATTTTTTGTGAACATGAGGCTCTCAGGGTCCCTACTGAGTATCAATATACTCATCCCTGAACGGTCTATGCCTGAACCTTGTTGTGTTGGATGTAGATGACAGATAGTTCTAATTGAGGATGAGGGTACCAGGACTGGATCGTGGTCAAAGGTGGACCATACGGCCTATCGGTACGCAGAGGAGATTGGGGGATGTGGAGTGCTGAGGAGGCGACCTTTACCAACCCTTCATGTAGGAACCCCAGAGGATGATCCAGTAGATGTCTTTCTCTTTCAGCAGTTGTATTGCATTTCAGTTGTACTTGTACTTTTAGATTCCTTTAACTTTTCTGATTCTTTTACTTTCTAGTTGGGATTATATTCTGACCCCTTTTACATATGTACTCACTCTGTTTACTATTCAATTTACTTGTATTCATATCATGCTATGTTCGTGGTTGTGTGTGTTACAACTTATGAAGGCAACGACATCCCAGTTTTATATTATTACGCGTTTCTGTGCTAGTGGCCAGCCCCTGGCCTATGGATGTTAGTCTTGGGGTAGTCACAACATGGGCCCCAGGGGACAGGTCATGACACTAAACCACCACATATCTATATATATATATACCACCCATATTTTATCACATAAACTTAAATGTGGAACCATTTGATTGGTAATGGAGTCTACAAAATAGAAACCATAGACATATAGGTCCTACAAAATAAATATCATGTGGATGACACACATCTGATCATATTTAATTTAATAAAAAATAATCATTTATTAAAAATCATCTATTATTTCTAAATTAAAGTTAAATCCAATACAAACACTATTCAGTTCAACTCGTAATCAGTCACACACATGCGTTGAATACACATATAATAAACAATGATTCATTTAAATCATTAATTATTATGATAAATAACATTAGTTAATAAATTATTTATCATTATAATTTAGTAATAAATGTAGATTCATATACATCAATCATTTGATAATACATTTTTATACTAAAATTGTAAAAAAATTAAATAAATAAATTCTAGATAAAAAGTATTAGGTGCATAAGATTTAAAATTTGGAAATATAATGTGTACGCATCCAAATTACCTAATCTATTCTATGGACATGTATTGTTCACTCATATAACATCTAATGTGCACCAAAATTCAAATAGTTACACTGAATCTACAATAAATTAATGAAACAAGTATATGCATTAAATAAAATACTTTGTACAAATTTTATCACATGTGGATTACACAACGTGTAATAAACTTACATGATGGTGTGTACAATAGTGCGGACAATCAATTTTTGACTCAAAGGAACATGTTACATGATATTAATTGTGTAATTGTCATTTAATGTATATTAAAATAATTCAAGAGTGTACAATTAAGATTGTTGTTTAATTCATGCAGATGGTTTTTTATTACATGAAATGTACAACTTCATACACATTATTCACCTCTTTATATGGGTACACACCTTTGGTATTAGTGTGTATTCGTTCGGGAAACTTTTGGGTTACATGGTTTATAATCCTACTTCATCCCACATAATTATATCCTATAATCAATATTTGTAATAAGTCACAAATCATGAAATAATTTAATAAAGAAAATTTTAACAATTGTTTTTAGATCTATATATAACTAAATATCATGTATTTTAGGGAAAAAAATTTAGTATCCCCAGTTTTTTTGGTTGATTTTAAAAAATATTATGTGTGCAATATCATCATGTATCAACAATACAACAAATCTCATTTTTCACTACTATTTATAATTGATATGAAAATGGGTACATGGTTAGTAAACATCATATTGATTCCAAATTATGTCATATAGCCTATGAAATTTAGCCTTCACCAATGGAAGGGTTATTCATATGTTCTTCATGAGTTCATTATATTTCAATCTATTATTATGTTGAAAAAATAAGACATCTTGACATTAAGATTGAAAAAAAATATTATTCGAAAACTAAAAACATATATATTGATAAATTATTATTCTATGATAATAAATTTAAATGATACTCCTCTAATACCACTTAATGGTTCTGGGTGTAGAGGAATCAGGTCGGTTTAATTACCAACATTGGCAAATCATAGATTCAAAAAAAATTGATATCAAGAGAATAATGAAAAATGTATTGAATTGTGATTATATCTATACAACCATAATGAAAGACTATAAAATCCATGAGAGAGTAAAATCCTTATAAAATTTCTATTTAGTTAAATAATTATAAATATGCTATATTTGGAGAACATTCGATGATGTTTGATTAGATTGATCAAACCACTATTTATGTTTTACTACATCTATAAATAGAAAATCAAATATAGAAACACTATAATAGTGATCAAAATGGTAAACTTCATTATAAATACTCACTAATGGAACTTGGTATTCTATTGGGGTGGTACCGTTCATCTTGTATCCCTCTCCATTGATCACAATAAAAACCTTCTTTGTTCAATGGATGTATTCTTGTTCTCTTGTTTTGTTAAATGTTGAAATGAGGTGTAACAGTTATCATTGACATGAGAGAAAGCCTTAACAAAATATATATTTATTTAATTATCTACTAAGAGAGTGTATTGTTCACAACTCAAATTATTCAACCACAAATTATAGAAATTATATAATAAGGTATATATACAATGTTATGTTGAAGAATTATTAATTTAATATATTCCCTTATCTAATATAATAACCCATAACAATCCCCAAGCCTAATAATAATTTTTATAATAATAATATTATTTTTATTTTTATGAAGTGATAATGACTTGTGATTAATATTAATATTATTAAATTAATTAATAATTATTTAAATGAAAATTAATATATCATTTATATTTCCAATGACCCCCTATGATGGTGATTCAATAATTTGAAATAAAAACCCTTAAAAAATAAATATTATTCAATAAAAAAATATTTATTATATAACCTATAATTAAAATATTTTTTTATTTACTAATAAACTCACATATATAGTTTTATTGAATATTTATGATCAAAATTTCAGGAATAAATATTCTTCCTTAGTATTGTGAATAAAATTTATTAAATCCATTCTATTAAAAAATCAATCTAGACCAATGTAAATTAAATGTGTGTTTCCTTGTATGCCACTTCCACAAAGGAATTATTTAGGTTTTACTAAAGAAAATTATTAGCATCTATAATCAATTAATATTTATAATATATTGATATGTTAATGTCATAATTATTATTACCAAATATAAATGGTCATTATGAAATATAACCCATTTTTCTCTTCATCACAGGATACATGTTCCATATTAGTGTCATCGACCTATATGGTCATCACATATTTTATAGGCTTCTCGATCTATTCCAATCAACTATCATGACAAATTTGTATAATTTAAAAACTCAATTTCATGGGTTGAGAAACCATCTTTTGGTCTTGGAAGGTAAAATCATTTCTCATCTAATTTATTAGTAACAAATTATTCATTCCCTAACTAATTTACCTGTATAATCTAAAACATATGCATAAATATTTTGGTTAGTAAAACATAGTATTCCATTCATTAAATTTAATAAAAGAATTACATTGTCAATGTATCATTACACATGATTGAATATAATATTATAAAATGAAAAAAAATCAATTTTTAATTCCTATATAGGGATCATTCATCATAATCCATGGTAATTTAAATTACCTATTTCTTAAATCATGACAATTAGTCTCATATTTTTATAACTACATTCACCAGCATAATATAATATTATCTAGAAAATATATCAAACATTTAATTATATATTTATATTACAACATGGTTATCATAATTCTCTAGAATTTTTATGACATCTCAATTTGAAATTTACTCTATGAAACTATCACATTAATGGTACATTAATCAAAGAAGAATATGTTATAATATATTTTTAATATTCTATTCATTAAATATATATGTAATCATAATTATTACACAATTCATTATATTTAAACAACTATAAGACATATTATTTACATGTCCATAATCTTCGTTGATAGATATAAAATATAAATCATTTCCACCTGAATATACACACAATGTTATATTCTAATACTATTAGTGGGAGATTTAGGACATGATAAAATTTTGAGGGACATTAAAAAATAAATAATTTTATCAATTATCACATAGTTAGGTTATCATGATAAGGTATATATAATCTAATTTAGTTATTATAGAAAACCAAAAATTAATATATGAGAACACGTAATGCATTCTTTGACTCAAGGCATGTCCTAACTAAAAAAAATACCTTATTGGAAGAGTCCTTTTAAAAATGGAACTACACCAAGAAATGTTTTTACTTCAATTAGATTCCACTAAGCCTAATAATCCACCCCATTAGTTGAAAAAATGTGATGATGAACCATAACATTGATTTCTAGAAGATGAATATTTTTTGAAAATCCTTCATGATATATGTAATGCCTCGACCCTAGTTACCCAGAGTCAGTGCATAATTACATAACATTAGTATGATCACAGAAGATCAAGTCTCAAAAGTCCAATTAGTTTAGTTGCCTTGGAAGTACTAGATATATTCATAAGGTTTACATTACATCATAAAATGAAAAACTACTACAACATTATTTCCATAGACCACACTCATTTTCCCTTAGACTATCCTGCCATTTCAGTCATAAAAAACTTCTTCGCATCATGGGAAAAATAAAACATAGAAAGGGGTGAGCTCATATGCTTAGTAAGTATAACAATATAGCGGAAAATTTTATAAATAAGTATAAACATTTAAAGTAATGTATACGAATAAAACAAAATACTTTTTATCTTGAAATTCATTAAAAATATGGACAAGATAAAAACAAATAATTCCATTTACTTACTAACAAGATATTATAATAGTTGAATAATGACATGAAATATCAATTTCCACTTTCATAATGATCGAATTCTTAATGTCATACTTTTATAACCACATAGTCAAGGCCCTGTTCCATGACTACAAATATGATTTTGTCAAGGCCTTGTGCCAAGATAGTAGTTTCTCTCATGAGACCTACCGATGCCTCGGGGAGCTATAGCGGGCTCCACCTGTCACTTACCATGTCCAATGCATTCCCATATGAAAAAGGTTAAAACATAACATAAACATCCGTATTAAAACTGGAATACGAAATGTCACTACATTATCCAAAAACCATGAATGGTATGAAATAACACATCCACAGTCAAACATATCACAAAACCTTCGATACAATATGGTAGATTGTATTGTAACAGATCAACCTCAATCAAGAGTAATGGAGTATATTGAAACTAATGAAAATAAACATCAAAACTATTTGAGAGAAATATCCCCTTTTTTATTGAAAACATATAAAAGTATCACTATTTATCAAGAATCCATTTAAAATAGATTTCTGAATCAATGTTTCCCATTCCATTTTGAAACTATTAAAAGGAATTTTGGTTTTAAAACCTTAATTTCGATAAAAATAAATCCTTAAAATATTCTTTAAAAAATGGACATTATTGAGAATGATTTAGAATAATAAATATTTAAAACATTTATAATGATATTTTAGTTACAGTTCCTAAAAAATGAGAGACACTTGAAGACAAATAATTGAGGTACTCAATATTTTACAATATCATGAGAAAAGAGGGATTCATGATATTCTATGTCAAACTATATTATATAAAGCAAATAAAAGTGAATTGGTGCATAACAACAAAGAAGACTAAATGGAATGTAATTTGAGATGACATCCCATATAATGACTATATCCTTAGGTTACGAATAAATAAATGACATAATTATGTGTGAAAAATATAAATACACTCAATATGATTGGATATTCAGTTTAAATAAATTCAAGGACATTCAAACATGTTCTTGTAAAAACAACACTAATGAATTGGATGTTTAACTCAACAAGTGGATATTAGGTTAAAATTACTCTTATCAAGTTCATATCTATGAATTGAGAATTTATCAATGGTTTATTTATGTGTATCAAATGTATATCCACAAAATGGGGAGGGGAAATTATGACATAAAAAAATTAATAGTTATTTCACACAAAATATTTGAGTAAAATAATTAATGAATTATGCATAAAGCTGAATGAGTGGAAATTGAAATGTCAAATTCCCTTATTGATTTAGTAACATTCGAATCATACATCCAATGAAAGATGGATCATACAATGATGATGTAAATATCCATAAATAAAATAATATTACACAATGAATATAATCATGGTAAGTACACACACCACATGCCATAAATAGGTGGTGAACAATGGAAATATCTTGGAATTAAAAGTGTGATAAGAAACCACTTACATTGTAATTTTAGATTGATCAATGGTAGGATAACCTCATATATAATGGTGAAATAATTGTTATTAATTTATAAAGGAATAATATACATTAATATTATACCATATATGATCTTTTAACATTTCTTTGTAAATAATATCTTAGTATTATCGTCCTTTTGGGTATTAATAGATCCATTTTCCTTTATGTTCTTTGTCAGGTGAGTAATATTTTTTATCAATGGTATGTTTCTTATTCATATCCAGATTGATATCATTTATCTATAAATTATTTTTAATCATAAAATGAAATTTAGTCTTGAATGGATACTATGGGGAATGAATCTCATCGCGTTCGTGGAGACGGTAATCCTTACGTATGCACGAGTGACAATATCATTATTTTGATATTAAAATAATATATAATTTGACGGTATATCATATATGCAGAATCATTTTCATGTTAAACTTATTATTTTCATCAATTACACATCATTATTATACCCATCCAAATAATAATGTATTGAAAAACAATTACCCCTCGTCGTGGAGATGGTAAGTCGTACGTACGCATGTATGGTGACATGTCATCCAAAGGATGGATAGAATAATTAATTTGGTAGTACCATATTCATAATAACATCGTATTATATAGAATATAAATGATTTATTATTTTAGAATGGTAACAACAAAGAAAGAGGAAGTGGGATAAGAATGTAACTTGAAAGAGTTGACGAGATATTTACCACTTTTCGGGTTCTTTATTTTGATTTGATCAAAAGGGCACCATATTTTGGCTTTATGACTAATGTAAGGCCTCTAGAATGAAGGGATTATATTTGAGATTGTATTTGTGTAGGGTTAAGCTGATCCAAATGGCTTTGATGGAGTGAATTAGTGATAATGTGGAGTTCACTTTTATAAGAGGAGTGAGGGGAACCTTAGGAAATGCTAGAAATATTATTTTATAATAAAATCATTTTCAATTTCTAAAAGATCCAATGTATATTCTATAAAGAATAATGTGGTTATGGGTCAAAAACCACTCAACCAATATGTTTTAGAAAGGTTTATATCACTATATTAGCTTTATCTTTTAGATTTAACTCTTAGTTAAATAGTTTGACATTTACCATGTCTCTTTGTATTTTTATATTAAAGGGTAAATTATATTACTATATACATCAAATAGAACACCAATTTGTTAATTAATGATACAATTATCATTATATAAGTCTTTTGGGAAGACCATAGATTTTTAAAAATTGAATATCAATTAATAATATAATATTTGTTTTACATACACTTTTCTATCAATTTTGACACTATTTGGTATTTTGTTTTATCTAAATTCATAACAGCATTATTACTTTAAATAAAATTCTTCTAAACAACCCTTATATGTCATATTTATCTATAAAATTAGTGAAATTTATTAAAAGTCTCAAAATAAATTTATTTGGATATTTATAATATCAATTTCTTTAATATTTCATTAATTAGGTAATTACTGCATCATCGTTGTGCTATAAATAAATTAAATTATTTAATGTATAAAAAATATATATAAAATACCATTATGTAGGAAATATTTTTATATTTCTTATGAATATTCATAGTTAAATTTATCTAACCCATATATTAAATATGTTATTTTATTAAACCATGATTTTAACTCTTTTAATTCTTCTTTAAATTAAAAACTAATAAATGTCCTAATCTAATCCATGTGGACCCAAGAGGTTCATATTTTATTCCTCAGGTTGTTTTTGGTCGAATTATGCTTATCCAGTATAATTAGTACATGTGTTAGGGTAATAATATTATTATTTTTACCCTTAATTACCCTCTTAACTTTTAAGAGTGGTAAATAAAAGTAAAAAGTTACAATCACCAAAAATTATTTTCATCAAATTGAACCACATTTTACTTATTTATATCCACTGTGTCTCTCAAATTTTTTAAATTCCATTCACAGAAGTTTTAAAATTGTTTTTTATGTGAATATGTAAATTTCGAAGGGGGTGGGTAAAATATGGTGGAAAGTTCAATAAAAATTTATATTTATAAAATTATAAAAATATTATTACAATGAATTACATTGAACATATATAGGTATTATATATCTATTTTGACCTAAAATAAATTTAAATAAAATAAATATTTATTTAAATAAAAATTCTTGTTTTTAATCAATAACTCATCTGTTGGTCGGAGTGGACACTCTAGAGGGGGGTGAATTGAGTTCCAATAAAAAATTTCTATTAAAATGATTTCTATTAAAAATCCCCCTAATAAAAACAATAATCTAAAATTTAGTGAATTTTTAATTAACTAAAGGGTCAATTTGGTACTCAAGAGATTGATTAATTATCAGTTAATCTAATCTGATGATTAAATTACCTTTTCAAACTAACCTAATCATTTTCAATAAATACAAACACTTTTTAGTTGAACTATCAATGATACTTTAATATATATTTTATTTAGTGTACTTACAGTGGAATATTAAATAAAATTTAAAACAAAATAAACAAGAACAACTATTTTGACCAAGAGGTTCAGTCTCAAGCTGAGACTTAGTCCTCTCAAACAGTTTGTATAAACTATGATCCACACCCTGGATTGAGGGTTTTACATCATTACAAAGACTGTTCAAGTCCTCTGAATTCTACAACAGTTCTACATGGGAAAAAAACAGAACACAAGATTTCCATGTCACACTTGACCTCTTCCACAATTCATAGTGGGGAAAAAAGGATTCAATAGTTTTGAGTGAGGATTTAGTAACCTCTAGTTCAGACCAAGAGTCAGTGTGTGTCTAAATAGACAGATTCACACACACTGCTCAAAAGTTAAATACGAGTTCACTATAGGGAAAATAAATGGATAATGAGTTTAGAATGATCTGAGTGAATGCAGATGTGATCTGGACTCATTTGGATGTTTCAGATGGTATTTGAGTCCTTTCTAGTGGGGATGAAACCAAACAGAGTGTCGTTGTTCTTCTCAGTAACAATTGTTCCGCCTTGTGCATATGATATTCAGTAGGCACAACAACATGTCTTTAGTCTTTGTTCTAAGTGAATTATTTTCTTTAATTTCTCTAGTTCTCATAGGTTATATGTGGGTTATTTGATTTATTTTGTGGTTCTTCTACACACATACAACCTTTTTTTCTTATGTGTTTCTGTTTTTGTATACATTTAGTGTCGTCTCATCGTATTTTAAGATCAGATAGATCTTCCTTTTTATTCTGTGAGATCTTGAAAAGGAATGATTACTTTTGGACTGGTATGACGTATGGTTTCTTGAAATCCAACAAACAAAATTATTTAATATTCAGTGTATTAAAATAAGAAATTATGACTGTTGGAATTAAATAATAGTTAATAGAAAATCAAAAAAAAATATGACTGTTAGTGAGTTATGAGATCGGTTGGTCATTTGAATTTGCATCGGTATCGGTAGGTCATTTGATTAGCATCAAATTTGGTAGGACACTTGATCAACATCAGTTTCGGTAGGTTATTTGATCATTATCTATATCAGTAGGTCATTTGATCAGCATCGGTTTCGGTAGGTCAATAGATCAGCATCGGTTTTGGTAGGTCATTTGATCAGCATCAGTGCGACCATTCTTATTTGTGCAACCGTTGACATAGGTGTGGCCATTCTTATCAGTGCAACTATTCTTATCGGAGTGACCTTTCTCATCGGTGCGACCGTTCTCATCGATGTGACCGTTCTCACTGATGACTCATACCTTTAACTAACAGTGACTTAAGAGAATAAACGGAAAGTCAAAAATATAAAATTCTCCAAAAGTGTTTGTTTAATTCAGAACACTTCCAGGTCAATAGCAGATCATAAGCAATCATAGATAATCATATGTAGACATGATTAGACGTATATAAACACATTTAATATAAATTTATTAAATGACTAAATTGACATATATAAAAAAATGATTTGTGATTATTAAAATAACTAGTGCACAGAGAGTTCAACAATCTCCCCCTTTTTGATAATCATAAATCTATGGCATAAAAGAAGAGGAAAGAGGATATAACATTCTATATGATCCCCCTATGTAAAAAAGTTTTTATAAACGATATCATGATATGAGATCTTAAATACTATTTAGAGAATATATAAAGATCGACCCATGCTCATATATACACTATTCTCCCATTTAGAAATATACATGTTCTCTCCTCTAGATATAGTTCTCCCCCTTAGATAGATGCTTATATGTTTCACCCCCTTTTAGATTATCAAAAAAATAGAGGAGAAAACTGATGATCAAAAAGAAGAAGGTTTGATTAAAATAACATCTAAAAAAAGTACAAGAAAAAGATTCAAGGAAAAGGAACCCTATCCAAAACAACAGACATGGATATTTCATTGGGTTCATAGGAGATTTACCTTTGGTAGAGGGAGGAATGGATGGGCTAGAAGGTGATTTTATGGAAGTTTGATGTGGTCAGATGGAGAGAGGAGGTAGCACAGCTCGGGCTGGTAGCATAGTGGTTGCTAGGGTCACTTGCGGTTGAGGAGAAGATCTTACACAAGGAGGCTATTGAATGACTGGCTGAATGTTGTATAGAGATTGAGAGACTAATACCTGTCAAAGAGTAACACTAGATTGGTTGAGAGGATCAACAGTAGGTAGAAAAATTTCCTTAGCTTGGACATGATGACATGGTTTGGGTAGATTGATAAAATACTGAATTACTTCACCACCATATTTCATGGCCTTCTCAAAATCAGATATGATTTGCATGAAACTATCCATAGTGGGAGTAAAATCCTTCAACTATTGGACACCATACTTAAATGCATTAGTTACTAGTGGATGCCATAAATTTTCAGCCAGGACTTTAAACTGATGGTTCAACTCATGCTTGGTAATGATTTTAGAAAAATAGTGATCCACTTTTTCTTTGATATCCTTATGAGCCTTAGTATCGTCAGCTGAATACAGCTTCACCATCTGGTTATTATGATCAATATTTTATTTTATCCTTTTCAAAGTTTCATAGTCTAGAATCTGTCCAAAAGCTACAAATTATTCTTTTATAACATCATTTAAGGAACTGATCTCATGACCAGTGATCCGGGTCACTTTAGAGGAGCTAGCCTGAGCAACAGTCTGAGTTATCTCAGCTTTCAATTTTCTCAAATCAGATTTCTTCAATTGTTCTATCAAATTTCTCAAAACATCCAATATAACTGTTATGTTTGATCTAAAATCACCTGACAGAGATACTAATCCACTACTCAAATCCTTGAGAGGTTGATTTAGAGAGGTAATATGCATGCCAATCATCTCACTAGTATTGCAAAGGTTATGCTTAATAATACATAACACTCATTGAGTTGAAGAATCCATAGTAGCCTTTGATATATTCACATGAGGCAGAGAAGGAGCATTAGATAATTACTCTTTTATTGTCTCTCTAACTGCGTGGAGTAACTCATCTTTAAATTTTTGAAAATCAGATCGATAAACTAAAGGACTAGGACTTTCTGCTGTCACTTGAACATTCTCAGAAACTGGTCCAACATTAACTTGATGGCTTACCCTTGTGATATACACTTCTGCTTCGTCTTCCTATGAATAATCCAAACCATGAAGTACAAAACCCAGGCGTCCTTCAATGCATCTTTACAGGATGTATACTTAGGCTTTTTCAAAATCATCTTTTCCAGAGTTTTCATATGAGACTTCCTCACCTATATCAATCTCTTTCTGCATTGTCCTTTTATCCTCTGTAATAGTTTCCTTATCATCTAAATGTGGTTGTTGATCAGCTTGGATTACATTGTCAACATCCTCTGGTCAAGAACTTCAATCATCTTCATCACCATCATCATCACCATCATCACCATCATCACCATCATCACCATTAGTATGTCCATTATTGGTTACTGACATTTCATAGTTATTTTATTTGTTACTTGATTCTAACTGCTCAGAATTTGATACTTCAGTATCAGCTTCTTCTCCATCACCATGTAAGGGTTCTGACTCAGGTAATATAATAGGTGGACTTGCTGGTCCAAATTCCATTCTTCATTTCTTAAGACTTATTGTATCAGGATCACTTCTACCGTGAGGAGGTGACTCAGGTTCCTTTTCAGTATCTGAATCATTATCATCTTTAGCTTCCCTTGTTTCCTTCTTGCTGGACTCTTCAGTGTCCTTAGGAGATTCTGTCTCTTCTTCCTCCTCAGAATAAACTACTTCCTCATCAGGATTTAAGTTGGGATCTCTCATCACCTTTGGTATCTTAGAATGGTCAGAAGGATTAAAGGAGTCATACAACATATCTTTATCAGCAACAAATGACTTCTTCCCTGGAATCCACTTTATTTTCATTCTTTTCAGATATCATTATTAATACAAAAGCTACTAATATATGAGATACGCTCAATTCCAACTTCAACACACCCCAAAAACATTAGTACTATAGATATTTTCCTAAAATAGAACAAGGTTATAGCCTTCTTGGATGGATTTTCTATATCAGCAACATGAAAAGTAATGTATCTACGCAAGCTGATCTTTTCATCATTCAACAATATAAATAACAATAAAACATCTTGATACTTTATAGCATCAGAATCTCTATTTCTGGGGCAGATTTGGTGCTAAATAAACTAAAACAAGATTCTACATTCTCCATCTAACTCTGAAGATATTATTCTTCTGGATTCATACTTTCCAGTAAACATCTCCTGTGTAATCTCATAAAAAATATTTAGTGGTAGGAGGAATGTTTCCAATATAATCCTCATATCTACTTTTATGTGCTACCCCCAAACATTCAACCCAATGCTTCGATGAGAAAATTATCTTATTCCCTTTTATCACTAACAATAATCTTGCAGCATCAGCTCCATCCAATAAAATGTTTTAGATCAGATAAAATTCATGAACTAGCTTTTGGTAGTTGACACGGTTATTATTATAGAACCAGTCTTTCAATACATTCATTTCCAATACTTTTAAAAGTGAAAACATCCTGGATAACACCGATTCAGAACTCACTTTTTTTCTGCGGTGACAACCCAAGTATCCAACTCTGGGTTCACTGACTTTTGAGTTGTGCTTCTTGATTATCCTATAGCGTGTTTCATAGATGAGGATCCTTTAGATTCTTTGATTTGTACCTTTTTCTTTACCATTTGGAGATTCAACAAGTTTAAGAGGTTGGAAGGGTTCAAAAGATTCGAGATTCAGAAAAAGTTGAGTACGGTGGGAGATGTAAGGTCAACAGTTTTTAGAAAAATAAATAGTTGCGCATTATAAATTATATCATTTAAGGTTACAATAAAAAACAATAATAACGATTAAGTAAAACAATGTCATTCTAACAGACACAAACTGTATTATATACTTTATAATTCAAACGGTAGTAAATATTGGTTTCACTGATCAGTTTCATAAATCAGTTTCACTGATCAGTTTGACAGATCAGTTTCACTGATCGGTTTCACTGATCGGTTTCACATATCTGTTTAACAGAACAGTTTCACTGATCGGTTTCACATAACGGTTACAGGGATCATTTTCACTGATTGGTTTCCAGATCGATCATACCTAACTCTTGTTTAATAAAATCAATCCATTCTGACCATTAGTGTATGATGAAAATATCAGCTAATTGATTTTTAGAATCAAAAAAATTATAGAGAAATATCACTTTTTTGATAATGATCTCACAAAATGTGATGGCTAACATCAATGTGTTTGGTCCTAGAGTGAGACACAGGATTCATGGAAATTTTAATTGCACCATTGTTATCACAATTTATAGAAACATGATAAAATTGATATCCATAGTCCAACAATGTGTGTTTCATACACAGAATCTATGCACAACAACTACCAATAGAAATGCATTATGCTTCAGTAGAAGACAATTCAATCGAGTTCTATTTATTATTACACCAATATACTAGGGACATTCCCAAATGATGACATGTTCATGATGTGATCTTCCTATCTAACTTGTAACCAACAAAGTCATCATCTGAATAACTCATTATGTCAAAGGAATGTCCTTTTAGATAAAAGAAACGTATATTGGTAGTATGTGTCAGTTATTTGAAAATCCTTTTAACATCATGTAAATGATTTTTTTTGGATTAGCATGAAATATTTTACACATGCATACACTAAACATGATATTTGTTCGACTAGCAGTAAGGTAAAGTAATCTTCCAATCATACCTTTAAAATTGGTTTGATCAACTGGTTTCCCAGTTTCTTCATTATCCATCTTATAGGTGGTACTCATAGGTGTGTCACTTCCCTTATTACTATACAAAACAAAAAGTTTTAAAAAATCCTTTGTATATTTGAATTGGTTTCAAATAATACCATTTTCTTCAGAAAAATATGAAAACCAAGAAAATACTTGAGTTCTCCCATTAAACTCATTTCAAATTAATTTTTCATAATCTATGAAAAATCAATACATAAATAATTTTTAGAAGATCCAAAGATATTATCATCAACATAGATTTGTAGTATTAAAATATATTTAGAGATTATTTTAATAAAAATATTGGGATCTTCAAATCCTTTAGTAAAACCTTTAGTGATAAGGAAATTTTTTAGTCTATCATACCAAGATCTTGGAGCCTGTTTTAAACCATATAAATATTTAGAATGTTTTAAAGCATGATTTTGAAAATGGGGGTTTTTAAATGTAGGTGTTTGTCCAACAAAAACATTATCAATTATAAAAACATTTATAAATGCACTTTTGACATCCATTTGATATAACTTGAAATTCAGATGAGATGCATAATCAAGTAATACTCTAATGGATTATAATATGGATACAAGTCAAAATGTTAATTCATAGTCTATTCCTTCTTCTTGATTGTAACTCTGTGCAGCTAATCTAGATTTTTTTCTAATGATATTTCCAGATTCATCAAATTTATTTCTGAATACCCATTTTGTACCTATAGTGAAGGTGTCTTAAGTCTTTTAACTAATTTCCCATCTTTTTTATTTAAAATTTATTTAACTCTTATTGCATAGCCATTACCCAAAATTCATCATTGATTGCATCATTGATATTTATAGGTTCTAACTGTGAATAAAAGGCTTGATGTTTAAAATGATTTCTTAGAGAAGATATTGTTTGTGTTCCTCTGTCCAGGTTACCAAATATTGCATCTAGAGGATGGTTCTATAGAATCCTAGTTGATATAGTAAATGTAGGACTAGATATTTCAGGTTATTCTCTATGTTCAAGTTCATGAGAACTATTTTATGAAATATTTCCAGAACTGGTTGTCTTGACAATAGGGTCACTATTTTGGTCATTGATTTTTTGAATTGAAAAATACTCTTTACGATTTTCAAGAGGGGTCGTAGGTTCATGTGGATCAGTTTCATCAAATTTTATTTGAAAAGAATATTCCACATATTTGGTTCTCTTATTAAAAATCAATAGGGTCTGAAAGTGATTGAATATCCAAAAAATATTCCTTCATCGCTCTTGGATGCAAACTTGTCATGATTATCCTTAATATTAAGAACAATGACTTTGAAACCAAAAAAAAATAGATGTATCCAACTTGATGATTTCTATTATTCCATAGTCCATAAGGGGTCTACTTTTGTATTGGTAAAATAATGACTCTATTTATAATATGACAATATGTATTAACAGCTTCAGTCTAAAAATAAACAGGTAAATCATACTCATTGAGCATAGTTCTTGAAATTTTTTGAAGGGTTCTATTCTTACTTTCTACTATACCATTCTGTCAAGGTGTTCTAGGAGCAGAAAATTTGTGACTATAGCCCTTGAATGAGCAGTAGGATTCATATTCATGATTCTCAAACTCACTACCATGATCACTTCTCATGCTCTCACTCTTAATTCCACTATGGTTCTCTACAGACATGGATTATTTAGTAAAATATGAACAAGCTTCACTTTTATAAGCAAGGACGTATACCCAAGTGTATCTAGAAAATTCACCTACTAAGACATAGACATAGTGCTTCCCATTTAAACTAGAAACTCAAGAAGTTCCAAACAATTCCATGTGAACAACTCAAGTGGTTATGAAGTTGAAACTTCATTCTATGATTTAAAAGAAAATTTATGTTTCATTCCCTTTTTACAAGGATTACTAACATTATCAACTAGGAATTAATGTTTAGGTAGGTCTCTAACTAAGTTCTTCCTAGTCAGTATTCTTATAGAATGTATATTGTAGTGTCCTAATCATCTATTCCAAAGACAAGGCTATTTATGAAAAGCATTTAAACATGTAATATTCTGCATAGCTAATTAATTCAAATCTATAGAATATACATTTCTAATTATTAAATCATTGAATACCAAGGAATTTTTAGAATAAAAAACATTGAAAGAATCATATTCAAATTTACCATTGAAACTATCATCACACAACTAAGAAATAATTAATTGATTGTATTTTAATCCACCAACAAATAAAAATTTAGAAATTAAAATTGAATCAGTGTTACCAATCTGGCCTAAGCTGATTATTTTTCATTTGGAATAATCACCAGTGGTGACATGTCCTCCATCAACATTGACTAATCTCTTATAACATTAAACATATCCTGCCATATGTCTTGAACATCCACATTCCAAGAACCATCTCATCATATAAGAACTCTTCATGATAGTCTCTTATAAAACAGGTTTAAACAGAAAATTATTTTGGTACCCATATTTTCTGTGGTCCAGACAGGTTAGCAAGAAAAACATTTGGTACCCCTGTTTTTCTATTGGGATTCATATAATCAATATACTCAACAGACTTTTTGAGATAACCCCTATTTGATCTATAAATATGTGAATAGATGGTTGAGAGATAGGAATTTCTAGAGCTGGACCTAGCAGTATACTGTCCAGATTCTGGAATAAATCTGTTCTTTGTAATTTTTCTATGTCTAGGCTAATAGCCTAATCTAGTAATATATTTTCATTATACTTGTTTTTATATCATTTTTGTAAGAGTGTTCTTTCCATTTGTGACTTAAGTAAATATTTTCTAAGTTTCTCATAAGAAAATTTATGATTAGTATTCTCCATTAATAGTTGATCATTCTTTTCCTTTTCAAAACTAAGATCAAATTCAACATTACTAGTCACGGCCTAATGTTTCTTTATTGACATGTACATATCCTTAAGCTCATTACAAGTATCTAATATCATGTTATAGAATTCAAATAATTCTTCACTAGTCATGTTTTCAGAATCAGAATAATTTTTAGAGTAATAATATTTTGAATCAAGAGTATCCAATGTTACCTCAGATGTGTTTGTCATGAAAACCATATTAACATTTTGAGATTTTTCATCCCGAGGGGAATCAGAATCACTTGAACTATCTTCTAAAGCACTCCAGGTTGATTTAAAATCTTTCCTGTGTTTTGTGTCCATATAGTCATATTTTCTCTCGAACATTATCTTCGGGTAGTCAGCTTTCACATGTCCTCTCCTCTTGCATTCGTAGAAGACTATATCATCACTATTATCAGTTCTTTTCCAATCATTCTTCCAATGACCTTTGTTGTCATAATTTTCCATATAGTTTTATTTTTTGAAAAACATCTTCTTCCTATAAAACATCTAATATTTTCTGGCTATCTAAGCTATCCCAGCATCACTATCAGATCTACTTTCCTCACAGATTGAGTAATCACTTTCATATCTAAGTTTCCGTTTGTCCTTATGTATTGATGTATATGTATTGAAGGATACTGATTTTTTTCTTGGTTCATTATTCCCTTCTTTGTTTACATTTATTTATTCTTCATACATCATTAACTTACCAATAAGCTCTTTAATAGGTAGTGAACATATATCACAGATTCTCTTACTGAGACTAATGTGCCTAACCATCTTTCTGGCAGACATCATAGTATCCTCATGATTTTCTCTTTTGTAAGAACATCTATTCCAAGTGAACTCATTGTATTTTCAATTTTGTTGATTCTGGGATACATATCAGAAATAGTTTCTTCATGCTTCATTTTAAAATTATCATCTTTTATAGTGTTAGTATTCAATCTCATTTCATTAACATTGGTTGTTCCCTCATGGGAAATAGCAGAAGTATCCCTAATTTCATAAGCTATCTAGAAAGAAGATATTCAATTAAATTATTCTTCTCCTAAAGCACAATACATGGCATTCATTGCATTACAATTATTATTGTAAGAAGGTTTCATAGGTTCATCCCAAGTAGTTATTTCAGTTTTTGGAATCTTATACTGAGTCTCTATAGCAGTCCAGATATCAAATCCCATACTTTCTAAATGATTTTTCATTTTCATTTTCCATTGGGCATAATTAACACCATTATGAAAGGTGGCATGTTTCGAGCAGCACCATCAAGTCTATTATCCATAATTACATTTTACCAAAAATATTTAATGAGATAAAATTTATAACTAAAAGAAATTTATGATCTTTAAGATACAACTAAAATCACAGTAGAAAAACTGGGTATTTGTAAATCCATTATTAAAAAACTACAACTGATACCAATTTTTTTGGGAGTCGACACTAAAGAGGGGGGTGAATTGAATTCAAATTAAAAATTTCTATTTAAAAGATTTCTATTTATAACCCCCTAATTAAAAAAACAAGTTAAACTATAGTGAATTTGTAATATAGTAATGGGTAAGTTAGGTTCTTAAGATATTGATTAATTCTCAGTTAAATTTGATGATTAGAATAACTTTTCAAACTAACCTAATTCAATACAATAAAAAACACTTTATAGTTCATCAATCCGAGTTACTTTAAAATAGATTTGAATTTAATGTAGTTAGAAGCGGAATATTCAATAATGTTTAAGTCAAAATAAACAAGCTCAATAGTTTTAACCAAGAGGATCAGTCTCAAGCCGAGTCTTAGTTCTCTCAAACAGTTTTTATAAACTATTATCTACACCCTAGATTGAGGGTTTTACATTAGTACATAGACTGTTCAGGTCCTTAGACCTCTACCACAATTCTAAATGGGAAAAAAACCGCACACAGGCTGTCCAAGTCACACATGACCTCTTCCACAATTCAAAGTTGTAACAAAGAGGATTCAGAAGGTTTGAGTGACGATTTAGTAGCCTTTTGTTCAGACTAGGAGACAGTGTGGGTCTTAAAAGATTGATTCACACACACTACTCCAAAGTTAAATAAAAGTTCACTACAAAGAAAATAAATGTTTAATGAGTTTAGAATTCTTTTAGTGATTGAAAATGTTCTCTGGACTCATTTGGATGTTGCAGATGGTATCTGAGTCCATTATGTTGGGGATGACCCAAAACAGAGTGTTGTTGTTCTTCTTAGCTACAGTTGTTCAGCCTTGTGCCTATGATATTCAGTAGGCACAAAAACTTGGATTTTTTCTTTGTACTAGGTGAATGATCTTCTTGAACCTCTCTAGATTTCACAGGTTTTCTTCTTTTTCTTCTCCTTTGTTTTTTGGTTCTTCATACAGAGGTACTCCCTCTTTTTCATATGTGTTTCTATATGGGTATGCTTTTTATGCCTCCTCATCATCTTTTTAGAGCAGATAGATCAATATTTTTATTCCTTAAGATCTAAAAAGGAATGACTACTTTTTTACTGGTATGAGGTATGATTCGCTGACATCGAACAAACAACATAAATTAGTAGCTGGTGTATTAAATTAACAAAATATGACCATTGGAATTAAATAAGAGTTAATAGAAATTCAAAGAGTTTTTATGACTATTGGTGATTCATTAAATCGGTAGGTCATTTGAATTTTCATCGGTATTGGTTGGTCATTTGATCATCATCGGTTTCGGTAGGTCATTTGATCAGCATCAGTTTCGGTAGGTCATTTGATCAGCATCAGTGTCAGTTGGTCATTTGATCAGCATCAGTTTCGGTAGGTTGTTTGATCAGCATTGGTTTCAGTAGGTCATTTGATCAGAATCAGTGCGACCATTCATATTGGTATGATCATTGTCATCTGTGCGACTATTTTTATCGGTGCAAATGTTCTTATTGGTGCGGTCGTTCTCATCAGTGTGACCATTCTTATCAATGTGACTGTTCTCACCGGTGCGACCGTTCTCTTCGGTGACTAATTCCTTTAACTAACAGTGACTCAAGATAATAACTACCAGTGAGTAAAAAATATAAATAACGATGTGTCCAAAATATTACTAACGGTGATTCAAAAATATAAAATTCTCACAAAGTGTCTCTTTAATCAAGAATACTTTCAGGTCAACAGCAGATCATAAACAATCATATTTATTCATATGTAGACATGATTAGGAATATATAAACACATTCAAAATGAATTGAATAAATGTAAAAATTATGATATATAAAAACTATTATTTTTTCTAAATAAAATAATTATTTCACAGAGAGTTCAACAATAAATCAGTGTTTAAAAATTAACTATTGGACATAGTGTTTGGTTTTTAAACAATAACTCAGTATTTATCACTATTCATAAAAAATTTATAGTTTGCAGAAAAATAGAAATAAATCACATGTTGCTAATATCCATATTCTGAATCCAAAAAGGAAGTACATTTTGGATGATAAAATTTATAAAATTTTAAAAATTGGGTATTACTATTCATAACGGCTAGTTTGATTGGTTGTGGTGTGTTAGAATTCAAAGTTGCGTAAAACACAAGCTACTATATAATTCAAAGAGAACCGTTCCATGGAATCTTGGGGTGTTACAATCTTCCATCATTCAGTAAATTTCATCCTCAAAATGTTTAAAATTAGTCTTGGGAATTTAATGGAAAGTCCCACATCAGAAAAACAATAAAAAAAACTATCACTTTGAAAGAAAGAAAGAGAAGTAAAAAAGGTCACCCAAGATAACCCATGCTAGGATTTCTTGTGAAAAAACATGGATATGAGAGATAAACTAACTGTCAAGTTCTGATGGAGAGGGTTAGAAAACATGATCAGGAGAAAGTTAGTAATATGAATACCACAAACATGTGATAGGACAATCAGTCATAAGTTTTCTACTAGGAAAAGTAAACATACAACATTTTTTTTGTTTGAAGATAAATTTCATAATGATATGGAATTTATTTATGTGATTTTCTAAGAACATAAAGATATATACATAATTTTTATGTAGAGTTTCATTCTTTAATAATTTGATACCACTAAATTAATTTTTTAAAATGATGACTATTCAAGAAGACTTCATCACACCGATAGAGCTAAAATAAACTTTTAGAGAATCACATGATCCACAGAGGAAAAACTATATATTTACCTTGTCTTTAGAGATTAATAAAAACCAAAAGGGTTAGTACAAGATCTTATGATCCCCCAAAAGGATATTCGTTTAGATAATGAAACTCTAATCATAATTTCTAAAATTAAACCAACAATACCCCAACGTTAAATAAATGCCATTCAATAATCAATTGTACTTAAAATCCATCAATATAATCCAAACTAATATTAAACCCCAAAACATAGAAGAATTTTGTTATGTTGACTTCCACAATAAATTGTATCTCCAAATGACATCAACTACTCTTAAAGTCACATACTTAGAAGTAATTAACATAATCACATATTCTCTATTATAGGTTATTCATTTCCATAAATTTCCCAAATCACTATAAATCGATAATAAAAACATATATAAATATCCACCATTAATCCTCAATGAAATCCCATAGTATTCTATTTTCCTAGGGCATATAGTGTTCCCAACAAAGCGAACGTCCTACAAAATAACATAATCACCAAATAATTTTCCTATAATAATGGTATTCATTTGAAGAGACATAATATCCCATCTCAACTTTGTATTGACCAATAAAATCATTTATAATAAAATAATTAGTCACACTAACCAGTGACTTCACATAGTCCAGTGGTAGGTGATAAAACTAAATCGCACTCTGGTTGTGGGTTCGATTCCCACATCTTCTTCTAACACGACTGGTTGTCACATTGTCTGCGTGTTGTATTTTTTCAAAAAAAATATTTTATAACATTACCAAATTGAGATAAATTACTAAAAATAACCATAAAATAATTTAACCAAAAAATTTATCTCATTCCTTTCATTTTCATCCCAAAATATAATAACTTGTAATTTCCTCAAACCTAGTGATCATATAACACCAAATGGTTATTTATAACTATATCCACATGATAAAAGATAAGTATTCCTTAAATATCACTTTCACATGACAAACTAAAGGGATAAAAATATAAGACAAAATTATTCCAATGTAATCCCATAAATAAAGAAGCAGTAATACTTTTAATCATTTCTTCAAACATTTATTTACACATATATGCTACTTTGACCAAGAAAATATCCTATAGAATAGGTAATTCACATGGGTAATGGCCATGTCCCCTACATTTAGTTCAAATGATATTAAATGGATTCACGGGACAATTTTTATTTTATTTTAGAGTACTCTCCATTTTTCCTCAGCAATTCTTCACATTATGTCCTTCTTTCCCACACGTAAATCATTTCATTGTTCCATTGAGACACATTACTAGGTCTATCCTTCCACATTTCCTACATGATAGAGAATGAGGATTCTTTTCTCCATGGAATCCACTACTGGATCTCTTATCATATATCACATTTCTCTTCTTTTTTGAGTCTGACAGTTGTTTAATATAGATGTTGTTGATCATATGTTTGGAAAACCGATTTGGCATGAACACGATATCTTTTACGCCTATCAACATTCCATTTTGTTACTTATTTCCACCACAGTTCCCAACTTGTACATCCTTCTCAAAGTTACTATGACTTCCTTGGAATCCAACCATTGACTAAAACTAGAAAGCATTGTGTGATTAACAGTAGACATAAAATCATTTAGAGAATATCATGACACCATATTTTCAATTTGACACACCTTTGGATTAACCATGGTACTTTATTCTCATATTATATTAAAATACTATAAATCGGTTTGTAAAAAATATATATTAAACTATTAATATCCCTCGAGAGTGTCATAACCAAGAGTTCAGCAAGGCCCATTGTCATGCACCGGTTCTCGTTCGAGTCTTGTTCAAAGTGGTGTTTCTAGGTTTTACCCCTAAGTACATCTGTGCCAGAGCCACCTCTACCTATTCGTATCCAGACAGGGATGTATTTATTGGAAACCTCACAAAATCACTACAATACCAAAATTTTAGGAAGGTCCTATATTATAATAATCAAATTCTATCTCAGGGATATGTTCTCTAATTAGAGATTATCTAATTCTAGTTTCAATGGTTTGAACTATACTTCCTCTAATACCAACAATAATGCTCTGAAACAAGTTACCCAAACTCAATGCATTATTATATAACATTGGAAAGATCACAAAAGATCATGTCTTGAATGACAGATTAGTATTGCAGCCAAGGAAGTACTAGATACATTGATAAGGTTTAAATTACATCATAAAATGAAAAACTAAAAAAAATATTTCCAAATACCACACTCATATCCATTCAAACTATCCATGTAGGTCAATCATAAAATACTTCTTCGCATCCTGGAAAAAATAAAACATAGAAAGGGGTGATCTCAGATTCTCAATAAGGATAAAAATATTGTGGAAACTTTCATAAATAAGTATAAACATATAAGGCAATGTATAAGTCTAAACCAAAAGCCTTTTAAACTGGATAGTTAGCAATATATGGAAAAGATAAAATCAAATAATTAAATTTACTTACTGACATGGATATTCCACTAGTTGAGTAGTCACAATTAATATCTATAGACACTTTAATAATGATGGAATGCATTATTCAAAACTTTCATAAGCACATATTCAAGGACTTGTGCCAAGACTACAAATAAGATTTTGTCAAGGCCTTGTTCCAAGACACTAGTTTGACTCATTAGACCACCAGATGCTTCGAGAAGCTCTATCAGGCTCCACCCATTACTTACTAAGCCCAATGCATTCCAATATGAAAAGGTTTAAAAATAACATAAACATTTTTACTAAAAATGGAATACAAAATATCAATACTTTATCCATAAACAATGAATGCTAAGAAATAACACATCAACAAAAAAATTCTCTCAAAAACATCAATAAAATATAGAATATTGTATTGCAAAAGCTTAACCATAATCAAGAATAATGAAGGATATTTAAATAAATGAAAATAATCATTAAAACCATTTGAGAGAAATATCCCCCTTTTTCATGAAAAAATGTAAAAGTCTAACTATTTATCAAGAATATGTTTAAAATATATTTTTGAATCAATATTTCCCATACCAAATTTAAATTTTTAAAAATAATTGTATTTCAAAAACTTTAATTTCAATGTAAATAAATCCATAGAATCATTTTTAAATCATGGTCATCAATGAGAATGATTTAGAATAAAGAATATTTAAAACATTTAAAATGATATTTTAGTTAGAGTTCCTAACCAAATTAGAGACACATGAATAAAAATAATTTAGATAATGAAAATTACATAATATCATGAGAATAACCGGATTCATGATATATTATGTCAATGTACTGTATATAGACCAAATAAAAGTGAATTGGTGCATAACAACCAAGAATACTCAATGGAATGTAAGTTGAGATGAAATCCCATATAAAGACTGTATCCTTAGGATAAGGTTCAATAAAAGACATAATTATGTGTGAAAAATATAAATACACTCAATATGATTGGATTTTAAGTCTAAATCAGTCATAGGACATTCACACATATTCTTGAAAAAACAACACAAATGAATTGGATGTTCGACTCAACCAATGGAGATTGAGTTAAAATCACTCTTATCAAGTCCGTATCGATGACTTGAGAATTTATCAATGGATTAATTATGTGTATAAAAATTATATCAAAAGAGAGGGTATTGAACATTATGACATAAGAAAATGAATAGTGATACTAAACAAAATCTTGGAGTAAAATAATCAATGATTTATGCAAAAACCCGAATGAGTTGAAATTGAAATTCCAAATACCATTATTGATTTGGTAACTTATGAAACATACATCCCACGAAATATGAATCATTAAATGGTGATTTTTATATCTCTAAATTAATTTATATTTCACAATTAATATAATCATGGTAAGTACACACACCACATGCAATAAATAAGTGGTGAACAATGGAAATCTCACGGAATTAAAAGTGAGATAAGAAACCCCTTACATTGTACTTTTTCCTTGGTCGAGGGTAGGATAACCTCCTGTATAATGGTAAAATATTTGTTATTTAATTATTAAGGAATCATATAAATTAATGATGCCATATATTATCTTTTAACATTGCTTTGTTAATAATATCTTAGTTTTATCATCGTTTCCGGTATTAACATATTTCTTTTCCTTTATATTTTAGTTATGTGATTCATATTTGTTATGTATGGGTTGTGTCTTCTTTATATCCAGAATGATATCATGTCTTTAAACATTATTATTAATCTTCAGATTAAATTTATTCTTGAATTGATATGATGGGGAATGAATCTCATCCCGTTCGTGGAGACGGTAATCCATACGTATGCATAAGCGACAATATAATTCATTTGATATTAAAATAATATATATAATTTGATTGTATATCATATATGAAGAATCAATATCATTTAATATTTATTATTTACCTTAATTACACATCATTATTATACCCATCCAAAAATTAATGTATTGAATAACAATTACACCACGACATGGAGATGGTAAGTCGTACGTTCGAACGTATGGTGACATATAATTCAAAGGATGGATAGAATAATTAATATGGTTGTACCATATTCATAATAACATCACATTATATTGATGATACTGGAGTTCTTATTTTAGAATGGAAACAAAAATGAAAGAGGAAGTGGGAGAAGAAAGTAAGTTGAAAGAGGTGATGAGATAATTACCTCTTCTTTAGGATCTTCATTTTGAATTTATCAAAAGGGATCCTTAGGCAAGATTTATGACTAAATTATGGCCTCTAGGATAATGTCAGAATAGTTGGTATGGTATTTGGGCTGGTTTAGGCTGAGCCAAATGGCTTTTAATGTGTGAATTAGATATAGGGGTGAGTACCCATTTATAAGTGGAGTGAGGGGGACCTTAGGAAAAACTAGAAATATTATTTTATAATAAAATATTTTTCGGTTTCCAATGGATCCAAAGAGGATTATTTAACGTATAAGGTGGGTATGGTTCGATAAATACTAACTAATAGGTTTTAGATAGTTTTGTGTCATAATATTAACTTTATCATTTAGATTTAACTCTTAGTTAAATAGTATGACATTTACCATGTCTCATTCTATTTTTATATTATATGGTTAATGAACATACTATATACATTAAATAGAACCCAAAATGGCTCATTAAAGAGACACCTATCATTATATAATCATTTTGGTCTAACTATAGATTTTTAGAAAAAGAATATAAATTAATAATATAATATTTTTTTAAAAACTCTTTTATGTCAATTTAGACACTATTTGGTATTTTGTTTCTTCTAAATTTATAACAACATTATTACTTCAAATAAAATTCATCTAACAAACCCTAATATTTCATATTAACCTATAATATTAGTTTAATTCATAAAATGTCTCAAATTACATTTATTTGGATATTTATAATATCAATTACTTTTATATTTCCATAATTAGATAATTACTGCATTATCATTGTGCCATATATAATGTAACTTATTTTCTTTCTATAAAATATAAAAGAAATACCATTATCTTGGAAATCATTTCAGATATCTAATTAATATTTATAGTCGAATTAATCTTTTGTGTAACTCTATATTAAAAATGTTTTATATATTAAACCTTGAATTTAACTCTTTTAACTATTCTTGGAATTAAATAATAATAAATATTCAAATCTAATACAAGTGGACCAAAGTGGTTTATAATATATTCTTAAGGTTTTTTTGGTCTAATTATACTTATCCAACTAAATTAAGACTTGGTTTAGGGTAATAATAATATTATTTTTACCCTTAATTACCCTATTTACTTTTAACCATGGTAAATAAAAGTAAAAAGTTACTATTCACCAACAAATATTTTCATCTTATTGAACCACATTTTTTTAACTGATATCAAAAGTGTCTCTTGGATTTTTGAAATTCCATCAAAAAAAGCGGTAAAATTGAAATTTATGTGTATTTGCAAATTCTCCTAGGGGGTGGGTAAAAGATGGTGAAAAGTTCAATAAGATTATTATATATCTAACATTATTATAAAATGACTCCAAATAATTAAATTTAATATATATAGGTATTATATATCTATTTTGATATATAATAAATTTAAATAAAATAAATAATTATTTAAATAAAAATTTCGTTCTTAAACAATAACTCATTATTTTCACTATTCATCAGAAGTTGAATGTTTTTAGAAAAATACAAAATATTCACCCTAAGATAATTTGGATATACTAAATCCATAAATGATTTCCATTTTGAAAGATAAAATATATAAAATTTCAAAAAGTGGGTATTACTATTCATAATGGCCAGGTTTATTGGTTGTGGTGTGTTATAACTCAAAGTTGCATACAACACACGCTATAGTATTATTCAATGAAAAGTGTACTATGGAAGCTTGGGGTGTTGCATTAAAATATATGTATGGGGATATGATGATAACATATAAGGGACTGAATTCATATACCCTTCAAAAAAAATTTATTTAAATAAAGTATGTGTAGTTCAAGCTTAGGATAATTGAGATTATCTTTGCACTATAACTATATAAAATTGAAGACACCCACATACCTGGAGATCATGAAATCAAAATATTAGATAATGTCGATCACTTATTTATGTTAAAAATTATTATGTATAAAAATTTAAATATCTATATCATATTATCACCATTACCGATATGGTTTTAGTATTTGATATGAATTAGGGAATGAATATATTGGATGATTTTCTAAAGAATATTTTGATTATTATTAGTCAAATAGATTATGTATTTTTATAGTATGGTACATTATTTCTAATGATGAGTAGTGTAATGAATTTTGACCAAAATCTAAAGAATGGTTTTGAAAATATGTTAACATTAGAATATCTTTATATAACATGATGTATTTAATAGTAGAGTAATGAAGATGTTGAAATATTAATTAAATGTGTCATGAAATAAAATTAGTAGGTGAATGGTAAAAAAATATATATGATGTAAAAACATGACGTATAATATAGGTATTTTCATCATTATAATTATTATATAATAACTCATGTGTATTACATAAAATATTTCAACATATATATATTTTAAAAAATGTGTCAAATTGTTAATAGAATTTTTGCGCATTCATAATGATGAAAATAATGATTTGTTACATGATTATAATAAAGAAGTGCACAACTATAATATTTCTTGAATAAACTAATGTAAAATTATTATTTCTATCGATCTTTACCAAAAATATTCCTCAGTTCTTAATTGAACACAAAGATCATTTAATTCATTTTTATCACATTATATAATAGTATTCCATACTCAGATAATAGTGTTTCTAATGTTGACTCTTATATATTTGAAACTGTATAATTATTTATAAATAAAAAATAATACTCTAAATACCTCATTCTGGTATGAAATTATTTTTCAAATAAAACAAGTGTTAATTATAATTTTTATATATAGAAGGGTAATTGAGGATCTCTTGATCTAAGAAACTATTTATATTGAAAAATTAACAATAAATATATAAACAATGAAACCATTCAAAATAAATTCACACTGGAAAGCTGATGTAGTTAAATCAATATGATCATATTTTAATGGCCTCGACACTCCTGGTCCAATACTTTTCCAAAAACATAGTCCCATAGAAATCGTGTAACAGGTCATGATGGCAACATGACAGTGGAATAATTCATGGTAGCACCGTGACAGTCACACACTGAATTGGTGGAACCACTTACAGAGTCTCTTCATGACGGTAGGAACACCTATGGTGTCTCACCTTCATGGTGGCTCCATTATGATCGCACAACGATATGGTGGCACCAATTACGATGTCTCACCCTAACGGTGGAACCACGACAGCCACGCACAGAAATGGTGGCACTACTTATGGTGTATCATCGAAAAATTTGCACCATAAAGGAGACACCATTACATTGTCTCACCAAAATTATGTCTCACCCTTTTCCATTTTCACCAGTTTTTCTTTTCCAGTTCCTCCCCTGCTAAATATCATTAGACGTAAATGAGAATTTTATGCCTATTTTAAGCCTTTTTAAATCCAATAAATGACATCCAAATTCATCCAAGAGCTGGGTGACCGGTGACATTCCAAACATGTGGATTTTTCCTCTTTACGACATCCCATTTTAATGTACTTTTATTTCCACCATGTCACACATTTTACTCTAGTTAAAGTAAATCCTTTAACGCACAACAGTTATGGCCACCTCTCCAATGAGAATTATTAAATAAAAAATAATTCCATCGTGTGTAAGAATCTAACCATGTGGTGAAACCATGATCCACATTTTTAGCAGTTCAAAATTCCTTAACTGTAACTCCATGATCTCACATATTTATTGCATGAGAATTTATTCTTCTTCTTCTTATTGGCTATTATTTTTTCCTTTCCATTGTGCGTTTGGAGTCCCCCTTCATAAGGCTAGTGGTGAACCTATACTGGAGCATTCCCAGCCTACTCATGGAGCCCCCAGAGTACCGACCCTACATGTTGTGCATCCCAAGTTCTTGGTTCATGGAAAAAAACATAAATAGTTGATCATAATGGTTGGTTTTTCCTTCATCTATCTTTACAGTATATCATGCAGTGTGGGATTAATAGAACTCTTTTGGGAATTGATGAAACAAAATCATTAAAAAATATAATAAATAGGTTTTAATGAATGATGTGGTGTATGTGAGGATACTTCTATAATCTTTTACCTATTTGTATATAATATGAATGATATTGGCTTATGTCCACTAAAAATCATGGTTGTTTGTGGTCTTTATTTGCGCATTAATGAACCTCTATTTTTCTGGATAATTCTTTGAGTGATTGGATATAACATGAAAAATTGGTTGATCACATAAGCTTGGTTGATTAAATTAATGTCCAGTGAAGACAAATCCATGTGTGATCACCACAGTTAACCCAATGGAAAAGAAAATAATTTAATTAATGGTGTGTTTAAATATGGAAATCCCTTTCTCTATCTTGGTTATATGTGTGGTTGTTATGATGGTTTCTTATGGAGTGACACATATGGGGTTGGGATTCCCTATTGTGGGGTTGTTGTTTGTTTGTGGGATCTAAGGCCATGGGGGGTTGAATGTTTGTTCTTGACATGGTTCCAGTACTTAGAGGGCTCTCACATATTTCTTTTGTTTTGGTGAATTTACATGTGAACGGGGTGTGAATGCATAAATTGTTGCTTGATTGTTTTTTCTTCCTTGGATTGTGGATATTCCAATTAGTTTTTCGGTAGTGAATAATTATTTAACTGGAATCACTTTTATATGTAAACAATAATGGGTAAAATGGTGAATTGTATTCCAGGAATGAGTCGTGACTTATTTGCAGGTGGTGTGCTTTTGATGAATGAATAGTAATGATGGTGTTTATGTAGGGGTGGGTTTTAGAACCCCTAGATTGAGTTGAGTGCTTGTTTAACTATATCTATAATTTAGCACTTATGTTTCTTATTTGAGCCCCACCCAAGTTGAGCACTTCGTGGCAAACACCCCCCATTTCATGGGGGAGGGTGTTTTTTTCAAAACTCTTGTTATTGACTGGTTATAAGCTTCATTTAAACTCCCTTTCCCAATATCCCAAGACACTTTGGGTAGGCTATGACGACATGTTATCCATTATATCCCAAGACTCTTTAGGCAGGGTACGTGGTGGTGGTTGGCTTAGGTGTGTATGGGTAGTTTGTTTCCCAAGTGTCTTCGGACATGGTAGTAGTAGTTCAGTCCCGGCTGTCTATGGGGGTGGTTGTGTATGGTTGTGGCTCAAGTGTTTTGTGGGTGGTGTGTGCGGTTGTGGTATCCCAGGTGTGTGTTGTAGGGGTTATGGCAGTGGGACTATGGTGGAAATAGCAGGTAATTTTTAACATGTATGATGTATTCAATAACCAGTGGGAAAGTGGTGTAGGGTACCAAAACATTAATGTGTTATTACTATTACATTACATGACTTTCGTTATATGGGGAGTGTTCCTTGGTGAGGTTTGGGTGGAGAGTTTTCTTAAAGGGTGATTGGTTATATCCTTTTCTCATGGAGCATTATATTTTGCCCCCACTTGCTTAATTGATCCTTTGGTTTTCCCTACTGAGTATACCTGTATACTCACCCAACATATATAAAACTGCATTTTGGATTCCAGGTGGACTTCAAGGACCATGCAGAACCATGTTAGTTCAGACATTGTTGCATTCTCTGTTGTGGTATTTTGTTTCTTTGGTATTTACCCTTTGATTTTTTATTTTATTGTAGTAATTATTTTTTCAAACTTGCAAATTGGAAAGGTATTGTTTGGGCAATAATTTTACATCTAGTTTTTGTTTAGTTTGGGACTTACTATCTTATCTCATGTTCCTAGTAAATAAAAAGGGTGATGCCTTCCATTTTTCATGTGTTCTTACACCCTTGGTGCGAGTCACCACTCCGGGAGCTATTGAAGGCGGGTTTGGAGGGTCATTATCCCGCCTTTAACATGATAAAGGAAGGGTCTGGCAATCTAGTGTCCCTTCCCTCCTCTTGATGAAGGCGGGTTCTGATAAAATTGTGTCAAATGTATGGTTGAGAGATTGGATGGACCGTGGGGTTAGGGACAGTGAGAATTACATGGGATGGATGGGAAAAGTGTTTGTAAATCATCATGCACGAAATATTCTAGGTAAGACTAGATAAGAAACAGGATTTTAGGGCCAACCATGATCCAATGCAAGGACTCTGGGCCAACAGAATGACCATGTGACGCAACAATGATTTTTGGGGTATACTCCCTAGAAAAGGTACATTCATCATAATGGAATGTGCACTTTTGTGTCTTGGGTATTTTGGTGGTTTAAATTGAATAAAAAGTACCTGAAAATTTAAAATCAATATTTTACACTACTTGGTCAAAAGAATTCTAGGTTTACTAGGCAACTATGGCACCTAGACGGCGACCATGAGTAGTGTGGGTGATCAACCACTAGAAGATTGTTTTGGCCGATCGGAGGAGGGCTGGATGAGAAGAAAAGGATGATCAGTGGTAGAGGATGCTTCATGCCATTTAGTTGTAGGCCCTTATGAACTACGAGGGAAAAATCTTAGATATTGAGATAATGAGCTGGCTGGAGGAGCTGATGATAGATTTCAGCTTGATCTAGGCTCCAATAGAGTGTTGGGATTCTTTGGCTATAAGTCAGATTTAGAGAGAATCACATTTTTGGTAGACGCTCTATCTAGAGGAGAAGAGGGGGCTGAGGTTTCATTGACTAACATCGAGGAGTTTAGGGTGGAATTCCTCACTTCCACAATGAAGGCTATAAAGATAGAAGAGATACTCTCCCTTCAGTAGTGGATTATGATAGTGAGGGAGTTAGGGATCAAGTTCAAGGAACTCTATTTCTTTTCTCCAGGCCGGTTTCTTAATGAGGAGTCTAGGGTGAGACATTTAGAGGAGGTCGTATGACCTTCTCATTAGTATGTTGTTACTCCATTCACTCTACTAACATACTTGTAGGTATATAAGAAGGTTGATGTTGTGGAGAGGATGAACATGCTGAGACGCGTGACACCAGAGGGTAGACCATTCATATCGTGAATGGGAATGTCCATCAGCAGTAGGCTTCCAGCCTTAGGGCCTCCCATGATTCTGCTAGTGGGAAGCAGGACCCAATAGCTCAAGTTTCGATATCCCTGCCCTAACCCCTTATTTTCGTGCCTGTGATAATGATTCTTAATCTGTGGAAGTTGTGGGATCCTTTGAAATCAGTGCCCAGACCGAGTACAGTACAGTGGGGGTTGTCCAGTTCAGCGCGCACCACAAAAGCATCAGTTTTCTTCCATGCACTTTCAGTAGTATTAGTAGGGACAAAGAGCTCCCACTACTCCAAGGGAATACATTTCAGGAGTGGGAAGACATTAGGATTCTCTTCAGGGACCTCGACCAGGGCACGATCGAGGAGACGACCAATAGCCAAGGTGCAATGAAGCTGGGCATGGGGAGTTTCCCTCCACGAAGGCTGTTGTTCAAGAAGGGCTAGATGTCATTCGAGGTATGATCATCTTGTTTTGTACACTTTTTTATGCCTTGTTTGATTCAAGAGCTTCAGACCACTTAGTTGCACCCATTCTAGCTCGTGATCTGGGTCTAGAAGCATAGAGACATCCTATGCCCCTAGTTTTGACTATTCTAGATGGAGGTTATACCAGTTTTTGTCACGTTTTTCAGGGATGTAGAGTGATGTTAGGACCATATAGATCTTGTGTAGACCATATATTGTTGCAGATGTAGCCGTATGATGCCATTTTAGGCAACAAATGGCTATTCTATGTGTCTTCCATCATCGAATTCTTCTGTATAGGGGTTGTGTTTTCAGATATGGGTGTCTGATGTGTATCTTTGTTTAGTGAGCAAGGTTTCCAATAGAGCAGCCAGTGAGTATATCCCATTGATTCATTGTTAGGAAAGTTATCTATGGTGTCAGAAAATACTGATATGTGAGAAGACACATGGATTTTCATTGAGTTCATGGACATCTCCCCTGATGAGGTTGTGACTCTACCCCCTCGACATGACGCTGAATTCAGGATAGACCTGTAACCCGAAGCCTGACATATTTAGATGGCTCCTAATCAGATGGCTCCTTTTGATTTGTGGGAGTTACAAATTTAGATTTTATATATGATAAATAAGTATTTTTTTCAACCTTACACGTCACCATTGGGCACTCAGGTCCTGTTCACGAAGAAGGAAGATGGTGGTGTCAGGCTGAGTATAGACTTCCAGAGACTGAGCCATGTGTCGTTTAAGAACAGTTACCCCCTCCCAAGGATCAATGACATTTTTGATAAGTTGAAGAGGTCAGGATGGTTCTCCAAGATTGATCTGTGACTGGGATATCACTAGTTTAATGTAAATGAGGGTGACATTTGAAATACTGCCTTCAGGTGAAGATATGGGAACTATGAGTTCATGGTCATGTTGTTTTGCATTATAAACACACCATCCATAATCATGGGGCTCTTGAACTCCTTATTTTGGGAATATATGGACATGTTCTTTGTTTTGTTTTTTGAAGACATCCGGATCTACTCAAAATCCTAGGAGGATCACACTATGAATTGATGAATAGTTTTAGAGGTCCTCCGGCAGCACTAGCTCTATGGGATATTTTCCTAGTGTCTGTTATGTACATGAGAAGTGATCTTCTTCTCGAACATGGTGTCCAAACAAGGGATAAGAGTGGAAACATCCAAGGTCGAGTCAGTTGTTTCTCAGGAAGCACCAAAGAATGTGATTTAGGTCTATAGTTTCGTAGGTCAGGAAGACTATTACCAAAGGTTCATGCCCGACATCTCTCGAGTTGTAGCTCCTTTGATATCCTTGAAAATAACAGTCTAGGACATCATGTGGAGTGAACAATGTGTGGAATCTTTCTTTTATTTGATGTATAATCATGTTATTTCTCTAGTATAGAGGTTTTGAAAAGAAGGAATGGCATTGGATGTGTTCTTTTATCCTTCAATCCAAGGCTTGGGGTGTGTGCTGATGTAGTAGTAGGGGTGACCTCTTATTGATCTAGGCGGTTACTTCTCCATGATCATAACTATTCCACTAACAATCTTGATCATGTAGCTGTAGTGTTCATGCTAAATATTTGGTGGCACAACCTCATTGGGATGCACTTTGTGGTCTTCACAGATCACAATATCTTGCATTATATATTCTCCTAGAGGGACCTAAACATGAGATAGCTGCTTTGGATGGAGTTTCTTCATGATTAAAACATTATAATATACTACAGTAAAGGTAAGGGGGCTGTGGTGACTGATGAGTTGAGAAGGAAGTCATAGAAGGTTTCAGTTTGAGAATCGGCATATTCTTGGAAGGTGGTGGAGGAGATAGATGCACTACACCTAGACGTAATGGTAGATGATGGAATAAGTTGTCTATTCCAGATGATAATGTAGTCTATTCTATTGCAGAAGGTGGATGAGTCTCTGTGGGGGGACGTAGAGGCTGATGTAATACATGATCGAGTTATCCATGGTCATTCTTAGAGAGGACGGTCGATTAATAGGAAGAATCAGATGTTATATCATGGGAAGTTGTTCGTCCCTATGGGAATTCACTAGAGTGTTCTGGGTGAGTACAACAACACACCCCTCTTAGTACACCATGGTGTTTCCAAGATGTTTTGGGTCTTGAAGAGTTAGTTTTGGTGGCCTAGGGTGAAGCAGGAAGTGGCAGAGATTGAGGAAAAATTCTTCATGTGTAAGCAGTTGGAGGATGAACACTGTGTTCCAAGAGGTTTGATACAACAATTAGATGTCCCTAAGTGGAAGTGGGAAGACATCTCGATGAATTTTCACATTGGACTGCCCATAGTTCAAGGCGGTTGTGATGCTATCTGGGTAGTGGTGGACCGGCAAATGAAATAAACACACTTCCCCACAACCAATGACTTATGTGCGATGGATTCCCTAACACAGAGCTCTGTGGACGAAGTTGAACTGTTTCATGGAGTTCTAAGTTCCATAGTATCTTATCGGAATACCTAATTTATATCATAGGTCTGAAAAGGTTTTCAACTTTCTTTCTGTCACCCTGCTATGCCTCATCACATTCATCGACCCCTAGACAAGTGGGAATACATAGAGCACCATCCAGACATTTGAGGATATGCTAAAGGAATGTGTTTTGGACATTAGAGGATTGTGGTTATGACACCTATCTCTAGTATAGTTTTCCTACAAAAATAGATATCACTCTACTATTGGCATGACTTCGTCCAATGTCTTGTATGGGAGACCGTGTCGATCACCAATTTGCTTGATAGAAGTTGGGGAAGCATGTTCTCTTGGTCCCAAGGTATTGTAGTGCACGATAGAGAAGGTTCAGCATATCCAAGAGAGGATTAAGGTGGTTCCGGGCTGATAGAAGTCATATGTCTATCATATGAGGAGACACTTGGAATTCAAGGTCGAGGATAATGTGTTCTCAAATGTCTCCCCTCAATGTGGACAAAGGATGTTCATTAGGGGGTGTGAGCTTTCTCCATGGTTCACCGGGCCATTCGAGGTGTAGTGGTGAGTCGGTGATGTGAATTATTAGCTTGCGCTTCCACGGACACTATAGAGGGCGCATGACGCCTTCTATGTGTCTCAGCTCTATCAGTATCTACACGATGAGTCACACGTCCTAGAATGGGAGGAGCTTGATATTGATGATGATGCTACATTTGTAGAGTGACCAGTGAGTATCGAAGATCATGAAGAGACGATGCTCTTTGGATGAACAATTCCCTTGTTTTGTGTGTTGTGGAGGCATGGTGGCCTCGATAAGAGTACCTGGGAATGAGAGGTAGAGATGCACACCCAGTACCTATATCTGTTTTGAGTATTGTTCTATATTGTTTCATGATTATTATGATGTAGTTATTGAACTTTTTGTCATTAAAAATGTGATGCTTTCCCATGTCCTATGGATTTGTGAAAAGAGAGTCCTGACTTTCGGGATGAAAGTACATGATCCCTAATCAAGATGCATTATAGGGAATATGTTTAAACATGTTTGGGTGAGTCAGTACTTCCCAAAGAAGGTAGTATCTTGACATGGAGGAATGGAATCCCTAATACATATGACTGGACTATTAGACCATTAGATGTTTTTGTCATTTCATGGGGGGGGGGGGGGGTGGAGCGGCAATGTATCCTTGTTTTTTCATGACATAGATGAAGAATAGGTATTCCTAGGTGTCAAGGATGTTTATTCATGAGAGGTATCATTCGAGGGGGTTGTTTGAACCCCTCTCTTTTCTTCAGGTCTAGTTTTGATTCATGAGGGAGAGAATAGTTTGAGAGGTATCTGACGTAATGGAATGGACCCTTCTGGTCAAATACATTTCTAAAAACTCAGTCCCACTGAAACAGTGGCACTGGTCATGGCGGCAACATGACAGCGACACCAGTCACGGTATCACGGTGACTGTAGAATCAGTCAAGAAGAACCATGATGGTGGCACCAATCATGAAAGCACTATGATGGTGGCCCCACTCATGGTGTCTTACCATGATAGTGGCAGCATCACAGTCGCACACCAAAATGGTGGTACCACTTATTATGTCTCACAGTGATGGTGGCACTGTGATAGTCGCACACCGAAATGGTGGCACCGCTTACAGTGCCCCACCATGACAGTGGCTCCTTGATGGTCACACATAAAAATGGTTCGACCACTTATTAGGTATCAATGAACTGGTGGCACTGTCATGGTGGCACCAAGATGGAGACACCATTATGGTGTCTCACCAAAATAGCATTTCACCATTTTCTAGATTCCCGAGGTTTTCTTCTATAGTTCTACCCTTGAAAAAATTATTTTAATGTAAAATTGTTTTTATACTCCTTTTTAAGACTTTTTAAATCCCATAAATGATATCCAAAGTCCCCCAAGGTTCGAGAGACCCTTAACATACCATACATGTGGATTTTTAATTGGTGCCACACCCCATTTTCTAGTACTTCCAGTTCCACCATGTAAAATGTATTCCTCTAATTAACAGAAATCCTTTAACACACAACAGTTATGGGAACCACTTTGATAAGAATAATAAGATAACAATTAATTACATCATGTGTAACCATCTAACCGCATGGTGCATCCAGGATCCTCCTTTATTTCCATTCAAAATTAATTTACAGATACTCCACGATCTCACCTTTTTAGTGCACATGCATTTTTTTCTTCTTCATCAAGGCTGGTCTCTTTTCCTTTCCTTGGTACGTTTGGAGTCCCCCTTCCTAAGGCTACTGGTGTTCTTGTATTGGATCCTTCCCTGCCAACTCTTGGAGCCCCCATCATTCCTCCCCTATATAGTTAGACTTCCCCAATTCAAGGCACGTGGAGAAAAACATCGATTGTTTATAATCCAAGTAGGGGATTTACTTCATATATCCTTACTGTGTATCATGTAGGGTGGGATTAATAGTAATCCTATGAGAATGGTTTAATACAAAGCCTTAACAAAGATAATAAATGTTTTTAATGAATTATGGTGTGTATTTTATGAGGGTGTTGTACTCTTTTACTATTGATTATATGTTATGAATTATATGGGCTTATGTCCAATGAATATCATGGACGTTGGCGGCCTTTCTTTTTTCATTAATTAACCTCTGTCATTATAGATAATTATTTTATTAAATGGATGTAACCTGGAATACTAGTTTATTACTTAAGCTCATTTGATTAAATCAATGTCCACTGAACAAGGATCACTGTGTGATCACCCCAATTAACCCAACATAAAAGAACGAACAAAATGAATGGTGTGTTTAAATCTGGAACTCCCCTACTATGTCTTGGTAATATTTGTGGTTGTTCTGTTGATTTCATGTGGGTGACATGGATGGGGATTGGATCCTCTATTATGGTGATGTTGTTGGTTTGAGGGATCTGATGTCATGTGGGGGATGTATGTTAGGGCTAGACTAATTTCTAATACTTCATTGGAACTCACATATTTCATTTATTATTGTGAATTTACAAGAGAACCTGGTGTGAATGCTTAAATTATGGCTTGATTGTTTTTCCTTCCTTATCTAGTGGCTATGCCTATTATTTTCCCATAGGTGAATAATTATTTAAATGTAATCAACATAATAATAAAACAATATTGTTTTAAATGAGTAATTGTTTTCTAGAAATGATTCGTGACTTGTTTGCAGGTGTTGTGATTTTTATGAGTGAATATGAATGATGGTGTTTGTGTATGGGATGGTTTTGGAAGCCCTAGGTTGTGGTGAGTGATTTTTATCTATATGTATAATTTAAATATTATGTTTTTTATTCATGCCCCACCTAAGTAGAGAAATTTGGGCCAAACACCCCCCATTTAATGGGGGAGGGTGTTTTTCCTATCACTCTTGTCAGTGACTAGTTATTAGCTCCTTTTTTGCTCCCTTTCTTGGATATCGTAAGACACATCAAGTAGGCTATGATGGAATGTAGTCTATTATAGCCCAAGATTCTTCGATCATGGTATGTAGTGGTGGTTGGACCATGTGTGTGAGGGCATGTTATTTTCAAAGTATCATCGGGATGAGTCCCATGTGCCTTTAGGTTTGGCGGTATTAGTTCTGGCCTAGATTTCTATGATATTGGTTATGTGTGGTTGTGTCCTAGGTGTTTACGGGTAGGATGTGCGGTTGTGGTAGCCCAGGTATGTGTGGGTGTGGTATGGCAGTGAGACTACATTGTAAATGGTGGATAAGTTATTACGTGTAGGATGTATTAAATAACAAGTGGGAAAATAGTGCGGGGTACCCAAACATTGATGTGTTATTACTATTACTTTACATGTCATGTGTTATTTTGGTAGTGTTCCCTAGTTAGGTTTGTGTGGATATTTTATTTATTGGGTGCTTAGGTATCTTCTTTTCATTTTGGGAATTACAATGCCTCCCCAATTGTGCTCAAGAGCCTTTGATTTTACTTTCTAAGTATACCTTTATACTCACCTTATGTATATAAAACTATTTTTAGGATTCCATGAGGACTTTGAGGAACATGGGGGACCTTACTAGTTCAGATGTTGGGGTAGTTTTTGTTTCAATATTTCTTTTATATTAAATTTAAACTTTGGAGTTTTCTTGTATTGTAGAAATTATTATTTGAAACATTCATGTGGGAAGTGGATTGTTTGGGCATTACATTTAATTATAGTTTTGGTGTTGTTTGGGAATTACAATCTTATCTCCCGATCCTACTAAATTAAAATGGTAATTCTTTCAATTTTTTATATGATTATATACCGTTCGTGCTAGTCGCCACTCATAGACCTATTGAAGGAGGTCTTAGGGGGAGGGGGTCATTATCTCTCATCCAATAAGAAGAAAGAAGGGTTTGGAAATCCTCTATCCCTTCCCTCATCTCAGTTAAGCTGGGTCATGAAACATATAAACTATTCTAATGTTAATGATAAGAGTAATTATCATATTTTATTATAATTTTTACAGTATTTTAAGTGTTTTAGTTTATGAATTGAATAAATTGGTGAAGTATACCATATATGTTAGGTTTTCTTGTCTAATTTCATCATAAAATGGTATTCACTAGTTATCAAAATGTGGTGTAGATTCAAACCCAAAATCACATTACTTTATACATAAATGATTTGGGGATAGTGATAGGGGGTCAATGAAATTTTTTATAATTATTCAATATCATCCATATTATCATCTAAGACATGTTCTATAAATATCAATACAATAACCAACATCATTCCAACTATATTGACTAATTTAAATCATGTTAAAAATAAATATGATAATAATTATAATAGGTGATAATTCTAATGATATTTTACTATTTTTTGTTATAAGTATCATTAACTACAAAAAAACATCAATAAAAAATATGTTCATCGTAGCAAATTATTTTATTCACATGAAGGATCTGATATTGCCATATTAATATTTTAATGATATATTTCTATAAAAGGGAATAAAAAATACTTTTGAGAAAGTGTTATCATGATATATTTCTATTAATTATTCAATTTTCTATGGAGATGATTTTTTATAATAATATAGAAATCCTCTTCGATTAGTGGGAGGATTTATACCTAGAGACAAGTAATTTATATATAATTCAATCCAATGATATATTATAATAATTACAAACACATGAAATAGGTATTATTAAATGCGATTTTTGATACCTATAAAAAATAATTCAATGAATCTAATTTATGATTTAATGGTTTATTTTAATTTATTAATGGATTCCACATAACATGATTCAATGGTTCAATATTTTAGATGTCTTTACACATTATACTATTTATCAATATTCAAGAGAACTATATATGTATGTTAAGGGTTGGTAAATAGAAATCCAAATAGATTTTAGAATTATTAAATTATGTTTATGAAATAGTCTCTAAAAAAACATCTTAATACAATAATTATGCAAAAATATGATTTAATTATAGATTTCGTAAAAAAATTTGATTATTCCATTAGTTGTTAGATTTAAATGATAATTTAAATAATCAAATCCCAATAAACATTCCAATATTATATAACCAAAAGGGTTGGTGGGACTTAGGAAAAACTATTTATAAATTGAATTTATCATTTTAAGGAGGGAATAATTCGTAGTTATCATAGAATAATTTGTTTGGAATGGATATGGTCTATGGGTGTAGAATATGTTTTTGGAGAACTATATATTTCTAAATAAAATATTGATTAAAATTGAAAATAGACCATTAGTATTAAATATTTTATTATAATATGTATATAATTTATCCATGAATAATATAAAATAATAATTCATGTTCTAGATTAATAACTATTGAATTATATCTATGTTGTGTCATAATCTTGTCAGATTATGTATCACACTAGGATTTATGTTATTTTCAAATAATTTTATTTTCTTCAACAATATATGATTCACTAATATTTTATTCTAAAAAACCTATAGTATATTTTAGAATTATTAAATAGAAAATAAATTAATGGTAATAATATGTATAAAAATATGTTCAAAACATCAATAAATATTTCATTTAAATAAAAAGTAATTTTTATTTTGTATTCATATTCTTATAAAAAATCATTTTTCTAAAAAAATTGTTTTATTTAATTTATTAAAAAATAATAGTAATAAATTTTTTTATTTTCAACAATATTTTATAAATAATTATGTTTAATTTTAAAATAAACTTGAAAAAATATCTATGGCACAAATTTTTTATAATTTTTGCTAATTATTACATATCTAGTAAATACCAAATAATACTTATATTTCTTAAAACATGTCCTTTAATTTAATGAATTTACCAAGTTACATATTATTTTATAATTATTTTAAACATAATTGTTTTATCTATATTATTTATAATCTAATTATTCTCGTTGAAAATATTTAGATTTTGAATGAGATAAAAGACCACTTTATACTTAGGTAAACAATTTATCATGAAAATTGTTTTCATCATCATTTTTCAGTTTATGGGAAAATAAATTTAAACCAATATCATATTTTATTTTTAAAATATTGAATACGTATTTTATATCTTCATGTTCAAATTTTATAATAGGTACACATGTCATTTTATCATACGGGTTAGTAAAAATATTTAATCATTTTTATTGTGGTTAATGATAAAATTGGTTTACCATTTTAATATAAAAAAGTTTATATTTGTATATTTCAAAATTAAACATCTATTTATCTTATGGGAAGTCCATTTTACAATATCATCCTATAGCACAAAAAAATACTTGTACATTTGGAATCATTTTACATTGTAATGTATTTATTGTATTTAAAACCTTTAATAAATTCAATATCTATCCTCTCCAGAACTTTTAATAGGACACCCTATCTTTATTTAACCTTGTTGAACCACCTATATCAACTAAAAACAAAAAAAAATATCTTCTAAAAGTTCAAATATTATTTTAATATTGTTTTATTCATTAATGTCAAATATAATGGTCCTAAATGAAAGATCTAAACAAGCTAACTTAAGTAGAAGATGTCATTTTACCCTACTGATTTTAGTTTATTTCTTCTTATATGTCATTTATATCTATTAAATAAAGAAAAAAATATTATATTCATCAAACAATATAATCTATAATACTATTATTATCATTTGACCAAAAATATGTCCCCCTTTTCAATTAAATGGTCAGTGAAAGTATCTCTCAAGAATACATGTGGACTACTGTCTCTGTATAGTGTTGGAAATATTTTTCCATCAACATCATTAATAGAAATTTATTATATTTGGTATAAATATTTTTTTTAATATAACAAAAATATTAATATCTAATTATTAAATCATGTCTTCCATGGTATGTTGAAATCTATTCAAAAATGGCAACTCCTCTTGTACATATATGTGAACAACCACATACACAATGTTATGTGATTATTTTTGTAATTTAATATTCATATAGAGGGAAATATATATTTATTTATTGAATATATATTATATATATGATATAATAATTATATTGGTATATTTAATTCTTATTCTATATTTTTCCCCTGGTAAAATTGTATTACATCATTCATGCGTACATGTAACTTACCAACTATTTGAATGGTGTAATTCATTTTTCAATATATATCAATTATGAATGACTCAAAATATATATAATGATAATATTTTTACATTTTTAACATTAATATAATTATTTATAATATTTTATAATGATTAAGGTTTATATAATATAACTACCAAACTGAAATTATCATGAAAACAAAATAAACACCTAATAATGAAAATGTTTATTTTGATAAGGTGTTATTAATAAATTCATGTTGAAATGTTATATTTCAATAATATACTACTTTTATTCTAATGTAAATTTTGTTGATTTACAATTTTAATAAATATACATAATAAACATTTGTTTATATTTCCGTTCATTTAATTCAAACATTATTTAAGTGATTATGTTATAATCTCATTATTTATCAAGATTTGATATGATTATGTTCCGGATTGTGATGTTTTATGATCTACCTCTCAAAGAAATCATTAATTTATTTCTTCTCAATTTATTTTATTTTGAAAAATTGATATAATATTATGTTCATATATTTTTGTAGTCATGATACCAAATGACGTTTTTAATGACAACCAATGTTTTCTCTTTCTACGTTTAAAAAGTTTTTTCTTCCATATTCCTAGTTTAAAAAAAATGTTTTCCAGATTAAATTACTGTTATTAAATTATTCAATAATTTATTATTTTCACATGTTTGAATTTTTTGTTCTAATAATAATGATCTAATTAATTTATAAAACATTTAAAATTATACAATTTACCAAACATGGGAAGGAAATCCTTTTTATTACACATATGTAATTAATAAATGTTCTTCCATCAAGAATAGTCATTTCATTTAATACATATACACATGTCTCCATGTTTAATTTTTATGAAACTATTATCCATAATATTTTAGAAATAATATAAATTTAAATATGTGATATCAACATGAGTATTTTAGTTTATTTAAAATAAATTTCGGTTTCTTTTAATGGAATGTTTTCTATGATGACGTCCTTTAATGTTATTGGTGGTTTAAATTCCATGATTCCATCCATTTTCATCATATTTATGTAATATAGTAATTATTATTTAAGAATAATTATATTAAATTAGTTTCTTTTGCATGAGTTAATTTTTTTATGATGAAACCATAATGAAATAAAAGTCCATAGAATGGGTTATTCTATAAAAGATTTTTGAAATTTTTATTAAACCAAATTTGGTTTTGTGGGTAATTCTATTATAATCCATACATGATTGTGTAACAAAACTAAGTATGATTTTAATTATGTGATTAGTGTGCCCTAAATTATATATCCCTATAATGAATATGGTGAATAAAGATATCCGATCAGATAATAATGATTGTAGTGGGTATTGAACCTAGTTCAGCAACAAAATACTTCCATTGTTATGGAATTCGGATCAAAACTTTAATAAAGATATAATAAAATTGTAAGGGAACCCAATGCATATTGATAATCATGAAATTAATCATTTGTTAAGGAATTTATTAATCATTCACAAGTGTATGCATCATTCTATTAAATTATATTATTTAAATTAATTTTCGAATCATGTTCCTTGATTACATTGTGATTCGTGATACTTGAAAGGCCATGAGTTATTAAATAAATCATGATTATGATAAATGATATGAATGGAATTGTTTTTATAACTATTATTTTTCTTTCGTACCCTTGTGACCATGCTTTGTAATTGTGATCATTGTTAAATCCCATGTTCACATTTCTAAGAATTATAGAATTATATTTTTTATATTTAATTTACCCATGATACGATGAAGGGTTTTTAAATAAATAAGTTTAAAAAGGTTTATTGTTTTATGAACATTGTGGAAATTATTTAAATCTATTACGAAAAAGATTTTCATATATGCATGTTTCCAAATATAATAGACCTATATTATTATATCATAGATTTTAATATTATTTTTTGATAATTTTTCTAATAATATGTGAAATTTATATTTGAAAAATATGTATCACCATATAGAATGTGGAATAAAAAATTTAACAATTCAAGAACAAGTTTTTCTCCATCTCAGAAAGAAAATTTTATTATTATAGGAGGGGATTACTGATCTAATTTCATAAGTAGAATTTATATTAATATTTATAATATTCAATCATTTGTATCTATTTTTATATTTTCATTGAATATTTCAAGAAATGATTATATAAAAATAATCAAGTATAACTTCATAGGAATGTTTTTATACGTGTCATAAAAACAAATATGAATGAAGAACATCATGTGATCTTGGAAAAAAATGGGAATATTATAAATTAAGGGGATATAATACTCTTTTTTATTTTGATATTTCTTATATAAGATCATATTGATTATATGGTAATATAATGAAAATTAATATTAAATTTATTAGATTATATATCAATAACAACGAAGCATGTGTCATCTTCGAATGCATAATAAAAGTTATATTAATTATTTTTTGATAATTTATGTTATATAAAAATTACATAGTGTGTTATTATTATTATTAAGTTCCCTAGTGTAATAGTGAAGACCCTGTAGTTTGGGAAGGGATTAGTCAAGTGTTGAAAATTTATTTTCCCTTATCCTTATAATTACATCTAATTATTTAACTCATTTATACATTGATCATTTATTACCTTTTGAGATATAAATAAATCTATATTTATCTACCTTATTACATTAACAAAAAGAAATGAATAATATTTAATTGAGACTATCATACCAATTTTTAACAATGATTATCCATGATTTTGGGATAACAACTGCTTATTTTTTTGATGTTTCAATGAGTCAAATATTTTCCATTATAATTAAATTAGTAATTAAATGTTTACTTTTCATGTATCATCTTCATACCATTCTCACAATATTAAAAAGGTTATTGTTCACTCTATTACATTACATTAAAATTAAATTTTAAATAGGTCTGTAACACTTCCTCCAAATGTTTAAAAATATATTCAAACATCCTAATGTATATCTCTAGTATGTTAAAGATTTTGAATTATCAACAAAATTATATTTCTTGTCTATATCGAAATGTTGTTACTACTTTACAATTATCTTCAATAATGTTTGAAACTTATTATCATCAATTAATTGGACTCCTAAATCAAGTAGAATATTATCTCATATTCATACCTCATTATTTAATCAAACCCATATAATTCTTGAAGATGATCAACTATGTGACTTGCAACATATCCTTCCTCAAACACCTATTAATATTTTCTTATAATTTTTTCATCATTAGGAGTCATGTGTTCAGGGATCAATAGTAGATTATTCTTATTTTTTTAATTTAACGCCCTAGGATTATTATATAGAACCATATATGTATCTATTTTTCTTTTTAATACTCCTAGATCCCTATATTTTCTAAAATGGCAGAGCAGTGTCAGTTCCACTTAGAGGGAGAGAAAGATTTTGGTTTTTCTCACCATCTTATTAGTTCACACTATAAATATATTACTTTTTCTTCATTATATTAATAAGGAGATCAAAAAATGTATTTTAAATATATTATATATTTAAATCCATTCATATAATTTTTGTTCCGTGATTAAATAATAATCCTACTCATTTTTTTCACAAGGAAAATAATGTGGGTTTTACACCTTGATCAAAAATAATATGATTTCCTCTAATAAATAATTCTATAAAATTTAAAAATACAATATATATATTTCAACGGTTACATAGAATGATTTTTAATGGTACTAGAAACCATTAAGATAAAATCATTTACAATTGAAAAGTTTGAATTATAAAGGTACCTAGAAATATTCCCTTCATATGTCAATAGATGCAACACTGATTATACAAATAACATCAACTGTGAAGAAATCTATAAAAACATAGTAACAATCAATGAACTAACAACAAAAATATTCTTTTAACGGAATAATTTTAAAATTTAAATCCTATATAAAATTACTAAAAAAAATTCATGTGGATATAGAAATTTAAAATTATATAGAATCGTCACTCCTTGAATTTCCTCTCTAGAATCAAATATTTTAGAATTATTGTAATTTTTTATAGTTAGATGAAACCTATGATTTTTTCTCTTATGTGTGTTATATCATCTGGAATGTGTTGGTATCATATGAATTGTATCATACATTCTTACATGGATCTTATTTGAATCATCCCTTATTCACGAGTAGTATATTACAATTTTTTTATCTTTTTAGAACATATCATCTAATTCTGACTAATATGTGACAAAGAAAATCTTTAAAATGTTTTTTCGAAAAATCATATAAAGATCCAACTTATTACAAGTTTGTTGATTAGTATTATTTATAGTCAATATAATTATATCCTTGAACGTTTTGAACTTCAAATATTAAAAAAAATAATTTGTATCAACAAAAATAAAGCCATCATATTATTGAAATCAATATAGAGGTACTGAAGCAGACTATACAAACATTATTATATGATTCAAAAAAATTCATATAATAACAAAAAACTCATCAAATTTTATAATATATTAAACATTCACCTTTTCAACATAGTCCAAATAATCTAAAATACCAATTATTAATTTATAGATTACATAATGAATCTTGTTTCCTTATAAAACACTAAAATTTATCTAAGAACATCACTAAATAATTAGATAAATTATTAGAATAAAACCACACTTCAAGCCCTTGTTTCCTATTCATTTAAAACATTTAGATACATGATTGATTATTTCAATTATCTCCCAATATTTTCATTGTATCATCAAATTCATTCTTATTGAAAAATAATAATATATTTTTACCTTCACATTTTCAATCATAAATCCAAAAAATTATTGCTTATATGTCATCCTCACATCAAAAAAATAATTTTTCAAAAAAAGATGCATTTTTTCAATTACAATTATAGTTAAAAATTCTATCAAGTTATATTTGAATACATTATTCATTATGAAACTCTTATAGATAATTATTTACATTTCAGTTATTACATATTAATTCTCCTTACTTCTCTATAGAATATATCTCAATAGTCATCACATATACTGGATTCTCACTCAAATATATATTTATAGACATAAAAGTGTGAAAAATCATCATCCTTCCATTCCCATGGAATCATATTCATATTGTGTACACACACCTTCTATCAGCCAACTTCTCCATAAAATATATATTTTCACATACTAAAAACAATTATGAATCATGAAACTCTTTAGAAACCTCAATACACCACAATGTGTTTCTTTTCATTACCCATATACAACATAAAACATTAATATAACACAATATGTATTCTCCCCAATGGTGAAAAAAATTGAAAATGGGGGATGTATTTTTCATGGTAATATTTGTCTCTCCATTTACCTTCTTATTTTTTAATTCTTATTTTCCAATTTTTTATCGATTGTTCTTTCTTATAACCCTTTTAAGGCGATTCTTCTGATTAAATAAGAGATAAGGGTAGAACTATTCGTTACATTGATATTTGTCATAAAAAATAAACTCTATGTATAAATGGGAACCCCTAATGTAGAAAAAACAAATTCTTAATTTATACATCGAGGTTATATATATTTCAACCATATGTGATATCAACTCTAACTTAACTTATTTTGTGGTTAATAAAGAATAACATTGTGAAATTGTATAAAATTTTACTCAGGGTCAAAAAGATCATAAAAAATATTAAACATAATGTTAATCTCTATGTCATTTTATTAAATAATCACTTACCGATGATAAAATTTTCTATATGAAAAAAATTGTTTTGAAAATTAAAATAATACAACATACATTTATTTATACAAATATATTCATAATTTTATATTTTAAAATGATATTATAAATTATATAAGCTCAAATTAATTAGGTAAAACATAAAGGATGAGGCCAATAAATAATATTCATGTGTTAATTATTGATCGGCATTGACTCCAATAATTTTTATACCATTTAATATATATGATAGTAATTAAAATGCTAATAATTATTTAAATTATAAAATATTATAAATATATAAGAAAATAAAAAATAAAAATAATCTCAATTATGAATAACATTCTTAATGATTTATAGTAAACAGAAAAATCTTTATTATCAATTCCCTATGAAAAAAGTACACATTCAAAGAAAAGAGAACAATTTGTGTTTTCATAAAAAAATTTAATGTGATCTACATAGATGATAGATATTTCCAATCCCAAAAACACCATTCATTGTATCATTAGTGATTCAACAAATCATCAATTATTATTTATCTTTATCTTTCTAGATCTGAGTAATTATGTGTAACATGGATTTATTTCTTTCATATCGAAGTCTCCACTAAGATAGAATGGTATTTTTGAGTTTAAAGTCAATATTTTATCTGTGTTTTATTTATTTTATATATATATGTGGTCCAAAAAGAATATTTTAGCATTTCATTTTCATTTGTTTTTCCCTTTTTTTTGGTTTGGATTAAACTCTAGTTGAATCACTTTTATAACTAGAAGATAAAAACGTTTTACCATTATATTTCATTATATTATGATATACTACTGGCTATATCTACAATTTTGTAGCATTGTGACCTAAATTTTTGTAACTTCCACACATAATCAATAATAATTGGGTTATAATTATTATAGAAGGTCCCATTATGATTGAATTCTTTAAATCAGTATCGATAATAAAACTAAATATGTTATGCCTTTTGTGGAATAATTGTTTCATTTTTTATTATAGATTGATCATATATTTCCAAAAACTGATTTTAATATTGAAATGTTCCATGATATGGACTCATTTATCACATTTTAAGAACCTACTCATTTTAGAGCTTTCGTAATGAAATTTCGTTAATGACTACTTCAGAGTAGTTGATTCAACATTCTTTTATTATTATTTACTACATAATGAAGATATATATTATTTATTCACCTACTTTATTTCGTCATGTAGTATATTTTTAATTCAATATATGTGTTCTATTGAATTGGAATATACCAACACTCACTATAATAGTTTAAAACACAATTTTAGTATTCATATAATATTTCAATAGACATAAATATATATTTCACTGAGAGATTCATCATTAAATATGATATATTATTATTTTAATAAGGCATTCTCATTTTTTTTAAAAAATTCCCGTTTATTATAATTTTTAATAATTATTATTTGATGACATGGAATCAAACACTCTATATGCATGTCTCTAAACCATTAAATTCACCAATAGAGTCCTCAGACCTTTTATTTTTCATTAAATAATTACATTCTGTATTTCCTTCATTTTTGAATGCAACACTCAATTCATTTATTCATTTAGTTATTTTCTAATCCTATAATTTTTCACATAAAAAATTTCTCTATTTTATGGTATGTAATCATTTAACACATCCATTTTCAATTGATTTTTATTTTATTCATGCATTACCATTTGAAATATAATTACTACTTGTGGATTTAACTCTGTATTGGGATACCAATATCTATTATATAGATGATTTTTGATAACGAGAAGATTCATATATAAAAATTCTATAATTCCAGGTCATCATTCAATCAATCCACCATTAAAAATTATTTATTGAAACATTATTTTTCACATATTATAGGTATAATCTAGGTTTAGCCTCATTTATATTTTTTAGATAGATTTTATCTCAGAAAATATTATAATGTTAATTATCATATCATCTTATAGTATTCTCAATATCTCTTACAAACTATTATTCATCCTCAATGTAATATAATAAGGAGAAAAATTCATTTTCTCATTGAATTACCCACATAATCTACCCATTTATATTTAACCACGAAGAGAGAATTCATAAAACAGTTTTGTGATTTTTTTGATTCATAAAACATGTATATCCTTTAATCATTAAATGTTTTAACCTTTAATTTCTCATGAATGATTTCTCATTTTAATTTATTTAGAAAATAAGAATTTGAAACTTCTAATTTATACTAATTTTAAAAAATATTATGTTATTGATTAGGTGGTTTCAATTTTTCTTTTACAAAAATATTGTGTTTTAAAATCATCATTCAGTAGTGATTTTTCATTACAAAAAATAATGGATGGACTCAAATATGTATTTCAAAAAATTAATTATAATTATATTCATGTGTTTAAAATCCTCATGATAGAGATATTGAATAGAATAAGAAAAATATTCCACATCATAGATTGATCATAATTTATTCAAGTAAAAATAATCAATGTATTTAATATTACCTTTACCACTATAACTACCTTCAAATATTGTTTTCTCCAATTTAAATTTTTTGTTATTTCTAAACATTATTGTATATTTTCCTTATTTATTTATCCCGTTCATATAACATTCATATAAACATTAATAATAGATCATATAGAAATTTTAATATAGGAATTTTTAAAAAATGATATAAATCTACAAAAAATATACTCTAATTATAAATCTTATGTCCAAAAATAGATCCATAAAAAATGGTAAATGATTATATTGTATATCTAATTAATGTTACAATGAATTTGTGAAGTCATATTAGATGTTATTGAGTTATAAGTTCACAAAATCACTTTATCAAGTACTGATTAGTACATGAATAAATTTACTACCATTGATCAAACATCATCCAACTCCAGTAATCAAATAAATGGATCTATATATCTCTTCCAAATAAATTTTAACAAATGAAATACCTAATATAAATGAGACATCACAAAATATTTCATTTATTTCTTTCAACCATGATATGGGAAACTCCCCCTTCATTGTGATCTGTTTTTAGTATGTCACATATTTTCTAAAATAATATTGTCATTTATTATAAATTTAGTGGATAAGAATCACCATAAATCAAATATCAATATATTTCCATGGTGATTTCGAAACATATTATAATGAGAAGAAGTTAAAGAGTCAATTTACATTTTTATTCATGTTAAAATACTACCATAAACATAATGTAGATCTATAATCAACATAGGATGTTACTCTAGATACAAAATCAGATCTTATTCTTCCCAGTCACATTGTCTTCCCTACCTTAATATTTTATTTAAAAAGAAAATAAACCAATTTTTTATTTTCATTGAATATAATAATAATTATCATTATATACTTATTTTATTATCTCACTAAAACATATTTTTCCATGACTTCATGATGATGATCAGCTATGTTGTATGTTAGATGACCTTTCTCAAGATCAATTTTCATATATTTTTCTCTAAATAATCAATAACATTGTTTTTTATAGGGTTTGGTCGCATTGATAATTTTTTTATTCATATCTATTTTATTTGGGACTCAAATTATAATTAGTAGAATAAGTTTAGAATATCATTATCTTATTCCTATTATTCAATAACTATAATTTTCTTCATGATTGAGAAATATGAGTTTCACTTTAACATCTACTACTTCATGATACATGTTTGTGTCCTTATTGGCAACTCACAGTCTAAAATTCCTTCTTTTTCTTCGAATTTTTTATATATTGGAAAAAAAATATTTTATATATTTTTAATGTAGAAAATGCAATAAATAATTTTATAAATTTGTTATTCTACTAATTAGCCTCATTCTTTCCTAAAGGATAGCATGTGGGTTTCTCCCAAATATTGTAAATATTCTTATTCCCTTCCAATAGTAGTATCCATCTAATATGATGAAGTAATATTTTTTATTTCTATTAGATAAAGAATATTAGGACTACCAAAAAATTTAAAAAAATTATAATAAATCAAAAATAAATGAAATTTGAAATTCCTAAAGTACAGAAAAATATTCTTTTATTCTATCAACACATAATATTTTGATTAATGTAACCATCACATGTCATGCAGTGTAATGAAATTCATTTAGATGTCATATCAATTTAAATCCATATACTAAAAATATAAAGGAAATATATATATATCAATCATGATATAGTATATAGGATTAATTTAATTTAATTTTCCTGTGACTATGGGAATTAATAATATTATAAAATCATAACTCATTGATATTGTTCTTAAGAATGTTCAATTCATGAATTATATATGTATTTGTAAGGTTGGTTAAACCATTTCTCATTCAATGTTATGTGTATTTTTCTGTAAATACTAGTTTGGTATATTATGAAACTTACCTAACATCATTTCATGTATCATTCATGATTACACTATAATGGGGTTTTAGCATCATATTTGTTTCCTATATTATGAGAACACATAAATGTACATGAATTGGTATCATACATGATTCATTTATAATATTAATTTTATATTTATCATCTGTGTATTTCCAAATATATTAATATAGATACTAATTCATTACATACATTTCTATTAAATCCATTTAGATGAATATTCTAAACATTAAAAAAATACACACCAAAGGATCATAATAGTTTAGTTTTCTTGGAATCATGGACAACATTCTTCGATTTTGATGAATGATTTTAAAAATCATTCATAAAACAATTACCCCTTTACAATACCAAATTAAAACATTTCTTTATAACATATGAATGTATGAAATAAGTAATTGTTATCTCAGAGATTGTTAAGGGTTAAAATAAATGACATGCATAATAATAACATTATAATGAGGTAAGGGATCATTAAAATATAATATGAAGTTCATAGCATGAATATAAAAGATCATAAAGACTAGTCATATCATAAATATTGGTATATATTAAGAAATTAATGATAAAGAAATCATGAAACATTACTCAAGATAGAATAACAAAACAATATGCCACAAATTTTGTGACAGTCACATAATCATACAAACTATTTCCTCTTATGTTAAGGATAATTTAAAAAAAATAGATATGACCTTCATGGGGGATTACCCTGATGGTAAAAAACACAATCATACCTATTTTTAGTCATTTAATTATATTGGATTATATTACACCATCTTCCCATTATGGATTATGATTCACCTATTTCCCATGAGGTATTAGGCTGCACCTATTTCTTTATATCGATTAGGACACACACGTTTCACATTATTGATCAATCCTGTAAACTTATTTTCAATAATTATTCCTTGATGTAAAAAAGTTTACCCAATTAATTGGATGGAGATATCGGTCCCACTAATAACATAATGTAATAATACATACATGTGCCACAAGATCATAAAAAATTATCCTGACATAACCCATGAAATGAAAATAGTATTTTAAGCATGTCATCATATAATAGTCTATATAAAATAGATTTTATTCGTATTATATTCATAAATTTGTATCATGAAAAAATATTCTAGCTTCATAATATTTTTATAATGGTATAACCCATTGGTTATAATTGATGCTCTAATCATCAAGCCATTAAAACATATGCAACTCGAGAAGGAATATGATTTGTATTCCAAGATTATATAACAAGTATGTAATTTGTATCACCAAAAAATAACATCTTACATTACTATAACAATGAAAAATAGTATTAATATATATGTTTATAATAATTCCCATTCCAATTTAAAAAATTCTATTTAATTCTGAAATTATTTTGAAAAAAATTATCATTCAAAACAACCTCATAAACATATAAATGGATATTAGAAACCCATTTTAAACATTTTTTATTGAATTAAATATTTCATTGATACTTTTAATTGATATTGATATTAAAAACATTTAAAATAATTATCAAAAACATTTTAAAAATAATTGTTTTGGAAGAAAACATTTTTCCATTCAACGAAAAAATGGAGATAGCTTTAATTGAAAATGTTTTCAAAATGATTATATATTTATAATATTTGAAACATGGTATTATTACTTGAAGATATCATTAACAACCATAGTGAAATAAAATTCATGATAATTCACGTGATTTGATCATTATATTTCATCAGTAGAAGAAAAATCACAATCCATCGTCATAAACTATAATATTGTATAAATATATAGTTATAATATTTGGTAACATTGAATCAAAATCACCATAAGATAATAAAATTACACGAAGATGAAAATATAATGATAATAATTATAATCTAGATATAACATTCAAATTACTAGTATATAATCTTCATAATAAAATATAGGGGCATAAAAAAATATTGGTCTTAACTGAAGTAAATTGAGAAAAAAATTATTTAACTGATTTGGTAACATTTGAACCCTAAACCCCATGATAGAGAGATCGTAAAATTAATATATAAATAACATTAAACATTTAGATAATAATAAAAAAATAAATTAAGGGACATTTTATTCATGAAAATAATAATCAACTAGTGAATATGGCATAAGTCTCAATGAAGTAAAAGTGAGAATAGAAATCCCATTACTTCTTCAGTAACATTTTAATTTTGAGAACCATGAAAGAATTAAAAAATTTAGCCTCTTAGTATAATGAATTAAATTAAATTAATTATATAACAATTCATAATCCATCATATAAACCACAAAAAAATTAATAGGTAGTGAATATGGCATGTCCCTCATTTATATAGAAAATGTGATAATAAATTCTCTTACATTAAGTATTCATTGTAGTCATACTTATTAAAAAATCAGTTATAATAATTAAAATACTATTGTAAATATATTAATAAACTATATTATTATATATCATACCATATTTTATTTTATTATAACTCTATATTACACATTAACTAAATTTTTTGTTATTTCTTTGTTTCTTGAAATAATCTCACAGTTTTTCCTACATCTTTTGAATTGTAATTATATTTCCATTACATTAATCATTATTATATAATTTAAATAATATAAAAAAAATTCAATATCATACTAATTTAATTTTAATTTATTTATAATAATTTACAAAATAAATAAATATGAAATTAAATACACTAATTATGGAGACGGTTGGTCATATATGTGAATGAAGAATGTCTCTATTTTATTAGTGTATTAAAATAGAAAATTTAATGATATATATATATATATATATATATATATATATTTTAATATCATATGAAATATTATTTTTTAAATATTACATATATTTAAAAAATCAATCCTTAATACAATACATGTAAATAAATAATTAATTACACCGCTCTGAGAGGAAAGTAGTCCACACATCCACAAATGATGTTATCATATTCCACAAAATTGACAATCATGAAGGTATATGATTAAATAAAAATATAAAATTAATAAATAATCATATATAACATATAAATATAGTAATTCCATCAGTATTACAAACTTTAAGTGGTGGTAATGGAAGAATGAATGACATTGGTTCAAGATGTGGTAATCCATCATGCACACGAATGATGAGTACAACTATCATTGGATGGAACTGTGTGTAGGAGTAGGTAGAAACATTAATATAAAAATATCTAATTATATTTAGTGTACAATGGACATTATATACCCATTTAGTAATATAAAATTAATGAGTTGGGAAAAAATAAACCAAATGCTCTTATTAAAACTTTTACCACATCATGGGAAGCGATTTTTGTTTTTTAGCAAAGATAAATCATGTATTTCATTAATCCAAAATAGATTCTTCTATGATTATATGAGGGATTCTAAGAGGTATTTCTGTAATTTTTGAGATATGATAATATTCATTATAGGTTCTAAAATGTGATGGAGGTTAGTGCTAAAAAATAGTTGTGGAGGAATTTTATTCTTGTAAATAAAAAAATGTAAACACTATTGAGTGGTATTCCATAAATAATGGGAACCTAATAATGTTTTATTATCCATATAGGTGGGTATAATATCCATATATTTTCATAAAATTGTTTTTTTACAAATTTATTTATCAATTTTCACCTTAATTTTATTGTTTTACCAAAATGTAACCTCATTTTTACCATAATCTATGTAATTATTTATATTTTTATTCACTAATATTTTGTGTAAATAATATATACTTACATTTATAGAAATTATAATATATTATTATTTAAAAAATGGATTCCATTTTTCCTAATTATAATCACATAAGGTCCATAAATTAAATAAATAAAAATCCCATAAATGGGGTGAAAGAACTAGTTTTTAAACAAAAAAATGTTCCAAAATTTGATTTTTTTATCAATTTTAAATTTGAAATTTTATAAAACAACCTAAATAGATTTAATATATGTATAATTACTCAAAATATAGTTTATAATAAACTTGATATATCTTTTAACTTGATAAATAAATTAAATAGAAATGTAGTTTTAGATTTATATTCATTATTTTTTACAATTAATCAAAAAATGAAACTTCATAGAAAAATATCATATGTTCATCAAATATAAATTTTCTTCTTATTATTTTGGAAATTATATTCATTTTTTCCAATAAAAACTATATATTTGACAAAATTTATTTTTAAATCCATTTATATATTAAAAAGTGTTTAAAAATCTATTATAATAATACCTCCTTATATGGATAAAACATGATTTGTTATTATAATATCACTATAAATCATATGGTTTGAACATATAAATATTGGGTTGAATTTATAATTTATGAAAATTATTATGATCTGTGAATAATATTTATTAAATAGAGATATTTTGACAATATACATTTTTTTGTAAAAATTGTAATTCCATCATTACAAATATGTTAGGTTCAATTGTTTTTAATTTTCATTACGAAAAAATTTATAACCTAGTAATTAATCTCATAAACATTTTTAAACCATAGTTTCATAATTTATTTATTCTTATTCATTTCATTCATTATAATAAACATATTATAATATTTCAAATATTTTGACAATAATATCAATAAAATGTTGTATTTTGTTGAAACAGTATCTTGCGTGTAGTGAAAGATATTTATAAAACAACATTTTATGTCATATAATCAAAAAATAATGGTGTGTGTAGTAAAAGAATAAATTTTTTATCTATAATCGAAGATTATGTTGGTGTACTATTAAATGAATGTCATCTAATAATTAAAATTAATTCAAAATAATCATACACAATTACTTGGTCTGTTACTTTCAACCCATATTAAAATAAATTCATCAAAATAATTAGTATGGGAAATCAATGAGTAAATACATTTTATAAGATTAATAATATATTCACATCATAAATGTGTATAAAAATTACATTATGAATAGAATTTTCGAAACATAATGGTTACCAAAATAAACTCACATGTTTGTTTAAACATTGTTGAACATATGTTAAATGTGAAAACAATGACCAAGTATTTAAAATTTTAATTTATATATTGATGAATAGTGAGAGAAATAATTCTTCATAAGATGTGGGTGATCAAAATAAATTTTATGATAATAATAAAAATATATATGATATCCTAATGGTGCATTTGATTCATCAGAAATGATGGTACATAAGAACACATTATTGTTCTAAATATCATTTTATAGAGTTGTGTAAGTTTTCAATAGGATATATACATATTTTATTTAATTCTATTACATTATCACTATAACTCCATTTAGTTGTTCCTTTATCAATTAAAACATATTCTCAATCTATGGGGAATAAATCTGAATTTTTCATTTATTAATAACTGAGAGATCATGAGATTGATAAATAGAATGATATGTTATTCCAACTGATATTATTTAACATCACATAAAATTTTTTAACATAGGTAAACATATAAAATCATATAATTATTTTTAGAAAATCCTAAACCCCTCAATTTTTTATTTCATTGGTTGTGTTTTGTTTTGGGATTATTTGGGTTACTGTTTAATGTTTTTATAAATTTCATGTCTATGCATGAATTTCACATAGTTGACACACGATTCTCTAAACCATCTGCCCTCTCAATCCAAAAGTGGAAATTTTGATATTGGGATTCACACGACTTGAAAAAATTTGAAAAACCATCTCACCTGTCTAAAGAAACCATAAATCCCATTTATTAATGGTGTAGGGTAAGTTCATGGTTTAACTAAACAATGTGCCTCTCCATAAAAACTATTCATATGGGTTTTAAAATAATCTAAATTTAATTAATATTTCTTATATCTTGTTTATAGGTCCAAGATAGGAAACCTTAAAACCAAACAAGTCTCTCCCATTCTTGGAGCTCCCATGATAGTATATTTTCCCAACAGTTCTCTCCTAGAAGTGATCTAACACTAGAAGAATCGCATTATATCATGTTTCAATAAGTCTCCTATTTTTGTTATGGATCACACATGACATTTATCCTTCCATTTAGAGTTTTATGGATCCCTATTTTATATTTTGGATCTAATACCCCCTATTTTGGGTTATAAAACTAGGTTTTATTCTATATTTCCTGAAATCCCATTGTTTTTCTTCTTCATCAAAAATCCTGATTATGGTTTAATGATTTGAGATCTAGCTATTTCGTGGTAGGTGGTTTTGATATAATTCCTAAATTTCATTAACCCTATAACATATTATTTTATTTCATCATTTTTAAATTAAAATAGTTTTATAATTTTTATCAAAATGATTTCAATTATTTTGTTCGATAATAACTAAAGTTAATAGAATTGGTGGTTTTTAAAAAAGTTATCTATTTTGGAATGATATTGATAAACACCCAATTAAATTTAATTCGGGTGACAATATTTATATTTCAGAAATATAAAATTTAAATTTTAATACATGTTTAGATGGTAATTCATTCAATTAATCTATTGAATTTCATTTTGAGAATGGTTATTATAAAAAAAATTTGAATACCCTCAATTTAATTGAATTGAGGTATTGTTTGAAAATTTTGGGAATTTCATCAAAAATAAAATTTTTGAATTTAGTGGAAAAAATTAATTGTGAAATATCAAAGTGAATTGATTTCAAATTTCATTTTCAGAAAAATGACATAAAACAGTTTCTGATGGAAACCCGAAGGATTCATATTTGTATAATGGATGATTTTTTTATAAAAATTTGGTGTGTATTTTAAATTGAAAATTTTCATATTTGAAATGTACAATGAATGTGTTTTATAATTATTTAAATAAATATCCCATCATATATATCTACATGAGGACATGTAATCCTTTTGTGGTTATTGAGTTATTTGGACAACAGTTTACTACTCAACCATGGTCTTAATCATCATATATATACACACATCCATTTGGTGATAGTGATGATCTCTCTTATCCTTGGTTCAAGGTATGTATGTAAATAATTTTATGTATTCACATTGTTGGGTCCCAATATCATAGAATTATGATACATATTTGGGACATGAACATGTTTATTTGTTATTTATTGTTATAATTGTATATATACCATTTTTGTAAACAATTTTACATTATTGTGAATATATATTAAATATTTTATATTGAATTTTTTTTAATAAATATTTGAAATGTTCCATTTCTGTTAATAAACCATTGATTAAAGGAAATTTTGATCATTTTAAATGTATTTTCATCATTTGAAATGTGATGCATGAATTTTTAATTGTATTTCCATTTATAAAATGATAATTCTGATTTTTTTGAGTATTCTTTTGAAAATCCAAATTAATTTGTATTAAATTTAATATAAAATTCTTGGTTTATAAGATATTGGCATATACTATTGAATATTTAGTGAAGTCATATTTTGATATTCCTCAAACCACACATGCACCTTTATTATTTAGTAAACTGTCTCATTCATTGTTAGATCAAGTGAAAAGGATGAAATAGAGGTTGATCCAACTATTGAACCATGTACAAGGTTGTTCGTGTCCTAATTTTCATGGGTTATTTCACCATTTTAGTAAATTTATTTTAGTACATTGGAAATTGATTCATTTTTTACTTTTGGAACATTACTCAAAGTGTAGTTTCTTATGATATAAATTTCTTTCTTTTAATTCCACGTTATTAGTGAAAATGGTACCCAATTTCGATTTTTTATGATGATTGTTTCTAGTCACATAATCATGGGGATTATTAATTCCCATAAATACATTTCAGGTATGGCTTAGTTATTATGTAACTAGGGTTCGTACACCGGTTCATGAAAATGTGGATTCAGAGGAAGGTTGATATTTTATCATGAATTCAGCATGAATTTGTGAAAGCATTTCAGTATTTAGAAGGTTGTTGCAAACAATTCATAGATAACTCTATTTTCAAATTATTCATAAGTATGAAGTTCTGGTTTTGGAAATAAATAATCATGATTATTTTTAGTCTCATCAGTCTTTTGATTTGGATAAGAAAAAATACAAATCCTAGTTTTCTTATCTGTTGGGATTAATTTTACCTTTTCCACTGTTTGATTGTTAATATGAAGTCTTATATGTTATTTGTTGAGGTTGTGTAGAATCATGACATTGGAAAGTCATGTGAATCATATATAGGAAGAAGATTCCACTAAAAAAAATTTAGATAATCCTCTTGGTGACTTAAACCTATATGTGGTGAGTGTTCTCACTATACAAGATCTGGGATACGTACCACCTCTAGTTCCAATTTTGGCTCCAGCTGGAGAACCTCAAAGTAAAATTCTCATGATTTGTTCTCATGATTTACTTTTCCAGAAACGAAACTCATTCACAGTCTCAAAAGATCATCAACCGGTTGTAGAGTGGATAAGAATAATATAGCGTTTGTTTGGGTTTTTTGACACACTTGAGAAAATAAAAGTTATGTCTATCACCTTCATTATGGAAGATATATGTAGGGGATGATGGTATATGATGGTTACGAGGATGATGAATGAGTGATTAGAGAGGAGGGAAATCGAGGTTATCTTCATCGATCTATTCTATTCAAGTTTGATATTGTATCCCAAATCCACTTGGTTCTTCAAAATCAGGTCGGATAATAGGAAAATGACAGAGCAAGAGGTCTATTTTGTTGAGCTCGTGGAATTATCACTTAAGATAGTATCCAAATATAGGGTGAAGTATCTATGTATTCAGTTGAAATTTCGACTAGATATTAAATCTCAGTTTTTTATACTTATTATACCTTTATATTATGATGTGGTTTATAGATCTCTAATCATCGAGATAGACATGGATTGTAATTAAGGGTTATCGACATATTCATTTTCAACACGTTTAGGGTGAGTTACTTCTAGGAAAAATAAATTCATGACAGTTATCATGGAATTTATTATTATTAGTGTCATTCTAGAACTCTTGTAGTGCCCAGATGAGCTCTATTGGGTTTTAACTGCTTGTCCAGCCAATAAATTAAAATACCATCTTCACTGAAGAAACCTAAAAAAATGGATCCTATAAAAATATAGGGAACATACAAATATTACACCATATCTATTGTAATATATATAGTGGAACGGTAACAGTTTCTCCTCCTAAAACTATAGGGAGATTAAATGATTCATATGCAACATGGTTCTAGATACATCATCTGGAATAATGCTTCTTCACATTTTTTAAGAGTTTCTAGGGGAAACAAATACTAGTCCAATGATTGTGAGGGGTACCATTATGATAGAATCATTTTTAGTGACTACTCTATTTTATATTTTTGTATCGAATTTTTTTGTCACTACCAATATTTTTAATGAATCTAATCCTCCTATGGAGGTTTAATCATGTTATATGGATATCACCACACCCCTTTTGGAGAAGGCAAAGAAGGGCCTATGTAGTCCTTCATGAATTTCTCTCCGTCAGAAGTTGAGAATTCCTATAATTTTATGGTTCTTAAAATGAAATCTCATAACACCAATTTTAGGATAGATTTCTTAATTTCCAATAAATATAACATCGATTATTATCTTTGATGTGTCTCATTCACTACACCTAGTGGCATGTGTCCTGTTTTTTTCCCGAGAATGGGACCTAAGGGTGAGGAGGGATGAACCATCTTTTCTCAATATGGGGAATGTAATATTAGTGGTTTATTTTGATCTAGTGTGATAATATTTAAGTGGTGATCTCCCTCTAATCAACGACTATTTTCCTAATGTGATTCCCTCTTACATCTCTGGATTTTCATTGTTATGGGATGTTGAGGTCTCTAGTGACCTTATTTTTTGCACTCAACCACTTTTTGATATCACATACTACATAGAACTAGCTGAATTGATAGAGCTCATGTCCATGTTGGATGGATATCTTGGTAAAGGTTTTATATGCACAAGTTTTTTACATTTTGGAATGCATATTCTCATTTCCAACAATGATATTGGTTCACTTCACCTTTTATTGATTACTGAAAGATCAATTATGTTATATTGAAGATAATGTACATTTTACTTGTATTGGAAATTTTTTTGAAATGTTGAAAAGGTAAAATTGGTTCTTGAAAATTTACATTCCCTTTAATTACAATCAATTTAAAATAATGGAATTTTACATTCAGAAAACAACATTTTAGAGTATGTAGGATCATTAAGACCTCATTGTTATGCCCTTTGGTTTAACCAGGGCCTAGAAGGTTTTTATATAATAAATTAACAAGACTTTCTATGAGTATCTGGATAAAATTTTGGTAGTAATTTTGGATGTTATCATCATTTACTCTAAGACCATAGAGGATCATGTGCATTATATAACATTAATTATGAGTTTGTTGAGAAATCACTTACTATATGATAAATTTTTTAATTTTGATTTCTATATTATGGAAGTGAAATTCATGAGAGAGATATTGTCTAAAAAAATTATTTCAGTTTACCATTAAAAATTGAAATCTATTATGACATGGGAACAACAACTAAATCATTTTGAGATTTGGTATATCTTGGGATTAGTTGGATATTATAAGAGGATCACAAAGGACATGTCAAAGAATGTTTCTTCGATAACTGTATAAAAATGGATGGTTGTAATGTTTTGTTAGGACAATTAATTTTAGACTTATTTACTCATGTTTAACAATTTAATGACAACATCTCGAGCGTTACTCTTCTAGATGATGGGAATGAAGATGTGGTATTTTTTGATGCATCTCGTTCAGGCTTGGGCAGCATTCTCAAGTAAGGTGAACATGTTGTTGATATTGGATATCATCATCAAATTCCAAATTGGAAAAAAAATTAACCCATTTCCTTTAACATGAAGATATTATGTACAACCTTGAGATTTTGCTGCATTAGCTTCACAGATAGTGGTTTACATGTTGTTAGATCATAAAATCTCGAGATATACCTTCTCCAATTATGATTTGAACCACCACCAAAATATTTGGTTGGAATACCTGCAATATTTATACTTTGACATCGTAGATACCTAGGGTAATGTGAATTAGTTTTTAGAGTCTTTAATCAAAAATCATATAACTCATTCAAGGAAAGAATCATCCAAAGATATAAATTATGTAGCTCTCACTACATAATATTATTTTGGATTCAAGGAGAAAGGGTCTGAGGAATCCATGGATAGTGTTTAGATGACACCCACTCTTCTCAAAATGATTCTCTATGATCATTATCTTGATGAGGAGTTCTATAGCTTCATAGACTCTCATCTGGGTGGGGAGATAGTTTCCCATTGGTCGATCTCCAAAGAAGGAATTCTATTCCATCAAAATCATTTTGTTGTGGAAAAATCATTATCTAAATATACGATTGTGTATTTTCAAAGTTCACAGTGTGTAGTGTACCTAGGGATCAGAAGGATGTTCAATGACATGAAAATTAATTTTTGGTTGTGAGAAATGAGATGTGGCATTGATGAGTTAGTAAATAATTTAAATATGGTCTAGGACATTAAGGACAATCAAGAGTAACCATTAGGATTTCATTATCAACATCCAGCACAAACATGTTTGGGGGTGAGATATCTATGGAATTTTTGGTTGAATTTTCTTGTAAGCAGAAATGAATATTGTGATATGGTTTGTGATCTACATTCTAACCATGTCATTTTAAATTATTAAATTTTTTTATTAAACCAATGTCGAGGATTTGAAAAATATATGTGTGAAATATAATGTTCAATTTCGTGGATTTCCTATAGTTATAGTCTCTGATAGTCATCCATGGTTCAATTATTTCTATTTGAGAGGCCATGTGGAGGAACTGAGATATCATGACCATTTGAGTATGACATACAATAATCATTTGGATGGCTATAAAAAATATCTTTATAAATATTTGAGGATATTATTTTATCTTTTGATCTCAAATTTATTAGGGCTTGGGATGATAATATTTGACTAGTTTAGTTCTCATATAAAATTAATTACTATTCGATGATACATAAAGATCCTATTGAGGCCATGCATGGACAACCCTATAATTTTCATTGTGTTGGGAATAGGATGGTTTGTATTCCTTTCCTTAGAACAAGTATAGAGAATGGGACAATAAAAAAGATTATGTTCATTCATCACATAATGTTAGCATCACATAATTGATTTAAGAAGTATACACATCATCACCATAAAATATTTGATGTATCATTTAGTGACAAGGGTTTCAAGAGATTTTCACCCCATCTTGGTCATCGTCATCTTTGGAGGAAAGAGAATATCAAACCTCATTTTGGTGACCTATCAAGGTTGTTAAACAAGTGGGGAATGTTGAATATTATTTAAAACATCCACCACTTATTATGTTGACACATTACATGATTCATATATCTTAGCTTCAAAATAAACAATCTGATCCATCTCATGTTCTAAGCTCAAGTGATCTTTTGGATGAACATGATTTATCCATGAATGGATAACCAATCAAGATAGTTTATTCCCAAAAAAAAATGTTGATCTTAGGAAGAATATACCATTGGTGAATGTGTTCTCATAGTATTTTTCACATTCTCAAGATTCATTGGAGAGGGGTCACTATAGAGAGAGTAGTGCCTACATCATTTTCCAAAGAGTCATCAATATACGCTTTCTAGGGACATAATTTTTCTATACTGGGTAGTTTGTAACCTGATATTTTTTTTTGCTTTTTTAAACCACTTTTTTTAGCATTCATTGGTTGAGTTTCGTTTAAGGATTCTTTTGGAGAAATTTTATAGTTTTTTGAAATTTATAGGAAAGTGTACTATTAGCACATGGTATTGTAAATCAAGTCCCCTCTAGATCCAAAAAGATGATATTTTGATAGATGACTTCGCACATATTGCACACAGTTTCACAAATTGTATTCCCCATATAAAAAACTACGTAGAACATTTATTAAGGGAAAACTAGCAGTGCAATTTTTAACTAAACTGTTCACCTATACCTAGGAAATCAAGAGGAAGGGTTTCTACATAATCCATATTTAAATTTATATATTCTAAACTCTATTATATGGTGATTTAAGGACAACCATCAACCCAAAATAGTATATCTCATTCTTGGATCTATATATAATGATTATTATCACTTGGACCCCTCCTAGAATAGATCTGTGGCTAGGGGAATGGCAATCGATCCTTCTATGGTTAGTTTTATCTATCCATTTAGGATCTCCCACAATCTATCCATTTCTCTTTAGGGATCTCTGGATACTTATGTTTAATTTTGGATCTAATACCCAATGTTCTGGGTTATCTACCTATTATTTGAACCATCTTTCACTATATCCCATTATTTTTGTTCGTCTTTGGAATTCCTAATATGGTTTTGGTGATTTATGATATAGCATCTCTAAATAAGGTTTTAACATTTTGATGGATTATTTTCTTCTCTCATTAATTGAAATATTTAATTTAAACTATTTTTTATTCAAATAAATTTCTTACTTTTGATCAAATAGATTTTAATTATTTTTTTGATATAAAACCAATTTTATTAAATTGTGATTTTTTTAGAAGTAAATGTTTTTATAATAAATTCTTAAAAACCATATTTATATTTAATTGGAGTGTGATTATGGAATTTTTTTTAATTTTAATTAATAAATTTAATTTTGGAAATTTATTTATATTTATTTAATTGAATTTCATGACTGAATTTTGAAAGTGGTTTTGATTGAAAAATTCTGAATCACCCCAATTCCCTTCTATTGGTAGTTTGTTATGAAATTTATTTAATTTAAATAAAATTGTTGAAATTAGTACAATAATTAGATAGTTAAATTTTATTTTGAATTGAATTAAATTCCTTATTTTTGATAAATGTATTAAAAATGGATTTTTTATAAACCAAGTTGTTTCATCATTGTAAAAAATAATTTTTTTATTAAAAAGAGAATGTGTTTTTAATGTGGTAATTGGAATATTTAAAATGGATACTGGGTTGAATTTTATTTTAATTAGTCTTTATATTAATTACTCTTCATTGATTTATACATTATTAAATGCAATCCGTAGGCAGTTATTGAGTTATGTTGAAACATTTAATGATTCTTCAATGTCCTCAAAAAACATATTAGCAGATCACATCACATGGGTGATAGTGATGGGTCATCTTGAAAATGGTTTATGGGATGTAAATATTTAATTTTTATTATTTATAATGTTGGCTCATTATATACTGTAACTATCATACCTATTTAGCACATGACATTATTGATTTCATGTTTATTCTTTTAAATTTATATATTCTATTTTTTATACTATTGTAAATTCCTTGTGAATTTATATAAATTGTTTTATAAAAAATATTTTGGTTAAGCCCTTTTTTAAAATATCCATTTTTTAAGGAAACAACTGATTAAAGGAAATTTTCATCATTTGAAATGTATTTCATTAATTTGAAAATTTGAAAATGAATGAATAAAAGTGTTTCAATCATTTAAATGTAAATAATAATTTTTTTAAATATTCTTTGGTAATTATAAACCTATATGTTTAAATTGAACTGACTTTTCATAGTTAATTTGATATTGGAATCTGTTATAGAATGTATACAGATATCCAATTGGGATTTGGCGCACACCCAACTTGTGTCTTGTAGTGTTTTTATTTTATCTTCTATCATGTTTTAAGAATGAACAAGTATCTCATTATGGTAGATCCAATTGATTATCATTTTACATGGAGAGTTTATTCCTTAGGCACATGGGTGGTTTTCCACATATTGATACATTAGTTGTGTTAAATTAGGCTTTGAATCATGTTTGACTTTTTGTACATAACATTAAGTGTAGTTTAATTTATATTAATATTGTCTTGTTTCATTTAATTTTATATTGTTTGTAAAAAAATGGTTCCAAAATTTATTTTTTATGATTCCATTTTCTAGTTTATTACCCATGAGGATTTGTGACACCCTTCAGGCTATATTATGGATAACATAGTTTATGGTTTACTACATTATTTGGGATGGTTCATGAGATATCCAATAATAATTAATATTTTGATATGGAGATAACACATTAATATTTTAATCTAACCTTGAAGTTTATCTTAAACCATTCTATAGTTGATAAGCCGTTTAAACCATTAGAATGATGATAATACAAAACATTATCAAGAGGGTCACTAAATTTCTCAAGATCATCAAAAATTGATCCCCCATATATTATAAAGTAAATATTATTTGTTACCTAATAAAATGTTAACATGTTCATCATGAACTATCTTTAAAAATTATAATAACCAAAATTCAATTAACTCCATAGAGAAAAAAAATCATGCTATAGTATTCCATATATTAATTGATATATTTCCTAAATCCCAAAATGCAATAAACATTATCAACTAAATCATAAAAAACATTCTTCAAAAACCTATTATTGTCTCTATATTCATAAATTATGTCCAATTTCAATTATCCATATATACATCTCTTTATTAATTGAAATATAATTTGATCACCCTTATGATCATGTTAAGGGCTACCTTTCCTTAATTAGACCATACCCTAAAATCACATATCTTAGTTATCAACATTATTTAGAATATTGTGGAATGTCATTAATGAAAAACATATACAAATAATCCTTATATACTTCATGATTCATATAAAATAACCCTTAAATTAAAATAATATAGTATATAGATAATTCCAACTCCTTCATAATCAATTAAATAAGCATGATTATCATATTATTTAATATGAAATTCCCGAAATATAAAAAATGAATCATGTCTACATAATTTAATCATTATTATAAACAATATTATTATAAAATATCATACCTTTCATATGTATCTTTTGGTATATACATAATCAAAAGAAATACTATTACTCTTATATCCTTACATATTTCATTCATGATATTTCTTATAGGAAATTAATTTTGTTAATGAATATACATTAAAATTTTAATTAATTGACCATTCAAATATATTATAGGGATTCCATTATTCGAATCCATTTTGTAAAAGGAAAATTTTATTTTCTATTTACAGTTACATTATTTGTGTCTATTATCTTATTACATCATCTTGTCCCTCAAATATATCCACTTGAATTATATTTAATTGGATTTAATTTCATGAAATACACTATATTTTTCCCTTAAAAATAATTTAGTTCATTTTAATTAATAGTTAATTAACCAACATCATATCCTTAACTACATTCCTAGACATATACTTAAAAATATATCTTGGTATCTCAAAGAATAGTTAGCTTATTATTTTTACATGGTTAAATAATTATTTCCTATTATTACAACTATTGTTACACATGAGTATCATACATGGATATTAAATCATTTTAGATGTACATTCACCACATTACAAAATAATATAACCTACGAAAGTAATCATTTTTTGTCTTTGGAAACAGTGAAGGCATTCCTATAATTTGGTGAATGATCTTCAGTATATCATGTAAAAGGATTCCTCTTTTTTACATCTACTTAAAAGATTTATTAATAACATAGGTAATATTACAAAATTAAAATTTCATCACTATTTCTAATTATGGTTTAAAATAAAGGTGTTTTGTCAAAATAACATTATCATATGTATAATGAAATAAGATAATAATATATTAATATTGTACACTGTATATGAAAGATCACAAACATGAGACATGGAATAATTAATGGATGATAATAAAACATGAATCATAAAAAAATAATTATTCACAAGAGAATAAAATTGGAATATTATGATGAATTTGTGAAAATTATGATATATATAAAATCATTAAGTATTAGTCAAGGCTCACTACCAATACATATCTTGGTAGTTCGTGGGGCAGCACCTACTGGGAGGTACACACCACCATCCTTAGTGATACTTAATTCATTATAGTGTATTAGATTTCACCTTTTCCTATATTTAATAATGATGAAACTATTTACCAAAGTTTATTAGGAACAACCCATTTCACATTTTGGTTTATGACACACCTATTTCCAACTATGGATTAATCCTCTTGGATTTTGTTTTATTTTTCTCATCAAATATAAATATCTCCAAAATTAATTGGATGGATGTATAGGATCCACCCATCACGTAATTAAATCATAAATAAATGTGACCCAATATCATAAAAAATCATCAAATTATAACCCATGAAATAAAATGGATATAATAAGCATGTCATCATAACATAAAATGTATAAATGAGACAGGTTTCATTATCATTTCAACATAGCATAACCCATGAAATCTATAGGGTTTATTAATAATTAAATCAAATTATAATCTATATATATACTTGGATTTTAAAAATTAACATTAAATAAAATTATATGAATAATTACTACATTACATAAATAGATGCCCATAGACTGTCTTAGCATAGTTATTTTGGAAACATGGAAACGTAAAAATTGGTACATAAGTGAGATAAATTAACTCCCAATAGATTTTTCATTAATAAAACACTTCATAGACACATAATACATAATATTTATCAATATTTACTTTGTAAGGAATCATAACAATTGGTTATTATAGATTCTCAGTAAGGGTATACAAGGGAGACATGTATTCCTAATCCGGAGCATATGTGAATGAAAACATGATCTTAACATTTGAATATAATACCACTCATATGAAATATAATAAATGATAATAATGTCATAAATATTGGTATTTTATGATACATTAATCATATGTTAATAAAGAGAATGATTCATTAAAATATAATGTAGGAATAAGACATTGAATTTTAAAGACACGTAGACTTCTAATATCATTCCCTATAAGTCGAGTCACATTGAATAAATATAATATAAAAAATCATGGGAATTACAACTATAGAAAAAAATACATTGAAATAAATTTATTTTTTAACAAATTTAATTTTTTGGCTATCTTTATATATATGACACACCATGTTAAAATTATTGTATAGAAAAAAATGAGTTGGCTTGTGTTACATTCCCTAATGAATTTTACCGAATAAAAATATACTAATAAAATAATATTATATATTACAAAAAGATAGAAAAAATCTATTAAGTTAGTGTTTATGAAAATTATTAACTAAATTATTAAAATATAAGGTTTAATTTATTGGTTAAAAATTAATAATAAATGAATATAGGAACAAACCAAATATATAAAAAAATTATATAGATAATTTTTTATGCTCACAATATTGATTTATCCTCAACAATTAAATTAATTACAATTATTGAGCGATATTAATATAATATTTATTCAATAAAATATTTTTTACATTCATTCAATATATTAAATGTGCATCATATGTGAACAAATCCAATTTTAAGCATAAAACCCAATATTTTTCTAAAGGTTTTTTAGCACTTTTTAAGGTTGAAATATTTTAAATCTGATTTAAGACTATTTTATTTATGTTATTTGAAAAAAATGACTTTATTTTTAGTTATTATTATTAAAATTTATTTTTGTTGACTTTTTTTGTATTTTTTGATAATTTTCATATTTTGGTAATAATTCATACAATATTGGAATTAAATTAGAAACAAATTTTTCCAACATTATTTATTTTTTTAAATTATATTTTAAATATAATTTAAATTATAATGATATAAATATTTTATCAGTTTATTTTTTTTACTTCATTTGAATTCATATCACATTGAATTTTTATATAAATTTATATTAATCTTTTGAGTGTTTTAACATAAAAACTCATTTTCTTGTTCCTTAAATGTGATCAATTACAAATTAATTAGAGAAACATAAGTTCTTTTAATGGTGAATTTTTTATTAAATACATGGAATAATTTTTTCCAAATAATGTGAAAAGGATCCTTTTAATTTTTGGAAATATGAATAGTAACATTAGTAATATTAAATTACCATAGTTAAGGATAAATATAATAATTAAGTGTAAAAATATTAATATTATAAATCTAAATATACCCTAAAACATGTTATATTTTTATTTTATGAGTTATTATTGATCGAAATCATTTTTTGGACAAATTGTTTTGGCTTCATTGGGTCATCTTGTATGAATTTAAGTCTTTTATAGTACTTTGTTATAAATAGAATTCTAATATGTCACACTGTTATTTTAAATAAGTATTACATTTTTTATATATTGTTTTGAATAATATATATTAAATTATAAATAATGTTTTAAATAAGATATATATATATATATTAGACCTGATAATTTATATTTAATTTTTAAGGAATAATTTATTAAATTAAATGCTTCCACAATGATGATTTATAAATTCTTTAATTGATGGACATATAGAAGAAGTGTTATTAAAAATATTGCATTAAATTTAATTTCATAATATTAATTTCATTATAGAATTTGATATATAAACTATACATATTAAGGATTTATTGTGGTGTTTTTTCTCTGTTTTATTTTTTATTTTTAAAAAATCAAGATATGAAAAGTGTCAAAATTTACATTAATGATATCTTAAAATATATAATAATTTATTAAATTATATAAAATTCATAAAAAATAAATATTGTGGAAATTTATTGGTATAATGTTAAAAATTTAACCCATCACACTTTTATGGTTATTTTTTAATTTTATAATAACAATATTTATTCGTAGTGTTTACAACGGCAAGGTTTTACATTAAGAGTTATAGTGTCTAACTAAGGGTTAATGCCAAACACTAAGGGTAACAATGTAACATTAACTAGTATAAAAATTAATGGTTGAGATTATTTTATACCCATTATAAGGTTATATTATTTTAAAAAAGCTTTTATCCTTTTACAATTGATAAATAATTTTTATACATTTAATATTTTATGAATTTTTTTAAGTACACCTCGCCACAATTAAAAAAATGGTACCTCCTCCCTCAAATCTTCACACAAAATTGGCCTTTCTATCTCAACCAAATACTTCTAAAATAATCTCACAACATCCCTAAACTAATATTTTAATAGTAACTTATTCAAAAAGAAATAAAACCAAGGATTGATTATTATATACACCAAGGAGTTACCTAAATAAGATGTGATGTTTATCAACAATCACAGTAGATTAATTTCATTACATAGTCCATAATATTTTTATCATTATATAATTATATAATAACACCAGTATAAAAATATACTTACATTTTTTATGTGAGTGGTCTTACCTACACCTGAACACACTTCAATTAAATGGGTAATGAAATTACCATTCATTTACAGCAAACAACCACCTCACAAAACAATATCAATGGATTTTCCTTTACCCCAACTCATGTTTTCTCACTATCATAGCATCATTGTTTTTTATGATATATATATATATATATATTATTAATACATCTTGAATTTTAATATAACACATAACTCCATTCATTCCATTTTGTTAAAATATGATAAAATCTTTTCTAAAAGTATGGACTACTGTCGCCTCAATGATAAGTCACTCATTCACAAAAGGCATGGAACTTATAAAACACTATTTTAATAAAAATATATCATAAATTAGAAATTTATATGATAATATAACTATAATATAACAATGTATTATATAAATTACATTCTTTCAATACAGAGTGAAATGAAATTAGCATTCATTCGTACTAATGGTATTACTTCTCCATGAATAGTTTATTTAATTTCTTATAAATTTTTTTTTGGTTTATTAAAAATATAAATATAATTAATATATATGATATTTAAATCATTGTTTAAATTTTTTATATTATGAAATTATAATCTAATTTATAGGAACAACAAGTAATATGTTAAAATATACTTGAGAAACTAGAAAATTAAGAAATGAAATATTTAAAACAATGAGTGATTAATAAAAATAGTTTGGAAAAATAATATTATATGATCATTTATGATATCATAAATATAAATAAGGTTTTAAAAAAATAATATTATTATTTATATGATTATATTGCAGGTTAAATTTCATACAACTAAAATGGAAGTGTTCGGTGTGGTATTTTCATCTCATTATTTACATCTATGAGATAAATTTCATATTCCCTAGATACATACATTTTGATCTGTAAATAATAACCATATTAAAATATGATATTAGGAATATATATATTCATGGTACTAAATTATTAATTTGATAACTATTTTCTTTTATAGAGACTATGATTCAAATATTTCAATGTTTTATTAGAAATTTTAATTTAAAAATATAATTTGAAATATATTTTTTCATATATGAGGAATGCAATCGAAATGTAAAAAATTGGGTGGGATCTAGATAATGAATCTCTTCTATGCATCAATATTCCCTTGAGATAAATTTAGTTGGAAATAAACCCTTCGAGTGTGTTTTGAAGTAGAAAATGTGGGTTCCTAACCATAAACATGATCCATCTTTTAAAATGACTTGATATAAGTGATTCATGTGTTTGATACATGATGTCTAATTATTAATATTTTCTATTATTTTAGTTATTAATTATTCCTGGTATTTTTTATCGACATATATATGGAGGAGTTTTATTATTTTTTTATTGGGTAAGTTTTTTGTGCTATTAAATTATTACCTTTCCATATTTGTTATGCTTTATCCAGCTTACTTGAATGGCATGTGTTATCGGCTATATAAGTTACCAGTTGGATTTATAAATTCATTGTTGATTCTACATTACATATAATTACGGGGAATTTGATTTCAACCTGATTATGTTTCATTTAACCAGGTTATGAAAAATATTCCTTTGAGTGATTTTCGATGATGATTATAATTATATTTTATTATAGAGAATTTACATAGTCTGGTTTTCCAAAAATACTTAATTATTCGGCCCATTGAAATTTGATTCCTTATAATTATGTCAAATTAACAAAATAATACAATGGATTGGGGATTTTGGGGCTAGGGTTTTGTTTGTTGAATGAAAGGATTATTTGAATAAAATTGGAAAATAGATTTAAAAAATCATTAGGGAATAAAACAATAGAAATGAATTTGGGGAGAATTCTATGTGTTTCATAGATTCCTATTGATTTGGTAATGATTAAGGATAAAGAAATTTAGAAATATGGATTTTGATATTAATAAATCATGATGACATAAATATCCTATAAATGATTCTTCCTAACTATATTAGTTTGATTACTGTTGCTATCATTGTGCTCTCAGTTTTGGTAAATGGTTATAGTCAAGAGAGTTTATACATGTAAAGGTTATACTACTGATGATGGAGAGACTACAAAAGGGAAATAAAATGAATGAGCATTAATGGAATAATATGATGAATCATTGTTAATAGTTTTGGATTAATTTGAATTATTAATATTCTTATTTATTTGGATTCAATAATTCATTCATAAATGGTGAAAATATTAGAAGAATAATGCAATATATAAGGATTTCATAAAAACACATCATCATTGTGTATTTGGAATAATTCCAGTTTTTATTATCATTTTATGTTGATCATGGTATTAAAATACTTTTTATTTTGCCAAAATAGATATATTACATTGAATAGAGAATCTAATGATAAGATGGATTTTTGGAAATTTAGATACCTTGTTCGACTATGAGTTTGGGAAGAATAATTTTGGATGATTCTTGATGAATTAAATGATTATGATAAACATTTTATATTATTGGTTGAAGTAAAATTATTATTCATCATATTAGATAACATGTTCTAATATTCTCAGGCTTTATAATAAATTTAATTGAAAATGAAAGACTTGTGGGTTTAAGATTCATAAATGTGCATTATTCATAAAAAATTAATCTTAAACATTATTTTCTTAATGTAATGTATGAATTAAAAATAGATCTAAGAAAAACCTAAGGATGAGATTATTCATATGACATGGAAATTAATAATGTATGTTTAATTTCTCAGGTGCTTCTTTTCATATTAAAAGAATCCATTAACTCCAGGAAAATAATTTTGTAACTAAAAAAATAACCAATTTTTATTTGTTAATATAAAAGAAATTGTCTTTTAAACAATTAAAAATTTTTGGTTTCATGATGGTAAAATTTATAATAATAATAATATTCTCTATCACCCTCTATCTGAACATGATAGTATGATTTCATTTTTAAGATCATGATTAGTTTTTCAATAATTTTCTCTTTTTTAATGCATATTAATTATTGTATCCTTCACATTTACTTATCCTAATTATTATAAATATTTGTTAACATACATATTTTTGATTTGGGGTTTTCAAAGAAAAATTATTTTCCAATATCAAACCCTAGATTACTAAGATCATGATTATATTTAGAGGATGAAATTTAATTTACATGGGGAGAATGTAAGAACCCAAGACATTACAATATTTTCATTTTTTAAAAAGTTAATTTTTTATTGATTTATTTATATGGAACACCTTGTTAGGTTTGCACTACACAATGTAATGATTTGTCTACTATTACATATAGTATCGACTTTTACAAAACAACAATATATTATTATATTTTTATTATTTAATATAATAACATATAACATATCACCGAAGGTGGTGGTTAAAAATATATTTCACCAGAATAAGGAAATATATTATTTAATTCTTTTGTTACAAAATAATTAGAATTTAATACCAAATCCTATTATATATATAAGAAATATTTTTATAAATAACCATTTTTATGATCCCAATATCTTTTTATTCTAATAAATTAAATAAATGTCAATTACTATGTGATATATATATAATTTAAATAACTTAAAACTATTATTTACATTCATACAACATATTTAATATGAATTATATAATAGAAACACAATTTTACTTATAAGACCAAATGTTTTTTAAAAGGTAGTTTTACAAACTTTTAATAGAGAACCTATATAAAATTCAATTTATGACCCTTTTATATTTTTTATTTAAAAAAATGGACTTATTAATTTAAATAAAAATGTCATGAACTCTCCCCCGGGGCTCATACCGTGACTACCCCAAGCCCACCATCCATAGGCTAGGGGCTGGAGACTAGCACCAAATGCGTACTTCTCGAAAATTAGGAAGGCATTACCTTTATAACCTGTAAACGCACATAACAGAACACACAACATGATACAATCACTAGTCAACTGTATAAAAAAGGTGTTGAAATGTAAAGGGGATGGAAATACATTCCCAATTATAAAGTATAAGAAATTGGAAATACACGTACAACTGAGGAATGGAAAAATAGCAACTAGGTCATCCTCCAGAATTCCTACCATAAGGGTAGGTACAGATAGCTGCCTTAGTACTCCACATTTGTCTATCTCTTCCACGTACTAACTCGTTGTAAGGTCCACCTTCGGGTACCGTCAAGTCCTAGTACTCTCAGCCACAGTCAGCACTTTCTGTCGTCTGCAACCAACATAAAGAGGTGTGGGTATAGCCTGTGCAGGGGTGAGTATAACGATACTCAGTAGGGACCCCGCGACCCTCAAGGTCTCACAAAAACCAACAATGATAAACCACAATGCAAGGATACATTCAAAAAGTATCATCCAACCCTACTTAGGTATATTCCCATATATATACATAAATAATCGAATACAATCTGGCACCAACTCTTGACCCCAAGCACAACATGTTCCATGATGGAAGAAACATAACTCGATGATAACAACATATAGTCAAGGATTAGCTCACACAGATTTACAATTTATGTATAGAGATAGAGATGATTAGATATAGCCACTAATTCTTGAACTCTATCAAACCAATATAGGATCTTGGAACATAAATCAGAGTTGCCGCCCCACGTAGGATCCTGGGACAGTAGTTAGAGCTGTCAAACCCAAGTAGGATTCTTGAACATCAGTCAGAGCTTTCGAACCCACCTAGGATCCTGGAATAGTATTCAAAGATGTCGTACCCATGTAGGGTCCTCGAACAGTAGTCTGAGCAGTTAAACCCACATAGGATCATAGAACATCAGTTAGAGTTGTCAGACCCACATAGGATCCTGGAATAGTAGTTAGAGCTATTGAAGACACGTAGGATCAGGGAACATTATTCCGAGTTGTCAAACCCTTGTAGCATCCTATAGTAGTAGTCAGAGTTGTCGAACCCATATAGCATCCTAGAACAATAGTCAGTACTCGTAGGATCCCTATATCACAAAGAAGCCATCCATAGGGTTCCCCTCCCAAATCACTCTTGATTCTGAGAGGGTCCTCTTCTCAAGATAAGTGTTCTATATCAACTTCCATTAAGATTCAATAATAGGTATCTCAAAAGTCTTCCACATCATATAGGTCTCAACGCAACAGATGGTGGGTCAATCAAACACACGGTCTGTGAGTTATTAGCCTTTTAGTCCCGGTGTCCTGTTTGAATTCTTGAATGATCCAACCTAGCTATATCTCAATTGTACCCCAAACACATATGAAGTGTACTCAAAGGTACCACCACACATCATGATTTCTAGCACCACTAACGGTTCATCAAATAGACGTCCAGTGCCAATGATATGGTGAAAATGATGTAAAGGAATGATAGTAGGCCCGGGTCCAATCCGACCCAGTCAGACCAACCCGTCCGGACATAGTCTGGGCCGACCCAGTTCAGGTCAGCCTAGCCCTCTATCCCCAACCCAGCAGGCAGCGAGGGCCATGGGGAGTGGGAGGGGGTGGACCGTCATCATATCGGTGTAAAGGTGGTTCGGCCCGGAGGCACTGCGACGGGCGGGGGAGGCTGGCTCGGCTAGCTGCGGCTTAGTAACTCGGCCTAGGAGGCCGAGGCCGGTTTGGCCAGTGCCGCGAGGGGTGCGACTAGGACGACTCGACCCAGATGGCCCAGGCTGGTTCGGCGAGCAGTGGAACGGGGCACTCAGAGCCCGCAGATGCCGGAATCCAATGAATCTCAGGACGATGGGGCCATAGTGGTTCAGCTGGTGCACAACATGTGGGGCCGCTTGCTAGTGCGGTTTGTGCTGGTGGGACTCGCACGGTTCGGTCAAGAATCAGGAGGCACAGCTGTGGTGAGGCGGGAAAACGGGGCGGGGAGACGCGGGGGGTCGGGAGGGCACCGTGGTTCAGCTCAAGGTGGCATAGCCTATTCTACGGGCAGATGGGGTGGTTGGGAACAGTTCGTCTAGTGTATGGTACTACTAGTGGACTGCGCGGGTTGCAAAGGTTGCATGTAGTGCAGCTGTAGCCTGCATCACATTATTCATCTCGTTGTCTCATCACCATGCTGAAGAACATCATAAAAAATGAACGGTAGATGTTTCGTCCATGTTGGTTTGGCCCGCACCCTCGGTGTTTAGTGTGGTATCCAGTGGATCAATTCATTCTTGAATTTCAATGAATTAACAAGAAAAGAATATAGATGAAGAAAATTATATCAACACCCCGCATCCACCCATAAAAACAAATCCCATCCCGTACGGAAAATCATCCAAAACAATTATTTTTCTTATAAGGGAATAATTAAATGAATAATATTATATTCAAATAATACCCCTACATGTTAATTGTCCATCGACGGAGTCACCAAAAAGAATACGATGTTGTTTTCATTCATCGTGCATACCTCACACTTCCAAACCCGGGCTTTTGTGTCTACTCATTTACGACGATGAGGAGGGATGGTCGGTCATAAAATATGTCCCATGACGGTAGGATTTGAAGGATGAATGTCGAAGGAGATCATTCTTCATAGTCAAAGGCATTCCTCGTCGTTTTTCTTCTTCGAGAGATTTCATCGTTGGATGCTTTCTCCCAACCTCTCTCTCTTCTCCAAAATTCCACCAAAAAGTAAAGAGGTGAAAAATAATAGATTAGACCATCTATTATTTCTTTGGAATGAATTTGAAAATCCAATTTAATTAGGGTGGGTGGAATATTTAATCAAGAGAAGGGTTGGACCATTTAATTGGTGTGTTGGCTCAATTAATTGGGTAGAGGAGGTCAATAGAGACTACCTCATTTATGAGGTAGTTGAGTGGTTTTCCTCATCCAATTGGTGGGTTTAGTCTCAGGTGGTCCCCACACCATAACCTCTCATGTGAGGTCAGGTTCAGGTTGGCCCCACCATAATAAACTCTCATGGGAGGTTATGTTATGGTGTTCCCCAACTCTAACTACAAATTGGGTGGCTATAAATATATAAAACAAGAGTCATTTTATTTTATTTTTTCCACGAAAAACCCAAATACCATCTTCCACCCTCGACCAACTATCATCGAGGTGAATATCATCTTAAGAAAATATCGGGGCTACGAGTACAACAGTGCCCTCAGATTTCAATTCTATGAACTGGGTCAAAAGATACAAAATACCACTTGGCGTTCACTGATCATACCCAAAAAAAAGATCAGTAAAATATTATCAGGAATCGTCGACCCGCGTCGGTTGAGGTTAGGCTCTTCCTAGGTGAATCACAAACCAAAGAACCCAACAGTACTCTCAGATTTTCAATCTGAGTAACCATTTTGATGATATGAATTTTAAAATAAAATAATTTTCCCATAATTATTTTATTAGAAGCAAAAACTAACTTTCTCTGCTGGCCCGCAACAGCCAAAGTTAGTGTCTGCTTTAAGAAATCATACCCTCATGAGTTTAGCCGTGGTCTCAGATTTTTAATCTGAGTTACCATTTTTGAGTTATAATAAATTAAAAAATAAAATATTGTATTTAATTATTTTATTTACGATTATTACATATTTGGGTTTTCTCACAGAAGGCTCGCGTCGACTAATCATAAGTCGCGGCTAGGATAAACACGCCATTATGAGCGCAACATTGACCTCATATTTCTAATTTGAGTTACGAGTTAATATTTATTTCAATTTTTAGGAAAACATCTTAAATAAATTATCTTAAGATCAACAAAACATTCATGGATCATTATGGGGACTCCGGAACTAAGAATCACACAGTGTTAGATTTCACAGACTCGTAAAATTCCTATATTTAAACAAAATTAGAAGGAAATTCTAGGTCATTACATTCTCCCCACTATATTTCTCTACATCCATGTAAGCCACAGCTCAATCTAAGGAATCATGTGGGGGTATTGTGCACACATATGAGCCTCCCGCTCACATGTGCTCTTCTGGAGGTTCTCATGCTACCGACGAACATGCATCATATGTATCAACCATCAATGAAGAACCTGATCCTGTCAATCCTAAATCTCTATTGGAACCTCCATAAAATTCTCTATATCATTGATGTCCAGTTTTCCATGGTCGATGACATGAGAAAGGTCATTAACATATTTCCTTAGCTAGGATACGTGGAAGACGTTGTGTACCCAGTGCAATTGAGGTGGAAGAGCTAGGATTTATGCCACCTCTCCAACTCAGTTAAGTAACTAAAAAGGTCCGATGATCCTCAAAGATAACCTTCCACCTTAGCCAAATCTCCACAAACCTCATGAAGGTGAGACCGTAAATAGACGTGGTCTCTATCCTAGAACTTCAGATGTCTCCATCTCTTGTCAGTGTACGACTTCTACCTGCAACAAGCAGTCTTCATCCACTCCACGATGATCTGCGCATCTCCATGGCATATCTTACTCATATATGGTCCCTCTAGTGTCGACTCCTCTGGATCAGTCCAGAACAAAGGTGATCTGCAAGGTTGCCCATGTAACACCTCTAAAGGTGTCATCCCAATGGTGGATTAATAGCTGTTGTTGTATGAAATCTCCACCAAAGGTAGGTGAACCTACCAACTACGACCGAAGACTAGGAAAAAAGCATGCATTTTGTCCTCAAGGGTCTGAATGGTCTTCTCAGTCTAACCATCTGTGTGAGGATAGAAGGCGGTACTCAAATGAAGCTGCATCCCGAAAGCCTTATGCAACCCCTTCCATAGCCGGGAAGTAAAATGTGTGTCACAATCAAAGACAATCGTCGAGGGTAAATTATGTAACTGCACAATCTTCTGCATGTAGGGGCATTCCATTCTCTCTACTAAACCATGTTATTTGATCGGTACGAAGTGGGTCAACTTGTTGTGTTGGTCGACGATCACCGAAATTGAGTCATGAACCCTAGATGTACGTGGAAGTCATGTCATGAAGTCCATGTATATCCCATACCTCATCTAATCTAGGACTTCTAAAGGCTGAACCAAGCCTACTGGTACTTGATGATCTGCCTACACTTACTGAAAACTGAGGCACTAAGAGACAAACACTACATCTGCTTTCTTCATTCCCAGTAACGAGTGCTGTCCGAGGAGGTCTTGGTACATCTTCACCACTCTCGGATGTACCACTAGAGGGGTTGTGTGGAACTCCCTCAACACATCCTCCTAATGTGACACCAGTACCATAGTACGTCCCCTGAAGAGAATGACGTGCTCCCCACCATCAAAAAAATACATCAGGTGCCTTTCTTGTATATATCGGAGCACATCGTGTCTCGTAGTCAGCATCTCTATGATGTGCCTCCCTGAATTGCTAATGGAGTGGGGGAGTAGCTGTAAGAGATTTATTAAAAGAGTCTCCTTCCTAATACACAATGTATATCTACAAAGGGGCAAGCTGCTATGTCACATCACTTAGCAGATGCATGCCAGACCTCCTACTGAGTGTGTCTGCGGTAATGTTCCCCTTCCCAGGAGTATAGACTTTCTCAATGTCAACTTTTGGTGAAATGAGGTTGAGGTTGTACGACTCATGAGTGATTTGATGAACCCTCCTATGCATTCATTTATTCTATGATTCCTTGGTTTCCTTTTTCACTAACTAAGGAAAACCCTATCCCAAAGTTGTAGATAAATAACAACTTCTTTACCAAATATAGTAAATCTGAGTGTGAACTATGGATGTGAAGTCAAAACCCAAACTAACATTGTATGGCCTCGACGCTACCACCAAGTGGATCGAACTGAAACTCTCACCTTAAGGGTCAGATCACACCATCGGTGTAAATTTTATTATCAACTCTCCTCCCAAAAGTATTGTCAGACGTGAGGGAGATGTCAACGGTTTCATCAGAGATACTAGTTCCTGGAAAATATTTGTGGAAGGAAGGAAATAATGGTACATATTTCTATTGATACGGCAGCTGGTAGTTAACACAGACCATACCCCGAATCATTCTTAGAGCACTAGGGTTTCACTCCTTGATCGCATGCAGCTACTCTCTTCCATCTTCCTCCACTTCTTTATCCTGGTGGGGACCACAAAGGGGGTGGTTGTAACATGTAGAAATGTACACCAACTCTTGCTGCTCCCCTAGATCTATTTCCACACCTACAACCCCGTTGATTCATTTTTACCTAACACTTCTTCTTCCCGAAACTTTTTTACCCACCCATGTCTTTAAGACTGGCGCCAGTTTCCCACTTTCCCAAATACTAACATTCACTGGCTGCATCCTCTCAGCTAATGAATATTCAACCATAAATGTACTCTCTAGAACCCTAACAAAAGTAGGAAAGCATAAATGTATATTTCTAGCTCGGATGTCCCTAAATACACCTCTCTCATAGGTCCAAGCTCCGAAGCACTGATTTTATCGTATTCATCGATACAAGTAATGATCAGTACTCCTCGATGAATACTCAGTTACCAACATGTCGTCCTGCCGAAGCAATAGAAGCTCTAGAGAACTATTAACCACCTCCTTAGGCCAGTACTCAGCTGCCTATGAGTCGGCATCTCTTCAAAACATGAGGGGTATTTGAAGCTGAAACATGTGTATGGAACTAATCTTGCATGTGTCCTCTTCCAGTACCTCTGGTTGTAACTGCTGACCAAGGGGTAGTGATATAGCTGGCACACTACCCGAAGGTACTATCTCAGGTAATATTCTGCGTACCGAAGCCTCATCACTAAGTGGGCTATCCTCATGGTCACTCATTGAAATAGACTAGCATATAAGACCACCATTTGCTCTCATAGTGTCAGAACTAGATTGGAAACTCTAGTAATCGCCTCCTGCGAGCTCTCAGCTGCGTGGGAAATTTGACTCTTCACGAAACCTCAGAGGCCTCTTCTGCTAGAACTCGTGCAATGAACTCAGTCGGCGTGCACCTTTATCAAGTGTGGATAGTGGTATATATTTCCAGATAGGTGGGGTATCTACTGGTACACCACCCGAATGTCCCGACATAGTAAGAGGGCCCTACACTGGATCCTCATCACTCGGTGGGCTATCTGTGCGTAAAACTCTCGGAACTCTAGTTGGGTGTCTGCGTGGAGGAATCCTAAAAAGAAACAACTGTGCTACAGTAAAAAGTTTATACCTGGTGAGCTGTCATGATGAGCTGACTTAAGGAATCATAATGTAAACACACATGCAATTAGTGTTTTTGTGAACAGAGTTATAAATCGGCTGTCATGGTCCTGCTGTATGGATTTGTTGGTTGCCGCACCAACACTGGAATGCCTAAACTGAGAACCGCACTAACTACCCTTTACATTGTTGCTTCATAAAAAACAATGATCAGAGACTTATGTTCTGCGGTGGAACTGACTCCTTTGAAACCAATTTATCATGACCTGTCTCCTGGGGCCCGTGCCGTGAAAATTTTAATCCCACCGTCCAAAGTCCAGGGGCTGGTGACTAGAACCAAAGGCATAATTCTCTAAATCTAGGATAGAATTACCTTTTATAACCTATAAACGAACACAAGAGAGAAAACAGCTAGATACAAACACTAGTAAACTATATAACAAGTGTGTGTTGAAAAGTAAATGGGATGGAAATACAAGCCTAACTATAAAGCACAAGGAACTTGAAATACAAGTACAACTAAGGAATGGAAAAATAGCAGCTAGGTAGTCCTTAGGAATTCCTACCTGATGGGTAGGTACAGATAGCCTCCTCAGTACTCCCGGTCCGTCAGTATCCTCTATGTACCGACTCGTCATAAGGTCTACATCCAGGTACTGTCTAGCCCTGGTACTCTCAGCCTCAGTCAGTGATGTCTAACATCTAAAACCAATACAACGAGGTGTGGGCATTGCCCGTGCAGGGGTGAGTATAAAAATACTTCGTAGGGACCCTGAGACCCTCAAGGTCTCACAGAATTCAACAATGATAAACTATAAAGGATACAATCACAAAGTATCATTCAACCCTACTTAGATATATTCCCATACATATACCTAAGAAATAAAATATAATCTGGCTGCAACTCTAGAGCCCATGCACAACCCCTTCCATGAAACAATGGAAGATAACTCGTGGTAACAACACAAAGTAAAGGATTCGCTCACACAGGTATACAACTAATGTAGAGAGATAGAGATGATTAGATGTAGATACTGAATCATCTACTCTATCAAACCCATGTAGGATCCTGAAACAGAAATCAGAGCTGTCGAACCCACGTAAGATCCTAGAATAGTAGTCAGAGCTGTTGAACCCCCATAGAATCATGGAATAGTATTCAGAGCTGTCAACCCATGTAGGATCATGGAACAATTGTCTGAGCTGTCGAACCCATGTAGGATCATCAAACAGTACTCAGAGCTATTGAACCCATGTTGGTTCCTCTAATAGTAGTCAGAGATGTCAAACCCATGTAGGATCTTGGAAGAGTAGTTAGAGCTATCAAACCCACATAGGATCCTGTAACTATAGCTAGAGATATTGAACCCATATATGATCCTAGAATAGTAGTCAGAGTTGTCAAACCCACATAGGATCCAGGAATAGTAGTCATCCCTCGTACGTTCCATTTATAATAATGCAGGCATCCATAGGTTTCCCAACACAAAGCACGCTTGATTATGAGAGGGCCTACTCCTCTAGACAACTATGTTGATACATCATCCTCCACGGTGTCTTAAGAAGAAGTATCTTAATGATCCGCCATGTCATAGAGGACTCAATTCAATAGATGGTGTGTCAATCAGACACTTGGTCTTTGAGTTATTCGCCTTTTAGTTCCAGGGGCCCGGTTGGATTCATGCACGATCCAACCTAACTATATCTAAACTATACCCAAACACCTGTGTGGTATACTCAATGAGACCACCACACTCCATTATGTACAGTGTTGTAGATGGTTCATCAAATGGATCTTCGTTGCCAAGGATATGACCAAAAGAATGTAAAGGGATAATAGTAGGCTTGTGTCTGGTCCGACCTAGTTCAGGTTGAGCCCGGCCCTCTAGACCTTGCCCGGAAGACCTCGAGGGCTATGAGTAGCATGAGGGCATGGACCAGCCATAGGTCGGTGTAATGGTGGTTTGGTCCAGAGGTGCTGCGCGGGGCAGTGGAGGCCGGCTCGGCCAGGCGCGTGTGGGGTGCTGCTCGGTGGCTCGGCCTCGGCCGTGCCGATTGGGGTGTGGCTAGGACTGCTTGGAAAATTGTGGAGAGGGGCACAGAGATTGAGCAATGGCTGGAGGCCAGTGCGTCTTGGGCTGACAGGGCCAGCGTGGTTCGACCGGGGCGCCGCATGTGGGGCCGTGGGCCGGCGCATTTCGGGACGGCGGGACTGGTGCAGTTTGGCCGGGGGCGGGGAGGTTTGGCCACGGCGAGGCGGGCCGATCGGACCAGGAGACACAGATGGCCGGGAGGGCACTACTGTTTGGCTAGGTGCGGCAAATCTAGTTCAGCTGGTGGATGGGGTGGCCAGGACCGATTCTGTAGGTGGATGGTGCGATCGGCGGGTTACACGGGTCGCAGTGGCCACAGGTAGCTCGGTCATTGGTTGTATCACTTTTGTCATCTCATCACCTCTTCGAAATTCCAAATAACATCACAAACTTTAACGACAGAGGGTTTGGGCCATGTTGTTTTGTCTTGAACCCTCCGCGTTTTGGGTGGGAGAAAAAAAATCAATTCTTTATTGAATTTAAAATAATTATCCAGAAAATGAGGTATAAGAAGAAATATCTATCAACACCCAGCATCTTCCTACAAAAACAATTCCCAACCAACAAGGAAAATCATCCAAAATAATTCTTTATCATAAAATGGATGAATTAAAGTAATAATATCATAATCAAATAAAACCCTTACATGTTCACTGTCCTTTGACAGAGTCATGTGAAGAAGATAGATTTGTCTTCGTTCGTCGTGTCCACCGCACACATCCAATCCTAACCTCATGTGTCGGCTCATTAACGATGATGTGGAGGGATGGTCGATCTTCAAATACGTCCCATTTCAGTAGGAGTCTGAGGATAAAGGTTAAAGGAGATCGTTCTTCGTAGTCTATGGCAACCCTCGTCGACATTCTTCGTCAGGAGTGTTCTTCATTGGTAGATTTCAGTCAAACTCTCTCTCTTCTCCAAAATTCCACCAAAAAGCAAAGAGGTTCCAAAATAATATATTATACCATCCATTATATTGTTAGAAAGAATTTAAAAACCCAAATTAAAAATGGTGGGTTCCATAATTAGGCAAGATAAGGGTTGACACATTTAATTGGTATGTTGGCACAATTAATTGGGTAGAGGAGGTAAATATACTCCACCTCATTTATGAGGGAGTTGAGTGGTTTCCCTCATTAAATTGGGGGGACTAGTCTTAGGTGGTCCCCACACCATAAACTCTCATGGGATGTTAGGTTTGTGTGGGCCCAACCACCATAACCACTCTTGGTAGTTTAAGGTGTCATGGTTCCCCCTCTATCTTCCACTTGGGTTGTTATAATAAAATAAATCATCCATCATATTATTATTTTATTTCCACGAAAAACCCAAAAACCATCTTCCTCCCTTGACCAACTTCTTATTGTGGTGAAATTATTTTTAAGAAAATACTCACACTACGAGTTCCATGGTGCCATTAGATTTCAATTCAAAGCATCAGTTCAAAAGTTACGAAATACCGCTTGAGCGTTCACTGAATGTACTCAAAAAAAATTCGGAAAATTATTATCAGTCACCCTTGACCTGCTTCGGTTGAGGTTAGGCTATGAATAGTTGAAACACACCCCCAACAAACCCAATGATACTCTCATATTTTCAATCCGAGTTACCTTTTCTAAGTTATGAATTTTAAAATAAAATAATTGTCACTTAATTATTTTATTTGCTACCAATAACTTACTTTCTCTGGTGGCCCATACTGGCCAATGTTAGTGTCTTCATAAATAAAGCATACCTTCAAAACATAATAAGTTGTCTCAGATATTTAATCCAAGTTACCAATTGTGAGTAATAATAATTTTAGAAATAAAATATATTATTTTATTATTTTATTTACAATAATGAAATTTTTTGGGTTTTCTAAGTGGAGGCTCGTGAAGACTTATCTTAAGTCGTCCTTATGGTAAACCCACCATTCTGAGCTCAATAGTGCCCTCAGATTTTTGATCTGAGTTACTATTTAAGAATAATTCATCTTTTTTAGGAAAACTACTTAATCATGTTATCTTATGCTCATCAAAACATTGATAGATCATTCCGGGCACTCTGGCCCTCAGAATCAGGCACCGTCAAATTTTACATACTCATAAAATTAACATATATTTAAAGAAAATACAATTGAAATTATGAGAATTTACAAAAATCATAAAAAATTACTTTTTATTAATTTATGGTATTTCCTGATAATTTTTTTGTTTTAATCAATAATGGTAAAATATTTTTTAAATTGAGACTAGATTTTCTCTCTAAAAAATTTATAAAAATTAATTTTATTATTAATTTTATGTAAATTATAATTAAATTAATTTAGTTTCATTTAATCTATTTTAGGTAGAATTATTTAAAATCTCATTAAATTTTTATTTCAATACATTTTAATCATTTGAGTGTTTTCTATTTTTAAAATCATTTTCTCATTCAATCAAATGAATTAATATTAAATTAATTCCTGAATCATTTGTTTTTTAAATTATTAAAAATTGATTTCATATTTGTAATATAGGGGTAAAAAATATTTAAATAGGATCTTATTATTTTATCTCCATATGAAGAGTTATGATAATAATTTTTATAATTACAATAGTTATGGATAAATCTTGAAATTAAGGTTTAAAATAATATAATAACTATTATAAAAATAACCTAAGACATTTACTATTTTTATTGGTTTTGTTAGTGTCGACAAAATTGAACCTTGGGATGATTTTCTATCTCCTTGTATCCACTTTGATGACATTAATGATTTTAATGTAATTTATGTTATGGGAACTCCAATATGTCACAGACATGTTTATAGTAATTATTTAATTTTATATATATTATAATTAAAAATAGATATATGAATATATATAGTAATTGGAAAAATAAACAGATTGTTTTCATCATTACAATGTAATTTTAATTTTTTTCGATTAAATAATTAAATAAAATAGTTTCACAATGTTGTTACAATAATTGTTTAATTAGTCGAGATATCAAATATGTGTGAATAAAATTAATAAATATTTTATATTTATATAATTAATGTCAGTAAAGAATATTATTGAAATACTATGCATATTTTTGTTTATTTGGATTATTTTTATAATTTATATAGTGTATTTATATTTTCTAAAATGTTAGTAAATATATAATGTCAAAATTAACATTAATGATATTTTAAAATAGATAATATTTTACTAAATAAAAAAATTCATAAAATTTAAAATAATATAAAAATATTTTCATTAATATTTAAAATTTAATCCATGACACATTTATGGTTCTTTTAAACTATTATTGTAACTATATTAACAGTTAAAGTGTAAAAAATACAATTTATCAAGGTAAGAGTTAAAGGGATTACCTAAGGAATAATGCCAATTAATAAGTGTAAAAATGTGACATAAACATATCTACAAATTGTTTTTTTGAAATTATTTTCACCTATCATCATCTTATGTTAAAAAAGTCACTTTAGATCCATTTAGAATCGAAAATTATATTATATTATCTAAATATTTTAAGAATTTGAAAAAGTGCCCCACACATCAATTATAAAAGGGAACATACTCCCTAACTAACTAAAATTATATTTTTCCATATAAATCTTCCCAACACTTCTCAAATAATCTCCCAACATCACGTACATAATATTTTTGGCCTCACATTTATCAGAATTAAAACCAGGAAATGATTTATGTATAAACCAAAATTATTTATCCAAAAATGAGGTAAGATATTCAATAATAATTATGATTTATTTAATTCCCCACTAATTAATTTAATTTAATTCAATTCATATAAAATAACTATAGTATATTAAATATTCTAACATTTTTTTATTTTTATTCTTATACCAAAACCCTAACACACTTCCATAAAATTGGTAATTAATTTATTATTCATGTATAGTGAACCACTACCATGCGAAATGAAGTCGTTTTGTTTTCCATTAAAAACATTAATGAGTTTTATTTATGAGGAAAATGATATATTCATATGATATATATGATATCAATGTTTTTAGTACTTATATAATTTTTATATCACACATACCTTCTAAATTTTCATTTTGTGTTATATGATAACATCGTTTGTAGAATTTTGGACTTCTGCATTCGGAAAGCGATGTTAGTCATTAAAACTAGAAAAGGAAAAAATAAAATATTAATTTAATATAAATATGGGATATATAAGAAATTAATATGATAATTTATTTAAAATATACACATATATTATTTAATTTTTAGTTTTTTAATATGTAAAATAAATTAATGTTTCATTCAGGCGTACTTATGACCTACTGTATCCACGAACGATGCATTTCATTTCAATTCACAAATTTATTTTTATTATTATAAATATATATATTGATTATATATAACATTTAAATAATGTCTTATAATCTGGATAAGATGTAATCGTTATATAAGTAATAGGAACAACAAGTGAAAAGTCAAAACATACTAAAAAAACTATATAATTAACACATGAAATAATGAAAATAATGATTGATTATTAAAAAATGTGATAAAATAATATAAAATGATCATATTTTATATCATAAAGATAAATAATGTTATTATATAAAATAATAAATTTCATTAAACCATTATAATTGAGGTCAAATCATTATAGATAAAAACAAAGTGTGAGGTGAGGGATTTTCATCCCTCTTTTTTACATCTGTAAAATAAATATCATATTCACAACTTAATTATTTTTTGTTAGAATTATAATTATTAATTTGATATATGATATAATGAATCTATTTATATTAATTTTATTATATTTTTAATATTGTAATTATTTACATTTATTGTACTTATGATGCAAAACATTTCAACGTGGTATGGAGTTTTTGGAATTTAAAATTATCTTTTTTAAATTGATTATTTAATATATGATGAATTCATTGGAAATATAATAAATTGTTTGGGGACTATATGATTAAATCCCATAAATGTATTAGTAGTCCAATTAGACAACATTAGTTGGTGATAAACATATCAGGTTCATTACGAAGAATAATAGATGATTTTCTACCAATAGAAAAAAACAATCTTGTGAATTGCATTGATGGTAGTGGATTGTTTGTCGGATACAAGATATCCAATAATTATGAATTTAAATAATTTATATTATTATATACCCATTATATTTTTATTCAAAATATCTTTGGATGAATTTATTTATCATTTTATTGAGTAAATGGAATGATATTTCTATTTCCTTCCTACCATATGGGTTATTGATTTCATTTTATTTTAATGGTATGTCTTAATAATTATTTAAAATTCATTGTTGATTTATCAATTCATAATTGGTTCTTATTTATGTTCCCTTACTGATCATTTTATATCACCCTTATTATCTTTCCCTTCCCATGGGTCAGAAAATGATTCCTTTGAATGGGTTTCTAATATGTTGTTTATTTCATTTTATTAAGTATTATGTATGTAACATTGTTTTACAAAGTATGTAAAGTGTTTAGTCCATTGTGATTTTATTCATTGTAATCATTCCAATATATTAAAAAAATTAAATTTCTATTGTATTATGGGGTTAGTGTGCTATAGTTGGTAACTAAGGAAGTTGTGAGGAAACATGGAAACTAGATTTTGAAATTTAAGATTAAGTAATATAACCCTAATAATAAATTTTATGATAATAAAATGTACGTTTTATCATCCTTGATATTAGTTAATTAAAATGGGTAAACTATATTGAACATAAGTATTTATATATCGAGAAATCCTCTTTATTTATCAATCCTATAAATGCATCTTTATAAATATATCACTATTATTGTTGTTTTTCGATTATGTTGTGTGTTTAAGTTGATGTATATAATGAATATGTTTATACATGTAATTATTATACAACATATTATTAATAGACTAAAAAATAAAAATAAAATCAATGATGTATTATTGACTTTGATGAGTAAGAGTAGTTAATAGGTTCTGAATAATGTACAGTTATTAATGTTAATATGTATTATGATTCAATAATTATCTCATCAATGGTTCTTTGATTACAAGAAAGATGATATATTTTACGGTTTTAATATAGTAATTAATCTTTAATGATTTGGAAGAATTCATGTTTTTATCATGGTTTTATGGAGATCATGTTATTCAAATATTTGTTATGTAACAAAAATAGCTTTATTACACTAATTAGAGAATCTATAATTTAGAATTATTTTTATAATATAGGGACCTATTTATACTGGGAATTTTGGAAAAATGTAATTTATATGAGAATTTTTTTTTTGAATGTATTATGTTTATAAAATGATATTATTCTTTTATGTAAAATTATGATTAGTCATATTTGATAAAATAAAATAACAATATAGGTTTAGATAATAATTTAAATGCCAAAGGAAAGACTCAGGGACCTTATGATTGATAAAATTTATCAAGGAAATAGAAATTCATCTTAAACGTCCAATTCCATGTTTAAGATATGAATAAAAAATATATTTAAGCACACCTAAAATATGAGATTATGATAATGAAATGGATTTAAATCAAGTATTTTTTTTTCTCATGTACATATCTAATACTAAAATAACCCATCAGCTCTAGGAAAATTATTTTGAAATAAAAATGTCATCTAAAAACATTACATACATTGAAATCAATGGTATCATAGAATATAGAAATTTATCATTTTGTGGTGGATAACATTCTAATTACCTTTTTCTCTTTCACTCTATAATATAATCTGATAGTTTTATTTTTATTCCATGTTATTGTTGTCAATATTTTCTAATATTATCCAAATTAAAATCCCAATTTTATGGTCATAAATTATTTTCATTTTTCCACTTATTATAAAGATCTGTTATTATCTTTATTTCTAATGTCGGTTAATCCATAATATTATATATTACAATATGAAACACTATATTATAAATTTCAATTCAAATTTTAAGGATGTTATTTAATTTTGATGGGTAGAACGTAACACCATAAGATATTACATTTTTTCATTTTTTAATATTTTTAATTTTTTTCAATATTTATTATTATAAAACCCCGTGTTAATCCTAATCTACAAACAACAATGTGTTGGTTTCTGTTACACATACGTCCGGTTTTTATGAACAACAATATATAATAAAAATTTAATAATTTTATATAATAATATATAACCTAGAAATTCAGTTTGAGGTTAAGAATAAAATTAATTAACTTATAAAAATAAATGGTTTCATTCAATGGTTATGAATTAATTAGAAATGAATATAGTAACCAACATAATACATAAATAATGGTTTTATAATGAAATATTAATTTGATTAGAAAGTCATTTATCTTAAAAAAATTAATTAAAATTAGTTTTTTATATTTTGTTAATATATATACAATATAAAAATTACCCTTATATAATAGGTTTAATACTCATACGATTTGAAAATATCCAATTTTATGTATAAAAATAGATATTATTTTAGAGGTTGTTTTAGATACTTTTAAAGGGTGACCTATTTTAAAACCAAATTTTGACTCTTTTATATTTATATTTTGAAAAAAATAACTTTTAATACTAAACTAGAATATAAATATTTAGATTCGATGAATTTTTTGTATTTTTATAATATGATTCATGTATTCATGAATAATAACAAAATATTTCATTTTAGTTGAAATTTTATTTTTGGTTTAAAAACCTAATATTGGTAAATTATATTTTTAATTATTTTTAAATTATATTAAGATCAATATATTTTTTAGTTAATATATTTAGTTTCATAGAATAAATTCAATATTTAATTTCTATATAAATACTTTTCAATATTTTGAACATTTTCACTTTTGAGACATCTTTTCACTTTATATCTACGAGATTAAATTTAATTTAATTACTAAACTTATGACATTATAGTTATCAAAAATGGATTAAATATTTGGAATATTTATGTAAAAATTATTTCAATATTTTTCTTTAATATTTGGGTAATATAAATAGTAACATTATTTTATTAAATTTATATAATTAAGGACCAATTGTGTACTTAATTGTGAAAATATTTTTATATGTGTTATAAAACTATGATAAAAATTTAATAAATTTCTTTATTAGTTATTATCCAAATAAAATCAACATTATTTTGATTTTAGGGCCTCTTGGAGCCACTTGGATTAATTTTAGGCTTTTATAGTATTTTATTCTAAGAAAAGATGAATTTGTTACCCTCAGGTTTGTAATAAAGGTTAAAATTTAATATATGGTTCTTAATAAGTTAAATAAGACTATAATTAATAATTTAACATATTATATATATATATATATTAATAAGTATGATTTATTTTTAATTTTTAAGGGATAAATAATTAAATTAAAGGCATGGACAGTGAGGACAAAATAATTGTTTAATTAATGTACATATAAAATAAATGGTTATAAAAATATTAAAATAAATAAAATTTGATATTATATTTTACATAAAAGAATTTCACTAACTTAATAAACATATTAATAGCACATTCTAGGTATTTTTCAATGTTATACTGTGTACTTTTATTTTAAAAAAATCCCTTGATTGAATAGTGTCAAAATATACATTAATGGTAATTTAAAATAAATAACATTACATTAAAAAATATTATTCCAAAATATTGGGATAAGGTTAACAATTTCATACATGATTCATTTTAGGTTATTTAGTTATATTTAAGTGACTATAATATCCAAAAAATATAAACCACCTTGTTGTCACGGTAATAATTATAGGGTATAACTAACGGTTAATGCCAAAAGATAAGGTTAATAATGAGACCTATAATTGTCTAAAAATTAATGGATGGTTTTATTTAGAATCATAAATTTTATATGTTATAAATAAATCAATTTTTTGGAAATTAGGATTTTAAAATTTTTTATATTAATTTAATATTTTATGAATTTTTAAAAGTTCCCCTCAACTCAATCATAAAAGGGATCTTCCTTCTTCAATTACTCACACCCCTATATTCTTTTTATCTCATCTATACCCATATAAAATATTATCCCAATATCCCTATCATAACCTCTGTATCCTCACTTTCTGATGAATCCAAACAAAGGAAGGTTTTTTATGTTAAACAAAAGGAGCCACCCATATTAGAGGTACTAATCTTCAACAATCAATTTGGATTCATTTATTTTCCCACTGGATAATTCATCATTATTACCTTATTATATAAGAACAATTGTATCATCATTATACTTATTTTAATATTGTTATTTTTTATTCATACAACTACACAGACAACCATCAATTGAGTGATGAATTTTCCTTTTGTGTTTATTGAATTACTACATCGCAAATAGATATCATTCATTTTTTCATTTCCATCATTCATGGTTGGTCAATGTGATAAAAATAATTTTTTCATTAAATATATGTTATTTTAATTTTTAATTAATACTTATTTAATTTTTATATAAAAAATACGTTTATTCTTTCTATTTTGTGTAAATCTGATATAATGTTTTGGTGAAGTGTGGCAGATCACATCATCAAAGAAATGTGACTTGTTCTCACAATACACTAATCCTATATATGGTAATTTTGATAAATATATGTTATATAAATTAATTATATATGAACCATTCATTTTAATATACATATAAATAATTTAAATTTAATTATTTTGAAACAAAAGAGAATTGAATGTACTGTTCATGCATACACATGGCGAACCGTATCAAGGAATGGTGCATTTAATTTTCTATTTCCAAATTTTATGGATGATATTAAATATATAAATTTAATGAATATATATTATATTATAATAATTTTGGAACTCTCGATATGGTGCAATAATGATATAATTACTAGGAAAAACAAGTAACATGTCAAATCATACACGAGAAACTAAGCAATTAACAACCAAAATAGTGAAAATGATGAAATATTATTACCAAAAGGGTGATAAAATTAAATAAAAATATATTATATTATTTAATAATTATGAATAATTTCATTATATTAATTAATAATTCTATTTAAATCATAATAAATGAGGATAAAGAAAATAAAAGTAAAAAAAATTTGTGGTAAGTGATTTTTTTCTGACTTTTTACGTCTATGAGATAATTGAAATTTTCACCCCTTAGATTTTTTATAGTATATGTACTATCCATTTAGATTTATCATATTAAGAATCTATATATCTTCATGTTATTAAATGTACAATTTAATTATTATTTTAATTTAAATGGATTCAACTTCAAATATTTTAATGTTGTATGATACATTTTGATTTAAATATATATATTTAAATATATTATGAAATATAAGAGGAATTATTTAGAAATGTTAGAAATAGGTTGGGGACATGTTAATTTAATAATCTCAATGCTTCAATATTCTAATGAGATAAATTAAATTCTTCCCAAAAGAATAAATTTTTTTCAAGAAGAATAGATGTGTTTATAAACACATAAATTAACCATAATGTGGATGTTATATATGGTATTGGATTATTTTAAAGCTAAATGATATCCAATAAGTATGTGTCTCCTTAATTTGAGTTACTATTTTCTCTGATTATTTATTTCTACATATCCCTGGATGCATTTAATTTATATTTTATTATGTAAATGGAATGTGTTTTCATTTTTTTACCTTTCCATATTGTATATGCCTTATCCAGTTTATTTCAATGGAATGTGGGGTTAGTTATTTTCCATGTCATGTTGATTTATCAATTCATTATTTCTTCCAAATTACATACCACAACAAATAAATTAATCTCTCTTATATTATGATTCCTTTATTCTATTTCTGAATAAGATTCATTTTAGTGAGTTTCAAGGATGTTTAGCATTTAATTTTATTATTTATAATGTATGTAATATGGTTTCTATGAACTTATTAACTATTCATTCATTCAGGTTCTAAATCTTTGTAATAATGGAAATGTTATAAAATAATTCCCCAGCACTGGGATTCTATTACATAACCTATGTGGTCAGACACAACACCATCCCATGTCGAAGTCCATTCCTTGTTAGAGGTCAGGTTTCCCAAACTTGTCATAGTTGATCAGGTTTTCACATTATCCCATAGTCGATCAAGATTCCCCATATTATATAAAGGATCATTCCAATTATATTCATTTTGATTATTCTATCATTAGATAATAACATTCACCCAATTTTTTTTAGGGAGATATAGGTCACACCGTTCTCATAATGAAATCATACATATGTGTTTCATAATATCATAAGGAATGATATCATAACCAATGAAATGAAATGGGTACGATAATATTTTAATAATATCATAACATAAGAAATAATATAATGGTTTCAAATTTAATTCATAAAAATAATTAACCATCAAAATATATCGGTCTTCTAGTCATATAACATGTGAAGAAGAAATTATTTTCAAAAACATGTATACTTCGAAAGAGAAATTGGTTACACAAACCCCATGCCAATAAATCATAAATAATTTAAAGAATGAATATCAATTTAACCATTTTATTATTTTCGTTGAATTTCATGAGTAAAACTAATGTTTTTCTTTATAGATGAAAAGTTATTTTTTAATTTCATTTAAAATTATTTTTTAAGGAAAATATGTATTTTTCATTGAAAAATAAATATTAAAACACAAAAAATTTTGAAAATAAATTTAGATGAAAATTAACCTAAATACACTTAATGATGGTTTTAATGTGTATTGGTAAACATTTCTTTAAAAACACTTTAAAAACGTATAAATAAAACTTAAAAATGATTTAAGATCATTTCCTTGAAATCACATTCATAAATTTTGAAATCTGGAAAACATTTTGAAATCCAATTCATTTAAAAACCATATAAATATTATAAATGATTCAATGAAAACAATATAACATTTCTTAAATAACTTATATATTAAAATGTTATTTAAATATCATATTTAATACCATTTTTTAAATAACTTTTTGAAAACATGGTTTTTGAAATTGAAGGAATGTGTCTCATTGTTGGAAAATTATGACAAATATATTTATCTATTACATTATCCATTGAATAATAAAATAAAATAAATAGATATATTTCAATTGATATGTAAATACCAATATATTTAATTATATTTATCATAAAATATGTTAATGGGACATATATACATGAATATTTTAATAGAATTGTGAATATGACATGAATCGCATAGTAATAAAAGTGAGACTATAAATCCCTTTACCTTATGTATTTCCCATCATTATACATGTTCAATGATGCTTTATATTAAATATAAATTTATTATAAATATTAAAAATAACCATATTATTCTATCTAATACCATGTATATATTAATATTACACACCTATTACCATTAAAATGTTTATGTTATTTTTGGGTAATATATGATTTGTCTTATGCATGTGTCTAATATGTTAAATTTTGGGTTCCCATAATTATATAATAATTTGTAGAATTTATTAAATGATATAAATAAATTTTTTATTCTGTATATATCTGTTTATCATAATATATTATTTATATTTATTTATATTTAATAAAATACATCGTTCATGTAAATAGTAGGCCATATGTATGTATAAACTCTATTTCTATTTAAGTATCATATTTAAAGAATGAAATAAAATAATATATATATATATATATATAATTCATTTATCATTATTATCACATATATATCATATAGTTCTAATAAATCTATACTTAATACATTCCATGTAGAGTGCGAAGGAATCACATCATATTGAGGAGGGACTAGTCCACACATCACAAAATAAAATTATCATTTTATACAAAATGTAAACCATGAAGGGTTTTATTATATAATAATTATATAATAATAAATTCATAATAAATATATAATATAGATAAATATATGTGTTCCAATAATAACTTGAAACAATTATGGGTGCTAATGGAAAAACGAACAGCATCATTTCGTGAGTTGATAGTTCACCGTACACAATAACGTTAAGTTTGTTTCCCATTAGACGAATGAATTTGTAAGTCATGGTAGTAATAATATAATGAAAATAATTATGTATATTTAGGATACTAATTTGATTATATATGAATGTAATAGTAATATTTTATGGGTTGGAGAAATAAAATATAAGAAAAGATCTTGAGGAATAATGTTACCTCTTCCTTCAGTAACTCCTTTTGGTTTTCACAAAAAGAATTACTGTATTGATTTGGTCTAAAATTATGTATTATTGAATTAATGTTGGTGTTTTGAGATGAGATTTAGGTATTGTATTCCCCAGAAAAATGCATTGTGGTGTGTGAAAAAGATATAGGGGTGACATCTTGTTTATTGTGGAGGAGTGACATTCTTGAAAATTATTGGAAAGGGAATTTTGCACAAATTTTTTCTATAAATAGTAGATCCAAAATGTTTCTAATAATATCCAATGGATTATAGGATCTATATATAAATATCTAATGGATTTTGAAAAATATTCTAGGTTATTCGTTGCCTTATAGTTGACAGTTAGTCCATTTTTTTGCTATCTTTTTTCTCCATCGTAGTAGTTAATTTTAATCTCATTCACTAAAAATAGTTGTCAAAAACTAAATTATAATTATAATATATTAAAAAATATTCATTTTAAAAATATTTATTCTAATTTTACATGCTACTATCATATAATTTGTAGAAATAAAATTAAAATCGACCATTTAGATGTGTTGTGACATCTTGTTTTTTAAAGAAAATGTTTAAATGTTTTGATATTATATTTCAATGTGAAATTAATTACAAATAAATAAATGTGATTAATTGATGAAAAATTAATCTCATTATTTTTCAATAATAAATTAAAATATAATTTTAATTTGAAAATCAATTAGATTAAAATGTAGTTTTCAATTAAAATGCACTATTTTTTGGTATTCATCCTTATATGATTTTTTTGAAATAATCTAATGGAATTACCCAAAGATAAATTTTTAAATTATGAATTAATTTTCAAACAAATTATATTTATAAATGTTTCTGAAATTAATTTTTTTTACTTAATTTCACAAAATTAATTTCTTTTAATAAATTATTTTTTTCCAATATAAAAGGACTTGAGTAAAAATTGTATTACATAAAATAAAGATAATTTATTTATATAAATACATTATAAGTAATATTTAAAAATATGTTATTACAATTCATAATACTATTTCTAATGGCCATTTAAAAATTATCCTATTTAATTACTAAATTTAATAAAATGTTATTTCGTAGAAACTCAGTGTTGTGAGTGTTAAATGATTTGCATGGTATAACATATAAATAATGTTTGAATTAGTGTAGATTTAAATTTGAGGAGTCAAATAATAATTAATTATTTCATAAATGGAACACAAAAACAAGTTGTGTTAAATTCAACCCCCCCTCTAAATAAAAATTTCCCTCAATATGTATCTTTCATATACAAAAAAAATAATGATTATTATTAATATTAATACCCTCATGTTATCACCTATATTATTCTAACTAGTGATTTATGAAAAAAAAACTATGATAATATTAACATTCTTGTTTCATAGAACCTTCCCCATATGATATATAATTTCAACCATTCATTCATCGTAAGTATGATCACAGTCATTTGGTATGATCTCTGATTTTTGTAAATGTGAAGGATATGGTATGTAAATACTTAGTAGTGACAAATGAAACACATCTTAAAATTGAGAGATATTTTGATTAATTTCAAAGCTATATGTTTCCATTAATATATGATCAGGAATCTCAAATGGATCGAAGCACATTTTTATTACTTTACCTTTCTTCCTAAACATCTAGATGATCTTTTATGGTGATATTCATAGAAAAATATTCTCACTAACATATAATTAGAGATCACACTAGAATTTATCATCATAAACTTTCTATCAAATTTGGGATTCCTTGAAATGTTGTAGAATGTTTCCAACATTCAATTAAATTTGTTCTGAAATCATAGATCCCAATGGATTTCATTATCTAACACCATCAAAACAATTTATACCTCTGTATTTATTTCCATAGAGGGATTCATAAGGATCCATCTATATTCCTGAGTGAAATATAATTTTGTAAGAAAACCCATCTAAAGGAATGTGATGATCCCAACATTCTTTCAAATCTAATGAACAATATCTCAATATGTCATTTAAATTTTATTTTTTCATGCATACTAAATAAACATAAGAGGATGAAAAGAAGTGTTGATTCATAATTCTATAAAAATTATTACTAAATGATTCACCAAAAAATTGAGGTAAAATTATAATTTGAGGTTATACACTATGAAAAAATTCCACATTCTTAATGTATATCTTATAAATTTAATCTCAGGATATGTATCATATGATAGATATGAAGTGTGATGATGTAGTAGGGTGATTGAATACCAACAACATATCCATAAATCAGTTATTATTTTTTGGAATCCCAAAAATGATACATTGTTATGTTCTCCTATTTTCCTTTATGGAATGGTTAATGTATGAAACATAAAATTAGAAATTTTATTATATCAGCCTTAATGTCCTACAGTACAATGAACTGAGATTTAAAATCATTGTTATCCCAAATCATGACATTCCAATAGAATTATGTATTCATTCTTCTATAAATTCTTGTACTTTCATGATTAATACATAATTATGAACTATGAGCTTACTAGGACAACTCCTTATTCAAAACTGATTTGGATGGAATAGATAAACAGAATTGAAACCGTATTATTTTATCTTGGATAGTGATAATCCTGGGAAAATCACTATGATTTTATTGTAGCTCCAAATATTCCATTTGTGCCTCTTTGATCATCACTAGGGTAGAGGGAAGAACATTTAATTGTCAAAGATAATATTTTTTCCATCACATCATGATTTCAAAATCCATCCTTTTAATATAAATACATATTGGGTCTTCCATTATTCACATCATGGATAATATTTTATGATCCTTTTGACATAATGAGTCACAATACATTTCACATTCCCAAGGTGGTAATATGTTGTGAAATCATAATTCATTATCAGTTCTAACCATATTCTCTATCTCATTTTCAAATCCTTATGTGTCAGTTTATATTTCACACTTTTATGATCAATATATATATCACTCCATTATTATTAAATATAATTTATACATATCATTATTTAAAATCATATCATTCTTAATTTTCAAGTGTGATTTGGGTTATCTATCTCGTGAATCATCATATAGCATGAGACATTGTTTTTTACCGTGTTATTCTTTATAATAACAAATCACATTCCCATTTTGGATGAATCACTACAGATTAAAAATAATTATCCTCTAAAGGGTATTGTATGTATAGGTTCAATAACTAACCATATATTCAATTCATTGAAATTTTTCCCACATTAGACTTTTTAGGGGAACTCTTCAACCTTCAATGTTAACTTATTTGGAAAATTAGATAATCATGAGAAATTATCCCCAAAGCATTGATAATATCCTACTAATCCAATAATATTATGGATATAAATCATTATGGTTTGTATAGGACAATATTCTATATCCTATGTCTTTTATTGATTAACTGATATACCATCTCTTGAGATTATGTTTGCCAAAACATGAAAACTTTTGTAACCAAATTTCACACATTTTCAATTTTTTGTACTGATTCTTCTTCCTTCGTGTCTTAAATAAAATTCCCATGTATCCTTCAGGATATTAATTTCTCTCTTAATAGATAATAATATTATCAATAATGAGTACCAAAAACCAATCGGGGTAATATCAGAAAACAATATTCATAAAAACCATTCGAAATAGCATGTGAATTAGAAATACCAAAAGAAAACATTATATTTTCATAAATTCTGAACCAAGTATAAAATGTTAACATGGGTATATCCTCTTTCTAGACCCTCAATTAACTATATGAAGAATTATGGACAATCACATAAAATTACTGATCTCCACACTGTTGATCAATTAGGTAACCAATATTGGGAATATGATACTTATTCTTTATTGTGATTTGTTTCAACAGAAGATAATCTATGTAGAGTCTTGTTGATTCTTAATTATTTTTCACAAAAAGAATATGTTCAACACAAGGTGACAATCCTGGTTAGATGAATACCTTATAATGTATTTATGGGAGTTTCTTATTCAATTCAAGCAACTCAATCAGTTCCATTCTATTTGGGTTATTTCAAATTTTATGCGTATAGAGGTATGATTTCTATCATGAACTCATCCTCATGATCATATGGTTGTATTTGAAACACATCCACAGTGATATCAAATAATTCCTAATGAATAGTCATATAATCAATTTCAATTTTCTCTACAACCATTTAAGATAAAAAATCTATCTGAATTGGAATTTATACCCATAAACTGTATTCAATCTCTATTGGATGTTGATACTTGACATCACATTGATTGTAGATTATAGATTGGTTTAAAATATCATCCTCAATTTACCCTCCTTGAAATTTTTATTGGGATTCATTTTGAGAACTATAATTGATATTGGTGATTACCAAAAATTTAACTGGAAAAATAATGACATGGTTTTTAGTTTGTATATTCCCAAAAATGCAACCCAGATTGGATCCAAATATGTGAGAGGAAATAATCATACTACTAGGGCTTTCACTACTAATTCAAAATGTAATAATTGTGGTGTAATCATAATACCCTGAAATAAATGATTAGATATGATTGTTATTTATGATCATGAGTCAATAAAGACATTAATAGTTCTAGTGTGGACATAAATTGTACCTTTCACCACATTGTTATCACATCCCTTATAGGAATCATTGATCACTTGATATTTCCCCTTATCAATCAATTTAAGAGTTTATTAAAAATGATTATCATTAGAAACCATTTTCTTTGGGATCTTTTTATAATAATTCTTATCCACCTTACACTTTATGTATTGATGTGTGGGAGGCGAATTCTGTGTTATACAAGAAATAGTTTTCAACATACTCACATCAAATTAACAATCAATTATTCAATGGCCATTCCTCCCACTCCTAAATAATTTATTACACCCATTATATGATTTATTATATGATACATTCCACAAATAGATCATTAATAAATAAATTTATTCTTCTCTTTATGGTTGGTAGGTTTTCTATTGAACTCCATTTTCTTATTCTTGTTTAAAAATTTAGATTGATATGTTACTATAACCCACATTTATTGTTTTATTTCACAATGAAAAATATCATTTTATATTCTAAATTTACATAGGCTAACTCCATTTAAAGATTTGTCTTTAAACCATAGATTAAAATATCAACTTTGAATTTGGGTTGGAAGATAATTTTCTAAGTTTAAAACTCATTGTTATGAAATTGTCATTATAATTTAAAATATATTCTTCATCCTTTTACTTCCAAACATGGAAAACCATTTCCATCATCGAATGTTGAACACAATTAATGTAAATATTAATTAAGTATTTCTTGAACATGTTTTATTACACGGATTCTATTTAGTGTATATTCTTTCAATTATTAACTCAATCCCACCTCTTATTTGTTTCACCATATAAACAAAAAACTACAAGAAATAGTTTATCAACATTAAAATACTATACAATAGTGAAATAATTTTTAATGGTATTGGTTCATTGTTCTCCAACAAGTAGATCAAAAGACACACTAAAAAAATTTGGAGTTTCCTTATGAGGAACTCAATATTATGTAGTTCCTTCTGTTTCTAGTTATTACTATTAGAATGAATGATATAATGAGAATGTTTTGGGAGAATAAAAAAGTGATTCCTAATTCAATCTCATATAAAATTCATATTACCATGAGGAATATTGATTCAATCTATATTGCATTAACAATTAAGGTTGTTCCATTGGGTTCCAACCATTGACTAAAACCAAAAAGCATAGAGTAATAGATAGTTTTTATAGTGAAGACCACTTAACTCTTAAAAAACATAAGGCTGTCCAAATTATGGAATATTCATACACATATGACACATTAAGACAATAATAATTTATTCATCACCAAATCATAATTAAACCATTCAGTATAGTTCCTGAATGTTTTTTTAATTCCCTAATCATATCAATTGGGAGTGTCAAAATAGTTTTGATGTAATGAATGTTATTGTGCACTAGTTCCAAAAAAAATTCAACTAAATATGTTTTTTTTGGAGTTTTTACCCTAATATACATTTATATAATATACATATCCACCTATAATATCTAGACAAGGATGTATTTCCAGGAAACCACTCACTCTACCCTTTGCTAATATTCAATGACATTTTCCTATACATGTCATTATACATATACTGATCCCTTCAAATTTCCTTTACTATTCTCAATAAGGTTTTTTATCCTAGTTTCTAAGGGATAAATATTGGTTTTCTATGATACCAACTATAGAGACCCTTGGTTTTCATACATTATATTTACATCACATTTTTAGAATATTTAATACATTAATGAAATGGATAAACAATGACCGTATAAGCCTAGTGCCTTTAGATTCATGGAAGTATAAGAACTGACAAATATTTCATCAACCCCATCTATCACATGGATCTTTGTGACTACCACCCTTCTTAGACATGTCATACATAATACATATCATTAAATCTTGGGGAAGGAAACATAAAAATGGGTATGATCAAATACTTAGTAAGGGAATATACGACATATATTTTAGGAAAAACAGGTGTATAAAGGTATGAGAATGTGATAATAGAAATTGAAGATCACACCATCCATATAAAATATCATAAATTTAAATCATTTCATAATAATTGTATTTTGATATGATATAAGTTCCCAACCTTAAACGTTACTTAATCTTGAGTTATTACAAGATTACACATTGGGGACCTTTTCAGGATTAGACTTTTAGAGAATTAGGACATAACTATTACATCTCAATGATTAAAAAGTAGACACATCTACTCAGCTTCCATATTTTTCCACAATATAAAAACTCTTGAACCAAAGAGTCATGTCTAGATCCTTGTTTTAGACAGCTTGACATTTCATTGATCCCATCCTTGACCCTATTCAACTTTATGTCCTATGAAAAAAATTTCAAAATAACAAGGTATGAGCATAAAAAAGCTCAGTATGGGATATAAAAATATGGAAAGGAAACATGAGTTCATATATACATAAGAATGAAATCATAATTTACCCATAAAACATAATCACCTTAACATACCTCATCAAATCCTGAATAAATAATATAAATCATAAGACATAAAGGTAACTTGATAGCATTCATAACATTCTTACGTAGGGAGTAACCCTCTTGGTTATGTTTGGAATACCCATCATAGTATATTCCCTAAATCTCTTCGGAGAAACCTTAACATTTAACTCCTTAGCGTTACCCAACGCATTGGAGAGCTGTCACAGGCTCACCCGCCCTTTATTTATCACAGAACCACCAGTAATCAAAAACAATTCCCAATATCCATAACAAAATCATATCACTTAAAACATGCATAAAAGAAACATAACATTTCCATATTTCAATTACAATAGATCACATCATAAAATTATACAAACATCTAATAAAATCATTATAACTCTATGAGAAAAAAAATATCTTTATACTTTGAAAATATTAAAATAAATCATTTAAAATGAATTTTAGAATAAAAGTGTCCCATACCACTTAAAAAAATTTTAAAGATCTTTTAAACATTCATGTCCATATAAATAAATCCTTAAAACCATTTTTAAAACATGGAAATGGATGATAAATGTTTAAAAGAATAAATCCTTAAAACCATTTTTAATACCAAAATAAAAGAAAAGTAAAACATGGTATTTATTTTTATTTTTAAAAAATGGTATGGCTTGTACAGGAAGACGAAACTCAAATAATGGTCATGGCGGTGGAGATGTCGTTGTCATCACATACGTACGACAAAAACATTCCCTTTTATCGTTTAGTAAAATTCTTCATATAAAAAAGATTCATTTTGGATAAACGTAAATTTCATAGGGGTTTATACACCATGTAAAATAAAGTAGTGTATAAAACAAAATATGCCTCAATGAATGAAGATTGAGACGAAGTCCCTTACAATGACGGTATCATTGGATTAAGGATAAATCAATTACATAATTATGTGTGACAAACGAATTCACCAAATATAAGTGGATATTAAGTGTAAAAAAATCATAGGATATTCACACATATTCATAGAATGACACATTCATGGAGTGCAAGTTTATCCCAATGAATCAAAATTGGGTTAAGAAGTTCCCTTGCAAAAATTCGACAGCCTAACGGCGTCACTTCAAAATTCAGAAAATGAGTTGATGAGAGAGAAAATGATATCTCGTCACTGGGACATAAAATTTACATAAATAAGTATATATAAGAACATATCCCAACATAATAACATGTGAAATAAAATACATAACAAAAGAAGTCTTTTAAAAAGAGAAGGGTGAAAGGTCCCCTTACCGAGTTTGGTAACTTTCGAAAAGTACACCACATGGAAGAAGGGTCATACAATGAAGATGTAAATACCCATAAATGAAATTATAATACACAATGTGTATGATAATGGGCATTACATAATCCACTAAATGGAAATAGTGGCTAATGTAGCATAAATGTCTTGGGAATAAAAGTGAGATGAAAAACCCATTACGAAAACTCGGCAGCCTAACAACGCCACTTAAAACATCCAAAAATGGATGTATGAGATCAAATAGGGTCTCTCATAATATGAACATAAAAATAACAGAATGAGGATATATAAAAGAACTTCCCCAAACATAATAATAATGATCTTAAAAGAAATTAAAAAAAAGATAGTACTTAAAAAGAAAGAGAGAGGTAGGATCTCTTACTAAAATTCGGCAGCCTAATGGTGCCACTCAAGACATCCGAAAATGGATTTGATAAAAGAAAATAGGGTCTCTCATCATATGAACATAAAAATTACATTAAGATTAAAATAAAATAACATCCCAATCATAATAAATATGATCTTAAAAGGAATGACATAAAAGAGTGTACTTAAAAAGAAAGAGAGGGGTAGGATCCCTTACCTCGGGTCCGACTTGACTCGATCGTTCTTTAATGTCCTGAATAATAAACTTGAGTTAATTTCTACTATATTAAGAACCTTTTTCAAGTTAATTATTCCTTTTATATCACTAATTACCATGTTATGAACATTATGTAATCATGTAAGTTAGTAGTGTTTGTTTTGTCGATATTTGGTTCTTAATTTGAAAGTGGACTTATTACAATTACATGTTGTTCATGTGGGAAAAGGATCATTATATCCAGAATTATATTCATGATTTTGATATCATATATATAATATATATCCAGAATATACATGTATTTATAATATGACATAATCATTTAGAGGTAAAAAATGAAATGCACCGTTCTTGGAGACGATAAGCCGTACGTACGCATGAAAGCTATATTCATTTCTATGTCATATTAATGGAATTAAAACTGAATGAGAGATATTAATATGTTAATTCCAGAATTATATTAATAATTTAGATGTAACATAAATCATATATATTCATTAAATATATGTACTTATAATAGTACATTACATTTGGGGATAAGAAATTTAATGCACCTTTCATGGAGACGGTAAGTAGTACGTACGCATGAATGCTACTTTCATTTCTATCTCATACATTAATGGAATGAAAATAATAACTATATAAAGGTATATTATAATTCTAGTAAAACATCATATATAATAATTTTAAATCCATCCTTTATACGTTTCACATATGGGATTAACGAATCAAATCACTTTGAGGGGGCGGAAGTCCGCACTTCCTAAAATGAAGATATCACGTTTACCCATAATGGAAACCATAAAGGTATGCCTTAAATGATAAATAAAAAAGCTTAAGTAAAACATAAAAATATTATATATCATATATAAATATAGTGACATCTTAATGGACACCATTGAAGGTGTTATATGAGTGTTGAACAATCATCATTTCGTGAGGCAGAAATTCGCCATCCACAGAAACAGTATGTTCTTTAACCATTAAATGAAGGTGTGTGTAAGTGTAGAATGAATAATTTTTATAACAACATCCTAGTATATTTATGATACTGGTTTTGTTACAAAATAAATGAATAAAAATACTTTATGGTGTTGGAGAAGAAAAATAAAACAAAAGAACACAGAAGAAAACGCTACCTTTAAATAGGGTAACTCTTTTTGATTTGAGCTCAAAGGCTTCCTTGGAAAGACATCTTCCCAAAGTGATGCTTCTAGGAGTAATACAGGGATGTGTAGAGACAAAATGGTCAGGTGTTGGCCGATCCAAATGATTGGGAGATGTGGGTAATGAGGTAGAGGCGGGGGCCTTTTATAAGAGGGATGAGGGGCACTCTTGGAAAGTGATAAAAGGTTACTTTATTTTCAAATGATTTTAGGATTTTAAAGGTCCCACATTGATTTGTTTCGAGGATAAGGTGATAGGGGTTAGATATATACCCATAAAATAGATTTTTTACATTTTTAGGTCTTAGAGTTTAAATTATCTTTTTATTTTATTTAAATTGTTAAATAATGAGGTAATCACTGCATCATCATGATATCATAAATAATTTAATTTATTTAATGTCTAAAAATTATAGAAAAAGAACTATGATGTAGGAAATATCTTTATCTTTCCAATGAATATTTATAGTAAAAAATTTGACTAGTAGAACCCTATGTAAAAATTGTTTTAGTAAAACAACTCATGTTTGGGACATTTTAATTTTAACATTAAATAAAAATATATTAATGTCATTTTCCTACTATAGTGGCTCAATGGGGTCCCAAAGTTTACGCATGGATTTTCTTGGACGGCCATGACACATACATATATGGTAGGACATGTTTCTAGGTCATTTCATATTATTAAAACATTATTTTTACCTTAAACTACACTAATTACCTCTAATCGGGATTAATAGACATAAAATTTACTATTCACCAAAAAATTATTTTAATCCCATTGAAACACATATTACATTCTAATGAAAACCATGTATGTTGGATTTTTTAAATTCAAAACATAGAGGTGGTAAAATTTCATTTAAACAAAAAACCAGTTTTTTTAAGTACCACTTAGTGATTTCACTATTCATCAAAAATTGAATTTTTTCAGAAAAAAACCAAAACATCACCATAAGGTATATTTGATATTACGAATTCAAAAGTGATTCCTATTTTACAAAATTCAAAAAATATAAGTTTCATTAATTAATTTAAATATTTATTTCCGCTGTCAAAACAAATAGCGTGTTTTTAGGAAACAAAAAGTATCAAAACATTGACACTAGTTTAAGTCCGATTTCAAAGTAAAACTAATTCCAATGACCACTATTGGATTAAATAGTAAAAATATATTCTAATTTCACTTTAAAACCAATCCAAAAGATAGTTTAATCATATAAATAAAATATATTAAAAAGTTTTTTTGAATTAAAATACAACATTTTTCACTATTCATAAAAAATGAACTTTATCTAAAAAATACCAAAAAATTACGCAAAGTGAATTTTGATGTCCTGATTCTAAAGAAGAATTTTATTTTGTCAAATATAACACATAATATTTTTAGAAAGTGGATTTAAAAGAGGTTCTCCATCAAAAGGTGGTTAATAAACCTTTAAAAGAATATTATAATGTTTACGCTTAAAAACTGGATTCATTCGCATTTTTAATCCTCTAACATTTATTGTAAAAAGTAAAAATATTTGACAAACATATATAATTATTTTGTAGTTAGTTTTGTTCGTTCCATCCATTTCAATGGCTAGGCGTTAACTACCATTTAAAATAATATTATTTTATTCTTAGAGTGCAACGTAAGATTTCAAAGAAACTTGTTGTTGCATATTGGGTACGACATCGAGCATAGCGTTCCCTTTAAAGTAATATTAATATTTTATTCAAAAATATGGATAAATATAAAAATGTCATATTCTTTATTTACCTAGGGTGTTACCTATGATCTGAACCATATATGAATAGAGATAATGATCCGTGAAATTATAACATAGAAATAAGACATAAATGTGTTTAGAAAAATAAAAATATAATATAATTCCCTATAAGTCAAGAAACATTTCTAGAATATTAAAGTAAGATTCATGGGAACTACACCTGCTTGGATAAACACACCACCTTCCCCATTCAAAATATTATACATGGAAGGTCTTTGGAATCGACATCATCCCATAGTAGTTAGTTATTCCCCATCTACTCATAGGGGATCCGATTTCCATATATTCCCATAGTGAATTGTGATTTCCCATATTTCTTAGTGGATTAAACTCGTTAAAATGAATCACATCAATATATCATGAGAAATAAATCATTACTCTGTTGGAGGGAGATATATGTTCCAGCCATCTCTACATGAAATTAATCATACTTTTGATGAAATATCACAAACAATCATATCATAAACCAAAAATGAAATGTGCTTCATAAACATGTAACCATTTCATAACATTTGGATAATGAGATATATTTACTAATATTATCCTCTCAATAATATCATGTGAAATGAAATGAGTTTTATAGACATATAACTCATGAAGAAGAAATAATTTTCATTATCATTCAACAAGTGAATGTGAAACGGGTTTCCAAAAAACCATGCCATCAAAACATTAACAATTCAGATAAAAATTATTAAGAGATTATTTTGACCAATTTACTAGAATGGAATGATTAACACAAATGGATTTCATCTAAGATGGATAACATTTTTTAAATTTCATATATCAAAATAACGAGTAAAATATTTTTTCTTCTTTAACAATTATTTTTAAAAATAAGACGTTTTGAAACCCATTTTTATTGAAAAATAATCATGAAATATTCATTAGAAATAATTAAAAAAATTTGAAAACAATTTAATTGAAAACACATTAAAAAATCGATATATAATTAAATATTTTGTAAAACCATTTCATTTAAAATCATTGAAAACTTATAAAAAATCATCCAAATGATTTCAAATAAAATTCATTGGAAATAATTTCAAAACATAAAAATTATTCATTGAAAACTATGAAAAAATAAAAATCCATTTTCCAAAAAAATGATCTTTAAATATAATCTATAAAAAAAATTAAAGGCATGGTTTCTAAAAATCATGTCATATGTCATAAATATAAGAAAATTGAGACAAATCTACATTTTCAATCTAGTTAATTCTGCATCATAAATCCCAATAAATAGATATCATCATATGGATATGTATATTCTCACATATTTTAATATAATAATAATAAAATATGTTCATGAGAACTATATAAACCCTATAAGAGAAATTATTGGTGGCTATTTCATAAATCTCATTGAAATAAAAGTGATACTAGAAATCCCCATACCTTATACCTTGAATCATTTTATACTCATTCAAACCACTAGTCTAATAATTTAAAGATTATCATAAAACAAATACAGAACTATGTTATTATACATAACACTGTATATGGATTTATACATCCCAATTATTAACACATCCATGTTATGGTTATATTTTATGAAATATTTTTATTGTTTATCCTGTGTGACCAAATTTATTAAATTTGTGGTCCCCATACTTATATCATGGTCTACAGATAGTTAACCATTATATAATTAAAATGTTTATAATATAAATATATATATTAATATTAATATATTAAATATGGAAACATGAAATGGAATACAACATTCATTGAGAGATTAGGTTGTATGTATGCATGAGGATTATACAGGATTAAATACTATAATGAATGATAGTATGTAAATGAAATATATGTATATGTAAATATATATATACTAATTCAAGTATTATTATTGTAAAATATATATCTTATATATTTAATAAACCCATCCTTAATACATTCCATGTATTTTGTGAATAAAAAATCACTTTGAGTAGACGATAGTGCACACTTCCACAAACTGCATTATCGTTTTCACAAAAAATGAAACGAATGAAGGAATATATTATCTAATAATTAATGAAGCTTATTTAACTACTAAATATAATATATATATATATTACTATGTTTATATCATTAGAAACTATGATATGTTGTAAATGAGAAAAGGAAGAACATCATATTGTGAGGAAAAAGTTCTCCCTACACAAGAACGACAAGTTTATTACCCATTACATGGAAGTGTGTGTAAGTGTAGGTATAGACCTTATAATAAAAATTATTATTATATTAAATATACTATGTTTATTATATAGTAAAATAATCATAAGAGTTTAGGGACTATGTAATGATAATAAAACACGAGATCTTGAGGATGGATGGTGCGTCCTTTTTGTGTAACGCCTTTAGGTTTTCACCAAAAGGCTTAATTGGATGATTTTTTTTGAAAAGTGAGGATCATAGAATGAAGATAGGTATTTGGGGAGGATATATAGGTATTTTTTCTATTATATATGATCTCTAATGCTGTGAATAAGTGGGTGGGTGAGTTTTTTAAGTGGATGGGAGGTGGTATTCCGGGAAATATATGATAATGTAAAAAAATTTCTTATTCAAACTGGATCCAAAAATTATCTCAATCTGAAACAACTAAATATATGGTCTAAATATTAGTATAAAATTTATTTTGGACATGTTTCTAGGTAATCTTAGTCATTTAGATATAGTTTGAGGACTTTGTTATGCTAATTTTTCACTTAATCAACATCAATAATTTTAATATTTTCACAAATAAATATTGAAAAAACAATTTTGAACTTGACTAAAATTATAGAATATTATTACTCCAAAATGGTATTATTTCCTATGAATTATTATCATATAATGTGTCTTATTTTATTTTAAATGAAACTAGTAGAAGTGTCATGACAACATGACTTTTAAGAAAAAATGTTTAAAAGTATCGAATGATTTGATATATGATTTAAATTATAATTTCTTCCCAATGAAATATATTGGATTAATTTATGTGAACATACATTTATTATTCTTTAAAAAATTTAATATAAAATTTAACCTTATAAATATATTAGATGAAAAAGCAGTTTTTCTTAAAATTGAGTATTTTTCACTATTCATCTAAAAATAATTTTCTTATAAAAATATATAAATTTTTAAATAAAATATTTTTTTCCATTATAAATGAAAATATTTTTTAATTTTATCTACTTAAAATTATAAAAAAATAAACTTAATTTTATTATTGTTCACATTTTGATAAAATGGTGTCCTTTACTGAAAATAGTATTTTCAAATATATAAGGAGTTCACTAAAAATTATATGTATTAATTTAAATATGATTAATTTATATATAACAATTATAAATATTATAAAAACTTTAGTTATTTTTTTTATATAAATTTCTTTCACAACTACGCTACAACTACATCATTTAAATAATTAATATAACTAAATGATGATTCCTATAAACTCAATGTTGCATCTAATGTAACTTAATTTAGTGTTATTCTGAGGCATAAGTAACATATAATGATACCAAAATCCCATAATATATTGGAAAAATGTATTAAAAAAAATTTCTACCCATGTAAATTATAATGCATTGGTATTAATTTATATGTAATTATTATATTTATAATATTTTGGAATGAATGTATTCCCAATAAATGTTTAGGATACATAGGATGAAATTTCTTATCATGTACAAGATTTAGTGTATATAAACACATTTAATATTCCACATACACTAACTATAAACTAAATTTCATCCATGTATACTTATATCGTATCACATATGATAACCTCTGAAAAAAATATTGAATTTTGTTTTTCCTATTTTCTAAAACACATTTATAAAATCAAACACTAATTTCACCATGAATAACATCATATGTAATACCAAGTTACGACCCATTAAATACACTTTTGGTTTATAAAATAAAAGTATTTTTTATAATATCTTCATGTCTAACTCAATCAAAAGTGAGATGATAATAATTTTTTACAACACTATACATTTTATAATTGGAAAAAAATAAAAATGTAGATCAATAATTGAATGAAGAGCGTCATATAAAATGACATCACTAATTGACATTCTATAAAATGATTTGGAATGATCTCTAATTGACACATGTCTCTCAATACACATGTCCACTAGTTCCATCAAACTCTATTATTCATAATCAAATTTTCCATTTCTCAATATCATTGATTAACCATGGGATACAAGACGTATCAATACCTTATAGACCTCTCATATATTATTGATTCTCTTAATATAGTATAATATGGTGGATGAACACATACAGTATCATATTTATTTAGGGATTTGAACTTCAAATGTCCCTTATTCAAATAGACTAGCATAAAATATATATGAATCGGATTGATGTATAACAAACCACATTTTATATCAAATGAAGGAATGAATGTCATATTTATCGTATAATAGGAAGAATAACATCTTAGTTGATATAGAACAAACAAAATGACTACTATCATAGTAAGGCACCCCTGATTTGAAATGATGTAATATTTTTTATGAATAGTATAAAATTATTACGTTTATCATTTGTGGTATTTCTGAATAAATATGTAATAGAGAATAAATATGATCAATTTACCCCTTGTAAATAAGATCTATATTGTATAATATTCATTTTATTATAGTTCATGGGCTACCTAGAAAAACCGTAGAAATTATTTTTTCTCATTTTTTTCCGTATGTCTATATAATGTATATCTTTACAAGAATTTCACTCATATCAACCTTTATACTTATTCCAATCATATATTAATCCAATAAGATAACTAGTTAGGGATAACTCGATATTTTAGTTCTAGATTTCAATTATAATTTTATTAAATGGAATGTAAATCTATTTATAGATTTATATATCCAATGTGAATTTATGATAAAATATATATTTATTTTCACACGCTACTTTTAATATTATAAAAACACATTGAATATTTATTAATATAATTCAACACAATAAACAATCATTCATTTCAAATAATATAAATATCTATATTATCATTATGTTATCTTTACATTCAATTTAAATTTTATCTAATTTCATTAATATATAATTCCTATCACATATCTATGTGAGTAATTGTTAAAACCATCCCATTAAACTATTTAGAGTGAAATATCATTAAATATAGATTTTATAACTAAAAGTGATAAATATTTATCATATTACCAATGTTAATGTCCATGTATATATTCAATCTCTTTAATAATAACGAAATATAACTATTAAATATTTCGTTACCGTTAAATATATTAAGATCAAATAAATTAATTTCAACTTGTATAAAAATTTATTAGTAAATAGGGAACTTGTCTATGTTCAAATACTATCCCACAAGCTTATATGAAATATTATTTTCAAGGTAATATTCTATGATACAAAAAATCTGTAATGTTATTAAATGATACACATTTCATTAAAATGTAAAAAAATATAAAAAAATTCAATTATTTAATATCATATACAGTATAATATTTATTTTGTGACTATTTTTTAAAAAGAATTTATTAAAATATAATGCCTATGGTTAGAAAGATCACATCCCATTACATTTTATAAAATAACTAGATAAACACATTATTAGAGGTAATAAAATTTATCTATGTCTTATTATAATTATATTTATATAATTAAATGAATCATAATCCCTATGTTTTTAAATAATAATATTTTCTTGTTCATAAAAACTCATTTTTAATGATCACTTACTCTTATTATGATAGAGAAATTATATGAAGATACCCAAATGATAGCTAAACCCATCTAATCATGATAAATTTACTTATAAGTAATCATTGGATGTACAAAACTTTCATTCATAATTTGAATTCATAAAACATGATTCTGTAAATTCATCCTTGGATTTTGTCCTCCTATATATCGAATAATTAAATTAATTATACCTTGTGTATCATATATCGATAAAAACATAAAAATTAATTTTTACCACACAAAAACCTAATAGGGACATTAATTGGTCTTTATAAAACACCTTTACGAATCGTAAATAATCCAATCACATGGAATCACTATACCATCTTGATAATACCCATAGGATTCAATTTCAATACTAGAATACTCTATGATACATTATTAGATTTACCAAATCAAGGTTATGCTTCATGATTGAAAATTTACCCATATTTATTTTATATACAAACTTGAACCATCTCATCATTAATGAATCTCAAATTTTTATATATTTTATTTTTTAATTTATTTTTTATTAAAACAAATTTTTATTTTTAATGATAATTATAACATTATATTTTTAAAAATATTATGTTCCTTATTATGAAATTTTAATATTTATAGATTTCTATATATTTTTTATATTTCCTATTCAATTAAATATTTCATCCCCAAATATTTATACCCTCATCTCATTAGTATGATTTATTTTTTTAGGATTACATGATTGATGTCATACATTTAATTAATATGGACCATTCTCTGAATACTAATATTTTTCGGATAGATAAATAATCATATTGAGGTATCACTATATATAACCATATATGAATAATTATAATGTTGAGATCAATATCCCATGTAGTTCTAGTGCAAATTAATATATATTTTAGATAAGAATAATGGTGTGGTCATTAACAATTTCATAATTATGATTACTTCATATTCTACCATTCTCAAGGGAAAAAAGTACTAGTAAAATGAATGAGTCCTTGGGAAAATTCATAAAAGATCCATTGAACCATTACATACCATTTACAGAATATTTATTTGATATGGAGACCCCAGCTGATACACACATCAGATATCAATATGAATTGGATGAATATTGGCCAAATTTATTAATATGAAAACGTAATATATTCTTTATTATTTAAGAATGATAAATATAATTATATAAAAGTAAATGTCACACTAGAATAAAACACCACCCAATTGTTTGAATTTGTAAATTTTTTTATGGAGATTCACTATCTTCCTCCAACTCACTCACCACATCTATAATAAATAATTTAGAAAATAATTATAATTAAATTATAATATAATATTTGGAGATAATATTTTTATAATCTCATGTATTTAAAATTTTATTAAAACTGAGTTGACTTTTACGGAACCCTTTTCTCCTTTTTCACTCATCTAACATCAGTATATATGTGATGAATAATATTTAAAATGAATATGGGTCATATTTTGAGGAGAGATTTGACGATTTAACTGAGTTTTAAATGGTGAATATTATGATGGTGGGAAAAAATTGGGATAACAATAATATATCAAAAATATAAGGATATCTAATATTATTTTCCTCTAACACATTATTTATCATTCAACTACATGTTTCTGGATAATGGAAACTTTTTTATTAATATGGGGGTATCTATTCTCAGTTCCCATTCATGTATACTTAGGAACGTCCCATTTTGTGATCAATATCAATGAATCGACAACCATATATAGATTGGGGTTAAAATTATGAACATTTGGACATGATGTGGTCAGATTTCAGTGTCAAAATGAGGCATTAATACATTCAATGTCACTTCACATCAATCCCCTGATAACCTTTTTTTCATTTATTTCCTTTTATTTAACTTTTATATTGTGATAATATTGTAATAGGGTTTAATGTGGTATTAAAAAATATATTAACTCAATACTTACACTAAATTATAATATTTATAAGAATATTTCATTCTTTTTTTTGAATGAACTATATTTTTTATTTTGTTTGATCTTGGATGATAGGGTATTAAGATCTTATATGTCGAGGATGTCAACCAAATTCGATAAATTTTCAATTTTTTTGTTTGATCATGTTATTTATATCGTTCATTTGGAATTAAGAATGATTTGTTATATATATATATATATATATTATTTATTGATATTTTTTTGATTCTTATGGATTAATTAAATCCATTTTTAAAATGATAATATCTTTGTAATTTGGAAAAGTAATATATTTGATTTTATTAATAATACAAAATTGTTGAATATGTATTACATTACTATATTAAAATAATTTCATTTAAATATTTTTTTAAATATTATTAATCTCATGTGAATTATTATAGTTCAACATGAATTTCATGCCCTTAATTAGTGGGTAATAAATATTTTTGACATTTTTCTTTTCTTTATATTTTAGATGAATGTCCTAGTTCATGTTTTGATATCAAAATTTTTGTTATTATTTCAACTTTAGATATTTGTTGAACATTAATTTTTTAAATATTTTTTAGGATTTCTTTCGATATATATATTTTATCTGGACACCTACCATTTACATTTATCATTATTTATCACTAATTATTTATGATTTCATTTTTGGTTTATGCTACATTCCATGCTGATTTTCTCTTACATACTATTATGCCTAATATTTTCTCATAGATATGTCTAACAACTATATTTTTTAAGGGTCATTATTAGGTTTTTGTTGATATTTAATTCATTATATGGTGTTTTGAGATATTTTTCACTAATATGGATTGTTTAGAGATATAAAATGGTCATTATTCATTATTCATTTTCTTTTATTTATATCCTCAACATTTTTAAAATTTGAGAAAAATAAAAAAATTGATACATGATTAAATCAATGAATATTATTATAAAAAACATTTATTCATTAACTACATTTCTATTTCATATCATCATTCATAAAAATATAAAAAAAAATTATAAATTGAAAATGGGATAATTTGGTTGATTTACATTATTTTACTCATTATTTCTCTCATTTCCCAAGCCAACGGAAATGTGGGTGAACTATTTTGTATCTTGTATGGGTAATTGAGTGAGTATATTCCTTTATTTCACATAAATGTTTTTGTAAACATATTTAACATTACATCCTCTTATTTAAAAACATTGATTCTTAAAATGCATTTACCCACCAACCAAAAGATTTCATTCTATTGCCATATAATTGAAAAATTCACATAAATGGTTTTTGATATAATGAATAGGATACTCCAAATATATTTTTACTATTTTATTTTCATATTTTATATTAAATACTAATATACACTCATATCATAATGATTAAAAGTTGAAAATTAGACATTGAATTTAGTACAGTTTTAGAACATCATCTCTATCAAATTATTTCAAAGTGTAATATTAGGATACATGCGATGTAATTCCATGGGAAAATGACCTCTTTGGTGGGAATTTCTATAAACCCAAAAATTATAAAGTATTTAATGTATTTGAAATTAACTATAAATGTGTTTGAGATCAAGAAAATCCATAGTTTTGTTGGGAATTAAAAATGATTAGTATTATATATCTCCCATTTTGAATAAAATTTTAATGGGATTACCAATAAGGGAGTGAAGATTAAGTGTACAATCTACTGTGTAGAGACTAACATCGAGTGGAAGAAGAGATTCAATAAAATATTATTTATTACATCACATGGGCAAATTATTTTTATATATATTTTATTTATATGCCTCCTTTGTTGGTTTATATGATGTATTGATGCATAATAATTAACTACTGACCTATGGGTATTCATTGATTTAACCTCTCCAGTGAAAATATATAATATATTAGTTTGGTTTTTCAGTTATTATCAAGGGTCAAATTTTTTTGATCCATTACATCTTTATTTGGACGTTTTTCATATACCCAGAGGACAAGAGAGTATGTTACTTCATTCCATATGGGTACATGAATCTACCAAATATGTTTTGGTGGAGTTTCTAAGGATATTTTAATTAATTGTCTTCTGATTTATTAAAAAGATATTCATTTTTAGATTCTAGAATTAATAAATCCTCAGATCTTTGGTAAAGGACATTAGAGTAGTAATAAGGGTTGATGATTTGGTTGGATGACTAGTTGGTTGAAGTAGATGAGGATTTATTGATAATTTCAGGTTTTCCCTATGGTTAATATATTGATAATAATAGATAGAGAAAACACCGAAAATGATTATGATTATGGATTTCATGTAATGTGGGAAGGTTCCTTTGGAAGTGAACTAGTACTGGGATTCTTTTCAAAGAGTGATGACATTATCTTTTTCTATGTTAAGGTAATAGCTCTAACTTATATAGGAATATAATGGATGAAGGACTAACATGCCTTATATAATGTGATTTTCCCCAAAGAAATATAAGGATATATCAAGATATATGGAGTAATTTATTATGACCAATAATTATGATAGATTTCGTAGGATTTAACTCAAATTCCATTACAATTATTAGGGGAATGATATCTATTAACAATAAGGGGTTTTATTCATCCACTACTCATACCTATTTGTAAATGGGATTAGTTGATGATGAGATTGTTGGTGGGTTTTCCTAAGTTGATGATATGAAAAGATATAGATCATGTGATAATGGAAAATCTGATGAATGTTTCTCAGTTATTATAGAATATATAAACTCACCATGATAATGAGTTGGTAAATCATTATTTCCAAGAAACAGTATGACATCAAATAGTATAATATATTATAATGTAGGTGATTGATACTCATCATAAATTATTGTTTTTAAAGTAATCATAAAAGGTGTTGGAGACATATTTAAAACTAATTAAGATTTATTTTCTATAGAATAATGGAACATTGGAGAGAATGATCTAGATCTTGGATGATATGATTTGGGAATGAATTAAAGACTTTAATATAGCATGGTATGATAATTTTTCTATGGTGGAGTTCATTTGTAATAAAAATTTTATGATTTCAACCATTTTGAACCATTTTATAATATTTATGTCTGGTTATGTCACTAACGATTTCATTAGCATAATGAAGGTGAGGTAACAGTTTTTTGTCTTAACATGTTTTAGGAATCATTAAATATAGATAAGTTGATTATGAAACTAGTTTTTTTCAACATAGAGTAGACTGTGATTAATTAATGATAAGAGTATATGACCATTGGAAATCAATTTCTAGGAAAGGATTTTTCATTCTAGAGTTTCATTAGTTTGGTAATTCTCAATTTCAATGAAAAACAAATTTGGAACATCACTTGTTTTTTGGACATTTTATATAATTACTCATGTTGGTGTGGTGTCTTACTGATTGGAACATCCAACATAAATTTCCCAAAGTGTCATTAACTATTCAATAAGGACATACCCTTAATCCTTATGTAATCTTTATTTTTATTTCAATAATTATTTCACATAAATTTAATTGCATATTACAGGTTTGAGTATTTAATGATTAGTTCATAACTATTATAAAAAACTATATATTACAATAGGGGAACATTTGATCTGTATAAAACATCCCCATAATATAATTATTTTACACTCAAACTTTTTTTAATGAAAAGTATCCACAGCATTCAATTTGAATAATTTTTTTCCATTACCAATCATTGATCAATATAAAACATGTGATCAAAAATTAGGATAAAAATAAGATGATTAGTAATGAAAATATAAATAAGAAATCAAATAGTCTAGTATAATATAAGAAAACATGTAAATTTTTTGTCCTTATCACAATTTTATTATAATGTACGATACAAATAATTTCTTCATGACTATCACAAAAAAATATTTGATAAAGAAAAGTATTAAAAAAATTACATTAAATATAAACATTATCTAGAAAATTATATCATCATATTCATAAAATATTTTAAACATATGCCATAAATAACTAGAGAAAAACTAAAACCATATGATAAAACCTATAGTAACCACCACCTTACTATGAAGACAAAAAATAACGAACTCATTATACTGATATAATGGGGCTCACCAGTTGTATAAGATATATCAAGCTCACAATTTTTTATTGAGTTATAATGGGTATCAAACTTTCATAGAAGTAATAATAGAATCACTATTTTTATAAATATATTTCTCATTTTCCGTATCATAAATAACAAATTTATCCTCTAACTATTTTATCATAAATTAATTGAATGGGTCTATAAAAATCAAATGTTGAACACTTTTAGGTATGAAAATCACATTTTCCTTTATAAACCCATGTTTAATACAAAAATACCTATAAAAATGGAATAAGTAATTATTTTGACTAAAAAATGAATACTTTAAATTTAATCTAAATATCACATCATATTTAATATAGTGATAATATTCAATTCTATTGTATAGATTAATATAGATTGATACTTTTTTATTATAGAAGTAAAGTAAAATCATTATGTAAAAAGATGCTGTATAAAAAATTTAAAAAAGGGAAATATTGAAATATAATTTATCATATAAATTATTCATTTTAATATATTTACAATCATAAAATATTTATAAATACATTGTCCTAGAACATAATAATTTTGAAAAATAAATTTAAAATCATTTATTCACGTTTTATGTTAAATTTTCATCTTACCATCAGTCTGAATCATCACGTATATAACTTATATTCCTAAATAATAGAACTATTTTAATTTTTTTCTTTATTAGGAACATTTATCATTTTAATTTTTTATTATATTTTGTCTCTTACCTTATTATGATTAATTAGTTAATAATTTTTTTATATCTGTTGTTTTCATGATGTTCATTATATATGGGAAATATGGAATCAGATGGTTTAATATGGAATAATTGTCCATTATTATATCATATAAAGAATAATAATCATATCATATTTATTATATTTTTAAATTAATTTTACCTATATAACCAATCATGAATTATTGTAATGAAAATGAATTAAGTTGTTACCACAGAGACAGTAGGTCATTCATACTCATGAGTAACATTTCAAATTTTTAATGATCATTTTGGAAAAATTGTTAAAAATATATTATTATTACAAAATATTCTTAATATAATAAATAAATTATTATTTCTTTAAATTCACAGATATATAATTTCTATATTATGTGTTGATGATAAAATAATCACATCGCTCCATGGAGGATGTCACAAATAAACACACCCAGAAAATATTATCATTTTTCATTAATTCAAATTTTAAAAAGTAAACAATAGAATTTTTTTAATAATGATTTGTTTTTTATGAATATTTAATATAGATATAAATTCCTTCATTATAATAATCATTGATCTGTGATTATAGAAGATGAATTGAATTGGTTCGCAAAGAGGTAGTACTTTGTAATCACAAAAGGAGGTTTCATTTCACATTTTAGGGAAAAATATATGGATTTAGGTTCTTAATTTAAACTTATAAAATCTATGTATATGGTATATACAATAATTTTTATATCATCATTGTTGAATAACATTTACATGATATTTAATTTTTAAAAAATAAAAATTCTATGTTAAAAATGATTCATCTTCCACAGACCACATGTTTAGGATCATACCTATAGCCTCACACTATGAGATTTATAATTAATCCTAGTCCCCTTGGAATTGGGGCTGGAATTAGTTTATTTATTTTGTTGGTATTGTATGATCCAATAGTATTTTTTACTGGAATAGGGGTATCAGTGGATGTAGTTTATAAGTATTGGAGAGAAAACAATTTAATTTTGTCAAAAAAATTTATAAACAGATATTGAACATATCAAAATAGTTTAAAGAGAAAAATTATCAGAAAATTTATGAGTTAAATTTGAAATATTTTCATCCAATATAATTTAAAAAAGATTATTGGTCATTTGTAAAATTATTATTAAATTTTAACCCTTGTAATATCATTTCCACCTAAACTATTGTAATTTTTCCCCTATTTTCACGATTCATTATGAATTAAAAATAATTCATTTTTATTATATAATATTATTTATTAATATTTTAAATATTAAACAGTTTTATGATTTTAAATTAAATTAAGTGGATTAATTTTATTCAAATTTAATCCTCCATATATGATAAAAACATGACTATAAAAATATAGTTCTAGAATAAGATGATTATACATTAACTGTATGACTGGTAATAATCATTATATTAATTTAAATTAATATATATAGATATATAGAATATATATTTATTTATTATCATTCCATATTAGTGGTTTTTAAATTTTATAAATATTAGAAAAATTATGAAATTTCAAAATATTCTGAAAATGTGTTTCAAACCCAAAAAAGAACATATAAAAAATCCCCTATAAATATAGCCAAATATAATTTACTATTATAAATAAAACTAATAATATATTTTTTTACACAAAATTTAAACAATAATGAAAATTTTAAGGTATATTATATATTGATAATATATAAGAAAATTAAAATATATTTTTCTCTATTAATTTAAATATCAATATATTCTAGAAAATACACAAATATCACACATTGATAATTCTGATATTAAGATTTACAAACCAAATTAAAATTTATAAAAAAATTATTTTAGGATATATAAATTAATATTTAATATAATTACTTATATTAAAAGTGTTTAATTAAAATATTTTCTTTATGATTGAGAAAAATTTTAATATTCTTAAAAAATATAGATATCTAATTCACTTATATATTAATAAATATGAAAAATATTAATTCTATTATTACATTGGTTTTTATAATATTAACCCCATTTGGAAATTCTGTCATCACAGTGATAATCACATATTAATTATTTTTTATACCATTACATCATATCATGTTTTAGATTATTATTTTCTCCATTAACAATACTTTTTTCTGTAAAAAACATTACGTAATGAATTTACTTATTTCACATAACATCATATATAAAAATAAAAATGATAACAGTATGTTACTCATAAAGATTATTCATTGAAGATGAAGTTTATTAGGGCTCAAAACATCAAATAAATCATAAAATAATTAATGAAACATTTATAGATGAACTATAATTTTGATATACTCATAGGAAATTAAACTTAGTACGAGACATAAAAAATGAAATGACCCAGTGTTTTATCAATGGAATTCCCTTATAATAATTATTTATTTTAGTATAATCATATAATTTTACACAAAGAAACAATACAAGCCTTATAAAAGAATAATGATTAAAATAAAATGTATCTCTATAAGTTAACGAATGTACACTGATGAAATAGTAACATGACCTTTGGAATAGTAATTTGAAACTTATGAATAATAAACTAGAAAATTTAACAGTAACCTCACTAAAGAATATATAAATAAAATTTTTCCATCTAATATGAAAATATATTCTCTAAATATATCATAGAATAATTATGTAAAATTTTTAAAAATTATTAATTATGTGTTAGTATTTTTATAAGTCATGTATATTTAATTACAATTTTATGATTAATTAAAAAATTTAAATGACATTTTATTTTAATATAATGTATTCATAAATAATTATTGTGATAACTAATTATTTTATGATTATTTTGACAGACCTCAATTAATTACTCAAGGAGTTATAAAATCAATTTAAATTTTAATTTGTTTGTTTTTCAAGTAAATTATGATTTTAATTAAAAATTAAATTTCACATATTTAGACAATTATTTTCATAAAATACAATTCATCTTGGAATTCTAGACATTGAATAATGGTTGTGTTGAAATCTTGGAATTTTTTTTAAAAAACTAGATTTTTCGTGAATTGTAAAATACTATAATTTAGGATAAATATTAAATAAAGGAATTTCTACATCATTATTGGGTCATTGATGATATTAATGGGCATTGGTTCGAAATTACATGCTATATTTACTATTATTTGTCATAATAATCCATTGTATTCTGAGTCTTGAAAAAAATATTAAACTAATGATTAGAATAATTGGAAACTCCTTCTCTCCTCCATTATAAATACCACCCCTCTTTACCTTCTATCCTCACACCTCCCATACCATGTTCCTTATCCATATTCTGAAAAAACAACTCATGAATCCCCTATACCACATATAGAAATTTTGGTCTCATTATAATACCAAAACATATCCCCTAAAGGGGCTCTGAATGATGATATATTCAAGTGGTATGTTCATCTTTTCTTTTCTTTTATTTTCATATTCCTTTGATTCATTTGTATCCTTAAATATACTCATAATAGTGGTTTTATAACTATAAAATCATAAATGTACTAAAATTTGGTAATACTAATGGATTAATTCATCATCAAATATCTATTCACAACTTTTATACTAGAAATAAAAACACCATCTGAGATGTATTAATTCATCACATTCAAGAACGTCAGGTTTTAAATTTCTATTACCATCTTCAATTACGGTCATGAAACCATTAATAAGGTTTAACTAGACAATAATATATTTATTTTTGTCCAATTTATGGTTCTTGATACTCTTCTATGCATGATATTTATTTATAAATAATAATTTGTTCATTGTGATAAAGAACTACTGACTAACCAAATCGGTTATTATTAATGTTTTATATTGTGAACCCTCATCAATAAAAATAACAAAATGAGTTGTATGTCTAAGTAATATTTTTTTTATTCACTAATAACATATATCTACAATTATGGAAAACGATTCTTACCATATTTGTTTATACTTACATATATATTAGTAAACTAGTCATGAAATCCAAGGAAACAAACTTTCTGAAAACAATTAAATTGAAACTATTAACTCACCAAATAGTACATCATTGAAAATAATAATGGTATAATAAAACAATTATGTGTATAATAGGTTATAGAAATATTAATTAATTAATTTAATTTGGTTATCCGATACATTAAGATAATTTTAAGTACACCATCATATATAAGGTATGGGGTTCTACCCGAAACACTATTATTTCATTTGGTAGTTCTATATTTCCATTTACCCTAATGAAGATATAGATTATATTTATGCGCATATAAAAAATTATATGTATATGATCCAAAATCTTGTATTGAGATCCATTCATCATTCTCATTCATGTATATAAATGTTTTTAAATGATTCATACCTCAATTTTTCATGATTAGCAGGCCCGTTTTTAAGGGAAAATTATGAATTTTTATCCACATTCAAGTAAAATATATAATAATTTAAGGCAAAATAATTTTTATAAAACCAATTGTTTTATTATTAAAAACCTATTGATTCAGTTATAGTATTATAGAATTTATTAATCCCTTTTTTGTATTAAATTACCTTTGATATTTTCCATCAGTTAAAATAAATGTTTTAATTCTAATGTTTCATAAGAACACTTTTTTCAGGTTATTAATCCAAGTTGATATCACTTTTCATTATATATGACTATTATACCCTATTATTTTGCATTAATGATTAAATTACATTCCATCATGGACATTTTTATGATACTCTCTTTTTTTAGTCATTATGGCATCATTGTGATATAAAAATCTTACCATGGGTAACCCTTTCGTTAATTCATGATAGATTATGTATGAGTATATACGAAGAAATAATCTCATGAAAATATTATGATGGGTGTTCTTAGATATAAATATACTGCATTGTGTAAATTGTAATATCAAGATTCTTTATGGGCAATATTTTTGGCGGTTAGCCTCGAATCGTGATACTATATTCAACTATCTTGGTGGTTACCCTTGACTTCTGATTGTCTATGTGAAATGGGCATTGAATCATGCTAAATTCTTGTTTTATGTATATTCAACATTACTATTACTCAATGACTATATAATCCCGTGTTCATATGATATTAATCTATATTCACTATGCCATTTTATATCCTTATGGAATCTGTTCTGAACCATGTGGTAATGCATTATCCTATGGTTTATTCCATTTTTTGGATTTTTAGCTCATCCCTTTGATCGTAAAATCCTTAGGTTGTCCTGTGTTGATGTATGAGTACAATTAATCTCATTACCTCATTATGATGAATAAATAATGAAATGTTTATTTATTCCAATGCTTTCTGTTGAATATACAATGTCTTCCAAAACAATAGACTTTACTATCCTTGGCATGGAATATCATGCATTATTATTCTTAAAATATTCTAAAGATACATATAAATTTATAGGGTATCAATAGTTGGTATCAGAGGATGGTCTAGTTATTTTGGATTATAGTAATTTTGAACTTTAGTAATGACCTTATAAATGATACTAAGTGTGATAAAACATTCTAGAATTTTTGTAATAATAGATTATGTGTTTTATTAAGAAAATACATCCCTCTATAGATACAAACATATGGATTTGGCTGTATCACAGATGTATCTATGGGTAAAACTCAAAAACGCAACATTGAGATAGACTTGAATAGGAAATGGCTTTCAACAAATGACTTTTCAACACTCTTAGTTTGAAAATACCCAGGAATACGATTTGGTAAATTGATATGCTATTTAAAATTAATTATTAAGTGAAAAAATCTCAAAATTATAAATGTGAGGAAGTATATAATTGGTAACATATATTGAAACCTATGGAATCATGGGATAGGATATTCTTTAATATTTTATCCTTTTATTTTTAAATATTCATTTTTTATGCTTATTACGTATGTATATAAGAACACTAATTGTACGTTCTATTTACTAGTTAATAGATATAAATAGTATAACATGTTCCAATAATCAATGTTATAGGAAATTGATGGTTTCCCTAATGTTATTCTTGATATTTTAGTAATGGGTGATAAAAATGTATGATAGTACATGATCCACTAGATTAAATAATGAATAATAACATGAATCATATAGAACGCCCTCCACCTCCAAGGAATTAGAAATTAGTCATCATATATTTCATATGGAAAACTCTTTCCATATTTTGGGGATATTCTGATCCCATCCATAAGGAAGAGTGTATTAAATCCATTCATAATATATTCCTTGTGCTCCATTTTTCAGAAAAATATAAAATTTGACTAGAAATATATAATTTGATGGGGATGATGATTTATGGTGAACAATAATCAATAATATTCTGACCTAGGGAAAATTTTATTCCATGGATTGGGACGAATTCCTGAAAATATTTTTAAATAAAGATATTCTCTGAACCCTCCATCTCTAGACAGAATAACAGTTCCTCAGATATAAGTAAAATGAAGTTGAGCCTAGCGGGGTATATGAAGCAAAAAATCACAAGCATTTCAATATACAACTCCAGCATTGTCATCAACACCGAAAGAAAGTTGGATCGACAACTTAGTGGACTAAAGACAAGCCTATGAAAAGGTTTGGTTATTAGAGACTTTGACAGTTATGAGAATATTACCTTTTGTTCCCACTGGGTTGAAAAGGATATTGTAGGCTCTAAATAGTCTAATGGGACAAGTGAAAAAAATTAGAAAATGAATTATAGTATTGGTGGTTTGAAAATAAATCCCATGGTAGAAAGAAGATTGAAAATACCATGTGTTAAAATTTGGGAAAGAAGCATACTATGAACTGTCTAAAAGAAACCAATAATTCCATAAAATGTGGAAGAATGAGATATCTAGATAATAACTACTAAATGGATATGAATAATCCCACTAACGAGGAATATTAATGAATGGTTTAGATTAACACTCAGTCTATAGTGCATATATAAAACTAAAAAAACATTGGCATTATGTGAAAAGTTTTCCTAATCCAAGGTTTATTATATCAAATCAACAAAAAACTAAAAATAAAAATGGTCTTGATGTTATTTACCTAGAAACCATATTCTTTTCTCTATAGGATAAACATATATTCAATAGATGGATATTAAAAAACTCTTTATCACGTCATTATTTCTCGTCTACATGACTTAGTATGTGAATATGTCATTAGAATAGCTATTGCACAAAAAGTTCATAGTGGATCTCTACTATGATGATAATCCAGAAGTTCCATGACACTATTTTGGAATATATGTTCTATGAATGAATGATATTATTTTAAGGGGCGGTAATGGTACAAGCTATCAAGGGGGGGACTCATGATACTTTAATGAACCTTCTCCTGGTATGTACCCCTGGTAATATTATGGAGGATATTATGATAAAAATACTTCTAATGATGAAATAAACATTCATAAGTTTAATTGGATGTTTCTATCTACATAAATGAATATTTTTCAATAGATTTTATGATTATTATTAATGGGTATTATAACTCACACACATAAATTTACTAATGATAACTAGAATGAAGGATGTTTGTGGTGTTCTAGGATATATTCGGTGTGTCACGGGTAATAATGAAGTAATAAATATTGTGAGAAAAGAGTTGTAACTTATATAGAAGTAGATATCTCCGGGCCTTTGATGAAAATGATATAGCCTAACTAAATCCATGGCCAAGTTGTTCTCTCGGCTAGTTCAATTTTGGGAAGTCATATAATGTGTAATCAATCACATGGGTTTATGGCACTTTCATGCAACCCTCTTGATTGGAGATATTATTAAAAAGGGATTATATTACATGGTATGCATTTGTATGAGGTGACATGTAATTGAAACTTCAACAACATTATCCTGGGTCCCATGACCCATTTCTAAAAAGTAATCTTGGACTTTATTCAATCCCACCTAATCCAGATGAAAAAGAGGCCAATAGTATCCCATATTATGTTTATCCAGTATATAAGATAAATAATTTATATATTTAATAAGAATGAATATATATTATTCTTGGTTTTGGTTTTATAATTATTCATGTATGCTAGATTTCATTTATTTTTTTCTTAGGTATTAGATAGAATATATTATTGATGGAATGTTTATTTATCAAAAAATAATACAATCATATTTATTTAATAAATAAAAATTAAATATTCACATCCCAGTAAATATTGAGGAATATTGGCTAGCCAAATTTTCATATTAGTGAGAATTAATATTAAATATTATTTTGTAAAATAATATTTAAATATAACATGCATGTTCTTCGCATGTAATGGAAATAATTTCATTGTTGTTATTTTTTGACATCGAGTTTCACATGGAATAATTAATTAAGTAATGACTTGTGTGATGGTAATTTATTATAAATGGTGAATTAAATTCCCTATTATGTTATTATTCATTAATTTATCCAAGGGGTTATTTCGACCGACTAACCAAATCATTGTGTGAAAAAACATATATGGAGAAAAGCTATCGAACCCATAAAACTCTACCCTCTCCAAGAATTCTCTCAAGAACGAGAGAGATCCTCCTCCACCGGATCTTGGATAACACTTTGGATGAAATTATCAATGTGATCAAAGAAGGAAATCACATGTTCAAGGATGTTTCATTCTAGAACCCGTATACTCCATCAGTGACATTTGGATACATGTGGATCATGTGTGGAGAAACACTTGAGGATTAATATCCATAGATTCTGCATCACAATGAAGTTGCACCTCAGTCCCATGGTCGAATTCATTAAGGAAGAAAGAATCACTTTGGTGGTAATTCTATATTAAATTAAATTATTTATAAACAAAATATGTCAATCCTCATTTCTTGGTTTTGGGTTCTCTCTTATTTATTTTATCATTGATTCAATTTTGTGGATACTGGAATTTATCATCGTATTGATCACAGATTAATCATTGATCATTGGAATTATCAAATTTGGGTACATGTCCATCCAACGCTTCTATTTTTCCTAGAACCAATAGGTGGTATCATCATGGTCGGATTTTCATTTATAATTATTTAAATAATTAATATATGGTTTAACCATTAATAATTTCGTTTGATAATTAATTTTTAATGATTCTTAAAATATGAATTTGGAGATCTATTCATCACTTATATTTTCCTTCAGATTTAACAAAAACGAATAATTTTTTTATTAATATTAAATTGGGAATCATATCAAGAGGTCCTAATTATTCTTTCAAGATAATAAGATTGTACACACGGTGTATACAGAATCACATGTTGTATAATATTCCACACATGTCGTGTAATCCGGATTACACATCGTTTAATTGTTTTCAAATTACCCCCATTTAATTCATCAATTACCCAATCTTTGTGCATTAATGAAACGTGGTGTAGTTAATTCTTACACTATGTGTTTACCGGGAAATTCTGGAGAATTATCAGTTAGACAATACACCATGTTTCCCACTGTACATGGCATGTAAACCCTTCAGGTTAGCGTCATCTTATGTACTCCACACACAACATTCCCAACTAGTGACTATGTAATGTGCAGTCTACACAGCATGTGTCCCACTTGACACACCATGTACACTGAATATTTTTGATGTACACTTCACTCGATGTCTCCCTAGGTGTGTTTATTGAATGGATAGTGAGGGTCGTACATACCATGTAGTCATATCTACACACCATGTATTCATTCCATATTTCAACGATTTAAAAATTTCTTATTATATTATATAAATCCTTGAAACATGTACCTTCATATTGGCATAAATTTGGGACACAACATGTGATAGGTGTTGGATATATATATATATATATATTAACATATGTGTACTAGTTAAAGATATGTACATCATGTATTATTAGTATTACAATTATGAATCTATGTGCATGACGCATATCACAAAGAATAACCTGTATATAATTATAAATACATGCAGGGTATTTTTGGGTGGGTATTCACCAGGTTTCATTAAAGGTACAAGTTATGTACAAGGTTCTGGATGATAATATCAAGGAAATTTATAATAGGATTAATATAAAAAGAATTAATTATATAAAGATAATGATTAATCAATTCAATCATAATTTATCTTTATAATAAAAATAATGGAATCAAATGATGTTTTTATCAAATGCGTAATTCGTTACATGTATGTGGATGATCATGAGCTAGACCAGACATTTGTATGTGATTGGATCCCAATTAATTTATTTTTAAATTAAAAGTTTTGGCCTACGTTCCTTCTTCTAATTAATATGCATGGACCACATTCACATGGATTATTTTATGAAAACACCCTTTAACAACTCACCTTACTGTGATTTAAAATCAGATGTAATGGATGGAGCTCCCAAGCTAGTGGTGGTAGTTTATTTTATGATATGAGGTGAAATCAATCCAAGGAGATACAATGGTGGAAAGGTGGAAAGCTGTAAATAAAAATCATAATAGGTTCAAAGTGATTCTCTCCTAGTTTATGGTTATTATATATTCCTCTAGATAAAATAACCAATAATAAAGATCATGATCATACCCTTTATTATATTTATTTCAGTTGTATGGTTATTCATTGTGAATGTTTGATGAAATGACATTATTAATAAACTAACAAACATACAAGATGGAACAAAAACAAAATATCTTATGAATAAATTTTATCTATACTTGGTTAATTATCTAAGTATATCCCACATAATATTAATAAACATGTGAAAAGATAATAAGTGGAAATTTACTCACAAACGATAATATCTATCAACATAATATTTATTCGGTATAGCTTTCCAATAATTCGGCTAGAATCAAACCATAGTTCAAAGTGATTGACCAAACCTATTTGTGGTGATTTCAATTATTTGGTTAATATAATTTGATGTTTTCAGTTTACGTAACATACTTTATATCAATGGTTGACTGCCCTTGTAGGGCTTTGTGTAACTGAGAGGAAAACAAATGAAGAAATCCAAAATTAAGGATTTTGTAATTGTAGAGTCCCATAAACAGGTCAAGGAGTTGTGAGTTGTTGTAGTTGGTATTTGGAATGCCTATGTAAAACCTTTCATGTTACATGACCACACATTTTTGGGGTAATGGGAAAAAATATAGATATTTTCCACTAGAACTTCAATGAAAAATGATATTTTGAAGCCAATTATGGATGATATTGGCTTTTGAAAAAATAATAGGAGTCTAAAAGATATTAATTTATATATTTATCAATATTTATCAATATATAGTACTGAAATATTATTCATCTTAAAATGTAGAAACACCTATAAAAATGACATCAAACTTATCAATGTGATGCATACTTGAGAAGGAAAAATTTCTCACCAACAATAATTTCTAGAAGTAAAAATGGGCCTTCATGTTATCCTTCACTATGAGAGAAACATTATATGCAGGAAGACACCTTAATAGTTGATCTTGAAAAAGATGTGAATAATTAAGAACTATCTATGTAAAAGATACATCTTAATGATGTATGGAAGTTTAGTGCATCATGATATCACCCAAGAACAATATGCTCTTCAAGAAACATTAGGGAAAGGATTTTAATAGCATGATGTCTCACCATTGGGATATATTTAAATAGGAGAGACATGTGAGGTGTGAGATATTTAACAATTTGTTCACTACTATGGTTGGAGTGTCTACACCAGCCTAACCACATGTTGTCAAGAATGTTGGAAACATTGACCATTTGGTGGTCTTATGATTAAATTCACCAATAAGTTTCTTAAATATCTTAGACTATCATCATTTCCTAAGGCCCTATCTAGTTTTATTGTCAATAATAATATGAGAAATAATGAGAAATATATGTCAATTCTTCTTACCCTGATTCGCCATGTTGATAAGGAAATCGGGAAGAAAAAACCTACAGTCCATATGGTAAATAAAAATAAGAAGGACAAGGAAAATGGGCCAAAGAATTATAAACAATGTAAATCCTCTGAGAACCATCCAAAAAAATAAAATGATTTAGAGGCTTGGAAACGAAAAGGATACAATATGATTTAAGGTGGAAATCCAGACAACTATAAGAGGAACTACACACAAAGGAATGGGGAATCCAAAGTTTCATTTGTTATCATGTTGAATTCTTCCATTTATAAATATTGTGTATTAGATGTATCTAATGGGGCTTACATCTATATTAAAATGTATTTGAACAAAGAAGATTCCAAAAAATTATCAGATGAGATGTGGATCTACAAGCTACCAATGGTGCGAGGCTGTCTCCTCTTTCTATTGGTGACAACAACATAACATTTTCAATGGGAAATATTTGGTTTTATATGGTTATTATAATGTATATAGTGTTGCTAAAAACATAATTTCTAAATATATTTTACATATTAATGGATTGAATTTCATGTTTTGAGATAAATGTTCTCACATTTATTTGGACAACATGTGTTAGGTTATAGAGCATTAAAATAATGGTACGTTTGTTTTAAAACACAAGAACCAAGTGATTAGAATTTATAATAAACCAAGTTCACTTGACTCATATAACACTCAATTATGATGTCACCACCTTGGTCATGTAAACAAGAAGAACTTGAAAAAGATTATTCAAGATGGTTATTTAGACTCTTACAAGCTGAAACCACTTTATTGATGTCATTCATTTTTATTAGAAAAAATGGACAAACCCCCATTTGGGGGATAGGGTGAATGGAACATTGATATTATAGAATTGATACAAACTAATGTGTGTAGAAAATTCCTAGTATAATCTATAGGTTTTAATGATTACATCATTACTTGTACTGATGAATTGAGATGTTAAGGCTTTGTCTACTTAATGAGGTTTAAGTTCGAGTCCATTAAACAATTTATGGTGTTCAATAATTAAGTACAAAATTATATTAGTAGGAAGACAAAGAAGCATTAATCATATCAAGGTGGAAAAAATAATAACCAAGAGTTCATCAACCCTTTACAGGAGTCTTGGATTATATCTCAACTCACTCCACATTATACCCCATCATGGAATGGTGTTAGTGGAAGAATCAATCGTACCATATTGTACATGGTACGGTTTATGATGAGACATGAATATCATCCATTATCATTTTTTGGATATTCATTACAAACATCAGTATAAATATAAAACCACTTACCAACTAAGATGGTAAATGGTATTCCCTTCATCCTATGGAGTTGAAAGTAACCCACTATGTCGCATAAATGTGTATGGGGATGCAAGGAGTTTGCTAAGTATTTATTAGGCAAAACACTAGCACCTCGAGGCATGAAGTGTATCTTTATAGGGCATCCCATTGAAATAAAGTGGTAATACCTACACAACCCCATATAAATGAATGTGATTGTTTCCAAAAAAAGTCATCTTTTTTTTAGAGGGAGCACTTCCACAAAAAGGATGGTTGGATAATGATTATCTTTAAGGAATTTTATGTTTATTATACAAAGGAGTTGGTACTAGAGAATGTTCTACATGTCCAAGTGAAATAGGTAGTTCCTAAAAAACATGTACATCATAGGATTACTAGAGAGTTAAGGGAACTAAAGAGATATGGATTCAATTTTACCGAGTATGGTGACTCATTATTACTGGAAATGATGAAATTCTCCCCTACAATGAAGAAGTTGAGAGATTAAGAAGCTACAAGATGGCTAGAAGTTATGAATTATGAGATATATACCTGTATTAGAACCATGTTGGAGGTGTGGTGGATGCTCCAGTTGATGTAATGAATGTTGGGTGTAAATGGTAATTCAATAAGAAACTACACATGGAAGGTCGTGTTATTACATATAAATCAAGGATAGTGGCTAAGGGTTTTAAACAGTGTTAAGGAATTGAAAATGATAAAACCTTTTCTCCAGTTTCCAGTTTTATAACCCTAGAATCATACAATCCATAACAGCTATCCATGAATATGTGATTTGGAAGATGGATGTCGAAACTGCATTCGTTAACGGATCCCTTCAGGAATATGTCTATATGGTACAAACAGAATGGTTTGTGACACCATGTGATACTAAAAGGGTATGGATGATGCAGATATCCATATATGGATTAAACCAATAATCCTGGTCATAGAAAAATTGATTTTATGAATCCGTAAGTGAATTTAGATTCATTATGAATGAATGTGAGCCATGTGTTTACAAGAATTTTAATGGGAATGTGTTCGTTATTCATGTAGTGTCTATTGACAACATATTTCTTATTGGAAATAACATACTACTCTTCCAGTCATTCAAAGATTTTTTGAACTAGTGCTTCTCCTTGAAGGACATAGGCGAAGTAGACTACATTCTGGGGATACAGATCATTCGATATATGTATCCAATATGTAGCTTGGACTATTTCAAAATTCATACTTTTTCCAGATACTAAAGTGATTTATTATTGAGAAATCCAAGAGGGGATTAGTTCTAGTGTAAAATGGTATATATTTTTTCAAGACAAAATGTGTCCCCAGACACAACATTAAAATGATAGGATGAGTAAGATTTCATACTCTTCATTGATATGTACTATCATGTATGCCCTATTATATACCAGACATGATGTTTCTTATGCACTAAGCATGGTAGGAAGATATCATGTAGGTCTAAGAGAAAAATATTTGATTTCTTTTAAGAATATCAATATGTATGTGAGAATAACTAAGTATATATTCCTAGTGTATGGAGTATTAGAGGATTGTTTTCATCAGATGGTTTGTTGATGATGGTTTTTTGATAGATCGGAATTATCTGAAATGGCAATTAGGTTATGTTTTTTGTCTAAACAGATGACTTGTAATTTGGATGAGTTTAAAGAAGCCATTTTTCACTAACTCTACAATAGTGTCTAAATATGTAGTGGCGTATGATTCAGCCAAGGAATCTATCTAGATACATAAAATTTTCAAGGATCATTATGTGTTGCATAGAATTAATGATCCTATAACATTTTATTGTGATAATACTACACACTGGCTCTTGAAAAAGATAAAAGTTCACATTAGTAGACAAAGCACATACTTTGAATGTATCTCCTCGTGAGGTATTTCAATAAAAGGGCTCAAGTTGTTGTGATTAGAGTGTCAATGGAAGAGAACTTGGTGGGCTCTCTAACTAAATTCATTTTTTAGTAGAAGAATGAATATAATTTCAGAGCTAGAGGACTTAAGGATGTTAGTAATTTTCTCAAAGAAAAATGGGATTCCATTGGATTTGGTTCCCTAGAAACCAACTTCTTTTTTTTATAATAAAAATTCATTCATTGGATGAATATTAATAAATATATTATCACATCATTATTATTCTTCTACATGACATAGTAAGTGATAATTTTCTAACAATAGTTTCCACACTAAAAGATCATAGTGGATCTGAACTATGATGAGAACCATGAAGTTCCATGAAAATATTCGTTAATACATCTTCTATGACCAGATGATATCATATTATGAGAAAAAAATGATAAATGCTATGAAGGATGGGGACTCAAGAAACATTTAGGAACCTTCTGATGATGTGCGCCATTGGTAATATTCATAAGGATATTATGTGAACAACAACAGCTAGTATAAAATCCTCATTCTTAAGTGTCATTGGATGTTACTATCTCAGACATGTGTATTGGTCCATAGACATTAATATTATTATTAATGTGTATTATGAATCGTTCAATTACATTTATCAACAAAAACCATGACGATAGATGTTCATAGCGAGCTATGATATTTTGGGCGCATCAAGAGTAATACTACATTAATAAATAATGTGAGAAAGGATAGTCCACTTCATTCAATTTAGATATCCTGTGCCATTTGATAGAAATGATATAGTCAAACTAAATCTATTTCCACATTTTTCTCTAGGAATTTTCAATTTTTGGAAGTCAAATAATGAGAAATCGAGCACATAGGTTAATAGAACTTGAAAGAAAATTTATTGATCAGAGATATTATGGAAAAGGTATTATATTACACAATAAGTTTTTTTATGAGGTGAATTGTCATTGAGACAAGATCTTCTTTTTATTGGTTTCCATTTCCCATTTCCAGATATTAATCTTGGGCTTTAGTCATTCCCACCTTATTCTAGTGAAAAAGATGCCTAGAGGGTCGCACACTCTATCTAGCTAGTACATCAGTTAAATAATAAATTTTTTGTAATTTTGAATAAATATTATTCAAGTAGTGGTTTAAAAATTATTCAAGTATGCATGGTCACATTTATTTCATAGCTATTTGTTTGAGAGAATATATTTTGGATGGACAATTTATATATTAATGAATAATTCAGTTATATTTATTTAATAAATAAATATTCATTATTCTAGGCCTTGTAAATATTTCAAAGGATTAGAATACCATGTTATATATATAATGTGAAATAAAATTAAATATTATTTTGATAAATAATATTATTATATAACATGCTAGTTAAAAACATCTCATAAAAATAATAGCATTGCTATTTTTATTTTACGTTGGGGTTCGTATAGAATAATAAATTTTGTAATGGAAATTGTACTAATTATTTATCATTATATGGTTAATTAAATACTCAGTTATGTTATTATTCTATAAATTAGGGAATTGTTCATTTCGACTGGTTATCCAAATCCTTTTGTGAAAATTATCATTGAAGAAATGATCTTGATCCAGGAGAACTCTTCCTGCTAGATGAAATATGTTATGAATGGGAGAGATCCTCCACTATTATATCTAAGATAACACATTGGAAGTAATTCTCAAGGAAATCAAACATAAATATCATAATTGAAAGGATAATCTATTCTAGTTGTCAAAGACTCTTTCAGCGACATATGGAGAATTTTGGAGCACTTGTGTGTCTGAATGCAACAATGAAGATAGAATAACCTTGGAGATAATTCTTTATTTTATTTAAAAAAACTAAAAAAATATATGTAGATATTTTCTTAATGGTATTATGTTTTCTCCTTTTCCTTTTTCATTGATTAAATTCCATTTATTCTGGTGTTTATCAATGTATTGATCAGGGGTTAATCATCGGTGATGGAAAATATCAATGTTGGGTACATGCCCATCCTGTACATCCATAGTTCCCATATCCTACCTAAGTAAGGGCTTATTCTATCACTACTACTAAAGTATAGGAATAAAATGATATGGTGATAGATAGACTATTTATTCATTGATTAATATCAAATTTATAATTTTATTCAATTTCTACATATTCTTTCATATCTTTAATGTTTAGTAGAACAATTGAAACACCACCTCAAAATTTCAAATTTGAGTTGTCTGTGAGAATAAAAATTGGGGAAATTACTGTGTCTAGGGTTTATAACTCCTTCCTTGAAATTTTTGTTGGATTGAACATCCCATCAAATCCTGACTTTTATCTTCTAGTAAAGTATGATGATATATTTTGGAAAGGATTGGGTATCATTATAAAAATCCAATATTAACTTTTGGAAAAGGGATATTAATCTTCACATCCTAGATTATCCTCCACTCTAGTACAAGTGTATGGATGGAGATGAATATCTATTAGAATCATCATCTCACATGTGGATATTCTTTTCATTGGGGCAAGAATATCCTTTTCAAATGACTAACACAAATGAGGTGATACTTCTCAAAGATATTCCCATTGTGAGGGATTACACTGATGTATTCTCTAATTAATATTCTATTCTTCCACTTGATCGAGTGGTTGAGTTCTTTATTCAACTTATTCATCGTTCCCCACTTATTTTAATGAAACATTAGGAAATAGATAATATTAAAATTGAAGAGTTGATGATGTAGTTACAGGAGAATCAGGAGAAGTTATTTATATCCCTTAGTGATTTACCATGGGGATCACCATTACTCTTTGGTAAGAAAATGGATGTATCAATGCTCCTATACATTAATTATCATGATAGCAATAAAATAAAAATATATAAAATGTATCTCATACCCTGGATAGATGACTTGTCTGGTCAGCTACATGGGGATAGAAATTTCTCTAAGGTGGAAATGCGGTCGGGTTATCAACAATTAAAGGTGGGGAAGAAAGATATTCCAAATACAACCATTGAAACAAGGTATGGGAAATATTATTTCATAGTTATTCCCTTTAGACTCACTAATTCTCTATAAATAGTCATTGATTTAATTAATATATTCTTTATAGATTACCTCAAAATATTTGTGGAAGTATTTATAGATGATATTCTGATATACTTAAAGAGGAAGGAGTAACATGAATATAATTTGAATACTTTGTTGATCACTTTATTAAGGGATACTATTTAAGAAAATAATATTAAATGTGACTTATGGTAGAATTAAGTATCATTATTATGGAATGTTATGAAGAGAAATGGAATATTAGTGGACCCTTCTAAGACAAAGGTAATTGAGAAATGGCCTAGGACAACATCTATAATGGATATCCCCTTCTTTTTTGTTCAGTTTGGGTATTATCGATGATTTATGAAGAATATATCAGGATTATAAAACCTAATTACCAATTTTAAATTAATGTGAGTGATGTTCATCTGAACACAAGAATATGAGTAAATATTTAGGGATCTTCAAAAGAGGCTTGTCACTACGGCAGTACTCACACTACATATATGTGGAAAAATATTTGAGGAGTACATTGATGCATAAACGAATTGATTAGGTTGTGTGATGATGAAAAATGATAATTTTGAAACCTACACCTCAAGGAAGCTGAAAATCCATGAGAAAAAATCTCTGACACGTGACCAGGGTTTGGGAACTCTGATCGTTTCCTTAAAAATCTTTCAGCAATCTATCTATGAAGAGATGCATGATATATATACTAATCACAAGAGTCTCAAATATATATTCACATAGAATGATAATAATATACACTAGTAGAGATGACTACATTCCATAGATTATTATGATTGCTCAATCCACTACCATCTCAGTATAGAAAATAAGGTAGCAGATTCCTAATGTTGAAAGGAACCTGAATCTGTTTCAATGAAGATAATTTAAAAGGATCCAATATTTTTAGATTTGTAGATGATGGATATAGAAATCATAATGTGACTAACATCATTAATCGTTTCTCAAATGATTTCTTAACCATCCATCAAGGAGAGAATAACGAATTCTCAATGTAATTATATAGAAATTTAGAAAAATGTGGGAACAATCAAAAATGGAAATTTCTCTGATTTCCTGATTTACAATGATTGATTTGTAATATTAGGGACACGATTATGTTTACCCTATTATATAGAGATAAATAATGATCTTTGGAAAGATTAACATGTCTTAACCTTCTCTACTCACTTAGGGATCACAATGATGTATCAAGATATTTGATAGATTTATTGGGGGGATGATACGCAGATTGGTATTGAAAAGTATACATAAAAGAGTATGGTATGATAACAAGTGAAAGGTTAAGGAAAAATTCTATGGGGATGATGAAACCACCTCCCATACCATAATCAAAGTTGGAGAACATCACCATAGACTTTGTCAATGGACTTCCAAGGACATCAATAGTAAACAATGACATATGGGTCATTTTGGATTTTCTTACAAAGACAACTCACTTTATCACAATTCAACAGGAAATATAAGGGGATAAAAATTAGTAGATATATATCAATGTGGTGGTAAGGTTTAATGAATTACCTCTATCATTTGTATCCAATAAAGATCATAGATTCACCTTGAAGTTCTGGATAAGTCTCATGTATGTTCTAAGAACTCAACTAAACTTCAGTTGTCCTATCATCCTCAAACTAGTGGAAAATATAAACAAAATATTTAGACATTAGAAGATATTTTGAAAGAATTTAATATAGACTAAATAGATCATGGGAAAAACATCATCCATTTTTCAAATTCCTTGACAATAATATCTTCCACTTGAGCATCTGAAAGAAGTATATAAAGCACTTTATGGGAAAAGGTTTAGATCGCTAGTGGGATGTGATGATGAAAGTTAGTGAAAACTATTAGAACCTAAAATGGTAAAGGTAATGGTAGAGAAAGTGAAAATGATTCAGAAACACATCAGGGTAGCCCAATGATGACAAAAAATCTATGCAGACAACCATCAGTGAGATCTTTAGTTTAAAGTTGGATACATAGTATTCCTCTTCATATCTCTATAGAATAAGGTCATTTGATTTGGTAATATAGTAATGCTAAGTCCTAGGTATATCGAACCCTTTGGGATTATTGATAGTGTCGGAGTTGTGGAAAATAGAAAAGCACTTCTACCAACCATGTATAATGTAAATGATTTCTTACATGTTTCCCTCTTATGAAAGTACATACCAGATCCGTCACATGTACTGTCTTCAGCTGTGGTATATTTGGAAAATGATCTTTCCTATGAGGAGTAGCCAGTGAATATCATAGATCATAGTGATAAAGTTATACATAATGTGACTACTCAAATTTGAAAAGTACTATGGAAGAACTTTATTTTTTAAGAGGAAAGATGGTAATTGGACGAAGAAGTGTATGAAAAGTACTCACACTTGTTTTCATCATTGAATGTAAAAGGAAATTTCATGGGTGAAAATTATTATGGGTGAAGAATACAATGACCCAATGTTTCATAAATTAAATTCCAATATTATAATTTTTTAATAGTATAATCCTATAATATTATATATATAAAACAATACAAACCTTATAAATGAAGAATGCGAAAAATAAAAGGTATCTCAAGAAGTTATGTAACATATACTTATGAAATAATAACATGAATTTTCGAATATTAATATACCCCTTAAGAAAAGAAGACCTACCAATTAAATAGTTACCTCACTAATGAAACTAAAAAAATATTCATCATATATTTCATAAAATTATATAAATATATCATAGTATAATTATGTAAAATTTATAAAAAAATTTAATTAAGTGTTTGAATTTTTCGAAGTCATGTATATTTAATTAAAACATAATGATTTATCTCATAATATAAAATAAATTTTATTTTCAAAACAAAATTATTCATAAATATGTATTTTTATTACTTCTGATTATGATATAATTTTACGAAATCTTAATTAATTTTTTAAGTTTTTAGAAATTCAATTAAAATTTTAAAATTTGTTTTTTTCAAGTAAATAATGATTTTAATGAAAAATTATTTTTATCATATATAGAAAATTATTTTCATAAAATGTAGATTGTTATTGAATTGTACATGTAAAATATTTTTTGGGTGAAATTTTAGGATTTTTCCAAAATATGAGACTTTTTTGTGAATAGTAAACTATGATAAGTTACGATAAATGCTAAATAAATAAATTTATAAATCATTATTGAGTCATGGATGATTTAACTGGCCATTGGTTGAACTAAAATGACCTATATTATATGTTATGTCATTATAATCAAGACAACTAATAGTATAGTGAAAAATATTAATCTAATGATTAGTATAATGGGAAACAACTCATCTCCTCCACTATAAATGTCACTACCCTAAACAGCAAATCCTCACACCTATCAAGACTTGTTAATAGCCCATATTCTACTCAAATATATCCCTGAGACCCTATTCCCATGAAGGATCTCTTGGTCTCCTAAAAAGTCCAAAACCACAACCTTAAATAGGATCTCAAGGAAGATATATTCAAGAGGTAAATTCCACATTTCATTTCATTTATTTTCTATTCATGTTAATTTGTTTTAATTTCTATTCTCATCTATCCTCATCCCATGGGTGTGATAACCCACATACCTTACATGATTTCAAATTTTTATATACTAATGGAATAGTTGATAATCATGTCTACATTCCCATCCTTTTATACTAGAAATCAAAGCACCATCTGAAATGTGTTGATTCATCACATTTAGGGATGAAATTTTGTCAATTTCATTTACAGTCTTCAATTCTGGTCATGAAACAATTTTGATGGTTGAAAATGGGTATAATATATGTATTATTTCAAATTAAATGTTCTAGAGTCTTTTGTACACATGATATTAATTAATAAAGCAAAATATGTTTACTGTTATCAAAAAACCAATCAATAAACCAAAATGGTTATCATTAATGTTTTATTTAATCATTCATCTTCACTCTAAATAACCCAATGAGTTTTATGACAGTTTAATCTTATTTTTTCTCACTAAAAACATAAAAATCTAATTCTGGTCAACCATTCTCAACATAAATTTTTATCCTTACATGTATATAAGCAAACCATTCCTAAAAACAAAGAAACACAACCACAATAATGAAATTGAACCTATTAACCCAACAAAGATGTAATGAATGAACATAATAAGGTTATAATAAAACAATCACATGTATAGACGATTGTGTAAATATTAATTAATGAATGAAATTAGGTTATCTGGGACATTAAGATCAAGTGAGGGACACCATCGTACTTAAGGTAGGGGTATTCTACCAGAATAGCTATTATTTATTAGGTTATTCTAACTTTATTTGTAACCAAATATAATTATATATTATTTTTTAAAAAAACTATATTATGTTTATATGATCCAAAAACATGTATCAATATCCTTTCATCATTCTATTTCATGGATATAAATATTTTTAAATGATTCCCAGTTCAATTATTCCTGATATGCATGATCATTTTAAGGGATCTTTCTGAATTTTATGCCACATTCAAGTACAATATATAATATTTTTTTGCCACCTTTATTTTTATTAAATCACTCATTTTATTATGAAAAACATCTTGGTTCAGTTCATGTTTTATATGAAATATTTTGCCATTTTATATTTTAATTGACTTTTTATATTTTCTGTTAACCACACTAAGATGTTTAATTGGAAAGTAACTTATGTACTCTTTTTACATGTTATTACTTATAGTTGACATAATTTTCATGATATACACCTATTATACACTATTATTGTGCATTAATGATAAAATTTCATTCATTTGTGGACATTTTTATGATACTTCCATTTTTTATGACATGAATATGATACTCTAATCTTACCATGGGTAACGCTTATGATTATGTATGAATGGTTATGTATGATTCTACATGTGGAAAGCATATTCACGAACATGTTATATTTGGTGCGCCTAGATTGAATTCCATGAATTGTGTAAAGTTGAGCATCATGAGGCATTATGTATAACATTTTTGGTGGTTGGACTTGACAGATGCTACGATGTGAAACAGTCTTGGTGGTTAACATTGAATTGGGTCCTCTATGTCCAATAAGCCTTCACTCGTGGTAACATCATGTTTTATGTGGATCCTACATTACTATGACTCCATGTTTATATAATCCCATGTTTATATATTATGAATCCATTTATCCTGTGACTTTTTATATCTCTATGCCACACCTTCTAACCCATGTGCTAAAGCTTTATTCATATGTTTATTCTCATACTATACCTTTTATCGAGTCCCGTTATTCATGGTATCTTCAGGTTATACTATGAACATTCATGAGCACAATGGAAGTTATGAGCTCTTTATGAAGAATAATTTACAAAAATTATTTGGTCCCATGTTTTTAGTTTTATGTACCTAGTCCTATAAGACACAAGACTTCATGATCCTCGACGTGTAATATGATGCTTTATTTCCATAAAAACACATAATGACATGTGTATAGGTATAAGGTCACTATAAAAAATATTCTCAGATATTTATATAGAACCCAATGAACCATTGACATACCATCACATTTTTACTCAAACTCTATGGGAAAATGGGTAATTGTGATGGGTATTGTGGAAAATCCCTTTTAGTGGTTTTTGTTTTTGTGACGGGTATCGTCACAAATACCATTCATGGTATATAGTATTTTTATGGGACTAGTCATGAAAACCTTTTATCCATCACCCCTAATTAATAAGGGGTTTAATATTTGCGATGAGATTAATCAATCGTCCAAAATACTATGATGGGTGTTAGGTATTTGCAATGGGACCCATTGAAAATAACATTTCAACTTCCACACCTCATTAATACAGGGGATCGTAGTTTTGATGGGTCCCATCACATGTCATTTATCCAATATATTCTGCAATCTATTTTTTTCTTTTCAAACCTCACACCACTCTTCTCCTCCTCTCTACTAACATATTTCTCTCTTAAAATTTTTCTATGTTTTAAATTTTACATCAGCTCAATTTTCAAGCCTTGCATCATAAAAAATATTTTGTTTTAAGGTATTTATCAATCACATATATTTTTTGGTTATTTTACTTAATTTCATATTAGTTATAAATATAGTCAATTACAGAAAATTTAATTTAATTAGAATTACATTATTTTTTTGTAATATTTATTTTTACAAATATGTTTCCTCATTAGTAATAAATACTAATATTTTTTAATAATAGAGGTGATTAGTAATAATTACCACTAATAAGTGATAATTAGAGATAATTAATAATAATTAGTAATAATTAGTAGTAATTAGCCCAAATTGGCAGTAATTAATAACAAATATAAATAATTAATAATAAATATAAACAATTAGTAATAATTACTAATTAATAGAAATAATTATTAATAAATAGGAATAAATACTAATAAATAGGGATAAGTAATAATAAATATTAGTAAATAATAATAATAAGTAATAATTAGTAATAAATAAGATTAATTAGTAAAAATGATTAACAATTATTAATAATTAAAAATAATTCGGAATAATTAAAACAATTTGTAACAAATAGTAATATATAGGTAATAAATAGTAATGAATTGTAATAAATATCATTAAATGGTAATAATTAAAAATAATTAAGAGTAAATAGTAATAATTAGAAATATTTATTAATAAATAGGAAACAATATGTAAAAATACAATTAAATAGTAATAAATAATAATAAATAGAAATAATTACTAAAAATTAAAAAATTGTAATAAATTGAAATATATAGTAATGAGAAGGAATAAATAGGAATAATTTGTAATAATTAGTAATAAAAAAAGTTATAAATTGTATTAAATAGTAAAAATTACTAATAATTAGTAATTATTAGTAATAATTACTAATAAATAGTAATAAATAGTAACAAATAGTAGTAATTATTAATAATTATAAACATGTACTAAAAAATATCAATAAATAGGAATAAATAATACTATTTTTTATAATTATTAATAAATAGAAATAATTACTAATAATTACTAATAAATAGTTATAATATAATAATTAGAAATAAATTGTAATAATTAGTAATAATTATTAATAACTTGTAATAAATAGTAATAATTTGTAATTAATACTAATAAATAAAAATAATTAGTTAAAAATTTTAATAATTTAATGAATAATAATAATTAGTTACAATTTGTAATAATAAGTAATAAATAGTAATAAATAGTAATAAATATTAACAAATAGTAATATACAGTTATATATAGTTATATATAGTAATATATAAAAATAAAAAGTAATAATTAGTAATAATTAGTAAGGGTTGGTTATAAAAAGAAAAAATTAGTAATAATTTATAATTAATATTATTAAATTTAAATAATTTCTAATAATTAGAAATAAATAGTAACAAATAGGAATAAATTGTAATAAATTGGAATAATTAAAAATAATTAGTAATATTTAGAAATAATTAGTAATAATGAGTAATAATTAGTAATAATTAGTATCATTTAGTAATAATGAGTAATAATTTGTAACAATTTGTATCAATTTGTAAAAACTAGTAATAATTAATAACAATTAGTAATAAATTCTAATAATTAGTAATTACCAGTAATAATTAGTAATAAATAGAAATAATTATTAGTAAATGGGAATAGAGAGTGATAGAAACTAAGAAATAGTTACAAATAGTGCTAAATAAAAATAATTAGTGGTAATTGGCAATAATTATCTATATTAAAAAAAAATTAAGAATAATTACTAATTGTTAAGAATATTTAGGAATAATTTATAACAATTCCTTTTATGGGACAATTTATTCTTATATAAAATTATTTATATTAAAAAATATTTTTTACTTTTTAGTGAAATATAGAATAAGAAAGTCGACAAAAGTTATTATTAGATTATCACACTTGGATAAATCAGTGAATTCATCTAAACTGCTCAAGTATAAATCCTATATATTTTGAGGGAGTCGATAATTTCAAATCTTTTTCATCATCAAAAATAGAATTTTATTCAAAAGGGACAATAATGTATCCTTGTAAAAAATGTTTTATGAGGAAATTTGACCTATTTGAAAATGTTGTGTGTAATCTATTGTGTTAATATTTCCAAAAATATTATGTTTTTTCTATCAAAATGTTGAATGAAATTATAGATAAGATATTAATAATTTGGATCCAAATATATCAGTATTTCAATATTTAGTAAATGATGTGGAAGGCTATTATTTTACATAAAATGAATCTCTGGTGATGTTGATTTAACACTGCATTTGGAACCCTCCCAATTTTATAATTTTTTTAGTTCTGAATAGGATGCCTTATATCTTGGATGAAAGATAAGAAAATTTTACTTGGTTGAAACATTTATGGATATTAAATCAGATAATGTAATCACTATTAGCTATTTTGTTTAGATATTTTCTTTTGATAAAAACTATTACCTGAAGAAAATGTGAAACCTACAATTTTTTATTATAATAAGTGGCCATTTTCTATATTGGGTCTTGGTTATCAAAAGATTCATACTTGTTGTTTATTTAAAATTAGTCCTTGTATAGTTTTTCTACAAGTGGGAAATTGAGGTATAATGAGATAGAACTGGGGAATTCTAGATTGATTCCTATAAAATACTTGAGTTATATCACGCTTACACCTACATTGCAGCATTTATTTATTTTTTAGAACACAGTGACATTGATATCATAGAACAAAACAAATATATCAATTGGTAATAGCATAAATCATCCCTTTGATGATTATTCATGGAAATATTATGACCATGTACATACATATTTTTCTTTAAAAGCCCAAAACCTATGATTCGGTTTTTATATTGATGGTTTCTATCAAATTTGTTTATACAATAGTCAATATTCTTATTGAACAACCTTTATAATTCTCTAAAATTGTGCTCATTCGATGTTGATGAAGGATCCATATATATTTTTGATCTTATTAACTATAGGACATTTTCAATAAAATATTGATTATTATTTGAATCCATTGATTGATGAATTAAATTTATTGTGGGCTAATGGTATCAGTACATATGATGTTTCTGAAAAAAAAAAATCATACTTAATGTTTTTTTGATGTTGGAAATTAGTGACTTCCATAAATGGAATGTTATTTGGCTACTGTAAAAATGGTTCAATTCATCTCATTACTATATAAGAAACATCAAATAATTTATTCTCATTAATTTAATAAGTCCTTGTTTTTCTCTATCATCGCATATTTCTTCCGACCAATCACCCATTTTGGAGAAAGATATATCAATTAATAAAAGGAGCATTTGAAATATATAGAACTCCATGAATGATCTCTAGTATATATTTAACAAAATTGTCCCATAATTACCTCAAATTACATTGGGACTATGTATAAACGAATAGAAAATTAATGTCTTTGGGAAAGAACACAATTAAATAAAATAAAGAATTTTTGGGAATCTTCAATATTGGTTCTAATTTGATGGTCATTAACATATTAAATTTCATGAAAATTTGTAAGAACTATTTTGAATATATAATTTAAACAATTTTAGATACACCGGGTAAGAACAATGAAAATGTAAAGCCACAATTATATCTCTCCAAAATTTATAGGCACCAGAATATGAACTATTTGAAATTTTCAGATCAATGAATTTAATGAATACAAAAGTATCATATAAAATTTCTAATCAAAATTGATTATTATTTTTTTAGTGGATTGAAGAGTTGAGGCTTTCAAAATGATATGTTTCTAATTTGGGAAGATGTGTCATAAATTTTCATATTACCAGATTGTAATGACATGAATTTAAATTTATAATGGAAATTATTATAGAGATTTTAATAAGAGGTTTTTTTGAGTTATATGATTTTTGATCTGCTAATAGATATATCATATTTTTTCCAATACATTTGTGCAGCAAAAATAGACTATGATGCACTAAAAAACTATATAATGATATGGTTTTAATTATATGTATACTGAAAAAATATGCACACTAGCTTTCTTTGACTTAGTGGATCATTTGATATTAAATTTTTTACATGACGAAATATGTGGATGTATGGTTCAGTTTCGATAGATTTACCCATTCGAGAGATTCATGTAGAAATTGAAGAAAAAAGTTCATAAAACCCATGTTCTAGAGGATCAATTACAAAAGCATATTTTTTGGTATACAAATTATTTCTATAGAGATTAATTTTAATATGAATATTCCTAAAAACACAACTGCATTATCCATAATGAAGGAAATTTAGATGTTGAATTGAGAAATTATTTAATAGTTTTTAATCAGTTAGAACATGGCTTCTGCCGAGTTCATGAATGATGGATTTCATATGACGATCACCTAATAGGTCATACATATTTTTTTATAATATATAATCAAATGAAAACATATATACTCTGATTGATAGTATAACTTATTAAATAATATTTGTTACAGTAAATTAATATTATTTTTTTGGGTTATATGATAATCATATAATATAATATCTTCAACAAATTATAGAAGCTTCTCTTAATGAAGGTCTGGAAAAAAATACTTTTGGTTTAAAAAACTGGGAACATTATTTATTCATGGGTTAATATATAAAATCAATTTATTACTTATTATATTTATCTTTTTTTCAAATTTTCATTAATCTCAGCATACATAGAAAATTGAAAATCGATTGTGTGTATTGAGTAACCCACCATTCAAAATGTTTAAAAATTATAATTCATATGTGGTGAATTGTTTTCAACATCATTCACATGTATATAGAAAATAAATAGTCTATGAATAATGTTGTTTTATTAAGCGTATCTCATCGTAGAGAAATTGATGATATATTTTATGTCATGCTGGAAGAAATTATTCAATTGTGTTATCTAGGACAGAATTACATAATAATGTTTAAATGCTAGTGTTTAGATTCTGAGAGAGGATTGCATGTTCATTCGAGACATGGAATAATTAATATTAAATATAAAATCCTTCATTCAATAAATTAAATATTTTTCATTGTCTCATCAAGAAAATAAAAATTATTACAAAAATTGTTTTGTTTATTCAAGGGAGTTGGGTGATTGGTGTTTCATAATAAATATGAAATCTCAAGAAAACCAGTTTATTCAAAGTGAGTTTGGGTCCACTGATGTGAAATGATTTAAATTTATTTATGATACTAAACTAAACCCTTATTTCACTTGAAGAGGCATCAATGTCGATGATGAAACCCCAGACTTAAGGGTTAATGGGGGTGATAATGTTATTGATGTAACAATTGAATTTTAAATCACAAGAAATGAAAAAACTGAAATTTTTATGGAAATAACTTATATTAAAGATTAATATGAAGATATGTACACCATAATATACATATATTAAGATGGATATGAATATTGAAACATTTAAATGTTTGTTATAATCATATATAATATTTATCTTTATATAATAGTTGTTTTCAAATATTTTCTAACAATATTCATTTCATATTTATGATGAAATCAGATTTGTTTCATGATTTGTATGGTGTTGATCTTCCTAATGAAGATAAAAATGTTGGATTATCTAACCCTTATACTTTGGGTGGTGCAGTAAGGACTCTGAGACCTCATGGTCTTAACAGATTGATGATTCTTAACATTATCCCCTAGAGACGTCCACATCTTAACATCGATCCATGCAGACCGTGGTTTGTTTACTTCTGTATATTAATTTTTTTAATTAATAATCACTAATTTATATATATATACTAATTCATTGATTGTTTTTCTGGCTTTTAGAAAATAACTTTTCGACGAGGGAGGTAAATATTGTGAAATTTTTTTCTCAAAAATTGGTTACATGGGGTCAAATTCCAATAGATATTCAACCCTGTATATTTGATCATTGGATCATATGTAAATAAATAATATTTGGTTTGAAATTTACATTTAATAATTTATCATTATTAATTTTTTGTAGGGTTTATGGTAACCCATCAATGTGAGAATGTGTGACTCTATCTGGCAGGCATGGGAGGGTTGTATAACAGATCATTTCAGTTAGTTTTTTCTACAATTTGAGGAGAAAAATAATAAAAAAAGTAGAATTCATAGTGTTTGATCACCCTTTGAATACGCAATGACACGATTACATTTCATCTGAGGTTTGTGATAGATTATGTTCCAAGTAAATGGGTGGTCATTTTATGAGGAGACCATCAGTAGGTAGACAAAACCTTGGGAGATAAGAGATGACACATTGAATTGGTATTCAAATATTTAGTACATAAAATGGACATATGGTAAGTACCTTTTTAATTAATTTATATAACATAAAGTGAAAACTATTTATTTTAAATTCATATTAGAAATTGAACAGCCTGATTTAATAGTGATCGACATTTTATGGAGGATGTAAATTGGTCTTATCACTAGAGATATAATAGGTGATCAACAACATCAGATTGTGACAAGTATAATGGGTTTTTGAGTTTTAAAATTTAATGAAAATTATATTTTAACTATTTTAATTTTAATTTGAAATTCAAGAAGTCATTTGAGGCTGAAAAATCTCAGTCACAGATTGAGAGTCAATCTATGATTGAGGATTATACCAGGGAAACATGATTTTATGCAGAATCATGGATACATGCAACCTAGTATGCCTTCAAGAAATGCCCTGTAATTGGTATCAACTATCAATTGACAAATATGGGTCATTATTTTACCATTGACATGTTGGATTTCATCTCGAGGGGAGATAATGTAGATTCTGCATCGTCATCGTCATAGTATCTAGAGCAATTGTGATCTCAATGATAGATTATAGAAACTATACGTTGAGAGAAAGATGGTCTCAATCAGCAACAGTAGCAACATTAAGAGGAGGTTCACCAATTATAGAAATAGTAACACCTAAAGATAACAGAGTACAAGGGTAGCCCGACTCATAGTTTTGGGATGAAGTTCGCTTCACCATATCTTCTATGTCCTCCAGAAGACAATCCCCCTTAGAGTGTCATTGATTTTTTATAATGAAACATTTGAATGTATTTCTTTGTGATATTATATATTTTCATTTGAATATAGTGAGTTCTTTATATTTTTGTGAATATTTTTTTACTATTAATTTATTGTATATTTTTTTATTAATTTAAATTTTCTTTAATTGCTTATTGATTTTATTTTTTTTATTTTTTAGAATATTGAGGTTTTTATTATTTTATTATTTTTTATTATTTTATTATTAAAATTTTAAAAATATTTGTTATTAATTTAATTAATATTACTATTTTTGCATTAATATGGTTTATGTTATTATTATTGTTATTATTATTTAATTTATTTTTAAAATTTTATAGATATTAATTTTGTTAAATTTTTTATAATGTTTCTTGCAAATAGCGCATCACAAATATTAATTGTGATGGGCCAGTGGAAATACAGAATTTGAAAAACTCAGATAAACTATTTCTGAGAAACCATCTCCATAAACACTTTTTGCGACACTAGTTTCTACATTGGGGCATTTGTGAAGAGACCCTGTCAAACATGAAATTTTTTGACATGGTTAGGTCGCAAAATCCCTGTCACAAATAAGTCAATTTTATATAGTGAAAAAAATATAAATTTACCTTAGAGATACTTTTAGGAAGATGTGATCACCTTCATGAATAGAATATCTTTCCATAAATTATTTGCAAAACTCTTCGGCATATATTGAGCCATCCTCACCTGATAATGAATGAAATACACCTTTCAAACACTATCCTCAAACAAATCTATCCCGATAAGTAGTTCAAAAAAAATTATAACTATGCATTGATTTATTAGTGTTTATAGAAGTGTGGAGTAAGGGGGTTCATTATCATTAAAAAGAAGGAGATAATAGGGGGGGCATTAAAAGTGATAGTAAAAATGAGATGGTAAAGGGGAGCCTTTATCAGTGATTATAACAAATCACCAATAAAGGGCGTATTGATCATCTATTTTGACTTACCGATTATAAATTTAAATATCATGATGAAAAATAAAATCAATAATAATAATATATTAATAAAAAAGAGATTTATATTGATATATATCTCTGTGTGTGTTTGTGATATATTTTATAAAATATGACTCAAATAATGTTGTATATGAATCTTAACATAATATATAAGATATTTAGTGAATAATGGACTCTAATGAAATTAAAAAAAAATAATGTAGTACTTTTCAAATTTTTATTGTATCATAGTAATTTAATAAAAATTAAAATATTTAAAAAATAAAAAAAACTAATAAACATTCTCAAATAATTTGAAAACATTACTCCAACATCAAACATCAATAAATAATGATATGGGAGTTCATACTAACTCCACAACAAACCAAATAAAATTATTTGAGGAAAATAATGCATAACTGATAGGGGGCATGTTGTTAATTTTATATTGGCCAATAACGGCCCAAGAGGCCTCCAAAACAGAGGTTTTATTAGGGGTATCCCAATTTTCTAACAATATATATAATTTCATACTCATTTTATGGGGTATTATCATATTTCTTCCAAGGATATTGAATATACTCTTTGGAATTAAATTCAAATAGATATTATGGTTTTAAATTTTAATTGATTTGTATATTTTATAGTTATTTATAATAAAAAAATTTAAAATATATACAAACATTGTATATATTTAGAAATAAATATTTAATTTTTTGAATATATTTTTAATCAAATATACTAATAAATTATATCTCTAAATATATAAATCACATAAAAATTAATATTATATTCATTTTATATAAAATAAAAAATATGTATACATATATACCTATAATATAAATGTATAAATAATGTATATATATACACGTATATTTCTATGCGTGTAACTACAAAATTATAAATATATTTATCTATATATAATAAAATATGTAGATGTATAAAAATATATAATATATGTATATTATTATTAATATGTATAATTATATTTTAATATTAAGTATATATATATTGATAAAAACACACATACACACATAATAATAAAAATTTAGATATGCATGGAAAACTATATATATATATACATGGATAATAAACGTAACAAAAAATAAATAACTATATAGATATATCATAAAATTTAGAATAAATCAATATAGGGGAGTGGAAAAGGTGTCGTTGTATGAGCAGGAGGTCATGGGTTCAAAACACACCAGAGGCAGGGAGACATATAGGTTGCTGGAATATTATGTATAGTGATTATAAAAGGGGGATATTTTGGATGAGTGGGTAACAAGCACTAATAATTAGGGGATGGTGGGAAGCACTGATAAAATATTGGGCGGGGATAGATCAACAAAATTATTTTTCCCCATTTATAATTGCTTTTATTGGCTCTTTTTAGCTCTGATAAATTAGCATAATAACAGAGTGGAAAAATGTGCTAATAATGTTAGCATTTAATAGAAATAAAAAAGTTAAAATAAAGGTCAATTTTATTATCACTAAAAATGAACTGAAAAGGCCCCCTTTATTATAATATTTTTAGTGCTGTTATTGGAAGACTTTATTATCTCTTTTTTGGGTCAATGTTAATGAAAACCCTTTAAAAAATCTCTCATTAAAATTTCTCCTACAGAATTGAAAAATCACTTTTAGTAATACTATTTGAGGAAAAATTTGTACTATTGAGGACATATTTCTCATACATTATCCCCAAAATATGTTGTTCAGAACAACCTTAAGTATAATTTCTCAAACGGTACAACTTGTATATTAAAATGAATAATGTTATTATAAGAAAAATAAAGTGATGAAATATGATGATCGAAACTCCCCTAGTAATTAAAATAAAAATATTAAATAATTGGTAAAATTTAATATTTACTCACTTGAATAACTCATCATATGGTTGATACAATTTGGTTCTGAAATTTAATTTTTTACCGAAGGATTTTTGAAGTACATTCAAAATATGAAATATTTTCTTTGTATCACGTGCTGATAGAATAGAGATAAGAATTCATTGTAACAAGAATGTATTAATGAAATATATTTGAGAATGAAGATATAATTTCCAATTATATTTATAGGGAAATGAATGTTCATATTGATTTATTTAATAAATAATAAAAAACATCTCATTGATACTTGATGATGTATATTGAAATCCCAACATAAAATCCATGGATATATATTTTTTATACCACATCTATATAGGTATAGAATGTTGAATTCCTATTAGACATTTAAATTCTACCATGACCTATTTAAAATTAAAATATTTCATTTTTAAGATACCAAGATGATTTTTCATTCCATCCCACATGTAATACATCATATGGTCTCTAGAAAACATAGTGATTCATGGTTGAATAGAAAATGTGTAACTATAATCAACACAATAAAATTCCATATACAACTATAATTGAAAAGGAACATATGATCTCTTTCTAAATATAAAAAAATGTTCTTTATAAACATTAAATTTATGTAAATTTACATTATTATCTAGGAAATAATTTTGTTCAAGACTTATCCCTCCATCTAATCTTGTATATATCTTTTTGGTAGTGACTATTTTACTAACTCCTTAAACAGAATTGAGTATCACCCTACATCCATATCTTATAGGAAAAAATTCATCAAATACACATCTATAGCGTAATGTTACAAATGTATCATGGTTAATGGAAAATTATGTTTCTAACTCACGTAATAATGTACCTTATTTTCATATCCAGGATGATAGTGGTTTAGGAAATAATAATCCTTTATTGCTTCCATCCATCATCATATTATTGTGTCCAATTCATTATAATTGATAGTATACTTAAGAAATTAGCGATGCATATATGACACAAAAATTACTCAATATAAATTATTCCACCAATTGTTTAATAAAAGAAACTGATTGTGAATAATGTGTCCGAAAATTTAACTCAGGAGGTATTAGTTTAAATAAGGAATAAGAAATTAACTAATCATTTTTCTTTCATTCACAACTAGGCCACTTCAATTAATAAGAATTATAGGAAAACAATTACAATTTTAAAAAGGGATGGGAATTACTTGATAATTAAAGAATATGTTTTGTTTGAAAATCATATTATTTTTTTACCAAATAAATTTCATTCCATTATAGTTATCATTTCCAAAATGACTGGAAATCATTAAATGCTTTAAAAAATAATGGTAGTATCCTAGAACTCAATGAAATTTAAAAATAAATTTTTTGTGGTTCATTTACGTTAACCATCAACCTCGATTTTGAAATGGTCAATAGTTATTTTATATACATAAACAATATTTTCAAGGAAAGAAGTTTTATGCTACAAAAATTCACACTTACTAAATTTTCCATATATTTTATATTGTATTAAAATTTTAAAAACAATCTTGATCAGTATTTGATGTTGCTCTATATTTTTATAATATAACATAATATCAACAATAAACATAATATAAAACCTATCCAAAACTATTCCAAAAATTAACTTTATGTTTTATAAATACTTCAGATACATTCGACTACGTATAATGAATAACTACAAACTAATAATGACAAACTCTTTTCTAAAATTCATAGTTTCAAATATATTCCTTTTTCACATTCAATTGACGGTACCCTAACGTAATATCAAAATTCAAAAATTATTTGACAACATTGAGTAGAAAAATAATTTAACTATATGAGGAATGTTCATTGAAATGATGTTATTAAAATTATAGATAATTAATGAAATGTATCTTTGTACCATCATTATTTATAACAATTAGAACTAGAGCACCCCATATTGATGACCTTGTTCTAATTAAACCATTATCAAGAAACTCATTATAGGGTCCTTAAAATTTCACAAAGGGGAAATCAAATTACCCCAAGACTTGGAAAAGGACCGAACTGGACTGTGTACCATCTCCCAGCAATAGTACTGGGCCGGATCGGTGAACCTCCCTCCCGCAGATGCTGTTTTTCATGAAATGTGGGCAGAGCACATACGCATGCACAAACTAGGAAGACCACCGATGACCCAAGGCTAATCCACCGCAGCGAACCGTGCTGACCGGCCCATGCCACGTGCACCGTCGTTCGCGAAATAGAGGGGGAAACCATATGTGGCTTCGAACCTCATCGTTTTCGGAAAAGAAGAGGAGAGGTGCATGGCCGCAGAGCAATTCTACGAATCTCGGTTCCAAAAATCCATGGTTGACCGAGTCATCAATAGGGTGGGATTCCTTCATGGGCTTCCACATAAAGTGTTGTGTTCCCCATCGATACTGCCTTTTCGCTACTCTATAAATTTACTCCTAGTGTTACCAAAATGAAGGAGGAAAGGATGGGTGAAAACCCCTGGGGAGACACTGGAGAAATGGCTCCCAGTGGTAATGTTCCACGACCATCTACAGACACCATATCATCCGCAGATGCACTCTTCCACATAGAGGAGAAACCAAACCGCTAACCACATGACGCCATCTCCTTTGTGGGTCCCTTCGTGGCCATTTCTTTCATGAAAATCCTAAGAGTCCAGCTTTTATGCAGCCCACCTCCTCTGTGGCCATCTCATCCATGGACACCCTTCGCGGACAGCCTCTCGACATCTACTTCTATGTGGCCACCTCCTATGCGGCCAGCTCCTATGCGGCCATCTCCTATGGGGCTCCCTCCTTAGCGTCCAGCTCTTAAGTGGCCATCCCCTTTGCAGACTCCATTCGCGACCATTTCCTACGCGGCCAGATACGTCGTAGCTGTCTCCTATGCGGCTAGCTACTACGTGGCTCACTCATCCGCAGACACCCTACGCGGCCATCTCTTTTGTGGCCAGACCCTCACAGCCATCTCCTATGTGGCCCGGTCAACATTATTTTCTATTTCACCCTTATATAGCTCCAACATTAATCCTATAAATTCCATGAGTCAAGATACTCCTCATGACACTCCTATAACCCCATTACCAAGCTCCTTTTTCTAGGTTCATCAAGAATGGTCCACCGTTTCATAAGTCTCACACCAACCATTGCTAAGCCTCCCCTACCTAGTCATCCTGACCACATGACTTTAAGCAGTATAGCCCTTGTCCTATCCATATGATGTTAAACAATATGGAAATAGTCCTATCTACATGACTATAAATTTTAGTCCACCCTATGTGCCAAACATAGGATGCGTCTTACTCCAAACAAGAGATGACTTATGATGCAAGCATGAGATGCCAACAATCCTATCAACATGACATTAAATTGAAGTAATCTTTATGTTCCAAATATAGGATTCTTATTTCTCCAAAAAAGATATGCCTTATGCTCCAAGGATGAGATTCCTAATTCCATGATTACAGTGGATTAATTTCAAGAGCGTTGGAATCCGTTCAAACATTCCATCACTCCACCTCACGCTATGTGTGTCCTTTATTCAGATCATCATCCAATTCCATGTCTGAGGGGACCCCCTAATGGCCTGGTCCCATGTTGCATTGGCTCACCTATCATCCTTGGACAACACCTTTGAATGAATTTGGGAAAAACTTTGATTCGAGTCCTGTGTTTCGAACATGGTCAACAATCAACCCTCACTTGTCTTCCCCCACTCCAGGCTAATGCGATATGGATTCTGTGTTTTGACCATGGTCAATAGTTATCCTCCATCATCACGCCACCCTCACTGCATTCTGAATGTCGGGCATGTGATTCACACTTTTCATTTCCCTTCGTTCGGACTGATTCCAACACCCTAGTGTTATCCCGCATGTGCACTTGCACATAGGCATAGGCCTCAATTATAAGCATCAATCAACCAGTGAGTTGGTATGACATCATGGTCAAACATGAGGAAGTCACATGGGAAACCTCCTTGGTGTAAGACCCCTATCCTTTCTTGTGGGAGGTAGCACCAATGCACCTCCATACTTCACTGATGCCAACAACCATGAGGGAAGATGGACAGAGAGGCATCCTTTCCCTCCCCCTCTGGGCATTTTCAACATCGAGAAACCATTATGGAGGAAGCCTCTACTTCTCGGGTAGCTCTGTGCATATTCCCCTCTTCACTTCCCACAGATTCACCTTTTGCGACGTGATAGTCAGGTCTTTGCTGCATCTTATTTCACACACCGAGCATGACTCAGGTGGGCTTAGAGCAAGCACCGACCTTGAAAACATCTTATGTGAACTACGAGAACATTCATCTATGTTAAGGCATGGTACGTAGGAATCCTCAATGAGGATCAAGCCCATTACCCATTGAACCCCCGGTCCATATCCACGTTGGTTCTCCATCCCCACCACAAGTGAACTATGAGGACATTGATCAATGTCAAGGCATGGTATGTAGAAAGCCTCCATGAGGTTCAATCCCATTACCCATTGAACCCCCATTCCATCTTCACGTTGGTTCTCCAACACCACCTCATGTGAACTACATGGACTTTGATCCCTCTCTCCTAGGCGGGGTACGTCGGAAACCTCTCCCAGTTTCAAGCCCAACAATTGGTCATTCTGACCCCCTTCATGCCGATTCATCCTCCATCCTGCATGATGGTAAACTGCACTACCGAACTACATGTATTATAAATACTATCACAAGGATACATATATCACGGGTTCGATACAAACGCTCAAGTCATTATCTATCCCCCTGGATGAAAATATACTCTAGCGTGCCCAGTTATAAGCCTTTAAAGCAGTTCTGTTTCAATGAGTCCACCCTCTTCGGGGTCATTAATTCTACGAGGTATGGAAAACCTCTAGACTAAATGATTCTGAACCCCTACGTCCAGCTGACCATTCCCAACTAGGAGTAATTCGTGGATATTATGATTGGTTATAACCGAAAGATTTGAAAACATATGAATACGTCTTTAATCTATAATAGAGTCCCAGAACATGCTATAATTCCTCCATAAAAGGGTACGATCAGCCCGACATCCCATCCTCTCAACCAATTTGAGTTCTTAAGCGTCGATGGCCAAATCACCCAGTGAACGCATTCCTTTGGAAATCAGTTCCATATATCGTCAGATAAAGAACCATTGGGCGTTTCAAACCGACCCAAATCACTCATACAACTTAATTTTAAATAATATATGTTCTACAAAACACATTCAATAAGGGTTTTTAAAAGATGATTATCCACCTTCACTAAGTTGAAAATAAATTAAGCATACTAATAAAAAATAACTGTATACAAATTATTTTGAAAACTAACAGTAAATTCAATCCCTACATAGACATCAATAATATGAAATATTTTATTATTATTAATAATAAGAGCTAGGTAACATTCTCTCCAATATCGAATCAGTTTCACATATTCTTCATTTATTATAAATGATTTGATATCATTGAAGAAAACATTCTAGGGTCTTAATACAATATAATTATTATAATCTAAAATATAAAAAATAACCCAAATAATTAGAAACACTACTCTAGGTAGTTCAACATGATTTTTAGGAATGACTATCCAACTAATAAAAATAGTAGTATATAAATTCATATTTTTTTATTTAATATTAATACTATTATTTTACACCAAAATATATATTCTCATTTATTTTTATAATATTCACATTGTAATAGAAAATTTCTCATAGATGAGGGACTATGATGATCCAGGGGAAAATAATGAATTAGAATAATTCAGAAAAATATGTAACATACCACTCTCCTATTAATTATATTGACTACCATAATCTTTTGTACTATAAAGTTTTTTTCCACAACATTTTATTTGGATCATGATGATTTCCCTCACATATAATGGACCATGGACATAAATTACAATAATGACCCTACTCATTCCATCTAGAATATATCACCAATGAGAAGCTATTGGTGACATAATTTTTTATTCTTTATACACATTATTATTATATTATTGATCACAAAGACTAAATTTATCATAGTGTTAATATAAGGCCCCAGCCTTAAACCTTACTTAATCTTGAGTTATTACAATATTACACATTGAGGATCTTTTCGGGTTTAGAGTTTTAGAGAATTAGATCATAAAACTTTCATTACATTCCACATATAAACAATGTGGTTACATAAAGATAGTATTCTTCTTTCCCATCAATGGAAACATATTTAAAATAAAACATGGATTCTTTCTTGACACTTCCTTGACACTATCATCATATAATGTACCTTTCCCTTGACCTATGAAAAACATTTCAAAAAAACTTGGTATGAGCATAAAAAGCTCAGTAAGGGATATAAAAATATGGAAAGGAAACATGGGTACATATATACATAAGAATGAAATCATAATTTACCCATAAAACATAAGCACTTTAACATACCTCATCAAATCATGAATAAATCATATAAATCATAAGACATAAAGGTAACTTGAGGCATTCATAACATTGTTACGTAGTGAGTAACCCTCTTGGTTACATTTGGAATAACCATCATAGTATATTCCCTAAATCTCTTTGGAGAAACATTAACGTTTCACTCCTTCGCGTTACCCAATGCATTGGAGAGCTATATCGGGCTCACCCACCCTTAGTTTATCACTGAACCACCCGTCTTCATACTAATGCCCAAGAACATCAACATAATCGTATCACATAAAACATGCATAAAGGAAACATAACATTTCAACATTTCAATCACCGGATTTCAATACAACACATTGATATAATAAAAACATTATGAAAACCATTTTCAATACCAAAAAAAAGAAAAGTATAACATGGTGTTTATTTTTCTTTAAAAAAAAGGTATGGCCTGTAGAGGAAGCTGAAACTTAAATAATGGTCACGGCGGCGGAGAAGTCAGTTTCGCCACATACGTAGGACAAAAACATTCCCCCATGTATTTTAGTAAACTCTTTGTATAAAAAAAGATTCCTTTTTAATAAACATAAGAGTCAAAGTGGTTTATACACCGTATAAAAGAAGGGTGAGTATAAAACAAAATATGCCTCAATGAAAGGAGATTGAGACGAAGTCCCATACCTCAGGTCCGACTTGACTCGATAGTTCATTAATCTCCTGAATAATAAAATTGAGTTAATTTCTACTTTCTTGAGAACCTTATTCAAGTTCATTATTCCTTTTATATCACTTATTACCATTTCATGAACACTATGTAATTATTTTTGTTAATAACGGTCATTTTAACGATCATTGGTAGTTGAGTCAAAATATGATCTTTATAATTACAAGTTGTCCATGTATCCATTATATCCAGAGTTATAATCATAATGTATATATCATATATATAATATATATCCATTATATATATGCATTAATAATATTACATAATCATTTATATGTAAGAAATGAAATGCACCATTCATGGAGAGCGTAAGTCGTACGTATGCATGAACGCTACTTTCATTTCAATTTCATATTTTATAGAATGGAGTCATAATGATATAGAGGTATATTATAATTCCAGTATAATATAATATATAATATCATAACTCTATCCGGTATAAGTCCCACATATGGTATTTAACGAATCAAATCACTTTGAGGGGGCGGTAGTCCACACTTCCTTAAATGAAGATATCGCGTTTACCCATAATGGAAACCATACAGGTATGCCCAAAATGAAAAATATAGAAGCTTAAGGAAAACATAAACATATTATATATCATATATAAATATAGTGACATATTAAATGCCACCTTTAAATGTGTTAAAATAATGTTGAACAATCATCGTTTCGGGAGGCATAAATTCACCATCCACGGAAACAGAATGCCCTTTAACCATTAGATGTAGGTGTGTGTAATTGTAGCTCAAATACAACTAATAAAAACATCCTAGTATATAGATGATACTTGAGTTGTTACAAAAGAAATGAATAAAAATATTTTAGGGGGTTTGAGAAGAAAAATAAAACAAAAGGACTCAAATGAATACATTACCTTAAATTCGAGTAACTCTCTTTGGTTTGAGCTCAAAGGCTTCCTTGGGAAGACTTCTACCCAAAGTGAGGCTTCAAGAAGTAAGAGAGGGATGTGGAGAGACAAAATTGGCAGGGGTTGGCCGAGACAAAGGCTTTGGGAGTGTGGGTAAAGAGGTATAGGTGGGGGCCTTTTATAATAGGAGAGGAGGGGCACTCTTGGAAGGTAAAGAAATATTACTTTATTTTCAAATGGGTTTCAGATTTTAAAGGTCCCAAATTGATATAATTCGAGGATAAGGTGATAAGGGTTCAAAATATACCCACCCAATAGGTTTTTTACATGTGTAGGTCTTAGATTTTACATTATCTTTCCATTTTATTTAAATCGTCAAATGATGAGGTCATCGCTGCATCATTATGATGTGAGAAATAATTTAATTTATTTAATGTCTAAAAATTATATAAAAAAATACTATGATGTAGAAAATATTTTTAGCTTTACAATTACTATTTATAGTCCAAAATATCATTTCTATAGACAAAATTAAAAATATTTTACTTAGGTGATACATTCTTTGTTCCATTTAACATTCTTTAAAAAATTTAAAGATAAAAAGTCACTTTCTCACAAAAGTGATTTCATGGGGTCACCAAGTTTGGCACAAGGAATACCATGGTCCGCCATGAGAAAACCAGTAGCCTTAGTACACATTTTGGTGTCATTTCTTATTATTATGATATTATTTTATTATCCTTAACTACCCGATCACACATTAACCATGATAATTAAAGATAATTATCGTCGTTACTATTCATAATGTCCAAAAACAAAAGAGTCTTGATTACATAATTTGGACCTTCTAATTCCAAATATGTAATCCATTTTACGAAATTCTAAACACATAAATTGCAATAATTGATTTCAAAATAATTTACGTTGTCAAAACAAATAGCGGGGTTTTTTTGAAATAATATCTATGAAAAGTTTGGCATTAGTTTATGACCAATTCCAAAGTGAAATTAATCCTAATAACCACCATTAGATTAAATGGTAAAAATATATTCTTATTACACTTTAATACCAATTAAAAAGTTAATCTAACCATATAGTTTAATTAAATGAAAAAGAAGTTTTGATGTAAAATGCAGTATTTTTCACTATTCATTAAAAATGAACATTGTCAGAAAAATACCAAAAATTTATCCAATGTAAATTTCAATGTCCCAATAATAATGAATATGTTTATTTTGACAAATATAGACTATTAAATAGACAAAAGTTTGATTTAAAAATGGTTTTCCATCAAAAGGTAGTAAAACAATCTTTTAAGAATATTAGTGTATTCCATACTTAAGATTGGATTTATTTTCATTTTAAGCCTCTAAAACACTATCTAATTCATTAATAGACATAGATAAAAATATCTGTTATTCATTACTTACTTGGGATGTTACATCCTTCCCCCCTTTAGAAAATTGCATCCCCGCAATTTATTTACTTATCGAATAAATGGGGGTAGTTATCCCTCACTGCATTTTCAGATTCCCATGTTGCCTCTTCCATCATGTTGTTTTTTCAGAAAACCTTTACCTGATTAATCAACTTATTCCGTAACACTTGCTCCCTATGGTCCAGAATCTGGACCGGTTGTTCCTCATAAGATAGGTTCTCTTCCAGCTGAACTACCTCTGGACTCAAAACATGAGATGGATCTGGCATATACTTTCTCAACATCGAAACGTGAAAAAACATTGTGTACCTGAGATAAACTCGGAGGTAAAGTCACCTGATATGCATCTGATCCAACTCTCTCCAGAATTTCATATGGTCCAATGAACCTTGGACTCAGCTTTCCTTTCATACCAAATCTCATCACACTTTTACATGGTGAGACTTTGAGAAAAACATGATCACCTACCTCAAAAGTTAGATCCTTCCTCCTGTTGTCTGCATAACTCTTCTTCCTACTCTGAGCTGTTCTCATGTGTTTCTGACTCAGCTGAACCTTTTTATGCCATCTCTTCTACCAATTCTGGTCCAATCAACTTCCTTTCACCCACTTCATCCCAGAAAGCTGGAGTTCAACTCCGCTTCCCATATAATGCCTCAAATGGTGCCATCTGTATACTGGAATGAAAACTGTTATTATATAAAAATTCAACCAAAGAAAGATGTTGGTCCCAACTTCCCTGATAATCCATAGAGCAAGAACTTAGCATATCCTCCAATGTCTGAATTTTTTGTTCTGACTGCCCATTTGATTGAGGATGAAATGCTGTACTAATATTTAATTCAGTACCTAATGACTTTTGAAGGCCCTTCCAAAAGTTAGAAGTAAACATGGGATCACGATCAGATATAATGGATAGAGGAACTCCAAGAAACATGAATATCTATTTAAGGTACAATCGATAATGTTTATCTAAAGAGGAGGTATCTCGTATAGTAAGGAAATGAGAAGATTTAGTCAAGCGATCAACAATAACATAGATTGCATTATTACCTCGAGATGTCTTCAGTAATCCCACAACAAATTCCATGTATATATTCTCCCATATCCACTCTGGCACTGGTAAAGGCTGATGCATCCCTTTCGGTAAAGTCCACTCTGATTTAACCTGTTTACAAGTCAAAAACTTCCTTGTAAAATCAGCAATATCTCTTTTCATTCCATCCCACCAGTAATACTCCTACAGATCTCTGTACATCTTAGTACTGCTAGGATGAACTGAAAACATAGAACTATGAGTTTCACATAACAACTCTCTATTCAACTATGAATCACAAGGCACACACAATCTCTTCCCAAATCTCAAAACGCAATCATTATCAATGTTGAATTCAGGAAACATACCTTTCTGAACCATCTCTACATTTTTCTATAACTCATTGTCATTCTTCTTTGATTGCTTGAATCTATCTGATAGAGATGATCTCACTGATACCTAAAACAAAACAGAAGAACTTCATCCACCAACAACTTCTATGCCAATGTTCATCAAATCCTTAACCAACGTATCACGTTCTAAATGCAACATTGCTAATGAATCATTACTTTTTCGACTCAAAGCATCAGCCACTTTATTTTCTTTTCCCGGATGGTAATGAATTGTACAATCATAATCCTTGAATAATTCTAGCCATCTTTTCTGTCTAATGTTTAACACTTTCTGATTGAATATATACTTTAAACTTTTTTGATCAGTATATATTTCACACTTTACTCCATACAAATGATGCCTCCAAATTTTTAAAGCAAATACAATAGCAGCTAATTCCAAATCATTTGTAGGGTAATTTACCTCATGAGTTTTCAACTGACGTGAAGCATAAGCAATTACCTGATCATTCTGCATTAGGACACAACCAAGTCCTTTCAATGAAGCATCACTATATATAACAAACTCACCATTCCTGGAAGGTAGTTCCAAAACTAGAGCATTCACCAATCTTATTTTAAATTCCTAAAAACTATCATCACATTATTTTTTCCAGATAATCTTAACACCCTTTCGAGTTAGCTTAGTCATTGGACTAGATAACCGTGAAAATTTTCTAACAAACCTTCGGTAATAGCCTGCCAAACCAAGGAAACTACGAATTTCTGTTACATTTGTGGTTCTTGGCCATTCTTCAACAACCATTGTTGTTGCAGGATCAACGGTTATCCCATCTTTAGAAAAAAATATGACAAAGGAAAGAAATTTTTTGGAACCAAAACTCGCACTTGCTGAATTTTCCATACAGTTTCTTTTCTTTTAAGGTTTTCATGATAACCCTTAAATGTATTTCATGCTCCTACTTACTTCTATAAAACACCAAAATATCATCAATAAAAACCACCACAAACTTATCCAAGAACTCATGGAAAATTATATTCATTAAGTCCATGAATACAACATGTGCATTGGTTAGCCCAAAAGGCATTACTACAAATTCATAATGGACATATCTTATACGGAACACGGTCTTCATAACATCTTCTTCCTTTACCTTTAGCTGATGGTACCCTGATCTCAAGTCAATATTTGAAAAATACTGAGCTCCCTGGAGCTGATACAACTTCATTTGATGGCCCGACATCTGCTGAAGTAGTTGCAAAGGATATTTCCATCCCTTTCTGCTTGTAGTCTAACTGCTTCCCATCACTCAAGATCTTTGTCGGACACTCGTTTTCATTGTGACCCATCTCATTGCACTTAAAACATTTCACTAACTGTAAATCAAATTTGGTCTTACCTTCACCTTGATATTTTTCAGTGCAATCACGATCCTTATGTCCCATCTTACCACATCGGTAGCACTTTCCAGTTTTCAGAAGACATTCCCCAGTATTCCTTTTGCCACATTTATCACAAACGGGAAACATAGATTTCTTACCATCAGAGTTTTTTTGAAGAATTCTTCTCTTTCTCCTGCCACCTTGGTCTCTTCTTCTGCTGGTTTTTATAGAACACTTGATCATCGGAAAACTCCATTTCCACCTTCTTAGCACATCGAACAAGCTTTTCATAACATTTAAACTTACTTGAAGCTAATGCCCTTCGATATTTTGGCTTTAATCCTGAGTAAAAACGATTTATTTTACTATCAATGTCTCGGATAAAATTTGGATCATACCTTTCCAATAGAGTGAACCTTTCTTCATAGGTGGCCACTGAGTCATCCTATTGCCTCAATTCCAAGAATTTATTTTCCATCCTAAGTCGAATATCCTTAGGAAAATACTTCTCATGAATCATACCTTTGAATTCATCCCAGTCAAGAGCATCAATCTCATTGGCGTCCCTGATATTTTTTACCATAGACCACCACTGATCTGCCTCACCCTCCAAATGGTAAATAGCAATACTAACCTTTTGATTGTCTGAATACCCCATGACATCGAAAATCTTCTCCAGTGCTTTAATCCACCCATCAGCTAACACAGGGTCAGATGATCCTCTGAATGATGGGGGATGTTGCCTCATCAAATGTTCAACCACTGACATGTTCCTCTGCGGTTGATCTAGATGATCTCTTGCATGGATACCACCACCATTTATCGCTTGAGTCAACTGTGCCATTACTGCAACAAACTGTTCAGTTCCAATTCCGTCAATCTCAGGATGCTGATTCGGAAGGTTATTTTCTTCTGTATTCCTTCCTAGCACTGCTTCCATGTTTCTTCTGTGGAGAACCATTCTGAACAAACATGTCTTAGATGAAGAGACATGGTAATCTTCAAATGCTATATCATTTCAAAAATAAATATTTTTGGATAATAATTTAATAGAATTCTAACTCATATTGTTATCTAAACAGACCTTTGATACCAACTATAAGGCCCCAGCCTTAAACCTTACTTAATCTTGAGTTATTACAAGATTACACATTAAAGATCTTTTCGGGTTTAAAGTTTTAGAGAATTAGATCATAAAACTTTCATTACATTCCACATGTAAACAAAGTGGTTACATAAAGATAGTATTCTTCTTTCCCATCAATGGAAACATATTTAAAATAAAACATGCATTCTTTCTTGAAACTTCCTTGACACTATCATCATATCATGTAACTTTCCCTTGACTTGTGAAAAACATTTCAAAAAAACTTGGGATGAGCATAAAAAGCTCAGTAAGGGATATAAAAATATGGAAAGGAAACATGTTTACATATATACATAAGAATAAAATCATACTTTACCCACGAAACATAATCACTTTAACATACCTCATCAAATCATGAATAAATCAAAGAAATCATAAGACATAAAGGTACCTTGAGGCATTCATAACAATCTTACGTAGGGAGTAACCCTCTTGGTTACGTATGGAATACCCATCAGAGTATATTCCCTAAATCTCTTCGGAGAAACCTTAACGTTTCACTTCTTCGCATTACCCAATGCATTGGAGAGATATATCGGGCTCACCCACCCTTAGTTTATCACGAAGCCACCCATCTTCATAATAATGCCCAAGAACCTCAACATAATCGTATCACATAAAACATGCATAAAGGAAACATAACATTTCCACATTTCAATAACAAGATATCAATACAACACATTGATATAATAAAAACATTATGAAAACCATTTCAATACCAAAATAAAAGAAAAGTATAACATGGTATTTATTTTTCTTTTAAAAACAATGTATGGATTGTAGAGGAAGTCGAAACTTAAATAATGGTCAGACCGACAGAGAAGTCGTTGTCGCCGCATACGTATGACAAAAACATTCCCTCTTGTCTTTTAGTAACCGCTTTGTATAGAAAAAGATTAATTTTGAATAAAAATAAGAGTCAAATGGGTTTATACACCGTATAAAAGAAGGTTGAGTATAAAACAAAATGTGCCTCTATGAAAGGAGACTGAGACGAAGTCCCATACCTCAGGTCCGACTTGACTCAGTCGTTCATTAATCTAATGAATAATAAAAATAAGATAATTTCTAATTTCATAATAACCTTCTTCATGTTCATTATTACTTTATATCACTTATTACCATGTCATGAACACTATGTAATTATTTTACATAATAACGGTCGTTTTAATGATCATTGGTACTTGAGTCAAAATATGCTCTTTATAATTACAAGTTGTTCATGTATCAATTATATCCAGAGTTATAATCATGATGTATATATCATATATATAATATATATCTAGTATATATATGCATTTATAATATTACATAATCATTTAGAGGTAAGAAATAAAATGCACCGTTCATGGAGACGGTAAGCCGTACGTACGCATGAACGCTACTTTCATTTCAATTTCGTATTTTATAGAATGGAATCATAATGATATAAAGGTATATTATAATTCCAGTATAATATCTTATATAATATCATAACTCCATCCTTTATATGTCCCACATATGGTATTTAACGAATCAAATCACTTTGAGGGGGCGGTAGTCCGCACTTCCTTAAATGAAGATATCGCGTTTACCCATAATGGATACCATAAAGGTATTCCCAAAATGAAAAATACAGAAGCTTAAGGAAAACATAAACATATTATATATCATATATAAATATAGTTACATCTTATTGGCCACCATTGAAGGTGCTAAAAAAATGTTGAACAATCATCGTTTCGGGAGGCATAAATTCACCATCCACGGAAACAGTACGTCCTTTAACCATTAGATGTAGGTGTGTGTAATTGTTGCTAGATTCCTTCTTATAACAACATCATAGTATATTGAAGATACTGGAGTTGTTACAAAAGAAATTAATAAATATAGTTTAGGGGGTTGGAGAAGAAAAATAAACCAAAAGGACTCAAATGAATACATTACCTTAAAATCGGGTAACTCCCATTGGTTTGAGCTCAAAGGCTTCCTTGGGAAGACTTCTACCCAAAGTGAGGATTAAAGGAGTGATAGAGGTATGTGGAGAGAAACAATGGGCAGGGTTTGGCCAAGGAAAAGGCTTTGGGAGTGGGGGTAAGGAGGTAGAGGTGGGGGCCTTTTATAAGAGGAGAGGAGGGGCACTCTATGAAAGTAAAGAAATGTTACTTTATTTTCAAATGGTTTTCAGATTTTAATGGTCCCAAATTAATATAATTCTAGGATAAGGTGATAAGGGTTCGAAATATACCCACCCAATAGGTTTTTGACATGTGTAGGTCTTATATTTTTCATTATCTTTCCATTTTATTTAAATCGTCAAATAATGAGGTCATCGCTGCCTCACTATGATGTCATAAATAATTTAATTTATTTAATGTCAAAAAATTATAAAAAAATACTATGACGTAGAAAATATTCTTAGCTTTCTAATTACTATTTATAGTCCAAATTATAATTTATGTAGTCAAAATTAAATATATTTTACTTAGGTGATATATTCTTTGTTACATTTAACATTCCTTAAAAAAATAATAAGATAAAAAGTCACTTTCTCTCAAAAGTGATTTCATGGGATCCCCAAGTTTGGCACAAGGCATCCCATGGTCAGAAATGAGATAACCAGTAGCCTTAGGACACATTTTGGTGTCATTTTTTATTATTATGATATTATTTTATTATCCTTAACTACCTGATTACTCATTAACCAAGATAATTAAAGATAATTACCGTCGTAACTATTCAGAATGTCCAAAAACAAAAGAGTCTTGATTACCTATTTTGGACCTTCATATTCCAAATATTTAATCCATTTTACCAAATTCCAAACACATAAATTTCAATAATTTATTTTAAAATAATTCACGTTGTCAAAACAAATAGCGGGCTTTTTTTGAAACAATATCTATGAAAAGTTTGGCATTAGTTTATGACAAATTCCAAGGTGAAATTAATCCTAATGACCACCATTATATTAAATGGTAAAAATATATTCATATTACACTTGAATACCAATTAAAACGATAATCTAACCATATAGTTAAATTAAATGAAAATGCAGTTTTGATGTAAAATGCAGTATTTTTCACTATTCATTAAAAATGAACAATGTCAGAAAAATACCAAAAATTTATCCAATGTAAATTTCAATGTCCCAATAATAATTAATATGTTTATTTTGACAAATATATATTATAAAATAGTCAAAAGATTGATTTAAAAAGTGTTTTCCATCAAAAGGCAATAAAACAATCATTTAAGAGTATTAGTGTATTTGATGCTTAAGATTGGATTTATTTTCATTTTAAGCCTCTAAAACACTATCTAATTCATTAATAGACATAGATAAAAATATCTATTATTCATTACATACTTGTGATGTTATAGTTAACATGTTCAATATCCTATCAAAAATATGTTGAAATATCATTTTTAGTAGTGATGCATTTTTGGGGGCCTACATCTAGCTTTCTTAGTTGGATGCTTCATGATATCCCATCACAATGGTCATTACATAATCAAGTAAAATTAAGGAACTAAAGTGTATGACAATTCTATCTCCACTTTATCAACATAATTACAAATTTTCATTTATTTTAAATTCCCAAACATCCAAAAAACATTATATAATTATTTTTAAAATGGATTAAAATATATAAATTTTAATATTTTTTTAATAATAATTTTTATTCAAAGTAATTATTATAAATTTGGTTTCATAATCACCTATAAAATCATCATCAATTACCCTAAATTTAAATAATTATTTCATGACTATGATTCACACAACAATAGATAAATTTTTCTCTAGAAACAGATTACTAAATGTTTCACATTTTATTTTATAATGATATTATTTATCTTTGGAATTATTAACTAATGTACACCATCAATGAACTTCATATTCATGTCAAATAAATTTAAGGGGTTTCTGTTTGATGTTATGAACAACAAATTACTTCAAATACCATTTCATGTGTATTGATCCCTTCTTCAACAATAACTAGATAACCAAATATTTTAAATGCTATAGAAGTATTCCAAATAAAATACTCCAAAATCATTTTTCTCATACATGGATGATTTGGATACTCTCTATCCTGGAATTTGGAACCATTTATGGACTACATAAAATGCACCATTATAATTAGAAATTATTATATTCAAATTCCATACACTATAGGATTAAAATTTTGAATGATATTTCCCTCTTGGTGTCATTCGACTATGTATTACCTATTTTATCTAAAAAATATCATTCTAAACTGATGTTTTTAGACTATGAATCATTGTAACATTTTAATGATATTGATTTTTACATTACCACATATTAAAATTATTCAATTTCTAAATATTAACATTAATATAACACATAACATTATAAACTAATCTCATATGATTCAAAATATAAGGATCCAACATTTAATATTATGTATTCATGAGTTTTAAGTCTAGAAGTTTCCCAAAACCATTATCATATATTTTCAGGTTTAGATTTTACATAATCATCTCATTTTTAATTGGTAACAAAACCATATATTAAAAATTATACATGTTTTATTAGAATCTATTTTTCAAATAATATATAACATTTAAAAGTAAACATTTTTCCTTTCAATAAAAATAATCCCAACACTCATCATGAATAATTAATTTCTTTTACCCATCCTTATATCCTATGAAAAACAATTTTAAAACAAGTGATTAGAAAAAAAAATATTCACAAGATATATAAAATTATTAAGTTTTTTAGTGCATCATAAATCTTGTAAAACAATTAAATATTTTATATTATATTAATTTTTGTTGATTAAATGAAATAAATCATATTCATATGAACATAAAACAAAACTTTTTTCATTAAAGACATTAAAAAACAATATCAATAAGAATAAATCCATTTATTAAGACATATTGAATCATATTAATAACCCATATTAAATACATTTTACAAATACCGTGAAATAAGTAAATTCTAAAATAGGAATCCCCTAGTATATCCTCTCTTCATGAATGTACAATGAAGTAATTTTACCTAATGAATTATTAACCTATAATGGGTCTCAACTATAATATAAGCCACATTAGTCTCACCCATTTTTCATTGCCTATAATAGGTCACAACCCATTGTGTAGGATATATCTGGCCCACCAGTTTCTCATATATAATTATAATGTTAATAATGAATAAAAAATTTTATTATTAAGTTTTTCAATATAATTATTTTTAATTCCTCTATTAAACATGTATATAAAATATATTTAAAAATGACAATACATTTGTTATATAAACACCAATATCAATACTGAAATAACATGAAATGGGTACATTAATTTTTTTAATAGAAAATTGAATTTTATAATATAATCTAAACATAAAAGAATTTTTATATTGAAAAGAATATATAGTTTCACTTAATATTTTAGAATAAAAAATTAAATTTTTATTTTGTAAATAATGTAAAAAAATTCGATTAAACTAATATTGAATCCCAATAAAAAATTAAATAGAATAATAATATTTATTTTAGAAATAATTCATCTATATATCAATATATTCTTTATAAAATTTCAAATTAATAGACATAAAAGAAAATTATTTTCAAAATAAATAATAAATATAATTATAAAAGTGTTTTGTGTTTAATTTTCTCTTACCTTGAGTCTGACACAACAATATGATCATTATATTCTTGAATAATATATATGTGATAATTATTTACATAATAACGAACATTTTAAATAATTTTGAAAAAAATTAATTTTTCACTTACCATGTTTTACAAATTTAGGTAATCATTTAAGTCCATTTTGGTTTTTTGGTGGTATTTAGCTTATATATGATAACTAAAATTGATAGGTTGAATATTGTCGAAGAGTTTATTATTACATCAACTCTATTACATTATTATATATATATTTAACATATTTATACATTTGTGAAAATTTATAAACTTTTTATTACTGATAGTTATGAAAATGATAGTTATTTGATCCAAGGGGTGGTCGTTTACACATTAGAAAGAGTAACATTTCAATTTTTCAAAAATAATAATGGTAAAATATATGTATTACATATAACATAATGAATTATAATAATATAAAAATAATATACTAATTCATTAAATATACATACATATATAATCCATGTGATGTGGTGATGAACAAATAATCACATTTATGCCTGAACATGGTTGTCCACATATACGGAGAAAAAAATTATCTTTTTATAGTTATTGGAAATGTTAAAATTAAATAATTTATTACATATTTCTAATTGTAAATATTTCATTATTATGATGTATAAATTTTAATTACATAATTATACATATCTATGAGAGGAGATGATTGAAAATTAATTACATCAGTTTGTGGGGTGGTAGTCCACCATACTAAAAAATGAAATCTTTGTTTCCTATTTTATGGAAGAGAAGATGGATTGGGGTTATTCCACTAATAATAAATGAATATATTCATATGATATATAATATTATTATTCCACCAGTTTTTAAAAAAAATTTGAAGGTGGTGGAACAGGAAAAAAAATTGCTCGGTTAAGTATGATACCAATTCTTCAGGCCACGACTTTAGGGTAATAATTATTCCTTCATATATTGGATTTATGATTAAAAATGCCTCTTTGAAATGAGGTGTTACGTTACTATCAAATATGTGTAATAATATGATTATCCAATGTGATTTTATGGTGTAAATATTTGAGGATAAGGTTTTGTATTTTCAATGTATGGGAGAGGCCACGCATGGAATTTTTTAAAATAATATTATACACCCACATTTCACAAATTCCAATAGGCACACAATAGTGCACTCTCAAGTGATTGATGATATAAGGTCTAAAATATTGTTAGGGAAAATAATTTATAATGGTTATTGGGTTATTTTAACTATAAAGACCTGACCTTATGCATTAAATAATATAGTAATTTCAGCAATAAAAATACATTTTATTTCCCAATGATCATTTTAGTTTAGAGTTTTGGATAATTTTTTTATAACATAAAAATATGAAATCATATTTTTAAAATTATTCACTTCTACTCTATATAAAGTTTTCAAAATTATAAAAATTTAATAAAACAATATTTCTTTTCATAATGAACCTCATGAAATCAAACATGGTTATTCATTTTATTTACCAATCAATAAACAATGGGAAATATTATTTAATACATCATGTGATAAAAATAATCATATAAAGGGAAATAAAATGAACTATAACCATTTTTTAATGAATAATTTTAACATATATAGGTTAAATTTCCCTTGATTAAAATTAACATATAATTATTTATGAAAATATAAGGTTTCCATAAAACATAAAAAACCTAAATAAACAATTTAATAATCATGGGAAATTACATTCATACTATAAAAACATATTATTTTAACCATCACATCTACCATATGATTTGTAACAATCATGGCTACCTTAGAATGTGACCCTCATTGCCACATTATGATGTAACAATCATCGTCACACATGGAATAACAATTATGGTCAACTACAAATATACACAATTCATTGGATGGATATCCAGGAAAACCCCATGTTTTTTATATAATGGAACAACAATTAATCCTGAATAATTCCAATGAACCATAACATAATCATAATGCAAGAATACTTCCAACATATAAACATTAATTTATGAAAATCACTTATTTTTATTTCATAAAGCACACAAACATAGGGAAACATTTTATTTGAAAATAAACATTTAATATTATATAGGATTATTCAATATCATAAAGCATTAAGAATGAATTAAAATAATATTGTGTTATTTATGTTAAATATATATTCATTTTGATATTCATAAAAATACATTATAGTAGGTTTTGAAAAAAATAATCCCTTACATCGGGTTTAATATCATTTAAACTTGTTAAAACCTCCTATATAATTGATTAAATAGTGTTATTAATTTATTTTATAACAATATTAACATTTATAATACCTTATATGACTATTTATAACATATTTCCTTTCATTTATTAAAAATATTTTGTTATTTATATTATTTCAGGTGTATATATTTCATGGTTTCTCTAGATGGTCCTTTATGAAATTTTTTTATAATATACTAAAAATACTATAATAGGAATGATGTTGTATTAATATAATTCAATGATTTTAAATGATAGAATATAAACTTTTTTATTCTAATATGCAGATGATTCATTAGATAACACATTAAATAAGAAAATTTGGATTATTTTTTTGGGTTTTCTGACTATACTAACTACATTCATTTAATTTAAAATTATTCTTATAAATTAGTCATAAATCATTACAAATATATAATATACATATTAAATTTTTTTAACCACAATAATGGTTTTATGACTATAAATGAATATGGTAAGGAAACAATATAAATTCATCATCAACGAAGGTAGTGAATCGACATGTAACGCACAATGGATTCAGTTTATAGAATTAGAGAATAAGAGGAGAGGTTTAATGATATATATTCCATTTAAAAATAAATTTATGGTATATTTAAGATAGTAAAGTTTTCATTTCACTTGTATTAGTAGATATGAGGAGAGAATAATAAATGAAAATAAATTTAAAATAATAAAAGAAATTGAAAGTGGCATTTTCTTCTTAAATTCATGTCCATGAGAACCTCTTTAAGAATTTTGGATATTATATTATATTTATAAAAAAATAAACTTGGAAATGGTTTAGAGTCTTGGTAATAGTATTGGGATCAATTTGGATAATCTTTATAAATTTTTAGGTTTGAGGAGATGAGGTGGTTAGGATTATATTTATAGTGGTGGAGAGGGTTTTTTAATCATTTGTAGGTTATTTTTTCTCAATACTATGAATAGTTTGGATTCACATGATTAAATAAATTATATAAATAAAAGTATTTAAATGTTATGGTTCTTTCAACATCCATGACTTGTGAAATATTATTTTTAACAAATAATGTTTTATACCATATATTACCATATTTCACTTTTAACCAAAATTTAAACTATTTTAGAAAATTTCCAAAAAACAAAATGACAAATATTTTTTTGTGTCAAAATAAAAAATAAAATAATTTTTATGGAAATAGTTTTTTAAATATGAAGAAATTAAATAATAATTAAAATATTCATTTATTCGAAAAATTATATCGACTTTAAAATTATAACATATTCTATTGTACTTGGAAAAATTCATTAAGGTCTCAAAAAATGTTCTTATAATCTTAATAAAATAAAATATTAATTTATGAATATATTTTATGATTATATATTTTTTTACTTAATGATATTAAATATAAAAATTTTAATAAAAATTTATGTTTAAAAAAATACCAACACTAAATTTATAATTTTCAAAATAATTATTTACTCTTTCTATATTATAAATATATCATGTATTCAGTTAGAAGATACATAAATATTATTTATAAATTATTTGGTGAGGATAATATTATATTATTATAGATTCCTTAATTTCTGTAAATACCACTTATGATATTATAAAAAAGTAATTAATTTAACTATTTAGTCCCAAAATGAAGAAAAATTATTTTATAAGTAAATAATAAGTTACATTGTCCCCACCTTATAGAAATTGCATCTTCACAGATTTTTTGAGTTTTTAAATAAGTGCATATACCATTCCCTTATTGATTTTTTATATTCAAATGTTTCTTCTTCAAAAATGTGGTTTTTCACAACACCTTCACTTCGTAAATTACATTATTATGTAATACTTTCCCTCTAGGGTAGAGAATCTTAATGAGATTACCCAGATATGAAATTTTTTCTTCCAAATTTAAAATTTCAAGGCTCATGACCTGAGATTAATATGTCACATTATTTTTAAGCTTCAAAACATGATAAAAATTATGTACTTGGATCAAACATAGAGGAAAATCCCCTCTATATGAAACTAATACAACATTATAATAGATTATATAGGGTACAATAAATTATAGAATCATGATCCCTTTCTTATTAGAATACATCAAACTTATACATTGATAAACATTTATAAATTCAAGATCAACTACATCAAAATAATGAACTCTCATATGGTTATCTTCATAACAATTATTCATACGCTATGCTATCCACATATTTTTTTGAATCATCATTACACTGCAATCACATTAGTCTACTAAATATTGTCTAATAAGCATCCTTCTCCAAATTCATTAAAAAAAATAAATCTAGACACTGCATTCCATATTATGCTTAAATAGGTGCTATCTATATACAAGAACGAAATATGTTACATTATGATGATACTAATAAAGAACTATGATGATCCCAACATCATTGGTAATCCATTAAACAAGATCGCAACATGTCTTATGTGGTCTGAATTCTATACTCAGTATGTTTTACAATCAACAATAACAAAAATCCCATTATTACTTCATGATTTATATGGTAGATCCACCCAAAATACATAGATATATTTTCCCATCTCCACTTAGAAAATATAAAATTTTAGAGCATCTCCTTTGGTCTTAATCTATTTTCATTAACCAATTGAAAAGTACATCATTTCATGGTAAAATTAACAATATATCCTTTTATCCATACAACAAATAATACATTGGAATATCAATATACATCATAGTGCTACAAATATAAACATTAAATGGAGAACTATGCATGTCACTTAATATCTATTTTTTCAATTTTGAATCACAAGGAACATGTCCTTAATCAATTATCCAAATTATTATCATTGAGAATTATTTTAAACATACACTTTTAGAAAATTATATATTTTAATAAATCTTATAGTCTTCTTTCTACCCATTCTTCATTTGGTCATATAGAGAATACATTACTGACACTAAAAACAAAATAGATTTATTTTTAGCACCCACAAATCATAGGATATAATTTATCAAATTACTAATCTAAGGGTCATGTTCCACCTAGAATATGGTTAATAATTCAAGATGTTTCAGGATAAATACATCCGCACTGTGTTCAATTTCCTCTATTTTATTTTATCATGAACTAATAGTACATTATTAGTTCAGTCCATCATCCCCACCTCATTTTTTATTCCTTCTGAGAAAAAATAAGCTTCAAAAGTTATGGGTTGGTATATAACATACATTTAGATAAATATAAATAATGCCTCAAAATTTCTAAAGCAACAACCACACCTGAAATTTTTAGTTCGTGTTACCTCAGTAGGATTTAGTTGTCATGGAGATTCATGAAATTACATGATAATTATACATCATAATAAAACCATTTCCATTTAATGAAGCATCACTACAGTTGAAAAACACTCAATTTCTATAAAGGAATGCCAAAAAATATCATACACCAATATTTTTATCTATAAAACAAATATCATATAATTATATAAAGATAAATTCAACCCATTTATATATTAACATATTTATAGTTGAATAAAAAAATTAAATTATTTTAAGAACACAATTGTCATGTCCTTCGAATCCAAGAAAAATGTAAATCTCAAAACCTTTTAAAGACCTTATTCATTCATCAAACAACTTTTGTTTTGGCTAGATCATCTATTATGTCATTCATCATTATTGTTTTCACTAGAAAAGTAATCTACTTAATATATTAAAAAAATTCAAAATTTCATATATAACATATTTTCATTAAGGGTTTGAATAAATATCCTTGTATATCTTTCATGATCGCCATATATTTCAGAATATACCAATATATCATTAATAAAAAAAAATAGTAAAATATTCATGAATGATTATTTTTATAGGATACATGAATATATTATGATCATTTTTCAAAAAAAATGTAATTACAAAAAAATCATAGAGCCTATATCTAGTATGAAAAGCTATTATCAAGACATCATCATCGATCAACATCATCTAATGTTAACTATATATCATGTCAATCATGGTAAATAATAATATATTTAGAGATGATTAAAAAATTCATTGATATGAGTAAATGGATATTTATTATAAATGGTAAAGTTATTTTGAGATATATAATCAATGAAAGGTCTACTGGAACAACCATTCCTTTTAACAAAAAAAATTAGATCACCCCATGGTCATGTCCTTGGATAAATTATTCCTTTGACAAAAATCTTCTGCAACTACTTTTTTTAATTTAAAATTATCCACTTGATACACTATATAAGGGGGTTTTCAAATAGTCTTACCATCAGGAAATAAGTAAATAGTAAACTCAATTCCCTCATCTGGTATTGAACCAGAAAACTCATCGGAAAAAATCCAGGTATTCAGTAACCTCTGGCACATCATTTATCTATGCAGTTTAGTTATTTTCATCAATATGTGGAAGATAACATTTAGATCCATATTTTATATATTTTCTAGAAACATTAAATGTTATAAATGTCATTGGTCCATTCATGTATACAAAATTATTCACATTATGGAAAACTACTTTTTTATGGTTTAGGAATTATCTTATCATGATAATAAAAATGAAAATCAATACCCAGAATAAAATAAACCTCTAATAAGGTAAAAGAAACATGGTTTATATGAAATTTATTTCAAAAAACATCAACATGAATATAATTATAACTCATTTTTATATTTATATTTACCAATGTTGTTTTTAATATATGTTCTAATTTCATTTCTTATGGTGAAATTTTGAATGTATAAGAAAAGTTATCAGAAATAAATGAATGTGTATACCCCATATTTGAGAATAAATTACCAAAATTTGAGTAATATGACATCACCCGTTACCTAGTGGCTCGTGTCGTGACTACCCCATTCCCACCTTCCATAGGCCAGGTGCTGGTGACTAGAACCAAAGGTGTAAATCCATAAACTGGGAAGTCATTTCCTTTATAACTGTAAACACATACAACTGATTACAAGCTGGATTCAAAAAACTAAGTAAAACTGTATAACAAAAGTGTTCTGAAAAGTAAAGGGGCCAGAAATACAAGTACAACTGTAAAGTATAAGTGTAACTGAAAAGAGAAAAAATAGCTAAACGTATAATAGCATATCCTGGATCGTCAACCACAGATCCAACCTGAAGGGTATGTACAGATATCCTCTACAGCACTCAACATTCGTCTATCTCCTCTAGGTACCAACTCTTCATAGGGTCTACATATGGGTACCATCCAGTCCAATTACTCTGATTCTCTGTCAATGTTGTCTATCATCTTCAACCAACACAATTAATTGTGGGCATTTCCCCTTAAGGGGTGAGTAAAATTATACTCATTAGAGACCCTGATACCCTCTGGGTATCTCAAAATCTACCATGGATAATCCGTAGAGTATGAAATCAATCGATAGTCATTACATAGGTATATGACCATACATATACCTTTGTTATCAAATAACTGATCTCAATTAGGAGGAAAACACAGAAGTCACTGAATCAGCTCACATGTGTATACAACTTATGTAGAGAGATAGAGATGATCAGATATAACCAATGAATCATCTAAGCTGTCAGACTCACACAGAATCTAGGACATGCAGTTAGAACTGTCGAACCAACACAGGATATAGGAATAGTAGTTGGATCTGTCGAACCCACACAGGATCTGGGACCAGCTATTCTGTCAGACCAACACATGATCCAGGAACAGAAGTCCGAACTGTCAGACCCACACATGATCCAGGAACCGTAGTTAGAGCTATCGGACACACACAAGATCTAGGACCAGCTATTCTGTTAGAAAAACAGATGATCCAAGTACATAAGTACGAATTATCATACCCACATAGGAACCTGGAACTAATGGAAAAATTACCTATACCAATAGTTTTGAATAGTTTTATTAGGTCCCCAAACCATTGGGATATCCTATAAAAACTGTTTGGGAAGTCAATGGGTGATTTGGTGTGGGGAAAGACCTATCCTAACGGTTTGGAGAAAACCCTTGGGAAAGACCTATCCCATCGGTTTTCAAACCATTGGAATAGGATTGTCCCAACGGTTTTACAAACCCTTGGGATACATATTTCCCAATGGTTTTGGGAAACCATTGGGATAGATAAATATATAAAAAATAGTTCCAGTGGTGGTTTGTACCTACAAACTACACGTTACAAATCAATAACTTTACCAATATCCTAGAGTGTCATTTGTGAATATATTGGGATATATATATATATATATGTAATTTATATATTGATTTATTTGATGATATTTGATAAATGTTCTCAAAAAAAATAAGGGTACCTATCCCAATGGTTCCCAAAACCATTGGTAAAGGCATATCCCAACTGTTTTGAGAATCGTTGGGATAGTTCCCCACCCTTTCTCAATATTTTGGCCAAACCGTTGGGAATAGTGTCCCCAAAGTGAACTTTTACCAATGGTTTGGCCAAACAGTTGGGAATGGAATACCCTTTCCCAACAGTTTTGGCAAACCATAGGGAAAACTGACCTCAATGTGGGATTTTCCGAATGGTTTGGCCAAACCATTGGGAAAGGGGACCTATACAAATGGTTTTTACAAATTGATGGTATAGATGCGCTGGTATAGGTAAAATTTATATTAGTGAGGAACAGTTGTCAGAGCACCGCCAGCCACATTGTTTCCACAAAGCATGCTTGATTCTGGGAGGGTCTTCTCCTCAAGAAAAGAGTCAATATGTCTACCTACACAATGTACCATGAAGAAGTATCTCAGACATCCTCCAAGTCCTAGGAAAAATCCATGAAATACGTGTCCAAGACAAAGAGAACATATGACCATGAAATTTTCCAAAAATTGAATGGCATTTTGGAATAAGGCACATGCCATTTAGTCAGACCTCGATTACTGACCATGTGCAATGGCCCATGTTGAAAGGATAGTCATGTAGAAAAGTATGTGCACTATGTGTGGTACTACTACACATCATGTCTATGAAACAGGTGTCTGCTCTGTGTACGATGTCCATGTACCCATACACGACCTCAAATCATGTTTTCCAACCCATGTAACTGATACACGGGGTAGCCCATGTCACTTGCCTTGCCTGGACGTGTGGTGGAGTACATGCTCGTGTACTCCACCCAATGTCTGTGTATCCCAAAGATACATGCCATTTCTCGTGGAGCCAGTTCTTCCATCCTGCGTAGATAATACATGCCGTTTGACCGGGGTTACATGTCATCTGTTACTTGTCTAATGAATGAATTTTAAGATGTAGAACGCCTATACTACATGGTGTGTTCATCATAAGTACATGCTGTGTATTCTAGAATTTTCCTGAAATGGTGCCTCTGTCCTGTGCACCTCTCATGAGGTCCATTCTTCATTCTGATAGTCCGTTCATCATGAAATATCAGACACTAGGATTCCATGTTGTCCTGTAGTAGTATCTAGTGTTTTTGGGCCTTCGATCAGCTCCAAAAACATGATTTGATTCACCTGCTCGAAGAACGGTCGAGGAATGGTCATTCCCTCATCCGGTCTGATCCATCACCTTCTATTGTCACCGCACCTCCTCTAGGTCGTCATGATGTTCGGTCTCTGATATGGGATCTTTACATCACACAACGAACTCGCAACAATCTATTTTTCGTCACCCTAAGGAACGTGAAGAACAAACCAAACATTCACAAGAACAAGGGAGAGATCGGTCCATGTTTGTTTGAACCAATCCTTTCATGTTAGTTTTTTCCTAAGCGGATCAAGATAAAAAATCATGGAAGAATGATTCAACATTTCTCAAGTCAAAGGAACACCCCTACCTTGGATTCTTTGTTCATTTATGATGTCGCGGAAAGGCGAACATCGATTCGTTGATGTTGGGAAAGAAGATGAAGAAGTCAAGGAAAACGTCGTCGGTGTTCTTCAAGGATGTCACTTCTTCCCTTGTTCCTATTGAAGATCATTCTTCATTGGAAAAATAGGTGTTCTTCATAGGAGAAATATTTTTCTCCCAGGCTCTCCTTTTCCCAAGCTCCACCCAAATAGAAATGCCAACAAAAAATAATTGATTATGTTAATCCATTATTTGATTGTTGTCCCTAAAATTCAAAAAGATTAAAATTAATTAATTAATTCCACATTATTTAATTTGAGTGAATTGGCACTATAATGTGTTGAGCTTAAGAGACTCTACCCACATTATGGGATGTTCAAGAGGTTTCCAAATCGGAAGGTCCCCACTAAATTAATCCTGACATGGATGGTTGAGTTTGGGTGGGACCCACTACCATAACCTCTCATGGGAGGTTATGGTGTGGCATTCCCCCCCACCAACCTCCACATTGTGGTTATAACACATAAAATTAGACATGAAGTTATTTTATTTTATTATTCCACGTAAAACCCAAAATCTATCATTTATTCCCGACCATCTGTAGACAAGGTGAAAGAAATTTTAACTAAATACCTCAGCTGCAAGATCAACAGTGCCCTTAGATTTCAATTCTGATAACTGTTTCAAAAGTTATAAAATCCTTCTCATACGTTTACTGAACCTACTCAAATAAAAGTTCATAAATTGATTCTGAGCACACCGAGCCTCTGAATTATGCGTCGTCAGTTTTTTCGGACTCATAAAATTATCATGTATTAAAGAGAAAAACATTTCCACATAAATTCCAGGTATTTACATTCTTCCCACCTCAGGGCTTTACATCCTCGTAAGATACCATTCGAACTAAGGGAACAAATGGGAGTACTAAGAACGCATCTGATCCTACCTATCTTATGTTGACCTTTAGAGGTTCTTATACTGCAAAAAACTTGCACTAGGGGTATTGACTATCCACAAAGGACTCACCCTTATAGTTTCTCAATCTCCACTAGAAATTCCATAAATGTCTCCCCATCATCGACGTCCAACTCCACACGATTGATGATGTGAGTAGGGTCATGCACGTATCTCCTCATCTTGGATTTGTAAAAGAGGTCATGCACCCGGTACAACTAAGGTGGAATATCTATGTGTTATGCCCCTTCACTAACACTATTGAGGATTTTAAAAGGTCTTATGATACGAAAAGATAACTTGATTCCTCATCCAAATATCTATAAACCTTGTCAGGGTGAGACACGTGCAAGATGTGGTCACCATCCTCGAACTACAGAGGTCTCCCTCTCATATCAGAATATCTCTTTTGTCAACTCGGTGTAGACTTCATCCACTCCTAGATGATGTGAACCATCTCTATGGTAGCTCGTATCATCTATGGTCCCACTAGTGCTGACTCCCTTGGGTCTGTCCAGCATAGTGGTGATCTTTAAGGCCGACCATACAAGGCCTCAAAAGGTTCCATCCAAATGGTATAGTGGTAACTATTGTGGTATGAAAACTCCACCAAATATAGGTGATCCTTCCAACTATGACTGAAGTCGAGGACACATGGTCGAAGAATGTTTTCAAGTGTCTGAATGGTCCGCTTGGTCTGACAATCCGTCTAAGGATGGAAGGCAGTGCTCAAGTGATGTTGCGTCCGAAAATCTTACTGCAAAACCTTCCATAACCAGGAGGAAAATAATGTGTCATGATTGGAGACAATCGTCAAGGGTATACCATATAGCCTCAAAATCTCTTGCTTATAGAGCCTTCCCAAGCTCTCTACTAAACACTGCTCTCTAGTAGGTAGGAAGTGGGACGACATGGTGAGTCGGTCAACGATCACAAAAATGGAACCATGAATGTTGGATATACATGGAAGACCCATCACTAAGTTTATGGATATCTCATCCCACTTATACTATGTGACCTCTAAATGCTAAATCAAGCCTGCTGGTACCCGATGCTCTTCCTTCACTTGCCGACAATTGAGGCATCGAGAGACAAACACTGAAACTTCATTCTTCATACCTGGCCACCAATGATGTCATTAGTGACCATGATACACCTTCACCAATCATGGATGTATCACTAGAGGGGAAGTGTGGAACTCCCTCGACACTTCCACCAGAAGTGACACTAGCACCCTAGGACATCCTCTGAAGAGAATGACGTGCACCCAACCTTCAGAAAATTAATCAGGTGTCTGCCCTGTGGATATTTGAGCACGTCACATCTCACAGTCAACGTCTCCATGTTTCTCCTCCCTAACATGCAGAAAAAGTGGGGGAGTGACTGTAAGGGACTGTAGAAAGGCGGCTTAATATCAATCAACAATGGATATCTGTAAAGCAGGTAGCTGTTCTGTCGCCTCGCCTAGCAGTTCTATACAAGTTCTCTTGCTGAGTGCATATGAAACAACAATCCCCTTCTCAAGAGTATATACTATATCGATGTCATTGTCCTGGAGGAACTCAAGTAAATGCAGTTGTATTTGGTTTAGGTCCTTCTATGAGAAGATATACCTGAGACTCATGTGATCAGAGTACACTGTAAAACACTCTCCCATCAGATAGTGTTGCCACATCTTCAAGGTGAAGACCACAACTACTAAATCCAAGTCATGGGTAGTGCAGTTCTACTCATGTAGTCTCAGCTGACGAGAACCATAAGTGATCACTGCTTTATCTTACATTAGGACACACCTGAGTCCGGTCCATGATGTGTCGCAGTAGACTACGTACCCTAAGCCTTCCTCTAAAAGCATCAATATGGGGGCACTAGTCAGCCTCTGCCTCATCTCCTAAAAGCTCTGATGTAATCTCTCCAATCAGACGAAGGGTTTCCCCTTCTTCTTCATGGATGATAGTGGTGGTACAACTCTGGAGAAGTATGGTACGAACCTCTGGTAGTACACAACCAATTCGAAGAAACATCGTACCTTCATCACACACCTGGGTGGCTCCCAAGCATGTACCACCTCAATCATCACTGGATCCAATACAACTCCAGCCTTAGAGATGACATGTCCCCAAAAGTGAACCTATCAGATTCAAAACTGGCACATTGATAGCTTACCATAAAGCTGGTGCTCTCGGAATGTGTCTAGTACTATTCATAAATGATATGCATGCTCCTCCACTTTAGTCTAGTAGATCATAATTTCATTGATGAAGACTATGACAAAGAGACCAAGGTAGGGCTGTAATATCTTGTTTATGAGTCCCATGAACACTGCTGGAGATTTGGTTATGCCGAAAGTAATAACCAAGAATATGTAGTGTTCATACCGACATATGAGGGTCGTATTCTGCACATCCTTAACTCGAACACTGAGATGGTGATAACATGATCCAAAGACTATCATCGAGAACCACCGTGCTCCAATCAGCTGATAAAAGAGGTTTTCAATCATTAGGAGTGGGTACTTGTTCTTCAAGGTCACCTGATTCTGGTAATGGTAGTTGAAACAAAGCGTCAAGATTCTATATGCCTTCTTTTAAATTAGTATCTGGACTTCCCAGGGAGAAACACTGGTCCGTATGAATCCCTTCCCCTATAAGTCCTCTAATTGTACCTGCAGCTTGCGAATCTCAACATGAGCGATCCAAAATTTTGGTGTAGATATTGGTGTCGTCATAGTGTACAGTTCAATGTAAAAGTACACCTCTCTGTGAGGAGGTATACATGGGACATCATTAGGGACAAAATCCATGTATGGGTCCACTACTACAGGATAGCTCGGACTCTCCACATCAACTGCATCGATGGTAAGGCAGGCCAACTAATGAGTGATTGGCTTCACCCACCTCCATGTAAGTCTGTCGTGTGCTGCAAAGGATCCCTTCTCAACGGTGAAAGTGAACCTAGTCCTATCTGTGTTGACACACTACACATTGCGCCTAATATAACCAATCTATGCATGCATTGTGGATAACCACTCCATGCCCATGATGACGTCGTATGGCCTCGACGCCGCTACGAGGAGACCCAAGATGAAGCTCTTGAATCCTAGAGTAAGCTCACACTACCGGCACCAGTGCGTAATAATCGAGTCTGGTCCATTATGAGTCTCTTGTTGTTACGATCGAGCAAACGACTCTGTTGGAATCTTCGAGCTCCAAATAAGGGCAGTGGCAATGAAAGAGTGACTTTCACATGTGTATATAAGAACTACAGTTATGGTGGAGAATACCCAGATCGTACCTTGAATCATCTCTGGAGCGTCGTGATCGTAAGCCTCACCTACCTAGAGTTGAGATCTCGTTTTTTCACCAGCTCCTTGTGATCAGGGTGGACCTCCTAGTAGTGGTGGTAACACCTTGTAACATCGTCCACCACTAGCTGCATGAATAGGTCCACTTCCACGTCTTCCAGCTCCCTGTGGTCTGTCTCAATCGAATTTCTGTCTCTTCTTGGGAGGTCATTTAACCATAAACTGATCATTAGTATGATGGGTCAAACAGTCATGAGCCATGTGACCATGCCCGCTGCAAGAGTAAAATTTCCAATCCATTCATGATTGGCTCTGTTTCATGTGGCCCGCACAACTGAACCTGTATCCTGAGGTTGTCCACCAGATGGTCTGGTCTGCTTGGAACTCTACCACATCTACCTACCGCTAGCTAAAGATGACTCCACTACATGATTCCATGTGGTGGGTCTCACTACTGGTGACTACACCTCAAGGAAACTCTCCCCTATGAGGGATTGATCCAACACCCCCTCCAATATTGGGATGCTGAGGGAGATCATTGAAGCCCTGATCTCTTTCCTATGCCCCTGCTCAAAGTTCTAGGCCTTGAAAAATGGGTCTTGCACCAAATCTATGGAGTAGTATGAGAGGTCAGGGAACCTTGCTGAGTATTGTCCCACCGTCATGCTACCTTGCTATAGATGCAGTAGCTCTTGTGTTTGTACCGCACGTAGGGTGACTGGGACAAACTCCACCCAAAATAGTCTCTCAAAGTCTGATCAGAGTATTTTCACCTTCTGAGGCACTTAGAATACCAAGAACCACCATATGCCAGCAGATGCCTGAAGGAGGCTTGCGGAAAGGATAATCCTAAGGTCTGCTGGTGTCCCTACCATTCTAGAGACTCTCACCACAGCCTCCAGCCAATCCACAACTTCCTACGAGTTAGTCTCTCCCCTAAACCTTGGAGGCCTCTAGCAAAGGAACTCATGCAACATGGTCAAGTGGCGTGAACTCTTTTCTTTTGGTGATGGTGGTATTGGTGGCCCAATGGGTAGTGGTACCCCAGGTGCCTCCGCTATGATATGGCCCTGCACTGAGGCCTCTTCGATAGGTGGGATATCATCATGTACAACACTCAGAACACTAGAGGGTTGTCGATGTGGGGCCATCAGAAAAATATATAGGTGTGCCATGGTCAATAAGTTATACCTGGTGAGCTAACTCAAAATGATCACAAAGAGATCTATTGAAACATATATGCAATAAGTGTTTTTGTGTATTGAGTCGGAAATCAGAGGTTAGGGTCCTGGTGTATGGATACGTTGGTCGTCGCACCATCACTGGACTCCCTAGATAGAAAACCCCACTGAGTACTCTTAACACGTTGCTTCACCCAAAAGAAATATCATAATCCTATGTTCGGTGGTAGAACTTACTCCCCAGGTGCTGGTGACTAGCACCAAAGGTGTAAATCTCTAAAATGGGAAGGCATTTCCTTTATAACTATAAACACTCAAAAAAGAGAACAAAATGAAAGAAAATCAATATGTAAAACTGTATAACAAAAGTGTGATGAAATGTAAAGGTGGCAGAAATACAAGCCCAACTGTAAAGTACATGTATAACAGAAGAGGGACAAAATAGTTAAAAGGTGAAGAGAAGCTCCTAGATCATCCACCATTGATCCTACCTGAAGTGTAGGTACAGTTAGCTTCCACAACACTCTACATTCCTCTGTCTCCTCTGGGTACTGACTCATCGTAAGGTCCACCTCTGGGTATCATCCTGTCCTGCTACTCTCATCCACAGTCAATGTTGTTCATTGCCTGCAACCAACACAACGAGGTGCAGGCATTGCCCGTGCATGGGTGAGTATAACAATAATCTGTATAGATCCCGAGATCCTCATGGTCCCTCAAAATCCACCATGGGATAAACCACAAAGTATGAAATCAATGTATATCAATTACTTAGGCATATTATTATACATATACCTATGTTTTCAAGTAACCAATCTCAACCATGAGGAAAACACTGAAGTCACTAACTCAAATCACACAGGTATACTAATTATGTAGAGAGAAAGAGATGAACAGATATATCCACTGAATATTCTAAGCCATCAGGCCCACATATGATCTAGGACTAGCAGTTATAACTGTTAGACCAACACAGGATCCAAGAGTAGTAGTTGGAGCTGTCGGACCCACACAGGATCATGGACCAGCTATTCTGTTAGACAAACACATGATCCTGGAATAGAATTCAAAACTGTCAGACCCAGACATGATCCAAGAACAGTAGTCAGAGCTATCAGGGCCACACAGGATCTAGGCCCTTTTATTCTTTCAGACCGACACATGATCCAGGTAGAGAAGTCAGAATTGGTGGATCCACATAGGATCTAGGAACAGTAGTCAGTGCATAGCCAACAACTGGGTTTCCACACTGCATGATTGATTCCATGTGGGCACACTCCTAAATCCCATAGTGAATAAGTTAACTGCCACAAAGTACCACCAGGATGTATCTCGATGGTCACCCACATCATAGGAGGAAAATCTAAGAAATATGTGTCTAAGACACAGAGACGAGATGACCGAGCCATTTTCCTAAAAGTACACAACATCTTGGAATAAGGTGCATGCCATGTAGTCAGACCTCAGGTACTACCCGTGTTTAATGTCCCGTGTTGAAAGGATGGTCATGTAGAAAAGTTTGTACACAGTGTGTGGTATGGTTACACGCGGAGTCTAAGAAACTGGTGTCAACTCTGTGTACGCTGGCCATGTGCCTGTACAAGGCCTCAACCTTTGTTTGCTAACCCATGTAACTGATACATGGGGTAGCCTATCTCACTGGCCTTCCTTGGCCATGTAGTCGAGTACATGCCTGTGTAATTCACCCTGTGTATGTGTATCCCCGAGATACTCCCCAAGTCTCGTAAAGCCACATCATTCATTCAGTGTAGAAAATACAAGTCGTGTGACCAGGGTCACATGCCTTATGTTACTTGTCTAACTCAGAATGTCAAGCTGCATAACACCCGTACTATATGGTGTGTTGGTTAGAAGTACATGCCGTGTATTCTAGAATTTTTCAAAAATGGTTCCTCCAGCCATCGTACCTCTCTTGAAGTCTGTACTTTGTTCAGATGGTATGTTCGTCACGAAATATCAAACACTAGGTTTCCCCAATTCCTCATAGTTGTCTCTGGTGTTTTCAGGCCTCCAATTGGCTCTGAAAACACTATTTGATTCACCTGCTTGAAGAAATATGAGGAATGGTCCTTCCCGTTCCAATCCGATCGGACACCCGCTATTGCCATCGCACCACCGCTAGGTCTTCATTCCAATGGATTTTTGATTTTTGATTTTTGCATCGCACAATGAACTCGCAATGATCTGTTGTTCGTCACCCATGGAGAACGCAATGAACACACCAAACATTCACAAGAATGGTGGAGGGATTGGGTAGTGTTCGATTTTCCTGGTCCATCCATGGTAGTTTGTTAGCAAGAGGGTCAAGGGTAACAATCATGGAAGGAAGAATCAATGTTTCTCAAATAAAAAACACACCCCTACCTCAAATTCATTGGTCGTTGACTATGTTGTGGAATGGAGGATGTCGGTTCATTGACGTCAGGAAAGAAGATTAGGAATTCGAAGATGACATCATCGGCATTCTTTGTGGACGACGCTTCCTCCCATGTTTCAGTCGAAGATTGTTCTTCGTTGGCTGAATAAGTGTTCTTCGTTGTAGAATTCTTTTTATCCCAAGCTCTCCTTTTCCCAAGCTCCACCCAAATGAAAATTCCAACCAAAAATAATGGATTAAGTTATTCCATTATTTAATTTTTGCCCCAAAAATTATTACATAATCAAATTATTTAATTAATACTCAATAAATTAATTTGAGTGAATTGACACCATAAAGTGGGGAGTGAAAAGATTCTATCCCCAATTAATGGGAAGTTGAAGAGGCTTCCATCTTGGGTTTTACCCACCAATTTAATCCTCACACGGGAGGTAGAGTTTGTGTGGGACCCACCACCATAACCGCTCATGGGAGGTTAAGGTGTGGCGGTCCCCACCCACATCCTCCACATAGTGGTTATAACAAAAAAATAATCCCTGATCATATTTTATTATATTATTAAACATAAGACCCAAAATCTATCATTTATTCTCGACCATCTAACATTGAGGTGAATTACTTTTTAAGCGAATACAGGTGTTGCGAGATCAACAGTGCCCTCCGTTTTCTATTTTGAGCTCCGGTTCAAATGTTATAAGTTCTCGCTCATACATTTACTGAATGTACCCAAAAAACCATTAGTAATTGATTCTAGGGACAATAGGCCTTGGAATCATGCGCCGTCAGTTTTCATGGACTCGTAAAGTTCCCATGTATTTATGAAAAATATCCATTGAAATTCCAGGTCTTTACATAAACGAACTACATAAGTGATACACTTCAATGGATGATACAATATCATATGATGTAGTTAGAACGGATTCAACTACACCATTGTTTTCATTTTACTCTTCTTCCAATCATTTAGGTCATTGATTGGGTAGGTATTTTCATAATTCCCCATATCACCACATTTATAACAATTTATAGTTTTTTATTAGAATTAAACATTCCAAAAATATTACATTTTCATTACAATAACAGGAAATATGTAAAAAATACCAAATTAGAAATAGTTTCTATATTTTTTAACGCCTTACCCATAGTTATTTTTACCATAATTTCCTCAAAATAAAAACTGAACATTCTTACCTTCAAATATAGTTTTTTATTATTACCAATTTCATTTCATATGGATTTTTTCAAATAACATGTGATCATTAGAAAACTCTATTTCTAGCATTTCAGTATATCTACAAATATTGTTGTAACTTATGAGTTTATGGGAAGTCATTTCCCTTTAATATCTTTGTTCCAATCATGAGTAAAAATTATTGATTTTACTATAAATATCCAGAATAATATTTGGATCATACCTTTCCAACCATGTGATTTCTTCTACATTCAATGCCATGAAATCTTCCTCACAAGGATTCAATTAAATGACTGTATTTTTTATAATAATATTTACCACCAAGGGAAAATATTTTTGAAGTAATAGATTCATAAATTATTTTTATTCTAAGGAATAAATCTCTTGAGTCACACTGATATTCAAGACCATTGATCCCCACTAGTCTCCTTTACCTTCAAAATGGTCAATTTAAACACTAAAATTTTTATTATATAAACACACCATTACCCCGAATAAATTTTCAAGGGATTAATTCCACTGATTAATCCTTCATCAATTTAGACGATCCACTAAAAGATAGTGGGTTTTTTTCTCATAATATGTTCTACTATCATATTGTATCGTTGTGGTAACTCTAAGAAATATTTTTCATTGAATATACATTCATTAATAACCTTGATCACATGATCCATTACAGTAAAAAACATATTGGTTATAATTCCTAAAATTCTAGGTTATGGATTCAGATATATATCATCAGCCTTGTGCCTTCCAATATCGGCTTCCATATTCCTTATGTTAGAAACCATTATAAATAGAGATTTCAAAGATGAATCAACATTATAATCATCAAATTATATATTATTTAAAATTAACTATATATTAAAATACATTTATGGTATTATATTAATAACATCCTAACCACTAATGTTATCTAAATCATGGTATGATACCAACTATAAATATCTATCCTTATACATTAAAAAATAGAGGAATTTCAACAATAAAGAATGTTTTTCATCCCCAACGATCATTTCTATTTAGAGTATTATAGAATTAGGTATTAACATATACATAGGAACACATATATTACAAATTATATATTTCTTCTTAATATTCATTTTTTCACGATATGAATGTTTTAAAAACAAAACATGATTTCATTCCATAATGAAGTTCATCACATGAAACATGTAATAATCATTAAATTTACCCATCAATAAAACCTATGAAAAACTTTTAAAATCCATTGTTGAGTAAAAAATTATCAATACGGGTCATAAAAATAAGGAAAAAAATTATTAATCGATGAATACTTTCAAACACATGTTTGGATAAATTATATTCCTTTAAAAGTAAAATATAGATTCTTTATGAAAAAATAAGGATTCCATAAATCATTGAAAAAATAAATTAGATATTTATATAACATAGGGAATCAATTTTTTAACATACTTACATATGGAATTGATCATTTATACTACCAAATGGTTTTTAACCCTCAAAGCTACCATAAAATATAACCTTAAAGGCATCATTATGATGTAACCATCATAGTTACACATAGAATAACTATTACCTTCAGCCTCAAACATACCCAACACATTCGAGGTATATCATAGATCCACCCATATATAGATAATAACAGAATTACCCTTGATCATAATCAATGTACATGAACAACAACATAATGATAAAAAATTAATACTTTTATCATAATCACATTTCATGTTAAAAATCACTTATTTTTAAAGAGTATTGTGCACTTAAATAGTAAGAAATTTCCATTGTAAATAAATATCTTATAATGTAAAGGATATTTCAATTTATTATGTATTTATGAATACAAAAATATCCAATCATTAATTTTATAAAAAAAATTAATTTTGAGTTTCGAAGAACCATTAATGTTAATTTAAAATAAAAATCTATTAAATTGGGCTTAACTTCTTTCTAACATGTTGAAACCTCATATATAATCATTTAAAGTGTTATAATGATTTACATAGAAACTATATTAATATTTATAATTTATTATATGATACATTTATTATATCTTTTCAATCATTGTTTTATAATATTTAGTTAATTTCATTGTTTTGGATGTGTTTATTTGATATTTTCCATGGTTGGTTCATTATTTATTTTCATGTAAAATTGAAGAAAAAAAATCCATAAGTTGAAAGAAATTATAACACCCCAAAATTAAAATGGGTTAAATTACAAGATGATATGACTCATTTTAACAAGGTACCTATTTCATTTTAGGAGCATGCTAGCTTAGTAATCATCATTTAAGAGTGTTTAGTTGGGAGTTTGATATTCATTGGTTACCTTGTTAGAAGTTTATCAGGTTCTATGTGATTGAGGTGAGAATAAAATAAAAAGAAAATTTGATGGAATGTGGTTACATTCATTAGTTAGATGACCCATTCTAAAATGTGGGTGGGACCTAAGGGAGGGGACATTGTGTCTGTGGGGAAACTGGTGGTACCTCTCAGGACATGACCCATTGGACATGTTATGGTAGGATGTCTATTTTGTCAGTGATACCTCGCAGGCCAGGAGCCATGGAGATGTTGGGTCCACAATGATATAGCTTTTCTCAAGGCGGGGTGGGTAGAATGTAAAACTCAAAATGATAAGGGGTTCAATAAATTAATGACAAGACTCATGTCAATAATGAAAACCTTTCTTTATAAGGTCCTACAATGTTATAACTCCATAGTTATGTATGTGTAGCTTTGATTTGTGATTAGTATGGGTGTACTTATAAAAAGATTCCTAGGTTTTGTGTGAGTGAGTACATGACACACTAGAGAATAGTTTTTCTAGCCTTGGGAATAGTCACTATTAGAATGATCTGATCAGGAACATGGGTAGGCCCTAGGGAGGGAATCATATGTCTCTGGGAAAACTATTGGTACCTTGCGAGCTAGGACCCGATGGTCATCTTAAGGAATGATATATGTGATATTAGCAGGGCCCAATTATTAGAAAAATGGTACAAATAAGATTCCATAATTTTAAATGGTACCATATAGATTTTTTTCTTTCAGGATTTTTCATTATATAAAAATTAATTATTCAATTCTGATTTATTATTGGTGGGTATTTCTGATAATGACAAACTAGTTTCCTTTTATTTAATTTAACTTCTATAAATTTGTTCCGAAACATTAATCAAGTGAAAATATAAATAATAAAATAGTTTAAAAACATTATAATGATTTTTTGACATTCTATTAACATGGTAATGGAAAAAATAAAAATTCCATTTCCATAATGATGGTGAATCGACACATCACATACGACGCATTCATTTTAATAAATAAGTGGATAAGAGGAGAAGTTTATGATATATATAAACTAATAATAAAAATACTCTAGTATATTTATGTTCTTGGAGATATCGTCTCACTGTGATGAGGTGATGTGATGATAGAATGATAAAAGAAAATAAATATAAAATACAATAAAAGAAAAATAATGAAAATTTTACCTATTCAATTATTCTCATTGAGAACCTATTTAGGAATATTATTCATGTTATTTTTTTGAGATCAAATGATCAAGAAAATGGTTGAGAGGGTTTATAATATTATTAGTTATAATTATAAAATCATAATTTTTTTTCTTTGATGAGAAGAGGTGGTGAGGAGTGGTATTTATATTGGAGGGGAGTGGTGGGTTTTGATTATATGATTTATTCGTTCATTTTTTATCTCAAGAATATGATTAATTTTGATTCCCAAGGAAAAATAATGTAAATACAAATGGATGGTAAATGATAATAGTTCCTAAATCATCAATGACTCTTGAAATAGTGTATTTATCTTATAATCATATATTATATAAATTAACATTTTACAATATTCACAAAAAAATTCATCTATTTTAGAAAAATTGCAGAAATTCTACCTTTCCATTTTTAGAAATTTAGAATTCCAAAATAAAATCTATATTATTAAAATTATTTTTTTATATGTGAAATTAACTTTCTTTTTATTAAATTCATAATTTATACAAAAATGTATAGATTAAAAATTATTAGTCAATTTATGATAATTTTAAAATTTCATTGAGGATTAAAAAATTATATTATAGTCACAATAAAAAAAATATTAATTTTTTAATCTATTCTATGAATATAGTTTTTTGTGATATCATTATATTATTTATGAAACTTTATATAAGAATATATGCTTAACCAAAATATCAAGTTATAATTTATCATTTTCAATACATTTTTTTCATTTTATAGTATATACAAACATTATATATTAACTTATAATAAACATAAACTTTATTTATAATCTCATATTTTATGATACTCTTCTATTCGAGTAGATTTTATTATTTCAAAATACTGCACATATATCATTATATATTTATAATGAATTTAACTATTTAATTCCATAATCAAAACAAATTATTTTATTTTTTCTTCAGTGTATTACATAGAGTTCTTCACCAGATGTTCCTAATCTAGATATCCATGTAACTTATCTCTTATTAAAAATTACATTATATGAACCATCAACAAAAATCATGATGGAAAAAAATCTATGGTGAATATGTACATTATTTGTCTTGACAAGACAAATAATTAGTTGGAATGTCTTGTTTGACTAATTGGATTAACATTTCATGTTTTCTTCATTAATGATGAAATTTTACAATCCAGTCACATTCAATTTTCTCTTATAAAAGATTATTTTATAAGTTATAGGGTTGTTACATTATACAGTATAATGTTTTTTTGACCCCACAGTTTCCCTGCTTTCAGCCTAACGAAATTTTTTTTTGTTATTACTATTAACTAAAATAATTATGATTCCAATACTAAAAAAAATTAATTACAAATATCAAATCCATTTTATCAAATTCAATTCACACTATTTCTATAACTTAATTTAAAACTATTCTCATTCATGCACTGAAAAAAACATATTTTCATTAAAAACATTTTTCCTACCTAAAATGTGTTTATATAAACTATATGACTAATAATATAAAATATATTAATTTCAAAACTTATTTTTATGTATTTAATATATATATTTAATTTAAAACATTTCTTATTATGGTTTTTTTGTGTTAATTAAAAAGGATAAGCATTATGAAATGTTATTATGTTTTCATTTTTTTAATCCAATAAAAAAACATATACTAAAATAAAATATAAAGATGACTAAATTTAAATTAATCAGCTTAAATTTATATCAACAATACCCATGTTACATGCAGAAGAATTTATATATAAATGGTACTTCTAAATAAAAAATAATTTCTAAATGAGATTATTCTTTTACAAAAAAAATGTATCCTGAAGTATTGAAGGAAAAATCAATATTATAAAAAAATTTCAAGAATTTACCTATAATTGGATGTAAAAATAATCATTTCAAAAAAAGAAATCTATTTTTTAATATTTAAATTGATTAATTTATATAAAAAAATTATTGTAACCCATTTTAGTAATATATTAATAAATAGATTTATATATATATTTAAAATTTAAATTCTATTATCATTATGAATTTAAATATCAAAATATTAAATATTAATAATAATTAAAAATAAGTTATTTTATAATTACATATATTTTCATACACTCTTTCAATACCTGTTAAATATTTTATATTTTTTTTCATACCAGAAAAATCATAAAGGAACAAAAAATTCGAAGTGTGAGTTTGATCACATCAATAATAGGGATAAAAGACAACAACTCTAAACCAAATATTATTTTATTCTAATTTTATTTAAATTTCTTAACTATGATAATTTTAAAAAAACCATAGATCAATCCAAATAGAAAAAATAGAGGTAAAAATGGATTATCATGTGAGGTTTTATGGAATTGAAATTGTGACTTCACATATTATAAAATGATATCCATAATATATATAATCATTTAATTTTATAAATATGAAAGATGGTCAATCCATGTCAATATTTAATAGCTTCTCAATTTTTCATTGTTGGATGAATAATTATAAATAATTTCCATTATTATCATATTATGAAAAGTAGATGAATAATGAAATTTTCTTACTATCAAATTATAATACTGTTAATGTAAATATTCATTCATAATTGATGGATTTTGATTAATGATTAAATGTTTAATTAAATAATAATGCATGAAAAATTATAGTATATTTTAATTTTATTCCAATATTACATGTACAATTATAACATATTTTTGGTCACCATAATTGATAAATTTCACTCCTTTATGTGTATATATGCACATATTATGTGGTGAATGCCAGTTAAAAAAATAATAATCCATAGAATAAATGATAGAAGATGGGGAGATAGATACATTTTTACGTTGGAATAGAGAAATAACCTATATAAGTATTAATTAAATAATTGAGATACATGAAAATTTATAATTTAAGATGTAAAACGAATTCAAATCATAATGAATTCTAAAAGATGATAAAAATAAAACTCAAGTGAACTGGTATAAAAATACTAATTATTTAAAATGGTCCCCATGTCAAAACACATGAATAATTATCCTTGTGTAGAACACATTATCTATTATTTATATATTTCCATTTTGAAAAAATTTGTTAATTATAAGTGTTGATGACAACCTTGGGGTTTGTAGGTCAATCCCCTACTAAAAACACATGATAGTGTTAAAAACATTGGATCATAATAACTATCAACATAAATTGTTCTTGGTCTAAATGGATGTTCACGGTCTGAATGTGTTTAGGGATAAAAGATATATATTTTTTCATAGGAAAAAAATATCACTATGTGAATCATTTTTCTTTTCATTAAATACTCCAACTCAATTATTTAAATGTCTTTTTCTCATACACAACTACGAACATCATTTTTATGACATGGTTAATTCCATGTAAAATCCAATTTCATTCATTAAGTTTACAATTATGGTGAATGTCATGGATAATTTTCTAAAACCCCTTTTTCACACACATTAAATCTCCTATTCATGTTCATTTTTCTAACGCCTAATTGCATGTTCCAAATATTCTATGTTTCATTCAAATTTTTTTCATATTTCATTATACTATAGCTCTTCCATAAAAAAATATAAATAATTTATATTAGTTTGGTAATTAATATTTATTACGTAAAATTCAGCGATAATGAATACTAAATATTATATATATATATATATATTAGGGATAAAAAATTTCCTAACATTCAAAACATTCAATATCCTCATGTGTAACATCGACATATTAACACAACATGCTCAAATATTAATATTTCAATTTTAGAATTTTGGTTCCCGTATATAAAACGATATAATAATGTGTTATAAGATATAAAAATTACTCCCTGCAAAAAACTAATAAAGCAATATTCATTAAATAATTTTATTTCAAGTTGTGATATGTACATTCATGTCTAGACATCTATAAGTTGATAGTTAAAAAGATCCATATTTTCTTATATTAATAAGGGTTTTAATGAGGATATGACCCAAAAAATCTAGTGTAACATCCATGATTATAAGTAGAGGATTTATGAAAATGAAAATTGATCATTCAAGGAGATAGATTTCACTACAGAAAAAATTCCACTATGGTTCTGAAAAATATACCATTTTTATTAGTTAGAATTATCCTTATTGATTTTGGTCTTTTATTTATTCTATGTAATTATAAGTTCCTTTATGCTTTTAATTCATTTTCTCACTTCCATTCTCCATTTTATTATCTTTGTTTTATATAATTCTAATGTTTTATATACTTCTTTCCCACCCTTCTAATTTGTCTCTCTCTACCATTACAATACATTCATTTCTATATATTGTGGTTTATTTTTCATTGTAAATAACAAAAATATTAATAAATAAATCCATTTGGGAGAGTAGAATCATTGTTAGAGGTTTTATAACAAATTTTTATAATGATTTATTCAATTTTTCGATCATTTAAATTGATTCTACCATGATTTTCATGAATGTTAATTTTATATATTTTTTTTCAATAAGAAATTATTTTTTATGAATAAAAACCAAAAATATTGAGATAATTATTTCATGAAATTTAAATTGTATTACTCTTATGATTTGGGTAATAACATATTAATGTACATTAGTTGTATTGATTTGCCACACAATAAAAAAGTTGACATTATAGGGTATATTTATAGGTTTTGAAAATTTTTATAAATAATAAAATTGATTGGTTTTCCATCCATTGGATATAATTTATTATAAAGTTCATTATGAATTTTTATTTTGTAATACCACCTTAAAAACCAGTTCCCCTCTCTAATATCCTTTCCATTTGAATTTATTTATTTTACTTGATTAATTAATTTAGTAAATTAATTTAATAATGATATATATGAATTAACATTTTTTAATAGAATATATTATGGAGCTATAATTTTTATGATATATACACTGTAATTCCATTATTATATTCCTTTAAAATTATTGTCTATTAAGAAAATTGTAAATACAAAATTTGGTTTTTTCCTACAATGATGTAATAATGCTCCAATGTTGTGAAAAAATATTACACAACTGTAAATCTTTTTCAATTTCCCATGGGTGTGATGAAGATATAAATTTATATTTTTCATGAATCATATTAAATTTAATGGTGTAGTAAAGGGGATATAAGACGCTTATCACATATAAAAATGGGATTGAAATTTAGAACTATTTACTGAATACAATGTAATAATAATTTTGGTTAAATTATTTTAGTATATTAATATTCATAAATAAAATAAATGTATTAATATAGAAAATATATTTTAGATAGAATTCATATTCCCGATAGTTTTTACAAAATATTATTTTTGATAGTTCTTAAAAAATAATGGTATCCAATGGTTATGAATCAGTCTATTTTATTGATTTGAAAACTAGGATGGATTTGTTAAACTGTTAAATCAATGCTAGATAAAAAATTATATATTAACAATTTTTTACTAAAAAAGTTATATCATGGTTGAAGTCTTAGGTTATTCCAACAAATAACCAGGAAGAAATGACAAATGTGAAGGGAATATTATGTCATCCAAATTTTAATTAAATTTTATTCTTAATAAATTTATGATAATAAAATAAATAAATTTAAAATGAAATGAAATAATATATTTAAATATGTGTATATTTGTGGATTTACTAAATATAATTTCTTACTATTATACAAAAAAATATTATCAATCAATTTTGTAATTATCATATTTTATTGACTTGAATAAGGGTTAATCACTTTCAATCTACCTAATAAAATCAATTCATCAAGTTGGGATGAATCTAAATAACTAATGTGCTTTAAGATTATATTTCTAAAATAATATTAATAATCCAATTAAGTTATCATGAGGTAGTTATCATAAAAATGATAGGGTAAATTCCATATTAAATGAATTTTATCAATGACTAAATTATAAATAAAAGAATCATTCATGAAAAATATGTTACTATCAAAAAATATTATATTGAAAGTCAAAAAAATAATTATATCATATTGTAATTAAACCACATTTAATGATTACTCTCATAAATGTCAAATTCTCTAGACTACATGTGTAGAAATTAAAATATAAAGTAACTACAACCCATATAAAATATAATAAAATAGATAAACAAATTAGAAACTAAAAAATGAAAAACACTAATGAAGAAATAAATAATAGAGAATAAAATAATGAATGGTTGTAAGAAAATTAATTGAAAGAATTAAATAATTGAAGGGTTACATTCGAAATCATAAAATATATAAATTAAAATACAAATTGTTGAAGATGATATTGTGTGGAAAACCTATTAGTATCATCCTAGAAGAAAAATCTATTAATTCTATTTAAAATTTCTGAATTCTAAAAACACAAAACAGTTATGCATTGATTTCCACCATGTTCTAAAGGTCATTCCACTATTAAAACCCCTTTTAATTTTCACAATCCAAGTGGTTTATAACTTCTGTTACAAATGACTGATGACATGAATGGGAATTTCATGATCTGAATGTGTTATGTCCCAAAACATAATTCTTTTCATGTAGTACGAATATTAAGGGTTGGAATCATAGTTCACATAATATATTCCTATAACACTAAAATCGCTTGATTGTTTAATAATACTCTTTATGGGTCTTTTAAATAATAGAATGGGTAATGATTTGTAGAATCTAATTTCAATAATTATGTCATTAATTTTAGTGAAAATGATTCTTTTTTAACTGAAACAAATTTGTCTCAAATATACCATATCATCTTTGTCTTCATGTTTCCTTTGTTAAACCACATCTTCCTTAATAGAAAATTTTCACTCTAAACGATTCTCTATTCCCCATTTCTGAGGATTGACTATTTAAATATTTATAAAAATATAATTATTCTTTGAAATAAAATGTAAAACACAAAAAATAATTATTATTATTGATAATTTAAATATATAAATATATATAATTGATATCAATCCCTAATATTGAGTTACAAATAAATTGTTCCACATCTCTTAGCATAGTATGTATGATAAAGCTCATGTTCACATAATTGAGTATTATAATGATGAAATGAATATAGATAAATTGATTGTAGAGTAACGTGTATAGATTATTGATAGGAGTGATGATGTTATAGGGGAGGTAACCACTTTTAAAATTATTATTTTTCCATGGAATGATCCAAGAGGATACATCAGAGTGAGAGTCTAATGTTTGAGCATAATACCTTAGGGTTTTCTAGCTTAACCTATATAGAAAGTTTTTGAGGATAAGACTTCAATAAAATTGATACTTACGACATCCTCATTATTAAATGATTAAATAGTTTAATAATAGAAATATCTATGTAAATTTATGATCCTTATGATAGAATAAAATTATTATCAGTTAAACTGGATGTTATATGGTTAATTAAGAGTGTTATAACTATTTTATGGTACAGTAAAGAAGGATCATGATGTGGTGTATGGAATTATTTTCTATATGCTTCTTTTATGAAATAAACTGATAAAACCTACCACAATGAGTCCTGGTATTGGGTGTGTTTCACTTCAATTCATTTAATGGGAAATTACTATGTTACAGTCCCCATGCCTTGGTGGAGGGAATCAGAAGTCCAAATCATCCACATTCCTAGCACCTAAAATACTGAAGTTTTTCTACTAGGCTGCTAAATCCTATTGTGTATGAGGATTCCAGAAGCATGTTTTGAATAAATACCCAATTGGGAATAATCTTTCATCAATTGAAATAGATAAAATGATACTGATAATTACGGGTTTTATTAATATCAAATAAAAAATGTGTGCAATGAAAAATAAATTCCATTCAATTCCCATTGGATTCATTTCTTCCCTCTAAGAATAAATTTATAATGTCCCACTTTCCAGAATCTAAAATTCTGACATTTTACAAATGAATCTATGGTGAATTTTCTTACAATATTCATTTTTTATGAGATATTATATGGAATCCCCTTATTTACCAAGAAATTTCATGAGGATTTTTACTCAATGTCTTCTCTAAATGTATTATATTATTATTTTCTAGAAGAAACATGTTATCTATATTTAACCAGACCTAGGACAACTATTGAAAATGTTTGGGATTTGGTAACTGATATGGATAAACACTCATGGAATTATTCTATTACAAAATGAATATCTAGTATAAATTTTAATATTAGATTATGTTTTAAATAACAATTGTATATGGTTTTATTTAGTTTTCCAAAAATTATTATTTAAAAAAAATATTGATGAATCTTTTCATTTAAATTGAAATTCTTATAGTAGGAATATCCTTTCCATATAGGGTTATTGTATATTTTTTTAAAATTATAAGACTATGAATACATGAATTATCTATTGAAGCTATTTTTTTGTATAACAGCATTATCATGAAATTGTGGCCCATGATAGATATATGTGATTGTTGATCATATGGGTGTATTTGTTTTACAATCATAACCTCTATAAGATACATTATTTTTTTAATTTTGAATATTTTTTTAATTGTATGTGTTTCATTATTAGTGTAAAAATTAATAGTATATCAAGAGATAATGTTTCTCTATAGTCATTGGTTCAATCTATGTGGAGGAGCTTCAATAATGTACATTAGAAAAATAACTCTCAGTTGGAATGAATGTGAGTGTTGGGTAGTAGAATTATTTTTCATTAGTTATTGAACATGAAAGAAGGTATAGATAAATGAGTTGGAATGTGATTCAATATAAGATTATGATATGATTCAGGTTGTTCTAATTGTAGAGATGTTGGTTCATGTTAAGGTGTGATGTAAAAAATTTTGATTGTACATGTTCGATATATAAATAATTATAAAATGTTTAATTGACCTTGCTGTATTTATACAGTCTTTAAGAGTCACAGGTTCGTAGTGGATGTTCAACTATGTCAATATGATAATCCTGAATTTGTGGATGGTTAGACGAGACTCCAAATGTTTCATTAAATATAGGGTATGGATATACATTAATTTATTGTGAAGATAATTTGTTAATTGTAGAAAGGAAACTCTAAATAAAATTATTTTTGAGAAGATTCATAATTGACATCATTGGAATATATGGTCAATACAGCTACATATTGTGACTGATTTTATATAATGTTTTTTAAATAATAAAATTTGGGATCATGGAAATATAGAGAGTGCGAAATATATTTATACAGTCATAAATTAGATTTATAGAACATTAATTTATTTTTAATGAAGAAACATCTTAACCATGTCAAAATATAATGATGATGCATTGGTTTTTTCATACTATATTATACGCAATACCTATATTTTCATCTAAATACATGTGAATACATAATGATAAGATATATTATAAAGGGAAATAACCCAAAATGAGGTTACTAAGAGAGATGTATCATACATATAGAGGAGGTAATATGATAGAGAATAGTTTAACATTGAATTATATTTACTTATTCGTATCGCATTATTATATGATGGTCTAACTACCAAATTGTGGGGCCTTGGTTTTTTTTCATGTGTGACTCTATGTTACCATCTATGAGATATGTTAAAGACATATTGTTATTTATTTCCATATTTTAGTAATGTGATATTATCTCTATAAGAGGTGGGTCTAGGAGATTAGAGATCCCATTTATTGAAATAAATACATGAAAAGTAATAGGAGGACATTACAGAGAGGGTTTGTAAATATATTTTTCAATTATTATCCTCACATATATGTTCAACAGTTATAATTAAGGTGATTTAATCACAAATCACAACATGTAGCTAGATTAATCAAATACATCTTTGATAATTCATTCACCACTTGATTTTATTACTAGAATTCATGGGTATTGATAAATTTAAATTCGAAATGTATAGTACAAATCAAAACAAAAAAATGAATGATTCTCTTTGTAAAATGGTTGGATCTTTTACTCAAGTTACCAATGGAATGGGTTGGATAAAATTAAATAAAAATACCATTAAATAAATAATTTAAAACAAGTTGACATCCCAAAATCATATCCTAAAACACCGTCTCAGAAGATGACCCTTTGACAATGCAGTGATGGAAGAACCCATTGATGAATTCCAAAATTATATTGAAGACCCATACACATACCATGGGGATTATTTTACACAATTCTGCTTCATCAACATTATTGTTAATCAATTATGGAGTCAATGTAAATAATTAATTTCATTCAGAGGCAATGGTTTATTGGACCTAACAAGAACATCAAGAGAATATAAGATATTTAAATCGTAAAAATCATTCTACAAATATATTTTAGAGACATGGTAAGAATATTTCATATAGTAATATATTACAATGATTCAATCATGGATTGATTTTTACTAGCTATCACTGACTAAATTATTTTATATTACCATATAAAAAATCAACAAAAGGTGTTACTACCATGGGAGGGTTTTGAATCAAATCATTATAAATTGCTTCATCTATATACGCAATGGGGTAATAAAAGTAACCCTCCATACATTGGTTGATGCTAATGACATCCTGAACAATGTTCCAGGTGCACAATACATGTTAACAACTAATTATGTGGGGTTCTATAATCTCCACTTCTTTTATAAATAAGTATAATATTTATGAATTTTTAATTCCATCCTTATTTGTTTTATTTTGTAGTAGCATTCTTATATTAAAAATTATATATAGATGTTTTGTCACCCCAAGTGGAATAAAATATTCATGATACACCCATTAAAGAACACTAGTAGAATTTCTACACATAATACTATATATATACTATGTATTTAATATCCTAGTGTTCATAGGGGTTCAATTGATTGATTACCTATCAAAAAAATCAACCACATATATATATATAATAATTATTGTTATAAGAGGTTGAAGTCAATAAATGTTAAAATTATTTCTACCCTCGTATATAATTGACATCAAATGAATATACTATGTAACTTTAGTAAAATAATTTACTTTTCATTCTAGATATATATTTTCCAAGTAATTCATGGTACACTACACTTATACCTTCTACTTTAGGGTGGAACAAAAGTTATTATATGTGTAATTGAGATTCATCTATACATTATAGGGGGGTTTTTTAGAAGCCCATTATTATGTTTTTAGGATAGTATTTCATCCAAAAATTTAATTATACTCACCTGAGATATGAAGAGATTATAGGTGAACATTTTAATATGTACCTCATTAATATTTTTTGACCCTTGATTACATGTCCAAAAATTTTAAATTGTTATGTGTATTCATTACAGGAAACTATGATCGATTTCCTCTCATGGAAAATTACTATCTTAAATATATTATTGATCATGGAATTAATATATATAATAAGGATTCATATATATTTGTATGATGATAATATGTAAATATAAATTGAATATAACGCTAAAATTAATTACAAACTTATTTTTCTTGTGACATATTAATCATCATCTAACTAAAAATTTGACCAAAAATTCTTCATGGGAAGCCATCGTGTTGATGAATATTGAATCTCACTAAAATTAAATAAACCCCATGGTAATAAATGTGAGGAGACACCTTTTAATCATTAATGTTTCTTGTAATTGTATTATAAATCATGTTTTTATTCTAATTCCTATGATAATGAAGGAATTATTAAATTATAAATATTATCCTTACACCCTCTAATAATTTACAAATAATTATTTTAGTGATTTGATTGTTTTTATAACAGGATATAAAATATGATAATGTCATTAGTGTATAATATTTCTGAAGGTGAAAACCAATATTATCATGGAAATAGTCATCCTATAGTTTCAAAATGGTCAGTGATCAGAATGAAATCAACTCTTGTGGTCGTCACCAATAGATAATATTAGTACATAAAAAATTCATTCTTCTTGACACCTTTAATTAATTAAAAACCCATTTTTGGATCTATAAACAATGACCAAATTTTTTACACTTTTGATAACAAAATTAACAATTTTATATTTATCTGTTGAGATGAAATTCATTTGGAGGAATTTATATATGAAATCCTCTGTTATGGTATTGAATCTAGTAAAAATGTAAACATTTAATGAAATGTTTACATCCCTACCATTCCTCCATATGATATTATTCACCTCCATGGAAGTGAACATGCAATTTATTTTTCATCTTCATGGGAAAATTTGATTAGGTTGAAACATTTTCTAACTATTTTCCACATTCATGATGCTGGGATTTAAATGGGGATAATAGGTATTTTTTTCAACCACTATAGATTTGAAGTCCCATATATCAAGTATACTTTCCATCATTAAGATCAAAAATATAAATTTGTAATTAAAAACATAAGGAATTATATCATTAATGATGATAAATATGAATAAAATTTAATTTTATAATTCATAATTTCATGGTAAAATAGGTAGAAAACGTTGTTGAATACATCAGTGAGAAACAAACTATATTGATATATTCATAAGATAGATGAGTTAAAAAAATTTCAAAGGTCATCCTCGTTATGATCTAAATCTGGTATTCATTTTTTCATGAGGAGGAGATGATAATAAATTGAAGGTTACTTCCCATCATATTATCGATGTACAAAAATTGAATGTACACCATATCATCATTTTCCATATCATTCTTTTGTGGATAATTGGTCATCAATTTTTATTTCATTAAACCAAATTATGACCACATTCTCATTATTAAAATAATGAAAATGATTAGATTTTATATCACTATATTTTAGAAATTCAATATTACATTGAAATATATCAAATCATTATTTGATGGAAAGAGGTTTTTCTAGTGTATAATGGAGATAAAAAAATTCCTTTAAAGGATTTCGATTTCAAGCCTCACAACTATAAAGATTATTATTTTATGACTTTTATGATTTTATCACATTATATTGAAAAGGAATTAATATTTATGTCTTTTATAATCACTTTAATTCTCTCATGTTTTCTAGTATAGACTATAAGATGACTACCTCAAATATCACTCATTTATCCATTCAATACAGCATCCCTATATCTTTTCTGGTGAACCATTAATATTAAAATTGAAGGGGTGAGGAATTGTCCTCCTTGGAATCATCCTAATTAGTTTAATTATTGGATTATATGCATATTGTATATTAGGATGGATGAGTCTATAGAAATCCAAGGGTTCACTATTTTCATCAACAAGGTATACATACCATTATAATGTTCATGATTTATATCCACTATTATAGTATATTAAATTATCAATTCTTCACTAGTAATAGGTACCTAAATATATTACACCTATTTGTGGAAGAGTTGAAATAAATTGAATATATCATATTAATTCTTGATCTAAACATCTCATAACTTCTAAGAAGTTATTAAATTCACCCAAATTTACTAATTTATTATTTATCTTCTCAACTATACAGATAAATTCTCTCTAGTTAGCCCACTTCAAAAGAAGAGAATGGACGAATACAGAATATAGAAACTATGGAAAATGATATGTAAATGTTTGGAGATGAAAAAAAATGGGTGATTTCACATTGAGTGAGGAATAGAAAATTGTCATGTTTTATAATCCCAAAAATACTCCATGATATTATTTTTGGAATTCATATAAACAAGATATTATCAATTGGAAGAATATTTAAAAATCATTTAGTTCTCAAACTTCATTTTAGGATCCACATTGGAAACCAAAACTCGACTGTTGGTGTATATAATAATCTATAGGTCAGTCACTATGGGGGAATATCCATAAAAGCCTCACATTATAAATATTTAGAATTTTCATCTTGGATTCCTAGTTGATAATATTTGAAAATATTTTTAGGAAAATCAATGATGCCGCATATCTATTTATTGTTTCTATATTGATAAACCACATTATTAACAATAATACTGGCTAATGATCCATGGATAGATTCAATGAAATATTAGCAAAATTATTGATTAGGAAATAACATACCTAAATATAAATTGTTTTATCTTACAACACATTTTTATTGATGTATCTATATTGATCATTAAGACGAATTGAGGATTCTTTAATAGTTTGGATATACCCAATTAACTGGTGTTTTATTATTACTATTCGTTTGTTTCCTGGGTCTAGTAAATTGGGTATCTTGTACCACAATACCTTTCATCGCATTTTTTCCACTAATATGTTTTGTATTTGACCATTTTGTTACCTTGTTAATGGATTGAGACTATATTCATCATAGTAGTTTTTATAAATAGTTATATCTAAATTCAATGTTCTATCTTTATATGTATGACATAGTCCCCAATATGTGAATTTTCATTATTTTTTATACATATAACATTCATACTCTTATTCACATATTTTTTAAGTTAATGGATAAAAAATTCTCTTCTATTTTCCCAGATCCTCAAACATGCTCTCTCACCATTCCTATGCATCAAGCGAGAGTTTCAACATAAAACTCCTCCCAAATCATACAGAACCTTGAAATTCAATTTAAATTTTTTGTAAAATTTTGTCCTACATACTTATTAGATATATATTGTCATGTATTCCTCTATTTTTTAGGACCACATACTTGATATAATTTTATGTCATTTCAATATTGAGTATTATTCATTCATAGTGATCAAAAATTAGATTATACATCCATTTAACCTTCCGAACCCATGTAACATTATAGATGTAATTACCCATAGGATGAAAGGATTCTAGGAAAACAAATTTATCCAAATTACTTAAATATAGACTTTATCTTATATGACCATTCATCTATGGGGGTGAATGCTTTGATCTCACTCAAGAATTCGGAATATGATTCTTGTAAGGAAATACATCTCGAAATCCATGCTATCGACTTTACAAAATCACATGGGATGAAATTATAGTAGTTTTTTTAGTAATGGTAGTTATATTACATTTAACTAATCCCTATATGGGAGTAACCATTCATTATATATAAAAAACGTTCATCAATTGTATCGTTTTAAATTGATTTCATGGAGAATAAGGAAATACATAAATATATTAAACCACTATATAAGAGTATAATTATCAGCCAAAACAAGTGTTACATACTCCTTCTTGATATCCCTTCGATTAAAGGATTCCTACAAATACAGTAATGTGAGGATGATTTTTTTTATCAATGATCATGATCATAAAATATTTTATAATCATTTATTTTTTCATAAATACATTTTTTGCTTGAGTCACATCCACACACAAAGGGGAAATATTTCATTATATTATATTATAAAAACATTTTATTTATTAAAATGATTTAAATTTTTTTCTTCCATAATTTCAAAATACATTACCGGTTTGTGTCCTATTCTTTATAGGGAGGAATGCAAGAAATTATAGGACACTCTACCCCCAACTAGGTGATTCAAGATATAGTTTTACAGATATCAAAATCACATATTATTGGATAAAAATTTTATCCCATTATGTGGAGGATTTATCACATTTAAAATAATATGGAGATCAAACATGTTCTCAGGAATTATAAAATTTCTAATTAAAATCCTTTTGGAAAAAAAGATAATTATTTTTATAGGGTTGTATGAATAACCTGAACATAGTGAATAACATGATAATGAAATGATATTTATGACCATCTTTGGTAAAAGGTGATTTGTTATTCATATATTTGATATGATGATTCCTTGAATTGAAAATATAGTAGTGTTTCCAAAATTACCTTAGGGAATCACATTTTCCCTTAGTATAGACGATTTTATGTGAATACAATGTTTTAGTGTGGGGGGTTTATAGGGATTTTATTTCAATGTATTTTACACATTATTTTATCATTTTAATTACATCAATTAATTATGTTAATTTTAATTATAATATTTTTGTGGTAATGGATATTTTTATCATTGTATAAAATGTGGATTAATTTTTCATTTTTTATGAAATCAATTTACTCTCATATTTCTACCATAAAACATTTTCAACTAAAAAAAATTAGAATTTCCCTTTATTTATTCCATTATATTATATATATATATTTCATATAGACTAAAAACTAAATCTAATCCAAGATGGTCCTACATAGACATTAATGTGGGGCCTTAAAATCAATGCATACATTTGGTGAAATTTAAGGTTGAGAAAAAAATCAAGAAATTAAAATTACAAATGAAAAAGGATTTTACATGAGGATATAAAAAAATTAAATTAAAATTCTATTTTCTATAAAATGTTTATATTTATCATTTATAAAGGCCATAAATATTTTTGAAACTAGTGTATTGAAATTTAAACATTATTGATGACCAAAAAAATTACTTTAGTAACATGGATCTGACATTCTCTAAAATTTTCCAATACATGTAAAAAATATTTGGTCCGAATAGAAAAAAATTATAACAAAATATTTAGATAAATATATTAAAGGATTTATACATTCATTGGGCCAATCATGTAAACAAATTTCTAAATCCTTATTTAGGCATAAATTAATGTACCCTTCATCTTTAAAAAATTACACATCCAAAACCCATTAAATTTGTTATCAATTATTTGATAATTGTGAATTTTTAATGATCTATTATACATATAAATTAATAATTTCTATTATTTTATCTTTCAACTCTTGTTTTATCTAATTTCATCTTTTTTTACCCTCCATGTATATCATCAATTTGAAAATATTATTGTATGATTAGATTATTTTTTAAGGGAGGTGGTGATATTTTTTGATATCATATACAATAATTATTATCATTATTTTATCATAATATTTTAAAAGTAGTTACAGTAATTAGCATAGCTGGTCAAGTACTTTTCTCTATAAGAAACATATTCTTCTCATTAATATTTATTTTAGTCTTTTATCATTATAACTATGCATATGATGCACATCTATTATCATGTTGATGTTTGGATAAGACATCTCCATCAAAAATTTATAGATATTATTACCCCATATGTAAATTTGTGTACATTAGATAGAAACATTCTTATCTTGTGGTTTCTGAGTGATAGTATTTAATTAAAATATTTAATTGAATATTGAAAATTATTATAAGGCCCCAGCCTTAAACCTTACTTAATATTGAGTTATTACAAGATTACACGTTGAGGATCTTTTCAGGTTTAGAGTTTTAGAGAATTAGATCATAAAAGTTGCATTACATTCCACATTTAAACAAAGTGGTTACATAAAAGATAGTATTCATTTTTTTCCATCAACGGAAACATATTTAAAAATAAAGCATGGATTCTTTCTTGAAACATCCTTGAAACTGTCATCATATCATGTACCTTTACATTGTCCCATGAAAAACATTTCAAAAAAACTTTGTATGAGCATAAAAAGCTCAGTAAGGGTTATAAAAATATGGAAAGGAAACATGAATTCATATATACATAAGAATGAAATCATAATTTACCCATAAAACATATTCACTTTAACATACCTCATAAAATCATGAATAAATCATAGAAATCATAAGACATAAAAGGTAAAGTGAGGAATTCATAACATTCTTATGTAGGGAGTAACCATCTTGGTTACGTTTGGAATACCCACAATAGTATATTCCCTAAATCTCTTCGGAGAAACCTTAATGTTTCACTCTTTCGTGTTACCCAATTCATTGGAGAGCTATATCGGGCTCACTCGCTCTTAGTTTATCATGGAACCACCCGTCTTCATAATAATGCCCAAGAACCACAACATAATCATATCACATAAAACATGTAAAAAAGGAAACATAATATTTCCACTTTTCAATCACTAGATATCAATACAACACATAAAACATTATAAAAACCATTTTCAATACCAAAATTAAAGAAAAGGAAAACTTGGTATTTATTTTTCTTTTAAAGAGAAGGTATGGCTTGTAGGGGAAGCCGAAAATCAAATAATGGTCACGGCAGCGGAGAAGTTGTTGTCGCATCATACGTATGACAAGAAAAAACAATCCCTATTGTTGTTTAGTAAAACTCTTCATATAAAAGAGATTCCATTTGAATAAGAGTAAAAGTAATAGGGGTTTATACACCATATAAAAGAGAGTTGTGTATAAAATAAAATATGCCTCAATGAAAGGAGATTGAGACGAAGTCCCATACAAAGACAGTATCCTTGGATTAAGGATAAATCAATTACATAATTATGTGTGACAAATGAATACACGAAATATAAGTGGATATTAAGTGTAAACAAATCATAGGTTATTCAAACATATTCATAGAACGACATATTCAAGGAGTACAAGTTTATCCCAAAGAATCAAATTTGGGTTAAGAAGTTCCCTTGCACAAATTTGACAGCCTAATGGCGTCACTACAAAATTCAAAAAATGAGTTGATGAGAGATAAAAAGGGTATCTAATCACATGGTCATAAAATTTACATAAATAAGGATATATAAGAACATATCCCAACATAATAGTATGTGAATTAAAAGATATAACAAAATAAGTGTTTTAAAAAGAGGAGGGTGAAAGGTTCCCTTACCGACATGGGTATCTTACAAGACATGCACCCCGTGAAAGAAGGAAAATATAACATTGATGTAAATACTCATAAATAAAAGTATATTACACAATGAGTAAAATAATGGGCAGTACATACACCACTCAACGGAAATTGTGGAAAATGTAGCACAAATCTCACGAAAATAAAAGTAATATGGAAAATCCCTTACAAAACTCGGCAGCCTAACGGCGCCACTTAAAACATCCAAAAATGGATTTATGAAATAAAATAGGGTCTATCATGATATGACCAAAAAAATTACAGTATTAGGAATATGAAATAACATTCCCAAACATAAGAAAGACGAGCTTAAAAGAAATGACATAAAAGAGAGTACTTAAAAAGAAAGAGAGGAGTAGGATCCCTTACCTCGGGTCCGACATGACTCGATCGTTCCTTAATCTTATGAATAATAAACTTGAGTTAATTTATAATTCCTTAATAACCTTTTACATGTTGATTATTACTTTTATATCACTTATTACCATGTCATTAACACAATGTTATTATTTATGCTAATAACGGTCGTTTTAACGATCATTGGTACTTGAGTCAAAAATAAACTCTTTATAGTAACAAGTTGCTCATGTGGTAAAATATCCATTATATATAGAATTTTATTCATGATGTATATATCATATATATCATATATATCCATTATATTAATGCATTTATAAAATTAAATAACATTTAGAGTGAAGAAATGAAATGCACCGTTCATAGAGACGGTAAGCCGTACGTACGCATGAACGATACTTCCATTTCTATTTCATATTTAATGGAATTAAAACATATTGATACATAATATTATTTTATATCCAGTATGATTTCATATATTATATCATTAAATATATCCTTTATACGTACCACATATGGTTTTAACGAATCAAATCACTTTGAGGGGGCGATAGTCCGCACTTCCTAAAATGAAGATATCGCATATACCCATAATGGAAGCCATAATGGTATGCCATAAATGAAAAATAAATAAGATTAAGGAAAACATAAACATATTATATATCATATATAAATGTAGTAACATCATAATGGCCACCATGAAAGGTTTTAAAATAATATTGAACAATCATTGTTTCGTGAGGCAGAAAATCACCAACCACAGAAATAGTATGTTCTTTAACCATTAGACGAAGGTGTGTTTAAGTGTAGCTCGAATAATTCTTATAAAAACATCCTAGTATATTTAAGATACTGGATTTTTTACACATAAAATGAATAAAAATAGTTTATGGGGTTGGAGAAGCAAAATAAAACAAAAGGACTCAAGTGAAGACATTACCTTAAAATCGGGTAACTCCCTTTGGTTTGAATTCAAAGGCTTCCTTTAGAAGACTTCTAACCAATGTGAGGATTCTTAGAGTTAGAGAGGGATATGGAGAGGCAGAATGGGCAGGTTTTGGCCGAGGAAAAGGATTTGGAAGTGTGGGTAAGGAGGTAGAGGTGGGGGCTTTTTTTAAGAGGAGGGGAGGGGTACTCTTGGAAAGTAAAAAAATGTTACTTTATTTTAGAATGTGTTTAGGATTTTAATGGTCCCACATTGATTTTTTTCGAGGATAAGGTGATAAGGTTTCGAAATACACCAATACAATAAGTTTTGGACATGTGTAGGTCTTATATTTGACATTATCTTTCCATTTTATTGAAATCGTTAAATAAGGATGTCATCGCTGAATCATCATGATGTAATAAATAATTTTATTTATTTAATGTATAAAAATTATAAAAAATTACTATGATGTAGGAAATCTTTTGATCTTTCTATTTAATGTTTATAGTCAAAAATATGACATGTATAACCCCATGAATAAATTGTTTTATTAAAACATCTCATGTTTGTGTCATTTTTACTTTAACATTAAATAAAAAGTTATTTATGTCATTTCTCAACCAATGTGGCTCCATGGGTTCCCCAAGATGACTCATGGATAGTACTGGTCGAACATGAAACATCCAATGAGGGTAGGACATGTGTCAAACTCATCTCATATTATTAAAACATTATTTTTACCTTAAACTACACTAATTACCTCTAATCGCGATTAAAAACTTAATAAGTTACTATTCACCAAAAAATTATTTTAATCCCACTGAACTACATTTTAATTCTTAATGAAAACCATGTATGTCAGATTTTTAAAATTTATGACACAAAGGTGGAAAAATTTCATTTTAATGGAAAAGCAGTTTTTATAAGTACCACTTAGTGGTTTCACTATTCATCAAAAATTAATGTTTTTCAGAAAATTACCAAAAATTCACCCAAAGCTATATTTTATATTCCAATATCTAAAATTATGTGTATTATACAAAATTCAAAACATATAAGTTGTATTAATTAATTTAATAATTAATTCCCGCTATCAAAACAAATAGCGTGTTTATATGAAACAAAATGTATCAAAAGATTGACAATAGTTTATGTTCGATTTCAAAGTGAAATTAATTCCAACGACCACTATTGGATTAAATGGTAAAAATATATTATAATTTCACTTTAAAAAAATTCAAAAGCTAATCTAATCATATAAATAGATTATATTAAAATGTGGTTTTGAATTAAAATACAACATTTTTCACTATTCATTAAAAATGAACTTTATCGGAAAAATACCAAAAATTTACACAAAATAAATTTGGATGTCCCAATTCTAAAGAAGAATTTTATTTTGTCAAGTATAAAAAAATTTCAAAAAGTGGATTTAAAAGGGGTTCAAAATCAAAAGAAGGTTAATCGTCCTTTTAAAGAATATTAGAATGTTTATGCTTGAAAACTGGATTCATTTCCATTTTTAATCCTCTAACATTTATTGTAAAAAGTAAAAATATTTGACAAAAATATATAATAATTTTTTTGTTAGTTATATTCATTCCTTCCATCACAATAGCTAGATGTTAACTACCATTTTAAATAATATTATTTTATTATTAGAGTACAACGTAAGATTCCCAAGAAACTCATTGTTGCGCGTTGAGTAAGCCATCGAGAATAGCGTCCCCTTTAAAGTTATATTAATATTTTATTCACAAATATGGATAAATGTGAAAATGTCATACTATTTATTTACCTAGGGTGTTATATCCTTCCCCCCTTTTGGGAATTGCGTCCTCGCAATTTTAAAATTGCGCTTGGAAACTTCATTTAAAATCCCACATCGGAACAAGTGTCAGTTAAAAAATCACTTTAAAATAAATAAAGATTAGTACAATGGTCACATGAGTTAACCCATACTAGGATTCCAAGTATGAAAATATAGACATGGAGGAAAAAACAATGGGTCATGTTCTGATGGAGAGTGACAGTAAACATGTCTAGGGGAATGTTAACAATAAGAAAATCACAAATTTGTGATTGGTTAAACGGTATTTGATTCCCCAGTAAGAAAAGTTAACAGACAACATTTCTGTTTTAAGATACTTTTCATTGAGGAATTTATTTTTGAGCTTAACTAAATCATAATGAAACATACTTACATGTCATGTAGACTTTCAACTTTTACTAGATTCTTTAATCAAACTCGTATTTTTTGTAAAAGATGAGTATTTAGGAAGAATTGTTCGCATTAAGAGTACTATAATCAATTTCTAGAGAATCACCTAATCCACAAAAGAGAACTATATACTTCGCATGTCTTTATACTCTAACCAAAACCAAAACCCAAAAGCATAGTACAATATTAGATAATCGAGAAAAGGATAACCATTTATAAAAAGAAAATCTATTTAGAATCTCCAAAATATGTCCCAAAAAAACCAAAGTTCAATGCAGACCATTCGATAAACAATTTTCCCATAAAATTCTTCAATCTAAACCAATCTAATAATTAAAACCAAATATTTGAAGGATTTATTCATATAGTCTTCCATGTTAAATCATAACATTTATCTCCAAACAATATCAGTTTCTATTAAAGTCTCGTATTGAAAAGTAATTAACCTAATCACATATCCTCCATAATAGGTTAATATATTTTCAACAGATAACCCAAAATAAACTTAATATTAATTCCTAAAATCATCTAACTAAAAAGAATAAGTCAAACTAACCAGGGACTCCACGTAGTCCAGTGGTAGGCGATATATTCCAGTTGCACTTTGGTTGTGGGTTCGATTCCCGTAGCATTGTCCAACGTGACGGGTTATCACATGGTCTGCGTGTTGTCCTTTTTCCAAAAATATATAATTCTAAAATCATTCCCCAAAAAGAGATAAAATCATCAAAAATAACCATAACATAATTTAACATAAATTTTATCTCATGCCTTTCACTTCCATCATAACAAATAGTAACCCATAATTACCACAAAAGTAAGGATCATATAAACCCAAATGGTTCTTTATAACTATGTCCACAAAAGAACAGATAACTATTCCTTGAATAAAATATTCATATATTAAACATCAGGGTTACACATATTATAAAAAGTCTTCTAATGTGACCCCATCATCAAAAGAGACTTAATACTCTTAAGAATTTCACCATAACTTATGAAGCCCTTATATGTTGACTTATTACTCATTCAACATTCTTCATGATCCATTAATCATTCCTTTCCAACTTATTCTGTAATACTTGTTTCCTACAGACAAAATCTGAATCATATCCTAAGATTCCATAATAGGAAAACAAAAGTTATGAAATAATCCATACCTTTGATTGGTCATTGTCAGTTTCTTCATCCTCAGTCAGAATGGCATTAGTTTTTCGTAAATTAATATTTGTACGAACTTGGGGATCCCATTCACGGAACTTCTTCCTAGGACATGTGTTTGCATAATGACCATGCACACCACATTAAAAACATTCAATTGATCCCTCAGAAATAACTTCTTTCCCTTTTCTCGAGTCAACTGGATGCTTCTTTTTTTCCATGTCAGGTTCGTGCTTTATGACCTTCATTTCCACATCTATAGCATATTTCTATCCCTTTGAAACATTTTCCTAGGTGTTTATTTCCACATCTTAGACACACAGTTTTTTGAACACAATTACCTTTATGATTGTTACCTTTAGTTCCTTATGGATTTATTTCTCGCATATATGATGCCTTAGAGAAATCACCAAGGTTTAGGTGTTCAATCATGACTCCAGATAGTTGTTTGAAGATAAACACAAGAGTTCTCATTGTAACTCCCATATCATTCAGTTTCTCGCTCAAGAAAACTTTCATAGTTTCCTTCACATCCACTGTTACTTTGGTGCCTGCTAGATCCAGCCATTTACTAAAACCAAAAAGGTCAGTGTGAGTATATCAGCAAAACCATAATGTACTAATGAGGAAGATAAACACTAAGATATACTTACTCATTCACTTTATGTAAAACTATGACTCTCTCTGAAATCCTAACCATTATGGTAATGTCCCTTATGCTTAAAGAATACCCTAACCTCTAAAGTAATCTAAACCGACCTCTGATACCAACTATAAGGCCCCAACCTTAAACCTTACTTAATCTTGAGTTATTACAAGATTACACATTGAGGATCTTTTCAGGTTTAGTGTTTTAGAGAATTAGATCATAAAACTTGCATTACATTCCACATTTAATCAAAGTGGTTATATAAAAGATAGTATTCATTTTTTCCCATCAACGGAAACATACTTAAAAATAAAGCATGGATTCTTTCTTGAAACTTTCTTAACACTATCATAATATCATGTACCTTTCCCTTGACCTGTGAAAAACATTTCTAAAAAACTTGGGATGAGCATAAAAAGCTCAGTAAGGGTTATAAAAATATGGAAAGGAAACATGGGTTCATATATACATAAGAATGAAATCATATTTTACCCATAAAACATTGGTACTTTAACATACCTCATCAAATCATGAATAAATAATAGAAATCATAAGACATAAAAGGTAACATGAGGCATTCACAACATTCTTACGTAGGGAGTAACCCTCTTGGTTACGTTTGGTATACCCACCACAGTATATTCCCTAACTCTCTTCAGAGAAACCTTAATGTTTCACTCCTTCGCATTACCCAATGCATTGGAGAGCTATATTGGGCTCACCCGCCCTTAGTTTATCACGGAACCACCCGTATTCATAATAATTCCCAAGAACCACAACATAATCATATCACATAAAACATGCATAAAAGAAACATATCATTTCCACCTTTCAATCACAAGATATCAATACAACACATAAAACATTATGAAAACCATTTTCAATACCAAAATAAAAGAAAAGAAAAACATGGTATTTATTTTTCTTTTAAAGAGAAGGTATGGCTTTTAGAGGAAGCTGAAACTCAAATAATGGTCACGGCGGCGGAGAAGTCGTTGTCACCGCATACATATGACAAGAAAAAGCATTCCCTTTTTTCGTTTAGTAAAACACTTCATATAATAAAGATTCCTTTTGAATAAGCGTAAAAGTCAAAGGATTTTATACACCGTATAAAAGAGAGTTGTGTATAAAATAAAATATGTCTCAATGAAAGGATACTGATATGAAGTCCCATAATAAGACGATATCCTTGGATTAAGGATAATTCAATTACATAATTATGTGTGACAAATGAATACACAAAATATAAGTGGATATTAAGTGTAAAACAATCAGAGGTTATTCACACATATTCATAGAATGACATATTCAAGGAGTACAAGTTTATCCCAAAGAATCAAATATGGGTTAAGAAGTTCCCTTGCAAAAATTTGACAGCCTAACGGCGTCACTACAAATTTCAGAAAATGAGTTGATGAGAGATAAAAAGGGTATCTCATCACATGGTCAAAAAAATTCAAATTATAAGGATTTATAATAACATATCCCAACATAATAGTATGTGAATTAAAAAATATAACAAAATAAGTCTTTTAAAAAGAGGAGGATGAAAGGTTCCCTTACCGACATGGGTATCTTTCAAGACATGAACCTCGCGAAAGAAGGAAAATACAACATTGATGTAAATACTCATAAATGAAAGTATATTACACAATGAGTAAAATAATTTGCAGTACATACACCACTCAAAGGAAATTGTGGCAAATGTTGGATAAATATCACGGGAATAAAAGTGAGATGAAAAATCCCTTACAAAACTCGGCAGCCTAACGACGCCACTTAAAACATCCAAAAATGGATTTATGAGATCAAATAGGGTCTCCCATAATATGACCATAAAAATTAAAGTATTAGGAATATAAAATAACATCCCCAAACATAATAAATATGAGCTTAAAAGAAATTACATAAAAGAGAGTACTTAAAAAGAAAGAGAGGAGTAGGATCCCTTACCTCGGGTCCGAGATGACTCGATCGTTCATTAATCACCTGAATAATAAACATGAGTTAATTTATAATTCATTAAGAACCATTTTAAAGTTCATTATTTCTTTTATATCACTTATTACTATGCCATGAACAATATTTTATTATTTAAGCTAATAACGGTCATTTTAACGATCATTGATACTTGAGTCAAAAATAAACTCTTTATAATCACAAGTTGTTCATGTGGTAAAATTTACATTATATCCATAATTTTATTCATGATGTAGATATCATATATATCATATATATCCATTATATTCATGCATTAATAATATTAAATAACATTTAGAGTTAATAAATGAAATGCACCGTTCATGGAGACAGTAAGTCGTACGTACGCATGAACGCTACTTCCATTTCTATTTCATATTTAATGGAATTAAAACATAATGATACATAAAAGTATTTTAATTCAAGTATAATATCATATATAATATCATTAATTATATCCTTTATACGTACCACATATGTTATTAACGAATCAAATCACTTTGAGGGTGCAGTAGTCCGCACTTCCTAAAATGAAGATATCACGTATACCCATAATGGAAGCCATAAAGGTATTCCATAAATGAAAAATACAGAAGATTAATGAAAACATAAACATATTATATATCATATATAAATGTAGTGACATCATAATGGCCATCGTGAAAGGTGTTAAAAGAATATTGAACAATCATCATTTCGTGAGGCAAAAAATCACCAACCAGAGAAACAGTATGTTCATTAACCATTAGATGAATGTGCGTGTATGTGTAGCTCGAATAATTCATATAAAAACATCCTAGTATATGGAAGATACTGGAATAATTACAAAAGAAATGAATAAAAATATTTTAGTGGGTTGGAGAAGCAAAATAAAACAAAAGGACTCAAGTGAAGACATTACCTTAAAATCAGGTAACTCCCTTTGGTTTGAGCTCAAAGTATTCCTTGGGTAGACTTCGGACCAAAGTGAGTCTTTTAAGAGTTAGATAGGGATGTGGAGAGGTAAAATAAGTAGGGGTTTGCCGAGCCAAAGGCTTTGGAAGTGTGGGTAAGGAGGTAGAGGTGGGGGCCTTTTCTAAGAGGAGGGTAGGGGCTCTCTTGGAAAGTAAGGAAATGTTACTTTATTTTAGACTGAGTTTTGGGTTTTAATGGCCCCACATTGATTTTTTTCGAGAATAAAGTGATAAGTGTTCGAACTCCACCCATCCAATAGGTTTTGGACGTGTTTAGATCTTATATTTTACATTATCTTTACATTTTATTTAAATCGTTAAATAATGAGGTCATCGTTGCATCATCATGATGTCATAAATAATTTAATTCATATAATGTTTACAAAATTATAAAAAAAATACTATGCTGTATGAAATCTTCTTAGCATTCTAATGAATATTTATAGTCAAAAATATGACTTGTATATCCACATTAATAAATTTTTTTATTATAACAATTCATGTTTGTGTCATTTTTACTTTAACATTAAATAAAAAGTTATTTATGTCATTTGTCAACCTAAGTGGCTTCATGGGGTCCCCAAGTTGACCCATGGACTGTCTTGTTCGTACATGACACATCCAATGAGGGTAGGACATGTGTCAAACTCATCTCATATTATTAAAACATTATGTTTACCTTAAACTACACTAATTACCTCTAATCGCGATTAAAAACTTAATAAGTTACTATTCACAAAAAAATTATTTTAATCTCATTGAACCACATTTTACATCTTAATGACAACCATGTATATTGGATTTTTGAAATTAAAAACACAAAGCTGGCAAAATTTCATTTAAATGGAAAATCAGTTTTTATAAGTAGCACTTAGTGGTTTCACTATTCATCAAAAATTGATGTTTTTCAGAAAGTTACGAAAAATTCACCCAAAGCTATATTTGATATTCCAATTTCAAAAATTATGTATATTTTACAACATTCAAAACATATAAGTTGCATTAATTAATTTAATAATTAATTCCCGTTGTCAAAACAAATAGCGTGTTTTTATGAAACAAAATGTATCAAATGATTGACACTAGTTTCAGTTCGATTTCAAAGTGAAATTAATTCCAACAACCACTATTGGATTAAATTGTAAAAATATATTCTAATTTCACTTTAAAACCAATTCAAAATACAATCTAATCATATAAATAAATTAGATTAAAAAGTGGTTTTGAGTTAAAATACAACCTTTTTAACTATTCATTGAAAAATGAACTTTATCGGAAAAATACCAAAAATTTTCACAAAGTAAATTTTGATGTCCCGATTCTAAAGAGGAATTTTAGTTTGTCAAATATAACAAATAATATTGTCAAAAAGTTGATTTAAAAGGGATTCTCCATCAAAAGGCAGTTAATCGACCTTTTAAAGAATATTAGAATGTTTACGCTTAAAAATTGGATTCATTTTCATTTTTAGTCCTCTAACATTTATTGTAAAAAGTAAAAATATTTGAAAAAAATATATAATCATTTTTTTGATAGTTCTATTCATTCCCGCCATCACAACAGCTAGGCGTTAACTACCATTTTCAATAATATTATATTATTATTAGAGCACAATGTAAGATTCCCAAGAAACTCATTGTTGCGTGTTGAGTACGCCATCGAGCATAGCGTCCCCTTTAAAGTTATATTAATATTTTATTCACAAATATGGATAAATGTGAAAATGTCATACTCTTTATTTACCTGGGGTGTTACAATTATATTTTACATAATAATGATTTTCTTTACTATAAATACCCTACAACAATAGTAATGTTCCACTAAAAAATTTGTTGTTTTCCTTTAATTTTGATTTTAATATATATAATTTCATATAAATATAAATTATTTAGTCCCCAATCCAAAAATACTTATAAATAATTTCCATGAATATTATTTAGTTTATAACTATTGTTTATGAAAATCATATTTATCTATGTCTAATCATCAATATATGTACCCTAGGGAACCCAATATAATACATTATTATGAAATTATGAAAATATCATGTTGTTATTCATAATAATCATAGATGATCAGTTTAGAACCATTTTTTGGAGTCTATTTTCATTATCATAATTTATTAAAAAAAATATTGAAGAATTTTTTGAATTATAAATAAAATAATGTATCTTCATGGAATATAATTATGTTAATTGATAAAGTATGATATTTAATAGATAATTTTCATATTTGTTTATGATAATAATTATAGAATATAATGGATACTAATGATTAATTTTTGTAAAAAAAATCAAAATTCTGGATGATGTGAAAAATGAATTTAATATCAAGTTTATATCCATTGTGTATATCAATGCATTGATGATAGAACAAAGAAAATGAATGGTAGAGAATATTCCATGAATAAACCACGTAAATTACATGATTATTAATTATCTTTTTCCTTGAGGGATTTCATAAAATATCAATTCAACCATTCTTATAAATTTGTATACAAGATATCTAAATTAGATATTCAATCAAATGAATCTGTTAAGATAAACATGAATCAGAAAATATTCAGTTTGGTTTTGATGAATTTGATGTAGAATTGGATTCTTCAAATATATCTAATGTCAAAATAGATATAATCTCCATTGGACATTATTCAGAATAATAAACTTCCAATTTTAAAATATAGGAATAAAATTTGTGGGAAATTGACTACATTCCCTCATCTCTAAAAACTCAACTCCAATGGGGACTTGAAAAAAGAGGAAAAAATAATAACTGAGTCAATCTTGGGGGAAAATCATTCCATGAACTCTTTTAATTATAATATTATTGAAATTGAATATATTAAAACCTTATACTAAATTTATTTTTTAGGTTTATCTTACATATAAATTTCTATTTAGGATGATGTAGATGTTGAATATAATGATGATTGAAAATATGATCTCATTGATTTTATACTATTATATATTAAAATTATGGTATATAACATGGATTCAGAGAAAAATTTAAAAAATACTTATCCATTATATTATTTTCATGTTCTATTAATTTTATTTAAACATTTCAGAATACATTTTAATGATATTTTCTTTATTTCCTTCAAGATAATTTTTTTTGTTATTAGGATAATCACTCAAACCATAAACCAAATAATAAACATTGTTCATATAGATATTTTAAAATAATTTTTTTGGAAATATATTAATTTTTTTTTTGAGATTGAAAAGAAGGTCGTAAATATATAATATGTGCCGAATTAATACCTATTTAAAATTAATTTATTTTATTACCTTTTGTATCACATTATTGGAATCACTATCGGTTTAACCAATTTTTTTTTAAATTTCATCTTTAAATAATCTACGACACTATTTTTCTTACATTAATACATTCTAAATCACAGACAATAATGGTATATTTGGAACATAACATAAATTAAATATTAAAATATTTAAGCAGTAATCAAATGCATTATTTTTCTTGATTGCTAATATTTTCCTTGAAGGAATGTTGATTAATTTCCAAACTTAGGAGGACTATTTTTTGTATGTGATAATAAGATTTAGGTTACTAGAGTATCTTATAAAAACACATTTACCTAAAATATTCTATTTTTGTGGAGGATGGACTTACTGTTTTGAAAATGGATGTTCTTATTTTCTATAGAGGTGATGATATTGGTAGTTCATTATACTAATTATATCAATGTTGTTATAGAATATTTATTCAACTATCTAGAAATATTTATATCAAATAATGACCCTATAAATTTGATGATTCATTTGGTTGGACTCAATGATGTTATAATCTATCAATAGTAAAAATCTATATTGAGTCAATCTTATAATAAATAATATTATTTTAAGAAGGGAAATTATATATGCTTTTTATAAATGGATGTATTTATTTTTCCATAGTAGAGTTTCTTATACATGAATAGTTATTCTCAATATTTACAAATAAATATGAATAGATCATGGAAAATATAATAATGATAATGTGTTATTTATTTTGTAATATGTTCTTCTAAAATAAATTATTCGCTTATTATAATCATTTTTTATTTGATAATACAAATGTTTTAGTGTCTCTACCATACACACAAGATAACATTTTTGAATCACATGAATCTATTTTTTCCGTGTACTCTATTATGAATGATAATTTCATTAATTTCAATTCAAATGAATTGTTTTTTAGAAAATATGGGTTAATCTTTTAGGTAATATGGTGTGTAATGTTAATTATCTTCCAAAATCTAGTTCACATAGTCGATGGAGGAGAACTCTATGTTGATTTCTTTTTTACTCTTCTAATCAATATTTGTTCTCTAAATCAATTGAAATAATGGTATTAAAATTCCATTATCAAAATCATGAATTTGAGGTTTTTTGGATTTCCCAACTTGTAGTATGAAAGAAGGTTCAACACACCAATAACAATGTAACCATGGTGTAAGATGTATAGATGATCCAGATAGAGAAATTTGATGGATAAAATAGGGATTGTGTTTAAAGAAAAACATAATTTCTCATCCATAGTGATTAGGAATAACCATAGAGCCTAATATTCTTAAAAAGATAGATTTAACAATGAGAAAATTGTATAATAATATATTTTTAAATATTATGAATTTCTATAGCATAAAATTTTTTATTGAATCTTTTTCATAGGAAGATTATAAAGGATGTTAAGAAGGATTTGATGAATATAAATGATAATATAATATCCTGTAAGAAATAATTCATGTTGTGAAAGCTATTTGTATTAATGATCCCAATATGAATATATCTATTGTATTTTTTGAATGAAATAAACGTGATAGTTTGGAATATTTAATAAATAAGTGTTACATTTTTAATGATGTATAACAGTTTTTTACAATTACTACTATAAATTTATTATTAAATGGATAATTTGGTCAATTAATATATGAGTTAAATAAATTTCATGAATGATGATATCCTAAATTTTTCATTTAATGAAGCACCTAGTTTGATGTAATTTCATGAACCATCTTCATGTGTACATAATGATGTTAAATGGGAAAGTTTACACCTTATATAATTAAAAAAAACTAATATAAAGGAAGATTCATAAATGATATTAATGAATTTAATTCATTTCCTTTCTATATAATCTAAATTTGGATGTAATGAATATATCATGAATGATTTTAGGAATCAAAAGTTTTACATTTAAATACAATCTACCTCTGTAATTTTTACAGTGTGTTTTCACAGTTTATATATTCATGGAATTGTGTATTACTAATTAATATTCTATTATATATTAGAGATGATTTTTATAGTTCAAATATTATATGATTAATTTCTAAAAATTTATATAAAGGGATATTTTGACATTTAGTTGATGAATAAGGTGTTTTTGAAGGTAATGCATGTTCAACATGTACCTGGGTTATAGAATAACCATATTTCCATTAGGAGAAATGATGATGCATGAAATAGTAATTGTTTTTTTAATGAAAAATGGAATGTTAAAAAATTATTAATTATATATTCATAAGGAGTAGAAGATGATACTATTTAAAAGATCATTAATTTATATGGATTACTGTTTCAAGAGATATAACTACCAATGATTTGGTTGTCTGGAACTATAGGATTGTCTACCTTTGTGAGAAGAATGTGAATGTATTAAAGGATAAAGGGATACTTAATCCAAATCATACAGAAAGGATAATGTGTGAATGTTTTTTATGAGAATGTAAGTAATGTTATCCTTCAACAATTATGGGAAAAAGCTAATGACCATGATATTGGATCTCGTACATTGTTTTATTTAGAGGCATATACATTTTGATTCATACAGTGGGACCAACTATGTTCTTAAATTCATTAATGATAATACTGATAATGTATTAAATTTCTTCATGAACCATAATTATGATTTATACTAGTGTTTACTCAGTGGAATGATTTATATCAAAAGGGAATATAGCTAGAAGACGAATCGAATCTGGACATGATGTAGTGGTGAGTTAATTGGAATCAAATTTTTAAAATTCATCTACATGAATGAAATAAGGAATTATAAGTTGTTTCATAATACTCGCCATCATAACGGAGTATCTCAAATAATAAATAGGAAATTTATATAGTGTTCCAAAAGTATGAGGATGCACATAGGATATTCTCATGATTATTTGGGAAGGGTCACTAAGCATAATTCCATATCTCATCAATAGAAGTCCAACATAATGTGTGGGAATGGATCATATAGTGGAGTTTTGACTAGAAAATTATAATAAGTACGTAATCATAAGATTGACACCAGTTTAGCACATATACATGTAAATTATTTGGATAGTGATAAAGTCAAATCAAAATCAAAAATATGTTTTTCATTAGATATGGAGGTAAACAATTTTGTTATATTTTATGGGATAATAAACCTAAAATATAATATTCAACAATTCATTTTCCTTCTATAAAAATGTTTTATAAAATATAGAGAGCATTTATGTGATGAATAATTAATGAAAACCAACTATTAAAGTGAATGTTCATTAGAGAAAGGACACCATTAGTTATCAAAATTTGTAAAATCCAAATGTTGTCGATGAAATAACCAAAATTATAGTAGAAAAAACATATGAAATTTTATAAATCATAATTGTGGAAAAGGAATGAATGGTATAACCTTATGTATGATCTCAATAAGATAATATATCATATGTTATGGTACCTAAAGGATGATAAATGTTGAGGATAATAGTTTATGAAATTCAATTATAATATCATCTAGGTTTCAAAATCCAGTTTATATATTTTACGTAAAATCAAACTATATACTCTTAAAAGATATATGGTAACCCAAATTCATTGAATATGTGGAAATAAATTCTGACATGATGTTGCTAGGGACATGAAAGTATAATTAAATTGCATCATTAATGTTCAATCTTCATTTTAAGATTGATGAAAATATAAAATTGAATGATAAAATAGAAAATATGCGAGTTTACTATATTATATAATAGTATAATAAGAGAAAAATGTTCCAATCATTTCTTATTTTTAATGGTTCTTATTAAAATTAATGATTTTATTTTTTTGAAATCACTAAACTCATAGTTTGACATTAAAAAATATATAAAATCATTAGTATCATAAAATAAAAAATAATGTATCTTGAATGGATAGATTTTATAATATACTTACTCTATGATGATTTAAAGGAACATATTTATATAAATATTTAACTAGTTTCAACTCACAATGAGAATTGGACTATGGAATATAAACTGAGTAAAAGATTTCATATATAAAAGTAATAAAAATAATAGTGGAATAAAAAATTTAAAAACTTCATGTTATATGAAGTCTTAAATATATATAAAAGTAGTAATTATTTTTATCACAATAACTAATATTATGGGATTTTCATCATTTGATAGATTTATAAAAATAATTATATATATATATATCTCAAATTAATGAATGATTTTAAATATCAATAATGTTTTTCTATGTTCTATGATGATTGACCTCACCAAAGAAAACTCCATATTTGGTATGATAATAAAGAGAGATAGTAAATATTAAATATTGGTGATATCTCATAAGGATTAAATTAAGATGATCATAATGTGGTTTTGAATGACATTTGGTAATCCATTCTTGAATCTTATTTTTACACACATTAAAATATTAAAATAATAAACACTTGAAATGGAAGAATAAAATCAATAAATGGATTAATTATCATATATGATTTTGTTATTCAATGTTTAATATATACAATTATTTTTACTGAGACATATACTATATTTATATTGTCATTTTTATGTTGAGTTATTTGAATTTCATATAAGGTACCATGATAATTCTTTAGTTGATACTTTAGTAATATGTGGAATTGAAGATAATGCTCATTGTTTTTGGGAATAAGATATTTTATAAATTTTTACATAAAAACAAGGGATATTGAGAAAAAAATTATAGAACATTGTGATTCATTTTTTATATTCAATGGAATAAATGTAAATTATATTTAATTCCAATATTTTTTTAATTGCTTACAAAATAATTTATGTATTTTGAAAATGTCAATATTTTAAGGGAAATGGTTTTGTTTATTCATTTTCTAATTTAATTAGAAAAGATTCCTAATGGATTGTTTATTGTCTATAGTATCTAAATTTTGAATAACATATCAAATAATCATTTATATAATGAAAAAAATTCAGATAATACTAATGTACCAAATCATTAGAAACACTTTATTAGTAAAATTGTAATATGTATAGAAGATAGACGGAATCCAAAATCCATTGTAAATTTAATCCAAAACCATAATTATATAAAATTTCACTTATAATCATGCATAAGTGATGATTGGATTGACATAATGATGTTAGAGTATGGGAGATACATCAAGGTACAATAATTTGTGATGAAGGGTTTGCATAGGTGTTTCCTAAGAAAATGTAATCAATTGGGGTATAGATTGGATGTGAAGACCAGTTCAAGGATAATTGATTTAATAATATTAAAATATATTTTTCAAATATACAGTCACTAGTAGGATTATAGAATCAGTGTTATAATAAGATAATATCTTCTCTTTTGTGGTAGTAGGATCATTGTTAGTTCATTCTACTGTGGACATAATGGTTGGTACATATCATTTAGTGACTTATAGTTAATTATTACTGTAAAATAAAACACTAGAATATTTATAATGTGACTATTGTAATTCAATAATGTTATTGGTAATTTAAAGTTGAAACTTATATGGGGTACTCCATGATCTATGGATTTTGATGTAGCCAGGATGACTGGATGATCAACTTATAAAAGGAATTTGAGAGTTAACTAGAATAGTGTATATTGTACACATATAGTTAATAATTATCATAAATAATCAATGTGAAAGGTATATAGTGGATTATATTTGTATATTCTTTCAATAAATTTATAATATACTTGTAATAATAGTATGTTTTGTTGGTTGATTTCTTTATACTTCTTAAAATATAAGAGGGTTATGGTTTATCACTTATAAAAATATGATAAATCCTATAAAGTAGGTTAATATATTTCAATGATTTAATAAATTATGTAAACATGTTTCTTGAATATGGCCTTCATTGAATGTATGATTGTTTTATTTTGTGGTTTGTAAATGTAGAAATATTTAGGTGGTTAGGTTATTATAATTCATTATTTAGGTACATTTAGTCTTGGGAGGACAAATATACAGTGGTAAATGTTTTTCTACATCGGTCCCCATGATCTTATATGGTGGATTGATGTGTTGACTAACTGTTTGTCTTATAATGAACACGTTTTGTACTATAATTTGGTTTCCCAACTCACTATTAATATTCCAAATAAATTCAATCCCCAACTTTAGTGGTTTGATTTCCTTTTTGAATGATAATATAGATTTCTTTTTATTCATGATGGTTTTGATTCATGTTTTAATATATATAAATTCTTACTATTTATCCATCAAATAGTTTGGGATTATTAGTTTTTTTAATATTGTTATGGAATATCATTCGTTGGATATATTATAAAATATAAACTACACATTATTTTTTCAAATATATATTTTATAGAATTGGTTTTTTTATCCTTTTTCTGTGTTGCTAGATTTTATTTCTTTACATACCACTACTTTTAATATTTTAAAATTGATATTTCAATATCGTGTCTTGGAGAAATAACTTTTGTATTCTTCCATTGGGTTGAAATTCATTAAAGGAAGGTGTGATGTTTTTGGCACTGTTTTGGTAGTGGATAGAGAAAATTATGGATTAGTCAATATTCATTGTTCTTTAATCATACAAATTTATTCTCCAAACAAATACAGAGAACATTTAGAAGGAAAAAATATAGATGATATTTAATTATTCATTCTTATTGAATGAATTATTTTTTATTTATTTATTACATCTCATTTTTAATATCATATTCCATGAGAAGAAAAAGAAATAATAAAAAACCGTTGTGATGAATTAATTCATTTCATTAATTATTTATCTCAGAGATCACTCCATTAAAAATATCTACATTTTGTCCACATATTTTTTGGGTAATTATGTTAAGAAAATTCCTATGATTTTAAATCAATATAAATCTAATGTGTTTATTAATTAACCTTATTTTTAAATACTCTAATTTTTAAATGTTTTTACCAACCAACACATATCCACAAAAACACAATCATAGTGACTCTTGATCAGTAACAAATTTATTTATTTTTAGTAGGAGAGATGATAATTTTTACAAGACTATGTTCATATCTAATATTCATGGGAATGAGAATTTACCCATTTAAAATCATCGAGTGGAGACATAAGTTCATTTCTGGGGATTTAGGTATGAGATGATTAATGTTACTAACATGATATTGAATTGAATTTTTTGATCATTTATGGGAATTAGGGTGTTGTGAACTATGCATGATGCATGATTATTCCTCACATTAGATAATTAAGTGTCATTTCTATATATGCCATGGGAATTATATTTTAAAAATTAAGTATAGGATTATATTGGAGTTTAATGATTAACTATGAGTTATTGATGAATCTCATGATTTAAAATATTTTATAATATAATTCAATGTTTTAATATAATCAGCTCTCTATTTTTATGGTAATTTTATATATTTTTGGTTTTAGGAATATTATGAGTGATATTTATTGATATTAACAGTTAATAAATTATAGATAATTATATTTTAAAGAAAAATTATGTGTTTCTATGTTAACTCCCAAGAACAATAGTTATATTTCCTGAACCTCATTTTATTTTCTTTTATATTTAATTTTCATTTTTATATTCTCATATATATTTATATTAATTAAACTCATCCAATATATTAGTTTAATTCCTCCTCTCAGAAAGTGTACCCCCTAGTATGGTAATTGTAGAAGAGATATATTGACAGTTGAGACCCTATTCCAGTGGGCCCTAGGTTGGCGACTTGTAATGATGGTTTAATAAACACACATATGGGAGGTATTTCCCTCATATAACAGAAAAATTGTGAAAACATTGATAAGACTGACCCCAACCAACCCATTCTTAATCTATAATGAAAATAAAAACCCATGTTCACATATTTAATGACATGGATCTACTACTACAACTGAATTGAATAATGAATGTACCAAAAAAAAGTAAGGATGATAGGGACCATGAATCCCACGAAGATCTTACTAAATCTCAAGATAGTTGAAACTAGCATGATCTCTATCAATCAACAATTGAATATAAAAAAAGGTTATATATACATAGGGTGAGTTTAATAACATACATAGTAAGATCATCCTCAGCTCATCTCATGAAAAATATTTATAAATCATGATAAAGAATAGTGAACAACAAATTAAACTAACTCATCATCTATAATGGTATACTATGTTTCCAGCCTTACCATGGTTACTCTTACAAAGTATTTCATTCAATATTTTATATTATAATAAATAATATCATGGGTACCATTCTAATAAATACATACTATTTTTCATCTTCTCCCTAATGTCTCACATACTAAGCATCTCTATATAAAAGTAATAGCCCGCTGACACATGGGTGAAGTAGTAAAACATTAATCTCATGCAACACAGCCCCACAAACACATAACCAAAAGAAACCTTGTAGTTCTAGGAACCACCAGATCCCATAAAATGTGTAGCATACATCAGGTATTACCCCTCAGGAAATCGCATCCCATTCACAAATTAAGGGACCACAGGCCATCACAACCTATGCATGTTATACCTATATAGGTCATAGGGAAACTATATCCATAACATATGACTGTTATATAACAATAACCAACTTGAAACCAATACACCCATATATGGGGAAAACTAAACTTTTTGGACACTATAACAAGTTAACACTAGGATAATATAGTGGGGAAAAAGGGGGAAGTGATCCAACCATCCTCCCATTGAGATTTTGGGGAAAACACCCCCATGGAACAGAATCCCCAAGGTGTATGTTTCCCCAACTATCAAGAATAATAGTGTATAAAAATATAAAATGTTCATGAAATAGTATATCCTACAACCAATGTGTGGGAATGACCTAGTTTCCTAATCAACTGCATTTAACGTCTCTCGAACTCCTGACTACAACTGCTAAGACCAATCATCCTATAAGCACACAACAATTTAAAGAGACATATTATGTTTTTTAATTCCTTGTTCATCAGTTTAACTTTATTATAATTTGTTCATAATAATTAATTAACCTTTTACAATTCCACATTACATTAAATTGGTATTATAAAATATTTTCATTCCCTCCATCCACAACAAAACTAAGTCTACAACATCTCAGAATTATTACATCAGCATTTCATTTCAGAAGGCTTCTAACCAATGGGTTAAATATTTATTCTTTTATTAATATTAGTTATTTTAGTAATAATATGTACGATAAGAAAACATCATTTGGAACCAAACATGGTATACAAGAACATATATCTATATCTGGAAGTGGAAAATGGAAGGAAGGTAAACAACGAAACATGGCCATTAGCCATACAATAGATTAAAACAATAATCCTACATTAATATCAAAAATAATTCCCATATTCCACCCATTACATCATCCCTAGTGTACTCTTCAAAATCCACTTGCATATCTTGATGTATCCTTCCACCAAAAGAATAAATTTCATCCATAACATCCTGGCCTTTTTGTCCCATATACAACAACATCCCTCCAAGATCAACCATCCTATGCTAAAATCACATCAAAATCATTAACAAACAATCATAGTAACCATGATATTGGACCTAATTAATGGAATCTAATATTCTAACACAATGAGATATCTCTTTTTAAAATCACAAGGCACTCGGTATTTATATGTAAGAAGTAAACTCATGCCCCACAAAGGCATTATCAATTTTCACAAACTAGTTCTTAATTCATCATGATTTAACAGATTCATTATCATAGGTTCAAACTAAGGGAAACCCATGAAACAAGCTATCATAGGTTCCAAAAATTATATATAGAATTAATTTGACATGCCTTTGGTTATTTTAACAATATGACTTATCATGATTCATATTAATTAAATAATTCAATTAAACATATATACATGCATAAATTCTATTATCATAAAACTACAATAGAAACCAAATTCATTAAACATGTATCTTTATTATTTTAGGTAATTAATTAACAAGTAATTCAATCTTTTAATTTTTTACCAATTTCATATTCTAAATTAAGTACAACATGAACATTATAAATATCACACAATCTAGAAAATCAAGATGCAAACCATTATCACATTGAAAAGAAAAACTTTTTCAAACGATTGATAGTAATTTTTATACCAATTTAAGTAACTATTAAAAGACATTAATTGTTATAGATAGGGATAAATCATCCTTGATATAGTATTTAATGTAAATAAATAGAGAAAAAATGAATCCCCTTTATAAATTTTTTTCCAAATTTCATCGCACGAGAACATACCAATAATACAGCTCCAGATCTCCACTCTAAAAAACTATAGCAACCCAAGGATGGCACGCCACAAAAATTCCAACAATCAACAAACATAACTCTTTAGAATCATAGAAATTATTTTTTTCATATGTAATGGATGATAAAGGGGAAATAAATCAATGAAATTTCAAGAAAGGGGGTAAAACATACATTAAATCAGTGATGAATTGATGGGAAAAGGTAGGGATATTTCCTTTGGAATGCAATCCCAAAAATTTCAAAGTGGAGGTCATCAAGTATCAAGGGATTTGGATAATGGCATTGTATCCATTGTGTTTGACAACCCGGAGTGGTCTAAAAAAATTAAATACTAAAATGTTGAGGATTAACATGATGGGTAAGCACCTTTCACATAATGTAATCCTTAGGGTTCAGTTTCAGATGAAAAATATTATCCCTAAAATTTTATTTTATTTTCAAACCCCAATTTATTACTCATCATGAATCATACATTCATATCAGGTAAAAAGTTTACAGATCATGAAATTTTTTTACTTCTATCTCTCAGAATCCAAAATATTGTAGACTTCTTATGAACCTCATCATACAACCACGACCTTAAAAATTTCAAAAAGGGTTGATCCATGAATATCTTGGATCATACATTAGATACTTCTAAAAGTATCCCCATCCTTGAGAATCCAAAAAAATAGAGATGAAATAGAACTGGATCATCCAAATAGACACCTTGCATGATTCCTTGCAAGGCTATTGTGATCGCAAGAGTTTAACTACTTCACCTAAACACCAGGGGATTGAAACTGTGAGTAGATAAACTAAATTTCATGTCTAACCCACATATAGGAAGATATTAGACTCATCGAACCATATAATTTTCAACACATAAATCATTTTTAATATCTATCACTTTTTTACCTCACATGGAAAGAGAGTAGTCCCTAGTAAGAAACAAAAAAAATCCAACTTATAGCCAAATAATGTTTAAAACCCTAAAATTAACAGTGTTATAAGAGAATATTTATATATAAAAAATCTATTGTTATTGAGAATGTATCTGTAAATCATTTCACCATGTACCCCCATACACCAATCTATGTATCTTCAAGACATGAATCATGGTTATAACACCCCCAATGTAAAAAATTCTCCTGGTGGTCCTAGATCTCTACATCCCACTCCTCATAGGTCACATCATCATCAACATCGATATTAGCCTAATTGATGGAATGGGTGTCACCATGAAGATAATGATAGACCTGTGACATGTGAAAAACATTATATATCCATGTTATCAATGGGGGAAACACAATATGATATGTCACAACACCAATATGATCCAACACCTTGAAATTCCTAGAAAACCAAGGATCAAACTTAATCCTATGACCAAAACCTCACTTCCCGTGACTGGGAGTCTCCATTAAGAAAACTTGATTGCCAATGTAGAACTCTATAGGTATCCTCCAATTACTGACATACGATTTATGATGACATTGAACTTCCTTCATCCTCTCTCAAATCACCTGAACCATCTCTATCATATTTTTTACCAATTTCATACTGAAAATTGCTGATTATTTGAGTCCATTCCAGAAAAATGGAGAAAATAATGTTCATCAATTAAATTATTTAATTGGTTCTATATTTATGGTGGAGTGAAAACTATTTTGGTAAGAGATCTCTATGATGAGAAGGTTCCTCATCCATGAACCTCCAAAATCTATGACACAAGACCACAACAAGTCATAAAGACTCTGGATGGTTTACCATCCCTATCCTTGATTCTGTAGATGAAAAGTAGTTATAAGTCATTGATGATATCAAAAATCATTTTGGAGACTTCTACAAACATTATAGGTAAAATTAATATCTCTATCTAAAATGATCATCTTTGTGACCCTATAAAATCTCACCACCTCTTCCAGATACAACCTCAGAAATCCTCCATATAGCTCTACATCTTAATTACTATAATGAGGGATGATTTCATCATTTGATCCAATTCCATCCATATAAAATCATAGCCTGATTAATCATGAGGTAAACCAGTATGAAACTCCACTGATATTTCTCTATCATCCCCTGAGGATCATCGAAAAACAAGAGGAAACCACTGATAACACATTTCCTAACCTTCAACTTTGAGATAATTTATCCATAATATCAGGGAAAAAGACACCTACACCAACTTCAGATCATGGTTTGAATAGTTACTCTCTTGTGGACATGACTTTTGAAACCCATTAGAAAAGACCAATCTATGTTGCATCTGAACGTAGCCTAATACAAGACACGGAGCATCATAGAAAACATCAAACTAAACTACCTATTTTATTTTTCAATAAACTGGTGCACTGACCAAATAATACTTTATATTGTTAAAAACTCTCTAATAATGAGAATCCCATAAGAACAACTAGTCATATCCGATCAATATTTTTATTAAAATAATAACCTAATAGAAATTGGATATGAACCTCCTATAATTTATAGAATGTCTATGGAAACTTTTTACCCATACAACTTTATTTGGGAACATGCCTTAAAATGACAATTCTATCCTTTAATGATCATTGACACTCTCTTATAGAATACAAAATACCCCAATAAATGATATTTTTAAGCCCTAATCTCATAAATCATTAACATCCCAAATATATTATCATGATGAATAACTCCAACAATGGAACATTTATGATCTGTATTATCCCCTTTGGATGCAGAGTACATAATGATTTTATCATTGAAACCCACCAAAAAAATATCCTATAACTCAATAAATAACACTTTAATTAACACCGTGAACACAACTAGAGCACTAATCACACCAAATGAAATCAAAACCTAATCATAATTGTAATTATGAAAATTTAAAAGCAGTCTTTTGTACATCTATATACATTACATGCGTCTAATGATATCCTGATCAAAAATAGATCATTAAGAACCAACATCGGACCTTTAATTGCTCAAATGAATCATCAATATCTAGATAATTGTTGTGGTTATTTATTATCACTTGGTTCAAGTGATGATAATCAATACACAATAGAACATTCATTCCATACTTCTTTATGAAAAAAAATGTCACCTGATGGAAACACACAGAGTCAAATAAAAGAACACTATAATAGACGGTCGAGCTGTATGTTCTGATCTCACCACTCAAAAGGCACCATCCTATATGAAGGCATAAATATAAGAGTCACACTCGAAATCATTTTGATCCAAAAATCAATATATCTTTGAGGGGGTAACATTACAACCACTTATCAAATTACATTGGGCTACTCATCTATGACCCTATTAAACACTGATTACTGAACTTCAAATAAACCCACTATCATCCCATCCATCAAGGATAACGAGGCTAGAACAGGAACGTGGCTAGTATGAGGGTCACTCTTTCCAAATAACATTATTATATATCCATCAACATCATAAAAATATATTTTCCTCCTAGAGAGATACATGATATCTTGTACCTATTTCTAGAAATCTATGCTGAGGATGATGGCTTATGTTTCTATCTGTAAACATAGAAAATTTCTCTAATAGCGATTATTCCCCAGTAATAGCTCACAATTTCAAAATAAATCAACAAAGTTATCTCAACCTCAAACTAGAATAGTAAACAAGAAATGGATATAGAAGTATCTCTAACTCATGTCCCGAAGCATTGAAATTGGAATATGATAAGAAGAAGTTTGTCACTCCCTGATAAAAAAATGGATGCACCCAAGTAGGAAAAACGATAACGATACCTTGAACGACATTGGGCTCACATGTTGTTTGAAATGCTAATTCATGAAGGTGACCATAGCCTCTATGACCATTTTGATGTCAACCATCCTAGTTATTCTCTGCTCTCTCAGAATAAGGATAATTATATGGTTTTCCACTACCTGCCCCATCGACTCTGTGTGGATCCCAAAATAAAAAAAACCTATTTCTAGTGCCTTGGCTGGAACATCCTCAGTTGAGGAACTTGGAGAGGGAAAAATGGTGCACACTGACTTCTCAAAAGTTTTGGGAAAACATTACAATGATGATATAGGACTCCACTAGAGATACATGGGTCAAATTCATTTGAATAGGCCTAAGATCCCACTCCACTAGAGAAATGAGACAATGAGGTCTGGAACCAACTCCTTTCAAATTGGGAAGTCTACTCTCCTGAAAAATGGGAACCCCGAACCATAGTTTTTCATCTTGAGATTTTATGACCATCCTTGTCTCATGATGATTCGATTCAGGATAACATTATCTCAACGACCTCTTCTCTCAAAAAAACCCTGAGATACATCTTCAGCATAAACAGGGTGACCATGTAAAGGATCTCTATATGTAAAGCCTCCTTGAAATGCCTCTCCATGGGCTTATCATATGGAAATAGGTACGAATAATATCATAGAAGTTTCCTAAAATGAATCCTGCACACTCAAAACCATGAGCTGCCCTGTCAAAGTGTATGTAGCTCCTAGAGACTGGACACATTCATGGTTGAATAACAATACATTGTTATATAATGTTATGGAAAATCCTCCCACATGACCGATGACTCCTTGGTATATCTGATGAACAAGAACCACCACATACATGATTCTTTATGCAGCATCATCGTAAACAATGATACCCAGAGCACCTTCCATGCAGATATTGAACCAAATATTATCTCAAACTCCTAAAATATGTAATCTATGATTATATCTGAAATAGAGCCCTCATACCTTTGTATACTATGGAATAAAAACACTTTGAGTTTCCACCTCCACATTTCATTATCATCAATCTATACTTTGTGGTGATCTATTTTTTTCTTTCTAAATATAATATGGGTGAACAAGATGAAGATGTTGACATGAGGCCATTACTACAAAGGAAAAAATAGTTATGGTTCCTAATCCTAGAATATTGAAGACATTAAGATTAATTTATTATTTTATTTCATTATTTTTCAGATAAAATATCCCACGGACTACGCATTCTAAAAAATATGCATGATTAATGATGCAAGAGATTTTCCTAGATATATACTATTATACCAGTCTCACCTAATCAAGAATCCATTGTATGCCTAATAGTTTGTGCAATATATCACTAGGGGCCATAAATACAATTTTATACGTTGGTCTCATGTCTTTAATGTGATTTTTAAACATAGATCACATTGTTTATCTATAAGACCCTAAAAACTCACTTTTTCCTAACACCACACTTCATTTAATCCCTAAAAAAATGTCCAATACCACTATTTCATAACCCAATCACCACAATGTATATCCCCTAGGATTGAAATGGGACATGATAGAGAGTGACAGCCAATTCCCACCTAGAGCAGGCCTTGGGTTGTCACTACCACTGAGGGTATACAAAACAAATATAAGGGTTATATTATCCTTTTATAGAACACATGTGAAATAGAGAGATAATCCAAAGAAAAAACAACTCCTATTTAGAATATAATAGAAAATATTACCCAATTCACATATGTAATGACATGAAATAACCACTACAATTAAAATGGAAACTACATTACCAGAAGTAATGCAATGACAACAACGACCATGAAGCCCAAACAACCCATGTTAGACCCTAATATACTAGTAACAAACATGATCACCATACTTATACAAATAACCAGAATTACATTTTATATATATAAAGGGTGATTATGAGACTATACACTATAGAATCCTCCCATTAGCCTCTTGTGAAAAAGATAATGAAAGTGTGCTAAATAACAATGAACTATAAGTGAAACAAACATGTCACTTAAATATGTATAATGTGTTTCTAGCTTCACTATGGATAATCTTACCATGTATTCAACAAAATAGTATGTAATATAATAAATCATATCAAGGGTACCCCTCTACAACTTCAAAACTTATTTTCCTCTTTTCCCCAACATTTCATTTTGCCGCTCGTCTCTCTCCAAAAAGGATATCCCGAAGACAACTAGTTGAAGCACAACAACAAGAACCTCATGCAACACACAAATACAAACATGTAACCAAAATTAAACATATAGTTTTTGGGATCCACCATATCCCATAAAATACGTATCATATTTCATGTAATGTTCAAAAATCCATCATAGCCCATACAACTAGTTTAGAACCTCATGACATCACATCTTATACATGTAATAATTATAGTAGTCCTTAGGAAAATATAAAAAAATAATTTTTTGTGATATAATCATAGGCCATTACATCTCTCTGCAAATATGATTTGTGAAAACTAACTTAAATTTGTATCGTCATAAATAACTACCAAGAGAGAATAACAGGGTCAAAGGGGATAGTTAGTCATCCATTCACCCACTAGGATGTTGGGAAAAGAGTCCCCTAGGTATTAGAACCCTCTAGGTGGCAGTTGCCCTAACCGATTGGTTGGAGTAGTGTTTAAAAACAGAAAATGTACATTATATAATATATCACTCAACCATGCTATGAGAATAATCTAGTCCTATAATCAATTGTAGCTATCATCTCTTAGACTCCAGACTACCAATTCTTATAACAGATATCCTATAATAACATAACAATTTAAAGAGCTACATTAAGTTATTAAGTTATATTCTCATCAACTATAATTTATTTTTTTAAATTACTCACAATTAAATAACCATTAACTTTTCTAAATTAAATTAAATTTCCATTGAAAAAAAGATACATGCCCTCCATTCAAAGGAAAATTGAGTCCACTCCTTGCCATATTTATATATACATCGTTGCATCCCCGCAAGATCAAACCCCATGGGTAAAATATTTAACCATTTATTTACATTATTACTCCAATTAATAATATATTCTCTAGGAAAACATCATATGATTTGAAACAATGTATATAAACAAGCACATTCATTTTCTTCAATCAGTGGGGAAATGAAGGTAGATAAACAATCATCTTTTCTTCAAGCCATAATACATATTAAAATAAGAATCTAGATATTATATCCATTATTAATCATATCTTCAACCCATTCCTTCACACTCATTTTCCTCCTGAAATTCACATGTTTTTCCAGATTCATCTCGCCCCTACAGGCTTCAACTGCTACCACAAAATCCAAGCCACTCCGACGCACATACCACAACATCCCTCCAACCTCATCCATCTCAAGATAATATCAAATTACATGTATTATGCAATAAACATTGTAATCAATCTCATGTCCCAAAATAAAGGAATCTAACATTCACACACAATAATAGCACATGTATCCAATGCATAGTTAACTTTTCCTTTAAATGAAAGAGGGAAACATAGGCCCTATTAAGTAATTATCTTTTATCAAAAACCTAGTTCTTATTCCATTTATAATTAACCAATTCATTATCATAAATTACAACAACAAGGATTATAAGAAACAGGTATCACAACTATCAAAAATTTATTCAATAATTAATTTAACTTGACATTAATTCTTTTGTCAACAAAAATATTCATGCATAAAATTTATTATCTAATTAAAATAGACATTCATACATGTGACAATTTGAATTCAATAAAAATAGGTGTCTGCTTGACCTTGTAGAGTCATGCCACCAAAATATTGTTTGATTGTACAGAAGGTGCAAGGATATACCAGACACAATATAAGATAAATCAGGGACTACCAATAGAACAACATTCTAGGACTATCTTTGAAATAGTTGTTATACTGGACATAGGTGCTGATGCACAATTTTTTGAAGGATTTTTAAGGATTTTGTAGACTTTCCGATGATCACTTCATACTTCCCCATCTATGGAAGAGTTCACATGGCTATTCTAGAAAATGAATCCTCCCATTTTATATGGTATGGAGGACTATAGGGTGTAGAGTCATGGATAGAGGCCATGATTTATATCTTTTAACCTATGGGGACACCACTAATGAGGATGGTGATGCTCGTGAAGTACATGTTACTTGATTTTTCCAGTAGATGGTGGGAAGTTATCTCACAGGTACAAAATTATCATGATATGGATTGTAAAGAGTTGTAGAGTATATTATATGACTATTAAAATCCCATGATGTTTAGCAATAACTATGCCTAAGAGTTCATGAATTTAAATAAGTGTTCTCTTTCAGTGACAGATTCCACTTCTTATTTTATAAAGCTTCAGTGCTTCGCACCTGTTCTTCGTGGTGATTATTTTTTTTCATTAAATTTGATTATGGTATTATGTATGACATCTAATTGAAGGTGAATTTCTATAGGCTAACCTCAGTTATGGCTATATTGAAACTAGAACTGTTTACTGAGTGCAATCTTAGGGTGTTGGGAGCTGCATGCTAGGGCGGTTCAGCATCCAGAACTAGTACTCCATCAACAGATAGTTTGAAACTCCATAGGGAGCATTCACATGATGTTTCATAAGGTATCTAGGTGGTACACTACCAGTACAGGATGATTGGGCATACAAGACCACGTTGCCCGAAGGACCCAATTCAGTGTCATTATTGCAGCAAGTTGGGTCATCTTAATCATTTTTTATAATTTTTTCTCACTAGAAGCAAGTAATATGGGATCATCTATGAATCCATGTTTAAAAACAAGACCACCAATTTCTCACAGTGAGTGAACTTGAGTTTGTTTGGTCATTCAAGCCATGAAATTGGTCATGGCCATAGTATCATGTCCATAGGCTTTCGGCGACAACAGGGTGGATCAGCTCTTGGTAATCATGTAGGGTCACCTAGTCATGGTACAGTTCCATGTTCATTAGTGTACCAAGATTAGAATGATTAGGATCCATGAACCTCTACTTATAGAGGTGCAATATTTGTTTCCTACTTTTTAGTATCTTCTTTTTTTGAAATTGGGGCTTCCCATTTTTTTATATTGTTGTTGTTTTGGAGAGCCTTGGACTCTGTATCATTACGTCTGAGGATGTTATGATGCTTGACGCTCAATTGGGGATTAGAATTCCTATTTTATTTCTATTAATGGAGTTCCATCTTGAGGATTTTGGGTGTCACTTCTTATAGGACCTCTATATCTTAGAGATGATGGGCTTTGTCATGAACCATCCCGGGTCGACACTGAACAGGTCACTCGAGCTAGCCCGCGACATGGCCCGAAGGGTGTTACCGATCACCACGGGCTGGAAACTTGTGCCGGACATCAAAAATAATCAAGAGGAATGATTTCGCATAGTAAAAAAAATAAATCAGTGGAAGAGTAGAACAGAAAAAAGTATGTAAAAGATCATGAAAAGAAAGAATGACCAATAGAACACACTAACCTGGTCTCGATCAAAACTCCTCTCGACTCTGAGAGTTGCTCAACAATCCACAACGAACTCTCGCCCATGGCAAGAAAGATCAAGTTGAACCTGCAATAGAAACTAAAAATCGGAAAACACTATAGGCATGAGTATTAAAACTCAGTAGGTAGGCCCGACTAATTCTATTCCAAATGAACATACCATTAAATAACGAATCCACTAATTCCAGGTCTGAACTAAATTATTTAAAATATGGGTTTCCACACACACTTTCATTTCAAAAACAAGTATCAGTCCATTTGCCATTTTTATTTAAAACCAAGTTTAATATTTGAAAGGAACGGGTGCCTTAGATTTTAAAACATTTTTGTGAACAATTTTGAAATCCAAATTTTGGTTGTTAATCAAAAGGAAAGACACACACAACACACACTAATGGCAATAGATAAAGTGGAACACAAGTGCCAAAAATCGAACTATACCTCTCAATCGTCTTCCACAAACAAATAAACACTATGGGAAACTTGGGTCAAACCGAGGAGATCGTGAAAAATCCAGAACACACTATACATTTACTCATCTAGAAAGCATGCTCTCACATGATGACATCATAACTCCATAACGCCCAGTATATCCCTTCATGGTATAACCAAGGGGCCCAATCCCCATTGAAACAATAACTTAAGTATTCCCATGCTATGGGTCCAATATCCGGTGCGTAATCTAACCTAGTGCAGCAATCGTTCTCTGAAGAATCACTCACTGTTCTAGGTTCCCATGTCAACACAAAAATTAAAAAGGGGTGTGTCTATAATGTAAATCAATCAGTCACGATGCAAAAACATCACATATAGCTCACATAATCATCGTACAACAAATATCACCCATGAGTGGGTTTTTCCAAAATAATTAATTTAATTAAAGTGCGAAATGAGCCTTCACGAACTTCAAAGAAAAACCTCATTTCTCAAGTGAACCCAAAACACTTGTTCAGAAGAAATAATTTTTCATTACATCCGTAACCACATATGACATTCCGTAAATTATGTTTAAAGTCAAAACTGTCAATCTCTCACTACTGGGTGTTCGTTCGTGAAGAAAATCTCCCGACTGTCATGTTTAAAATAAATGGATCTTTTTACACCAAATAACCATTTAAAAATTATTTATCTTATATTATTTTATATTTATTATATTTAATAAAACATCCAGATATGAATAAATTCTAAATTTAAAATTGACTGCAGTGGGGGACCTACCTCGACTAAAAATCCAAGCACGATGATGCGACACACCTCGAGCGGGCGCGCATGCACGTGCAGGATGACGATCTAAATTTCACTGAATTACCTGCCAACCCACTGCAGCAATCACGGAAAAAAATTAAAACCAAGAAATACATACATAAAATGATCCAAATGAATAAATAGTGCACAACCCCACCTCATAAACGGAGTAGTTGAAATGGGGTGAACCCAAACCGCTCGCCTTCGGCGGCGGTGTTCTTCGTGCGCCCAATTGAGAATATGGTGTGCCTCTACCGAAAGGAGATCAGTGGCTAGTGCAGCAATGGATAAAGTCATCGAGGAACTGTGCCATTGTTGGTCGGATAAAGAAGGAATGGAGAGCAGGAAGCATTGCTGATCAGAGGGTGCACGACAAGACGAAGGCGCGCGACCGGAGGGCACCTGCTGGTTGGAGCTACGCGGTGGCTGGGAAGAAGTCCCCCAGGTCGGAGGTAGGTGTGTGCTAGTCGTTCGAAGTGGGGCGGGTCAGTGGGGTCACCGATTGGAGGAGGTCCGGATGAATATCACAGTGGTCGGACAAGCGTCGGTGAGGGAATAACTTGGCTCGGAAAAAGGGGCACGTAGTAAGAGGTCGCAGCGAGGGACTGCGTGCTGGGAGTGGATGGCCATGCCTGGTGTGTGATTCTAGCTAGAGGGTTTCAGCAAGCTGGGGTTCACTAGAGGGTGTGGACACATCAAGGGGGAGCGGTTGGTGGAGCACAGGAGGAGGTGCTCGGACAGGGGGGTCGTACGCCGGCTGCGCTGAGTAGAGGGGTCATGTGCAGGGGAACCAGATAGGAGACCTACATGAGGTGTAGAGTACACATGAGGGGTTGTGGCTAGGCATGTCATCGAAGGGTGGCTGGGGTACACTGATAAGGGAGCAGGCCAGGATGTGGAGCTGCAAGAGGCTAGGGAAATAGAAGGGGCACTGGATAGACGCTCTACAGGGCAGGGGGAGGTGTCATGCAGTGTTGCGGATAAAGAAGGATGAATAGGGGAACTGGGGTTTGGCGAGTCTGGAATGAGCTGCGGCTGGAGTGGGAGAGCAGACAGGGCAGAGTGTCGTGAGCTTGCTGGGACAGGGGTTCGACAGTGGTGGGAAGAGGGACCGTGCCTGCAGGCTGCACGTAAGAGGAGGGATGTCACCGGTCTGCAAGGGAGGTGATGAGAGGTGGCTGGATGAGGGAGGCTTGAATAGGGAGGATGTCTTTCATGAGGTGGAGGGTATGCAGGGCACACAGGCTGAAGGTAGAGCAGGGAATCATGGGGCGCTGCAGCGACTGGTGGAATGACGTCAAGGGAATAGGACGCTGAAGATAGGAGAGAGAGAGAGATAGGGAAGGTTCGTGCAGATGGGTGAGCAGGGCAGGAGTGGTGGTGTGAAGGGCGGAGGCTGCGTTGCATCAGGGTGCCTCGTGCTGGTTGGGTCATGCACAGCAAGAAGCTAGGGGGCTGGGCACTGCAGTGAAGGGAGGGAGAGAGAGAGAGAGAGATACGGGGTGATGAGGTGCTGTAGGGAACAAGGAGGAAGGGGTGACACTGGTAAGAAACCAGATCCAAAAATGGTGGGGGGAAGCCACGTGGAACAAAAAAATGGAGAATAAAAAAAAGATAAGAAGAAAGAGGAAGAAATAAGAAAGAGAATGATAGAAAAAATAAATAAATTAATTAAATAGAATAAGATAAGTTAAAAATAAAGGTTATATGAAGAATAATAATAATAATAATAATAATAATAATAATGAAAATAACACAAACCTTAATTACAACTATAATAATAATTAAAAATTATTAACCATAACATTTTTAAATAACTCAATTAAAATTTATTTATCCATTTATTTTTTGAAGATAGGAGGACTATTCTGTTTCATGGTTGAAGTCGCGCGTGGTCTCTAAAACACACTCCGCCTAGGCGCTCGGAGACGTCAACACAAAACTGCTCATTTTTTGACAAAACATAAAAATATTGTTCAGGATTCAGCCCGAACCTCGATAAAAAATTTTAAAACCAAAAAAATAATAAAATAAATATAATATACAGGTCGGGGTGTGATAATTCTCCCCACCATAATGCTCCCATCCCTGGGAAGCCACAACAAGACCCAGACCCTAAAAGAAACTCTTTAAGTATCACTCACCCACAAAAGTTTAGGCACCTCCAGTTGATCGATCCTAATGAACACCAAACTACCATGACATGCAACTAATCCTCAAAACACGAACACTTTAAGACACCACCAAAATGAAACTCTAAAACGGATGCAGGGAGGCCCGAACGGACTCCCTACCATAGGAAACAGGCCAAAATAATTTCAATAGGACCCGTGATGGGTCTCCCCACCATTAGGTCTGCCAAAACAAACTGAACTTTAAAAATTTACGCTTGGACTAAAAACCCCACCATAACAGTATCGGAGGGAAGGGCCCAACCAAAAGTGCGTCAAAACTATCGTCACCGCAACCTCAATGATGTCACATCCTCGGAAGAACACAAACCATACCATGCTAAGGATGAAAATTAAACCAAGTCTGTCCTTCACCACTGGGGTTCACCTCACTACACAGCAACATCACTCCACGACCTATGGCTGGAGCTCTGATGATTGAAGCATCTCCTTCCTCGCAGTCAGGCTTCAAAATTCCCAAATATGACACATGAACTAGATATTTAACAAACACATATCCCTTATAATAGATTTTTAAAAGGGGTTTAGCCACAACCATTCATACATCGAAAAGAAAAAGAGAACCCACAAAATGGTACACTAATACATCTAGAGAACACCACAAAAAGAAAAAATCAAACTAATCCATAAACTTCTCCCTACAACTGCTGACGGACTGAGGTGACCATCGATGAACCATGTCTGACTTCTGCACACTTCTTGAAAACACCTCTACAGAACAGTTGTAAGTGACCCAAACCTCAACATGTGATGTAGGGTTTCATAGCATTTGGGATCATCGGCCTCTTGTTCCCCCACTTACCACAATGGTGACAGATCAAGGTATTGTGCCATGAGGAAGATGACTGAAGGTCTGAAGGCATCTTGATTCCTCCACTAGTTCAACAACCATCATGTTACTTCCAATTATTCTTATAACAATCTTTTTCACAACTTCCCAAAGCTGGAGGAGGATTCGTCACCTCATGTCATCCTTCTAACTCAGCTTCGACGAGGAAAGATTGTCTCACCACATAAGGGACAGTGATCACATTGAATTCTCCCACCTTCGACTACAACTCAGGACGTAATCCAACATCAAAATGCTGAGCTTTCACAGGTTCATTTCCAACATACCCTTGTTCATATGGATCAAGTTCCAGGAAATGGAGAAAGAATTCCAGCACCGATTCGACACATTGCTGGAGACTGCACAACTCCATCCTCTTCCTCACCATTTTCACTTCATAGAAGTACTGTTGGATGAATAAATACTTGAATAACTCCCAAGTGAGATCATTCCGTGGTTTATTGTGAGACACAGACTTCCACCGTTTCATGTTTGGACCATCAAGAATAAAGGTAGCCACCTTCACCATTAATGACTCAGGAAACACAATGATACTAAACATCCTCTCAATCTTTTGTAACCACTCCTCTACCTCAATAGGATCTTCCTGCCAATAAAAGAGGAGAGGCTTCAAACATCTGAAACTCGAGGATGTAGTCTTTGTGACGATCAACTAGAGGATCTTCAAAGGATGCACCACCTGAAGTTTCACCTTGGGCATCCATCAAACCTTCGTGGGGGAAAACACTAAGGAACAAGAAAACAAGAAGATGGGTCAAACATGGTCAATGTCATTTCAAATACCAAAATAACACTTTTCACAGTGATTTTTTATAGAAATAAGGAAAATCCAAACAATTCACTAGAAGGAAACTAGTGATGATGGATGACTCGACCATATTATTGGTAGCAATACACCAATCACACCACTGTCACTGAGATAATTCTAGGGTAAAGTCTCTGGCTCCACATGGCTTGACAGACCATGCAAACTCACAGAATTCACTTTCCAAACTCTAATTTTATTTCCCAATACCAAAAAAACCATAAAAATAAAAAGACATTGACAACCCAAACATCCCATGGTAACCTGAGGTTCGCAACATGCATGGGTTCATGATGTCCTTCTCATCTGTATGCCTTGAGTCCCGACAATCATACTCCTTCTACCATGGAAACAGAATATAACAATCGGTGCTCTGAAAAACAAGGTCTGATCAGGAGCCAACCTCCTCTAATACCATTTTGTCACTAACCAACCGAGGTCGACACTGAACCGGTCACCCAATCCAGCCCATGACATGGCTCAAAGGGTGTTCCCGATCCCCATGGGCTGGAAACTAGTGACGGGCATCAAATCTCAATAATAGGGAATGATTTCACACAGTATAAAAATAAATCAGTGGAAGTGTAGAAAAACACAATGTAAATAAAAGACCCTTAAAAGAAAGAATGGCCAATAGAACACACTGACCTTGCCTCGACCAAAACTCATCGTGACTCTGAGAGTAGCTCACTAATTCGTAACCAAATCTCTCCCACGACGGGCATGCTCAAGTCGAATATGCAACAAAAAATGAAAATAGGAAAGCACTATAGGCGTGTGTATTAAAACACAGTTGGTAGGCCCGAATAATTCTATTCTCAATACACATACAATTAAATAAAGAATCCAATAATTCCAGGTTTGAACTAAATTATATGAAATATAGGTTTCCACACACACATTCATTTCAAAAAAAATTCAGTCCATTGCCCATTTTAATTTATAACCAATTTTAATATTTTAAAGGAAAAAGTGCATTACATTTTAAAATATTTTTGTTAACAATTTAGAAATCCAAATTTTTTTGTTAGTTAAATGGAAATCCACACACAACACAAACCAAGGGAAATGGAAGAAGTGGCACACAAGGGCCAGCAACCGATGTAGACCACTCTATCATCTGACACATACAACTAAACACTAAGGGAAACAAGGGTCGAACCTAGGAGATCGTGAACAATCTAGAACGTATTATACATGTGAATCATCCTGAAAGAATGCTCTAACTCAATGACATCATAACACCCTAATGCCCAGTATAGCCCCTCATGGACTAACCAAGGGGCCCAATCCCAATAGAAACAATAACTCAGTATTCCACTACTTTGCGGCCACAAGCCTGTGCGTAATCTAAACTAGTGTAATAATCATTCTCTGAAGATTCACTCACTATTCCAGGTTCCCATGTCAACACAAGAAATAAAAATTTGTGCGTCCACAGTGAAATCAATCAGTCACTATGAAAAAATATCACATACAACTCATGCAATGAACGCACACCAAAGATCACCCCTTAGTGGGTTTTTTCAAAATAATTTATTCTATTAATGTGCCAAATTGGCCATCACCAACATCAAAGAAAAACCTCATTTTTCATTAAAACACAAAACACTTGTTTTGAAGAAATAATTTACCATTAAAACCAAAACCACATTTAAGATTCTATAAATTATTTATAAAGTACAAACTCTCATTATTTCACTACTGGGTGTCCATTCGTCACTAAAATCTTCTAGGTTTCGTGTATAAAATGAACGGCTTTTTTTACACCAAATAATCATTTAAAATGATTTATATTATATAATATTCTATTTATTTAAATTAATAAAACATCAAGCAATTAATAAATTATAAATTTAAAGGTGAGTGTATTTGGGGTCCTAACTTGACTCGCAATCCATGCACGATGGCACGACATACCTCTAGCAGGCACACAAGCACATGCAAGCTGATGATCGCAATTTCACTGAATTACCTACCAACCCACCGCAGCAATAACAAAAATAGTTAGAACCCAGAAATACATACCTTAAATGATCCAAATGAATAAATATCACTAAAACCCCACTTCAGCAATAGAGCAGGTGAAACAGGGGGAACCCAAACTGCTCGCCTTCGGCGGCGGCATTCTTTGCGCTTCCAATTGAGAATATGGTGTGTGGCTGCTGAAAGAAGATCTGTGACCAGTGAAATGTAGGATAAAGTCATCAGGGCACCACATCACTATTGGTTAGATAAAGTAGGGATAGAGCACGGGATGCGAGGCTGGTCGAAGGGCGCACGATAGGTCGAAGGTGCGTGACCGGAGGGCACCAGAAGGTCAGAGCTATGCGGTGGCCGAAGAAAAGTCCCAAAGGTCAGATGTAGTTTTGAATTGTTTGTTTGGATATGCGTTATACTTTGGGGTCACCAATTGGAGGAGTTCTCGCTGAAGATCGTAGTTGTCGGACAAGTGTCGGTGAGTGCGTGACTTAGATGGGAAAAAAGTGGCACGCAGCAAGAGGTCTCACTGAGGGACTATGCACTAGGAGCGGCTGGCCACGCCTGATGTGTGAGACTGGCAAGAGGGTTTCAGAAGGATGGGGTTTCCAGAGGGTGTGAACGACTCAAGGGGGAGCAGCTAGCGGAGTGAAAGAGGATGTTCTTAGGTGGGTGGTCGTATGCTGGTTACGCTGAGTAGAGTGGTCGTGTGCAGGGGAGCCGAACATGAGACCTACTAGAAGAGTTTAGTGCGTAGGAAGGGTTGCGGTTGGGTACGACATCAGAGGGTGGTCGAGGCACGCTGAGTAGGGAGAAGACCAGGATGAGGAGCTGCAAGCAGCCTAGGGATACATAAGGGGCATGGTATAGACGATCTGTAGGTTAGGGGTAGGTGTCGTGCTGGGTTGAGGCCGAAGCAGGAGGAATAGGGGCACAGGGGTTTGGTGAGTCCAGAAATAGCTGAGGCTAGAGGAGGAGAGAAGGCAGGGTACAGGGCCGCGAGCTTCCTGGGACACGGGGGTCGGCGATACTGGGAAGAGAGACGGCGACTGCAGTCTCTGTGTAGGAGGAGGATGGTCGACGGTCTACAAGGGAGGCGATGGGAGGTGGCTGGACAAGGGAGGCTCGAAAAGGGAGGATGTCCCATGTGATGTGGAGCAGCAAGACGGAGGGTATGCGGGGAACATTATCTGAAAGCGGATCAGGGAAGCCAGGGGTGCTACGGCGGCTTGTGGAACATGGTCGAGGGCACTGGGTGCTAAAGAGGGGGGAGAGAGAGAGTTGGGGAAGGTTCTTGTGGACGGCTGAGCAGTGCAGGAGTGGCGCTGTATGGGGAAGAGGCTATGTTGCATGTAGGGTGGCCCATGTTGGAGGGACGCGCACAGCAAGGAGCCAGGTGGGCTGGGCACTGTAAGAATGGAGAGAGAGAGAGAGACGAGCGATGAGGTGCTTTAGGGAGCAAGGAGGAAGGGGAGATGCTGGCAGGAAACCAAATCCCTAAATTGGGGGGGAGTGAAGACACGTGGAATAATAATAAGTGAGATGAAAAAAAATATAAGAATAAAGTGGAAGAAATAAGAAATAGAGAGAGAGAAAAAATAAATAAATAAATAAATAAAATAAAATATGATAAAAAAGGTTAAATAAATAATAATAATAATAATAATAATAATAATAATAATAATAATAATACCGTTAATTACAACTATAATAATAATTAAAAATTATTAACCATAACCATTTTAAATAATGCAATTAACATTTATTTAACCATTTTATTTTTTGAAGACAGGAGGATTGTGTCGTTTAATGGTTGAAGTCGTGCGGGGTCTCCAAAACAGGCTCCACCTAGGCGCTCAGCGACGGCAATACAAAAATGTTCGATTTTTTGACAAAACATAAAAATATTGTTTGGGTTTCAACTTGAACCTTGACAAAAAAAAAATTTAATCCAAATAAATTAAAAAAAACAGTTCAGGGTGTGACAAGATTTGATTTCATACTTGGAATGGACTAGTTAGTCTTTTTCTAGGCCTTTTATTACTGTTATCCCCAAAGGGTGAGTTTCACATCACATGAGGGAAGGTATATTCTACAAAACGGTGAATGGGATGTGCATGATATCGGAGATTGAACGGAACATAGTTGGATGGGAAGAATTATTCTCCAGATGGCTAGTTTGTATCTTGATGACCAAGGCTCTTCAGAGACTAAATTTCCTTCATCAGTGGAGTGATTCAGGGATGTCTCTCTAGATGACTTTTTAGGTATACCTCTAGTTCATTAGGTGGATTTCTTTATTGATCTTGTTCCTAGAGCAGTACTTGTATCCATACATCTATATAGTATTGCTACACTAGAGTTAAAGGAGATGAAGCAGAAGTTAGAGGAGTTGTAGTTGAATTGTTTTACCTGACCAAGTACTTCTTCTTGGGGTTTTAGTTTCCTATTTTTGGAAAAGGTAGAAGGTTCCCCCATAATTTCTCTATATTATCAGAATATAAAAATTTTCATGGTCATGAAGGGATATCATTTTCTGAGGATTGATGATCTCTTTGATCAGCATTGGGGAGATCGGATGTTTTTGAAGATTGACTTGATATCGGGTTACCATCAATTGCTTCTTAGACCATCAGATATACCTCTTACATACTTTCGGAAAATGTATGCTCTATACGATTATTTGGTTACATTGTTCAGTCTCATGAAATCATCAGTTGTTTTCATATCATAGATGAACTGTGTTTTCCATCCTTACATGGATTTTTGTGTGTTTATCTTCATGGAAGATATCTTGTTGTTCTCTCACACTCAACATGACCATTCAATCCATCTTGAGATTTTTTTGAGTAGACAGAGTGAAAATAAATTATTTTAGAAGAACATAAATTTCCACTTTTTGAAGGATTAGATTCACTTCATGGGTTGTGTTATCTCAAGTACAAGAGTGGCAGTAGTCATAGGGAAAGTGAGAGTAGTAGATTCCTCGGGGTAGCTGAAGAACGTCTTTGAGGAGCAGGTTTTTCTGGGGTTGGATGGTTATTAATGTCAATTTACATAATACTTTTCATTCTTAGTAGAACCCTTGATGGGCCTAACGAAGAAGGGTGCAATGTACTTGCAGATAGGTTTCTATGATTCATCATTTCAAGAGCTGAACGGTATAATGACTTCAGCACTAATACTGATTTTTAAGAATTCGATAAAGAGTTTCACTATTTACAGTGATGCATCAGGTATTGGTTTGGGATAAGTTCTTATGTAGGGGGAAGGAGTTGTTGAATATAGGTCTTGGCTATTAAGGCCAAATAAGAATAATTATCTAATGCAGGATCTTGAGTTGGATATACTTGTTCTTTCTTTACATTGTTAAATACATTATCTTCTGGGATATAATTTTGTCGTTTACACAGACCATTAAAGTCAGATAAATAATTTACATGGAATTATCTATATTTTGGTTAGAAAAAGTTGTTTTTGTACCTTCAGTCTTTTGGCATTGAGCTTGCCTACACGCCTTGGAATGAAATTACACTGGTTGATGCAATGAGAAATAGGACTTAGTTACAAGCAGATTATGAGGCCAAAATTGAGTGGTATCTTATGGATATATATTTTGAGATACATATGGAGGTTTACGATAGACAAGGGAAGAAATTTCTTTATTCTATAGTTGTTACATATACTCTACTGGATCGAGTGAGAATGAGGCAGCTATCTGATTCTAAAGGACGAGTCCCATGGGAGAGTCTATAAGGGGATGACCCAGATCATGGTTGGATTATAGATAATGATGAGATCATGTGTTTTCATGGCTGTTTGTGTGTTTAAATAGACATACGTTAGTAGTTGATGTGAGATTTTCATTCATCAGTTTGGGAAGTTCATCCTCATGTCACCAATTTGTATTGAGATCTGCACAGTCATCATTGGTGGCCTCTCATGAAGAGGGATGTGGCTGGGTTTATTATGAGATGTTCCACCTGTTATCATGTGAAGGCAGTGCATCAATGACTAGTAGGGATTTTACATTAGTTACCCATTTCGTAGTGGAAATGGAATGAGATCGCGATGGGTTTCATTGCGGCTTTACCAAGGTGTCCTTGATGGAATGATTTGGTTTGGGTTGTTGTTGAAACACTCATGAATGTTTAACATTTCTTGCTGACTAATGAAACATTCATCATCGATGAGCTTGAAATGGCATAAATTTTAGAGATTTTATGTTTTTGGGGTTCCCTACCTCTATCATTTTAGTAAGGGATGCCTAGTTTACTTCTCGTATATGGTAGTGATAAAATAGGGATTTAGGTACACAGGTACATCTATATATACCATACCATCCCCATATAGATGTCTAGTACATGAGCACTATTATGGTTTTAGAGTATATTCTTTGATCATACATATATGATTTCTAGGTTTCGTATGAGAGACACATACCCCTAGTGGAGTATTCCTACAAAAATTGTTTTCATTAAACAATTCAAATGGATCCTAATGTGTCATTGTACGGTAGGTCATCCTGATCAGCCCTATGTCGGCTAGTTGCAGGAGAAGCAGCTATGCTAATACCTCATCTTGTCCTAGAGACCACTGAGTCGGTGGTGCTGGTTTGAAAGATAATGGATACCATACAATCTTAGACAAAATATTATGCTTATCAATGGAGATGACCCCTCGAGTTCAAGTTTAGTGATCAGGTTTTCTTTTTTGTCACACTAATGTAGGGACATAAAAGGATTAGGAGATAGGGGAAGCATTCACCAAGATAAATTGGGCCGTTTGAGGTTTTGGAGGGATTCAGGCTAGATTATTATATGTATGAGTTAGAACATACGTAATGGGATATGCATGACATCTTCAATTATTCACAACTATGGGGTTACATTTTACACCCTTCATAAAATGTTTAACTTGATGAGGCTGAGTTATTGGTTGATGCATCTTTTGAGGAGCACCCTATTTGGATTGTGGATCGCCACATGAAGGATCTATATGGCCAGTATATTCCTCTGGTTTGTGTGTTATGGCAGCCCGGGCGAGTACAAGATGAAACTTTAGAGATGGCGGTTGATGTATGACCACAATGGCCAAAGTTATTTGAATATTCTTCTTCACCACCCTAGGAAGGTAAATCTGGAGGTGAATTTCTTTAAGGAGAATGTTTTTAAGAACCTGGATCATCATCTCAGGTATGGGTCCTTATTTCATGTTGTTTTGAAGGAAAAATGAATATATGGAAATTTTTCAAGTACAAGCCAGGTACCCAGTTTCCGTGCATAACCGTGTACTGGCCGTGTAAAGGACAACTACATGGTCATGTAGGTGACCTGTAAGACCGCCAAAAGCGGAGGCCATTTGAAGCTGGTACATAATGTGTACATTAAATGAACACGAAATTTACTTTTCCTTTTATTTTTCATGTTAGTGCGGGATCACATATCATCTCTAGAACTGTCTTCTTCTTCCCGTGTTTCGTAGAGGAGGGCAACAATACAGCCAAGAACATTGAACTGATATTGTTCCTCTATTCGAGATATGATTGAGATTATGCTATGTGCATTGTATTCCCCCCAATGGGTTCTATATTTCTCTAAAGCATCTCTTCGTGATTCCCCCCCCCCCTTTTGATTTATCCAGGGTTGATCATTTTTATGATTTTCATATATCTGAATCATTCAAGACCGATTCGAGGGCCACTATTCATGAGTGTTCATTTTATGACTTCGAGTTAGGTGGTTTTTGACTTTCATTTGTTCTTAGATTATCTATGTTAAAATTATCAAATTCCCTTGTATATGGTATTGTGTATTTTGGAATTTAATCTAGTTTAATGACTATTATGGTTTAATTGATTGAGAAAGGTGGTGTTGATTATGCATATGATTTATTAACTTTATTATGGATGTGTTTCCCATTTTTTGATTTTTTATAGTTGTTAGGTCTAGGAAGCGTGTTAGGATGTATTTTTTTCCATGCCTGGTGTTTTTGGTGTGGATTTGATGCTTGTTTGAGATTCATCTGAATCACATTGTGAAAGAATAGACATTGGGAATTGACTGTGAGAACGTCCCAAGGTAGGTTATTTTAATTATGAATTGTTGTTATGATTGACTAGAGGTATTGATTATGAGAGTTCTCATGGGGTCATTAACTACAAGGGTTAGACAATGAGATCTACCAAGAGGGTCATTATTAAATGATTTTTAGACCATAGGGCAATGAATGAGGGAGATTCCATGAGTCATCATATATTATTGTTCCTATGCACACCAAGGGGTAATGACAACAAGAGCTACTGAGGGGGTCGTTGTAAATGATTACAGTCAAGTCGGAAATTAGGGGTAAAATAATGTATGATTTCCCAAAGTGTCATAGATTTTATTGAATTAATGACATGTTAAACTAGAGGGGATTAGACTGTGAGAAAATTTAACAGGTAAACTTGTGAATAATTGAATAACTGTGACAATACTACCAAGAGAAAGCACAAGAATGGACTCGGTCTAACTCGGATGATTAGCTGATATTTTTTTATGGTAGTTTTTATTATTATACATGGTGATACAGAGCTTAGGATAGATCCTAAGGATACATTATTTAATGGATTTAATTTCTAGTAAATATAAATGAATTTAATTGAAAACTGTAGGATTGTTGAATTTTGAGTACTTCCTAGTTTATTGCTTCATTTTTTCATATTACTAGGTATATATATTCATTGAAACATAGGAATATATATTTTGTTGGTTGCCTACAAGGATTCATCTCACAAAATTCATGGGTCATACATTTGGACCTAAAGATATTATATGGGTGCGTGTATAGATAAGGGAAAGTGTCCTTTTACATCATGTACTTGATTGTTATTAGAGCCGAAAAGCATGTGACCAATCCGAGGCTTGCAATGATTTTGGAGTTTATAGTTTAACATACATTGCTTTGAGTACTATATTTCTAGAAATATTATTTTTTGGATGCTTTCGTATGATTATGCGTCATGTATCAGTTATATATTGCCTCCAATTGTTTATTTACTATCAGTCTTCCACTATTTAATTTTGTTTTATGGTATTAATGATTCCTTTGTTGTTTTGTACTGTTCTTTTTTTGTGTATACTTTATCAATGAATTAATAGATTCCCCATTATCTAAAATTTTCCCTTTCTCCTATTCAGCATCCTCTGGTTTTTATTGAAATGTGCTTATGGTTTTGTGACCAACCAGGTACGGAGCACCCATGGGTGGTACCCAGAACTGAGCCTTTACATATGTGATTCACTATTTCCATGATTCTCTTAGGATGAAATAATCAGTTCAATTAAAGTTCCAATATAATTATAAATTGTTTGCAAACATATAATAAGGATGAAACCGTAATTAAAAAATAATTTCGTATTACCTAATTTGGTTGATGGATTCAACATTAAATTTTATGTAATGGTGACATGATTCATTTCCATGGGATTTTAATGCTACAATTTTATCCAACTTTTAAATAAAAAACTAACATAAAATCATGAGGGTTTTCCAAATTTTTTTATATGACTTTGTGTCTTATGGTAGGTAGGATGTTTAGAAAATTAATACTTGAAGATAAGTTGTATCTCGTAAGGTATAAAACATGATATCTTAAGTAAATGTTTAATGACCATTTTACCATAAATTTTTTTACAACCCCCACTTCCAAAATCAAATTATGATTATAAGAAATATAAGAAAAATAAATATTGATCAACCATAATTATTTTTTATAATTTCATAACCTTTTATTCTATTCAAGATTTATTTTTCATTTTTTTAATTATACTCTTAGAATTAATATCACACCCTAGACCTAGCCATATTTGATATAAATAATCATTCGTGTGATGCCTATTTTTTATTATTATAAGTCACAGACCATTACTAATTATTATTTTTCAATAAGGTATGAAAACGAATGCATAATGTATGATTCAAATTACCTTTCTCATTAAATAATTTATCACCTAAATTCTTCTACCTTACAATTTGAATCATTGCTTCTACCACGAGTCTCTTCAATCCCAAACTCCAACTATAAAATTTTTAGGAAATTAATAAGATTATGGTAAGAATGGGTATAAATGGATTATAACATGTATCATTCCAATCAAGGACATTCATGATCTATATGGGCTTAAAAATGATTAATAAGAATGTAGTTTTAATGGATATGGTCTTTTGAAAAGTTTCCTCAATCATTTTAAATATTTTTTCCACAATTATATTTTGGAATGATCGAATGAATGTCTTAGTTGGTGGAATGTCACAAAATCACTCATGTAATATGATATAGAATAAATAGGAATCCCTTATTCGATAAATACTCTTGTGAACGGGACATATGAGTTGGAAAAATCACTCAATTCATTACTAATATTAACAAATAAATTTACATATATTTATGAAATTCAATTAATGAATGGGGTTTATAAAATTTCATTTACATGAATCAATAATTCCCTCAAATCATGAGTCTTTTGATCACATCATTCATGAAATTATCCATTTTACTCATTCAATATTATTAATATTAAAATATAAAGCTTGGAATCATAGGATTCCTTAGAAACATATTTGTCCTAAATAATTTACATAAATCATAAATTAAGGTATTGGTGTAACACCCCAATCTTCCATGATATGCTTTTGTTTGAATGATACAATAACATGCATTGTAAGAAACTTCGAGTTCTAGAACACCACGAAAAAACAAAATAACCGTTATGAATAGTAATTCATGTTTTCTGGAATTTTATAAATTTTATTTTTCAAAATGGACTTCATTATTTAATTTAGAATATCAAATTTATCTTAGGGTGAATTTTGTTTCTTAAATCATTCAATTTTTGATGAATAGTGAAAAAACTATGTTATTGTTCATAACCGACTTTTTATTTAAATAAATATTTTTACTATTTAAATTTATTTTATGTCAAAATAGATACATAATACCTATATAAGTTCAATTTAAATCATTGGATTCATTTAATAATAAAATTATACTTATAAATGTTTATTGAACTTCTTATGGACTTTTCCCACATTCTAGGCACATATGTAAATTTTCATAAAATGTAATATTACAGCATTTGTTAATTGAATTTAAAAATTATGAGAGATATTGCTGACATCATTATGTAAAATATGGTTCAATAGGATGAAAATTAATTTTGGTGAATAGTAACTTTTGCACTATATTTACCACAGTTATAATTAAATAGGGAAATTAATGGTAAAAATGATATTATAATTACCCTAACACTTGACCAATTATATTGGATAACTTTATTTCGACCAAAACCAACCATATGAAAAAATATAATCCTTTTTTATCCACATGGATTAGATTATGATAATTATTGTTGTTTTATTTAAAGAAGAGCTAAACGTGTAAAATTCAATGTTTAATAACTAAAACATTTTTTAATATAGGGTTATACCTAAGATAAATTCAACTGAAAATATTAATTAGAAATATAAAATTATTTCCTACATCAAGGTAGTTGATTTTTAATTTTTAGACATTAAATAATTAAATTTATATATTCATAATAATGATGCAATAATTACCTTATTAATGAATGATTAAAATAATTTACATTATAAATATTAAAATAAATATAAATTGAAACAGGTTATGCATTCAATGAATTTTATATGTTAATATGTCATTCTAGGATTGATTTAATTTGTTTTTTTTTTTGAAGTCATAATGTTCTTATTACTTTGACAAAAATCAAATACTAAATAGTGCCACAATTGACATTAATGATTTCAGAAAACAAATAATATTTTATTTAATAATATAATATTCATAAAAATAAAATATTTGGACAAATATCATAGATAAGGATAGATTTTTCAATAATGAACCAGATAAAGTTAACTTGGTAGTTTATTGTAAGATTATTAACCATAAAATATAAAAATACAAGGATACATGGTAAATGGAAAACTATTTAACAAAGAGATAAATTTAAATTATATGGTTAATATAGTAAGCTAAAATTGTCAAAAATATATTGGTTGAAATTATTTCGACCCATACCAACATTAGTCATGAAGTAAATCTATTTTTTATCCATTAGAAATTGAAAGGGATTTTATAATTAAATAATATTTCAATCTTTTCTTATGGTGCCCCTCACATCTCTTATAAAAGGGCACTTCCACTTCTCTTAATTTCACATCTACAAAGACATTTTTCTCAGCCAACCCATGATCAAATATCCTCCCAACTACTCTCAACTCATTCAAGAGGCCTTCAATTGATCAGAAAGCAATCCTAAGCGTCTTTTTTGATCAAATCAAAAAGAAACACCAGAAGAAGGGGTAATAATTTCATCACATATTTCAATGTTATATTGTTCTTACACTTCCTCTTCCTTTGTTGTTTCCATTCCAAAATAATAACTAAAGTAACATTTAAATATTGGAATTTTATTATAAATATGGTACAACGATATTCATTTTTCCTTCCATCCTATGAATAAAAAGTCACCATACCTGTATACATACGGCTTACCGTCTCCACGATGTGGTGTAGTTTGTTATTCAACACTTTATTATATAGATGGGTATAATAAAGAGTATAATTTATTAAATAATAAAAATAATATGTCAATGATTCTTTATATAAGATATAACATTCAATTACATATGATTTCACCATAAATAGAATGATATTTTCACTCTTGTGTACAAACGGTTTACTGTCTCCATGAACGCAAAGAAATTCATTCCCCTTCATAACCATTCAAGAATAATTTTCACATGATGATTAAAAATAATTTTTAAGAACATAATATCATTCTATATATGTATAATTTACATCCTATCCATAACAATCATTACTTATGTAATAAAATATATAAAGTAAAATGAATCAATTAACACCTAAAAAATGATACTACTAAAATATTATTAACAATGAAATATTATATGTTCATATATGATATGATATTTATGTATTTAATTAATTTATAATTTAATAACAATTTTTAACCTTTATAATGGAGTTTAACATACCGTTGACTTAGGAAAAGTACAACTAAGGTTTAATTTTACAATATCATTATTTATCCAAGGTTGTTTATACATAACTATCTTATGGGACCTCTTCATCATCCACATCCATATTTCTTAAAAATGTATTTCAAAACATTTTTAGACATTCCTAAAATATGGGTTAATGTCATTTATATTCTTTTTTGACCATTTATAATTTTTTTAAAGGAATCTTTCCATCGTTTTCCATACAAGGTACTTTATGGAATTTTCGACTAATTAAGGTAAGAATGTTTTTTAACATATACGGCGGGTGTGGATGTTTTCTGTAATTATGAAATCGTTGATTCTTCCCTTATAATACCATAATAATATTTTGAAAATTATTTGTTCATTTACTTTTAAATTATTTTTATGTAGAAATAGATATTTAAATCAACAAGTTTTTGCAGTGATTTTATCTATGTCAAAATCCATTTTTGGATTTTATGCTTGTTTGAAGTTGATTTATTATGATTCAATTTTTCTTATTGTATTGAATTTTATGTGATATGTTTTATTTTTGATGTGTTATTTTTATAACATTCATGTTATATGGTTATATTATTAACATTTCGTATGAAAGTTTTAATATGAATGATTATGTTTTCTTTCATCCTTTTCAAGTGTGGAAGTCATTGGACATAATAAGTGATGGATGGAGCCTACTATAGCTCCTTGATACATCGGTAGGTCACATGAGACAATCTAGTGTCTTAACACAAGGTCTTAACAAAATATTATTTGTATTCTTGGCACCGGGCCTTGACTATGTGGTTAGGATGTCTGAAATTATGCATTCCATCATTATGAAAATTAGCTATTGTTATTAAATATGATTATTCTACTAGTAGAATATCCATGTCAATAAGTAAATTGAGTTATTTAATTTATCATTACTATATTATGCTAAATTTTCTGTTTAATGGCTTATGTTTTAGTGTTATACATTTCCTTAAATGATTATGCTTATTTTTTATAGTTATCTCAATATTTTTGTCCTTACTAAACATCTCATCTCACCATTATACTATGTTTTTTTATCCTAGATTTGAAGAAGTAAATTATGATTATCCTTTAGGGATATCCTACGAGATATGAGTATGCTTAAAAGAGACACAATGTATTTTTTTAATTTCATAATATAGTGTTGAACTTATGTATGTATAAAGTACTTCTACGTCAACTAAACTAATCATTATTTAGAGACTTGATATCTTGTGATCATGAAAATGTTATGTAATAATGCACCAACACTAGGTATCTAGGGTCGGGGAATTACAAGGGGCATACATTTTTCCATTTTAATGTTCAAAACCGGTTATTCGAAAAAAATGTCAAGTGTTTAAAAGATAATAATAAAAATTGAAATCCTTTTCCCATTAAGTTTTAGTACATTTATTCTCCTTTATTCATAGGGGATAAATCATTCCATCATGAACTGATAAGATAATGTTGCTCAATTAAGCACAAGGATCATGTAATTTATGCCAAAATTATAACTGAGAGTGGAATGCATTCTAGACATATTCTTGAGTATGAAATTAAACATCTAAAATACTTGAATTAAAATATAATGATATGTCTTGGTATTGTCCCCCAAGTTTGAATTTAATTTTTAACAACTTTAGAGGGTAGAACCAGTTGTAACCCATATTTTGATGGTTTTTAGAGTTTCATGTGTTTATACCACCACATGTAGATTTTCTATGTATATATATCAACCTTCTTGTGAGATATTATACATGGATAGAGTATTACAGATCTATTGCCTTCATAATTAATTACATCTTACAAGTAATTTAGGATAATTTACGATCCATCCTCTCCCTGGGTTACTACTTGTGAATCCTTTTCTTGGTTTTCCAATTTTTGGTCACCATAAGAGGAATAAATTTAAATTTCAAATCTTGGGTTATAATGTATATCTATTTTGATAGAATTTAAAAATAAATAATTTCAATAATAATTTCCCATTTTATTATGATAATCATTTATCTTGTGCTCCTCAAGCTCAGTTACTTGGACATTTTCATGGGATTCTACAAATTCATGTTCAAAAAAACATGGGAGATCCTTGTGTTAATCAATAGGTTCATGTTCAATTTCATCATCTTCTTATAAGGAAAATAAAATATTTTCTAAATATTAAAATTCAAATTATTGGGAGTTAATAATCTAGTAATATTGAATAAAATCAATTAAAATAGACATTGAGATAAATTCAACTCCTTTTTTTTGTTCAGATTTAGTTTATTCATTAATGATGAGTGCCTCTTGGTGTTGGATGGTGTAAAATAGTGGTTGTTAGTTCAGATCCACTATAGTTTTGTCAAATTACATCACATGGGTGGTGTATTATTCTTCCATGTCTAGAAATATGTATTCATGTTCTGATTCATCAATCTTATAGATGTGAAGATATCGTTTCATTTCATATTCTTCCTAGTTACACCAATATTATCTAAATCTTAAATAGTACTCTTATCACTATGTGAGTCCTAATCTTTCCTATATATCCCTTCATGGTATACTTGAATCTAGTTCCTTGAATGGTTGGGTTGTTGATATTCCTCAACATCTGCGTCAGCTTCCACGATTTCTTTACTGAAATTGTTGGAAATGAGTGGCACTTCCTAATTGGCATCCTTAGGATCTTTCTCAGGTTTCAATTTCTTCATCAGTTGAAAAACCAATTAAAATTACATGTCACCTTTTCATTTCAATTTTTTTTCTTTCTATATATTGTAAGCATGGGATATGTTATAACCTTCTTGATTTTATTTATGTTTTTATTGATGATACCCCTGTGAGTAATCAAACAATGCATAATAATCTGAATTTGAATCCATCATGGAAAAAATATTATTTTTTGTTTTAAAAAAGTGAAAATATATCTATAATGATAAAATTAAAAATGATAAAAAAAAACTTTGATTATATCCCCAACCACATCATCACTTTTGATGTATTCCTATCATATGGTTTATAAAAAAGAAAATATATTTTTCTAATGCAGCACATAGGCTTTCTAGGGTCATATCACATTAGAATATTTCTCTTTTGTTCTATTTATTATTATATATCACATTTATTACTCCATTTTACCAATTCTATTTATTTTATCAATGTAATGGAATTTAAAAGATAAATAAAATGAAACAAATTAAAACAACATGAACTAAAGATATGAAATTAGAATATAAATAACATGGCATATTTGTTTTGTTTCATGAGTTCAATCATTCTCCTTGTTTCATTTCAAATATAGCTGGATCATTCCATTCTTTGATCTCATGAATTACTCATTAATCTTTTATTTTTTTGGTATGAAGTATAGAATTCTATTTACAATAAAAATTACACCAACTCCTGTCATCAATGTTGATGGAACACCTCAATTGGGAGTGTGACATATCCCCGGACATAGCTTCATCATATTCCATTTTATCCACTAAATAGATCAAATCCATTGTATAAAGATCATGTATATATTATAAATGAGAGATACGTTTTAATATAAATGTATAAAAAAATTTAGTTTAGTGTCATAGTGGACAATCAAGGAGCCGACACACAATAATCATTATCATCATGAACTTAAATAAACCATAAGAGTTTTAAGTGCAAAATTAATGCAATTTCTACACACCTCTCCTACTCCAAGCCTCACGTTAACCCCTTATTTTTTAGGGTAAGAGGTCACTTTGGAAAATAAAATAAAGAATAGATGAATAAAAGATTAAAAAATAAAAATAATGGGGGAGAGAAAAGAAGAATAAGTTAAACACATGAAATCAAAAAATAAAAATTGTAGAAGAATAGAGAGAGATATATATATATAATTAATGAAAAAACAAAAATAAAAAAATATAAATTAGAAATAATAATAAAATAAAAAATAATAAGAGGTGGATGAATGTGTGGAAGAAGAAACAATAATAAAAACCATGAAAGAATTAAATTTTATTTGAATGAAATTAAATTTAAATTACATTTGAAATAAAAATTATGTAATAAAAGAATACAAAATGAAATGGGTGAAACAGCTTCCCCTCCAAAAAATGTCTTCAAAAATCTAACTCATGTTTCGCCCACCATATGGCCAAAATCTCCAAGGGTCCTTCATATAAGTTGTGATAACATGAGTTTTATATAGGCCCTCCAAATTTCAAATTACATATAAGAATACCGAAAATTTTGTGTTATAATTAATGAGGAACACTTTTTCTAAATTATGATTCCCTAAATCTTTCCTTACAATTTTTCATTCAATTTACACACTAACGATTGAATATCTCCATAAAATTATATGGTCATGATATGAATTGAATCATCTTTTCAATAAATTTGTAATATCCATGAATCAATTTATTTTTCCTAATTTATTCCTCGTTTACTGAGGTGGGATCCATTCTATTGGAAAAAAATTATTTTCAACATAATTTATTTTTCTGGGCCAATGGAAATTAGTAATTATTCTTTATCATGAAAAATAATATGAATACAAAAAATTAAAGACTCTAACAAAAATATAATATCTCCATTCGGCTCAGTATTTTAAATGTTATTATTGAAATACCAAAGATATGAAAATCTATTTTAAACTCTAGAATTAAATATTTTTCACATTTTTCACAAAACAGCCCAAAAATTTCAAAATGATTCATACCAGATCAAATTGTTTTAATTTAAATAATTAACTAATAAAAATACATATAAAAATGATGATAAAATTTATATATTTTTGATCCATATAATCAAATCCTCATTTATAGTATTTTCACTTCCATAGACTAGATGTAAGTGTTCGAAAAAAATTACAAGGAATTCCAATTATGACTTATAATACATAGGAATTTATTACATTAGAATGGTAAATGCATATAACTGAACCAATTTATGTGTATAACATCATAATTATATATGTTATAGTAATTGGTTTCTGTTAAATGGTTATTCCAATCAAAATTAAAATATTTTCTCCAAATTACTTGTATTTGAAACCTTGTATATTAGAGCCTTAAAAATAAAACCTAAATCCCATCCCTATCTTTTCCTTTGTAGTGTTTAGTTCGGTAGGTTTTTTCCTTGGGTGTTGAATATTGGTACCAATATCTTATTTTTATCGGTATAATTTATCCCTTCTACATTGTTTTCAGGAATATTCATGTAATTTTAATGTTATGAATTTCTAATGGCCTCGGGTCATGTTCCAGAAATGTGGAAATGACAATTTTCATGAGGTAGAAAACATGACCTTTATGTAGTGCCACTATAATATATTATTATAGTATTTCATGTCATACTAGGAATCAAAATAAATACTTAGCATTGAGGTAGTTTCATTGGATTATTTATATCTTTGTAGGTAGCTCCACAACCTACACCAACAATGTTAGAGTATATGAGAGAGTTAATTAGTATCACACAACATCATTATTAGGGGATGGTGTACCATATTCTAAATAGTTATGGATATTGTCAACTAAAAAAATCATTGAGCATTAGAAGATGCCTACAAAAATGTGGGTCAAAATTATATCCTTCATTATTTGTGGATGCACCAAGAAAATATGGGATATTCTTAATCAAGAAGATCAATATCGGGCTACATTTTGCTGGAACATTAAACACAATTAAATGATTAGTATTTTCCAAAGACAATGAGAAATGATTGAGATGAAGAATTTCTGTACCGAGAGAAAGTTATTATTTTATTTATGAAATATTCATCTTTCTTTATAGATGTCTAGTTATATCTGTTACCTCTTACTGGTGACAAGCTATCCAGAGCATGAAATTTTGAGCATGGGGTTAGGGATTTCTATCTGATCATATGTGAATGTCTCTTGAATAAAAAATATTTCAGAAATAATAAGTTTTGAAATTTTATCTAAGAGTAATATCAGGTAAGCTAATGGTACATGGAATAGTGTTATAGCCTCTATAATGGAATGTACTAAATCCAGTGGCAGTAATTGTCACTTTGACGATTCTCATGAATGCATCGGTAGATTGGGTATACTCATTGTTAGATATATAGTATGGCCTCAGTGTAAGAAGAATGGTTATTTGAAGGATAAATTAAATCTTGACCTATTTGATATTTTAACCTATAGAAGAATGAGTTATATCTTGATATTTTTCTTTACCAATCAACTGGTCCCTAGTGAGATAAGATACACACCAGCTTTTTAATCCATCGAGGGATCAATTGCTCTATATCTGGATGCGAGGTGTAGTACCTTCATTGGATTAGGATGAGGAATTAGATGAGTATGGGGACTCATGACAAAAGATGTGTAGTTCAAATAGAGTAGACCTTCTTAGAGAGATTATATTTTAGCTCAGGTATGTATACCTAACCAGTTACATGCAATATAGCCTATACCCAAGGAGTATAGTTTTGGGATAACTATAGTTCGATGTATGATCATAGTATCATATACATTAGTATCCCTTTTTTTAGCATAGGCACTTCACATTCATTCATATCTATGGTTGTAGTGGAGAGTCATGGACTTGATATTGAGTAATTTTGTTGGGTAATTACATTTTATACTATATTTGGTGTATGATTAGAAAGATTTCTCAAATGAATAGAGTTTTTCTTTTAGATAAACAGTTATCATATATTTTTGGAATCTATTAATCCTCTGTATGATGGGATTAAAATTATTTCTAGAGATTAAGTGGTTAGTGCCTCATTGATCCTATATTGATTATTATCAAGATGTAGTGTATTTTATATCCACATAGGGGTATAGTTACATTCATCGAGGGGAATGGGATTTCAAAGAATGTCTGTATGGACTTGAACAAAATGGGAATGTTGTAGTGTGGGTCCATATTGAAAATATTTTTCATGGTCATTATGGATTAGAACACAATATATTCCACCTAGTGGTGGACAAATTAAAAGATTTTTTCCCTAACGTATTTTTTGAGTTTCCGAAAGAGAGACAGGTGGATTACACCATTAATATTTTTACAAGAGTAGAATAAATTTCTACTCCTCCAAACATGATGGATCCTACAGAGATTCTGGATCTCAAGATACAGTTATAAGACTGAGGAGGAAAATGATTGATACATACCAATATGCCTTACTGAGGATCATCCATAATTTTCACAATGAAGGAAGATAGGACATTATTCATATGTTAGGATTAATATAGTATTAATCATCAAATAGTTTAGTACCTGTAACCAATACCACAAATATATCATCTCATTGACTATCTTTGATGAGCATGTGTCATCATGATGATTTAATTGGGATTGTTCTACCATCATCTGTGAGTTAGGCCTTCATATATACCATGTATGACATTTTGATGTAGGTATGGCTTGAATGAGTGTTTCATTATGTAAATTGGTTGAACCAACGCACCCATGATTTTTATATACTAGATAAATTGGGTTTCACATCAGTATGTAGATCCATTTTTTGTAATTTATTTCTAGGATATCTTAATATATTCTCATACTCAACATGATCCTACAGAATATCATGAAATTTTATTGATCATACTAACAGAGTATACATTATAAATAACGATCACTAAATACCAATTCATGAATGATAAAATTCACATCTTAAAACACATTATGTCGTAAATATGGGTATATGTACATAATGATATAGTTAGATCCACAGTTTTTTAGACCATCTGAAGAAAAAAAATTATATTCAAATATTCTTGGAGAAATGCAAATACTATTATCATTTCATTTGGAATTTTCACACTATGAAAAAACACTTATGGCCATAAACAAGAAGGGTATAAATTTCTTATCATCAGGTGCTTCTGGGAAGGTCATTCATGAGTTGGAAGGAAGGCTAACCTCAACATTAATCCATACTTTATCATATTATAAAAGAGTATATAATGTTTATTATCACTCAACATGTGTAAATATAGGTTATATTTTGATACAAGTATAGAGATCATTATAAAATTGATTTCATTGGATGAGATTTCATGATAAAAAATACCTAACACATGTCCTCGAGCTAGTAGTATTGGCTCATTATTTATGTTGGTGGGGATATTATATGATAGTAGATATGTTCAAATATATACATATCGTAAAATTAACAAATAAATTTTCACACATCATAAATTATACAATCGAAAGGTGAGATGGTTCACCGTTAGTATATTATAATTGATATTTCTTATATTCTTGAGAAGGGAAAATCAGTTTTCGATGATCTAATATAGAAAACACATATTCATGTAGTTCAAGAAGAATTTTGTGAGTTGCAGTTGATAAATCTTATTTAAAAAATGCATCATGAATTTCTAGAATGACACGGGAATCCTATCCTTATAGTTTTATGAGTGACTAAATCACTAATGGATTGAGTAAATAGAAATAATATTTCAAATTCAAAAGGATTATACATAAGAGAATAATTTTATGATGAGGATACACCTCTTGGTTGGGTCATTATTGTGGATGAAATCATACACATTAATAGGAATATCCTATTTCGTAAAAAAATGTGAGAGGAGTTTATGTGAGAATATAATGCTTCCAAATGGGTAGTACATCCCAGACTCACAAAAATGTATTGTGGCTTACACCTCTAGTACTGGTGGCCTCTGATGATAAACATGATGATGGGTTTTGTTGCAAGGATCTCTCTGTATCTTCAAGTGATAGTGGAACAGTATTGTCTTGCTAGTCTTTTATAGATAATACCTATCCCAAAGTAGAAATTGTAAGACATCCCTATGGATTTTTTTGAAAGGATTTCTATGATCACCATAGAGATGTGACACAATATGGGTAATCATGTATTGTCTGAAAAAGGACTCTCATTTCATTCCTATTAGAGAGACCTTCTTAGTTAATATACATGAGGGGCATTATATCGATGATATTAAATATCAATTTGGATTCCCACTAACTATATAATGTTGTAGGGATTCTTATTTCCCATCTAGGTTCTAGATAGGGTACAGAGTAATCTTGGCTCCTAAGTACATTTGTGTACAACATAACACCCAAAAACGGGTAGAAATATGAGAATTGTATATACATTTTAGCAGAAATTCATATGGCATGCTTCTATAATTTTAGAGGTTCTTTGTAAAAATACATCCCAAATGTTGTGTTTCTTATAATAATAGTTTACATGTGAATATTATTCTGGATATATATGAGGAACACTTAGGTAGGTAGTGTATTTCACCTATGTGTTGGATAAAGGTAGGGGAGGTAATTATATTAGGATATCATCTCATTCAGTATACACTGGTTTATGTATTGTTAATCAAGAAACATATGGATACAAAATAAAAATATAAAAATTTATTATGACAATTTCCATCACCACCCTATAGAGTTTGAGGTGATGGATTGTGTATTCTTGCAAGTATCAACTAGATTTGTTCATTTATGGATTTAGATTTGCGGGAATCTTTAACCAAGATTTTTAAGCCCTTTTTTATATTATAGATAGTGAGGTAGGTCTCTGTTAGATAGATTTATCTTAGATGTATCATTCCATGAATGATTTCATTCATGTTTACTAGATTCACATTTCTTATTCATAACTATCTCTTGTCTTTGATTCTGAGTAATTTTTGTCAAAGTACGATTCTTTTTTTGAGTAGTATCTATGTTGTGTCAATAATATGAGGTAGAACAATCCCTCCAGTGTGGGTCCTGAAGATCCAAGGCCAAGTATATAAATAATCCTAGGAGTGAGGTTCTAATATATATCTTATGTGTCTCCATTTATTCTTTTATGTTCCTCAACCACTCTCATATGGGAAACTTATGGATGAGTTTTTGTAAGGAGGATATGTTGTAATATAACTAATTTTCATTTAGGAATGAATCTATTTATTTTTAGTACAAACCATTGGTTTTATCTAAATGGTATTTCCTAAGGTTTTCATGATTTTTTACTAGTTTTCAACATTGGTTAGCAGATAGAATATTCAGTTTTTAAAGAAACATGATGAGGAGTATTATTTATACTAACCCTATGGATCATCCATGTGGCCTGGAAAGGGTATAGCATTATTTATAAAACTGTGAAATAGAGTCCTCATGATCATGATAATCCAATAATATGTTTTATCATAAATTCACATTTTTATCTAAACACACTCCAAGATCGTGCTAGGTGTGCGAATTGAGATAGTGCAAAAAACGTGGGTTTTCATAGTTTTTATAAACCATGAATGGGATGGTTAAATGGTGTGTGAACATAGATACTATATGTGAATGGTTAGTTCACGGCTTGGAAAATCATGTAATCAAACCAAATATCACTTTAAAAAGTTGCATAAGATTATTTTTTTCGTATAATCCTTCAACCCTTTATCACCTCTTATCCTTCCTCAAATGAACATAAGTGGACCTTTGGATATATCCCTTCACACAACTCTATAATTTATGGTATATCCTTCATCCAAGATAAAATTCGAGTGATATTAGTCACATTAAATCCCCAACGTAATTTTATCATTCCTATTAATTATTTTCTCATCTTCTATCTACAAGTTCAATGACATCTCTATTTATCCAAATTTAATTTATTTTCAGAATTTATATCTCATTTATATTTTTTATCACATTATATTAGGTATCCAAGGCTTATACTAGGATATGATTCAACTACAATGATTTAATTTGTTTTTTATTAATTTTACATCATGTATATCATGTTTCTAATTTGTTTTTGTTACACCATATGCCAAAATTCCCAAGCATTTCCACTAAAATAACAAATATAATAAGTCAGTTATCATGGAATAACATGAATTTATTTATCCCATTTAACATTGTTGGATGTTTAAACCTCAACCAAAAAAACTACATGGGTTGGGTTGGATTGAATGGTAATTATTTAATATTCATTACTTGTGAGAATACCACATGTTAGGTTTGTTGATATTGTAATAGAATAGTTGAATCTAGATAATGAATAAAATGAAATATAATATGGAATCTATAATTTCGTTTCCAATTTTATCCCTTGTATGTGAATTGTTTAATGAAATGAATATTGGTGGATTTAAAATTGGTTTCGATATTTATCATGTCTTATGAATTATTGTTAAATATAATGTGAATAGTGTTCATAGAAATTTTTAAATGAGTGGTATGACTTGTTTGGTCCATAGATTCCTAATAGAATTAATTAGACAATAATAGGCACCACCCGAATTAATTTATGAGACCATAATGTGTGATAAAACACTAGGGTTTTGTAAATACATTATATTAGTGAATGCCTCAAATAATCCGCAATAATTCAACATCATCTTATGAAAATATAATTCCATGATTATCTCATTAGATTCATCTTGCTGACATCAATAACGTGATGCCATATTTTATCACCTTGCGCTCCAGATCGTGCTTATAACGTGATTTCACTAGACTTCTTCCATGTACTTGATTATAAATATTTTTGGTGGAATTCTTAAGGATCGTCCATTGGATTACACTAAGAACAAAATATCAATTCATCATGTCTTGTTATTATGAGTTGGATTAACCTATTAATGTAAAGAATGAATTTTTATTATTACCTCTTATATTATTATATTTTAAAATATTGTGGAATATGTTCCTTGGGTCACAATAAAACATCAATGTTCTTGTTTTATAATACATCCATCTTAGGCTAAAGCAAGTATGGTTGGGTAGGTTCCCAAGAGGATATTAAACTTGACAAATTTATTATTTATTCACTAACATTATATTATAATAAAAAACTATCATATTTCATATTCTTAATATGGATTTTTATTAGATATTGTGTGTAGTGACCTAATATGTATTACAAAAATTCTGTTCTGGTCGCTAATTGGTACCCATATAGAAATTATGGGTGTAATTGGGGATGAAGGGAAGTGTTTGTTCATGGATGATTGATATCTTTTGGAATGGAATCATAGATGAAAATTACATATCCAATACTCGGGATTCCCATTGAGAAATTATTTTGTATTTTGTACCTTATGTAATACAAGTATTTTATACATTTCTACTACTATTTATTCCAAATAATTTTGTATAAACAAGGTATTTCTTTATCTAATTTATAATGTTGGATATGTAAGATATTAATTTTTTTGGTTTATTCTTCTATTGTTCCTATATATTATTCATTCTGGTTTTTTATTGACATTTTTATTTGTTAAATTGACAAAGGGTTATAGTCTTTGCACTGTTCCATCATAGAACCTCAATGTTATTTTGTAGACTCTACAGTATAGGGATAAAAACAATAGGCAATGTGTCTATTTAGGTTGTGAAACTTATGAATGGTATAAGTCTAGGATGTCACATTGTATGTGCTGTCATGATTTGGGCCCTGATTGGTGATTATGATCTATAATATTATGGGTATGTATTTTCAAATTTTAGCTCATGTTTTCATAATGATATGATCATGTTATGTTTAAGTGATCATTAGTATCTCCATTATTCAACCTTAATAATCATCCAATATTAGCCTTTATTATTATTATATACCATAGGTTATATAGAATATTTTTAGTAGCATTTTTGTAAGAATAGTGTTTTATGGGGAAATGATTTTCGGGTATGTTCATGATATTTCAAGAAATAGATATTTTAATATTTATTCTCCAAATACACTAAACCTTCAAGATCCTCTGGAATGTATTTGTAAAACAAAATTAATATTCATATATTAGGATATAATATATTTTTCTGAAATTTTTGGGTTTCTGTAGCTGGTATCAGAGATAAGTTAAGTAACTCATTGGGTATTAGGATTAGAGGGATTTGGTAAAATAACATGTAGATAATTCTCGCTATATGATATTATTATAATTTTTTTATAAAGTAGATACTATGTGGATTTACTTATATTATATCCTTATATAGAAACTAAAATAGGACATATTTATAGAACATATGCATCTAAGGGTCATAACATTGAAAATATTTTGTCAATCATATCTCAACCTTAATTCTAGTGTGTTGTGTGTGTACCCCTGCTACACCTTTTGTTTAAAACTCTTGAGTAATATTATTTGTTTAATTATTGTTTTCTTCATGATCTATAATAATGTATTTTAATTAAAGAATTACATGAGTGATGAAGGTTAAAACAAAGGTTTCATATATTTAAATTATTATGTCATGATTTAGGCATCCAATATTTTATTTATTTATTATTATTCTGTTTCCCACATTGATTACTATTATTGAAACTAAAATTTTTTGTTATATTCAATAGTAGGACATTAAAGGAACCCTCTTAGTGTTGAATGTAATAAACAATAAAATTATTTTACTCATGGTAAACCATATTCTATGACATCTAGAAAAACTCATATTTATATTGTTATACAACATTCTCAATCTATAATTTATCTTGAGCCTCTAAATAAGAAAAATGAAGTAGAAATATTTTACTAAGACCTTAATGAGGTGAAATCCACCTTCATTACCATAGTTTATGATAAATAGACTGATACCTATAAGAAGATATTTTTTTTCCGGTGTTTAGAATATGAAAATGTAATTTTATATTATCAGTGGAGTAATATTGTTAAGAAAATGAGGAAATGGGAATAAATTGATTGTGCATTTTGGGATGAGTTAAATACATTATTTTTTAGTAATTATCTTCCACATATACATAATACAAAAATATATATGGAATTACTTATAATAAATTCCAACGATGATGATTCAACTGGTACCAATGAAGAAAACATTACACGACTTGGGATGTAACCTCTCTAAAATTAAGATTGGTCAATGCATTAGTGCCATAAAAAATTCTCTAAATGGTGTTATACATAAGAGACTTTCTTAGCAATGGTGAAATTATTTTATGTCCTAGAATGTTGTAAATAGATAATTTATTCACCCATTTGTCACATAGTTTTGATTATAAATGAATGATAGAATTTAAATGTTATTATAATAAAACAATCGTGAAGAGAAGAAGTTAGTATTTTCTATTTGATCAAAGTTTGTAATGAAACATGGAAGATATTATATTAAGGGGACTAGTAAATATTTTATTTTTGTAAAATATGGTCTTTATAAATTTGAATAAAAATTTATAGGAAGAATAACATAACTAATAATGGGGAGAAATAACCAAAATTTTTACAATCCGCACTATAGTGTTACAAATTCAAGAAATGTGGGCTCACGACTAAAGGATAATGACTATGATCAATATCAAATTCCTATTAAAATGGATACAATTGTAAATATATCATGATCACTATAGTTAATATGGGTCATGATGATGAAGTGTTGAAAGGGACACATACCATCCACTCTAAAACTACAAATGTATTGATTTATTTTCTATCTACCTACACTATTCTATGAAAATAATTTTATATAGGCACCACAATAAGACCACAACACATTGAAAGTGAATTATAATTGAAAAATACTGAAGTTATGATGATCACATCTCTTATCCATGAATATTATCTAATTATAGTTTGTGTGAATATACATCCATTATATATTGTTATTCTCTCTCAAGGGGAATTTGATGTTATTTTGTCAATGGACTGTATTTTTATATGAATACCTTATCAATTTTAAAGGTAGGAATTAATATTTAATATCTTGAACCATATTATGACTGTCTATTGGAGGGATAATAAATATTAACATATAATAGATATTAAATATATCTTAAATGTGTTTATTTCTATTCATAAGGGGTGATTATCTCATATGGTTAGAGATAAACACCACATGAAAGATATTCCTATTGTATGGGAGTTTATTGATGACTTTAATGAAGGATTTATAATTTATCCCTTAAATATTAAAGATAAGTTTTAAATATAACTCATACCTACCGAAACAAAAATTTATAATACTTTATATTTTATTTTCCCAATAGAGTTGTAATAATTGAAGAAGAAACTCTTGAAGAATATTGATAAGGGATTTATTTATCCAATTACACCCCTAGGGTGTGAACCTATTATATTTATTATAAATGATAATTTATTTTGTAAAATTAAATTTATTATTGTGAATATAACAATACAATTATAAATATTAAATATCCTATATATTTTGTCTATGACTGGTTTAATAAATTTTTGGGGGATAAATATGTTTCCAAGATTGACCTCTGATCTGGATTCTATTATATGAGGTTCATAAGTGAATAAATTCCCAATAAAATCATATATTAATCATTTAGATATTATTAATTTATAGGGATTCAACTTTGTATTACTAATTTCATATATACCTTCATTTATTTGTATAATGGAGTATTTAGAGATTACATTGATTATTTTTTGGAAATCGTTATAGATGAAAATATTTATATATTCAAAAAAACGTTTTGAGGATAAGTTGGGGATTATTATAAAAATATTATAGTTGGTGATATTATATTAAAATTCATCAAGTTTTAATTTTTCCTATATAATGTTTAATTTTTGGGTCATATAATCTAAATCAACGGAATATCAATAGATCTGTCAAAGAAAGAAGTTATTTGATGTTTTTCTATACCGACCACGATGAATAAAATCTATAGTTCTCTTATTTTAAAAATATATTATAAAATAATTTTTTTGAATATATCATGGATGACTAATCCACAAACCAATTCAACATATAAGGGAAAAATGTTATTTTGGAATGTTGAATGTTAAGAAACGTTCATGGAACTATAGATTAGGTTAAAAATTTCCCACATGCCTATATTACCCTATACAGGAGAAGGGTTTTTGACCTTTTTTAATGCATAATATAAGGTACTGGGATGCATCCTAATGTGGAGTTTTATGGTGATATCTTATGGGATTGTAAGGTTTATGTTCCATTAGAAATATTACATAAAACAAAATTTAGATTCAACCACGATAGTTTTGGAATTAGAAATATTTAGGGATTACCATTACATCTAAAGGTGTGACAAATATATTGATACTAAAACAATAAAGTATTGTTTCATGCATAAAGATATGAATATGAAGTATATAATATTGTTCGATTTGATTAAATATTATCACATCCCAATACATTAAAATATAGGGAAATCATATAATGTAGAAGATGGTTTTTTTTAAAGGATGATGATATCTTTTCTATGATGAGGATCTCAAAAGAACTAATATTTTTGTATTTTAAAAGTATATATATGATATATTTAATGAATAGGATAAATATTATCTTGATCAAATGAGAGGTCAACCATCTTTCCATATAAAGATTAACGGGGTTACCAAGGAAGTTGTAGACTTGCGATGGAAGGTAAGAAATGTTATTAACATTAACATTGATTTTAATGAAATTATATGGATCAGAAATAACGTATGATTCCCATAAAAACCATATTTTAATGTGGATTTATTATATTAATATCATAGTTCATCATTCTATATTCATCCTAGATATACAAAGATGAATCGATATATGAATGAGTATTTCTAGTTGTACTCCATGAAGAGAGATATTACAGAATATGTATCTCAGTTCATGGTATATCAGAATGTTAAACCATGGAGATAAAAATATAAGGGGTTTTTACAACCATTATACATACAATAATTGAAATGGTAAAACATTTCCATGGGTCTTCTCATCAGAATCTGCAAAATATATAATAGTTATAATGTTAGTTGAGTTTTATTCTACCTCCTTACAAATTTGAAACATTTTTGTTATTATTATAGTATAATTTTATTTTTCAAAAATATAGATTACATAATCTGTATGGATTCATGGACAACCATATTTAATTGTATCATATCAGGATCAAATTTTTATCTTAATATTCTGGTGATGTATTTTGGAAACTCTGTATTCAGTGTTCTGTTTTAGTACATCTTATCATACTTAGAAATATTGTCAACATTAAAAAAACTATTCAAACCATAAAAAATGTGTTGAGATATTATTCTATGTATTTAAAATTTGGTTTGGACCGACCCTTTATCCTAGTCTCGTTTTATTAGAGTAATATCATTCATATGATCATGTAAGTACCTCATTATGAACCCCTCTATCGAAATAATTATATTACTCCAAAAATCTATGATTAATATGGAGAACGAAATATATTAGGACTAGGTATAGCTAATGGAATTGACGATAATTTCATAGATATTCAACAGCACATCAAAGAATGAAAGAATGGATAATAATATTTATTCTAAAGTCATTATTTAAATAATGAATTAGCTATTGGTGAGAAGTTATTGATATCAGTTTTTCTATGGAATGTGTTTATAATATTTGGAATGAAATAAAATATGATCCATGGAAATATTGTCCCCTTGAAAATTATTGATCAATTTTGAATGGTATTTTATCAGTTTGAGCTTCCACTAATCCTCTCTAATGTTCACGATGTGTTGCATGAATCACTATTGAGGAAGTACATACTTGATCTATCACTTGTACCAAACAAAGAGGTTACACCCCTAGAACATGTTCAATCCTATAAATAATAACGAATATAAATCATGTATCATATAGATAATGTTCTATGGAACAATATTACTCACCTTATTAATGTTTTTTGGATGAATCGAAAATTCAATGAAGCTACATATGATCCAGAATATGTGATGAAACATAGATATTCTCATTTTTTTGTATCGAACTGATATATTTTCAAGAGATATAATAATTTTAAGTGGGTTTAGAATTTGACACTAAGATATTTTATTATATATTTATCTTTAAATAAATTTAATTTATATGATATCTTATGATACATGCAACCCAGAGAGTAAATCAACCATAATATAATATATTGTTATAACCTAGTCATTAAATTAAATGTTTGAATAGTAAAAACAAAATCTGGAAAAAAAAATTAGAAAACATATAAAAAATAAAATTTATTGATAAAAAATGTACTCAATTTTTAGAAAATTCATGATATTCTTAAAAAATTAATCATTCATATAAAATAGTTTTTTTTAAATTTTTGTGATAAAATAATTTAACTATTATCTTTTTGTTTTGAAAATTTTATTCAAAAAATTTATGTACATTTTTGGAATCAACATGTCAAAATAATATTATAGTGTTTTTTTATAATTATCTATAATTAATGAGTTTTCATTGTTTAATGAAAAATAATAAATTTTATTTAAATGTGTATATTTGTTTCGAGAATTTAAAAAGTTCCTTCTTAAAAAAATTTAAATGTAAAATTAGTTCATTTATATTATTTATAATCCCATTTCATTAATATTAAATAATATTATGTTGGATTTTTTATAAAACAATTTCATAATTAAGAAAATATTTTTTATATAAAAATAAATTCTGTTGAATGTTTGGATTTTAATTAATAATTAAATTCTACCTTATTTTTTAATTCAATTTTGTAAAATGGATTCCATATTTTAAATCAAAAAATTAATATTTTATAAAATAAAATTAACATTATTTTTATAAATTAATAAAGAAAATTAAACATTCCATACCACAATTATAGTTTAACCTAATCTACTGAGTGCTAAACCAATATTTAAGGGTGATTTAAGAAATTATTCTTAGTTAAATACTATATGATTGAATTTATTATTCTACATCCTGTCACAACGTATAATATATTTTCATTTGGAATAATTTATATTTATTCTATAAATATTATATTTCTATCTTATAAAAAATTTCATGTGTGTCATCTCCCCATATTTTAAAAAACCCCCATAATTTCTCATATTTACACAACCTTGATTCATCTAGTTTAACAAAACTCTACCCATTTATCTTTTAAAATACATTATAAATAAATTGTGATTTTCTTTGTTAAAATTCCAATGCAATTATACTTAATAAGGGATCTAAAAGAGGTATACTAAAGAATAGGTAATCATTTGACACAGCCTCTTTCAAATAATTTATTATTCTACCATATACAAATATATGATATTAATAATAAAGTAAAAAATACATTATCATAAATATATAAAAATATTATTTTGTTTATATATCTTCCATTATTCGTCAATATTTCAATAAAATGGATAGTGAATGTACTTCATGTGCATACATGTGGACTATGACCTCCACATTGGGTTCTAATTATTTTTTGATCACCATATTTAATGGATAGTTTTAATGAAGGGTCTATTTTTTTATAAATTAAATTTATGAAAAATTAATACTATTTAATTATAATATTATATATTACTTCTTACCTACCCATACATTGGAAAATGATAATGTCACTCGTCTATACTTATGGACTACCACATCCAAAGAGGAAATGTAAATTATTTGACATTTTCATTTTACATGGATATAATAAGAATATATAAGCTGTAAATAACATAATTATTCCTTTCTAAAGAAAAAATATTATATATTTTACATTCTTTATTAACTTTGGAAAATAAAAAACAATATTCGTGAGTATGTATGGCCTACCATCTCCATGAATGGTGAAAATAGCTTTTCATATCTACCACTTACAGATGATTATGAATATTAAAATATATAAATATAATGAATATATATGATGTTAATATCACTATTAATATTTTCTAGATTATGTAACCATTTTATAATTCATGGTAAGACCTACTGAACTGAAACACACCGGAAAAATGAAAATGTTAACACCTAAAAAAGACGGTTTAAATAAAGTATTTTAAATAAATGGGTATTAAAAGGCTATAAGTAGATAATATATAATATTATAAGAATTTGAATTATTTTATTATATACTTATAAAAAATTTTAAAATATTATATAGTAATTTAGATTAATTTTTAATAAATTTAATCTTTAGGTAAGGGGCTTTCATCTCATTTTTATCTTTGTGAGACACATTCCATATTAACCCCTTATTTCAATTGGGTGGTGTATATACTACACATTAATGTTTTTAATTTTTATTCAAATGATAATTATTGGGACACATATATTAATATAATTTATCTCACACTACTGGAAAACTAACCTTTACCAACGGTTTGGAGAACCGTAGCCAAGTAAGCCGTTGGGATAGGTCTATACCAACGGTTTTCCGAAAACCGTTGGTATAGACCTATACCAACGTTTTTGGAAACTGTTGGTATAGGTAATATGAAATCTATACCAACGGTAATGGAACCGTTGGTATATAAATTCCAAAAATAAAACATCCGCTGGGATTTGATCCCAGGACCCCTCGTTTATAATCAAACGACTTAACCACTAAGCTAACATCACTTTTGTAAACATAATTTCATAAATATATATATGTATTATCATAATTATTTAAATTTTTGATTTATATAATGTTATCTGGTAGTAGATCTGGAAAAAAATCAATGAACATATCCCAACGGTTGTCAAAACCGTTGGGATAGACCTATCCCAACGGTTCTGAAAACCTTTGGGATAGGTTCTGGGTGGGTGTATTTTTTCGGGGGGTGGTTGCTGGTTTTTTTCTTCTTTTTCCCAACGGTTCTTGAGAACCGTTGATAAAGGGTACTCTTTCCCAACGGTTCATCAAAACCGTTGGGAAAGGGCCTAAAAACACACCCTTTCCCAACGGTTTTGGTGAACCGTTGGGAAAGGGTACTCTTTCCCAACGGTTCACCAAAACCGTTGGGAAAGGGCCTCAAAAACACACCCTTTCCCAACGGTTTTGGTGAACCGTTGGGAAAGGTCACTCTTTCCCAACGGTTCACCAAAACCGTTGGGAACGGGTGTGTTTTTAGTCCCTTTCCCAACGGTTTTGATGAACCGATGGGAAAGAGTAGCTATACCAATGGTTTTTACAAACCGTTGGTATAGAAGTGTTGGGAAAGATCATGTTTCCAGTAGTGTCATTCGTGAGGTTTTGATTTGATTGATCCAAAAGTGGTAATGGTTTTATGTTTTAGTCCCATTATATTCATGACAATTTATGCATAATTTCCCAATGAAGGAAATTATATGATGTTTTTCTATGAATCCCATTTTCATTTATTTTCCTCATATAATACCTGAAATTTTTTATTCAGATAATAATTTTCCTCGCCTTCCTAAATAAATCTATTCGGAAATTGTATTTTAGAAAAAGGATTTTATTCCATGTTCAGTTTCAAATATATTATTCCGAGTTTTTTTTATTAACAAATATTTAATGAATGGTTTGATATGATAATATTATTTTTAAAATAATTTTTAATCATGGTTTATATTATATAAAGAATTTTAAATTAATTATCATTTTTTTTTTCAAACTAGTTAATTTCACATTTTATATAAAATATAAAAATAATATTTTTTTTAATATACACTGCATGAATTGAATTTAATGTCATCATGGATGCTTAATGATTTAATTTTTCCTTTAATTGATTTTAATATTATTTTCAAATATTATATTTTCATTAATATTTTGTATATTTTTAGACTATAGAAAATTTATTTCAACATGAGAAGGTTTTATTGATCAATACATGATCCATTGAACATTCCAGGATGTTTTTTTTCATGGATAACTTCCTTTAATGTTTCATATTCTTTAATGGGTATATGATCTAATGATACAATCCTTATTATTTATTCTGGATGTTTATGATTATGAAAAGAGGAGTCTTAATAAACTCAATCATTTTCCATGGTTTATATTTTGATGAAATTTGAAATTTTTATCGTACCCATTTTATTCACCATAGATTAAGATATATAATGAGTTATTTATGATCAAATGGAATACAATTGTATTTAATATGAATATATTATAGGTAGGACCATAATTTTGTATTCCTTATATTCAGGTTATAAATATTGATATCTCATTAGATATTAAGGACATGAATGTGGATTTAACCCAGTTTAGTATGGCACTTATTCCACTATGATCGTCTCTAGAGTGAAACTTAAATTAGTATATTATAGAATAGAGAGTGAACCCAATCTACATTCATGGTATTGGAACCGATCCTTGACTAAGGAATATATTTTATACGTTTATATGGATGCCATAAACATATATTTTATGACAATATTATGATCTCATGTATCATGTTCATTGACTCATTTATGAATCTTTTATTGTGAACTTCAAACCAATATGTCATGATTTCAAATTATGATCTATGATATACTCAATGTGGTTTTTAAAAAGTTAATCTCATGTTCACATACCATTTTTCTACTGTTATGCTTAAATAGTCATTGATATCTCATCTATATACCCTTACTAAGAACCACCTCAGAATCATTATTATGTTTCCTTTTCCATAATTATGAATAAATATTTTATGTATGGTATGCCGAAAAATTATACTTTAAGGTAATAGCATTTTTTTCGATATAAAATATCATTCATGAAATAAGAATATTGTGATCTTGTATACAAATATTATAAACAACAATGTATATCTTGTATGTTTTTGTACAATATATTGAATATTCATCTATTTATGTATAATATATATGTATGAAACTTTTGTTTTTATATAGAGGGTTTTTGAATGTGTGGTATCAGAGTGTTAAGTTGAGAGATAAGATATTGTTTATATTTAGTAATTATAGGGATTTCATGGGTTAGTAGAGACATTGTTTATGTTAATATTAGTATGTGACATAGGGTTGGGTACTAGCTAGAAAACAAAATTTTAGGACACTCTATTATCTGATGTTAGAGCCTAGAACCATTCAAATTTTTAATTTAGTTGATTATTCTTTTGTGTTAAATTCCTTTGGGAGGTACATTCCTTATGATTCATTGTGATCATGTTTGAATTTGGGGATTTTGAGAAAAAAAATGTATGAAATGAACCATAATGATTTTTTTTGGATTATGGTTTCTCATTATTTCTAAAAGATAGATCATATTCATCATTAATGTGTTTCTTAGAGAGTAGAGGTTTAGTCGGATGATCTATTTGATCATTGAAGGATCTACTTAAAATAGGAGGATTATACTGGGTAGTGATTGATGAATTATTTTTCCTGGAAAGGATTTTTTATGTATGAGGATAGTGTATCAGAGATAAAGATGGATACCTGGAGAGAAGATCTCGAGATATCTTTCAGTTCGATATATTATAACGTTATGTTCTTGGTTATGTTGGTAGTCAGTCATATGAGGCTTGTTGCACATCAGTGTTAATTGTTGTAACTTAGTGATAAGATGGAGGTATATGTTTCTTAGGAATAAATTTTCATTGGATTCTTATGTGAATTTTCTATCACTGACTATAACGTCTGTAAATAGGAATTATATTCTTTCTATTCATTTTTTGAATATGTTTGTTCAAGAGTTGGGGATCATATTCATGAATCATTTTCATATCACCCCTAATATTTTTTCCAAATTATGAGTGCTCTATGTAGAGTCTAATAGAGGCACTCCACCCATATACACATTATTTGGTCACTCCATATACATTACTAATGTATTTGGAAGTGTAAAAGAAGATGGGTGTGATCAAGCATATGTACACATAAAAATGCATATCATGGGAGGGTATGTATTAGGGTTATACATAGTGCCATGTAATTAGAATAACCTCTTATCCTCTATTGTTATTGCATTTTCAATAATAAAGGAGTTATCTAAATCTATATGATCCTAATTTTCCTTGGGAGGGTTGTTTCATACTATTCTCTAGTGGGCTTTTATTCATGAATTATGCCGTCAAGGATTTTCATCACCAACAAACCCAGTTCATGAATGGTTTGGGAGGACAGTTTTGTTTGGGTGGTCAAGCCAACCCAAAACATTGGTAAAGTACACTACATCATTTTTAGCATACAGGTGTATAGGTATTTGGTATAGGTTAATCTCATGATGAACCTTTTCTATGGGTAAATAGGCTAGAGTATGGTCATAGAGATGGTCTTTAGTAGTGAGGTATAGGATATGGGGGTGGTTAGTTTTATACCATAGATTTTACACAACCATAGTTATAAAATTTAATCAAATATATGATTATATTTTCATATACCCATTTTCCTTTTATTTTTGACTCAATATATTCAAACCCTTTCATTTCCCCCACCATAGTCCATGCTATGGGACAAGATAATTGTTGTCTTAACATTCCCTTTCAATTGACTACACTATTCAGAAGAAAAAACTTTTTTTAATATGTGTCATGGGTTTTAAATAATGATGGAGAAACATTATTTGTATGAGGATATATTTTTTCTATACATATGGTCATATGATTCAATTCATGAAATTTATTGATTGTATTCTATGTGTATGGTTTTGGATTTCTTTTATAAGAAGGTCGTGTTATTATATGTGGATGGTCAGATTGTACTTCTCATCTATGAAGATCTATTGAATGAGAAGTAGTCATAAATATTCTCTTCTTTCTTTAATGGAAGATTAGTCATTAAAGTCAATGTATGCTTGAATGGTGGACACTCTCATATTTTTTGGGGAATTTTTGGATCTCTTTACATAGGATTTTTTTATGTTTCCCACTATACGTGATATTGAGGTTGGGTAGATTTATAGTCATCCACTTATTTGATTTTAGTGGATCCTAAGAAGATTGAAACTTCTAATATATGGAGATATTGGATTATTATTGATGACCACATATATAAAGGTTTTATATGACTTAGATTATCTTCATGTCCTCCTTTAATGCTATTTTATATGAAGTTGTATGTTATTCATAGGATATTTATGGACTACTGAAGGTTGAGTCATTTGAACATAAATAATTGTACACTCCCATCGGGATTTGAAATATTTTGAAATTATTGATGAGATATATTGTTTTATATTAACAATATTTATTCTGGATACCAATAGTTGAAGGTAAATGTGTAGGACTGTAAGTACCAGAGTTTTGAGCATGTAAGACTTTTAAATTTTCTTGATGTAATTCCCGAGCAGGGGATTCAGATGACCATAGATTCTCAGCCCCGGTGTGGTAGAAATTAAATTTTAAGTGCATTCACACTAGACATGACAAATAAATAGAATACCTTCTAAATAGTTTCTAGGATTTTAAAATCTAGTTCACCATTGATTCTAGAGCATGCCGTTTACCCTAGGATGAGTGTAACTTTTGTGGGAGAAACCCTTCTTTGGAAAATGCCACCAGGGGTGTTTTTTTAATTTAGCAGCCTCAGGTGTGAACATTAAAACATAAGAACAGAGGTTTGGATTAAAATTCTGAGACTTTTGTTGGGATTAGAACATGGATTTTACCCTAGAGGTGGCTTAACCCCGACCCCGCCAAAGTTCTAGTACGGGGCCTGCCGGTGTATGTTTAAGTGTTTCTCTATTTAAACACTTCCCCCCCCATTCTCTCACTCTTGGATTTTCTCCCTGGAAGATGCTATCCCAACAATTTGAGAATCCTCCTTCAAGATTTCCCTACACTCTGACATGGCGGTGGTAGCTCCGGTGGACCGTTTGTGAAACAATGGGACACGCCCAGTGTGCTAGATTCGTGTTTTTTTCATAATTTCCTCATATACATTTGACCTCAAATTATATCATCGATATACTGTTTAATTCTCAAGAGAAAGATATAATTGCGTAGGGATCGATTAAAGCTTCCCAACGATCCTTCCAGATCGAATTTATGAGTCTCTGGGTGTCTGAGGTGACCCTAGGATGTTTTTCGGAAAATTTTGGGGATTTCTTGCTGTTCTTGGGTTACTGGCAGCTCCGCGCGGCGGTTTGGCAGGCAACGAATGTGGTCAGTGGATCATAGATGGAGGAGCGGCGGTTCCCAGGTGGTGGTAGTGTATCTCCTTGGTAGCAGTGTTGCAAGTATCCATGGCGGCCCGTCGTGCCATGCAGTGGTCATCGGGGCGGGGCGGGACAGGGGTCACGGTGCGTGACCCCGAGCGGGAGACCGAGACCCGCATTCAGCGGTTCTCCACAAGGGATAGAGACTGGCCACAAGGCCAGATGACACATGTGGATCATGAGGCAGTGGTCGGGCTGTGCGGAAGGGTCAGGGGCTGGCGCTACGAGCCAGCCCAGGCTGGGGGGACTGGCTGGATCGGGCCGGTCCAACCCGAAGGGGTTAGCCCCCTTGTCTTCGGACACCCGTAAAATTCACTACGGGTGTCGTTTTTGTGTACTTTATACAGCAGCGTGATCCTTGGATTCATTCAATGTTTTTGAGATGGTATATAGAGTTTTTTTATTCCTAAGACAGGGGGTTCGATGGCGCGACAAACCAATTAAGTATGGCTTAGTGCCTTGTTGTGATTCTTCTTTCGGATGGCGCAAACACATATACAGTCTGTTTTAGGTGCCGTGATTGGAGTTATAACCCTAGTGTCAGGGCGATGTATTCAAGTGTGATTTCAGGAGTAGATTTTTTAGTTGAGGCGTGGGCCCCACCATCCGTCTTTTAATCTGTCTGTAGCGTAGAACGACTTTTTCCTCATATGTCATTTCAGGGAAAATAAATAGTCATTTTGGTGTGGTTTTCCGAGAGCATCACAATGACCCAGTTCGACCAACCTTTTTTGGGACCTAGGTGTGGGACCCATGATACATCATATGGGAACATAGTAGGGTTGAATAACCTTTTTCTTCGGGAGTTTGTTTCCAGCAAGAAAGTAGCCTATCTCCCTGTTATTTCTTGAGGATTACAATGGTGTAATTTGTTTGGGCATATAGATCCTCTTTAAAGATCACATTAAATGTGGAAACCTGAAATGGAATAGGTCATAGGTTTCTTTGATGCACTCCAAACCAATGCATGGTAGAATTGTTAGTGACACCCATTGATGGTTTGGGTAGTCCGGAGTTATCAGACCAGTTCATTGTTTACCCTCTAGTGGGGTTGGGCAGTGGGTTACCCACCATCGTATCAGGTTTTACCATCCAATGGGGTTGGGCTGTGGGTTACCCATTGAACATAGGGATTACCCTCCAGCGGGGCTAGGCAGCGGGTTACCCGTTGACTTTAGGGTATACCCTCCAGCGGGGCTGGGCAGTGTGTTACCTGACGAACTTTTAGGGTTTACCCTCCAGCAGGGCTGGGTAGTGGGTTACCTGATGAATTCTTTCAGACTCATCCATTTCTATGAGGCTAGTCAGTGACTTTTCTCTATGATTATCAGAGTGGGAATTTCGGTGGTACGGTTTAGCGATGAGGCATCTTTGACATGCATGACTATTGGGCACCAGTGATGGATACCCTTAGAACTGTTGGTGCTGTTTCTTGGGTTGGCCTCAGAGAAGGAGATCCCCATACGAACATGTTCGGGTTTCTTGTTGAGCATATATATATATACCCCATACTTCTATTCGTACTTTTTATGTACAGTTTCTCTCCTTCTAGGAGGGTTGAAGACATGCGGGGTATGCCACGTGCTTTCTATGTCTAGCTCTTCTTGGTTGGTTGAGCCTACTTCCTTCCTCATGTTGGGTTCTGCTGCACTCTATTTTACTATACTCTTTCACCGTTCTCTGTTCTGTCTTCTTATCACTATTTTAGTATCTCCTTTTTTCTCTCCCTAGATATTTCGGGAAATCCTACTGAGTATCATTAAACTCACACCTGCCTCGGCTTTTCCCGCATTTGGTGTGCCCTTACAGACGACTGATAGGTCAATCGACACTACGGAGGAGCGTAGAGGACACATGAGCTTGGGCTGTCTTCAGTGGTCATAGTTGGACATTCAGGCATGAGACTCACCAGCTGATTACTTTTTTTACTAGTTTCCAGGTTGTGGGACCTTTCAGATTGGGTGCATGTTTTTCCCTTTTTCTGCTCAGTTTTGTTGTAAAAAATTTTCAGCACTTTACTTATTCTTTTTAGATATTGATGCATGAATGTGGTTTGGTTATAGTTGATTGTCCTTTGGATTTCTATTGAAGTTTCTACATCAAGTAGGTTTTGTGTGTGTGAATAGGTATTTAGGAAAAGGCCTCCCAGATATTGTTACTCCGTTGGCAGTTGTCACAAGCCCAAGGCCTATGGAGGTGGTCTTGGGGTAGTTGTGGATCGAGACTGGTAGCGTCGGGTTATGAAAAAGTGGTATCAAAGGTGGTTCATTCCCTGGGGCATTGTTCGGACATAACTAAAATGTAATTGGTTGGAATTTAAGGAAATAGTGTCGATTTGTCCCAAGATTGGATCTCGGGACAGGAACTCTAGTGACGGAATGGGTTGCTGACGTATCCATTCACCATGACCCTGATAACCATCTTGTTGGCTCGGCACGCTGAGACACATGTTGCATGGAAGATTGGAACATGCATCCCATAGGATTGAGTCTTCAACCGTCCTTTATGAGCCATCCCCCCTTTGTTATTACCGATATATATATATATATATATATGCTCATCTGATCATGGTAATCCTTGATAATTTTCAAGATGCACCCACAACATTAGGCAACCAGGATACCCTATCCTATTCGTGACGATGACCTGGTGAGCAACGAGGAGTCGGTTCAAGGACCCTCATGTGATTCCCATTTCCCTAGGGATTCAGAAGTATCCCCTACCCCTAGAGAGTGGTAGTTAGTACCAGCAGCACATGTCGAGGATGAGTGTAGGATGAGTACGCTCCGAGACATACAACGTCAACGGCTATAGAAGTTCGGCGGGGACCCGGATCCCCATGCAGCAGAAAACTAGCTAGAGTCTGTGGGCTAACTTTTCAGGCTGGTATGGACACAATTGTGCCAGATTGTAGCCATAGATGCAAGACGTTTTCTCGGGATGATAGATAATTGGTGGTGGTTGTTTATGCGGACCCACGACGACTCATTCCACACGTGGGATACCTTCCAACAGCTATTCTGAGAGGATTACTCCCACTGTTGTTTACATTCCATTCAGATTCAAGAGCATCTGGAGATGAATCAGGGTGTGGATTACCATGGCATAGTACTCGGCCCGGTTTATAGATCTAACACGCTACTCACAGGATATAGTCAGCAGTAGTAACTTCTGCACACAGAAGTTTGATCAGGGTCTTAGTAGGGAGATCGATGTTTCATTTTTACCCCTGTGCATCCCTACTAATTCTATGGTGCTAGAGAAGGTGCTCATGATAGAGAGCTTCTTGGATTAGGGAAGCCAGCTAGAAATACCTAGCAGTGGCCGCTTTAGAGCAGAGTCTTCATTAGTAGGCAGGTGGCAGAAAGCAGAGCCTCAGTCGAGGATACCCTTTCATGAGAAGAATCAGGGGAAGGGTCCTACACCGTAGTGGTTCCATAGAGCAATGGGGAAGTCAAGAGAGTGTTGGTGCTATGCCTGTGATGGACAGGGTCACCTAACACAGGACTGCCCAACCAGGCGTACTAAAATGTCGTGGCAAGATGTGGGCGCACATCAACGGCAGAGGTAGTTCTGTGACCAGGGATCCCCTAGGTGAGGATAGGGTGGCCATCAGGGAGGTGGTGCAGGAAGATAATAAGGACCTAGATTTGTGTTAATGTTTTTCAATTCCCTTCCACCACCACTACCAGATAGCCCACTTCAGGCTCAGGGAGCTGGCTGTAGGGGCCGCAGGAAACTTCTGGCTATGGGAGTTCATGACCCCCCAACACATGAGATGCTCTAAGGTATGATTTTTCTTTACTCTACACATTCTTCGGTACTAGTAGACATAGGAGTCAGAAACTCCTTTATATTTCCGCTTTTGGTATAGGAAGTAGATCTTATATTAGAGGCGCTGACACCTGCACATAGCCCCAAGGATCTTATGAGAAGTGCCTCATTGATGAACTTTATCTACAGACAGTGTGAACTTTCTTTCAAATGAGAAAGTTTCACATGGGACCTACACATCGTCATGATGGATCCTTATGATGTAATCTTGTGCAAGGAATGGATTTCCTTGGTTCATGAACATATTGACTGTTGATGCAAACTAGTTAGATGCATCCATTCTGATGGGATGAGGTTCACCATCCTTGGTGAATGAGACCTCATGGTACAGCAGATGGGCACTCTGAGTAGGATACCATGACCTTTTTCTCACCAGTTGAAGATCATGGATCTTGGAGAAATTGATGGACAGGCACATGGGTCTTTATTATTATAAAGGACTACATGGACGTCTTTCTTGAAGATTTCATGGGACTACCTCTGAGGGGACAGATGGAGTTCTGTATTGACATGAAGCCAGGGACTGCCCTAATATCATGTGCAGCATATCAGATTGCACCCAAATTGCATTGGGAGCTACGAATTTAGTTGGAAGACCTTCTTGAGAAGGGGTTCATCAGGCCTAGTGTGTCCCCCTAGGGAACCCCGGTTTTTTTGTAAAAATGGAATATGAGAGTTTGTGGATTTGTGTGGATTATCGTGGCGATAATCTGGCCATGATATGGAACAAGTACCCTTTTCCAATGATTGATGAACTCTTAGACCAGCTGAGAGTTGCGAAGTTGTTCTCCAAGAATGATCTTCAATCCCTCTAACACCATTTGTGGGTTCATGAGGATGGCATCTCGAATTTGGATTTCCTTGGTCGTTATGGGAATTACGAGTATCCGTTGATGCCATCTTGAATTGCTAATTCCCCCAAAATTTTCATGGGTTTGATGAACCAGATCTTACATGTATACTTAGACTAGTTTGTGGTTGTCTTTATTGATGACATAATCATCTACTCTACAATGAAAGAGGAGAATGCGGTGCATTTGAGGATGCTCCTATACTTAATTTGGGAGAAATCGTTGTATGGGAAACTCTTAAAGTGTCAGTTATGGATTCTCAGGGTCCAATTACTGGGGAATGTCAATACGGAGTTGGGATTGGCCATAGATCCTGCAAAGGTAGAGGTAGTACTTGCTTGGGAGCCACCCAAGAATGCATCAGAGGTGCAGAGTATCCTTGGTTTAGTATGGAACTACAAGATGTTTATGGAATATTTCTCCAATATTGCTGCCCCTTTGACCGCATTGACATGGTAGGGGTGACCGTTCACCTGGACTAACCAGTGCTAGAAGGCCTTCGAGGAGCTGAGGCAGAGGATGACTAGTTCTCCGGTGTTAAGGATGCCAGAAGAGGGTGTTGAGTTCGTGGTATACTGTGATGCTTCAGGAGCTAGGCTCTAGTACGTGCTGATGCAACAACGGGTAGTTATTGCATATAGGTCGAGGTAGTTGAGGCCCCATGAGCAGAATTATGTGACTCACTATTTGGAGCTAGAAGTGGTGGTATTTTCCATGATGTTATGGAGACACTACCTTTAGGGTGATCATTTTGTGGTCTACTCAGACCACCAGAGCCTTAAGTACATCTTCACACAGATGGATTTGAATCTGTGGTGGAGGCACTAGCTGGAGATTCTACAAGACTATGATTTCGAGGTACCATGAACTCCAGGGAAGGGCAAAGTTGTAGCAGATTCCCTTAGCAGAATGTCCCAGATTAGTTTAGTGTGGAAAGCTTCAGAGCAGTTGTCTTCCCTATGGATGACCTTAGAGGAGTATGAGGGTATGGCTTTTCTGCAATCGATGGTGTTTACTCCACCGCTCCTTAAGTGTGAGAGAGAGTCGCAGTTGGGGGAAGTGGACAGTGAGGTGCTACTTGATCAGTTATCCACAGGCGACGCACCTGATGGGTATTCAATAGGTAGGAATCATGAGATCCTGTTCCAGGGGTGGACTGTAGTACCAGTGGATATGTAGGAGGAGGTGATCCGAGAATTCCACAGTTCTCCCTTGGCCGTACATCACGGTGTAGGGAAAATGTAAAGAGATAATCTGTGGCAGTTTTCGTGGTCTGGCATGAAGCAGAGCATAGTTGAGTTCATTTCTATGTGTCCTACCTGTCAGCAGGTGATGGTAGAGAATCTGGTTCTGGCAAGGTTGTTGCAGCCCTTTGATATCCTGGCGTGGATGTGGGATGGCTTATCTATGGACTTCTTCTTACATCTTCTGTGCACAGTGAAGGGCCATGACTCCATTTGGGTGATAGTAGACCGACTCATGAAGTCATCGTGCTTCCTTTCCATCAGAGTGAAAAGTTCGGTGGAGAGTCCCGGGCAGTTTTACATTCATGAGATCGTTTTCCTTCATAGAGTACCCTTAATTATCATCTCTATTAGTGACACGCGGTTTACATCATGATAGTAGTGAGGCCTGCCGGAGGCATTCAAGAATTGGCTGTAGATGAGTACTATTTTTCACCCCCAGATGAATGGTCAGACCGAGTGCACTATCCCGGTGTGGGTGGATATGCTCAGGGCGTGCATGTTAGATTTTGGCCTATTCTGAGTGGATTGCCTGCCCTTGGTGGAGTTCACATATAACAATAGTTACCACTCTACTTTTGATATGGCATATTTTGAGGCCCTCTACGAGAGACCCTACAGGTCACAGTGGTGCTGGATGGAGGTTGGTGAGACCTTTTTCGTGGGCCCAGAGTTGGTTCGGGCAAGAACAGAGATGGTTTAGGTCATTCTTGAGCAGATGCGTATGGCTAAGAGTAGATAGAAGTCCTATGTAGACCGTCATCGCAGGCCTTTGGAGATCGAGCGGGGGGGACCATGTCTTTTTTAGAGTCTCTTCACATCGTGGGACATGGAGGCTCATATAGGGAAACATGCTATCCCCAATGATCATTGGGCTCTTTGATATCATGTGTAGGGTTGGTGAGGTTGCCTACTATCTTTCTATACCCCCACAGCTGGAGAGGGTGCATGACGTCATCCACGTGTCACATTTGAGGAAATACGTGGAGGACCCCTTGCACATTATCGACTAAGGGGATACTGACATTGAGGATGGAGCCACTTTATGGATCATCCAGTGGAGATTGAGGACTGACATGAGTGGAAACTGCGTGGACAGACCATTCCTGTAGTTCATGTGTTTTGGCAGCACGAGTGGGGGCAGGAGAGCACCTGGGAATAGGAGATCAAGATGTTGGCTCAGTATCCTGAGTTGTTTTATTGTTTTTTGTGGGAACTAAAAACATTAAGGAAGGAATGATTAAGAATACATGTTTTGAGCCTATAAGACTTTGAAATTTTATTGATGTTATTCCAGATCAGGGCATTCAGACGGCTTGTGATTCCGAGCCCCGGTGTGGCCGGAATTTAATTTTAAGTGCGTTCACACTGGACATGCCAAATAAACAGAATAATTATTAAAAATTTTCACTAATGGGAAAACTGAGGGCACCATTTAGTCCGGAGCACACCATTTACCATAGGTGGGGTGTAAGATTCTTGAGCGCAACCCTTCTGTGGAAAATGCCAGAATGGGCATTTTCATAATTTAGCGGCTTAGGGCGTGAACGTTACAACTTATAAATGGTGGATCAGATTAATAATCTATGACTTCAATTGTGCTCAGAATGTGGATTTTACCCTATTGGTGGCATAACCCTGACCCTGCTGATTGTTTGGGTATGGGGCCTACTGGTGGGGTTTATGTGTTTCTCTACATAAAAACTTCTCCCCCCCCCATTCAATCACCCTTGGTTTTTCTCCTTAACAGAAGCACTCCCAACAAAGGGAGAAACCTCAATCAAGAATCCCCTCCTCTCTGGCAATGCAGTGGCCGCTCCGATAGACGATCCGTGAGGAAACAGGCTATGCCCAGTGAGGTCGGTTCATGTGTTTTATTTTTAAAATTCCACATATACCATTGAACTCAAATTCTAGCATTGATATGCTATTTAATTCTCAAGATAAGGCAATATTTTTATAAGTCTTGATTCAAGATTTCAAACAATCCTTTAGGGTTGTATTTTTATGTCTCGAGGTGTCTGAGGTTACCCTAGGATGTTTTCCTGCCAAATTTTCGGGTTTTCTGGCTGTTCTAGGGTTTCTGGTGGCTCAGCGAGGCAATCCGGCAGGCGACGAAGGTGGTACAGAGGGTCCTAGATTGAGGCATGGTGGTTCCTAGGTGGCGGTGGTATGGATCCAATGAAACAATGTGGCAGGCAGAAACGGTGGACCAGCGTGGCGGGTGGAGGTCACCGGTGCAGGGTGCGACGGGGGTCGCGACGCGTGCCCCTGAGTAGGAGACTGAGACCCGTGTTAAGCTGGACTCTGCATGGGACAGTGACTGACCACAGTGGACGGTCTGCGCAGGTGGTCCTTGGGGTAGCGATCGGGCTGTGCGGAAGGGCCACGGGTTGGCGCTGTGGGCCAGGCCAGCCGGCGCGGGCTAACCCATGTCGGGTGGACCGGCTGGACCGGCCAGGTCTAGCCCTAAGGGGTTTTCCCCCTAGTCTTCGGACACCTGTAACATTCACTATGGGTGTCTGTTTTTCATGTTGTCTATGGCAACATAATCGTTGGATCGAGTCTGGGTTTTTGAGATTGTCTCAAGTATTCTTTTCCCACGAAAGGGTGCCCGAGGGCGCGACACACTCGTTAAGTGTGGCTTAGTGCCTCGCTGGGATTCTTCTATCAAAAGTCTCAAACACATCCAAAGACCATTTTGGGAGCTGTCTTTGCTGTTGTAACCCTAGCGTCGAGGTGATGTAGTCCAGGGTGGTTTCATGTGTTGATGATGGAGTTGAGGTGTGGTCCTTGCGGGCCGTCTTTTAAGTTGTGTATATCGTACTGCAACTTTTTCCTTAGATGTCCATTCGGGGCGAATAAATAGTCTTATTAGAATATATTTCCAAGAGAATCACGATGAAGAAGTTCACCCAACCATTTTCAAGACCGATTTTTGGGCCCCACGAGATGTTGTATGGGCACAAAGTGGGGTTGAATTACGTTTTCGTTTGGAGTCCGTTTCCAGCGAGTAAGTAGTCTGTCTCGCATGTTTTTTCACAAGGATTACAATGGTGTATTATTTTTGGGAATATGAAGACACTCTTGAGATATCATTAAATGAGGTAACATGTAATGGTGTTGCGGAGAGGTTCCTCTGATGCACTACGAACCAACACACGATAGCAATGTTAGTGACACCCAGAGATGGTTTGGGAAGCGCAGAGTTATTAGACCAGTTCAGGGTTTACCCTCCATCGGGGTTGTCCAGCGGGTTACCAACTAGTGTATTAGGGTTTAACCTCCAGCATGTCTGGGTAGTGGGTTACCCATTGACCTTAGGGTTTATCTTCCAATGGGGCTGGGCACTGGGTTACCTGTTGACTTTAGGGTTCACCCTTCTGTGGTGCTGGGTAGTGGGTTAATCGATGACATCTTTCAGACTCATCCCTTTCAATGTGGATATTCATTGAATTTTATCCATGATTAATGGAGCTAGACTTTAGGTAGTATGGTTTAGCGATAAGGAAGATTTGACGTGCGGGACTATTGGGTACCAGTGATGGCTACCCTTAGAACTATTGGCGACTTTTCCTGGGCTGGTCTTGGAGATAGATATCCCCTTATGCACTCGTTAGGGTTTCATGTTGAGCATATATATATATACACACCCTACTTTAATTCCCACTCCTTGGGTTCAGTTACTCTCCATCTAGGAGGGGCAAGGACACGTGGGGTATGCCACGTGCTTTCTGTGTTTATCTTCTCTTGTTTGGATGAGCCTATTTTCTTCTTCTTGTTGGGTTGAGTGGCACAATATTCTACTGTACTCATTCATTGATCTCTGTTATATCTGCTAATCACCATTTTAGTACCTCTATTGTTGCTCCCTTGAGATTTCAGGCCATCATACTGAGTATCTTTATACTCACCCCTAGTTGGACTTTTCCCGCACATGGTGTGCCCTGGAAGACGACAGATAGGTTGATCGAGACTACGGAGATGCGTAGAAGACACATGAGCTTGTTCTATGTTCAGTGGTCATAGTAGGACATTTAGGTGTGAGAATCACCAGCTATTTACTTTTGTTTACCTATTGCCGGGTCGTGGAAACTTTCGGGTAGGGTGCATGTTTTTTCCTTTTTCTGCTCAGTTATCTTATCAATACTTTTCTACACTTTACTTGTTCTATTTAGAAGTTTATGCATGATAGTGGTTGGGTTATAGTTGTTTGTCCTTAATTTTTCTTTTGACTCTATGCTTCTGCATCGAGTGGGATGTTTGTTTTTGTATAGGTACTTAGTTAAAGGCCTCCACAAGATTTTTACGCCTTCAACGCCTGTCGCCAAACCCTGGCCTGTGGATGTGGGCTTGGGGTAGTTTTGGATCGAGACCAGTAGGGTCGGGTTGTGACAAGGACTTCCAAAATACTTTTTTTAGTGCGAAAATGTTCCCTTAGATATCATCAGAATGCCATTTTCTTTCATGAATTCACATTTTCATTTAATGGGGCTTATGTAATGTATCTTACTAGGGTTTCTAGACAAATTTGGAGTCATTTTATTTAAAGGAATATTTACATAATTTATGTATATAGAGGAGAAAATCATGTATAACAATGTTTCTCTTTAGATATTTTGACACAAATTTCTCTATAGAGAGTTTTCAATGTCAATTTTTTTGATATGTATGGTGAATTCTTATTTTCATGTGGCATCCATGAAAATTCTATATATAGAACCATCAAATATAAATGAAGTTGTTTCATGTTTTTTTGCCAAAAATTTGGCTTTGTATTACAATATCCCCGATCTCATAAGATACTACAAGGGTTTTACATCTTATTTCATAGGGGTTTGGGACCCATTTACAACTACAACCAAAAATACTAGGCATTAAACCAGAATAATATGTTTCGAGCAATGTTTGATAAATTGATGTGGAGATTGATCAATGCTCTGAGGACTCTTTTTCAAAATAAATGGTGATGGTTGAGGTTTTTTCGGATTCATGCCATCTAGAATTGGTATGTATGTTATTGAATCCAAGGTTAATGATATTTTAGAGGTTTAATTAGTTATATCCCAATGAGAAATAAAATTCCACCAATTTTCTAGACATATAAACAGTTATTTTTTTATTAAGGATGTGGTTACATTACCTCATTGAAGAAAACATTATGTCATTTAATGAACATAAGAGAACGGTGTATATTTTCTATTAGTTTAACAGAAAAATGAGAAAATGGATTTTGACTAAGTTTATTTATTACTATTTATTTGAAATACCTTATACAATGAGGAAGGGGATATACATGATGAAAGATTGATTTAGAAGTCGAGAAATGATTTTGTTCCAATGTTGAGAGAATATTGGGGGTCAATGGAAGACATTGATTATATTAAACATTATAAGAGGTTGTTTGATACAATAGTTTTCTTATTTCAAAAGATAGTGTGATCCTATCTAATAAGGAATATAGAGGTATCTCTATTGAAATATTTAAAGGTATATTTTATGTGATAAAATTTCAGATATGGTGATGATATAGAGGGATAGTCAGAGGATAGGAAAAACTAGATATTGTTTCAAGGGAGTTTTTTCAATTGAGGGGTGATTCATCATGGAGTCTTTAATGAGTTTAATTCCCACAATTAGTGGTGAATTTCAATGTATAAAACATAAAAAATTTCTTGGTGATTAGTTTTAGTGGTCCGAGATAAAATAGGTAGTGGAATATTTTTGGGTTTCATGTTAATTTTTATAGGAGGCAAATTCATAACATTGTGTTTTTGTGCCTGGTTTAAAACCTTGGGTTCCCCCAAATATAAGTGGGATGAAATATCGATGGATTTCTTCTCCATGTTACCCTAATCTTAGGGAGATTGGGATTCTATCTAGGTAATAATGGATGAGTTGATGACGTCATCTCACTTCAAACCATTCATGGATTCGATCATTGTAGATGATTTTAAAAGGGTGTGTGTTGATAAATTCAAGCATTTTCATTGACTTATGAGGATTATTTTTTTATTAAAGATTCAGGATTTAACTTATGAGTCATAATAGGATTGAAACATGGTTTTGGTACTCATCTATTTCTCTTCATTTCTTTCCACACTCATAAAAATGGATAGATGGTGTATACCATCTAGATCATAGATGATATGTAACAAGAATCAAACATGGATTTTAGTAGATCATGGGTAACATAATTTATTTTTTTAAGATTTCTTATGAAGAAATATAATACTAACACATCATCACATCTCCACTTGATATATATTATAGGAGTTCACAAAGTACACATTATTATAAATTAAGGATGGTGAATCAACTATTCCAAGACCCAATGAGGTGAAAATCATGATAGAGATGGTTTAGCACTTTCATGTGAGGATGATAGTGGGAAAATATAGATAAAAATATTATACCAAACATAGGTGGATTCTTATAGAGTTTTAGGTTCGAGACAATGTTTTCTTCAAGGTTTATCTTCATTAAGAGTAGTAGATATTTTCAAAGGCGAGTAATTTTTCAAAAAAAAATATGAGGCATTTTGAGGTGCTAGAGTGAATTGGAGAGGTTTTGTATCATTTGGTACATCCACTATAGCTATAATAGATCCATGGCTTCCATCCATGTGTCCCATGACTATTGATATCTTTTTAATGACTCCCATGTCATAGGCAAGGGGGAGAATAATATTGAGGATGAAAAAGTGTTCATGGAGTCATTGTTTTATATCTTGGATCATCTTGAATTGTTTTTATTCATGGTAGAACCATTTAATTTATACACGTTATGAGGAGGCATGGTCTCATGGAGGAGAGTACATGGGAGAATGAGAAGAAGTTTTTTCATAGTACCTTGAGTTGTTATGAGATTTTTATGTAATGGTTGAGCATTGGTGATATATGGAAGTCCTCTTTTCCCTTTTTGATTTTTTATGTGTTTTATAATATAAATCGGTGATTTAACATTTAAAATAAAGACATTATATGTTTACAACATATTTTATAACTATTAAGATAATTCAATTCACCTAAAGAATACAATATTATTATATGGGGAGTGGTTTTCCATAATTTTTACACCAATATAGATAATATGGGATGGTTTTCATAGATTTTGTATAGGGTTATATGAATGATAAACTCATCATAAAGATGGTTGTGTTAAAGATGTGTCTTGAGGCTTATCTGAGAAGGTGATCGTGTATAGGTTTTAATTTGATATAAGAGATGTATATAGTTTTTTGGTTGTTCTAACCCCCCATTATTTTCTACGTTCTGGATTCGTTTTGGAATCTCACAGTTGATAATTGTTTGATAGGTATCTGATGTAATGTTACAAACATTAATGACATTTCATTTTTGTATTCTGGAGTACTGGACATTTGTTTCATGCTTTTTGTGAAAATTGGGGGGGGGGGTTAAGGTGGTTTTTAGGTCCTTTAGATATCATCAATGAAAGTGACATGGATTTTATGTTCATTTTGGAGGCCATTTGGAAAAAGAGTTCTCATATGTGTCACATGTAATGTGATCGACTCCTTAGAATGATTTGGTATTTATCGTTTTGGCCTAGTTGTCTTCATGTGCCCCACATAGAAGTAAAAACACCCTATAGTGGGTGCGAATCCTTGGTCTACCACATGTGTGAAACTGGGAAGAAAAACTCACCACACTATGGCCATGGCCATGGTGAGGGTAAAACAAGTAGAAGTTTGGGCCAATTCCATGGTGGATGGTCAAGGAAAGTAGATGGAGAAACACTATCTCTTGGAAAACATCATAGTTGAGAATATGGGAGGGTTCAAATTAATTTTCTAGAATAGATGGATATATTTGATCTATCATGGAGAATTTGGACAAAATATTGACCATGGGTAATCATATAATTTTGGGGATATCAATAAATCACTGTGAGGGTATTTAGTTTTCCTATATAAATAAGTGGTTAGATAACCATGTTCAAGTTCCCATCCTTCCCTAAATATTTTTCCATACCTTTCTCATCCTATCATTTTACAGCCACATCCCTTGGTGTTTTTAATCCCTTAGTTCATTATGGGTCATATGGATTAGAGTTATTATATCCATGAAACTATCTATTACCCCATTAAACCTCTCTTATCTTTATCTTCTATAATTGAGTTTAAAATGGTGGGATATATACACTATATTGAGTGTTTTCTGATATGGGTTACTATTAATAAGATATAGTAGTGATACCTTTGACTTAGTTGGGCTTGATCTCATTCTTCTTCCTCTATGTGTGGTGGATATAATTGATTCATTAATAATGATAGGGGAACCTTGATAACTTCAATATAGATTTATATGTTGGAATATCATGAATTATTTCCCTTTTTGGGGGAGGGTATTTATGAGATAAATTATAATAATTGACTGAAATTATTGAAATTGAATCATAGGGGATTAAATCACATGTTAATTATTATTTTTTGATTTTTAATATAATATTTTAATTACATTTTACTTTTAAAATTATGAATTGTATTGAGTTTTAATAATTTTTATTAATACTATAATTTATGTTTTCATTTTTTTTGTTTTTCTAAACTCACAACTCATGAAAAGGTCAATAAATTTAAATTTATAATATATATTTATTGTTAATAAAATATAATATTTTTCTGACAGTACCATGAAAAAATAAATTAGAATGAAATCCAAATATTAAAATCTAAATTGATTAAGTGTTGTTGTTGTGGTGTGTTAGGGTGTGTTGTGGTTGAGATGTAGGGTGTTTGTGATGTGTGTTGTTTCTGAATCATGGATTATTAGCATGAGTTATAAGGGATGTAACCTGTTTTGTCTAGTAGTTTCCCAGTATCTACCAAACGAAAATAAAATATTGATATGTATATTGGAATCGGAAGGGTTAAAATGACCAAATAATAAGTTTGGATGTTAATATTTTGTAAATGAATTGGTTCACAGAATTGTAAATGAATAAGATAGTTTGAAACATAAAATGAATGTGCATAATAAAAAGAGTAGGATACCAATATGAAAATCATGTAATTGGTTATATGAAAAAGATATATGGTTTTTGGTTTGTGTGTGGATTTAATGTATAAATTGATGAAATAGATGGGGAAAAGATAATTATGGAGAGTATAATATTTTTTCGGTGACGTTTTGATATATTTCATTACCCCTATCAGAAACCTATAGTCGGGATTGTGGATTACCTATATATAATTTAATTTTATATAATTTCTATATTCACCCTACATATTTCAAGTGTTTACAATCACACCCGAAGGTTTTGGATACTATGATATTTTCCCAAATATCCTTGCTTGATATGATAGATTGTTGTCCAGCCACTCTCTCTCCCTGGTGAGATTGACACATAGGGGTTGTGATGGATACTAGTAAATAATAAACTATATGTAGTGATTGGTGAGATGATGATATGGTTAATGGTGGGTTGTGGTTCATGGTAGTATAAAGGATAGGGTTTTATGTCCTTCATGTTCACAATACCCTTTTATACATAATATAAAAATGGTTATGTGAGGAGCTGATCTATTTTCCAAGTTGACTTTAGGTACGATGTATATTTTTTTCCATGGTTTTTATGTCTAGTATGGGAGGTGGTTGTATAAGTGTTTCTAGTAATGGTTATTATATATAAAATGAGAGTTATATGATGTATGACATTGGATAATGAGATAGTAAAACTAGTTTTAATGTCATGTGGGGTATCCTTTATCGATATAGATTATTTTATGTTATGATATTGGATTCATTGTTTGGTGAGTGTGCTATAGTGGGGATGGTAGTAGTTAATTGATTTATCTAGGTGTGTATTGGTTTTTTTGGTTTTCTCACATGTAAAATAGTATAATTTTTGACATTACTTCCAGAGATAATATTCATATTATTATATAGATTATCCCTATTATGCTCACCCTATTAATATATAAACACTTTTATGGGTTACCATGAATACTTATGGGATCGATCTAATCATTATTATCCCAAATATTAGTTCTATTGTTAAGTCACTTCCTTATATATTTTTTGTGTCCATTTGGAACATATATTTATATTTATTATGTCACACGTCAATCAAGGGTTAGTTTTTGTTTTTCCTAATAGTTAGATTTTATTGGTTATTTTCATTTTAACTGATGAAAATTTTCATATTAATTGACTATAATACATAACATCAGTGATATTTTTATACCCTTAATGTTAGTTGTCAAACCAATGCCTACTAAATATGGTACATATGGGACATTATCTCTCCACCATATTTTTAAACTCAAAGGGGTATACATAGAGGAAGGTCGTTGGGACAAGGGTGTTGCTAGACATACTGTAGGAAGAATTATGTTTCTTCATGAAAGAATAAAAAATAACTCTAATTCTCATTAAGAATATTAGAATAATTCATCACATGAGAAAGATTCATAAGATTATAAAAATGATTTTTCATTCTATATCCCATAACACTCAACTTCTAAGGAGGAAATGCATTGCACTGCAATTTCCATCTTTTGTAAAAATGATTCATTGTAGTTCTAGCCATTGAATACAACGAAAATGTAAAGTTCTATGAAAAATAGTCATAATTTTATATCATATAGTAATTAAAATATTTTATAGTACGTCAAAATTATGAAACCATATTTTTAATATATAAAAAATTTGCTATAATTTTTTTCATCTGTGATAACTATTTATTCAAACCCTTCACAATTATTAATAAATAAAAAGCAAGTTATCCCAATCATATCTATCGAGGGTTTCTATCTAGGTGTCTAGTGTTAGGTGTACTCATCATGCACCTATAGCAGTCAAATTAATTCCCAATCCTCCCCTTTAAATTTTCTTACCACATGGTTAATATATTCTAGAGATTCATCCATTACTAATTATCTAAATATGGATTTATTTTCATATAAAAACACAAAATATCTACTTTACTAAAGCATAGGGATATTTTCATTTACGTAGACTAATTCGAAGTTGTTTCAAAATATTTACCTAATCCAAATGTTAAAAAATAAATAAACCCTATTCTGATACCTACTGAGGTGACCCATGAATTATGTTCATAAATATAACATCATATTAGATTTTGATTCATTGATATAATTGGTTTCCTTTCCAAAACAATGAAGGTTTTGGGTATTTATAAATTTTTATATGTAACCAACTGGTACATAAAATTTCTACATCATCACCTACAATGTTCTTCGCAACTATCAACCTTTTAGAAATATCAATCATAACACCATTTTTTATAACATTGGGAAAAGTAATCATAATAAATGGTGAGATTAGATGCTCACTAAGTGTAATTATTAGAGATATCAATCAATGATATATTATAATAATAACATGAGGATATGTGAATGAGAGCTTGAGCCTAAAATTTTGAATTCATACCCATCACTTCATATATCATTATCTTGAGTCGTCTCATAAATATTGGAAGACAATAAGACATGAATCTTCAATAAATAAAATAATTTGATCCATGAGATCATAATATAGGTACAATATCATGTCATAAAAGAGTGGAATAAAGAGTGAAATAATAATAATCCTTGAAATCTTATGTCCAGTCATAAAACAAGGGTGTTCATCATAATTTAATCTTGGTGTATCCCTGCATGTACCGATATTGGGCTTAGGATAACCTCATATATAACCTTTTTGGCCTTGGGACAACATTTTTTGTACCCTCAGAGCTTATAAAATGTTAATTTTTACAAATTTATTAGAGTGATATAATGGACCCATCCATCAAATAATAATAATCAATTTATATTCATTTCATAATATATTCAAAACATTTATAATTTTATCATAGATTAACCCATGGAAAAGAGAAATAGGTTCTATTAATATTTCATCAAAAGAAATAAATCATCTATAGAATGAATAATTGTGGTATCATTATATCATATCAAAAATGAATCAAAAGTGAAATAAAATTTTGTTTTCATATATGAAAAAATGCTTAAAATAAATATGAAATAATACTTGATGAAAATACACCTTTTAATTAAATAACAATTATTTAAAATGTAAAAATTTGTAAAAAACTAATGAAAAAATATTATTTGAAAATAATCTTTTAAAATTGTAAGGGATTGTTCAAATCAATTATTCTTCATAATTGTAGTAAAATTCATTGGTTTTCATATGTAAAAACTACAATTCCATTCACACCATTTATATAATATAAATTCACCTTGTTTGTAAAATGAAAATAAGGTTCATTTTAAATATTATAATAAATAGTAAAACCTGGGAAAAACATAATTGTATAAATTTTTTTATAATATTAAAAAAAATCTAGATATTATTTAAAGGAAATACAAGAATGAATGAAATAATTCCTGACTAAAGAGAACGGTAAATTTGGTTTTCCTTAAATCAATTTTCTTTTTAAATTTTTACTACTTAGAGATAAAAAATTAATATAAAACATAAAATATAATAAAATTAGCATATTATAATAAAATAAATAATGTTTTTTAAGGATGTAAAGTATAATGATATTAATTTAAAATATAAGCACAAATGATCATGTTGAAAAGTTACACTCCAACATAAAACCCTTAATGCTTTGGTAACTTTTGAATCCTAAACACCATAGTTGGAATAATATAAAATTATAAAATACATAAAAATAATATAACTATATTAATGATATGAAATATTAAATTGTTAGTATTTAAACAACATTAAGTGAAAAAAATTATCAATATGGTATAGATCTCACAGAAACAAAAGTGACATGAGAAACCCTTACCATAAGTTTGACATTCATTATATGTGATCGAAGCTAATCTATAATAAATCCATATTTACTATTATTCATCACTATAAAAAATTATGTACTTATAATATATTATTAATTTATATAATTTCAACACCAATTTATTTAAATTCGTTATTTAAATAATCGTTTCTAAGTTTTAACTAATTAATTTTTTATGTTAGTTTGGTTTAAAAATTGTGACCCTTTTACTTTGATCGTGGTTTTATTATATTTAAATGTTTAATAATGATATAATTATCATATATATCCTTCATATTCCATTTTATAACCACCCATAATAGGTTCTTATAAAAATTCTTTACACTTTTCTAAGAGACGATAGTCCATATATAGACATGAATAATGTTTGTGTTTCATACGAAAATAATGAAACAAAGATAAATAATATTTTATCTTCAATTATTATTTATTTTATAATTGATATCATGTATATTTATTAAATAATCCCTTATATGCATCAATGTGAGGGGATTATTGAAAATGAATCATGTTGTTGTGTGGGAGTAGTATTCCAAACCAACGTACAAGAAATAATTAAATTTCACATTTGAATGAAATAATAGGGAAAATATTTATAAAATAATAATAATTAAATCTAAATATATTGATGATAATTTTTTCACCGTGTTATGATTTTTAAAAAAATTTGATAATGTGGATGATGAAATAAAATTGTAAGTTCTCAATTAAGATTTATACAACTTCATAGAGATACCTCCTCTAGATTAAACATTACACATTGAAATAATTGTATTAAAATAAGAAAATGGACAGTAAGATAAATTTATGGAAAATAGTATGTTATTTGGGTAGTTCTTTTCCATGTTATAAGGATCAAAATTCACAAATTAGGGTATATATGAGGTTCCCTTTTATATGTGATATTGTTAACTCACGTGGAATTAAATGAAACATTTATATAATATAATTTAATTTCCTTATGAATGTGGTTGAATGTGGAAAAAGATTAAATTTTAATATTAAATTTTGTTATTATATCTTCAAAAAATAATAATTATAAAATTTTATGTGGCATCATTACCCTTATCTCTTAGTTTGACCCCCTGGTAAATCCAATTTGACTTTAACTAAGGTAATAACTTTTTTCTATTTTCAGTGTTAATTGTGATAAAAAATGAAATTTTATTCGTTACCAAATATTAAAAATATGATTAAAAATATGAAAACCGTTTTATCTAATAAAATTTCATTATTTTTAAATAAATAATATTAAAAATAATCATGAAAAACAATATAAAATTATATTTTTAGATAAATGTATTTTTATGCATAAATGTGAATTTAAATTCATTACGTTCCCTATTAAAATAAAACAATTAATGATATATTATTTTATTTAATATATAATACATAAATTTCACTAAACCCATGAATAAATAATTATTTATTCAATATATTAAGGATAAAATGTGTTTTATATATAAAAATCTGAAAAATAACTATGTCTCTTTTAAATGGTATAATATTCATTCCTAACCATTAGGTAACTAATATAATATTATTAATTTATTTATATAAAATATTAATATATAACATTAACATCATTTTTTAATAGTGATCATAATATTTTGTCTTGTTGTAAATATATGATGTGTATAAATTTAATTATTTTTGAAAAATATGTCAATAAATCATTAAATGACTTTATATAAATTGATTAATTTTCAAATAATTTTTTAAATTTTTTATATTTTTTTATATTTTTTTTTCTTAAAAATATCTTTATATTTAAAAACTAGGTTATAAATTTATACTATATCATAGTTCATTAAACATGAGGTTTCTTGTAAAGAAAACTACAGAATCACCTATGTTTATTTAAAAATAAATACTTATAAAATTATTGGGTATTACACTTAACAAGGATAACCCAACATAATAAAAACAAGTTATGTAAAAATATTTCATGATATAAAAAATTAATCATATCTCAAATATTATATTTTTTGTATTTAAATAAAATCTCTTTTTTGGGTTAAGTCGAAACTAGCACAACCACACATCCTAATAGACACCCACAAACAATATAAAATGACTAATAAATAATCAAAACCTAAAATAAATGAATCTTTCAAGATAAGAATAGGTGAAAACCATCCAATATGAAAAAAATCATAACCATTAGTGATGATAATTAATGGAGTGATAGACCGATCCTCCCATATAGATTTCATTTCAATATAATAATAGACATAGATGAATTTGGATAGCAAAATGAAAGATTATTGTTACACAGTAAATTATTTAAATAATATATAACTATATGTATACAATATAAATTTTACTTAAAATTTTTAATATAAAATTTTGTAGTGATAGATTAAAAATTCTTAATAGGATGATAATAATTGCATTCAAACTAAGAATAAGTTACTCATATACATTAATGTTTTAAAAAATATTAAAGGGGTAAATATATGTTATCAAAAAAAAATAAGTTAGAAATTAAATTTTTAAAAATAAAATTACATTAAAAAACCTCTAATGGTAGATATTTAAAAAAAATAAAATAAATATATGATAGAAAGATACTAAATGATAATTGTAATGGAAGTGAGGAAAATATTCACATCCAAAATTTTTATATGAACCAAAATCAATAAAATGATAAATTAAAAATCCCTATAAATTGTGGAAAACATATTAGATACAACCATTAAATGGTATATAACATATATCTTATCGATATGTAAATTAATGATCTAAATTAAGATAGATGCAATAAAAATTTTCTTTCTAATATTTCATAATAAATAAAAAATGGATTAGTATATGGGAAAGAGAAAAATATATTTGAAAATACCATATAATTTCTATAATTTAATGATTGTATATTTTTAATTTGAAATTATGAAAATTTATCCAAAAAATAAATAGATAGTTAGTCGAAAATAATAAGATACACTAAAAATATGACACATTAGCATCTCTCAAGAATTGAAAAAATATGGTTTAACTGCAGTGAAGATTTGAATGATCCCCTTAGAACCATATTTATAATTAAAAATGGGACATCCTATTTTTAAGTGAGTATAAATAAAATGGGAAAAATTAATGGGGTTGGTATTTTAGAAGAATATAAAGATAAATATAATCATGTGGTGTGTTTTGGAATGGGTAGAGTGATTCTCATTTCATTGACAATATTTTGTGGAATTGATTCAAATATCGATTCTTTAATGATTTAGTATTTTGGAATGAGTAAATTTTATCCCAAAATTATAAAAGGGAAAAAATTATCAATACCACATTCATATATTTCTAAATATATAGTTTTATTTTTTTTATAATTTATAAAAAATATTAAAATTATATACCACTTATAAACATTTTCATGGTTAATCATGTAATTTGAGTTTTAATTTGACTAGAAACATTTTTATTTGTATATTTAATATGAAAAAAATTTATTACACATCATATAAGTTAATTTTTAATTTTAATTACATATAATAATCTCCTAATAAAAAAATAAATCCACCTTATTTGAATTTTCATATTATCAAAAAAAATTATCATCACTACTTGGGAATTTTGGTTATTGTAATGTCTTATAATTATCATCATTCAAATTTTAAAATTTTTTTTATATTAATAAAAACAATTATATATATATCATTCCATGGTTTTATTTCCTTCCATCATAATCTTGATATAAGATATGTGAAACTATTTTTGAGTTTCTATGTTGTGTAAGAACTACATCGACATCACATAAGGATTAAAAGAATTATATTTATATATGAATAATTTATTATGATTTTGTATTATTTATATTCAATTTTAATTATTTTATCTTATAAAATAATTTTCTTAATTTTATTAAAAAAATATCACTAAAAATATAAATATATTACTAATAAATATAATTCTATCGTAACATAAAATATTATTTTAAAATGATGTTCAAATGCGTTACTAACCCTATAACCAATTTGAATCTAATTATTTAATTGAAAAATATGGAATATATATATATATATTATTCAACCATTTCCAATATCCCTTGGATGTGGTCAACTACACTGTATAAATATACTTAATAATGGATTATAATGTTTAATTTGAACAATAATTATTATTTATAGTTAATTACAATTAAAATGTTCCACTCAACTTATTGAGAATGTAAAATAGGATATAGAATTTAATTATAATTATTTTAGATCCTAAAATAATAGTTAAAAAATATATATCAATTAAAAACATTTTCAATTTTATTAATAAATATTGTGATTGTACATCAATTTTATTATTTACTATACTACCATGTTTTCTTATAATTTATGATTTTCAAAATCTGAATTAATACTTAATTCCTTTATATGATAATCTATAATATATACATAATTATAGAAATCAATATAAATCCACTAATTATGAATAAAAATTTATTTCTAAAATATCTAATTAATAAATAATTTTTTCAGAAATCAAAATAAGAAATCATGTTAAATTAATATATTAAATCATTAAGTAAAACATGTTTTTTATTATGAAGTAAAATTAATTAAATTAATTTCAACTAACTGATCATATTATATTAATATTGTTTATTAAATAATGATTCTTTTACCTTTTATTCAAGTTATCAAATAACGACAAGCACAATGGTTTTATAATGGCTACATTTGGAGTAACATTATTAAAACCCCGCAACTATCACATAATATTCACATTATAATCTTATATTCCAATATATAACCTTAAAATATTCTCAAAAAAATAAAAAATTATATCCTATTCATTTTATTAAATAAATTTATAACATTTTTGAAATGTTTTTCGATCTTTTTATATTTATAAACGCTAATATGATTCTCATAGGATAACTTTAGGAATAACATTTCAAACATGTACCCTTATTATTATCATGGGGTTCTTTATATTGGTACTATATGAAATTAAGGTCCATATATATTTTCATATTTTAAATAATGTTTTTTTAAAACACAATCTCAAATATAAATTATATTTCTCATTTTAGATTTATATTTTTTGTGGGATATTTTACACTTGAGATCAATTGTATATAACATAAATTATATATATAATATTTAGAAGACACAATATATTGAAATAAATTTTCAATCAAAACATTGGATGAATCACTATCCACACACTATATACATTTATTCCTCTTGTTTTAATATTTCATCCAAAGTGAAATATAGTTTAGATTGTCCATTAATTTATCAAGACTCAAGATAGAGGCTTTTATGATAACTAAAAATCATTTTCTTTGGTAAGACATAGAAACTTGTCATTATCCCTCTAGATAATCATTTACTGAATTTTTCATTAGTATCAACCAATATTTCATAGTATGATACTTTTAATTATGTAATAAGAATCATAAATGTGAATTTTTTTCTAAATGAAATCAATTAAATTATTGAAAAGTTTTTCCACACTTTTTATAACATATATATCCTCTATTTTATTTGGTTTGAGAAATTATTTAACTATTTTCATATGGATTTAAAAATTAAAAATATATTCATGATTTATTATCATTATAAATACATAATTTTATCCTTTTGGTTTGTGTTTTAATTATTTTTCATTACTAGTTCATTAGACAATCCAAATGATGGAAAGCTAAGACTACTTATCAATGATTAACCCAAAAAAATTACTTCTTTAATATGATGTTGATTAGTTTTTAAATAATTAATGGATCCAAATATCTAATAAAGTGTAGTGGTTGTGATTGTGTAGAGGACTAAATAATATTACCTCTTTTTCAGTGGATTTGGATTATTAAAATAGTCCATGTTGTCATATATAACAAAATATATCATTGTAAATTAAAACATGTGATTAAAATTTCTAGATACTACTCAATTTATTTGTTCACTTGGAATATCATTTCATTTTCATCTAAATTCATTATTCACTTGGTTAATTTTCGTTCTATTCATCAACAAAATCCAAATTTGTATGGTTTGAATTATAATATTATGAAATAAAAACAATTTTAGAACATTAAATTAATATTATAAATTATTCATAACATATCCTAGCTAATTAACCTTTGGTTAAAGAGAAATGTCATTATATTTTAACATATTATTCCACTTAATCAAATCCCCAAATAAAATAAATACATTCTATGATACCATCAATATAAACCCCATAGTAAAACTTCCAGAACTTGTTCCACAAATAAAATAATTTTACTAATTTTGTAATACCGAAATTTATGAACCAAAACTACAAGACATTATCATACATTATTATAAATAACATCTCTATTTTGAATCACACTCCCAGAACATAATTTTTTCTTATCCACAGTGATTATGGACATATACATGCTTTAAGAAAATAATGTCCATCTCATCCCCAAAATATATTCAAAAACGAATAACTTTTTAAATTATTTTTTTAATATAAATTCATCTTAAAAGGGGGATCATACAAAAAGGATGATCCCAAATACCCAGAAAAAGGTAAAAACATTCTTGAGACCTAGAATATGTATCATTAGATCATAGACATGTGTAAGAATATAACCAATAGAAAAATTGAATTATTAAGGGAATATGAGTGTTGAATCATAATAATCTATCATGATGAATAATATCATAATTAAAAATATTGAAATTGAAATGGCATACCATAAAAAATTATAATTAATTCATGGCATACACCATGTCATATCAGTGAATGATCATGTACAACGGGGACATGATATTATAATTTTGAATAGAAATAATCATTGGATATCATAATCATATATATAGACTAACATAAAATAAAAAATAATGTACTATATTGAGATTACACAATTGTCATAATAACATTACAAACATCGTGCCCTGTTAAAATTATGGAATTTTTTACTGATCAAATAATATTGATCATATGGACTAGGTATACTCCACACATCAGATAAAAATCTTCTCGTATATAATTATTTATACGGGAAATTGGAGGTCAATATAATATCAAAAAACCTATAACTTATAAATATATCCTTAAATAGTTTTCATATTAATTGGAAAAAATAATAAATTCATAAATAGTTATAGTATTTTTAATATGAGAAAAATTAATTAAAATATTAATTATATGAAAAAAATTTCATATAGGGAATTTATATGATACCATGAATGTTAATTATCATATCGAGACATGGTTTTATAATTATGTATTGGATTAAAATGTTTCCTTTAGATAATATAAGGATATATATTCACATAAATAATTTTTACCCATTAAATTAGAAGCTATAGATATCAAGGAAAACACTAATCAATCAAAAGAAGGAAATATTAGGTATTCAAAGTTGAATTATTTTTGTAGAAAGGTTATTTGTATTTATAATTCATGATATCCCAGGATAATGTTAGTGATAGATAAATCATGTCATTGGGGATTCACTTCCAAATCACCAATGATTCATATTAATATAGATTTGAAATAATGTTACTATTTAAATCAATTAAAAACATATAAAAATATATAATATTAGTTTATATTAAAATAATGAATTTTCAAAAATGGAAATATATATGTTCATTGAGATAGGTGAAAGATAATTAGAGTTTTTTAAGAACTTATGAGAAAATATTGAAGAAAAACTACACAAATATTGAGGTATTTATAGACATAGTATTTATAAATAATTAGCTTCCAAAGGAAGGATAAATTAAATGAATTTAATTCAAAGAATATGAAATTACTAAATATCCAATAGAAGGTATCTAAATAAATGAATAATATTTTATGATAAATACTCCTAATGATTATCCTAAATTTGAGTGATAGAGATAGATATTACATTACTAACATCGTATTTAAACAGAAATCATAGAAGTAGAAATCAATTAAAAACATAAATATAATAAAATATATTTAATGAATCCATAAAATGTTATACAATATAAAGAATATATTTATGGAAGAGAAGGATCTGATGAAAACATGAGATGAATACAAATCCCCCTACCGACATTGTAATGGACGAATAATGAATATATTAGAGAGAATAAATGAAAATAAGCATAAAATATTTCATTGTGTATTTTACTTAGAAAAATAAATTTCAATAATTAAAAGAGAACCTATGTAAAAAATGCACGACTATATCAAATTATATAGTAATCAATTTCCAAGAATCATTCCAAAAGTATAACAATATGTTAATTAATCATACCCACTATAAGTTATAACACATTTCTTACTCTTGTAGCATTGGTTATTCATATACATAATACTCAAATAAGTAATCCATCTCATCCTATGACTTTGTATAATTCTCCATGTTTATATTCTCTTTATTAAATTTATATAACAGACTTCAATCATTAATTTTGATCTATTCCTTGTGTTTCTAACTATGGGGTACATGATTCCGTGTTTCATACATTCTATACATTTCATTCATCATGGTTATGATGAAATAAAATAATCTTCTAGCCTGATATCCATAGGTTAAATAAAAGAAATGAGGTAGATGTGATATCAGACTCTTCTTCCATATCATTTCCTTATACACCATTATTTTCAAGTGGAAGAAGTGAGCCTGAAATTTCATCAAGGACCATTAAACTCCCTAATTTAGTTATTGTATTAACTTTCCTTTGTATCTCACTTCGTTATCCAAATTTTAATTAATTGGGATATTCGTAACCAAAACATAACTATTACTAAGAGAAATGATTATCAACTTTTTACCAACACCTTAACCCACAAATATGATGGTCATTGGTTTAGGGACATTGGAGAAATATTTACAGGTTTAAGAAATATTTCCAATATTAAATTTTAATTCCTTGAAATCAATACCGCACCTCTTCACAATATTTTTCCTTGAATGTTGGAATATAGTAACCTACATATCTTATTCAATGTTACTAAAAAATGGTGAATATTCAACTAAAATTTATCAATATATCCTTCTAATTAAATCTCGTTCAACTACTCTATCATTCCTTTTTCTTGTTTATTATCACCTAATTATTCCTACATACACTTATGGATAATATTTTTCCAACCATAAATCATATTGGAATCCACATTATATTCCCCTAAAATTATTAATCTCTTTTTAAACATAATTTCCAATGCATTATATTTATCAAATATTTCTTCTTGAAAAGAATGAGAGAGAAAATCAACTAGATATATACACCATTCTCTTGGATATACACTTTGGACCTCCCACATAGAATACCTAGAGGTGTATTTTTTTCCAACATCAATCAGAGGAAATGTTTTTTACAAAACCCATTAAATTAAAGACTATATAATGATACAAGAGATATGGGCCTTATTCAGGTTGATTACAATGAGTATTCTATACCATCATCACAGATAGGTATCCTAGATTAATCTCTCAGTTTTGGAAGATTCTCTATGAGGTGTGGGAATCATATAATGTCGATTATAACATATCATGTCAAGAACTGAATCTGGTGGCCATCAAAACCAGCACTCAACCCAGCCTAAAACAAGGTCTGAAGAACGTTCCCAATCCCCATGGGTTGGAAAAACTACCTGGGTATCATAAAATGAAAATTGGGAATGATTTACTAGAGTTTATAAACATAAAATAACAAAAGAATCCAATAAAATGAATGTGGAGTTTTTGATCCAACCAATGTTTTACAAAAAAACCAGAACATAATTACATATTTTAAAACAACTCAACATGACTATAATAAAGGTACAAAACCAAAAGGTAATAGCCTAAGAACCCTCATGGAAATGGGAACCACCCTCAAGCCATCTCCACAAGACTTCACCACCATGGACCTTCTAGAAACCAAAACCACTGTAACTAAAATCATTACCCAACCTACGTCAAAAAAAATTAACCAAGTCTAATTACAACCATGGGTATATATAGGGTGTGAGCCAAATCCTAATAGGATACAACCTATAATATATTTCATGTGATAATCATTTAATGATGAAAAGAATTGATGTTTTAAAAAACATGAAATGCTAGTAACACTTTCTAAAAGATGAAACATTAAAAAATCAGTTTTTTAGGGGGCTAATTTAAAGATAAACACTTTTAAAATAAATACCAAAGCTACTTAATTCTCCAGCCACTCATACCATATCCCTATGGTAATCACAAAATATCTAGTGAGGACAAGCAATGGGAAATAACCCCTAGGCTCTAGCTTGCTGTGGGTCATAGGTACCTCGAATGTCAGTGAGAGTAACCATCACAAATATTCTTTCTCATGCACAAGCCAATAGTAGAGAACATACTAATAACCTATTGGTATAAAATCATCACAATTATAGTTTAGTTAGAGTTTTAAGTATCAATCTTGCTAAGTGAAACTGTGGAAAAACCCCACGGATTCACTAGCGTACTAGTACACGTCCACCCACGTAAATACCTAGGTTTTCCATTTGTGCTCAAAAAATTCAACAAGTAAATGAATATATTTTTCACATTTAAATTTCATTTCCATATCATAAATTCATAAAATATCCCACATGTATACAAAAAAAGTCATAAAATTCCACTTTTCATTAAAATTGATTTTCAAATCTTACTCACACCAAAATAGCCCACAACACTTTTCACATTTCCTAAACACTTCCACAAATCCATTGAATAATTTTATAAAACCATTCCAATTTATTACAACTCATATAACATCCCAGTCACATGTTACATAACACCATTTTACCTTAAAAATCATTTCATCATCAAACCTACATGAAAAATCCAACAAACAAGTTTCTCTCCAACATCACAATTTAATAAAATGTTTCAAAAATATAAAAAACATTATAAAAATGTTATATATCTAAAAACATCACTTCACATTTAAAATCCCCTTGATATGTGAAAACACATATCAAAAAGTACATATGCACCTTTTCCCACTTTTTTTAACCAACTAAAACATTTACAATTTTTATAAAATGAACCCAAGTGGTGTAAATTTGTATTGCACACAAAACCCATTTCAAAACCCCCATTTAAGATAAAAAACCATACCAATTCATATCCAATATAGAATTAAAATCCCTAAATATATTTATAAAACCACATTAAAGTTTTGATAAATCAACTTCAATAATACTACAAAAGATCCAAATTAAAACACAAATTATCATAAAATGATCTCAAGAAGTATACCAATGTTTTTCTCATAAAACCTACTCAAAACCCCTCTTTTTAGACCCAAATGACACTGATACCTTACCAAACCAGAATTGGAAGTCCAAACAAGAGTTTGTAAAACAATTCCATATGTTATAAAATACACCCAAATAATACCCCACGAGTAACACATGAAAACACCCAATTTCAAATTAAAGAAAAACAATAAAATTAAACACATAACCAAATCAATCATAAACAGTTTTCGCACCACAACTAACATATGATGAATATGAAAATTGAGTAAATATAGAAAGATAACACATCTATAATTTTTTACACATTGAACCACCTATCGAAAGTTTTGAATCCCTCGAAACATGGTGTGAAACATCAACCGCACCACCGCCACATTACAAGGATGATAAATCCAGACCTATACAACAATATTTTACCAAAATACACCAAATCAAACAATATTTTCAAACCCTAAATTCTGGACATTTTATGACAGAATGAAAAATGTAGGAAACCCTAAGGAGAAGGATGAAATTGAATGGAGAAACAAATACTCAAAACAATTTTAAATAAAATGACCCGAAATCCACCAGTATCTGAATTTGAAAACATCCAACCATTTAAGGGAGGTTCTAAAAATAATTAGAAGATCATGTAGGAACTGGAATGGGGGAAAAGAGTAAAAAGATGAGTTATGAAAGGATTTAATTATCTAACAAAATTTGGGCAATTTCTGAAATCCGGAGAAGATGCAACCAATTTTATGATACGATTTAGCTTCAAATTGAGGGAAGATAGAATGGGTCCCTCCTTAGATAAGTGGGCTCGGGTGAGAGTTGGAATCACCCAAAAAAGGTAAATATTGAATGATATAATAAAGAATTAAAATATATTATTAAATCATAAAATGGGATTTTGGGCAGGCCCAATCCCTTAAATAAAATCCCATATTCACAATGCTTATGGATTCTTAAATGGTACATATTTATATGGTGGTGTTAATAGGTCAGGGTATGACAATTAGAAATTGGAATTGATGAAAAATGTTGAAAAAGGAAGGAGTTATAAAGGATTAATGATTTATTTTTAAATCTGGAATTGGGTTGACGGTTTGACCCAATTCATGAAAACTCACCCATTCCTCCAAAAAAACATGGAAAACCCAAAAAATTTGCGTCAATAGAAATTAAATGGAATTTAACAAAAAATAATTCATGTATGTGACAATTCTCCCCACCATGAAACATTTCCACATCGGAATGTCACATCAAGGCCAAAGTAACTTCCAAACCCAACGGAGAAACCAAGAGGTACTCCCTTGCTAGGTGTCACCCATAGAGGCCAAAACACCTCCAGTGATAAATTAATGAATTAAAGTCTCCTTATATTTATCAACTAGAGGATTTTATAATGGAGAAACAATCCGGGTTTCACTTCATTAATGCATTAACCATTAATAAGGTCATACATTATCCAATTAGAGAACCTAAATACCCAACCATGTTGGTCTATTGGTCAAAAAATCCATAAACTAGATCCAAACACAAGAAGGGAACCACCATAGAGTTGTCCCGAAACATATGTCAGAGGAGACTATTAGCTGGTCCTTCTACCTAGCTTACCGACCAAACATAAACCGAAAACACAGTCCAAACAGGAGGGGTTCTTGGACTCAAAACATCCCACAACATCAACATTTTCCAAAAACACATAATATAATCCATACAAAACAATTCATCAAGACATCATTTTTTTCTTTAAAAAAATTTCATGAAAACAAACAGTTTAGCAGTTAGCGTATCCACCAATGGTACCCCATGGGCCTTACACTTGCATGTTCATGTGCCACACCAGGCACCCTCCTCATATCCATCTTGACACTCATCGAGTCGTGCCATAATCCATCCATAATCCCATATAACCCCATGCATATGGTTTCTCATGGAAATACCATAGGATAAAACAAAAAATTCTTTCCACTTTTCAAAACCAAAACAATTAACCAACTCATCCATTTTTCCAAAACTACTAACCACAAGATCAAAATCTCAATTAACATCTTACAAAACATTTCAAAAAGACACAAAAATTTAGAAAATAACTCACTTTATAGATATTCACATAAATTTCAAAAAATATCATCCCATTAAATCAACCTTTGATTGTTTTAAAAACTCTATTGGAAACACTTTTCAAAACCAACATTAATATAGTTCTTGATTTCAAAGGAGGTGTAAGAACACCATTTTTCATTTTAAAAAAATTCTAAAAAATAAGTTCTACCATTTCATAAATCCAACCATTCCCTCTTTATTTGAAAATCATTTCAGAAAACCATTACGCTTCATAAATCAAAAGTGCCATGTTTTCAAAACTAAAGCACAAAACAACGCTAGAGTAAACTACTTTCAGTGGGTGAATTGGACATATAGTTAGCATCAATATTCTAATCAATTCACTATTACAGAGAGTGTTCTATGAAAGATCCTTGGCTACACATGGCTTGTCAGGCCCTATGAGCTCACTCAGACCATTATCCCAACTCTCTTTTCATTTCCCCTAATCATCATCGAACTATGAAAAGAAAAGGAATATGATAAATATCGACTTCTCTTGGGAACTAGAATCCCATCATGAGGTGTGGTGATTAGGCACACTACCCATTCCATGTTCCAACAATCCTAACTCTAGACTATCCTAACACTTCCCCAAATAACATGAACCAAAATGTTAACATGATCCTCCTCTGATACCATTTTTTCATGAACCGAATCTAGTTGCCATCAAAAGTGGCACTCGACCCGGACCATAACCAGTACCGAAGTGAGTTCATGATCCCCACGATCTGGAACAAGATCATGTCTATCATAAAATAAAAATTGGGAAAAATTTTCCTGTGTTTATAAACATAAAACAAAAAATGAACCCAATAAAATGAATCAGAATTTTTCAATCAAAACAATATTTTTCAAAAAATCAAAACTAAATTACATATTTGAATGAAACTCAAGAAGACTATAAAAAATATACAACACCAAAATGGAACAACCCATGAACTGTAATGTCAAGGGGCACTGTCCTCAAGCCATCTCCATAAGACATCACCACCAAGGACCTGCTAGAAACCCTAAACACTAAAACTAAAAACAACACCCAACCTGCAAAAAAAACAATGTCGATTTACACCCATGGGTGTTAGTAGGATGTGATCCAAATCCCAATAGGATAAAACCACTAATAGAATCCATGTGATAAAAATTTATTGATGAAATAAATGAATGTTTTCAAAAACCTGAAATGATAGTTACAATTTCTAAAAGATGAAACATCAAATAAAAATAAATTTCAGGTGTGCTAATTTAAAGAATAAACACTTTTAAAATAAATACCAAATCTACTGAATTTTCTAGCCACTAATTCTGTATTCCGATAGTAAGCACAAAATATCTTGTGAACACAAGAAATGGAAAATAACCCCTACTCACTAGCTAGCTGTGGGTCCCAGGTACCTCGTATCTCCATGAGAGTAACCATCACAAATATATGTACTTGTGAACGAGACACTAGTAGAGAACATACCCATAACCTAGTGGTCCCCAGTCGTCATAATCATAGTTTAGTTAGAGTTTTAAGCATCAATATATCTTTGTTATACTGAGGCCAAACCCAAAGGATTCACTAGTATACCAGTAAACATTTTCCCACCTAGATACTCGGGTTTTCCCATTGGGATCATACAAGTTCAACAAATCATTGAATATGATTTTCACATGAAAATATCGTTTCCATATCATAAATTCACCAAACATCACAATTTAATAAAACATTTCAAAAATTTAAAAAACATTCTAAAAGATTTTGATATCTAAAAACGTCCCTTCACCTTTCAAAACCACTTAATAGGTTAAAACACATACCAAGCAGTACATATGCCCAATTTTCCCACATTGTTTTACCAACTAAAACATTTTAAATTTTCATAAAAAGAACCCAAGTGGTGTAAATATGTCTTGCACAAAAAATCCATTTCAAAACTCCTTTTAAAACCAAAACCCATACCTATTCTTATCAAATACATAATTAGAAGCCCTATAGACATTTATAAAACCACTTCCATGTTTTAATAAATCACCTTGAATAATAGTACAAAATAACTAAATGAAAACACACATTTTCATAAAATGCTCTCAAGAAGTATAACAATGTTTTACACATAACACATATTCAAAAATCCTCTTTTTAGGCACACATTACACTAATACATTTCCATACTAGAATTGAAAGGCCAAACATGATTTAGTAAAGAAATTCCATATGTTATAAAATACACCCAAATAATACCCCATGAGTAACACATAAAAACACCCAATTTCATATAAAAATGAAACTATAAAATTAAACACTTAACAAAATCAATCATAAATAGTTTTATCACAACACCCAATATATGAGGATTATGAAAATTGATTAAATATAGAAATATAACTCATCAATAACTTTTTACACATGGAACCACCTATCGAAAGTGTCGAATCCTTCAAAACATGGTGCGAAACATCAACTGCACCACCACCACATCACAAGGATGATAAATCCAATCCTAGAAAAAAAATATTTTACAAAAACACCCCAAATCAAACCATAGGATTAAACCCTAACTTAGGGAGATTTTATAAAATAATGAAATAGGGAGGAAACCCTAATAAGAAGGAAGAAATTGAAGAGAGAAACACTTACTCAATACAGTCTTGAATAAAACGATCAAAAATCCACTAGTATATGAATTTGAAAACATCTAACCATTAAAGGTAGTTTCAAATAAGTATTATGAGATAATGTATAAATAGGAATGGGGGGAAATGTGTATAAATAGAAGGAGTTATAAAAGGATCAATTTACCTCTCTAAATCTAGGAGATTTATGAATTCCTGTGATGTTTCGTCAAATTTTGAAATTTGATTGACCTCCAAATTAAAGGAGAAAATGGGGGTGCTTTTTAGGTATGTGGAATCAGGTGACAGTTGGAAACACCGAAATAAGGTAAATATTGAAGGATATATTAAGGAATTAATTTTTTTTAATTCAGAAGATTGGCTTTTGGGCAGGCCCAATCCCTTAAATAAAAATACATATCCACCATGATTATGGATTCCTAAAAGGTCAAATTAATATGGTGGTGTTAATAGGTCAGGTGAGGAAAATTAGGAATTGAAATGGATGAAAATATTTGAAAACATAAGGAGTTGTTAAGGAATAAAAATTTATTTTTAAATCTGGAATTGGGCTCAAGGTTTAGTCCAATTCATGAAAACTCACCCATTCCTCCATGAAATCATGGAAATCCCCCAAAAAAAGCATGAATGGAAATTAAATGGAATTTAAATTTAATATATGTCATGTATGTGACATACCCTATATAGATGGATGGTAAGATAAATCATGATATTCAGATCCTAGATGATATGCTACATACATTAGTCATGAATTTTGGTTGATCATGGGATAACCATCTAGTACAGAGTATTATTTATGATATTTTTGTGACAATTTAGGTTATACACAAACACTAGGTTATAGCATAGAGTGGGAATAATTCATATATCTATCATCGACATTATCCTCTAGATTTTTCCCTAGGATATCATGTTTTCTTGAAGTATTCTTATTTTTTGGTGAATATCATCTTTGTAAATGGGGTAATATGTATTAGAGATATGCCCGACCATTTGTGGTCATTTATTAGCTTGGGGAGGTCACATATCATTTTTCATTACCATCTTAGTTGACAGGTTTTTACGTTTTCCATTAATCTCAACTCAATAAGTACCATCTTGATACCTCTCATGTTTTATGCTTGGAATAGATCATCTGGGAGTTGGATGTTTCGTTTGTTGAGAAACTAGTAGAGATCATGGATTATCATGTGTCATTTTTAAATGATATGTTTCTTCCATTAGTTAGAGTGTTTTTTCAACATTGAATAGATTATAATGGGTCTTTTCATTGTGAATTTTTGGTGATGGAGTAATGGCCTCATCTATTTATAGACTAATATTATACTATATGAACTACCAAGGAAAGACAAAGAGATAGTTGGGATATTATAACATCCATGATAAAACATATTCCCTCATTTATGTTTTATATTTACTTTCATTAGTTTTAAGGGTTCCTATAATGTTTTGGATGATTTTTAGTAGAGCTTATGCTAGGTACATTCAACCATGAAACAGTTATGGGATATAAGGTTAATTCATGGAAAAAATAATTCAAATGACATAAATTGTGGAACAATATTGAATTATAAGTCAGTTTATGTTGTAAACCCTATTTTTCATCATGAATATGTTGGCCATGATTTTTTTAACTCATGGAGACTTGTTTTTTTGGAAAACATGTAGCATGGTGCTTTTACACTATAATCCCTAGTTTACAATGTAAACCCTATTTTTCAAGTATATTTTATGTATTTTAAGCTATAATACATGTTCAATCACTTTCATTATTCATATCCATCAACTCTAGTAAATTTCAAGTTATTTTTGTCATTTCATCATCTTTTGGATTTCATTTTACAGCACTCGATCTCTATTGTGGTTGCACTATATATCTCTTGGTAAGTGTGATTTCATATCCATGGTTTAAATTATTATGTTTTCACCATTGTGATATATACATGGATCAATTTCTCATGTTATGATGGTTCGTGTATGATTAATCTAGATTCATTGTGAAATATTCTTCTTGGGCCCATCCATGCTATCGTTTTTGTGCGACATGTGTGGTTCTATTTGTATGTGTGACCTAACCTCTCCAACAAACCCTTATATTGTGGAATATCATTATAAGAGATATGGATCATTTTTAGGGACTATATGATTACTTTTTTTTCTTATATCTTTTTCTCAATAATATTATTTATGTTGTGTGTACAGATTTTGATGTTGACAGTTCCGTCTCTTGCTTATATTCGATTAAACATATTTCTCTAGTGCTATAATTTTTTTATAAATAAAAAACAATGATTTATTTGTGTGAATAAATGTAGTTATGGTAAAATATGTGTTTCACCTTGTTATGAGTAAAGGAAAAAAGGGGTATTTTCAATTCAGGTAAAATATTTTTCAAAATTCTATTTCAATGAACGTATTTTTTCGAATAATGGCCTGATTGGAATTGTTTGTTGAATTCGGAAGCCATATAAATGATTTGTTAAATTAATCACATTTTAATGATACTTATATGGGATGTTTATATTCAGTTTATCATATACATTGATATCGGTAATTTCAATCATACAGTGTTCCTCTGTTGTCTAGGCCTATTGATCTATGATCATGTTGTTGACATTGTAGGAGGATCATCTCATGGTGAGTTTATATACTCCATATGATTATGTTTAATGAACATGGTGTACACTACTCACAAATTGTGATATTATTAGTCTATTATCCTACACTACTTTTATCCTTGTCCTATTTGCCATTGTTCTTGTCTTGTGTTATTTTTCATTCGATACAATTGTTTTTTCATTTGATAAATTTTAAAGTGAATTATTCTTTAAAACTATTTCACCATGATGATTTATAAACTATAAAAAATGGAAATATATACCATGATATTTATAAAGAAAATTATTACTACCTATCATGTCAGGTATTCTTTAAATTAAAAATAATCGAATTATTTTTATATAGACTTTAAATGGAACACCACGGTGTGATCCAGTTGAGACCATTTATCATACACCCTTCTCACCCCTTTTGTGGTGTGTTGCCTATGTTATCTCTTTTGATGCATGGAAATGTAAGGTGTTATAGTGAAGAAGTGATGTTTAAATTAACATGGTTTTTTTAGATGGTGGTGAGGTGGTGGAATATTTCACATTTATCACATGAGTAGTTGTCTAATACATTATATATCCTTTGGTCCTGTGAAACCTATTCTTTTAAACTCTTATCTAGTTTTTTAATCTATGTGTTTTATTTTATTTATGGCATATATTTTTTCGGGTTTTTTTACACTATTCTTTATAATATTTTTATATATTCCAAGTATCATATTCAGGTGGGTTGAAATCATTCCCTATCATTTTTTTCTTGGTGTTAGTTTCAAGCCCATATGGATCGAGAATACCCTTCATTTATGTGACGGTTTGGGTGGGTTGACAATTTGTGAGGGAAACCCAGGTCGATTCATTACATAATAAAATTAAATTTGGATATTCCTATTATGTATAATTTTATAAAGGATTAAAATATAATATTAAATAATGTTATCATATATTATTTTTTTATCATGAGTATTTAATAGGAACTATGATTATAAATAACTATTAATATTTACTTTTAAACCATGTAATTTTTTAAAAAAATTAACAAAACCCTTTCAACCAAATTTTAACATATTGGTTACAAATTTGGAATTCAATTTTGAAAAAAATCTAAATATTATCTAGACAATTAAATAATACCAATAATTCATTCAAGTTGATATTTTCTGGACAAAAAATATTTCCTTTCAAAAAAACAACATTATTACATTATAACATTCAATAATTATTTATAAAATATTTATAATAAAAAGAGTATATATATACATTAAAAATAAACAAATATAAACTTATATAATATTTATTATATAAATGATGCATTAAATAAATAAAAAAACATGTTAAAGAAATATATTTAACCGTAAAATAAAACTACCTTTTATATAATGAAGTAATAAAACAATATTAATTATAGCTTCTAGATGTCATTATATTTATCAAATTTATTATACAATTTGTAGTATACCTATTATATAAGTGATCATATAATGATAATATGTATGTAATGTTACATATACAATCATACAATCTTATAATTTGTACCCATAATAGTCATATAAGTTTTACGTTACTTTATAATGATTATCTATATAACAATATATTTTTTTATAAAAATACTTCATAATATACTTATAATTTCATATAAAAAATATCTTCTATTTATATAATGTTTAATATTCCTTCTATTGTTGTACTATACTATATAATTACCTTTTTACTTTTCTTATTTCTATATTTTTATTGTTTTAAATAATTTCTCAAAAATATTGTACTCTTATTATTTTATTGTGTTTATATCATTATTAAAATTTTTGGATTTATATTTTAAATGTATTTATATTAGTCTGTTATTAATTGCTATAATATATTTTCTTAATAAATTAATATATTGTTCATTTAATATCCATCTTTTATATAAAATATTTTAGAATGAAATTTAATTCTACTAAATTGACATCTAATAAATTTTTTCATATTTAGAATTTATTGAAATAAAATATCAACTAATTATTGATATGATACAACTACCATTTTAACATTATCATTATTCCATACAATTAATGTATTAAATTAATGTTTCGATTACCTTACACTTGATAATTTCCACGGTGATTTAGCCTCTTTATTTCTTGATCGAATGTCTTCACTTTTAATATAGAATCTTTACCATTTATCTTTTTACACCAAAATTTTTTATGAATTATTTTACATATTCTACATTGATGATATATATGAACACCATGTATAAATATTATTAAAGATTAATATTATAATGAATGATAATCATTTAATATATCATATAGGTAAACTCAAAATAAATCATTGAAAAAGTATCATATATGAATATGTGAATATATTATTAATCTTATGTGATGAATAAACTCATTAATTTTTTATCTCAAATATAGTATACAATTCAAAGCATCAAGCATCGCTAATGTAATTTTTATATTAGTTAAGTCATTATAAAAAACTAGAGTTTTGTATAAAATTAAGATACATTTAATGTAAATGAATAAATTTAGAGGTGTATAAAAATATAATATCAATAATGGTGTTAATGATAGGGGTGAAAATTGATTTGGGGTTGAATTATTTCCCTCTATATTTTCATTTCATTTTATCGTTTCTCACATTTTTATGTGTCCAAAAATTAACATTACCTCTACAACTTGTTAATTTATATTATTCTATCATTACCTAATTTCTCAACATCACCCTTAAGAGGGAGATTAATCCAAAAACAACCATAAAATTATTCTAGAAATTTTATCTCACCTTTGGTGATACTAAGACATTTTTTATATGGTATCATCCATGTAATATGATTAAATCAATCATTAATAATAATAAAAAATATTTTTAATATGAAATAATCATCTTTGATCACCTTTTTTATAATCTTACCAACTTTTATAATCCTCCCACTTTTTTATATGATCAGACTATCATAATTTAGTATGAAATAGTGTATTATAGATGAAAAATATCATTCCTAATTTCATTATAGACATACTATTTGTAATCATTCCATTGAGATCTTTTATTTAGAAGGGATATTTTAATATATCATTGAAACTAATTAAATCATCATTCAACATTAACAAATATTTCACAAATATGTTCCATTAACATGTGTTCTATAACATATTGTGTATGGCTAAATTTTTTAAATACTCAAATAATAAAATTTCATGGGAAAAAATTTATATATCATTTGTACTAAGTGTAAGAATCCTATACATTTATTTATTGAAATATTTATGTGATTTATAGACATATAAATAAAACCATATCATTTCAATTGGTAAGTAATCTTAAAATGTTTAGTACAAAATCATTGCCTATATATTCTATTATATATATTCTATTAATAATTTAAATCCCTTTTTGAATCCAAAATTATTTATTTTGTAATAATATTTATTATAGATAGTCCATTCATCATTTCTAGAAATGAATAACAACATAAATCTCACCAAGAAAATATAATATATATTTTATAAGTTAATGTATTCTCTAGTTTTATAAAGTTTTTAATATACAATATCATAATACACTTTCTTCATAATAAATTTAGAAATACCAATACAATTTTTTATAACATAATTATGGTGAAATCCTTGAAAATTTTGTTGAAATCAAAAGTATTCTATCATGTTTTAAATTTATACATAAATATCATTTATATCTCCATAATTTATGTAACAGAATCACCATTTCACAAATATATAAATTATATATTAGAAAACAATATTAATAACATATATTTATTTATAATATTTTCTAAGAATCATTATTTTCCTTTTCTAATTATTTTGGAAATTTTCGGTCAAATATTTTATAATTATCACTAATTTTAAATTTATTAAAAAATACCAACCCAACCTTGTTATTTTTTTTAAATATTATGGTTCATTATAAATACATTATAAAAATGTGTATCTTATTATAACTCATTAACATTAAAATAATTATTAAATATGTTTTCTGATTTTGTGGTTAATGTTTAATACATACTAAAATTTATCATCACCCATATAATTTATCATTATTGTTTTATAAAAACTATAAGTTTATTATAATGTATTTATAAAGAATTTTATACTGAAAAATATTTCATAAATAGTAATTTAAAGTAAATATTTTTTGTAATGTTAATATAACTATAATTTTTGTTTATTGTGATACAATAATATATGTTTTGGCCTTATATTTGAAATATTTTCATTCATGGAATTACTACCCAATTATATGTTAACATTTTATGATTTTTATAAAAAATTATGAGGATAATTTTCCTCTATATTTATGATAGAAGATATCAGAAGTAACATACTATACTGCCAAGGTTATTTTTTCCTCTTCATCTTCATCCATGGAGTGATTCATTCTTATAACAATTATTTATATCCATAAGACCTATCTAGATAGATTTTAAATCAATACTCAATTAAATATAATACCTTTATAGTTTTATTAGAATAATTTTTTTGTGGTATTCCACTATAGTTGATATAAAAAATATTCTGTGTAGTTCTTTGATTATTGTGGAAATAACATAGTCTTTGGTATGTATCTTCTTACACAGAATTAATTAAACATTCAAAAAATCAATACATTTTTATAGAATGAACATATAAATATTTATATATGACATTATCCATTGATACACATTTAAGGATGTATAATAACAAATGTTTCATATGTGTTTACAATTTTTATCACAACACATCTTTAGTAAAAAAATTAAATGTCCATTCATATCCAAATTTACACTTTGATTCCCTAATTTATTCTAAAAATATTTAAAAAATCATTAAATTCTCATTTTTCTATTAAATTCACATTTTTTAATTATTGAAATAATAATATATTAAATTCTTATATGGTTATTAATATATGATAAATGTATTAACAATTGTTTATTTTCATGATGCTCGATATTTTAAGTCAATTTTATATTATTGTGTCTTTTTAATTCTATATTATAATCTTTATCTACGTGGTACTTATAATTTTATAAGTAAAACAAATTAAAATTTATTAGAAATGTATCATATGGTATTTCTAGTAAATGTTTTTTTTATTTTTTATTTATTAAGTAAATGTTATATTCAATTTTATAATAGCATTAACCAAGAAAATATGTACGTATATATATATAGATTACCTAATATGATAAAAAATAACATTTTCAAATATAATGTAATTTTATTAATTAAAGATATTAGCAAAAGGATAACCCACAAGTTCTGTGAAAAAACATAATATAGAGTGAGGTTTTTTGGGGCTCAAACCCAAGACTAATGTTTGGCAATGGCACGAGGCCAACCTCTAGCCAACGTATTCTCCAACTTACAACTTTTATTTATTTATATAAATGTAAATATATATGTATTTTACCATATTCATGTTTAATTTACATTTATAGTTTTTTTGAAAACATCATTATTTTTGATAAACTTTTTATTTTTAATCATCATGGTAATTTAGACACTATAATTTAATGTCCAACATAGTATGATACAAGTTTTCATAGTGACAAAATCATAAAACACTATGTGTAATTCCATATAAAATTTTATGTGGCTAATATGATGAATTGTTAAATTTCATTTTACAGAATTGCAACACCTTATCATAAATTATTTTATTAAAATTATAGATCATTGTATTTATAAAACATTTTACCATATTTTTTGTTCATATTTTATTAATTAAAAATACTATTTTAACACATAAATTATCAAGGTTCATAAAAAATAAAACTATCAAACAGATAAAACTGCAATTGCTCTTATATAAAGTGTCTTATTATCATAAAATGCTAATGAAATTTTAAATATATATTTTAAAAAAGGTTTAATAGTTAATTATATATAATAATAATCATAATATATAAAGTTTCTTATAATAAAACTATTTTCTTGATTAAATATATGAAGCATAAAATAAAGTTATTAACAAAAATATTTTAAAAAAAATTAATTTTTAAATGATTCAATAATTAACTATAATCCATTTAAAAATTAAAAGATGATGAAAAATATAAAATTTACCACTCATAAATGAAGATATTATTTTATTATAAATAAGTAGTTATTAAATATAATATATGGTTTCATTTAAAAGTTATATTTATAAATTTATGAAATTTAATATTATAAAATTTATTCTATTTTTAAAAATCTTCATATCAAGATAATAATAAGGTGAATTTTTTATATTTTTACAAAAAAAATGATGATATTTCGGTAAATAGTGAAAAATTAATGTTTTACAAATACATTCAATTATTAGACAAAATCATATGATATGTTGTATCTTATTCTGATGCATGATTTTCAGGTCCTTTTAATTAAATAAGTAATTACAAGGTTAAATTTACTTTTGGATTGGTTTTACTGTAAAAAAAATTCATTTGATTGTTTATAATCTAATAAGTATCATGATAATCAGCTCTATACATGATTTTGTTGTAAAAGAATTTTTATTCATTTAAATATATTTTTTAAAAAATTGTTTTAATTTTTTTTTTGCAGTTATATGAAATTTAATTATTACCACATCTAGAAATTGAATTTTCTTACATGGATTTCATATTTTTATATTTTAAAATCTATGTTAGTTAATTATATAAACATAATTTTAATAAAAAAAATATGGTACCATGGTAAATGTTTTTCACCATGGTAATGCTTAAAAAAAGATAAAAGTCAGGCTATCCTAAGAGATATGGCAACAATTATCTCAAACACATTACTAAATTTGGTTGTTTGAGAGTATTTTTTTGTCCTGAAAATTATCATATAAATTGTTCATATTTATTTCCACTTCCCCTAAAAATTAATTTATATTTTCTTAAAAATTAATTATTTACTACAATTTCATCTACTTATTTATAAAAGGATCATTCCACCACCCCATCAAATCCATCCTAAAAATTCATATTATCTCTTATACACTGACTCATCTACGTCCCAAAAAATAATGTCCAAATTTTTTTATATTCTATTCCCCATATATAATTCTAATTCCAATATTGCTATAACTTAACCTAAGTAGGGGATAGATACATGGCCTCAGGCATGCCTTATATTATAGTAGAGGTTTTTGACAAGTGGAGAGATGTATTATGATAGTTTTGGGGGACTATGACCTCAAATATAATTTATTCTAGCCATTAACAAATATAATTAAAATTATCCATAACCCATCAAAATGACATATATCTCAAAAACCTATACGCAAAAACAAGGATCCCCATGGGATCCAATATTAAAGAATAGAATTTAGTTAACCTATATATATAATGAAATATTACATATCATAGTACAATTCCATTAATATGGAGTAAAATATTGATATATAATAAATGAAAAAATATATACTACATGATAAATAATAAATGATGAAATTTATCCTCTGTTCTAACTCACACAATCTGACCTACTGAATTCATGTCATCCATGACCTGACAGACCTAAAATGTGTGTCTAGGACCAATAAATCCCTATATCCTTAGATAAAAAAAAGAAGTTCAAACCACAAACATAAAAACCCAATCTCTTTATAAAGTATTGCGGACTAGTCAAATGATCCAATGTTCATCCTTAATCACTAAAAAAATACTAATTGTTGCTATGATGATGTGGAAATGGATAAGATAAAGATAATAAGAAAAAATAATGGCCATGGAACACACCTAATAATAATTATAAAACATGATTCACAGACATTCACACTAGTTAAATAATTGTGTTCTAACTAGGCCACCAAGACACATGGAATTACCTACTTCATCTCCAACCTAGAAGGAAGAGTCATTGTATACTATATACCAGGCCATAGAAGATGATAAAGGGTAAGGATTTAGGATTTTTATGATCTCATTCCAAATATTTTATCATGAATTCTCATCTAAATGAGGCTATATCACCAATCATACACTCCCTTGTCACTTGAGGATGAGAAATCCATAAAATCCCACATCGCATTATAACTTTGAACCCATTTAACCAATGGTGAACCCCCTATAAGCACTATCCTATCACACAGGTCATGGATTGGAATCATTCACACTATGTTTCCATTTCTCACATTAAAACATACTAAATATATTTCACTCATGGTGAGGTCATACATCTTGATACTCTACCAGACAATAATCTATCAAATATCACATGAAATATTCTATCACGTGATTATTGTAACAAACAGGTCCCACAACCTATCCAACAATCGACAAGATCATAATTAGGGAATTATTCCTTTTTGACCTAATCATTAATCTCAAAAACTTCTCAATACCCATGAAGAACCTCTATGTATTATATTTGTTCTAACCAAAACAACCCACTATATTGATACCCATATTAAAATTTATCAAAGGGATATACAAACAACACACATCATCTTGAAACACACAATGCTTATTCAACAACACAAGGGAAGAACAAAAATCAATGACTAATTTTAAAATATTTATACACACTCTTGATTTAAAATTGACCAAAAAATAAGGGAAAACCCATTTCTCCTTTAAAAAAAAAATAAAAATAGCATTTTTAAAATCCTTTTATCATTAGAAATCAAAAACCACATTAACCAAACTAGGACCATGTATTAAATCATGTAAAATAATAATTAAAAATCCATATTTTTTTGAACTACTATTTAATAACATTAATAAAATAACTCATTTCCATTGAAATTACCATATTTTCAACCCACATTTGAAATATATTTTAAAAAATAATTCTACATTACTTTCTAAAAACCTATGCACTCAATCAAATATAAAGGACCATTAATAACCATTCAACAAGGAACCCACCATTTTACAATTTACAAAGTTTTGTGTCTCATATATACAATTAGTATCTCATGAGGCATTCATAAAATTATTTAAGAACCACACATTCATGATAAAGTTTTAAAGATAATTCTACTCATTGAATACAAACATGAAATCACTAATTAATCATAAGTCACTAATAAATAGAGGTACACTCAACTCAATAAGTATTCCAATAATTTATCCTAGACTTATATCGACATCCTCCATGTTCATGAGAACCTATATCAATGAAAAAAACCATTAAAATAATTAAATAAACTTTTTTAAAAAATATTTTTATATTTGAAAACATTCTCTGAAACTCAATGGGTAACCATATTAAACTAAATCCATGGAAATGTTATGTGGTTCAGTCTCAACAAACATCAATAAGATGGATAAAAAAATATCCAAATAACACTACTGAATCAATGATTAATTTTATTAAAAATTCAATAAAACCCTAACTAAATCCATGGTGAAATATAACATGAGTCAAACTAAAAAATATGACATAATATGATCTTTTTATTACATCCTCTATGAAACACACAATGAATCCCCATTAGGAACAATAATTTCCTCATGATCTAGAAAATCATTCCACCAAAAAACCTTATTCAAATAGAATAAAATATAATGATATGGATAGGGAAGAACGTGGTAGAAGTGGGAAGAGACCATACATTAATTTAAATTAATTTTATGTTAACTAATAATTTATTAAATAATTTGAAAATAATAAAATCATTAAAATTGGAAAATTATAATTATAATGATTAATAATTTGTACCATTTTCCATTTTTGAACCGAATTTCACCTTAGAAGTTAAACTATAAACCTTTAATATTTATCAAATCCATTACAATAGTTAATGTTAAAATTGTTTAGTGAAAGTGTTAAACAAAAAGATAAGGTTTAAAATTATATCAAGACTCTCTAAATTAGATAACATGGTTATCTTAAAATTATATAATTATTATAATTAAAAAATTTACATTTTTTAACCATTTTTAATGTGCTAGACACAAATTATAATATATTATTTCATGTACATCCAAAATGACATTAAAGATATTTTAAAATAAAAATTATTTTATAAAATGGTTTGAAATTAATAGAAATACAATATTCAACTATGTTAATGGGTTATGATTTAAAATATCCAAAATGGTCTATTCATTAGTGAGTCTTAATTTTATATGATCTTTTTAGATCCATTAAGATTAAAAAAACATTTATAGCATGATAATTATCAAAAGGTTTCATTGTGGATTAAAACTAAGAGGTAATAGATAAAACATAAACTAATTTTTGCCTAAATTTATTGAATGAAATTTTTTATAGTAAAAAAATTATTATATTAGAAATTTATTATTTTTTTTACAATTTATCCTAAAAATTAACTTATTGTAATTTAATACATTATATAATTCCCAGAGTGACCCTTCCATCACTCATAGAAGGGAACATCTTCCCTTCTATTCCACACATAATATTATCCTTTTGTGTTGACAAAACTATGAAAAATTATCTTATAAACATAAATATTTAATAATTATAGGTTTTTTCTTCTTATAATAACATTCCAAGGGCCTTTTTGAATTATACAAAGTAGGCCTATCGAAGAAGAGGCAATCATATTACTTGGTATATTTTAATTTATTTCTAATCCTAAAACCTGTAAATCCAGATATTCATTCTAAAATTTTAATTATGTTTCTTAAATACACAAAATTAATAATATTATGATTCATCAACAATCTTCCATATTCTTCACATCCTTTTGAAAATAATAATATTTATTATGTCTACATGTAGAATACAACCTAAATGAAGTGATGTAACTAATTTTTTAGTCCATAATTTAATGGATGGTAATACAGATACATTCAATCAACATATAATTGAAAAATTATATTAAAAAATTATGATAAAGGTGAATAATAAATTAGATTTATTTCAGTCAATTTATTTAATGATTAAAATAATAATCATACATACACAAGATCAACTATTTCGGTGAACAATGTAATTCATTTTTCTATCTCTATTCATTTTGTATGAATATTAATATATATATATATAATGTATAAAATTTTGGATATGATGAAAGCATGAGAAATGTTCAAGACCTAGAACTAGAAAACCAATACATCCTTGAAAAACGAAACAGTTAATTCCTCGAAACAATTATTTTAATAAAGAGGTAGTAAATAATTTGTGTTAAAATGTAATAAGTGGATAATATATGATATTATAATTATTTAAATGATTGTTTTTTAGTATTATAATAAATTTAATTTTATAATAAATTTGGTTTGAGCACATTATAAGTAATTAAAACTTGAGGAATGGGTTCCTCATCTCACTTATTTTGTGACAATTATGTCATATTATCCACATGTTTACATAATTTTGTGTATATATATCCCAAGATTTTATTAAATAATTATTTCAGGAAATCTAATAGAGATTTATTTATCCATATAAGTTTATCACTTTAATGAGGTGTTGTTATGAATATTCCCAAATTAATAAGGGTTTTATGTCACAATCCCATTGCTTACATGGATTTTTTGAGAATAGGTTTTTGGTAAATAAATTTTATTATATACCTCTTCAAAATATCATGAAATTTTTTATTTATTAGAAGTGTATAGAGAATAAATTTATCATTTCATTTCTCTCTCTTTAAGAACACAACATTCCAAAATAATTTTCTTATAGAAAATTGAATTTATTTCCCTCTATGATAGAAAATATTTTTTATTATATATCCATATTCTCTAAAAATGATTCCTAGAATGTTTCTAATATTATCCTATTATTTTTAATTCCTCACCTTGATAATCCCCAAGTATGATTCTAACTTTACCATCACGATTCATCCTAAAGACAGTTTAAAACACACTGGGTAAAAACCAATCTTATTTGGACAATAGATTTTCCTCATGAGACTTTTGAGGAATCAAGTGGATTTAATTAACCAATTCACAATCCATTTCATTCTTGTCCCAATCATTCTTCTTCTATCAAATAATCCATTTAATTCTTAAATAATGTGATTTATCAAACACCTGTACTATTTAAAAATATACCAATTTATCAATATTTACCCAATTAATTATATAACATTCAAAGTAAACACATTATATAAAAATGGAATAAAATTTAAGAAATAATCATATCCATTATACCAGAATATGTATATTTAATATAAATTTAAATTTTTAAAAAAATTTATTGTAAGGAAGTGAATTTTTGAATATAATGTTCATAATGAAATAATAAAGTGATTTTGCAAAGATAACACTTACCACATAGTAATTTTCAATTAAAAAACCCTTGAATTGGATAATACAGTGTGAATCACAAAATTACATTAATTATGTTTTAATAATGGTATTAAATGAAAAATTTGTATTAAGTACACCACATTAATGTGAAATAGAATATAATAAAAAATGACTCAATGGAATGTAAATTGAAATGAAATTTATTATCTTACAATTCATTATTATTTAACATCATTTAACCTCATGTATAATGGTTTTAATAATTTTATTAACATATAAAAAAACCATATTAATATTCATGATGTCATATAGGATCACATTATAACATATTATTACCCTTTCATTAATAATATTTCATTATTTTCATCATTTTGGGTGTTAATTGCCAGGTTTTTTGAGTACGTATCAATTGGTTATTTTTCATCCCAATTATATATATGATGATTTAATGATATCCATAATGAAAATATTTATTTAAATATTAAATGTATTAATTATATATTTATTAATATTAATCCATAAACTGTGGAGACAAGAAAAAAATTCAATGTCCATGGAGATGGTATTCCATATGTACACATAAAGGCTGCTTCCATTTCCTTATCGTATAAAAAGAAAAAAAATTAAATGATATATATTTATATTATAAATATATTATCATATTAATTTCTATTTTTAATATATGGGGATTAAAACCATCTCCAATACATTCCATGTTATCCGTGAATGAATCATATCACTTTGAGTTGGTGGTAGTGTACACGTCAACAAACAACGTTATCATATACCCACAAAATGTGAAGAATGAATCTATAGATTTTATAAAAATTAAAGAAATATAAATAAATTATACATATCATATATATAATATATAAACAATAAATAAATAATTTTTTTCCAACATTGAAAGGTGGTAATGGAATAACGAACAACATTAGTTCATGAGGGGGTTGTTCATCGTACACATGAACGATGATTGTAAATCACATTTGACGGAATTATGTTTGAGTTTAGGCCACAACCCTAACATAAAAACCTATAATAATATTTATTACACGAATTTTATTTTATAAGAAATATATAACAATAATTGAATTAGTCTATAATAAAATAAAATAAAAGTGTGCTTTGAAAAATGTTACCTCTTTATTCGAGTAAATCATTTTTGTTTATACCAAGATACATCCTTGGATTGATTTATTCCCTAATTTTTTATTCTAGTTTTAGGTAATGGATGTTTGAGATCTTATTTTTCAATGGTTTTACTGCCCAAATGGATAGAGATATGTGAAAGCATGAAGGGGTGAGTAAATTTTATAGTAGAGGAGGAGTATAAGTATTGTAAATATAAAAAGGTACACACTATTAGGAGGTATCCCTTACCTCATGTGCCACAATAATTAAAAAATAATGTATTTAAGTGTATTTTTGGTGGAGAAACACATCCAACACAAAAAAAATTATGTTTTTTATAATCTAGTACATGAACTTCTATGTTTTCCTATTTTTTCATTTTTGGTTTTTCAATGGGTACTAATTCTTTAACCTAGGTTGTGTAACTATTAATTATAATTTAAAGGGTGATTATTTATAAAATATATTACATCTAAATTATAAATATTTTATATAATTTATAAAATATAAATCTCAAGTGTGTCGGAAATTAATTTTAACAACAACACATGTAATGTGCAAAACCACTAATTTAATACGAACTGTGCAAACTATATTTTTACTATTTAAGGTTCAATATGATCATTAAAAAAGATAAATTTCTAAATTAATAAAAAATCTTTGATATTTATTAACATTAAAAAATATATTTTCAAATAATATTATTTTTTGTAATTTTAAATCTTATAATAAAATATCAATTATAATAAAATAAAAATAATGATAATTTTCTCATTAATTTCTTAATTAAAATTAAAAAATATCAATAAAATAGAAAATTTTGAATATATTATCTTAAAACAACTATAACATAATATATTCACAAAAAATTTTATTTAAATACAATAATTAATTCAATTTTCTTAACTTTTAATAATTTATGTATCATTTATTTGATTTTGTTGTTTATTAAATAATTACCACATTGGCATTTATTATGTAGTATAACTAAATAATTCATCTATAAAAGAAAAATATTAATTATTTAATTAATAAAATTAATTTAAATTTCAATATAATGTGAATAACTGAACAAAATGTTGGAATTTTTATATCTTAAGGCTTAATAAACCTTAATGGTAATGAAGGTTCCATTTTTTTCTTTTTAGTCACATAACATATTATAAAGTAAAATTTAATTGTATATAATCACAAGAAGTTATATCATTATATATAATATGGTATATGGTAGTTATATGGTCATAAAATGGTTTTTGGAAAATTTTATAGGTCATTTTTCCTCTAAATATTAATGTGTAATAACTAAGTAAAATCATTTTCAACTTAATCGTTGTAAATAATTTTAACTGCATTCACTAATTATTATTTTTAAAAACACGTTATATATTATTAGAATATAAACATTATTCTAATTATAAATACTTATAAATTTTTTTCCAAAATCCATTCACATATGTGGAAAATTTAAATTTTAAATTAATCATTCAAAGGAAATGGGATAACCGGGTTTTAATGTTAAAATGTATAAAATCTCACTATGTTATTTTATTTAAATTCAATATAAAAAAGGATTAAAATGATCTAGATTTTATTAATATTTGTAATGTTAATTTAATCATACTTTAAAACAAAATATAAATAAAATTTATCAATATATATTATTTATATGAAAATTGTGTTTTCAATTAAAATTAAATATTTTTTAATATTCATCAAAAAATTAAACATCACCTAAAAATATAAAAAATTTCACCTTAAGATAATTTATAAAATAATAATTCAAAAATTAAATTTTTTTTCATATAATATTTATAAATTTTCATAAATTTGGTTTCAAAATAGGTGATCCATTAAAATGCAAAAGAATTATCTTTTAAAAATTCATCTATTTATAAATAAAATTATATTTGTTTCCTAACATATTTCTATATAATATATTGGTTGAATGAAAAATAATTATATTCATTATATAATATATATAAATCATTATAAATATTTTTAATTTTATATAATCATCTTATATTTTTCTTCATTTTTTTATAAGCTATCAAATATATTTTTTTTAAAAATATCGTGGTTTTACATTCACCCCAACATAAATAAATTACATACTCATAATTCAAAATTTATCTTGGTAATTGAGGGTCTGATAATTTTAAATAATATTTATAAAAAAACCCTTATCGTAAAAAGTATTACTAACACACCTTACTAATAATAATGAAAGGTAAATGAGAAGATCATGGAAAAACTAAGATTTCGAATAATTGTATGTTATTAAAAGCAAAGACATGGAATGGAAATATAACTATAAATTTATGAAAGGGATTGACAGAGAACATGTTAATGAAAGTTTTTTCAACCACAAATCCTTAAAATAATGGTGTGTAAATGTTCATTGATAACATAAAATTTTGTTATAACAGAGAAATATTTTGGTTTCTAAACACATTTCCTCTAGATAAAAATTTATTTCACTCTATGAGAATATAATTAAATATTTATTTATATTTTATAAACACAATATTATCCTTTGGTTTTTCCATGAACCATTTATATTTCATTTCTAAGCATCACTTCTATCATAAGGTGAAGTACTACATTAACCACTAAAAACTGTCCAAATTTCAAGATAAACCATATCATAAATGGTTTACCTTATGACCCTTCAGAAATTTTTGATCAAAACCTTAGACATAAGGTCACTAAATATCCAAAAATTTCTCATCATCAATTACCCATATAATATTAAGTAGTTATTAATTATCACATTCCAATATGTGAATAAATTCATTTTCTGTTCTCTTGACTCCTAATAATAACTGGAATTTTCATAAAACATTTTTGAAAACATACATTCTTACTTATATCATACATAAAAATAATAGGATATTGAATATATTCCTTGAATATAAAAAAGTATACTTAATCAATGATATCATATCCCCATTTCCAAAAAATAATTAATCAATTATGACGAATTCTTTAATATACAAGTTAATTTATCTATATCAATATTCTCTTTATTATAATATCTCAACATTAGAAAAAGAATTTATGGGTTTCATTTACCTCAATATTTTGTTTTCCATGAAGATAAACATGTCACTAAAATACTTTTCCAAGTTATACATATCATTCAATATATGATTTCAAATAATTAATAAAAAATAATTTCAGTAAAATACTTATATATTTCATATTTTATATAACCAATCCATCATTGTTAAGAAAATTATAACAATAATCAATGATTTAAATACATAGTCATGTTAATCATTCAACTTCATATGTATTAATAATATATCCTTGATAATGAAACATTGATTTTTTCTTAAGTATATTCCCTTGATGTTTGGGGAATTCATTTGTGTAGTGCCTGATCTCATTATATTAGAATCATTGAACATTGGTTTTTTATTTCTTTCCATTAAAATGATGATCATGATTTACTCTTTATATAAACATATATAAAAATATCCATCCCTTCAATCAGGTACCAAGGAGTTTCTTTCTATAGTTATCACATGCATAATGATCCCTCATTCCCTTCTTCCATTTATCTACAATTTCCTATCTATCTTATTATTCACATTCATTCCTTCGAATCCATAATTCTAAGAGAATTATTTTTCATCTCATTATAACATGATACAATTTGATTGTATGATGAGAATGTTTGTGAGACTAGTACCCATCAAAATATTATCTTAAGACATCAAAATATATGATCATTCATTCTCTTTGGATCACATGCATTGGTGGGGTTCCCATTCCTTCTAATTAGATAAATATATAGGTTACTATAAACCATTGATTAAGTTCTGTTGTAATTGAGAATAGTATAAAACCTAAAAACTAGTAAAATAATTTATATGAATTAGAATAATTGTGTGTATCTAATCTCATAGTCATAAACATGGTTTCATTTGATTTTTTAATGTCATAAAATTATAAATTTTTATGAGAAAAATAATAATTTTTATATAAAATATATTTTATACATGAGGTTATATTAAATTAAATTTTTATACATAACAATTCAGTTTCAAAAAATATAATTTTCTCCTAATTTGGTTTGCTTAAATTTTAAAAAATACCAAATCTATACATTTAATATTATAAAATGAATTTCATATATCGAATTCAGAAATATTACGCAATATTTTTAATATAATTTTTCAGCATAGAAATAAGTTAGAAAAGAAAAATTTTATAACCAAAAGGGTTAAAATGGTTAAAATGGGGGTCAACATATGAGATGTGCCCAAAATTATCACTAAAACATGCCCCTCTTTTATTTTATTTTTAGTAGATTTTGACCCTCCGTCACCATATATTTTAAATTATACTAAATATGTACCACTCTCTCTAGAAAATGAATATATATTATTTTAAAATTAAAAGTATTTACAATACTGAAACATCCATTTCTTATAAAAGTATCCCTACACCACCCATTCAAAGCCACTCTATAAATTCAGACGCATCTACCTCATTTTCATATAAATTTATTTTGTTTATTTTTATGACCATCTGGTCCCAATTAATTTCCCAAATATCATTTACATTAATAAGTCTTCCAAGAAAGAGATTAAATTCTTCTACAAATTTTTATTACCCTCTCTTATCATATTTTAATTTATTATTCCTATAATCCATCACATATATTTTTTATCTCTATATAATGTTGTTTTTTAAATTAGTAGTATTCTATATAATTAAAATTACATTATTAACTATCTTTTTCATATTCATTTAGTTATTATTACATTTTATATTTTGGGATGGTTTCACAACAAATGTGAGTGGTGATATAATAATTAGACTATTAATGGTTAATAAATCTTAAATTATTGTAATATTTTATAATAATTATTACTTTTCAATGATAACATAATTCATTAATGATGACACTATAATAAAATCACTTTATATTCATAAAAAATCATTTAACACTACTATTTTGTTATTTTTTTGTGTTTAGGTATCCACAATGAAAATGCTATTAATTTTTTTCAAGGATTTTTATGGAAACATAATTTATAAAAAATATTTCATTATAATTTGTTTCTATAACATTAATATCAATATTTAACATCGATAATAATAAAAATCTTTTTTATGTTAAATGTTACTAAAATAAAAAGTTATTTTATTTGTTTTAATAAACTCTCTGTTCCATGTTCCATGGAATGAAAAGGTAACTACCTAAAAAATTAGACAAATTATATTTTAATCACATTAATTATACGAGATAATAAAATAATATTATAATTAAGTAACAACTAAAACTATTATACCAAAAAACATCTAATGTATAATAAAACAAATTAGAAATATTAAATATTAACTAAAAACAAGTAAAAATTATATAATAAATTATCATAAAATATGTAACTCCCTATTCAATATTAGACTATTCCTTTTACAGTTTAGGTGTTTAGAGTGTTTCTATGGATTCTTAAGGATGTTCATTGTAGGTTAGAGATTCAATAGAACTATAGCTTGTTATTGACATCATAAAATAAGGATTTATGATGTGATTATAAGATTTAAGGCTTTTGTGGGCAGTTATTCATGGATTTTATACAATAGTGTATTATTACATGAAATGGATTCTGATGTGAAATGGTGATTCGGAACAATGAATAAATTTATTTTAAGGTGTTATAAATTTATTGAATATTTGATATATGAGTAATTGATGTCATATATGTGATTCACAACATATATTCTATGAAACCCATGGACATCATTATGGAAATATAAAATTCAAACTGTGAATAAATCAAGTTTCACTTTGTTTATAATGTAATGCCTTAGCTTATTTCCCACATTTATCTCTCATTTCACTTAACATATAGATAATCCCTTTATACTTTTAAGGATATCTAAGCACTAATCCTTTATTCATTGTTTCTTGAGTATATGTATTTATTTATTGATGATATTTTGTGTGATCTTCTCCCCTTTCCCCTTATTTATTTGCGTTCTTACCATAAAGACACATTTTGGTGGTGTCTAAATGTTTTAGGGTGTGTATGGATATGTTTTTTATGATACCTTTGTGAATATAACAATATTATGGGGTTTCATAATGTATTTGTGTTTTTTATACTATTAATTATTTTCCCTCTAGTGAGTATTGGATCATGAATATTTTCTTATGTGGTTGGTCCTCATTTTCCCTTATTCATATTCAACATGTGTGAATTTCAATCATTATTCTTCCATCAGGAGGACAGTAATGGTCACCCAATTAAATATAATGAATTTTAAAATATGTAATTGATTTGTATGGAGAGTAATAATTTATTTTTTCTATTTGATGTTGTTAAATTAACACATTTTGTAAGCATTGTGTTCATTTTCATTCATATGTGTGTTCCCCTTTTTGTGTTTCTTTCTTAAATTACCATGGAAAAATTGGTTGAAAAATGTATATTCATTTATTAACTAATTTCCCATGGAATTAGGGTTTGTGAAATAATAAAAACGATAAATAATAAAGTGTAACTATTTAATCTATTAAAATTAATTAGTGAAATCTGTGATGTGACTCATTATATGGTGGATCTTGATGTGATGTGCTGTTAAGTTTATCATCATATGATTCCCTGTGCGGTCACGTATCATGTGTTTCCTTATTTTTTGAGGATGTTGTATGCCAGTGCTGGTGATGGACAAATTTATTTCAGGTGAAATGAGATGTGATGTGATGATGAAAGATGATAGAATCAGTTTTAGACCATGTAAGAGTTGGGTAGGAATTGATGTATCCTAACCCACATCTGAGATGGTCCATTTGACTTTGTGTGAGATTTGATATGTTATGATTGTAAGTTATGGGATCATAATCTGTTCAATGATGGGTAGTGAGAATAGTAAACTAGTGTAGAAGCAGCAGTGGTGGGACTTTGTTATATTCTTCATACTATATTGTTATATTTTTTGTGTGATTTAGTGATGGACCTAGTTTGAGGCTAGGATTGGTTAGTCAACCTATAAATCTACTTATTGGTTCTATTTTTTATTCATTGGTTCATTAGGACTCTATTTTCACACGTTCACATCAGATTCAGGGTATGATCCTATTGGGTATACTTGAATGCTCACAATACAGATATAAATTTTTTTTCATGTTTCTAGGAGGACATAGGGGACCTAGCTAGACATCTCTATCTTAGGTTTTAGAGAAGCTATTGAGTCACTATTATAGTACATGACTTTTTTTGTTTTCAATTTGTGACCATTATCTCTATATTTTTACATTTTCATGCATTTTAGGATGGTTTCCTTTCAATATTTTTGTTATATTCTTGATTTTTTATTGGTTTTTTGTCCTATATTATTATTATATTTTCTTAAAGAGAAATTCATCAAATGTATGATTTTTTACAACTTTGATTGTTATCTCCAATGCATAGCCTACTGGAGGCTGGACTCTAGAGTTCATTATGTCTCTTTCTTTATTTCTATCCTAGAATGGTACATTTGAATATAGAAGGTTATGAAAGAGTGGCATCAGAGGTTTTGTTTGTGAGATAGGATAGGGTATTGAGTTAGGCACTGTGAGGATGTAATGGCTTATTTGGTAAGTGATTTCAATAGATCATGGTGTGTAACATATGCCAAGTAGACTAGCAAGGACATAAAATATTTGGGCCCTGATGATCTAGTTCATAGACTATGATGTTTTGAAACAACTAATTGAGTTTGTGTATTTTAATTTTATATACCAAAGAGAGTTATATGAATTATGTTTGATAATATTTTTGTACGAATTTTATGTATGTGTGATTTTAATTGAATAAATAAATAAATTGAATAATTCATTCATAAAATTCCATTCTACTAGGATACATATTCATCCATGGTTTTCAGGAATGTATATTGGCCATTATCCAGGATTAAAAAAATTATGTACAAAAAGTTGATATAGTTAATCATCAGATGATCAACCTAAGAGAGGAATATGAGGCATGAAAGAGGGATTTGTTTTCCTTTCAGTGGAAGAGTTTGGGAAAGTATATGGATGAGTCTCAGATATAGATATATACCATTGGTTAAAGGATGACAAGATTTATTTTTGGTCAGATTCGATCTCAGCATGAGTTATGGATGCCATTGGAAACTAACCATTTTTGGGGGATCTATACGTCAGTGAAGAATTTTGATTCTTGGTGACCACATTGAGGATGATATATTATTGGACTACTTTTAGAAGCATTTATTTTTACAGTTATTATCTAGGATGAAAAAAAAATTTGAGGAAGGAGGTTGTTTCTAATAAATAGGGGATCATAAGTATATGGGAGATTGGGATCTAGTTCAAGAACTGATTTTTCATTAATTTAGATTTTTTCAGATGAGGAGTCCAATGTGTGGAATCTATATGTGTATTTTTACCCAGTATTAGGTATGTAGTCACCTTATTTACACTTCCAATATCCCTGGAGGTTTATAAGAAATCATAGGTTATCAAGAATATACTTTCATTGAGATTTAATCTATACAAGATTGGATAGTAGGTCATCTCATGAACCATAACATCAAGTGGTGGGAAAAAGTTGTTCAAACACTCAAATTTCCATCTAGTGTGGTAGCAACTACATCATATATTTTCTCTTCCTTTAGGTGAATGTGACATGTGGGTATCTATAAGGGAATTACAATTTTTTTATATTTTCATGGGAGACATGGTCAAAACCAGGATCAGTGTCTAACCACTCATAGGGGCTATTTATAGTTCTGTGTTCAAGCCCCTTTTTGGATGAAATGGAAGTAGTCTATAAAGAAGTTTCAATGGTTGAGAAAAATGGTGTTTATTCAGTAGCTGAGTGTATATGGTATTACAATAGGGAAACATCATGATGGTCCCTATCAATAGGCACTGAACAAAGATCATGGTCATGGAGGCTGATATAAGAGAAAAAAATTAGCTGGTTATGTTCATATGCATGTGTTAGAGGTAGTTGTTCCTACCATGGATGAGGCTATCAGAGGTATGGTCATTTTATCATCTACCCTTGTCTGTTAATTATTTTATTCAACATCCTCACACTCCATTGTTTTTCTTACTTTTTTCCCATTTTTTCTGAATCTAGGTGGAGAAACAACTAATACCAATACTTTTATCAATTCAAGTTGGAGGACATGATTCTTTATTTTCTGTGGCTAGGGATGTAGACTGGGTATGGGATAGCTCTAGTCTATGGTAGATCTGTTCTTATTGTGGAAAAAATCATTTTTTTCCATTACATAAGTTGTGTACATTATATTTTATTTTCAATTGACTATTTCAAGATAAAGGTTTCATTTTTCAATGAGGAAGTCCATGATATGTGATGTTATTAGATGGTATTATGGCTATTGGATCCTCTCTTATCTCATTTAGTGGAGCTATTAGTGGATTCTCATGTGGTGTATTTTCCCAGGGTCATAGAGATGATCATGTATGTTTTACCAAGTTATGTTATGGAACTACCCCATCAATTAAACATTGATTTTATGGTAGAGTTAAATCTGGGGGAATATATAATTTCTTTCGATCCATATGGAATCATTCCTAAAGAGGTAGTATATTTAATTATGTAGGATCATATTCTAATGTAGAGGTTTTTCATCCAGCTTAGTGTGCCTCCTTAGTGTGCTCTATTCAGGTTCTCTAAGACGGAAGATGATAGTTTGATGTTGTGTGTTGACTATTATAGGTTTTATCATGGAATAGTAAAAATGGATACACACTTATATAGGTCAATGATCTTTGTTGTCTAGATGAATAGGGAAAGTTGGTTTTTAAATGTTGACATTTAGTATGGATATCACTAGAAGAGGTTGAAAAATGACGATATCATAAATGTAGTATTTAGGTGCCGGTATGGGAACAGAGAATTTGTGTTCATGTTGTTCTATGTCAGTAATTCACCATCATTGTTCATGGGGATCTTAAAATCAATATTTAGTGATTTCATAGTCCAATTTTTTCTTCTGTGTATCAAATATATCATTATATACTTAATGTTAGATGAAGAGCGTGTTGGTCATCTTTGAGATTCTCTGTTGTTCCTTCAACACCTCCGTCTCAATGGGATGTTTTCCATGTGTAAATAATATTTTTGGGAGGTTCATTTACATGGTAATGTGGTGTCATTATATGGTGAATCCATATTCCAATTGATGCTTGGGGTAGTTTATTCTTGGGAATCAACCAAGAACATTGAATAAGTTCACATGATTATTGTTCAATCTAGTTATTACCAGAGGTTTGTGCCAAATTTATATCAACTTATAGCACTACTAGTAGATATTATTGGGTAGTACCATGACTATTATAGATAATTAGTGTTATGAAGTGTTCAATTACATAAAATAGATGTTTTTTATTTCTCCCATCGATTTCTTAAGGAGGGAGTTATTTTTAAGGTTTTATATAAAGCATACCATCTTCGATTGAGTTACATGTTGATACAACTTATATTTATGATTTCTTATGGGAATAGATCGATAAATACCCAAGATCATTATTTTTATTACAATGATATGGATCTAAAAGTAGTTGTGTTTGTTTTGAGGTTTTTTATCTTTTCCATATTGGTTAGTAATTTATGGATTTTAGGGCCCTCAATATCCTAAAATACATTTTTTCTCAGGGTTATTTGAATCTAAGATAGTAAATTTAGATATATACTATTCAAGATTATGATTTTTATATATATTATAGCTTATTAAATTGGAATATTTTTTCTTATATTTTTTTCCAAAAGTCTCATGGAAACATGCTTCCAGATTATGTGGATGTTTGGAAAGGGATAGAGGAGCTTTTAGTAAATAACATTTAAGTGAGAGAGAGTAGAAATTATGGATATCTTTATAAGATGTTTTTGGATTCATATATCATGTGGTTTGTAGAGGTGTCCCATTTTAGAAACATAGAGGTATAGGTGATGCATGGCTATGTGGGACATCCTGAAACACTAGAAGGAAGGACAAAGGATGGGCAGAACTATGTGTTATATCATGAAAAGTTTCCGGATCCTTGGGTTTGTCATGAAATAGTTCTCCATAAATTTTAAAAATAACATTTAGTAGTGTATCTCGGTGTGACTAATATGTAACATTAATTGAGGAAACAATTTTTGTGGGAGGGAATGAAATGGTCAGTTGTAGAACTTTTAGAATAGTGTATGGACTAACCGTAAGTGAAATATGAGAATAATGCTTCTGAATGTTTGTTACTATCCTCAGATGTTTCCTAGTGGAAAGAGAAAGAAATATTGATGTGTTTTATCACCATATTACCTCATGATTTTGGAGGTTGTGATGTAATTTGGGTGATAGTTGATATACTGATGAATTCGGTAAATTTTATATTGATCAGTGAGTTGAGTTTCATGGATAATTTGGTGAGGTGGTATATAGATGACGTTGATACGATTAATGGATCACGATGTATTATAATTTATTATAGGTATCCTCAATTTACCTCACTATTTTAGAGAATATTAGCAAATGATTATGGATCCTTCTTTGTCCTTAGTAATAATTCCCACAGTCAAAAAAATGTGTAGATACATAAAACCATCCATACATTGGAGAATGTGTTACATGATTGCATCTATGAATTTATTAGATAATGGGTATGGAATATTAATCTAGTTGTGTTTTCAAAAAATAACAATTATAACTCATCCATGACATGGATCCCTTTGAGTTGGTTTATCGGAAAATATTTCATTAACTATTAGGTTAAACTATGGTTGGGGAGTTTTCAATTATTGATCCTTATTTAGTAAACATCATGACCAAGAAGATTTAGTTATCCTGAGAGAATATGTAGAATATAAAGGTAAACTAGAGGTCTAATTCTGATAATCATATGAGGCTCTGAGAGTTTTTGGTTGGAGACCAAGTGTTCATAAGGGTTTCCCCATAGTGAGGGCAATTAATTCTGGTAGGGGAAGTAAGTTCTCTCCCTTTTTTGTTAGGCCTTCTGAGATTTTGCAGTGATTCGGTGAGGTGTAATATCATTTGGAACGTCCACTAAAATTGGAAAATATCCATATCCTTTTACACATGTACCATATTCATCAGTATATTTATTATGACTCTAACATCATTGAATAGGGATACTTTGATATCTAGTTTTATGAAATGACCAGGGAGTGACTACTAGAGACCGATGATCCTTTAGAGAATTTGTTTTGTTGAAGAACCATCCCATTATTTGAAGTGGTGAAGAGGCATTTTGACCATGAATAGAGTACTTAGGAATAAGATACCAAAATTCATGCATTGTTCCTGGAGTTTTTTCATCTTTCCATTGTTATTTTTACCATGTGATGTCATATTTTGGTCTTATTAAGATATAATATGTAAAACATTCATAATTATTTGATTTGTGATAAATATTATGATATATGAATAAGGTAAAACCTGATACCTAAACAAGACACATTATACTATAAAACATATAATATCATGTGGGAGAGTTCGTAACACACAATGTGCATAATATATTTATGTGATATATTGAATTCCATAATTTATTTTCATTGGGATGTTCTATATGTTTGTTGTGGTAGTTTTAATCCAACGATGTGTGCAGGCTGAGTGAGTTTTATAAATGTTGGGGAATAAAGGAGGTGGTTTTTTTACTTGTTCATATCAGGGGATTGTGATTTCATAAGGATGGGGAGTTCTATGTGCATTCTATTATGGTGTTTTTTATAGTAGCGGTGATTGATATGTAATGAGAACTGAGAGTAATATCTCATCGAATAGTTATTTGAGCCATTTCATTTCCAAATGGGGTTGGTTTTTCTTTTCATGGACAATAATTTTCTGAGATGTATCTTTTGTAATTGATCAGGTCTATCTGAACCGTTTCATTTCTAGTTTAGGTGTTTAGAATTTTTTATAGGATTGTTTACCAGGTTTTATATATGTTAGAGCTATAGTGGAACTGTAGTAGAGGATTCAAATTGTGAAATCAGGATTCAAAATAAGTTTCTAAAATTTCTAGAATGTGTGGATGGTGTTTCATGAAATCTACATGGCATTAGATTAGTTCTTGAAAATGATTAACAATGTGAAAGGTGGCTTAAAGATGTGAAATAAATTCAAGATGATGAACCATAAATTTTGGAAAATGTAAAACATATTGGGAATGTTTTCCTTTTATCTGATTCATGTATTGTATTTCATAGACCTAATAAAATTGATGAAATAAATATTAAATTCAATATGTAAATCATGAGAGATACATCAAATTTTTAATGTGAGGGGTTTTCTATTTTTATTAATTCTAATATCTTTTCAATCAACATATAGATGAGCCCTAGAACATTTGAATGATATATTAACTGTAATACATATGAAAATTATGCTTAAATTCTAGCGGTCATTTTTAAAAAATATGATATGTTTTCTTCCCACCTATCCCCCTTGTTTCCTTATGTTCTTACATCATATATTATTTATGATGGTGTTTCATTGTTCTGGGTTATATTGAACTATTTTTTATTATTCTATGGTGTGGATCAAGTTGATGTATGGTATCCTAGTCAATTTATGGTTTGGGGCTATTTCTTCATCACCCTGTGTTGTGTAGTGAATCAAAAATATTATTTGAGGTAGTGGATCTTGTTTTCTTTATATTTAAGTGCAATTTGTTGAAATTTAAATCATTTTTCATTAATATAATGGACAGTAATGATCATCATAATAAAAATAATTAATTATAAAATCTATAATTGATAGGTATTTGGAGAATTCTTTGGATTTTAGTTCTAGTTGATATTGTTCTTGAGAATTTTATGCCCTTGTTACCTATGCTAAAAATCATTTTTTGGATACTTCACTGAACTATAGTTGAAATCAGATGGCCCTTTTTGTGTTTCCTATTATTATCACCCTAGAAGAAACGATGGGGAAATATATTTTTGGATAAATATTTTATTTCCATGGAATCATGGTTTTTGTGATAACCCTTTTATATAATGAAGTGGAATAATGAAATCCCTTGAAATAAATTTATAAAGTCAGGATATTATTCCTTGCCAAGTTAAGCTTTATGTGATTTTTTGTGGTTGATCATGATGTGTTTCATTGTGTTATTTTGTTTGAAATGACTCCTTATATGTTGTAGATTGTTGTTTTATGGTGGTGGTGACTGATGGGATTGTGAGATGTGTGGTTAGTCATGTGATGGTTATGTCGTGGAATGTTGGGTTGGAATTTTTACTACTGTAGTGATGTGAGGTGTAACGACCCAATGTTTTTCAATGGAAATTACCTTCTTATAAATATGTCATAAAACCACATCAAAACACAACATCATGAACTTCTATGTATTAAGTGACCTTCAAACATAATTTATTTACTTCTGTGTATTGAATTTCGAAAATCTGACCTACACAGTTCTGTTCATGATGATTTTTGGAGTGTAATGAAACCAAAAAAAATTCGATGAATAGTAACATAACCTTGTGAATATAAACCTTCCCTTATGAATATTAATATCACCCTTATGAATAGTAAATCATCAAACATAATAGCAACCTTACGCATGAATAATTAAATCAAATTTAGACATCTTAGAAAGTGAAAATTTGACCTTAGTAATCGTTTTGGTATTTTGTTAGTCATAAATAATTATTCATAATTAATTAATTAACGTAAAAGAAATTTTATTTTCTTAAAATGTGGTCATAAATTAAAAAATCAATGTCTTATAGTTTTTAGATAATTTAATAATACCCTACACTATTTTTGAAATCAGTATAAAATCATTTTTAATTTTAAAACGGTTTTTAAGTAAGTTTTGATTATAATGAAACATTAAATTAATAATTTTTTGAAAATAATTTTTAAAAAATGGAATTAAATTTTGGATTCTACATGTCGGAAAATGGTTTTAGTGAATTTTTTGGATTTTTCTAAAATACTTGAATTTTTGGTGAATAATAAAATACATTAATATACAGTATAAATACATAATATTTAAAACCCACTATTCCTGACAACTAAAATGATGTAAGCACACAAATCTCAAACTCACATGCCTTATTTACTATTCTTGGTCATGGAGGACTCACTATTCCTTATCTTGTGATGAATTATTAAACTAATGAAATTTCTGTTCAGGAAACCCCTCTCCCCTCCACTATAAAAACCACCCTTCACGCCCCCATTACCTCACACCTGTCAAGCACCAAGCCATCTCTAAACTCTGCCAAAACTTCCTCCCTATCCCCTCTACCACGTTTAAGAGCATTTGGCCTCATCAAATGACCAATCCTATCTTCTTTAAGGAGGATCTCAAGAGGAAGATTTAAGAGGTAATATCTCTCCCTCTTCTCCTTTAATTTCCTTTCAAGTTCAAGTTAATTTCAGTTCTCTCCCAAACTATCTTCATCCAAATTGTATAGTGACTATAGTTTTATACATGTAATATAATTTTATTTTTCTAATGGGATATTATATAATCCAACCCCCTTTCCTCTTCCTTTTATTTTTTAAAGAGAACGTTGTTCATGCGGTGATAATTTATCAACTTCAAGAACAACATGTTTTCTTCTTCAATTTATATCTTTAGATCTGGTAATGAAAAAATTTTTATGGTTGAACTAAAATATTCTATAAGTATTATCTCCTATATAATGTTCTAAAACTATCTTATGACAAAATTTCTAGGGATAAAATAAAACAAGTTCATTATGATCGCAAAATCGCTCAAATTAACCTAAAAAATCATCATTTAATTATTATCTAATGATTCATCCACATGGATCTAATATAATTCATTATAAGGTTAGTAAAACTCTTGTAATATCATTAATAACATGTAATATTTTTTATGGATGTTTACCAAAGTTCTACCCAAACTTCAATTTAAGAATACAAGTGAACCACTTAAGAAAACCATAAAAACAATCATTCCCGAACAATGTTTTTTTAAACAGTATATCTCATCCAAAGGCACATAAAATCACTATATATAACCATAATAAATCTTATTAATGTTCAAAAGGACTTTTATTTCTAATTAATGAATATAATTTCATTAGAAAAGACATTAATGGAAATGAAGAATTCAGATACAAGGTACAGGGAACTTATCGAACCCAACTTTCATCCTTCAGGTTCTCCCTCTTTCACTCCATTTTATTAATGTAATAGTTGATCCTATAATTATAAAGTACTCCAATTAATTGGGTAATGTGATTAATCTCATTAGTAAATTTGAAATGATGTGGAGAAGATTCTAGCTTGGTTCACAAATATGTGTAGTAGTTAACCACTAAGGCATGGTGTTTCATTTTTATGCATTGCCACATTTCAAGTCTTATATTTATGCTTCATCTCATGTGAATGATCTTTTTCCCATGTTATGATTATACTAACCCCATGATATATTATTCTTATCTATCCTCTTACTAAGATTTTAGCTCACCCCTTTTTATGTATATCATCAGGGGTTTAAATGTACTAAGGAGAGGTCAAGTGCTAATAAGAATCTACAAAGGAAGAAATTAAATAAATGTTTATGCTTGATGATGTAATTGATATGTATGGTCCTAGTTTTCCCAAGATACTAAACATTTGTATCCTTTATTTTAATACTATTATGTTGTTTATCTTATAATAATTTAATAGTAATGTAAGAAAAGGTTGGGTCTCTATAACTGGTATCATATTAAATGTTTAGTTAATTTGGGAATTAAGATTAGTTAACCCTAGAAAAAACCTCTACCATGAGACATTGTACAAATATGCACACAAGAATATTTACATAGGGATACCTTGTATTATTCTTTTAATATAAATTGTGCAAATAAATAAGTTATTTATTCATGAATTGGTGACTTATGATTTGTTCTGTCCTTTTCTATTTAGAAAATGGTGGGAACCATGAGAAGTCAGGCCAAAAACTCGAGCAAGGGCCAATGCAATGATTGGTCGAAAGACATCCCCAATGATTTGGGAGGTGGATTTCAGAAGGTCATGGAATTTCATACACAATTATCTCAGGTTATGAACAATAACCATAATAATTTTGAACATCCTCCTTCACCAAAGAGGGAGCAACTGGCTATCAAATGTTTTATGCAGCAATGTCCACTGACGTTTAACAGATCTTCTAATCCATTAGCTACGGAACAGTTGGTCAACTCCATGCAGAAGATCCTTTCTATTCTTCACTGTTTTGTGAGAGAGAATGTGACCATAACCATTTATCGTCTATATGGAGAAGCCGATCAATTGTTGAATTTGAATAAGAACACCATGAAAAAGAAGGAAATTGAACAGATGGAATGGGAAGACATTAAGAAAATGTTTCTTAACAAGTATTTCCCAAGAACTCATAGCACGAAGATGGAGTGAGAATTTATAGTGCTCACGAAAAAAGAAGGAGAATATGTTACAACCTAGGAAGCGAATTTCACATGGCTTGAAAGGTATGCTTCACGTTTTTTATCAACAATGATAGAAAAATTGATAGATACTTTAGTGGATTAAAATCACACCTTCGAAAGGCACTTGCAATTCAAGACATTAGTAGTTATGAAGATGTTGTTCGATGTGATTTCAATGTAGAGATGGAGTTTGTATAATGGTCCCACAGCTAGGGTGATAATGATCAAATGATAGGTTTTTCATGACAGTGGATCTAATGATAAAGGTGGGGAAAGAACTCAATGAACCACATGAAAAAAATGTGGGAAGTTGCACCATGGGAACTGCGTTAAAGGGATGCGGAAATGCTACAGGTGTGAGAAAGAAGGACATCATCCTCAAGTGTGTCGAAATGACATGAAAAGGTAGTATAATGTAGTGGATGAAAGGAGAGAACCACCCATGGTTCAATGCTACAATTGCAGCGAGATAGGACACTAAGAAAGCCAATACACTAAACCTCGACTTCTCAAGGGTAATCAGCATCCGCAACTGCCAAATACAAAGGAACAAGAGAAGTATGACTCCATCACTACTACAGAGGTGGATCATGATAATGAAGTCATACAAGGTACACTTCTTATTCACTTAATAATGGAAAATACCTTATTTGATTCAGGTTCTATGAATTCCTTTATATCAAGCATGTTTTCTAAAACTATAGAATCAAAGCCTCAAAACCATGAAGTAGAGATATCTGTAAAAACACCATGTGGTGAAATCATTGCACCCTAAGTGTTTGACTCCACTCCTATTGGATTACGTGGGATGATACATCCAAACAATCTTGTAATAATTCTTTTGGTGGTATTATATGCAATAATTGGAATGGATTAGCTCTCAGTATATATAGTAGATATCAATTTTCGAAAAAGGAATTATATTTTCATATTATGAACCATCCCATGTTCCTTTACCAATTCAAGGAATATGATGAATCTCCTTTGAAAAATCCATCAATGGTTTGGGTGTAGATTCCCTATGGAGAAGCATACCTCCCCAAAATGGTTGAGTCGAAGAGAAGTGCCAATCTTGAGGAAATTCCCATCATGGGGGAATACGATGATGTATTTCCCATAGAGTTACATGGAATTCCCCCGGATCATGAGGTAGAGTTCTCAATTGAACTCATACCTGGAGCTACTTGTATCTCAAACTATTCCTATAAGATGGCTCCTATCGAACTGGAGGAGTTAAAGATGGAGTTGCAAGAGCATCTGGACAAAGGGATCATATACCCTAGTGCATCACCTTGGGGTGCACGAGTGCTCTTTGTGAACAAGAAGGATGGAACAATGTGGATTTGTATCAATTATTGGGAACTCAACAAGATTACCATAAAGAACAAGTATCCTCTTCCAAGGATTTATGACTTGTTCGATCAGTTAAGAGGAGATCAATACTTCTCAAAGGTGGATCATTGTTGTGGATATAACCAGTTAAAGGTAAAGAAGGAATATATTCAGAAGACTGCCTTCTGAACAAGGTATGGGCACTATGTGTTTTTTTGGTGATTCCCTTCGGACTGACTAATGCCACTGCAATCATTAGGAATTTTAGGAATAGAGACTTTATACATCACCTCGACAAATTTGTGGTAGTGTTTACTGATGATATTCTCATCTACTCTAAGAGTAAGGAGGAACATGAAGAACATACAAAACATGTTTTGGAAACATTAATAAAGGAAAAGTTGTATGCCATGTTCAGTAAGTGTGACATTTTGATGAAGCAAGTAACGTTCATGGGACATGTGATCACAATTGAGGGAATTTCACTAGATCCTTCAAAAAAAGGCGATTGAGGAATGGCCCAGGCCCTCTAGTGTCATGGTAATCTATAGTTATCTTGGATTAGATGGGTACTACCGACATTTTGTGAGAAAATTCTGAAGATTGTCAAGCACACTAACTAACTTTACAAGGAAAGGGGTAAAGTATGTCTGTATAGAATAATGTGAGGGAAGCATCAAGGAGCTAAAGAGAAAGCGGATCACTTCACCTATACTCACACTACTACAAAGTAGAGAAACTTTTATGATATAAAGAATTCTTTAAAGAAAGTCTTGGGTTCTTTATTGATGCAAAATGATAATGTGATAGACTATGCCTGACGAAAATTGATGATCCATGAGCAGAGCTACCCGACACATCATCTAGAGCTTGCAGCCGTGATTTTTTTCTTGAAAATTTTGCAGAACTACCTTTATGGTGAGAAGTATGGAATATACACCAACCACAAGATCCTAATATATATATTCACACAAAATGATCCCAACAATCATCAAAGGATATTTTTAGAGCAAATCAAGGAGTAAGATTGATCTATTCACTATCATCCTGTAAAGGTGAACTAGGTAGCTGATGCACTAAGAAGAAAAGAACCTACTACTCTATCATGATGTGGATTGAGAAAGACCATATCTTCATGGATATCCAATTAATGGATTTGGAAATAATAAGGGAAGGGGATACATCCTACCATTACCAACTGATTGTGAAACTATCCATCCAGGATAAGATTAAGGAAGCACAAAGAGATGATGTAGAGATACAAAAGTAGGTGAATGAAGTAAAGGAAGGGACGCTTCAAGAGTTCCATATTGATGATGATGGTGTGATTTTGTTTGTAATGTGGCTTTGTGTGCCTTCATCACATGGGATAAAAAAGGATCTATTGGACAATGCACATAGCTCAACATTCTCTATCCATCCTAGGAGTCCCAAGATGTACTATGATCTCCAAGAAAACTTCAAGTGGGATAACATAAAGAAAGAGATTTCGGAATATATTTCATGGTTCATGGTATTTCATCAAGTTAAATCTTAGCAAAAAAAGTCCAAAGGTATGATGTAACCATTTCCTATACTCATGAGAAAATTGAAAAATGCTACTATGGACTTTATCATGGGTCTTCTGAAAGTTGTCAAAGGGAAATAATGCAATATGGTTTGTGGTTGATCGACTCACCAAGAGTTCCCATTATATCGCTGTTAAGAAAGATCTATTGCATGAATAACCTGAAAAGATATATGTGAAGGAAGTGGTGAGACTGCATGGTATTCCACACTCCTTTGTCTCTGACCATAATCCAAGTTTCACATCTAAATTCTGAAGGATCCTTCGACATGCTTTGAGTACTGAATTAAATTTCAGCACGACCTATCACCCCCAAACTGATGGCTAGTATGAACAGACTATTAAGATGCTTGGAGATATGCTAAAATCATGATCTCTAGAATTCAAAGTTGGATAGGATCAACATTCCCATTTTTTGCGTTCTCATAAATAAAATAGCTTCCACTCAAGTATTCATATGGATCCATATGACGCTATCTATGGAAAGTGATGTAGAACTCCAACCTGTTGGGATGAAGTCGGAGATAGAATGCTACTTGGACCTGATCTTGTAGATGAGATAACAAGGATGGTTCATGTCATCTAGAAACACATTAAAGCTGCTCAGATTCAGAAAAAGAGCTATGCTGACAATCGTTGAACAGACACAGAGTTTGACATTGGAAATAATGTCTTCCAATGAATATCTCTATAGAAGTGAGTCATGTGATTTGGGAATAAAGGGAAGCTAAACCTATGGTACATTAGCCCCTTTGAGATCCTTGACCATATAGGACTCGTGGCCTATCGACTTTCACTTCCATCGAATATGCCTCATGTTTATTATGTGTTTCATGTATCACTCCTGAGAAAGTATATACCAGACCCCTCACATGTACTAAACATAGAGGTGGTACATCTAGAAGATGATCTCTATTATGAGGAAAAACTAGTTGAGATTCTGGAATAGAGAGATAAGGTATTATGAAACAAGAAAATCCACCTTGTGAAATTGTTATGAAGGAACCATATGTTTGAAGAAACTACTTGGGAACCAGAAGATGCAATGAAGGAGAAGTACCATCACCTGTTTGTGCAAAGTGAAATTTCAGGGGAGAAATTTCTTAAGGGGGAAAGAATGTAACGACTCAATGTTATTCAATGCAAATTACCTTCTTATAGATATGTCATAAAATCACATGAAAACACAACATAATGAACCACTAAGTTTTAAGTTACCTATAAACACAAATTTGTCACTTTTGTGTTTTGAATTTCGAACATCCGGCATACACGGTTGTGTTCAAGAAAATTTTTGGAGTCTAATGGAACAAAAATAATATTTGGTCAATAATAATTTACCCTTGTGAATAAAAACCTACCCTTATGAATATTAATATGACCCTTATGAATAGTAAATAATCCAACATAATATTAACATTACCCATGAATAATTAAACAAAATTTAGACATCATAGAATGTGATAATTTGACCTTAGTAAATGTTTTGGTATTTTGTAAGTGGTAAATAAATAATTATAAATAATTAATTAATTTAAATTTAAATCTATTTTATTAAAATGAGTTCATAAATTAACAAATCAGTTTCTTATAGTTTTTAGATAATTTTATAAGACCATACATAATTTCTGAATGCACTACAAAATTAGTATTCATTTTAAAAACTGTTTTTCAAGAAAATTATGATTTTAATTTAATATTAAATTAATAATATTTAGAAAATTATTTTTGAAAAATGGAATTCATTTTAGGATTCTATACATTGAAAAATGGCTGGGGTGATTTTTTGTGATTTTTCAAAAATACTTGAACTTTTTGAGAATAGTAAAATACATTAATTTACCGTACAAATACATTATAATTAAAATCCACTATTCCTGACATCACAACATATGTACGCTCCCAAATCCAGAACTCACATGCCTTATTTTCTATTCTAGGTCATGTATGACTCAATATTCCTTATCTTTTGAGGAAATAATAAACTAATAAATTTTATTTTAAGGAAACCCCTCTCCCCTCCACTATAAAAACCACCCTTCACACCCTCATTTTCTTACACCTCTCAAGCTCCAAGACTTCTCTAAACTCTTCCAAAACATCCTCCCTAGCCCCTATACCACGTTCAATAGCATCTAGTCTCATCAAAACTCCAATCCTGGCTACCTTATTGAGGATCTCAAGAAGAGGATTTAAGAGGTAATATCTCTCCCTCTTCTCCTTTATTTTCCTGTCATGTTAAAGTTCATTTCTTATTCTCTCCCCACCTATCATCATCAAAATTGTATTTAAACTACAAATTTATTCATGTACTATTATGTTCTGAGGATAATGGGAAATTATATCCTCCATCCCCATTTCTCTTTTCCTTTTATTTTATTAATGAAAACATCGTTCGTGTGGTGTTAATTTATCACCTTCAAGAATGACATATTTTCTTCTTCCATTTATAACATCATATCTGGTCATGAAACCTTGTTTAGTGTTGAAATAGAATATTTCATATGTATTATATCTAATTTTAAGTTCTATAACTAACTTATGACAATATTTCTTGTGATAAAATAAAACATGTTCATTATGATCAAAAAATTTCTCAAATTAACCTAGACAAACATCATTTAATTCATATCTAATGATTCATCCAAATGGATAAAATATAATTCATTATAAGAACATTAAAACTAATGTAATATCATTAATAACATGTGCTATTAGTTCTAGATGTTTACCAATGTTCTACCCAAACATCAATATAATAATACAAGTGAACCACTCAAGAAAACCATAAAAAGAAACATTCCCGAACAATGTTTTTTTAAACCCTATAACTCATCCAAAGGCACATAAAATTTCTTAATAAAGCCATAATGAACCGTATTAATGTAAAAAAGACTTTGGATTTCTAATTAATGAGTATAATGTCATTATACAGTACATTAAATAGAAAGAAGCATTCAGATACAAGGTAAGGGGGAATTCTTGAACCCAACTTTCATCATTTGATTTCTCCCTCCTTCACTCCATTTTTTGATATGATTACACCATAAAGATAATTTTGTAATAATTTTTTTTATTATATATGATATATATGTTTTCACTGGTTTTTATGTCAAACAAAATTTTTTCCGAAAGAAATCCTCTTTTAAGAACACTCATTTTACTTCTCTCTCCAAGTAGACGGTTCTTGTTAAATGTATGTTATTCCCTTTTTGTTTTTAAGAACCCATTGTTTATGAATGTGTTATTATGATATGTATCCCAATACTTTCCATGGGTCAGTTATGTTTACTATTAAAATATTTTCAATGTGAAATCATGATAATGATAATGTTATGATGTGACGGGTGCGCCCACAATTATACAGCAGTCCAATGCATTGGGAAAAGTGAATAATATCATGAGTAAATGTGAAATGATGTGGAAACAATTCTATTTTTGTTCACAAATATGTGTGGTAGTTAACCACTATGGCATGATGATTCATTTTTATGCATTCTCACATTTGAAATCTTATATTTATGCTTCCTCTCATGTTCATGATCTTTTTCCCATGTTATGATTATGCTCACCCCATGCTACATTTTCATATATATCCTCTTACCAGGATATTACCTCACGATTTTTATGTATATCCTTAGGTGTCTAAATGTACTAAGGAGTGTTCAAGTGCTAATAAGAATCTAGATAAGAATAAATTAAATAAATTTTTATGCTTGATGATGTAATTGATATGTATGGTCATAGTTTTCCCAAGACACTAAACCTTTGGATCCTCTATTTGTAATACTATTATGTTTTTTGTCTTATAATTATGTTATAGTAATTTATGAAAATTGTGGGTCGCTATATGAGGTGGTAATTAAGGGATGTTATTTAATGGTGTACACAAGTGACTAATTGCAGGAAGTTGTGTGGAAATGGTGTTTTGCGACAATTGTGGTGTGATGGTTGTGGTGTGAGTGATATGAAATGTGGTTTATTTAGTGATATGACATGGGTGTGTCTTGTTGTTGCAATAGTTCATATGTGATGGGTGAGGTTTTCTACGGTGTGGTTTCATTAGTAGCCTAGTTAACCCTAGAATAAAATAATGATGAACTAAAATGACATGGGTTGGTAAATGAATGAGAATGGGATAAAAATTGATTTTTTTGTATTTGGATATATAAAATGAACAATAAATTATAGGTAACTTTATTTTTTAAATGCAATTTATTATTAAATGGGTGTAAATGGGAACTCGTTATATATATATAATGTTGACACCAATAGTTGAATGTGGGGTTGTGTGGCTCGTGTGGTGTTTTAGTGGGAAATTGCATTTACTAACGTCAATGGTTGTAATCATAGATGTATCATGCAATGGTTGTGAGGTAGAGTGTTCTAGTAAAAATGTTGTGGACACATAGTTTGGATATTTTTTCTATTTATATATCATTAATTTCATGTTATTTATATTTTATTCACACTTGAGTTGGATAAACATATCAACACCAAATGTTTTTGATTTTCAGTGTTTTCCTCAACATTTAAGATAGTGTTGTTATGAAAGTATGGCCACCCCCTGCCCCTTCCTCTCTCCTACTTAAAATTAGTGTTGGACCATGTCATTTTGAGTGACATATGATGTGAGGAGGTTAATATGTGATATGATTATATAGTGATGTGATGTGATACACATTAGGGGTAATGCATACAATGAGAATGATTCGTGGTTGATTTCCTTCAACTTCATGATACAATACTGCTCTAGTTATGTGAGGATTTGTTTAGTGGTGGCTCTATAGTTATTGGGGGAGAGAAGATGATAATTTATGGTGCTTGATGATGAAACAAAGGTCATATGCCTTGTGAGGGTTGGGTAGGTGGGTATGCATCTAGACAGAAAAAATAGATATCCTAAGAGTATTGGAGAGAGATGTGCTATGATATAAATATAAGGGTTGGGATCACATGATATTAGATGATAGGGTGTCACAGTGTATAATAAATGAGGAATCGGTATTTCAGTATAGTTTTTATATTATTGACACAATGATATTATATTCGATGTTTGATTTAGATGGTGAGACATGACGTGATTATGAGTGGTTGACATGTTTAGGTTCTTGTTGGTTCAATTGTTTGTTCACTAGAAAATTAGTATATCGTTTTCACTTATACACTTGAGACCCTAGGTATGATCCTAATGGGTATACATGTATTCTCACTCTATGTATATAAACTATTTTTCACGTTTCTAGAAAGAAATTGGGGATCATTCTAGAAATTTATTTCAGGGGGTTTAGAGATACTTTTAATTCCTTTTGTTGGACATCTGTCACGACCCGTCCTCGGGGCCCGTGCCGTGACTACCCCATGCCCGCCTTCCATAGGCCAGGGGCTGGTGACTAGCACCAAAGGCGTAAATCCTGAAAACTGGGAAGACATTGTCTTTATAAAATTAAACTAAACACCACAGAGTACAAGAGGAAGTAAAACACTAAGTACAAAAGAAAGTGTTGAAAGGTAAATGGGCCAGAATTACATGCCCAACTGTAATGTACAAGGAAATAGACAAAACAGCTGAAAGGTGACAAGTAGCTCCTGGATCGTCCACCAAGGATCCTACTTGAAGGGTAGGTACAAATAGCCTCCTCAACGCCCTCTCCCTTCAACCTCCTCCGAGTGTCATATCATCGTAAAGTACACCACCAGGTATTGTCTTGTCGTGAGGTCCACTTCCGGGTCCCGTCCAGTCATCGAACACTCAGCCTCTGTCTGCGCTGCCCGTCGTCTGCAACCAACACAACGAGGTGCGGGCATAGCCCATGCAGGGGTGAGTATAACAATACACAGTAGGGATCCCGAGACCCTCATGGTCTCACTAAATCCGACAAGGATAACCATAAAGAAGATCTCAACTGATAACCTCTTCCTAGGTATATGCTCATACATATACCCAAGTCATCAAGTAACCCATCTCAATCATGAGGAAACACAAAGATTATGAAATCAACGGATAACCACTACCCAGGTATATACCCATACATATAACTAAGTTATCAAATGACCCATCTCAATCATGAGGTAAACACAATGGTCATAGACTCAGCTCAAACCAGGACTTTCATTATCGAAACCGTAACTGCTGAAGAGGCCCGTCTCTGGAGTGTACTGTGGTCCTGTCATGACTCTGAGGTACTGCTCACTATCCTAAGACTGCTAAGGTACTCCTCCTGTCGAGTACCACGGGCCAGCCACCCAAACACAGTAGTGCTTCCTGCTGTGTTATGCCACCCAAACACAGTAGTGGACACCCCCTAATAGCCTGCAGAGGTACTCTCCGGATGAGTACCGTAGGTCTGCACTGTCACATAGGTAGTTCTCCGTCCTCCATGGGTCTACACCCAAACAATGTAGTGCTCTGTCTGCTGTGGTAGTCGACTAACTCAAAGTCATGTTGGTCAAACAGTCTTCAGGTCTCAGTCGGCTACACGGTCTCCGTACTCCGCAAGATCGTCTCTGGGAGGGTCCGATCCACGATCTATAGGTCCATACTCCAAGTATCTCGAAGTCCCATGAAGAAGTATCTCAAAGGACCACCTCATCATAGGGGTCTAAACGCAACAGATGGTGCGTAAATCAGACGCACGGTCTGTGAGTTATTAGCCTTTTCGTCCCAGGGGCCCAGTGGGTTTCATGTGCGAACCAACCCGGGCGTAACTGAACTATACCCCGAACTCAAATATGGTATACTCATAGGGACTGTTTCTCGATGTGTTCACCAACGCCGCTGATGGTTCATCAAACGGATGTTTGGTCTGAAAGATATCAGCTTTTCCGTTCCAGGGGCCCGGTTGGATTTTGGGTACAATCTAGCCCATCCATACTCTATATGTGTCCAAACCTTGGGTGATGTATGCCAAATGTTCCGAATCATCAAGAGGAATCCAACAAAGTCGACGGCACGTCAATCGGATGTCTGGAGCTCAAGATATAAGCGTTTCTACTTCAAAGGCCCGGTTGGTTCGTATCCGAACCAAACCGGCTGAACCCAAAGTTCTTCGAAACCCTGAGTGTAATATACCGAAACGACCGTATCGATCCAAGGATCACATTATAACTGACAGAGCGTCTATCGGATGCACGAAGCTCATGTTATGGGTGTTCGAACGGAATTAATCTGAAATGGGGGGTCTGGCCCTGGGTCGGCCCAAACTGGGTCGACCCATCCCAGGTCCAGGTCCGGCCCTTCCAGGTGTGGCACGGCCAGTGTGGCCAAGAGGAAGCCAGGAGCAGGGGGTTGCACGGCCCCCTCACCGTTGATTGAACCCGGTGGTGGTTTGTGCCGCCGCCGTTCCTCAGGGATCCTGCGCGGCCGCGGGATCCCCCGTGCCTCACTACCACAGCAAGTCGCGGCTGGTGTTTCTTCCGGCGGTGCGCTCGGGCGCCGCCGCCTCCTGGCGTCTGGACGGTTCCGGCCACCACCCCCTATCGCCAGCGGCACCGCTCCGATGACCCGTGCCTTCAGGTTTTCCGCGGGCCACCGGAGTTGCTCTGGTGGTCCGTTTTCAAAACCGTCTGAGTCGGCGTTCTTCTCGGGGCTCGAAATTTACTACAGAAGCATCAAAATTACCTTGTGGCCCCATTTTTCAATGCCCATTAATCCACACATTAATTAATAAGTCAATCTGTCTTCATGGTTTTCCAGGGCAACGCGATGGCGCCGCGCCCCTTCGCCGCGGCCCGACTCCGACCGTGGATTCGTTCGGCCCCAAAGGTGCGGCCCAATGGAACCGTGCTTCTTCTTCGTGATTCTCTATATTCCCGCACGGTCTTTCGTGGTGTGACGGTTCCACGCCTCCTCCATTCAAAACAACAACCGGAACAAAAACCTGATAAGGGAGGAGGGTCATCCATGTTTGTGTGATCCGGCCCCCTCCCGTTAATCGATAGCAAGCAGTCCAAAATTTTAAACAGAGAACGGAGATGGTACTAATCACGAAAAAAAACAAAATAAACCCATACAATTTTCCTCGAAATCAATAATTCCCAACCCGTAACATAATCTTCGCAGATCAACATAATATTTAGTTGATCCACTTTCTTAGATTTAGAAGTGAGTAAATGAGGGTTTACAAATAAGTTCCCTACCTTACAAAGACATCACACATCGTCGAGCCGCAGAAGAGGCAAGCGTCGTGAGGTCGGATGTAGATTCTGTGGACGTCGGGGTGCTTCCAAGGAGGAAATAATGTCTCCTCGCTTGTTGTTATGATGAAGAAGGAAGTTATGTTGTCATTGGCTATGCTCACTGTGGTCGGAGACTTCTCCCTTATCGTGGAGGAAGATAAAGATGGAAGAATCCGGGTCGCCGAGTATTCTAAGTCGAAGGATCGATGTTCTTCATCGGAGAAGAACCGTTCTTCACATTCATCAATGTGATAGATGAAGTTCTCTAAGACTTAGAGTTTTCTCTCTAAATATCCTGACACAACCAAGCATCCTAAAAAAAGGTCTTCCATTAAATTATTAATACATTCCAAGCTTCTCTAAATTAAAAAAGAATTCAAATTAATTTATGTGAATGAATATTAAATTAATTGAGTAGGAAAGTGTTTAAGATGGAGAGAGAAGAAGGTGAGTGGTCTCACATTTAAGGGTGGTTAACATAACTTATGTGGGGGGTTTATGGGGGTTAGGGAATTTGAAGGGGTGGGGCTCATGTGGGACCCACCTCATTTTTATCCTCACATGGATAACTTCCTAACTTCCACACAAGCTTAAAAGTAAAATTTGTTCTACAAATTTTATTTACTTAACAAATTAACCATGAGTAAAGAAATAAAAATAAAATTGTAAACAATTATATATTTTTATTCCTCACATTTTTAATATCTCTTCCTGTGCAAACGCATATTCAGAAACGGTTTTCCTTAGCAATTACCGACACTGCGGTTCCATTGGTGCCCTCATATTTCGATTCCGAGCACTGGATCAAAATATAGAAAAACCTGCTCGTTCGTTCACGGAATGTACCCAAGATAAACTTCGGAAATTTATTCCCGGCACACCAGGCCTCAAAATCAGGTGCCATAAAAAACTGTGTTCCTGCAAAATTACAATGAAAATTAAGAAAAAAATTTCCCTGAATTTTACGGGTCTTTACATCACCCCCACCTCATGGCTTTATGTCCTAGTAAAGATTTAACACTAAGGATACAAAAGTGGTACTGAGCATGTATCTGAGCCTTCTGCTCCCATGTGATTACCTGGAGGTTCTCGTGCTTCCAAAGAAAGCACACAAGAGGAATCTACCATCCTCATAGCACCGCCCCTGTCGATCCTCGATCCCACTGGAATCTCTGCGTATGTCTCCCTGTCATCGACGTCCAACTCCCTGAGGTCGATGATGTGTGAAGGATCATGCATGTATCTCCTCAACTGAGACATTTGGAAGACGTCATGCACCCGGTGCAACTGAGGTGGAAAGGTGAAGCGGTAAACCACCCCGCCTACCTTGTTGAGGACCTAGAAAGGTCCTTTGAACCTCATTGATATTTCACCGCCTTGGCTGCATCTCCGTAAACCTCATCGAGGTGAGACCCGTATAAGGATGTGATCATCATCTTCAAACTCTAGAGGTCTCCAATTCCTAATAGAACTGAAACTCATAACGATTGCTACCACGAGGTAAGATTGACCGACTCAAGAGTGATCAGCCGCACCCTCCTATGAATGATTTTATCCTGTGCTGCCTGAGGTTTCCTTTTCGCCGACCAAGGAAAACACATCCTGGCGTAATAGTTAAACCACAAACTTTTTGCATAATACCGTCAATTTGTGTATGAACTGTGATTTCCCAGTCCATACTCAAACCAACGTCATAAGGCCTCGATGCTTCCACCAAGAGATTCTAACCGAAACTCTTACCTCGAGGGTCTGACCACACCATCGGTGTAAGTGTGATTATTGAGTCTTCTCCCAAGGTATCCTGAAAGAAACAAATGTGACATGGTCAAACAATTTATACCTGGTGAGCTAACCTGGTTTGAGATGACTTTTAAAAACTTAATAAACACACACGCAATCAGTGTTTTCGTGCACAAAGTCGGAAATCAGTTGTCAGGGTCCTGGTGTATGGATATATCGACCTCCCACACCAACACTGGACTCCCTGAACTGAAAACCACACTCGATACTCTTAACATCGTTGCTTCACAGAAAGAATATATCAGAGTTATAAGTTCTGCGGTAGAACCGACTCCTTTGATACCAATTTGTCACAACTCGTCCTTAGGGCCCGTGCCGTGACTACCCCAAACCCGCCTTCCATAGGCCAGGGGTTGGAGACTAGCACCAAAGGTATAAATCCAGAAAACTGGGAAGACATTGCCTTTATAAAAGTAAACTAAACACCACAGAGTACAAGCAGAAGAAAAACACTAAGTAAAAAAGAAAGTGCGGAAAGGTAAATGGGCCAGAAATACAAGCCCAACTGTAAAGTACAAGGAAATAGACAAAACAGCCGAAAGGTGACAAGAAGCTCCTGGATCATCCACCAAGGAACCTACCTGAAGGGTAGGTACAGATATCCTCCTCAATGCCCTCGCCCGTCAACCTCCTCCGAGTGTCGTCTCGTCGTGAAGTCCACCACCAGGTACTGTCTCGTCATGAGGTCCACCTTTGGGTACCATCCAGTCATCGAACACTCGACCTCTATTTGCGCAGCCCGTCATCTACAACCAACACAACAATGTGCGGGCATAGCCCGTGCAGGAGTGAGTATAATGATACTCAGTAGGGATCCCGAGACCCTCAATGTCTCACTAAATACAACAAGGATAACCAAAAAGAAGATCTCAACAGATAACCTCTACCTAGGTATATGCTCATACATATACCCAAGTAATCAAGTTACCCATATCAATCATGAGGAAACACAAAGATTATGAAATCAACGGATAACCACTACCCAGGTATATACCCATAAATATACCTAAGTTATCAAGTGACAAATCTCAATCATTAAGTAAACACAAAGGTCATGGACTCAGCTCAAACTAGGATATTCATTATCGAAATTGTAACTGCTGAAGAGCCCCGTCTCTGGAGTATACAGTGGTCTTGTCACGACTCTGAGGTACTACTCACTAACCTAAGACTACTGAGGTACTCCTCCTGTCGAGTACCATGGGCCATCCACTCAAACACAGTAGTGCTTCTCGCCGGGGTATGCCACCCAAACAAAGTAGTGCACTCCCCCTAATAGCCTGCATAGGTACTCTCCGAAAGAGTACCGCGGGTCTGCAATGTCACACAGGTAGTGCTCCGTCCGCCATGGGTCTGCACCCAAACAAAGTAGTGCTCCGTCCACTGGGCTAGTCGACTCACTCCAAGTCAAGTCGGTCAAGCAATCATCATGTCTCAATCGGCTACACGGTCTCCATACTACGCACGCTCGTCTCTGGGAGGGTCCGCTCCACGAGCTATAGGTCGATACTCTAAGTATCTCAAATTCCCACGAAGTATTATCTCAAAGGACCGCCTCGTCATAGGGGTCTAAACGCAACAGATGGCCCGTCAATCGGACGCCCGGTCTATGAGTTCTTAGCCTTTTCATCCTAGGGGCCCGGTTGGTTTCGTGTGCGAACCATCCCGGGAATATCTCAACTGTACCTCAAACTCACATTGGGTATACTCATAGGGATTGTTTCTCGACTTGATCACTGACGCCGTTGACGGTTCCTTAATTGGATGTTTGGTCTGAAAGATATCAGCTTTTCCGTTCCTGGGGCCCGGTAGGATTTTGGGTACAATCCAGCCTGGCTATACCCCAACTGCATTTAAACCTCAGGTGAAGTATGCCAAAAGTTTTGTCTCATCACAAGGAATCCAAAAAAGTCGACGACACATCAATCGGACTTCTAGAGCTCAAGATATAAGCATTTCCGCTCCGAGGACCATGTTGGTTCCGTATCCGATCAAACCCAGCCGGACCCAATGTTCTCCCAAACCCTAAGTGTAATATACCGAAATGACCGTCTCGATCCAAGGATCGCATCGAAACTGACTATGCGTCGATCGGAGTCTCTTAGATCATGTTATGGGCGTTCGAACAGCCTCAATCCGAAATGGGGGTGTTTGGCCCCGGCCCGGTCAGGCCCAATCCCCCTTGGGCCGGCCCAAACCGGGTCGATACGACCCGGGTCTGGGTCTAGCTCGACCAGCGTGGCCGAGCGAAAGCCGCAGAGTGGGGGGGTTGCGCAGCCCCCTCACCGCTGATTGAACCCGGCGGCGGTTTGCGCTGCCGCAGTTCCTCCGGGATCCCGCGTGGCCGCTGGATCCCCCGTGCCTCACCGCCGCGACAAGCCATGGTGGGTGTTTCTTCCGGCGGCGTGCTCAGGCGATGCCACCTCCTGGCGACCGGACGGTTCCGGCCGCCGCCCCTGGTCACCGGCGGCACCGCGCCGACGATTCGTGCCTTCGGGTTTTCCACGGGCCACCGGGGTTGCTCCGGTGGTCCGTTTTCAAAACGTTCTGAGCCGACATTTATCATGGGTGTCAAACATTACTACAGAAGCTTCAAAATTACCTTGGGGCCCTGTTTTTAGTTTCCCTTCAATCCGCACTTCAATTAGTAAATCGCGCCATCTTCGTGATTTTCCGGCGCAACGCGATGGCAGTGCGCCCCTTCTCCGCGGCCCGAGTCCGACCGTGGATTCGTTTGGCCCCAAAGGAGCGGCGCAATGGCGGCGCACTTCTTCATAGGGATTCTCTACATTCTTGCACGGTCTTGCACTATGCGACAGTTCCATGCCTCCTCCATTCCAAACAACAATAGGAACAACAACAAGATATGGGAGGAGGGTTGGCCGTGTTTGTGTGGTCTGGCCCCCTCCCATTAATTGATATCAAGCAGTCCAAAATTTTAAACGGAGAACGGCGACAGTACTTATCACGAACGAATCAAAATAAACCCCTACAGTTTTCCCCGAAATCAATAATTCCCAACCCGTAACATAATTTTCGCGGATCAACTTAATATTTAGTTGATCTGCGTTCTTAGATTTAGAAGGGAGTAAATGAGGGTATAAAATTAAGTTCCATACCTTACAAAGACGTCAAACGTCGTCGAGCCGTGGAAGAGGCAAGTGTCGCGAGGTTGGACGTTGATTCCGTGGACTTTGGGGTGCGTCTGAGGAGGAAACGACGTCTCCTCACATGCTGCTATGATGAAGAAGGAAGGTACGTTGTCGTTGGCGATGATCACCGCGGTCAGCGACTTGTCCCTTGTCATGGAGGAAGATGAATACGGAAGAATCCAGGTCACCGAGTCTTCTAAGTCTAAGGGTCAATGTTCTTCGTTGGAGAAGAACCGTTCATCACGTTCATCAATGTGGAATATGAAGTTCTCCATGACTTAGAGTTTTCTCTCTAAATATCCTCACACAACCAAGCAACCTAAAAAAAGGTCTTCCTTTAATTTATTAACACATTCCATTCTTCACTAAATTACAAAAGAATTAAAATTAATTTAAGTGAATGAACATTAAATTAATTGAGTTGGAAAGTGTTTAATATAGAGAGAGAAGAAGGTGAGTGGTCTCACATTTAAGTGTGGTTAACATAACTTATGTGGGGGGTTTATGGGGGTTAGGGAATTTGAAGGGGTGAGGCTCGTGTGGGCCCCACCTCACCTTTATCCTCACTTGGATAACTTCCCACCTTCCACACAAGCTTAAAAGTAAAATTTTTTCTACAAATTTTACTTACATCACAAATTAACCATGAGTAAAGAAATAAAAATAAAATTGTAAACAATTATATATTTTTATTCCTCACATTTTTAACATATCCTCCTGTGCAAACGCATCTTCGAAAAAGGTGTTCCTAAGCAATTACCGACGCTGCGGTTCCATCGGTGCTCTCAGATTTCAATTCCGACCACCGGTTCAAATGATAGAAAAACCCGCTCATTCATTAACTGAACGTACCTGAGCTAAAATTTGGAAATTGATTCTGGGCACACCGGGCCTCGGAATCAGGTGCCGTCAGAAACTGCATTCTTGTAAAATTACAAATAAAATTAAGAAAAAATTTCCCTTGAATTTTATGGATCTTTACAATAACTCTTTTAGTATCTTTATTAGAGAGTTCCATTAATATCTATTGAAATTCATTATGAATTTTATGTTTGTTTTGAGTTTAATTTATATTATTTGATATATTTTCTTGGTAGGGTTTTTTCATATACCTAATTCCTATGTTTATAAAGGGTAACTCTTCTTATATGTGATATTTCCATACCCTCGATGCATATTGCCAGTCCAGGGCCAACTAGTTGTAGGATTTGGGTTTCCTTATCTATCTACCTTCTTTTTCAACCCAAGATGGGTACCTTTGGATAGAGGAAGAAATGAAAAATTAGTTTTAAAAAAGTTAATAAATATGAATTAATATTTATGTTAATTTATATATGTGTCTATGGTTGACCAATAAGAATCTATAATGTGCCCGACTAATCCCAAATCTAATGTTTTGGGATTCCTTGATTTAAAATCTTTTAAAGAGTTGTAATTATACCTATTTTACTATAGTTTTATAATATTATTTCATTCTATACTATAAGGATATTATAATAAATATCCCCATTCTTTCATAGGAAAATATACATTAAAAGTAAAATAAATATTATTTTCTATTCTTTTGTAAAATTTGATGACTTGAGGAATAATTCATAACCTCTCCAACTGAGATATTTTTTAGCAACATAAAGTTTCTATATTATGACCAATTTTATCATTTCTTACATTGATGTTTAAATATTTCTTTATTTATAGTTATCATTAAAATTAAATTTACATACTTTTAAATTGAATAATTGTCACCCTTTTATGATATAGTTTTCAATAATGGGTTTTTAATATTATAAATTATATCCCTTTAACATTCATATATTTTTATCTTCTACTACATATTACATTTGGTAAAAGTGAATTTTTTTTAATGAAACATTTTTTTGTATTTATTTTTATTTTTTATTCTAAAAAATCATGATACATTCATGAAAATGATTTCAAAATTTGAATCATTAATTCCCCATATTAAAAATGGGTTCAAAAAGATCATTGAAATATATTTTTTTGATGGTTATTCGATTTTATTCTTTATCTTAAAAGGATACAGCTCATATAGAGTTTTATTTTATGAAAAAACATTAAATGAATTAATGAAATACTCTTTTGGGGTGATTGAATTCTTTATATCAACTATTTTACTTTTGATATCACATAATGTGAAACCAATGTGATGTGATATAAAATCCCCTTGTTTCCTTGGGTTCCCATGGAATGATAATTTTTTGATATCTTATTAAACACATATGTATTGATGTTGATGGATGGAGTCCAATGATTCCATCTAATATAATGGTTATGTATTTATATCCTATTAGATAATGGTATGTGGGAATACATGGATTTATTCACAATATAATGGGTGGTTCTTCTAGGATTTGCTCAAAACATAATATATGGGCCTTCTTGGATATGCTCAAAATAAGAAGATTACTTGTGTCTTTGGATTTTTCATAATTTAAGGATATGTTATGTTTCCTAATCATGTACATAATTATATCATATTCATATGATTATTCTCGGTGGCTCTTGTTAATTTTCTTACCAACTAATTCCATTGAATATGTTTGTTCAATTATGTTTAAATGATTTTTTATCATTAAATATGAATAAATAATATCATTCATTGTTAATTTAATAATATATTACTCTTAGGTTCAATTTTTTGTCCTATTGTTAGGATCTTCTTATGAGGATATGTTGAAATTTTGTCCCTTACTAAGAATTCGAACTCACCCCTTTTTATAGGATTTTCTAAGACCATATATTTAAAAAGAGTAATATCATGTTTTATAGCTTATATGAAAAGAAAACTAAGATTATAAGATAATGTAACTCATTGAGACTTTACAATTTATTTTTTTAATTATTTTAATATCATCAATAGCTTGCGATGTAAATAACATCAGGTTTAAAAAACACAATAATCTATTAAAATATTATTATTCAAACATGACCATTATAACCTAGTGATTAAATTGCAGGTTATAAATATGAATAAATACACTAAAAGACATATTTTGTCACATTCATAACATAATTATAATGGTTATCTATTTATTAGAAATAAAAGAAAAATAATTTTATTTAAAAAAAGAAATGTTTTCAATTAAATATATATTTCCAAAAGGTAGTTGAGTCTCGTTCTTCAAATATAATTTAAAATTATTTTTACCACTTTTGGAAAATTACTTTGAAATAATATTTTTTTTTAAATATACATGTGAAAATTATTTTTATGTTACTTTTCGAAAATTTCTAAAAAGAATAATGATTTTTTGAATAGTTAAGAACACATATTATTATTGAAAACTACAATTTAGTTTCAATATTTAACCAAACAAAATAATATTTTAAATTAGTATTAAAATAAAATTAATTAATATATAATAAAAATAAAAATAATCCATTATAATAAATTTCATATTAATTGATTATATAATAACTTTTTAATATTTTGAAATATTTTCTTTAGATAACCCTTTTTTTCAAAACATTCAGGGTTTTAATTTTAAATTAAAATCCTCCAATTATGTGATTTGTATTTTGAAAACCAAATTAGTATTTTGAAATATTCAAAATTAAAATAATCTAATATAAACAAACTAATATTTTACATAATGAATTATTAAAACGGTAAAAAAATTATCACACCTAAGATAAAAAAAATTATCGGGGGATTAAAATAAAACTATAAAGACTAAAAATGACTCCAAATATGTAATATTTCAATTTTAAGGTCATATTCCAACCATATGTCCAAAAATATTTGAATATGGTCTATTTTGGATCCTTTTTTAGAAGAAAATCATGGGTGGTATTCTTTTGTTTCAAAAATTCCAACTGTGTCATCTACCCCACTAATAAAAGCCACACCATCCTCTCTTTTCCCCAATTAGAAAACCCGTTTATTTCGACAATAAGTACCCAAATAATTTTTTTAATTCCACGATCTCATCCTATAATCCTTTTATTTTATATTAACAAAATATAGAAATCATATTTGAGAAAAACAAATATGTTTTCTGAAGAAGTAGTATCATCCTTAACTGAGCATTTTATTTTATTTAATCTTATCCAAATTTAAAAAATAATTAAACCATAATGGTATAAAAGAATAAAAAATAAAAAATTAATTTCTATTTTTAGGCTAATTTCATGACCAAAAATAACTTCTTCATCCTCAAATGAGAAATTATATCATTGATCATTTAGACAATGTACAACCGCCTCACGAACCGATGTAGATCAATTTTCAGCAACGCATATCATGGATGGATAAAATTATATATATAAATTTTATATATTAAATATATGATATATTTATAGTAATTGATTGATAATATCAAATTCACCTTCTTAATTTACATTCTATAAAGAATGTGATAAAACCGTTCCTTTATACAGCGGACTACCACCTTTCAATGAGGTGTGATTCATTTGTCAATTATGTTGTAAATGGACGATAATAATGATTATTTTGATATTTATATATTATAGTAATGAATTATAACTAATTATTTTAAATATATAACATATAATTCGATAACTTATTACCAATGGATTAAATTATGACATCATTCATGTGTATGGTGGATTACGGCCACGTAAATATCTGTGATTCATTTTTCACTAACACATTAAATGGAAGCTAAAAAGGGTAAATTTAATTAATAAATGTGATATAAGTCCCATGATATTTATTATTTAAAATTAATATACACTATAATTCCTTTACCTTTCAATATTTATGTAAATGATAATGTTTCTTGGGCATATGTACGACCTACCATCTCTACGAGACGTTGTGATTCATTCAATACGCTCAAAATAAAATAATTATTATAAAGATTTATATAAATAAATAAAATGAAATTTATAACATTAATATAATTATTTATATGATTTCACTATAACCTATGATCATGACCTGAACCTTTCATGAGGAAACATGTCTAAGATAACAAGGCAATTAACACTAGAGACATATTTTGTAATAAAATATTTTTAAGAAAAGTTAATAAGATTTTATAAGATGATCATATATGATATTGTTAATATTAATATGTCTCATGTATAAGATAATAAAAATGTTTAAAACCACTATACAAGAGGTTAAGGAGTGCTCAACTAAAGGGATGTCGAAGGTAAGGGGTTTCTTAACTTAATTTCAATTCATTGGGTTATATAACTACTTCATTGATTATATTATGCCATAATTATGTGTTAAATAACATTTTATTGATTTATTATTTTTATTTACACATGTATTTTTTTATGTATTTTTATATATAATCACTCCATTTTTCAACCCTCAACTCAATGCTAAAATATTTTTAAGGTTTTCTTCTCAAACATTGTTCTTTGTTACACATGTTCTTTTATTCACATAATTTAGTTTTCATAGTGTATATACATCCAATATAACATACTATATCATGAAGATTCTATACATAATGAGAGTTTATTTTATAATTAGTCTACATCATTTAGGGTATGTTATGAATCAAATGTTACTAAACCCATAAGGTTGTATGTATCAATTTCATTAGTATCATGATTATATAAGCTGAAATTTCCCTTGAAATAAATTTCATGGAAATTTTCTAATAAAACACATTAATTTTATTCACCATTTTTTATTGATGAATATATCAAGTAATTAAACAATTTTTATCAATTTGGTTCTTAAAATTTCTGAGAAAATGTTTTTAATAAAATTTGGCTTCATTTCCATCTTTGGCCAAAAATACTTCTTCTGTGAAATTTAGATTTTCTAAATATGGTATTTAAATATTTTAGTACAAATTTTTAAAGTAATTCTTATTATAAATTGTATTTTTAATTAAAATTTTCAAATTAATATTCAAAAAAAATTCTGAGATAGATTCTTATCGAAATTTTCTATAAATATGTTAAATGAATCTTTTGTTTCTAACATATCCATCCTGAACAGATCTCTTCCTCCATTATGAAAATTTAGAGGATTAAGGATTAGTTTTTATGAGTCAATTTTAATTGTAAAAAAGAATATTTTATTTAATGTTTGAGATAATTTTAGATATTATATAATTTTTCATGCCATGGAAATTAATTTTTCTAAACAAAATGTAAAAATTGATCTTCCAAAATAATGTTTTATCTAATATGACTTCCTTTGATGATACTCAACATGAAAAAGTTATTTTCCAAAATTATATTTTTCAAAATTATTTTCATCAATTAAAACAGAATTGATTTTATGGATTACGTTTAAGTTAGGTATAGATATCTCCCATGAAAAGACATTGTTTATTCTCCATTTATTTTATGGGAAAATATATTCCTTATTAACATTTCTAATATAACATCATTTTGAAATTTACTTAGAAAATTATATTTACACTGATTATGGAACCCATTTTCTTTTCATGGGTATGTCCTATGTTATTCATTCAAATTTTTGTCATTTATATGGAACAAATATATCTTGATCATATTTTGATGGGTGCACCTAAATAGAACTCCTATTTATTCTGTAATGTTTTATTCTTATAATACATCATGTTTGTGATTATGGAGTTAAGCTAATCTATAATGGTAATATTTCCACCATGTTATGTTGTATAAGAATTTATCCTTGAATTACTCTCATGTAATGTATCATATTATTTACACATTATAAATTCTTCAATTATATTATTACACCATGTTATTTATGTTTTTATTATATGTGATTACTCACATTCCTTCTATTTTATGATATCATGTTATACCCTTGACTAACATGTTATGTTTCCTTATCATGATAATTCCATTTCTGTTATTTTGATCTATCACATAAATGTACTTATTTATAGGTGTTTTTCACTTCTATTATTGGTCTATCATTCCCAATTGTTTTACCCTGGGTTCCCCCTTGAAATTTGGATGAAAGGGAGGGTTTTTAGGTTGCCAAAACAAGCCACCCAGTTTGGATGCATGATTTACTAAACTGTGTAGACAAACCTTGTAGAAAAACCATGCACATGGTCCATCCCATTAAAATAATTTATGTTATTCCATTGTATCCCTTTCGAGAATAAACCTAACTCACCCCTTTCCTCCCCCATTTGACCCTAGGAGCCATGGAAGGATTCCAAGCTCCCTCAACCTCTCTTGGAACTCTTTCTTACGTGATTATTTTTGGGAAAACATTGATATTTTTTAAGTAACTGATCTCTCTTTTTTTATTCCTTTTACTTAGAGTTTCTCTACTCATTATTGAGGTCAAATTGTTCATAAACTAGGTTTTAGTCACTGGGTTTTAAAATTTGGTTTCTTGGATCAATCTTGTGGATCTAGGTTCATTTTCATCCCCTTGTGGTGTAGTGGTGGTGTTGTAAATGTTTGGAAAAAATATTTGGGTTTTTTGAAATCTAAGGTAAATGATTGCATGCGTAGATATTCTTTTCATAATTTATATTGCATTATTTAAATTATTCATGTTCACTTCTATTTTTTTGTGAAAACCATATTTGGTAGTATTAATTGACTTGTTGATTTTAAAGAATCATTTTCGTGTGAAAATTAGTGCTTTTCATGTGTATGACAAGTTTTGTCATTTGAGGATGCATTATAATTCATGGAATTGATTTATTAAATGTTTATATGGATTATATTTTGGTATGTTATTGGGATTTATTTACATTGAATTTTGGTTTTGAAATGGGTTTTGTTTGCAGAGACTTGTTTTACATCATAAAATCGTTTCATTATAATTTTAAATCGTTTATTGAGTTACAAAAAAGGGGTCAAATCATGTTGCATAATTTTGTGTGTTTTTATGATTTAGAAATTGTATTATTATATGAAAATGGTTTTTTATAACTTATGGAACTTGTTTGAGCACAAATAGGTAAACCTGAGTATCTAGGTGGGCACACATATACCAGTACGCTAGTGATATTGCTTTGGAATCATCCCTATTTCACATAGAATGTTTTAAGATGAAAACAATGACTAAACATTGGTGATGTTTGGGGAACACTAGGCCATTGGGGTTTCCCCTCTTAGTGGATCGTTCATGAGAAGAATATTGGTTTGTGTTAGTTATACACTGAGATGTGATATACATAGGGCCCCACATATAGCTAGTGCCTAGTGTATTCCTATAACTAATGTTCATTGACTATAATATACTTATTATTAGCATGCTGTTTGTTTTGGATGAAAATTTAGTGTCATTTGGTTTTTATTTAAAAGTGTATATTCATCAAAATTTACCTCTTACAAGTTGTTTTAATTTAATGTAACACCATTTAAAAATTGTTTTAGTATTTATTATTCTTAAAATCATTCATTATTTCTATCATAAAATTTTTATCAAATGGAATACATTTTTGTGGTATCCTATTGGGCATAGTCACACACCCTACTTACAACTTCGGGGTAAGTAGACTTGATTATGTTTGACACTGGTAAGGGAAAGGTCCTTAGTGACAACAGTTTATGTTGTTATCCTTTTTCCTTGGTGTGATGTCATAGAGAATGATTGAAAAATATTACCCCATTCCATGTGGTGGTTTTAGAGTTGGCCTTTCTACTTTTTTGAGTTTAATCTATCATGAGTGTTGTTTAAAAATGTGTATCTCAATTCTGAATTTTATTAAAGTCATGTTTGGATAAAATTTCCAAATTTTATTTATTTATTATTATTGATGGTTTAATTCTAATAAACTTAGGTAAATCATTCCCATACCATTATTTATGATACTAGAGAACTAGTTCCATATTTTGGGGATAGAGAATTCCCTTCGGGACATTCCACAGACTAGGTGGGGTGTTATTTCAGATGGAGAGAATATATTGTCTGTGACATCATCTCATCCATTTTCTTATATATTCCCCCAGTTTTCCCTTGCATATTTAGTATCTAGCATTGATTTTTGGAGTTCACTATAGAAAATAAATCTAGGATTCCATGATTTAGGTATTTAAAACCTATAATTCCAATGACACTTGGAAATTATGATCATTTTTATATTAATGCATATTTATGTTTAATAATACTATAATAAAATCTGTAAAAGGTTTCATTCATCATAGTTGGTATTAGTGTAAATGTTTAGTTGTCATGTGGAAGTATAATGAGAAAACCATGGTAAAAATCCAATTATAATCCAATGAACAGAAATGATAATATAAATTTATACTAGAGTCTTGATGATTTATATAGAGATTAGTTTATGAGAAATTACATCCTTGTCAAGATATTACAAGTGGAATTGGTTCTAGAATAGATATACCCAAATAAAATAACAATAAAAAGGTGAATCTGGATTAACTCTCAAGTGACACCTAGTACAAAACAACCAGACTTATTTCACACCTAGTTTGACACACCCATGTGATATTATTTTTAAATTAAAGAAACTCCTCATGAAAAATCATGAAGCATTTTAATATATGATCATCAATATTTACCTAGGATAAACCAATGATGTCTTTATTTGAATGAATTGAGTCACAATTAATATAGAATATAAATAATTTTTAATGATTTCGTTGTCTCCCACTATAAATATTGTTGGACACACAATGATTTATAGTTTTATTTACTGATAAGAACTTAAAGGAACTCAGTTAATGTTGAATTTGATATACATTGTATTGATGAGAAACCAAATTGGATGATAACTGGAGTAAATGATATTTTGATTATTCCAAATTGGATACCATGTTATACAATTAACAACATGCACCTTAACCTACTATTTGAATCACTAGAAAAGAGATTCACATGGTTAACTAAGTGTTTGGATAGTGGAGACCACTGAGTAAAAATATTTATCATCTTATATATTTATAATTTTAGAAAAATCAACAAGGGAATGTCTCAATGGAAGGGGAAGACGTTTTGTGTGTGGAAAATAAGGAAACAAAACAAGTAATTAATGAGAAAATTAAAAAATTTAGTAAATACAAGAGATGATGATAATGGATTCTCTAAGTTGTAATTGATGGTTGAAAATTTTAAATGTGGAATATATATATATTTTAAAAATTTATGTCCTATGATGAAATAACAATAAGATATTCAATAAGGTTTTAAGTGTAATGATTTTTCTATTGATGATGAAGAGACTAGAAATGGCATATGAATGTTAAGAGGTATATAGAAATAAGATGATGAAGCCCAGTTAATGTTTCAAGAATGAATTGGAATTATTAAATAATTTCAACAATGTAGTTCATGAATTATGTGATTCATTAAATATATATGTATAATGAATTGATTTTATAATTTTTTCCATAAAAATTTCCAAGAATGTGTTAAATGACATAGAAATGGTGTTAATGGAATATTTATTTAATAGAAAGGTGATACTTTATAACAAAGATCATAAGTGAGGAACAGATAACCTTGGATATGTGGTTGATGTTGATGTAATTAGTTGACTTTTTTGATAATAATGAGATATATAGATAACTATAGTTGTTAAAAAAATTGATTTGGTGAATAATGTTTTGATCTAACATGATCATCATTTTATTGAGAATGTTATAGGATCATTTATAATTATAAATATGATCCTCGCATAGGTTTTCAATATTTTCAATGAAAAAATGAAACTCGAGGGACAACTCTTCGCATCCAACAAGGCTATAGGTCTTAAAACATTAACCAAATGGTGATAATGGTGAAACTCCTACCACTAGCCTACATGATTTACTATTTATTATTAAATTGTTTCTATAAAAATGGATTTTTGGTAAAATAATAAGGTGATTTTGAGAAACAATTTGTAAGGACATGTTATTTTATTTTTATGTGAAAATTATATTTTGGGAGATGTTTTGTTATGTTGAAGTCTATATAATAATTTGGTTTAATGTAATGTTTTGTGTAGGAATAATTTTATTATTATATTGGATATTTCGATTGAATGTGTAAGAGATAAACTTTGTTGATAAAAACATATTTCATGTTGAAGTTATTTAGGTTATTTATTATATAATGTTTTTTTATTTATGGAATGTTACACATATACTTTTATTGTATAATTTTGGAAATTAATATATTCATATTAATTATTTCTATTATCTTACCATGTGTCAAAAATTTTGTTTAGAATAATGATTGGAGGAATATATTATTACTCTTTTATGGATATTATAATATATTAAAATTAAAGAATAGTGCTTGGGTATTTAAAAATTAAATTTCATATTCAATTTCATAGATTATAACATAAATAAAAAATTTATTAAAAAAAATTAAAGGATGAACTTATTTTTATGAAATTAAAGATATAAAGTATTTATGTTTTCTATTGTTCTCTATGTTGATGGAAAAATAACACCTAAACTATAGGAAAAGGATCTTGAAACAAGATTCTTCCTATATTAACATTATATAAAAAAATTTATCTTGTTGTAATTAATCATAGATTTATGTTTTTTTGGTTTTTTACTTTATTATGATAATGAAAATAATTATTCTTAATGATCTTTACAACTCTTCATTATTATTTACTTTTTTCTTTCATAACCATATATTCACATCCCACCAATGTTCCCCAAAATGGAGCCCTAGTTATGTACTCTTCCATACGACCTTCTTATTTACCTTTTCATATTTAATAGGAAGTTTTATTAACATTTTTTTTGATATGGTTTCAAAAAAACTATTTTTAAATTATAAACCATCAATTACTGAGATCAATATAAAATTAAGAAGGCATAATTTATTTACTGTTGTAGAATGTAACACCATGAGATTTTAAAAAAGGAACATCATGTTGGATAAAATAGGTGACACAAAATTCAAATTATATATTATAATATATCAACTTATGATGTTATGATATATTTAATTTAATATAATTTTTATCACTTTGATATATTATGATTCATAATACACTGAGTTTAAATAAAAAGTGATACTCCAATAAATTATTATTATTTAATCTTGACTGCAATAACTTTTTATAAAATTGGAAGGTATGAATAGTAATAAATAAAATATGAAATATATGTCTTAAAAATGTTTAAAATATGAAAAATGGTTGTACAATGATTATAAATAAAGTATTAACAGTTTGAAGGTAAAAAAATTCTAAATAACATTTTTTTCAAAAGGGTCGTATAGTCATGCTTTGAACTAATATTTTGAAATTAATATTTTTTAATTTTACAAAATTTAATCTGGATAAACTATTTTAGAAATATATAATTCAAAAATTATCAATGGGTTTATTTTTGATAATTTTCTAAAAAGTTTAAATTTTATAATGAATACTGAATAATAATTATTGTTATTGTAAATTACACTTTTGTTTAAATAATTAATAGATATAAAATATTATTAAAATTATTTTTATATTAATATTAATTAAATTATATTACTAATTAACTAATTTAGGTCCTTTTAATCAATTCATATTTATTTCTAACAAAAAAATTTTTAAACTATTCAATGTTTTCTTCAGAAAAAACATTTTTCCCCTGACCATCAGGTTTGATTTAAAATGAAAAAAATTTCCAATAACATTATTTGAATTTAAAAAAATGGATTACATATTTTAAAAAATACTAATATATATTTTATAATAATCCAAAATTTATTTTTTATTTTAATGAATAGTGAAAATAGTGAAAATTATTTTCCACTGTTAAGGTTAAAACATGTCTACCAGGGGCTAATCTAAAATGGTAAGGGTAAAAAATTACCCCAAACATGTATAATTAATATTGAATGGTCTTATTAAGAAATTATATCAGATATGTATTGTAAATTGGTCATTTTGGATACTTTTTTATGAGGGAAATGATGGTAGAATTCTTTCTTTTCAAAATTTCTTAGTGCATCATATCCCCAATATATAAAAATCCACCCCCACACCTCTCATTTGTGCACTTCAAAAATCAATTTTTTTTAGCTAATAACATCCCAAATGACTTCTCTAATTCTCTCAACTCATCCTATAATCCTATTTTCATAAATACAACCTATGAAGTACTTTCATAAAAAAAAGAGGCTTCATGAATAACAGTTAGCGTCCTTAAATAGGCATTTTATTTTATTTCTTCATTCAACCACATAAAATATTATTAAGAAAAATAATATAATAATAATATTATATTTAGAAAAATGATATGTTTGATGATAATTAATTTACCTACATCTATGTCATCCTCCCCCAAATGGTAAATGATATTGATGATCGTGTGTACAACAGACTACCTCCACCCATAATGACATAATTAATTTTCCATCATCGATTGAAACTAAAAGATATATTGATATATATAATATTTATATATAATATTTATGATATATTTATAAATATATATTTATAATATCATATATAACTTCTAAATTTTCATTCTGTAGGGAATCAGATATCAATGATCTTGTGTACGAATGACTACCTCCTTCTGAAGAGAAGTGATTACTTTTTCACTTAATCATTACATTGATCAGGATAAAGATTTATATTAAATTTATATTATATATTAATGAAATATTAATTATTCTTGAAACTAAATATATCATAAAATTTATTATCTTATCATCTATTGAGTATGTGATATCGTCGTTTGTGTATACGGTGGACTACCACCTCGCGAACAAATGTGATTCGTTTTTCACTAATAGATTAGATAGAAGTTAAAAAGGATACATTTAAAGAATATATTTGACATATATGAAATTATATTGATTATTTAATAATAATATAAAATATAATTACTTAACCGTTCAATTGTTGAAAAAATTATAATGTTTCTTGTGCATAAAAATGACCAGCCCTCTCCACGAAGTGATTTTATTCATTCTCACTGATCAAAATTAAATAATGATTATAAATATGAATATAATGGAAAAAATATATTTTTTACATTAATATCATTATAAATATTATATAACTATAACCTATGTTAATGATTCAAAACATTCATGATGAATCGTGCATGAGAAAACATATTAGTTAACACTAAAAAATTAGTTATAATGAAAGATTATTAATGAATGGGTAACAATGTGTTATTAAATGATCATATATGATATTTAAAATATTAATATGGTTATTTTATAAGTTAATTACATGTTTAAAACCACTATATAAAATTTTAAAAAGAACTCAACTATGTAGAAGCACATGGTAAGGGGTTTCTTAACTCAATTTCAATTCATTTGGTTATATACCTAATTAATTTCTTGTATAATGAAATATTTACATTTGAAATGAATTTTAATTTCTATATATTTTTTCCACATTTTTATTCTTTTTGTAAATTCATTTAATCAAAATTACTTCATTTATTAACTGCCACCTCAATTAATCAATAATTGTGGAGGTTTCATCTCTAACATCCTTTATTAAGACACATTTTTTTGGTAGCTAGTTTATTTTTAGATGATTTATATATTTCCCTTTATATATAATATAATTAATACTTCTTACCTTATTATACTGAAGTTAAAATTAATTTAATTTATTTATGTTATGTTATGATTCCAATGTTACCAATGTTATAATTGTTAATTTTTTAATCTCATTTTAATCAAGATTTCTTATGCTTGAATTTACATTGATGAAACTTATTTAATAAATTTATAATAATCCCTTTTAATTTTCATTACCTTGTATTTTCATGAATTTCTAATGTAATTGTACCATTATACTCTCTTTGGTAAAAAAATGATTAAGAATTTTATACGTAAATATAGCTTCATTTCTCACTTCAGTCAATAATCATTATCCTTTCATGTCCATTTTTTCTAAAAATGTTTTCAAAAATGTTTCACTATGATTCTTTAAAATAATTTTCTACCTTAATTATTTTTTATGAAATATTTTAAAATAAATATTCTTATCATTTTTTGAACAATATAATTTTTTTATTTTATTAAAAAAATGGAATGAAACCATTTTTAATGAATTCAGCATGAACAAAGATCTTAAACCGTAAGGACCACTCAATGTTTTAAAGAATTCATTTAAATATTGAAATATTATTTTCAAAAGAAATTTTTCATTAATGATTAAGAAAGATTTATATATTAAAAATGTTTTTTTTTCAAAATTCATGTTTATTTTCCTCATGAAATGTTCAAAGTGGTATTTGAAAATCATTTTTCTACTAAGAAGGCATCATTTTATTATACTCAATGTGAAATGGTTATTTTCCTCAAGAATTCGTCTCTAGTATTATTTTCATAATAAAAAACTACCCTTTCAATTATGGATTTATTTTGAATTGTGTATATATATCTCCCATATATATACCTATTTTAAATTCCATTTCATTGATGGTGTAATAAATCCCTTATAATCATTTATAAAATGCATTAATTATGAAATTTCCTTTTAACATGTTATGAAGAAAGATTATGGTACCAATTTGCTTTCGATGGGTAAATATTATGTTATGCCTTATGATTGGTTTATATTATGTGGAATAAATATATGTCAAACATGTTATGATGGGTACACCGAGATAGTGATCTAATTCATTGGGTAATGTTTTAGTCTCAAGAAACATCTTGTAGGAGATTAGAGAATGAACCTAATCCATTATGGTTATTTTCCACCATGTGATGTTGTCTTGGCAGTTATTCTTGACTTGCGTTTATTTCATGTATTATGTTGCTTCAACATTTCCTATTATTCCATGATATTATGATACCATGTAATTTATGTTTTTATTCCATGTGATTCCTCTTGGTCCTTGTCTTTTATGATATCAAGGTATACCTATTACTCTAATTTTATGATTACATAACATGTATATTCTCATAATGGACTTTTCAACTCACCCCTTTCTTTATATACAACCCAGATTATCTCGTCAATATTTAGTATCTCAAATAAATTTTAGGAGATCACTATGAAAAATAAAATAAGGATTACATTTACTATTTTTTATTAAACTAGTCTTCCATTCAAACTATGCCTTTACAATCAGAAACAACCTGAACTATTTTATATAGAATTCCCCTTGCAGTTTCATTCAATTTCATATTCTATAATATGGTTATAGAAAACCCATGAACGTATTTGGAAATATTATATCATATATAAATTACCATTATGTATCGCTATCATTGATAATATAGTCCATGAATTTTGATCACATGATTATTACAAATAAAGGGTTTTAATAAATCCAATTAACAAAATCAAAGGAAGTTATGGCCTCAACCAATATGATTATACCTATTAAGCCTATTTATCAGAGTTTTAGAGGGAAATAGAATCACTATTATTTTCTCCTGATCAATCCCCATATAAGATCCATAAACTTAATAATGACATAAACCATTTATGGGAGAATTATAAGATAATTGAAACCATGAACCAAATCATTTTTGTCAAACCATTCCATGATAATCTCACCATAATGCCCCATATTCGTAGGGTGTTTACTGCTGTATTAATGATATATGATCAATACATTAGATATGTGATTATATAAATTATTTTTTATAAAATAAATGATATAGTTTCATCATATTGTTACTACATTACACATTTTTTTAATACTTACATAATAAATACAAACAGTATTTTTTGGTAATATTCAAATTCAATTAAGAAATTTATTTTTATGTATTAATAAATTTTTTTAAAAAATAATATTATTATAAAATAGTATTATTATATAATTTTTATTATATATAAATTATCATATAATATGTTTGAATTCAAATATAATTCTCTATAGGGTTTTAAAACTGTATTTGTAAAAAAACCATCATTTCATGATAAAGGTAGATCTCATTTTAAAAGTTATAATTAACATATTTAGAAAATTATTAAATTAAAATGACTATTATTTTTTTAATATTAATTTCAAATTTATCCAATGGTGTATTTTTTAAAATATTCTCGGATAATCTAATTTTCTGGTAAAAATTAAATTCCTTATAAATATACCCTGTGTATTATGACATCATAATGACCTAAATGTGATGTAATAAATACTGTAAATGTTAAAAATGACCAAATTTATTTTTTATCTTTAAAAAATTGAGTTTTATAGTTTATTTGAATAATTTTTTAAATCAATTACGAATCCCCAAAAACCATTAAAATATTTTAGAGTTTTAAAATCATTTATTTGAGATTATGACTCACCACCACATAGGTAAAGTAATTATTTGATTATGTTCAGATAATTTCCACATAAAATAATTATATCCAATCCAATTTGGAAAACAAAAGTTGCAAAAACCTTGGTATGGTTTTTGGTTTTGGTTATCTTATTTTAGATGTCCAAAACATAAGTTTGACAAATAATAAAGTAATCCTCACTCATTTCCAATTTAATCCCAGCAAATATCACATTTATCTTCATATAATATCCACATATAATGTCCTTAAACTTCCCCCCCCACCTCTCTATATTCCATCCAAGTATCCCCAATCTCTTAAGAAGGTCCTCCCAACCATTTGTACTAACACACTCTAGCAAGGGATCCTCACCTTTACTAATAAATTAATGTCTATTAATTATCTTATAAATTTTTTTCCCAATTAAAAAATTTTGGGATATGAATTTTCATATCCCTATTGTTGTAAATTTTATTTTCTAATGATTCGGGAGCCCTTTCCCTCTCATCATCCAATTTTATAAATTTCCATGTGACACTGTTATGAAACTCAAGTTCAACCATGATTTTTCGTGCCAAAATAATTATGTAATGAATACTATAACCAGTTAATATAAAGATATTTCACATATATACACATATAAGTTATTTAATTGAAAATAAAATTTATTTATCACAAACACTTTTATCATGTAAAATATTGTATGATTAATGATTCCATGTTATATGATATTTTTTGCATAGTATATAATGAGAATGAAATTAATGTGGTGGGTTCCACTGGAATTATATTGCCATACAACACATTGGGTAAAGTTTAGAATCATGAAATATCATTCTTTTATGGTTAGTTAACCTATTTCCTTTAGGGGACTTTTTCCATCATGATTCATGGTAGAATTCCTTGACCTAGGTTAATGATGGAATGTTTTATATTTTTTTCACAATTCCCATGTTGCATTTATGTTATCATTTTATATCATATATTATCATTAATTTTTATGATTATCATTTATTTTCTTCCCCATTTAGATTCAAATTCTCATACATGTACTAATTTAATTAAATTATTCCATTATTGTTCTATTTTTGACATTTCTATCTCACACATTTCTTATATATGCCCCAATGTTACCACATCTAGTTTTAGGTACGATCACATTAAGTTTGTTTTCAATAATTTGATGCCATTTCTGGTTTATGTTATTATGTAATGTACCTAATTACAAAAGACCCTATGATTCATTATCTCCGTGGTTTTATTTATTGTAATATTTTGTATTGAATCATGTCTTTAATTGAAATAAAGATTAGGGTTATTATAGTTGTTGTAAAAGGAAAAGATTAGTTATTTAGGGATGGTGATTAGAAAACTCAAGAGAAATTATTTAAAGATAAGAATATGTATTATAATAAATTGCCTAAATGTTTTTAAAAATAGTGTATGGGTTTTTTCAAAGAAATTTATCTTTGTCTAGATACTACAAGTGGATGTAGTTCTGGAATTTGGGTACCTAGGAGTAATAACTCTAAAATTGGATGTCGGGCCTGATTTGGAAAGAACTAATACATGAAAATGAGACTTACAATGAACTAGTTTATACACTAATGGGGGATATACTTTGGTAAAATAACAATCACATTATGAACAATTATAAAGAGAAAAAGACATATCATGAAATATATCATAGATAACATATATTGAATCCTATAAATTCTTAATTTCACTGAATAAATGTAATTTATATATTAACCATTTAATTTCATTGATATCTCATTTATATTTTTCCTAGTTTAAAAATAATAATCCCTTATTTTCCCTTTATTCTATTCAATGTCCAAAAATAGGAGTAATCGATTAAATAATCAATGGGATAGACAGTGTGATGAATGACCCCAATGAGATGCCCAACTAGATGGGTGAAACAATCCCAAACTCTGTTAAAATAATCGCTCAAATAATTATTGTTATAAACATAATCCTATATCAAAAGGAGTTTTTTATTACACCAAATAAATGAAAATCTGAAATTGGGAGATTTATGTGACAAATGCCTCTGAACTTCAACGGATCATCTGATCCATTAATCATGGAAAAATGAATCAAATCCATTTAAAAGATCATCCTAATCCATAAATGTTATAAATAAGATGTTTCTACTATAATTTTATCATAATGAGAGATAATAAGATTAGTGGTGAACATTGATCAAAAATATGAAACCTAAAGAAGAGATCAAAGTGATGTGTCAGAAGGAATTCTAGAAAATATTTTTCGAGAACTATTTTTTTCACATTCTCTAAACTAAAATGGAAAGGCAATTCCTTTCCCTAAATCAAATAAATGGTGAATTTATTGTGGTGTATAAGGAAAAACTTCACATTTCTTTCATGATATGCCTTAATTTTTTGTCTTTACCCCCAAATGCAAGGTTGAATTTTTCATTGGTGTGATGAAAACCAGTCTACAATTACACCTGGTGATCTGAGACATTGATAGCTATGAGGAAATTGCCTGATGTGATCTTAATGTCAAAATGAATTTCTGAAAGTCTCTACAGTATCATTATGATATTAATTATAGATTGGATTTTAATTCTAGTGGTCTAATCAATAAATCTAATGGCGCATTCAATTCAAGCATCCCATTTTTCAATGGTTTGGAAAGAAGAACCATAGAAATCCACTAAGGTTGGTGATTAAATTATTTAGGTTCAAGAAGGAGGGGAACCTAGTTAATGATTATCTATAGGAGAAAGCTAATAATGAATTGTAATAGAGGGAGTTTACGATAAACCCTTAGTGTATTGTTCATTGCTACATCTTCATGGAATAAGGGGACTTTTCAAACAAATGCACTATCTCAATGGTTTTGGAGACATCCAGTATCCTCCAAGGCATGAAGGGAGATATATTTCCCTTAAAACCCTTGAGATGGATCCCGAAATCAATGTGGTGATAGGTATGCTAGTTATTCATTTAGTAATACCAAGAATAATTTTTTATTCTTGTTCTATGCATTTCTTCTTATCATGATACATTAGTAGAACTATTAAAACACCACCAAAAATCATGGAAGTAGAGTTTTTGGTGAAAACAAAAAAAATGAAAAAATAAATTCATCCCAAATATATGAATCCTCCACAAACAAAATATTTTGGATGAAATTCCTATATAGCTTTTTCATAATTCATTTGGTGTAATTTGATGAAATTATGGTAATGTATAATCTTTCCCTATATAAATCCAACACAAATTACCATGAGAAAGAAATCACTCTCCAAATTGAAAATCGACCCCTGTTTCTATAAATTTGCATAGAGGATGATGAATCAACATGGATATTATTTCACTATGATCATGTGGATATATATCAAATTATTGAGTCTAATGAAACCTCCATCCTCGATGACATGCCTATTGGGAGGGAATATGTTTATGGGTTTCCCGAGAAATTGCATGGTCTTCCTCCCATCCAAGTGGCTGAAATTTCAATAGAGCATATCCATAGGGGATTACCATTATCCCAGAATCTTTATATAATATATATTGTGGAACAAGAGGATAATAAGAAAAAACTATACGAAAGTCAAGATAAAAGGTTTATAAACCAAATTACTTCACCGTGGGGTGCACCAGTGCTTTTCATCCAGAACATGGATGGTTAATGCAGTTTCACCTTGATTACTGTGAGCTCCACATGATCCTGATAAAGCACACGAATAATATTCCATGGATTTAAGACTTTCTGACTAGAAACTCCTAGGATAATACTTATCCATGTTTGATATTCTACTGCGATATTACAATGTTAGGGTGAATATGCAGGACATCCCCATGATAGCTTTTCGTACATGGTACATGCACTATGAGTTCATAGTAATTCCTTTGGGCCGCTCCAATTCTCTATACTTTTTCATGGACATGTTGAATAATGTATTTATATATTACAATGAAAAAATTATGGTCGTATTTGTAGATTATATTCTAATATTCATCAAAACCATGGAGGAACATGAAGATTATCTAAGGACTATTCTAATGACCTTACAAAAGGAGAGGCATTATGCAATGTATAAAACGTTACTTCTTTTTTGAAGGTTTATCATTCATATGTTATACCATCACATGAAATGGGATATTTTTGGTCCCTTCAATGACATGAGAAATTAAATGATGGATGAGGAAAAATGATATGGCAGATATTTGTAGTTTCCATGTGTTAATTGGTTATTATCAACAATTTTTGATAAATTTAACCAAATTATCAAACCCTGTAACCAATATAACTCAGAATTGAGTCATATTTTCCTGTAATGATGAATGAAAATAGAGTGTCAAGGATCTGAAAATGAGGCTAATCAAAACACCTATTCTAACACTACCCATAAGTGGAAAAATTTTCATTATATTCATCCATTATTCGAATAAGGGATTCTGTTTTGTATTAATCCAGAATGATAAACTCATATACAATGATTTTAGGTGGTTTATATTTCACAAACAAAGTTACCCAATGCATGATCTATATTTGGATATATTGATCATAGCTTAAAAATATTTTATTATTCTATATTTTTGGAGAAATGTGAAATATATACGAATCACAAAAGTCTCAAATATATATTAACATTGAAAGAGATAAATATATGCCATCTAATAGGGTTTTATTTTATCAAGGAATATGACTGCTTAATATATTACCATCCTTCTAAAGAAAATAAAGTAGCATATTATTTATGTAGAAAGGATCCATTAATTCTATCACTAGTGAGAATTGAGAGGGATACGATCTTCTTAGATTTTAAAAGGATGTATATAGGAATCATGAAAAAATGATCATCATCAATAATTTCAAAAATTATTTCTCAACCATTCCTTGTGGGAAAGATAAAGGTTTCTTAGAAGAATGATGTAGTAATTTTGAATAATGTCGAAGAAATACAAATTTTTAAAATCCTCAGAGTTCATAGTTGATGAAAAAGAAGTTTTGAGATTTTGCTCAAGAATGTATATAACATCAAATTCTAAGTTAAATGTGGATTTTTTTCATGATTCCTATTGTAGAAATTTCTCCGTCAATATAGGAAGCACAAAAATGTATAATGATATTTTATAACACTATTGGTGGGACAATATGACTAAATATAACATGGAATATATATCAATCGGTATTTATATATAGAAAATTCATATAAGAAAGGAAAAAATATAAGGGGTTTATTCCACCATTACCCATACCTACATGTAGATGGGAAAACATCACCATGGAAATTTCCACTGGTATTCATAACACATCAAGATGGAATAATTATATATGGGTTGTTTTGCATTATCTTACAAACACATCACACTTCATTATCATTCAAGAGGATTTCTGACTTGATTGACATGCACCGATATACATCAGTGAAGCGGTGAGGCAGTAAGGAGTACAACTATCAATTATATCTGACTCATATCCAATATTCATCTTCATGTTATGGAAAAAGCCTCAACGTGATCTAAAAACTAAGATAAACATCCATATTTCTTATCACCGCAAAAACTAATTGTTAATCTAAGAAGACTATTCCAACACCTGATAATATGTTTACAACAATATCAATTTACTTCAACGGATAATTTGATCCAAATTTTCCTTTTGTTGAGTTCTCCTAAAAAATCACCACTCAAGTGTTCAAATTTCTCCATATGATGAACTTTATTGGAATATGTGGAAAACATTTTCCTATTGAGATAAATATTGTGAACAGAAAATACTTGGTCCTGAATTGGTCGATGAAATTTTGGAAAAGGTAAAGATCATTCAGCAGCACATCAAGGGTTCTCGGAGTTTAGAAAATATCTTTACTAATAATTATCGAAGATAACATGAGATTGATGTTGGAGATATATATTTCCAGTTCATATCTCCCTAGATTAAAGTGATGTGATTTTAGAAGAAGGGAATGATTATTCTAAGATACATCGGATCCTGGAGATCCTTGATAACATCAGAGTGGTGGACTATCAATATTCACTCCCACCAAGCGTATCTCAAGTACTTGATGTATTATATGTATCTGTCTCCAGTATGTACATAACATACCCCTCACATTAACTCAATATAGAGGTGGAACCATATGATAATGATATTTCCTATTTAGAGAAGTAGGTGAAAATGTTAAATCAAAGAGACAATGTTCTACAATGTAAGAAAATGAACTTGGCCAAAGTGTTGTGGATAAACCATAATCATGATGACCTGACGTGAGAACTAGAAGTAATAAAGAAACATAGTTAACCTAATCTATTTACGTTAGGGAGATAAAATTTTGAAGGATATATTTTTTAAGGGAAAAAGATTTTAATCACAATAACTATTATAAATAAAATTTTCCTTGTTTAATTAAAAATCTTTTATGTAATATAGATATAGAAAACCCATGCACTTATTTGGTCTTATTATATCCTATTTAAATGTCCTTTATGTATCACTTCCATTGATAATATATAAAATGAACCTTAATCGCATTATTTGAATAAATATTGGGTTTTAACAAATCAAATTTTCACTAACAAATGAAGTAATGTCCTTAGACAATAGGATTGTTCCCAATGAAGCCCATTTATCAAAGCTTATGAGGAAGATAACATCATTTGTATTTTCAACTGACCAATTCCATGTTGATATACACCAACTTCTGCATGAGAGATACTGTTTATGGGAGAAGTACAAGATCATAAAGATCATGGCCCCAACCATGTTCTCCAAACCATGCAATGAAAATCTCACCATCATGAACCTAAATATTAGGCATTTTTCTAGTTTATTAATAGGATATCTATCAGGACCCTATAAATATTATTTTTTCCAATAATTTTTATATATTAATAGATATATTTTAATCCTATTATTGTTAATTTGTAATATATTTTTATTTCAACATAAAAATAAACAAACATAATTTTTGGATAATATTATAATTCAATTAATGAGTTTATTTTGATGTATTAATGGATTTTGGAAATAAGTAATATTTTAATAAAATATAATTTCATAAAAAATTAACAAATATAAATGATAATATAATTTTTTTGTAGTTATATTTAATTTTTATAAGGGTTTGAAATCTATTATTGTCCAAAAATGTAGCATTTCATAATAAATTTCAATTTTTTTAATTGTAAAAATTCACACATTTAGAAATTTATTTAGATAAAATTAATTTTATTTTGCGAATTGAAATTTTTAATTTATCAAAAGGTGAATTTTTTATAATGTTCTTAGGCAATCAAATTTTTGTGTAATAATTCAATGTCGTATAAATATATTTTCTGTATTATGACATCATAATGCCCTAAAAGTGAATTAATGAATACAATAAAATGAATTCATGAGAAAATATGATTTTTCAATTTTAAATATTTAGATTTTATGTTTATTTTATTAATTTTATAAATCCATTATGAATCCTCCAAAATGATAAATATATTTTATGGTTTTAAAATCATTTCTTTAAGAGTATGACTAACCTATAAGTAGGAAGGGGAATTATTTTATTAATTTCATCACATGGATTTATAATATAATAAATACTTATCCAATTTGGTAGAAACAATGGTCAAAAACCATGTAATGTTTCTTGGTTTTGGTTATTTTATTTTATATAGTCTAAAACCAATGGTAGAGTAATAACAATGAAATACACACACATTACATATATAAACCCACTCAATATCCTATTACTCTTCACTAAAGATCCTTAGATCTTGTATTTAATCTTACCTCCCCTCTCTATCATCTTCTAAAGTCACCCCTGATCAATCAAAAAATCCTCCAAAGAATTTGATGTCACACACTCATGTAAAGGATCCCCAACTTCTTTTCAATATTAAAGTTTATTTTTTATCATTATACTTTTATTTACCATTCCTAATGTTAGGATTTGTCTTTAAATGTACCTATTACTCCCCATTTTACATCCAAATTAAAAGAGGCCCCTTTATCTCCCACCATCCCATTTTTTTAATTGTCAAGAAACGTCGTTGTGTGGTCAAATTTCCACAATGATTTTCCATTCCAAAACAATTTATTGAATACCATACTCATTTACTATCATGGGTTTTCTCTTTTATACACCTATACATCATTAAATAGGTTCATAAATTTATTTATTCATAACACCATGGTCATTTAATAAAATATTATGATAAATGAATCCATGTTGCATGATCTATGTTGTAGACTAAAGCATGAGAATGAAATGAAAGTGATGGGTGCACTCAGAATTATATAGTGCTCAAATTTATTGGGTATTGTTGAGTCTTATGAGACATAATGTTGGAATAGGTAGCGAACATGATTCCTTTATAATTATTTGTATATCATGATGTATTGGCATTTATCATAGACCTTGGTTTATAATGTAGTGTTTTAATTTGTTTCCATAATTCACATATTGCATTTATGTTGTCACGATATATCATGTATTATCATTCATATTTATGAATCTAAGTCATTTTATGTCCCATTATTATGAAAACATTATAACATGTACTACATAATTTTATTCCACTATAATTCCCTTACTAGTATTTATAGCTCACCTTTTTATTATGTTAGTCCACAGGTTATCCCCTATAGTATTTAGTATGAGAATGTTGAAAATGTTTTCAATAAAAATTACTTATTTTCTATTTTAAGAATTAATCTAATGTAACTAATTCCCAAATAAAATATACTAATATATCATTAAGTTATTATTAAGTGTAATATTACGTAATAAATTATTAATCAAAGTGAAATAGAGAGTTTTTTTATTTTACAATCCTTGTGTTTTATTAACATGAATTTTTATTTAAGAAATGTATAATAAAACTTGCAAAAGTATTGGGTCATCATGGTTTCCATTCCCCAAGTAATGAGGATGAGTACAAAAAATGGGGACATGAAAAGTGTGTCTAGTGTGGTTCTATAATGGATAAATGTTCATATTAGTGTGGTAAAATATGATTTTTAATATAACTATTAATGAATCTAAAACATTAGTTCTTGGGTTTGTGATATTATTTGTGTGTTTTCATATTTATATTATAGAAATAATATAAAATAAAAATATTTTTAGATTCATATATTTTGAAAATATATATTTTTTAGAACAATGACCTAACATCTATGGGTTATAGGACATCCAAAAGAAAACATTAACCAATATAATTGCAAGGAAAAATAAAAAACCTTTACAAACAGCATGAAACATATCGATACTAAAATATCCCCATAACTTTTTTTAAAACGAAGAGCAGATATTGGATTCATGATCATTAGTTAATAGAGCTTCAATTTAATAGATAAATAAATCTAAAAGTTGTATATATTCATCAATATAGAACATAGTTGAATAAAAAATACTTTTCAATATGCTTTCAAGTTTACAAAACTAGAGTGATTGTTATTCTATCAAGTAAACAATGATTTTATTATCATTGTTAATCTAATCAATACCATCTCCCCCTACATGTTAAAGAGAAAAATAATTATTGGTTACAACATCATCTATGTTTTTTGTTAATTAAACAATTCATATATCTTTAGACCTCATTGTTAAAGAAATTTGAGAAATAGAATAATTTTATCCTATAGATTTCTCTTCTCTAAAAAATAGTAAAACCACCATTCCCTTTATAAGTATTTATATTTGAACATAATTTTATTTTTCATTTCCTTTCACAATGTAATCTCATATTTAATGGATTATTTATTTGAAAAATATAACACAATATATTCATTGAAATTACAATGTTTCCATAAATATTTTTCCCGTTAATAATTAACATAATAGACTAACTAAAATTAGATTACATTATAGGGACAAAAAATAAAACTAAAATATTTTGGAAATTTGGATCTTGACCAACTAATATATATAATATATAAATGTTTTCATTTTATCCACAGTGTGTTCTATAAATATATTTAAAAAAAATTGAGATAAAATATGGTACTCATGTTAGTCTGAATAGATCGCATACTATAAAAAGTTAATTTAATAATAAAAAATTATTATATGTATGTTTAATAATATTTTAAGTGATTTTATAGAAATAATATGATAAAATGATTAATAATTGTTTGGTTGATCATTCAATATTTAAAAATATCATCCAACTGAAAAATAAAATGTGGGATTTGAGACCTAAGAAATATAAGGATATAGTGACATCACAAGAATGGTTGTAGACAAGATAATACATATTTAATTCACCACCCAACACCTTCTGGTAAACCACTATAGCTTTAGGGGTATTAGTGAGGATCATGTAATTCACACCAGTTGCCCAAAATTATTTTTAAATATAATGTTTAATACATGTTTCCACCGTACTTCTAGTGGTTTGTTGCTAGTACTTTGGTGGAACATTTGGTAAATGTAAAATATCAATTTTTTACTCTAATGACTATATTTTACTCTATATACATCTAATAAACTCATAATGTAGTAAAAATATTTAATAATGCATCTATGGATACACATAATACCCAATAAATTAATATTTTCAACTATTTCCAATTATTAAACATATTTGGGAATATTAAACACTATTATACCCTTTTCTTCCAACCAATATTTTTGACATCATTAAACTGATATATTATTGTATAATTTGAAAATATTTTGAGATTTTTTTCACTAGGCTTGGGATTAATAATTTTCCTCCTATTGTTTTTAAATTTTGGTGATCATTTACATGTTGTGTCAAAATGTTGGTGTAGGCAATTTCAATAAATAAAACTATACCCACAGTTTGACCTAACATTGGGTATAGACCTATACCCACTGTCTAGTCAGACCCTAGGTATGTGTCCTTATTAAAAAATCATCCTTTATGATTTGATCCCTGTAATATTCAACTAAACTCCAATTATTTTACCACTATCCTACAATTGTTTATTTATTATTATATTCAGATATATATATATATATGCATATATCTAGGAATTTATTTATAATATTATTATTATTATTATTATTATGAAAAATAATGGGAAAACCTACACCTATAGTTTGGTCAAACCATGGGTATTGTTCCTCATTAAAAAAATACATTGTTGTGATCTAATCTGAGCACCATATGCCTACACACCAACAATATTACCACGATTTTATAACACATTATTTTTTCTTATATTCAAAAAATATATATTTATATATATAGAAATTTATCAAAATTAAATTATTAATTTATATATATATATATATTATTATTATTATGGAAAAATTATGGGCCAATATATACTCACGGTTTAGTCAGCCTATGTGTATAGGTCCTTATTACAAAAAAAACATTGGTATATGATCAAAACATCATCCACCTACACTCCAATTACATTAACAATATCTTAAAATGATCTTCTGTAAATATATTCCAAAAATTTATATATGTATATATATATATAATTATTTATGTTAAATTATCTATTATTATTATAATGTAAAAAATAATGAACCAACATATACCCACGGTTTGGTTAAACCATTTCTATAGGTATTCCAATTTCATTACTACAAAAAATCCACCACAACCAATTTCTATGGTTTAATAAAAATGGATATGTGGGTGACCTACAGCAACAGTGTTTCAAGAACTATGGGTATAGGAACTTCCCATGAAAAATCATTCCCATGAAACCTATTCCCATGGTCTAAAAACTGGTGGGAAAAAGTGACTTATACCCATGGTTTTAGGGAACTGTTGGTATAGTTCCTTTCCATTAATTTTTATCCAATGAAATTTATCCCCTATTGTTGAATAAAATTGTGGTTGTAGGGGTGACCTATACAAATTGTTTTTTAGAGAATCTGGTGTTACCTAACTACCACTATAGAAAATGGATTAAGTGAACCATTAATGGATTGATAAATTGAGATGTTGGGCCTCGAAATAATGTTTTTTGAAAAAACTCTATAACAAATAGAGTTATAATAATTTATTTCTAGTTCATTCCTATTAATTTATTTCATGGCTTAATCTTTAATCTGAGTTTGTAAGGAAAATTCACATCTACACACCTTTTATCCCAACTAGGAATAAATTTGTATCATATTCATACATATTTTATATTCCTTAATACATTTCATGGAATGATCATAATGGAATACCACTTCTTATAACAACCAAAGTGATCATCAAGAATGTTCAATGGGTTTTAACATTCATTGATTATTTATATTATAGTAATTAGAATAAGAGAACAATACATTTAATATATGGATTAGATATCCCCATTGGAATTTTAATTTTCATGATTATGTGTGATGGTGGTACACCCTAAATTATACACATTGGGTTATATTATATTATTTTATTTGGTGAAAATCATAATATATGACATACATTGAATCTCGTCATATAATTTTACCTACCACCTAAATTTCATGGAAGTAGAACATTTAAATATTTTTTTCCACAAAAATTTCACATAATGTATCATTAAATTACATTTTTAATGTGATTGAACCTATAGTAATTAATAAATTATTTTTTATGAAGTGTTCATAACAAAATATTTCCTCGAAAGTTGCATAATAATCAAGAAAAATACTTCCAAGAACATAAAATCTACCACACATTATATATATAGGCCACTAAATTATATATGTGTGTCAATATGTGCATATATTATTGCAAACATGGCTCTACACAACATCATACCTACCCAGATGTGCCGCATACAGGTATCCCTAGTGGACTGTGCCACCAGGCGGGTGACAGCACCGTGTCACCCCAACAGACCGACTACCGCTCAGTTGTCCGACCCGCAGCCCAGCGGCCAGACCCTCGGCCCAGCAAGGTTGGGTCAGGCCTAACGGGCTGGGTTGACCTGATTTGGGTTGGACCCAAGATGGGCCGGGTCGGGCCGGTCCGACCGAGGTGGACCGGACCCGGACCCAGTAATCCCCAAGATCACTAAAAGAGCCATATCTTGATTACATGACGTTTGTTTGATGAACTGTCTACACTTTTGAAAACCTAGGAGAGGGAAGGTCCCTTTTATATACTCCGTGATAGTTTTGGATAAACTTTATGTATAGATGGGTTTGATCGTACCCAAATTCAACTAGTCCCTCTACACTAAAATGAAAATAACACACATAACGGGTGTCTGATTGGTGCTTTGTCTTTTTCATTAGAACCCTTATGACATGTAAAATCATTGGGTTACTATATGGTGAGACTTCGTGCTGGTTGAAATATGACTGATGGCTTGGTGAGCGGTTCTCCCAAGTGCACTATGAAAAGAGCCCTCCGATTAGCTGAGACATAACAACTAAAGACTTTTTGACTCGAAGTGACTAGATGTCCATGGTACATGATGGAAAGGAGTACCGCAGTAGGCCACAGTGGGGAGCGGACAAGGTACGTGATGGGGAGGAGTACCTCAGCCGGCCACGATGGGGGAGGGAGGCGCTATGTGACTCAGCATACCCACGGTATGTGATGGGGAGGATTACCTCGGTAGTTTAAGGTTAGTGGGAAGCGGCTCCGTATTACCTAATAGGCCCAATCTAATAGATGGAGGAGGAGTTCTCCAGCAGCCGAGGTTTTTGATGTTGTTATAGGAGATGTTACTTGTTACTACCTCTATAGAATCATGTGGCTGCCTATCAGCATTCATAGAAATTCTGTGTGGGTTAGCATCATAATCATGTTTTTCTGAGTTGTATACCTGGTTTGAGGTGAGAATATAATTGAGTTGTGTCTATTTCCTTGTGCTTTGTGATTGAGATCATGCTTTTTGTTTTTGCTTATGAAATTTTAAGTGACCTTCGAGGGTCTCAGGGTCCCTACTGGGTATTGTTATGCTCACCCATGCATAGGCATCGCCCTTACCTTATGTGTCTTATGAAGATGACGAGTAGCTAGGCTGAGGTTTGAGGGAGTTGGGACTGGACGGTGCTCGGAGGTTGACCATTTGGCTAGATTTGACACAGAGACTACTTATCTTGAGTTTTACCTACCCTTAAAGTAGGATCTGTGGTGGAAGATCCAGGAGCTACTTTTCACATTTCATGTTTTTTGTACTTTTTAAACGTGGTTGTACTTTTCTAGATTGGTTTGTATTCTGGCCCCTTTACATTCATTACACTTTTACTACAGTAGTTTATTTCACAATTTCTTCTTGTTGTGTTCTCATAACATCTGTTTGTACAGTTTTAAAGGCAATGCCTTCCAATTTTATGGAATATGCCTTCCGATGCTAGTCTCCAACCCCTGGCCAATGGAAGGCAGGGTGAGTATAACTATACCCAGTAGGGAACTTGAGACCCCGTGTAGGTCTCTCTGAATTCTACAAGGATAACCACAAAGCATGGTCTCAAACACAAAGCAGAAAGCCATGGACACATCTCAATTAGAGTTTCATCTTTAACCCGGTATACAATTCAGAGATACAAGATTATGTTGCTGACCCACACAGGGTCACTATGAATGTTGATGGCCATCCACATGATTCTCTTTGGATAATAACATGTAACATGTCCAGTCACAACATAGAAGACCTCAGCTGCTTGAGAAATCATCCTCTATCAATTACAGTGGGACTACCATGTCATACATAGCTGCTTCCCACTATCCTTCAACTGTTGAGGTACTCCTCTAAATCGTGAACTTTTGGTCTCCCGGGTCACACATAGCCACCTCCCCCGTCGTGGGCTGCTGAGGTACTCCTCCCCATCACTTACTATGGCTACTCCCCACAATGGCATTCTGATCTACACTTCCAAATCATGTACTGTGGCTTTCGAGTCACTTCGAGATGAAAATTCAGCATGAGTCAGGTCTTATCCTGTCACAAGGTTCCATACATAGTGATCTTGGGTGAACCGGTACCCAATAAATCAGTCGTATTTCAACCATAACAAGTCTGACAAAATGTATCCTATTTATTAACAATGTCATAAGGGTTCAAACGCAACAAATGGCGTGTCAATCGGATGCTTGGTCTGTGCATTATTGGCATTTCAGTGCCGAGTTCCCAGTTGGATTCGGGTGTTATCCAACCCGGTCGTATTCCAAGATTCTCCAAAACTCTCAAAACTAGAATTTTCATCATATGCATCATCAAAACAAGAATTTTTTTAGAAAGGATAATTTATTTTCCTTGAAAAAAATTCCCTTTAAGAATTCATGACACATTTGAAATTGTTAGGGTTAATTTATTGCATTTTGATTTTTTGCTATATTGTGTTTTTTGGTATCCACATGACGAACCTAGTTCTAGAGAAGATACTTTTAATTTAATTCAAGATACAGTACGGTCTAAAAATTTAGTACATGATGTGGCAGGTCTATCTTTTCCACAAGATGAAACATAGGATGATATTAATTTAAATCTTGAGTTGGAACAATCTCATTTTTATGAGTTGTTGAGTTATACTGAGGATTTCAAATATCTTGGTCGCATGATTTGAAAATTTGAAGCAGTTTATGAATTCATGGCTAATAAATAAGTTAATGTAATGTAAAATATCTATTTTGATTATATATTATGTTTGGTTAAAGAACTACTACCTGAAAAAAATATGTTTTGTAAAACATTCTGTGATAGAAATAGGCTTGTTCATAATCTAGGACATGGATATTATAAGATTCATGCCTGTTCAAATGATTACATATTGTATTATAGTGAAAATGATTCATTTAAAAAAATTCCCACATGTAGAAAATAGAGGTATAAAGAGGCTAAACAAGGTATGTCTTGATAGATTCCTATAAAAGAATTGAGATATTTCCCACAAACAACCAGTTTGAAGTGTTTATTTATGTCCCAAAACTCAACATCATGGATTTCATAGAACAAAGCCAATATTACAATTGTTAAAACCTTAAATCGTCCTTATGATGTGATTCGTGGAGGCATTTTGACCTTTTGGATCCGTATTTTTTTTGAATCCCAATACGTGTGATTTGGCCTTTCTACTAACGGATTCTATCCATTTGATTCTTATGATAGTCAGTATACATGTCAGCCTAACTTTATAACTATGTACAATTTACCTCCATGTATGTTAATGACAGTACAATATATATTTTTTACCTTATTAATTATAGGACATCCAAAAATTAATTTTTATATTTATTTGAAACCATTGATTGATGTGTTAAATTCATTATAGAGTAATGGTTTTAGTATTTGATGTTATTCAAAAACAAAATTTCTTATTATAAGATGTATTGATAGGAACTCATATTGACATCAAAGAATATGGAACGTTATCTAGATGAAGTAAACATGGTCCAAAATCATGTTTGTACTATATGAAAGATAGAAAAGCACGTATCCTCATTAATGGTAAAAAACATTGTTTTTTTGACTTTCTTCGCAGATTCATTCCAACTGATCATCCTTTTTAGAGGAACAAATATAATTTTAGAAAATGCACAATTGAAATATATGGACCTCCAACAATAATCTTGGGTATATAGTTAAAATAAATTATCTCTCCATTATCTCTAATCACATTTGGAAAAAAAACCCAAAAAAATTATGGCTTTGGGGAAGAACACAATCTGATAAAACATAGCATTTTTAGGGAACTTACATATTAGATGTAATTTTTTTCACAAGTTTGATTTCATAAATATTGAGCAGAATGGTTTTGATTATTTGTTTCATATATTTTTGGATATACTAGGTAAGACCAAAGATCATTTAAAGGAATAACTAGGTACTTCCCAAATTTATAGGTGACCAAAACATGATCTTTTTTAAAATGTCAGATCACCTGAGTTAATGAAACCAAGAGCATCTTATATACTCTACAAAGAGAATAGTTTATTTTTTTGACAATGGATTAAAGATTTGAGACTTTTAGATGTTCATGCTTCCAATTTTGGCAGATGGGTAAGAAATAGTCATATTACTGGATTAAAAATTCCCGACTGTCATGTTATAACAGAAATAATTTTTTATATTTGATTAAGTTGTATGTGGAATTCTATGATTTGGGATTTTCTAACAAAACTACCATATGTTTTTTGAGACAATTGTGTGGATAAAAAGATACTTTGATGCATTAAGCATACTCTATGATGTTGTTGTTTTAATTTTATGTAAACTAGAATTCATGACCCGTCCCCCAGGGCTCGTGCTGTGATTACCCCAAGCACGCCATCCATAGGCCAGGGGCCAGCGACTAGCACAAAAAGGGGTATTCCCAAAACTGGGAAGGAATTACCTTTATAACTTTTAAAAACACACAACCAAACACACAATAAGATACGAACACAACTAAAATCTATAGTAATCATGGTGTTTATAGTATGAAAAAGGGGAAAAATACATGCCCTACTATAAAGTACAAGAAAACTGAAATGTACAAGTAAACTGAAATAGTTGCTTTGAACACCTTCCAAGGATCCTACCTGATGGGTATGTACTGCTCTAAAATGGTCTTCTAGGTGGTAAACCTCATCTATGGTCCACCTCTAAGCTGCCTCTAGTCCTGGTACCCTCATCCTCAGTCAGCGATGCCCGTCATCTGCACCAAACACAACAAAGTGCGGGTGTATTCCATGGACGAGTGAGTATAATGACACTCAGTAGGGACCCCAAGACACTCGAAGGTCTCACAAAACCCATCAAGGATAACCAAAAGATTGAAAACATCTGAAAACCCTACATAGGTATATGCCCATAAATATAACTAAGTTATCAAGTATTCCCATCTCATTAATGAGGAAACACAAGGCCCAACTCTTAGCCAAAGTACAACTGTTCCATGTATGAAAGAATACCATGGAGGTAACACCACAAGGGTAAGTTCCACGAAGGTAATTCAACAAAGTAGAATATCGTGATGGTATAACCACGAAGGTAGGTACCACAAGGATATGCCACATAGAATTATACCACAAAGGTATCAACAAAAAGGTATGTACCACAAAGGTTTTCTACATAGAAGAATACCACAAAGGTACCACCACGAAGGTAATGACTCAGATCACACCAAGAAAAACATAGGTATGGGATAAAATATGATTAGATGTATCTACTGAATCATCTTACTCTGTTAAGATGGAGACCCACGTAGGATCATAAATAATCAGACCCGTGTAGGATCCTAGTATAGCAGACCCATGATAAATCATAGTATAGCAGTCCCACATAGAATTCTAGAGTAGTCTCACATGGATTCCAAGATTGGATCCATGTGAGATTCGCAAACAAAGTGCCACGTAGGATCCCAAAGCACAGACCCACCTTGGATTTAAAAGCACAAACCCAGATAGGATTTTTTTCATATGTTACATGTAGAGACCCGAAGCTTGACATAAATGGACATTACATTACTTTTGTGGAATACTTATAACATAACAAAAACACACACACAAGGATCGTAATAGTTTAGTGTCTTTGGGAACTCGGAACGTAATCTTCTAATCCTGGTGAAAGATCATCAATATCTCCCATAAAGATCTTCCCTTTTTTTTACCTAAAACCTTTCTTTATATCCTGGGGAAAAGAAAACATAAAAGGGTGATCTCAAATGGTCAGTAAGGGTAAACAAAAGAAAAATCAATCACTTCATATTCATAAGAACATAACTTTTGGAAATCTTAATCTGCAGAAGAGATCATAATTTCATCACCTGGGATAAATCATGGTAGTGAAATGTATTCACAATAATCATAACATAAAACATTAAACTTTGTGGCATACACACATAATCATAGAGAATCATTTCTTGTTAGTCAAGACTCATTGCCAAGACTATCTTAGTGGACAAAGTCCATTTCTGAATCGAGTGACCCTCGTTTCAGTCCTGTTTCACTGAACCGGTATAACCTACCATTCTAGACATGTCTATCTCATGAGATATAAAATCTTTTCCAATGCATTGGAGGGAGATATAGGTCCCGCCCATCTTATAACGAATCCTTTCTTATGTGTGCCACATAATTATAAACCATACATCATAGCGTAACCCATGTAATAAAAATGGAATTCTTAAACAACATGATATCATAAAACAATTTATATAAGATATAGGAATTCATAAAATATTTCCATCACAACATAATCAAATCCATGTTATAATAGGGATAAAAACAGAACCCTTTTATTATCTTAGATGGAAAATAATTTTGATAAAATACTTGAACTCCATTCTTGAGGAAAATATCCTTTCTACTTCAAAAACATGTTTCCTTTCATAACATGTCATACGACTTTAAAACAAAAGAAGATGATTAAAAATAAACATGAAAACTTGTAAAGGAAGCTTCTTGGAAATAATGTTTTAAAAATCCTTTCATGCCATATATGTTAAAAAAAACATTCTTCGTACTTTTTTCGGAAAAGTCAAAAAGTACCTCGTACGAAAAACGACAAAAGATTCCTTCCATACATATTACTAAAAACTCACCGAAGGGTAAAAATGGTTTTAAATAATTTTAGGTGGATGGAAATAATATTACATATTGATGAAACATGGATGTGGATGATAAAATACACCCCAGTAAATACTTACGAATAAACAATCTCGGATAAAAATGAGATTGTGATATTTCCCTTACCATAGGTCCGATTTGCTTCGTAAGTGTCCGAGCCTCCTGTATAATGATTTAAATAATGTCATTTACTTATTACAGAATCATATTCATTGTTATGATATCATATATGGTTCACTTATGACTTTATATTACCCGTTCTTTTGTAAATTCCATGTTAAAGAGCGTTTTGGGTAAAATTGTTTCATTTGTCGTCCGTGTTTTGACTTGTAATTATTCATGTGATTACTTAGATCATGATTACATAATTCCATAACATAAAACATGATTTATATATATATATATTCAGGATATAAATATATATATTAAATCATTAAATGGAAATAAATACACCGTTCATGGAGACGGTAGTCCGTACGTACGCATGAACGCTGTTTTCGTTTCCTTATTGAATTGAATGGAATTAAGTAGATGACATACATATAAATATATAAATAAATCCAGTATCATTATTATGTCATATATTTCATTATTACATATTATATATACTTTATAATAATTCATGAATGGTTAATCTATGAGAATGAATCTCATCGCGTCGTGGAGACGGTAGTCCGTACGTACGCACGAGCGATGATATCATTCCCATGGTCGTGGAATTGTGTTGAAGTGTATGTATACTATTTCAGTATAAATATCACTCTATAATAATCATATATAGTTACTCATTACACCATTATACTCATCCTTGTAAGGTGATAGTGGAAAATAGATTACACCACGGCGTGGAGACGGTATTCCGTACGTACGCACGTGCGGTGATTTCATTTTTCCGTAGGATTGATAGAAGGTGAATTAGGGTTGTTTCATATTTATAATAACATATCAGTATGTAATTAATACTGATGTTATTACTTTATCATGAAACAAATAAAGAAGAAGAAGTTGAAGAAGAATGAAATTGAAAAAGATCGGTAATGGATATTACCTCTTTTTGACGCGCCTTTTCTTAACCTCCACTTAAAGAACTAAGGATGGTCTTTGAAGAAGACCAGAACCTCTAGAATGATACTAGGGAAGTGGAGAAGAGATTTTGGCAGGGGTTGGGCGAGCTTGAAGGCTCAATTTTGTGTGAGTAAGAGAGGGAGGAGGTGCCCTTTTATAAGGGAGGAGAGGGGCACCTTTGGAATTCTTAAAAATATTAATTTATAATAAATCTAACCCCACATAAAAACCTCCAAAAATGACTCATATTAGAATATTAGATAAGATAAGGTTGTAATATAATCAACCAATATAATTTAGACATGTTAGGAATTTATTTTAAACATTATCAACATGATTTATCCTTATTTAATCAATTTAATTTTATTTGTGGTAATTACATTCTAATTTTTAAATTATAACAAATAATTACTTATTTGTTGTGAATTTTCCACAATTGGATTCTTAATAACATTTTAGATCATATAAATTTATATTTATAATTTTGAAATATTTTGTGATTTTTAATCATTTTTATAATATATTTTTTTTATAAAATAACAATAGTGTCAATTTTGAAACTATTCATTTATTTGAATTTAAATAAAATAAATACAGAAGATATGTTTGAACTAAAAGTTTTAATAGATTCATAAAATGTCATATGTATCTTACAAATTATTGGAGCACATTAAATAGTTCATATAATAATTATTTTATTATTTTTGAAACCATCTATTTGGTTTATCTCTTAATAAAATAAATACTACAACATTTTTGTATAATTATTTAATATACTTATTTGTTGCATAAAAATTAAAAATAAAATCCTATGTTGAAAATAAATATATTAACATTCACAATAATACTTTTACTCGAATTTATCATCTTAAAATCACAATATTTAAATTGTTATATTTATTAAATTATGAAGGTGACAACTTTGGCATCATTTAAAATAAAATAATAGAAGTGTCATAATCACTTTTATAAGGCTCCAAATGGTTAAATATTCGACCCTTGGATGCTTATGGTTTACATTTACATGGAAAATAAGTTTTGGTTAGGTATTTGTGCATTTTATGGTCACTATTAGTTTAATAAAAACAATATTCTTGATTTTTCACTAGATAAACAATTTCTGCATCACTATTGTGTCATACTTAATGATAATTATTTAATCCCTAAATATTATAAATAAATTTATATGATGTAGATAATTTCATTAGATTTCTGGAGACTATTAATATTCGAAGTTTCATTATGTTTATCACTAAATTAAAATTAATATACTAATAAGATTTAAGAGAGTGACATGTTGTCACTTTCTTTGGTTTTAATAATAATTAAGTTATTTTCATGGAAAAATGTCCATTAAATGAATCTAATCCGACCCTTAGGTGATATGGGTCGACTTTTAGTCATCCAATAGTATTTTGACATTTGTTAGGGTAATTTTAAAATATTATATTTACCCTTAATTACCCGATTTACCTTTAACTATGGTAAATAAAATTTACCGTAGTTACTATTCATAATTCTCAAAAATAAAAAGTAGCTTATTAACATTATTTGGACCCACTGATTCCAAATATGGAATCCATTTTTCCAAATTCAATACACAAAAGATGAAGAAATTAAATTAAAATTAATCCCGTTGTCGAAAGAAAATGGGTTTTTCTTTAAAACATTGCAAAAGATTGAATTGATTTAACCTACGAATTCAAGGTAAAATCAATGCTAATGACATAAATTATATTAAATGGTAAAAATATATTCTCTTTATACTTTAAAACCATTCAATATTATAATTTAACCACATAAGATATTACGACGAAAAATGTTGTTTTTAATTAAAATATAACGTGTTTTTACTATTCATTAAAATATGAAAGTTATCGGAAAAATATCAAAACTTTATCTAATGTAAATTTTTATATCCTGATTCAAAAGAAGAATATTATTTTGTCAAATTGAACATATAAACATGTCAAAAACTATATTTAAAGTGGGTGCGCCATCAAAAGGTGGTAAAACGGCATTTTTTGAAAAATACTTATTTTACCCGAAAAATTTATTTTTGTTCTTATACCATGTTCTAGAAATGTTTAAGATGAATAATAATGTTATAAAATTAAAAATTTAGTTAATACTATTCATAACGGCTAGTTCATGAGAATATTATAATAATATAACATTGTTTATTAAAACCCGGTATTGCGTACAACACACGCTATCGAGGAAGGTCGCGATTGCGTGTAATGCAAGCCAAGTCAGGGTTGCGTGTTGTGAGAGAATCCTTCGTTGTTTCGTATAACAGAATCCAACCATATTTCATTTATACATTTAATATATATATATATATACTCAATGTTGCGTAGAATAACTTTTATCAAAATTATGTGTAACACGGTTCAAGAATAGTGTGGCGTATACTGCAAGCTAATACAGTGTTGCGTATAGCACAGGGTAATCTTGGTGTAGAATACAACATAAGACATTAATGAAATTAAAATAATATTTTTCATAAAATCTCGGGGTGTTACATTCTACCCCCCTTAAAATGAATTTCGCCCTCGAAATTCGTCGGGGTTATAAATGGTTTACTATTTGAAAGTTTCATTGATAGAAACCCACATCATAAAACGGAATACCAAAACTTATCTTAATAAACAAAAGTATGAAACGTAACGGTTACCCAAAAAAACTAATCACTGGGTTTCCACATAAGTGAAAATATGGATATGGAAGAGAAATCTAACCATCATGTTCTGATGGAGAGTGGTAGAAAACATGGCTATGGAAAAGCCAGCAATCACAAAGCCATAAATTTGTGACGATCTAGGGTACCATCTGATTCATCGGATATAAGGGCACTAGGACAACATTTTTGGTTTTCAAGATCATTTCCCTAAAGTTGAAGAATTTGAATTAGAATAAATACTTACTTTATTTTGGTACAATCTCACTGTTGTTCGTGCCTTGAACAATTTCCACTTCATATCTTATATAAATGAAGTTGAATTTGTTATTCGTGAAGTGTTAGAAGATCTTCTGAGAGAATGACGAGTCATTCCATCTGTCTCAAACAAAAGGTTAGCAAAAAGTTATTAAATATACATAAGTCATTCTATAGTGAGATTAATCATATATGGTTCCTAAAATGGACTTATACTTCATATATCATACTGCTTAATATAATAAAACTAGTTTCTACTAAACATGGACTTCCTTTAGGCTAGTAGTAGGCGATAAAGGCTAGTCGCACTTCAGTTGTGGGTTCGATTCCCATAGCCTTGTCTGAAGCGATGGGTTGTCGCCGGTCCTGCAGGTTGTCCTTTTTCTAAAGCTATATTAATATAACATCCCATCAATAATATCGAAAATCATTTTATCCTAACTTATGTCCAACATATTCCATTCTAATCTTTAGGCTTATCCATAATACTGTAGTCCACTCTCATAACATAGTGAAAACGATTACCAGAGATTTAATACCATCGGTGATCCCCATATATCATAAGATATGTTTTGTTGGTCACATTCCAAACATTCAAAGTCCTTAATCATGTATTCTTTTGAATACCCATTGAACCTTAGTGAAAACATGAATGCAGTTAAAAGTTAACACTTTCCACATACCAAAATCCTCAAAATTCTATATACTCAAACCATGATATCACTTAGTCCTTATATCAATCATGAGCTCATGCATACAATCAAACATCTCATTATCATCTTATCCCTTCATTATGCACATATCATCTACTTTCCAAAAATACGGGTACCATTCATCACATACTTTCAAAACTTAAGGAAAGACAACAATGTAACAATCCTTAGATGTCTCTTTATCCCATAGTACCATGAGATTTCATATACAACATTACACTTGATAATCATGTAATCATTCCACTACATTCTTAATCCATTGACCGAGCTTCAAAAATTCTTTCATCTCACATATCATTTGTAGTCTCATCATCATCATCAACATAAATACTACCCATACGACCATACTGATTTTCTTCATGAGACTTTACCTTAGGGCATTGGTTTGCATAATGGCCGTACATTCCACATTTAAAACATTTAACCATTGTTGATGTTGTAGCAATACCATTATCCTCATCCCTGGTGTTAACTGAACCTTTTCCTTTGCACTTACTGGCTTTGTGTCCTTCATTTCCACACCCAAAGCATCTTCCAGTTCCTTTGAAACATTCTCCTTGATGCCTCTTCCCACATGATTTACATAGGGGAAATTGAACTTTCTTTCCTCTATGATCATCATGAAACTCCATCTTTCCTCTGATACCAACTGTAGAGACCCGAAGCTTGACATAAATGGACATTACATTACTTTTGCGGAATACTTAGAACATAACAAAAACACACACACAAGGATCGTAATAGTTTAGTGTCTTTGGAAACTCGGAACGTAATCTTCTAATCCTGGTGAAAGATCTTCAATATCTCCCATAAAGATCTTCCATTTTTTTACCTAAAACCTTACTTTATATCCTGGGGAAAAGAAAACATAAAAGGGTGAGCTCAAACGCTCAGTAAGGGTAAACAAAAGAAAAATCAATCACTTCATATTCATAAGAACATAACTTTTGGAAATCTTAACCTGTAGAAGAGATCATAATTTCATAACCTGGGATAAAACATGGTAGTGAAATGTATTCACAATAATCATAACATAAAACATTAAACTTTGTGGCATACACACATAATCATAGAGAATCATTTCTTGTTAGTCAAGACTCATTTCCAAGACTATCTTAGTGGACAAAGTCCATTTCTGAATCGAGTGACCCTCGTTTCAGTCCTGTTTCACTGAACCGGTATAACCTACCATTCCAGCCATGTCTATCTCATGAGATATAAAATCTTTACCCAATTCATTGGAGGGATATATAGGTCCCACCCATATTATAATGAATCCTTTCTTATGTGTGCCACATAATCATAAACCATACATCATAGCGTAACCCATGTAATAAAAATGGAATTCTTAAACAACATGATATCATAAATCAATTCATATAAGATAAAGGAATTCATAAAAATATTTCCATCACAACATAATCAAATCCATGTTATAATAGGGATACAAACAGAACCCTTTTATTATCTTAGATGGAAAATAATTTAGATAAAATACTTGAACTCCATTCTTGAGGAAAATATCCTTTCTACTTCAAAAACATTTTTCCTTTCATAACATGTCATACGACTTTAAAAAAAAAGAAGATGATTAAAAATAAATATAAAAACTTGTAAAGGAAGCTTCTTGAAAATATTGTTTTAAAAATCCATTCATGCCGTATAAGTTAAAAAAAACATTCTTCGTACTTTTGTCGGAAAAGTCAAAAAGTACCTCATACGAAAAACGACAAAAGATTCCTTCCATACATATTACTAAAAACTCACCGAAGGGTAAAAATAGATTTAAATAATTTTATGTGGATGGAAATAATATTACATATTGATAAAACATGGATGTGGATGATAAAATAAACCCCAGTAAATACTTACGAATAAACAATCTCGGATAAAAATGAGATTGTGATATTTCCCTTACCTTAGTTCCGATTTGCTTCGTATGTGTCCGAGCCTCCTGTATAATGATTTAAATAATGTCATTTACTTATTACAGAATCATATTCATTGTTATGATATCATATATGGTTCACTTATGACTTTATATTACCCGTTCTTTTGTAAATTCCATGTTAAAGAGCGTTTTGGGTAAAATTGTTTCATTTGTCGTTCGTGTTTTGACTTGTAATTATTCATGTGATTACTTAGATCATGATTACTTAATTCCATAACATAAAAAATGATTTATATATATATATTCAGGATATACATATATATAATAAATCATTAAATGGAAAGAAATACACCGTTCATGGAGACGGTAGTCCGTACGTACGCATGAACGCTGTTTTCGTTTCCTTATTGAATTGAATGGAATTAAGTAGATGACATACATATAAATATATAAATAAATCCATTATGATTATTATGTCATATATTTCATTATTACATATTATATATACTTTATAATCATTCATGAATGGTTAATCATTGAGAATGAATCGCATCGTGTCGTGGAGACGGTAGTCCGTACGTACGCACGAGCGATGATATCGTTCCCATGGTCGTGGAATTGTGTTGAAGTGTATGTATACTATTTCAGTATCAATATAACTCTATAATAATCATATATAGTTACTCATTACACCATTATATGCATCCTTGTAAGGTGATAGTGGAAAATAGATTACACCACGGCGTGGAGACGGTATTCCGTACATACGCACGCGCGGTGATTTCATTTTTCCGTAGGATGGATAGAAGGTGAATTAGGGTTGTTTCATATTTATAATAACATATCAGTATGTAAGTAATACTGATGTTATTACTTTATCATGAAAAAAATAAAGAAGAAGAAGTTGAAGAACAATGAAATTGAAAAAGATCGGTAATGGATATTACCTCTTTTTGATGCACCTTTTCTTAACCTCCACGTAATGAAATATGGATGGTCTTTGAAGAATACCAGGACCTCTATAATGATACTAGGGAAGGGGAGAAGAGATTTTGGCAGGGGTTGGCTGAGCTTGAAGGCTCAAAGTTGTGTGAGGAAGAGAGGGAGGAGGTGCCCTTTTATAAGGGAGGAGAGGGGCACCTTTGGAATTCATAAAAATATTAATTTATAATAAATCTAACCCCACATAAAAACCTCCCAAAATGACTCATATTCGAATATTAGATAAGATAAGGTTGTAATATCATCAAACAATAGAATTTATACATGTTAGTAATTTATTTTAAACATTATCAACATGATTTATCCTTATTTAATCAATTTAATTTTATTTGTGGAAATAAAATTCTAATTTTTAAATTATAAAAAATAATTACTTATTTGTTGTGAATTTTCCATAATTGGATTCTTAATAACATTTTAGATCATATAAATTTATATTTATAATTTTTAAATATTTTGTGATATTTAATCAATTTTATAATATGTTTTTTTTATAAAATAACAATAGTGTCAATTTTGACACTATTCATTTATTTGAATTTAAATAAAATAAATACAGAAGATATGTTCGAACTAAAAGTTTTAATAGATTCATAAAATGTCATATGTATCTTAAAAAGTATTGGAGCACATTAAATAGTTCATATAATATTTATTTTATTATTTTTGAAACCATTTATTTGGTTTATCTCTTAATAAAATAAATACTACAACATTTTTGTATAATTATTTAATATACTTATTTGTTGCATAAAAATTAAAAATAAAATCCTATGATGAAAATAAATCTATTACCTTTCACAATAATACTTTTACTCGAATTTATCATCTTAAAATCACAATATTTAAACTGTTATATTTATTAAATTATGAAGCTGACAACTTTGGCATCATTTAAAATAAAATAATATAAGTGTCATTATCGCTTTTATAAGGCTCCAAATGGTCAAATATTCGACCATTGGATTATTATGGTTTACATTTACATTGCCAATAAGTTTTGGTTAGGTATTTGTGCATTTTATGGTCACTATTAGTTTAATAAAAACAATATTCTTGATTTTTCACTAGATAAACAATTTCTGCATCACTATTGTGTCATAATTAATGATAATTATTTAATCATTAAAAATTATAAATAAATTTATATGATGTAGATAATTTCATTAGATTTATGGAGAATATTCATGTTTGAAGTTTCATGAAGTTTATCACTAAATTAAAATTAATATACTTATAAGATTTAAGAGAGTGACATGTTGTCACTTTCTTTGGTTTTAATAATAATTAAGTTATTTTCATGGACAAATGTCCATTAAATGATTCTAATCCGACCCTTAGGTGATATGGGTCGAATTTTAGTCATCCAATAGGATTTTGACATTTGTTAGGGTAATTTTAAAATATTATATTTACCCTTAATTACCCGATTTACCTTTAACTATGGTAAATAAAATTTAACGTAGTTACTATTAATAATTCCCAAAAATAAAAAGTAGCTTATTAACATAATTTGGACCCACTTATTCCAAATATGGAATCCATTTTTCCAAATTCAATACACAAAAGATGCAGAAATTAAATTAAAATTAATCCAGTTGTCGAAAGAAAACAGGTTTTTCTTTAAAACATTGCAAAAGATTGAATTGATTTAACCTACGAATTCAAGGTAAAATCAATGCTAATGACATAAATTATATTAAATGGTAAAAATATATTATATTTATACTTTAAAACCATTCAATATTATAATTTTACCACATAAGATATTACGATGAATAAAGTTGTTTTTAATTAAAATATAACGTGTTTTTACTATACATTAAAATATGAAAGTTATCGGAAAAATATCAAAACTTTATCTAATGTAAATTTGTATATCCTGATTCAAAAGAAGAATATTATTTTGTAAAATTGAACATATAAACATGTCAAAAACTATATTTAAAGTGGGTGCGCCATCAAAAGGCGGTAAAACGACATTTTTTGAAAAATACTTATTTTACCCGAAAAAATTATTTTGTTCTTATACCATGTTCTAGAAATGTGTAAGATGAATAATAATGTTATAAAATTCAAAATTTAGTTAATACTATTCATAACGGCTAGTTCATGACAGTATTATAATAATATAACATTGTTTATTAAAACCCGGTATTGCGTACAACACACGCTATCGAGGAAGGTCGCGATTGCGTGTAATGCAAGCCAAGTCAGGGTTGCGTGTTGTGAAAGAATCCTTCGTTGTTTCGTATAACAGAATCCAACCATATTTTATTTATATATTTAATATATATATATATACTCAATGTTGCGTAGAATAACTTTTATCAAAATTATGTATAACACGGTTCAAGAATAGTGTTGCGTATACTGCAAGCTAATACGGTGTTGCGTATAGCGCAGGGTAATCTTGGTGTAGAATACAACATAAGACATTAATGAAATTAAAATAATATTTTTCATAAAATCTCGGGGTGTTACATTACAACCAGCTACAGGGTTCTTGTACTATGATTTCTTGATTCCAGGAGGGTCTTCCCCTAACGTCACATGTCTATACCACAACTTCCATGAAGTACCATGAAGAATAATCCAAGAGATCTGCCATGTAATGTGTGTCTCAGCGCAATAGAAAGTGCGTCAACTGGGCGCCCGATCTGTAAGTTATTGGCCTTTTTGTCCCGAGGGCCTAGTTGGATTCGTGTACTATCCAACCCAGCTGTACCCCAACATTATCCAAAACTAATGTGGGGTATACCAAAAGGAATTTATCAATCCAATTTTTCTGGAACCATAGTTGGTTCTTCAAACGGATTCTCGTAACTTATGATATGGCCAAAAGAACAAAAATGTTTGAAGTTGGTCCGAGTCTGATTCGACATTGTCGAACCGACCTAGTCTGACCCATGTCCGTACATGGGTCCCACTCTACCCGCTGGGTCCAGCCAGGCTCACCGGGGTGGCCTGCTGGGTGGCCCATGCTGCAGTGCCCCACTAGGCTCACAGCTGGCCAGTGGACAAACCTGCTCCGCACAGCGTGGTCGTGCTCTGTGCCACCACCGGCGGCTGGCAGCGGGCCGCCTGCCCTTGTATCACCATCGCATCACAGATTTGCAGCTCTTGTAGGCTCGGTGGTAAAGACGCATGTCTCCACCCCCCCTTCGTGTAGCCGGCCACTGCCGTCCATATCCCATGGTCTACAGCGGCCGAAGGGAAGTGACCCATTTCCGATGGCGTAGTCGTACTGCCTTGTTCATCGCGACTAGCCTGAGTGCCAACTACCGCTCCTGATCCCTTCATTGTCTGTCACTGGCAATATACTTTGGGTCACCCAATGTGCCCCAGTTTCCCGATCTTCATTCTGATAATTTCTTCACTCACCTAGGGATGTTTCCAATGATTCAAGACCACCAAAAATTCACATAGGTTGAGGAGAGGATGGTCCATGTATGTTTCGCCCGCACCCTCTATGTTAGAATGGAATCAAGAAGCTTAAATGTTCTTGAATCATGAAGAATGACATGAACATGGTAAGTGGGTATGCAAACAACAATAAACCAAACCTCGATTTCTCGTTGTAACTATCATGAGATGAAGTAAGTGAAGGCGATGAGGGTGCAAATGATAGTCTCTTCCGCAACGTGCTTTTGAAGTTTGGCTCGTGCGTCATCCTCTTTCTTGATTTAGATGTAGGTTCTTTGTTGGAGAGAGTTTCCTTCGTTGGAGGAATATTTTCTCCTATGTTCCCTCAAATCTCACCTTTTTCAAACACTTCCCCAATTCCACCAAAGATGAATATCCAACTTATTAAATTATGTTATATTAATTTCATTAGAGGGTTCCATAAATTTAGGATAATTTTCCATAATCAATTAATGGAAGGTAGCACAATTAATGTGGTGAAATTCCAAGAGTTATCTCTCATTAAAGGGGGACTTCAATGGTCAAGTGTTCCCCACCATTGAATTCAAATTTTTGGTTTTCTAGTTCAGGTGTTCCCCACCTCCATAACTCAAATAGAAAAGTTTCATAAGAAAAATAAAATGATAAATAATTTTATTTTTCCTCTCCCTCGAAAAAGAGAAAAACTAACATCAACCCTAGACCTACTACTATTGAGATGAAGGTCTCCTTAAGAGAATATTGGCATTGTGAGTACAACGATGTCCTCAGATTTCAATTCAAGAACCAGTTTAAACGTTACAAAAACCCACTCTCAATTTTAATAAATATACATAAAAAAAGATCCAAAATTCATTCCGGGAACTCCAGGCCTCGGAATCATGCGCTGTCAATTTTCACGTAGTCATAAAATTCTCATATAATTAAAAACATTACATGGAATTTCAAGGTCTATACATTCTCCCCACTCTCAGGCTTTGCATCCCCGAAAACCACTACACACAGAATCTAGGGAAACAAGTGGGGGTATTGAGCAGTAATATGATTCTCCTGCTCCAATGTGCTCTCTTGGAGGCTCCTGTACTACTAACGTACACATACCAAAGGTATAGATCACCCAAAAAGGATTCCCTCCTATCGATCCTCAATCTCCACTATAACCTCCATAAACATCACCCCATCATTGATTTCCAGCTCTCCCCAATTAAGGATGTGTGAAGATTCATGCACGTATCTACTCAGCATGGATACGTGGAATACGTCATGCACTCGGTGTAGATGAGGTGGAAGAAAAAACCAGTAATCCACCTCGCCAACTCGAACATGGACCTGAAATGGTTAGATTAACCTTAGAGATAAATTTCGGCCCTAACCAAATCTCCGCAAACCTCGTTGAGTTGAGACCCGTATAAAGACATGGTCACCATCCTCGAAGTCTAGATGTATCTATCTCCTATTAGCATAAGATCTTTTCCTTCTGTGTGAAGTCTTCATCTACTCCTATGTGATTTTCACATTCTATGTGGTAACATATACCATCTTTGGACCCATAAGTGCTATCTTCCTTAGGTTAGTCCAGCACAAAGGTGATCAACATGGTCAGCCGTACAAAGCCTCGAAACGTGTTATCCCAATGGTGGAGTTATATCTATTGTTGTATGCAAACACCACCATGATCAAGTGATCCTCCCTGCTACGACTGAAGTTGAGGATTCAAGCACCCAGCATGTCCTCAGGGGTCTGAAGGGTCTGTTCAGTCTGTCCATCCATCTGTGGATGGAAGGTGGTGCTGAAATGATGTTGCGTCCCAAATGCCTCCTGAAACCACTTCCATAGATGGGAAGTGAATCATACATCACGATCGGAGATAATCATCGAGGGTACTTCATGTAGCTACACAATCTTCTACACATAGAAGAGTCCTAAGCTCTCTACTGAAACCTGCACTCTCATCGGTAGGAAGTGGGTTGTCTTGGTGAATTAGTCATTGAACAACCAAATTGAATCTTTACCCTTGGATATATATGGAATTAGTGTCACAATGTCCTTGTGTATCTCATCCCACTTTCACTCTGGGACCTCTAAAGGCTGAACTAAGCCTGCTGGTACCTGATGCTCCACTATCCCTTGCTGACAAGTGAGGCACTGAGAGAAAAATTGTGCTACTACTTTCTTCATTCCTGTACACCAGTGCTATCATCAGAGATCCTGGTATATCGTTTCCACTCTTAGACATACCGCTAGAGTGAATCTGTGGAACTCCCTCAACACTACCTCTCGAAGAGACACTAGTACCATGGTATTCTTTCTCTAAAAAGGATGAGGTGTTCCCCACCTTTGAAAAGTCCATCAGGTTCCATCATTGATGATATCTAAACACATTGAGCCTCGCATTCAGTGTCCCCACATTATGCCTCATGGACTTTCTAAAGATGTGGGGGAGTTACTGTAATAGACTGAAGAAAAGCTCCTCCATCTCGTTCCACAAAGGATATCCATTAAAAGACCATCTGCTCCATCACCTCACCTAGAAGATGTATACTAGATCTCATGCTGATACATCTTCTACAAGGTTTCACTTCCCAAGATTATAAACTATCTTAAAGTAATAGTCCTGGAGGAACTCGAGCCAAGGTCACTATCTCAGGTTCAGGTCCTTCTATGAAAAGACATACCGGAGAATCTTGTGGTCTGTGTAGAATGTAAAATGTTTTCCTATGAAATAATGTCTCAACATATTCAAGGTGAATACCACTACAGCTACCTCCAGGCCATGTGTAGTGTAGGTCTGCTCCTGCTGTTTCAGATATTGAGAACCATATGCGATAATTGCTCGCTCGAGCATCAGGACACATACGAGCCCAGTCCCTGATGCGTCGTAGTAGACTATGTTCTCAACATCCTCCTCCAAAAGCCTCAATATGGGAGCACTAGTCAGCCTCTACCTCAAATCTAGAGAACTCCTCTAGAATCTCTTCGACCACCTGAAGGGTTTCCCCTTCTTTATCAATTCTAATTATGGTGCTCCAACTCTGGAGAAATTTGGCACATACCTCAAGTAGTATCTGTCCAGACCCAAGAAACATCGTACCTCTGTCACACTCTTGGGTGGCTCCCAAGAAATTACAACCTCAATCGTTTCTGGATCCACTGGAACTCTAGCCTCTGAGATGACTTTTCCAAGAATGTGAACCTATCGGATCAAGATCTGGCACTTCGAGAGCTTACCCTAAAGCTGGTGCTCTTGGAGTGTGTCTAGAACTATTTGAATATGATAACCATGCTCCTCCACAGTAGCCAAGTAGATCAGAATGTCGTCAATGAAGACTACTACAATGCAATCGAGGTATGGTAGGAAGATCCTATTCATCAGTCCCATGAACATTGTTGGAGAATTTGTCACACCAAATGGCATAACAATGTACTCATAGTGGTCATACCGACATCTGAAAGTCATCTTCTGCACATCATCGTCTCATACTCTGTGCCGGTGATAGCCTGATCAGAGATCTATCTTCGAAAAGCACTTTTCACCCATAAACTGATCAAAGATGTCTTCGATCCTCAATATTGGGTACTTTTTCTTCACTGTCACTTGGTCCTAGTGCAGATAGTCAACAAAAACTCACATGCTCCCATCTGTATTATTGGAAAACAATATTGGTGATTCCCAAGGAGAAACACTGATCAGGATGAACCCATTCCGCTATAATTCCTCTAGTTGTGCCCACATCTCACGAAGATCTATGGGAGCCATCTGATATAATGGTGTAGATATCGGTGTCATCCTGTGGTACAAGTCAATGTTAAATTCAACCTATTTACATGGAGCTAAACCCAAAACATCATAAGGGAAGACATCTGTGTACTGGCCCACCACTACAGGATAACTCAGACTCTCTACATAAACCGCTTCAAGGATAAGGCTAGCCAACTGATTAGTGATCGGCTTCACTCTCCTCTGGGTAAGTCCATCCTATGCTACAAAGGCTCCCTTCCCATCAATGAATGTAAAACAAGTTCCATCAATGCGGAAACACTACACATTGCACCTAATACATTCAATCTGTGCATGGACAATAGATAACCAGTCCATACCCAAGATAACATCGTAAGGCCTCGATGTCGCTACTATGAGATCCCAGCAGAAGCTCTCGCCTCCTAGAGTAATCTCACACTACTGGAACCGGTGCATAATCATCAAATATACTATCATAGGAGTCTCTATCCTTAAAAATCGAGCCAATGGTTCTGTTGGAATCTCTAAACATGGGTAGTGGAAATAAAGGAATGGATAGAACTTGTGTCTGTATGTATTTCATCTGAGGTGGAGTTAACACAGATCATACCTCGTATCATCTCTTGAGCACTGTGATCGTAGGTCTGAGCTGCCTGAATTTGAGCTTTCCCCTGTCTACCTACTCCCTGTGGTCGGGGTGGACCACCTGGTGGTTGTGGTGGTAACATCACAAATCGTCGCCCACAACCAGCGGTACAACCTTCTCATCTGCCACGTCTGTCTACTCCCTATAGATCACCTCGGCGGAACCTCTGTCTCTACCTGGGTGGTCCTTTGACAATCTGATAATCATCTGTATGGCGGGTGGGAGAGTCATGAGCCATGTGACCCTACCTGCCATATGTGTAACACTGGCTGATCCTCGCATGACTACGTTTGTATCTGGTGCCCCGCACAACCGACCTTGAATCCTTTAGTCGTCCACCTGTAGGTCTGGTCCTCTTGGACCTCTATGAAATCTGTCTGATGCCTGTTGTAGAAGACTCCTCTATATGACTCCCGGTGGTGAGTCTTACTGCTGGTCACTGCTCAGCAAGAAAACTCTCCACTAAGAGGGCTCTCCATAACAACCCCACCTACACTGGGATGCTGAGAGAAATAATAAAAGACTTGATCTCCCACTTGAGTACCTTATCAAAGGTCCAGAACCAGAAAATGGGTCTCAAACCATATTAGTGAAGTAGCATGAGAGGTTTGTGAACATCACAGAGTACAGAGCCACAGGCTTGTAGCCCTGATATTTATGATGAAGATCATGTATGCACAATGCGTGAAGGGTCACTGGGAAAAACTCTTCTTGAAATAGACCCTCAATGTCTTCCTAGAGAAGTGTCACCTCATCATGATCCTAGAGCATCAAGCTCCACCATCTACCTCCTAATTCATGTATATGACTGGTGGCAAGGATCACCATGAGATCGGCTGGTGCCCCTACCTGTCGAAAGACTCACCACGTCCTCCAGTCAATCCTCAGTCGCCTATGGGTCTATCTCACCCCTGAATCTGGGTGGCCTCTGGCTCTGGAACTGATGTAATGATCTCAAGTGGTGTGCACCCTCTTCTACTGGGTCTTGTGGAATCTGTGGAACAATGGGTAATGTTACCACTAGTGCCTCTACTGGTGCCCCTACAGATAAAGGGCCATGCACTGGGGCCTCGTCGCTCGGTGGGCTATCATCGCGTACTATACTCAGAACCCTAGCTGGCCGTCTGCATGGAGGAAACCTAAAAAGAAATATGTGCACCATGGTTAATAAGATATAACTGATGAACTAACTCAAAAATATAAGAAAGAGAAATTTTGAAAACACACAAGAAATTAGTGATTTCGTACACCGAGTTAGAAATTTGAAGTCAGGGTCCTGGTGTATGAATACTTCCACCACCGCACAAACATTTTAATCCCTAAACTAACAACCACACTCACATCACATAAAACTATTTCCATTAAAAAGGTCATAGTAAAATGTTCTATGGTATAACCGTCTCCTCTGATACCAATTTTTCAGGACCCATCCCTCGCGGACCATGTTGTGACTACCCCATTCCCACCTTCCATATTTAAGGGGCTAGAGACTATCACCGAAAGATGTATTCCAAAATATAGGGAAGGAATTTCCTTTGTTACATGTAAACACACACAACCAATCAAACAAAAAGATACGAAAAAAAGTAAACTGTATAGTAAATATGGTGTTTATAGTAAGAAAATGGGGCCATAATACATGCCCAACTGGAATGTACTAGAAAACTGAAAAGTACAAGTAAATTGAAATAGCTCCTACGAACACCCACCAAGGATCCTACCTGATGGGTATGTACTAAATTGGAATAGTCGTCTCTACAGTTCTCTTTATCTATTTTCCACCTCTGAACTGCCTCCAGACCTGGTACGCTCATCCTCAGTCAGAATTGCCAATCGTTTACACCAAACACAACAAGGTGCGGGCGTAGCCCGTACATGAGTGAGTATAAAAATACTTAGTTGGGACCTCGAGTCCCTTTAAGGTCTCACAAAACCCACAAAGGACAAACAAGAAACATGAAAACATCTGACAACCCTACCTAGGTATATGTCCAAACATATACCTACATTATCAAGTATACCAAACTCATTCATGAGGAAACACAAGGCACAAATCTTACCCAACGTAAAACTGTTCCACATATGAAAAAATACCTAGAAGGTAACACCATATCAGTAAGTACCACGATGATAAAACCACATAGTAGATACCATGAAGGTATCACCATGAAGTTATGTACCTCAAAGGTACACCAAACGGAAGAATACCACAAAGGTATCACCCCGAAGGTATGTTCCAAAATGGTATACAACATAGAATAATACCACAAATTTACTACCATGACTTTAAGGACTTACCTCAAAACATGTATACCTTATGTAAGGAAGAAATGATGATTAGATTCAACTACTAAATCATCTTACTCTGTTAAGAGGCATACCCACAAAGGAGGATAAATCATCAGACCCATGTAGGATCCTAGAACATCAGACCCACATATGATCCTAGTATAGCAGACCCCTGTAGGATCATAGTGTAGTCTCATGTGGATTACTATAGTGGATACAAGTGAGGATCTCGAACACAGTCCCATGGAGTATCCCAAAAAAGAGACCCACTTATGATCTAAAAGTACAGACCCACATAAGATCATTTTGTCATGTTACAACCAGATACAGGGTTCCTTCCCAAAGCATACTTGATTTCATGAGGGTCTGCTCTAGAAGGCACAAGTAGATACTCCAACTACCACTAATTCCTATAAAGAAGTATCCCAATGTACATCCACGTGATAGGGGTCTCAACGCAATAGACGGTGCATCAATCGGATTCCCAGTCGGTAAGTTATTTTCCTTTTAGTTCAAAGTAACCGGTTGGATTCGTGTCCGATCCAACTCGGTCATACCCCATTATTATCCAAAACTCAAGTGGCGTTCACAAAAAGGACCATCTCGAAATAATGTTGCTGGAGCCGCATTCTGTTCGTCAAATAGATTCACAACGCTCAAGATATGGCCGAAAGAAAGAAAATGGTCGAAGTTGGTCCGAGTCCTATCCAACCCGACCCAGTTCGGGTCCGATCAGCCCATCCCAGGTTCGGCCGTGGGTCTGACCTAGCCCGCCAGGTCTGGCTCAGCCCACTAGGTGGCACATGGTGCGGTGGACCACTTAGATCCTAGTTGGATGGTCAGCCGACCTCCTCACACGGTAGGGTCATGTGTCGCGCTTACACTGGCGGCCGTCTGCAAGCCGGCCGCCCTCTACTGGCTGTCGTGGAATAGGGTCGTGACATGTGCACCCTCGGCGGTGTAGACGTGTGCTGAGGCCTCCTCCATAGCTGACCGCTGCCAAATGATGGGTTGCAGCCCTTCTCCACCGGTGCGGTGGCGCCACCGTCTTCGTCACGGCCAGTCAGAGTGCTGGCCACCGCTCTTGAGCCCTTTGGTGTCGGTCTCCAGCACGAACGTCAGTGATGTTTTTCATGTCACTGGGTGTGCCCCGGTGGCCCGATCTTCATTCTGAATTTTTTTTCACTCGCCTCGGGACATCGTCAAGGATTCAAGACCTCCAAAAATACACTTATCTTGTGGAGAGATTAGGACTTGTTTGTTTGGCCCACTCCCTCCACATTAGAATGGTATCAAGTGGAAAAAATGTTCATTAATCATGAAGAATGACATGAACATGGTTTTGGAGTATACAAACAATAATAAGCCCTATGTAGATTTCTCATTGGAAGTGTCGCAAGATGGAGTCGGTGAAGGAGATGAGTGTGCCAATGATAGTCGCTTCCACAACACGCTTATGAAGTCAGGCTCATGCATCATCCTCGTTTTTTATTTTGAAATATTTTCTTCGTTGGTGAGAGCGTTCTTCATCAGAGGAGGAGTTTCTCAAATTTTATCCCAATTCTCACCTTTTTCAAATACTTCCTCAATTCAACCAAAAATGAATACCCAACTAATTAAATTATGTTTTCTTAATTTAATTACAGGTGGCCATTAATTAAGTGGATATTGGAATAATTAATTAATGGAAGGTGTCCCAATTAATGTGGAGGAAGTCCAAGAGATACCTCGCATTAAAGGAGGAGTTCAAGGGTCAAGCGGTCCCCACCATTGAATTCAAATTTGGGGTTAACTAGTTTGGGTGGTCCCCACCTCCATAACTCAAATTGAGAGGATTGAAAAGAAAAATAAAATGATAAATAATTTTATTTTTCTTCTCCCGCAAAAATGTGAAAAACAAACTTCTACACTTGACCTAAAGCGGATGAGATAAAGGTCTCCTTAAGAGAATATTGGCCCTACGAGTTCAACGGTGTCCTCATATTTCAATTCTGAGGAATGGTTCAAAAGTTACAAAAAACTTCTTGCAATTTTACAGAACGAACTTAAAAAAATTTCAGAAATTCATTCTAGGAAAATTGGGCCTAGGAATCATGTGTCGTCAATTTTCACAGACTCATAAAGTTCCTATATAATTAAACAATTTACATGGAATTCCATGGTTCTTTACATTTGATAAAATTTTCCCTTCGGCTTTGTTCAACTCAATAGAATAGTTGATTTTACATTTTCCACATGATGTAAAATATGGAGGTCTGATATAGTTTTGATGGATGTACTCATTCTAGATATTAATACAAATATTGATGAAAAATATGTAACAAAGCATCAGTTGACGGTCAATTACAGAAGCTTATTTGCAAGAAGACATTTCTTTATTCTACTTTCATTAATTTTAATTTGGATATCCCTAAAAAAAACTGTATGGGGCATAATGAGATTAATATTGATGATTAATAAAGAAATTAATTATATGTTTTCAATCATCCCAAAATTGGCTTTAGCGGAGATCATGCATAATGGATTTTAGATGATAAACATCATAGAGCGCATACACATATTCTTCTTAACCATGAGGAAATAAAACCATCTATACAGTGAGTTCTCCTATCACATATTCTATAATTTATGTTATAGTAAATTAATGTTATATTATTTTTAGCTTATATAATAATCATATCATGAAAAAACTACAAAAAATTATTGTAGCTTCTCTTAAGAAATGTTGGAAATTTTTTTCCTTATTGGTTTCAAAAATTGGTAACATAAATTATTTTTGGCTTAACATATAAAATCAATTTAGTATCTGTTATATTGTTAAATATTTTACAAATTTTCAGGTATCTCAACATATTGATAAAATTGATAATTAATTTCATGTATTGAGTAACCCACCATAAAAAATGGTTAAATCTTATAATTCATATGTTCTGAATGATTCTTTATTTCATACATGATCATATAAAGATTCAAGAAAAAAATGAATAGTGGTGTTTTCATGAATGGATCTCATCATAGAGAAAATGAAGTTTTATTTTACTGCATGCTAGATGAAATTTTTGAAAAGTTTTATCTGGGAAAACATTACATAATTATGTTAAATGTCAGTGGTTGGATACCGATAGAGGATTTTGGGTTCATCTGACCCATGGAATCATTTATATTAAATATAAATTTATTCATTAAATAAATGAATGATTTTATTGGATCATCAGGAATATAAAATTTATTATTATTCAAATTATGATACATCAATATATTTTAGTGAATGGTGGAGCATAATAAAAATTAAATATTGTGAATATAAGTTTACTCAAAGTGAAAGTGGGTCTACTGAGGTGTACAGAATTGATATTTTTCCAGAGACAACTCCAAATACATATTTTTCATGGAGAGACATGAAAATTGATGATGACACTCAACAATTAAGGTTCAATGGTGAGGATGATGTTAATAATATTAAAAATGAATTTGAAATGACAAAATATGATAAAACTGAAATGCATATGAAAATTGATGATGCTGACTATGAATATCAAGACATTGACAATGTCAAATATGAAGATGAGGATGAAGATGAAAATTGACCCTGTAAAATGCTTGTTATAATTATATAAAATAATATATATCTATATATAATATATTTTTCACGTTGTTTGTTAACAATAACAATTTTGTGTTTCAAATGGATGAGGATATGTATCATTTGTTACATGAAGCTGATTTATAATTGGATGAGAATTTTGTTGTTTCATCTTACCCTCTATCTCCATGCGGTTCGAGGGGGGCTCTGAGTGGGTGTGGTCTTGCTTATTTGATGATTTCTGACTGGATCCCTGATTTACGTCGACGTCTAGGCTTTGATCCACAAGTGAAAAGGTATGTTTACATTTGTATTTTAGTTATTTTAAAATAATTTATTTATATACTAATAATTTGATTATTTTTTCTTTGTTTTTATATCTTTAAACATATTTAAACTAGATAGGGGATCACTATATTTCCTAATTATTTTTATGAAGCATGGGTCTTATGGTTTCAGATTCCCATTGATGTGAAGCACCACATGTTAAATAATTAGCTGGTATGTATATAAATAATATTTATTTTTAATTTTTTTTATTATTAGCATTATACTCTAAATTATTTGAAGGGTTTATGATATCCCATAGATGAGAGAATGTGTGGGGATATTTGGAAGGAATTGAAGGTTACTATGCGTCAGTGGTGCAGTCAATTTTTTCACAATTCTTAGAAGGAGAAAATGGATAATGTGGGATAGATAGATTTTGATGATTCTGGTAACACCCAAATAGAATATGAGATTTCATCTCAGGTTTTGCAGGGATTAGATTAAAACTGGTTGGGTGGTCATTTTCAGAAGAGATCATTATTAGGCCCACAAAATCGGGAGATATAGGAGGTGAAACATCGAGCTGGTTGTCGTACCTTTAGTATGCATATAGAGAACATGGGAAGTAATTTTTTTAAATATTTTATATATCATTAAATGTAAATGGTTTATTTTATATTCATATATGTAGACGAATAGCCTGATATTTCAGAGTTTGATGTTTATAGGAGGATGTATAGTGATCTGAATACTATAGATATTGAGGGTGCTTTCCTGAATCAAATTGAGGTAACTATGTTTTATTTCTGAGTTTAAAGTTCTACTGGAAATAATATTTTTACTATTTTACTTTTAAATTTCACTTTTAGGAGTCATATGAGGCCACAACATATTAGACATAGACTAAGAGTCAAGAGGAGACCAATACTTAGACTTGTGACCACCAATTTGATGACACAACATAGATTCAGGAGACCCAGTATGCCTTCAAGATAGAGGGAGTTGTTGGTATCATATCTTGATCGATCCCTTTAGATTATTATGGCACTATTGAGATGTTGACATCTAGCTCGATAGAAGATTGTGGAGAGTCATCATCATATACTGCATAGTATGAGGAGTATCTATGAGCTCAAAATGAGCTTATAGAGAGTGTGGATAGGGAGCAGTAGTAGACATATCAATGGTAGAAACAATAGCATTAAGAGATCCTATGACAATAGTAGATGCAGCATCAGGTGGAGATGCAGGAAGAGATGCGTCGATGGTGGCAGCAGTAGGAGAAAGAGTAGCTTAAGTACATACAATGTATGACTTGTGATTTAGGTTTGAATTTCCCTCCAATATCTCCTCCAGAAAACCCACCCCATCAGTGTTCTATTTATTTTTTATGATAAAAAATTTGAACGTAAATTATTTTTGTAATATTTACTATCTAGATTTTTATATAGTTCATTTTTTATATTGTTCTGAATGTTACATTTTTTATTATATATTTAATTTTTTAATATTTTTTTACATTATATAATTTTTTATTATTATTATTATTATTTATTTTTTATTTTTTATTATATTCATTTTATTATTCTTCTAATTTTTATTTTTGATTATTTTGATTTTTATTATTTCTTATATTTTTCATGAATATTGTGGTTTTAATTATTTCTTAATTTTTTATTATACTAGAAATATTAATATTATTATTACATTAAAATTAATAGTATTATTATTATTATTATATTATCAAAAAAATTATTAATATTATATGAATATTATTTTATTATTTTATATCATAATTTATTTTAATAATATTAATATTATTATTTCATTCATATTAAGATTATTTTATTATTTTTATTTTATTTTATTTTTTAAAATTATTTTTGATGGGCCCAACGCAAATAGTATCTATGATGTTTTGTGATAGGCCTCATTGCAAATACTTGTTAGGACAGACATATCGCAATATGGTTTTTAAAACCCACGATGAACCTGTTTGTAATGGAGTTTTATCCCTTCGCAAAAAACCCTATTTGTGACGGGATCTCATCACAAATGCCCCTATTTCCAATGGTGGTATTATTCACTCATATATTCACTTTGATTGGATATATTTATGATGTAGAGATAATAAATGAGCCTTATAAATATTTTTCTCATTATGGAATTAATTTTTTCATTGTTGAAGTAAATGTTATGAAAATATTAATGTTTTCAATAATAGTTTATCCTACTATCACAGTGTGTCAAGAATTGATATATTATGTCATGTGATTTCAAGGTTCTGATTTTATGTTGATAGTACAAGATGGTAAATGCTCAAACTAAATGTATAAAAGTTTCTTAGAAAGTCCAATAATCATTATTCAAGTAGCCATCCAACGTCAATGATACCTAGATTTATCCTGAAGGAATGAAAAATACTGTTTTTGAAACTCTATGGAATTTCTATATGAGGATTATGGTTCTTAGAAATTAATAATTTTGTTTAATGTTATGTGAATAAAAATATATGTCTTAAATTTTTAATAAATTTATAGATGTTCAAAATTATTGATGAATTGAAAAATCTTGTAGGATTATTTCAAGAAATCAATAATTTATTTCTAAAAAAAGAAGGAATATATGTATAACAAACTATATCTATATAAATAAATGATTTTTTTAAACTCATTTCTCTTATATGGTAAGTTAGGCAGTCTATTAAAATAAATTATTATGAAAAATATGAAATAAATGATCCAATACACATGGAAAAATCTACCAACTAGTTAATGCAAATCTCACTTAATAGTAATATATAAATTTAGAGCTAGTTAATACATTAAAACCCATATTTTCTATTATAACACAATGTTCATGCATGGAAGGGTTCATAAGATAGAGAATAAAAAATAAATACAATCCAAAAATATAATAAAATAATATTTTCATTAGAAATAATACACATTCATTAAATAGATTGTAACTAATGAAAAAATCCCTTATTCTATCATTGGCATAGTTTTTGAGTAATAATCGACCCTATCCCCAGTACAAAATTAACATAATCTGAGGATTAAAATAAAAGATCCTCCAATTATAAGATGATTTCCCCACATATTAGCCTCCATTATTTATAACCAAAAACTACACATGAATAACTATATATCCATAGTAGAACCATGGGGTAGCACCATGAAACTTTGATACAAAATCATCTTGAATGTTTATAAACAAACCTAAATATTCTCATCTATGTTTAAATAGTATTCAACACTGTAAAAAACATTTCATGGAAAAAATAACTAACCCTAGTGTGACACTAATACCCATGATTCATAAGCCTTGTGTTTTCTACATAATTCATCACCACCAGGGTGTGTTATCTTCCACCCTAGTATAATAGTTCTGAGGAAATCACAAAAACATACCATGGATGCAGATATTATGCTATGAAAGAACATGTCATTTTGTTACACCAATCGAACTCCAAAATCTAGATATAAGAACCTAGGTTTTCAGATGATGTATGGATCCCTTATTTTTTAGTTTTTATTCTCAAATATGGCCTTATGTGAGTACCCAACTATAAAATGGGAGTTTTTTAGGTGTCTCAGGCGTGTTCGGGGCATAGAACTAGTTTATGGTGTTTTTTATCCCCATTCATAGTAAGTAAAAATTGTGCAGTGTGCACTGCATAGTTTGTACAAACCGTGCAAGGATAGATAAAGGGGGTGTGCGGGCTGCATGATCTAAGGAAACCATTTTGGAAAAGGTGCACACCCTTATGACTTGGTCTGTAGTTTTTTCAATCTATGATGGTGGGTTAACACATGGTTTCGTCATAGTGTATAAACTGTATGGGGAAATCGTGTGGGTGAAAATTATCCTACAAAAACCGTTGCACGATTTCCCCACAGTATGACAAAATGTTTGTTTGAAATGTGAATCCCTTGTATTTCTGAGATTTTAAATTTTTTAATTGAATTAAAAATTAGATTCAAAATAAATTTTTTGTTTTGAATCAATAGAAAATAGAGTTAGTTTTAACAATCACTCAAAAGATAATATACTAGGATTAGAGCCCACTCCTACATCTAACCTCCAATTTGAGCCTCATTTGCCTCATCAAATCTGCATTGGTAGGATATACATTACTTTTTTCCTTTCTCAATTCTTATGAATATCAAATTTTTCATTTAGATTTAGGATCATATGCCTTAATTTTCTATTCGGAATATATTCTTCATATTTCTCCTAAACTGGGTTGAATCATGAATTGATACTAGACGATCACTCCACTACCAAGACGAGGTAGGTGTTATATACTTTTCTTTCACCTTTTAGTGATTTTTAGAGATATCGACCATTATTTTAGCTATTGGACTTTAAATTGAGGCCTTGAAATTGAATCAGAAAATTGAATAAAATTTATTATGGCTTGTTAGGGATGAATATAGGTTCCTTATGATGTGTGGGTGGTTGTTTCCCCAACCTGATACCACCCATATGGTGCCTCATAAATATTTTTGGTTTTGACCTTTGATAAACAATTGAACAGGTGCCTCTATAAGTTTTGCTAGTTCATGGAAGATCAATTGATGTTAAATTTGATTTAATTACATATTCGATGATGTATTGTCTCCTTGATCAGTACTAATATGTTATTCCTGGATTTTTTTGATCAAATGGATTAAATTGAATTAATTGAATGGGTAGGTATACCCCTAATATATGATCAATTATGAATAGTTTTAAAAGGGTGGGTATACCCATGTGAAATGTAAAATTGAAATTGATGTTAAATGGGTGGATATACCCATATGAATTGTTTAATGGTAAACTGTGATAAATGTGTGCGTATATACAGGTGACATGACTATTTGAGCATGGATTACATGAGTCATTATAATCATGTGATGGTATTGAAATTGATTTATTGAGTGTGTAAATTCATTTTATATAATTGAATGGAATTAATTAAATTAGTGGGTAAATTCATTATACAGAATTGAATGGAAATGAATAAATTGGTGGGTAAAATCATTATATGTAATTGAATGAAATTTATTATTTGACTGGGTAGAATCATATGGAAATTGGATTGTTAAATTGTATGAAATGGATGATTGATAGTTTATATTCCATAAATGGATTTATATGGATCAAGAATGTGGTAGTGGATGACATGAGTAGTGATTCTTCTTGGTTCTTGATTCCATGGGATTCCTTGGCCTTTTATACCCCTTTGATTCGGTTGGCTTGGAATCGGATTAGACATGTTGGCTCACATGATTTTAGGACTCCAACAAGTGCCCACACTGAGATACCATAGATATGCTAATGGAACTCTATGAGGATTCCATGTCTGTCAACACCTAGGATTTGAATCTTCATGGTCTACTTGTCATTATACGACAAGGATGTGGGAATTTTGATACACTTCATTATACGGAATGACTGTGGAATATATGATGTTCTTGGTTATATGTAATGTTTTTGGTTTTGTTATGGATTCTTTATATGAAAATTTCATTAGGAAAAGATACTTCTCGAATTTTTGAGAGACCTTGTATATTTATTGATAATTCTTACAGAATACATGTTAGGTGATGACACCAGTCTTGCATGGACCCTCGAGAGGCTATTTGGTATCACATTATTATAATGTATATGTCTAATGTTAATAATATTTTGATACCTTATAACTTACACTTGTTTAGTTTATTGCATTGTGATGCTTAAAACTTTATAGATCAATGGGTGGTTTCATACTGATATATTTATCTCACACCCTATTTGGGCCTCCTTGGGGACCCAAACAGATTATATGGGTTTCTATGATGGTGGGGTAAAGCACCATAGAATTGGTTGTTGATTGTTTATTTTAGATCATGAGAGCATGGGACCATTATGGGGCTTGTGATGCTACTAGGTTAATGTTTTTTTATTTTGATATTTTTTGGATACATGAACATTAATGTATTTCCATCTACCATATTTTGATGTTTTCTTTATATGTAATTCATCTCCATCATTAGGTATGACACTTATAGATTTTTTTTATATTTATGCCTTGTTTATTTTCCATTTTTCTTTTTGTTTCTCTACGTCCTCTATTTAATTTGATTGACATCCCTTCTGATATACTTTTTTATTGAGGACCTAGTTTCTTCAATAACTCAGTTAGTCACTAGATACTATCTGGTAGCCTCTGTCGTTTGGGGAGATAGGCTTGAGGATATTTCGAAAACTGATTCTTATGGAACAGTTTAGTTAAATCCTAGTCAGAGACATTTGAATATGGTATATGAGTAGTTTCTTTTTAGGGTTGACTTACTATTTTGTGACAACATAAATAGATAAGAATGAAATGGAATTTGATAATAGGATTTGATCAGGGGTAGCTACCTCATGTTAAGGAAAATCAAAATTACCTTAAATAAAATTATTATATTATAAATTTTGACTATTATAATTTATTTTATATCACCATTAGGTGACACACATAATATATGTTTTCACTATTTATGCCATTGTGGGTTCAATTTCTTTTGAAACCCAGTGCCATGAGGGTATTGTATCTCATTAATCGTATAGAAACTTTTTTCAAATCACATTCCATGGATTATTCCATTCCATTTATGATGCACTAATTATTTCAAGCAATTATGATAGGTGTTTTGGTAGCTATATTGGTTGTTGTAATAGAATTTTGTGCACTAGAAATAGGAATTGATTTAATCTATCAATTTATAAGGTGTATGGGCCCTTATAAACTAGGAATGGTCACATCAGTGAAATTAAATTTTTTAATAAATTTGATATGTATGTATTGAATGGGAATCAATATTTCAATTCATGAGGTGTTATGGGACCTCATGAATTTTTAATTTTTGAACCAGTGGTTATGCCCATGAATAATTTAATTTTGGAAATGAAATCTAAATTAAATTTGAATTTAAATGAGAAAAATGGAATGGGAAGTAGAGACTTAACATAGGCCTGACTTTTAAGTGGGAAAGAGCTAGATTTTATACTTTCTTTTGGGACTAATTTTTTCCATTCCTGGATTTAGGAGGCGGTTTTGAGATTGACTTGGATTTAGAAGGGTTTCAAACTATCATACTATTTTGAGTAGTGATGATTGATTATGTTATTTTCGTAGACATGTGATTGGATTCAAAATTAATATAATTTATAAAATTCATAATTATGATAGGATTCTAAAAAGGAGTTTAATGTTTCAAAAGGAAATTTGATTTAACTTGTGTATTTTCAACCTTGGGGAATTGGGTAAAAAACCACGTTCCTGGTTTTTTGTTTGAAATTGTTCATTTTTGTTGTAAATTAAATAATTTATATGTTTAATGATTTAAATGTGAATAAATGTAATGGAATTAAAATATAACTTGTAGTTTGTTCATTTGGTCAAACCCTTGCGTAATAGTAGGTTTAATGGTTCTTTTGTAATCCCTTAGAAAGAAGATGTGAGTGTTTATACATAGGATATTTCATTATTGAAATGGATTACATTAAAGGATGATGAGCCTTGTGAAATTAGTTTTTTGTGACCTAGTGATAGGTTTGAAACTACTTTCCACAAGTGGTCAGTGAATGGTTGGTGGAACAGTTGAATCTAGAAATTCGTTTCAAATACTATTAGATGTTTTCTATATGGTGACATTGTCCCTAGTGGGGCATTTATTTTAAAAAAAGTCAATATATAAAGATGGTTTTCCATTTAATCTTGACCATTTTATGGGAATGACCACTAAGAAATGATCAGTTCATCTTGCTAGAAATGCCTCAGGCATGGTCAACTTCTTAATAGGTTGTGTGAACCTCACTTTTCCCTTATCTATGGATAACATTATATTCCATCATTTGAGTTATTGGATGTATGGTAAATGTGAATCTTGGACAAATATTTTTTGAAATCCATCTTATACTTGAATTCAAAGGGAGAACATCCTATGTGTGATCTCGAGAAATAATATGCTAATGTATGCGGTACCTGTCATGTTTTTAAATGTTATATTTAACCAATTGAGTCTTGTGAAATTTTTGAGCCTTGCGTTGTCGAGGGAATACCCAGGTTCACTCCAGATTAGTGGGAACTCGGAGTTAAAGAAACAAGTTCATCCCAATGCTTAGGATGCTTCCATGACACTCCAATATTTTTACATGTTGGTTAAGTTGATTTCGGTTTTCATGACTAATGAATTTATTATTATCAGTGTGATTCAGAGGAGTTTCACTAATTTTCTATATTAGATCTGATATAACATGATTTTGAGTAGTTTTTCTCTCATATTTTAGATGTCTAGGACACTCTTATGTTAGAGAGAATCACATCTATTCTGTTAAACATTTCATCACAAGTATAAGGAACATAACTAAGGAGTACTTGTGAAAGATGGTTGGTTTTTCTTGAATGATGTTAAGGATTTATATTGATGGAATCTTGTCAGTGATTTCATGATAGTATGATGTTAATGTAGTTAGATGAGTATATAATCTTTTAGAAATGCCATTGTTCTATGATGGACTTCATTGGTTTATCTTTAGTGATCATAGACAGCCTTTTGTGGTGAACGATTATGATCGTTTTGTAATAGTGCATTAACCAGTGAAGTTGAGCTTCTTTCATAGAAAGTAGACCAGTAGTATTTCGCTATGTATTCTTTAAAATCATAGAATACTCTATGTGTATTATTCTTGAAGAGAAGAACATGTCCCCCATATTGATGTCATATTTGATGCACTAAGAGGACATCAGTCTTACACCGTGTTAATGTTTTAAAAGATATTGGGCTACTTTGAGATCTTTATCTAGTTTTTATACTGATGCATGGTTCTTATTGAGGCATTGTTAGTCCTGAGTGATACATGGGTTCAATATTTGGAATTCCTTGTATGTACTCTTTGACACCAACCATTTTCTTCTAACTAGACCTCCAGGTGGATGTCTCTCTATGCTAAATCTATGTTTAAGTGGAATTATATTATTTTTACCAACATCTCACTTATAAAAATGGATTATTGACTAGCTTGGATTATTTCTTTGGTATCTAGTTAAATGAATTCGAGGATATTCTAAACTCCCATAGGGATCAGATGTTATGTTTCAAAGGGAGTGAAAATTATAGTGTTTTTTATATCAGTTACCCCTCATTTTTTGTGCTGAGGCATCACTATTTTGAATTGTTTGGGGGATTGTTTGAAAATGGAATGTCACCAGATTTTGGGTATAGACAACTCTTGATGTGTTTTTGTTAAATGTATGGTACCATGGAATAATGGGCTGCATCTTGTTTTGTAATATTCTGGCCAACCAAGTCGAGTGATTATGAATTTTCGGTCCACGTTGCTCAACATTTTATCCTTCTTGTTTGATGTTTATAGTTGCAACAGGTCAGCATAAACACATTTCCATGTTATGTTGGGTTTGGTGAAAATTTCATTATTTTTTTAATAGAATCATTATATCTAGTTTCAGTTTTGTTGATCTAGATTCGAATGTTCCTTTCTGATAAGGTCCAAAATATGACCTTAGATGAGGTATGGTTTTCCTAGTTAAATAATTCATGATGGGTGCATCATTAATATTATTATTGGAGTTCTTTGTAATGAAATTTTGATGGTGGAAGTACTATAAATAATAATTGGCCTCCTTTATGATAAAATTCATTATAGGAAGAACCATCAGCTAGATGTTTAAAGAGGATACAATGTGATCATGTCTCTGGATTATTTTTTCAATACTGGTGGTTGGGTATGAGGTGAGAGATAAATTTTTTTTATGAGGTGTTCCACCTATTAGTAGGTAAAGGTATAACATCGTCTAGTAGCCGGTCTTCTAGATTATATACCTATTATAGAGTAGAAATGGGATGATATCGTAAGGAATATTGTGAATGGTTTACTGTGGTCACCTAGTGGTAATGATGTTTTGTGGGATATTGTTGATAGGATTACGAAGGTTACTCATTTATTTCCAATGATGTAGGCCTTTAGTTTTGATGATCTTGGAAGGTTTTAAATCTTTGACATAGTATGACTTCATAAGATTCCACAAACTATCATTTCATATAGGGAAGCCTTCTTTACATCTCATTTCTGCAAAATATTTTAATGGCTGTTGGGTGTATAGGTTCATCTATGAACATCATACCACCCTCAGACTATGGGATAGTAAGATCGTTTGATACTAGTTCTAGAGGAAATTATGGAAAATTTGTCCTAGATTTTGAGGGCTTAATGGAAGGGGCATGTACCCCTAGTTGAGTTTGAAAACAATAATATTTATTAGGTGACCATATATATTTAAATTTATGAGGAATTGTAAAATAGTCAATGCCAATCTACCCTATGCTGGCTAGAGGCAGGTGAGGTAGTATTTATGGGACCGTGTGTTGTGCATGAGACATTTTAGTATGTCTAGTTTATTAAAAAAAGACGCTACAACACATTCATTATTGAAATATTACGCCAATATATGTAGATGAAATCTAGAGTTTGTGCTCTTGGATCAGTTTATTTTACGTGTTCCACCATGGTTAGGACACAGGATGATCAGGAGATTGGGTAATACTTCACCATGATATGTTCGATCATTCGAGATTATAGAGATAGTTGGGTTGGTTTCATATTTGTATTAGATAACTTATAGGTATCTATCCATGCACAACGTGTTCCATGCATCTCAACTACATCGATATCATTCAGACCCATCTCATGCCTCTCAGCCTAAGGAGGTTGATCTTTATGTTAATAAACCCTTTGTGGAACATCTGATTCGTATATTTCAAATGACCAAAATTATTATATAATCCCAGGTAGTTCCTCTAGTATGGATGCTATGGAAACAAATCCATTTATAGGATGATAATTTTGAGAGGGAGGCTGATGTACATGCTCCGTGGCCAGAATTATCATCATAAAAATCTTCACCACTCATTATAGGGAAATTTGCGGATGAATTTCTATAAGGGAGAATATTTTAAGAATTCATATTTTTGTATGAAGTAAGAACTTTTTTTTGTTTGAATGATTTAATATGGCCTTATGTTATTTCCAAACTTTATAAGGTGTGTTTTGGAGGTTTTTGTATCTTATTCAAAGCCCAATACATGTTTTGGGGTGTTTTTAGCCTTGCACATGGTTAGTATAATCATTGAGGGGTCTGCCACATGTTTTGTACAAAACGTGTAAGGATGCACATAAAGGGTTTACAAGCTACACAGTTTGAGGATACCGTGATAGAAGAGGAGCATGCCCATGTGACTAGGTCTTCTGCTTTTGACGACTTTGATATTTATTTAATGAACAGTTTCCACATGGTTTGTAAATTGTGTGGGGAAACCATGTGGGTGCCCCTTGGACTTCAAGAACCCATGCACGATTTTTTCATTGTTTATAAAACCTGTGTGGGTAAACTTTGATTTACCTGTATTTTTGAAATTTAATAATTATTTATTAAATTAAAAAAAATTTAAAACCAAATATGGGTTTTTTTACAAAAATAAGTTTAGGGATCAAGAATCTCTTAGTGGGGACTAACATAAGATTGGAACAAGTTTCTCTATCTGACCATCGATTCGAGCATGGTTTGTCTCATCATATCCATATTGGTATGATCTATATTCATATTTATCCATTCTCTATTATTTTTGTTAACTATTTATTTATTTTGATTTAGGCTAATGTGCCCTATTTTTTTTATTCACTATCCATTATTAAAATTGGTCCTTAACTGAGGAGAATCAGGACATGATACAGGATGATCATTCCAGTACTAATATGAGGATGGTGGAATATAATTTTATTTCAGCCTTTTGTTCTTCTTAGATATATCAACTATTATTCCACCCACCAGACATTCTAGTGAGGCCCTGAAATTGAATCAGACAATTCATTTGAATGAATTAGAACCTATTAAAGATTTCCCTAGGTACCTTGTGATGCGTTGGTGGTTGTTTCCCCACCTTGAGGCCACACATGGGGTGTTACATGACCTTTCATGGGTTTGACCTTTGATAAACCACCCAAGGGGTGTGTCCATAAGTTTTCATAGTTTATTGAATATCATTTATTTTAAATGAGTTTGAATTACATGTTAGAAGATATCTTTCCCGTGGCCTATGATAATATGTTATTCCATGACTGATTTAATCAAATGGATGAAATATAATTAATTAAATTGGTAGGTATATCCATGGGAAAATAATAATTTTGAATGGTATTAAATAGGTGGTTATACACATGTGATATGTTAAATTGTAATTTATGATGAATGGGTGGGTATACCCATGTATCTTGTTTAATGGTAAATTGTGAAAACTGGGTGGGTATACCCTTGTGATATGATTATTTGATCATGAATTACATGAGTGGGTATTCTCAATTGATTTGATTGGAATTGACTAAATGATTGGGTCAAATCATTGTACGGATTTGAATTAAATTGATTAAATGAGTGGGTAAACTCAATGTATGGAAATCAATGGAATTGATTAAATGAGTGGATAAAATCATTTAAGGAATTTAATGAAATTGATTACATGATTGGGAATAATCATAAAGAAATTGGATTGTTAAATGGTATGAAATGGATGATTGGTTGTTTAGATTCCATGGATGGATCTCAAGGGATCTAGAAAATGGAAGTCGAAACCTTGAGTAGTGATGCTTCTTGGGTCTTGATTCCATGGCATGCTTTAGTCTTTTTTACCCCATGAGTCTAGATTTCTTATCTCATGTATTAAATGTTGGTACATGTGCTAATAGGTCTCCAACTAGTGCCTACAGAATGTTTCCATCGAGATTCTCCTAGGACTTGAAAAGGAGTCATTATTCTTTAACTACATGGATCCAAACCATCATGGTCTACACTTTTATATAAGTAATGTCCAAGAAAATTGTGATACACTTCATTAAATGTAACTATTGTGGGATATATTACATTCTTGGTTATACATAAACGTCGTGGTTTTGATAAGGTTTACTTATACAGAAAGGTCATGTGAATAGGAAACATGTGGAAGTAAGATGAGGTCATATATGTTTATATATATTTATTGTAGCATCCTTTTAGGATATGACCCTTACTTGGCAGGGAGCCCCAAGCCGCTATTTGGTATCATGTTATTGAAATGGATACGCATTGTGGGAACATTATTTTGATACATGGTAACTTACACTTGTTTAGAATATTTCTTTGAGATGCTTAAAACTCAATAGATCTTTGGGTGGTTTTCAAGTTGTATTTTTATCTCACAACCTATTTGGGTCTCTTTGGGGACCTAATTAGATTATACTATTGTAGGTAATCGTAATATAATATTCCATATCATTGGTTTCCTAATTTTTATTTACAGATGGATTTTATGGGACTAAGATGAGGCTTGTGATGATACTTGGTTACCTTTTTAGTATTTTGGGATTTCGTGGATACATATACTATAAATTATTTTCATATACATATTTTGGTTGTTTTTTATATACATGTATCATCTGGATCATTATGTATGAGTCACTTCTTGATTTTTTTTATTTTTATGACTTCTTTATTTTTTAGTATTCTATTTGTTTATCTACTTCTACTGTTGAATATGATTTACATCCTCTATTATATACTCTTTTAATGAGGGAATAGTTACCCCAATTACTAACCAATGCACTCACTACTATTTGGTGGCTTCTCTCATTTAGAGTGATATGCTTGAGGCCATTTAGCCAACTAGGATTGGGGCACTGTTGAGTGGAATCCGGGTCTAGGATGTTACACTTGAAGAAAATATGGACATTCTTTATTTCCCTTTTCACCAATGTGATCTAAACATAAAAAACCATTATCACTTTGTTACTCTTTTGTATATATTTATTAAGGTATTCCATGATTTGAATCCCTTTTCCTTTCATGATCAACACACATGTATCATATACCATTTTACGATAATGTTAAGAGTATCGTGCATTGGAAATTTCTCTTACATATTCATAGTTTTGTCTCTTGAAAAACAACACATTTATATAAAATTAACTCCAAAATTAGAATACTCTCACTAGTCTTTCTAAAAATAACTTATATAAAATATTGAATCATACATATAGGTATATGGGAACTTACATATCACACCATCCCAAAAAATTTCTATATAATGTTCTTTGAATATATTTCTCCAAAATCCATAATAAATATAATGAATCATTAAAATTTAACAATAAAAAACTTCTCTTCAATAAAAAATTCAAACATTACAAAAATTTGAATAATAACTATTTATACAAAAATAATGAAATTTATAAAAAAATGTAAATACAATTCTAACTATGAACCCCCCCCCCCCCACACACACACTTAAACACATTCTTTTTCATAAGAACATAATATCCAACTTATCACAATGAAATTTCATCCTACTGAGGATTAAACAACATAGTTAACAAAATCAAAAAAACTATCATTATATAAGAAAATATTAACCGTCATTAAAGAAATATCTTTTTCGATTGACACATTTCTTGATAACCAATCAACTATGATTGTAACTTTTATTATTGGAATGATGGTACTTTTTTTAGCATCCCTTCACATATTTCATCTTAATGTTAATATCTACTGTACTTATGTTCAACCTTATGAGAAACATTTTTTCCCATTACTCACGTCATTTTTAAGAAGAATTATTATCAATACTTGAGTACATCAGTCCAAAATATAGGCCTAAAAAGAAATTAAATGTACGCCACATAATCAAAAGAAAATAAAAATTAATTATGATTTATTTCATAAAAGGATAAAATGAATTTTTGGTTCTTGATTGTAAGTAATTGATTGAAAATTCATAATGCTGAAAATGGTTGTTAAACTATGAATTTCAACACTTGATAAAAATGAACTACTATATAAAAACATATCAACCAAAAATTAAATAAATAATTACATCAAATCAATCATTATAGACATCATAATATTAAATCTTAATTTTTTTTAATAATTTCATGTGCATAATTTATCTGGTCTTCTCAAAACACAATTCATCAAATTAATACTATCATGTATAACTCCAGTCATTCATCCTTTATCTTGCTCAGTAAATCTTATGTAAAGTGATATATAAAACCAGGAATAATTTTATTCCTAGAAAAATATTCCATCTAGAGTTGAAAATATCAAATGAAATATAATGTCCCATGAAAACTACCTTTCACTGAAAATTATTATGAAAAAATATTGGGAATGTAAAATATATAAATTACCTGAGGAAATAATCCCTTATCCTATGAATCTATTCGAGATTATTTTTCTCAACTATATCATATTTTTCCTTCCATTCATATCATCATGGACATATAAAAGTAAAAAATCAAAGTGAAATTATGTGCTCCATTCTATGTAAGACCTAAAATTATAAGCGTTAATGATTATACATCCTAAAAAAGATTCCTAACATATATCATTACTAATATTTAATTATAAATAAATAAAATTAATTTTTTCATCTAAGAATATCATTTATTAATGTATTCAATATAGAATCTCTTTAACCTTGTTAAATAAAAGAATATGGTAATGAAGTTACACAATCCAATTCAAAGCCTAGTTGAATTTGACTATTATCAAAATATATGGGGTTACATCATTTATCTAAAATATTATTATTCTTTTAGATAAAATATAAACTACTTACAGGGGACCAATACAATAGTTTTCAATCAATCATGAAAAATAAAATGTAAAATTTTAGATAAACAAATCTTTTTGTAATTCCTCAAACTCCACATTATAGAACCATCCAAATATCCTTACTCCTCTTATATAATATTATTGTCCCTTTTTCCTTCTATTTTCCTTTTTTTATTTTCTATAGTATATAATTATTTTCTCTCATTAATGATAGTGACATCCCCTAATTAAATATTTCATTACTCACTCAAAATGTAATATAATATCTTATTTCAATGTATGGTATATTTTTAGTATATAAAATTCATAATTCATCTTTGGGTTTTTTCTATTATGGGTGGTTAGGATATCAGTTTTCAAAGGTAAGGTGTATAGGAATTAAATATGGAATAATTGTGTTGAGTATTAACCATATAGTGGTTCTAAACTACCACTATCTAGCGTATGGAATTAATGAAAAGACACCACCAGCCCATCGATGGTGCTGGTAGATACTAGGTTGTCCTTCTAGAATCATTGACCTACCTATGTACCATTATTTTCCCTATGGGTTACACAGGATAGGGTGTACTAAATGAACATTGCATCTTCTTAATTCCACTCATTTTTTACATTTATTAATAACTCATTCCCTCACTAAATCCCCACATTTAGAAGTTGAGACCTCTACACTTGACTTTAAAGCTATCTCATTTATCCCCCTTGATTCATAAACATCGTATTGATTCAGTGAATCTATAATGGTAAGATATTTTTATTTATACAAATATTTCATCTATTTTATAGATATATGATCATGAATCTATGATGGATATATGGTCTTTATGTCAATCCAATAATAAATGATTACTTCCTTCATATATTAAATGTTGATCTAATGATTTGACAACATAACATGATCATATTGAGGTATACCGTCAATTATAGATATATTATCGATATTTGATAATAAATAATCTTTATGTGCCTCTTCTTGATGGAGGATTCATTATAAAAAAGTAATTTTTTGACCATACTTTGGTATATTGGTGAAGGATTTGATGTTTCAGTGACATTACTTTTACTATATACTGATTCCTCATGAATAGTGAATGTATTAGGGTAATTTTACATAAGTAAGTCATCTTTAGACATTTTTATTCTAGAATATCATATTTTTACCTCTCTTCCCATTATGGTTTCATGTTGGATTTATGTTCATTAAATAGACCAAATATTTACTAATATAATTGATGAGGAATTCATTACCTATTCTTTAAATGAAAATAGATTTTGTGTTTTTGAATCTTAGTCATTGAAATATCAAAAATATAGTTTCAATTAAGTAATCTTAGTTGTATATGTTTCTAGTATCTCCTTCTTCACATGGACCCTCCCACAAGTTGCTTATTTAATCATCCTTCATGATGAAATGGAACATGTGATATACATCTTTAAAAAGGAATAACAATATTCTTGTGCTTATTATTTTGTTAGGACTTAGATACTTTAACAACCATTAAATTTATTCATCAAAAACCTTGAGGAATAAATTTCATTAACCTACATGGATATGTATATGATTGTTTATGATTTATGTTTTTATTCTGGATATACATTCTTTATGTATGTTACACACAAGTATGTTACTGGTCCTTGATTCAATTTCTTAATATGAGACCATATTCATTGTATTTATTTTCTTGATAATTATTCTTAATATACATTATTTTTCTATGTTATGATGGATATTTGTTTTTTATTTCATATCTTGTAGAAACATTGCTTCAGTTATTAGGATAATTAGGTTTCTTGTTCTCATGGAAAACCCCATGGAGGAGAAGAGTGAGACATAAAGGTTCATATAAACTATTGATCACCTTATGGAATGAGTTAGATCGTATATATTTATACTAAAGTGGGATTATTCTGTAGAGACTCAATTCTTGACATACATGGAAGTCAAATTAATTTTACAGAATAATTTTTACATAACAAAAATAGACACCCATGGACCGTAATAGTTATGTGTCTTTGGAAACTCATAACACAATCTTCTAATCTTGGTGAAGGATCTTCAACATCTCCAATAATGATCTTCCCCTTTTTGTTTTCTTACCTAAAATCTTTCTTTATATCCTATGCAAATGAAAAAATAAAAAGGGTGAGCTCATATTCTATGTAAAGGTAATCATGGAGAACATAAAACAATCCATAAACATTTGAAAGAAAAAAACATGAACATAAATTCTACACATCAAAATCTAGTGTAATGGCATAAACCACGGTAGTGAATACGACATAGATCATAAAGGACCATTAATCATGATAATATAGCATCAGAATAAATCATGTAATTGTGGAAAACCATTACGCACATGATATGATCTCTATAGTAGCCAATGCATTACAACCAAGACCAGCATAGGGGACCATGTCCATTACTGAACTAGGTTTACTTGTCGTTCCATCCCTATATTACTAAACCGGATTTTACTTGTCGTTCTAGACATGTTTATCTCATGAGATATAAATCTTTACCCAATTCATTGGAGGGAGATATAGGTTCCACCAATCTCATAATGAAATCATTTTATGTGTGCCAAAAAATAAACATAAATCATTCATCATAATCCAATGAATAAAATGGCCTTCATAAACATCATCCCATCTAACATAATACATTAAAAACAAATGAATATCATTTCATCATATGAAAAATAAAACCATGTAAATAATAGAGGCATTATACTTGAAACATAAACATACTATATAATGTCATCTTAGATGGAATATATTTTTTATAGAACACTTGAAATGAATTCTTGTGGAAATACCCTTTCTTCTTCAAGATCATTTTCTTTTCTCAAAAGGCCATGCAATTTAATGAAAAAACAATTTTGTTGAAAATAATCATGAAATACTATACCGGAAGCTTCATTAAAATAAGGTGTTATGAACCCATAAACAGTCATTCTTTTTGTATAAGTTAAAAAAAATTCTTCTCATACTTTTGACGAAAAAGTTAAAAAGTACATCATATGGTAAACAAAAGAATGATTCCTTCATTTCACATAGTAAAAGTAAAAAATGGTTATAACGGAATTTAAACATACATGAAAACATTTATAGAAAATGTGGACATAGATGATAAATATTACTCCAGTAACTACTTACATACAAGAAATCTCGGATAAAAAAAGTGATTGCAAAATTATACCTTACCTTAGGTCTGATTTCTTCTGTATGTGTCCGAAACTCCTCGTCTTCGACGCGCCACTTCTTATCCTCATCGTAGGGAAAAAATGATGGACTATAAAGAGAACAAGGACCTCTAGTAGGTTTCTAGGGAAGTGGTGAAGTGAAATAGATACGGTTTGGCTGAGCTTGAAGGCACAAAATGTGGTCAAGAGGAGAGAGGGAGGAGGTTCCCTTTTATACGAGAGGAGAGATGCACTTATGGAAACCTCAAAAATATTAATTTATAATAAACTCAAAACCCACCTAAAAGATTTTAAAATGACTCAAATTCGAATATGATATGATATAGGGTTGTTATATAATCAACAACTAAAATTTTGGCATGTTTGGAATTTATTTTAAACCTTATCAACATAATTTATCCTTATTTAATCTATTTAATTTTAATTGTGGTAATAAAATTTTAAATTTTAAATAGTTATAAATAATTACATATGTGTTGTAAATTGTCCATGATTTGATACTTTTTGAAATTTTCGACAATATAATGTTGAATTTATAATTTTTAAATATTTTTGTGATTTTTAATCAATTTCATTCTATGTTAAGTTTATAAAATAACAATTGTGTCAATTATGACACTATTCATTTATTTTAAATTAAATAAAATCCACATAGAGGATATATTAGAAGCAAAATTTTTTATAGATTAATAACATGTCATATTTATCTAGAAAATTTTTGGATCACATTAAATAGTTCATATAATATTAATTTTAATATTTTTGAAACCATTTATTTGATATTTCAATTAATAAAATAATTTCTACATCACTATTGTGTCTCTATTATTAATAATTATTTAATCCCAAAAAATTCAAATAAATTAAAATGATGTATATAATTTTATTATATTTCTAGTGACTTTTTATTTTCGAGTTTTTGTGATGTTTATCACAAAATTAATATTATTACACTTATAAGATATAAGAGAGTGACATGTTGTAACATTATTTGGTTTTAAGAACAATTACAATATTTTCATGGTAAAAAGATCATTAAATGAATCTATTCCAACCCATTGGTGATATGGGTCGACTTTTATTCATACAATATAATTTTGGTAGGTGTTAGGGTAATTTTATAATCTTATTTTTACCCTAAATTACCCAATTTACCTTAACTGTAGTAAATAAAATTTACCGTAGTTACTATTCATAATGTATAAAAATTTAAAGTATCCTATTAACATAATTTATACATGCTGATTCAAAATATAAAATCCATTTTTCCAAATTAATAACACAGAAGTTACAGTATTTAATTAAAAATTAATCCCGATGTAGAGAAAATGGGTTTTAAAAAATAAAACATTGCAAAATATTGAAACGTTTTCACCTATGAATTCAATGTAAAATTAATGATAATGACTTAAATTATATAAAATGGTAAAATATATTATTTTTATAATTTTAACCATTCAATACTATAATTTAACCATATAAATTATCTTGAAGAAAAATGTTTTTTTATAAAATTTAGCGAATTTTTACTATTCATCAAAATATGAATGTTAACAGAAAAATATTAAAAATTTATCCAAAGTAAAGTTTTACATACTTATTACAATTAATATGTTTATATTCTCAAATTTAACTAATAAATGTGTGCAAAAATAGATTTATCGTGGGTGCTCCATCAAAAGGTGTCAAAACATCATTTTATGAACAATACTTATTTTACACGAAAAATTATTTTGTTCTCATACCATGATCTAAAATATGTGTAATATGAATTATAATGTTATAAAATTACAAATTTGGATAATATTATTCATAATGTCTAGTTAATAAGAACAATATATCATTTTTTAGTGAAACTCATAATTGTGTACGACACACACTATTGAGGAAGGTCGCTCTTGCGTGCAACACAAGCCAAGAATTGTGTTTGCTTATACTACAAGCTAATATGGTGTTGCATATAGCACAAGTTAATCATGGTGTAGCGTACATCACACGACATCAAAGAAATTAAAAATAATATTTTTCATAAAATCTCAGGGTCTTTCATTCTACCCCTCTTAAAATGAATTTCGCACTCGAATTTCATCAGGGTTATAAATAATTTACTACATGAAAGTTTTTTCGTCGAAACCGAAAACATAAAAAGGAATACTAAAAAATAATTTTAAAAATTAATTTAAGAAACGTAATGGTAACCCAAATTAACTCATCACTAGGTTTCCACATAAATGAATATAGGTGAAAATATCGATATAGAAGAGAAATATAATCATCACGTTATGATGGAGAGTGGGAGAGAACATGGCTATTAAAAATCCAAAAATCACAAATCCATAAATTTGTGATGATCTAAGGTACCATCTGATTCATCGGATATGAGGGTACTAGGATAATATTTTGGGTTTTCTAGATTATTTTCCAAAAGTTGATGAGTGATTTCATAAGGAGAAGTACTTCTTGATTTCAGTGTAATATCATTATTGTTCATTCCCTGAACAAATTCCACTTCATTTCTTATTTAACGAAATGAAGTTGAATTTGCCCTTCTTATAATGTTACCTGATCATGTGATAAAATGATAGGTTATTCCATCTATCTCAAACTAAAAGTTAGAAAAAGTTATTAAATATGCATAAGTCCATCTATGGTGAGATTAACCATATAAGATTTCAAAAATGGACCTATAATTCAACTATCATACCACTTAATAAAATAGAACTTATTTCTACTAACAAAGGTCTTTCTGTAGGCCTGTGGTTGGCAATAAAGGAATGTCATACTTTGATTGTGGGTTCGATTCCCGCATCCTTGTTCGACGCGATGGGTTGTCTCTCATTCAATGGGTTGTCCTTTTTCTAAACCTATACTATCATAATATCAAAAATTTCTAGCCTTAAACAATACTATCTAACATACAACTTAATCCATTCTAATATTTTGGCTTATCCAAAATACTTATGTCCAATATCATAGTATAATAAAAAAATTTAATAGAGAGGTCATATAACAAGCATGTGAATATCATCATTTATCCCCCATATATCATAAGATATATCTTGTTATTCACATTCAAAACATGTGAATAACTTAATCATGTATTTATGATACATAAGTTACCATAGATCCTTAGTGAAAACATGAATGCTGTAAAAAGTTAACTCTTTCTGCACACCAAAATCCCAAAATTTCTATACACTCAATCCATGATGTCACTTTGTCTTTGTGAGCTCATTAATATTATCGAACATATTATTTTCTCTGTATCCCTTCATTATGTGCATATCATCTTCTTTCAAAAAATATTTCAATCAATTTTCATTGTTACTGGTACCATCTAATTGCTGAAAACACAATAAACCAATACATAGATATTCCAATATTCTATGATACTATAAATGAGATTCCACAACACTATTTTAGAATCCCGTTACATAAAAACTTAGTCATTCCACCACTTCTTTGTCATATTCAACATCGGGAATAGGGAACTCTTATCACTTCCCAGTGTATGTTTCCCTAATATGTTTTTGATTATGATCATAAAAAACCCTTAGATTAGGGCATTGGTTAGCATAATGCCCCACTTCCTTCCACTTGTAGCATTGAAGTGTTGGTGGAGCATTCTCTGTAGTCTTTTCTCTATTCACATCATTAGCTACCATTTCCCATTACTTTGGCACTCAAATTCTTGATGAACTTCTTTTCCACACATAAAACATTTTCTAGTCCCTTTAGTACAATCTCCATGATGTTTATTTCTATACTTTGAGCATAAATATACATTCGTCTTCTTCTCACAATTGTTTTGATATTTTTACTTGAACTCCATCTTTCATTTCTTATCAAAACCATGAGATGGATATGAAACACCGACTTTAAGTTCTACCTTGTTATCACAATGCACAATTTCTTCTAAATACTAAAGTCTCTTATATCTAATTCCCTTCAAAGACTTGGTTTTAAACCATTGAATAATAGATCAACTTTACATTCTAGTTGGATGATAAAGCCACATGCATGCCTTACAAGCCTTGTAAAATTTGCATCATATATACCAACAGATTCACCATCCTTCTGGTTCAGCTCAAGGAACCCCTTTTCCCATCTTTTTCCAAAGAATATGAGGGAAGTAAATATTGAAAAACATGTTCTTGAACTCATCCTATTCCATGGATTCAATTTCATCATCGGGCCTTGTATTGTTAATTAGAGTCCACCACTGGTTTGCTTCACCTTTTAAATGATAAATAGCCAAAATGATTTTTTCATATTCTAAACAGAAATGTATGGTAGCTATCTTTTCAATGGTAATGATCTATTCTTTATCAATATGTGGATCAGAATACCCGTTGAAAGTAGGTGGACGTTGCCTCATGAAGGAATCAAAAGAATATTGTTCCCTTCTCTGCTAATTTGGATGCCCAGAATGATTAATAACTTGCGTAAGTATAGCAATAATATTTTTCACACCATCTCCAATAACATTGTTTTGTTCAAGATTATAATCATTGAATTTTCCATAACATTGGCCAACACATTTCTTTTGGGTTCCATCCATCGTCTAAAATCCAAAAAGAATAGTGTGAGAGGAAAAAATCATTCTAGGAAGACAACATAATAAAGGGTGAGTGTAACACCCCAGGTAAATAAAGAGTATGAAATTTTCACATTTATCCATATTTGTGAATAAAATATTAATATAACTTTATAGGGGACTCTATGATCAATGGCGTACCCAACACACAACAATGAGTTTCTTGGGAATTTTACATTGCACTATAATAATAAAATAATATTATTTAAAATGGTAGTTAACACCTAGCTGTTGTGATGGCAGGAATGAATATAACTATCAAAAAAATGATTATATATGTTTGTCAAATATTTTTACTTTTTACAATAAATGTTAGAGGACTAAAAATTCATATGAATCCTGTTTTTAAGCGTAAACATTCTAATATTCTTTAAACGGTCGATTAACCGCCTTTTGATGGCGAACCCCTTTTAAATCAACTTTTTGACAATATTATTTGTAATATTTGACAAAATAAAATTCATCTTTAGAATCTGGATATCAAAATTTATTTGTGTAAATTTTTGGTATTTTTCCGGTAATGTTCATTTTTTAATGAATAGTGAAAAATGTTGTATTTATAATCAATACCACTTTTTAATCTAATTTATTTATATGATTATATTATCTTCTTAATTGGTTTTAAAGTGAAATTATAATATATTTTTTCCATTTAATCCAATAGTGGTTGTTGGAATTAATTTCACATTGAAATCGAACTTAAACTACTGTCGATCTTTTGATACATTTTGTTTCATAAAAACAAGCTATTTGTATTGACAACATGAATTAAAAATTAAATTAATTAATGAAACTTATATGTTTTGAATTTTGTAAAATAGACATCATTTTTGAAATTGTAATATAAAATATAGCTTTGGGTGATCTTTTGGTAATTTTATGAAAAACGTCAATTTTTGATGAATAGTGAAACCACTAAGTGGTACTTATAAAAACTGATTTTCCATTTAAATGAACATCTTCCACCTTTGTGATTTTAATTTCAAAAATCTGGCATACATGGTTGTCATTAAGATGTAAAATGTGGTTCAATAGGATTAAAATAATTTTTTGGTGAATAGTAATTTATTAAGTTTTTAATCGCGATTAGAGGTAATTAGTGTAGTTGAAGGTAAAAATAATGTTTTAATAAAATTTGATGAGCTTGACACATGTCCTACCCTCATTAGATGTGTCATGCCCGACCATGACAGTCAATGGGACAACTTGGGGACCCCATGGAGCCACTTTGGTTGTGAAATGACATAAATAACTTTTTATTTAATGTTAATGTAAAAATGACACAAACATGAGATGTTTTAATAAAAATATTTATTAATGGGGTTATGCAAGTCATATTTTTGACTATAAATATTCATTAAAAAGATAAAAATATTTCATACATCATTGTATTTAGTTTATAATTTTTAGACATTAAATAAATTAAATTATTTATGAAATCATGATGATGCAGCGATGACCTCATTATTTAATGATTTAAATAAAATTGAAAGATAATGTCAAATATAAGACCTACACATGTACAAAACCTATTGGATGGGTGTATTTCAAACCCTTATCACTTTATCCTATAAAAACATCAATGTGGGACCATTAAAATCTGAAAATCATTCTAAAATAAAGTAACATTTCCTTACTTTCCAAGAGTGCCCCTCCCCTCCTCCTATAAAAGGCCCCCACCTATACCTACTTACCCACACTTAAAAAGCCTTTGGCTAGGCCAACCCCTACCCCTTTTGCCTCTAAAAATCCCTCTATAACTCTTAGAAGCCTCACTTTGGTCAGAAGTCTTCCCAAGGAAGCCTTTGAGCTCAAACCAAAGGGAGTTACCTGATTTTAAGGTAATGTCTTCACTTGAGTCCTTTTGTTTTATCTTTCTTCTCCAACCCCCTAAACTATTTTTATTCATTCATTTTGTAAAAACTCCAATATCTTCAATATACTAGTATTTTGTAATAAGAAGTATTCAAGCTACAATTACACACACCTTTGTCTAATGGTTAAAGAACATACTGTTTCTGTGGTTAGCGATTTTCTGCCTCACGAAACAATGATTGTTCAATATTCATTTAACACCTTTCATGGTGGACATTATGATGTAACTAAATTTATATATGACATATAATATTTTTATGTTTTCCTTAATCTTCTGTATTTTTCATTTATGGCATACCTTTATGGCTTCCATTATGGGTATACGCGATATCTTCATTTTAGGAAGTGCAGTCTACCACCCCTCAAAGTGATATGATTCGTTAATACCAAATGTGGTAAGTATAAATGATATATTTAATGATATTATATATGATATAATACTGGAATTAAAATAATATTAGTTATCATTATGTTTTAATTCCATTAAATATGAAATAGAAATGGAAGTAGCGTTTATGCGTACATACGTCTTACCGACTCCATGAACGGTGCATTTCATTTCTTAACTCTAAATGTTCTGTAATATTATAAATGCATGAATATACTGGATATACATGATATATATGATATCTACATCATGAATGCAATTCTGGATATAATGTATATTTTACCACCTGAACAACTTGTGATTATAAAGACTTTATTTTTGACTCAAGTACCAATGATCGTTAAAATGACTGTTATTAGAATTAATTATAACATAGTGTTAATGACATGGTAATAAGTGATATAAAAGGAATAATTAACTTGAAAAAGGTTCTTAAAGAATTACAAATTAACGCAACTTTATTATTCAGGAGATTAAAGAACGATCGAGTCAAGTTGGACCCGAGGTAAGGGATCCTACCCCTCTTTTTCTTTTTAAGTACTATCTTTTATGCCATTTCTTTTAACCTCATCATTATTATGTTTGGGGATGTTATTTTATATTCCTAATACTGTAATTTTTAGGGTCATATTATTAGATACCCTATTTGATCTCATAGATCCATTTTTGGAAGTTTTAAGTGGCGCTGTTAGGCTGCTGAGATTTCGTAAGGGATTTTTCATCTCACTTTTAGTCCCATGAGATTTATGCAACATTTTCCACCATTTCCTTTGAGTGGTGTATGTCCTTCCCATTATTATACTCTTTTTGAAATATAATTTCATTTATGGGTATTTACATATTTATTGTATGAACCTTCTTTAATGGGGTGAACGTTTCGAAAGTTACCCAAGTCGGTAAGGGAACCATTCACTCTCCTCTTTTTAAAAGACTTATTTTGTTATGTCTTTTAATTCACATAATATTATGTTGGGATATGTTCTTATATATCCTTATTTATGTAAATTTTATAACCAAGTTATGAGATACCCTTTTTATCTCTCATCAACTCTTTTTCTAAATTTTGAAGAGACGCCATTAGGCTGTCGAATTTTTGCAAGGAAACTTCATAACCCAATTTTGATTCTTTGGGATAAACTTTTACACCATGAATATGTCGTTCTATGATTATGTCTGAATGTACTCTAATTGTTTTACATTTAATACCCACTTATATTTCATGTATTCATTTGTCACACATAATTATGTAACTGATTTATCCTTAATCCAAGGATACCGTCTTTGTATGGGACTTCATCTTAATCTCCTTTCATTGAGGCATATTTTGTTTTATACACAACTTTCTGTTATACAGTGTATAAACCCCTTTTAATTTTACATTTATTCAAAAGGAATATTTTTTCTACGAAGCGATTACTAAATGACAAAAGGGAATTTATTTTGTCATATGTATGCGACGACAATGACTTCTCCACCGCTGTTGTAACACCCCGAGCTTCCATGATACACTTCTCATTCAATAATGTAATAGCTTGCATTGTACAGAACATCGAGTTCTAACACACTGCAACTAATCAAAGTAGCCGTTATGAATAGTAATAACCTTTTTTTAAATTTATAGAAATCTTATATTTCAAAATGGACTTCATTTTTGTATTCCTAATATTGAAATTAGTCTATGTTGAATTTTTTGTAATTTTCTGAGAACTTCAAAAATTTTATGAATAGTGAAAAATACTTAAAACAACTTTTTAAATCAAAATAATTTATAGTGATAAGTTGTACTATTGAGTGGTTTTAAAGTATAATTAGAATATATTTTTACCATTTTATCCAATGGTGGTCATTAGAATTAATTTAACATTGAAATTGGACATAAACAATTGCCAATCTTTTGATATAAATTGGTTCTTAAAAACACGCTATTTGTTGTAACAGCGGGAATTAATTATAAAATTAATTAATTCAAGTTATATGTTTTGAATTTTGTAAAATAGACATCATTTTTGAATTCGGAATATCAATTATAGCTTAGGGTGAAATTTTGGCCTTATTCTGAAAAACTTCAATTTTTGATGAATAGTGAAACCACTAAGTGGTTGTTAAAAACTGATTTTTCGTTAAAATGAAATATTACCACTTCTGTGATTTGATTTTCAAAAATCCGACATACATGGTTGTCATTAAGAAGTAAAATGTGGTTCAATGAGATTAAAATAATTTTTTGGTGAATAGTAACTTTTAAGTTCTTAATCGCGATTAGAGGTAATTAGTGTAGTTTAAGGTAAAAATAATGTTTTAATAATATGAGATGAGCTTGACACTTGTCCTACTCCTATTGGATGAGTAATGGCCGACCAAGACAACCCATGGGTCAACTTGGGGACCCCATGGAGCACTTTAGTTGGAAAATGACATTAATATATATTTATTTAATGTTAAAATTAAATTGACACAAACATGAGTTGTTTTACTAAAACAGTTTTTATGTGTGGTTACACAAGTCCATATTTTGACTGTAAATATTCATTAGAAAGATAAAAAGATTTCCTACTTCATAGTATTTTTTTTTATAATTTTTAGACATTAAATAAATTAAATTATTTATGACATCATTATGATGCAGCGATGACCTCATTATTTAACGATTTTAATAAAATGAAATGATAATGTAAAATCCAAGGCTTACACTTGTCCAAAGACTATTGTATGGGTAGATTTCAAACCCTTATCACCTTATCCAATAATTATATAAGTGTGGGACCTTTATAATCTGAAAAGCATTTTATAATAATGTAACATTTCAATCTTTCCAAAAGAGCCCCTCCTCTCCTCTTATAAAAGGCCCCCACCTCTACCACCTTATTCACACTTTCAAGCCTTTTGGTTCGGCCAAACTATGCCCAAATACTCTCCCAACTTCTCTCCCTTCATCATAGAAGCTTTACATTAGTCAGAAAGCCATCCTAAGGAGTCCTTTTGATCAAATCAAAAGAAGAACCCGAAGAAGAGGTAACATTTTCATCACCCTCTTTCAAGTTTCTTTCTTCTTCCACTCCCTCTTTGTTTATTATTTCAATTATAAAATTATAACTCCAGTATATTCTATATACTGTGATGTTATCATAAATATGGAACAACCATATTCAGTGTTCTACCCATCATTTGAATGACATGTCACCATACGTGCGTACGTACGGCTTACCGTCTCCACGTCGTGGTGTAATTGTTATTCAATATATTATTATTTAGATGGGTATAATAATGATATGTAATTCATGTAAATAATAAATATAACATGATAATTATTATGTATATAAGATATAATATCCAATTATATATTATTTTAATATCAAAATAATCATATTGTCGCTCGTGCGTATGTACGGACTGCCGTCTCCACGAACGCGATGAGATTCATTCTCCGTCGTATCCATTCAAGTATAATTATCATTTGATGATTTAAAAATAATGTTTAAGGACATGATATCATTCTGGATATGAATAATATACAACCTATCGATGAAAAACACGACTTACGTAACAAAACATATAAAAGAAAACGAGTAAGTTAACACCCAAAACAACGATAAATCTAAGATATTGTTAACGAAGCAATGTTAAAAGATCATATATGATATCATATGAATGTATATGATTCTTGTATAATTTAATAAAAATTATTTCACCATTATACATGAGGTTAACCTAACCCAACCAAGGAAAAGTACAAGGTAAGGGTTTACTTCACAACCTCTTCATTATCCAAGGTTGTTATTACGTAAATATCCACTTAGACCTCCTTGTCATCCACATCCATGTTACTTAAAAATGTCTTTCAAAACATTTTTTACTATTAAATAGAAAATGGGTTTAATTTATTTATACCCTTATTCATTTTTTAAAGGAATCTTACCGTCGTTTTCCAAACAATGTACTTTTTGACCTTTTTGACAAATTTAAGGTAAGAATGTTTTTTTAACTTATACGGCGAGTGAGGCTATTTTCCGCCATTATAACTTCGTCGAAGCTTCCCTTACAAGCTTATAAGAATATTTTCAAAGTAAATGTATTATTTTATAATTATGGGACTTTTAAATGATTTCAAAAAAGAGAGATATTTCTCTCAAATAGCTTTGATTTCATCCATGTCAACATCCTTTGATGGGTTTTAAGTTTAATTGAAATTGATTTATGATACAAAACTACCATTGAACATTTTGTGAAATATTTCACTGTGGATGTGTTATTTTTATACCATCCATAGTTTATGGAGAAATTGTTGACGTTTCTTATGCTAGTTTTAATACGAATATTTATGTTATGTTTAAACCTAATCATATGAGGAATGTATTGGACTTAATAAGTGACGGGTGGAGCCCGCTATAGCTCCTCAATGCATCGGTAGGTCTCATGAGACAACTAGACGTGGAATTGGCCGAGGCCCTTTCCCAATTTTATTTATGGTTTTGGCCGAGGCCTTAATCATTTTAGACGTCTTGGCCGAGGCCTTAACAAAATGTTTCAGAATGTCTGGTATTATACATTCCCTCATTATGAAAGTGGTTATTGATATTTCATGTGATTATTCGTCTAGTAGAATATCCATGTGAGTAAGTAATGGCATTATTTCATTTTACTTTTTCCATATTATGTTGAAGTTCATGTTTAAAAAGATTTTGTTTTAGTTATACATTGCCTTAAATGTTGATGTTTATTTATGAAAGCTTCCGCTATATTGTTATCCTTACTGAGCATCTGAGCTCACCCCTTTCAATACTTTAATATTTTCCAGGATGTGAAGAAGTATTTTATGAATGACCTGCAGGGATTGTCAGAAGAGGATATGAGTGTGGTCTATGGAGACTTTGTTATTGTAGTTTTTCACTTTATGATGTAATGTAAAGTTTACGAATGTATATAGTGTTTCCAAGGCTACTAAACTAATCGGTCTTTCGAGACTTGATCTTTTGTGATCATTCCAATGTTACGAAGTAATGCACCGACTCTGGGTAGCTGGGGTCGGGGCGTTACAGTTGGTATCAGAGGCAGTTTAGTACTAACCTTGGAAGCTAGATTTAGATAAACTCTGATTAGAGCACATAGCCCGAAGATATACTTTAAGGATTAGTATAGAAGAACTTCCTATAATTTTGGTATTATAGGGATTTTGTGAGTTTTCTGAGCAATACGTCCATGTCTGGATACGAGCAAGTAGAGGCGGCTCTGGCACAGATGTACCTAGGGGTAAAACCTGAAAACACCGCTTTGAGCTAGACTCGAATGGGAACTGGTGCACGACAACGGGCCTTGCTGCACTCTTGGTTACGACACTCCCGAGGGATATGATTTGGATAATTCTCATCTTCTATATAAACCACTATGAAGGGTTATGAGTATATACTTCCTCAAAGAAAACATTTTTATGGATTATATCCATAAATAGTTCAATTTATGTTAAGTATCTTACAAGTATGGAATTATGTATTTTGATTTATAAACTAATATAGTTTATGCCATTGTTTAGAAATGGGGCCTAGTGGAAGGAATGGAAACCGTATCAATGTACGCACTCCGTGTAGGGATTTCCCCCCTGCCAAGATAATTATTGTGGAGCTGGAGATACAACTGGTGCTGATCAACTTATTACCATACTGGGACAACTCACTCAGGTTATGAATAATAACCTTACTCGTATGGAGCACCCTGATCCGCAACATGGAGGATCAATGTTAGACCGCTTCATGAAGAAACAACCACCAACATTTAATGGGGGTACAAATCCATTAGTAGCTGAGCAATGGATAAACTCCTTAGAGAAAATATTCCACGCCTTGGGGAGTAGTGAAAGGGAAAATGTTATCATGGTAGTTTACCGCCTCACTGGAGATGTTGATCAATGGTGGTCATTGATTCAAAACAAAAAGGAAGATGATGACATATCGAATATGGAATGGAGAGAGTACAAAGATATTTTCTTAGAAAAATACTTTCCTCATGACCATAGAGCAGATATGGAAAGACAATTTCTGAGTCTGAAACAAAAGGAGGATGATAATGTCGCAAAGTATGAGTCCAACTTTACAAGGTTAGCGAGGTATGCTGCAGATTATATACGTAACCCAAGAGGTAAGATTGATCGTTTCTTTGATGGGTTAAAACCATTTCTTCATCGAGCTTTAGTATCACAATCGTTCTCAACATACGAAGATATTGTCTCATGTGCTATCAAGACAGAAAAGGAATTCTCTAAGTCTTATGACAACAAAGTAAAGCAAGAGAAGAAGAGAACGGTGGAACAAGAGATAGATAAAGGGAAAAGGGGAAAGAAGGATTTTCCATTATGTGATAATTGTAGGAAGAATCTCCCTGGTACTTGTCTAAAAGGAATGGGAGTTTGTTATAAATGTGGGGAAAAAGGTCACCAGGCGCGTGATTGCAAGGGAAAGAAAGTGGCTATCAATGTTGAATGCTACAATTGTAGGGAAATGGGGCATTATGCAAATGAATGCCCTAAGCGTCAGGGAAACTTACCTCAGAAAAGGCCAAGGGATCAAGGACAATCTTATGCTGTTACTATAGTTGAAGAAAAATAATTAATGTATTGGTGCCTTTGGACTCATGGATTATATTCTGGTTATTAGAATAATGTGATATATATATATAAGGATTGTACTGCAGTACTTGTTGATTTCAGTAAGGTTTTTATATGATGAAGGTAATTATATTTTTAGTATGTCACAATAAGAGAAACATTACTTTGTTTGGGGAATCTGATAAATTGATTTTGGAATTAAGAGACCTTTTAGAGAAAGTCTAGACAGAGGTATTTTGGATAACTATAAAGGTTGGAGTGGATTAAGATAGTATTGTTTAAGGTTAAAAATTTATAAAGATTATTTTTGAATATTATAATACTATAGTTTTAGGAAATGGACAACCTGCAGGGTGGGGCATAACCCGTCGCTTCGGACAAAGCTGCAGGAATCGAACCCACAATCATAGTGCGACAAGCCTTTATTTCCTACCACTAGCCTACAGGAAGTCCCTGGTTATTAAAAAATAATTTTACTAATCTAAATGGTATGTGTTAACATTTGGAACCTTATACAATTAGGATAAGTATAATATTTTTGAGTTCTATTATCTTTTTGAGTGAAAGATGAGTTGAAGGTTGAAACTCTAATTGTCAAGCATAAATATGTATATACCTATCTCTTATTCAATGAATAAATTAATTCTTAAACTTTAGTAAAGGGATATTAAAACAAAAAAATGTGTTATCCTAATAACTTATGTCTTGTTGAACTGATGATATTTTAAATCAACATAGATTGAAGTCTTTGAGGCCCTCAATTTGACAGTTGATTGTGATTGATGACCTCAATCACTCCCTACAAATAATTACGTTTTTCCTCCAATTATATGTCTTTAATTTCCACCAATGTTATCCTAATCGAGATCATAATTGGGTGGTGACTTTTTCATTTCCCTTTCCCTCTTATTAAGGCTAAATTTTATTAATCTTAGTTCCGATGTGGGTTTTCCACAAAGGTATTTTCTCTTTTCAACCTTTTATTTACAAAGAAAAATTTCAAATTGCGAGGACGCAATTTATTGAAGGAGGGGAGAATGTAACACCCAGAGCTTCCATGATACACTTCTCATTCAATAATGTAATAGCTTGCATTGTACGGAACATCGAGTTCTAACACACTGCATCTAATCAAAGTAGACGTTATGAATAGTAATAACCACTTTTTAAATTTATAGAAATCTTATATTTCAAAATGGACTTCATTTTTGTATTCATAATATTGAAATTAGCCTATGTTGAATTTTTTGTAATTTTCTGAGAACTTCAAAAATTTTATGAATAGTGAAAAATACTTAAAACAACTTTTTAAATAAAAATAATTTATAGTGATAAGTTATAATATTGAGTGGTTTTAACGTATAATTAGAATATATTTTTACCATTTTATCCAATGGTGGTCATTAGAATTAATTTAACATTGAAATTGGACATAAACGATTGCCAATCTTTTGATATAAATTGTTTCTTAAAAACACGCTATTTGTTGTAACAGCGGGAATTAATTATAAAATTAATTAATGCAACTTATATGTTTGGAATTTTGTAAAATAGACATCATTTTTGAATTCGGAATATCAATTATAGCTTAGGGTGAAATTTTGGCCTTATTCTGAAAAACTTCAATTTTTGATGAATAGTGAAACCACTAAGTGGTTGTTAAAAACTGATTTTTCGTTAAAATGAAATATTACCACTTCTGTGATTTGATTTTCAAAAATCCGACATACATGGTTGTCATTAAGAAGTAAAATGTGGTTCAATGAGATTAAAATAATTTTTTGGTGAATAGTAACTTTTAAGTTCTTAATCGCGATTAGAGGTAATTAGTGTAGTTTAAGGTAAAAATAATGTTTTAATAATATGAGATGAGCTTGAAACTTGTCCTACTCCTATTGGATGAGTCATGGCCGACCAAGAAAACCCATGGGTCAACTTGGGGACCCCATGGAGCCACTTTAGTTGGAAAATGACATTAATATATATTTATTTAATGTTAAAATTAAATTGACACAAACATGAGTTGTTTTACTAAAATAGTTTTTAAGTGTGGTTACACAAGTCCAAATTTTGACTATAAATATTCATTAGAAATATAAAAAGATTTCCTACATCATAGTATTTTTTTTATAATTTTTATACATTAAATAAATTAAATTATTTATGACATCATTATGATGCAGTGATGACCTCATTATTTAACGATTTTAATAAAATGAAATGATAATGTAAAATCCAAGGCTTACACTTGTCCAAAGACTATTGGACTGGTATATTTCGAACCCTTATCACCTTATCCACAAATTATATAAGTGTGGGACCTTTAGAATCTGAAAAGCATTGTATAATAATGTAACATTTCAATCTTTCCAAAAGATCCCCTCCTCTCCTCTTATAAAAGGTCCACACCTCTACCACCTTATTCACACTTTCAAGCCTTTTAGTTCGGCCAACCTCTGCCCAAATACTCTCCCAACTTCCCTCCCTTCATCATAGAACCTTTACTTTAGTCAGAAAGCCATCCTAAGGAGTCCTTTTGATCAAATCAAAAGAAGAACCCGAAGAAGAGGTAACATTTTCATCACCCTCTTTCAAGTTTCTTTCTTCTTCCACTCCCTCTTTGTTTATTATTTCAATTCTAAAATTATAACTCCAGTATCTTCTATATACTGTGATGTTATCATAAATATGGAACAACCATATTCAGTATTCTACCCATCATTTGAATGACATGTCACCATACGTGCGTACGTACGGCTTACCATCTCCACGTCGTGGTGTAATTGTTATTCAATATATTATTATTTAGATGGGTATAATAATGATATGTAATTCATGTAAATAATAAATATATCATGATAATGATTCTGTATATAAGATATACTATCCAATTATATATTATTTTAATATCAAAATAATGATATTGTCGCTCGTGCGTATGTACGGACTACCGTCTCCACGAACGCGATGAGATTCATTCTCCGTCGTATCCATTCAAGTATAATTATCATTTGATGATTTAAAAATAACGTTTAAGGACATGATATCATTATGGACATGAATAAGATACAACCTATCTATGAAAAACACGACTTACGTAACAAAACATATAAAAGAAAACGAGTAAGTTAACACCCAAAACAATGATAAATCTAAGATATTGTTAACGAAGCAATGTTAAAAGATCATATATGATATCATATGAATGTATATGATTCTTGTATAATTTAATAAAAATTATTTCACCATTATACAGGAGGTTAACCTACCCCAACCAAGGAAAAGTACAAGGTAAGGGTTTACTTCACAACCTCTTCATTATCCAAGGTTGTTATTACGTAAATATCCACTTGGACCTCCTTATCATCCACATCCATGTTACTTAAAAATGTCTTTCAAAACATTTTTTACTATTAAACAGAAAATGGGTTTAAGTAATTTATACCCTTATACGTTTTTTAAAGGAATCTTACCGTCGTTTTCCAAACAATGTACTTTTTGACCTTTTTGACAAATTTAAGGTAAGAATGTTTTTTTAACTTATACGGCGGGAGAGGCTATTTTCCGCCATTATAACTTCGTCGAAGCTTCCCTTACAAGCTTATAAGAATATTTTCAAAGTAAATGTATTATTTTATAATTATGGGACTTTTAAATGATTTCAAAAAAGAGAGATATTTCTCTTAAATAGCTTTGATTTCATCCATGTCAACATCCTTTGATGGGTTTTAAGTTTAATTGAAATTGATTTATGATACAAAACTCCCATTGAACATTTTGTGAAATATTTCACTGTGGATGTGTTATTTTTATACCATCCATAGTTTATGGAGAAATTATTGACGTTTCGTATGCTAGTTTTAATACGAATATTTATGTTATGTTTAAACCTAATCATATGAGGAATGTATTGGACTTAATAAGTGACGGGTGGAGCCCGCTATAACTTCTCGATGCATCGGTAGGTCTCATGAGACAACTAGACATGGAATTGGCCGAGGCCCTTTCCCAATTTTATTTATGGTTTTGGCCGAGGCCTTAATCATTTTAGACGTCTTGGCCGAGGCCTTGACAAAATGTTTCAGAATGTCTGGCATTATACATTCCCTCATTATGAAAGTGGTTATTGATATTTCATGTGATTATTCATCTAGTAGAATATCCATGTGAGTAAGTAATGGAATTATTTCATTTTACTTTTGCCATATTATGTTGAAGTTCATGTTTAAAAGGCTTTTGTTTTAGTTATACATTGCCTTAAATGTTGATGTTTATATATGAAAGCTTTCGCTATATTGTTATCCTTACTGAGAATCTGAGCTCACCCCTTTCAATGTTTTAATATTTTCCAGGATGTGAAGAAGTATTTTTATGAATGACCTGCAGGGATTGTCAGAAGAGGATATGAGTGTGGTCTATGGAGACTTTGTTATTGTAGTTTTTCACTTTATGATGTAATGTAATGTTTACGAATGTATATAGTGTTTCCAAGGCTACTAAACTAATCGGTCTTTCGAGACTTGATCTTTTGTGATCATGCCAATGTTACGAAGTAATGCACCGACTCTGGGTAGCTGGGGTCGGGGCGTTACAGCTGTGACCATTATTTGAGTTTCGGCTTCCTCTAGAAGCCATACTTTTTTTAAAAGAAAAATAAATACCATGTTTTACTTTTCTTTTATTTTGGTATTGAAAATGATTTTCATAATGTTTTTATATCAATGTGTTGTATTGATATCTTGTGATTGAAAGGTGGAAATGTTATGTTTCCTATATGCATGTTTTATGTGATACGATTATGTTGAGGTTCTTGGGCATTATTTTGAAGACGGGTGGTTCCGTGATAAAATAAGGGCGGGTTAGCCTGATATAGCTCTCCAATGCATTGGGTAACGTGAAGGAGTGAAACGTTAAGGTTTCTCCGAAGATATTTAGGGAATATACTGTGGTGGGTATTCCAAACATAACCAAGAGGGTTACTCCCTACGTAAGAATGTTATGAATGCCTCAAGTTACCTTTTATGTCTTTTGATTTCTATGATTTACTCATGATTTGATGAGGTATGTTAAAGTGGCTATGTTTTATGGGTAAAGTATTATTTCATTCTTATGTATATATGAACTCATGTTTCCTTTCCATATTTTTATAACCCTTACTAATATTTTTATGCTCATCCCATGTTTTTTTGAAATGTATTTCACAGGTCAAGGGAAAGGTACATGATATGATGATAGTGTCAAGGAAGTGTCAAGAAAGAATCCATGCTTTATTTTTAAATACGTTTCTGTTGATGGGAAAAAATGAATACTATCTGTTATGTAACCACTTTGTTTAAATGTGGAATGAAATGCAAGTTTTATGATCTAATTCTCTAAAACTCTAAACCTAAAAAGATCCTCAATGTGTAATCTTTTAATAACTCAATATTAAGTATGGTTTAAGGCTGGGGCCTTATAGTTGGTATCAGAGGTTGTTTTAGATAAATTTAGAGGTTAGTGTATTATTTAAGCATAAGAGACATTACCATAATGGTTAGGATTTGAGAAAGAGTCCTAGTTTTAGATAAAGTGAATGAGTAAGTATATATTAGTGTTTATCTTCCTCATTTTTACATGATGGTTTTGTTGATATACTCACACTGACCTTTTTGGTTTTAGTAAATGGCTGGATCTAGGAGGCACCAAAGTAACAATGGTTGTGAAGGAAACTGTGAAAGTTTATTTGAGCGAGAAACTGAATGATATGGGAGCTGCAATGAGAACTCTTGTGGTTATCCTCAACCAACTATCTGGTGTCATGATTGACCACTTAAACCTTGGTGATTTCTCTAAGGCATCATATATGCGTGAATCAATTCCCTACGGAACTACAGGTAACAATCATAAAGGTAAGTGTGTTCAAAAAACTATGTGTCAAAGATGTGGAAAGAAACACCTCAGAAAATGTTTCAAAGGGACAGAAATATTCTATAGATGTGGAAATGAAGGTCATAAAGCAAGAACCTGCCATGAGAAAAAAGCATCATGTTGACTCGAGGAAAGGGAGTGAAGTTATTTCTGAGGGATCAATTGAATGTTTTTAATGTGGTGTGCATGGTCATTATGAAAACACATCTCCTATGAAGAAGTTTCATGAATGGGATCACCAATATCATACAAATATTCGTTTACCAATACCTAATGCCATTCTGATTGAGGATAAAGAAACTGAAAATGACCAATCAAAGGTATGGATTATTTCATAACTTTTGTTTTCCTATTTTGGTATCTTAGGATATGATTCAAGATTTTTTTTGTATGAAAGAATTATTTCAGAATAAGTTGGAACGTAATGGTTAATGGATCATGAGTAATGTTGAATGAGTAAGAAGTCAACATATAAGGGCTTCAAGAGTTATGGTGAAATTCTTAGGAGTATTATGTCTGTTTTGATGATGGGGTCACATTAGATGACTTTTTAAAATATGTGTAACCTTGATGTTTAATATGTGAAAATTTTATTCAAGGAATTGTTATCTGTTCTTTTGTGGACATAGTTATAAAGAACCATTTGGGTTTATATGATCCTTACTTTTGAGGTAATTATGGGTTACTATATGTTATGATAGAGGTGAAAGGCATGAGATAAAATATAGGTTAAATTATGTTATGGTTATTTTTGATGATTTTATCTCTTTTTGTGGAATGATTTTAGAATTATATAGTTTTGGAAAAAGACAACATGAAGACCGTGTGACAACCCATCCCATCGAACAAAGCTACGGGAATCGAACCCATAACCAAAGTGCAACTGGTATTTATCACCTACCACTGGACTACGTAAACTCCCTGGTTAGTTTGACTGATTCTTTTTAGTTAGATGATTTTATGAATTAAGATTTAGTTGATTTTGCATTATCTATTGAAAATATATTAACCTATCATGGAGGATATGTGATTAGGTTAATTACATTTCAATAAGAGACTTTAAGAGCAACTGATGTTTTTTGGAGATAAATGTTATGATTTAACTTGGAAGACAATGTGACTAAATCCTTCAAATATTTGGGTTTGAATCATAGATTTGTTTACTTTGAAGAATTTTATGGAAAATTGTTTAACGAATGGTCTGCATTGAACTTTGGTTTTTTTGGGACAAATTTTGGAGATTCTGAATAGATTTTATTTTTAAAAACGGTTATCCTTTTCTGGATTATCTGATCTTGTACTAACCTATTGGGTTTTGGTTTTAGATAGAGTCTAAAGACATGGGAAGTATATAGTTCTCTTTTGTGGATTAAGTGATTCTCTAGAAATTGATTATATTACTCATAATGCGAACAAGTATTCCTAAATACTCGTCTTTTGGAGAAAATACGAGTTTGATTAAGAAATATCGTAAAAGTTGAAAGTCTACATGACAAGTAAGTATGTTTCATTATGATTTAGTTAAGCTCAATAATAAATTCCTCAATGAAAATTATCTTAAAACAAAAATGTTGTCTATTAACTTTTCCTACTAGGGAATCGAATACCGTTTAACCCATCACCAGTTTGTGATTTTCTTATTGTTAACATTCTCCTAGACATGTTTACTATCACTCTACATCAGAACATGACCCTTTTTTTCCTCCATTTTCATATTTGTAATCCTAGTATGGGTTAACTCGGGTGACCTTTGTAATTATCTTTCTTTATTTTAATGTGATTATTTTACTGAGTCTTGTTCCAATGTGGGATTTTCTATGAAGTTTCCAAGCCCAATTTTAAAATTGTGAGGATGAAATTCCCAAAAGGGGGGAAGGATATAACACCCCAGGTAAATAAAGAGTATGACATTTTTACATTTATCCATATTTGTGAATAAAAAATTAATATAACTTTAAAGTGGACGCTATGCTCGATGGCGTACCCAACACGCAACAATGAGTTTCTTGGGAATCTTACGTTGCACTCTAATAATAAAATAATATTATTTAAAATGGTAGTTAACACCTAGAATTTGTGATGGTGAGAATGAATACAACTAACAACAAAATGATTATATATGTTTTTCAAATATTTTTACTTTTTACAATAAATGTTAGAGGATTAAAAATGCAAATGAATCCAGTTTTTAAGCGTAAACATTCAAATATTTTTTAAAAGGTCGATTAACCGCCTTTTGATGGAGAACCCATTTTAAATCCACTTTTTTACAATATTATTTGTTATATTTGAAAAAAAAAATCTTCTTTAGAATCGGGATATCAGAATTTACTTTCTGTAAATTTTTTGTATTTTTCCAATAAAGTTCATTTTTTAATGAATAGTGAAAAATGTTGAATTATAATTCAAAACCACTTTTTAATCTAATTTATTTATATGATTAGATTTTCTTTTGAATTGGTTTTAAAGTGAAATTATAATATATTTTTACCATTTAATTCGATAGTGGTCGTTGAAATTAATTTCACTTTGAAATCGAACTTAAACTAGTGTCAATCTTTTGATACATTTTGTTTCATAAAAACACGCTATTTGTTTTGACAGCGGGAATTAATTATTAAATTAATTAATGAAACATATATTTTTTGAATTTTGTAAAATAGACATCATTTTTTAAATTGGAATATCAAATATTTCTTTGGGTGAATTTTTGGTAATTTTCTGAAAAACTTCAATTTTTGATGAATAGTGAAACCACTAAGTGATACTTATAAAAATTGATTTTCCATTTAAATGAAATTTTTCCACCTTTGTGTTTTGAATTATAAAAATATGACAAACATGGTTTTCATTAGGAAGTAAAATTTGGTTCAATGGGATTAAAATAATTTTTTTTTGAATAGTAACTTATTATGTTTTTAATCGCGATTAGAGGTAATTAGTGTTGTTTAAGGTAAAAATAATGTTTTAATATTATGAGATGAGCTTGACACATGTCCTAACCTAATTTAATGTGTCATGGCCAACCAATAAAATCCATGGGTCAACTTGGGGACCCCATGGAACCACTTTGGTTGATAAATGACATAAATAACTTTTTATTTAATGATAATGTAAAAATGACACAAACATGAGATGTTTTAATAAAACAATTTATTCATGGGGTTATACAAGTCGTATTTTTGACTATAAATATTCATTAGAAATATAGAATGATTTCTTACATCATATTATTATTTTTATAATGTTAAGACATTAAATAAGTTAGATTATTTATGACATCATGATGATGCAGCGATGACCTCATTTTTTAATGATTTAAATAAAATGAAATGATAATGTAAATTCTAAGACCTAAACATGTCAAAAACCTATAGGATGGGTTTATTTCGAACCATTACCACCTTACCATTGAAAAACATCAATGTGGGACCATTAAAATCTGAAACTCATTCTAAAATAAAGTAACATTTCCTTACTTTCCAAGAGTGCCCCTCCCCTCCTCTTATAAAAGGCCCCCACCTCTACCTCCTTACCCACACTTCTAAATCCATTGGCTAGGCCAACAGATGCCTATTTTGCCTCTCAAAATCCCTCTATAACTCTTAGAAACCTCATATTGGTCATAAGTCTTCCCAAGAAATCCTTTGAGCTCAAACCAAAGGGAGTTATCCGATTTTAAGGTAATGTCTTCACTTGAGTGCTTTTGTTTTATTTTGCTTCTCCAACCCCCTAAACTATTTTTATTAATTTCCTTTGAAACAAATCCAGTATATAAAATATACTAGGATGTTGTTATAAGAATGATTCGATCTAAACTTACACACACCTTCGTCTAATGGTTGAAGAACATACTGTTTCTGTGGTTGGTGATTTTCTGCCTCACGAAACGATTATTGTTCAATATTATTTTAACACATTTCATGGTCGACATTATGATGTCACTAAATTTATATATGATATATAATATTTTTATGTTTTCCTTAATCTTCTGTTTTTTTCATTTATGGCATACCTTTATGGCTTCCATTATGGGTATACGCGATATCTTTATTTTAGGAAGTGCGGACTACCGCCCCCTCAATGTGATTTGATTCGTTAATACCATATGTGGTACGTATAAAGGATATATTTATTGATATTATATATGATATAATACTGGAAATAAAATAATATTATGTATCATTATGTTTTAATTCCATTAAATATGAAATAGAAATGGAAGTAGCGTTCATGCGTACGTACGGCTTACCGTCTCCATGAACGATGCATTTCATTTCTTAACTCTAAATGTTATGTAATATTATAAATATATGAATATACTGGATATATATGATATATATGATATCTACATCATGAATACAATTCTGGTTATAATGGATATTTTACCACATGAACAACTTGTGATTATAAAGTGTTTATTTTCGACTCAAGTACCAATGATCGTTCAAACGACCATTATTAGCTTAAATAATAACATAGTGTTCATGACATGGTAATAAGTGATATTAAAGGAATAATGAACTTGTAAAAGGTTCTTAAGGAAGTATATATTAACTCAAGTTTATTATTCAGGAGATTAATGAATGATCGAGTCAAGTCGGACCCGAGGTAAGGGATCCTACCCCTCTCTTTCTTTTTAAGTACTCTCTTTTATGTCATTTCTTTTCATCTAACTTTTAGTCCCGTGAGATTTATGCTACATTTTCATCCATTTACTTTGAGTGGTGTATGTACTTCCCATTATTATTCTCTTTTTGAAATATAATTTCATTTATGGGTATTTACATATTTATTGTATGACCCTTCTTCAATGGGGTGTACATTTCGAAAGATACCCAAGTCGGTAAGGGAACCTTTCACTCTCCTCTTTTTAAAAGACTTATTTTGTTATGTATTTTAATTAACATAATATTATGTTGGGATATGTTCTTATATATCCTTATTTATGTAAATTTTATGACCATGTTATGAGATACCCTTTTTATCTCTCATCAACTCTTTTTCTAAATTTTTATGTGTCGCCGTTAGGCTGTCGAATTTTTTCAAGGGAACTTCTTAACCCAATTTTGATTCTTTGGGATAAACTTGTACACCTTGAATATGTCGTTCAATGATTATGTGTGAATTTCCTCTGATTTTTTACACTTAATACCCACTCATATTTCTTGTATTCATTTTTCACACATAATTATGTAACTAATTTATCCTTAATACAAGGATAACGTCTTTGTATGGGACTTCATCTCAATCTCCTTTCATTGAGGCATATTTTGTTTTATACACAACTTTCTTTTATACAGTGTATAAACCCCTTTGACTTTTACATTTATTCAAACGGAATCTTTTTTCTATGAAGCGTTTACAAAAGTACAAAAGGGAATGTTTTTGTCATAACTATACGACGACAATGACTTCTCCACCGCTGTGACCATTATTTGAGTTTCGGCTTCCTCTAAAAGCCATACTTTTTTTAAAAGAAAAATGAATACCATGTTTTACTATTCTTTTATTTTGGTATTGAAAATGTTTTTTATAATGTTTTTATATCAATGTGTTGTATTGATATCTTGTGTTTGAAACGTGGAAATGTTATGTTTCTTATATGCATGTTTTATGTGATACGATTATGTTAAGGTTCTTGGGAATTATTATGTAGACGGGTGGTTCCGTGATAAACTAAGGGCGGGTGAGCCCGATATAGCTCTCCAATGCATTGGGTAACGCGATGGAGTTAAACTTTAAGGTTTCTCCGAAGAGATTTAGGGAATATACTCTGGTGGGTATTCCAAACGTAACCAAGAGAGTTACTCCCTACGTAAGAATGTTATGAATGCCTCAAGTTACCTTTTATGTCTTATAATTTCTATGATTTACTCATGATTTGATGAGGTATGTTAAAGTTCCTATGTTTTATGGGTAATGTATGATTTCATTCTTATGTATATATGAACTCATGTTTCCTTTCCATTTTTTATAACCCTTACTGATCTTTTTATGGTTATCCAAAGTTATTTTGAATTGTTTTTCACAGGTCAAAGGAAAGGTACATTATATGATGATAGTGTCAAGGAAGTGTCAAGAAAGAATCCATGAATTATTTTTAAATATGTTTCTGTTGATGGGAAAAATGAATACTATCTTTTATGTAACGACTTTGTTTAAATGTGGAATGTAATGCATGTTTTATGATCTAATTATCTAAAACTCTAAACCTGAAAAGATCATCAATGTGTAATCTTGTAATAACTCGAGATTAAGTAAGGTGTAAGGCTGGGCCCTTATAGTTAGTACCTTCAATATCTAACATCTTAGGTTTAATTCTATGATTGTAACCATAATTATTGGTATATAAGATATTCTTATACAAAAACTTAGGGACATCCCTAGACATACCTTAGAAATATATCTAAGGATCTCACTAATGTTTTCGCATCCTAGTTTCAATGGATAACAAAACCTTTCCTCTGATACAAACTATAGAGACCCAAAGCATCACATACCTAGAAGTTACATTAATTTTGAAAAATATTTTATACATAATAAAAATACACAACCAAGCTCCATAATAGTTTCATGTCTTTGGATACTTGGAACATAATCTTCTAATCATAGTGAAAGATATTCTACATCTCTCAAAAAGATCTTACCCTTTTTGTTTTTATACATAAATCCTTTATTTATATCATGGGGAAAAGAAAACATAAAAATGGGAGCTCAAATGCTCATTTAAGGTAATGATGGAGAACATAAAACAGTCCATAAACATTTGGATGTAAAAAATGAACATAAAATCCAGACATAAAAATCGTGAGTAACGACTGAAAACATGGCAGTACATACGACATAAATCATAAAATAACATTAATTATGATAAAATAGCATGGGAATAAAACATTTAGTTGTGGAAAACCATTAATAACGTGATATGATTTCTATAGTAGCCAAGTCATTGCTGCCAAGACCGTCATAGTGGAAAAATTCCATTACAGAACCGGGTTTACTTACAGTTCCATCCATGTATTACTAAACCAGATATTACTTGTCATTCTAGCCATGTCTATCTCATGAGATATAAATCATTACACTATTATTTGAAGGGAGATATAGGTTACAACCATCTCATAATGAAATCATTATTACATTTGCCAAAAAATAATCATAAATCATTCATCATAACCCAAAGAATAAAATAGGTTTCAGAAACATCATCAGAGCCTAACATAATGCATATAAAACAAATGAATATAATTTCATCATAATAAAAATAATACCATGTAAATAATAGAGAAATTATACTTGAAACATAAAAATACTAAATAATATCATCTTATATGGGAAATAGTTTTGAAAAAACACTTAAAATTAATTCTTGTTTAAAATATCCATTCTTCTTCAAAATCAATTTCTTTTCTCAAAATGCCATCAAAATTTTAAAGGAAAATAATTTTGTTGAAAATATTCATAAAATATTGTACCGAATGAATCATGGAAATAAGGAATTATGAAACCATAAAAATCAATTCATGTCATATAAGTTAAGAAAACATTCTTCTCTTACTTTTTCTAGAAAATTAAAATGTACATCATATGTTAAACAAAAGAATGATTCCTTCCATTCATCATAGTAAAAGTAAAAAATGGGTAAAAAGGACATTAAACATAAAAAATTTTTTTATAAAACATATACAGGGATGCTAAACATAACCTTAGTAATTACTTAATTATAAGAAATTTTTATAAAAAAGAGATTGGAAAATTATCCCTTACCTTAGGTCTGATTTCATATGTATGTGTCTGAAACTCCTCTTCTTCGACACGCCTCTTATTAACCTCCTCTTAAGGCACTAAAGATGTACTTTGAAAAAGACCAGGGAATCTAGTAGGTTTCTAGGGAAGTGAAGAAGATAAATGGATAGGTTTTGGCCAAGATTTAAGGCTCAAAATTTTGTGAAGAGGAGAGGGAGGAGGTGCCATTTTATGAGAGAGGAGAGGGTCACTTTTAAAAACCTCTAAAATATTAATTTATAATAAACTCAAACCCCTCATTAAAACATAAATAATGACTCAAAATCAAAGATGAGATGATATATGGTTGTAATATCATCAACCAATAAAATTTAGACATGTTTGGAATTTATTTTAAACCTTACCAACTTTATTTGTCCTTATTTAATCTATTTATTTTTATTTGTGGTAATAATATTGTAAATTATAAATTGTTATAAATAATTACTTATGAGTCTTTAATTTACAATAATTTGATACTTTATGACATTTTAAATAATATAAATTATATTTTATAATTTTGAAATATTTTTGTGATTTTTAATCAATTTAATAATATGTAATTTTTATAAAATAACAATAGTCTCAATTTTGACACTATTCATTTATTTGAATTTAAATAAAATTCAAACATAGGATCTATTCAAAACATAAAGTTTAATAGATTTGTTACATGTCATATTTATCTATAAAATTCATGGATCACATTAAATAGTCCATATAATATTTATTTTAATATTTTTAAAACTATTTATTTTATATTTCAATCAATAAATTAATTTCTACATCACTATTGTGTCACCATTAATGATACTTATTTAATCATTAAAAATTATAAATAAATTCACATGATGTATATAATTATATTATATTTTTTGTGACTATTTATGTTCTATGTTTTATAATTATTATCACTAAATTAAAATTATTATACTTATAAGATATAAGAGAGTGACATGTTGTAACTTTGTTTGGTTTAAATAATAATTGCATCCTTTTCATGGTAAATAGTCCATGAAATGAATCTATTCCAACCATTACGTGATATGGGTCATCTTTTATTCATCCTATAGAATTTCCTCATGGGTTAGGGTAATTTTATATTCTTATCTTTATCCTTAATTACCCGATTTACCTTTAACTATAGTAAATAAAATTTACCGTAGTTACTATTCATAATTTCTAAAAATAAAAAGTATACTATTAAAATAATTTGGACCTATTGATTCTAAATAATGAATCCATTTTTTAAAATTCAAAACACAGAAGTTGTAATATTTAATTTAAAATTAATCCCTTTGATGAGAAAACAGGTTTTAAAAGTTAAAACATTGCAAAATATTGAAATGTTTTTTTTCTATGAATTCAATGTAAAAATACTGATAACTACATGAATTATATTAAATGGTAAAAATATATTCTACTTATAAATTAAAATCATTCAATATTATAATTTCACCATATAAATTATCTTGATGAAAAATGTTTTTTTAAATTAAAATTTAGCGTATTTTAACTATTTATCAAAATAAGAAAGTTATCAGAAAAATATTAAAAATTAACCAAAGTACATTTTTATATAATTATTCCCATGAATAAGTTTATATGTTAAAATTCAACTCATAAACATGTCAACAACATGATTTAATGTGGGTGCGCCATCAAAAGGTGGCAAAACTGCATTTTTAAAAAATACTTATTTTACCCGATAAATTTATTCGGTTCCCATAAAATGTTCTAGAATATGTGTAAGATGAATGATAATGTTATAAAAATCAAAATTCATTAAATTGTATTCATAATGTCAATTTCATAAGAACAATATATCATTGTTTAGTGAAACTCGGTATTGCGTACAACACACGCTATTAAGGATGGTCACTCTTGCATGAAAAACACGCCAGGAATAGTGTTTGCATATACTACAACATAATACAGTGCTGCGTATAGTGAAAGATAATCTTGTTCTAGCGTAAAACACAAGACATCAAAGAAATTAAATAAATATTTCTTATACAATCTTGGGGTTTTACATATACCACACATAGGAATTTAAAATTCTTCATCTAATGTCCAAATTGAGAGAATTCAATGCATGGGTAATGATTTAACAAATTTATTCAGACAAGTTAGGTGAGAATTACCGTCATATGAGGATCATGAACATTGTTAGGGTTGGGGATATATTGTTCCTAATAATATCTATTATTGTGTTAGGGTGTTTGGTGCATCCTTAAAGTCGAACCATGGATTGATGGACATTCACATCCTTAGCATCATCATGCGGAAGAAGGTGGAGTTGGGGTTTATGGTGGTTTTGTTAGTGCATGAAGACTTGAAAAAAGTGTTTTTTTATGTTTATATGAAAAATTACTTTATTTTGTGACCCAAATTTTACATATTATATTCACTTTTTTAAAGATTCATTGGTGGAGTCATTCTAGTTTTATTACTCAAATCCTATGTAGGAATCCTGGAGTGAAAACAGATTTAATTAACATGGATCCAATAAAGGGTAAAATACTAATGTGACTTATTGGTCCTAATCTATTCATAGATCACCAAGCGTGCGGGGCCACAAGGCCTCAAGAGTGACTCCCTGTATATCATACTCTTTCAACTATCTTTGAGGGTGTATGGTTTTATAGTGGGGAGCATATACACTCTTTATCAGAGTGCAGAACTCAGTAAATATAATTTGAAGCAGTTGAGAAATATTATAAACAAAAAAAGTTATGTATAATAAGAAATCTAGATTAAATAATACTGAAAATATAATAGAAATAATTTAGTAACATCACTAAATAAGAATGATGCCATGATTATATAAAATATGAAACATGGAGAAATTGTAGAAGTCATAAAATAGAATTAGCATATAGAAAAGATAAAAATTCAAAAAATATATCTTTACGAGAATCATGATCATTGGATATGTCATTCACTCACATGGTACAATCCTAAAAAGATATTAAGCATTCGTAGTAGGAAAATTTCATTCATCCTTACTTGTATCAAGAAACATTGTCTTGGTACCAAACGAAGGACCAAATAAGATGTGAGAATAACTCACCAGACCACTACCAATGTTGTCTAACATATATCTAAATATGGAATATAAACTGTAATATTTTTTCATATACATAAATAAATAAAAACATAATGTTGGGATGAAATAGTAAATACCACCATCTCTGTCCAATGTAAAATATCTCCAATCCTATGAGTCCTTGTCATCTAAGAAGAAAAATCACGTGGCTAAGGATTCCTCATCAAGTTTTAGGAGAATGTCCTTGGTAAAATTGGGAAATAATTTATTGTAATCTAAAGAGATAATCCACGCCAGTCTGTGTGTGGGAAAATTAGGCCAAATCATGGGAGCTTATCCCAGGCGTTATAATGTTTCAAATTATTCATTTGAACCATCTATGTTTGTTTGATTCATTTGTGAATATAATAAATTTATTGAGTCTAATCTTGGTGTACCCCTTTGATGATATATCAATGAATCTGGATGTGTATTATTAGTTCAGACGAGGCATTATAAGTCTGGAATCAAAGTCAATCTTGAGTAAGTACTTGTTGATAATTTTTTGATCAAGTCCATATTAGTAAAAAATTATAAAAGATAGTAAATAATAAGTCATATTGAAGTATTTATTCCATTAAAAATTTATTTATTCAAATAATTTATTCAACTAGTAAGTGAAAATATCAACAAACCATTGGGTAGTTTTGGTTATAAATAATGCAATATTAGCAAGTCAATTTAGTAGGACAAACACAAAGGGGTGGTATAGGAAGAGGTCAACAACCTCAAGTGTTGTCATAGGATCTCAAAAACATATAATCCATGCTATAACTTACTTATTCAATAATAGATGCATTTGAAGACTAAAACTTAGAATTACATGTGTATATCATATTATCACCAATTATAGTCATCAAGAATTATAAATAAAAGTAATTGACCACAAAACATGGATCAATAAAAAATCATCATTCTGTATTGGCCTCATATTTTTGATTTAATGAGTGAATTTTGTAAACAAAAAAATCTTTTAAATAGGGTAAATTATCTCAAATGGAGATAAGAAACAACATGGTGAGTAAAACATAATAAGTAAGGTAATGTATTGTTAAACATACCAAGAGTGATCTAATGTGAAAACAATTATCGAAATAGAGTATGGTTAAGAGAGGTCTCTCAAAACCATGATTTGGAAAAGATGATATCTATGGTGGGATTTTGTACAAAAATGAAATGATTAATAGGATAAATTGTGACTAAATGTAGTAGGGGTAAAATGGAAATTTCAATACTTTTAATGTTGTGCATGCTTTTGTGATGGGATTTTCAAAACTGTTTTCCAACCATGTGTAGATACTGTATAGGTACACCATACCTCACATGGTCTAGGAACATGGCTAAAAAAATTATGCACAAACCCTTCAATATGTACATGATATAAATTATATATTATGTGAGTTTTTTATTCCCCCATTAATTGTTAAACAATCTATTCACCACCATTTCAAGGCCAATCATTTTAGTGCATAGTAAGCCAAACCATGCACTAATGTTTTTCCTCAACCAAATTTCCAAAACCTTAACTAAATGCACATGAACCCTCTAAAATAACTCCAAAACAACCACAAATCCCTCAGGAACATACAACAAAATAATATTTAAGGGGTTTGATATAAATTAAAATGTTACATAAATAAAATAAAATTTGGATCATACAACCTCCTTTTTTAAGGAAACTCATCCTTGAGTTTTCGTATTGAGGTCGGTTGATCTTTATCTATGCATAACTTTGGGAAATGAGAATATTTATCATATATTAATTCAAATTTCATTTTTTGTATATGGTATTTAAACCATTGTATCCATACTATATGATCTATCCTGACATGAACATTCTTCATGCTATGATAACCAATACAATCTTTATTCTCTTCCAAAGAAACATAATCCTCTAAATATGCTTCCATAAAATCAAAAACAAGAGAATGGTAATAGAAATAACATTAAAGCTAAGAATAATGGATGGAATCATTAATATACTAATACCACATAGTACGATATACAATGTATTCTACCATAACATCTCCCTCCATGAACATGAAAATATCACCATATCTTTTTTCTTGTTTTCCTTCTCTATGAATTCGTCAGTGAACCGATCTAGATGAGACTCAATAGAAGACTTCATACACTTTCTCAAACTCTAGGGTTTAGTGACAGTGAATAGAAAAAGAATTGATCATAGACATATCCATGTCCATACGTTTCATGGCCAGTTGTACATATTCGAATTTTTCCTGAATGAGACGTGGTGAAAGTATCACTACATCCCATGGATATAGAACTTACTAAAAAAATGAGACACCCTAAAATAGAGTGCCTCATATGAAGTAATCTGGATAGTTACAATGAAACTAGTATCATAAGTGAATATAATGATAGGATAGTGTTTCTACCAAGATCTTCCAAAAAATAGACCCATGCTCAAATCAAGTCTTCTAATACCTATATACTAAAATTTGAATGTATATCTATTGGAGGCTGAAATGCTTTAATAATAATTTCATGTGAACCAATAGACTTCTATAACCCCTTCCAAAAATAAAAATAAATCTTTTAATCCCTCTCCAATACATTGGTATTTGAAAATCCATGAATGTATTTGATAACTTAGACATACAACCAACCAAGATCATCTATTGAGAAGGCCAAAATGATAGGAAATAAGTGGGAAAACATTTTTATCTTATCCATGATCAACCATATTGCATCACTACCTCACTGAGTCATCGATATCCCCATCTAGAACTCCAGGTGAAATCATAACATTTACACAGTTGGATTTATTGTGGATGTAAAGGGCCAGTAGGTCTTTTGTCTTCATACCTTTCTTTATCTTTCCTATAAGTGGTTATTCATGTTGTGAAATGTTTTGGGTAAAACACTAAAAATAACCACATATACCAAAGAAGATTCAAATATGAAAACCATTTGTTGTATACTCCTAATAAAAAATGTATCTCCCCTTCTTTGAAGCAATAAACACCCCTGATTTCGAGAAAATTTAACCAAGGATGTGAAATTTTTCAATAAAAAAGTCACATGTTAGGATCTTGGCATATAAATGGTGCTCTCATAGTGTACTCTATACGATGTCTCGGTTCTAGGAATTATCATTTCGATTTTTAGATTAAAATAAAATTTAATCCACAAAAACTAAAAAAAAGGCAACCAGGTATGGGTGGAACTCCATTATCACCATGTCCGTAAAAATGGTTTGTGTATTAGTTATAATTAACAACGTAAAAAAATTCTAATTCTAGACATACATACTTTTTAAATCTATATATTGTATATATAAGGGACCAAATATCACATAATGATTGCTTAATCTCAAATAAATATTTAAGAAGACCATAATTCCTTAGATATACTAAATGAGATCATATATATGAGGATGTTGGTGCCAATAACCAACACATATTATAGAAGTACCATTCAAATTATTAGAAAAAGGGATATGTTAACACAAATGAGATGTAGTAGGTTGTATAAAAAATATGTACATCAGGTCCTCCAACTGTCTCTTAAGTTCTTGAATCGCATTATGATCCATCCTGTATGGAGGAATAGATACTGATCCTACTCATAGAACAAGATCATTGGTGAAATATACAAAAATATTAGGAGGTAAAATATAAAATTCATCTGTAAATACATAGATAATATGATCCACTACTTGAAGAAAGATGTCATATTACACTCCCTAGTTATCAACATATAGTCTCTTGATCTAGGATGACACATTTCCTAGCCCATGATACTTAAGACCATCTTGAGATTCCTAGACATATCACTATTCTTAATAATCATATTTACCACATTAGGGTGATTTGAATGAATTTTTTTGATAATAATAATATTTTTGTGCTTAGAATGGTTTTAACTAGTCCATTATAGGAATTATATCATATATTTTCATCTAAAGGAAAAAATATAAGAGAATAAGTGAGAGCACAATATCTCAAGGATAACCTCTTTTCACTGTTGAACACCCTCTAATTGTATTCCCAATTGTGTGTCAAGAGGCATAAAACTATATAATTTTTCTATATTTAGACCAAGAATGCACATTATATATATATATATATATATAATAGTGTTAATTTTCTGTATCAAAAAAATATGATAGTAAGGTAGATTCAATTATAACCATACCTTGTACTATAGGTGCCCCTACTCTCTACTCCTCTAAAAAATGCTACACTGTATATAACTATCCAAATAAATTTACTTGATATTCAAACTATCCTACCATAGAAAATTGAGTCTATTGTATGTATACTTCTTGTATCTATCTTATTTGACCCCAACCACCTCCTCATTATGAATGAAAAATACTACTCCGACATACTTCTTGAAGTGGATCCATTGATCCCACTCAAGAACCATGAGCTGATGAAGATCCCCTCCAATTAGGAATTAGTGAAATGGTCTGGTAAAATATTAAGAGTTGTCTTATTAATCCACTTCCTCGACACTCTATTTTATCTCTTCTACATTGAGGTTTTATGTGATCATGCATTCAATATTGATGGAATACAACATAACTTCAACAATATAGGCTCTCATAACCAAAAAACATGGGATATATCATGATGTGATGAATATTTCAACTAGATGGTTAACAATGCGGACTAAAAGATTAACCATAATTCCTAATATCTTCACCTTATCTCAGATTATATTTGGATTTATAGTCTTAGATCACTATCTCTGAGATGGTAATCTGTAGGAAGATGTTCACTAGATATTGTATGGTATACATAATCCCATACTCAAAAAATATCACCCTAGATAGCTCATATCTAGCATTAGTGGATATAAAGGATGAAAGATCAATGAATCATGCTATTTAATCCATGATAAAAATATAAATCTACTCTTTAAGTATGAGCTCACAAGCTTTATCATCTCTCAACATCTCTAAAAACTGTATTCATATAAACTAGTCTGAAAATCACTTCGTACCATGTTATTGTTCTAATAAAACTGTTTAATAACATCACACCATCGCATTAATGATTTTTGAATCATATAATATGTGGTTTAGACCCTTAATTATGTATTCCATTTTATTTTCTTGAAGAATGAGGGTATACCCTCTAACTAAGATTTTGTTTCCTGTGGGACACATACCCTGGAAAAATTAAGAGGGTGTTGTTGCTGATATTCCCATGTCAAAACAAACATTGATGTTATATGTCATGGAACACCCTCTATAGAGTCCACTAAATGTAGAAAACCCACCCGAAGTAGTGAAAAAATTCTAAGACCAATAATAATATTTGGTAATATAGGAAGTTCCATAGGTATAACTACTGGTGTTTCAGGTCCCACAAATTAAGGAGAATGGTCTTATCTACCTTTTTATCACTTGACATATGGCCTTTCTGGAATCATATATCTATAAATTATAAGATAACACCTCAAAACAATATACAATAATAAAATACATAGATAGGGTACATGATAGGTAAAAACCCTCACTACATAAGATAGCCTAAGTCAAAATTCTTCTACAATGGACAGATCAAGGGTGAGGTTCATATTAAATCATAAATGTTTCATTATATAGAGTTCATATTCCATGTTATATAGGGAAAAATTGTGTTCTAATTGGATCCCCCATTTAATATAAACCATTATTTCAATATTAGAATATTATTTTATAAAGTCTATATACAAAGGTTTTGTTATATTGATTTTCATTACAATGTTTAATATACATATAACTTTATAAAATAGAATTGGGTTTCTATATAACCATAAAAATACCTTTAAATTTTTTCATAGAATGTAATTAATCTAACTATGATGGTTCAGTTAAATGATTTCTCATTCTTAATTTAAATTAGTATAATAATATAAAATGTAGTTGGTAATACATTTTATGGTAATCAACTAATGGTTACAACTATTTCATCAAGGATCCATTTTATAAATATGTTTAAATTGGTTGGGTGAGGTACCATAACAATGATATGTGGAAAACGCCATTTAGACTCATTAAAAATACATTAGTTAACTAATTTTTTTCTATTGCATTAAATGTTAGAAATAACTATTGGATCGAATATGTAGAAGTATATGTATATTATATGGAACAATAAAAGAGGGGGGTGAATTTTATGTTTAAAACTTTTTGATTAAATGATTAAGAAATTAATTTAAATGATCTTAAACTAATACAATTCACAACAAAAACAAACAACCACAATTATATTGACTATAAAGATATGATGTGATGTAATACTATTAGAAAAGTAAAGTAATTGTATTGAAGATGAATAAAATAATCAGTGTAATACAATAGTGAAGGATTCTACCATAAAGCGTATAGAATCAATCGATACAATATGTAACAGTATGATTGTAATTGAAACAATACAAATGAATATGAAATGATGAAAGGAAAACAATGCAATTCCCTTTCTTAAATCAAACAGCAGCGGAAATGTATTAAAATTCTTTTGACCCAAAGAGAAGGGTTATCCTTTCACCTGAGATAACATGTGTGTCTTACCAACACCTTGGTAAGCCCTCGATATGATGATCGGTTAGTCTGTCTGCCTATCCACAGTAGCCCTCGATTTAGAAGGTAATCCGAACCTCTGCCTTTCAAACACTTGAATGCCCTCGATACGATGATCAGTTCATTTGTCTCCCTATCCACAGTAGCCCTCGATTTTGTAGGTAATCGGCACCTATTCCATTAAATCACTTGAAATCCCTCGATAAGATGATTAGTCGCACAAAGAAAAAACAGAGCACTTATAGAAATACAAAAAATAAGAACAAGTCTTTCACATTTTTTAGTTTCAAGGATTTTGCACGAAGTAGGAGAGAAGTCACAGCATCACTCTCTAGAACATTATAGGGGCAGTCTTACACACAGTTGCCTTGTTGTCTTCAAATGACCACCTATTTATAGGCCTCAGGTTCCAACGGTCATATTTCCTCCAACAGTCATATTTCTCCGAAAAACATGGAGGGACTTGGACACCTGGCATTAAAACGACCATATTGAAACTGAAAACATGACATCATTTTGATTAGTTTATAACTAACTCCATGACATTTTTTTGGTTAAAAAAAGATATATTAAGATGATAAACATGAGTATGATTAATAGATTCAATACAAATTCCATTCTGTATGAAAACTATAGTCAGTACGATCAGTATGGTCAGTACGATCAACATGGTAAGTACGATCAATAGGGTCAGTATGATCAAAATAGTCAATACGATAAGCACGGTCAGTACAATCAGCATGGTCAGTACGATCAGTATGGTCAGTAAGATCTGCATGGTCAGTACGATCAGCATGGTCAGTATGATTAGCATTATCATTACGACCAGCATGGTCAGTATGATCAACATGGCCAATATGATCAGAATGGTCAGTACAATCAGCATGGTCAGTACGATCAGTATGGTGAGTATGATCAGCATGGTCAGTATGATTAGCATGGTCTGTACGATCATTATGGCCTGTACGATCAACATGGTCAGTACGATCAGCATGGTTAGAGACATTTGTGATTTCCAAAACAAGATATAAAAGTCAAAATAGTACTTTTGACTCAACAATATCCCCCTTTTTGGAAAGCACAAAACACAAATTAAAAAATGAAAAGAAATACTTATCTCCCTATGAGTTATTGGAAACTCTTCTGAATAAGAAATTTAATGGGACTAACTCCCACTTAGGTATGTACTTTCCTAAGGATTGTATTCATATATTTTCCATGATTTAGAAGGGTTTGTTCAAAACATTATAACTTTGTAAAACATTCTCCCCATTTTTTATTTTCAAAAAGAATGGGTTAAACTTGAATTGCATGAAATAGTTAGGGAAAGGAAATACAAGACTATGGAAATGGTAACATAAATCTCATTACGATAACAACAACTTATATTTAAAAAAACAATATAGCAGTCACTTGTTATCTCTTTCCTTTTCCTTCATTATCAATTCATGAAGAATAGATTTCATTATTTTGATCTCTTTCTTGTCTTCTGAAATTGAATCACCTTGAGATCTGAGATTCTATTGTTGGTCGGAAAAAAGCTGATCATGATTCTTGATTGTCTCCTCCTGAAATCCGATTAATTCTTCAAGAGTATCAATTCTGCCTTGAAAATTCTTGTCATATTTGGATAACATAGAGTTTTCTTTCTTCAACAGAACTAACTCATCTTTCAGAGATGAAACCTTCGAAAACTCAGATATAAAAACATTCATCCTCTCTTGAAACTCTTTCAATAAAGGGATATCATCTCCCTGAGTTACCTGATTCAGTCATTCAACAGTTTCTTTGTCATGTTTATTGAAAGAAATCACAAGATCATTTGAAAACCTTCTAATATCTTCAACTGCTATCTAATGGTCATTTATTGAGCTCTCTAGTTTGTATGACCACATAGTCATTCTGTTGAAAGCCTTATTATGAGCGGCCTAACTTTCAAATAAAACTTTCAAATCGATTCAACTGACCAAAGTTTCTTTCTCAATTCTTATACAGAGCCGAACTTCATTCTCTAATTGTCAGTGATAAAATCAATTTTCCCTTCTAGCTTGGGAAAATAGGGAATAGTCTTTTCAACCCTCCTTAAAACATGAACAATGTAGTCACTCCTCTTAAGATATTTTTTTTTTGAATCAGTATCTTCATCGTACGAATCTAGTTCATTTGATCGGCTTGAGTCAATAACTGGCTATTTTGATTTTTCTTTTTCTATCTCCAATCTTTCTTCTTCCACATTATCACTGATGACAATAAATTTTTCAGTATGAGAAGATTGAGAACCTTGCTTTACATGAGAAGAAATTCAATCCATAGTTTCATAGGATTCAATAGGTTCTTGATCGGCATGAGGAACTTGTTGAATACCTTCACTTTACTTTTTAACTGATTCATATCTACTTTTTTTCAAACTCTGAAGGAATTTCAAAAAAAAATCTCATTCTTCTTCTTCATCATCTTCTTGAATTTTTTCTAAAATCTATTTCCCTTTTTCTTTCTCTGATTGACTCTGTACAATAGGTTCTTGATGCACTTCTTCCGTTAGTTGAGCACTAGCATCCTCAACCATTCTCAAGACTTTATAAATATCAAAGTCTTGATCCTTTCTTTTCGAAAGAGTATTCTTTTTCTTTTTAGATTGAAGGGTTTCCTTTACCCATATTCTCTCTGCAAAAGCTTCAGCTGGGTCAAGGTCAAACTTCGGTTCAGCTTCCTTTCTCTGTTATCTATCTTTTCTCCACTTGGCCACAACCTCCTTACTATAGTTTGTTTTCTTCTTTGGCTTTCAACTAGTTTGCAGATCTGAATTTTGAAGAGCACCAACAGATGGATTATCATTGAGTGTTATATGTGCCGATTGATTCTGAGCCAATTTAGCTTCTAAATCCTTAAAAAATGCTTTGGATTCTGATGAAATCTAAAATTCAACTTCTTCAAAGTACTCTTACTAATCCAGGATGGCTTTAGATCTCTCAAATTTCCTTTTAAAGGAATATTGAAAAACATCATACTCTCGAGAATGAACTTTGTATGTATGGCTGGATACATAATCAAATGGGATTTGACTGCTCCTAACTTGACATTCTTAATTATTTCAAAGATGTATACCGTGTGATTTACTTTTCTCATGTTGATGAGATAGTACAACAAGATATCAGAAACCATCAAAGTATCTCTGTCCCATTTCCTTGGGATAAAAATACCTTGCATCCAAAGATCCACAGTTCTATTTTCCAGAGAAAGATGAGACACTTTTTTATTCTCTTCATTTATAAGAAACACCGTCTTTTCAGCACTTTCCTTGTTAAACATACCAACTACCTCTGGTAGTTTTGAGATGGAAAAAAAGAATCACCTTCTGCTGGAAAATTTAGAAAGTGGGATTCTTATTTCACATACATGGATAACATTCAATATTACACAGAAAAGTTGATAGTCCAGTTCTTATCAAAATATACGGTTTTGTAAAACTGACTGACTTCATCGATAAGAACCGTATCTTGAGAAACATCTTTTTCAACACATAAATTCTCCTAGCCTTGAAAAAAATAATTCCTTTCATTGTAGAATCATATGAATCAAAAAAGTCCCAAGAAACTAACCTTTCTATGGAAAATCCTTTCTCTGAAAAAGCCTTTGAAGGCATTTCAGCTTGAGTATTAGCAGAGGACTGAGACATATAGATGAAGCCACTTGAAAGATCGTATGAAGTCTTAAATCGATGGGGGCAGAGCTTCGCCTCAAATTCTAAAAAACTAATGTGGGGTTGGGGAGGGGGTCTATTTATATGTGGAAAAATAATAATTGTTGGTCTTTTACGATTGAGATTAGAAGAAAAGAAATCAACGGTTATAATTAAAATGAATTTTTTTTAAAAAAAATAGAAAGTATGTACCTGCCAGAGATTGTAAGGTAATTGATTATTTAGACAGTATTAATAGTTATAAAAAAACAGAAGTGTACAAAGAAAAAGAATACCATCAATCATCATGTTGATGGAAAACAAAGTCATTACCATGAACTGACAATCTGATGGAAATGAAATTCATTACCATAATCAGACGTGCCGATGGAAAAAAATTCATTACCGTGAACGGATGTGCCGATGGCATAGAAATTCATTACCATGAATGGACGTGCTGATGGAAAAGAAATTCATTACCATGATTAGACGTGATGATGGAAAAAAATTAGTTACCATGATCGGATGTGCCGATGGAAATGAAATTCATTACCATGATCAGACGTGCTGATGGAAAATAAATTCATTACAATGATCGGATGTGCCGATGGAAAAGAAATTCATTACCATGATCAGACGTGTCAATGGAAAAGAAAATTGAATACATAAATTAGGCAAACCAGAGAGAAAAAAAATAAAACAATAACTCAACAGTCTATATGATAAACAGAAAAAAACCATGTGAATAAACAAATAAAGGTCATAAGAAAACAAGAAACACAAAAAAAATTGTTCTCCCCCTTTCTAAGAGGAGTTATTTAATGTATGGAGAAATGTAAAACATGAAGTAGATATGAATGATTATTTTAATTTAATCATTCCTAGCTTTGGTTTTATAAACTCAAATCTATCATAAGGTAATGGTTTTTTAAAAATGTCAGCAAGTTGTTCTTGCGTTTCAATGAATTGAAAAACAATATCTTTTTTTTGTGTGTGATCCCTAAGAAAGTGATGAATAACATATATGTTTTTTGCATGTGAGTGATGTGTTGGGTTCTTACTAAGGGATATGGCACTGGTATTATCACATAGGATTTGAGTTTTGGAAAAACTCAATCCACAGTCAGTGAGTGTGTGTTGCATCCACAACACTTGAGCACAACAACATCCAGCTGCTACATATTCATCTTCAGTAGTGTAAAGTGATACAGAGCGTTGTTTATTACAAGACCAGTAAACCAAGGAATATCCTATGAAATTGAATGTACTAGATGTACTATTTCTATCCATTATACAACCACCAAAGTCAGCATATGATTTTTTTTAAAAAAAATCATTTCTAGAGGAGTAAAAGAGATCTAAATCCATAGTGCCTTTTAAATACAGAAGGATTCACTTTACGGCCTTTAAATGAGACTCTTTTGGATTAGATTGGTATCTCGCACATAAGCATACTGAAAACATTAAGTCTGGTTAGCTAGATTTGAAGTATAAAAAACTTCCTATCATACCTCTAAAAGTTTGTTTGATCTACTGGTTCCCAGTTTCATCAAGATCAAGTGTATTTGAGGTACTGATTGGAGTTCTAATACTTTTAGTCTTGTCATAACCATACTTATTGAGTAAATCATTTATATACATATGTTGTGATATATATGTTCCTTCTAGTTTTTTTGAAATTGGAAAACCTAAAAAAATGTTAACTCACCCATCATACTCATATCAAATTTAGATTTTATTAAGTTGGAAAAAGAATAAGATAATGTCGGCTGAGTTGATCCAAATATGATGTCATCAACATAAATTTGAACAATCAAAACATTTCTATTTTCCATTTTTATAAAAAGGGTTGGATCTCTTGTACCTTTTGTATAGTTATTGTGTAAAAGAAATATTGTAAGTTTATCATACCATGCTCTAGGGGTTGTTTAAGGCCATATATAGCCTTGGTAAGTTTAAAAACATGACCTGGTTATTTTGGGTCTAGAAAACCAGGGGGTTGTTCGACAAAAACTTCTTCTTGAAAAAAAAAACATTTAGAAAAGCACATTTCTCATCCATTTGAAAAAGTTTGAAATTAATGTATGCTTTAAAGTCTAGTAGAATATGAATATATTCATGTCTTACTACAGGAGCATATGTTTCTTCATAATCTATTCCTTCTTGATGATTATATCCCTTAGAAACAAGTCTTTTTTTATTTCATACAATGATTCCATTTTCATCACATTTGTTTCTAAAGACCAATTTTACATCAATTATAGTTGTTTCTTTAGGTCTTTCAACTAATGTCCAGAATTGATTCCTCTCAAACTCATTTAGTTCATCATGCATTTCTTTGATCCAATCTTTATCACCTATGGCCTCACTTGGACTTTTCGGTTAAAATTGGGAATGAAAAGAAAGATATGCTATTTCATTCCTTAAGGAATTTCTGGTCCTTACAGGTTGATTTACATCACCAATGATATTATCACTGGGATGATTCCTAAGAAACAATTGATTTGGGTTTTGTAAAACTTGTTCATCAACATATGGTAGAATTTCTTCTAGGGTAAAAGTTTCAAGAATACTTTCTTGAACATTTTCCTTATCAAAAGAATCTTCTAATAATAGTTGATAAACATATTTAGAAAACACATCTGAGGATGTAGGGTTGGGTTGGATGAAAAAAAAGGATTAGTTTCATCAAATTTGACATGTACTATTTCCACAACAGTACAAGTGTTTTTATTTAAAACTCTATATGCCTAAGAAGTTGTAGAATAGCCTAGAAAGATTCCTTCCTCAGATCTTGGTGCAAATTTGTGAACATTCTTTTTAGTATACAAAATGAATAATCTTCAACCAAAAACACTGAAGTATGATACTTTATGTTTTAGGACAGTCCACAATTCATAACGTGTTTTATAAAGAAAAGTTCTGGTTAAAAAATGATTTATAGTATAAAAAGCAGTGCAAACAGCTTCAGCCCAAAAGTTATTAGAAATTGATTATTCACTCAAAATGGTTCTAGTCATTTCAAGAATAATGTGATTTCTTCTTCCAACAACACCATTCAGTTGAGGAGTTCATGGAGCTGAGAAATTGTTAGTAATACCTTTATTACTACAAAAGGTTTCAAAAACTGAATTTTGAAATTCACCACCATGATCACTATGAATAGTTATCAGTGGTAGGTTTTTCTCATTTTTAACCTGGGCTCTAAAAGTTACGAAGTAGGAAAAGGCTTCAGATTTCATTGTTAGAAAATAAACCCATGTGAATCTAGTGATGTCATCAACCAAAACAAATACATAGTATTTTCCTCCAAAGCTTCCAAATTACGAAGGAACAAAATGATCAATATGCACTAGATGTAATTTATTAGAAGTTAAAACTTCATTAATTTATTTAAAGCTAGTTTTATGTTTCTTTCCAAATTGACAAGGATCACAGACTATTGATTTATCATATCTAAGATCAAGTAGTCCCTTCAAAAGACTTTTCTTTGAATGTTTACAAAGTTTTCTCAGGTTACAGTGTCCTAGTCTTCTATGCCATAACCCTGAAAGGTCTTCTATTGCAATTAAGCAGGGTAAATTTTGACTCCTAAGGTCTTCTAAGTTAATAGTTTATACATTCACTTACCTATGGGTAGATAGAATGAACTTATCCTTGGAATTGCGAACTAAACATTTATCATCTCTAAATTTCATAAGGTAACCTTCATCACATAATTGAATTATGCTGATGAGATTATGCCTAATACCTTTAACAAACAGAACATTTAAGATAAGAACTTTTCCAAGAAAACCAATATTACCAATCCCAACAATCATTCCTTGATCATTACCTCTGAAGGTAACCTTTCCACCTATTGTTTTGATGATCTTTTCAAAGAAATAATTATTTCTGATCATGTGTCGAAAACAACCACTCTCCATGTACCAAATATTCTTGTTGGTACACTCCTCATTTTTATAAAAAAGAAACAATTATTTTTTCAGAATACAAAATTGTTTGGATCCTAAAGGGTTAGATAAAATAATTTTAGGAAACCACATTTGTTTTTCAAAATGAGCATTATGAAATCCTAAAGATTGAGTTCTGTTAAGAGAACAATCTCTTTTCTAGTGTCCTCCACATTGACACTTAGAGCAAAAGGGGGTATTTTGTGAAACAAAATAGTTATTACTAAACAAAGGTTTAGAATATGTATATCCGATACCAGAATGACTCCTCAAAAGTCTAATTTGAGAATAAATTTTATCAATGTTTTCCTTGCCATAAGTAATGTTTGAAAATAAAAATTTGAATGGAAGAATTTCTGATTTTAATTTCATAACTAGGTTTTTATCCTCCAAAACATTTTATTTTGAACTAGCGTTAAGCTCTAAAACATTTTTCTTAGAAATTACATTTTCTTGATTCATAAAATGTTTTAACTTATCATATTTTATTTTCTCAAGGGTTTTTAAAATAATTTCAAAATCATAAGTTTTCCTATCAAGATCCTTAAAAAGATATGATTCTTCTTTAGTTAAAATTGAAATTCTAGAATTTTCTTTATCAAGATTCTTCTTGAGTTTTGAAATTTCATTATCAAGTAATTTATCAAACCTATACACTTATTCAAAAGAAGGTAAATCATTATATTTTGATGATGAGGACTCATCATTTGATGATTCATAATATTTATTATCAGTATAATTCTCATTCAGAGAAACATTTGTAATAGATTTAGCATTGTGTACCTTTTACATGAGACAATGATCTTTAATTGGTAATCTGGCTATAAGTCCAATATTCCTTTGTCCTGACGACTATTATTCTGAAGAATTTTTTGATGAATCAGTACAATATGCACTCAAAGTATCATTTTCCTTCACGACTTTCTTTGTATTTTTCTTATAGTACATTTTCTTGTTTCTTTTAGAATGTTTTTCCTTTGTGTCTTTTCTCTTTAGTAAAGGACAATCAGGCCTTATATGATGTACTTTCTTACATTCACGACAATTTACCTTTGAATCTTTCTTGTCCTTCCTATCTTTCTTTTTTAATCTATATTGGATGTCTTTCCTTCCCACAATCTTTTTCATCCTTCAATCAAGATTAGCGAACTCATTATCTGAAATATCACAATCACTTGTATTAGACATAACAACTTTCTTAGCTTAGGATCTTTTTATACATTTAGGTGTTTTTGCTTTAAATGTAGTGGTGAAACCTACACTTACATTCCCATTTTTCTTCTCGTAGAAATCAGAATCGCTTTTCATTCTTGTCTCGTGCTGTAGAAGAGTTCCAAATATTTCATCAAGAGTAATATAAGAAACTTTTCTATTTTCATCAATAGCTGTCCTTTTTTACTCCCATTCATTCAGAATTATATCTATAATCTTATCTACAAGAGCTTCATCATCAAGGCCTTTTTCTCAAATGGATTGTAATCAATTGACAATTGTCATAAATCATTGTTTCACTTTACATTCTATCTCTCCATAAGGAAAATTAAATAAATGATACTCTACACGAATCATTTCACTTCTTGTTTCTATAACCATGGATGTACCGAAATGTGTGACTACTAATTTCTTCCATTTATAGTTGTCTGTTTCACAAGAAGATATCTGGTTGTATATATTCATGGTCATAGAGTATAATAATGTATTGTGTACCATGTAATTCAGTTGATGTTCGTGCATCTCTTGGTTGGTGAAAGTACTGACTTCATTGTTAGTGATTTTGTAACCTCCAGTAAGCATAATAAAATTTTCTACACCTATATTAATGAATAAAGTCTTCATTCGATCTCTCCAGTACTCATATTCATTTCCATCAATGATATGTGGTCTAGAAGGATTTAGATTTTCAATTGTTCCGATATTCATTCCTTGAATCTAATAAAAAAATCTTTTCCACTCCACACGTTAGTGTGGTATGTAATTGAAAGAGTAATATGAAAGAATAAGAGCATATAGTACAAATTTGTGGAATCCTTGTTTTGATACCAATTGTGTATATTAGATTGAACAGTACAAGAGGTGGGGTGAAATGTAGGTTTAAAACTTTGTGTTTAAACACTTAAGAAATTAGTTTAAATGATCTCAAACTAATACAATTCAAAACAAAAACAAACAACCACAATTTTATTGAGTATATAGATATTATGTGATGAAATACTATTATAAAAGTAAAGCAATTGTATTCAAGATGAATACAATAATCAGAGTAATACAATAGTGAAATATTCTACCATAAAGTGTAATAAATCAAATGATACAATATGTAATAGTATGATTGTAATTGAAACAATTACAAATGAATATGAAATGTAGAAAGGAAAATAATGTAATTCCCTTTCTTAAAACAAACAGCAGTGGAAATGTATTACAATTATTTTTATCCAAAGAGAAGGGTTATCCTTTCACCAAGGATAACAGGTCTGTCTTACCAACACCTTGGTATGACCTCGTTATGAGGATTGGTTTGTCTGTCTACCTATCCCCAACAGCCCTCGTTTTTTTAGGTAATCAGCACCTCTATCTTTCAATCATTGGAAAGCCCTCGATATGATGATCGGTTCATCTATCTGCATATCCCCGACAACCCTTGATTTTGTTTTTAATCAGAACCTCTGTCATTCAATCACTTGAAAGCCCTCGATACAATTATTGATCGCACAAAGCACAAATAAAGCACTTATAGAAATACAAAAACTAAGAAAGATCCGTTCACATTTTGTAGTTTCAATGATTTCTAATGAATCAAGAGGTAAGTCACAGCGTCCCTCTCAAGAACTTGATAGGGGAAGTCCCACACACATTTTTCTTTTTGTCTTCAAATGACCTCATATTTATAGGCCTTATGTTCTAACAGTCATATTTCCTCTAGCGGCCAAATTTCTCTAAAAAACTTGGAGGGACTTTGACACCAGATAGTATAACGGTCATATTGAAACAGAAAACACAACATCATTTTGATTAGTTTATAACTACCTCCATGACATCATTTTTAAAAAAAAAAATATATATGAAGATGATAAACATGAGTATGATTAATAGATTCATTACAAATTCCAATCGGTACGAAAACTATAGTCTATACGATTAGTATGGTCTGTACAATCAACATTGTCAGTATGATCAGCATGGTCAGTACGATTAGCATGGTCAGTATGAATAGCACGGTGAGTACGATCAGCATGGTCAGTACGATCAGTACGGTTAGTACGATTATCACAGTCAGTACGATCAGCACGGTCAGTACGATCAACATGGTCAGTATGATTAGCATGGTTAGTACGATCATCATGGTTAGTATGATCAACATGGTCAGGAAAATTAGCATGTTCAGTACGATCAGCATGGTCAAAGTCATTTGTGATTTCGAAAACAATATATAAAAGTCAAAAGAGGACTTTTGACTCAACAATAACTAACTCAATGTCCAATGACTACAAAATAATAAATAAGATATGAAGAAATGAAATATTCATGGAATGGAATACGAGTGACATTTAAATCACTATGTTCTTATAATTATGAATTAGCCAATACATCCCTGTCATACGAGTGAGGGGTATAAATCTACAAAAACACATCATCAAAAACCATGTGAAACGCCCAATATTGAAAAATATACATCTGTAATAGGTGAAATCTAGAACAATAAATCCATTCCCAGGAAACATGGTTTTCCCCATATATATGGGTAAAATTCTACTAATAGTGACTTTATTCCAAGTTATAACAATTCTTCGTCACCTATCCAGTAATCCTAAATAGTAAAACATAGGAAAATAAACCTCTAATGACAATTTTTCATGTCCCATACCTTGTTCAAGCACATTTCATTGTTCCCAAGGGGTCACAAAAACATAAGTGAACCCCACACCCCCAAGCCATTGGCTGCTGAATTATAGTAAGGGTGTATATTAGAATAGGGGAAGACTATACCTTCATTATCAGAGTGTAAAAAATAATAACTATAAGGTAAAGCAACAGAGAGATGGTAAAAATGGACATATCCTAAGTATAATAAATAATCATATGTAAATAATACATATAATTTAGGATTCATAAAAGTGTAAAAAGACTAAATAAGTTTGATTTTATGGTTATAAAAAATGTGAAATAGGCAGACATGGATGGTTAAATACAGCAGTACTATAAAATGAAAAATAAACAAAAACACAAAAACAACTATCTACATGACCAACATGAACACTGGCTCAGTCCTGTACTCCCAATATACCATCCTAAAGAGATATCAAGTGTCCATATATTGGTGGTTATTATTAATCTAACATGTATCCATAAAAATATGCTTATACAAACTGATGGCCAGAATAGGGTGTTATTAAATCATATTAGGCCACCACAAGTGTTGTATAATCAATATATAGTCATTGAGTAGAAGCTATAATATCGTAAAATATATATGAATAAAAAATATAAATTAATGGTGAATTTTTAAATTACAAAAACATTAGTTTAATAAATATATCTCTGGACATGAGACATATAGTCATCTATAAACCTAAGGCCCTTGGCCATGTGGTCCTCCTTGAGTTTGAGGAGAATGTATAAATTAATATTATGATAGACTTGATTGAAATAAATGGTGATAATCAAACGTAGTATATGTAGAAAGAAATTAATATAAATCCTTGGAACTCAAACAAGGCATTATAATTTTATCAATTTTTTATGTGAATCATTTGTGTTAGGTCTAGGCATGAAAGAATCTAAGACATTATCCAAGTATAGGCCTAGTGTACCACTTCTTAGTAACATAAATAAATCAGTAGGAACACTATATGTTCACTAAAGTCATTACATGATAGATATCCAATGTTCTATGTAGGTTGGCTACACATATAACTATGTGATCGAATCGATTGTAGTAATCACATTTAATTTATAATAAACCATAAAAAAACTGAATTATCCATGCCATTAATTACTCATTAAATCAATTATAACAATACACTATAAAATGAAAATTCAAACACACATTATTTGTGTTTTTTCTTATAGAATGTAAGGTTTTCAAGCCCATTTAATAGAAAATGCCATAAGGGGTGGTTCAAATTATGTTCAAAGCCCACAAATAGTGTTATACAATCTCATGTAATATCTAATTAAAGATCTATGAAATTTAATGATGGAGTGAAATAATTTAGGATTCATTCTTACAATGTATTACATGTGGAAAAATAGACCAAATTATAGTCACAAATATATTTAGGGAATATAATATACCACCCACCATAGCCCTATAAAAGACTCATTCAATAGTATCAACATAAAATTAAGGATGGAATGAGATAAATAAGAAAACTAGAAAGAAATAATGAAAGTATTTTATATTTTATTTCATGTACATAACACCATTTCAAATGAAAAAAATAAAGATGTAAAGTAAAGGACTATTATAATTTTTTAATGTGATAAAATGTGATAATCAATAATCAAACTAGGATCTAAATGAGAGAGAAATCTCAAAACCTTAATGAAAGAGAGTGGGTAGCCATAATAGGATTATTTTGGAAAAGAAATATAACAGGATTAATTAATCATAAATTAAAAAATTTATAGATGTAATTTAAATATTTTTATAGGGTCGCATGATTTGGAAGAATTGTTTTCCAAACCATGCACCAACCCTCTGTAGCTATTATCCAGATGCACCATACCATGCATGGTTTAGTAACATGGTTAGAGAACCCATATGATAACAATGTGAGATGAAAATAAAATTACACGTACAAATTTTATAATAATTATTCCCCTTTTAATAGTTAAATAAATCATGCTTCACCCATTCTAGGACTCACTTTTTTGGTGTTCGAATATCCACACTTTTTGCTAACAATGTTCATCATAATTTCATAAAAATGTCATAACTATGCACTCTTAAGAGCTTATGAATACTCTAAAAACCTCTAAAAATACCAAAAAACTAAATAAGGGAAAACTATGATTTATTATAGAAATTAAAATGGTATATACCTCAAATATATTGGGATATTACTCCTATAACGGCGAGTTAGGATGATTGAGTCTTGGAGTCAATGGTCATGTAAGACATACTGTAAACTATTATGGATGTATTAGTTTTTTATGTGATTTTATTAATTGTTTTAACCTAAATACTTTAAGAGTTCTGGGTTTATTGTCTTGAATGACATGACATACCTACCCTACATTTTGTTACAACACTAGTTACATATTAAATTATTTAAATATATTTGTTAATTTATTCTTATCTTTATTGATATTGTGGGTATAATATCTTCAATGATGGAACTTAGACCCTCACTATTAGTTGTCTACATATTTCATACAAGGAGGTATTAAATAGGTCTGTGGATCTCCAATATAGATTAAATGGTTCAAGTCGAGGTGTTATAAAATTGTACCATAGTATAGTTTTCTTATTTATTTTGAGTAACCCAAGACATCGTATAAAAAATATTGGTTCTGTCAGACTCAGGTATGGTAGATTCTATGTGGATTTATAGATCATGTGTAATAGACCTATAAGTTACCATTTATGTTATTGTAGTTATCGTTTTATTTTATTGTAGTATGTTCATTCATAATTTGTAATAATATTTGTTCACATATAAAATATATACTTTTTGAGTGTTTCAAAAAAGTTCTTTAATATAATTATTTGATTATGTTTTCAGTTCAGGATAGACCTGTATCATTTGATTTGGATGTATATATTTTTTACATGATTATCTTATATATCTAAGATTGTGTTTTCCTATTCAATCAGAGCATGTTGTTAGTTTTTAAAATGCGTGATTGTGAATAACATGATGGGATAAAGAAACATGGTTATTTTTGGGAGGCATATATGTTGGGTTAATTTTATCCTACTTGAAGACCCATTGTGTGATACCATAGACTAGTTAGGATATATATTGAACTAACATCTTTGGATTTTTTAAGAATTATTTTTTCATTTTTGAAATTACACTATAGGGACACTTGATGGGATATACAACAGTGGAATCCCACGATTCTATCCTCAGGGAGGAAGCACCTATTCAACCACTAGTTGTGTAAGATGATGTACCTTAGAATTCTCTTGAATAGTAATTGGTGCGTTAGGTTATAGAACTATTTCATGATGTAATCTATCGAATTGTTCTCATTTGAGATGAAAACATCCACAATAACCTGATTGATCATTCTCGGGTCTTCTAACTCTAGTATCCAACTATTATTCTATGTACTAGTGGCCCATAGGATATAAAGGAGTGGATGTATGTTATTAAGAACATTTTTTATGTAGTCTATACTAGTAAAACTTTGAGGGTATCAAATAACACTATGTTCTATAGCATATACAACATGAAATATAGAGGTCAAATGAATAAATAAAAATTATTATATTGTAGTAATAATAACAAATCCACTAAGTTACTAGGTATTAATCAAATTATATTAATTATGAAATAAATTTAAAAAATTTCTAATCAACAAAAATTTAATGATAAATTCCTAGGAAAGAGGCATTCAATGTTCAATAAAGTAATTTATTTTTCAAAATTAGTTTTCTTCCTAAATGGATTTTATTTTTTTGTGAGAAAATATTATAATTATTTTTTAGAAATTTTTTAAATTTTATTTTATAAAAATAATAAATTCTTCACATAAACATATCAAAATAATGTTAGGCTAAATTTTTGGAATTTCTCTAAATAGATTAATTTTTTGTTGAATTGTAAAAAAGATACAGTTACTATGTAATACTAATCGTTTTATGATATTTTCAATACATAATTATGAAATAATTTTTATTTAAATTTATGAGAAGACTAATTTGTTATAATATAATATAAATATCATAAAATAAATAATTTAGAACATATAAATTAGAATCTATTTTATGATAAAAATGAAAATCATTTCACTTACCGATGTAGATCCATATAGCAATAGAATTTCAAATTTGGTGTCCAAAATATATTATGTGTGAAGGATGATAATTTTTCTCAACATGTTCATTATTTATTAATCATTATTGATTATTTTTATGCATATATACGAATTATTTATTAATATTACAAATTAATTATCTATTTGTTATTGCAATTCTTACACAAGATTGGACTAGTAAAAATAACAAAATAAATAATTTTTCATTATGTAAATGTGAGTAAATATACATATTTAATGAATATAAAGTATTATATTGAAATTTATTTATTTTTATATGATTGGTAATTTTTTAAATTTTTTATGATGAAATAATTACCATAAACAGTTATGAAATGCCAATACAATCCATGTTCAAGTAGTATAAAAATAATGTAACTGATTTTGAAAACACTAAATGTAATAGTTTTTGGGTTACATAAAATATAAAAGGAATTTTATGGTTAAATATATATATTTATAGATATTTAAATTTTTTTATTATAATTCCATTACTTTCACGTTCTTTTAAAAATCAAATTATTTGAATAGTATTTAGAATGACATTAATTGTATTTTATAATAAATAATGTTCTATTATTTTTTTTTTAAATTAATAAAATTTAAAATATTAAAATAAATAAAAAATTGTCTAAATTACCATCCATTTTCTATTTAAGAGCTAATACTCTTACTTATATGTAAAATTATAACCCTTTAATTTTTAAAAATCCATTACCATGGTAAATGATAAAATCTATTAACCTAATGGTAAAACCAAATGATAATGTTTAAAAATATAACTAATTTTTTATAAATGTGATTTGGGGACTAATTTGATACTACATAAATAATATATTTTAATATAAGTTATTTTTTAAACCATATTAAATATGTAGAGACATATTATATTATAAAATTTCATGTATTTCGAAAAATGGAATTAATGATATTTTGTAATAATTAGTAATTTATTAAATGATTCAAAATTAAAAAAACAACTATAATTAACCAATTGAATTTTATATAGTTTATAATATCTATAATGTTCCATTTAAGATTACATTTATCTTTATTTGAAACTTTATTTCCCCCTACAGAGTAAAAACATTGATATCACTATAATTTTCATAAGGTTTTACTAGGATTAAAATATGATATAAGGGTTAAAAATCACCTAACCAAGTAAAAATGTTAGGAGATGATATTATATCAACTAATAATAATCATATATTATATATATATATATATATATCAATTTTTTCATACATTATCCTCAAAATTAATTCATATAAATTTATTACATCATGTAATTTGAAGAGTGCCCCTCACATCCCTTAAGAAACAGTACATCTTTTCAACACATTGTCACACAATTTTAGAATTCTATACTAACTGAAACATATATTAATAAAAAATAAACTTTAATGTTCAAGTATTAGAGTTGTTTTTATTCATAAAAGTCTATTGCAAGGGTCAGTAAGATGTAATCGAAAGAAGGCTTACCACAAAAGATGAAATAATCATACCCAACCAATTTCAATGTATTTTTTCCTATACCTCTTATAAAAAATTGTATCTATAATAAAATAATGAATTTATATTCCTAAATATAATTAATAAAAATTATTATGTTTTAATAATCATAATACGTCATATTCTCTTCCATTGGAAAATGATAACATTGCCTCTACGTATATGTGGACTACCACCTCCATGAAGTGATATAATTTGATATTATCTACACTTTAAGTGGATGAGAATAAGGATATATTTAAGGAATATATAAGATACATATGATATAAAAATTTTCTAATAAATTTTTATAATTATTTTCCTTTATTTATTTCAACCTTTGAAAAAGGAAAACCGCGTTTATGAGTATATAAGGTCTACCATCTACATGAACATGGAAATCCATTTTTTTATATCTATTTTTATTGATGACTGTAAATTTAGAAAAAATGAATATTTAATATATTTATATAGCGTTTAAAATTAGGGTTGTTTTAGAACCTTGATCAAATTAAATTGAAAAGAACTACATAACCAAAACATCCATTAAAAATGAAAATGTTAACACCCTGAAATGATGATTTTAACAATGAATTATTACATAATTATTGTTCAAATGTAATAAGTTGGTAATATATGATATTATAAGTATGTAAATTATTTTTTAATAAACTATAATAAATTTAAATATATTAAACTGGTGGTTATATCACATTCATGGAAATTCTATATTGAGATGAGGATTTCTCCACTCAATTATATTTATGTGAGACTTATACCATATTCACCACTTATTACTTTTATATGATATATATACAACCCATGAATAACTTTTAGGTTTATTTCATGAAAATTATTTTTATTTAAAAATCCCTATAACATTTTACCTTTCAGGATTTTTTTGATATGGATATTAAAAAAGGATTAATCGTTTTATGTTACAATCTCATTATTTATAAATATTGTTTATGATTAAGATTTAATTGATGAAATTTCAGGATAAATTATGAAGAATATCTTTATTTTTCATATAATATATTCATTTATGTAGAATCAATTTTTTTCCTTTAAATTTTAACTCTTTAATAACTATGGATACATAAATAATTTTTAAAAGAAAATCATATTTATTCCTCTACCTAGTTGAAAATATTTTTTCTTCCATGTCTATATTTTATAAAATATATTCATAAATTTTCTAAATAATAATATTTGATAATTTAGATTAATATTCAATCATTAATTTAATTTAATTTTTTTAAAAAATTAATCATTTTAATCTTTTACAAATGAGGTAATTTTTAATTTTACCATAATAGTTAAGGTAATATTTATTTTAACATTCAAAATATTAACATTATTTCGAAACATAATGACCACTCAACAGTTTGATGCCCCCTTTACAAATTTCAAAGGTTATTTTCCGACCAAATTTTTTATTATTTTTTTGAAAAAATTTATATTTTAATTATGTTATTTTAAAATGAAAATTGAATTTTCCTCAAGATATGTTTCATTGATCATTTAATGTCATTGTTCATCTATGATAATATCATTCATATTAATTATGTTTTAATAGATATGTGTACAAATGATACAATAAATTTTCATTATTTTCATGTATTGGGATGATGATGATTTAAGTTGGATTCTATGAAATCCTTTTTTTCTATGGGTTAATTAAGATATGATAAAAATTCATTTCTTTTCAATGGGTTGTGATAAGATTGGTGAAATTTATAACAAACTCATTTCCTTACCCTGTGTTATTCAATGGTAAATGTTTAATGATATTATGGAATGAATATATGAGATTATAATTATTTGATATTTTGGTATAGAATTATATGAACCATCAATTCCTTGGGTATAGATGCATATCTCATGAGATAATAAAGACTATAATGGGTAGTGAAACCAGTTCAGTAAGAGACTATGTCCACATTGATGTTATTAGGAGTGAACCTTAACTAAAGATATGATGGAAATGGGAGGGAACACAATCCTTTATGATAATATTGGTAGTAATTTTGGATTATGTAAATGGTTCTCTATGATTATTCGTTTGCCAAGAACATATGGCTTATAAAAAGTTTATGCTCTCATGGATCATGTTCTTTGTTTCCTTTATACATCTTGTCTTATGAACTATCAAGATTTATAACATGATTCATGATTGTGAAATATGTTATATTGGTTATGGTTTTCAAATTTTAATCTCATGTTCTCATACCCATATTCCCATGTTATGCTAGAGTGATCACTGATATCTCTCTTCCTTACCCATACTAAGAATTTGATTTCACCCTTTCTTATGATTACCTTACCCATCTTATGACGAATGTTTTTAGGGATGTTATTTATAAGAATATTACTATGTGGGAATGTGTATGTGGAATTTATTGATGATATTTCATGAAATATGAATATTTTGTATCTAGACTCTATGTACACTAAACCTATATGGTTTTGGTGTGGTTCAAAATGTTATGTAATTAATATTCATCTATTAAGGTATAATAACTATGTATGAAATTTATATATTTATGTAGTATGTATCAATATAGTTCATGGAAAAATTTTTGCAATTAGGATTAGATGAATTTTGTTAAAACCCTAGAGATAAATCTATGCATACGATAACATCAAAAAAAATTCATGGATGAGAATATTTATATTTAATAGCAATAAATCTTTATCAAGATCCACCAAATAGGTTTTTTTAGAACTTATGAATCTATGTATAATTGTCTGAAAATAGTTTTTTGAAGTATATCATTTACATTATTCAAGTGCAGGGTGAGAGTACCTTTACTATAGACCTAGATTGACAATCCCATGGGATATTCATTGGTTAACTAATATTTTCACAATGAATAATTATGATGGATTTGAATTGATAATAAAAATGGATGGCCTACCTAATACCAAAGGATTCATAGATTGAAAATATGTTTTCATGATTTTGAAATACATTGAGTTATGTTTCTTAATTATATGATTAGTCAATATGATTATTGTTCCCCAGACTATAACTTTTAGATTTATTCAATATATGTAACATGGAAAATTTGTGTTAACACCAATTGTGATGGACAATGGAATGACTTTACACATGAGAAACCAAATTAAATAAGATATTTAAGACAAGACATTAGGATTATTCCTCATCATATATCAAATTATATGATTGAAAATATTGACATTGTGAGATTCCTAATACGCCAAATAAGTGGAAAATTGAGTTTTAGGAATTCTATGGGGCAAATATGATATATCTTCTTAGTTGTAAAGTATGTGGTAATGATAACTCTGGTAAGTTTATTACAGGAATGGTATGATGATTTATGTGTATAATATAATGGAATAAAGAAATTATTTTTTCTGGAAATTGAATAATTTAATGTTGGTAAATGAAGTTCATCATAAGGTACCATTTATATCTCAGTCTTCTCTGTGAGGAATATGGGAATTATCCATGTCAATTCCCTAGTCTAACGATTAACTCTTCTTCCCACAAAGGGCCTATGATATTTTATTCATTTAAGTGAAAGTATTGAAGTTCTTATTAATTGGGACTTTATTATTATGTTTTATAATTTTTATATAAAATATATTCTGGAAATAAGAATTGTGAAAATTTTAAGGATTGTTTTCTTTATCAATTTTAAAACAAATGTTTAATAGTATTGATAATAAATAAAATTGATTAATTCCTAAGTTTATAATTATATGTTTCAGTAAATACGTAATATAAATTTTTGAATTAAAATTAATAGTTTCAATAACATTGAAATTTTTTATATATTTGGGGAAAAATTGATCTAGGTCATCTTGGATAATGTTTATTTCATTTTAGGATTTATAGAATATGTTCAATAGTTAGTGATTTTAACTGAGGAATGAATATTGTATCAATTTATGGAAGCATATATATTTTCATGTGGTGATAAATTAAGAGTTATTGATACCATTAAGGGTTTATTAGTTTATGGTAGTCTATAATTTCAAATGCACAGATACCCCTATTTAGGTTTTATGTGATTAGACTTTTAGGTGAATTGAAACTTTTACTTAGTTTTAAGAATAGAAAACCTCTAATGTTTAAATAACACTTTGGGTTAGTATATAATATGATATCTATTTAAATATTGTCTATTGGATAGTGATATATTGATAATCATGATGGATGAAAATAATTCATTTATAGGGATATATTTTTTAAGATATTTATGGTTAAACAAAGGATTACCTTCCATAATAATATCTAACTTCAATTCATGATATTTTAGTAAATGTCACTACATTATAATATTATATATAGATATATAATGATGATTAATGATATTTTGGTACATTATTATTTATCTTGAGGAATATATAACTTTTACTTTTAGAAATAAATTTAACAAGAAAGATGTTTTGGGAAGAATGAAATTAAATTTTTGGGATATAATCCACCATTGAGGTTAAAAAAAATTAATGTTGAGTTTATTAAGTTATTTTGGGATGAATGATTATTTATGAAATGATATTAGTGTATCTTTTCTTATTATTGAAGAAAAATTAGTGTTAAATATTATGTTATATTATTTTTGGATAATATATTGTATTTTTTGACCTTTAAATTTTTGTTAATATTTAAAGAGAAAATTAATTTCTTAAGATCCTTTTGTGTATTTTGATGAAAATTTTAGTGCTTCATTTGAAAAGAAATCCTAAATACTCATCATTTTGACTATAAGTTGAAATTTTGGTAGAAATTTAAGTGTTAAATTATAATTCTTAAATAAGTATATTTCTTATGTTTCTACTCTTTATGGCAAACTAATTCACCAATTACTGTAAAAGGCTATTGAAACAAAAAATGTAATCCTATTACATTCATTTCCTATGAATAAATATTCTTTTTCATGCCATATTGTTTTATGGTTTGTGGTTATAAACATGATCATGATCATTCACTTTCATGGTATCAATGTTCTCAGTCACTCTACATCATTATATTTACATTAAATGTTTCCTTCATGTCCATATTTTCACTTCCCATTAATTGTTTACTATTTGGAGAATGCGTTTTGTGTTATTCATGAATACCTATGTATATCTCTTTCCTTATTTTCAAAGATTCATTTTATTAAACCTTTTATTTTGTGATTTTTCTAAATGGAATTTAGAATATCCAACTTATAATTACTAAGGAAAAGTTAATATTGTAATGATGGAATTCTTTAAAGTGGGAATATAACACCATGAGATTTTTATTTATTTTTTGTGATAGAATATATTAATTAATTTATAGAAATTTTATAAATTTTATTTGATAGAAATAATTACATTTTCTTAAATCATAAAACCAATTTTATAATTGGTTTAATTTTTTTGGATTTTTCTGACAAGAATAAATTTTTAATGAATTGTAAAATATTCTTTTATGAAATTTAGTATTTTTTTATTATCTCAAATACATAAATATTATGTATTTTTTGTTGAAACATATGAAATTACTAATTTAATATAATCTAATATAAATATGATATTAAAAATAAAGACATATAAATTAGAATCTATTTGATGACTAATACAGAAATAATTTTCAATACCAATGTAGTTCTTTGGAGTAATAGAAAAGTTAAATTTGGTGTCCTAAGTATAATATTTAGTAATTAAAAATTGATTTATCATATTTTTATTAAATATGAATTATTTTTTATTATTTTTATGTATATATATTAATTATGGAGTCATATTTCAATTGAATTATCAAAATTCTGAAGTAGACATTATAAAGGAAAGAAAAGTAAAAATAACATATAAATTAATTTTTAATGAAATATATTTGATTGTATATACATAATGAAAGAATTTAAAAGTTTATTTTGGTAATAAATTTATATATTTTGATGATGTTATTTTATTTTTTATTTTTAATGATGAAATGATTATATGTAATACTTATTTAACTTTGAAACAATGCTTCTGCGTGAAATAGAAAAATAAAATAAATGATTTAAATTTTTTTAAAAGTTATATTTTTTGGATTATTTAATGTTTTAAATGAATCATTATGATAAAGGCAACATTTTATAGTGTTTTTAATTTTTTTTAAATAATTTTATTTCATTTCATGTGGTTTTCCAAGTCTAATTTTTGGAATAGTTTTTAAAATTGCATTAGTAATATTTTATGTTAAATTTTACCTTATTTAAACATTTTAAAATTTTAAAATCATAAAAATAAGAAAACTTTATTTATAAATGTTTGATAATTTAATACCTTCTCCATTTTTGAGTCAATTGTTCCCTGATAAGTTATATTATTAGCCTTTCATATTGATAATACTATTTCCACAGTTAATGTTAAAATTGGTTATCCAAGGTCTTAAACTAAAAGATAAGGTTTCAAATTATTTCTCGACTCTCTAAATAAGGATTTATAGTTATATTAAAGTTATATCATTATTATATTTTGATATATTTCATTTTTTAACTATTCTAAACAAGTTAGACACAATTATATTATATTATTTCTTGTACTTCCAAAAATGATATTTACAAAAAAAATTAATAAAAATTTTATAAAATGGTTTAAAATGATAAAAAATTATAGAATTTGAAAAAATAATGGGATATGATTTAAAATACCAAAAAAATCCATTTATGAGTCAGTTTTCATTTTATATAAACATTTTTTTACCTCAGATGAGTAAAAACATTAATATCGTGATAATTTTAAAAATGGATAATCGGGTGATTATGACGTAGAGAAAATTGTTAACAAATCACTTATTTTTGTCGAAATTTTAATAAAATAGATTATTTATACTAAAATTATTCCTATATTTAAAATATTTCAATTTATGACAACATGAACATAAAAGTTACCATATTGTAATTTAATACTTAATATAATTCAAAGAGTGTCACCATTCACTAATAAAAGGTAAAATCTTATCCTCTATTACTCACATAGTATTTTCTATATATGTTGACCAAAATATAAATTTTTTTTATAAACATCCATATATATTAATTAGATTTTTTGTCCTTCTTAAAAGACCATTTTGTGGGCCTTTATGAATGATACAACGAAAGATTATTGAAGAAGAGGTAGTCATCTTACCCAAACTCTTTCAAATTTTTTCATATCCTACCTAATATAAATCCCTAATATCAATTATGAAAAAATTAATTCTGTTTATTAAATATAGAAAATTATTATTATGTTGATTTATCAACCACAATCCATCTTCTTCCCATCCATTTGAAAATGATAGCATCTCTTATGGGTACAAATGGATTACCACCACCATGAAGTTATTTAATTCACATTTTGTTTACTTTATTCATGGATGGTAATAAAGATATATTGAATTAATATAAAATATATATATATGAAATAAAAAATTTCCAATAATGGTGAATAATTATTTAACATTATTTCATTTTATTCATCGATAAATGAAAACAATAATCATCTGTACATAAGGCAAACTCTTTCCGTGAACAATGTAATTTATTATTCTATATTTATTCATAATGGATGACTCTTTATGAATATCTATATATTTAATATATATTATATTTATATCTTGTATAAAATTATAGAGATAATTGAACCCTGATCAATATGAAAGGACCAGAACTACAAAATTTAAAAAACTAAAAAAATGAAATAATTGATATTTAGAAAACAAAATTTTAATAAATAATTATTAATAAATATATGTTAAAATGTTATAATTGGATAATATATGATATTATTATTACTAAAATTATTATGTTTTAGTATCATAATAAATTTTAATTTATAATAATAGTGGTTAGAGAACTTTAGAAGCAATTCAAACTTGAGGAAAGGGTTTCTCGTGTCACATTTATTTTTACGAGACTTATGTCACATTCACCACATGTTTCATTTATGTGGTGTATATATATCCCATTATTTTATTTTAAGACTATATTAGGAAAACTAATGGTATTTAAACATCCATAATGGGTTCTACTTTTCATGAGGTTTTGATTCAAATATTAGAAATGGAATGAGGGTTTTATATTATAATCTCATTTTTACTATGATTTTTTACAAATAAGTGTTTAATGATTAAATTTCATGATATACTTATCAATAATTTCATTAATATTTTTCTTGTATGTTTATTTTTAATGAACACCTTTTTAAATTCAATTTTTATATATTTAATAACTCAATATACCCTATGAAAATTTTTATAGAAAATTTAATTTATTTCCCTTTATTGTCGAAAATATTTTTTCATCCATATTAAAATTATATAAAAAAAATTTTAATAATGATTTCAATATTATCATACTCTTTTTAATGCCTCAAGTCTAGAATCCCAATTTTTTTTACTTACATTACTACATTGGCATGATTACAAGTAATCAAATCATAAATAACCGAATAGTTTAGTTTTTTTCCAGAAAACTAAATTACATACATGATGCTGATAAAACTTTTAGAAAAGAAAAAAAGCATAAGAAATGAAAAACCAAGGAATCATTTTTTATCTAATAATTACTATTCATATTTTAGGTATAGTAAAAAAATTATGTTGATCTCACATACTCAATAATGGTTAATAATAGCTTAATTAATAATTTATCAATCAGAATAATCAATATGGAAAGATAAACAACTGTAATCTCATGTCTTTTAATCATTAAACAGATAATGAAAATCATCCATGGATTTCTTCATAAAGAATATATCATCTAATAAATTAAATAAATACTAAACTAAGACGATTATTATTTATTCAATGCCACGTTTCAAAGGCACATGATATATTAATCGTTGGCATCTATCCTCAAGATAGTTTAAAACATACTGGGTAAAAACCCATCTTATTTGGCCAATTGATTTGCCTCATGAGAATATTGATGAATTGAGTGGATTTCATTAAAATTTCCCCAATAAATTTCATTCATGACCAAATAATTCTTCATATATCAAATAATTGATTTAATTGATAAATAATGTGACATGTGAAATATCAATGTTGAGTAAGTGATTTGGATTTATCAATATGTTCCCAATAAATCAAATAACATTGAAAGTAATCAAATTAAAATAAATTATTTACAATTATGGAAATAATCATATCCATTACACAAAAATATGAATATATGAGATAATTTTAATTTTTAGTAAAAAACCACAAGGAAGTGATTATTTCAAGAGAATAATAACAATCAAAAATGTAAGTAAGATAGAAAGGACAACTTTTATCACTGTTTAATTTTCAAATAAATACACCTTGGAATGGATATTTCAAACTGAAACATAGAATACCATGAATTATGTTAAAATAATGTTATTGATTGAAATATGGGTAGTATTTACACCACAACAATGTAAATTGTTGATTAATAACAAATAAGTCTCGATGGAATGTAAATTTAGATGAAATTTCTTACCTTATGCTTCATTTTGATTGACTATAATTTAACCTATTGAATAATGTTTTTCAGAATGTTACTAATTTATAGTAGAAACATATTAATTTTTATGATATAATATATGATGTTATTATATCATATTATGAACTATAATTTAACAATCAATCATTATGTTCATCAATCTTGGTGTCAATTTCCTTATTTGTTAAATATGTCACATTTTTTTATTTTTCATTAATATTACATAGATGTTGTTTTAATAATTTTTATTATTTAAACCATTATTTAGATATTATATATTTTAATTGTATATTTGTTTATATTAATCCATACATTTTGTAGATAGGTAAAGAAATATATTGTTTGTCGAGATAGTACACCATACATACGCAAGAACATTGCTTCCATTTTTTATCATATAAAAAGAAATAGTGTTAAAGGATAAATATTTATATTATAATTTATGTATCGTATTAATTTCATATTTATCACATATGTTAATTAAAATCATCTTTAACACATTCTATGTAATGAGTGAATGAATCACAACACTTCAAGGAGGTGGTAGTCCACACGTCCACATACGAAGTTATCATATTCTTACAAAATGGGAAGAATGAATTTATGACATATAAAATAATTAAATAAGAATAAATATATTAAAAATATATTTTATATCATATATAAACTATAAATACATCATTATTTCCAACCATGAAAGGTTGTAATGGAAGAACGAATGACATCAGTTCGTGAGGGGGTAGTTTATAGAACAAACGAAAGATGAATATGTATCACATTTGAAGGAATTGTGTGTGATTTAAGGTTATATACCTAACATAACAACATCTCATTATATTTATTATACTTATTTTATTATATAATAATAATAATTGAATAATTTAATTGGTTTATAAGGAAATAAAACAAAATTTACTATTGCAGAATGTTGTCGATTTTTCATTTAAACCATTTTAGTTTATACCAAAATACATAATTGGTATGATGAATTAAAAAATTTATGTTGATAATAATAGGAAATCAATTTTCAAGATCTATATGTTCAATTTTTGGATGATCTAAATGTATAGATATTTATGAAAGAGTGCGGGGAGAGTTCTTTTTTATAGTGGAGGAGGAGTGGAAATCTTATAAATATAAAAATATAAACACAATTGGGAGGTCTTCATTACATGATATGATTCAAAACATATAAAATAGTTGACTAAACTGATATAAGTTTGTAAAAATACATCAAACACACAGAAATAAGAGAATTTGTATCATTTTGTTCTTTACCTTATAAGATTCCCTATTTTTACCTTTTTGGGTTTTTATTGGGTAACTAATTTTCAAACCATACTAGTTTAACCAATGAGAAAAAATTAAACATAGATTTTTTATAAAATATATACCAACTGAATTTAAAATATGATATATAATTTAAAATGATTCTCATGTGTGCGGGATATTAATTTTAACTGAAACACATGTAATGCGCAAAAACCAATACATTAACCTGAACTGTGCTAACAATGGTTTCACTATTTAGGGGGCAATATGTTCAATATAAATGATAAATTGGTCCATCAATAGGACATATTTAATATCTAAACACATATTATCAGAATATAAGTTTTTATATTGTAAATCTTTTAATAAAATATCAATTATTATAAAATAACTTTTGTATTAATTTTACATTATTTAATTAAATAAAATATAAAAATATCAATAAATTGATTAAATTTAAATAAATTTTTTTAAAACCTATTTAACATGTTATTTTCATCTAAATAATTAATTAAACAAAATATTTAATTCAATTTACTTCTCTTTTAATATTTATAGTAGCATTTATTTTAGATATTTTTTACCAAATAATCAACGCATTAGATTTCTTTATGTAGTTTAACTAACTAATTTATCAATAGAAATTATAAATATTAAATTTTCAGAAAACTCAATTAAAATTTTAAATTATGTGTATAACGAAAATATTTTTTTTCATATCTCAAGTATTTATAAATGTTAATGGTACGAAAATTTCTTTTTTTTCTTTTTCCTTAACTTATTATATAGGTCACGTGCATATAATAGAATCAAAACGAGTTATTAAATTTTGTATAATTTTGTATATGGAAATAATATGGTCATAAAATTGTTTTTCAAATAAGTTTCTATGTCATTTAGCTTCTTACGATTAATGTTTAATAACTAAGAAAACTAATTTTTACCTTAATCATTATAATTAATGTCAACATATTTCACTAATTATTATAGTAAAAATTACAAGATATTATTTGAATATAAATATTATCCTGATTCAAAATACATATACCCATTTTTAAAAAGTAAATTCATAGTAGTTAAGAAATTAAATTTTAAATTAATCCAACAGACTAGATATGAAAACATTTTTTTAAAGAAAAATGTTCAAAATATCACAATATTATTATTTTAAAATTCTATATAAAAATCATTAAAATGATATAATTTATTTTAATATATGTACATTTAATATTATCATACAGTAAAACAAACTATCAATATAGTTTATCAATAAAATTTTTTTATATGAAATTTCTATTTTCTATTAAAATTCAATATTTTTTACTATTCATCAAAAAATGAATCTTCACTGAAAATACCAAAATTTTACCCTAATTAAATTATTATTTTACTATTTCCATTATTATGTTTATTTTTTCATATAATACTTATAATATTTTCAAAATTTTGTTTTAAAATAGATGCACCATTTAATGGCGAAGATACTACCTTTAAAAAAAACATCTTTTTTGCTTAAAATTGTATTTTTTCTTATCATATGTCTATAAAATCAATTTGATGAATTAAAAATAATTTAATTAAATATATAAAAAAATATATCAAACATTTTTAGAATGTTATATAAAACATTAATCTCGGTATTGTGTGTTATATACTCAATCAAAATATAATATTTTTCTTTTAAAATGTCATGTTGTTACATTAATCCCACCATAAATATATTTGCATCCTCATAATTCAAACATTACCTGGGTAATCTAGGGTGTGACATATGGATATATATTATTTAGAACCACATCATAATTATGTATAGTAACATACCTTCTTAATAAGAGGGACATTGAAATGATAAGGTAACCGCAAAATGAGGCATTCTTATATGAGAACGTTAGTGATAACATGGACATGGAAGAGAAATATAATTATAAATATATGATTCTGATTGATAGAAAACATGTTCATGAAAAAAAAGTAAACAAAAAATCCATAAACTATTTATGCATAAAATTTCATTGATATCATAAAAAATAATGATAACATGACAACATTTTTGTTTCAAACCCATTTTGTTATAGTTGATGAATTATTTCCCTCTATAAGTATATAATTAAATATGTATTTATATTTCATAAACAAAATATTATCCTTCAGTTGTGTCCTGAACTATTTCTACTTCATTTCTTTTCATAGGTTCCATCATATGGTGATATAATACATTATCCTCTAAAACCTTGTCCAAATTCCAAAATAATCCATTTTCTAAATGGTTAACCTTATGACCCTTCCAAAATAATATGATACAGAACCTTTTTTTAAAGTTCAAGGAATGTAAAAAATGATATCATCAACACCTAACCAAATAACATTAATTAGTTCACAATTTTCCCATTCCATCATGTGAAAACATTCTTTAGGTATTTTATTTAATCCAAGTAATAAAATGAATTGTGATAAAACCTTATTGAAAATGTGAATGACTCATTATTATTTATATAAAAAAGTGTATATTGGTTATATTCCATAAATAATAAATATTTCTAGACTACATCAATGATTGAGTATCCAATTTTCCAATAAATCAATAAATATTTCTAAGGAAGTATTCAATATATATTTTACATGGTTTATATCAATAATCTCTTTATCCAATAATCATAAAATCAGGAAAAAAGTAAGGGTTCTCTTTTCATAATCATGTGATTTCCTTGAACTTCAAATTGTCCCTGAATCATTTTTCATTGTTATTGGTACCATTACATCTAGAGTTTCAAATATTTAATAAAACGGTATTGTAGTATAATCTTTATATATTTCATAACTCATATAACCGAGAAAAAATTATTAAAATAAATTTATAGTATTACTCAATGATCTAAATACATAGGCATGTTAATCAATCCACTGAATATGTATTAATAACACAAACTTGTCCATGATACCTTGGAATATTCTTAGGTATTTTCCCTGAATGTTTTTGGAATTCATATATGTAGTTCTCAATCTCCTTAGAGTGGAAGAATTGAATATGAAACATTTCTTTAATTCCCTAAAAATAATAATCTTAGTGGACTTTTTCTCCAAACATATTAAAAACAATAATTTTGTTCAATCTAGTACCATGGTGTTTCACATTAAAGTTATCACATATGGGAAATCATTCTATCCCTTCATCCCTTTATCTTATTTTTTTGATCTGTCATGTTGTTCTCATTCTTCCCTCTGAATCCATAATACTAATAAAATTATTTCTTATCTCATTATCACATAATATTCTTTAATCATACGATGATAATTTTTGGGAGAGTAGTTCCCTTTAAAATATTATATTATGACCATTAAATATATGATCCTTCTTACTCATTGGATCATGTGTGTTAGTGAAGTTTCCATTCCATATTATTAGTTCAATTTCATTGTGATGACGTACAATAGATTAGGTTATGTCCTTATGGAAAATAATATATGATCTTAAAATAGTGAAATACATAACATGAATTAGAAGCTTTGTATGTATAAAATCTCAAAATAATAAACATGGTTTCATTGGGAAATTTTAATATACTTATACTCAAAGTCTATAATTAGATTATGTTCCCTAATATATGGTTTCCTAAAACTAATGCCCAAAGTTTTCACTAATCTTACATTGATACCATCTATAATGATCTAACCCTAGAATCCTAGAGTCAGTGCCTCACTTTATTGAATTTTCATGATTTCAAAGAATCATATCCCAATGGACATATTGGTATAGTAGTTTTGGAAGAAAAATTACATAAAAGATACATATTTTGAATTGGGAAAAGAAAATAACTCATAAAAAAAGAAAAATCTCAGCATTCTTGAAACTCAATCAAAGATTTAATCATTATATCAGGGGAAAAGAAAACCAAATATGGGTGAGCTGAAATCCTCAGTATGGTAATAATCAATGTAGATAATTAAATAATTGATCATTCACTACAAAAACAATTTTTAGAGGTAGTTATTTATTGGTCTATTGGACAATTAAACCACCTCTTAATTTTTTTAGGTGCTTTATAAAAACACTATGTATTTCATGATCCCTAGTCAATTAGCAGTGATTTATTTTATTTCACAGCAGTTTTTTATGTTTTAATTAGGATCATTTAGTAGTGAATTATTACATTATTTCTAGAAGGTTTTTAATAAAAAATATCTATTTAGACTATAAATAAAATAAAAAACCACTCCAAAGAATTTGACATCAGCTATTTTTAGCATCAGTTAATTTGAACTATCACTAAATATAATTTATAATATATGTTCAGTAGTATTTACAAAAAATCTCTGTTGAATAAGTTTTTATTTCAAAGAAATTAATTAAAAAAATATGAATATAAAAAACCAATATTTTATGAATTAAAACATAAAAATATGATAAATCTATCATCCATACATCACAAACCCACAATCATACAAATAGCCACTATCATCACATCCAAAGTCCAGTGACCACATACATCAACCAATACCTCAGTCATCAATTTATACATATAAAATATTTCCAAAAACAACCCATTCCGAATATAATCCATGTGAAGACCTCCTCTACTTCTTTTTTCCTCCACATCTTCTCATCAACTGAAACCTACCACTTCATCACATCAACAATAAAAAAATTGAAACAAAAATTAAAAATAAACATAATAAATCAAAATTACAATATAATAGAACATTAAATTGTAAAATACCATGGAAACTAATAACCCTCACAAATTCCTTTGGATAAATTTTGTTGATTTGAATGATCTTCCCTCTTCCTACTTTCATCATCTAATACCTACAATGAAAACTAGAACATTTGGGAATGGAAATGCGAAAGAGAGGAGATAGAGAATATATTCAGAATGTTTCACATAAAAATTTAAATTTTATATATAAAATATATGGAATTATAACATAAAAAACTAATATATAATTAAACACGCCTTGAAAACAAAATAATTACATATTGATGATAATATTTAACACTTGAAACTGATAATATATAATTAAATATTTTAATTTATTTTAAAAGCAATGTGTGACATTCTTGAAATTTATTTAATAAAATAATTTAATGGTTTTAATATAAAACATGTGCTGTATTTAAAATACAACTACGCATTGGTTTTCCTGTGATTTCATATTAATCAGAGGTTTTTACTTATGGTAATGATCATTATATACATGTTTTAGTGTTTTAAAACACTGAAAAAGATTTTAACACCCTAAATAGAAATTAATCATTCAAAATGATGTACCATATATTACTATATTTAATATTTCAATCTAATAACATTCTCTCATGATTTCAAGAAAATACAACATCTTTTCCATGAATTTTACCATTCCAAACTAATTTTAGTGTTTTTAAACACTAAAATAATGTCTCCATATAAAATATAAAAATTGACTCTCGGAATGATGTATTGTTGGTTCCTGAATTTCAAAATTAAATATATGATGGTTGTCCAATGACTTTAGAACAATCAGTCAACATTTTCCAAGTTTTGACCATTACATGCAAGTTTTGGTTTTTAAATTACTAAAAAACATTTATAGACATAACGAGAAAATTATCATTCAGAATGAGGGGTCATCAGTTCGTAAATTTCACATTTAAATATGTTGTGGTTATACCATGGTTACACATCAATTAGAGTTTTTTACATGGTTTTTACCATTCAATGCATTTTTAAATGATTAAAAACCCATAAATGTCTTTATAGCTAATACGGGAATTTTTCATTCAGAATGAAATTTTGTAGGTTCCAATATTAAAAAATTAAATACACGGTCATGGTATAGTGATTTCAAAAAAATATGACAATAATCTCCCTATTTTGACAATACCACACATGTTTTAATGTCCTAAAACACTAAATCGAATTTATGGCCACATTGGGAAAATTTTCCTCCATAAGGACATGTCATTTGTTCCTACATTTCAAAATTAAATATATGATGTTTTTCTTATGATTTCAGGAAAATATGACTTTTTTTTCTGGTTTTGATAGTTCTATGTCGGATTAAGTGTTTTAAAATAAAATAAATGTGTTTATAATAAAAATAAATAACCTGACCTCTAGATCGACATGTTGTCAATTCCTATATTTGATAGTTCAATCTACAGTTGTATCCTCTAATTTCTTAGGAATATGACCTTGTTTTCATAATTTTGACATTATAACACTTTCTTTTTATGGATTGTGTACTTTTCATAATTTTATACTGAGTAATTATGGTAACATTTCACATAATATTGATTTTTTGTCTAAGTGATCATGTAAAAAATAACTGTATAGTAATTTTAACTCTATATTAGGGAAATCAAACATAATTATCTCAGTTTTGAAAATTTAATGCATGTTTTAGTGTTTTAAAACACTAAAAAAATTAAAGACCATAGTAGGAAACATTTGCTCAGAACATCATGTTGTCTATCCCTATATTTCAAAATTAATAATACATTATTTTTACCTTGACATCAAGACAATATGATATGATTCTCATAGTATTTACTATTTATAGACATTTTAGTGTTTTAAAACACTAAAACATTGTTTATGGACAAAAAAAGAAAACATTCCTTTAGAATTTCATACCATTAGATCCTACATTTTATTATTAAATGTATTGGTAGTGTCTCATTATTTTAGGAAAATCCAGAATTTTTGGGATGGTTTTGAATATTTTAGACACATTATAGTGTTTTAAAACACAAAAAATGTGTGTATGACCATAATAGAAAAGCCTTCATTCCAAAAAAATGTCGAGAGATTCTGAATTTTTGAATTTAATGTATTGCCTTGCCTATTATTTCAAGACAATCTAGTGTCGTTTTCCTAGTTTTGACCATTCCAGAAATTTTTTATTGTTTTAAAACACTATAACCATGCTTATGGCTATAAAGGGAATCCATCTTTCAGAATGTGGTGGTGCCGATTCCTATATTTAAAAATTAAACTTATGGTTTTTTTCCCAGATTTTAGGACAATCAAACATCTTTTGTCTATTTCTCAACATTCCATGCATGTTTTTTTAAATTAGTATAAAAGTGTTTACGACCATAATGGGAGAATCGTCATTCATAATGATGTGACATAGGTTACTACATTTAAAAATTAAATATATGATTGTTTTACAATGGTGTTATTGAAATATGATTTTTTTCGTTTGGTTTTGACCATTCCATACACATTATAGTATTTTAAAACAATAAAAATGCTTTTATGGCCATAAAAGCCAAAAAATTATTCAGAATGATATTCCCTTAGTTACTAAATTTATAATTAAATCTACCATCATTGTCCCATAATTTTAGGGAAATAAGAAAACAAATTACTTATTATGACCCCCAAAACATGTTTTTAAATGTTTTTTCACTTTTCTTTATGGTTTACCAAGTCAAAACTGAAAAAATGGTCTTATATTATTTACATAATCACGGATAACAATCTATAATTTAATTTTGATTTGTAGGAATCTCCCACAGGTAAATATAGAAAGATATATAGTCTTTATAATTCAAAATTTATATTTTCCTATATAAAAGTGTCATTTTAGTTTTTTATAGATGTTGTATGTGTCATTTATAATGTCCTTGGGCGTGAAATGGTGTCTGAGACATCAAAATGAAAAAATATATAGAAATAAATAGCATAACACTTTATAAGTATATTAAAAAAATTAATCATGTCTTTGATATTAGTTATCAAGGAATAAAAAATTAATCTATCCTTTACATGAGTATCAAATACATTTTTTCCAAGATGTAGGAATATTCCTCTAATATTTATCTGTTTTAAAATTAATTAAACAAATAATAAAATATAATGGTTTTTTTAAAATGAAATACTTACTTGTTATAGTAACCCACAAATTTCCCATAGATGGATGGGTGAAAAAGTGCACCATTTTTTAAAGTGAGTTATGAAGTGGTTAATTGATGACATTTGGGGAAACAACTAGCTCACTAGTAGTCACACGTACAATAGATTCACTAGGATCTATAGAATATAGCGGTTGTGATGTCATGCTCTGAGATGCTAACCAACTAGAATCTTGAATTTTTTTGACCTCAACAATCCTGAATTTAAAATGGTTTTTTATTAAATATATAATAAATCAAAAACTAGTAATTTTTTACAAAAAAACTAGAACAATGAATATATGTCGGAAACACTTATCAATCATAAAATTTAATTTAATTTAATTACCAATTTATACATTCAATTTTCATAAAATTCCTCATCAATATAATTATAATCATCTATCATAATGATTCATTCATTTTCAAAATCTCATTCAGGTTCTACCATTTTGATATTTTCCAGGAAATAATGTTCAAATTTTTTTAATTTATGAGGTTTGCAATTAAAAATAACCAATTTTTCTTTAACTCCCATATCGTAAAATTATCTCTACTTTTAGTGTAAAAAAACACTCCAACCTTCATGTATTTCATCATCTTTATAATAAACCATCTTCACACGGTATTTGAAGATAAATAGATCATAATCTTCATGCTCACTAGTATCCATCAAGAAAGATAAGTTGATAGAATTAAAATTTAATTAATCTTTCATTATAACCTTATTAACTTTTATCCACTTTCTTTTGAATTCGGAAACTAAAAACTATTCATGATAGTTTTATTCTATTATATCAAAGATAATCTCCTAGTATTAAACCTATAAAAAGGTAAAAACACTACTATTTTGAGTTTTTAAAACATATTTATGATAAATTGTATGAAAATTGAAGCCTTGAATATTGTAGGCAACAATTCTCTTAGCGTACCTAGGAGGACCCCGAGAAAAAGACTCCATATAATTAACTAAATCATATCGTTTATCAATATTCATTATCTAGACAAAATTATATAATATTTCACTTTTAACAGAGAAAAAATAAATACATGTCAATAATGTGAATATGAGTATATACTTACACGATGGGTGACCCATTCAACAAGATCCTTATTAGAAGCTTTTGAATATTCTAGGTCATTTCGACCTCAACCACTTATTCAACTCTTTGTTCATAGTTAGAATTTGTCATTAAATGGAACTGAAATGAAACAAATGATTGGCACATATCAATGCTTCTATAGAATTTCCAAGTCATCCATTATAAAATTTAACCCATTTTCAATTGTTTTCAAATATTTGTAAATACCAATGAATGCTATTCAGAACTAGAATTAGTGGATATGTCATCAGCACAACCATTATGATTGAATCTTGTATCAATTCCATCACAATATCTTGAACAGAAGGTCGATCACTCTTCAGTTATGTAACCATCATCAATAGATCATTTTTTGTGCTTCATTCCACACATATGGTTTCAAATGACCCCATTACCTGATGAAAAAATTAACAATCATATTAAAAGAATTTATGCAATGATTTGATATAATCGAATTCACCAATGAAGATAAAAATATATCAATGTACTTCTCAACTGGATACATCCATCGATAGTGTAATATTCCACCATGTTTAGCGTCATCAACAAAATCAAAATTCAAATGAATCGAGACAATGAATATTGAATGTGGAAATAACATCTCCAAATAACATAATTTAAAAACAAATCTTTCTATATGTTTATCATGATATTTTGGAATTAGAGTTTCTCCACAAAGTTATTTGAAAAAGGTATAAAACTCGTCTATAACAATGGTTACTTGTTTAGTTAAATTATTATTCAATGCTAGTAGAATCAATTTCTCCATCATAATATGTGAGTCATGACTTTTCAATCCATGTATCTTTTGATGTTTTAAGTCTATAAACCTTGATATTTTACTTAAATATCCATCTAGAACATTTCCATTCTTTAAAGTTCGATTGAAACTGTCTTTATCATGATTTTTAATTGTAAAAATAGATAAAGGATACTTTTCATGCTCATTTTCCAAGAAACCCTGATTTATATTCATTGAAACCAAATATTTAGGAGCATTAAGGCAATCCTTCAATTAGCCCTGCTCATTATTCCCTCTAAAAATTAAATTATCACATATGTTCTTTTCAATATGCGTTATGTAAATATTTTTGACGTATCAAATTAAACTCCTAATAAGGAAGTTTGAAAAAAACTCTTTTTCGTCTATTGTTTTGCTTCAGCTTCTGTGGATATTATACCTCATACCCTTTCCCCTTCTTGAAACTGATAACATTTACCAAATATTTCAGTCAGATTCCTTATTTTTCTCAGGTCTTATAAACCAAATAACATATATGGTGACTTTATCATTTCAAAATCACTAATGAATCATGTCATGTTAAACGTGAATTTATAATACACATAAAAAATCAACGAGGACACATAAAACACAATTTTCTCCTATGAGGCAATCATTGAGGTTCAAAATCAAAATTAAAAATAGATAAGAAAAAGCTTTATGGTTGTTTCTTACAGATAAATTTACAAGACCTAGAATATATCTATTTTTTCACATTAAATTTTCATGATTTTTGAATAGTTTTCTTTTTAAATTATCTTGTGTTTTCACACCATCAAGCATTAATTATCACAATTCTATGTGTAGAGTTCGAAGGTATACATCATTGTCAGTTCATGTAAATTTCATTCTAATTATAATAATAAAAATAATGAAAGAAATATTATTTATACACATTAATTTGGTCAGATTATATGGAATCAAAATAACTATAATAATGCAATAATTAGTTCATAAAGTACCAAATGAGTTAAAACCATATGAAGCCAATCCTAAATATACATTCCTAGGATTTAAATAAAAATATGGATATAGAGAATCAAACATCATACATGATGTTGAATATTTTGGATGTCTCAAAACCCCATCTTAATTATCTTAATAATTCAACTTCATGTCACTTGTTGTCTTGGATGACATGAATATTGTTTTCTATCTTGGAATCAAAGAAACTTAATGAAATACCATTTTAGGAGTTTTCATCTTTTGATGCTTCTCTAGATTGATATGATATCAAATCTCACTCTGGTTCATAGCCTTCAATCTACTTTTATGATGTCTTGCACATGTTTCATTATCATACTCTTCTACCCATTAAAAAATAAAATCATTAGGGAATTCATGTATTCTTGTATTTTCATGTTCATGATTTATGATTATTTCTTCATCTCATATAATGATTCATGGATCTTATCTTCACTAAATGATACATGATGCAACTCTAAAATCAAGCTGATTTCTTTGTCAGTTAGTCTATATAGACACTTTATATGATATAACATAAAAAAACATAAATCATAATACATGGAACCCCCTTCATACATTTATTATTGTTCATCCTCAACTAATTCATAAAAATCATTTTTTTCACTGTTTTTTTGAACATGATTAACCTTCTTCGGATCAACTGAAGTCTGTGTTGATATATTGAAATCTTTTATATTTTATTTTGAAAAAAAAGTGTCATTTAACCGATTTTAAACTGAATTATCCTCTGGATGTTCACTTTGTATTTCATTTAAAGTATTTTCATTGTCTTTAAATTCCATAACACTTGGTTCCCAATGAAAAATCCAACATAAATATCGAGCATGAAACTATGTCAAAATAAAATTCTCATATAATTATTTTATATTATACATAACTTGAATTTACAATGAGGACATATAAATTTTATTAAATCTTCCATGGATCGGTATGCAATTGTATTATCTAAAAATTCTTCCAAACCCTTGTCATATTAATGTGAATTTCGAGGTAAATTATTTTAAATTCTATCCATAAGGTTTGGATTGTATTATCCTTGTACAGTCATATGTAAGGATATCCACTTTTAGTTAAATAGGTAAAATTAAAATTAAATTTCACTCAACATCTCTATTGACTCTTTCATAACGACTATATCAGAGAATATGATGAATAATATAATGAATTTTTTTTTACTAAGCATGTAATATAAAAACAGGAATCAAAGAAATTATTATTTATCACAAATGTAAATGAATTATATGAATAAAATAAAAAAAGTGGTGCATTTTTCCTTAGTTTTGTAACTAATGAGGGTAAACTCTATTAAAAAGTTATCTACATTGATTGATGTTCGAACACTTTCCCAAGATCTAACAATGATAAAGACAACCCCTTAAAAAATTATAATGTTGATTATATATTATTTAGATATCATGAAATGTCATGTGTACCAAAAATATTCAACTATATATATATATATATATTCTATTCAACAATTTTAGTGTGACATTATGTCTTTCCATGAACTATGTAAATCAACTCTATTCACAAACCATCAAATTAGATTTTCCTTCCATCTCTTATAAGAAAAAAACTCATGATTTTATCATTTATTTGAATAATGTATATTGTATTTTTCAAATAAAATGGAAAAAAATTAGTCATTTGACTCAATAAAAAACATTACAAACTATAAATAGTTTTATTGAAAAACCTTTTAATGAAAATATAATCAATGAAACTATGTTGGTTGTTCTAATTACGATAATAAATAATTTATTATCATATATGTAAAAATTAATTATAAATAACCTATCATTATTTGATAGATTTTATAAAACTAAATTTTTATTCATATATACATAAACCATAAAGCATTTTTAATGATTAAAAAATAATATAATATCTCATTTTCTCATCCTTTATCCATAGATTCCTTTCTAGGGTTGGTGATGAAACCACGTGTGACCCCAAACACTATCACAAACTATTCATGAGTTGGAAAATAGCCACCATTATGTATATGTAAAACATTTGAATCATTAACATGTATAGAAAAAAGTGGAATTCATTAGTATAAAATAATAGCCATCAAATTATAAATGATCGATATTTCATAACTGATATATATTATAAAATAATTTATTTTTTTAGATAAATAAAACATGACCATAATTAATGAATATTATTTCTCCAAAAAATGATTGAAAATTTCAAAAAACAAATTATAAACCAAAATCACATATATAATTAAAGTCCATCGAATAAAAAATTATATACTATTTTTATCATTTATTGTTTTTCATATAATTATATTCAATAAAAAAAATTAGGGGGAGGATGATGCTCACTATAGGGTGTATGTGTTTCCACCGAGGAGGGGATCAAATCTAGGTAGAGGTACCTCAGATGGAGGGTGCACATAACTTCTAAAGATGGGAACTAAGCTTGAATGTGGGAGGACAGACGGGGGGCTTCATGTCATCAGTGAGATGACTAGAGAAAATGTTAGATACGGATATGGTCAGGGGTCAAGGTTTGGGGGTTCCCAAGTGTCAGGGGTTACGAGCTCGGTGTCCCTAAAGGGGAGATGATGGGATGAGGGGTGGGAAAAGGGGGTTAAGAGCATGGGGTCAACATTGGGGAGTGGACAAGAGGATTTGGGGGGAGGTAGGGTGGGAGGGGTATGTGTAGCATAGAGGGGGCTATGTAGGGGTATAGATGTGAGTTTTTCATAAAAATTAATAGAGCTTTATATGAAAATAACCATAATTAAAAATAGGAAAATATCATTATAGTTTCATAAAAACTATGCTATGTTATATAATTGTTAACTAGGTTTATTTCACATTGGTTACTACAACTTTCATGAATAAACCACTACTAACCATTTTTTTTGTACTAACTTATATTATTTGATTAATAAATTCTAATAAAATTATTTCATTGAATTATTCATTGGGAAATTCTCAAGGATAATAAGTAATAATTAATTAATGAAGGAAATTATTAATAATCAGACATCATGCATCCTAGGAACATGATACCTTTATTATCGAGATATATCTTTAAGACAATTTAAAATAAACTGGTTAAACCCCTATTTAATTTGGCCAACTAATTTGCCAAATCAGACTATTTATCCATAGAGAGGCTTATCTTAACCGGTCCCTGACCTATTTTATGTATTTCCATAGAATTGATCATATATCTTATAATATATTTAATACATAAAAGTTTGACTTATCATCTATCTATATTGATTAAAATAAATGTATTTATCAATATTTCCCTAATTGATGAAATAATGTTCAAAGTAAAAACCATATGTATAAATTTTATGTGTTTTAGGAAATAATAATTAAAATTATACAAGAATGTTGATATTTAAGATAAATTTAAAGTTCAATAAAAATTATATTGAATATGTGATTGTTTTAATTAAAAGTTAACAATCAAAAAAGGAATTTAGATTAAAAAGATAACTTTTACCATTATGTAATTTAATAGTAAAACACCCATTGATGAGTTAATTAAAATATATACATAAATTTAAATTAATTCTGGGAGAATTATGATATAAAATGTAATATGGGAAGTATATAAAATACATCAATTTGAATTTTTGCATAATAAAAAATAAGCCGTAATAAATTTTAAATTAAGATGAAATATCATACATTACACTTCCTTTTGATTGAACATCCTTTAACAACATATATATTGGTTTTAGTAATTTTTTTAACATATACCGTAACTATATTAATATATATTTTTTCATAAATGATCATTGTCTGACATATTATTACCCATTTGTTAATAATCTAATTATTATGATTGTTTTAGGTGTTCATTTCCTTGTTTATTTAGTATGTATCAATTGTTATTTTTTGTTTATATTAATTATATCATAATTTCATAATCACCATAATTTAATCCCGGATTTAATTATTTTATATATTCTTTATATATTTATTTATAGTATCCCAACTACGACAAAACGGGGCAAGGGAAGCACTACCCTTTATCAGTGCTAAACCAAAAGCACTGATAAAGGGCTATGCCTTTATCAGCGCTAGTTAAAAGTGTTCATAAATTTAACCATTATCAAAGATAAAATAAGTTCTCATAAAGGTATACCCTTTATCAGTGCTTTTTTTAGTGCTAATAAAGGTATACCCTTTATCAACGCTTTTTTTAGTGCTGATAAAAAGGCACATTTATCAGTGCTTTTTTTAGCACTGATAAAAGTTTTTATTCTTAATTATATAAAATTATAATATTTATCAGCAAAAAAATAAAATTTCTGATTAAAAATACCTTTATCAGCGATTTTAACGAGCACTGATAAGGGTTCCAGTGGTTTCTATTTAATAACCCTTATAGGCCCTCCTATCTCATACGTGGTAAAGCTTTCATGGAAACTAAACTAGGATCCCCATCCACTGCATCTTCTCCTCCTCATCTGTGTCGCGTCCTCATCTTCCTCCTCCTCATCCAACTCCTCCTCTTCCTCCACCTCGGCTTCCGTCGTCGTTGCCTCTATGCTGTTGGTTTTACTCTTCCATTGTGACTGCCACTGTCACCGCTACTACGACCGCCGGTTCCTCCACCGCCGTGACCGTCTCTCCCTCCGCCGCCACTGCCTCCACCGCCACTCCCTCTACCTCCACCACCTCCGTCTCCGGTCAGTTTAAGAGTATATATAATCATTAACTACAGATAATATTTATTCAATTTTAGGATTATACTATTACAAAAATAATATTGTTTTCTATAATTGGATTTTGATGATGAACCTCTTAGGGTTGAGGATTATGTGTAGGGAATTGGTCTTGAGGTGGTACCTCTGGTTGGTTTTCCAATCCATCAGCTACCCATTGAGTAGAAGGTTATGGTGACATTACAAGATGAGGATGTGGACAATCTTATTGTTCTATATGTGATTTATAGGAAGATTTATCCCATGTATTGTTGTGAGCTAGACCCCAGGAAGCTGATGGTTGGCTTGATAGAGTCACATATATTCCACACCATGTGATGAAACCTCTCAATAAAATGGTTGTCTTAATGATAATAATTTTTCTTGTATTAGCTAGCTGAATGGTTAGTTCTGGTGATGAATAACCATAATGAGATGATACTCACTTGGATGAATGTTAAGTTATTTTTTTGGGTAAAGTTCTATCTAGACATGTAATGATCAATCTATATCAAAGAGATTCCGCACCTTCAAATGAATATCATAACCTTTATAGAGATTTCTCTGAGGATAAAAAATCTTTCATAGTATAAATTGGATATAGTTTAATAGTGAAGGAATGGTTTTGTCTTCTATTTTAATAAGGGAAGCAGTCTTTATTCTTGAGTTTTGGTGTTTTGACTAGGTTGAGGGACATGATCATTTGGATTACCGGCCTTATTGATTTATATCATGTTTTTAATGTGACCATCACTATTGAACATAGATGGATGGGATTATGGTAATGAAGCATGGGTATATTCCTTTGGTTTTGGAATATTTTTGGGTAACTGGTGATCATGTGGTGAGTTTTGGCATGGTGTGATGTTAAGATTAGAAAAGAGTACAAGTGGTGTCCCATTGGAAATTTTTGTGTTACCGCTAATTTTTGTCAACATGTATGGATAGGTTCATTGAGTTTGAATAGGGATATTATCCTACTCACTAGATAACACGTGTTGTGTTGAAAATATTGTACCATGAAGTATAAAGTCAAGAGATTAGGATGTATGCGTCATGAATGGTGTGATAATAGAGGATCGTTCAGGGTTTACTCATTTGAGATATGCTATCTAGAATAAACATGGGGATTATACCTATTAAAGAGGATCAATTGGTCAGGTCTTACCCATTGTATGTTCATCTTTTATATTTTAAAAAGTATGTTGTACTCGTTCTATCGAAGGTGGGTTCTATAATTTCTTGTTATTTTAATGTGAGTTTAACAATGGTGTGGGTTGATTTCGGTTTTAGTTGGTTCTTAGGGTTTTTGTGATGTGGTAAATTGTGTAATTGGATTTAGATTATTTTATTCCCAAGATTTTCCCCTGTTTTATGTTTTCTTCTTAGTTGGAAATCTCCTCTGTTGTGCACCTCTCCTCTACCGCGAACGCATCTCTATCATGGTATTAAAGACACCTTCATGGTGAGTTTTCTCCAATTACTCATTGAGATCCTTTTGTTCGCATGTTATTACTATTTGAAATAGATGGTTATATTTTAAAATGTACTGGCTAAACGCCCTGCAAAGAATCGTGGTTGTTGGTAGTCCTTATTTACGCACTAAATGAATTTCATGTTGGTTGGTTCTTGTTGAACATTTGTATATAAAAATTGGTAATTTACATATACATGACTTATGAAAGAACTCCCCTAGATGATAAAAAATTGGTGATAACCCCTGAATTAACAAAAAAATTGAATAAGGGATGCTTTATAAAATCTAAAATTGTGATTTTTTTGGTTTGTATATAAAGTACACACATTTAGCTCAAGTTGATCTATATGTCATGTATTTTCAAATGCATCATGCAGTCCTTGTAAAACTAACTTGGGATTAATTTCATATATGTTATATTAAATCAGGTATCTTATCCACAGACGATGTGCACCCTACTGGACACACCATGTATATGGATTTCACATGAGTTTAGAAATGGTAGTATACAATAATCCTTGACTGAGAACCCCATACATTGTGTATCCATCGAACAAATTGTGTGCAATGTAAATTTCTTTATTATTATTTATTTTTCACATAGATGATGATATTTCATGTATGATTAGCCCATTATTAATATCTTCTCATGTAGATCACAATATTATGATTCCCTTATTCATGGAAATTTCACACAATGTGGTTTGGATATTTTAATTATCTTCACTCTTCTTGTGAGTTGACAAGTGAAAAGAGAGATGTTTAGAGAAAATATGGAGTATAGTACTCCCCCATGATTCGGTGAAGAGTCCTCCATGTATAGGTTTTAGGTAATCCATGGAGATATACAAAAGATAGGGAACAATTCCTCATATATATATAGAGTTCAAGTACTTCCACATGTTTTGCGGTAGGTTCCCCTATTTCATTGTAGAGGCATTTTTACCATGATTGTATTTTAGAAAACCCAAAAAATGCTACTTGAATAATTAAAACATAATATTATCAAACTTCGAGATCGAACCCATAAAGATGATGAATATGAATAAAGAATGGATGAATGCCAATCGGTTGACAAACTAGTATAAAGATGGCATGAAAGAGTTTATCAAGATTGTAGTAGACCATTCATGTGACCCTTCTCAAATCCACTATCCATGTTTACACTGTTGTTATTCAAGACTAATTAGTCCAGAGGAGTTGGAAGAACGCCTGATTTTTCACGGAATAGATCGAAGTTATACATGCTGGAATAAACATGGGGAAAAAATGAATGTAGGTAGTGGCTCAGATAACACGAAATTTTACGGGAGATCTGATATGATTACAAGTGTGAATAGTGAAGATAATCGTATGGAGGGTGTGTTTATAGATGTGAATGATGATGAAGATCATATTGAGGAAATGACAAAGACAGTCAAAGATGAACTTCGTGATTGCCCAAAATTGTTTGAGAAGTTAAAGAGTTGTGCAAAACACCATTGTATGTTGGTTGCACTAAATATACATCATTTTCAGCCATACTGAAGCTGTATAATTTGAAAACAAGTAATAGGTGGAGTGACACCTGTTTAACGGAACTACTTGCTCTCTTGAATGACATGCTTCTAGAAGATAATGAACTCCCAATCCGAACATATGATGCCAAATAAATTCTATGATTGATGGGTATGATCTCTGAAAGAATACACACCTACCCGAATGACTGTATATTGTTTTTCAAGGACCACAAATCACTTAAAGAATTCCCAAAGTGTGGTGCTTCTCGATACAAGAAAAATGATTCTAGTCCTACAAAAGTTTTATAGTACATTCCAATCATTCCATGTTTTAAGAACCTATATGGAAGTGAGGAGACTTCAGGAAAATTGACATGGCAAGAAGATACAAGAATTAACGATGAGAAACTACATCACCCGGCAGACTATCATTAGTGGAAGAGAATTGATCACGAGTATCCTGAATTTGGAAACGAGTCAAGAAACCTTCATCTTTCGTTATATACAAATGAGATGAATCTTTTTGGTTTTCAAATAAGCAGTCACAGTACATGGCCAGTTATATTAGTAAATTATAACTTACCACTGTGGTTATGTATGAAATGAAAAAACATCATGTTATCTATGCTTATATCAGGACCAAAACAACCGGGTAATGATATGGATGTTTATTTGGCTCCATTGATCAAGGATTTAAAAATATTGTGGGATTCATGTGTTGTGTTGTATGATGCTTACAGAAAAGAATATTTCACTTTGAAATCCATGTTCTACGTGACGATGAATGACTTTCCTGCTTATGGAAATTTTTCAGGATATAGCATTAAAGGAACACAAGGGTGTCCTATTTCCGAACAAGGTACACAGTCAATTAGTTTGAAACATTCATCGAAAACCATGTTTTTAGGACATCGTAGATTTCTACCCTGACAGCATAAGTATCAATCTTGGACTACATCATTTGATGGAAGTTCAAAAGAACGTACAACACCGTCTCCACTAACAACTGATCAATTGTTTGAGAAGGTAAATGATTTGAACACAAATTTTGGTAAAGCATTTTCGAAAAGCCATACGAAAACTGGTTTGAAAAAGAGATCAATTTTTTTGAATTACCATACTGGAATTGTCTGTATGTCAGTCATTTTCAGGATTTTATGCATATTGAAAAAAAATTATGTGATAGAGTAATCAGCACATTGCTAAATGATCCCAAAAAAACGAATGATAAAATTAAGGCTATATTAGACATGGTTGGGATTGGAATACGAGAAGAGTTGCCACCAATGAAGGGTAAAAAATGAACATTTCATCCTCCTTCTGCTTACACTGTTTCCAGGAAGAAGAGATATCAGTTTTTTAAACTTATTTAATGATGTAAATGTTCCCGAGGGGTATTCATCAAATATCAAGAACATCGTGTCAATGAACAATTTAAAATTAAAGGGTCTGAAATCACATGACTGCCATGTTTTGATGCAAGATCTAATTCCTATTGCTTTATATTTCATTTTTCCCTAGAATGTCCGCTATACATTAAAAATGTTATGTTTCTTCTTCAATGCTATATGTAGCAATGTTATAGACCCGACAAAATTGCTAACTATAGAAAGAGAAATTGTCGTCATATTATGTGAATTGGAAATGTTCTTCCCGCCAATTTTTTTGATATGATGGTTCATTTGGTGAAAGGGATTCCACTATGTGGTCCTTTATATTACAGATGGATGTACCCCATTGAACGGTATATGAAGATATTGATGATAATTATGAGGAAATGGAAGGAAATGAATCCCTAAAAGCGGAAATAAACAAGAGCGTTGTAATTTGAAAATGTTAGCCAAAATCCTTAAGGCAAAAAAATGCATCAAATTTGAGGTGGGATGGAATAAGCGAGGCCAACATGTTAACCCCAACAAAGACATCATTAGTAGCTACAATGGAATCATCACTCAGTAATGCATAACAATTGATGTACAGTCATGGCACCATGTTGTCACCTCCTCTTTATGCACAATTGATATCCCAAGGAGCATGGAACGCGTTTATCAACCGTCATAGGGAGAAGACTTTTCGGGTACATTATGTGGGGTAATACGTTGTTTGACGTTGCATGTATTCATCACTTTGATAGACATTTTTTTATTTATGAAACAGCAAATGAGTGCTGAAAATATAAAATGCGCAGTAGAACCAGTGTACCCTTACTGTAAACCAAGGTTGTGGTATACATCACTTGTGAAAAAATTAGTACATCTTTTAAATCAACCGTACTAATTATATGTGACATAAAACAACACCATAACCATGTTTCTCTATTTATATGCAGATTGATGAATCGAAATTGAAAGACAAATCTATCCCACACCATATTCTATGGAAAGAGGCTCATGAAAAAAAATAGGGGATACTAATAGATGAAACCACACAAAAAATGTGGGAAACATGCGTAAGTAGGACATAATATAAATTTGTTTTGTTTTAAATCACTATTACATTACAATGACTACTTATTTTTTCTATATTTTCTATCTGACATAGTCACAAGAATCAACAACACCCGTACCAGATGAAGACATACTTTCAACAGCCATGAAGCGGCTAGACTAGTATGGCCGCATCAGAGGTGTGGGTTTTGGGGTGACACCCCGAACATATTTTAAAAAAAACAGGCAGAAGATGAAAATGAAAAAATGGAAAAGTTGAAATAAAAATTAGCTATTTTTTAATAAGAATTACAATACCATAGGGAGATGATAGAAAATTCGATGGGATAGAGGAATAGAGAAGAAACAACTCAACAACAACCCATGCGTGATGATCTCGCCCCACCCCCCACCAGCTTTGAGGCAATCCATTCTCCTAAAAAACCTAACATAGCTGAGGTAATCAATGCTTTAATAATTGTTTCTATGAAATGTGATTCACATAGACACTGATAACATTCCTATACTAATATTCTATAGGGTGAAAATGACTGTGATTTATATCTAGCAACTCCCACTTATCACCTTGTAGCGAGGGCTATGGTGTTTAATACGCAGAACGACATGCTACACAACAGACAGCTTCCAACTGATCATTTTAGTGAGTCAATTAATGTAGCTAATGAGGAGAGTGTCGAGCTAATGGTTTCAAATGATGATGACGACATTCATGCGGTTGAACAAGCAATTGTAACATTCATCACATGGCCATCATTTCTTGTAAAAATACATGTCGACCAAGAGGTATCCATTTCAATGTTATTTTCCAAGCTCTACCATTCACATTTAATGAAAAAATGTCTGAACCAATGAATTTTATTATATAACTACAAAAAGAAGGGGGTGAAACGAAATATCAGCTCAAAAATATCTCAAGGATCAGCCAACTAATTGAAATGGTCTACTGAGAGCACCTTCACCCCGCCCATTCTATATCCACAGTTAATATCATTACAGGCTCATGTAGATACAAAGTTGATATACAAAAATGCTCACATAGTTGTTTTTCAAAAAAATATGTATGGAGAGGAAACATAAAATTTCATTAGTGCTGAAAATGTAAATGAAATCCTCAAGTATGAATGGCTAGGCGCCTCAGTTGTAAATGTATACATGAGGTATTTTTTCATGAACTGATTTTACAAAAGCTGATATACTCTGATAATAATGACTAAATACATTTTATATTTTTGGAAGGCACATATATGAAAAACAATTGAAGGGATTTCCCCATGAACAAAAATTTGGACTCGTTAGTCCTCACACCACCTCTTCAACAGAAGATGCCTATTTTGATAAAGAGGCTGCAATAATTTCATCCTTGCTCAAATCGTTTGAAAACAAAATTACGGATGACAGACTCTTTTTAATAGCAACGACGTAGGGCTAAAACTCTAAAATTTAATCATATCAACTATATTTTGATTTTTTCTTTAATTATTCCTTTTTGTATTTTTAGGAAGCATTGGATGTTTATTGATGTCAATTTGGATACTCCAATGATTTATTTTTTTGGATTCAACGCATGGATATCCAACAAACCGACCACACATGATGGCATTTGTTAGTTTGTAATACACTATATCCAACATTTTAAAACTAAACATATAGTTATATAATTTATGTTATCTATTAATGAGGATTATTTTATGATAGGAAGGTTCATCAATATCGTCTAATGCATGGAATGAATCCAGAGCATAAGGATGAGAAATCCTACAAGATCTACAACTAGAAATATTAATCAGTATATATGATAATATTTCACTATAAAAACACATATCAAAACAAATTACTTATTGTTGCCGATGTTTCTACAGTTTCCCAAACAAAAAAACGGAATGGACTGTGGTTATTATGTTTGTAAATATATGAATGAGAACGTATTTCATTAACAAACTAGAATCCCTAACGAGGTATTTTTGAAAATAATTATGATTTAATTTAAAATATTTATTAATCCTTTGTGTATTTATATTTTTTCAGTACTATCATGACTGTTGCAAAAACTCATATTCACAAGATGGTATAGATGTTTTTAGAAACGAACGGGAAACAAACCTGATGGAGGATTGTACACAAATAGAATGAAGGTAAATTCCTTCTAGGGTTATCCATATATGATCATTAATATCTCTATTTTTTACACTTAATGAGAATATATGATCACCCTTTATTATGTTTTATATCCTTTGGATTTGAAGAATGGTTTTAGATATGATTTTTCTTTCTATTAAAGAATAACTCATTCCATAAAAGTGTCTGATAGTGGTTTCAAGTTGACATTAACTTTAGAAAACAACACTAGTGAAATATGGAATACCAAGCAAATGCGTTCGGATTGTTTTTATACTTTTCGAAAACAATCCATGAGTCATTTTTGAGGTTTATGAATCGACCGCACCTCAATTTGATGCACGGTGTGACATGTATGGATAAAAGTGTCTGATAACAGTTTCAAATTGACATTAAATTTAGAAAACACACAAATTACATATGGAAAAACAAGCAAACGCATTCAGATTGTTTTGGTACTTTAGGACAACGATCCATGATTCATTTGAGACATGTACGAATCAATCGCACCTCAATCCGACACAAGGTCTGACCGGTATGGATAAAAGTGTCTGATATTAGTTTCAAATTGACATTAAGATTAGAAAACAACACAAACAATAGGCGGAACACTGATCAAATGAATTTGGATTGTTTTTATAATTTAGGACAATGATCCATGAGTCATTTGTGAGGTGTATGAATCGACATCACCTCAATCTGACACACGGTGTGACCGGTATGGCTAGAAGTGTGTGATACTAGTTTCAAATAGACATTAATTTTATAAAAAACCAAAAATGACATACAAAATACTGATCAAATTCATTCAAGTTGTTTTGATACGTTTGGAAAATGATACATGAGTTATTTGTGAGGTGTAAGAATTGACCGCACCTCAATATGAAACACGGTGTGACAAGTATGGAAAAAAGTGTTTGATACCTTTTTGAAATTGACATTAACTTTAGAAAACATAACTACTATCATAAGGGAAACCGAGCAAACAGATTTGGATTGTTCTGATACATTATTACAATGATCCATGAGTCATTTTTGAGGTGTAAGAATTGACAGAACATCAATCTGACGCACAGTGTGACCAGTATGGCTAATAGTGTCTGATAATAGTTTCAAATTGACATTAACATTAGAAAACAACACAAATAACATACATAATACCAAGAAAATGCATTCGTATTGTTTTGATATGTTAGGAAAATGATCCATGAGTCATTTTTGAGGTGTAAGAATTGACTACACCTCAATCTAACACATGGTGTGACTGGTGTGGCTAAAAGTTTGTGATACCAGTTTGATGATGACATTAACATTATAAAACAACACTAATGACATATATAAAACCAAGAAAATGCATTCAGATTGTTTTTATACTTTAGGATTGAAATCTATGAGTCATTTTTGAGGCGTACAAATTGACCACACCTCAATCTGACGCATAGTGTGACCGTTATGGCTAAATGTGTCTAATAACAGTTTCAAATTGACATTAACTTTATAAAACAACATAAATGACATATAGAATAACAATAAAATGGGTTCAGATTATTTTGATACTTTAGGAAAATGATCCATGAGTCATTTGTGAGGTGTAAAAATTGACCGCACCTCAATCCAATCCAATGTGTGATAGGTATGGCTAAATGTGCCTGAAACCTGTTTGAAAATGACATTAACTTTAGAAAACAACACTACTGACATAATGAAAACTGAGAAAACATGTTCGTATTTTTTTGATACTTTAGGACAAATATCCTTGAGTCAGTTGTGAGGGGTAAGAATCGATCGCACCTCCATCTGACTCATAGTGTGACCAATATGGCTAAATGTTTCTGATACCAGTTTGAAATTGACATTAACTTTAGAAAAAAATTATACTAACATACAGAAAACAAAGAAAATTCATTCGTATTGTTTTGATGCTTTAGGAAAATGTTCCATGATTCATTTTTGACGTGTACGAATTGACTGCATGTAACGCCCAGACCCCAGTAACCTAGAGTCGGTGCATTATTACATAAAATTGGCATGATCACAAAAAAGATATAATCTCGAAAGAATGATTAGTTAATATCAATGGAAACACTAGATATATTCATAATGTTGTACATTACATCATAAAATTGGAAACTACAATGACATATCTCCCTATTCCACACTCTTATCCCCTCATACTATCCCTGCAGGTCATTCATAATTTACTTATTCACATCCTTGAAAAAATAAAACATAGAAAAGGGGTGAGCTCAAATGACCAGTAAGGATAATAATATAGCAGAGACATTCATAAATAAGAATGAACATTTAAGGAAATGTATAAATAAATCAAAAGACTTTTAAACTTGAACTTCAACATAGTATGGGAGAAATAAAATGAAATAATGCAATTTAATTATTCACATATATATTATACACATCAAATAATCACATGCAATATCAATAACCACTTTCATAATGATGGAATGCATAATGCCAGACTATCATAACCACATAGCAAAGGCATCGTGCCAAGATTACAAATAAGATTTTTCCAAGGCCTTGTGCCAAGACACTAGTTTGTCTCATTAGACCTACTGATGCATCGAGGAGCTATAGCGGGCTCCACCCGTCACATATTAAGTCCAATGCATTCCTCATATGAAAAGGATTAAACATAACATAAACATTCATATTAAAACATCCATACTAAATGTCAATACTTTCTTAATAAAGAATATATGGTATTAAAATAACACATCCACAGTAAAACATATCACAAAACCATCAATACAATATGGAAGTATTGTATTATAATAAATAAACTCCAAATAAACTTAAAATTTATCAAAGTATGTTGACATAGATGAAATCAGAACTCTTATTAAAGAAATATCTCTATCTATTTTGAAATCATTTAAGAGTAATATAATTATAAAATAAGACATTTTCATTGAAAATATTTTTTAAGCTTGTAAGGTAAGCTTCAACAATTTTAAAATGACGGAAAATAGTTGCACCCACCGTATAATTTCGAAAAACATTCTTACCTTAATTCTGTCGAAAAGGTTAAAAAGGACCTTGTTTGGAAAAAGATGGAAAGATTCCATTATAAAATTCTTATCAAAAAGTAAAACAAGGGTTTAGATAAATTTAACCCATATTCTTTTAAATATTAATATTGTTTTGAAATACATTTTTAAGAAACATGGATGTTGATGATAAATAAATCCCAGTAGATTATTACGTATAAACAACCTCGGATAATGAAGAGATTGCGAAATAAACACTTACCTTTAATTTTCTTTGTTTGAGGGTAGGTTAACATATTTTATAATGGTGAAATAATTTTTATTAAATTATAAAATATTCATATACCTTAATATGATATCATATATGATCATTTAACATTTCTTTGTTAATAATATCATAGAATTATTGTTGTTTTGGGTGTTAACTTACTTGTTTCCTATTATATATTCTGCTACATAAGTCGTGAATGTTATGGATAGGTTGTGACTTATTCATATCCAGAATTATATCAAGTCCTTAAATATTATTTTTAATCATTAAATGAGAATTATACTTGAATGGATACGATGGAGAATGAATATTATCGCGTTCGTGGAGACGGTAGTCCGTATGCACGCACGAGTGACAATATCATTATTTAGATATTAAAATAATAAATAATTGGATGGTATATCATATAAACATAATCATTATCATGTAATATTTATTATTTACATTAATTAGACACCATTATTATACCCATCCATATAATAATGTTTTGAATAACAATTACACCACGACGTGGAGACGATAAGTCGTACGTACACACATATGGTGACATGTCATTCAATGGATTGATATAATACTGAAATATGGTTGTACCATGATTATAATAACATCAAATTATATATAATATACTAGTGATATTATTTTATAATGTTAATAACAAGTAATAGAAGAAGTGGAAGAAGAAAGGAACATGAAAGAGGGTTGTGAAAACATTAACTCTTCTTTGGGTTCTTCCTTTTGATTTGATTAAAAGGGCTCATTAGGTTGGATTTCTGACTAAATGAAGGACTCTAGGATGAATTGAGGGAAGTTGAGAGAGAATTTGGGCAGGGTTTTTCTGAACTAAAAGGATTTGAAGGTGTGAATTAATGAGAAGGGGGAGTGCCCTTTTATAAGAGGGGTGAGGGGCACATTTGGAAAAGCTAGATATATTATTTTATAATAAATAAATATTCATTTTATAATGGCTCAAAAGTGGATTATTTAATTTTTTAGGTGGTTATGGGTCAAATAAAACTCAACCAATAGGATTTAGACTGGTTTTGGTTACTATATTAACCTTATCTTTAAGTATTAACACTTAGTTAATTAGTTTCACTTTTACAATGTCTCTTTGTATTTTTATATTATATGGTTAATAAACATACTATATATATCCAAGATACTCCAAAGTGGTCCATTAATGATAAACCTATAATTATATAAGTCTCTTGGCAAAACCTTATATTTTTAGGAATTTAATATCAATTAATAATATAATATGTCTTTGAAAAACTCTTTTATGTCAATTTTGACACTATTCAATAATTGATTTTTGATAAAATCATAACAAAATTATTACATCGAAAAAAGTTAATTAAATCAATCCCAACAGGTCATATTATCCTATAAAATTATTGTTATTTCTGAAAAGTCTCATATTACTTTTATTTGGGAATTTATAATATCAATTATTCTATTTTGTTTTAATTGGGTAATTACTACATCACCATTGGGTAATGAATAAATTAAATTATATAATGTATAAAAATAATTAATAAAATACCATTATGTAGGAAATCGTTTTATCTTTCTAATGAATATTTATAAACAAAAATAAAACATATATAACCCTATATAAATAATTTTTTTCAAAAATATGTATGCTTATGTCATTTTTTTAATATATTAACTTAATTAATATGAAGTGTCATTATCACTTACAAGTGGCTCCATGGGGTCCAAAAATAGACCCAACGATGGCCATGGTCTGGCATGTATCAACCAATAATGTTAGGACACGTTTTAGGGTATTTTTTATTATTATAATATTATTTTTTAACCCTTATTTTCCGGATTTATCCTTTAACCATGGTAAATAAAATATTTACCGAATTAATTATTCAAAATGTCTAAAAATAAAAGTTACCTATTTACACAGTTTGAATATCCTGATTCCAAATATGGAATCCATTTTTCGAAATTCAAAACACAGAAGTGGCAGAAATTAATTTAAAATTAATTCCCGTTGTTAAAACAAAAAGTGTGTTTTTAAAAGATATTAACTATCAAAAGATTGACACTTGTTTATGACCAGTATAATTGTAAAATTATGTACAATGACCAAAAATGTATCAAATGATAAAAATATATTCTAAATATACATTAAAACCACTCAATTTCATAATTTATCAATATAAATTATTTCAATTAAAAATGTTTCTTTTAATTAAAATTTTGAAATTTTCACTATTCATCAAAATATAAATGTTATCCGAAAAGTTTCAAAATTTCAACCTAGGATAAAATAGATATTCCAAATCAAAAATTGATGTCCATTTTGAGAGATAAAATTTATAAAATTTCAAAAATTAGTTATTACTATTCATATTGGCTAGTTTGATTGGTTGTGGTGTGTTAGAACTCAATGTTGCGTACAACACACGCTATCACATTATTCAAAGAGAAGCATACCATAGAAGCTTGGGATGTAACCTTGTAAAATTTTGATGTACCCATTATAAAAAAAAATTATTTATTCAAATTGAACATATAAAAGTTTAAAATATTGGATTAAAAAAAGGGTTTCACTATCAAAAGTTGGTAAAAGTGCATTTTTAAAAAAATACATCTTTTATATGAAAAAAATTAATTTTTTCTTACATTATGTCAAAGAAACTAATAATATGGATTATAAAATTATAAGGATTATATAATGTTTAAAATATAGTTCATACTATTCATAACCTCTTTTGAACGGCTTGTTTGGTAAGTCATGGTGCGCTTGAACTCGGTGTTGCGTATAGTGCAAGTTATTGAATTATTTTGAAGAAATAACACACTATGAAACCTTGGGGTGTAACATTCTCCCTCCCTTCAGTAAATTATGTCCTCACAATTTGAAATTGTTATTATAAAATAAAATGTTAAATATAGAAAATATCTTTGTGGGAAAAACCCAAGTGAATATTTCACTCCCCGCCCAAATTCACCCCCACACTATAAAACCCGGAGATTTTATGAGAAATTATTTTTTGTCTTATGTTATATGAAAAACCATGTGAATATTTCACTACACACAACACTGGCTTGGCTTTCGTTACATGAAAAAGCAACCTTCTTCAATAGCTTGCATTGTATGCAATAACGAGTTTCACTAAACAATGATATATTATAATAATATTATGAACTAGAAGTTATGAATAGTATTAATTAAATTCTGAGTTTTATAACATTATAATTCATCTTACACATCCTATAGAATGAGTTATGAAAAAAAAATCAATTTTTCAGATAAAAGAATTATTTTTCAAAAAAAATACATTTTTACCGCCTTTTGATGGTGCACCCATTTTAAATCTAATTTTTTACAATTTTATAAGATAAATTTTCCATAATAAACTTCTATTTTAAATAAGGATATAAAAATTTACATTGGATAAATTTTTGATGCTTTTCTGATAACTTGATGAATTGTAAGAAAATGTTAAAGTTTTCTTAAAAAAATGTTTTTTCATTGACATTATTAATATGATAAAATGATAAAATTTCATGGTTTTAAAGTATAAATTGAATATATTTTAACCTTTTAATGTAGTGTATGTCATTACCATTAATTTTACATTGTATTCATAGGTAAAAAAAATATAATTTTTTACAATGTTTTAACTGTTAAAACCCATCTTCTTACCAACCAGATTAACTTTAAATTAAATACATCAGCATCTTTGATTTGAATTTTAAGAAATCTATACCATATTTGGATTCAGTGGGTACAAATTATGTTAAAAGGTTACTTTTTTTATATTATCAATAGTATCTACGGTAATTTTTTTATTTACTATAGTTAAAGTTAAAATGGGTAATTAAGGGTCAAAATAAGATTATAAAATTTCCCTAACTCCTGCAAAAATTATATTGGAGAAATAAAATTCGACCAATATAACCTAAGGGTCAGAATGGATTCATTTTATGTACTTCTGACCCATAAAATGATAAAATTATTATTAAAACGAAAGAAAGTGACAAAATGTCACTCTCTTATATCTTATAAGTGTAATAATTTTAATTTTGTGACAAATCGCATAAAACATTGAATATAAATAGTCCTCAAGAATCTAATAAAATTATCTACATCATGCGAATTTATATTGAATTTTTAGGGATTAGATAATTATCATTAATGAGGACACAAAAGTGACGTATACTTTATTTTATTGATTGAAATATCAATCAAATGATTTTAAAAATATTAAAATAAATATTATATGAACTAATTAATGTTATACAAAAAATTTCTATAGTAATATTAGTTATTATGGATCTATTAAATATTTTTATTTGAATATACCTTCTATGTCGATTTTATTTAAGTTCATATAATCAAATAGTGTCAAAATTGACATTGTTGGTATTTTATAAAATAACATATTATAAAATTGATTAAAAATCACAAAAATATTTAAAAATTATAAATTGATATTTATATGGTAAAATTTTTATAATTTATCCAATAATGCATAATTCACAACAAATAAGTATGTATTTATAATAATTTAATAATTAGAATATTATTACCACAAATAATATTAAATAGATTAAATAATGATAAATTAAATTGATAAGGTATTAAATAATTTCCCAGAATGTCTAAATTTTATTGGATGTTGAAATTAAAACCCTATATCATCTCATTTTCGAATTTGAGTCATTTTGGTGGTTTTTAGGTGGGTTTTGAGTTTATTATAAATTAATATTTTTGAGGTTTCCAATTGTGCCCCTCTCTTCTCTTATAAAAGGGCACCATCTCCCTCTCCTCTTCACATACTTTTGAGCCATAATTCTCAGAAAAACCCTATCCATTTCTCTTCTACATTTCCCTAGTAACATACTATAGGTCCCATTATTCTTTAATGACCAACTTTTGTGCCTTAAGAGGAGGATTAAAAGAGGAGCGACGATGAAGTGGTAATATCCTTTACAGATTCTTTCAAACTTATTCCTTCTTCTAAATCCTTTTATTTAATTGTGTCATTATAATGTAATAACACCAGTATAAATCATATACTGATATGTTATTATAAATATTAATCAGCCCTATTTCACCTTCTATCTATCCTACGGAAAATGAAGTCACTGCGCGTGCGTACATACGGAATACCCTCTCCACACCGTGGTGTAATCTGTTTTCTACCACCACCTTACATGGATGGATATGATGGTGTAAATAATAACTAGATATGATTATTATTACATGATACAAATTCTGAGATATTCCATCATCCACTCCAATACCATTCAATAATTATGGGAATGATATCATCGCTCATTCGTATGTACGGCTTACCGTATCCACGGTGCGATGTGATTCATTTTACATGATCTTAATTACACCATGATAATATAAACGAATTTAATGAATAAATCTGATATATATTATACTAATTCCATTCTGTACATTATTTAGCTATAACCAAAAAATTGGAATAAGAATTTATTTGACAAAACACACTTTTGAACATAAAGCAATGAACACCTGAATAACAAGTTGCAATGAAATATTACTAATAAGAAGATAAGAATATGACCATATATGATATAATAACAATGAATATGATTTTTTACTAATTCCATGAAAATTTTTAAATCATTATTTAGTATGTTCGGATATGTACAAAGAATATCGGACCAAAAGTAAAGAGAAATCTCACAATCTCATTTTTATCCGAGATTGTTTATAATTCAGAATTTAAAGAGGCATATTTATCATCCACATACATGTTTCCTCAATATGTAATATTATTTCTATCCTCCTACATTTATTTAAATCAAATTTTACTTATTGGTGAATTTTTAGTAACAGATATGAAATGAATCTTTTGTTGTTTTCTGTACGAGATGCTTATTGACTTTCCCTACAAAAGAACGAGAAGAATGTTTATTTTTTACTTATACACCATGAATGGATTTTTATTATATCATAGAAAATTATTTCCATGAATCTTCCTTTACAAGTTTTCAAGTTTATTTTCAAATAAATTCTCTTAGTTTAAAATTTTATGACATTTTGTGAAAGAAAAAATATTTTTGAAGAAGAAAGGATATTTTCCTCACGAATGAAGATCAAGTGTTTTAAAAAAATTATTTTCCATCTAAAATAATATAGGGTTATATTTATTTCCCTATTATTACATTGATTTGATTATGTTATTATGGAATTATTTTTATGAAGTCCTTTTATTTTGTAAGGATTATGTTTTGACGTCATGATGTTTAAGAATCCCCTTTTTATTACTTGGGTTATGCTATAATGTATGATTTATGATTTTGTGGCACAATATGAATGGTTTCATTATGAGATTTTTGAGACCAATATCTCCCACCAATTCATTGGGAAAATATTTATATCTCATGAGAGAGACATGCCTGGAAGAGCATGTTAATTTGGTTCAGTGATACAGGACTGGAACGAGGAGTGAACTTGGCTCAATAATAGAATTTTTCGGCTATGTTGATCTTTGCAATGAGTCTTGAATAATATGAAATGTTTTTCTATGATTATGTATCTCTGAAAAAAAGATTAATGTTTTAGGTTATGATGTTTGGGATTACATTTCACTAATATGATTTATCCAATTTCATGATATTGTGATATCGTTAATATATCAAGATTTTCAAAATGTTATGTTCTTATGAATATGATATGATTGATATTTACTTTTTTTACCCTTACTAATAATTTTAGCTCACCCTTTTGTATGTTTTCTTTTACCAAGGTCAATAAGAAGGGTATTAAGTAAGATATTCAAAAAGGGACTCTAGATATGATGAAATAAATAGGAGTCAATATAGATGATTTATGAACGAGTTGTTCATGTTTCCTAGTTTATAGACACTATACATATACGGTCCATTCATGGGTTTGTTATATGTTGAAATAAGTATGCTAATATTATGAATTAACAACATTGTATGTAATGTATTGTTCATCATAGTTGGTATCAGAGGAAAGTTATTGTAAACCTTTGGAAACTAGAATGTAAAGCCTTAGTAAGAACCCTAAAGATATGTCTACGAAAAGAACACAATATTAGTGTTTTAGAAATGGCCATGAATAACAATTGATAAGACCTAAAGTGTGAAATTTTATTACTGATCATGTTGTTTTCCAGTTGTAATTAGTATTTCTCACACTATGCTTCTTGGTTTTAGTCAATGGCTAGAACCAGATAGAACTGTGTTAATGATGAATGCGATGGGAAATGCAATAATTGTCCTCCTGAGCAACCAAATGTTATGGGAGCTAGAATGAAAAATCTTTTATCCATGATAACTCAACTGTCTCAATCTATGAATCATGCAATTTTTTAAAATGAGAAAAGGAAGGTGAAATATTTTTTTGAATCCTTTATCAGGCAGCGTCCACCTTCATTTAGCGGGACTTCTGATCCATTAGTTTCTAAAAAATGGATCAGTAACACTAAAGAGATATTTTTCAGTCCTAAAATGTTCTAAACATTATAATGTCATCTTATTAGTATATCATTTGGAAGGTGAAGCTGATTAATGGTGGAATCTTTTCAATAATAAAAGGAAAAGGGATGAAATTGAGATCATGGAATGGGATGAGTTCAATAACTTATTTTTCAATAATTACTTCCATCATATTCCTCAAACAAAGATGGAGAAGGAGTTTCTTGGACTGAAGAAAAAGGATTATTAATCTGTTGGTACCAAGAAGAAAATTTTACAAGGCTTGCAAGGTACGCGTCTGGGATTATTATCCAACATAAGAGTTTGATCGATCCAATCTTTTGTTGCTTAAAACAAAGTCTCAGAATGGCATTATCCATAAGGGACTTAAACAACTATGAGGAAATTGTTTGATGTGATCTCAAGGTTGAGAAGGAAATTGGAGTAACCCATCAGTCATATGGGTTTGATATGAAAAGGAAAATGGAATTAAAAGGAAAATATAAAGACCACACTGAAAAAAATGATGATTTTTCCCTTATGCTCAATGTGTGGAAATAAACCTGGTTGGAATTGACATAAAGGGAAATGTAAATGTTTTTTATTTGGAAAAAAAGGTCATCAGAAAATTGTATGCCACGGTGATGGGAAAAATATGTCTAGTAATGCGAACAAAGAAAATTCTACACAGAATGCACCTCATACACATTAATGTTACAAGTGCAAGGAAATGGGGAATTATGCTAATCAATTCCCTAACCCAAGGGTTGTTTATGATGATCAACATCAACAATCTCTTAAGGACAAAGAAAAAGTAAAGTCACTTGCAATTTCAATCGGTGATGTGGAGTATGATAATGAAGTGTTGAACGGTACATTTGACATCCACTCTAAAGTAGATAATGTTTTATTTGATTTTGGATCCACCCACTCTTTTATTTATGAAGAATTTTTTAAACGTATCACCATAGTACTTCAGTAATTAGATATTGAGTTAGCTGTGATGACCCCTAATGGCACAATTGTTGCATCAAAAGTTTAGAGTGCTTTTCCGACTGATGTTTGAGGGAAAGTGATCCATGCAATTCTAGTGATCCTTCCTATAGTGTAATTTTTTGTGATTCTTGTCATGGTTTAGATTTTGTTATATGGATCTTATATCAGTTTCTAAAGAAGGGAAGTCACCTTTCATATTCCAGATCAATCCATGATCATCTATCAATGCAAGGATGAATATAACCTTCCAGTGAAAATTTCATTCATCTTATGGGTATTGATTATAATAAATGATGGTTATTTATCTCAAATGGTTGGGGAAAAACTCACTATTAATAATATACCCATTATAAAAAAGGTTGATGATGTCTTTCTAGAGGAATTGCTAGGTCTTCTACCAAATCATGAAGTTGATTTTTCAATAGAACTCATACCGGTTACTATGCCTATTTCAAAAAGAACCATTTAGAATGGCCCCAATTGAGTTACATGAATTGATGGAGAAACTCTAAATAATATTGATAAATGAATCATATTCCCTATTGAATCACCTAGGGGGAACCTTTTCTCTTTGTTAAGAAGAAACATTGATTAATGATACTTTTTATTGATTATCGAGAACTTAACAAGATCACTGTCAACAACAAATATCCTCTCCCACTCATTGGTGACTTATTTGACCAACTACGCAGAGGTCAATACTCTTGAAAGATTGATCTTCGTTCAGGCACTAGTGCAGAAAACGTTTTTTACATCACCATTTTTTAAGTCGGTTATATAAAACCGACGTCATAATATGTAAAACGAGGTTTTTTACATCGGTTATTTAATAACCGACGTAAAAACCTGTGTTTAGTACACCTTTAACGTCGGTTATAAAAATAACCGACGTTTTTAATCGCGCGGCTTCGTTTTTTACGTCGGTTATACATTAACCGCCGTAAAAAATAGAAGCGGGGGGTGTTTGTTACGTTGGTTATTCAATAACCGACGTAACAAATCGACATATGTACGAGTTTACGTCGGTTATTGAATAACCGACATAAAAACACGGTTTTTGAAGGCCTTTTTACGTCGGTTATAAAATAACCGACGTAAAAAAAGAATCCGTAGATGTTTTTGACGTGGGTTATGGAATAACCGACGTAAAAAAATGCGGATTTTGAGCCCTTTATAACGTCGGTTATAAAATAACCGATGTAAAAAAAGAATCGGAGGAAGGTTTTTATGCCGGTTATTGAATAACCGACGTTATAAATGTTTTTTAAAAAATTATAACGTCGGTTATTGAATAACCGACGTGATAACTCATTTAAAAATTTACCCAGACCCGTGGATTGTCATTCGCGAGTTTACCTTGGACAGTCGCGACTCGTCTCTCTCGCGCGTAAACCCGAATCGGCTCGTCCATTTCGTTGGTTTAGATTCGTTTTGCGATCATCGTTTCTCATATTTAATCTCCTCGGATCAATCATCTAAACTCGCAGCACTCAGGTAATCCTCCCACTCGTTTTGTTTTTTTTCGCGGATAGTATATATATATGTGTTGTGATTTTTTTTGTTGAAACTAGCTAAGATTCTTCGATTGCGATCCCTTTTAACTCGTTTTGGCACCATAATCTTATTTATCATCCCTAGATCAATTAGTTCGACATGCAATATTGACTAATTTTATGATTTCACTAATTTTTCATCGTTTTCTATAAATCCCCGAGAGGGTTGGGGCGTGTCCATTTGGATGGGTTTCCCTTTTACAGTTCTTACTACTTTATTCACACACAACCATGGCATAGGTGCATGGATTTGGGATCACATCACCATTTTCACCCCCTGCAAACAAAGTTTCACGAGGAGGACTCGCCAGATTTCCCCTCGGCATGTTAAAAATTTTAGATACCCTCTTTTCAGCAAGTAAAAAATTAACTAGTTTTTTCTTCACTACTTATCCTAAACAAATAAAACCACCATTCTTTCTAGAACCTCTACTAGATACATTGCATCCATCAACATACATATTTGGATCTGAAAGCATCCCTTAAGCCTTATGTTCGATGCTAAAATCCTTTACTGATCTATAGAAAATATGATGGTCTGCTATGCTCTCCATTTAAAAGTCAAACCCACCAATTATTCATCCTCATCATGAGAAAATGGCACAACATCTGAATTTCTGATTCAATCTCTTGGGTCACTGAACAAACATTAACTCCTTCAAATCCACACCTAGAATAGACAACCTACTGTCGAGTTCCTTCTCTATCTATTGAAACTCAGTTCTTCCTCCACACCTAAAAAACATTCTTTGAATGGCCCAACATCTTGTTTGGTAAATTTTCAGTGATTCCAGGGGGGTGGGAGGGCTATCAAGAGGGTTGGGGGGTGTCCAGGGGGGTGTCCAAGGGGGTAGGGTGTGGGGGGTGGTGTCCAGGATGGGTGGGGGGCTGTCCAGAGGGGTCGGGGGGTGTCCAGGGGGGTTTACAAGGCGGTGGGTGGGTGTGGAGGCTGTCCAAGGGTGTGGGTGGGTGTTGGGGGGTGTCCAGGGGGGGTGTCCAAGGGGGTAGGGGTGGGGGTGGTGTTTAGGAGGGGTGGGGGGGCTGTCCAGAGGGTTGGGGGTGTCCAGGGGGGTGTCCAAGCAGGTCGAGGGTGGGGGTTGTGTCCAGGAGGGGTGGGGGTGCTTTCTAGAGGGGTCGTGGGCTGTCCAGAGGGGTCGGGGGGTGTCCAGGGTGGTGTCCAAGGGGATGGGTGGGTGTGGGGGGCTATCCAAGGGGGTGGCGGCCTGTCCAGAGGGGTCGGTGGGGGTGTCCAGGGGGGTGTCCAAGGGGTTGGATGGGTGTGGGGGGCTGTCCAAGTGGGTGGCGGCCTCTCCAGAGGGTATTTGGGGTTGTCCGGGTGGGTGGGGGGGTTGTCCAGAGGGTTGGGGGATGTCCAGGGGGGTGTCCAAGGGGGTAGGGGTGGGGGTGGTGTCCAGGAGGGGCGGGGGGGCTGTCCAGAGGGGTCGGGGGGTGTCCAGGGGGGTTTACAAGGGGGTGGGTGGGTGTGGGGGGCTGTCCAAGGGTGTGGGTGGGTGTTGGGGGGTGTCCAGGGGGGTGTCCAAGGGGGTAGGGGGTGGGGGGTGGTGTTTAGGAGGGGTGGGGGGGCTGTCCAGAGAGGAAGGCTCTCTGTCTGGTCCACCGGCCGACCGGTGGTGATCCAGCGGTCGGCCGGTGGTCCAGACAGAGAGGAAGGCTCTCTGTCTGGTCCGCCGGCCAGCCGGTGGTGAGCCAGCGGCCGGCCGGTGGCCCAGACAGAGCAAGGCTGTCTGGTCCACCGGTCGGGCGGTGACACCAGGCAGTGGGAAAGTCTACTGCCTAGGTCCTCCGGCTGGCCGGTGAGCTCACACCGGCTGACCGGTGGACTCAGTGAGTCCACTTTTCAGCTTTCTTGTCAATGTAATTGTGTATTTCGTAGTCGTTTAGGTTGGATTTAGTTTTTTCTTGAAGTTGAAAGTGTAAGTTTTGAATGTTATATAAGTGAATGTTTAATTTTTCTCTACTTCTTGTTTTGGTCTACTGTTGATGGTTTTTCTGGTCTGGATTTTGGTATGGGGGGAGAGGTTCCAAGGGGGTGGGTGGGTGTTTGGGGGGTGTCCAAGGGATATGGGAGGGGTGTCCAAGGTGTGTTTGGGGCTGTCCTAGGGGTCGGGGGGGTGTAAATGAGGGTGTGGGTGTCCAAGGGGTGGGGGGTGTCCAATGGATATGGGAGGGGTGTCCAAGGTGTGTTTGGGGCTGTCCAAGGGGTCGGTTGGGTGTAAATGAGGGTGGGGGGGGGGGGGGGGGCTGTCCAATGGGTGGGGTGTGTCCAAGTGGTGGGGGATGTCCAAGGGATATAGGAGGGGTGTCCAAGGGGTGTTTGGGGCTGTCCAAGGGGATGGGGGGTTTCCAAGGGGTCGGGGGGGTTTCCAAGGGGTCGGGGGGGTGTCCAGGGGGTGGGGGGGGGGGGCTGTCCAAGGGGTGGGGGGGTGTCCAAGGGGTGGGGGGTGTCCAAGGGATATGGGAGGGGTGTCCAAGGGGTGTTTGGGGCTGTACTAGTGTTCGGGGGGTGTAAATGAGGGTGGGGGGCTGTCGAAGGGGTGGGGGGTTGTCCAAGGGGTGGGGGGTGTCCAAGGGATATGGGAGTGGTGTCCAAGGTGTCTGAGAGTTCTGTCCAAGGGGCCGGTTGGGTGTAAATTAGAGTGGGGGGGGGGGGCTTTCAAGGGGTGGAGGGTGTCCAAGGGGTGGGGGGTGTCCAACGGATATGGGAGGGGTGTCCAAGGGGTGTTTGGGGCTGTCCAAGGGCTCGGGGGGGGGGGGGGGTGTCCAGGGGTCGGGGGGGGGGGGTCCAAGGGGTCTGGGAGGGCTGTCAAGGTGTGGGGGGTGTCCAATGGGTGTTTGAGGCTGTACTAGGGGTCTTGGGGGTGTAAATGAGGGTGGGGGCTGTCCAAGGGGTGGGGGGTGTCCAAGGGGTGGGGGTGTCCAAGGGATATGGGAGGGGTGTCCAATGGGTGTTTGAGGCTGTACTAGGGGTCGTGGGTGTGTAAATGAGGGTGGGGGGGGGGGGGGGCTGTCCAAGGGGTGGGGGGTGTCCAAGGGTTGTGGTGGGGCTCCAATGTGGTGGGGGAGGGCTGGCCAGGTTGTTAGGTGGGTATAGATGACGGTGGGGTTCAGTTGGGGCTTGGGGGAGGGCTGGCATGGTTATTTTTGTTGTTTGGTTTCTGGTTGCTTTTTGGTGAGAGCAGTGCAATTATTTTTTTAAAAAAAATCTCGCTTTCACGTTGGTTATTTTATAACCGACGTGGTAAATAAATCGGTAGGGGTTTATCACGTCGGTTTTTTCGAGAACCGACGTGCTAAACCATTCCCGGGCCTTTTATCACGTCGGTTATTAATATAACTGACGTGCTAAAAGGCCTGGGAATCGATTTACCACGTCGTTTATTGGATAACCGACGTGCTAAAACGTTTCCAAGGCCTTTTTATCACGTCGGTTATTTAAGAAACCGACGTGATAATAGGCCCGGGGAAGGGTTAATCACGTCGGTTATGTCATAACCGACGTGATAAACGATATCCCAGGCGTTTTATCACGTCGGTTTAGAAATAACCGACGTGATAAACCCCCCCCCCCCCCGCTCATATTTAGCACATCAGTTATTATATAACCGCCGTGATAAACCGCAGGTGGGGGGTTTAGCACGTTGGTTATATAATAACCGCCGTTATAAATCCCCATCCCCCATCATTTTTCACGTCGGTTATTAATGAACCGACGTGATAAACACCGTGATGTTAGGGATGTTACGCCGGGTTTTAAATAACCGATGTAAACAACGTTATTTATAACGTCGTCCGTATTAACGTCGCCTAAAAACCGACGTAAACAATGAAAAATAACCGACGTAAAAAATGTTTTCTGCACTTGTGAGGGCACCATCAATTAAGGGTCAAAACGGAGGAAATACCAAATATGGCTTTCCGTACAATGCATGGACACTGTGAATTTATAGTGATGCAATTTGGTCAAACTAATTCCCCTACTATCTTCATGGATATAATGAATAGTATCTTTAGAAGTTATCTTGATCAGTTTTTGGTAGTCTTTATATATGAAATTCTTGTCTATTCAAAGAAAAAGTAAGAACATGAATATCACATAAGAATTGTAATGAAGACCCATATAAAGGAGATTTTTTATGACAAATTTACCATGTGTGAATTTTGGATTCAAAATATTTCATATTTGGGTCACATAATCTCAAGAGAGTGGATATATGTGGATCCCACAAAAACAAAAGTTATATAAAGATGGTTGAGACCAACAACAGTAACTGAGATCTGATGATTTCTTGGTTTGTCTAGATATTATCAATGTTTTGTGAAATATTTTTCATTATTATCTATTCCAATGACCAGGTTGACTCGAAAAAGGGTTAAATTCATTTGGACGGAGGAGTGTGAAGTTAATTTGAAGGAGTTAAAAAGAAGGTTATCCAGTGCACTTATGACCACACTTCCTTATAGTGGAGAATGGTTTGTGATATATGGTGATTCATACAAGAAGATATTGAGGTGTGTTATTAGGAAAAATGATATGGTGATAGCTTATGCCTCACGACAGATGAAAATACTTGAGAAAAATTACCCAACACATGATTTGGAGTTAGTTGTGGTAATCTTTTCATTAATGATTTGAAGGCGTGATCTTTATGATGATTGGTGTAAAATTTATACTGATCATAAAAGTTTAATGTATATTTTCACACAAAAGGAGCGGAATATGAGCCAAAGAATATGGTTGGAGCAGATTTAGGATTACGACTACTCAATTCCTTACAACCCTGGGAAAGCAAACAAGGTGGTGGATGTATTAAGTCGGCAAGACCATGCTAGCTTATACATGGTGAGGATCACAAAAGATCCAATATTTATTTATTTACAAATGATGGATCTTGGAATAATAATGGAAGTTGGAAAATATTATCTTTCTCAAATGAATGTTCAACCATCTATACATGTGAAGATTAAAGAGGCACAGAAAGAAGATGTAGTGTTACAAAAGAAGGTGAGAAATGTTCCTAAATTCCAAATTGATTATGATGAAATAAAAAGGATCAGGAATCCTGTTTGGGTTCCTCCCTTCTATGAATTAAAAAAGGAAATACTGTATGAGGCTCGTAGTCCTTCATTCTCTGTTCACCCTAGAAGCACAGAGATGTATAGAGACATGAAAGAGTAATTCTTGTGGGATGGCATGAAAAGAGATGTTGTTGAATATGTCTCACGATGCTTGGTTTGTCAGCAAGTTAATACTGAGAGATATAAGTCTAAGGGGTTGGTACAACCATTAACCATACCAGAATGGAAATAGGAAAACATCACTATGGACTTTGTCATTGGACTTCCTAAAACATGAAAAGGAAATAATGTTTTCTGAGTTATAGTTGATTGTCTTATGAAGTCGGCACACTTCATTTCTATTTGAGAATATTTCTCTCTTGATAATCTTACCATGATATAATTAAAGGAAGTGGTAAGATTTCATGGATTACCAGTTTCCATTATATATGATCGAGATCCAAGGTTTACCTCGATGTTTTGGAAAAATATTTAGCATATTCTAGATACAGGGTTGAGTTTTAGCACTTCTTATCACCCTCATACAGACATTCAGTCTGAGAGGAAAATTCACACTCTAGAAGACATTTTGATGGCATGCTCTATGTATTTTAAAGGTTGTTGGGATAAACACCTACCTTTGGTGGATTATTTTTATAAAAATAGCTTTCACTCTAGTATTCAGATTTCTCATTATGAATTTCTCTATGGAAAGAAATGAAAAACTCCAACTTTATGAGATGAATTTGGGGAAAGAAAGCTACTGGGACCTGATCTTGTTGATGAGATGGGTGAAAAGTTCATATTTATTCAACCACACATAAGAGCAGCTCAGACATGACAAAAAAGTTATGCCAACAACAGGAGAAAAGACCGAGAGTTTGAAGTGGTTGATAACGTGTTCTTACAAATATCTCCTTGGAAGAGGGTAATGAGATTTGGAATGATAGGAAATATGATCCCTACGTATATCGGTCCTTTCAAAATACTATATCATTTTGGGAACGTAACTTACAGATTGGATCATCCAAAAAATCTCTCTCAAGTTCATGATTTTTCCCATGTATCTCTATTAAGAAAGTACATACCTGTTACTTCAAATGTACAAAGCTCAGAAGTTTTACCACTGGAGGAAGATCTTTCTTATGAAGAACATCCAATAGAGATTCTAGATTGTAGTGAAAAATATCTATGAAACAAGACCACTCGCTTGATTAATGTTTTATGGATGAACCACCAATTATAAGAAGATACATGGGAACTTAAGGATATGATGAGGGGGAGGTATCCTCATCTGTTTGTTACAAAGTGACGAATTTCAAGGAAAAATTTATTTTAACTAGGGTAGAATGTAACACCTTGAATTTTTATGAAAAATAATTTTTTATGTCTTATGTTATATGCAAAACCAAAGGAATCATTCTCTACACAGAACATTAGCTACGCTTTCATTACATGCAAAAGAGACCATCCTCAATAGCTTGAGTTGTACGCAATAACGAGTATCACTAAGCAATGATGTATTATTACAATATTATAAACTAGTTCTTATGAATAGTATTAATTGAATTATAAATTTTATAACTTTATAATTCATCTTATACATTTTCTAGAACGAGGAAGGAAAACAAAATCAATTTTTAGATAAAATAATTATTTTTCAAAAAATACATTTTTTCCATATTTTGATGGAGCACCCATTTTAAATATGATTTTTTACAAGATTATAAGTTAAATTTTATAAAATAAACATCTCCCTTTGAATCAGTATATAATAATTTACATTGGATTATTTTTTTATATTTTTCTGATAACTTGATGAATAGTAAAATACGCTAATGTTTTCTTAAAAAAAATTTATCAAGATAATTCAAATAATTAAATGATAAAATTTAATTATTTTAAATTATAAATAGAATATAATTTTACCATTTAATAAAATTTATGTCATTACAATTTATTTTTCATTGAATTCATAGGTAAAAACATTTCAATATTTGACAATGTTTTAACTTTTAAAACCCATTTTCTTAACAATAGGATTAATTTTAATTTAATTACAGCAACTTCTATGGTTGGAATATTGAAAAATGGATTCCATATTTGGATTCAGTGGGTCCATATTATGTTAATAGGTTACTTTTTTTAATATTATGAATAGTAACTATGGTAATTTTTTTATCTGCTACAGTTAAAGTAAATCATATAATTAAGAGTAAAAATTAGATTAAAAAATTCCTCTAATGCCTACCAAAATTCTATTAGTTGAATAAAAGGCAACCCATATCACATAAGGGTCTGAATAGATTCATTTCAAGGACTTTTGACCATGAAAATGATATAATTATTATTAAAACCAAAGAAAGTGACAACATGTCACTCTCTTATATCTTATAAGTGCAATAATTTTAATTTAGTGATAAACCTCATAAAACTTAAAATATAAATAGTCTTCATAAATCTAATAAAATTATATACATCATGAGAATTTATTTCTAATTTCTGGGGATTAAATAATTATAATTAATGATGGAACAATAGTGATGTATAAATTATTTTATTATTTAAAATATAAATCGAAAGGTTTTAAAAATAATAAAATAAATATTATATGAAGCAATTAATGTTATCGAAAAATTTTATAGCGGAATATTACATATTAGGAATAAATTAAATATTTTTTATCGAATATATCTTATGTGGGGATTTTATATAAATTCAAATAATTGAATAGTGTCAAAATTGACACTATTGATATTTTATAAAATAACATATTATTAAATTTTATAAAAATCCCAAAAAAAATTATAATTTATAATTTATATTGTGTAAAATTTCATAACTTATCCAAATATAGACAATTCACAACACTTACCTATGTATTTATAATAATTTAAAATTTAGAATATTATTACCACAAATAATATTAAATAGATTAAATAAGGATAAATCAAATTGATAAGGTATAAAATAATTTCCCAACATGTCTAAATTGTATTGGATGATGATATTATAACCCTATCTCATCTCAACTTTGAATTTGAGGCATTTTTTAGGTTTTTAGGTGGGGTTTGAGTTCATTATAAATTAATATTTTTGATGTTTCCAAAAGTTCCCCTCTCTTCTATTATAAATGGGCACCTCATCCCTCTCCTCTTAAAAACATTTTGATACTTCATTCTCAGAAAAACCATATCCATTTCTATTCTCCACATCCCTATTAATATTATAGAGGTCCTGTCCTTCATCAAAGTCCAACTATAGTTCCCTAAGAGGAGGTTTAGAAGAGGCACGTCGAAGAAGAGTTAGTATCCTTTACCGATTCTTTCAAACTTATTTCTACTTCTACTTACTCTTATTAATTTTATCGTTATAAATTAATAACATCAGTATCACTCATATACTTATATGTTATTATAAAAATGAAAAAACTCAATTTCACCTTTTATCCATCCTATGGAAAATGAAATCACCGTGCATGCGTACATACGGAATACCGTCTCCATGCCCTGGTGTAATCTGTTTTCCGACACCACCTTAATTAGATGGGTATAATGGTGTAAATAATAACTAGATATTATTATTATTACAGGATACTAATTCTGATATATTCTATCATCCACTCTAATACCATTCAACAATTATGGGAATGATATCGTCGCTCATGCATATGTACGGCTTACCGTCTGCACGGTGCGATGTGATTCGTTCTACATGATCATCATTTAACCATGATTATATAAATGAATTGAATGAATAAATATGATATATATTATTCTAATACCATTCTATAAATAAGGTATCTATAACCTAAAGATTAGGAATAATAATTTATTCGACCAAACATACATAAGAACATAACGTAATGAAAACCCGAATAAAGGTAACAATTACATATTACTAATAAGAAGATAATAATGTGACCATATATTATATCATAACAATGAATATGATTCTTGAATAAGTCAATAAAATTATTTAAATAATTATACAAGAGATTCGGTATGTACAAAGTATATCGGACCTAAGGTAAGGGAAAATCTCACAATCTCATTATTATCTGATATTGTTTATACTTTTGAATTTACTGGGGAATATTTTTCATCAACATCCGTGTTTCCTCAATTTTTAATATTATTCCTATCCTCCTACATTTTTTAAATAAAATTTTACTTATTGTTCAATTTTTAGTAAAGTATATGAAATGATTATTTTGTTGTTTTCAGTACGAGATACTTATTGACTTTTCCAACAAAAGTACGAGAAGAATGTTAATTTTTAATTATATGGCATGAATAGATTTTTATGATTTCATAGAAAATTATTTCAATGAATCTTCCTTTACAATTTTTAAAGTTTATTTTCATTTAACTTCTTTTAGTTTAAAATTTCATTACATATTGACAAAGGAAATAAGTTTTTGAAGAAGAAAGGATGTTTTCCTCAGAATTGAAGTTCACGTTTTTTATCAAAATTATTTTTCATATAACATAATATAGGGTTTTATTTATATCCCTATTATTACATTGATTTTTATTATGTTATGATGGAATTATTTTTATTAAGTATTTTTATCTTATATCTGAAATGTTATGATGGCATGATGTTTAAAAATCCCATTTTTATTACATGGGTTATGCTATGATATATGATTTATGATTTTGTGGCACACATAAGGATGGTTTCATTATGAGATGGATGGGAACTATATATCCCTCCAATGCATTGGATAAACATTTATATCTCATGAGATTGACATGGGTGGTGTGACAATTTAATGTTGTTCAGTGATACAGGACTTGAACGAAGAGTGAACTCTGTTGAGTAATGTACTTTGTCCGCTATGATGGTCATGGAAATGAGTCTTTACTAATATGAAATGATATTTTATGATTATGTGTGTATGACACAATGTTTCATGTTTTAATTTTTGATTACTGGGATTACATTTCACTACTACGATTTATCCCAGGTCATGATATTATTATCTCTTTTGCATTTTAAAATTTTAAAAATGTTTTATTCTTATGAATATGATATGACTGTTTTTTCTTTTGTTTACCCTTAATTATCATTTGAGCTCACTCTTTTGTATGTTTTCTTTTCCCCAAGTCAAGAAGAAGGGTATTCTGTTGGATATTCCAAAAGGAACTCTAGATATGATGAAATAAATGGGAGTCAATGTAGATGATTTCTGAACTAGTTGTTTATGTTTCCTAGTTTCTAAAGACACTATACCTATACAGTCCAATCATGGTTTTGTTATATGTTGTAATAAGTATGCTTTAATTATGAAGTAATAAAAATGTATGAAATGCATGGGTCATTATGGACGCCCCCACCATTCACCCCAACTCATTTGAACCCCCACTCCCCCCAACCTTCACCCCCACCACCCCACCACATTCCCCCCTACCCCACCTACACTGCCACTCCCCCCACCCCCAAATGCACCCCACTTCCACACAACCTTCGCCTCCCACTTCCTCCCCCCCCCCCACCCACCACATTGACACCCCTACTCCACCACCGCCAAATGCTCCCCACTCCCTCTCCACCCCCACCATCACCCCCATTACCCCCACCCATCATGCACCCCCTACCCCATGTTTAACCCTCCCTTTCCCATACACACTACCCCCACCCAAGATGTAAGAGACTCACATAGAGCATTATTCCATGAATTTTTTTTACGTATGTGTGTGAATTTGAGTTATTAGCCTTATACTATATATGTGTCCATGAAAATAACATTAGATTCCATTTCTAAATAATATGAGCCATATATTCATACAAATAACTATGATGATTCTTATGCTACCAATCCAAAATCCAAAATAATTAGGTATCTTCTATGATTAATGTTGAGATGAAATAAGGACCAACCAAGGAAGTAGATATAGTTAAATAAATCTATAGCTAATATAACAAAAATAATAAGGATATAAAATGATAAAGAATATTTTCCACTTGGTAATAAAAAAATAAAATCCAACTTCATCATGATAATATCGTGATGATAACTAAGAAATAATGAATGTTAAAGAATTTTCTGATAATTACCATGGTAATAAGATGGATAAAACAGACATATTTAGTGAATCATATTTTTTCCCTGATGATGATGTAATTGTAAATTAATGTTAGGATACTTCCTCTGATGAATCAAAAACAAGTGGTGAGGACCATATTTTTGAAGATCTATTTAATAAATAATATTTAGATTCATGTTCTTACCATGATTAAATCTATCAATGATTTCCCAAATATGTTGATTCTTTAATTTTTATACCCTTACAGAATTCTAGGAATATTTCAGTTGTCATAAAAAGGAATCAGAGATAAAGTTTATGTCATTATCCAAAAATGATCTTGAATTTGTATTAATAACTAATCAAATATAGTCCATAAAAATAGTTTTAATCTTGAAAGAATGTACTCCGGTTTTGAGATGGATTTGCTAAATGAAATCCAAGAGAAAGAAAAATCTATTAAAAAGGATGTAAGTATGGAACCATATATATAAAGAAGTATTTGTTGTAATTAATAATGAAATGGAGTTTAAAGAAAATAATATTATATAGTTTTATCATTTTTTATAGTAGAAGAAAAAAATGATGATGAAGTCATTAAAATCAAGAACCCCCTGAAGACTAGATAAAAACAATTAATGATGAGGGAAGCATATTAAATGTATAATTCTTATAGCTTGATGTTAAACATAAAAATCTAGATGTCACTAAACCTTGGTCATTATTGGATATTGTAATAATTGTTGTTCTACACATTGTTCATAGGGATAATCTTAGGAAAAATTCTCGACAACTGGTTCCCAAAACATCTTCAAATAATCTAATGATAAATATTCTATATTTAAAAAAAATAAAGGTACAAACCACATATGATAATTTTATTCTTATTAAATATATTTTTTTACATAATTTATGAGTAAACTAAAAACCTATACAAAATTGGACGAAGATAAATTAAGATAAATCAACCACTTTATCCATGGTTTCTAAAAGTAAGTGTATGAATTGATTTTCATTATATTGTGCCCAAACAATTGAAATGAACTCCCAAAATTGGTATACAGTAAGATCTAAATAATATCAACTACATGGAGTTCGAAAAATAAAAAAATCTTTTGAATTTCATTACTTGTTTTATAATTGTTTTCTTCACAATTCATTAAATTTTCAGTATAATATATCTCTTACTAAAATTTAGAAAAATCCATCAATAAGTGGTATTAAAACTAATATAATGGAATAACTAAATGTGAAAGGGAATAAAATATATACTATATAAAAGTTTTAAAAATTTTAATACCTCTCATTTATGATTTATGGTAGTGGTAATATGTGTTATTCTTGATTATCTATGTACGTATTGAAATAAAATAATGATACAAGATCACCAAATCCAATAATGATTGGTGAGTCAGCCATGGAGAATAAATAGATGAAATATCAACATTAATGCTTTTATAATAAGTTCTAGATAAGTGTTAAATTTATTGATACTGATGTGAAAAAAATCAATCATAAGAATCCATATGAATAATCCCAAGAATCTATAAATATACCCATTTATTATTTAGTTATATCACCGGATGATTTGGAAATGGGGAAAATTAAAAGAATAACCAGATAAAGAAATTTCTAAATGAAAATATTATATTCCATATCATGATTGAAAATATAACCCTTGTGAGGTATTATAAAAATTTAACAATCCTATAATTCATGAAATGTTGTGTGGGAGGTTCAATTTGGCTAGTCAAAACTCAAATAGTTTCTTTAAAATTTCACCAACCCAAGATGAAATCTTGAGAAGAATGAAGAATGAAGAACATAGTATGTGATTTATGTGATTTGATAGAACATGTAAAAATGAATATCTCATACAAATATATAAAAAGAAAATTCATTCTATAGAAGAATTTTTCGAAAAATAGAAAATCCAGTTTGAAGAATTTATATAAAATTTGAGTACTAGAAGAAATATTTTCATTTTTGAGAAGAAATTCTTAAACATTTACCTCACTATAAGGATATAAAATAGGTTCCAAATTATTCCTTTATCATTTGTGTATTATTTTTGTGCTAACAATGTATGAAATTAATGGTGATTCTTTTTCCCTTATAGCAAATAAATAATGAAAATTAATCTTGAATAATAATTCAACATCTAAAAATGTACCCATATTTATATGATTTATCAAATGGTATTCCAAATTAAATCTAGAGAAAATATCTATGCCACTAAAGTAAGTAGGAGATGATACCTTAAGGTGGAGTTACTTGATAATCCTTTATAGTCAATAATTCATAGAAATCTAAATTTTGGAAGGTTCTTGTGAAAGTGTAAGTAATTTTTTACCATTGTAGTTCATGATATCCATTGACTTATAGAATTTTTTTTGAAGTGAATGATAGTTTCTTCCATACTTTTTTAATTATCATAATATTTAAAGAAAAATATATATAAAAATTATTGAAATAAGTTGAGAGAGTTTAAACTAAATGATTTAGTAAAGTTTTTCACTGTGATATATAACTTATACTATTATTTGGAAACTCATTATTTATGTGTTTAAATAAATTGGATAGGTCTCTATCCCATCACTTGAATCGAGTAATGCGGAATCAAGGAGGCAATAACAATGAAAAAAGTATGATTTCTAGATAATACTAGAATATATGAATATGTAGAGAGCCTGTATTGTTGAGTTTTGGTATTAGTGTGGTGGTGGGTGAGGCGTACTCAAAATTCACATATACAGGTTAGTACAGAGGGCAACGAGAGAGTACCAAGCCATATTGGAATCTCTCGAGTAACTAATGGGGTGACATTTTATTATAAGGTACAACCTTAGTGTGGTACCGATCAACCTGTCAAAACATGTACACGAGTGCAATTTTTATGTGATATGGAATCACCGTTATCTTCTTCAACATCACGTCTAAGGAGAAGTTTCCACTAAAAACATTGATACTACTCGGAAATAGTCGAGTAATTCTATTTACAAGATTATGGTTATTATGAAATTAGAGTATGGATTTTATTTTTAATGTGAGTATTTTAATGAATTGAAAATATTGATTTGAAGGATGTATTAAAAGCATTATATCCCAATAAAACACTATAGAGAAGAGTAATTGGGTATATTTAAAATAGTGAGATAATGATGACCATTCCCTAGTGATTATAATGGTGTGATTATAAACTACTTCTGTAAAATGGGAAGAGTCCACCACAATATAGTCAATTATAAAATAATTCCTATAAGTAAGAGACTTGAAGAAAGCCTTGTGCTATAAAAGAAGGATGATATAATGTACACATGTGTGTATGATTCATATGAACCCTTATGAAGGTACTATGTATGTATCACTGAATGTTTTTTTGGTCATTGGATAGATAAGATGGGTCAAAAAATCATATGAATAAATATAATGATTATTATTTCACAAATTCAAATTCAAAAAATCATGATGTATGTTCCATGATTTAAGATGATATGATGGAAATTCCTACCAATGAAGGATTTAAAGTAAACAAAATCCCAAATTATAGAGTTTAACAAAATAAAATATAGAGAAATGTAAATATTAATAAGTTATTCATGCCATATTGGAAACCCTGGTAAGAATTATGGTTTCGAAATACATAGGAATTGGATACTATACTATAGTGATTATAATTTCAAGAATAATTTTTATCTGTCAGAAATTTTGAGTTAGATTTTGATGTATTGGTGACTTTGATGATTCAAATGATATATGAGACTCTCTGATGAAGAATAAGGAGAAACTATTTCTATAAAATAAACATGAGTATAATTTGATGGGTTAAAACCATAAATAACTTATGTGGTCCAAGTAGGAGGATGATCCCCAAGATGTGGGGTATCCATACTGGAAGCGCGCTGGAGGAGGAGGTGGGGCAACTGTCTCAGAGAACTGTCTGCATAGTGGCAACATTGGGTGGGTGTTGCGGTGAGAGAGGTCATTGGGGAAGAGGTTTTCGTGGTAATAGAAGTCTTTAGAGAGACGTTTTATATGGACAGAGAGGTCTTCAGGTAGGTGGGTGCCGTAGAGGGAGGGTCACTGATCGGGGGAGGATGGCGCTGTAGTGAGAGGATCAGAGGAGGAGGGAAAAGGGAGGGGGGGTGAGGAGCCTGGTAGGTCTCAAACAGTATAAGTATCACAAATCATCATCCATAGAGTAGTAAAAGAATCTTGGATATAATCATCCTATAGCCACCGACCTATAAAATTGTGTCTATAGGTTTGTGGCTATATCCTAAAATTATAAGTAATGGGAAATGTTTTCATATGAGAGTTTATCAATTGGGAGGATTTAAAGAACATTATTTTTTGGGATTTATTTCCTAATAAGTTTAAGATAGATCAAATTTCGGAGTTTATAGATATTCACCATTTTTCTAGGATGGTATCATCATACACCACACATTTCACCATGTTGCTATGTTTTGATCCTTTATTCGATGGATATGATGCATTGATGTCTTGGAAGTTTGAGATATGACATCATTATAACATTAAGTTACATGTTAGAAATTTTTACTTAACAATATTCATTTAGGTTCTTTACAAGGATTGGCTATAAATAAGGATCCATGGGATGGTCAAGTAGTTGTATTTCTTCCACCCTTCAATACGTAAGAGGGTAGAAATATTTCTATTACACTAATTATATCTTTTTATAGAAGGAAGTGGAATAATAAAAATGTAAAATAGGCTATTAGAATAAAGGAGGATATGTGTTTCATTTCATTATACCCCTAACGAGGTATTCTACAGTGCTTCAACTTCTACAAATTCATGTATTATCAAAAAAAATTCACAACTCCTCAAACTATGTGTTGATAGCATAGTATAATAGGTTATCTTAAGTAGTTTTTTCCCAAATATTTGACGATGATGTTCCTTATGGGTAGAAGAAATAGATGATCAATAACTTAGTGATCTAGTTAGGGTCTTATGTAATAGGTTTGGATGTCAATGACTAATATTGTTCATGTGTATATGGGATAGGTTCATAGAGATTAGGGTTTTCATGTTCAGATATTGGATTAGACCCCAATAAATGTTGGTGAGGTTCCATATATTGTTTTGTTTATTTTCATAATCACTTATATGTTTTATAATAATTTTTTATATGAGTGATTCCCATTAAATTATATATATAATTGTTTTTTTTTACTTTACCTACCATACACATTTTTTCTGAGTTACTTTTCCCCAAAACACCATTGGAAATGAAAGGGGGAATCATTTGCGATTCTAAAATTTTATTATCATTGATTTCCATTATGTATTTATTTGGGACTATATTATTCTAGATAATATAATCGTTGTTGTCTTCCTTAACATAGAATAGATAACCAGCTTTTGATATCACATTTATTTCTATAGGAGACTAGTGTTGTTTACATTTCTGAAGGGATAGAAATATGTAATGAATGTAGAATGGGAAGTAGTAGTAGGTTGATTTGGTAGAATAGGAGTCATCATATGATGGTCATGGTGTAGATTTTGGGAATCGCTTCTCCAGTAGGATCAGTAGAAGCCCTATTGTGTTTAACTATAATCATATATCAATATCAGTATGTCTTCCTAGAAAAATCATGGGACAACCAAATCATAGAGGTGATTACATTGAGATATAATTCTTTTTAGGTGTATAGATCATTTTTATTCTCCCATATTATATTTTTCCCTCTGAATGGATAGAGATCAAGGTAAATTGTGAATACTTGGATAATAATTGTAATATAAGTACAATTTTATAATAGTATAGTGAACCAATTCTGTTAACGAAGAAGTAATATGGTAGTATCGGTATCAGAATGGATTACCTAAAGGTAAATCAAGTTGAGGTAAACAATAGATAATCTTTTCCAATGACTTGTAATATTTTCAATCCATTATGGAGAGCCTAGTGGTTCTCTAAGAACAATCATTTATTAGGTTATCAATGGTTGGAGGTAAGAGAGGATGACATCATGAAAATGATGTTTTGGAGTAGTTTTGGATATATATGTACTTATTGATTCTATTGCATTTCAAAATTCACCAGCAGTGTTCATGGATCTCGTTAATAAGATATTCCACCCATATAGGGAATCCTTCATCATAGTGTTCATAAAGACATCTTCATCTACTCACCACCCCATTATATCATGACAGACATCATGATATAGTCCTTAGTATACATTGATCCCATCATCTTTATGGGAATTTATAAAAGTCTAACCTTTGGCTTCATGAGGTGAAATTCAAGGGACATGTGGTATTTGTGACAATTTTATTCATGGACCTATTCAATTATTTCATGCACAAGACCACAAAATGTGTTCAATATTAGGAGCCTTCTTTGTTTAGTAGGATATTAATGATGTTTTATAAAATAATTATATTCTTCTTCATCACACATCACTACACTAATGAATATGTTGTTGAAGTTCTAATTAATAGAAAAGTGTGAATATGTGTTTCTTGATCTTTAGAAGAGTTTTTCTTCTATTTCGATGTTGACACATCACTAGACGAGGATCAATTAGGTTGTGTACTATGATCTATCAGGTGTAAGGTTGGGAGAAGTTTTGGTGTAGTGAGATAAGGGAAGTATATTATGGGTTATATGAGTTTTGACCCCATTATTTGTACTCTCTTACTTAAAACTTTTAGCTAGAATACTTGGACCATGCCTCCAATTGTTGGTGACATTTTCTATTCAAGGAGAGGTTTGTTATCAATGTCATCCATAATAGCCATTATTATATCTTCACATAGAGGGCACTAAATCTTTGGTTGACATTCTAGGTATAGTACATGAATATTTTTTATTTTGAGATGACCTAGTTACTAGGTAATGATAATGTCGTTGAAAAAATTCTTATCCATAAGATGAACGTAGATCATGATCATGGTGAGTGGCCTTGTGAGGAACAACAGTTCCAAATGATTTTGTAGGTTTATTAGTGTATGGATACTTTTTATGACTTTGGATTGATAAAAAGTTCCAATTTTTTGATAAAATATTCTCTTGTAGACCAAGTGAATGATGGTCCTGAATATGAACCTCAGTGTGATGTGATGAATGATTAGCTAGCCGGAGGTGACCCATTAGTCTGGTGGTTATTCAACGAGGTTGATATAATCCTTGTGCATGGGAGATTTATATTACATTATTCCATAAAGGTATAACTAATGAGATAATTACATACATTTATGTCCATGGAACATCAGTGTTTGACAATGATGTAGCATGACTTCAGGTGATATTTCTAGTGTCCAAGGATAAAGAGGTTCATTACTGGTTTTTCTTCTCAATGCCTTTCCTACCATAGGATAAATAAATTACACTAAAATACATTTGGTTTTCTTTATAAAATTCCATTTCCATGTATAAGTGGTAAAATTTCATGATGGGCTTTGTGAGGATATTCCCTTTGACCTCCATGATTCAAAACCACGTTTGGGTTTTTATTAATCATCCAATGAAAGTTATTCATTTCGTAGTAATATGTGACAATATCTTAATAGACAATGTGAGAATGATTTATGTATGTGAGATAATATGAAAACATAGAGTTTCCATGAGAATCATATCAAATAGAGACACATGTTTTATATCAATGTTTTCAAATGGATTGTATATGTACATATGGTCTCAGCTGATATTGAGCACAACATACCATCCCCAAATAGATGGATAGATTGAAAAAAATGATTCACATAATAGATGATATGATTCTATATTGTTCCCAAGACCTTTTTGGAGATTTGGATAATCACCTCTCCCTAGTTTAGTTTAAATTTGACAATAGTAACCAGACATTGATTCAGATGGAACCTTATGAGATCATTAGTGGAGGCCATGTCATTCACTACCCTCTTAGAGTGGTGCTGGTGAGGAAGTAGTTATTGGTTCTAGTGTTTCATAGGATACCTATGAGAGAGTGTGTCTAATTAAAAATATGTAGATGAAAGATTAATACTATCTTAAGTCATATTATGTACATGATATGATACCTTAGGAGATCAATTTAGTAGCAGATCTTTTCTAATAGTGACTCCTTAGATGGCCCACTAATTTTTGAGGAAGTAGGGGATGTTAGACTCATGCTATGTTATACCTTTCAAGATCCTTGATTAGGTAGGATAGTGTAACATTTTTAAGGAATTCCTTATCACTATAATAGTATGTATAACATCTTTCATGTTTCAAATATCAAAATATTCGTTCCTAATTTAACATATGTTAGCAATTGTTAGTATTTTTATCTACAAAATTACATGTCTTGTGTGGATTTCCCAATAAATAATTTTTATTAAATATTGAGCTCCATTCAGAGGGAATATTGCACCACCAGTCTTTATTTTTTGGAATAATAGATGCATCTATGTGGATTCTTGGTAGTGAACATCTAATGTTTAGGTTCATTTTCCTAATTCATAAGAAAAAAACTTTTAGAGGTGCATATTAATAATGAGAATTCATTAAAGTGGGTAACTGTATCATCCTCATTTGTTTTCTATGTATGAGATGATATGTAAAATTAAATTCTCCTTTCCATAGAATTTTCATTTCTATTATGTGATCTGTTGATCTAATTTTTGAGTGTTAGTGGCGGGGGTTTTAATTATGGAGGAATGTATGATGGATTTGGCCTTTTGGTGGTTGGAAATAGCCTCCATCTAGCTAGTCGGGTTCTAATGAGTCTGCTAACTATAGTTGACCCCACTGACCAGCCTATGTGACCAGTCTTGGGGTACATTAAATTCACCCAATGAGATTAAATTTTACATGGTTTGATTCCTTATCTAAAAACCAAATATAACCCCATTGCACCCACTAAAATTTAGGTTCCCTTGCCCATGGATTTAAGAGCTCTCTCATTCATTACCCATGCCTCTCCAACCATTGAACTATACAGTGAATCAATAACTATGATAATTCATTATATATATTCTATATACCAAATACATTTTGTAAAATTAATTTGAATAAATATCATAATTTTTTTCCATCCAGATTAAATGAAATTTTTTTCTTCTCTTTATAGTTTGACGATGGATTTATCATGTTGACACCGTTTCTTGATAAGATCAAGATATCCAAATGACAAAGAACATTCAATTGGAATGTGTTTCTGAATCATCTATCTAAAAACATCTTGATGGTGTATTGATTATGGATTCTTATTCCATTTGAATTTCTTGGGTATAATGGTGGAGGATTCGAAATGCCCATGGAAACCTATTTCACTAAAGATAGAATTATCAAGAATGATGGTTATTTCAATGTAAGTATCTCTAGAGGAATTATTATGAGGCCTTATTCATATTGAATCTATTATTGAACCACTTGTTTTATGGATTGTCGACATATCAATGATCTTAATTTTTATCTATGGCTTGCTTCTAAAATTTCTACGTAATTCATGATTAATCCTTATGTTGAAAATGAATTTCAAATTCTGGTGTTCAATCCATCAGAATTACATTAATAAGATTATATTGAAGGACTCTATAAGGTATGTCATTGTAGAAACATGTTATTGACAAGTAATTTTCTTGAAACTCCATGATAAAAAACTTTCTTGATGAGATGGAACCTAAATAGACATCCCTGACATCTGATCCCATGCTTTGTGTGTGTAAAACATGTTTGATATTCAATCCTTAAAGGATCATGGAGTAATTGATCATTAAATTTGAGGTAGTAAGTTTGTCACCTCTTTAGGAACTTTTATTCTATAATTTATTGTATTCCTTTTATTTTGGTGTGAATTTTTGTTCTTGGTTGTTAGTGATTAGTTTTAGCTATGTGGTGTCATGATAACCATAGTTGATCCTGGTTGCCATGATAATTTCTAGAGTATCGTATTACAATTATTAGTCATGATCATATGATTTCATCTGATGCAACTATATTCTATAGATTCCATTTATTCTTATCCTATTATTCTTATTCTTGATATGTGTATTATTAGGTCGTCTAAGGTTTTTCGTGGTAATTCATTATTTTTGACCATCATGGTATGATTATACCATAGAGGGATTGTGTTCGTGATAGGAGATGATGAAGATGGTAGACCCCAACATTGAGTAAAAACATGAAATCCTTGTGGGAAAAATAGAATTTGATTCATTGAGGATAATGGGTAATGTGTCTGAACTCTATGTAATATAGATGTTGAGGGACATGATTACTCATAACCATGTTGATGAAGTGTGACATGTCACAACCATTGGGGTTTCTTCTTTATCATTTATGACTTGTTGACCATCCTTCAGGCATGGACACAAAGTAGGTACCACTAGGGCTGAACACGGATTGGTTAGCACATTGGTTCTTGGAATATTATTTTTATGGTTTTTTATATTTATTATTATCATGTAATATTCCTCTTATATATTTTCAATTTTGGTTAATGCATTGGTGGTTTCCTTCTAGGTTTTATTACTCAAACCCTATACAAGAATTTTGAAATGTATGCAAACTACAGGTATAAAGTTATAGGAATAGAAAATAGATATGTGACCCATGATTGAGCCAAGGAGCATGGGGTTGGGAGTTCTTCTGGAATGTACTCTTTATGATTCCAAAGTTTTATTTATTCATTTATTTTATTTCACCCTATATACTCATGTAATGATTTCGAGAAAGGACACCCATTTTTTATTTTCTATATGTCAATTATTTCATTTAATATTCTTTCTCATTATTACAAAGAGATATAAGATTTTATTTTAAATATTTTGTTAAAATACATGATACTGAGGGTATAGTCTCCCCACTGATGAAGTTAATACCCACACAATTTGTTACAAACCTCTTACATATAGGGTGGTGTCTATAAGGTCATGTGACTCTCCAGTGTTGACTCACTGGTCTGGGTCAGAGTGTTACATCATGGATAAAGATGGATATTTCTATATTCATTTCATATTGCCTTACCATCCATAGGATAAATTATAATCACCAAAGTCTAGGTGGTTTTTCTATCCACTTCCCATCCCCATTTGGAAGGTGGAAGACATCACGGTGGACATTGTAATGAGGTTACCTAGGAAAGCAAGTGTAATAACTCTATTTGGGTGATTTTTGATGGGCTTAGGAATGTTTATTATTTCTTTCTAATCTATGATACACACATAGTTCAAGATTTGTGAAAGTATAATGTTAATAATATATTATGATTTCATGTAATTATCCTGACCATTGTATCTGACAGAGGTAGAGGATTTACACAACCTTTTTGGCAGGGATTGAATAAGGCCATAGAGACATAACAAAGTCTTTTCACACTATATCATCCTATGATAGATGGTAAATAAGTGTGGATGATTTAGATATGATATGATATAATATATATTGATGTTTTTTACAATGAGGGATGATCACCTAGACATGGTTAAGTAAGTGTATAACAACATTTAACTATATTATATTCAGATTAAACCTCATGAGGATCTTTATGTTAGGTCATATTGATAACATAATTGTTGACACAAGGCTACTGATACATAATTTTTTTAGCCACATTATGGTACATTAAAACACTTATATACCGTATCAAATTCCTAAGAGGTTGATCAAATATTAAAACAAGTAAAAGTATAATTTCAAGCATAGGAAGATACATTTAGAGTTTTTTATAGGTGGCCATTTTTTTATGAGAGTGACTCCATTGTTTTTTCCCTAATTATTGATGAATAAAGAGTAGCTATAATTACAATATATTAGACCCTTCGATGCACCTAATTGGTTGGGATAGTGTCATTCCAAATTTATTTCAATTATATCAACCAAGGTATGCATGATGTGATTCATGTATCTCAGCATTTTAGGTACATACCAATTCATTTCATTTACAGTGAGGATATTTAGATGGATCTTGAACTATCAGACATAAAGTGCCTAATGTGAAATTTATATAATAGTAAGAAACTCTTATGAGTGAATATTATATATCTTGTTTAGATTCTATGGATTCATGGACAGATCAAGGAAGGGTCTTAGGAGTGGGAGGTTGCTGTTTGAGATCAATAGCTCATGTTGATTGGGAAGGACCATTAATATTACATCATAGGGATGATAATTTATTGGAGGGGGGTTTGAACAAACTCACTTATTATTATTTACATGTTATTTTGATTTTATAAAATTACCCATTTCGATTTCGGTTCTTCACTGTTATGGGCTATTGGGGGTCAATTTTATGTAATAATGATTCTAGTAATTAAAATAGTCAGACATGGGTTATGTCAAGGAATTTTGGTTGATATAAACTACCACTATATAGATATTAGTGTTGTAGATTTTATTAATTTTTATACAGATACAGTTGGCCTATAGGTTATGTTCCACTTTCCCACCAATGGAATTCACAGGCCTACTGATGCTTCCACAGGCCCACTAATGAGGATTATTAGCACTGGTGCACCCAAGATGAAGTTTCATTAAATGTACCAGATATATATTTACGTGAAATCATCTTTATAACTTTTAAATACACAATTATAACTCTAAATATCATATTTTTAATTTGAGACCTATACTATTAACGTTATATGTCTCCAGTTCATATCCCCTTAGTTCTTCAGCATTGGTTTGATGTAGTGATGCTTGAATTTTAAGATCTCTATAGACATACAACTTTTTCTCTTTCTTCATGAGAGATGATATTGGATCTAACATGGATCGATTTTTTCTTCAATTATATAGTGTCATATTATTAATTCCATTATAAATTGATTGAGGATTTATAATTTTGATGAAGTATCTTGATCAGATGGGGATCTACCATCAATTAGAAATGTTTTATAGGATTTCAATAATGAATCATCTTCTTATTTCACTTATTTACAGTGTATTTGTCATTGAAATATTTTCTTTTTATGAACCATTGGAATATTCATAGTGGATTTAACATTTAAACGAGTTGAATTTGATTCTTCCCAAAATTTGGACTTTTCTAGGTATGATTCCATTTATGGGTCATATTGAGGGTTTCTTATTCTTGAAAATCATCTTGACCCAAATCCATTTTTTCATTTTATAAATAAACCTCTTTTGGGGCTATTGGGAGCCTCATAATCAAAATTCAAACAAAACAAACCATTCCAAATACCAAATTAAAATTTCAAACCCAGATACCAAAACAGTTAGAATGGATAGATTTCCTCCATGAAAACAAAAATATCACTCCACATACCACCTTCCAAGATTCAAATTTTTGAATTGCAGATATCACACAAACCACCGACACCTGCCTCGGATGGAAAAATATCACGAACAATCTGAGAAGATGGAACCTCACACCCGAAACTTCAGAACATATTCGAAGAACCTTGTCATCACACCACTGTTTTCATGACCAAAGAAAAAATCTAGAACACCATGAAACAAAAATCAGCTTCAGAAGAAGATTCTGCAAACCCAAAAACCCATTGCACCACTGTTGTCATCCCCAAAACTCCCAACCAAGCAACAGAACCACCAATGACTGAACACAAGTCCCGCCTCCGGGAACATCCTACCACTCCCATGAACACCTCCCAATGCCTCCTCGGAACCATGTCACCCTACCGACCTAAAAAATATCAATGGATCTAGAGGCCAGAGTAGAGTAGGAGCAGTCAGACCTCCACAGTAAGTCACAGCTTGGCCATCACTAGCAACCCCACAGAAAACTCATCATCGAACCACAACAGACATTGTCTTCAATAGGATGAACCAACAAAAAATCCATCATCGGACCATCCAAATGAACCAGAATCTGAAGTGCGAAAACACCGAAATGTCACCATATTAATAGACACAAAAAATGTTATCATGAATGAGGAAAAGTCGTGAATAGATGTTTTTCTACTATATATAAGGTTATAATATCGAATTTATAAGGAATTATTTATCAGTTCTGGAATCAATGACGAATCTAGTGTTTTTATTACATCGTCTTTGACATATATCTAATCTAGATCCATGGATGGAATTTTAGAGGTATATACTTCATGAACTACCTTCATAGAATGGATCTTCTTTGGTTTTTTTATCTATACCTCCTTCATATTGAAATTGAACCCTAGATAGGAATCCATGACATATGTTCTAGTTATTATTGGGTGCGCAACATGGTGGAGTATTTGATATCTTGATGAAATTTGGTGTTCATTTGTTATAAATATTGTTGTAGTATGTTTCTTACTATTATAATTACAAAAGGGACATAGTTTGAGATAACCCAGAGAGGGGGTCAGTCATATTATTCACTATCTGTGACAATTGAAAGCATTTATTCTTTAAAGTATCACTTTTCCTTAATGATCATGACCTCTAAATATTGAGGGTCACTTATTAGGCACAATAATCCTATTTTCCTTATATTAAATGATCTATTTTAGTGTGTATTCATTAGGTAAATATAGAAATGATAATTTAAATATCTCACCACAATGTTCTATTTTAATGATTATGAATCCAACAATTTTTTGGTTCACCAACCATAATATTCTCATAGATTTTTGGTTCAAACTTGGTCACTCCTATACCCAATCTCACTACCATATATGATTAGGGATATCGAGCTACATTAAAAGGGTCACTCCCCTAAAATTTCTTCGATGGATCATATCTAGTGTAAAAGATCACATTCACTATATTCCATTGATTTGTGCACTACAAAGGATTCCCAACACAGTTTATGGACATGTAGGTCCCTTCACCAACAACACTAATTTCATATTAAAAAAATGTATATTCTCAGTTGAATTTCTTTGATGGACTACACCTTCAATTTTGTGAAAATCTTTTGATGGAGAAACCATAATTTATAAAATCATTATATAATGATTCCTCTCATTTTTTAGAAAAAATAATCACAACTACACTTGATTAGATTTTGATGGGTTTCCAAAAAATCATGATTTTATCCCTTCACTGTAATAAAACATTCAAGATATATCCATATCAAGATTTCATCATAAAATATTTCCCTCATATTAAATACCTTCAGGCATAATATATTTATAGAAGTATATTATTCTGCCCGTATTAAGGACTCATTAATCTCAATGATTTAAAAGTGTTATAAATAAATCATTTAATATTCCACATTTAAATAGGAATATCCACATATTGTTAGGTATGTATTTACTCACTCTTTAATACCCAAAAATATTTGTGGTATATTTTTTCTTCATTTAATGAATGGCTATCATGGCATAGCCATTCCTTCTATGGTTTAACACATAACCCATTGTGATGTAGTATATAATTAATGGGGAAACACCGTATATATTTCTAGAACCATAAAACTAAAACTCTTATTTTGTAGAGAAACTTCATAAAATATTATATAGACTTCTGTAGCCAGAATCCATTCCACTCCCAATTTTGACCAATCAACAGTGTAATTAAAAACACTACAACGTAGTAAAACAACATCTATTAATATAGAAGCCTCCATAGTGAAGTGTAAATCCCAATGATGTAGCTTTATATAACAAAAAACCTTTTAAAATACCAATATACAAGATTCTACATTATAATGAACAGTTGTTGTGTAGTCATATCATTTTATAATGGAACTTACGGGGAGTTTAAATAATATGTGGCATGGACATCTATCTATCATGGAGATATTGTGGCATGGTCATCTCATTACATGTAATAAATATGACATCAACCATCTCCTCATTTAAATTCATAATGACTTGTCCATAATTTTTTATTCACATGGTATCATTATCACACATAAATAATTATTTATTTCACAGTATATTCATGAAAGTGTAATTGTATAAATAAATCTAATCATGACTATGTATTTAATTTATGAATTTAATTTATACTTATGACATAGGTTTATCCAAAAATATCACAACTCAAGGTTTATATCATCATACCTGTAAGGGAATGACTAATATATATCTTGAGTGCATGGATCTCACCATGACCCTAGGAAATCAATGCATCTTTGATCATAGGATGAACACACATACTTGTATGTTTCCATGACCACCATAGATCGATAATTATGGAATAAATGACATAATATAACACCTTCTAATGAAGGAGGATGAATACAAAACTGGCCTTGATTATATGACTCATACCAGCTGCATCATTCATCCCATTTTTTATGTGTATGATTTTTAGAGTAGTATTAGTACCCTGCTCTGTATCAATCCCACATCGATTCTTGGATCGGTATCACGATGCTTAAAAAGTGACTCTATTAAAATTACTGGTCAATCCATGATAGTGGGAGATCAAAACCCACATTACACTCCACCACACCATACATGGGATGTTACATGCACTTTCTTGGTCCCTTGGGAACCCCTGTCTGTGCTATGCAGACAATATTTCATGCTATTAATGTGAACTATATAGGCCCAAAATTCATTCTATCACTAGTGGATGACCATACTAAAGTACCCCCAACATGGTCAATACCTAGTCCCATAGGTGTTCATGGTGGTATATTGTTGGACAAATCATGGATAATTTTTTGAATGAATCACACACTAATTATTTAGATTATTTTATTAAGTATTGAAAAATATAAAAAATCACTCACCATCAAATGTCAAACCACATAGACACCTTCATAAATAATATTATTCTTGGTCATTATTAAAACCACTTTTTCAACATGATGTCAAAAAATTTCCATTATTGACACAAGACTTATAATATAAGACCAGTTCAATAATCTTAACAACATAGATACATTTTCAATCATGTCTTCCACTCCACCAAGTGAATCCTTAATAATTCTCAAATCATACCCAATTCACTATTAAGCAGGACATACGGTTTCATCAAGTGAATCTGTAAAAATTCTCCAGGAATCACCACTTCAATAATGGTATTATCAATAAACCTAACAACACATATACTATCAACATAACATATATTATCAAAAAATACAATCCACAATATAATTATTACAACAATCATCCCATTGGATTTATTTATTGATATTTATTTTACAATATCACCTAGACAACCAAAAATAGTTTTCATTTTTAACCCATATTGTAAATAAAATACAAGGGGTTAGTAAATGTTCTTCTTTTTGCACAAAAAAATTGTAATTTCGAATGAAAAATATATTGATGAATTAAATTTATCCCCCTATGAAAAATATCTTCTACTGTTTTTTAAACATTATCCTCTTTAAAGTATGGTATGAGACCAAGAAATATCAACTCCTCATTTGGGGATTTTACCTCTACCTATTTAAACCCATTTCTATTTTTAGTATCAAGCACATTTTACACCGTCCAATCTAAATTCGTGATGATTTTTGACAATATATTCAGTGATTAAATTTACCACATATAACATGATATGTTAAATAAATTATTTAATTTTACTAATCCAGAGCTTGGTGTATGAAATAGGATTTTTATATATAATAATAGGGTTTTCAATGTCACTAGTGAATTCTATGAAACATATCACTACTTTGGTTTTCCATTCTAAAAAGATAACATGGGATGTTTATCAATCCACATCAAACCATTTGTACATAAAAAGGTACTAGGCTATGAGAAACGTACCACATGATGAATAAATTGGAAATAATTGATAATAAATCACAACATTATGAGGTTTGATATTGTTTGATGACCATCACAACACCCCTTATATTTTATTCTGTATTAGAAGTAAAGATAACACTTTTTAGAGTAAAATATTAATGGTGTCATTGTCTAAGGAAAAAAATATTTCATTAGATTTTTGTATAAATAAAAAACAATTAATATTAAACACCAAACCACCTATTAGAGAAAAAAATATAGGAAAATAAAATTCATTTTTTTGGCTTTATCTATTTCGCATTAAATAATTTTCAATAGAACTTAAACCAATTGAGTTGTGGATTGATTTAAGCATGTATCTTTATATTGAGTTTTTTAAACATAATTCATGCCTTATTTTCATGTATTCTAATCATTTAAATACTCTATATGAATACATGTTCAATAATAAAACCAATTATTATATGTAAATATGAATTGGACATTGAAGCACAAATAAATTCATCATTTTATGAAAAAATTATGATTACATAAATCTTCACTCAACACCATCCAAAATGAATAAAATAATCTTTATGAATAATCACCCCATGGATAGTATCTCCCCCTTAATTCAAAACATCATCAAAAATAGTTAGAAACAATACAAAATTTGGTGATAGGGATACCGTTATTTTTCTTATGTTGGGGATGATGGTCATCCCCTATGGACATCAATTCTTCAATTTTCCTTAACATTAGACCCTATATTCATATCTAAAATTGAATTAATGGAATCTAACCAACTTTTATAATCATTAGGTTTTTTATTTCAAATAATCTATTATTTATTAGCATTTTTACAATATGTGGCTTCATTTATAAGAATATAATTTTTTCCTTTCTCCAAAGATTCTAGATGCCCTGATTATCCCTTGATGTATTATCAGGGCTCATAGTTCCTTTCTTTCTTTGGGATGTCCCTTTCTCATGGGATTTCTTGATTTCGTCATTAAGTGATATATTTTATCAATTGAAAACCCTTTATTTATATCTCTTGTATGAATGATGTTTAGATGTATATTTTGGGATTTTATTTACCTATTTTGATGTAAAGGATTCTTTTCAATATAATCATTGAAATTTTTTCACAAGAAAAAAACATCCCCCTAATATGAATCATGAAATAATCCATTAATACCTATTTAATTTCCATCTAAACAATAAGTTTATACATGGTTATAATGTTAATTATTATTGAGAAGTGATCCATACCTCCTGGGTTGTGCATAGTGACTCATTATTTTAGGCTTTCCACTGGCTTCATAGAATTTTATGTATTACCACACCTCAAAATAATTGAATATTTTTTAATGTGACCCACAAAGTAGAAGAAAGTTACAATTTAATTATTGAGTTCTCATCCAGTTATTCTTACCTATTATGGGATCCCTTTTAATTCCATTTCATGAAACATACCATCTTTCCCTTTTCTTGGGAGTACTCATTGTTCTATTATTATTATACATTGGTTGAGATTTTTCATATCCAGGACCAACTTCATCCATGAAGCATGACCATTTTGACATTATAATCCTTTACTACTTCTCTCCTGCGATGGAATACTTCTTCATTGTTTCATAATAACCAATCTAAGGGTGATAAAAAATGTAATTAATTCTTATTACAAGGATTAACCTTGGGGTCTAACTGTTTCTTGGATGAAACTAATTCCTCTTCCAACCACTATATCGTCTTGATCCTTGATTCAAATTTGGAATCAATTAAATCTATTAGAGTCTTCCCACTAGACGCCACCATTTTCATAACATGGTAAATATTATACAATTTTTCATCATGATCCTTTTTTTTTAAATTTCATTTGAAAAATGAAAACATTGAACCAAGCCATTTCATATTGTATCACCTCACCCATTAACCATTTAATCCAAATAACCCGCAATCTCATCATTCTTTGAATTTAGATTCTAGGATTCATTTGATTTTATATTATTTTCACTTGAATATTATTTATGTTTTTTCAAATTAATGGATAACCTCTTTATCTCTTTATTTAATATAATTGTTGTCCCTGAGGCTAGTTTCCACCTCAACGAGCCTTTTACTTTGGCCCCTCATTTTTTCTACCTCATTTCCAAAGACTTGAGTTATGATTTCTTGATACATTTCCTTCACCTTAAACATCGCATTCCCTTTTACTTATTTTTTATCTATTGCCTAATATAAGTTGAAATATCCAATTTTGGATTTCTTATGATATCCTCATCATTATTAATTCCATCATCACTTGGCATTTCATGTCCCTAATTAAATCTTTCTGCATCATTTTAAAGAGATAAAAATATGAATCATTCATTCCATCCTAATGAATTTATTTGGACTCATAAAGTTGAATCTAAATTTACTCAAATGTAGTTCTAGAAAAATGGATTCCACTTCATTTTGGCTTCTTCTTGTAACTTCTCTTTTATTTTTATGTAACTCCATAATAACCGGTCAAAATGAAACATCAACATCAAAAATAGAAGAATACGTTTAGAGAAATGAAATATAATAAGTCAAAAATCCTTTAACACAACATAGTAAAATTATATGTTAGAAAAAAATATCTTATTACACTAAGAGGGGAGTTATTTAGGGTATGTTCTATTTGTGAGATTTGAAAATTATTCCTTTTTAAAGACTCACTCTCACATAAAAAAATTTACCTCTCAACCATTTGGTTTACTTGTTATTTTACTTAATACTGAATTTTTTATATATTTTGATTGATTTTGTGGTGCATGAATTATGGAAATATGGATATGATAATTTAATTGGTTTACTAGAAAATGATAGTCTAAGGAGAATGCAACCAACATTTTGTTGGTGAACCAGACATACTAAGCTCGCCTCTTGTTGGTCAAGGATATGTAACTCTTGTGAACATGTTTACAGCCATAAAATTTTAGATACTTCTTAGTTAGCTCATCGGTTACTCCCTAAAACATTGCTTTTATGGATCACTATCGGAGGAAAGGATCACCTTCTTTTATTCATTTTCTCCCTCTTCAGAGAGGTTGCACACACAATTTATGGACATGTAGGCCCCTTAATCAGAAACATTAAATAAATATATAATCAAGGTGGATTGCCTATTGAATTCCATACTGTCTTTCTCCTTCAATTCTATGAAAACACCTTGATAGAACATTTTTACATTCAAAAACTATTTTGGAATTACTCTTCTCTTTTTTTTGTTTATTGTGAAATCGAAAAATCTACTTAAAAATATCGAAAATGGTTTCCAAAAATTCAAGACTATATCTCCCCTGTAATTACACATTCAATATTTATTAGTATATGAATATGATCGTTCAATATTTATATTATTGAATCTTAAATACCTTGATGTCCAATTTCTTCACAACAACACAACAAGTCTTTATAATTTATTAACTCATTTAATTACATAATTTAAATGTGGTAAAAATAACACATTTAATATTCCTCATTTAAATGATAATATTCTTTGACTATTGAGTATTTATTTACACAGTCTTTTATTAACAATAATATTTTTGGTATTCTTCTTCTAAATTTAATGCATGGAGTATACAAAATATTTTTACCTTCAATAGTGCAGTACATAACCCATTGAGGGGTATTACATATTCCATAGTAAAAAAACTCTAAATGTACATAAATAAATATTTAAACCATCACTTTTGCATTGAAAATTTATAAATTATGTTTTAGCCTCATGTAGTTAGAGTTCTTGTAACATCCCATTTCAACCAATCTATTTTGTATGGTAAAAAGATTCAGCATAGTAAAAGTACTTCTGTATATTTGGAATCATTCGTTGTGAAGTGTAAATAACCATGACTAAGATCTATAAAGTAAAATACCTTTTCTACTATAAATATACACCATTACATTGCATATGGAAAGGTTGAAACATATCCTTCTCATTTTTACATGATGATTATTGTTGTTGAAACTACCTGTAGCATGGTTATCTCACATTCATAAATACAATTCAGTTTAGCAATCTCATTGCACAAAAAACAGATAACATGAACCATATCAACATTTAAATTTCATAATAACTAGGATTAATTGTTTCTTCATTCGGTATCATTATAAAACATGTATCATTATTCATTTCTAAGTATATTCATAAAATTGTAACTGCATGAATAAATTAAATCATACCTTTTCATTTAATCAAGGAATTTAATTCATCGAAAAGGATCATGTTTATATAGTGATATCACCACATGGGAATTATATGTTCATGAATATTATCACATGAATATCATATATAATGTGTGCCTGGATATTACCTAGATCCCAAGAAAACAATGTTTCCTTTATCACAGAATAAAAATTAAAACTTAAAAGCTGGTATGATCAATATTTCTCTATAATGGTGAAAGAACCCCAATAGTATTTCACCTTTGAAATAATGTGGAGGAATATAATGTTTTCCTTGATGGAATGGATCAGATTATATATTTCATGTATCCCATTTTATATACATAACATATTTAGAAAAGTAATACTAACCCACTCTGTATTCATCCCACATAGATTGTCATGTCGATCTTGTAGAACATAATAATTTTTTGGGTTTAAACAGTCATTAAAAGGAAGCAAGTGGTTGGGACCCACATTACATAGTAACACCTATCATGGGCCTCATCATACACTTGTATGGTCCCTTGGTCACCCTGGTGCATTCCATGCACAAATATATGCCTGCTACTAGCGATAACTATTCAAGAAAAAATTCATTCTACCACATGTGAATGGCCTTGATGAACATCCTCCTAAATTTTCAACCCCTAGCCTCAATGTTGGATGAGGTGGATGCTTGGGTGGACAATAGATAGGTAAATTTTGAATAAATTCCCACAAAATATTCTTTGATTATTTTCTATGTACTAAAAATAAAAAAAAATAATTCTTCATCAAATTCCAATCCCCAAGGATAGATTCACATATTATTTTATTCATCGTATTGATTAATTGATCGTTTTTAGTTTAATGTAAACAATGATACCTTGTTTAAGCGAGTATTGTAACATAAAAATAGACAAAAATCATCACAACATAGTGAATTATTCAAGATTGCCGTTCATTCCATCATGTGAATCTGCAATAACTCCCCAAAAATCCTTAATTCACCATTATGTATGATATATAATAAAATTAAATGAATCAATAGTAATTTTCCAAAAATCACCAATTCAATCATGGTGTTATCAACAATGACCCATATATAGTCACCACTATAGATATTTTCAAAAAAAATAATTATGCACTCATAGAAGTCCAACTCATACCATATAGCTTCCCCAAAACCATATTCAAACATATTTAAACATAGATCATAACACACTCAAACATCAGGAATAATGATAAAATCTAGTTAATGAACAAAAATAAATACCCTCCATCAAAAAACAATGTCCATGCATAAATAATGTGACATGTCATAAAATAATAATATTAATTAAAAGATCCCAATATTTACTAAGAAAAAAATAAATTCACTAGAAAAAATCCCATTTAATTACAACTGATGTAATTAAAGAACCCCCTCCTTATTATAGTCATGAGATACATAATTAATAAATACATATCCCATCTATAGCAACAGATGCAATGCAATAAAATATTACAAATCATGATATCCTAATGTAAATATGATTTCCCTATGAGATAGCCTCCTTTATTTATAAATGAAAAATACACTCGAATCACTTTATATCTATAAATATTTATCCTAAATAATCTCCAACTCCCAATAAACATGGATAGATGTTAAAAACGATGTTGAAAGTCTTCCATGTCTACCCAAGACATATGTTTATATTATTAAACTAATAGGAGAACTCAAAATAATTTCACTACTATATCTATCAAACTCATGGAATGAAAATATAATCACGATGTAATAGAAAATGTTTTCTTCACAGAATTTTTATAACCATAGTGCAACATCATGTATCTACATTACAACATCGTCATATATATCTACAAAAAAACATATATCCTTAGAGAATTCCCCTGATTACATCTGTCATCGTGAACAAAAAATCCATAACAACATAACCCTATCCATGATGTGACAAGAACCCTAATGATTCTTATACCCCAGATTGTCTCTACCGTAACACCATATTCATGTAAAGGAATCCTCCACTACAATGTCACAGTTCTTTTTTAATATAATCACCTTCCTATGATTTAATATATTATGTAGTGAAAAAAATTTCCTGATGTGAATCCATTCAAAAAACCAAATCTGAAAAATTATAGGACCCATACATATAACCCTCTTTACAGAATTTACATTTAATAATTGAGAGCATTTTCTGCTAGAAACTTATACATAAAAATTTAACATGGTGTTTAATAGTGTTTCATCCTTATGAATGTAATAATTTACTATAATGTATCATCTTTTACATTTTATGACAAATTAAATCATCACATGAATCAAAAATATTTCTCATATATGCATAGTAAAACTCTTGGAAAATCATACATGTATATGGAACATACTCTTGAATTCATCAAAATATCGTTAATCGTCTCAAAATACTAATGTATATAGCATGAAATCTTATACATTGGTTTAGGGACTCTTGCATATCACTTATTCCTAACACTTTAAAAAATTCTAGTATTAGACCAGATTCATTTAAAATCCACCAAAATCATCAAAAATCATTATAATTATAAAACAAATCACTTACCGACAGTAAAAATAAAAAACATAAAAAGTAAAATATAATTAATTATAAAAAATATTTGAAATTAATAGAAAAAATATGTGCATAAAATTATACACCTAAATTATTCTATTCAAAAAATAAATTTAATGTCATGTTATCCTAAAAGATTTTATGATGTTTTCATAAATTAATTATGTAAATTGTTGAAATATATTTCTCAAAAAAAACCGATTTAAATGGTTACATGAATGGTGATGGTGTACTTGTAAAGATATTTAAGAAGAAAAAAGAATTTATTAACATTATAACATTAGATATTATGCAGGTAAGGAGTTAGAATAAATTCAAGGATTTAAACATTAAGAATTTGATTCTTAGGTCATCCAATTAGTCAATGTAGAATTCTTCATTGATGTTACTCACTAGATATTTTAGTGTGATGGTTCTATTATATGGTAACACAGTTACATGGATAGAATCACATTGATATGTAAGGATTTTAACAAAACCCCAAAACTACTAAAAAACATAAGGAAGATCTTGTAGTCCATAAAATATGATATATTAGATAAGAATTTAATTATGGTTTTCGAATGTTATTACAGGATTTTATGAATATAAAATGTATCATGTCATAAAAAATTAAATCTCTACATTAACATGATTTCAGGTTGTATTCACATATATATATATATATTTATTAACTTATATATTTATAAACTAATATATTTATTATGAGATAAATGATAATTAATCTCTAAAAGTAAAAAATTTATATTCTCCAAAAAATAATTTATCATTTAGTATTATAGGTAATCATGAAGTAGTAATGATATATTTTTTATGATTATTGTGTTGGGATATATAATATGACTAAGAGGCACAAAAATATTTTTGTCTGCTGGAAGACTCCTAATGTTTACCACATCGACTATCATAAATAATTTTTTAATATAATAGGGGTGTGTGGATTATATTAGTAGTACTAACTTCCTAAATATGGTGAGATACCTTGAATGAGAACATTTATAAATTTATATATTTCTTACTCAATCCACAAATCATATCTAATTATGGGGTGGTCGGTTATTCTATTGATTATTTCATTATTTATAGTTTAAAAAAGTTTGAATTTATCCTCTCATATATTGATGATGAAATCTAGGACACTAATTTGGATAGAGTGAGGAAGAGTATGGTTGTGCCTATATAGTATATATGATGTAATAATCTATTTTATTAATATATATTAGATGTTCTAATCAGTAAAGGTGAATGAAATGTGATATATTCATTGACATGGTCATTATATGCTCATAGAATTAAGAATATATGATTATGATAAATGAAATTAACATACTCTATTTTTCCTAATTTCTAGATGTCCTAAATTATGGTGTCATATGAAAATATATTAATTCATATAATATAATGAATATACATCAGTATAGATATTATTTTTTTGATAGAGATGATGTTTTAACCCATTTTAGCTTGGGTAGGAATCATTCTTATTAAGAGGGTATTTTTATTATATTTTTTGATTAATTGATTCAAAAAACTTATTAATAATTAAATTTCTTGTGGCATCACAATTTGATATGTATTGAATAAAAAAAATTTATATTGAGAGATATTCTATATTTTTTTCACGTTAATCCAAAAGTATCTTTTAAAGGATATTCATAATGTATTGTATAAGATGGGATACACATTATATTTGATGATTTAATTAGAAATGTGTTTTGGTGGATATTCATTCAGTGTTTTGGATATGGTTTCCCAAGTTACTATATATTTTATAATAAAATATAAAATGGAGAAATCACTATGAAGCTTTATAGAAAGTGGGAGATTAATAGAGATATTCTTTGAATCCTACACATTAGGTCATGTCAGATTTTATGATTTGATTAATGTCATATGTTATAATGTTCATGGAATCATGGAATATTGAATTGTATTAAATTTATTTTTCATAGATGTATAATTTTATAATGTTAACATTAAATCAATCTTCCATGAATGTTATCCTTAAATTAAGTGTTTTATTTGATGAAACATGTGTGAATTAATTTTGTTTTAAGTTCAAAATTATTTTCAATTAAAATCATTTCTCAATAATTAATGAAAATGTTCCTAAAATTTATTACAGAATTTAAAATATCTTATGGGCTATATAGACATTCTATTTACATAGGTATGGTAATATGATTTTGTATAACTACACGTCGATTCTCCCTCTCTTAGTGTCTCTATTTCTTATCATATATTTTATTAAAGGAGAGTCTTTCATAAATATCATGTGATTCCAGAAAGATACTGGACCCACTAAAGAGGAAAGACATTATTTGATGACCTCTTTATGATCATCATCACTAATTAAATGATGATAATGATGTGAAAAATAGAGTTTAGAGTACATATACATCAATTATATCATTATATAGTTTATATGGTTTCCCATATTATTTAATAAGACATAATTAAATTTATACACTTGTACAAGAATATTTAAGGGGCATCAGAAAGAATAAAATATTTAATCATGAGAAAGGATAATTAATATGGGGATGTAGAGTTCCCTAGTTATAAATTAAAAATGGAAATATCAAACTAAAAGTGCCACATTTTAAACAAAGTATAAAGAAAAATAATGAATTTATGAAATAACTAATATTAAATAACACACCACAACAATATTAGTTTAAAAAAGCTATTTGTGCCACCCCAGGACCACCTCTAGTTAGAAGATAACTGATTGATTCCACCAAGAATTCACAACATACATTTGAATTATTAAATTATATTATCATGAAATAGATATGGTACACCAAAACACAATATGACCAAAAAACTTGAGTGATATATATATAACTAGAATTAAAAACAATCATGCATGTGACATCATCAATCTTGAGTAAATCCACATACGTAGGTACTGATGGTAAAAAATTATATAAGACATTTTTATGAGGTATGGAGGTTATAAATCATGGGGGAAAACCTCCTAAATGTAAAGACTTTTGAGGTAAATTATAATTATAATTGTTGCTTTCCTTGAACATAATACACCACAAATAACAAGTACAACCATCTCTACAAACTATACGTCTAGCAATATCACCAAAAAAATATTCCTTGTCTACATTGAGAAAATATTTTTGGGAAAGGATACACATTAAGTATTGTGTATAAACATACACATTATGATTCTATAAAAACATTAAAAAATAATAACAACTTGTCATCTATAATAGAGGATAAAACCCCAATATGCATTTATGCATTGGTGACAGGGAAAATGAAAAACCAACATCTTCATAACTCATCACCATTAAAAATAAAATTTAATACCAAACTAGATATTGATATAATAGTGTCAAAACAATAATTTAAAAAGTTAATATATTATTCGAGCGATGCATCATAAAGTGAACCTTGGGTAATGGAAATATTTAAATTCATTATTGCCTAGATCCATAATGATAATATATCAACAATAGTTAATAAAATCATATAACACATCAATTTCTGAACAGGAAAATAACTCATAACTCCCAAATCTATACTATGTGACTATAGTTATGTTCCCAAAACTCATCTAGGTGTGTGATTGTTGAGGTTTTTTCCAACACAATTGATTCATGACCCTTACCCATTTATAAATTGGGGTTTTGTACTTCATAAATCATATAGAGGGCCCTCACATTGTTAAGGAAAATCAAATGAGGGGGGTTAAAACTCATATTGATGGCCCTAACCTTGATGGCACTATGTTATTATTGACTCCATTCCAAAATTACGTGGAAAAACTTCACCTTATCATCATTATACTATCAATATATTATAAAATATATAATAGAATTAGGGAACCCATGCCCGATATTGGGTATGCCACTAGGAGGTCTCAACCATTGAACTAGTAATAAATATCTCATTAACAACCTAATATCATATCCACAATATAATGTATTTTTAACTATCCATGATTCCTAAAAAATAACATATAATAGTGAAAGTATATTCACTATCACATCATATATTTATAAACACTAAAATGGTATTTTCTTGTATCCAAATATAGAATTCTAAGGAGAGATTATAGAATACCCAATAAACAAAAACTACATAGAATGTAATTTTATATGACCAATCTTCTGGGACTTAGAGTAAAGATAAGAATATAATAACATTGTCAATTTGAATATTTGTAGTATTAATGACCTGTAATTTAGATGACATGATTTATTCATCCCAACATTTCACTAGGATTCTAACACAGGGACCATGTCATTTGACAAAAATATACATGGGGAGTTTCCTATTAATATATGAAATATAGGACTTAAGTGTTAGTTAGTGTTTATTCCATCAAGATCCATCCATTGTTACTCTAGATATGGTGTGTGATCTCTAAAGACACTCTATGTGAATTTTATATATAATTAAAGTAATAACTATTTGACCAATTATTAATCATTAAAACGTATAGTGTTTCAACTATCCTAAGTAATTTTTGAGGTGTAAGTCTGCTCATGTACTATATTAGTCCCTCCATCATGTGGTCTACCCAACATGGATTATGGACCATTATCACAAAACATATTATATTTATCTCCCTATAAAAATATTATCCTTTGACCAATGGTGGGACATGGAATATTATATAGAGTAATAGACTGTGATATTTAATCCATCTAAAAAACATTTAGTCATATAATAAAGCTATATAATATGAGGGTTATTTGGACTACATTTCATGTAGTCACATCTTATTTTTTACTCAAAAATTATCAAGAATGAAATGACCTGTATGAATTGTACCATCAATCAATTTTGATATCACACCTCTCACTCCTAGTTTCATAATCATTATTCATTGATTCCACCACATGGCACATTTTTATGTCATTGTATAAAATCTATCCCTTATCGAACCACATTGAAGCCTCTACTTATATTTTTTTCCAAACCACCATCTTAAATCTCCTAACCCACCTCACCCCACCATGATACCTCTATACCAAACCTTATCATTCCACTTTAATTCATGAATTACATGGAGTTTTATTTTTAAGGTAAATAGTAACTTTATTCATTACTCTATGGAAAATAGTGAGGGGTATGTGACATTAGGATATGGGGTGATTCTGTACAACAAAACATCCTATTTATAATATGTTCATAATTAAATTCGTAGAATTAAATATTTTTTGGTGATTTATAAAAAGTGCTAAGAGAGTTACAAATTGATATTATAAGAGTGAACACAATATGGAAAAATAAATATTTACAATACCTAAAGAATATATTATTCAACTAAATAATATTGGGATGATAACACTATAATACAAGGGATGGAAAATAATTAAATATAAATAAAATCACCATATAATTCACATAAATAATAACCCTAATTGAAAAAAACTATATATATATATATATTCAAACCAAAATCAATTAACTCTTCAATACCTTAAGGTTAGATCATATATAAATTCCAAACTTAACTCTTTCATCGATTTAATTTTTTTTCCTACCCATAAAAAGAGAAAATGAACCTCAAATTTCACTACTAGATTAATTATTTTAAATAGAGTATAAAATAATTAATATTATTAATGTAGAGTTTTTTATAATAACATTATGTTAACCATTCATTTAAATTAAAGACCAAAAAATGCTATGTCCTAGGCCCCAAACCTCAATACTTGATTTTCAAATCTCTTAAATAAAACACCTCATTTCGAGAATAATTACAGTGTAATAATTTTTATGTAGAATCCCATTTAAAATATAATGATATTTTCTTGTATAATAAAAATAATAATATTATTAATGAATATTAAACATACCATAAAACAACAACAACTCTGAATTTCACCAAAATCCAACCAGAGGGTAAACACTCTAACTTAGAACTAATGTGATGATTGAAAATTGACCACATGATCCTTAACTATAGTGATTTCATAATTCTACCCTTTTTAAAGGTTTTGGACTTAAAACTCAATAATCATCTTTGTATTACCCAAGGAAAAATTTACATAACTACAGTCAATAAATGTTTTGTGTTTAAATGTTATTTAAATAATATTCCCTTCAACTAAATCAAGTTATGATAGAACTAAACATCTCACATGTCAAATTAATGTATAAAATGAGATAAATTAAGATACTTTCTATTGTTTTTCAATTGCCTAAAATTAAGAAGATCAAAAAAAATGGAAGTAAATGACTTTTGGATAAGGTTTTTTAATAAACTATTATATTTAATGTACATAAATAGTATAGTGTTAAAGAATAAAATTGTAAAATATCTAGAAAAACATAAAATTTGATCGTAAAAATTCATTATCATCAAAATTTGGATCAATTTAATTCCTTGATAAAATAATTTCGGTATTATATGATCAATCCAATCTATTATAAAAAAATATAAAATATGAGTAATATGAAACAATCTATATAAAAAATAAAAATGTTTTCCCGATGCTCTTAATCTTATTTATAAATAAAATTTAAAAAAATTATCATTATTTTAGACCCAATAGGGTTCATTTATCTTTTAAAATTTCCATGAGAAACTCTTTTACAAGGAAAATATGCATCTAAAAATATCTCTAAGTTAACATTTGTAAACTAAATTTTTATAGTGTCCAAAAATAGAAAGTATCTTGATTATATTATATAAGAATGGCTTAAAAGGAAAATCCCCAAGATACAAGTGTTATAAAGATACCAAGTGATTAAGGAATATGTATACTGATTAATTATAGATTAGTATTTTTAAAATTGTTGAGAGGGGATACATCACATTTGGTGAAAACCTAAAGAATAAAATCATCTATATATGTAATATTAGACTTTAAAATTTTACCATTATTAAATATGTATTAGTTTTTTATGGTTTAAAAAATTACCTTTTAACTATTATTCAATTATTTTATAATGTTTTTAATCTATTATTTGAGAATTAATTTTATAATATTTTTTATTCAAAAGAATATACCTAATTTTATACTTCTAATTTAAAAAAATATTATCAATTTGAAATATCGTTTTAGACAACATGTGAAAACCCTGAAACTATAAGATATAGGGTCACTATTTTTACATATAAGACTCAATTGATATAGCATGAACAACCCTATCAAATATTACCAAAATCAACTAGTAAATTATTTTAATAATTTTTTTCCAAAATGATTATTATGTATGTTAGCTTCCACTGTTGTATATAAAAAAATTTATTCCTTTACATACTAATTGGATGTGTCCCAATTAAATACTCATGAACTAGACACGTTCATTTTTTTAGTTAAAAACAAGTTTAATGTATAAAATGATAATTTTAAACTTTTTAAATTGACCAGGAATGTAAAATATATACTTGGTTATGATTATTGGCAACTAGAAATGAGTATTTTCATGAATTTTTAAATTTATTCAAAAAAATTGGAAATATATATGGATAAAAATCATATCTATTTGAAGTGATCATGTAGTGATTTTGAAAATAAATAATTTAACATGAAATTAAAATTACAACGATATAACCACCTTTTTCATATTACCATTACTACATAGTAAAAATTACTTATTGAAATAGGGATTAGAAATTAAGATAATTTTTTCAAATTTGTATTGATCGGATTTAAACCCTTCAAATATTTTTATATCTGGGATGTCAAAATCAATTTTCTACCATAATTCATATTAGAAAAAACAAATGAAAGAATTCCCCCAATGATATTTTTATTGATAAGAAACCTATAGTAAGATATTATATTGTTTTTGGTTAAATATTATACATTCATAACACCGTGAAAAACATAAGAATGTTTTACCCTAATTTGGATGGGGTTATTTTTCAGTGATATTGTAAGTCATATAATTCCTATCAGATATTCAATAATAATACCAAGTTTATAAAATGATACATTCACATTAAATATTATGAGAATATTCTAAAACATCAACCATAAATTTATAATGTACAGATTACATAGAAAAATTGACCATTAATTTGTCTCTTATTTCTAAATATATTGACGTTGAGGTTGAATCACCATCAAGTACATTACCAATTTCACGAGCTAAATATAGATATTTTTTATTAATGAATGTTATAGGTTATTTTGAATATTCTTATATTACCATCTGAACAATTTTAAATGTATCTTAATATAAAAGATTTATGTCACACCTATAATCCAAAAATAAGGATGATCCTAATAATCCTCAAAATTGTGAAAATTCAATACAAGAAGAGATAAACCAATTAATAAGGAGTACATTTTAGACAAATTACTGAAACCCCATTGATCATTCCATTATTGGTACCAATGTGGTTTTTATGGACAATATTGATGATAAATAGAATACATTTAGAAATAATATTATAACTATAGTAAAATATTAGAAAATATAAAAACATATTTATTATAGTGAATCATTTGAACGATTTATATATATTGAGCATGTTTAAATATTATTTTTATTGAACAATTATTTAAATTACCATATTTTTTAATTTCGTTTAAAATTTTTATTTTAAAATGGTTTTATTTTTTAAAATATTTTCGTATCCTAACATCAATATTTTAATTAATAAACATTTAGAAATCATGGAATTAAATTCACTATGTTTTTTTATGGTTAAAAGTTTTCCCCCTTGGTGTTATATAGGATTTTAACTAAACATATATTGGAGAGTGATTTTGAATAAAAAAAAATTATTGTATATTGTTTTAAAAGATACATAAAATGTATTGTTAGATGATAGTATTTATATTTATTATGTTATTGGAGTTCTATTAGAGAATGACTTTTTAATCAATTTTCTGATTTATTGATAAATGTATTTCCGATGATATTTTTGGGATAATTAAATGACATATTTTTTCAAATATCATAAAATATAAATTCAATTAATTATTTTTAAAAAATAAAAATGAAATTTAAATCAATTTTTTCATGGATATTGTTAAAGAAGTTAGATCACATAATATAATTTATAATAATATACCATTGGATGAATAATTAAAATGGTCAACAACAATATTTATAGATTTATGAATGGGAGAAATATTTATCACACCATTATTATGAAATATATAATGTCTAATATATTCCCTTGTTTCTATTTTCTTGTTAACAATAATTAATCTCATCTAAAATCTACTAAAAAAATGTAAAATATCACAATGGGACTAAAAATAATTTCTTATTTTATCCAATATATATAAAATATCAACTTAGTGGTTTTTATATGTAGTTTTTTATGGAATTCAATATGATTGGAAAAGTAAAAAAAAGAGACTTTTCAATTAGTAATTTCTTAGTCTAATGGTGTTATAATAAAAAATCATGTTACTCATTGTAATATAGTGTTGAATATATAAACATATGAATTTTTATACCCAAATATTTTGTATAAAAAAAACTCCCTTTGACTATTGGATATCATATAATAACTTATACATAATGTGTAATAAAAATTGATTTATTATAATTCCATTAGATTTAATTTAATAAACATAGGAAAAGAAAATAAAAAATAAAAATATATTTTTGGGTGATTATATTAAAAAGGGATATATCACGCATGAATCTATAAGAAATTATCAAAGAATATACAATATCATCACTAAAATCACTGAAAAATAACTTTTTTTAATTAAGGGGTATTTTGGTATTGTATGTATTTTATTTTCATATAGGACTGAGAAGGATTGAATTTTATATAAGATTACACATATAAAATTGTTGTCCTAAATTATTTCAAATATTATTGAAATTTATAATTTCAAAAATTAATTTAAATATCATTTAAATTGTCCCATTCCCCTAGAATAAAAAACTATTTTGATATTTATAGTTTTAATTAGTCCTTGTTATGTAGATTTAAATTTTAATATTAATTTTGGTTTAATTAGTATATTAATATTTATAATGTAATTTTTTATATTATGAAATACAATAGGATACTAGAATATTCATAGAAAACGAATGAAGTGATGGGGCTCAAGATAGCTTAAATAATTGTTTAATTATTAACTTGAGTTCTTTTTGGACTCTACCTAAATTTAAATATTTATTCTATATGTTTTTATGTGGTTTATTAAGTAATCTTTCTCATGTACAATTATTTTATTATTTATAGGATATGAATCTTGTGTGACTCCCTATATTCAAACATATTTATTCACTCATTTTTATCATCATGATGATAATTTTAATAATTTTATTCCTCTTTGTATTCTTTATGTAATCAATTATTCCTTATTTCTATTTTTTCTCCCTATTTTATTCGTTAATATTCACTATAAACCCTATCTATGCAAAATAAATAAATAAATTTTCTATTTAAATTTTATTTAAAAATTATCCCTCTTCATTTTTCTATATAATGGAAGTAAATAGTATATGAATTCTCTTGACCACTAGTTCTTGAACCAATTTGTTTGAAAAATTATCATTTATATTAGAAAATTTGACTTTCAGTATATCAATAACTATTTTATTCTATTATGACACAAGAAATATTTATAAGTGATTAATTGACTCATTAACCACATACCCCGCCCCAAAAATATGTTCCTTTTACCCTTTGAATATAGTAATTAAATTCTATGTCCTCCTTTGATCATAATAACTATTTTGAAATATTTATGATTTTATTAGTGTTTTTATCTTTGAAGATGACATATAATGAAATTTATGAATTCATTAAAATTATATAAATTTCCCAGTATTCATATCCACAATTTAATTCATTTAACTCATAAATTTAAAACCATTTAGTATTTATATATTTTTTTGGTAGTATAAATAAAAAAAATAAAAATAAATGATATTTTGTAAAAGATTCTGCTTTTAAGTGTGACATTAAAAAACAATCATAGAAAATAATCATAGTTTAGATTATGTTTCTTTTTTTTCAAATAATACATTTGGTATTAATAGTTATATATCATATTGATTGAAGTCATGGTGTATTATTTTTTTTATTAGTATATTTGGATTATATCCCCAGAACTAGATGAATAAATGATTAAATATTCATAGAGAGCATATTTCCAAATAAAATTTATAATTTTTCTAAATTATAAATATCTTAATCTTGATCATTCTTCTTTTTCTAATTAATTTTTTTTCTTAAATTATAATTGTTCCAGTGAAGAATCCATTATAAATTTCCCCTAGAAATCATACTCATGAATTAATATGTGTACATGTATATTTTAAATCATTTAAAAACTTATCATCATCATATCTTGAGATATCAATATCACAATACTTAATTTATTTTTGTTCTATAACATATCCAAACATTAGAAAAAAAATTTAAATATTTAGATTCCATATGATCATAAAACATTATTCATATCATCATAGAAATACCAAAGGAAAATAATCAAATTTCATAAACATCTCATTAATGTAATTATAAAAAAATCTATATAAATATTAAGGTTTTTATCTTTAAATCCAAATCCAAGTAAAACATAATTAACATAAAAGGATGTTATTATAAATGAAAATTCTCTTAAAGGTATAATTGATATATTTATTGAAAAAAAACCTTTTCACTCAAAAATAACATATTTAAAATCTAATTTTTTTCCAATATTAAGGATAAAAATACTTAAAAATTACCCAAAAACATTAAAATATGATTTATATAGTTAATTGGTTATGATGGTAATAAATTCTATTCAAATGAAATAAGTTAAATGAAAACAATACTTCACACTTTTGTAAAAGTCTAAATGATCATCATTTGGGAAATAATAGGAAGGATACATTTAAAAATATTTTATAGAAAAAATAAAAATGGTAAAAGATAATTAAATTATTCATTGGATAATATTAAAACATTATTTAAAAAAATTTATAGAAAACAAGGATATAGAATAAAAATGATTTTGATAGAAGTGAAAAATAATGTCGGCTTTCCTTCAAAGCATTCTCCAGTTCTATTAATTATAAAAAGAGATTAAAATAAAATAAAATACTCTAATAACTATTAAAACCATATAATTATTAATTTATGTTAAATTATTGAGATTTTGGTCATTAAATTCCATCATTAAAAGCTTAATCATAAACAATCCTGATAAACAATGAGATTGTAACATAAAACACAGACCTCATGTATCGTATTTCTTCTTAAATATTATAAAATACTATATAATAAATATATATTTATTATAAATTTATTATTGAACTATAATCCTATATACAACAAAATATATTATTTTCTTATAATATCTCATCAATCGTTTCTTAAAAATTATTTATTAAAATAAAAGATTGGTGAGATAATTACTTCTTTTTTCATACGTGTTTGTTTATAATCCATAATATTTATTCATTTATCAAGGTTCCATAATATCAAGAATCTTAAAAAACAGATTATGATTATATATATTAATTATATACAATGATATATATTTATCTATAAAAAATAAGTTTTAAAAAATGAATCACATTGTTCATGGAGACCATACGATGTATGTACGCGTGAATGTTATTTCCTTTTTTTATTGATGTAATGAAATAAATTTAACTAATAATTATCCTTTAAAAACAATTATTATAACATATAAATCATATATATTCTTCAAACCCATCCTTATTATCATCCTTGTAATGAAAAAATAGAAAATGAATCACATCACATGGTAGAGGTGGTAGTCCACATGTACACACGAGTGATGTTATCATTTTCCAACAGATTGGCATGTAAGAAGGTATATATTATGTTATCCTTATAGAATAAAATAAATTCAAAATTATAATAAATAAATATTAAACCCACCCAAATACCCATTCATAAAATATAATGATAAACAATGTATTATATCACTACATTGAGATAGTAAGTCGTATGTACGCAGAATATATATATAAAATTCCCATTTGAAAAGAAATAGGGTTGATAATGGTGGCTTAATAATGATAATAAAATTTATATATATTATCATAATTAATTTTGTATTTTATGAAAAATAACATAGATTTAGATGAGGTATAAAATAAGGCAAAGGAAAGGGATTAGTTAATGTCATTACCTCTTCATCGAAATAACTCTTTTATATATCCTATTATAGACCCTAGTGATAGTCTTCTAGGATTAAAAAATCTTCTAAAATGTGTCCACTGATGTTTAAAATAGAATATTTTATTTTTTGGACCAGATATATGGATGAAAATTCTATAAAAAAATAGGGACTTGGTGTTCTTATATAATTAAAGGAAAGGAATCATATGGAACTACAAAAAGGAATAAAATATAATAAATTTATTCTCTAGATAAAGTCTTCTAAATGGAAAAAAGAATTAAAAAAGTGTATAAGGTAAAAATCTAATCCAAAAATAAAATCAATATATATTTTTGTGTCATTTTGAACCATATATTTATTATTAACCCTTTCCTTGACAATTTCTATCCTTAACAACAATAACATATTTTTTATTATAAAGGGTTATAATTTAACATATAAGACAAAATTAGATCATAAATTTCCAATGTATGGATTTATATATCATGTATTATCCACATTTTACTCTTTAATTTTTTTAAATTTTTCAATTATTGAATAAAATAATATTTTCCAAAAATATCATGAATGTCATTTTTTGACACTATTATTTTAATTAGATGTTGAAAAAAAATTGTGGTAAAGGAATTTGAACATAATACTTTAAAACATCCTTAATATATATTATTTATCAAAAATATTCAAGGAACAATTTAATATTTCTATATTACTTGTATGTTAATTGTCTTAAAATCGTTTATTTTAATTTTTTTTAATAGGATAAATATTGTGTCTGTGTTGAATAAACATTTATAGTAATTATTAAATTAAAAAATTATAAATATATCACTGCAATAATAAATAATTTATCATTTAAAAAAAATAATTTAACAAAAAAATTATTTTTTAGCCATATAATAAAACATTATATTTATTAAAGTCAAGAGAGTGAAATGTTTTATTTTACCTTTTCAAAAATTAATATAATGTTCATAATCAAGTAAAGATTTGAAAATGTGGAAATATATTTGATATATTGATGTAAATATCGAAACTATACTTATCAAATACGATAAATACATTTTACAGATAAATTTTGGTGTCATATCCCAATTTTTTCCCATATTATTCCAATTTTAACCTTACCTTGGTGATAAACTTTTACAATGGTTATTCTTTATACTGATTATGAAATGGGACTATTTTCTAAATTTGATCATCCATATTCAAAAAATTAAGCCTATTTTTCAAGATTCAATTTCTATAATTTTAAGTAATTAATTTTAAAATTAGCGTGTAAAACAGGATGAATCCCGTTTTTCAAAAAACACATTTTAAGCATAAAACTGGATATATATTAGTATCCCATGGATTGGATAGAATAAAATTAATCATAAAATATTTTATTGAATATAATATATATATATATATATTATTAAATTAATTTCTAACAGTTATTAACTAGATTTATTAAGTTAAAAATACATTGTGCACATAAAAACAATTTTTTTAATGAAAATTATTGTATTTTCAAATGATATTTATTTTAATTTAAAACATTTTGGAAAACAATGAATTAATTTATTATAGATATAAACCATAAGTTTTTTATAATTTAATTATACTTATTTGTATTCACCTATCCAATAGCTAAATGATAAATATCTCATTAAATAATAATATTTTGATAGTATATTGTGGTTCCTTTAAACCAGTTTTTTCATGTAAAGTATTCTATCAAAGAAGTAAATTTATATTTTATAGAACTATATCATAAAATTAAATTATTTTACAACCATAATTAAATTAAGAAAATATATATACATTATTTTATTCAAATGAAATTACAAAATTTTTTCCATCTGGTGTACATTTTAACAAGTTTCCACATCTATATCATCCCATATTCCAAACAATGTGTATCCATGATGATTCTTTCTCATTAATAAAGAATAAAATTTTAATTGATCATAATATCAATACAAGGAGGAGAACATAATCCTATAATCTTTACTAAATAATTAATCATTAGAAAATTGTAAAGAAATACCCAAAATTAATAAAATCTTCATATGAATAAATCATAAATTCCACTCAAAAATTTCTATTATGACACCGAAGTTTCCAGTTCAATCATTCCTAAATTAATAACCCCATATCATAATTAACCATAATAAAGTATAATTAAATAATGATTTATACTCAAAGGATTCCTCATTACAGTAATATTAAACACCAAATATTTAATAGAGTTCTTGTCAAATAATATTTTATGTTAAAACATAAGGGTTACATATTCCTCAACACAATAAGACATCTACCAAAATATCATTAATCACCTTAAAATATCATCACTTAAGACCACAAAATGGTGTTTATTCCATTGAACATGTGAAAAAATTAAACTTATAAAACCATGTTGGTTTCATAACCCTTAAGTCAACATCTCCTAAGAAAACCTAACCTCCAAAGTTATCTAAAACCTCCTCTAATACCAGCAATAATATCCCCACCCCTATATTCTTGGATCAGGTGATAAAATCATTATCTTTAAATTTATGGATTTGATACTGAAAAATGATAACCAATTTTATCCAAACAAAACATTAAAAACTAAATATAGTTATTTCACAACATATGTACCCAAAGACCATTTATGTTTAAATTTTTAGAGAATTAAGATTAACTATTACATAAAAATGCTCATGTATTTCTATGATAATTTATCCAACTATAGATGGGTATTCTTATTCATCATTATGTCTTCATCACTAGCCACATGAAACACGTCTAGACAAATGTTACATAAAAATTTTTTCTATAAACTTGGGAAAAGAAACATAATAACAGTGTGCTAAAATTCTAGATTACTATAATCATAGGAATTAACAATTTAATATATTTGATGAGAACGAGATGAGCATGATAGTATGAAAACATATTGGAATTTCATAATAATAACAAAATAATTCATACCAATCAAAACATTGAACATAAAAAATAAGACACCGAATAAATATATAAAAAAATATGAGAGACATATGAGTAAAAAATAATGATCCATGTGAAAATAATCCTCAATCAAAGGAATCATTTGAATGCACTACAATAATAACTAAATTGTTCTTGATGCTTGGAACATCAATCATTATTCATCAAATCATTTTAATAGGACAAATCCAAAATTCTCTTAGGAGTAAAATAAAATATTTATCTTTGTTATCTATTAGGTGTAAATTAAAATTTTTAAATTAGTCACATAAACCAATACTTTGGTGGGAAATTGTGAACCCACCCATTCATGGATAAAATATTTCGAACCCATCCTCAGTTTATAATAGTACACTTTTCAAACATCTATACATATTTCCAAGTACAAAATATTAAATAAAATATTTAGTATTTTACACTTTTCAATATAACTCCTCTAAAAATAAATATCATTACTTTTTAGCTGGATTAGCCCATGGAATATAAATGGGGTCCGTGAAAATATATTTAAAATAACCACCATCCAGACAGAAAAAAAATAAATATGGTTTCATTGGAACATATTATCTTATATAATAAAAAACAATAAATGTTATTTTCATATATGACAAATATATTTAAAATAATATTAAATACATATTATCAAAAAAAATATCCATTTTTTTGAAGATGATTTGAATAAAAAATATAAGAATATTAAGAAAAATATTTTCTTTGAAAATAACCATGTTAAATTTCTAAGGAAACATTAAATAAGGGAATATTTATGATGGTGGGAAATGGAATTCATTTGGTAACTATTACAAAAAGATCTATTTTAATCTTTTAATAAAAACCAATACTACCCTATTAAGAAAATGAAAAAAATAACCCTTTTTAAACCTTGTAAGGAAAGTAATATATAGTTGAAAGTTAATTTTATCAATCGTTTAATCATAGAAAATAACATTCATTAAATAATTTTAAAGATCATGGATAATAAATTTAACAATATTTGGAACAAACATATAGAAAAATTGCTTGTTTTCATATAAAATTTTTTTTGGTCTCTTGTGTAATTTGTAACATCCCTACCCATGTTCCACTGGTCAGTACCCCGAGCCAGTCAGCCACATGACCTCAGGTGTACCTCCCAATATGCTAAAGGCTTTTGACTATTGTAGAGGTTAAAATATCGATCATAGGTATATTATACCCACTTTATCAAAGTATCACAATGGTGGAAGTAAATAAGAACAACCAAAGGATATAAACATAACCCGAATAAGACCAATATAACATGATGACTAAAATTGAAATACAATATAACACCAAAATAGTAGATATGTCATGCCAAGTATGTTTTTGGTGTCTATATGACCATCCCATGATAAATAAATACACTAAAAACTCACAATATTTTCATAAGTCACATTTGTTTCCATCATCCATGCTCTATCCCAAATAATCGATCTAACATTAGAATCTTTCACTTATCATGTCGGGTAAATAAGAAGCCTATTTATTTACTGATCATGAAGCTTGATAATGGTTTGAGTAAAACATAGTAGGCCCCAACCAATGAAATATAGAAAATATCATGTTAATAACAGTGTATGAATATAGATAAATAATAAAGTTAAATGAATAATTAAACAGTTATCACGATTTTAATTTTTCTTTAACTAACCAGATAAACCCCTAGGTTACCTAGGATACCCAATCCACAATAGCTACCTCTTCCCATCCTGGATATTGAACTATATAACAATACCATGGTTACCAATTAACAATTAATTTCAATTTCATATTGTGTTCAATGGGAAACGTAGTCTAATGATAGTATTTTGGGTCTAGAATGACATGTTTATCACCCCATAGATATTTGACGATGTACTTTGCGTCCCACAACTCATTCATAAAACAATCAAACAATATGGAATTTCTAGCATCAGTCTATTCCCCACAATCATTTATCAGCTTATCCATATGGTATTTTTAATTAGAATTCAATGCACCACACACCATTATCACTTAATCACTATAGATTTTTCAAGTTGCAGTCCATGTCCCAAACACATTTATCAATCAATAAAATAAATCACATATTTCACATCAATAAATAATAATCAACATTAATCCTTCTAACATCATCAAACTTCATGGTACCATCACAATTTATCATAAAAATAGGTTTTCTCAATTTAATCACATGGAAACAATATGATCGAATCACCATTAATACCTTTATATAAATCTAACCATATAACCCACTAATGAATTAATATTAAACATAACCATCCCATAATTCAAATTTTCAATTAATTCAAGAAAATATTAATTGACCAATTACATAATCCTAAATTTCCCATCAATTCCACAATTAAAAATTCGATTAATTAATTCCCAATTAATTACTATAACTTTCCCCAATTTTGTAATCACAACATTCCATTAATCTATTTTATAATTAATTATTTTAATCCCATGTTTACATAAATTTATAAATCAATTAATTTATTACATTCCTGATTAAATTGTAAAATATAAAAATTGGAATCTAACAGTGCATACCCTCAATTAGAATCAAGAATACAACATTTTAATTTCTACCACCTACCTCAATATTTTTGTTAGACACTCACCAAAAAAAATCCCCAATTGAAGATGAAAAATGAAGAAAATAAAAACCTAGATATGAGACCTATATACAATATCAAATAGAATATAGATACCAAAACCATGATCTTGATCCTCTATGAATAGATGAAAATATCCCTCTAAAGGATTATAAAAAGATGAGGGAGAAGGTGAAACCATACGGTATGACAGCCTCATACCGAGAGAGGTGAAGATCTTAAATTTAGGATTTTATTTCAAAATAAAAGAGGTTTGAAGGATTTTTAATCATTTTAGGAGCCTCCAAAATTATATAAATTTTTATGGTTTAATTAGGATGAGTTATGTTTATGTCTGGAGGGGGTTTGAATTTTTAAACTTGATTTTCAAAATAACATGGCTCGCATGAACGGTTTCCTAGGAAGGGGTGCAAGGTTTTCCAAAATGTTCTCCCTAATAATGTTCCCCTTATAGGGGCTATGTGATCAGTCCTAAAAGGGCACTTGGTTTTTCAAACCATGTGATATCTTTTTTAATCCACTCTTTAAATTTTCACAAGATTTTCTCGACTTGGTACATGATTTGTGAAATCTATGTTTCGATCATTCACTTCACTGTTCCTTTCAAAATTATTCAATATCACTAGAAAAACTCCACAAGGTAAATCCCAAAATAATAAACTCAAAACAATAAAAAATAGTACCTATAAATAATCTCGAGAAATATCATGGAAATGTTAGGATCTTATAATATCCCTACCTAATAATAGCTTATCCTCGAGTTATACTTCTATGAATATCTATGATTTTAAAGTACAAAAGTATTGGGCTATTGAGCTTGCATATACACATTTTTCTCCCATGTTCCACCTAAATAAGAATATGATTCCACAATACATGAACTATCACCATGGTATTATCCTATAACACTTTCTCACTTTGATCCAACACATGTATCGAATTCTCCTCAAATGAAACATTGATAACATGATCAAAATCATCAACATTGATCGCATGAGTAGGTTTTGGGGTGATACCGTCAAAAAAGAGACATATAAAAAATGTCATGAAAAGATTTGTATCTCTATAGAAGATCCAATCAATATGCTAGAGGCATGATCCTCTCCATAAGATCAAATGGTCTAAAAAACCTTGGAACAATCATTCCCTATCTTTGAATCCTGCAATGACCAAACCTAGGCGACACCAAATAGAACACATATTCACCCTATGAAAACTATAGTGATATATTATGTTTATCATCACATGACATTGGTCTACTATGATTCATTTCCATGTGTCTAAGAATTAAATAATCCAGATCTACCGTACCATACATGATACTCTGTCCCAATAAATTTGGATCACTTATCTCCATCCAACATAGAGGTGATCTTCATGGAATACCATAAAGTGTCTCATATGGTGGCATATGAATATTTTCCCGATAACTATTTTTTTTGTAAAACACCACCAATGTTTTATACTTATCCCAAGACCAAACAATATCTAGGACATGTGCTTGAAGTATATCATCAATAACATCTGTACTACACTCCAGCATCCCATCTATATGTGGGTGGAATGCCATACTCAGAAGGACCTACATACCAAGAACCTTCTACAATCCCTTCTAGATGAACAACGTAACATGTGAGTCATGATCTAAGAAAAATACTCCATGGCACCCCGTGTAGATGGAATATTTCCCAAAAATAAAAATCTCTCAACTATTCCACTAAAAATGTCTCCCATATAGGAATGAAATGTTCTACCTTTTTCAAATGGGCTACAATCTCCCACATATCGTCACTATTCTAAGGTCCCCTTAGGATTCTCAACACAAATTCCAGTGTAATGCCTTCCCATTTCCATTCTGTAATGATAAATGGATGTAGAAAATTAGTAGGTTGTTGATACTAATCCTTCAAATATTTTCATGTATATAATCATATCACAAACCCAGTTAACTCCTTTTTCATAATTTTCCTCCAAAACTATCATCATAGATCATGGTACATTTTGGTTACACATTTCAGCATCACTGAATTCGAGACATGAATATCAAGAATGAAATTACCATGCATTCTCATAGGCAAAAAAACATGGACCCAAAAATTTATGACCTCATCCTCATCTATTATCTAGTTATAAGGTTACTCCCCAACTTCTAGTGTTTTGTTCATGGAAAAACATTCTGGGTCCCCATACTTTCTATCTCAAATCTAGTTCAAATTTATAAACTTCAATAAAAATAAAATGAAAGTTATCTGTTCTTGACCCTCCTAAAAAAACATGAATCTCTCCCAATAAATTCAACATTTTCCACATGGTAATAAACACATGAATACTCTATGTCTGAGTTTTCAAGACTAAAGTATCAGCAACATTATTTCCATTCATTGGAATATATTGTAACGCCCCGACCCTAGTTACCCAGAGTCAGTGAATTATTACATAACATTGGCATGATCACTAGAAAGATCAAATCTCGAAAGAATGATTGGTTTAGTAGCCTTGGAAACACTAGATATATTCATAAGTTTTACATTACATCATAAAATGAAAAAATACTACAACAACATAATGTCTCCACAGACCACACTATTATCCCCTCATAATATCCTTGCAGGTCATTCATAACTTACTTCTTCACTTCCTGGGAAAAATAAAACATAGAAAAGGGGTGAGCTCAAATGACCAGTAAGAATAAAAATATACCAGAATCTTTCATAAATAAGAATAAACATTTAAGGCTATGTATAACTAAATCAAAAGCCTTTTAAACTTGATATTCAACATAGTATGGCAAAAGTAAAAAGAAATAATTCCATTTACTTGTTCACATGGATATTCTACTAATCGAATAATCACATGCAATATCAATAACCACTTTCATAATGTTGTAATGCATAATGTCAGACTATCATAACCACATAGTCAGGGCCTCTTGCCAAGACTACAAATAAGATTTTGCCAAGGCCTTGTTCCAAGACACAAGTTTGTCTCATGAGACCTACCGATGCATCGAGGAGCTATAGCGGGCTCCACCTGTCACATATTAAGTCCAATGCATTCCCATATGAAAAGGTTTAAACATAACACAAAAATTCGTATTAAAAATAGCATACGAAATATCAATAATTTCACCATTAACTATGAATGGTATAAAAATAGCACATCCACAGTCAAACATATCACAAAACCTTCAATACATTATAGAAGTTTTGTATCATAATAAATCAACTTCAAATAAGGTAAAATCCATCAAAGGATGTTGACATAGATGAAATCAAAACACTTTTTAGAGAAATATCTCTTTTGATTTTTGAAATCATTTAAGAGCCATATAAAATAAAACATTTTCTTTAAAATATTCTTATAAGCTTGTAATTAAAGCTTTGAAGATTTTATAATGGCAGAAAAAAAACGCATCCGCCGTATAAGTTAAAAAGACATTCTTACCTTAATTCTGTCGAAAAGGTTAAAAAGGACCTTATTTTGAAAACGACGGAATGATTCCTCTTATAAAAAGTCAAACAAGGGTATAAATGACTTTAACCCATATTCATTTAAATAATAAAAATGTTTTGTAATACATTTTGAAGAAACATGGATGTTGATGATAACGAGATCCCAGTAGATTATTACGTATAAACAACCTCGGATAATGAATTGATTGTGAAATAACCCTTACCTTGTACTTTTCCTTGGTTGGTGTAGGTTAACCTCCTGTATAATGGTGAAATAATTGTTATTAAATTATACAAGAATCATATATATTAATATGATATCATATATGATCTTTTAACATTGATTTGTTAATGATATCTTTGAATTATCGTTGTTTCGGGTGTTAAATTACTCATTTTCTTTTATATGTTTTGTTACATAATCCATGTTTTTCATGGATAGGTTGTATATTTTTCATATAAATAATGATATTAAGTCCTTAAAAATCATTTTTAAATCATCAAATGATAATTATACTTGAATGGATACGATGGAGAATGAATCTCATCGCATTCGTGGAGACGGTAGTCCGTACGTACGCACGAGCGACAATATCATTCTTTTGATATTAAAATAATATATAAATGGATGGTATATCATATATAGAGAATCACCAACATGTTATATTTATTATTTACATGAGTTACATGTCATTATTATAACCATCCAAATAATATTATATTGAATAACAATTACACCACGACGTGGAGACGGTAAGCCGTACGTACGCACGTATGGTGACATGTTATTCAAAGGGTGGATAGAATACTGAATATGGTTGTACCATATTTAGAATAACATCACTGTATATATATGATACTGGAGTTATTATTTTATAATGGTAACAACAATGGAAGAAGAAATGAACTTGGAAAAGGGTGGTGAAATCATTACCTCTTCTTAGGGTTCTTCCTTTTTATTTGATCAAAAGAGCTCCTTAGGTTGGCTTTCTGATAAAACTAAAGCCTCTAGGTTGTATTGTGGGAAGTTGGGAGAGTATTTGGGCAGAGTTTGGCCGAACCAAAAGGCTTTGAAGGTGTGAAGAAATGAGAAGGAGGAGTGCCCTTTTATAAGAGGGGTGAGGGGCACCTTTGGAAAAGCTATAAATATTAATTTATAATAAATTTATATTAGGTTTATAATGGCTCCAAAGTTCATTTTTTAAATGTTAAGGTGGGTATCGGTCGAAAAAAACTCAGCCAATATAATTTAGACAGGTTTGAGTCATTATATTAACCTTATCTTTAAGTATTAACTCTTAGTTAATTAGTTTCACTTTTACAATGTCTCTTTGTATTTTATATTATATGGTTAATAAACATATTATATACATCCAAGAGACCCCCAAGTGGTCCATTAATGATGACCCTATCATGGTATAAGTCACTTTCTGAACCTTAGATTTTTAGGAATTTAATATCAATTAATAATATAATATTTTTTTAAGAACTCTTTTATGTCAATTTTGACACTATTAAATAGTTGATTTTTTTGAAACTCATAACAGATTGATTACTTCGAAAAAAGTAAATTAAATCAATACTAATATATCATATTATCCTATAAATTTTGTTTAATTCATTAAAAGTTTCATATTATATTTATTTGGGTATTTATAATATCAATTAATTTAATTTTTCACTATTTTAGTAATTACTGCATCATCATTGTGTTATAAATAAAATAAATTATTTAATGTCTAAAAATTATAAATAAAATATAATTATGTAGAAAATCTTGTTATCTTTATAATGAATATTTATAATCTAAAATCCAACATATATAACCCTATGTAGTAATTGTTTTTACAAAAGATATATTCTTGTGTCATTTTTGTATTCATTTTAACTTAATTAAAATAAAGTGTCCCTATCACCAAAAAGTGGTACCGTGGGGTCCCCAAATCGACCCAAAGATGCCTATGGTAGAACATGTATCAACCAATAAAGGTAGGACACGTTTTAGGGTAATTTAGTATTATTATAATATTATTTTTTAACCCATATTTACCAGATTTACCCTTAACCATGGTAAATAAAATATTTACCACAGTAATTATTCAAAATGTCTAAAAATAAAAGTAACCTATTTACACAAATTGTACATCCTGATTCCAAATATGGAATCCATTTTTCTAAATTCAAAACACATAAGTGGCAGAAATTAATTTAAAATTAATTCCCGCTGTCAAAACAAAAAGCCTGTTTTTAAGAGATAATAACTATCAAAATATTGACACTTGTTTATGTGCGGTTTAATTGTAAAATTATGTCCAATGACCAACATTATATTAAATGGTAAAAATATATTCTAAATATACTTTAAAACCACTCAAATTCATAATTTATTGTAACACCCCAAGCTTCCACGGTACGTTTCCCTTCGAATAATGCGATAGCGTGTGTTGTACGCAACCTTGAGTTCTAACACACACCACAACTAATTAAACTAGCCGTTGTGAATAGTAATACCTACTTTTTGAAATCATATATATTTTATATTTCAAAATGGACTTCATTTTTTGATTCGGAATATTGAAATTAGCCTAGGGTGAAATTTTGGTTCTTTTCGGATAACTTTTATATTTTGATGAATAGTAAAAATTACTAATTTTTAATTAAAATCAACTTTTTTAATCAAAATAATTAATATTGATAAATTATGAATTTTAGTGGTTTTAAAGTATATTTAGAATATATTTTTACCATTTAATTTAATGTTTGTCATTGGACATAATTTCACACTTTCCAGACATAAACAAGTGTCAATCTTTTGATAGTTATTATCTCTTAAAAACACGCTTTTTATTTTAACAACGGTAATTAATTTTAAATTAATTTCTGCCACTTCTGTGTTTTGAATTTGGAAAAATGGATTACATATTTGGAATCAGGATTTCCAAATTATGTAAATAGGTAACTTTTATTTTTACACATTTTGAATAATTACTGCGGTAAATATTATATTTACCATGGTTAAAGGGTAAATCCGGTAAATAAGGGTTAAAAAATAATATTATAATAATACAAAATTACCCTAAAACGTGTCCTAACCTTATTGGTGGACACATACCCAACCATGGGCATCTTTGGGTCGATTTGGGGACCCCTTAGAGCCACTTTTATGTGGTAGGGACACATTATATTAATAAAGTTAAAATAAAAATAAAAATGGCATAAGCTTACATATTTTAGAAGAACAATTTGTACATAGGGTTATACATGTTGGATTTTCGATTATAAATATTCATTAGAAAGTTAAAACGATTTCCTACATAATTATATTTTATTTATAATTTTTAGACATAAAATAATTTAAATTATTAATGACACAATAATAATGCAATGTTTACCTCATTAATAAATCATTTAAATAAATAAGATTATAATGATTAAAATATTATCTAAAACCTGTCCAATTCTTATTGGTTGATGTTATTAAGAATATGAGTCATCTTATCTTCGACCTCAATGATTTTTGGACCATTATAAACCGAATATAATTATATTATAAAGTAATACTTTCACTCTTTCCTAAAGAGCCCCTCCTCTCCCTTATAAAAGGAGACCACTCCTTCTCATTTCTTCACACCTTCAAAGCCTTTTGGTTCGGCCAAAATCTGCCCAAATACTCTCCAAACTTTATTCAATACAACCTAGAGGCCTTAGTTTGATCAGAAAGGCAACCTAAGGAGCCCTTTTGATCAAATCAAAAGGAAGAGCCTGAAGAAGAGGTAATGATTTCACCACCCTTTTCCAAGTTCATTACTTCTTCCACTTCTTCTTCCTTTGTTGTTACCATTCTAAAATAATAACTCCAGTATCATTTATATACTGTGATGTTATTATAAATATGGTACAACCATATTCAGTATTCTATCCACCCTTTTAATAACATGTCACCATACGTGCGTACGTACGGCTTACCGTCTCCACATCGTGGTGTAATTGTTATTCAATATAATATTATTTGGATGGGTATAATAATGATGTGTAACTCATGTAAATAATAAATATAACATGTTAATGATTCTGTATATATGATATACCATCCATTTATATATTATTTTAAAATCAAAAGAATGATATTGTCGCTCGTGCGTACGTACGGACTACCGTCTCCACGAATGCGATGAGATTCATTCTCCATCGTATCCATTCAAGTATAATTATCATTTTATGATTTAAAAATGATGTTTAAAGACTTTATATCCTTCTGGATATGAATAATATACAACCTATCCTTTACAAACATGTCTTACGTAACAAAACATACAAAAGAAAACAAGTAAGTTCACACCTGAAACAACGATAATACTAAGATATTATTATCAAATCAATATTAAAAGATCATATATGATATCATAATAATGTACATGATTATTTTATAATTTAATAACAATTATTTCACCATTATACAGGAGGTTAACCTACCCCAACCAAGGAAAAGTACAAGGTAAGGGTTATTTCACAATCTCTTCATTATCCGAGGTTGTTTATATGTAATAATCTACTGGGATCTCTTTATCATCCACATCCATGTTTCTTAAAAATGTATTTCAAAACATTTTTACTATTTACTAGAATATGAGTTAAAGTCATTTATTCCCTTTTTGACTTTTATAAGTGATTTTTAAAGGAATATTTCTGTCGTTTTCAAAACAAGGTCCTTTTTATCTTTTTCGACAGAATTAAGGTAAGAATGTTTTTTTAACTTATACGGCGGGTGCGGCTATTTTCCGCCGTTATAAAATCTTCAAAGCTTCCCTTACAAGCTTATAAGAATATTTTCAAAGAAAATGTTTTATTTTATAAATATATGTCTTTTAAATGATTTCAAAATAGAAAGAGATATTTCTTTAAAAAGAGTTTTGATTTCATCTATGTCAACATCCTTTAATGGATCTTACGCTTATTTGAGGATGACATATTATGATACAAAACTTTTATATCATATTAAAGGTTTTGTGATATGTTTGACTGTGGATGTGCTATTTTTTATATACCATTCATGGTTTATGGTGAAAGTATTGACATTACGTATGCTAGTTTTAATACGAATGTTTATGTTATGTTTAAACCTTTTCATATAAGAATGCATTGGACTTAATATGTGATGGGTGGAGCCCGCTATAGCTCCTCGATGCATCGGTAGGTCTCATGAGACAAACTAGTGTCTTGGCACAAGTCCTTGGCAAAATCTTATTTGTAGTCTTGGCACGAGGCCTTGGCTATGTGGTTATGATAGTCTGGCATTATGCATTCCATCATTATGAAAGTGGTTATTGATATTGCATGTGATTATTCGATTAGTAGAATATCCATGTGAATAAGTAAATGGCATTATTTCATTTTATTTATGCCATACTATGTTGGAGTTAAAGTTTAAAAGGCTTTTGTTTTAGTTATACATTGCCTTAAATGTTTATTCTTATTTATGTAAGTTTCCGCTATATTGTTATCCTTACTGGGCATTTGAGATCACCCCTTTTCTATGTTTTATTTTCCCAGGATGTGAAGAAGTAAATTATGAATGAATTGCAGTGATATTATGAGGGGTTAATAGTGTGGACTATGGAGACAATATGTTTCTGTAGTAGTTTTTTTTATTTTGATGATGTAATGTAAAACATATGAATATATATAGTGTTTCCAAGGCTACTAAACCAATCGGTCTTTCTAGATTTGATCTTTCTTGTGATCATGCCAATGTTATGAAGTAATGCACCGACTCTGGGTAGCAGGGGTCGGGGCGTTACAGTTGGTATCAGAGGATGTTTAGTACAAACCTTGGAAGCTAGATTTAGATAAACTCTGATTAGAGCACGTAAACCTAAGATAAACTTTGAGGATTAGTATAGAAGAACTTCCTAGAATTTTGGTATTGTAGATGTTTTGTGAGTTTTCCGAGCAATACATCCCTGTCTGGATACGAGCAGGTAGAGGCGGCTCTGGCACAGATGTACCTAGGGGTAAAACCTGAAAACACCGCTTTGAGCTAGACTCGAACGGGAACTAGTGCACGACAACGGGCCTTGCTGCACTCTTGGTTATGACACTCCCGGGGGATATGCTTAGGATAACTCTCGTTTTCTTTACAAATCATTATGAAGGGTTTATGAGTATATAATTCCTCAAAGAAAACATTTTTATGATTATGGATTATATCCATAAATAGTTCAATTTATGTAAAGTGTTTTATAAGTATGGGATTATGTATTTTGATTCATAAACTAATCTAGTTTATGCCATTGTTTAGAAATGGCGCCTTGTGGAAGAAATGGAAACCGTATCAATGCACGCACTCCATGTAGGGATTTCCCTCCTGCTCAAGATAATTATAGTGGGGCTGGTGATGCAACTGGTGCCGATCAGCTAATCACCATACTGTGACAACTTACTCAGGTTATGAATAATAACCTTACCCGTATGGAGCACCCTGATCCGCAGCGTGGAGGATCAATGTTAGATCGATTCATGAGGCGACAACCACCAACGTTTAATGGGAGTACAAATCCCTTAGTAGCTGAGCAATGGATAAATTCCCTAGAGAAAATATTTCAGGCTTTGGGGAGCAGTGAAAGGGAAAAAGTTATCATGGCAGTTTACCGCCTCACTGGAGATGCTGATCAATGGTGGTCATTGATTCAAAACATGAAGGAAGATGATGAAGTATCAAATATGGAATGGAGGGAGTTCAAAGATCTGTTTTTAGAAAAATACTTCCCTCGCGACCATCGAGTAGATATAGAAAGGCAATTTCTAAGTCTGAGACAGAAGGAGGATGAGAATGTCGCAATGTATGAGGCTAAATTTACAAGGTTAGCAAGGTACGCTGGTGATTATATACGTAACCAAAGAAGTAAGATTGATAGTTTCTTTGATGGGTTAAAACCATTTCTCCGTCGAGCATTAGTCTCACAATCCTTTTCATCGTACGAAGACATTGTATCATGTGCTATCAAGACAGAAAAGGAATTATCTAAGACTTATGACTTTAAAGCAAAGCAAGAGAATAAGAGACCTGCTGATCAATCTGGGAATGGAAATAAGGGGAAGAAGGGAAAGGTTGAATATCCATCCTGTGGTAAATGCGGGAAGAAACACCCTGGTACTTGCTTGAAGGGAATGGGAGTCTGTTACAAGTGTGGTGAAAAAGGCCACCAAGCTCGTGATTGCAAGGGGAAGAAGGAAGCTACCAAAGTTCAGTGCTACAATTGCAGGGAGATGGGGCATTATGCAAATTAATGTCCTAAGCGTCAGGAGAAATTACCTCAGAAAAGGCCAAGGGATCAAGTCCAGGCTTATGCTATCACTACTGCTGAGGTAGAAGCTCCGAAAGACGTGGTGGCAGGTAATTTAATGGTTTCCTCAAGTTTAGCAAATGCATTATTTGATTCTGGATCATCGCATTGTTTCATATCTTCCCAGTTTTCTAAGAAAATTAGATATTTCCAATTTGATTTATTAAGGGAGTTGTCAGTTAAAACTCCTAAGGGAAGTATCATTGCAACAATGTTTTGTGAATCAGTCCCCATTAGAGCACATAAATTTTCTTTATCTGCTGATCTCATCGTCATACCTATGATTGAGTTTGATATAATCCTCGGTATGGACTAGATTTCGGACTATGATGCGAAGATTTGTTGTAAGAAGAAAGAGGTTACGATTCTTGATGATAATGATAAGGAACACCTTATTTTTAGAGTAGAATCGTCACCACCTAATTCTTATTTAGATCCACCCCCAGTAGCTCAACTTAATTCAATTATTGTGGAGGAAGATAATGAAATAACTGTCGGTGAGGAAAGGAATGTTCAAATAAAGGATGTAACTGTTGTGAAAGAATTTGTAGATGTATTTCCGGAAGATTTACCTGGACAACCTCCAGAACGAGAAGTTGAGTTTTCCATTGATTTAATTCCTGGATCAAGGCCTATATCGAAGACCCCTTACAGAATGGCTCCTGTAGAGTTAGTTGAACTAAAGAAACAACTAGAGGAATTGAGTAGTAAGGGATTTGTTCGCCCTAGTGTTTCTCCATGGGGAGCCCCTGTTCTTTTTGTTAAAAATAACGATGGATCTATGAGGTTATGTATCGACTACAGGGAGATCAATGCTATAACGATAAAGAACAAGTATCCCCTAGCTCGTATTGATGACTTATTTGACCAACTGCATGGAGCTCAATACTTTTCAAAGATTGACCTTCGATCTGGATACCATCAGTTGTGTGTGAAGAAGGAAGACATTCCGAAGACAGCATTTTGAACCAGGTACGGGCATTACGAGTTTACCGTAATGCCGTTTGGATTGACTAATGCACCCTCTGTATTCATGGATCTGATGAATAGAGTTTTCAAGGAGTATCTCGATGAATTTGTGGTGGTATTTATTGATGATATCTTGGTATACTCCAAAACCTACGAAGATCATGAAAATCACTTGCGCATTATCTTGAAGACTCTGAGGATGCATGAATTATATGGGAAGTTTAGCAACTGTGAATTCTGGCTTCAGGATATTTCTTTTCTTGGCCATATTGTCTCTAAAGATGGAATCTCTGTTGATCCTTCTAAGACCAAGGCAATCCAAGAATGGCCAGCACCTACGAGTATAACTGAGGTACGTAGTTTTATTGGTTTGGCAGGTTATTATCGATGTTTCGTCCAGAATTTTGCCCGATTGGCTAACCCATTAACGAAGCTCACACGTAAAGGGGTTAAATTTGTTTGGACAAAATAGTGTGAAGAATGTTTCGAAGAACTGAAGAGAAGATTAGTCAATGCTCCTATATTGACTCTACCATCGGGGAATGATGGGTTCGTTATTTATAGTGATGCATCAAAGAAATGACTTGGTTGTGTCCTTTTGCAGAATGATAGAGTTATTGCCTATGCATCACGACCGTTGAAAATTCATAAAAAAAACTATCCTACTAATGATCTTGAGTTAGCAGCTGTTATCTTTGCATTGAAGATATGGAGACATTACCTCTATGGTGAAAAATGTGAGATTTATACTGATCACAAGAGTTTGAAGTATATTTTCTCACAAAAAGAACTCAACATGAGGCAAAGGAGATGGCTAGAATTACTCAAGGATTATGATTGCACGATACACTACCACCCGGGGAAAGAAAACAAGGTGGCAGATGCTTTGAGCAGAAAATACCATGGAGTTTTGAACATGATAAGAATTGAAAGAGATCCAATTTTCATGGATCTAGTGAAGATGGACATGGGAATAACCAGGGAAGGTGAAACATCAATGATTTTTCAAATGGTTACCAAACCATCGTTACTAGAAAGGATTAAGAGTTCTCAGACCGATGATGAAGAATTTCATAAGAAGATTAAAGCTGTGAATGATGGGAGATTGAGAGACTTTGTGTATGAAGATGGAATTTTGAAATTCGGGAAGAGACTTTGTGTTCCCGATTTACCTGATCTGAAAAGGGAATTGATGGATGATTCTCATAGTTCCAATTTCTCTATACACCATGGGAGCACCAAAATGTATAGAGATTTTAGGGAACATTTTTGCTGGGACAATATGACGAGGGAGATTGCTAATTTTGTGTCAAGATGTATGGTTTTTCAACAAGTGAAAGCTGGAAGGCAACAGCCTGGAGGAGTCATGCATCCTCTTCCCATACCGGAGTGGAAATGGGACAATATTACGATGGACATTGTCATGGGGCTACCAAAGACTCCTAGAAGGAACGATGCAATATGGGTTATTGTTGATCGTCTTACCAAGTCAGCACATTTTCTTGCTATAAGAGAAGATCTTCCCCTAGAACGTCTAGCAAGACTATACATTAATGAAGTTGTGAGACTTCATGGAGTACCCCTATCGATTGTTTCTGATCGTGATCCCCGTTTTACTTCAGGATTTTTGAAAAGTCTCCAGAAATCTCTGGATACTGAACTTCATTTGAGCACTGCTTACCACCCTCAGACAGATGGACAATCAGAACGAACTATTCAAACCCTAGAAGACATGTTGAGATCTTGCTCACTTGACTTTCAGGGTATGTGGGATCAATATTTACCACTGGTAGAATTTTCCTATAACAATAGCTTCCATTCGAGTATTCAGATGGCACCATATGAAGCGTTATACGGAAAGAGATTTCGTACACTAACCTGTTGGGATGAGGATGGTGAAAGAAAACTTGTAGGCCCAGAACTGGGGGAGGAGACAGTGGAAAAGGTGAATGTAATCCAAAATCACATCAAAGCAGCTCAAAGTAGGAAGAAGAGCTATGCCGATAATCGAAGGAAGGATTTGGAATTTCAAGTCGGTGATCATGTTTTCCTGAAGGTATCTCCATGGAATGGAGTCATACGTTTTGGTAAGAAAGGTAAATTGAGTCCCAGGTACATCGGACCTTTCAAAATTCTAGAACGAATTGGGGCTGTAGCTTACCGATTGGCAATTCCTCCAAGTCTCTCCAAAGTTCACGATGTGTTCCACGTATCTCTGTTGAGAAAATACATGCCTGACCCAATGCATGTACTCACCTATGAGGAATTAGAACTGGAACCTGATCTGTCTTATTGTGAAGAGCCTGTCAGGATTCTTGACACAAGAGAACAAGTACTGAGAAACCGGACGACATGTCTGGTAAAAGTTTTGTGGAGAAATCATAAGATGGAAGAGGCAACGTGGGAACCCGAGGAACTTATGATGAAGAACCACCCGAGTATTTTTATGAAGTAATACCCTAGAAATTGTGAGGATGCAATTATTTGAAGGAGGGGAGAATGTAACACCCCAAGCTTCCACGGTACGTTTCCCTTCGAATAATGCGATAGCGTGTGTTGTACGCAACCTCGAGTTCTAACACACACCACAACTAATTAAACTAGTCGTTGTGAATAGCAATACCTACTTTTTGAAATCATATATATTTTATATTTCAAAATGGACTTCATTTTTGGATTCGGAATATTGAAATTAGCCTAGGGTGAATTTTTGGTACTTTTCGGATAACTTTTATATTTTGATGAATATCGAAAATTACTAAATTTTAATTAAAATCAACTTTTTTAATCAAAATAATTAATATTGATAAATTATTAATTTGAGTGGTTTTAAAGTATATTTAGAATATATCTTTACCATTTAATTTAATGTTTGTCATTGGACATAATTTTACAATTAAACCAGACATAAACAAGTGTCAATCTTTTGATAGTTATTATCTCTTAAAAACACGCTTTTTATTTTAAAAATGGGAATTAATTTTAAATTAATTTCTTCCAATTCTGTGTTTTGAATTTGGAAAAATGGATTACATATTTTGAATCAGGATGTCCAAATTATGTAAATAGGTAACTTCTATTTTTACACATTTTGAATAATTACTGCGGTAAATATTTTATTTACCATGGTTAAAGGGTAAATCCGGTAAATAAGTTTTAAAAAATAATATTATAATAATAAAAAATTACCCTAAAACGTTTCCTAACCTTATTGGTGGACACATACCCGACCATGGGCATCCTTGGGTCGATTTGGGGACCCCATAGAGCCACTTGTATGTGGTAGGGACACATTATATTAATAAAGTTAAAATAAAAATAAAAATGGCATAAGCTTACATCTTTTAGAAGAACAATTTTTACAAAGGGTTATACATGTTGGATTTTCGATTATAAATATTCATTAGAAATCTAAAAATATTTTCTACATAATGATATTTTATTTATAATTTTTAGACATCAAATAATTTAAATTATTAATGACACAATAATGATGCAATGTTTACCAAATTAATAAATCATTTAAATAAATAAGATTATAATGATTAAAATATTATCTACAACCTGTCCAATTCTTGATGTTATTTAGAATATGAGTCATCTTATCTTCGACCTCAATGATTTTTGGACCATTATAAACTGAATATAATTATATTATAAAGTAATACTTTCACTCTTTCCTAAAGAGCCCCTCCTCTCCCTTATAAAAGGAGACCACTCCTTCTCATTTCTTCACACCTTCAAAGCCTTTTGGTTCGGCCAAACTCTTTCCAAATACTCTCACAACTTCCCTCACTACAACCTAGAGGCCTTAGTTTGATCATAAAGCCATCCTAAGGAGCCCTTTTGATCAAATAAAAAGGAAGAGCCCGAAGAAAAGGTAATGATTTCACCACCCTTTTCCAAGTTCATTTCTTCTTCCACTTCTTCTTCCTTTGTTGTTACCATTCTAAAATAATAACTCCAGTATAATTTATATACTGTGATGTTATTATAAATCTGGTACAACCATATTCAGTATTCTATCCACCCTTTTAATAACATGTCACCATACGTGCGTACGTACGGCTTACCGTCTCCACGTCGTGGTGTAATTGTTATTCAATATAATATTATTTGGATGGGTATAATAATGATGTGTAACTCATGTAAATAATAAATATAAAATTTTAATTATTCTGTATATATGATATACCATCCATTTATATATTATTTTAATATCAAAAGAATGATATTGTCGCACGTGCGTACGTACGGACTACCGTCTCCACGAATGCGATGAGATTCATTCTCCATCGTATCCATTCAAGTATAATTATCATTTGATGATTTAAAAATGATGTTTAAAGACTTGATATCATTCTGGATATGAATAATATACAACCTATCCTTTACAAACATGTCTTACGTAACAAAACATACAAAAGAAAACAAGTAAGTTCACACCCGAAACAACGATAATACTAAGATATTATTATCAAATCAATATTAAAAGATCATATATGATATCATAATAATGTATATGATTATTTTATAATTTAATAAGAATTATTTCAACATTATACAGGAGGTTAACCTACCCCAACCAAGGAAAAGTACAAGGTAAGGGTTATTTCACAATCTCTTCATTATCTGAGGTTGTTTATATGTAATAATCTACTGGGATCTCTTTATCATCCACATCCATGTTTCTTAAAAATGTATTTCAAAACATTTTTACTATTTACTAGAATATGAGTTAAAGTCATTTATACCCTTTTTGACTTTTATAAGTGATTTATAAAGGAATATTTCCGTCGTTTTCAAAACAAGGTCCTTTTTAACCTTTTCGACAGAATTAAGGTAAGAATGTTTTTTTTAACTTATACGGCGGGTGCGGATATTTTCCGCCGTTATAAAATCTTCAAAGCTTCCCTTACAAGCTTATAAGAATATTTTCAAAGATAATGTTTTATTTTATAAATATATGTCTCTTAAATGAATTCAAAATAGAAAGAGATATTTCTTTAAAAAGAGTTTTGATTTCATCTATGTCAACATCCTTTAATGGATTTTACGCTTATTTGAGGATGACATATTATGATACAAAACTTTTATATTGTATTGAAGGTTTTGTGATATGTTTGACTGTGGATGTGCTATTTTTTATATACCATTCATGGTTTATGGTGAAAGTATTGACATTTCGTATGCTAGTTTTAATACGAATGTTTATGTTATGTTTAAACCTTTTCATATGGGAATGCATTGGACTTAATATGTGACGGGTGGAGCCCGCTATAGCTCCTCGATGCATCGGTAGGTCTCATGAGACAAACTAGTGTCTTGGAACAAGGCCTTGGCAAAATCTTATTTGTAGTCTTGGCACGAGGCCTTGGCTATGTGGTTATGATAGTCTGGCATTATGCATTCCATCATTATGAAAGTGGTTATTGATATTGCATGTGATTATTCGATTAGTAGAATATCCATGTGAATAAGTAAATGGAATTATTTCATTTTATTTATTCCATACTATGTTGGAGTTAAAGTTTAAAAGTCTTTTGTTTTAGTTATACAATGCCTTAAATGTTTATTCTTATTTATGAATGTTTCCGCTATATTGTTATCCTTACTGGGCATTTGAGCTCACCCCTTTTCTATGTTTTATTTTCCCAGGATGTGAAGAAGTAAATTATGAATGACTTGCAGGGATATTATGAGGGGGTAATAGTGTGGACTATGGTGACAATATGTTGTTGTAGTAGTTTTTTTTATTTTGATGATGTAATGTAAAACTTATGAATATATCTAGTGTTTCCAAGGCTACTAAACCAATCGGTCTTTCGAGATTTGATCTTTCTTGTGATCATGCCAATGTTACGAAGTAATGCACCGACTCTGGGTAGCTGGGGTCGGGGCATTACATTTATCACTATTAATTATTTTGATTAAAAAAGATGTTTTTAATTAAAATTTAGTAATTTTCACTATTCATCAAAATATGAAAGTTATCCGAAAAGTACCAAAATTTCACCTTAGGCTAAATTCAATATTCCGAATCCAGAAATGAAGTCCGTTTTAAAATATAAAATATATATAATTTCGAAAAGTAGGTATTACTATTCATAATGGCTAGTTTGATTGGTTATGGTGTGTTAGAACTCGGTGTTGCGTACAACACACGCTATCCCATTATTAAAAGAGAAGCGTACCGTAGAAGCTTGGGGTGTTACATTCTCCCCTCCTTCAAATAATTTCATCCTCGAAATTTCTAGAATACTATCGCATGAAAAGACTCGGGTGGTTCTTCATCATAAGTTCCTTGATTTCCCACGTTGCATCATCCATCTTATGGTTTCTCCACAAAACTTTTACCAGACGCGTCGTCCGGTTTCTCAGTACTTGTTCTCTTGTATCAAGAATCCTGACAGGCTCTTCACAATAAGACAGATCAGGTTCCAGTTCTAATTCCTCATAGGTGAGTACATGCGTTGGGTCAGGCATGTATTTCCTCAACAGAGATATGTGGAACACATCGTGAACTTTGGAGAGACTTGGCGGCATTGCCAATCGGTAAGCTACAACCCCAATTCGTTCTAGAACATCGAAGGGTCTGATGTACCTGGGACTCAATTTACCTTTCTTACCAAAATGTATGACTCCCTTCAATGGAGATAACTTCAGGAAAACATGATCCCCAACTTGAAATTCCAAATCCTTCCTTCGATTATCGGCATAGCTCTTCTGCCTACTTTGAGCTGCTTTGATGTGATTTTGGATTACCTTCACCTTTTCCACTGTTTCCTCCACCAGTTCTAGGCCTACAGGTTTTCTTTCACCAACGTCATCCCAACAGGTTGGTGTACGACATCTCTTTCCGTATAACGCTTCATATGGTGCAATCTTAATACTCGAATGGAAGCTATTGTTATAGGAAAATTCTACCAGTGGTAAATATTGATCCCACAAACATTGAAAGTCAAGTGAGCAAGATCTCAACACGTCTTCTAAGGTCTGAATAGTCCGTTCTGATTGTCCATCTGTCTGAGGGTGGTAAGCAGTGCTTAAATGAAGTTCAGTATCCATGGATTTCTGAAGACTTTTCCAAAAACTTGAAGTAAAACGGGGATCACGATCAGAAACAATCGATAGGGGTACTCCATGAAGTCTCACAACTTCATTAATATAATGTCTTGCTAGACGTTCCAGGGGTAGATCTTCTCTTATAGCAAGAAAATGTGCTGACTTGGTAAGACGATCAACAATAACCCATATTGCATTATTCCTTCTAGGAGTCTTTGGTAGCCCCATGACAAAGTCAATAATAATATTGTCCCATTTCCACTCCGGTATGGGAAGAGGTTGCATGACTCTTCCAGGCTGTTGCCTTCCAGCTTTCACTTGTTGACAAACCATACATCTTGACTCAAAATCAGCAATCTCCCTCTTCATGTTGTCCCACCAAAAATGTTCCATCAAATATCTATACATTTTCGTGCTCCCAAGGTGTATAGAGAAATTTGAACTATGAGCATCATCCAACAATTCCCTTTTTAGATCAGGTAAATCGGGAACACAAAGTCTCTTCTCGAATTTCAAAATTCCAACTTCATACACAAAGTCTCTCACTCTCCCATCATTCACAGCATTAATCTTCTTTGGAAATTCTTCATCATCGGTCTGGGAACTCTTAATCTTTTCTAGTGAAGATGGTTTGGAAACCATTTGAAAAAGTATTGATGTTTCACCTTCCCTGGTTATTCCCATGTCCATCTTCACTAGATCCATGAAAATTGGATCCCTTTCAATTCTCATATTGTTCAAAACTCCATGGTCTTTTCTACTCAAAGCATCTGCCACCTTGTTTGCTTTCCCCGAGTGGTAGTGTATCGTGCAATCATAATCCTTGAGTAATTCAATCCATATCCTTTGCCTCTTGTTGAGTTATTTTTGTGAGAAAATATACTTCAAACTCTTGTGATCAGTATAAATCTCACATTTTTCACCATAGAGGTAGTGCCACCATATCTTCAAAGCAAAGATCACAGCTGCTAACTCGAGATCATGAGTAGGATAGTTTTGTTAATGAATTTTCAACTGTCGTGATGCATAGGCAATAACTCTATCATTCTACATAAGGACACAACCATGTCCTTTCTTTGATGAATCACTATAAATAACGAACCCATCATTCCCCGATGGTTGAGTCAATATAGGAGCATTGACTAATCTTCTCTTCAGTTCTTCAAAACATTCTTCACACTCTATTGTCCAAACTAATTTACCCCTTTACGTGTGAGCTTCGTTAATGGGTTAGCCAATCGGGAAAAATTCTGGACGAAACGTCGATAATAACTTGCCAAACCAATAAAACTACGTAGCTCAGTTATACTCGTAGGTTCTGGCCATTCTTGGATTGCCTTGGTCTTAGAAGGATCAATAGAGATTCCATCTTTAGAGACAATATGGCCAAGAAAAGAAATCTTCTGAAGCCAGAATTCACACTTGCTAAACTTCCCATATAATTCATGCCTCCTCAGAGTCTTCAAGATAATGCGCATGTGATTTTCATGATCTTCGTAGGTTTTGGAGTATACCAAGATATCATCAATAAATACAACCAGAAATTCATCGAGAAACTCCTTGAAAACTCTATTCATCAGATCCATGAATACAGAGGGTGCATTAGTAAATCCAAACGGCATTACGGTAAACTCGTAATGCCCGTACCTGGTTCGAAATGCTGTCTTCGGAATGTCTTCCTTCTTCACACACAACTGATGGTATCCAGATCGAAGGTCAATCTTTGAATAGTATTGAGCTCCATGTAGTTGGTCAAATAAATCATCAATACGAGGTAGGGGATAATTGTTCTTTATCGTTATAGCATTGATCTCCCTGTAGTCGATACATAACCTCATAGATCCATCTTTCTTTTTAACAAAAAGAACAGGGGCTCCCCATGGAGAAACACTAGGGCAAATAAATCCCTTATTACTCAATTCCTCTAGTTGTTTCTTTAGTTCAACTAATTCTACAGTGGTCATTCTATAAGGGGTCCTCGATATAGGCCTTGATCTAGGAATTAAATCAATGGAAAACTCATCTTCTCGTTCTGGAGGATGTCCAGGTAAATCTTCTGGATATACATCTACAAATTCTTTCACAACAGGTACATCCTCTATTTGAACATTCCTTTCCTCACCGTCAGTTATTTCATTCTCTTCCTCCACAATAATTTATTTAAGTTGAGCTACTCGGGGTGGATCTAAATAATAATTAGGTTGTGACGATTCTGCTCTAAAGATAAGGTGTTCCTTATCATTATCATCAATAATCGTAACCTCTTTCTTCTTACAATAAATCTTCGCATCATAGTCCGAAAGCCAGTCCATACCAAGGATTATATCAAACTCAATCATAGGTATGACGATGAGATCAGCAGATAAAGAACATTTATGTGCTCTAATGGGGACTGATTCACAAAACTTTGTTGCAATGATACTTCCCTTCGGAGTTTTAACTGACAATTCCCTTATTAAATCAAATTGGAAATATCTGATTTTCTTAGAAAACTTGGAAGATATGAAACAATGCGATGATCCAGAGTCAAATAATGCATTTGCTAAACTTGAGGAAACCATTAAATTACCTGCCACCACGTCTTTCGGAGCTTCTACCTCAGCAGTAGTGATAGAATAATCCTGGCCTTGATCCCTTGGCCATTTCTGAGGTATGTTCTCCTGACGCTTTAGAAATGCATTTGCATAATGCCCCATCTCCCAGCAATTGTAGCACTGAACGTTGGTAGCTTCCTTCTTCCCCTTGCAATCACGAGCCTGGTGGCCTTTTTCACCACACTTGTAACGGACTCCCATTCCCTTCAAGAAAGTACCAGGATGTTTCTTCCCGCATTTACCACAAGATGGATATTCAACCTTTCCCTTTTTCCCCTTATTTCCATTCCCAGATTGATCAGCAGGTCTCTTCTTCTCTTGCTTTGCTTTAAAGTCATAAGACTTAGAGAATTCCTTTTCGGTCTTGATAGCACATGAGACAATGTCTTCGTACAACGAAAAGGATTGTGAGACTAATGCTCGACGAAGAAATGGTTTTTACCCATCAAAGAAACGATCAATATTACTTCTTGGGTTACGTATATAATCTCCAGCATACCTTGCTAACCTTGTAAAGTTAGCCTCATACTTTGTGACATTCTCATCCTCCTTTTGTCTCAGACTCAGAAATTGCCTTTCCAAATCTGCTCGATGGTCGCGAGGAAATTATTTTTCTAAAAACAGATCTTTGAACTCCCTCCATTACATAATTGATACTTCATCATCTTCCTTCATATTTTGAATTAATGACCACCATTGATCAGCATCTCCAGTGAGGCGGTAAACTGCCATGATAACTTTTTCCCTTTCACTGCTCCCCAAAGCCTGAAATATTTTCTCTAGGGAATTTATCCATCGCTCAGCTACTAAGGGATTTGTACTCCCATTGAACGTTGGTGGTTGTTGCCTCATTAATCGATCTAACATTGATCCTCCACGCTGTGGATCAGGGTGCTCCATACGGGTAAGGTTATTATTCATAACCTGAGTAAGTTGTCCCAGTATGGTGATTAGCTGATCGGCACTAGTTGCATCACCAGCTCCACTATAATTATCTTAAACAGGAGGGCAATCCCTACATGGAGTGCGTGCATTGATACAGTTTCCATTTCTTCCACTAGGCGCCATTTCTAAACAATGGCATAAACTAGATCAGTTTATGAATCAAAATACATAATCCCATACTTATAAAACACTTAACATAAATTGAACTATTTATGGATATAATCCATAATCATAAAAATGTTTTTTTGAGGAAGTATATATACTCAGAAACCCTTCATAATGATTTGTAAAGAAAATGAGAGTTATCCTAAGCATATCCCCTGGGAGTGTCGTAACCAAGAGTGCAGCAAGGCCCGTTGTCGTGCACTAGTTCCCGTTTGAGTCTAGCTCAAAGCGGTGTTTTCGGGTTTTACCCCTAGGTACATCTGTGCCAGAGCCGCCTCTACCTGCTCGTATCCAGACAGGGATGTATTTCTCGGAAAACTCACAAAATATCTACAATACCAAAATTATAGGAAGTTGTTCTATACTAATCCTCAAAGTTTATCTTAGGTCTACGTGCTCTAATCAGAGTTTATCTAAATCTAGCTTCCAAGGATTGTACTAAAATTCCTCTGATACCAACTCTAACACCCCGACCCTAGTAACCCAGAGTCGGTGCATTATTACATAACATTGGTATGATCACAAGAAAGATCAAATATCGAAAGACCGATTGGTTTAGTAGCCTTGGAAACACTAGATATATTCATAAGTTTTACATTACATCATAAAATGAAAAACTACTCTAACAACATAATGTCTCCACAGACCACACTATTATCCCCTCATAATATCCTTGCAGGTCATTCATAACATACTTCTTCTCTTCCTGGGAAAAATAATACATAGAAAAGGGGTGAGCTCAAATGCCCAGTAAGGATAAAAATATACCGGAAACATTCATAAATAAGAATAAACATTTAAGGATATGTATAACAAAAAAAAGCCTTTTAAACTTGAACATCAACATAGTATGTCAAAAGTAAAATTAAATAATGCCATTTACTTGTTCACATAGATATTCTACTAATCGAATAATCACATGCAATATCAATAACCACTTTAATAATGTTGGAATGCATAATGCCAAACTATCATAACCACATAGCCAAGGCCTCGTGCCAAGACTACAAATAAGATTTTGCCAAGGCCTTGTTCCAAGACACTAGTTTGTCTCATGAGACCTACCGATGCATCGAGGAGCTATAGCGGGCTCCACCCATCACATATTAAGTCCAATGAATTCTCATATGAAATGGTTTAAACATAACACAAACATTCGTATTAAAACTAGCATACGAAATGTCAATAATTTCACCATAAACTATGAATGGTATAAAAATAGCACATCCACAGTCAAACTTATCACAAAACCTTCAATACATTATAGAAGTTTTGTATCATAATAAATCAACTTCAAATAAGCATAAAATCCATCAAAGGATGTTGACATAGATGAAATCAAAACACTTTTTAGAGAAATATCTCTTTCGATTTTTGAAATCATTTAAGATCCATATAAAATAAAAAAAATTCTTGAAAATATTCTTATAAGTTTGTAAGGAAAGCTTTGATGATTTTATAACGGCGGAAAATAACCGCACCCACCGTATAAGTTAAAAAAACATTCTTACCTTAATTCTGTCAAAACGGTTAAAAAGGACCTTATTTTGAAAACGACGGAAAGATTCCTCTTATAAAAAGTCAAACAAGGGTATAAATGACTTTAACCCATATTCTTGTAAATAATAAAAATGTTTTCGAATACATTTTGAAGAAACATGGATGTGGATGATAACGAGATCCTAGTAGATTATTACGTATAAACAACCTCGGATAATGAAGAGATTGTGAAATAACCCTTACCTTGTACTTTTCCTTGGTTGGGGTAGGTTAACCTCCTGTATAATGGTGAAATATTTTTTATTAAATTATACAAGAATCATATATATTAATATGATATCATATATGATCTTTTAACATTGATTTGTTAATGATATCTTTGAATTATCGTTGTTTCGGGTGTTAACTTACTCGTTTTCTTTTATATGTTTTGTTACATAATCCATGTTTTTCATGGATAGGTTGTATATTTTTCATATACAGAATGATATCAAGTCCTTAAACATCATTTTTAAATCATCAAATGATAATTATACTTGAATGGATACGATGGAGAATGAATCTCATCGCGTTCGTGGAGACGGTAGTCCGTACGTACGCACGAGCGACAATATAATTCTTTTGATATTAAAATAATATATAAATGGATGGTATTTCATATATACAGAATCATTAACATGTTATATTTATTATTTACATTAGTTACACATCATTATTATAACCATCCAAATAATATTATATTGAATAACAATTACACCACGACGTAGAGACGGTAAGCCGTACATACGCACGTATGGTGACATGTTATTCAAAGGGTGGATAGAATACTGAATATGGTTGTACCATATTTATAATAAAATCACAGAATATATATGATACTGGATTTATTATTTTATAATGGTAACAACAAAGGAAGAAGAAGTGGAAGAAGAAATGAACATGGAAAAGGGTGGTGAAATCATTACCTCTTCTTCGGGTTCTTCCTTTTTATTTGATCAAAAGGGCTCCTTAGGATGGAATTATGATCAAAATAAGGCCTCTAGGTTGTAGTGATGGAATTTGGGAGAGTATTTGGGCAGATTTTGGCCGAACCAAAAGTCTTTGAAGGTGTGAAGAAATGAGATGTAGGAGTGCCCTTTTATAAGAGGGGTGAGGGGCACCTTTGGAAAAGCTAGAAATATTAATTTATAATAAATTCATACTCGGTTTATAATGGCTCCAAAGTTTATTATTTAAATCTTAAGGTGGGTATGGGTCTAAAACAACTCAACCAATAATATTTAGATAGGTTTGGGTCATTATATTAACCTTATCTTTAAGTATTAACTCTTAGTTAATTAGTTTCACTTTTACAATGTCTCTTTGTATTTTATATTATATGGTTAATAAACATACTATATACATCCAAGAGACCCCAAAGTGGTCCATTAATGTTGAACCTATCATGATATTAGTCACTTGGCCGATCCTTAGATTTTTAGAAATTTAATATCAATTAATAATATAATATTGTTTTAAGAACTCTTTTATGTCAATTTTGACACTATTAAATAGTTGATTTCTTTGAAACTCATAACAGATTGATTACTTCGAAAAAAGTAAATTAAAACAATACTAATATATCATATTATCATAGATAATTAGTTTAATTCATTAAAAGTTTCATATTATATTAATTTGGGTATTTATAATATCAATTAATTTAATTTTTCACTATTTTTGTAATTACTACATCATCATTGTGTTATAAATAAAATAAATTATTTAATGTCTAAAAATTATAAATAAAATATCATTATGTATTAAATCGTTTTATCTTTCTAATGAATATTTATAATCTAATATCCAACATATATAACCCTATGTAATAATTGTTTTTCAAAAAGATATATGCTTGTGTCATTTTTGAATTCATTTTAACTTAATTAAAATAAAGTGTCCCTATCACCTACAAGTGGAACCGTGGGGTCCCCAAATCGACCCAAAGATGACTATGGTATAACATGTATCAACAAATAAGGCTAGGACACGTTTTAGGGTAATTTAGTATTATTATAATATTATTTTTTAACCCTTATTTACCAGATTTACCCTTAACCATGGTAAATAAAATATTTACCACAGTAATTATTCAAAATGTCTAAAAATAAAAGTGACCTATTTACACAATTTGGAAATCCTAATTCCAAATATGGAATCCATTTTTCTAAATTCAAAACACATAAGTGGAAGAAATTAATTTAAAATTAATTCACGCTGTCAAAACAAAAAGCGTGTTTTTAAGAGATAATAACTATCAAAAGATTGACACTTGTTTATGTTCGGTTTAATTGTAAAATTATGTCCAATGTCCAACATTATATTAAATGGTAAAAATATATTCTAAATATACTTTAAAACCACTAAAATTCATAATTTATCACTATTAATTATTTTGATTAAAAAAGTTGTTTTTAATTAAAATTTAGTAATTTTCACTATTAATCAAAATATGAAAGTTATCTGAAAAGTACCAAAATTTCACCTTAGGCTAAATTCGATATTCCGAATCCAGAAATGAAGTCCATTTTAAAATAATATATATATATAATTTCGAAAACTAGGTATTACTATTCATAACAGCTAGTTTGATTGGTTATGGTGTGTTAGAACTCGGTGTTGCGTACAACACACGCTATCACATTATTCAAAGAGAAGCGTACCGTAGAAGCTTGGGGTGTTACATATATCATAGCTCATAAACAATATATTTCATATACTAATCCCACCTCTACTACTAGAGATTAAAATTTTGCTTCAAAAAAAAAATACTTTAAACTCTTGTGATTAGCATACAAAGTGAACTTTCTTCCCAACCGATAATTCCATGAACACTTCAAATCCTAAACCTCTACAACTAATATCAGAGCATGTGTAGAGTAGTTCTATTCATGTGGCCCTAACTACAAATATCCATAAGAAACAAATATATATTATTCCATCCACACTACTTAAATACATATTCTATAAGTGTCACAAAACACCATAAACGTCAAACAAATCATGGCTAGGATCATGATCGGTATCATAGTCAAACCCTTCTCCAGCTCTTGTAAGGCATTCTCATGTGCTCAATATAATTCCAACTTAATTAAATTCATGTTAAATCCCAAAAGGGGTGCCTCCAAATGAAAAAGTTCATTAATGGTCCTATGAAAATATCTTATTACCCATATAAAGCTACAGATAACGAAATCATTCACGGGTTTCCCTTGAGAATAAAATTCTAATGCCCTCTCGGGGATAACTAAGACACCTTTCTCTAAGATGATGTTACCTAAGAAGTGTACTCGGTCAATCTAGAATTTCCACTTATACAGCTTGGTATATAGATGATTCTATATAAGATTACTCAAGAAGCTGTAATTATGTTGAGAATTATCATCATAATTCTTAGTGTACATGACGATTTCATCCATAAATTCAATGAAAAACTAATCTAGGTACAAATGGAATATTTATTTCATCAAGTCCATAAACATTTCTAGTGCATTCTCCATCCTAAACGATTACACAATGAATGAATATAGGTCATAAATAATTTTGAAAATAGTCTGAGGTATGTCATTATTTCAAAATATCAAATGATGATACCATGATCACATGTCAATATTTGAGAAAATACAAGATCCCCCCCAAATGGGAAAATAGATCCTCGATACACATAAGAGGATACAAAATCATCAAATCCATCTAGTTTATCTATTGATAATCAACACATAAGTGTTTATTCCCATTAGAATTATTAGAAAACAAAACAAGATAACCCTAAGGAGACTTACTCCTATGGATAATCCCCTTATCCATCAACTTTTCTAGTTTATTTTTAAGCTCTTGAAGATCATTTGTTCCGATAATGTATGGTAGAATAGAAACTAGCCTACCCCTGGGCTGAGAGCAATTTTAAATTCCACCTCTTTCTATTCTAGTGGTATTGAGATGTCTTAAAGAAACACATCATAAAACTAGTCCCATATGGTTCGAAAGACATCAAAATTTACACCTCTATCATCCAGCAATATAATAGAAACCTGGGAGGTGGGATCCCCTAGTTTCTGGTGATTTTTCCCTACTCATCCTTCCACAATATCCCACTCTCCAATTTGAATATATTTTTCTCTATCAAGAGATGTAAAGTTCACTCTCTTTATGTAAAAAATAGTTTGGCCTTAGTATTCTACTAAATAGTCAATACCAATAATTATGAAAAATCCTAACATGTCATAGATGTAAAGATCCAAACTAAAATTATACTCCCAAACCTCAGGATAAAACTCCATCAAAAATATTTATCTCTCGAATGTACACCAAAAGTTTAATCTATCATAATGACCCTTTTCATGAACTCCACCACTAGTGTCAAACTATTTACATGTTAAGTAGATATAAAATAATAAGAGGCCCCACAATTAAATAAGACACTAGCTAGCATATAGTCTAGAAAAATTTTACCTCTAAGTATCGATTGCATGGCCTTGATATCCACTAACGTAGGCTAAACATCATGAAATTGTACTACCCCTTCCCTATATGGAAGTCTATGTCCCCTATGCTACACCAATATACTAATACAGGTGATCTTTTCTAGAAGCACCGCATACACTTCCTCTATTTCCACATCCAGTAGGTCTCCAACTTCCATATTGATATGGTGTACAATTTCCACATCCCAAAACTATATTCTTCATAGTCACTACATCATTATTTATATGTCATGGGTTCCTCTAGAACTACTATATATGTCCAGTTCTTCTAAAATAGAAGAACCCTACCAGTGTTCATGGGAACTATCCACGAAAGTGACCTTGCCTTCCATACAGCTGACATATTACTCGAGTATGATCCTAAGTAACTAATCCATCCCTTTATCAACTCTATTTTCCACTAATCTATATGAATTTCTCAAAATTAACCATACTGTGCTGAGAAGTAATACCTCATGACTATTAAGTGGAAACATCTTCTCCTCCACTAGAATCATCCTTCAGGTTCTCCTCAGTAATGGGATCCTAGTTCACCACCCACTAAAATTTCTTCATCCTCAAGATATTCACATGGGAATTTATTTCACATTTATGTACGTACAAAATAGGATTTTTCATTATTGCATCATCTTATACAAATTTTGGTATATGTATTGGAAAATATATAATGTGAGAAGCATAGTCCATCACAGAAATATTCCTTTGATTAATCCATAGAAAATCAACTTCTATTTCCAACCTGTGTGTCTCAGGGTAAAAGTTCTCTAGGAACATCTCCTCAAATTACTTCCATATCATATTTTCTACCTATCCATCTCAAGCCTAGATGTCCCACCAATGATTTTCTTGACCACGTAACATGTAATCATCTAGATTCACTGTCTTCTATATATGTGTATCCATGTGATCAAGTATCATCTGGATAGACTCAATCCAAACATAGATGCCTCAGTTCCACCCTCTATGGAAAATTTTAGCGGATTCTAATACAAAATTTTCTATATCAGATCAGAAATTCTTTTTACAACCACTCTTGGTCTTTATCCATAAATTCTATAAATCATAGTAGGTTATATTGGAACCTATCTTCAACTTCCTCATGTGGCATAGTTTTTGCTTCCAGTTCCACTACAATTGGATCATCTATAGCCACAACCACATGTCATCCAATCAAAAAACAACATCATGGTGGTATATCTCTATAGTTACAAACACATGTCTGAGGAAACATAACATGATTTTACACATTTAGCAAGAAGGTATCACAAAGGTTATAGCAATTAATTTCTTGAAACCCCACCATATTGTCAAAACTGAGGTGCTAACACTATTATTAACCATCCTGCATCTATATCATGGTAAAAATGTGTAAATTCATTCCCAAATTCTAGTATCTCATTAGAAAACCAATTTCACATCTTACGTCAATTGAAATTTTCAATTTCAAATTAGGAACCTTTTAATTTAAGTCGCACTGAAAAACAAAAAAAATCATTTAACAAATTATCTGAGACCTTGTTTTCCTATGTGTGCCTAAGATGATTCATGTATCAATAAATCATGAATGCCTAGAATGATTCATGGATACTCAAATATTATGTATATCGGTCCATGAATCAATTCTCAGAAGACTCAAAAATAATAATCCCATCACACGACAAGTGCATCACTCAAGATGAAATAACCTCTATCTATAACAACAAACATAAATAATAAAATACCACCTATGGTACATCGATTTTACCTTCATATATAGATTATATACTCACTTGCATTATCTCTTGAATGAGAAATAACTCGTTGTATTCTCATGAAAGATTTTACCAAATAGTAAGACAAAATAAATAAAATAAAACAATGCATCGATTCCACATTGACACTTCCCAACCTAGGTTCAGACACCAATTCCCTAAGCAGGACAATCACATGACTACAGGCATGCCTCCCCATATGCCAGAGACTACTAACTAGTAGTGATTGTCAAATATCGATCATGGAGAGACTATACAATCGTTATCAAAGAAGCACAAAAGTGAATGTAAATAAGAACAACCATAAGATATAAACATAACCAGAACAATACCAACATCGCAATATGACTAAAACATGTATATAATATCCAAACCAAAACTTTATATATTTCAATACATTTATGTTTCATGTTTCAATAAGAGAAACCAAAATTATATAAATACTCTCTAAACAACCAAGTGGGTCCTAAGTAATATCAAGTTACCTAATCCATGCTTCATCCCAAATTAATCACATAACATAAGGCTCTTTCCCTTATCATATCCTATAAAAAAATGAATTCTATTTATGTTTCAATCAAGGATCCTGATTAGGTTGTGAGTAAAACTCACTAAGCCACCATAAGTAGTGCCTAAAATAATATCTATTTAATAATAGTGTGCATAGATTTATAATGAATAAATTATAATGAATAACTATATAATTATCACATAGTAATTTATTATTTAACTAACCATATAAACCTCTAATATCTCAAGGACACCTGAACCATGATACCTACTTAAGAAAATGCAATATTCTAAACCATACCAAAAAACCATGGCTATAAATTGTCAATTAATATCCATTTTAGATTATGAAAAATTGTAAGAATAGTTAAATGCCAACCTATTGGGTCCAGAACACCATGTCTAGCACCTCGTGTGTATTTGAAATAGCATCCCTTAACCCAAAAAACATTTATCAAAGAAATCCCCCAAGTGGTATTTTGAATAAGTAGGCATGTCCCACGATCATTTATTATCTTATTATTATTTTATTTCAATGTATCAGTCCATATCCAACGCACATTTTTTAATTTTTTACTCTTGAATTTTGAAGTAATATTCTATTTCCATCACAAAGTAATCAATCAATCAAAAAAATCACTATTATCAAATTTGTAATGATTAAAATTAATTAATCCTTTTACCAACATCTCACATAATGATACCATCAGAATTTATCACAACAAACTTTTTTATTAATTTAATCACATTGAAAAATATTATTGAATCACCATTAATCCATTATCTACATTTAACCATATAACCCATTAATACATTAATTCTCAAGTCAACCATCTAAAAATTCTCATTTTTGATTAATTTACAGTCATATTAATTGACCAATTACATATTCCCAAATTTCTCAGCAATTCCACAATTGAACAATACATTAACTAATTAACCAATTAATTAATCCAATTCCCAAAAATTTCATTATCACAACATTATATTATTTAATTTTCTAATTAATTAATCTAGTCCCATGTTTCCATAAATTAATTAATTTATTTATTTATTAAATTCGTGATCCAATTAGAAAATGTTCCAATTATAATATAAAAACACATACCTATACCTTGTATCATGAATATTGTAATTCAATTTAGACCACATACCACATCGTTTTTTCCAAATGCTCACTAACATAAAATCTTAAATTCAAAAAGAATGATCATAAACAAAATAAAGAAATAAATATATATCACAAACCTACATCCAATTTACAATGTATTAGACCTATCAAAACCAATATCTAGATCTATTTCTAATAATTTAAAACATCTCTTTAAAAATTGATAGAAATATGATAGCGTAGTAAGAAAAAATAGGCGATAGGATTCTCTTACTGAGATAGGTGAATATATTTAATATATTCTATGATTCACCATTAAAAGAGTTCATAAGGCCTTAGAATCTATTTGGGAGACTCTAAAAATGATAGAGATGTTCTATGGCCGAATTGGGTCATGTTAGGGTGAATCCTGGGGGCATTAATGATTTTTAGAACCAATTTTTGGATTAATGAATATTGTGTGAATCGTTTCCTAGGAAGGGGTGACTGGTTTTCCGAACAATTATCCTTAACGATTCAACTATTTTAGTGGGCTAATGGTTCATCAAAATATAGTGCACAATTTGAAAAACTATGTTCCAACTATGTGAATCCCCTATGTCTACGTTTGAACTGTTTTCTGGGTTGGGTGAAGAGTTTGGAAAAATAAGATGACAACTATTCTTTTCCCCTATTTATTCAAAAATTCATTAATATCATCCAAAAACTATCCATACTAAAACCCAAACAATAAATACTCAAAAAAATATGAAACATTTCATATAAAAGAGCTTAATCCACCTCCATAAATTGTTGGGAAGTTAGATAACTAAAGAGAGAAAAAAGAAATGAAAAAATTTCATCTCAAGAAATATTTATAGGATAATAATATAGAGGTGGTTCAAGAAGTTAAGATAATAAAATTTCTCCCAAAAGAACATTGAACAAAAAAAATCCTGAAAATAAATTATGTTCCACGATAGAGCATTTATAATTTTGGTAGATTTCAAATTAAAATTCATTAAAAATAATAAGATGATATGGATTTTTTAATCCCCTGATTATGTGAAAAATTATATTAAAATTCATTAATGGGGTATTAAGTTCCACATAGAATGAAATAGTGGTTCTTGATATGAAAAATTTCCAAACAAAATTATATTGAGACAATGAAAACCCTTGAAATGATCACAATGTTTATAGTTATAATTAATAATTGAATTTATTATGTGAAAATTTGTAAATAAACATAAATAAAGTTTAAATAGACCCAAAATTAATTTATATATTCACATACACATAAATATATAAAAAATTTTAAAGAATAAGTGTTACAACCAACTTAAAGTAAATTTATTTATGAAACACCTTTCCACTATGGTAAATTTTGAATCAAATCCCCATGGATTATATAATTTCAATTATAAATTTAAATACTATATTTTAATTAGTATACATCATACATCATTCAAACATAATGTATATACACCTCATAAATATAAATAGCTGCACAACTTCAAACATGTCACAATGAACCATTATTTTGATGAAGAACCCTTTATTAATTTCTAACACGAATAATAAGTTCTATAACCTCGTATAGAGTAAATTTAGAATAATTATAATTCATTATAATCTAATTAAGTACTTCTAATATCATATATGATACACTTATATCCTGTCAACATCCATTTAGTAACAATTATTTATTAAAATTCTTTTTTACATGTGATAATTATTTCAAATTTCATGTATATTTTTGTTTGATAGTTATAATCCTTGAACTGTGATCATGGTTCCATAATTTCCATAATTTTTATCAGGTAATAAGTATAATATTTAATCAATATATGAACTTTTATAATTATTTATATTATTTGGTGATATAAAATGAATTATATAAGGGTAATTATTTCATAAATATCATATATTATCATTAAATTCGAAAAATACCTATCCATGATAGATGGTTATGTAAAATGAATCAAATCATTGTGTGGAGGCGGTAGCCCATATGTATGTATGAACAGTACATTAATTTTCCATTTGGTAAAAAATGAGATTAAAAAAAGTTATTATATAATAATATTAACCTGTTAATATATTTTAAACATTTATGTTTTTATATTGGAATTCTTAGGATTGAATTGAAGGATGAAATAAAATAATTAAAATGAAAGAGATCAGTTTAGACGACCACCTCCTTTTTCAAAAACCCCCATTGTATCTCTTCTTGAGGTTCCAAGGGATGGTATTATGTGGATAAAAGAACTTATATATGTTTTTTTTAATTTCTATAACATTTTTCAAAGGTTTATATTGAGATAAGTGGTTCAAGGTGGAGTGAATAACATAGGAAACGTGGTGTATTTTTTTTGAAGGAAATGAAAAACATAGAATTACTTAAAAGATACAAATATAATAAAAAATTTGAATGTGAATGTGGAATAAAGTCACAAAACCTTCCCAAATAATATAGTTTAGGGTTGAAATACCTTCAAAAAATAAAATATGTTTTCGTCATTATAAGCCTTTTCTTTTTTTACCCCTTTATTAACCAATTTTGTCTATATCCATGGCACCAACATTTTGATTCTTAAAATGTTGTAAATTTAATTCTAAGGAAACCATTGGCTTAATAATTTTTATTTTTGGAAATTATATTCCATACTCCATAACCATTATCCTATTTAAATATTTTTTATGATTTTTAAAAAGTTTAATAAAGTATTATTTAACATAAAATATCATAAAATTCATTTTACATTCTCTTAACATATTTCGATAATAAAAATATTGTAAAAGGAAAAAAATTTAAATTTAAATACATTAAAAAATTATACAATATATTTAACCATATAAATTTGTATACACTATAATATATCAAAAAAATATTACTTTTCTGGATTCAAAATTCATTAACTATGATTTTTATACTTCTTTCATAGGTATTTCACCTTCAATGTGTAAAAATTAAAGTTAATTATGAAAACGCTAAAAAATAAATAATAAAAATAAAATATTTATTTTAAAAATTACCTTTTATGTTCAATTATATCTCTTCATATCACTATGTGAGCATATAATATAAATCAAGTGAAAGAGAGTGAAATTTTGGAATGTTCCTTTACTTAAAATAATATAATGGTTTTTATCAATTCAAAATGGCCCCAAAATTCCATAATTTAAAATATATAAAGTGGTTAGTATAATTAAATTCATAAAATAAAATATTGTAAAAATTTTAGATGACTTTTATGCCTTGTTATATTGTTTACCTTTATTTATCATATTTTATCCTTTACTGAGGTGATATATTTTAGCATAATTACTATTCATAATGGCTAAAAATAAAAGGGAACTGTTTGAAAAAATATAAAATCCAAATTATATATATTAAATATAATTTTAGTAATAAATTTGAATAATTTGTAGAATCAATTTTATAATAAATACATGAAACAAAACAAAAATTGGTTTATTAGAAAATCGGGTTGTTAAGTATAAATTGAAGGTACACCAAAATAAAATATAATTTTGATTCATATTAAATTATTTACATTATGTTTGATAAAAATTATCTTGTTTTACATTAAATATTAGTTGAAAAATATATGTTACATTTAAATTACTTAATTTAATGATATAGAAATGAAAATTTGAGAAAAGAAATGATATGTTTCACTATTCATTGAAAGATAGACTTTTTAGAGAAATCCCAATAATTCACCCTAAGATAATTTAGTTTTGATAATATCAAAAATGATACTAATTCCCTAAAATAATAATTATAAAAGTATTTGAAAATAATTATCATTTCCATAAATAAAATGAAATGAAACCCATCTTTCAAGAAACTATATTTTTGAAGCATAAAATGACTGCACAAAAATTTAATACTTATTTATTATGAATTAAAAAATTATATTATTGGTATATAAAATCTTTATAAATATTTTACATAGTATATTTATTCTCATTTATACCTCCAATTTAACATATATGTTATAATGGAGCCAATTAAATACTAGTGTTTTGATAGTATATTACGGTTCTCTTAAATATTGGTGTTGTATATTAAAAAAGATATTAAAAATAGTATTCTCTTAAAATAAATTTTAGAGGTGTTATAATTACATACCTAATTCATGAAAATCATCAAAAATTTTGAGAACCTATAAATAATTATGATAATTAACAATGAAGGTTTACAAAAAATAAACATTGAATAATTATATTACTTCCCAACATAATAATAAGTTAACACTCCAAGACTTCTATAATAGTGGAAATGAACCCTAACTAAGTTGGCCACTATAAATTATTTTATGAAATAATAGTCTGGAAAATTATCCACTTGTAACATGTAATATCATCCACTATTATTGAACTGAATAGCCAACATTGTAATACAAAACATGTACCTAAAAAAATATCTCAGTGATACAAAATATAACCATTAAATGAATCTATATATTCTATTAACACACGGAAAATATATGTATGAAAATATAAGTATGACAATAGATAATGTTGCACCCTCTAGGTCAAATTTATGTTATATTTTTATCCTTGACTCGGTTAAATCTTTGTTTGGGATATTTGGGATGTGATTTTTGTATTAAATAGGTTTTTTCAAACTTCTCTCTGTAAAACTATCCAGAGCATGTTGTTTTCTATGAATTGTTAATACAATGATCCAGTTGTAAAAAATGGGTAGGTCCAAAACACCATCCACTACACATTCTCTTAGGCATGGGAAACTAGGTGACTTCTCGTGGGACACAACAAGTGTGGACACCTTCATGATATGTAGTAGGGTGTAGTGGGTCAAATCAGCCATGATTTTCCCACCAAACCATATAGGGTCTCAAAGTTGGGAATCCGACTCTTGGTGTGATCAAGGACATAAAGTTCTGAATGGAAACTATAAGTATAAAGAATGGGTGTATCTGAATTTGGAATTTTTCATTCTACCAAAGATTTTATGAGACAGTTTTGTCTCTTAATTGTGGCATGTGAGATCAATAATAAGGGTTTTTAATGAATCCTAAACATGAATTCTCTTTTATTAAGATGTTCTCCATACTCTTTTTTCTTGTATTTCAAATCTAGTGAAATCCTAAAAGGTCTCATGGAATTATTCCTTTATCAACCAGTATAAAAGAGTGGTTTCTTATCTTAGGCTTTCCCTTATTGAACTAGGAGAATCAGATCCCAACATCTTCATTTCCAATCCCCATTTCAGAAGGTTACATAGAATACTATATTTTTTAGGCAGGTTTCCCTGTACAACGGTTCTTTCTCTTTGAGCATTTTTTAGATCTTGTATTTTCCCTTTGGTTTGGATCCTAAAAATGGTGGATCGAAATATATATATATATATATATGAGGTTTTAAGTACATATTTGGTTCATTTATAATTTTTTTAATGGGTATTCTCTTTAAAAATAGTTTTATATGCTTAATGGGTTTAATTAAATGCACAAAAGGTGGTTTTCTAAGGACTTGGTCATAATAAAACACATAAGTTTGTTTATTTAGAATATATTTTAATTCCATCATTTCCATGTTTCTTTTAGGTTTTTATTTTTTAAATATGTATTTTATCACTCTTACGTAATGAACTAATAAATTAAAAATTGGATGCTTCCATTTAGTATCCATTTCTTCATTATTTTAAAATTTTAAATGAAATCTGTTTTCCTTTTAGGAAAAACATTGTTACATTAAACATGATTTTGTATTAGTTCTAACTCATCTTTTAACCCACTGATTTTTTTTAAAAAAAATTGGATGGTAAAAAATCTTAGTAAGTACATAAAATTAGGAAATCCATTAGTATAGTGAAAAATATGAAAACCAATAAAATTTTTACAATTTCCACATTAGGCTTTAAGAATACAAAATAAAAACATATCGATATGAAATTTTTTTGTCAAAATAACACATTAAAACCCCATATTAATCAAATTGAAACCCATGTAAAAAATATTGTAGAATTAGAATCATATAGTTTATTCACTTTTGTTATAAATAAAAATATCCGAGATAAATATATAAGATACACCTCCCTAGTTAGAACCCTCCTTCTTACCATTGATGAAAATGAACATTACTCTATTCATTTGAGAGCTATATCTGGACCACCCATTATATGAGCTATATGAGTCTCACCAATCATCATATATAATTATCAAGTACCATATCAGGTAAAAAAAATAATATTTAAATTTTTCATCTCAAATCCCTAGAAAAATATTGGTCACCACTTATGTAAAACTCTTTTGAATATCAAAATATTATTTCCTTTAAGAAAACCATTTTCCAAACTAAAATACACATAATAAAGAGAATAAGTTTTTTTACTTGAAATAAATAGGTGGCTTATAATGGAATAAAAACATAAAAATGGTTTCAATTGTGGGAAAACACATTAATGTTGTATATATTCAAATAGAACATTTCGTTTTCATTATATAAATAAACATTCTATATAAAATACATAAAAAGATTCAATTTGAATACATTTGAACTAAAGTTAAAAAATATTGAAAATTTATTTTATAATTAATTTATATCAATGTAAATACATTCAGAATTTAATTTTATTAATATAATAATGATATAAAAATATTTATAAAAATAAATCTTTAAAACATTTAAAATGTGGTTTTATGGTAAAGTGTCTCTTACCTCAAGTATGACTCATCATGTATGTTATTTATCTTCCTAGATAACAAAAATATGATAATTAATAACTTTGTTAATATCCTTGTTAATTTTGATTCATTTTTTTATTTATTTCTTTTTTTTACACAATTACATAGTAAATTAAGTTTACATAAGACATTTTTTGGATATTCAGCTCATACATCTAAAATGAATTCTGTCGGAACACTATGGTCAAAAGTATCATGATTATATAATTTATAAAATATTATTCATATTCTATTAATAACATTTATACATTATTTTTAATATTAAAATTTAACATGTAAAGAAGTTAGGAAAATGAATTACCTTATTTTCAGAGAGATGTTAGGCTGTAGAAACTCATGAGTAACGTTTTCATTTTTTAATGAACATGAGAGGAAGAATGTAACATCCCAAGTAAGTAATGAATAATAGATATTTTTTATATATGTCTATTAATTATTAAGATAGTGTTATAGAGTCTTAAAATGAAAATAAATACAATCTTATGCATGGAATACACTAATATTCTTAAAAGATTGTTTTACTGCCTTTTGATGGCAAACCATTTTTGAATATATATTTTGACAAGTTTATAAACTATGTTTTTCAAAATAAACTTATCCTTTATGATTGGGACATCAAAATTTACCTTGTGTGAATTTTTGGTATTTTTCTAACAATGTTCATTTTTTAATGAATAGTGAAAAATACTGCATTTTACATCAAAACTACTTTTTAATCTAATTTATTTTTATGATTAGATTATGTTTTTAATTGGTTTTGAAGTGAAATTATAATATAATTTTACCATTTTATCCAATGGTGGTCATTGGAATCAATTTCACTTTGAAATTAGAGTTAAACTGGTGTCAATCTTTTGATGCTTATTGTTTTGTAAAAACACGCTATTTGCTCTGGCAGTGGGAATTAATTATTAAATTAATTAATGTGACTTATATTATTTGAATTTTGTAAAATGGACTTCATTTTTGAATTCGGAATATCAAATATAGCTTAGGGGGAATTTTTGGTAATTTTCTGGAAAACTTTAATTTTTGATGAATAGTGACACCACTAAGTGGTAATCAAGCAAACTAATTTTTCAGTAAAATGAAAGTTTACCACTAATGTATATTTAATTTTGAAAATCCGACATACATGGTTTTCATTAAGAAGTAAAATATGGTTTAATGGGATTAAAATATTTTTTTGGTGAATAGTAACTTATTAAGTTTTTAATCGCGATTAGTGGTAATTAGGGTAGTTTAAGGTATAAATAATGCTTTAATAATATGAAATGACCTAGACACATGTCCCAACATTATTGGTTGTGTCATGACCGACCAAGACAATCCATGGGTCAACTTGGGGACCCCATGGAGACATTTTGTTTGGGAAATGACATAAATAACTTTTTATTTAATGTAAAAGTAAAAATGACACAAACATAATATGTTTTACGAAAACAATTTTTACATGGGGTTATAAAGATCATATATTTGATTATAAATAGTCATTGGAAAGATAAAAATATTTCCTACATCATAGTATTTTTTTATGATTTTTAGACATTAAATAAATTAAATTATTTATGACATAATAATGATGCAGCGATGACATCATTATTTGACGATTTAAATAAAATTGAAAGACAATGTAAAATCTATGAACTACTCATGGCCAAAACCAATTGGATGAGTGGATTTCGAACCTTATCACCTTATCCACGAATTATATCATTGTGGGACCTTTTAAAACCGAAACACATTTTCAAATAAAATAATATTTCTTTACTTTCCAAAAGTGACCCTCCTCTCCTCTTATAAAAGGCCCCCACCTCTACCTCATTTCACACACTCCTCAAGCATTTGGCTCGGCCAACCCCTGCCCATTTACTCTGTCCACATCCCTCTCCTCATCTTATAGGATTACCTTTGGGAATAATCCTTTCAAAGGAAGCCTTTAGGCTCAAATCAAAAGGAGTTACACTTTTAAAGGTAATTCATTCTCTCATGTTCATTTGTTTTATTTTGCTTCTCCAACCCCCTAAACTCTTTTTATTTACTTATTTTGTAACAACACCAGTATCTTCAATGTACTAGGATGTTGTTATAAGATTTATTTGAGCTACACACTCACACAACTACATCAAATGGTTAAAGAACATACGGTTTCCGTGGATGGCGAAATTCTGCCTCCCGAAACGATGATTGTTCAATACTCATTTAACACCTTCAAAGGTGGCCATTATGATGTCACTATTTTTATATATGATATATAATATGTTTATGTTTTCCTTAAGCTTCTGTTTTTTTTCATTTTGGGCATACCTTTATGGTTTCCATTATTGGTTAACACGATATCTTTATTTTAGGAAGTGCAGACTACCGCCCCCTCAAAGTGATTTGATTTGTTAAATACCATTTGTGGGACATATAAAGGATGGAAATATGATATTATATATGATATTATACTGGAATTATAATATACCTTTATATCATTATGATTCCATTCTATAAAATATGAAATAGAAATGAAAGTAGCGTTCATGCGTACGTACGGCTTACCGTCTCCATGAACGGTGCATTTCATTTCTTACCTCTAAATGATTATGTAATATTATGAATGCATGTATGTACTGGATATATATGATATATATGATATCTACATCATGAATACCATTCTGGATATAATAAATACATGAACAACATGTAACTATAAAGGGCTTGTTTTTGACTCAAGTACTAATGATCGTTAAAACGATTGTTATTAACTTAAATAATTACATAGTGTTCATGACATGTTAATAAGTGATATAAAAGGAATATTGAACTTGAAAAAGGTTCTTAAGGAAGTAGAAATTAACTCAGGTTTATTAATCAGGACATTAAAGAACGATCGAGTCAAGTCGGACCCGAGGTATGGGACATCGTCTCAATCTTCTTTCATTGAGGCATATTTTATTTTATACACAACTTTCTTTTATACGGTGTATAAACCCCTTTGACTTTTACGTTTATTCAAAAGGAGTATTTTTTATATGAAGCGTTTACTAAATGACAAAAGGGAATGTTTTTGTCGTACGTATGCAGCGACAACGACTTCTCTGCCGTCGTGACCGTTATTTGAGTTTCGGCTCCCTCTACAAGCCATACCTTTTTTTAAAACGAAAAATAAATACCATGTTTTACTTTTGTATTGAAAATGGTTTTCATAATGTTTTTATTATATCAATGTGTTGTATTGATATCTCGTGATTGAAATGTGGAAATGTTATGTTTCCTTTATACATGTTTTATGTGATATGATTATGTTATGGTTCTTGGGCATTATTATGAAGACGGGTGGTTCCGTGATAAACTAAGGGAGGGTGAGCCCGTTATAGCTCTCCAATGCATTGGGTAACGGGAAGGAGTGAAACTTTAAGGTTTCTCCGAAGATATTTTGGGAATATATTGTGATGGGTATTCCAAACATAACCAAGAGGGTTACTCCCTACGTAAGAATGTTATGAATGCCTCAAGTTACCTTTATGTCTTATGATTTCTATGATTTATTCATGATTTGATGAGGTATGTTAAAGTGCTTATGTTTTATGGGTAAAGTATGATCTCGTCCTTATGTACATATGTACCCATGTTTCCTTTCCATATTTTTATAACCCATACTGAGCTTTTTATGCTCATCCCAAGTTTTTTTTGAAATGTTTTCACAGGTCAAGGGAAAGGTACATGATATGATGATAGTGTCAAGGAAGTGTCAAGAATGAATCCATGTTTTATTTTAAATATGTTTCCTTTGATGGGAATGAAGAATACTATCTTTATGTAACCCATTTGTTTATATGTGGAATGTAATGCAAGTTTTATGATCTAATTCTCTAAAACTCTAATCCCGAATTGATCCTCAATGTGTAATCTTGTAATAACTCAAGATTAAGTAAGGTTTAAGGCTGGGGCCTTATAGTTGGTATCAGAGGTTGGTTTAGATAACTTTAGGAGTTAGAATTCTATTAAATGACTATCCAAAAATATTTTTTTTTCGAAATGATATAGCATTTAAAGATTACCATGTTGCTTCATCTAAGACATGTTTGTTTAGAATGGTTTTCCGCAGAGGAAACAGGGAAGCGGTGCTAGGAAGGCATACAGAAGGAAATAACCTTCCGAATCATCATCCAGAAATGGTCGGAATTGGAACTGAACAGTTTGTTTCAGTAATGGCACAGTTGACTCAAGTGATAAATGGCGGTGGTATCCATGAACGAGATCAGCCAGATCAACCGCAAAGTAACATGTCAGTGGTGGAACATTTCATGAGGAAACATCCACCATCATTCAGAGGATCATCTGACACTGTGCTAGCTGAAGGGTGGATAAAAGCACTAGATAAGATTTTTGATGTCATGGGGTGTTCAGACAATCAAAAGGTTAGTCTTGCTATTTACCGTTTGGAGGGTGAAAAAGATCAGTGGTGGTCTATGGTTAAAAATATCTGGGACGCCGATGAGATTGATGCTCTTGACTGGGATGAATTCAAAGGTATGTTTCTTGAGAAGTATTTTCCTAAGGCTGTTCGACTTAGGATGGAAAAGCAATTCTTGGAATTGAGGCAAGAGGAAGACTCAGTGGCTTCCTATGAAGAAAGGTTCACTCGATTGGCAAGGTATGCTCCAAATTTTATCCGGGACCTTGATAGTAAAATCCATCGTTTTTACTCAGGATTAAAGCCAAAATATCGAAGGGCATTATATTCTTGTGAGTTTAAAAGTTATGAAAATTTGTTCGATGTGCTGAGAAGGTGGAAATGGGGTTTGCCGATGACCAAGTTTTCTATAACAACCAGCAAAAGAAGAGACCGAGGTGGCAGGAGAAAGGTAAGAATTATTCAAAAAAGTCTGATGGTAAAAGAAATAAGTTTCCAGTTTGTGATAAATGTGGAAAAAGGCATGCTGGGGAATGTCTTCTGAATTCTGGGAAGTGCTACCGATGTGGTAAGATGGGACATAAGGCTCGTGATTGCACTGAAAAGGATCAAGGTGAAGGTAAGAACAAAATTGATTTACAGTTAGTGAAATGTTATAAGTGCAATGAGATGGGTCACTATGAAAACGAGTGTCCGACAAGGAGCTTGAGTGATGGGAAGCAGTTAGACTACAAGCAAAAAAGGGGTGGTCAAATCCTTTGCAACTACTTCAGCAGATGTCGGGCCATCAAATTAAGTTGTATCAGGTACTTTGTTTGTTTCTTCAGATTATGCCAGTGTGTTGTTTGATTCGGGGTCTACATATTCTTTCATCTCTGAAACCTTTTCTAGTAAAATGGGAATACCATCTCAAGAAATGACTCCTGAACTTTTGGTAAAAACACCTGGGGGAAATGTCGAGGCAAAAAGAATTTATAAGAATCTTCCTATCCTTATCTGTGGAAAAAACCTACATGAAAACCTTATTGTTCTACCTCTAGTAGAGTTTGATGATATCCTGGGTATGGATTGGCTCTCTATTTACCATTCTAAGATTGACTGTAGAGATAAGGAAGTTTCTTTTCAAAAAGACTTTCAGTTTGTTTACAAGAATGAACCCTTACTTTTGATAACATATCAAGAGGCCGAGAAACTTGTAAAAGATGGAAATGAATGTTACCTTGCACACATCGTTGAAAATAAAGGAACTGTTCAGATTAATGATGTGCCAGTGGTAAATGAATATCCTGATTTTTTTTCCTGATGAGTTGCCTGGAATAATACCAGACCGAGAAGTTGATTTTACTGTTGACTTAGTTCCTGATGCTAAGCCAATTTCAAAACCCCCTTATCGAATGGCACAAATTGAACTTTTATAGTTGAAGGAGAAATTGCAAGATTTATTAGAGAAAGGTTTCATTAGACCTAGCACATCACCATGGGGTTCTCCTGTTTTGTTTGCTAAAAAGAAAGATGGTTCTATGAGACTTTGCATTGATTATAGAGCCTTGAATAATACCACTGTTAAGAAAAAATATCCTTTGCCTCATATCTATGATTTGTTTGATCAGCTCCAGGGAGCTCAGTTTTTTTCAAAGATTGACCTGAGATCGGGGTACCATCAGCTGAAGGTAAAGGAGGTAGATATTCCGAAGACTACGTTCCGTATGAGATATGGCCATTATGAATTTGTAGTAATTCCTTTTGGGCTAACCAATGCAACTGCTGTATTCATGGACTTAATGAATAGAATTTTCCATGAGTTCTTGGATAAGTTTGTGGTGGGTTTCATTGATGATATTTTGGTGTTTTCTAAAAGTAAAGAGGATCATGAAAAACATTTAAGGGTTATCTTGCAAACCTTAAAAGAAAAGAAATTGTATGGGAAATTCAGCAATTGTGATTTTTGGTTGCAACAAATTTCTTTCCTTGGTCACATTGTTTCTAAAGATGGAATAACTGTTGATCCTGCAAAAACAAAAGTTTTGGAAGAATGGCCAAGACTCACAAATGTAACCGAGATTCGTAGCTTCCTTGGTTTGGCGGGCTATTACCGAAGGTTTGTTAGAAATTTTTCACGGTTATCTAGTCCAATGACTAAGCTAACTCAGAAGGGTGTTAAGTTTATCTGGACAAAAGAATGTGATGATTGTTTTCGGGAATTGAAAAGAATATTGGTGAATGCTCCAGTTTTGGCACTACCTTCCAGGAATGGTGAGTTTGTTATATACAGTGATGCTTCATTGAAAGGACGTGGTTGCGTCCTAATGCAGAATGATTAGGTAATTGCTTATGCTTCACGACAGTTGAAAACTCATGAGGTAAATTACCCTACACATGATTTGGAATTAGATGCTGTTGTTTTTGCTTTAAAAATTTTGAGGCATCATTTGTATGGAGTAAAGTGTGAAATATATACCGATCACAAAAGTTTAAAGTATATATTCACTCAGAAAGAGTTAAACATGAGACAAAGGAGATGGCTGGAATTAATCAAGGATTATGATTATACAATTCATTACAATCCGGGAAAAGAAAATAAAGTGGCTGATGCTTTGAGTAAAAAAAGTAATGCTTCATTAACAATGTTGCGGTTAGAACGTGATCCTTTGGTTAACGATTTGATGAACTTTCGCATAGAATTTGTTGGTGCAGGAAGTCCTTCTATTTTGTTTCAGGTATCTGTGAGATCTTCTCTATCAGATAGAATCAAGAATGCACAGAAGCAAGACAGTGAGTTGTAGAAAAAGGTAGAGCTGGTTCAGAAAGGTAAGTTGCCTGAATTCAACAGTGATAATGATTGTGTTTTGAGATTTGGGAGGAGACTGTGAGTGCCTTGTGATTCACAGTTGAAGAGCGAGTTGTTATGTGAAGCTCAAAGTTCTCCGTTTTCAGTTCATCCGGGCAGTACTAAGATGTATAGAGATCTGCAGGAGTATTACTGGTGGGATGGACTGAAAAGAGATATTGCTGATTTTACTGTGAAGTGTTTGACTTGTCAGCAGGTTAAAGAAGAGTGGCAGTTACCGAAAGGGATGCTTCAGCCTTTACCAGTTCCAGAGTGGAAATGGGAGAATATATCCATGGACTTTGTTGTTGGATTACCGAAGACATCTCGAGGTAATAATGCAATCTGGTTTATTGTTGATCGCTTGACCAAATCTTCTCATTTCCTTGATATACGAGATACTTTCTCTCTTGATCAACTTTCCCGTTTGTATCTTAAAGAGATAGTCAGGTTACATGGAGTTCCTCTCTCTATTGTATCGGATCGTGATCCCAGGTTTACTTCTAACTTATGGAAAGGCCTTCAGAAGTCGTTGGGTACTGAGTTAAATTTTAGTACAGCTTTTCATCCTCCATCAGATGGGCAGTCAGAACGAAAAAATCAGACATTGGAGGATATGCTACGAGCTTGTTCTATGGATTATCAGGGAAGTTGGGACCAACATCTTTCTCTGGTTGAGTTTTCATATAATAACATTTTTCATTCCAGTATACAGATGGCACCATTTCAGGCATTATATGGGAAGCGGTGTCGAACTCCAGCTTTCTGGGATGAAGTGGGTGAAAGGAAGTTGATGGGACCAGAATTGGTAGAAGAGATGGCAGAAAAAGTTCAGCTGATTCAGAAACACATGAGAACAGCTCAGAGCAGGCAGAAGAGTTATGCGGATAACCGGAGGAAGGATCTATCCTTCGAGGTAATGATCATGTTTTTCTCAAGGTTTCTCCTTGGAAAAGTGTGATGAGATTTGGTAAGAAAGGAAAGTTGAGTCCAAGGTTCATTGGACCATACGAAATTCTGGAGAGAGTTGGGTCGGTTGCATACCGAGTGGCTTTACCTCCGAGTTTATCTCAGGTACACAATGTTTTTCACATTTCGATGATGAGAATGTATATGCCGGTTCCATCTCATGTTTTGAGTCCAGAGGTAGTTCAGCTGGAAGAGAACCTATCTTATGAGGAACAACCGGTCTAGATTCTTGACTATAGGGAGAAAGTGTTACGGAATAAGGTGATTTACCAGGTAAAGGTTTTGTGGAAAAACCACATGATTGAAGAGGTAACATGGGAATCTGAAAATGCAATGAGGGATGAGTACCCCCATTTATTCGATAAGTAAATAAATTGCGGGGACGCAATTTTCTAAAGGGGGGAAGGATGTAACATCCCAAGTAAGTAATTAATAATAGATATTTTTATCTATGTCTATTAATGATTAAGATAGTGTTATAGAGGGTTAAAATGAAAATAAATTCAATCTTATGCATAGAATACACTAATATTCTTAAAAGATTGTTTTACTGACTTTTAATGGCAAACCATTTTTGAATATATATTTTGACAATTTTATAAACTATGTTTGTCAAAATAAACTTATCCTATATAATTGGGACATCAAAATTTACCTTGTGTTAATTTTTGGTATTTTTCTGACAATGTTCATTTTTTAATGAATAGTGAAATATACTGCATTTTACATCAAAACTGCTTTTTAATCTAATTTATTTATATGATTAGATTATGTTTTTAATTGGTTTTGAAGTGAAATTAGAATATATTTTTACCATTTTATCCAATGGTGGTCATTGGAATCAATTTCACTTTGAAATTAGACTTAAACTGGTGTCAATCTTTTGATACTTATTATTTTGTAAAAACACGCTATTTGCTCTGGCAGCGGAAATTAATTATTAAATTAATTAATGTGACTTATATGATTTGAATTTTGGAAAATAGACTTCATTTTTTAATTCAGAATATCAAATATAGCTTAGGGTGAATTTTTGGTAATTTTCTGAAAAACATCAATTTTTGATGAATAGTGAAACCACTAAGTGGTAATCAAGCAAACTGATTTTTCAGTTAAATGAATGTTTACAACTAATGTGTATTGAATTTTGAAAATCCGACATACATGGTTGTCATTAAGAAGTAAAATATGGTTCAATGGGATTAAAATATTTTTTTGGTGAATAGTAACTTATTAAGTTTTTAATCGCGATTAGTGGTAATTAGGGTAGTTTAAGGTATAAATAATGCTTTAATATTATTAAATGACTTATACACATGTCCCAACCTTATTGGTTGTGTCATGGCCGACCAAGACAAGCCATGGGTTAACTTGGGGACCCCATGGAGACATTTTGGTTCGGAAATGACATAAATAACTTTTTATTTAATGTAAAAGTAAAAATGAAACAAACATAATATGTTTTACAAAAACAATTTTGACATGGGGTTATAAAGATCATATATTTGATTATAAATAGTCATTGTAAAGCTAAAAAGCTTTCCTACATCATAGTATTGTTTTTATGATTTTTAGACATTAAACAAATTAAATTATTTATGACATAATAATGATGCAGCGATGACATCATTATTTGACGATTTAAATAAAATGGAAAGACAATGTAAAATCTATGAACTACACATAGCCAAAACCAATTGGATGAGTGGAGTTTGAACCTTATCACCTTATCCACTAATTATATCAATGTGGGACCTTTTAAAACCGAAACACATTTTCAAATAAAGTAATATTTCTTTACTTTCCAAAAGTGCCCCTCCTCTCCTCTTATAAAAGGCCCCCACCTCTACCTCATTTCACACACTCCTAAAGCCTTTGGCTCGGCCAACACCTGCCCATTTACTCTCTCCACATCCCTCTCCTCATCCTAGAGGATTCTCATTGGGCAGAATCCTTTCAAAAGAAGCCTTTAGGCTCAAATCAAAAGGAGTTACACTTTTAAAGTTAATTCATTCTCTCATGTTCATTTGTTTTATTTTTCTTCTCCAACCCCCTAAACTCTTTTTATTTACTTCTTTTGTAACAACACCAGTATCTTCAATGTACTAGGATGTTGTTATAAGATTTATTTGAGCTACACTCTCACACAACTACATCAAATGGTTTAAGAACATACGGTTTCCGTGGATGGCGAAATTCTGCCTCCCGAAACGATGATTGTTCAAGACTCATTTAACACCTTCAAAGGTGGACATTATGATGTCACTATTTTTATATATGATATATAATATGTTTATTTTTTCCTTAATAATCTGTTTTTTTCATTTTGGGCATACCTTTATGGTTTCCATTATGGGTAAACACGATATCTTCATTTTAGGAAGTGCGGACTACCGCCCCCTCAAAGTGATTTGATTCGTTAAATACCATTTGTGGGACATATAAAGGATAGAACTATGATATTATATATGATATTATACTGTAATTATAATATACCTTTATATCATTATGATTCCATTCTATAGAATACAAAATATAAATGAAAGTAGCGTTCATGCGTACGTACGGCTTACCGTCTCCATGAACGGTGCATTTCATTTCTTACCTCTAAATGATTATGTAATATTATGAATGCATGTATGTACTAGATATATATGACATATATGATATCTACATCATGAATACCATTCTGGATATAATAAATACATAAACAACATGTAACTATAAAGGGCTTATTTTTGACTCAAGTACTAATGATCGTTAAAACGACTGTTATTAACTTAAATAATTACATAGTGTTCATGACATGGTAATAAGTGATATAAAAGGAATAATGAACTTGAAAAAGATTCTTAAGCAAGTAGAAATTAACTAAGGTTTATTATTCAGGACATTAAAGAACGATCGAGTCATGTCGGACCCGAGGTATGGGACATCGTCTCAATCTTCTTTCATTGAGGCATATTTTATTTTATAAACAACTTTCATTTATACGGTGTATAAACCCCTTTGACTTTTACGTTTATTCAAAAGAAATATTTTTTATACAAAGCGTTTACTAAATGACAGAAGGGAATGTTTTTGTTGTACGTATGCGGCGACAACGACTTCTCCGCCGTCGTGACCGTTATTTGAGTTTCGGCTTCCTCTTCCAGCCATACCTTTTTTTTAAACGAAAAATAAATACCATGTTTTACTTAGGTATTGAAAATGGTTTTCATAATGTTTTTATTATATCAATGTGTTGTATTGATATCTCGTGATTGAAATGTGGAAATGTTATGTTTCCTTTATGCATGTTTTATGTGATATGATTATGTTATGGTTCTTGGGCATTATTATGAAGACGGGTGGTTCCGTGATAAACTAAGGGCGGGTGAGCCCGTTATAGCTCTCCAATGAATTGGGTAACGCGAAGGAGTGAAACGTTAAGGTTTCTCCGAAGTGATTTTAGGGAATATACTGTGATGGGTATTCCAAACGTAACCAAGAGGGTTACTCCCTACGTAAGAATGTTATGAATTCCTCAAGTTACCTTTATGTCTTATGATTTCTTTGATTTATTCATGATTTGATGAGGTATGTTAAAGTGCTTATGTTTTATGGGTAAAGTATGATCTCATCCTTATGTACATATGTACCCATGTTTCCTTTCCATATTTTTATAACCCATACTGAGCTTTTTATGCTCATCCCACGTTTTTTTTGAAATGTTTTCACAGGTCAAGGGAAAGGTACATGATATGATGATAGTGTCAAGGAAGTGTCAAGAATGAATCCATGTTTTATTTTAAATATGTTTCCTTTGATGGGAATGAAGAAAACTATCTTTATGTAACCCCTTTGATTATATGTGGAATGTAATGCAAGTTTTATGATCTAATTCTCTAAAACTCTAAACCCAAAAAGATCCTCAATGTGTAATCTTGTAATAACTCAAGATTAAGTAAGGTTTAAGGATGGGGCCTTATAAAGAAGGTATGTCTTATTTTAACTTTATAATTATTATATCATAAATATAACATTATTTTTATAAATACACCAATATAATTATATTCATAACTTTAATTTACTCATTTTAGGAAATACTGGAGAAAGTTAAATCTATAGAATTAATCTCCCCAATTAAATCATACCTCCTCATCTTCTATGACAAGAAACATTTTCAAATGTATTGAAAATCTTTATTGGGTCCACACAAAAAATATGATATATCAAGTTCACCAATTTGATAAGTCATACCAATATCACCCATCATACAAGAACTATTTGGATCACCTATTATCATTTATAATTCTTAATTATAATATCATGAATTTTTTAATATTATACCTTTTCATCATAAATCCCTTGAAGAACCCTTTTTAACCCGTAAGAAAAAAATTCTATATCAAATTACCTTATCCTTTTAAAACCCAATTTTGAAAACAAAAATACCCAGAACAACGGGATGTAGGGTTTTTATTTGCAGAAAACATGGTATATTATTAATTAATCCCAACATCAATTAATGGTTACAATGGTGGGAAAATCCTTCTATATTGAATACATTAAAACTAACCATAAATTTTGGCTTTTGTAAATAATGTCAAACATCATTTATAATATATGTAAAAATATCCTTTCTTAAAACCATTAAAATAAATTAAATATAAACATAAAAAGTATTTTATAATTTTTTTGTATATATCAATACATTCATAAAATAATTTTTACAATTTTAACATGGAAGATGAATATTTTGAAAAATAAATATATAAAATGATTGAAATGTGGTCTTAATGTAATATGTCTCTTAAAAAATGACCAATTAATAACATACATTTCTTATATGATTGAATAATAAAATTATGTTAATTTTTATACTTTATTAAAAAATATTTTTTATTCCCCTTTTTTTATTTTTTACTATATTGTATTCAATTAATTAATTTATTATGTTTATGACAAACATATTTATGATAGTCATCTCATATATCATAAATCAATTTGGTAGGTTGAATATAGTCAAAATGATCATGATTGAATCCTTTACAAAATATTAATATTGATATAATTATCATTCTTATATATTATATACACTTTTAAATCTAACCATGTAGGGTTGTTATGAAAATTTAATTATGTTACAATCATGGAGTTGGTAGGTCATACGTATGAATGAGTAACATTTATATTTTTGAATTAACATATATTAAAGATATTAATTTATATTTTAACATTAAATTTATTTTATTATATCAGAATTATTTTATTATTCATTAAAAATCCTATATAACATTCCATGTGGGGAATGATAGAAAATAAAATACATTATCTTGCAAGGTGGTAGTCCGCCACACACAGGGGAAATTTTTTTTTCTTTTGGATTGTAAACAAAAAAAATTTATTTATTTTACCATAATATAATTGAATTTATATCATATATATCATATTATCTCATTTAGATACATCATTTTTACCGTCCAAAATAAGCAGTGAGGGAAAAGGAGGCAATAATCTGTTGTACAAACGAATGATGTTTTTGTTACCAATTTGATGAATAAAGATTTATATTAAGTTTAATGAATAATCATAATAAAATATAATTATATGGGGGATAATTATTATATTATAACATAATTTTTGGAATATTTCTTTTGGAGGTAGAAGATGTAATAAAAGTAAAACATTTTGTTAAAATCTTAAATCTTCTCCGAACAACTTCAATTTCTTTACATCTTAATCCCTCTAAAGTCAGTAATTTTTCAAAACTATGATCATTGGTGAATTGGTAAGGTTTATATAAATGTATTTTCAAATTTATTTCTTAAATAAAATGGAATTTGAAGTATTTATAGGATAGTATAGGGGTTTTACTTTTATAGGTGAGGGAGAGCACACACTAAGAATTTATTAAAAGACTTACATTATTAAGTCATTTTCATGGAAAAGATTCCCATAAGAAAATTAATCTAAGGAATAAGGTCATAATGTTAAAAATTAATCCATAACATAGTGTTTATAGATGATTTTATGTCATTTTAACCCTTATCAGTTTTGTTAACACCCCCCCCCCAGAAAACATGTTTTAACCTTAACTGTGGTAATATATCTTTTCAGTTATTCATACTCCTTATAAAAAAAATTAATTTAAATTTATAATTTAGAATTTTTTAATTTTATTAAATATATGGATTCAATTATATAAAATTAAATTTATGTAATTTATATAATTTAATTTTAAATTAAACCCCCAAATTACAATGATAACCAATCTTCAATAAAATTGTCTTCATAAGTATAAATTTTTTTTATACCATTATAAAGAATTGAATTGATTAAAAAGAAATTTATTGGGTTATTTATAATATAAATGAACCAAATTTACTTTTAAAACATTATATAATAAAATATTACTTCGTAAAATCTTGAAGAAAAGGCATTTTTCAATAAAAACATTATTTTTCAAAATTCAATAGAAAAATATATATTTTCAAAAAATTATTAAAAATCAATGGGATATTTGCTATGGGACCCCATAAATAATCCTTATTTGAGATTGTATCCCATCACAAATAAACCATTTAAAATAGCACAAATTCTAGTAGTGGAGGTATTTCCCAATCACAAATAGTCTACCCGCAGTTTAGTATGCATTGTGAGCCAAAGCTAATTAGGATTATAAGATATTCCAATCGAAAATAATATTTTTTCATTCAACTATTTTTGATGATATATGTTTCCCATTGAAAATAGTCTATGTTGATGGACTATTTTTGATAGGTCATATACTCGTCACAAAAAAACTCATTGCAAAAAATATTTCTTTCCCCATTGTGAAACCCCAATTTCATCAATGGAGGTAAGCATATAACTTATGACTACACTAAGTTATACCCATTTTATTTTTTAATAACTAAAACAACTCTAAAGTATCCTGAATAAGATGAGGTACAAGTATAACTACCACCCCTACCTCAAACTGCTATAGAGGTGATCGACATGGTCTATCATATAAGGCATCATAAGGATCCATTTGTATTGTCTCCTTAAATTTTTTTATTGTAATAAAAAGAATCCAGAGTTATATATATTTTCAATGAACCTATAAAGTGAGGGGAACATGCTATAATAATTTACTTTAACACCAATATTCTGTGATCAGACTACCCCTTTTTTGGGTTTGGCATGTTGTACTCAAAATTTCATGTGTACCTATCACCCTCTTTAACCCCTATCATAATCGAGAAGAAAAACAAGAATCCAAAACTAATACAATTTTTCATGGAACTTCATCATGTGAGATAATCTCCCATACAAAGATCCTACCAATCTCATCCACATAAAAGGTACCCTTAATTGATTAGAAGTGATAAACCTTTGTGAACCTATCAATGTTCACCCACACAACATCATTTCCTTGAGGGGGTCTTGGTAAGATAGTCATAAAGTACATAGTAACAACATCACTTTTCCACATAGAAATGCAAAGTGATTGGAAAATATATACTAGTTGTTGTTTTTCTACCTTCACCTGCTAATAGATGAAACACCAGGTAACAATGCCAAGTATTTCACTTTTAATTCTAGGCCACCAGTATTAGAGACATATGTCAGGATATATATTTTTAATCTCAATGTGCATCGCCTAATACAAATCCAAAGACTCTCACATAAATTTATCTAGGATTTCTATAAGAACCTTGAGACATCTATGTATGTGAAATACCTCATCGTCATCAATGATACACCTCTGTATCACGTCCTCACCTGAGATGAAGGTCCTTAAGACTGATCCCTTAGGATCAGATAAATTTTTCATCTTCACACTCTCTAGAATTGAATATTTCACTTCCAATGATATAAGTATTTCATATCATTGATGCTCCTAGACCACTAAGTGGATCACAAAAAATCGGGACATCAAATTCCACTCCCTATTGGCCTCTTGAACTGCCTGTGTCTACATCCTCCATCTTAGAGAATCTGTTACAACATTACCCTTCTTAGGCATGTATTAAATCTCAATATAGATATAATGTAAGTATTCTACCCACATTCACTTAATAAGATTCAATTCACAATCTATACAGATACACTTGAGAATTTTATGGACTTTATATACAGAAAATTTACCTCCTATTAAATAATGCCTCTAACAATAGAAGGTGTGAACTACAGATTCTATGTTGAGATCACGTGATAGGTAATTTCTGTTTTGTGATCTTAACTAAAGATAAGCGTAAACCATGACTCTATATGCCTATATCAAAACTCATTCTAGCCCAATTTTAGACATTTCATAGTGAACTGTATAGTTTCTTCCCAACATGAGAAGAATCTAGATTGGTTTTGATTCCATTAATCCCTTCAACTCTTGAATGGTTATCCCACATTTTTCCTACCACCTAATAATAAAACCCTTGTTGGTCAAGATTTTGATCCACATTTCAAGATGTGATATACTCTAAATGAATCAACTATAATAAGTATCCATTCTCAATAAATTCTAGATGTAAAATACAATATTAATATGTTCCCTGAAAATAACAACACTTACCTTCTATGGGTCAATAGATACTCATTCCTCTAAGATGACATAACCAAGGATATAAGACTTGTCAATCCAAAAGTTTAATTTTATTTTATTAACATATAGATCACTCTCTCAATGTGTATTCAAGATGATATCATGATGTTTTACATGTTTTCTTGAGTACAATAATACACCAATAAATTATCCATGAGGACCACCATAAATGAATCTAGGTACATGTGGAAAAAAAGATTCCCCAATGCCAAAAAAAATTCCATGCATATTCATGAAAATAAATGACATAACTAGATTCTCACAAAGTCCATAACTATTATAGAATGATATATGAGGTATCTATGATATTCTAACTCATACATGATGATAATTGGAACTTAAAAAATTATTTTAAAAAATTTACACTTCATAGTGTAGATTAATGTAGATTTCTCTGAAAAGTATATGATGTTGGTTCTTCATAGTAATATGGTTTATTTTTTAGAAATCCACATAAATAATGATTCTTAAATTTTTTTTCTAGGAAAGAAACAAGGTTGAACCCCAAGGTGAAGTACTTGGTCACATAAGAACCTTAGATTCCAGGTATTATGGATATCCAATAAGAATCTTCAACATAATAGTATCCATAAAGTAATGAGTAATGGACAGTGGTTCGGGTCCTATAAATATCTCAATAGAAAACTAAACCTCTCTCTTAAGAGGTAATCATGAAAATTAATTAGGGAAGACATCCTTGAAATGATCTAATACATGAGGAAAACTAGACTAACACATTCCATGAGCATACATATAAAGGATAGTAATATGGATTGTCAGTCCACTATCCAAGGATGATCTAGTCCAAATCTACTTCCTTTTACATCCCATTAACCCATGTGAATATAGTTACCACCCACTTGTGACGTAAATGATACCCTATGGTGATAAAATTCCATATAAGTGTGATAGAGAACCAACCATTACATCCTATGAATGGAATAAAATCCCATCATCTCAAGGATGAAGTGGTCTTAGAAAAAATGATAATTTTCTAACATAAGGGGGAATTCCTACCTTAAGGGGGAATTCCGTACACTATCATATACTATCTGACTGAATTCATAGTATATTTTCAAGTGTCATCATACTATAGAAATAATATATCTAGATACTTATTATTCTCATGATATCTAGGAATATAAAATGAATTTGAAGTACCTGTATAAAAATTACAGAAACTAATGTACATGCTTCTAAGATTGTACCTCTAATTATAGACAACTTAACAACCTACTCCTCAGGTAGAGGAAACACTGCATACATCTGGATATATCCATGAAAATAATCTAAACCCTATCTACATGGTGTTGGTCAACTATATTGGAGTTTCTAATCCTGCATCTAGCCTCCTCAACCACATCCACCACATTATATTGTACGTCTAGTGGTATTCCAGACTCTATAATGATGTGAATCTATTGATCCTGCTCAAAATCCAGAGATGGTGTAGATCCTCTACTAATTATAAAATATGGAAAGTACTAGAAACCCCATAAATAATACTAATTTTTCTGAAATGTCATAAATCCACTAGGACATGGTTGCAATGATACTTTACATGATAGTATATCCCAGAATGATGGCATATAATAGAACTACCAGTTCTGATACTCAGGATACCACTAATCTATCAATAACTATATAGAGATCATTTCATAATATGGGAAGAACTACTACCCTATCTTGTAATTGAACTACAGTACCCTATATTGTAGGATTCCCTCAAATGTCACTCAGTAATAAGGTCTTTGATTTTAATTTTTTAGACATTTTTTAAATTGAATATATTTAGTAGTGACTAAATAGAATACCTCAACCTATCCTTGAAACATATTTCACTTGAAAGTTTATCAATCACGAATGAATTTGAAAAACAAAGAAGCTAAATAATGAAAGTGGAATAATCCACAACTGATATGAATCCTTTTTCTAGATTCTATAACTCTTTATGTCTGTTATCTCTCACTATCATTGGAAAGAAATAATCTTAGAAGGATGCCAGAAAATCTCTCTAGACCATATCTTAATGTTGGTTTGTCTGTATAATTATGTCCTTCAAATTCATGGAAGAACCAGAAACAATATAATTGATGTGGTTGACCCTACTCTCTGGATAAGTCTTCTGGTGGTCAAATATATATAGTATTTCCTCTATCCATGTATTAGTAGCTTGTGGAATACCTTCCTTTGAAAACATGGGCTAATGCTGCTGGTGAAACTCTCATGTGAGCTATGCCATAATAGGGGTGGGACATAGAGATCCCTAAATAGTCTACACAAACCAAAGAAAACCCTATATAAATTGAGAATAATTTCACATTTCAGGAATAACTAGAGGTGTCATGAGTGGGAGTACTATCGTGTTATTTATAACAACTTTTGAAACATGTGAGACATCACCATCGGGTGCTCTATGTCAGCAAGTCATGGTGGAATTGTTATAAAAATTCCCAACACACCCCTCAGAAAAGATTTCAAAATGATATAATTTTCCTACATACCAATAGGATAGGTTTAGTTCTTCACATATAAGAGTTATACCAATTTTTCTACTCATAAATCCATTTATGGGTGATGTACAAAAAAATAATGAAATGATAGAGATATTGCCTACTTCCCACTACCAAGGTTGGTTCTAGGTCAATTTTTTTGTTTTATATAATAGTTCCATTATGAAGTGTGTCAGTTTTATGTTATAGTGTAATAAACCCATTATGCTGAAATTAAAATAAATATTTCATGGAAACCATTTCCATTTAAAGATTCAACTATATAGACCTTAAAAGTTCTATTATGTATATCCATATATATATCAAGGTATAGTTAGATGTGTCCATCATTCACATGTTATAAAGTAATAATGTTTATAAATATAAAATGGTACTACATGGTATTATAACATTGATTTTATGATGGTTTGACTATATGGGTCACCATTCTGAATTTATAAAGTCACATGCTCTTTAGATTTGAATTTTCATACCAAAAAATCACACCAACTAACGTTTCATCCCAATTGACCAATGGATTATGGTCCAGAATTAATATATTTGGATAATTAAGGTTTCATAATCATATTATGGGGGAAAATCCATTTAAGATGATGTAAACAAAATATTTATTCAAATTAGCTATCCAAACAATAAACACTAGCACAATATAAAATATAAATATCAAGGAACATTCAACACATATCCTGAGATGATGAAATGAAAACATCATGTAATGGAATATTTTCTGAAATTTTGGTCTCCTAAGGTGGTTATAATGATGCATGATCAATGATTCATTTATTTACTAGGATAATGATGAAATAGAAACACGAATACTAATTATCAACACTACACCTCATATGGGTCATCGAACAGTTAAATATTTGATACACGAATAAAAATAATCCATAACAACAAATCACATCCTTAACATTTGGCTTTCCCTCTATACATGGGTTAGCTACTCTCAGGTACGGGCTCATTAACAAATTCTAACACATCCAAGTCTGTTGTATAAAAACCAAAAGAGTAATATAAAAAATTAACACTTCAAACCAATTTCTGATATCCTAAACCGATATCAGTGATAAGTAACTGAACTTAGTTGGTTTCATTCCCTTAGGAGGACCTCCCTGTATGCTACAGGATATCAACAAGCAAAGAGGGACTATAATGCTATGGTGGGGAGACTATACCCTCATAATCAATGTAGCACAGTGGTGAGATAACAATTAAACAGTGGCATTATAATAATGAAAAAAGTGTAATGAAGGTTGATCATCTAGTAAATAATAATACATCAAACCAAAATTGGGACCATATATAAATTTAAGAGTATCTCAGGGAACTATACACAATATAATCACACAAACATATAGGTAAATCAAAATGAACAAAATACCAAAAGAGTTATCTAATGACATTAGGATATAAGGCTTAGTCCCACAATCCTAAGATCCCAATCTATTATCAATCAAGTATCAAATGTTGGGAAATTACCATTTTACCTACTTGTATCCATGAAGACTATCTAGGTACTGAATGACAGCCCAAACAGGGTGTGAGATATTCTCTTTGGGAAACTATCAACAACATCTATATAAATTTAGTCTATGAGTATAAAAGTAGTATTGTGACAATATAAGGATAGTCATTTTAATAACATGTGTCAAATAATAATTCCATCAGGCTTGGATTCCTCCTGGTATATCTGTATGACCATACCTTCTTTGGCTTGTTCCATTAATGTCAAAACAAGTGACATACAAGAGGTTAAGGTCTAGAATTTTTAACAAAAGTGTAATAGTTTACGTGATCACAAAATTGGGCATATGGTAAAACTAGGGAGTCCATGTCATAATAATAGTAATGCAGTTTCTAATATGAATAAAGGTATCCCTGAACATGGAGGTTTAATCCAACTAATAGTACATAAACTGTACATCATAGATATAAGGGACTATATTAATCAAAGGGATTTAAACATGGAATTCCACGGGAAAATTTCCAAACCAAGTACATGGAGAAAGTAAAAAATAAATCTTTTTTGAAGCATTACCGGAGAATGAAGAGGGTATTCTCTTGAGATTGAGATAAAAATCATAGAGAAGAACAACAGTGGGAATGAATTTTATAAGGAGTTGAGGTGGTGTGCATAATGGATTGAATCTAACAGAAATTACATTTACAATAGTTTATATCAAAAACAAATTGTATCTAAAAAATTATCTATAAAGGCTTGTTTCTAAAATAGTTTGTATCCACAATAGTTTGTATCTACAATAGATTGCATCTAAAATGGATAAAATGTTAAATAGATTGTATTTAAAATGAGTTGTATCTACAAAGGTTTTAATATATAATGGTTTTTATCTACAACGGATATAGATATATGTTTATAATTCTAAAGATAGGAATAAAATATTTATTTACTTCACATAGTCCCTTTAAAATATATTAAACCCATATAGTACCCATGTAATGTAAAATAAAAATATTATTACTTTTTTCGTGGTGTGAGCTAACCTACACAATGGAAAATATTATTTTATTGTCTGATAAATAAATATTTATTATGAGACCCAATACTCAGTTCACTCATCTTCTTGAATGTTTATTGATCCATGAATAAATATTTAAAAAATAATTATAAAATAAATTAATACATACATACATATTATATTCACTCTCTTAATAATAAATATTTATTTACAATTTATGATCCATAAAATAATAAATAAATATTATATTTTTATCTAGAATAATTAATTTATTCCAAATATTAAATAAAAATAATATTTAACTATGATTAATGGAAACATTAAGTGTGTGACACTTTAGGATTCTTCCTCATTGACATTAGAAAAGATATCCTAAAGTTTAATATCAGCATCCATAAAATATAATGATACCCATGGAAAATAAGTTAACACTATAATTCTAAAAACCATAGACAAATACTTACTATTAAATAAAATATCTTGATATTTCATTAATTTGGATGGATCCTCATCTCATCAATTCATATGCTTGATATGTCTTCTTCCACTTCCTGAAATAAATTCTTTCAAACTCCAGGGCCAATGAATTTAATTCAATAGTTTCATTTCAATCAATGGGATGAGATATAAGTTTTTATATAGTTGGATGTGACAAATCATTCCTTGATGTGTTCATTAATAAATTACCATTTGTGATGTTCCCAATATACCCAACTTCCAGTTAACATATGACACAATAGTTTTTATCAGTACATCAATGTATTTGAGTTTTGATACATATTATAATCATAATAACAAATTATAAGGATCATTACATATGGTTGTTAATAGAAATTATAGTGAAACAAAAACCAACATAATTTATATAGGTTGGTATATCCTTATAGTTTCTCATCTTATATATTAAAAAGTGAGAACTTATGGGTTTCAAATGACGGATTAATGAAAATTTTTAGTGTAAGACTACCCAAAACACAAGAAGATCTGTATTTAAGAAATATTATATATATATATATATATGACTATAAATATGTGTACCTTGTATTTTAATGTTATGAAATCATTCATCTTCTTTCCTATAGAGAATGTTTGATTAAAATCATAAGGAGCTGTGAACATAATCACCTTACCTCTGAGGGAGTACACTAAATAAAGGATCCATGAACACTTTGTGAGGATACACATAATCTGAAGGGGGTATAAAAGATTCTAAAGAGTGATAAATAGTGTTTTAGGAGGAAGATAATTTAATATAATTGTATAGACATCACACTACACACATCAATAAGAGAGGATCTCATCCTCTTGAATGTTTGAATCATTAGGCTCCTCTATTCATAACATTTATCATTCATTACTACCCATTTTGAAATTTTTTTCATTGAACTCAATTTCAATATAAACATTATATGTCATTAAACCATCCACAATTAAATAAAATTGAGGAATAAACCACTAGTATAAATAAATTATATATATATTATAAATATATATTTATATATTATATTTATGCATTGTACAAAAGAAAATACATAAAATATATATATATATATATAATATTATTATAATTATATATCTCATGAATTTTATTTATTTGTACATGTATCCCATGCATATAAATTTTATGTCACTTCCAACAATATCCCACTTACAATAAAATCCCATGAGGACTTTCTGATAAACTTAAAAACTCTTTATGAATCAATCAAAATTATTTTGGATATATTTTTCATAAAACTCACATCATTTTGAACAGAAATTTTTTCCAAAACATTATCTTTATCCATGGACCATATTATGTAAATATTGGGACTTTTCTATGTTGAAAAATATGAAATACCAATTTCATAGATGTATGCAAAGAATATCCTCTACCAAAGCATCAGTACTACTCATGCTACTAAGGGGTCAGGGGTTATTCCATTAAGCTTATTGATATATTTTTTGAATATTTTCACCACAATATGTATCATATAAATAATATGTATAACAATATAATCCCTTTTCTTTTAAATAAATCAACCACTAGACAAGGAATATGTCGATCTAGAATGGACCTTTCATTATTTATCGATTCCTTAAAAAAGAATAACCAAGTGGATGAATACATCATATCTCAAGAATATGTTATATTATCAAATAACATTTCCCATATCAATGTACATGTACATATAATATATGTAACAACATATCATTGACATGAATTTTTTCAGTCAAATTCAATAATGGTGTAGTTGTCTTTATCCTATCATACAGGTGGACAAATCCCATCATTGTTGTCCTCCATATGATGACATTATCCGCAACATACCCAACCACCACTAAATAGATATGATCGTATGTTTACATTGATAAGTAGGGTATCAAAGTATAAAGGCTCCCATGTTATGTATTTTTCTATCCTCATTCAAAAAGGATTGAAAATAAGCATACACCCCTATGTATATTGATGAATGAATGAAATTCCATAAGATATACTTGATCAGATCAATCCAAGTAATAATTATCTTCTTATTACCTGTTGAATATATTTTTCGTATGTCATATATAACACTTTGCAATGAATACAACACCCTATTCATTCTAACCTTATCAAATAATTACAATCCTTAATAATTTGTATTGATCATCATGTAGTGATGACTCAAAGACATACATTTAAGGGATATTATCATTAGATTGTTTATAGAATATAAAATTTCAACACACATGAATGAATGAAAATTTGAGATTTCATTTTATTATAAAAAATGACAAATTTACTTCCATTACAACCAATATCTTATGTGTCTAACACTAATATATTCAATATGAACCACATGTTGTTGATATGATAATGGTTTTGTTAATAGATCTACTATATTCTCTTATGTATCCACCCAAATTATCTTTACATCCCCCTTTTCAATGATTTACCATTTGAGATGATTTTTAAAATTTATCTGTTTGGTCCTTTGATTATATAGTGGTTCCTTATCCTGAGAAATAACACCACTGTTTCCATAGTATAGTTCAATTCTCCCTCAGTTCTAGAGACTAGTTCATTTTCAAAAATGAACTTCTTATCCCAAACAACTTCTCTCATAGAATATGATGCATATATATATTCCCCCATTATTTTCGAGTATTTTATGGAGTCTTGTTTGGAACTCTTCCAACAAACATCTCTACCATTAAGGAAAACTCTGAGTCCAAATTGATATTTCATATCATCTTTTTCAGATTGGATTCTAGAATCTGTGTACCTTTTAGGAATTTCTATTCATTTTTTAAAAAGATAAATAATATATCCTTAGTCATTCTCATGTAATTAATGATGCTCTTAATATAAATCTACTGAATATATCATGATTAGATAGAAATCTACTTGTTATGATCAAATAATATGAAACATTAGGTCGAGTACCTAACATAGATTATAAAATCAATCCTATCATGGCATCATATTGAACACTATCCAACATACCTAAATCATCATAAGGATCCTAAATATTTATAATATTTGTTCTATGAAACACTACTAAAGACCTCGTCTTGGAGTTCTCCATTTTAATCCACTATAACAACATACCAATATATGTGTTCTAACTCAGTCAAAGAAAATTCATAGATCTATCACTATATATCTTCATATTATGTATATATTCTACATCAACCTTGAATTTTGTTGAGAATAATTTTTCCATCCACATATTCATAGAGTAGAGTTTTGGGAAATAATTTACAATATGTACTATTTCGTCAAAAAACAGTTTAGGAAATATTATTTTACCCCCCCTATGACTCTTTTATATAATAATTCATATGAAGTCTTGATGAAACAAAACTCTTTGATTGAATAATCAATGAGTATATTTAAACTCCAAGAGGATTGATTTAGTCCATAAAAAGACCTTTGTAACTTGAAAACCATTGAATTCTCATTTGGAGTAATCAAACCCTCATGTTTTATCATATTTACTCCCTTGTATAAATCATCATTAGGGAATGTGGTTTTGTTATACATTTGATATATCTCATAATAATAATGAATTTTTATGGATATGAAAATCTAAAAATACTATCATTACAACATGTGGAATTGATTCTTCATAATTAATACCATGAACTTGTTTATTACACTTTTCCACTAGAAAAGCTTTATAGGTTGACACTCTAATATCCTTGTTATTTGTCATTCAAAAATCTCACTTTCACCCAATTGGTATCATCCGTTTATGTCTATAGACCATGTTTCAAACATGGTTAGTTTTCTTTTTGTCTATCATATATTCTATTGATTTTAGCCATTTTCGTAGAATCCTAACTATAAATGGCCACTGAATAGGAAGTATACTCTTCTTATCTGAACATTAATTCTTCGTCATTATACAAGAGAAATTAATATCTATCAGGTTCCCAATGAATCCTATCAGATCATTAAGGTTTATCTATAACATGGTTTGGTACTTCTTCTATAGTTGTTTGTGGAACCAGTTCAACCTTCATATCAGGAACATGTCTGATTTTTTGTTCTTGAATTTTTATAACATTTACAATCCTCTTGATAACTCAAATAATTAAGAATTAATTATCAATTAATATACCAGTTTGAACCACACACACTTTTCATTTAGTAGGCTGGTAGAAATAATATCCCTTATTTTCCATAGATGACCATCAAATAATTAATTTTCCAAGTTATGGTTGATTTTATTATAATAAAAATTTCACATATAAGCTTTAAAAACAAATATATTTATATAACATGTAATAAGATGATTCCTAGTACATATCTCATACGACATATTTCTGACTACTTTAGATGGAACATGGTTCAGTAGTAATGCATCAGTCTCTATAAAATAACCACAAATTGATATATAAAGGTCATATAAACTCATCACTGATTGAAACATATTTAACATGGTATAATTACCCCTTTTAGATACACCATTTCAATTTGTTATTCTATTAGGAGTGATTTTGTAGCAATTGTACAACCTCTTAGATGAGATATTAATTACTAGATCCATTTTTTCTCACCCATATCAGATCTGAAGAATTTAATACATTTTCAAAGTTGATTATGTAATTCATTATGAAACTCTCCACACTATTCAAATGTTTCAAGATTATATTTCGTTATAATCACATACCCATATTGACTAAAGTAATCAATAAGAGTAATGAAGAACCTAAAATCAATAATTTTGTAAGTACTCATTGGTCCAGATACATCACTATGTATGATATCGAATAATCCACTATCCCTATCAAATTTACCCTAAAAGGTGACTTAGTAATTTTTTCTAATAAACAAGATTCACATGTATCAAATAACTCATAATCAAAAGAATCCAAAAATATATATCTATGGAGACTTTTAACATGTTTCTCATTTACATGTCTAATGAGAAAATGACAGAGGATGGTGGGATTGTAATTAACTATGAAAATATTATTCTAAATGTTATAAATAGGAATATCCATAACAAGAATAGTTAAACTATCCATTATATTACTAATTCTATATACATTTCATTATTATATATAGAAAAAACGTATTCTTAATGATGAATAAATATATCAACTTTTCTAAACAAGAAATAGAAATCATATTCTTGTTTATGAAGGGAACATAATAAAAACTATTAAATTATAGGATCAATCCAATCGGTAAATTCAAATCAAATGACCTGAACTCTGATTCAACAACATATTATCCATTACCACTATGAATATCTACTTATCAATTTATCAATTCCCTCTTGTATACGATTTTATGTTTATTAGTATAAAAGTGTTACACACACCTAGTATCTAATACCATCGAATCAAAGTTATAGGTATTTTTTATAATATTAACATTTGGTTACTCTAAATGTTTCTCTTTTAGAAAGATTCTCAAACCTAGATACCAATCTTTAACAATTTTATATGTTATATATGTTAATGAAGTCAATATTATTAGTTTAACGTATGCCATAATCTTCAATAAAATATCACTAGGTTAGTATCATGTGTTATACATTTTAATTAAGGTATTTAAATGAATGTGCACCCACAAAAATGATAACCCCAAATATCATATCCATTTTTTATGACAAGATCCATTTTTCACAAAGAACGGATTTTTTTTGGCATTTATCCCACTGTTAAATTATTAAGGTGGGGATTAATCCCAATCAAATTGAGTGGATAACTACTTATCCAAATCCAACATATGGATTGACTCAACTCTATTTCTTTGGTAACCTAATCCTGTTAGGGTCTCCCAACATGTGTAACCAAAATATAATTGTATGAATAATTTAACAAAGAATGATCAAGGGGCACCTAGCTTTGGAATGACCTAACCAATAGGATAAACTAAATTCACTCATATATTTCTTTCCTTCCATATGATAATCTAGGTCACCCATATTTGGCATGACCAACCTAATTGGATGATCAGGGTCTTGAAAAGTGTTTTTCTGATGGAATCACACACATATTAATTGTGGGGATTTTAATTTAATGTCTCGCAAATTTAATATTCATAATATAAATATTAAATTCATAATTATTACACCATAAGTAATCATTTTCATTTCACTTTTTATTTCCTTTTTGGTATGCATTCTTCTAAAAAATTTATTTTTTAAATTTTTATTCCAAACACCAAGTTAATGTTTTCACACTACATTAGTGTGTTACTATTAACACAACCGAAAAGTATGTGTAAATCACACAATAAATAAGCCATGTATATTTGTACATATCAACATTCATCATCTGAATAGGGTACATATTCATGTCATGTAAATTCATAGAGCGATATGAGATTGAAAAACTCTACATGAGTATACCTGGAGTGACCCATATCCAACCACAATCAATTTCCTTTCATAGGAAAGCCTCTTGGAAAGTAGGTGGTCTGGCCCCAAGCTCCTATAACAAAGAATAATTTTCTTAAGATATAATTCCTTTAATGGAAACTCTATCACTTAATAGTCACAAACTATGCCCTAGAAATATACTCAATCTCTTGAAAAAATATAAAAACAATGGTCAAGGTATATGAATGATAATTTTATTATAGCATACCTAGCATGATATTTAAGGCTCTATCCAATAATTAATTTATCTTATAAATGGGAATACATAATATTTATATTTTATAAATAATTTACTAATCATGAATATCTTATAAATTTAGAAAATAAATACACATTTTAATAATATTTTAAAATATGAGACCTTTAAAAACTATTAATAAATTAATAATAGTTATAAATATTTTATAAATAAGAAAATAATATTATTATTTTTAATTAATTTCAATATAAACCCCTTCAAATTTTATATTAAATTCCCTTTAAATGATATACCATGAATTATAAAAAAAAATAATTCAATATCAATTATATAAATATCATATACATTGTAATTTATAAACACTTTACAAATAACCACCTATGAGTTCTAAATAAACCATTTCTTTCTCTATCATAAGGTTTGTCATTAAATTTTTTGAAATGTATTTTTATTTTTATTTTTCAATATTTATGAATAATTTTATTTAATCAATTATTTAATTATTTATAAGAAAATATTATTAATTAATTAATAACTTATTTACAAATTAAAATATCCAAAAATGTGATTAATTATTATTTATAAACATTATATAGACTATAAAAAATCATTTAATATTTAAAAACTGTTTCTAAATATATTTTCCACTTACCGTTACATAGAATCTATGTTCTGCATAACGGTATTGATGTTTTCAGTCATATTTTAAAGGTAACACATTGATTACCTTTATGAAACTCCCTCATATAAATGTATTTACTTTAAGCAACTCATTATTGTAATGGTACTCCCCTTATTTCATATGCTACATAATGGTAAAGATTAGATACTTTTAGGCAGCATCTACCTTAACGCATAAAGGTAAATCCCCAATGACCCTTTTGTAAAACCCTTGCATTTGGGTAAACCTTTTTTAAAAATAATTGAATAATGGTAATAACAAGGTTACCCATAAAATGACCTTATATATAAGGGTATCTCATAAGGGTATCTTGTAAGGGTAAATCATAATTACCTTTATGTATATCAGATGTGTATGGGTACTAATATTATGTAACCAATTTTTGTAAAAGTAATATGGTTGTTACTCTTATATAGACCTTCTACGTGGCATAATCAACATTACATAACTATCCTATGTATTGTTAATTCAAATATACCATTACACTGCTCACATAAGGGTCTTAATCTATCTCTAATTTTTCAAAAACATTGTTCTTATATTTTCCTTGAAATATAGTTATTTAAACATCTTTAAATATTTTTGAAAATCACTCTTATACCACTGATGGGTTTCATATGATAATCTAATGAGAATTTATATTTGAAGAAAACTCAAAACACCAAATGATCCATTTTTAAAAAATATAATGTATATAAAATTGTAAAATAGACTAGGTGATTTTAATACTTTTATTGGCTTCCATCTTCCTTTCTGTATAAAATGTTTGAGGAAAATCATGAAGAGTGATGGTGATAAGCACCCTATATCCAAGGGATTACATGGGAAAAAGGATCCATAAGTGATTCATTAGGATAACCATAATCTGAAGGGGTGGTATTTCCAAATCAAAAGAGATAACTAGAGTTTCATGAGGAAGAAAATTAAATAGAGTCTTCTACACATCACACTACACACGGTAAAAAAAGAGGATCTCATCCAATTATTTAGGAAAAGCCTAGTGCTCCTTCTATTCACAATGGTTCTCATGTGTTGTTATCTGTTGGATATTTATTTATTGAATTAGATGAAATAATATATTTAATTTAATTAATCAAGTCATAATGTAATATAACTGAAAAATAAACAATCAGTATAAATATAATATATATATGTGATATGGATTTTATTTATTTACCTTTTCCCACATCATTTAATGTAAATAACTATGTCATTATTGTCAAAATGATGTTTTATTAAGAAAATTAAAATTTTTGATAATTTTTTGTTTAATTACAAAAACTATAATTTTATTAATATAATATTAATTTCGTTGTTTATATTTATGTATTTTTTTATTTATTAGGTAAATAAAAAATTTATTTTTTAATAAACATTTTTTACTCCTGTGTAATTATTTAAATAATAGTTTTTAATTATTTGTATATTTTAATTCTTCAATTTTTGTTTTTCATTATATGCTCTTCAATATAATAATATTTTATTTATTAATGTATATATTTTCATTTATTAATTTCATTGAAAATTTTATTTTACAGTAATAATTTTTTTTATTTTAATTTTTTATATTTTTCTAACAAATTTATTATTTTTTTAAGTAATTAATTTTTTATGTTATTATTTTATCTTAATTTATTTTTTGGAAAAAAAATAATAAATATACTCATTCATTCATTTATTTATAATTATTTGAGTTTATTCATGAAATAATTTAATTTTATTTTTTAGAATTATTATTTAAATTTTGCTTTATTAAACTTATTTTATTTATTTTTATGTGATGGACCAGTTGTCCAAGTGAACAAAAAGGCACAGTCAATAAACCAACTTTACACACTAACCACATGAATGGCATGCTTAGTTAACTGATTGTGAAATAGAATAGAACTTACCATGAGTGGTGTTAAGCCCACGACATGAATAATACATCACAATGAGTATATTGACCTTGAAGAGTTTCACACTAATGTGCTCACCGAATCATGTGTCATGACTACTATGGCACCCTACTGTGATCATGGTCACTTATACATAATCATATCAATCATGACCAGCACACCAAATAAAAATAGATCCTCACTAGTTGAAGTTGCATACAAGCAATAATAAACTGTATAACAATCCAGATCCTTATTAAACATTAATAAATGATTTATTACATAATTTTATAGTTAATATAACCCATAATATTGGGAAGTATAGTTATTTTGGGAATAGGAATATTACATAACAATTTAAAACATGAAAATAACATCTTTATTGAAAACTTCCTTAACATGTTACCACTTAAAATGCAAAAGATAACCTAGGGACATACATAAGAAAGGGGACAGCTATAAATCCATAGAAGGGAATAAACATTGAATAACATGAATAGAATAAAATAATTATATAATAGGAATATCAAATGGAGTAAAAATTATAAACATGAACAATTAGAGATGATATATCATGATATTTATAAAGTCAACATGAGTCATTTGGAAACAACATAAAACACTGCATCATAAACAATGGTTAAGGATAAAACTCTAAGAAATAGTGGTGTAAAAAATACCATAGATAAATAATGTTCAGTCATTATCCAAAAATGACTTCTAATGATACTAAACATTATCCAATGCATTGGAGAATGATATAATTCTGGGTGCACCAGTCACTTTTAGTTAATTCTCATGCTTTATGTGGGCCTTATAGATCTTATAACATGGATGAATTCATCATCATATTTATTCCATGATAAAAGAGTGAGGAATACATACATATAATCCAAATTCGAATAGGTAAAATTTTATAAAGTTTAATACCCTTGATTGGATATGGTTTTGGTATTCAATGCATAACTTTTTTGGCATGTAAAATCACAATGAAATTTCAGCAGCATAACAATGTCAGTTAAAAATTAATAAAATGATTTTATGAAAGACAAATTTTTCTATCGTCATTTATGAATAAAATGGGTAGTAATTGGGATATTTAATAACATATAACATTATATGGAAATTAAAATAAAATGCACATGGTAAATAAGATACTTGAATAAAGAGGAGAAAGAAAAAGATATCTTACTTGAGTGTGTGACTCCAAGTGCTTCATAGGGGATTCATGAGGGTTTGGGGGAAACATGGAATGAACTTATAGAAGGGAGGTAAGATTAAGGAAATTCTCAATGTATTTTTAGTGAATATAAATGGGATCATGGGTGGGTTTATATTGTAAAATAGGTGTATTTCTTTACTATATGGGTTTTGGATTTTACATAATAAAATAACCCCAACCACAGACCATGCCAGGTTTTTTTCCCATATGTTCTTCCAATCAGGTGTGGTACTCATTATTTTATAATTAAAAGTTCTTATATTAATAAAATAACTCCCTTTATTATGTGGAGGAAAGTCACACTCTAAAATAAATGGTTTAAATCCCTTATAATATATTATAAATTTGAGAGGATTCATAATGGATTTATAAAATAAAAAAGATAAACATAAAACAACACTATTTTAAATGAAAAAATATATTTTGTCGTGTATACCATTTATAGTATTTATCACATATCTTTTTTGTCATTATGATGTCATAATACACAAATTATAGTTATACCATATTTATATTTTACATGACAATTTTACTTTCTCAGAAATTTATTAAAAATTAACTGTTTGACTATTTTGACATTATTATTCCAAAAATAATATTCTTTTTATGTATATAATTCTATAAATATTTGAATTTTTTATTTTATTATAAATTCAACGTTAACTAAGAATATTTGGGTTTTTGATAAGAACATTTTTTAAACCCTTATAAAAATTATATTTGACTTCCAGACAATCTATGATAATTAATATTTAGAAAAAATTATTTAATAATAATTTTTTTTGAAAAAATTATTTATTTCAGAAATCCAATAATTCATCAAGTTAAAATCATTGATTATATTTGAATATTATCCAAAAATATTTGTTTTGTTAGTATTTTATCAAAATAAAAAACATTTATAATGTAATAATAATAGGATGAAAATATATTTCCATTATTATATGAAAAATAATATTCATAATAATATATATATTTCATTGATAAATACCCATTTAATACACTAGAAAACTCTTTAATACTATGTTGCATGACTCTGAGACTTTCATGGGGTTGTTTTGTGTATGTGGTTTTGGTCTTGATTTCAATGTCATGAAACTTATCCCGTAAATGTTTTAACTCTTCCTTATGTTTTTTATATTGTCTTGTTTCTGGTCAAGGAAAAATCCCATAAATTTTATCTCCCTTGGAAGCATTGAAAAATGGCCCTCATAGGGTACAAACATACTAGTTGAGACTATCGCTTCCTTTCTTTGTGTACATTGGATTTGTTAAAATCCTATATTTATATTAATCATGTGATCACTATTAAATGGATATATTATGAATATTAATGATTCTTAATTTTCAATTAAATCTAATATGATATAATAAAACCAAAAAATTTCATGTTCTTTCTATAACAAAAATATATAATAATAAATTGAATTATAATATAAGTGGAATTTTTTACAACAATTCAGGTTTTTTACAATATTCCCCCATAAAGAAATTTCGAAATTTAAATTTTCATTTACCATACTAAAATATATGAGTTTAACTATGATTCATCAAAACAATCAGCTTTGACGTTGCTTCTTATAACATTATGTTTCTCTACAACACTTTGACAAGGTACGTTATCTTATTTTGAATAATATTATCTCTACGATCTATGATTTTACTGAAATTCTCCAAATAGGAATAGTCATTATCTAATGGTAACATGTCTAGATTGAGTACATGTTCTGGGTTTGCTATTTTCTTTCTCAATAGTTATACATGGAGTACATCATGTTTATAAGATAGGTTTGGTAGGAGTGGAAGTTGGTTGGACACAAATCTTATGCATTTAAGGATTTCAATAGGGCCAATGTATCTTGGGATAAGATTTCCCTTCTTCCAAAATATCACCACTTTCTTCCATGGAGATGTATAAAGGAATACCATGTATCCAACATCAAACACCAGTACTCATTGATGATTGTCATAAAATATGTTATGTCAACTCTATGTATCCTTTATGTGATAATGAATGGTCATAACCTTTTCCACCATTTCCTCAACCATTTCAGGACCTAGAAGTTTTAATTCCAAAACATCATTCTATAATGCTGGTGTTTCACACCTCTTCCCATAAAGGAATTCCTAGAAATCCATCTGGATTCTCATGTGGAAAATTTGGTTGTAAGAGAACTCTATTAGAGCTATATATTGGTCCCATCCTAAATTGATTCTCATAGAAAATGCTCATAAAATGTCTTCCAATGTCAGAGTAGCCTTCTCAGATTTCCCATCAGTTTTAGCATGTTATTCATTACTAAAGATTAAAACTATGTTTACAGCTAATTGGATACTTTTACACAAAATTGAGGTTAATTTTGGATCTTGATCGAATACCATCAATAGTAGAACTCCAGGAAGCCTCACCAATTATTTTATGTATATCTGTGGGAGTTGATCTAGTGGAAAGTCCAATCAATTTACAATGAAGTGCATCATCTTTGTAAGAAGAACCACAAAAACTCACATAGCATTATTACCTCTAAAAGTCTTTAGAAGTCAGGTTACAATGCCAATGGTGATTTCTTCTCATTTCCATGTTAGTATGGGTAATGGGTTTATCATTACCTTATACATATAAATTTCATCCTTCACATACTTACATATTAAGTACTTTAATGAATATGTAGTGATCTACAACTTCATATTGTCCTATAATTAGTGATCACACATATCTTGATACATCATTGTACTTCATTAGTTAATTCAGAAATTTGAACTATTTGAATCATCCAACAGTTCCTTCCTTAACTCAAGATATGATGGAACACATACTCTTGACCCAAAAATCACAATGCATTCTTTATTAAAATTGAACTTCAAGGATTTATCATTCTCTATAATTTCTACTTTCTTCTAAATTGCAACATTATTTTTTTAATCACCCATTAACCTATCCAGAAGAGATTTTTGAAAAACAAAATATGAAAGGATTGATGATTCTTCTTCCTTTATGATTCATGTGTCTATCCACTTCAAATTTAAGAAGATAGGATCCCGTTAAATTCATATCAATGATTTAATTTATTGATCCTTTCTACATAGAGTATACACCACTTTATTCAATTTACTACGATGGTAGTGGATTGAGAAGTCATATTCCTTGATCATCATTAACCATATTTGTTGGAACATATTCATATATTTCCATGTGAATATATTCTTGAGGATTTTGGGATCCAAATATAATTTAAACCTATCCCAAAAGAGATAATTCCACCATATTTGCAATTTTAATATCACTTAATCCATCTTCTAATCATCTTTTGGGAACTTCTATTCATGAACTTTTTACTTCCTTTAAGAATAGTCTAGGACATTATCATTTTTCATTTACACTCATCCAAATCCCTTCTTTGAAGAATCGATGAAAAACATAGAAATTTTGAGAATAGGTGCATTGATAAGCCTCATTTTTATCTCCTTAAATTTATCTTCAAAATAATCATTCCAGGAAAACATGACCCCATATTTTGAGTTATTTTGGTTAGAGGGATTGATTATCGACATAAATTTTCACAAATTTATGATAATACCCAACAAACCCATGGAAACTACAGATATTTTTCATTGATGTTTACCTCATGCATACATTAAATTTTTCTATATATTATGGGTCCCTAGATACACATTTATTATGATGATTTTCTCTATCAAAGAGACTTATTTCAACCAGAAGATAGATTTTATGTACTAGGAATAAAGCTTCTTCTCTTATTGTGTCTTTAACAGAATCCTTAGATTCTCATCATGGTCCTCCATTGTCTTCATGAATATTATAATATCATCTATAAAGACTACCATAATCTTATCATGTTAATATTGAAAGACACTATTCATCAAGTCCAAGAAAATTTCATGAGCATTAGTGAGTCTGAAAGGCATTACTATGAACTCATAGATCCTATAACTTGTACAAAAATAATTTTTGGGGATATCCTCCATCCTCACCCAAACATGATAATATCTAAACAGAAGATCAACCATAGAAAATAATAGTGTTCCATGAATCCAATTGAACATGTCATCATTACATGGAAAATGATAGATGTTCTTTATTGTGTTGTCTTTTATCTCATTATAATTAGTGATAATTTATATTGATCCATCCTTCTTATTGATGAAGAAGACTAGTGAACCCCCTGGAGATGCACTTAGGCATATGAAGCCTTTATCAAGATTTATTTTTAGTTGATTCTTGAGCTTCTCAAGTCCCAAAACACCCATTATATATAGATTATTGGATAATAACAATGCACCAGGTATAAGATCGATTGAGAAATTAACCTCACAACTATGAGAAAGACCAAGAAGTTACTCAAGAAACACATCATCATATTCTTTCACAATAGACATGTCCTAAACGATGAATCATTCCTTTGAAAAAATCATTTTATCTAGATATTCTTTCTCATTGGTAGATAATATCCATAATTGAGATGTTGGTGCTAATGAATATTCATCCTCCTCATTACACATGAATTGAATTGGGGGTCTATTGACTATACAGACAATTATTTTCAACTTGTGGAAAGTTATGTGAGCTATATATAAGGAAATACAATCCACGCCTAGAATTTCATCAAATCCCACCAAAGAAATTCTAAAAAGGTTTTTTGGAATGTTTATCACAAAAATTATGACAGGAGATAAGTTATAAACCCAAGATGAAATAATTTACCCATTTTAGGTTTTCACTAAAAACACTACTTCCATGATTTTTTGTTGTGTTTGAATAGTTTTACTAATCCTTCATGATATTAAGGAATTCATAGAACAAGAATAATAAATTATGTTCACTATTATTGAATGAATAATTAGTGTACCTGTAACCACTTCATTTTATGGATCCACGTCATCAGTTGTGATATAAAAATCTCTCTCTTGGTCCCTTAGAGGTTTTTGGTTGTCTCTGAAATTCCTTGGCTTAGTGAATTGGTTTACAAAGTTCCTTGATACCAAGAATTTGTTGTAATGTGAAATTTGTTGGGGTTTAACTAGAGAATTCATTCCCTTTATCACATTAGCTAGTTTCTCATGTCGATAATTATTCTCTAGGTTCACTTCCCTTACATTGGTAAATCATTTTATCATCACCCTTAGGAAATTTCTTGGGGCTTCTTTCCATGCATTTGACAAGTGAGCTACTAATTTTTTTTGGCACCATTAGATTTATCTATTAGAAAAAAATATTTAAACTCCTCATTCCACTATATATCTCTATGTTACCCTTGAGATTAGTTGACCTCAATTTATACATTGACAGTACATTGGAAAATTTAATCAGAGTTATCCAAGTCATGGATCACCAGGGATTTTCATAGATTATTTTTTCTCCCAAAAATAATTTTTTCTGTAACACCCTGAGCTTCCACGATACGCTTCTCATTCAATAATGCAATAGCTTGCATTGTACGGAACATCGAGTTCTAAAACACCGCGACAAATCAAAGTAGCCGTTATGAATAGTAATAACCACTTTTTAAAATTATAGAAATTTTATATTTAAAAATGGAATTCATTTTTGTATTCCTAATATTGAAATTAGCCTATGTTGAATTTTTTGTAATTTTCTGAGAACTTCAAAAATTTTATGAATATTGAAAAATACTTAAACAACTTTTTTAATCAAAATAATTTATAGTGATAAATTATACTATTTAGTGGTTTTAGAGTATAATTAGAATATATTTTTACCATTTTATCCAATGGTGGTCATTAAATTAATTTAACATTGAAATTGGACATAAACAATTGCCAATATTTTGATATATTTTGATTCTTAAAAACGCGCTATTTGTTGTAACAACGGGAATTAATTATAAAATTAATTAATGCAACTTATATGTTTGGAATTTTGTAAAATAGACATCATTTTTGAATTCGGAATATCAATTATAGCTTAGGGTGAAATTTTGGCCTTGTTCTGAAAAACTTCAATTTTTGATGAATAGTGAAACCACTAAGTGGTAGTTAAATAACTGATTTTTCGTTTAAATAAAATATTACCACTTCTGTGATTTGATTTTCAAAAATCTGACATACATGGTTGTCATTAAGAAGTAAAATGTGGTTCAATGAGATTAAAATAATTTTTGGTGAATAGTAACTTTTAAGTTCTTAATCGCGATTAGAGGTAATTAGTGTAGTTTAAGGTAAAAACAATGTTTTAATAATATGATATAAGCTTGAAACTTGTCCTACTCCTATTTGATGAGTTATGGCCGACCAAGACAACCCATGGGTCAACTTGGGAACCCCATGGAGCCACTTTAGTTGGAAAATGACATTAATATATATTTATTTAATGTTAAAATTAAATTGACACAAACAAGAGTTGTTTTACTAAAACAGTTTTTAAGTGGGGTTACACAAGTCCAAATTTTGACTATAAATATTCATTAGAAAGCTAAAAAGATTTACTACATCATAGTATTTTTTTATAATTTTTAGACATTAAATAAATTAAATTATTTATGACATCATTATGATGCAGTGATGACCTCATTATTTAACGATTTAAATAAAATGAGAAGATAATGTAAAATCCAAGGCTTACACTTGTCCAAAGCCTATTGGATGAGGGTATTTCGAACCCTTATCACCTTAGCCTCGAATTATATAAGTGTGGGATCTCTAAAATCCGAAACTCGTTTTATAATAAAGTGACTTTTCTTTACTTTCCAAGAGTGCCCCTCCTCTCCAGTTATAAAAGGCCCCCACCTCTCCCACCTCATTTACACTTTCAAGCCATTTGGCTGGGCCAAACTCTGCCAAAATACTCTCTCCACTTCCCTGTATTACTCCTAGAAGCCTCACTTTGGGCAGAACTCTTCCCAAGGAAGCCTTTGGCTCAAATCAAACAGAGTTACCCGATTTTGAGGTAATGTCTTCTCTAATGTTGTTTTGTTTTATTTTTCTTCTCCAACCCCCTAAACTCTTTTTATTCATTTCTTTTGTAACAAAACCAGTATCCTCAATATACTAGGATGTTGTTATAAGAAGGATTCGATCTACACTTACACACACCTACATCTAATGGTTAAAGAACATACGGTTTCTGTGGATGGCGAATTTCTGCCTCACGAAACGATGATTGTTCAACACTCATATAACACCTTCAAAGGTGGCCATTAAGATGTCACTATTTTTATATATGATATATAATATGCATATGTTTTACTTATGCTTCTGTATTTCTCATTTATGGCATACTTTATGATTTCCATTATGGGTAAAACGCGATAATTTCATTTTAGGAAGTGCGGACTACCGCCCCCTCAAAGTGATTTGAATCGTTAATGCAATATGTGGGATGTATAATCGATGGAGTAAATGGTATTATACACTATATTATACAGGAATTATATTATACATTTATATCATTATGATTTCGTTCCATTAAATATGAAATTGAAATGAAAGTAGCGTTCATGTGTACGTACGGCTTACCGTCTCCATGAACGGTGCATTTCATTTCTTACCTCTAAATGTTACTTAATATTATAAATGAATGTATATACTGGATATATATGATATATATGAAATCTATATCATGAATATAATTCTGGAGATAATGGATATTCTACCACATAAACAACTTGTAATTATAAGAAGTTTATTGTTGAATCAAGTACCAAAGATCAACAAAACGACCGTTATTAACTTAAATAATTACATAATGTTCATATCATTGTAATAAGTGATATAATAAGGATAATGAAATTGAAAATGGTTCTTAATAAGGTATATATTAACTCTAGTTTATTATTCAGGAGGTTAAAGAATGGTTGAGTCAAGTCAGACACGAGGTAAGGGAACTTCTTAACCCAACTTCCATTCTTTGGGTTAATCTCCTACTTTCAAATTATGTCATGATATTATTATGTCATATATTGTATTTATACTTTATTTATGTGTACATATAGTGAATACACATAATAGATATATTTTATTTAAAAATGATCTTTTTAAGGGACTTCGTCTCAATCTCCTTTCATTGAGGCATATTTGGTTTTATACACAATTTTCTTTTATACGGTGTATAAACCCCTTTGACTTTTACGTTTATTCAAAAGGAATCTTTTTTATACGAAGCGTTTTACTAAACGACAAAAAGGGAATGTTTATCTTTCCGTACTTATGCGGCGACAACGACTTCTCCACCGCCGTGACCATTATTTGGGTTTCGGCTTCCTCTACAAGCCATACCTTTTTTTTAATGAAAAATAAATACAGAGTTTTAACTTTCTTTTATTTTGGTATTGAAAATGGTTTTGAAAGCGTTTTTATTATATCAATGTGTTGTATTTATATCTTGTGATTGAAATGTGGAAATGTTATGTTTCCTTTATGCATGTTTTATGTGATACGATTATGTTATGCTTTATGATATGTTTAAACCTATTCATATGAGGAATGCATTGGACTTAATAAGTGACGGGTGGAGCCCGCTATAGCTCCTCGATGCATCGGCAGGTCTCATGAGACAAACTAGTGTCTTGGCACAAGGCCTTGACAAAATCTTATTTGTGGTCTTGGCAGGAGGCCTTGACTACGTGGTTATGATTGTCTGGCATTATGCATTCCATCATTATGAAAGTGGTTATTGATATTGCATGTGATTATTCGACCAGTAGAATATCCATGTGAAGAAGTGAATGGAATTATCTCATTTTTCTTTTTCCATATTATGTTGAAGTTCAAGTTTAAAAGGCTTTTTTTTAGTTATACATTGCCTTAAATTTTTATTTATGAAAGCTTCCGCAATATTGTTATCCTTACTGAGCATCTGAGATCACCCCTTTCAATGTTTTAATATTTTCCAGGATGTGAAGAAGTATTTTATGAATGACCTGCAGGGATTGTGAGAAGAGGATATGAGTGTGGACTATGGAGACTTTGTTATTTTAGTTTTTCACTTTATGATGTAATGAAACGTTTACGAATGTATCTAGTGTTTCCAAGGCTACTAAACTAATCGGTCTTTCGAGACTTGATCTTTTGTGATCATGCCAATGTTACGAAGTAATGCACTGACTCTGGGTAACTGGGGTCGGGGCATTACAGTTGGTATCAGAGGCAGTTTAGTACTAACCTTGGAAGCTAGATTTAGATAAACTCTGATTAGAGCACATATCCCGAAGATAGACTTTGAGGATTAGTATAGAAGAACTTCCTAGAATTTTGGTATTGTAGAGATGTTGTGAGTTTTCCGAGAAATACATCCCTGTCTGGATACGAGCAGGTAGAGGCGGCTCTGGCACAGATGTACCTAGGGGTAAAACCCGAAAACACCGCTTTGAGCTAGACTCGAACGGGAACTGGTGCACGACAACGGGCCTTGCTGCACTCTTGGTTACGACACTCCCGGGGGATATGCTTTGGATAATTCCCATTTTCTTTACAAACCACTATGAAGGGTTACTAGTATATACTTCCTCAAAGAAAACATTTTTATAATTATGGATTATATCCATAATTAGTTCAATTTATGTTAAGTGTTTTACAAGTATGGAATTATGTATTTTGATTCATGAACTAATATAGTATATGCCATTATTTAGAAATGGCGCCTAGTGGAAGGAATGGAAACCGTATCAATGCACGCACTCCGTGTAGGGATTGCCCTCCTGCTCAGGATAATTATGGTGGATCTAGTGATACAACTGGTGCTGATCAGCTTCTCACCGTACTGGGACAACTCTCGCAGGTTATGAATAACAACCTTACTCGTATGGAGCACCCTGATCCGCAACGTGGAGGATCAATGCTAGACCGTTTCATGAGGCAACAACCGCCAACCTTCAATGGGAGTACAAATCCTCTAGTAGCTGAGCAATGGATAAATTCCTTAGAGAAAATATTCCATGCCTTGGGGAGTAGTGAAAGAGAGAAAGTTGTCATGGCAGTTTGCCGCCTCACTGGAGATGCCGATCAGTGGTGGTCGCTGATTCAAAACACAAAGGAAGATGATGACGTATCGAATATGGAATGGAGGTAGTTCAAAGAGCCTTTCTTAGAAAAATACTTTCCTCGTGACCATCGAGCAGATATGGAAAGGCAATTTCTGAGTCTGAGGCAGAAGGAGGATGAGAATGTCGCAAAGTATGAGGGTAACTTTACAAGGTTAGCGAGGCATGCTGCCGATTATATACGTAACCCCAGGAGTAAGATTGATCGTTTCTTTGATGGGTTAAAACCATTTCTCCATCGAGCTTTAGTATCACAATCCTTCTCATCATACGAAGATATTGTCTCGTGTGCTATCAAAACAGAAAAGGAATTCCTTAAGTCTTATGACAACAAAGTAAAGCAAGAGAAGAAGAGAACAGTGGAACAAGAGACAGATAAAGGGAAAAGGGGAAAGAAGGATTTTCCATTATGTGATAATTGTGGGAAGAATCACCCTGGTACATGCCTAAAAGGAATGGGAGTTTGTTATAAATGTGGAGAAAAGGGTCACCAGGCTCGTGATTGCAAGGGAAAGAAAGAGGCTATCAAAGTTGAATGCTACAATTGTAGAGAAATGGGTCATTATGCAAATGAATGTCCTAAGCGTCAAGGAAACATACCTCAGAAAAGGCCAAGGGATCAAGGCCAATCTTATGCTGTGACTACAGTTGAAGCGGAATAATTATTTTATTTGTGTTTTTGGACTCAAGAACTAGATTATGGTTATAAGAATAATGTGATATATATAAGGATTGTACTGCAGTACTTGTTGATTTCAGTAAGGTTTTAATATGATGAAGGTAATCAAATTTTTAGTTTGTGACAATAAGAGAAACTTTACTTTGTTTGGGGAATCTAATAAATTGATTTTGGAATTAAGAGACCTTTTAGAGAAAGTCTGGATAGAGGTATTTTGGATAACTATAAAGGTTGGAATGGATTAAGTTGATCTTTGGATAGTATTGTTTAAGGTTAAAACATTTATGAAGATTATTTTTGGAATAGTATAGTACTATATTTTTAGGAAAAGGAAACCTGCAGGGTGGGGCATAACCCGTCGCGTCGGACAAAGCTGCAGGAATCGAACCCACAACCATAGTGCGACTTGCCTTTATTTCCTACCACTAGCCTACAAGAAGTCCCTGGTTATTACAAAATAATTTTACTAATCTAAATTGTATGTGTTAACATTTGGAACCTTAAACAATTAGGAAAAGTATAATATTTTTGGGTTCTATTATCTTTTTGAGTGAAAGGTGAGTTGAAGGTTGAAACTCCAATTGTCAGGCATAAATATATATATACCTATCTGTTATTCAATGAATAAATTAATTCTTAAACTTTAGTAAAGGGATATTAAAAAAAAATGTGTTATCCTAATACCTTATGTCTTGTTGAACTGATGATATTTTAAATCAACATAGATTGAAGGCTTTGAGGCCCTCAATTTGATAGTTGATTGTGATTGATAACCTCAATCACTCCCTACAAATATTTACATTTTTCCTCCAATTATATGTCTCTAATTGCCACCAATGTTCTCCTTATCGAGATCATAATTTGGTGATGACTTTCTTATTTCCATTTCCCTCTTATTAAGGCTAAATTTTATTAATCTTATTTCCGATGTGGGTTTTCCACAAAGGTATTTTCTCTTTTCAACCTTTTATTTTCAAAGAAAAAAATTTCAAATTGCGAGGACGCAATTTATTGAAGGAGGGGAGAATGTAACACCCCGATCTTCCACGATACGCTACTCATTCAATAATGCAATAGCTTGCATTGTACGCAACTTCGAGTTCTAAAACACCGCGACAAATCAAAGTAGCCGTTATGAATAGTAATAACCACTTTTTAAAATTATAGAAATTTTATATTTCAAAATGGACTTCATTTTTGTATTCCTAATATTGAAATTAGCCTATGTTGAATTTTTTGTAATTTTCTGAGAACTTCAAAATTTTTATGAATAGTGAAAAATACTTAAACAACTTTTTTAATCAAAATAATTTATAGTGATAAATTATACTATTGAGTGGTTTTAGAGTATAATTAGAATATATTTTTACCATTTTATCCAATGGTGGTCATTATAATTAATTTAACATTGAAATTGGACATAAACAATTGCCAATCTTTTGATATAATTTGATTCTTAAAAACACGCTATTTGTTGTAACAGCGGAAATTAATTATAAAATTAAGTAATTCAACTTATATGTTTGGAATTTTGTAAAATAGACATCATTTTTGAATTCGGAATATCAATTGTAGCTTAGGGTGAAATTTTGGCCTTGTTCTGAAAAACTTCAATTTTTGATGAATAGTGAAACCACTAAGTGGTAGTTAAATAACTGATTTTTCGTTTAAATAAAATATTACCACTTCTGTGATTTGATTTTCAAAAATCCGACATACATGGTTTTCACTAAGAAGTAAAATGTGGTTCAATGAGATTAAAATAATTTTTGGTGAATAGTAACTTTTAAGTTCTTAATCGCGATTAGAGGTAATTAGTGTAGTTTAAGGTAAAAACAATGTTTTAATAATATGATATAAGCTTGACACTGGTCCTACTCCTGTTGGATAAGTCATGGCAGACCAAGAAAACCCATGGGTCAACTTGGGGACCCCATGGAGCCACTTTAGTTGGAAAATGACATTAATATATATTTATTTAATGTTAAAATTAAATTGACACAATCAAGAGTTGTTTTACTAAAACAGTTTTTAAGTGGGGTTACACAAGTCCAAATTTTTACTATAAATATTCATTAGAAAGATAAAAATATTTTCTACATCATAGTATTTTTTTTATAATTTTTAGACATTAAATAAATTAAATTATATATGACATCATTATGATGCAGTGATGACCTCATTATTTAACGATTTAAATAAAATGAGAAGATAATGTAACATCCAAGGCTTACACTTGTCCAAAGCCTATTTTACGAGGATATTTCGAACCCTAATCACCTTAGCCTCGAATTATATAAGTGTGGGACCTCTAAAATCCGAAACTCATTTTATAATAAAGTGACTTTTCTTTACTTTCCAAGAGTGCCCCTCCTCTCCACTTATAAAAGGCCCCCACCTCTCTCACCTCATTTACACTTTCAAGCCATTTGGCTCGGCCAAACCCTGCCAAAATACTCTCTCCACTTCCCTATCTTACTCCTAGAAGCCTCACTTTGGTCAGAACGCTTCCCAAGGAAGCCTTTGGCTCAAAACAAAAAGAGTTACCCGATTTTGAGGTAATGTCTTCTCTAATGTTGTTTTGTTTTATTTTTCTTCTCCAACCCCCTAAACTATTTTTATTCATTTTTTTTGTAACAAAACCAGTATCCTCAATATACTAGGATGTTGTTATAAGAAGGATTCGAGCTACACTTACACACACCTACATCTAATGGTTAAAGAACATACGGTTTCTGTGGATGGCCAATTTCTGCCTCACAAAACGATGATTGTTCAACACTCATATAACACCTTCAAAGGTGGCCATTAAGATGTCACTATTTTTATATATGATATATAATATATTTATGTTTTACTTATGCTTATGTATTTCTCATTTATGGCATACTTTATGATTTCCATTATGGGTAAAAGGCGATAATTTCATTTTAGGAAGTGCGGACTACCGCCCCCTCAAAGTGATTTGAATCGTTAATGCCATATGTGGGATGTATAATGGATGGAGTAAATGGTATTATACACTATATTATACTGGAATTATATTATAAATTTATATCATTATGATTTCGTTCCATTAAATATGAAATTGAAATGAAAGTAGCGTTCATGCGTACGTACGGCTTACCGTCTCCATGAACAGTGCATTTCATTTCTTACCTCTAAATGTTACTTAATAATATAAATGAATGTATATACTGGATATATATGATATATATGACATCTAAATCATGAATATTATTCTGGAGATAATGGATATTCTACCACATAAACAACTTGTAATTATAAGAAGTTTATTGTTGACTCATGTACCAAAGATCGACAAAACGACCGTTATTAACTTAAATAATTACATAATATTCATATCATTGTAATAAGTGATATAATAAGGATAATGAAATTGAAAATGGTTCTTAATAAGGTATATATTAACTCTAGTTTATTATTAAGGAGGTTAAAGAACGGTTGAGTCAAATCAGACACGAGGTAAGGGAACTTCTTAACCCAACTTCCATTCTTTGGGTTAATCTCCTACTTTCAAATTATGTCATGATATTATTATGTCATATATTGTATTTATACTTTATTTATGTGTACATATAGTGAATACACATAATAGATATATTTTATTTAAAAATGATCTTTTTAAGGGACTTCATCTCAATCTCCTTTCATTGAGGCATATTTGGTTTTATACACAATTTTCTTTTATACGGTGTATAAACCCCTTTGACTTTTACGTTTATTCAAAAGGAATCTTTTTTATAAGAAGCGTTTTACTAAATAAAAAAAAGGGAAAGTTTTTCTTTCCGTAGTTATGCGGCGACAACGACTTCTCCGCCGCCGTGACCATTATTTGGGTTTCGGCTTCCTCTACAAGCCATACCTTTTTTTTAATGAAAAATAAATACAAAGTTTTAACTTTCTTTTATTTTGGTATTGAAAATGGTTTTGAAAGCGTTTTTATTATATCAATGTGTTGTATTTATATCTTGTGATTGAAATGTGGAAATGTTATGTTTACTTTATGTATGATTTATGTGATACGGTTATGTTATGGTTTATGATATGTTTAAACCTATTCATATGAGGAATGAATTGGACTTAATAAGTGACGGGTGGAGCCCGCTATAGCTCCCCGATGCATCGGCAGGTCTCATGAGACAAACTAGTGTCTTGGAACAAGGCTTTGACAAAATCTTATTTGTGGTCTTGGTACGAGGCCTTGACTACGTGGTTATGATAGTCTGGCATTATGCATTCCATCATTATGAAAGTGGTTATTGATATTGCATGTGATTATTAGACCAGTAGAATATCCATGTGAAGAAGTGAATGGAATTATCTCATTTTTCTTTTACCATATTATGTTGAAGTTCAAGTTTAAAAGGCTTTTTTTTAGTTATACATTGCCTTAAATTTTTATTTATGAAAGCTTCCGCAATATTGTTATCCTTACTGAGCATCTAAGCTCACCCCTTTCAATGTTTTAATATTTTCGAGGATGTGAAGAAGTATTTTATGAATGACCTGCAGGGATTGTGAGAAGAGGATATGAGTGTGGACTATGGAGACTTTGTTATTGTAGTTTTTCACTTTATGATGTAATGTAACGTTTACGAATGTATCTAGTGTTTCCAAGGCTACTAAACTAATCGGTCTTTCGAGACTTGATCTTTTGTGATCATGCCAATGTTACGAAGTAATGCACCGACTCTCGGTAGCTGGGGTCGGGGCGTTACATTTTCAACTTCGTATTTGGGGTATTTACAAAGTTGTAGGAACACCTTGCATGTCTTGTGATGTTTTCCTCAAACACTCAAATATATTTTTTATCTTTTTTCTTAAGTGAAAGGAAATACCTTATCATTTTAATCTACAGAGTATGAAGAAAATATTTATAGAGAAACATTTTTTGAAATTATTTCCACCCCATTAATTCTATATCTTCTACAGAATTTTTATACTTGATCAATGTCCACCACTTATTCTCTTCTACCTAGAAACAACAAACATCAATTAAAGAATTATTTTTATTAGAACATTTAATGATGGGGAAGATATTCTTAGTGTATTCGATCCATTGTTCCATGATCAAGGGATCAAATTGTAAATTGAATGTCATAGTCCATTGTTTCATAAAGGACTAAATAACATATCTTCTCTCTAAGGTAGATTTGTATGCTCCTCCTAGTCCAGTTTTCTATTCATAACCCGAGTTAGCTGAGAGAGTATCATTATTATGTTCTTCATTCCTACTCACATGGAGTTTGGAATCTCATAGGGGATTTCATAACATTCTCCATTACATTGGTTGTTTATGTGGTTCCTCCTATTTTCAGCCATTTTCAAGAATAAAAGAAAAATTAGGGATGATTATTAAAAACTATTAAAAACATAAATTGAAATACAATGACATTAAAGTGGAAACTAATAAATTACAATTATTTCCTTAACATATGAATTTGTAGACTGAAATATATGTTATCCATGTTCTATTTAATTAAATATATTCTTATTGGTATTTTCCCCATTAATAATTGTTCAAAATGAGCTACTAAATTTACCAAATCATATCCCATGAGATTATCAAACATGGTGTGTAGTGAGGTGTCTTTTTATGCACTAGGATACACAGAGTTAGGCCTGGCACACCTTGTCAAATTTTTTACCCCTAGGTAAATTTGTTTCCAAAAAAAGTCTACATGTAGTAGCTAGACAGGGATTTATTTTCATGGAAAACCACATACTCTATAATTACCAAAATTTAGGGTTGTTTTTTTATACTTAGTATTATCTTTTATAATGTCGATAGAATTTTCTAATCTTAATCCCAAAAATAAAAAACATTTCATTTAATACCAAATATATCAACCATAATCATTATTACAAATTAATGGATGATTTAATACATAATATAAAACTTAATACAACCTGAAATATTGATATTCCTAATGACTTTATGAATCAAGAACATTACATAACAATTTGAAACATGAAAACAATATCATTATTGAAAAAATCCTCAACCTATTCACACTAAAAACTGAATGGAGTGTGTAATAAAAACATTTAATTCCCAATTAAAATAGGTATACCTTTATAAATGTTAATACCCTTGATAGTATATGGGTATGGTATCCACTACCCAATTTTATAGGCATACCAAATCACGGAGAAATTTCGGTACAAAAAAACATCAATTAAAAATTTATAAAATTATTTCATGAGAGTGAAAGGGTTATATTATAATTTGGATGTAAAATTTATATTAAGGATGATATTTATTAAAGTATCCCATTATTATTAAATGGAGATGAAATACATTTGGAAATGAAGATACTTGAATAGATGGGAGAAAGGAAAATAACTGTTACTTTAGTGTGTGACACAAAATACTTGAAAGAAGATTTTTAGAAGCATAGGGGTTCCTTGGGATGAATCTAGAGATGGAATAGAATAGTAGGTAAGTTCAACAGTTATTTTCTATGAAGATAAATGGGATCTTTGTTAGGTTTATATAGGAAAATATGGGGATTTATTTATTATTTCGGTTTTCACACTACATAAAAAAACTAATCAAATCCAAAACCCATATCATTGTTTTTACTATTAAATATTCCCAATGAGAGTGGTTTTCATTATGTTATAAGTCTAAGGTACGAATGTAATAAAATAATTCCCTTGCTTATGTGTAGGTTAGTCGCACTCTTAAAGAAATAATTTAAAATCTTTAAAATATATTATAAGTTTAGAAGCATTCATAATGTCTTTATAAAATAAATAAAATAAATATAAAAAAAAATTATTTTAATGGAATTACATATATTTGTTCATAGATACCTTTTATATTATTTATTACCTCACTTTTGAGTAATTATGATGTCCTTATACACAAATTATATTTATACAGTATATAATTCTTACGAGAAAATTTGATTGTCTCTAAAAATTATAAAAAATTCACCATTGGATAATTTCAATGTTCTAATTCCAAATCTAATATCAATTTATCATAATAATTTTATAAATATGTTAATTTTAACTTTTAAAATATAATATAGATTTACTAATAAATGATGGGTTTTTAAAATAACATCTTTTGAACCCTTATAAAAATTACATTTTAAATAATAACAATATAAGTCATTTAAATTTAGAATACTTTATTTAATAATAATATTTTTTAAAAAATTAATTTTTTTTAAAATCAATTAATTCAAACAAAAATCATTAATTGAATTTGAATAATATAGAAAAATATTGGTTGTGTTTTATGGTATCAAAACAAAAATCATTTTTAATGTAACAATAATAGGATGAAAATAAATTAATTATTATATAGAAAAATAATGTATATAATCATATTTATATGGTCTTGAAAAATATCCCTTTAATTTAGTATAAAACTCCCTAAGAGAAAGGTGTGTGATTGTGATACATTCATGGGGTTGTTTAGCGTACATGGTTTGGATCGTCATCTCTATGAGCTTGACCTTCACTTGTAAATGGATTCTATCATGCTTAAGTTGTTGGATCTAATCATGTGATTGGTCTAGGGAAAATCGTATAGATTCTATCTCCCTTAGAAAAAACAATAAAGGATCTTTATTGGGTACAATCATAATGGTTGAGGCCATCAATTCCTTTGACATTGTCAATTGTATTTGTTAAAACCCACTATGTAAACCAATCATCTGATCAATATTGAATGGCTATATTAACAATGGTATTGATTTTTAATTTCTAGTTAAATGTGATTAGATATAATAAAACCAAATATGTGCACATGTTTTATGAAACTATAATACATAATAATTCATTTAATCATATCACATGGGGAATGTTTTTATTTATAACATCTTGGGTTGATACATGGAAAATAATGAACTGGGAATTGGTGAAGAGATCCAAACCTAATACTCTATCCACGCACCATCGATTCAAATCAGTTCATGATAGGTCTTCGGATTTCTGAGTTCTCTAAATTAGTTGAAGAAGCTGATGACACACAACCGAGTTAACAAGCATCACTGGAAGAAGAAATAACTCTTCTACCAATAGATATTAAACCCCTAAACCATTTCTTCCATTGAAAACTAATCTTGAATCATGATTTGGATAAAGCCAAGTTCTATTTGAAGAAAGTGAGAAACCATTTAACTTGACGTTATGCACCTACCAAGGGAGAGTGAAGAAGACCAGATATTGACTCACCACCCGAAAATACAAGCTCCATGACTGAACCAACGGATTTTTGCACCGGTGAACCCACACCTGTTGTGTCACAATATCGACTGAGTTTCATTAACAAAGGCAGATCTCAAACTTAAGCAGACCATAGAAGGATGAGGTAATGTTTTGATCATGATTCCACCGCAATGACATGTATACTGATGAAAAATTACCTAAATATCATGAAAAATGGTGCTCGCATCTTGAAATTGATTCTCTTGAGAAGAGGTCTTCCACTTGCGATAGAGGAATAAAATAAGGAAAGAATGATTAAGAAAAAATATATAATAATAATTAAAATAATAACAAATAACATATATATATATATATATTATTATTATTAATTAGTTCATAAATACAATAATAAATACATACATACATATATATATGTATATATTTAATACCGATAACAAATATAATTAATATATGTATATATATATATATATATAAATTTCTCGAACGTCAACTACAATAAAATGAAACATGCCTTTAACATCACTGATATCTATCAGTAATAGAAAAAAATGCTAGTAAATAGCATATTTATCTCTGCTAAAGAAAGTGCAAATACATTTATCCTTTTATTGGTGCAATTTTTAGGGCTGATTGCATTGATAAGGGATTTCCATAATTAGAAAAAAAAATTAGCTCTGATAAAGGTTACCCTTTATCAACACATTATTTTTAGGGATGATAAATATTTATTTCATTATTGTATTTTTAATGCTGATAATGGTCCAAATAAATAAAATGAAATATTTAATTAAATTGGAAATAAAATTTTTTTTTTTAAAAAACATATTAAGAAAAGTAATTAAAAAATTATTGAATAAAACGAATAGATTTATTATATATTATTAAATTTTTAACATTTTATTAATTAAATAATAATGATAATTAATGTTATTAAATTGTATATATTAAATATATAGATATATTACTATATATAAATATAATTTTTTTGTTAAAAATTATTTATTCTCTTTACATTAAATAGTAATAAATTAATTGAATAATGGATTATATTTCAAAATTAATATGTATTAAAAATATTGACTAATTGAATAGTACTCAACATAGAATTAAATGTCTTTTGATTTTTCAATTTAATATAGATTAAATGTGTGTTATATAGATTTCAAATATATGTAAATAATTAATTTTTATATATTACAATTCACACACACAAAACATATCCTTTTTTCAATATTGTTAAAGTATACTTATTCCTAATTCATTCAATTTCCCTCTTTTTTAACATATATTCAAGAACATAAAATTATATATTCATTAATAATGTAAGAAATATATTTGTAAAAAATATTTATAAATTAATATATTTATAAAAGTACTTTTACCTTATTTATACATTTATGTATTTCTAATTATAAATAAATAATTTTTTTAAAATTATTTATATAACTACAAATTAATAATTATATATATTTAAATAATTGTCCAATTTATAATATATTTTCATAAATAATGAATATTTTTACTATATTTATATTTCTATATATTTATTAATTATATATATATAATTATATAAATATATACAATGATATAAATATTATTTTTTAAAAATATTTTTATAATTATAAATAAATAATTATAAAATTATAAAAAATAAACATATAAAATGTAATATATATAATATATTTATATTTTTATATATTTATTATGTATATATAAAAATTTACACTTTTTTATTTATAGTTATATTTATAAATCCATTATCAATGCTCTAGTAATAAGTGTTGATAATATCATCTTTATCAGTTCTAAGTAAAGCACTGATCAAATTATTATTTATCAATACTATAACTTTATCACTAATAAAGATTTATTTTATCAACACATATTTCAATAATTGATAAAAGTGTCCTGGTCTATTTTGAAACCCCTAACCATTTGTGAACCCTCTGTGATATAGAAGTGTTCCACCGAAGCCACCCACTGTCGGCACTCCTCCTTGATGAATCGAAGGTCAAATCACTCTACTCGACCAGTTCCGGTTTCTCCAACATATCATATGAAATCAGGTGTTTAATTGTAGTCAGTTTTTTTGAAGAGGGTCTCAAATTTACTTTAACCTAGTGAGGTAGGCATTCATATTTTCTTTGTCTATTTTTTATTTTGTTTTTTATTTCTTCTTCAACAATTTTATATTATCAATATTTTACGATTTGTTTGCGATCCAGTGTTTAGGGAACATTTTCTGCTATGTTGTTTTAATTGAATACCATTGTATGACCCGTTGTTTATATCTGAATTTGAACATTGTATATATTCATTATTTTTTTAAACTCTGTTTTATATCTAATAACTAAATTGTTTTTTTCATATATTTATATAAATGAGTAGTAATTTTCATGAATATTATTTTTTAAAAGTTGGGTATATCGATGAAATAGGCACACAATGCGATAAAGAAAACACAGGTAAATCATTGGCCTTGGGACATGACCCCATTACCACAACCAAAACCCCTCCCCACCATTACCACCCTAGTCTAGCATGGGGGGTAAATTTTCATGTATATTATTGATTATTAACTACTAAATTGAGGAAAATTTGGGGTTCCTTATGGATTTTATATATGCTGACACTTTTCAAGGACAACTCAGTGGACATGAAGCTTCAAAAAATATTTTTCACGAACCAAGTAACTAGGATGATGTATGTTCCTCTATTGGTTATATGTATCATAGGATCTAGTTACTCTTATATTTAATTCTGGTCCTTAGTCTTTTTATAAATCTTGTTCAATGGTTCCATCCCCAGTTAAGCACATTGGGTTTTATTACGTTAATCCTTCTCTTTTTTGAATCATTATGGTGCCTTTAAAGTTCATATTATTTTTGAATATCATGTTTTTATCTATTTGATATTTCTTATAGAATATAAGTATGTTTTTTACCGTAGTGACATGTATGTGTTTCTATATATCTATTTCATCATTTATTTCTATATTTTTTTGTTTAATAGTTATGCCTATATCATGTAATGATGATTTTGGGTCTGCCATTCTATTGAACCCAAGGTTAATGCTAGAATGTTGTTCGACCACTAGTACAAATTTATTCTATGTGGGGGGGGGGGGGTGGAACCTCCCATTTATGGTAATTCTCACCCAATGTTTAAACAATAATTTAATGAAATTGGTGTGTGTTAAAGTTTTTATGATTATATGACCTGGTATTGTCGGGGTAAATAAGGCCTGGCCATTACACTATCCATCTTCTCGTTTTCACTTATAAAGTTTAATGATAATATCATTTATTATCTGCCTTTATCTCCCTCTATTTTTTAAAATTCCAACATCCCTTATTGTTGAATTTTCAATACCAATGTACTCAAATATTATAATTGAAATGAACCACGTTTACCTTACTATAATTTTCTATTACTTTCAATTTTGATAATGAATATCTTTTGTTCATTTTTCTATATATTATATCAAATTAATCTTTTATTAACCCAATAGGATGGATATGATTCAAAAATGGATGCACTCTAATAATTTGATAAATGAATATGAATATGGGGTTAAATAGTTCTCCATGCATTCAAGAGGGTTTGCATACGACCATTCCAAAATCCTCTATTCATGTTTACATTTTTTTATTCATGACAATTTATTCTGTAACAATTGGAAGAAAATTTAACTTTTTATGGAATTGTTAAAATATATAAATTTTAGACTAAACATGGGGAAAATGAATGTTGAAAATGATTGAATTTATATAATTTGAAAGCTGGTAGTGGATGGAGTGACACCATCTTTATAGAACTACTTCATATTCTGAAAGATATGATACCAGAAGAAAATAAACTGCCATTCTGAACATATGACACTAAACAAATTTTATTTAAAAATGGAATGATCTCTAAAAAATACATTTTTTTGAAGTTATTTCATATTGTTTCGCAGAGTCCGTTAATCACTCGTGAAATTCCCTATATGTGGTGGAGATTGATACAAGAAAAATGAATCACTTCCTTCGAAATATGGATGATACTTTCATATCATTCCACAATTTAAAATACCATTTGGATGTCAAGAAACTTCAAGAAAATTAACATGGACTGTAGATACAAGGATTATATATGGGAACATACAACATCCAAAAAATTATCCTCACTGGAATAAAATTAATTACGAGTTTCTTGAATTTGGATATTAGCCAAGAAAATATCTTCTTGCATTATCAATAGATACAATAAATCAGTTTGGTGTACAGACTAGAACTGAAAGTACATGGCCCATCATGTTGGTAAATTATTATTTTCTGCCATGGTTATTCATGATGTGCAAATACATTATGTTGTCTCTACATATATCTAGACCAGATAAACACTGTAATGATATTGAAGCCTATTTGGATCCATTGACCGGAGATCCGAAATTGAAGTGGGATACAGATGTTATAATGTATGACGCTCCCTAAAGAGAAGAATTCACATTGAGGTCCACATTGTACTTAATGATAAATTACTTCCCCACTTATGAAAATTTATCAATCTATTTCATTAACGGAATGGTGGGTTATCCCATTTGTGAAAAAAACACACAATTAGTTTGGTTGAAACATTCCTCGAAGACTACTTATTTAGTACATCATACTTTTTTACCTCGAAAACATAAATATTGATCCAAGATGGAAACATTCAATAGGAATATCTAATAAAGTAGAACATCATCTCTAGAAATTGTGATCAAATTTACAAAAAATTTAAAAATATTGAAACAATTTTTGGTAAACCATTTTTGAAAAAACATTCAAAATCACGATGGAAGTAGAGATCAATTTTATTTTCATTACCATGTTGTAATTGTTTTTCTGACAGACATTTTCTTGATGTCATGCATGAAGAAAAAAATGTATTTGACAGTTTTATTAGAACATTACTAAATGTTACTAAAAAAATATTGCATCAGGGATAGGTTAGACATGATTGAATTTTGGAAATGGGAAGATCTGGCACTAGTGAAGGGTAAAAGGTGGAATTTTCTTCTTCTAGAACCATAGAATCTATCCAATCAATACATATTTCAATTTATTCCTTTCTTTTACTACTGTAAAAGTTCCACCGGGGTATTCATCAAATATCAAGAATGTTGTGTCATTGACTAATTCAAAGTTACAAGGACTAAAATAACATTACTATCATGTTTTGAGGGAATATTTAATTAATGTTGCTTTTTATTGTATTCTGATTAAAAATTTAAGACATACGGGAACCCGACTCTGCTACATTTTCAAATCCAAATGTACTAATATTGTAGACATGGTGATGTTTCCAATCATGAATATGGATATTGAAGTCATATTATATGAATTAGAGATGTTATTCTCACCATAATTGTGTGATATAATAGTTCATTTGATGGTTTAATTGGTTATAGAGGTTCAACTATGTGGTCTTGTCCTTTATAGAGGGGTGTACCTCATTGAATGGTATATGAATATTTTGAAAGGGTATTTAAAAAATTAAAGTCATCCGAAATATTGTATTGAAGAATGATATATTATTGAATAAGGTATTCAAATTTGTACTGATTAACTATCTGAGGTTTAAAGCATCGATATCCTAAATTCTCATCAAAGAGAATCCCTTATGCGTGAAGGGATTTCCAAAAGATATGTTGTTACAATTACCATAATAGAACGGGATCAAGAACATCTTTATATATTACATAATAGTTAAGATTTTTTTCCACACACTAAAACCCACAATGAAATTATAAGAGATTTTAATTCATTATGGGATAAAGTATGGATGTAAAATACACATAATCAACAACGTATAGGATGGTTTAGAGATCAAATTTATAAGGAGTTATCTGTAAATATGAATTCAATTACTGAATGACTTACTCCACTAGCCATAGGTTTGGATGTAAATTCTATATGTTACCCAGGTTTTATGATCAATGGTTACATTGTCTATACAAAATAACATGTTTAAATTAGTATGATGAAAAATAGTGGTGTTATACTTGTGTCCAAAGCGATTCACATATTTGGTTTTGAGGATAGAAATTCAATTTATGAAAATATTTTATATTTTTTCATTTTCAAATAAATATATGAGTTGTATTATAAAACATTTCAAGTGTCTCTTTTTTCTATCAAATGGGTTGACAATATAAATGGAGTGAATGTTGATAAAATGGGCATTATGAAGGTGAATTTTAGTGTTTAAGGGGGAAAACATGATCCGTTCAAAATGGAATCACACGAAGGGCTTGTATTTTATGACATTAATCCAAAAAATAAGAATTGTTTGATTGTATTGCTGGAAACTTAAAAAAATGTTGGGTTAGATAGATATACAATCGAGTATGACCCTTTTATTAGGGCATCACAATATTTTAATTTCGGTCCCAATGTAAAAAATGTTTTGTAAATTATAGGGGACCACATAGAGGAGATTTTGATTCTAGAAAGAGGAACCAAATCCTTGAAACCTTTAAAAAAAATAATGAGATTCCAATGAAAAGGTAAAGGTTTTTTTTAATATATTATGTTTTTACGCATTATATTATTTGCACTCTACTGTATTAACATAATCTAAATTAAATTTTTGACTACTCATGTATACAATGTATTATACACATTAGGATTTTTCCAATACCATGGAAGAACAAACTATAATGAATGATGCTCTTTTTATAGATGTAAAAGTAATGTTAAGATATAATTTCCCTATTTTACTGTAAAATTATATATTGGAATGTTGATTTAATTTTAATTATTTTTTGTAGAATTTGTTTATTTTAGATGATTTATGTCCATGTCTTAGGAATTTAAAAGAATAGAAATGATGTTTCATATGATCAATCAAAGATATAATCATAATTTTTGATAGTAAAATCATTGTCCATATAATAAATGCATTGTTTCATATTCATGTTTAATTAATTTATTTTTAATATTAATCACATAATAATTATTTTATTACATAGGTGGATTATTTTGTTATTGTTGGGGTGATATTTCTACGTTTCATTCTTCTTCTCTATTAAAACCTCTTCACCCATGAAGTGGTCTAATTATAACATTTGTTCTGGTTACCTCAACTAACTTTATATGAAGAGAAATGATGTGGCATCTGCCCAATTAAAGAGGTAGTCTTGATTTTTTTATAGTAAAATCATTGTATATATAAATAATGTATTATGACATATGTATGTTTATTTTATTTATTTTTACTATTACTAACATAATAATTGTTTTCTTATATAGGTGGATTCTTTTGTTTGAGTTGGGATGCTCTACCATATTTCATCCATCTATACACCAAAAAATCTATAAACATCTTCTCCCAAAAAACCATTCACTCTTATAGTGTTGATATTTATTTCTATCCTTCAAGATCCATCCACTGTTCAATCCCAGATGTAATATTGATAATTACATAGTAAAATAATTTTCCATAGAATTATTGTATTATTTCATATTTATGTATAACTAATTTATTTTAGTATTAAGAATAATAATAATTTCTTATACAAGTGTATTCTTTTTTTCGTGTTGAGGTGGTTTGTCCAAAACTACTCATATAGTGTTAACAGTTCAATAAAGAAATTCAATTCCAAACATTGCAACATTGATAGTTAGGAGTATTTTTTAATGTATGTAATATTTTTATTTATTTAATTGTATAAACCAATGTTTGAAATGTCTATAATATAGTGTTTCTTTCTAGTATTTATTTTGTGAATTTTGTTTCATTTAAATCCTATATTGGGACCTATTTTTGTTGATATTTGGTGTGTTTCTGGGGTGTTTCTAGTGTTGTTGTGTGTTTTTGTGTGTTGTTTTAGAACACTACGAAGGTTATACAATGTTCAGTAATATCATACAACTATATGGCCCATTTTCAGTGCTTTTACAAGTGCTGAAAAACATTCTTTATCAAAACATTTATAATCTCTGATAAAGGGTTCTTTTAGCAGTGCTAAATAAATGTACTAATAAATGGGACGTTTATTAGTGAATTTTTAGTGTTGATAAAAGTCTTAGGCACTTAACGTCTCACACACATTCATCACTTTTCTAGCACAAATAATGGCCATTTATAGTATAGTTAAATACTTATTTTTTAGTAGTTCTAGTGATGTCGAAGCCAAAAAATGGATTTTATATGTCCGCCAAATGGTTGGAAGACCTAGTAAACCATTATTGAATGATATTGTGTCCTAAAATTTTAAAATGTAAATTAATTATTCTTATTCAAAGATCCAGTATGCCTCTTCTACAAAAATTATTAAATCTTATTTGTGCAATATATGATGAGAAATTGATATTCAATCACCCTCAATTGGTTTTCTCATCCATTTATAATTCCACATTGATAGAATATAAGGTGATGGATCGCGGCCCGTCTTTGGAATGAATCTTGGAGCTATACATTATATTAGAGGGGGTGGGGGTATTTTTTCTTATCACAAATGAGAAGAAAAATACAAAGTATATGTGACATGTAGAGGCAAGATAAGTCTTCTTAGAGCAGAGTCTATGAGCTCATGAATGTTTTTAGAAAATAAATATATTAATTTTTCAAGACATATATGGAATTATATAACATCCTGATGGAGATACATTGACACAAAAACATGGTTGCATAATATGGAGCATAGAAAGAGAGTAGATATTTGATATCACGAGTAAATAGAGATCATGGAAGGGAATCGAGTATGAGCAGTAATACAAATAAGACTCTTCCCTCTTTTCTTTTAGTGCATCATTAATTTCTGCATGGATTTTCATACTTCTAAATATTTTAATATGTTTAATGAAATCATTATTTTCTGCTAAATTTTATTTTGGGGAATAGGTTGTGTCGGTTGATCTATTTTACTTCATTCATGCATTATCTTAACTTGATGCCTCTCTTTATTTCTAATCTCATTATCAATTTTTACAAAGAAAAATGTATCAGTGGAAACTGACCTTGATTGTTCATAAATTCAAACAACATTAAATATGATAATTTCAAAAAAGGAGTAAATATATCTCTATAGATAGTATCATAATTATTTGAATATAAAAATTGAAATAGTGATTACTGATTCTTTCTTACTCAGTGATCAAGTGACTTTTGAATTCAAAAAGCAGCAAGAGCTTTTCAGTCACAATTTAACCCATTGAAAAATTAGTTTATATGCTTTGAATCAGTTCTAGATGTTTAAATTTGAATGCATTAATGAATTAAAATAATTATAAAAACATGCCATCCTATTTCCAGTATTTCATCAATTTATTATTCTCACTAGTTTCTATGAATCTGTATATTATTGTATTCTATCTATAATACCTTTATTTACTCACACTCAATTTAAAAAACACCCAAAATTTCATTGTCATCACCGATTCATCCCCATTACAATTTTTATCTTATTTTTTTCATTTTATTCTTTTTTACATGGTCAGACACTAAAATCACACACAATGAGTCATTTCCTATGGACCGAACTCTACCCATCACTGGACTAGTGTTAATTAGAGTGGTAAAAAAATTTATTTTTTATTATGAACCTTGTCTTTATTTTTCATTTCTTATGTTGGTAACTAATTTTACACTAATAATTAATGAAATAAACAAAAAATACATATTAAAAAACCAAAAAAAAAATAATAAGATATAAAATAACTGTAAAAAATGTGAAATAAAATTCAGAATTTGTCATTTGTATGAAAAATAGTTCTAAAACCATAACCATAGATCATGTCACACATGAAATTACAAGATATAGAAGATATTTGAAAAAAAATAGAAAATTAAACTAGAAGATAATTGAGATGATGATAATATTAATATCAAACAACTTATAAATTTGAATCTAGTGGGAAAAGTGTTGATTAAGATGCAAAGTTTGAGAGAATAATTATTTTATGCTCTCTCTAGTAACCCTTAAATCATTAGTCTCTCAATACAATTAATAGGACATAAACATTACATAATCTTGATTTTTAGGTTAATAATTGCTTCTGTTTCTTTTGAGGATCTTTTTAGGTTTATAGTTTTCGAGAATTAGTTCATAACTCAGATATCACAAAACTATATATTAAAAATTGGAATCTTCCAACAAGTATCTACTTTTCCCATGATGTAAAAAACATTATTTATTTCTTAAAAACTCATAACAACTTTGAAATTGACTACATCCATTCCATTAACCATCCTATGAAATATTCTAAAAATTTGGTATAAGCACAAAAACAATCAAAAAAGGATATAAAAAAGAAATGAAACTATTTGTACAGTGAAAACATGAAAAATCATATAATGTTTTCTTTTATATTAAAATTTATTTTAGCATATGAAATAAAAAATTTCACATGAAAAACACCCACACTTTTTTATCACTGAAAATCATTAAAACCCATAGAAATAAATTACAATTCTTTTTTGGTGACTTAGATCATCATATTCAAATAAAAAACCCTTTTGAAACCATTTTAATTTGAATAAAGACAAGACAAAATTCAAATAAAATAATTACACAATGAATTGGAGCTGTATCTGGGTTCACCCATCTGTGAATCTATAATAGGCTCACTCAACACTATCTAGTACACCTCATTATATAAGATGTAATTGGCTCACGTGGTGTGATCTAAAAAGACCCATCCTATAAGCTATAATAGTATCACCTGATTCTAAATGGGGGCACCCACTTCATAGGATTAACACTCAAGTACAATAAAATCATTAAAAAAATTTCTTCTTTCACTTTTGTAAAAATATTTTAAACTTGTACAAAAATAAAATTTGGCTATCAAAATACCATCTTATTTTAAAACCCCATTATTAATATCAAAGTACCCATTTCTGTTTAAAATAAATTTGCAATACCCCAGTACCCAAAAAATTGTATAAATGTTCTCTTTGAATAAAACATTAAATATTTTAATGAAATTTAGAAATAAAATAATTTTCACAGGGGTGAAAAAATCACTGTCTTTATGTATTTTATGAATAGAAAATTCCTTTTATAATTTGTCAAAATGTTCCACAGGGAACATATAATGGAAAATTTTTGGAAAACATATAAAATAAATAAAAAAGTGGCATAAAATATAATTTAAACATATTTTATGTCCATATATATTTTTTTATAAAAACATTTTAAAAATGTTTACATGTAGTAGAAAGAGAGCTTGAAGTAAAAACATTAAAGGATGATTTTTATGGAAAATTCCCTTCTCGCTTGGAAATATTTGAATCACAAGACCCATGAAATAATAACATTAAACAAAACATTAAAAACAATGTGTTTACATTTATTCATGATATTTTTTTTTTGAAAATGTGTTTTATATAAACCTCTTAAAATAATAATGGTTCACAACATCTAAATATGCCTCAGTAAAAGGAAATTGAGATGAAGTTCTTTACCTTGAGTCCGACATTTCGTGTGTGTCTTTATCTAATAGAATAATATTATTATATTACTTATTTACATTATTGAGAAAAATTTTGAAGTTTATTGTTACTTTTATTTCAATTATTTACAATTTATTAACAGTAACTTAATCAACTATGTCTATGTTATATATTTTGACCATATATGACTTATGTGTCAAAAATAGATTTGGTAGGTCCACAATGGTAAAGATTTCATTATTTAAAATATAGTGTTTAACAATAATGAAATAATTATAATATTTATACAATTATTATACTTTAAAAACCAATCATTAAATATGGTTTTTAAAAATGAACCATCATTGCGAACATCGGTATGGTTCTTTATACTTATACATGAGTATATTTTCCATTTTTACAATTATCATTATAGAAATAAGGTAAGTAACATTTATCTTTACAGAATGATCATATATAATAAATAACATATTATTTAATTATGTATAATTATATATATCATTCTTTTTATGTGGTGATAATAAAGAATCACATCGCTTTGAGGTGGTTGCAGTCTACAAGTCCATGAATGATGTTATCATTTTATCTGTGAGTGAATATGTAAAAAATGATATATTATATTTAAATAATGACAAATATTTCATTAATATCATATATAATTCATTTAAATCACATATAATTACTATATTTACCATTATTACCTTCCATATAATGTGTTAGTGAAAAATGAATCACATCGCTTGGCGGGGCTGTAGTCCTTTGTACACACGAGCGATGTTATCGTATACCTTACAAAATGGAATATAAAAGGTTATATATTTTATTATGACTCTATATGTATAATTATTTTATAAATATCAAATATAAATTTTATATCCATCATCATACCCAACTCTGATAGGTGGTAATGGAAAAGTGAATGACATCATTTCATGAGACGATAATCTTCTAGAACAACAAATGATGATTTCGTAACCCATTTGATCAAAGTTTGTTTGGTTCTAGGTTTAAAAAATAAAATAAAAACATGTAAATATATAAATAATATTGAGTTTATTATATCATCATGGTTCAATAATAATTTAAGGAAATGGAGGAAGAAATAAAACAAAAATGATTGTCGATAAATGTAACCTCTTCTTTGGGTATGTCCTTTTTGTTTGAATCAAATGACTTCCATGGTTTAATTTGTTCCAAATTTAAGACTTATAGTATGAGGTTAGTAAATTTTATAAGTGATTTAGTCAGTTATTTTGATAAGAAATTTCTTTTTAAGGTGTCAATATAGAAGGAGAGTGAGTGGCCTTTTAAATGTTGGGTGAGGGGCACACAAGTAACATTTTGAAAGAGTAAATTATACATAAATTTTATTCATGTAATGAGTGCCCAATAATGGTAAATTATAGTACCTAAAATTTAAATGGTTGAAATATTTCCAATAAATTATTTTGGGACATGTTTCTAGTTCTTTTTCTCTATAAGATAATAGTTTATTCACTTAGTAAACTAATTTTAACCTAAATTGATTTGATTAATTTTTTTTGTTTTCACTAATAAAATTTGTACAAAATTATGTAGAAATTGTTATTCAATAAAAAATAAGTTCCCCTTGTATTTAATTTATTTTTCTAAATTCAATTCAAAATATTGGAAAATTTTAAATGAATATTAATTCTATAAATTCAGTGAGAGAGCCGGTTCTTAAAAAGAGTATTTTTCTAGATAGATATTGATATATATTAACTCTATGTCAAAACAAAATCATCATATAATACAAAATTAATATTTATTTATATATAATATATAAATTTATTTTAAAAAATTCCATATTATGTATTTTTTTATTTTATTAAATTCGGTAAAGACTATGCATTTTAGAATAGTTTTCTTAAAAAACCCTTTTTTTAACTTGAAAACAAACATATAATAAAAAACTATATAATGTCAATTAAAAATTAAATTATTGGATTTAAAAATATCAATACAATACTTATTTTACTATAAATCATATTAAAAATAAATTTATAATTTTAAATAACTTAATTTATTAAAAATAAAAATTTTATTTACAAAAATGGTATTTTCACTATTCATTAGAATATTAAAATTTTCAGAACAATTGCAAGAAAATAACCCTAATAAAAATAAGAAATTACAATTTAAAAAACGTTATCCATTTTATTATATTCAATTTCTAAATATTAGAAGTTAATATTTCAAATAAATCCGTATAGGAAAATATTTTAGTTAAAACTATTTACTTTTTGCTATAAAAATATTACTTAATTTTTATATAACTAATATAACTATCTAGTTTATAAAAATAACTATAAAAATGATTTATTCATTCATTATCTGGGTTGTTACATCCTTTTTATTTTATAAATTACATCCTCATAATTTTATTTAGTTATTAAACAATTAGAGATATCATTCCCTCATAGAATATTTTGATTCCCATGTTGAAAATTCAACCATATGGTTTTTTCATAAAAACACAACCTATAATATCACCTTATTCCCCAAAATATTCTCTCTATATTCATGAATCTTAAAAATTTATCCCTTATAATAAATATTCTCCTCCAACTAAACTACTTTTGGGATCAAAACATGGGATGAATCTAACGCATAATCCCTTAACATTGAAACATGAAATACATTGTGTACATGAGATAAAATCAGAGGTATGGCCACTCGATAGAAAACTAATGCATATATATATATATAGGATTTCATATATTCAGTTTTAAAATGGAATTAGAGTCCATTTTTTACCAAAACACACAACAATTTACGAGGGATAAACTTTAAGATAGACATGATCACTTACCTTGAAAGAATGTTCTTTCCTCCAGTTATCTTAACAACTTTTTTTCATGCTCTGATCTATCCTCATATGTTACTAAATTAGCTACAGATTCATGGCCACTTTATCCACAAATTATGGTCCAATTAACTTCCATTAGTTTACTTAATCCCAAAAATCTTCTGTCCAACACCACGTTCCAAATAATTCCTCAAATGCTTCCATCTATACACAGGAATGAAAAATGTTATTATAACAAAACTCTACCAATAAAATGTGTTCATCTCACCTTCCCTAGTAATACATTGAATAAGAACAAAGAATATCATTTATGGTATAAATTTTACATTAAGATTGTCCATAGGATTGAGGATGAAAACTATACCAAATTTAATTCACTACCCAATGAAATATAAAGTCCTTTCCTAAAATTAGATGTAGACATAATATCATGATCTTATAAAATATTGAGAGTAACTCTATGTAACATGAATATATCATTTAGATAATTTTTTGAATGCCGATCGAAATACATAGCATCTTGAATAGGAATTAAATGTCAATATTTATTTAATCGGTCAATAGTTACCTAAATCACATTATTACCTCCTCGTGTACATGGAAATCCAACCATTATATACTTGGATAAATTCTATCATTTACACTCCCACATTAGAAAAGTTTGAAGCATCCCCTTCAGTAATTTTAATTACTCTTTAACATGATAACATGTAAAACCCTTAATTGTAAGGTAATAAAGTTCTCTTTTCATTCGATCCCACCAATAATACTCTCAAAGGTATTTATACATTTTAGTATTCCCCAGAAGAATGCAAATGGAGAACTATGAGATTCACTCAAAAACCCTTTTCTCAATTGGGAATCACATGGCACACATAATAATTCTCTAAATTGAAATACACCTTCTCTATCAATATAAAATTCATAAAGCATTCCCTTAATAATAAATTATACCTTTTATTGAAAATATTTAGCCTCCTTCTGAGCTAGCATAATTATTTATGAAAAATTTGACAACATTAAAAATTGAAATAAAACAAAGGATGTCCCTACATTCACGAAATATTTGAAATAAATTATAAAAACACTAAACAAAGGGTAATGTTTCAAATGTAACATGGTTTATATATCATTATTTTTGGACACAAAGAATCAACCACTTTGTTTTATTTTTATATATGGTAATGAAACCTGAAATCATTACACTTGATTAGTTGAAATCATCTTATCCATATCATGTTTTATTCCTTTTCAGTGATCGTATACCTCAAAATTTTATGATAAGTATATAATTAACACATTAATATATATAAATGATCCCCCTAAATAGTGAAATAAAAAATCACAACAGCTAATTCCAAATCATATTTAGGGTAATTTAAGTAATAAGGTTTCAAATGATCTGAAGCATAGACAATTACAAGATTATAATTCTTTAGGACACAACCGTGTCCTTTTAATGAATAATCACTATATATGAAAAATTCTCTATTTTTGGAAGGTAAGTCGAAAATTGCATCATTCACCAATATTATTTTAATTCATAAATAATCATCACATTCTTTTTCCTTGATGAATTTATCTCGTTTTTGAGTTAACTTAGTTAGTTGTCCAAGAAAAAAATAATTTTTTTCACAAACTTATGGTATTAACCCGCTAATTTTAGAAAAATATAAATCTATATGATATTTTTGGGTCTCTTCCATTCTTCAATAAATTTTTTATAAGGGTCAAAAGTTATGCCATCATTTGAAACAATATGTTTCATGAAATATATTTATTGCAACTGAAATTCACACATGAAAAATTTTCAATATAGCTACAATTATTTTGAGGCTCTAAAATCAACCCATATGTTTATTTAATATACCTATTGACTTTTAGAGTATACCAACATGTAATAAATAAACAAGAACACAGATTATCAAAGAACACATGAAACATACTATTCATAAGGTCCATAAAAACAAATAGTGCAATAAAAAAACCAAACAACATTACAACAAACTCATAGTGCCCTTATCTAGTCTGAAACATTGTATTCATAATGTATGATTCCCTCAATTTTGACTATTGGTGCCCCATCCTGAGGCCAAACATTAAAAAATATAGATCTCTCTTGAACTGATCAAACAAATCATTGTTATGATGAAAAGCATACTTGTTCTTAGTAGTGATATTACTCAAGGATCTATAATCAATGAAATGCCTCATTGAACCATCTTTTTTTAACAAACAAAATCAAATTACCCCATGGTGAAGTGTTAAGTTATAAGAATTTGTTATCTAAATAATCTTACCATTTATTTTTCAATTCTAAAAGTTCCACATGAGATATATTATAAGGGGTATTAAAATAGTATTAGCATAACAGACTAATTAAATAGGTAAACCCCCCCCCGATCAAGAATAACACCTCGAAAATCATCTAAAAAAACATCCATGTATTCATTTACTCTAGAAACATCCCAAATTTCAATAGATTCATTCCTTTTATAAATGTGGCCTATGTAACTTTCCACACTATATATAATCAATTTGTTGGATTTTTGGAATGTTATCAAAGGCATAAAATCAATGAAAAAAACATTTAATGAATACAATTTATCTTCCCATGATAAATTGAAATCCAGTACATACCAAGAATGATATAAAACTATAATATGGAAAGTAAAATAATATTTAAAGGAAATATCATCCCACTAATAACAACCAAAAGATTTAAATAAATATTGTTTTTATTAATACTTACACAGAGGATTTTTACCAAAAGTTATATCTTAAATTCATTAGGTGATATTACCAATATAGTTTCAAATTTTACATAAATTAAATAATGATAAGATCTAGAGTCAAATAAGGTATTGAAATATTTAAAATACAAATGTAAAATAAAAATTTACACTTCATTTGATGGCTAAACATCAACTATAGTAGTAGAAAATAACTTTAATACTCCTTTCTATTTCCAATCATGATGATCTTCATCCTATGAAACTATATTCGGACATGAATTAGCATAATACCCCATATAATTGTAATTAAAATACCTCACCATTAGATGGATTTCTATTATCCCATTATTTGGTTATCCATGTCTCATTTCTTTACAGTCATGATTCTTATGACTAAATTGACCACACTAGAAACACATCCCAAATCATATCCAACATTCTGTGGAATTTCATCCTCTAAACATAGAAGATTTTTGGGAATTACATTCAAACTTCTTACCCAGTTTTTTCTCCATTAATTCCCACTTTAACCTATTAATACTATTTTCATCTCAAGGAACACTAATTTTGGATCACTTTAAATCAGATTTCATATCACAACAAAATAATTTCTAGTAACTTTTAAATTATAATGATGCTTGTTTACTTATTGGATTAGATTTAAAACCTAAAAAAACTATTAATTTTACTATAAGTTTCACTAATAAAATTTGTCACTTACTTGGAAAATCTAGTGAAGTTTTCTTCACATGAATGTTTAAAATCTTCATCTTTCTCCCTCAATTCAACGAATATTTTTTCCAAACAACTTCAAAAAACTCAAGGAAATATGTTTCAAGGAGAATATTCTTAAATATTCCCATTACAAGGCATAAATATCACATTTATCCCTGGTATTCTAAAACAAATACCTCCAATGATCAACTACTCCTTCAAAATTACAAATGGGAAGAGATACATTTTAATATTCCGCACATCGTATGAATTCAAATAACTTCTCCAAATAATTGATCCATATTTTGGATACCACAGTGTTAGATGATCCAATGAATGATGTGTGATTTTTTCTTGTGAAATTATCCACAAAATAAAAATTACTTAAATATAGAATGGTTTTCTCTCTTGCACGCATACCATGACCATTAATAACATGTTTCTGTTGATCCATCACTGTAATAAAATTGTTCTCTTCCAATTCCAACCATCTCTGTATAGATATCTAGATGGATAATTCCCTTTCGGTGATTTACCACTATAGATTCTCTATTTATAATATAGAAAAAAAATTCTAAATAGACATATATTAAACAAAACAACACAATAATCTTAAAATTATATTTTAAAATGACCATAAAGTAATGTATATTAAGGTCATTCTATTAAAATTATCCAATCTTATAGAGATATCTTAATCATCCAACAATACCAACTATATGAATAAAACCATAAACATTACAGTATCATGAAATTTATTTCATGAATTAATTCTCTTACATTTGAAGAAATTTTCAGGTTCAGTGTTTCAAATATTAAGGTTAGGAGTCATATATTTCAAAACTATATAATACAAAGTGGAAAATTTTGATTAGTGTAAATTTTAACCATAATGGAAAATTTTAAATCAAAACATTATTTCTTTAATGAACATTATTCATGACTTTCAAATTGATTCCATCCATTCCCTTACCCATCCTATGAAAAACTTTTAAAAGCGTGGGGTAAGCACAAAAACATCAGTAAGGTATATAAAAATAAAGGAAACTATTAATCAATTGAAAAAATGAAAAATCATAAACATTTACTTTCATATGAAATGTTCATTGATCATCAGAAATAAAATAATCACTTGAAAAAAATTCAAAAGATTTTCTCAAAGAAAATCATTAGTTCTCATATCATGCAATTATAACACATTTTCAGTCACATTGAACATCATATTCATAATACCTTTCCAAAACCCTTTTAGTTTCAATAATAATACAACCATCATTAAATATATTCATTAAAAAATGAATTGGAGCACTAATTGGGAACACACATCATTTAAACTATTATGGGATCCCCTTGTGCTATATGGGCTGCCCCATCATATAAGTTGAAATGGGTTAACCATGTGCTATCTATAATGAACCATCATATATGTTTTAAGAGGATCACCTAAAACATTCTAGGAACACCCATTTCACATGAATAATCATTAAATACTATATAATTAATAAATAAATTATTTTTCTAATTATGATAAAATCATTTAAACTCGTAAACACATCACTTTTGGATATCAAAATATCATTTCTCTAACGCCATTTTCAATAGCAAAATACCCTTTTTGTTTTCAAAAATACATTTTCAATTCAAAAATACCCAAAAATGAATGAGTGTTTCTTTGAATAAAACATAAAATATTATAAATGAATATAGAAATAAAATAATTTTCATAGAGGTGTAAAAATCATTGTCTTCATATATGTTATGAATAGAACATTCCTTTTTCCATTTTTCAAAACATTTCTTATGAAACATGTAAAATGTTTTTTTTAAACCTTTCAAAATAAAGTAAAAAAGAAACATAATATGTAATTTATAATTATTTTATTTCCATATAAAAGATTTCATCTATACATTTTTGAAAACATTCACATACAAGATTAGAATATTTTGAAGGTAAAACATTAAGAGAAGATTTATTAAATGAAAAAGTCCCTTATGACTTGGAAACATATTAATCGTAATCCGAGTGAAAGAATAAAAATAAAAAAATGAGAATAGATCGATTCATTATATAAAATTTAAAAAGTTATAGAATATACTGTTATTAAAATAATAAAGTAGGATAACATTAATTTGTGCCTCAATGAACAAAATTTGAGACGAATCCCCTTACATTGATTCTGGATTTTTGCATGTGTCTTTATCATCCTAAATAATAAATATATGTTAACATTATTCTCGATTTAGAGACATTTTCATTTTTAAGATTACCTTTATTTAAATTATTAAAAATTTAATTACAATTATATAATCACTTATGTTTAAGTCGGATGCTTTTACCATATTCAGTATATGTGTCAAGAAAATGATTTGTTAGGTCAACTATGGTAATAGAGGTCATTATTTAATCATTTCTAGAATAATAATCATGAAATAATTATAAAATGTATAAATTAATTATACTTTTATAACAAATAGTGAATTGTGGTTTTGAAAAATGAACTAATGTTATGATCATGGAGGTGGTAGGTTGTATATGCACATGAGTAGCGTTTCCATTTTTCCTTTGATCATTATGTAAGGAAGGTAAGTATATATTATCTTACCAAAATTATAGTGATATAATTAATAAAATATTATTTAATTATATATACTTATATATATCATTTTGGTGATGTGTTGCTGTAAAAAATAATCACATCACTTAATGTACGCGGGAGTCCACAAGTCCACAAACGATGTTATCATTTTTTTACAGAGAGTGAAAAGATAAAAATAAAAAATTATATTATATTAAAATAATGATTAATATGTTAGAAATATCATAAATATTTCATGTATATAATATATATTTATTATATTTACCCATATTATCTTCCATGTAATGCTTTGTTGAAAAACGAATCACATTACATTGCGATACGGTAGTCCATCACACACACGAGTAGGGTTATCATATCCCATAATTAATGGAATGTAAAAAGTTATATATGATATATTGACTCCAAAGGTATAATTATTTCAAAAATACAATATATTAACTTTATATACACCATCATTACCAAACTTTAAAAGTGATAATGAAAATAAATGGCATCGTTTCATGAGGAAGTAGTTTGTTATACACACAAATGATCATTTTATAGCCAATTTGATGGAAGTGTGTGTGATTATATTTTTTATCCATAAAATAACAACATATAAATATATTTAATATAATGAGGTTATTATATCAGAATATTATAAAAATAATTTAGGGGGTATGAGAAATATATAAAACAAAAACACTTATTGATGAATGTTACCTCTTCTTCGAGTATCTCCTTTTGTTTTTCACCAAAAGAATTTCGTGGATGAATTTCTATCTAATTTGACGCTTATAAGATGAGAGGAGGGAATTTATAAAGTTATTTGGGAACTTATTTTCTGAAAAATATTGGTTTTACGGTTAGAAGAGAGGAGGATATGGGGTATCCTTTTATAAGAGGGGTGAGTGACACAATTGTAATTTTTTCAAAGAGTGGATTCCACCTACAGTTTTTTCATGTCACTAGATCACAATAATTGTACATTATTAACAAAAGAAGATAAAAGGTCAAAATATATCCATAAAATGTTATTTAGAAAGTCTATAGATCATTTTTTCTTTAATTTTAAATTATAATCCCTTGGTAAACAGGTTTTTACCTTAATCGCTGTGAATAATTTTAATTGTTTTCACTCGTCACTCAGGTAAAAAAATAAGTTAAAATTATTAGATAATAATAATTAATATAATTCCATAATTGGATTCTTTTTTTAAAAATTCAACTCATAATGGTGAGAATTTATAATTTAATAATAATATTATGGACATTGTGAGATAATGGTTTTTAAGAAAGAAATTTTTTAGAAAAAATATATTCTATATTAACTCATTGATTAATAATAATAGTTATATGATAATAAGTTATAAATTAATTATATATAACCTATATATTTAATTTAAATAATTATCTATTAAAAATAATTAATTATTTAAAATTGAGAAACATTGTGCATTTGAATATTTTTTATAAAAACAAACTTTAAACCCAAAAACAGTCTTATTCTAAAAACCAATATAATGTTGATTCAAAAGTACGAAAGTGGATTACAAAATTATATAAATAATACTTAGCTTACTAGAAATAATTTTAACAACATATTCAAACTTTTAAGTTACATAATTTATCAAAAATAAAATATTTTTTAAAAATGGTTATATTAAATATTAATCAAAAAATGAAACTTTTAAAAAAATCAAAAAAATAACATATGATAAATTTGACATAGTGATTTAAAAAATTTTATTCACTTAACCAAATCAAATCATAAAATTTAGAAATTAATCTTTTAAAACTAACCATATAAGAAAATACTTTATTTCAAACATTTTTCTCTTTTGATTTAAAAAATTACTTAATATATATATACTTAATATAACTATCTAATTTATATTAATAAATATGAAAATGACTTATTCAATAATTATCTAGGGTTTTACACTCATAAAATTCTGGGTATTATGAAATAAAAAATTCATGTTGTCACATTTACCTACCTTCAATGGAATGCCCAGTGAAGACTCTCTTGACCTAATAAGGGACTTCTACTTTAGTGTTTAGAATCTTCCACAGATATTCCTGAGTGGGGAAGAGATTAAAATGATTTTATTCACTTTTTTATCTAAGGAAGTTCCCTAAAATTCTTTTAACTGTTAGTGGGGGAAATATTTCTCACTTGAGATCATTATTATAATTATTTCACTATGAAATATTACCGTAGGACAATGAATTTGGAAATTAGAAAACAAATCACTCATTTCATGCGAGATGGGGAGAACTATTCCATAAATCATGGAAATGATATAGAGGATTGATTATAGAAAGTTTAAACCACCAATAAACTACCTATTTTATTTTGAAATATTTTAAAAATAGTCTCCCCCTATACCCCCAAACATTGGTGCACCAATATGTAGGTGGGTGTTTCAATGAGTTGAAGAACTAAAACAAAATTTTGACACATTAAGATAATAATCACAAAAAGAAATACAATTTAGAGGAATGATTATAGGAAAATATCCCAATACAATTCAAAAATATGAGGCACTGGCTACTGTATTTTTCAATGAAAATAAAACGAACACTCTTCAGGATAAATTTGGATAATGTATCATGTTTATTCTTTTACATTCATATTGTCAGGATCTTGATATCTCATCCCAAGATCTCAAAAATTAAAATTTTTCCTCTTATGGTCCTAGTATGAATCCTATGGATGTCCCATTTTCAATAACTTATAATCATGGGTATAGAAACCACAAAAATTAAATTTTGAGGGAGAAGATATTTTAATAATTATTGCACCCATGTGTTTCCAACAACCACCTAGACAGAAATTTTAGCCATAATCAAAAAATTGAATTATATAACTCACAAGATAACGTAATAGGTCTATTTCAATAGTTGTTAGGTTTTATTATTAACACAAGTCGAAAATTTATTTTGATAAAGTGAAAACGGATTCTATAATGAAAAATCTAGAATAAAAATAGGGAAGTTGGCTTAGAGAAGTTGGTGTTAGAGATAAGGGTAATCTTATAACCCCTACAAATGTAAACCATAGAGATAATTAAATTTTTTTGACCACTATAAGTGGTCTCCAAACCCAATAAGAAACTAGTACATTAGAGTAATATATTATAAAAAAATAAAAAAAAATCTTGAATCTAGAAAATCTAATCTGGAAAATGTAGAATCATAAAATTTAGACACCAGCACTGGAAACACTATGAATACTATTTTCCCTACTAAATAACAATTAGAAAATCGATTGAAATAAATAATGGAAATAATAATATTAAATGATAATATTAATGGATTCCTAAAATTGTTAGGAACTTTTCTCTAACAATTCCTTTTCCATAAAGAGATAAAAATGGAAACAAAATGTTAAACTGTTGAAATTTTTCAAAGTTGTTAAAAACTGATAATTGGAATTAAATTCCAATAAGACTAAATTAAAATCTCATATTATCTAAAATCCATCAAAAAAACATATTAAAATAAGAAAAACCTATGATAAATTTTCACTTACAATCTCACATAGGAGGGTAGTGTTGTGTTTTTGAATAAGTTACCTGAAAAAAATTAAGACCTAGGGAGATTTTTCATCTCGTTCACCATTAGAGATAGAAGTCTCCAGTTTAATTATCTATTGGATGTTGGAGATATCTTCATTTTAATTTCAATTTTTTGTTTCAACACTTGATATTAGTATTTCCCCTACCCATCATTTTTATATTAAAACATTCTAATCAGTTGGCCACTTAACCATTTTGTAGGGTAGATGACGTTATTATGGGAGTAAGAAGGATCTTTTTTCTTAATAATTTATTGATAATAGATATGGATTTTGTCCAATAGGTACCTATCATTCTTGGTAGGACCTTTATATCCATAGGGGGTGTAGTAATTGATGTCTCAAATGGAAAATTAATTTTTATCCTTGATGAAAAAAAAAGGAATTTAATGTTTTCAAAAAAAAATTATCGAACCCACCTAATATCCAATTTTTCCTTGGGATGATATTTTATGATCTAAATAATTTATTGAACCCACCTAAATCAGGCTATTGTCATTACACTATCCATCGTCTGCTTTTCACTTATAATTTTTAATGATAATATAATTTATTATCTTCCTTTATCTCCATCTATTTTTTAAAATTCCAAAATCCCTTATTGTTGGATTTTGAATACGAATGTACTCAGATATTATAATTGAAATGAAACACATTTACATTACTATAATTTTCTTTTACTTTCAATTTTGATAATGAATATCTTATGTTCATTTTTCTATATATTATATCAAATTAATCTTTTATTAACCCAATAATATGGATATGAATAAAAAATGGTTGCACGCTAATTATTTGATAAATGAAAATGAATATGGAGTTAAATAGTTCTTCATGAATTCAAGAGAGTTTGCAGATGACCATTATAAAATCCATTATTCATGTTTATGTTTTTTTATTCATGACAATTTATTCTGTAAGAATTGGATGAAAAATTAACTTTCTATGGAATTGTTAAAATATATAAATTTTAGACTAAACATGTAGAAAATGAATGTTAAAAATGATTGAATTTATATAATTTGAAAGCTGGTTGTGGATGGAGTGACACCAGCTTTATAGAACTACTTTGTATTCTGAAAGATATGATACCAGAAGAAAATAAACTACCATTCTGAACATGTGACCCTAAACAAATTTTATTTAAAAATGGAATGATCTCTAAAAAATACATTCTTGTTCAAGTTATTTCATATTATTTCGCAATGTCCTTTAATCACTCATGAAATTCCCTATATGTGGTGCAAATTAATACAAGAAAAATGAATCATGTCCTTCGAAATATGGATGACACTTTCATATCATTCCAAAAATTAAAATACCATTTGGATATCTTGAAACTACAAGAAAATTAAAATGGAATGTAGATACAAGTATTAAATATGGGAACATACAACATCTAAAAAATTCTCCTCAGTGGAAAAAAATTAATGACGAGTTTCTTGAATTTGGATATTAACCAAGAAAATTTCTTCTTGTATTATCAACAGATACAATAAATAATTTTTTTGTACAATGTATTACTGAAAGTACATGGCCCATCATGTTGGTAAATTATAACTTATTTCCATGGTTATTCATGAAGCACAAATACATTATGTTGTCTCTACATATATCTAGACCAAAGAAACACTGTAATGATATTGATGCCTATTTGGATCCATTGATCGATGATCTGAAATTGATGTGGGATACAGGTGTTACAATGTATGATGCTCCCTGAAGAGAAGAATTTACATTGAGGTCCACATTGCACTTAATGATAAATTACTTCCCCACTTATGACAATTTATCAATCTATATCATTAATGGAATGGTTTGTTGTCCCATTTTTAAAAAAACACACAATCAGTTTGGTTGAAACATTCCTCGAAGACTACGTATTTAGGACATCATAATTTTTTACCTCAAAAACATAAATATAGATCCAAGATGACAACATTCAGTAGGAATATCTAAAAATGTAGAACATCATCTCCAGAAATTGTGATAAAATTAACAAAAAAATTTAAATATAGTTAAACAATTTTTAGTAAACCATTTTTGAAAAACAATTCAAAATCAGGATGGAAGTAGAGATCAATTTTATATTCATTACCATGTTGTAATTTTTTTTCTGACAGACATATTATTGATGTCATGCATGAAGAAAAAAATGTATTTGACAGTGTTATTGGAGAATTACTAAATTTTCATAAAAAAATATTTTATCAGGGATAGGTTAGAATTGATTGAATTTTGGAAAAGGGAAGAGTTGGAACTTGTGAAGGGTAAAAGGTGGGATTTTCTTCTTCCAGAACCTTTCACTCTCTCCAAACAATACAAATTTCAATTTATTCCTTTCTTTTACTACTGTAAAATTTCCACGGGGGTATTCATCAAATATCAAGAATGTTGTGTCATTGACTAATTCAAAGTTACAAGGACTAAAATAACATGACTGTCATGTTTTGAAACAATATTTAATTCATGTTTCTTGTTATTGTATTCTGATTAAAAATGTAAGACATACATTAACCAGACTCTCCTTCATTTTCAAATCCATATTTACTAATATTGTAGACCTGGTGATTTTTCCAATCATGAAAAAAGATATTGAAGTCATATTATATGAATTAGAGATGTTATTCTCACCACCATTGTATGATATAATAGTTCATTTGATGGTTCACTTGGTTATAGAGGTTCAACTATTGGGTCTTGTCCATTATTGAGGGGTGTACCTCATTGAATGGTATATGATTATTTTCAAAGGGTATGTAAAAAAATCAAAGTCATCCATAATATTGTATTGAAGAATGATATATTATTGAATAAGGTATTGAATTTTGTACTGATTAACTATTCGAGGTTTAAGGAATCGATATCCCAAAGTCTCATAAAAGAAAATGGCTTATGCGTTAAGGGATCTCCAAAAGAGATATTGTTACAATTACCTTAATAGAACGGGAGAAAGAAAATCATTACATATTACATAATAGTTAAGATTTTTATCCACACACTAAAACCCACAAAGAAATTATAAGAGATTTTATTTCATTAAGGGATAAAGTATGGATATAAAATACACATAATCAACAACTTATAGGCTGGTTTAGAGATCAAATTTATAAGGAGTTATCTGAAAATATGAATTCAATTAATGAATGACTTAAACGACTGACCATAAGTTCGGATGTAAATGCTATATCTTACCCGAGTTTTGTAATCAATGGTTACACTATCAATACAAAATAACATGATTAATTCAGTATGATGAAAAATAGTGGTGTTATGCTTGTGTCCAAAGTGATGCACATATTTGGTTCTGAGGATAGAAATTTAATTTATGAATATATTTTATATTTGTTCCTTTTCAAATAAATATATGAGTTGTATTATAAAACATTTCAAGTGTCTCTTTTTTCTTTCAAATGGGTTGACAATATAAATGGAGTGAAAGTTGATAAAATGGTCATTAAGAAGGTGAATTTTAGTGTTTTAGGGGAAAAACATGATCCATTCATAATGGAATCACATGAAGGGCTTGTATTTTATGACATTAATCCATAAAATAATAATTGTTTGATTGTATTGATAGAAACTTAAAAAAATGTTGGGTTAGATGGACATTCCATCGAGGATGACCCTTTCATTTGGGCATCACAATATTTTAATGTCGGTCCCAATGCAAACAATGTTTCGTAAATTATAGGGGACCACATAGAGGGGATTTTGATTCTAGAAAGAGGAACCAAATCCTTGAAACCTTTAAAAAAAGAATGAAAGTCCAATGAAAAGTTATATTTTTTTTAATATATTATGTTTTTACTCATTATATTATATGTACTCTACTATATTAACATAATCTAAATTAAATTTTTGACTACTCATGTATACAATGTATTATACACATTATGATTTTTCCAATACCGTGGAAGAAAAATATATAATTAATGATACTCTTTGTATAGAGGTAAAGGTAATGTTAACATATAATTCTCCTATTTTACTATAAAATTATATATCAGAATGTTGATTTAATTTTAATTTTTTTGTAGAATGTGTTTATTTTAGATGATTTATGTCCATGTCTCAAGAATTTACAAGAATAGAATTGATGTTTCCTATGATCAATCACAGATCTAATCATGATATTTTTTAGTAAAATCATTGTTCGTATAATAAATGCATTGTTTCATATTCATGTTTAATTAATTTATTTTTAATATTAATCATATAATAATTATTTTATTATATAGGTGGATTTTTTTTTCTTTTTGGGGTGATATGTCTACCTTTCATTATTCTTCTCCCTTAAAACCTCTTCACCGATGAAGTGGTTTAATTATCACATTTGTTCTTGTTACCTCTACTACCTTTATAAGAAGAGAAACGATGTGGCATCTGCTCAATTAAAGAGGTAATCTTGATGTTTTTATAGTAAAATCATTGTCTATATAAATAATGTATTGTGTCATATATATGTTTATTTTATTTATTTTTACTATTACTCACATAATAATTTTTTTATTATATCGGTTGATCCTTTTGTTTGATTTGGGGTGCTCTATCCATATTTCATCCATCTATACACCAAAAAATCTATAAACATCTTCTCCCAAAAAACAATTCACTCTTATAGTGTTGAAATTTATTTCTTTCTTTCAAGATCCATCCACTGCTCAATCCCAGATGTAATATTGATAATTACATAGTAAAATAATTTTCCATAGATTTATTGTATTATTTCATATTTATGTATAACTAACTTCTTTTAGTTTGAAGAATAATAATATTTTCATATACAAGTGTATTCATTTTTTTGTGTTGAGTTGGTTTGTTCAAAACTACTCATATAGTGTTAACAGTTCAATAATGAAATTCAATTCAATACTTGGTAACATTGATAGTTAATATTATATTTTAATATATGTAATATTTTTTGTTTATTTAATTGTATAAACCAATGTTTGAAATGTCTATAATATAGTGTTTTTTCCAGTATTTTTTTTGTCAATTTTCTTTCATTTAAATCCTATATTGGGAACTATTTTTGTTGATATTTGGTGTGTTTCTGGGGTGTTTCTAGTGTTGATGTGTGTTGTTATAGAACCCTACGTGTCTTGTACATTAGAAGTACACAAGCTAATACAGATGGAACACTAAGTCCCATCTCATCATTTACATTCCATTTACCCTAAGTGGACATGCCACATACAATTGAAAGGCATACAGATCAAGTGGGAGATAGGGGAAATTCCATGCATAGTGATAAACACCATGTACCCCTAGGGAGAAGTTGTGTACTCCATCAATGACATGTTGGATTCATATTTATCCTCAGTGCTTCTTTTTGAGCTTCTATGAGATTTCATGGACCATTATTAGTTGAGTGTGTTACCAGGTTCCATTCATATTAGGGTTATATGTGAAATATATGTTCATCGTAGAATCATGGACACTCTATAACATCCCCAGACGTGTACAGTGTGGTAGATTTCCCTTTTTATAGTTATTTACTCTTAGTATGATTTCTTGAGGTATTAGTAATGCATCTATTCCTAAGCATCGAACATTATACCCCTAGTAGTATTAGCACATGAATCATTCTGAGAGTCCCAGATCGGTCCTCATTTCCATTATACTCCTTCAATAGGTTTGTTGTAATCATCATGACCAACAATTACACCAGAATTGTGTTGGATTTGGTGGCCTATAACCAACTAATTATTACTTTATTAATTAATAAATACCCTATCACATCATTATTGTTCTTTTTCATGACAATTCATGTGATAATTTCTATAGGATAGTTGTTGCATTAAAGGGTCATAGCGGATCCCTGCTATGATGAGAACCCGGAAGTGCCATAGCACTTTTCTTGAATATATGTTATATGGATGGATGATGTTATTTAAGGGACAAAGGTAATATAGTCATTAGGGGTGAGGACCCATAACACATTGAGACAGCTTCTCATGGTGTGTGCCCTTGGTAATATCCAAGATGATATTATGAGAATAGGACCCTCTAGTAGGAAGCCCTCATTTCATAGTGTCATTGGATTTTCCTATATACACACATTTTTATTTTTCATTAGACTTAAATATTATTATAAATGGGTATTAAAACTGGTGCACTTATATGTATTGACAAAAAACTGTGATGACACACTGTTTGCATCAAGGTAGGATACATTGGGTGCGTTACGAGTGATAATGCATTAATAGATTATGCGACAATGTATTTTTTTCCTATTTTTACATAATGGAAGTAGATATCTCATGACCTTTAATTGAATTGATATAGCCTAAATAAATCCTTGGCCATGCTGTGGTAGGGGAAAGTTCAATTCTGAGAAGTCAAAGAATAAATAATCGAGCACATGGGTTGATGGCACTAGCATGCAACCTTCTTGATTAGATATACCATGACAAAGGGAATAAATTACACAGTATGTATTCATATAAGGTGAAACATAAATGTTGTTTCAACTTCTTTCTTTTGGGTTACGTGACCTTTTGCAAGATATTAATCTTGGACTTTAGCCAAGCCTGCCTAATGCCAATTAGAAAGAGGCCTAGAGGGTCACACACTAAGTGTATTTATGTATCTCAAGGAGAATAAATATTATTCCCATATGTGGATTAATAATTATTAAAGGAATCCTAAATCATAATAATTTTGGATGAAGAATAAAATGGAAAAAAATATTTACACGATGTGTATATTGAAAGTACACGTTGTGTAGTTTTCCTTTTTGAAATGAAATGAAAAACAAGTACATGACATGTATTAATGATTACACACCGTGTAGTTTTTACATTCGAGATTTTGGGGAAGTAATATTGTATTATTAAATTATATTTATTATAATCAACGTGGGATCATGTTAAGGAATTAATGATTCGACATTGCGTTTTTTAAGAAGAGTTAATGAAATAAATAAAATGTTTAATACGTTTTTTATTGTCATAACGCTATAACTTCAAATCTGATTATAAATATCCTCACAACCCAACACTTTTCAATGAATCATTGTGCAAAAAAAATTTGAAAATTATCTCAAGTCCTAGAGAACTAATTCCCCCAAGAACACTCTCAAGACCGAGAGAGATCCTCCTCAATCGAATCATGGCGATCTTAGGTGAACAATGCAAGAAAAGGCTTCTCCATGCTAGTACCCGAATATTCTTTGGGCAACATCTAGAGATAAGTGGTGAATGTGTGGTTCACTTCTAGAGGAAGTCTAAACATGGATTCTATGATGCAATAATGAATCGCATCATAACATGACTGGAAAAGATCAACGAAGAAAAAATTCCATCAAGGAAATTCTTATCAATTAATTAAATTAATTATAGCCTATATATGTTGATCCTATCGATGGTTCCTGCACCCTTATCTTTCATTTATTTCTTTGTTCTATTCTAAAGATATGGTGTTTTATTATGGTGACCAATCTCAAATTGAACATCTTTTAAAAAAAAAATTAATGTTGGGCAAACCCACCAGCGAGATTCCACTGCACCTGGAACCTACAAGTGGTATCAGAGCTATTATATAGTCAATTATAATTATTTAGTTTTTCATTAGTGATTTACAAATTTAATAATTTAGTTGTTTCAATTCAAGATAATCATTCCTTAAATATGAATCTCGAGATATGTTTCTCATCTCTCGTTTTTTGTTCACCTTATAGAAACAAATTTTTCATTTATCTTAGATTGAAATAAAATATAGGTTCTCATCCGGAGTTGCCAAAAATTCATGGTCTTATAACACAAGAATACACGGTGGGTATTCTGATGTACACGCCATGTAGTCTAGGTTCAACGAATCGGACTGGTCTGCCAAATCAGGCCATGTATTGGAGTATACATAAGTCATAAATGACACTGTGTGTTGACTAGGAACAGGTGGCACATAGTTTTCGAATTACATGGTCTGTGGTCCACTGAACACGATGTGTAATCCCTTTAGGTTAGGGTTGGACCATGTACCCCATACATAGAATTCCTAACTGGAAACCGTGTAACATGGATACTAATGGGAATGTGTCCAACTAAACACATCGTCTACTCCAAAAAAAATTTGAAGTACATCTACATGTCATGACCCCGGGTGTGTACTTTGGATGGATGGTGAACAAAAGTAAGTGGCGTGTAGTCGAATACACATGATTTGTACTCATCCAAGTTATGAATATTTATTAAAATTTATTATTATATTATATAAACCCTAAATACATGTACCATAGTGCAGGTGTAAATCTGTGGCACAACATGTGATAGGTATTTTATATATGTGTGTTTAATTTGACATCTGCGTAAAGAAAGGGAATTCACTAGGTTTCCTCTAAGGTACAAATTACGTAAAAAGTTAATTTTAAATGAATTTATTTTTTAAAAATTATAATGGATGAGAATATTAAGGAAATTCAGAAAAGGGTTTAAGATAAAAGAATTTAATTATAGTTTTATTTATGTGTAAATATCGTTGCATGTATGGATGATCATAATCTAGACAAATACCTTTGTATATGAATGGGTTCTTTTAATTAATTTATTTAAATTAAATTTGTTGTCCTGAGAGCCTTCTCCTCATTAATATGTAGGGAATGCACGCCCAAGGATTATTTTATTTAAAAAACCCTTTTACCCCTCACTTGTGTATGAGATAAATGCATATATAATTGATGGATCTCCCAAGATAGTGGAAGAAGCTCTAGTTAGCAGCCAAGGTGAAACAAATCAAAGGAGATACAAAGTTGGACTGGTGTAAAGCTGTAAACACGAACTTGAAAGGTTCAAGTTGTTTCTCCAATAGTTCTTGTGTTAGTTTATCAAACCTCTAGTAAAAATGACCAATAGAAAAAGATAATGATCGTACCATTTATTTTATTTCTTTCAGTGTCATTATTTATTTATTGTCGATGTGTTGTCACGATCAAACAAAAAATGAATTAAACAATAATGCAATATGGATCTAAAATAAGACCGGATTATGCATAAATATTATCTTAGACATGGTTAGTAACTTATGTATATCCCACATAATATAAAAAATCATGGAATGAAGTATAATAAAATAGATATTTAATTATAAAGATAAAATCCCTCAATGAAATATTAAGTCGGTATAGACTTTCGTAATATTGGTTAGAATCAAACCATAGTTCCAAGTGCTTTAGCAAACCTAGTTGGGTTACATTCAATTATCGGGGAATTTTAATTCAATGTTTTGGGTTGACTTTACTTGGTTCGCATCAATGGTTTACTACCACAGCAGGACATGGTGTGACCAAGAGAAAAATGTTGAGGAAATCCAAAAAGAATTTCATGATTAGGGAGTCCACTCAGCGGATCAAGGAGATGCGAGTTAATGCTGTTGGAATTTGGAATGCCTACCAAAAACCCTTCATGTTGCTTGACCAAACCTATTTGGGGTATTGTGAAAGGAAATATGGATCCTTTCCACTAGAAGTTTCTAGCAACAAAATATTTCAAAGTGAATAGTGACGTCTATATGATTTCGATAAAATAGTGGGAGACTAATAAGTATTAATTTATTTATTTTTCTTAGTTTTATAAAGTACTAAAACTTTTGATCGTCATAATTTGTAGAAACCAAAAGAAAAATAAATTCAAACATATCATTGCAGACCATACTCGAGAAGGAAAACATTCTCACCCACACTAATTAACAAGTGTGGTAGAGGCATTTACACGTCATCCTACACCATGGGGGGAAATTGTATGTGTTGGAAGAGCATTTTCTAGTTGCAGCTGGGAACAATGCTAGTGATGAATAAATATTGCTCTATGGGAAACATATGGATGATTCCATAGATGTCCAGTGTTCCATGCTATCAGCCATGTCTAATGATCTCATGAAACAGCATGAAAACATGGATGCATAGAGCATGATGTCTCACCACAAGGATCTCTACCAAGATATGGTGAGACAAGAGAGACATGAGATCTCCAATGCTTTGTTTACAACTAAACATGGAGAGTGTGTGCTAGTTGGGCATCATTTAGTCAAGATTATTGGCTAAATTGAATGTCTGGAAAACTTAAGGATTAAATCCCCAGATGAGTTGCAAACATATATCATCCTATCATCTCTGTATAAGACCCTATCTAGCGTCATTGTCAATTATAACATGTGAAACATTGATAATAGTCTATCAGAACCTCTAACCTTACTTTTTCAGGTAGATATAGACATGGGGTGTGACAAACGCGCGGTCCTTATGGTGAATAATAAAGGGGAGGACAAGGAAAAGGGGCCAAAGACTTATAAACGATCTAAAGCCCCCAATCGTTGTCTCACCAAGAAGGGGAGGATATATAGGCATGGAAGGGATTGGAAGGCAGTATGTTTTTCATGTGGCAAGCATGGCCACTTGAAGATGAACTGCACTCAGAAGCATGGGGACACTAAATGTGTGTTCATTATCGAGTGTAATCATTCCATTTCTACACATTGGGTATTAGATAACTCTTTTGGGGATCAAATCTATATTCAAATGTAGGATCCCTGTAGATTTAGAAATATTTCTAGAGGAGAGTTGGATCATCAAGCTGCCAATGATGCAAGGCTAGCTGCAATGGCTATTGGAAATTAACACCTCTCATTGCCAACATGGATGATTTTGGTTTTACATAACTATTATTATGTACCTAGTGTTACTAAGAACATAATTTTTTCTATTGTTTGGATATGGATGGATTTATTTTCAAGTTTAGAAATAATGTTTTTCTTGTTAATAAGAATAATGAATGTTATTGTATGTTACATTTAAATAATGTTTTGTATATATTAAATTACAAAAACCATGTGTTAGAAATTGATAACAAAACAAAATCACATGACTCATACATCACCCAGTTGTGGAATCACCGTCTCAGTCATGTAAACAAGAATCCCTGGACAAAGCTCTGCCAAGATGGCTATTTGGACACTATTAAGCTAAAACCACTTGATAGATGTCACACTTGTTTAAAAGGAATATTGACCAAGCTTCCCTTTGTTGGATAAGGTGAAAGGGCCACAAATCTTCTAGGATTGGTGCACATGGATGTGTGTGGACCATTTCTAGTAGAATCTAGAGGTGAATATTCTTACTTCATTACTTTTACTGATGATATGAGTAGATATGGCTATGTTTACCTAATGAGGTGTAAGTCAGAAGCCTTAGAGAAATGTAAGGTATTCAATAATGAATTACATAATCATCTTGGTAAGAAGATAGAGAAACATTGATTGGATCAAGGTAGAGAATATCTGAACCAAGAGTTCATCGATCTTCTACGATAGTCTGGGATTCTATATCAGCTCACTCTTCCTTAAAAACCATAGTGGAATGGTATTAGTGAAAGGAATAACTACACATTGTTGGACATAGTGATGTCAACGATGATTCATGTAGATCTTCCATTATCCTTTTGGGGATATGCATTAAAAAATGTAGAATAATTATTAAACTGAGTACCATCTAAAGTGGAAAATGGAATTCCCTCCGAGTTATGGAATGAAAATTGACTCATATTTTTGCATACACGTGTATGGGGATGCGAGTCATTTGTTATGGCCTTATCAGGAAAAAAACTAGAACCACATGGCATGAGTTGTATCTTTATAGGATATCCTAAGGAAAAAGGGATATTACCTATATAACCCTCAAGAAAAGAATGTGAATGTCGCCAGAAAAGCCATCTTTCTTGAGAGTGATTACATCCTAAAAAGGGATAGTGGGAGTAAGATTGACTTCGATGAAGTTGATGCTCATGATATACAAAAGTTGGTAAAATAACATGTCCCACAGGTCCCCGTGGAAGTGGTTCTAGAAACACAAGTACTGTGTAGGAGCTCAAAAGAGGTAAGGGAAACAGAGTGATTTTGTTTCCTAGTCACTGTGGATGGAGAATCATTTTTTCTGGACAATATTGAACCTCTCTCCTAAAAGGAAGTAGTAGAAAGTTCAGAAGCTACAAGATGTCTTGAAGCTATGAATTCTGAGATGGATTCCATGTATCAGAACCATGTCTGCGTTATGGTCGATGATCCCATTGCTGTAAAACCAGTTGGATGAAAATGGTTATTCAATAGAAAATTGGATATGTAAGGTCAAGTAAGAACCTATAAAACATGGCTAGTGGCTAAAGAATTCAGATAGAACCAACGAATTGACTATGATGAATCCCTCTCACCAGTTTCCATTTTTAAATCGATAATAATCATACTTTCCATAATAGCTTACCATGACTATGAGATTTGAAAAATGAATGTTAAAACATCATTCCTTAATGGGAACCTTCAGGAAGATTCCTATATGACACAACTAGAAGTTTTTGTGATACTAGGTGATTCCAAACAGGTTTGCAAGTTTCAGAAGTACATTTATTCATTAAAGAAAACATCTAGTTCATGTAACATTAAATTTGATGAAGCCATAACAGAATTTGGTTTCATTATTAATGAATGTGAGCCGTGTGTTTATAAGCAGTTTAATGGGAATGAGATCATTATCCTAGTAGTATATGTTGACGATATATTTCATATTGGAAATTATGGACCAGTCTTATAGTCATTTAAGGATAGGTTGAATAATTGTTTCTCCATGAAGGATGTGGATGAAGGAGTCTACATTCTAGGGATCAAGATCATTTGTGATAGATCCAATAGGCTTCTTGGACTAAGTCAGGGTACATACATTGACCAGATACTAAAAGGATTTAGTATGGAATAATCCCAGAGGGGATTTGTTCCAGTGTCACATGGCCTACATCCTTCCAAGAAAATGTTTCCATAGAAACAATAAGAGAAAGATAGAATGAGTAAGATCACATAATCTTCGGCTATAGGATCCATCATGTATACCATGTTATGTACCAGGGTTGATGTTTCCTAAGCACTGAGCATTCTTGGAAGATATCAAGTAGATCCAGGAGAACAACAATGGACTACTATCAAGACTATCCTTAAGTATCTGAGAAGAACTAAGTAAATGTTCCGGGTGTATGGAGGAGATGAAGAACTTGTCATCAGAGGCTCTGTTGATGCTGGTTTTTAGATAGATATGAACAATTTAAAGACACAATCTAGATATGTTTTCTATCTCAATGGAGGAGCTGTGAGCTGGAAGAGTTCAAAGAAGCCAGTTGACGCTGATTCTACAGTGGGTCCTAAATATATACCAGCTTCTGATGTAGCCAAGGAGGCCATCTCGATTTGGATCTTTGTCCAAGAGCATGATGTGGTGCCTAGCAGTAAAGATCACATCACCTTGTATTGTGATAATACTGCAGTGGTGAATCATGGAAAAGTTCTAAAGTCACATCAATTTTCATAGAACATACTCTGGAAGTATCACCTCTATAGGGATTTCTATCAAAGGGGTGATGTTGCAATGAGAAGAGTGTCCACAGAAGAGAAAGTAGTGGACCCCATTACTAAAGGCCTATCTCACCAGAAGAGAGAATATCATGTGAGAGAAAGAAGTTTAAATATTGTTAGCAGTTGGCTCTAGTTCAAGTGGGAGTCTGTTGGAGTTGGTGGACTAGAACCAACAACATTGTACTTTTTTCATTAATCAATACCTTATCACATCTTGATTGTTCTTCTGTGTGACAATGCATGTGATAATGTCCTAAGGGAAGCTGCAACATTAATGGGTTATAGATGATCCCTGCTATAATGAGAACCCAGATGTTCCATAACACTATTCTTAAATATATTTTATATGGCCGGATGATGTTATTTGAAGGACAAAAATATTAAAGTCCATTTGGGGTGAGGACTCATAAAAATTTGAGGCACCTTTTCATGTTGTGTGCCCTTGGTAATATCCAAGAGAATATTATGTGTACGAGACCAGCCAATAGGAAATCTACATTTTACAATGTCATTGGATGTTCCAATCCACGAACGTGTGTATTGATCCTTAGACTTTACAATTATTATTAATTGGTATTACAACTCATGCTCTTAGATTTATGTATAAAAACTATGATGAGACACTGTTCGCACAGAGGTAGGATACATTGGGTGCGTCACGAGTGATACTGCATTAATAGATAATGCAAGAAAGGATCTGTCCCTTCTATTTTGTAATGGATGTTGATATCTCAGGCCCTTTAATGGAATTGATATATCCTAAATAAATCCATCTCCATGGTAAGTTATGGGATAGTTCAATTCCAGGAATTCAAAGAAATAATTATTGAGCACATGGGTTGATGGCCCTCGCATGCAACCCGCTTGATTAGAGATATCGAGAAAAAGGGATTAAATTACACGGTAAGCGTTCTTATGAGGAGACACATCAATGCAGTTTCAACTTCTTTCTCTTGGTTTAGTTTACCCATTTCTAGATAATAATCATGGACATTAGGCAAGCTCGCCAAATGCCAACAAGAAAGAGGACTAGAGGGTCACACACTAAGTGTATCCAAGAATCTCAGGTAGAATAAATATTATTACCTTATGTGGTTTAATAATTATTCATTTATGCCTAAATAGTTTTAATGTTGGAGTAAGAATAAAATGAAAAAAAAGATATACACGCTGTGTACATTTAATGTACACACCGTGTAGTTTTTGTTTTGGAAATTAATTTAAAAACAAGTACATAGCATGTATTAATGATTACACTCCATGTTGTTTTTCCAGTTAGGATTTTGAGGAAATAATATTGTTTTCTTAAATGAAATTTATTATAATAATCATGGGTGCATGTCAAGGAATTAATGTTTAGACATGGATGTTTTCAATAAGAGCTAATGAAAGAAATAAAATGTGCAATGCGTTTATTTATTGTTATAACTCTATATATTCAAATCTGATTACAAATATCCTCTCAACCCCAACACTTTTCCTTGAATTTTAGTGAACAACAATTCTCGAAAATTCTCTCAATGTCGAGAGAACACTTTCCTCTATGAATGCTCTCAAGACTAAGAGAGATCCTCCTCCATCGGATCAAGGCGATCTAATGTGGAAAATGCAAGAAAAGGCTTCTACACACTAGCACCCAGAGATTAGTTTGGCAATGTCCAGAGATACGTGGAACACGTTTGGATCACCACTAGTGGAAGTCTACACTTGGCTTCTATGACACAATGATAAATTGCATCGAAACGTGACCAGAAAATATCTACAAAGAAATAATTCCATTAAGGTAATTCTTGTATATAAATTAAATTAATTATAACCAAACATTTATTATCCTATCGATGGTTCCATCACCCTTCTCATTCTTTTATTTATTCATTCTATTCCAATGATCTGGTGTTTTATTATCATGATAGATCTCTGATTGAATGTCGTTTAACGCTAGAGTTAAAGATGGGTAAACCCACCAACACGCTTCTATTATGCCTGGAATCTACACATTGATTCCCTATGTTGAACAACAAATATAGTTGGGTTAGGCGTCACCCTAGGTGTTGAACCCCTATTAGTGTATCAAGATCTGATCCTTCTGATGGGGTATTAGTTTGATTGAGTGTGTATCTTACATGAACCCCCTATTTTTCTTTTGTACTTATTCTTTGATAGAATAGATGTGTGTTACCTCTTAGATGAGTGTCATTAGTATAGTGAGGCTTATTGACAATGACCACTCAGAATAGTGCCATCAGTGGTAGTGTATCTCATGGAGTGTTTTTCACCTAGAAGATCATTACATTTAATCCTCAAGTATAATCCAATGGATGGTACTACCATTATGACCAAGTATGATGTGTTTTCTATATATCTAGATTTATTATTGATTATCATATTTTTACAAACATTATTTAACATACATGTATAATGATGAGATGAATAATCACGATGCTTTATGTATGGTAATTTCAGGGGGGGTCCGATTAGGTATTGTTTCACTCACACCTATATGGGATTTGCACAAACAAGTCTTGTCCTATGCAGTTCACATATCTTTTATGGAGTCCTTGGATGACTAGGATTAGGTGGGGAATAGTATGGGCTAAACAGACAAAGGTGTACACCATTTTTCCATTTGATAGTAGAACCATCCTTCTGAGTAGGTCAGGCATTATTTTATTGCTTTGGGTGGGACTGTATTTGGCCACTTTTATTGATTTATAGTACTTTTGTAATACTCTAATGTGGGATAGATTTTACGCATGCATTATTCAAATCTATTTCTATTTACATTTTAACTTTGTATGGGCTTGGAGTTGTGTGCGTGCAAACAGGTACTTTATGAAAATGCCTCCCATATATATTATATTCCTACTCAGTTGAAGTTGAAATCCCCGATCTTTTTAGATTCAGGCTTGAGGTAGTCAAACTCAACTCATCACACATCAGGTGGGCCTATTGGGTCTTGTTGTGATAATGGATAGACCTATGTGGTTTCATAGTGGGTGTCTATGTGGTTTAGATGCTTTGAACCACATTATTTTGGTTATTACATTTTGTTGTATTGCTACATTCTGTGGTGTTTTCTTTTTCTTCTAATTTTTCAATTTAAATGTTTCATGTATTTATCTTATTCATACCATGTATTGTTGGATTCCATGGTTTTTTTATTTGTGGTATGGTAGTGTAGTTTTATGTTGTGTTCGTGTAGGTGCATGTGATATGTCGAAACCTATGATGACATGAGTTCAAATAAAGAATGAGTATGTTATGATGGAATGATTAAGTAAGTGAAGGTACGAGTTTGGTAAATTTATTCCCTTAGTTTAACATGCTATTTTGAGAATGTTTTTTCTGTTCTCGTCAAATGTTATTGCATTCAGGCTTCTATGTGAGGATGAGATACACATAGAGGAAACAATAATGTCACCTTATAATTTATTATGTTTTCATGTTCACCCAAATAAATGGGATGGGTTTGGTGGTGCAGGGACATGCAGGGTCTTTGGCTTGTGAATATTATTTTAATGGTGAGGATTTTTTATTTTTTATTCACTGTGTTTCTTTTTAATTAAATGCAACTTCTTAATTACATTTTAATGGATAAATATAATTGATATAAGTTTTTTTATAATTTTCATGGGGATATTTATAATGGATCGATCCTTAGTTTTTTCAAGACGTTATGCTCAAACTCTCTTCCACCATCCACATGTCTTGGTGACCTTCCCCTCCTTGCTCCTTATTTACTTCATCTAATGCTGGATTTTATTTTGAGCTTTTATATTAGATATTATTTGATTTTATTCTTCTATGGTGCTCTTTGGTTTTTAGTCTTCATCATTCAAATTTCATGGTCAATTCATTTTTGGGGCAACAAGGCCCTGGTTTTGAGGGATTTGGATTCTCTGATAGAGAGAAGTAGAAGAAGGGATGCACTAAGACAACATGTTTTGGGTTCCCTAGTGAAGATATAGTAATGAATGACTAATGGAGAGTCGTTATCTGACCTCCATGGTGAAACTCAATGAGATTTTTCAAGATCATAATTATCATAAACTATGTGTACCATGTACCTAGTGGATGAATGGAGGAGGGTGGACGAACCATCGATCTCATGTGCTAGAATCCCAAAGGATCTAATGGATTCAAGAGGTGGTCATTCCATGGTATGATGTTTTGGCCAGGGGAGATTTTTTTTTCTTTTTTGGTATCCTTTTATCTTTCTTATGGTTCACTTCATGTCATGTGTGTTGAGTTAATCTATCCAGTTGGGAGGACATGTAAGTTCATCAAACCCAATTTGACCATAGGTTCCTAGTATTCAAAGAAATCTAGCTCATATAGTTTCTATAGTTTATGTTTATTGCTTCATGAATAATGGTACACCAATTTATTTTTTCATAATTAATCATCGGTTCCCCTACCACATGAATATAAAACAATTGGCCAAAGCACGTAAAAATATTGGTGTTATTTTATTATATTCCTTACTGATTTTCTAAAAAAATTGATGTTTATGTATACTTTTAATGACTCTATTGTCTATAATTTATGTGGAATTAATCAATTAAAATTCTTTCTTGGTTATAGTTTCATATTTAATGTTTCTAAAAATGTGTTAGAATAAACATGAATGTTCCATTATCATTATTTTGATTCAACTTTCATTTTTTAACAAATTATTAAATCATTTTTTATATGATTTGTAAGAATTAAATATTGATAAATCAATGAAAAAATTATTTTATTCAATTATTGTTGTCACTCCTTGTTTTAATCAGAATTATAAAAAAAATTATTGGAATTTTGGGAACCAGCATTAAATCCATTGATCCTCTTGGGTCATTGAATGGAAACTACCCTGCAATGTAGCCCTGAATAGCCAGACTCACCACCTTCCACTCCTTTATTCCACATGATCCATAACATAATTTTTATAGCACTCAAATTTTCATTTCTAGTGAGTTTTGTTCTAGATTTTATATTTAGGTGAGCAGGAAGCTTGATATGGAGGAACTCCAACAATTATTATATTTAGTCTAGAACTCCCCTTTTATAGTGATCTAATTCGATGAGTTCGTGAAGTATAAAATCTATCTGGACCATGATGTTTCCAAAAAGAATCATCCATAGAGGACCTAATGATTTTTCAGACAAGCATCTCTTCAGTATTTTTTTAAAACCCGACACTGTAAGATTTTTTTGATGCTTTGTTTCTCAGTCTTAAACTAAATATTATTCCAATTTATATTTTGTTTCTAGTACACATAGAGGTTGGTGTGGATGATTCCATATTTCCTAGGGGTGTATGTTATCATACTAAATCGCTAATTCATCACGAGTACCTGGAGTGACAAGGAACTCATGCACAAATAGTTTTTGTGGTCCGTGTGTGTTTCTATTTTATGTTTCTTCTCTAATGAATGAGGGTTGTTTATTTTCTTTGCATAATAATAAGTTTTTTAGTGGATTTATTCTCATGTAATAGAAACAAATCATTATGAACCACATAAATACTAGTATGAATCTATTATTTCTTGAATTTTTTTTTTGATTCGCACAATCTTGTTTCCATCTTAAATCTTCTTGTTTTTTATCAATACATTGGAATAATTGACCTAATTCCTCTTTTTCCTTATATTAGAACTGTATTTCCTTCATTTGATCTATTTTAACAATAATAATTGGTATTATAGTGTATAATCAATTTAATGATGTCATTTGTTAACTTTGATGTCAATAAATTTGACAGTGATAAAAATTTTAGAAATTGGATTGTTAAGAAATGTACATAGAAGTCAACAATGGTATAGAAGAAACATTTCTTTGATCCAAGAAATTTGTTGTGATTCCTTCTTCCAATGGCTATTCACCCACCACTTCTATAGATTTTGAACGTTGTATTTTAGTAAGGGATCATTGTATGAACATATTGACCCTAGGAGAGAGATTTATATATAATGTAACTAATGAAAGTACTACTAAATCCATTTATCCTAATCAATAACATTTATATATGACCTAGCCATTAATCCGTTTTTTATAAAAAATATTGAGGCTAAATACTTTAAAAATGATCCATGGCAGTCTTATACATGTTTATATTGATGATTTTAATAATTTTTTTTTGTATTTAGATAATATAAATTTTGAAAATAAAGAAAAATATTATGATGTAATTATTCTAACCACCCTTGGTGATTCTTTAAATTCATTAAATGATTTCATGATATATGTTACGGACTTGATCACATTAAAAGAGGTTAGGTCTATGATATTGTATCTTAGTACTTAAAGACATGGTTTGAAGGAGGAACTTAGTGGTATAAATTGTGAGCCTCAATTAATTCTTGTTGGTGTTAGTTTCAAAATAATAATAAAAAATTAAAAGATAACAACAGTTAAAGAACTCCTGGGGTTTTGTGTGTGGTAGAACTATCCATATTAAATCTATTGTCCATATTTGAAAAATGTGGATAGTGTATCCAAAAAAATATGTTATGAAATAGATTCTATATTGAAGAATATATATAGTATAATTTAGTATCCATTTATCTAGAAATAGGTGTACTTTCTATGTATTATTTTCTTCATGATCCTAGGACTTGGTCTTATATATTTTCATGGACCACTTATGGGAATGGGTTTTATTTGGGTATGTCAATGTGTTTTGGGATAGTGGGGATATCTTTTCATCTTATTAGTATTGTTTTTTGTGTGATTCTACTACCTTTTACTATTGGAATTATTTTTATATTTTTGATGTTTTCTTGTTTACTATATTTTATCCTTGAAGAAGGTTGTTTGTTTTCATGTGTCTTTATTGTTGGAAGTTTTGATGGTTTTGGGGGAGACATATGTAATTATAGTTAGCGTCATAGTTTAATGTTGTTTCATGGTTTTAATTTATGAGCATGTTTAGATAGTTTTATAGTAGTAGATGGGTAAGTTTTGATATACCATGTACCACATTCGTATACTCTATGATTATTCATGCTGGTGGATATTGTAATGTTAGGTTTATTATCTATTAATAAAAATCTAGTTGAACTAACTATTAGGATAGATAGGTCAATAATAACATCATATGTTATTGTTTCATTTTAATATGTAAAGGTAAATATTTTTTGAAATTAGGTTTAAAAAATATAATTTTATTTCCATTTCATGCTTTTTTTATTAAAATGAAAATTATATGTGTGAGATTTTATTTCTGGGCCTCTTGTTTTGGGTCTTTTTGTGTGTTGGGCATGCGGGAATTAGGGTATGAAACATTATACTAGATTTATTTTCATTTTATGGATATTATTCTATTCACACATATTTTTTGGCCTAGTATTTTTACAATATGTTGTGTTATCTTCATGTTCTCGATCTTTCCATGCATGCTCTGATATCCACCTATCCACCTATCACATTGTTCCTGACTCAACAATCACATCGCCTTTATTATTCCAACACTATTTCTTCATTTTAACCACTCTATATATCATTTCTTGTGAGTTTTGTACGGGTTTTTGTGTTCTGGTGTGAAAGGAGATTGCCAATGAGTAGCCCTAATGCTCACTTCCTATCATCCTGCATGCCCCTATTCTGATTATCCCCATCGATGAGTTCAAGACATACAAACTCTATTAGGACCTTGATATTTCCAAGGATCATTATCCATGTTATACCTAATGATTTTTCAGACAATCATCTCTCATGTATTATTAGAATTCATAACACTGTAAGATTGTTTTGTTGTTTTTTTATCTATCTCAAAAAATATATTCATCATGTTTCTTATTTTTATGGCCTTTGTTGGGGTTGTTGTGTGTGATTCTACCCTGCCTGGGGGTTTATTTTATCATCATTAGTCTCAATTTCATCCATAGTCTTTGGAGTGACAAGGACCTCATGCATTAATAGTTTCTATGGTATACATGTGTTTCACTTTGCTGCTTCTTATTTGTTGTATGCTCATCATTTCATTCCTTAACATGATAACAAGGATTTTTATTGGTATTCTTATTATGAAGTAAAACAAAACTAGTATGAACCACCCAAATAATTATGTAAATATTTTCATTCCCTTAATTTTATTTTAGGTTTCATCCGTTTTTATATCCATCTTGAATCTACTTGCATTTTCTTTTTCTCAATCCTTTAATATCATCAAAACAATTTCTTTATTTCCTTCTATTAGTGTCAGATGGGCATCATTTGATCTATTTCGGCCAAAAAGAATAAAAATTTTAATCCTCCACTACATTTTTATGCTATAAATATGGCATGAAATTTCTCTTTATTTATCATTTTTTCTTTTTTATCATTTGTTTTTTATATGTTTTTAATTAAATATTTGTTAAAATAATCTTAGGCTAAAAATATTTTAAAAACTAATATAGAAATAATTTAAAGCCTTTGACACCTTACGTGTTTTTTTGGAGGCTAAAGGAATTATGGGACTTAACGCCATTCACCTAGGCTAAATATGAGTTAATCCCCATGCCTCCTTTCTACTCTATTAATTTATTTTTTATTATTATTAATGAAAGCCTTTAGATTTACCATTAATTTTAGTTTAATTTTTTTTTATTTTTTCAATGTTGTATAATACCGAACATTTTGTTGTTGTTTTGTTCATATTCCATGTTTTTTAATATACATTTTTTAGATACATATATATTCAAATAATTTGTTTTTAATACTATTATAATTAATTATTAATTTTTATATATTTAAAATTTATTTAAGATTTATTTAAAAATTATATTGTTAAATACATTAATAATTGTGTTAATAATTGAATTATTTATTTCATTATTAATATTTTATTAATTAATAAAAATATATATTAATATTATTAATATTTATTAATAATTTAATTACTAAAATTTAATCAAAATAACATGATTAAAAATACCTCACTGTAATATAACTAATAATATATTTCTTAATAATAATTATGTACATTAATATTTTAATGTGTAAATGATATATTTTTAGGTAATAATGTTTGAAACATGTAAATGATATTTTTTTTATTATATTTATCATTTTTTCAATTATGTTTTATATTTTGGTTCAATTTCTCAAATTTTATTTAGATTTTATTTAATCATTGTAATTTATACACATTCAAAGTCACCTACGTGGTACATAATAATGATTCAAGTATATTACTTTAGAAGACTATAAATAATAAATTAGAACACAATCTAAATGAAATTTGACATAATCACTGAATATATAAAAAATAATCGAAAATAAATTATTTTTTATATGTTTAATCATTATAATAAATTTTATTTAGATTTTAGTTATACTTTAATTTATGTGAATATATTTTTTAATGAGTAAATAATATGTTTCTAATAAATAATATTCATGTCATTTAAATTTATTTTGGTTTATTATATTTTTGAAATTATTTTTACTTTCATTAAATTTTTAGTTATTTAGGTTTTTTTATTTTTTAATTAGAATTTTTATAGTTTATATTTTGTAATCTTTTAATGTTAGATACTTGAAATTTAATAATTTCCTATGTTTCAAGTAGTCTACTTTTAATGATTGTAAAATTTAATCTACAAATAAAATATAAATGAAAATTAAAACAATAGAAATGCATGTAAAAAATGAATGACAATAAAAATAATTTCATCAATTTAATAGAATGAATGTAATATACAATATATAATATATTTTTCATTCAAACACATTAATTAAATATTAAGAATATAAATTTAAGAGTATAATAATTTTTTATCATGAGGCTCTGTCCCATAATATGGTGTATGAATGGGACATATATATTGAGATCTCCAACCTCTGTGATGGGGTGGAGTTTAATGATCCAAATAGGGCTCTTCCATAAGCACTAGAATGTTTAATGTATGATGTTTTATCAGTGACTAATTTGGAGGAGGTGGCATCTGGGTGTTTTATTGTCCACCTTATCCTTCTCCCACTACATAAGTAGAAGGACCTACCATCATCTTCTTGGGGAGACACAAGGACTATGAAGCCCAGGTCATGAAAGATGGAGGCATGGGAAATGACACCTGATAAGTTCTTGGATTAGATATACCTAGAGAAAACAATGGATATCGTGATAATATACATGGATTTCATGACTTTGAGTGAACGCCCTCCATCCGATGAGGATAGAATGCTAGAGGTGTGACCTCTACCTATAGAATAGTTGGGGCCCTGTATACAGAATGACATGGTCTACATCATCATCATTATGAATCCTCAAAATCAAAAACTTCTTGAGGAGTTTCAAGATCATGAATGAAAAAACCCAAACCCCAGAAGCCCAAAGCTTGTACCTTAATTTATTAAATTGGCATATAAATAAGGAAAATACACCCTGATGAACTAAAGAGTCTATTATCTTTAGAAAATAAGATACATACATATGTTTAACATTACAACTTGAAACAATGTATAATACATAAATTCCATTGGAAGTATCCATAACTCATAGATTATCCCTGAAAATCATTCAAAAAATTCATCTTCACATCCTATAGAAAAAAATAAGACAGGTGTAAGCTCAGATGCTCAATAAGGGTATGTAATATAGTGTAAGTTATAATAAAAAAATCATCAGGCATGGTTAATAACTAAAAACAATTTCCTTTAAAAATAAACTTGAACATAATATGGAAGCAATGAAAGATGAGTAAATAATCCCATATAACTAATCATAAGAGAATTAACTGTAGTCATGGATATTATACTAGTAATATATTACATGTTTTATCAATTTATAATATCATAATGAGGTAAAGAATAATCATATACATCTTAAACATATATTTAATGTCTCGGTAAGGACATCTAAAAATACTAGTGTAAGGTCGCGGAAAAAATCCAATTCTATTTTGTCTCATGAGACCTACTGATGCATAGAGTGGATATTTAGAGACCACCCATCAAATTATATGTCCAATGAATTCCTCATATGAGTGGGTATAAACATAAAGAACAAGAACATAGTAAATTTAAATAAATTTCCCCAATATATAAACATAATCAATAACCAATCTGAGTAGCACGATGAATGGTATCCAGATAGCACATATACAGTCTAAATGATCAGAAACTATATATGAAAATACTGTATTTGAATATAATAATATATAAATATGCATAAAGTTTAAAATTCAATATATGTGTTGAAATTTATAAAAATACTCTATGAAAATCATCAATGATTTCTTGAGAGAAATACCCCTCTTTAATTTGAAAAGAAGAGTTCATTTAGAAAAATCATTATTATTTGTCATAATAATTTGTATAAATCAGGTAATGAACAAATTTAGTTTTTCAAGAAAAAATTAGTAAATTTTGAAAAATAATATTTTCTTAATATATTTTATGGATTGTACTTGATAATGGGTATGAAATTGAGACGTTCTCTTTAATCGGGCTTGTGTATCAGGAAGAAATGAGGCAAAAAAACTTATAAAACAATCTGATCAATGAATAAAGAACTAATATATATATATTATTATTATTATTTAACATATTTTTATATAATTTATAATAATTATATAAAAACAATGAAGAATTAAATTGGTGTATGAAGGAAGAAATCATAACCTGAACGAAAATGAAGGTTTGAGAAGAAAACCCATACCTTATGTATAAATGTTTTATGAACTTATCCTTAACCACCTGGATAATCAAATTAATTACACTAATTAATTAATTCATAACATTATAGATATATATTTTATATTTATTATAATTTTATTAAGATCATTTATTCCCTTTTTTATGATTTTATATACAATTTTGTTGCTCGGTAGCATTCGTTTCCTTGGTTTTCACGATCGGTATACTTGTATATGACTATGGAAGTTCATGGGGAATGGATATAATTATCCAAAATTTAGTTTTTATGATATTAATTAAAATCTAAAATTTTAACTGTTTATATATATCATTTAGTTATATTTTATGAGGAGGAATCATTAGATAAGACTTTTAGTGATAATTGTTTGCATTATTACGGTCGTTATTGATCATAACAGACTCATTTTATTTTATCATTTAGTATTATTTAAATATTCCACGTTAAAAAAATAATAATGGTTTTAATAAATATATTATATATTTTTTTAAGGATAAAAATGGTTTAATTACCAGTATTGAATGATAAATTGACGAACAAAAATCTGACATCCATGAAGGTTGTAAATCAGCACCTCTTGGATAATGATTTTGTTATTAAAATAAAAGATAGTGAGAATGGAGTTTGAGTAAATATATTACCTTATCATGATATCATTGAATTATATAGATTATATTTCATTTATCATGATTATTTATAAATAGGAGGTGAGGAGATAACGACCTCTGAGCTGCATCTACCCATTTTCTACAGTAGCTATGGTTTTCCATTTTCCTCCTCCCACTTCCCCCTCTAGCATAGATTTTCGTGCCTTCTTCTAGTCTCAGTTCGGCTCAGGAGTAACTTCTCTTTAGAGTGGTGCATCTGGATTTTAGGGTTTTCGGCTCCAATATCCGGTGTTGATGGATTTGTGATGCTGTGATGAGCGTCTTGGCCCTCGACGACTTTTATACCATCTTCTCAACTGGCGCTGGCGTTCGGCGCAGCGCCCCATCCATTGGTGACGTCTTGGAATGGCTCTGAGTCCTTTTGGCACTGAGGGTTATGATGCCTCAGGAGTCGATCTAATTTATAGGTGATGCTTCATCGATTTTCAGTTCTTGGGAGGTGGAGGAATTACGTCTCTACTACTTTTTTTGTAGGGTTTTGGCTTGTATGATTTGGATTCATTTATTTTTCTGGGATTCGGGATTTTTTGGCTTCCTATTTTGACATTCAGGAATCTATGAATGTTTTTTTGGGGTGTTTTGTGATTCTACCAGGATGGCCATTGATTTTTGTGAAATTATCTCATGATTGGTGGTGGTGATGCAGCTGGATTGACCGCATGGATCAGTCTTAGTGGAGGATTTAGTGCTTGTGTTTCATCTTTGTGGGGATTTTTAGATTTGGTTGTTTGAGTGGGTATGGCGTCCGCCATCATATCGGGATCGTTCTTTGACACATGACATTTGCTTGCTAAATTGTCTTGTAAAGGTGGAGGGATTCATAATGATCATATGTTAGGGTGGGGCAGATCCATGTTGTTATCTTATTTTTTTCTCTCTTTTACCTTCAAGTTGTGTGATATCTTATGTCCACAAAGTCTGGGTTCCCCCTTATTCTTGTAAAAGTAGTATTATCTTATAATAAAAAATTTTAAGGCCTACAGGACATTGGATGGATAGATGTGAGGAGATAATGAAACATGAAAAGATCTTTAGAAGTTATTAAAAGGAAGAGGAAGAAGATTTATCTTTTGAATACTCCTCTTTGAGGACCTCTATAATGGAATTGGTTTTGGTCTTTTGATGATTGCAATAGCTACTATACATGGGAGATAGGCTTGGGAAGAGTATTCAGTTGAAATTTGACAAGGAAAAAATCTTGTAAGGTGTGAGGAGAAGTGGTGTTGAGGGGTGGTATTTATAAAAGAGGATCAGGGTGATTTCTCATTATTTTATTCATTATTTAATTTTTTTGATAAATACAACCAATAGTGATGATTATTGTGATTGAAAATAGTAATAATTTTTAGTTATTTCGAACCAATTGTGGTTACATCATCCAAACATCATTTATGACTCAATAAATCATGTATATATCATTTATCATAAATTTTGTATTTTACTAATCACCAAATAATCAAGTACATCAGAAAAATCCACAAAAGCCACCTTATGATTTTTTTGATGTGTAAAATTAAAAATTTAAATCCAATTTTGGAAAATAATTTTATAAATATTAGAAATTTAGCTTTTAATTGAAATCATCATTTACTCAAAAAATAAAGTTTCTAAAATTAAAATAGATTTCATAACACATAGAAAAATTAACTAAGGATTCATTTATTTATCCAAAAATCATAATACAACAAAATATGTATTTATGAATCAGTTTATCAAAATTAATTTTCTTTTAAATAATTTTATTAATTGAAAATTTTTCATTAAATATTTAATTCTCACAAATATCCCATCACTTAATTATTAATATTTAAAATATTCACTTACTTATACTATGATATAATTACACAATACATTCATTTATATAGTTTATAAATTTTATTTATACTTTCATGGGTGATGTTTCTATTAATTAGACCAATTTACTATTCATAGGGGTCATATAACTATACCTAATTTCAAGTTACTATTACATCGGCATAGGATCCTTAACTTCTAGAAATACCCATTATTTTATTCATTATTCATTATTTATGTTTGTATTTTGTTCTATGAGTTATTTTATGTGATATATACTGTATTAAATTAACATAAGATGGGGAATTTCATTGATAGAGTTTTGGTTTATTACATTCTCTCCTTCTATAAAAAATTTGTCCTAAATATTTCCACAATTTCACCCCACAAAAAGATTTGGGTAGTTATTCATTATAATCTCCTTGGGATCCAATTTCGACTCTTCTATTTTATAATTTTTCCTAAATAACATTACTATCTAAATTTCTTGATTCCTCAACACTTTTTCTTAAGTGTTTTTAATCTGAATAGGCTCTTCATAGTAAGTTAATTCGGGTTCCAATTATATTCCTTTAGAAGTGAGTACATGATTTGGGTCTAGCATGTACTTCCTTAAAAAAGAGATGTGGAACTCATTATGTGACTTAGAAAGGCTAAGAGGAATTTCCAAATGATAATCCATATCTCATATTCTCCTTATAATTTCAAAAGGACCAATGTACTAGGGGATCAATTTCCATTTCTTCTCAAATCTTATAACACCCTTCCAAGGAGATAATTTCAAGAAAATATGATCTCCCACATAAATTCCAAATCCTTACACTGATTATTGGTGTATCCCTTTTCCCGTCATATGCATTGATTTGGGTTTGAATAGTCTTTACCTTCATTTTAGTTTCCTTTACAGTATCTAGGTCTACAAGCTTCCTTTCACCAACTTCACCCCAACAGGTTAGTGTATGATATATCTTTACATACAATTCTTTATGTGGTTTCATTTGAATACTTTAATGGGAACTATTATTGTTGGAAAACAATAATAAAGTTAATATTGATCACACATACCTTTAACGTCAAGTGATCCTGATCCCATCAAGTCTTCTAATGTTTGTATCCTCCTTTCTTGTTACCCTTTATTCTGAGGGTTACAAGAAGTAATCAAATTAATTTCATTATACAATGATTTTTGATGAATTTTCTTGAAATTCAATGTAAATAATAGATAAAGATGAGACAAAATTTCTAAAGGTTATATGAGAAGTATTAAAACATCAGTAATATATTCATAAAAATAGATCTACTAAAAATTCCTCCCTTATAATGAGGAAATGATTAGATTTGGTAAGTCAATCAATAATCTCCCATATTGTATCATTGTTTCTTGTGAGTTTTTATAATCTGGTGAAAAATACATAGTGATTTCCTTCAATTTACATGTAGTAATTGGAAGGGGTTTCATGAAACCTTTAGGATGTTTTCTTTCATCCATCACCACATGAAAGACTAAACATCTTGATACATGATCCAAAATTTCCAACTTCAAATTATCCCACCGGAGATGTTCCTTCAGATCTCTATACATCTTAGTGATATCAGGGTGTATAGAGAAATTACATCTATGATAAAAATCCAATAACTCCCTTCTTAGCTCGAGTATAGTGGAAACTGGTAGCCTCTTCCAAAATTTCAGAATTCCATCCTCATACAATAAGTCTACCATCATTCCATCATTCATGACATTAATTTCATTTGGAATATTATCATCCTCAAAAAGATAAAATTTAATCCATTCCAATGAAAATGGTAGGGGAACCAAATGATAAATAAATTTTCTTTCTCCTTACATAATAATTCCCATATGAATATTTCCTAGATCCAAGTACATAAGATCTTTTTCAATCCTTATTCTATTTAGAATTCAATGATTCTTACTGATCAATGCATCTACTACCTTATACGCCTTCTGAAGGTGGTAGTGTATTAAATAATCATAATACTTAGGTATCTTGAGTCATCACTTTTTCATTATGTTGAGTTATTTTTGTGAGAATATATATTTCAAACTCTTGTGATACTTTTATATCTCACATCTTTTTCTATGGAAATTGTGTCTCCATCTCATCAGTGAAAATATTACATCTACTAACCTAAGATCAAAAGATTCATAGTTCTGTTCATGATTTTTAACTAACTTTATGCATAGGTGATAACTCTATCATTCTATATAAAGAAACATCTGAGTCCTTTCATTGACACATCACTATAAATCAAAAACCCACAATTTCCCAATGTTAGAGTCAGGATCAAAGCATTCATCAGTATCATATTTATTTCCTTAACACATTTCTTCACATTCTTTTTTCCATATGAAAATAACCCCTTTACGAGTGATTTTTTTTAACGGGATAGCTATTCAAGGGATTATATAAATTAAATAGTGATTATAAATGGATAGACCTATTAAACTACACACCTCAGTTATGTTTGTTCGTGTATGCCATTCTGAAACCACCTTTTTCTTAAAAAGATAAACTGTGATTCCATCATTTGAGATAATATGGAAAAGAAAAGAAACTAATTGAATCCAAAATTCACATTTTTTAAAATTACCATATAATTCAGTTCTTCTAAGAGACTCTAGAACATTCTATAAGTGATTCTCATGGCCTTCATAGATTTTGAATTATACCAAGATATCATTAATAGATACCACAAAATATTCATCAAGATATTCCTTGAAAACTATGTTCATTAGATCCATGAAAGTGGATGGTGTATTAGTCTTTCCAAGTGGTATTACATTGAACTCATAATGTTCATACCTTGTTCAATATGTTTCCTTTCAAATATCTTCCTTTCTCACATGGAACTGATGATATATAGATTGAAGGTCAATGTATGATTAATATTGGCCTCCTGGAATTTGATCGAATAAATACTCAATATGAGTTAGGGGATAATATTTCTTAATTTAAATATAACTGATTCACTATATTCAATGCATAGCCTCATGGATCCATCATTCTTATTGATAAAGAAAATATGGGCTCCCAATGGAGAAACACTAGGGTGTATAAGTCCTTTGTCACTCAATTCCTTTAAGGTTTCATCAGTTATAATAATTCCACTATTTCCATTGTATATGGATTATTTCATATAGGTCTTAAACTATGAATTATATCAATAGAGAACTCAAATTCATGCTATGGATGATTTCTAGGTAAATTCTATTGAAATAAATCGATGTATTCTTATACAATAGGTACATCTTCAATTTGATGATTCATAGATACGTTTTCTCTTCCTCACCATAGATTTCATTTATTAAAGCTATTGGGGTGGATCTAGATTAGAACTAGATGATTAAGTTTCAAATATAAAGATAAGATATTCTACACCTTCGTCAAAAATCATAATTTTCATCTTTTTGAAATAGATTTTTGTATCATATTTTGAAATCCAATACATACTTAGGATTATTTAAAATTTTACCATAGGTGTGACAATAAAATCATCAGATAAATCAAATTTATATTAAACAATGGGAACGTAATAACACATATTTTTTATAATGAGAATTCCCTTATGGATTTTGACTGACAACTCCCTTGTTAAGGTCAATTGTAAATATCTAATTTTTAAAGAAAACTGGGAAGATATAATGTAATATGATGATATAGAATCATATAAATCATTATATAAATTTGAGGAGATAATTAATGTAACTGCAACCACATCACTAGGAACTTCGAACTCTTTTATGTGATCTCATAACCCTTTACTTTATCTCATGTCCTTTTATGAGTAAATTTTTCATTGATGCTTTAGAAATTCATTTTCATAGTGTCCCATTTACCAAAAATTGTAGCATTGATCATTGGAATAATTTATCCTTCCCAAGAAATCACAAGATTTGTGGCCATTTTCTACACACTTGTAATATAATCCTTTTCATTTTAAGCAAGTTTAAGGGTGTTTCCTTCCATAAGTATCAAATGATGGAAAACTACATTTTTTATTCTTTCGTTTATCCATTCATTCTTCTACACCCTCTTCTCCTCTTTCTATCCTTTAATGTCATAATAGTTGGATAATGTTTTCTCTATCTTGATATCATATGGTAAAATATACTCATATGATGAGAATTTTTGGGAAACAAGTTCCCTTTATAGGAATTGTTTTAAACCAACAAAGAATCAATCAATATTGCTCATTGGATTACATACGTAGTTTTAAGAATTATTTTCTATACTTGTAATGTTTGATACATACATGGAAGAATTTTATTCCCCCTTTTTCCTCAGATTCATGAATTTCATTTCTATATGATCCTGTTGTTTGTGAGTAAAATATTTTTCTAGGAAAATTAACTTAAAATCCTTCAATTCTATATTTATAATTTCTTCTCCCTCATTTTTGTTCTAGATTTGTGACCATTAGTGATCTATTTATCCTTATAGATGATAAACATACATGAAAACCATCTTCATTTCATTACTTCCCAATGTGAAAAATATATTCTATATGGAGCTAATCCATGTGGTTTTTTAGTCCCAATGATTTATGGATGTTGTTGTTTCATAAAGATGTTTAACATTTCTTATCCATGTAATAGAGCAGGATGCACTATATATGTAAGGTTATTATTCATAACATAACTCATATGTCCTAGTATAGTTATATGATGAATTTTTTTAATCATTTCTCCAATATAGACATCATTATCTTTCATAGGACGGTAATCCCTAAATGGTATATGTGCATTGAAATAGTTTTCATTCCTTCAACTAGGATCCACTTTTAAATAATAGCATACACTTGATTTGTTTATGAATTGTAATGTATAATCTAAAACTAAAAATCAATTAATATAAAATTAATTTTTATGCATAGCTTATCTCATAATCGTAAACATGGTTTCATTTGGGTTACATTTACTTTTAAAACCATCATAATGGTTTTTAAAGAAAATGTGACTTATCATATAAATATCCCCTAACAGTGTCAAGCAAGGTACATAGTAAGGCCCATTTTTTTACCGTGTTACCCCAATTCAAGATCAGGACAGCTTGTTAGAGTTTTTTCCCCCATGAAATTCTATACTAGAACCATATCCATCTGTAGTATCTAAATAGGGAAGTATTTCATAGAAATTCCACATAATGTCAACCTCAAATTTTTTTTAGGATATTCTTTAATTTTTTTGTCAATGTCAATCTTAGGGATATGTTCCCTAATTTATGTTTTATAATTCTATTTTTCAAGGTTTCTAATAAAATTCCTTTGACACAATGTGTAATAACCATGAACCTTATAACCCGGAGTTGATGCCTTACTTTATTATAATTGAATATAAATATGGAAGACACATCTCGAAGGATCAAATAGTTTATTAGCTTTAGAAAACAACATACATATATAAGTTCAACATTATAACTTAAAATTAAGTACAGTATATAAATTCTATTGGAAACATCTATAACTGTTAGATTATCTCTAAAATTTATTCACAAAATTAATCTTTTCATCCTTGGGAGAAATAAAACATTAGAAAGGGATGAAATCATTGTCTTAGTAATTGTATGTAATATAGATGAAGTTATCATAAATATAAATATTATTCATGGACAATAACTAAAACCACATTCCTTTAAAAATAAACATGATCAAAATATGACAAAAATGATTGATGGGTAAATAAATCCATATGGTCAGGGCATCAGCCAAGACATCATAAAATTCTAGGGTAACGCCTCAGCTAAAACCCAATTTGGTTTTGTCTCATAAGACATACTGATATATTGGGGGTCTATAGTGGGCCCCACCCATCACTTTCTAAGTAGAATTAATTTTTTATATGAATGGAGATAAATATAAGCAATATTAACAGATTAAATGTAAATAACATTCCCCAATCTATTAACATAATCACAAACCCATCTGAGTAGCATGGTGAATGGTATCAAGATTGCACATCCATAATAAAATAGATCATAAACCATTTAAAAATATATTTTAGATGAAAATAATAAGACATAAGTCCCAAAAATTCATAAAATTAAAAATATGTGTTTAAATAGATAAAATACACTAATAAATTCATAAGTAAATTCTTAAGAGAAATACCCTTTTTTACATTGCAAACAAGAGTTCTTTTGGAAAAATCATTTTTTTCATAACTTTTCATATAAAACCTGTAACGAAACAATATATTTTTTCATGACAAAATTATTTATTTTATAAAAAAATGGTTTCTTAAAAAAATATTGGATGGTAGTTGAAAATGGGAAAGAAATTGATACGTTGCCTTTAATCGGGTCTGCGTATCAGGGAGAAATGATAAAAGAACCTTATAGGTCATTTATTCTCCCATAAAATAATGATGAAATAATATTTATATTTGATTTTTTAAAATATGTATATAATTCAGAAAAATTATAAAAAAATGAATAATTACATTGGTGTATAGAGGAAGAAATAATAACTAGAATGAAAATGAATGTTCGAGAAGAAAACACTTACCTTATGTCTGAATTTCTTTCTCACTTGATCTTAACATTCAGTATAAAAAATAATTAATAAATAACATTAAATATATGTGTTTTAGTTATTATAATTTTATTATGTTATTTTATTCCCTTTTTCATTAGTAGAGATACAATTTTATTACACGGTACATTTATTTCCTCGGTTTTCACAATCAATACACTTGTATATGAGTATGGAAGTCCATGTTGAATAGGTATAATTATAAAGATATGAATTTATATGATAATAATTAAAATAAATAATTATAAATGGTTATATATATCAGTGTGTTATATGGTTTGAATATTAACCATTAGATAAGACATGTAGTGATAATAGTTTTCATTATTACAACGATTATAGATCATAAGGAACTCAATTTATTTTATCATTTACTATAATGTAAATATGTCACTTTATGAACATAATAAATGTTTTAATACATATATTATATTATTTTTTATCCATAAAATGGTTTAATTAACATACTTGAAGGAGAAATTGAAGAACGAAAATCCATCATCCCTGAAGGTTGTAAATCGGCACCTCTCAGATGATGATTTCTCGTTTAAAATAAAACAGAGTGCGAAATGAGTCTGAGTAAGGATATTCCATTAAAATTATATAATTCAATTATATATATGATACTATTTTTATCATTTTAGTTTGTAAAATAGAGTTTATGAGAGTATAAAACAAGAAAGGAACTTAAAATGAAAATAAAGGGAAAATGAAGGGGGTTTTACCTCTTGAATACTCCTCTTTAAGAAGCTCCTTTAGGGGATTGGTTTTGGTTTATTTATCAGTCCAAGAAATCATTGACATGGGGTAAGTAATTTTTAAGAATATTGTGACGAAATATTACATGTCTCAAATCATTTAAGGTGTGAGGATATGTTGCAGTGAGGTTGGTATTTATAGTGGAGGAGAGGGTTGATTTCTTATTATTTTATTAATTATTTATTATTTTTATCAAGACAACCAATAGTGCTGATTATTATGAATAAATATAGTAATAAGTTCATATTAGTATGAACCAATATTTCTAACATCATCCAAACATCACCTATTACTCAATAATTCATGTATTTATCCTTAATCATAAATTATCGTATTTTACTATTCACCAAATAATCAAAATTTTTAGAAAAATAAAAAAAATCACCATAACAATTTTTCGATTTTTGGAATTGAAAACTAAATTTTATTAAATTAATTTTATAAATATGGTAAATTTAATTTTTATTTAAAATCATCATTTACATGAAAAATGCTATTTTTAAAAATTAAAACTGATTTTGTAACACCTAGAAAAATTGAATAACGTCTTATTAAATAATTATAAAATTATAAGACAACAAAATATTAAATTATGAATCCATTTTATAAAAATAAATTTGATTTTAAATAACTTTTTTATTTAGAAAATTATAATTAAATATTTATTACTCACAAAAATACCAACACTTAATTTTTAATTTTCAAAATATTCACATACTTATACTATGATATAATTACAAGATACTTTAATTTATATGGTGCCTCAAATTTATTTATACTTTCATGGGTGACGTTACTGTTCATTTGTCCAATTTTCTATTCCTAAGGTTCATATTAATAATCCTAAGGATAAGTTAATATTTCATCGGTATGGGTTCTTTAACTTATAGAAAAACTACTTATTTCATTCATTATTCATTTATGATATTTTTATTGTGTTCTATATGTGATTTTATGTGATATACACTATATTAAATAAAAATAAAAATTGAAATTTCTTTGATAGACATCTGGGTCATTACGATGAACCTCTTTTACCTAGTAAGGAACATCATATCCATCAGGTGGATGACCAAAGACATTATCATGTAGAACAAGATATGCTGGAATCATCTCCTCTGTTACAGCATATTACACTACCTGGATAAAAACCTCAACCCCCTCATGACCAGACATATGGATAATATTATGTGTTTTAGTATGATCTAATGTTATTCAAACGGAATTCAAAAAGTACAAAAACAAACTAATATAAAGTCATTAACTTGCCAGGTCTTGAATCCCTATTCCATGTATAGTAAGATATATTATAGGATTTAATATATAACAAGGATCATACATAACCAGTTCTTATATGTGTTATTACATAGTATGGATTCCCTCGATACAGAATTATGCATGTCTTTCCCAGAGGTTGAGATACATAGCATGTCGTTGATGCCCGTTGACACCCTACCTCCTTGTTAGCCCCATTAAATGAACTGTCTTTGAGTGTATGTATAGAACTATAATACAATACACAAATCCAAATGGTCGCATGACTCTATCTAGATTTTACCACTTAATAATATGAAATTTAATGATAGTCACAACAACTGTGGAATCATGAAGCACATAGGTGAATTATATGAGAAGATGGTCTAAAAGATCACAATATGGTGGCCCTTATATCTAAAATTACATGTGAAGTTAGTTAAAAAAATTAGTTATGAATTTTATAAAATGATAATATTATGAAATTTTTCAATTAAAAAATAACATATATACTTACGTTAATGAGTAGTAGTCTATCCAACATGAGATGGTATGCCTATAAATTGTGTCTTGGAGTCTAGATGCAGTTGTGTGTCTAATTCCACATACAATATTTGGTAGAATATCTATATAAACCTTAAAAACAGAAAAAATAGTGGTGATGGGATGGATGATCCTTGATTCCCACATCTAAATAAGGATGGCACATCCCCTGAGATCATTGTGATTAGATCAGCATTTCATGCATAATGCTCTTTATGTGTATTCCAACCATGAAAATCCCAATATATATCTCTTATTTGAATAAAAATCCCTTAGTTTCATTAGATAAATCATGTGGGCATGCATACTAGAGTGATTAGTGCACAATTTCTCTCAAATGAGCCACATAATATATGCACGAGTGTATCACATGATAGTCTTCTCATTAGAATCAACTAGTTACTATGTAAATCCATGTCCATACAACTCCTAAATATCCACCCACTATATGTAGCATCATAATCCACCAAAATACTGAGGCATAGCTATTTCCGTACAATATTAGTGTAGTCTTTAAAGTGGGTCCTATAATTGCATCCTGTTGAATATGATGACTAAGAAGAACTACCACATCCTCAAGGTCGATTGTCATCTCTCCCTTGGGAAATTGGAATGTGTGAATATCAGGTATCTATATCTTAGTGAGGGTAGAATGGAGGTGATTTTAAATGAATTTATAATTAGATAAATAAATCATATAGAAGATGGAATAGTGTAGGTATTGTATAATGGTAGCTAGAGAAGGAAGGTGATGAAAATAATGGGCTCTATATAACTTGATCCTCTGAACCTCGTATCCTACTAGCACATCATGTGAAACAATATTATCCAGATATACATATAAAAATTCATTAAATATTATGAGTAAAATATAAATATAATTTTATGGTATGTATAAAATTATAACTGGTGGAATATAAGAGATAACATGCTTATTGTCATTGTTTTATGTATATTTAATTAACAAAAGAAAATTTCATGTATTCATGTTTCTCAAAGAATATTTCTAATGCTTTTTGAAAATTATTTTTCATTTATGGAAACATATTTGGGTGATTTTAATCTTTCTAGAACTTCATATTTTATGATGATTAGTTTTTCCTTTCTTCTTTTTTGAATAGAGTCATGTTTTTATATGGATATTACTTTAAAAACATATTTGTGGACACATAGGTCATAATAGTTCGATACACCATATGTACTGAGGAATTCGTTCATGTATAGAATGTATACCAATAGGTTAGATCCCAAATGGTTTATTATTCAATTTATGTATGATTTCTCACATGATCGTATATTTCTATGTTATTTTCTCAAAAGGATTATTTTATGGTGTATCCAGGGATAGTTTGATCATGCATTCATTTCATCTCATACACACTTTTTATATTCCTTCCATGATCATGATTTTGGGATGTTATATATATATACAATTTATTATTTCTCTCGATTGTAATATTTTTTCTTTTTATATGTAATACATTACAGATTTTCCACTATAGCTGTAAAATCAGACCTAAAAAATATAACCTATACTGAAAAATATATTTTAAATTGACCTATAGTATGTTTTAATGGATGACTATGATTAGAAGGAGAAAAATGGATAACTTATTTTCTATAATCACTTATATGTTTGTCATTGGTTTTTTCAAATTATTATATTTTTTTCCAGATTCCTTCCTCAGAATAGTTATCTAGAAACCTGAAGCCCCATTTCTAACCCAATTTTAGAATATCAATATTATAACAATTAGAAGAAAAAATTCACCATTTTTAATATTTATTCTATATCTCTAGATGTTATATGAACAATGAATGATTTTGTTGTGGGGGTGTGTGATGATTTTGGTAGGCTATTGAGATACTGATGTGTATTTGTTGGGGTGATCAATAATTATTTATCATTAATAAATGATTTCATTATTGTCTATTTTTAAGGGTCGATAAGCAGTTCTGTATATAAAATATTTTATATATACATATTTATATAAAATTAAATATGATATATATATATATATATATATTTGTATAAATTTAATCTATATATGTTTTTAATCATTTAAACATTGTTTATAATATATTAAAATTCAAATTATATATTTTAAAAATATATATACATATGTATATATATATATCTGTGTCTGTGTATTTATATTTATATGTGTGTGTGGATATATATGGTGAAACACTTTTTTATAGTCTCTCTGGGTGTTGAGATCTTTATCCAAGGGTTTGGGCGTTCCGAGGACCTTCCTAGGTTGGGATGTTATATGGTTGTGATGTTGTTATTTTGGTGTCATTTTTTCCTTCCTCCCATCAATGGATGGGCAATCCTTTATCATCATTCATTCATTTTTATCATTTTTTCTATGTGGGTCCCTCTAATACGGTTCCTTCTGGGTTGACATGGGTTGTTTTAGACTGTTTTATTATTAGACGATGCTCTTTTGATCCTCTCATCAATTACATTGGCCTAAAAAATAGATGATTATTTTTTACAGATCTATCATACTATTCCCTAATAACATGGTATATGATATACTTGAAAATTTGGAAAATCTCAATAACCAATTGAAAAAATTTATAGTCAATGTTAATACCCCTAAGGAAACAAAACATTGTAATCTCATATCCCTTCTCATGGTGGGAAAATTTAAATCTAATATATCCTATAATTTGATTTCCCTAAGAAATATGATTCAATTGATATAAGGATTGTTATATGGAGTGAATATTAGGTTAATCTAATTTGGGGTGATTATATTTGAATTCATCAAGGAGTATGGCCTGATTCTCATATTGAATAGATGAATATGGTTGTTTTATAATCATCTAACTGTCATTAAAAATTTTTCAAATGTCTTTCATATCGATGTGATGATCATTCTCCACTCCCCCTTTTAGGTTTGGGATAAAGGGATCCTTTTACTAATAGGAATGAGAAATTAAAGTGTGGGATTCAAAATAAAATTGACATTTTAATGGATTATGGTGTATCAAATCTGATTTAACGGGGTATTATAGAGAAAATTAGGGTTTGGGTGGACATTAATCAACCCATTATATAGAGATCTATTATGAAATTCTCATAAACCATGTCATGAGTGTCCTTTGAATTTGAAAATCCCTTATCCTTCCCCTTCTTATGAACACTAATTGGTTAAGGGGTAAAGTAATATTGACTAAAATAACTGGATCCAGAAGGTAAAATTATGTTACAGTATGTTTTTTGTCTTCAATCTAAACCTAATATTCGATGACCTACATTAGCAGCTGAAAAATATAAGGCCAGGTAAATGCGGAACAAACACATAGACCAAGACCCCATCAGCGACTAAGGTTGAGATAATTTCTATCAGTCCACCTTCATTCCCAATTATTATAGGAAGTTTTCTAAACCATTGTTCAATGGTCATGAGTGATTGACCTCATGGATGTTTATACAAGGGGTTGTGGATGGTGGGCCTTGGGATGATGAATCATTGGATGTTAGAAATAGGAAAAGTAGAGACTAGATGATCTACTTATGTGAAAACCATTTATGGGGTATCACAAGACCAGAATATAGGTTCTCCAAATCACCATCTCAATTTGCAATATTTGGTTGGTCATTAGGTAATATATAATCTCTGTTATCTAAGTATATCATCACCTGTGGTTGTGGGAGTGAATACCACTTTTCCCAGAGATATGGAACTACCAGATATTTCTACATCATGTGTAGTTATCCAAGATCAAGAAGACCCTACTCCCTATGCAAATTAAATCGGCCACAAAAGACAGATGAATGAAATGGAAAATCCATCCCCCAATCCATCTCCAATGTTCCCATAAATTTTCAATTGGAGCATATTATTCCCATATATAGATGATAGTATCACCGGTATCTCCACAAAAAGGGTAAAAGTGTATGTCTAAACCCACCCTCATGATGAAAAAAGAGTGCTCTAATCCCCTAGACCCAACTCTCCCCCCTTTTACATATCCTTATATTCTTTCTTATAAGGATGGAGATGACAATAATGGTTTGACGAGGCCAAACCCTAAAAATCAGTGTACATGTAAGAGGATAACTAGAAGGGTATCTAGTACCGATACCCCTTCTATAGATCCACATAAATCCAAATGTTCCGTCAACACATCACTTCTTGGATAGATCCTTCCTAAAATAAGGAAAGTGGTGTGAATTGGTTGTATTCTTGAAATTTTAAATACATAGGCTAGAATAAACCAACACCACTTACTACAACAAAAATATTACATTGGAATTGATTTGGTCTTGGAAACCCATGCATAGTTTAGATGCTCTTGCGCAGGAGTGAAAAAAAGTCACACCGAAATGGTTTTATTTTCAGAAACCCTACTGTATTTAAATGGTATTCATAATGTAGAGATAAAGGATATATTTCAGGCATGTCTCCATGTGGCTCATCAAGTCCATGTAGAGGGACTTTTCCTTCTCTGCAAGGAAGATATGGATTCTAGAATTAACAATTACGCTTCTAATACAATTGTAGTTTCTATCCATTTTCTTGATACCCATATATGGGAATTCATAAGATTATATGGGTTGACTACCCTAAGGTATTATAGAAGGTCTTTGGAGCTTCTTGATTCTATGTGCGGTGGGTTACCTATAAAACTTATCATTGGAATGGATTTTAGTGAAATCAAGTTTTGTTTTGAGGAAAATGTGGGTGTTTTTAGATAGTCATTGATGATGTGTCATTTCATGAAGGCAGCCCAAAATTTAGAGCTAATGGATCTAGGTTACTGAGGATACCCCTTCCCATAGTTTTATGGGATCCCTTTAGAGAATCATATAGAAGAACACATGGCTAAATACCTAGGCTTGACTGATTGAGTTAGTATGTTCAATTACTTCTAGGTATCTCATCTTCCTTTCACCTCATCTGATGAAACCCCAGTCTTTATCGACTACTCGCATGAGGGATAGAGATCCTGAGCTTATAGGTTTTTAATATTAAATGGTTTTTCAGATATGGAGTAAGACTATATGGAAGTGGTCCACCCAGGGTAGTTGGGAGGGGACAATGACGTAAAGAAGAACCCCTCCCACGTGGCCGTCAAACATAAGCAATAGATCTATGCTAAATTTTTTCAATCGAATGTTTAATAAAATATAATTAAATGGATGAAACATTATCTCCTTTCACCCCACCTTTTAGATTATTGTCTTTTATACAGTAATAATTGGAAGCTAATATGTGTGTTTCTCTCAAAATTAAGGATATGTTTTGTATATGTGAGTGGGGGATGCTCATATGAAAGATGGCGATGGAAACACCCTTCTAACAAAAGGAATCAGTGTGGAGTTGAAGAACCTCTTTGAGTTGTTTATTTATATTTATGGATTGTATTTTTGATTCATAATTATATTTTTTACACTGCATTGGATTTTTTCCGGAACCTTTATACTGGGGTGGGGGATCTTCCATGTCATCCAATATAGATAGTTGTTTTAGCCTAGTTCTTAAGAAGGAAATAAAAAGTCAGATTGTACAAGATATTACAAATGAATAAATCATATTGCATCTCAATAAAATCAATTCCACTAAAGAGTCAGAACTAGATGGTTTTCATGCCTCATTTTCTAAAAAGATGTAGCATATTTTCAGGACGAATATTTCAGTTCACATGAAGGATATCTAGGTGGGTAAATCAAATATTCACTCGATCAACGAAACATTTTTCTCACTCATTCCAAAAATTAATAAACCATATTTAGTAATGTATTTTATAGCCATAATCCATTGTTACATTACTTATAATATACTATCAAAAATCCCAGTCAACCAACTTCATATTTTGATACCCTCTATTGTCCTAATAATCAATGTTTTTTCCTAAGAGAATTACCACTGACAACACCATTCTGGCCCATGAAATATTTCACAACATGAAAACTCAGAATAAATCCTATATAGGTGTTATGAAATGGAAACATGATATGAAAAAATCATATGACATAGTTGAGGGGTCATTCCTCTAGTTTGTTATTACCAAGATGGGTTTTTCCCAAAATGGTTCGACATCATCATGCACTGTGTTTCTTCTATTTCATTAAATATTTGGATTAATGGTGGACTTTCTCATGGTATTTCCCCCTCTAGAGGTCTTCACCAGTGTGAACCTCTGTCTCTCTCTTCCTCTTTATCCTTGTTATTGATTTCCCATCTTATTTCTCCATATTTTAATGGTAATCATGTTCATAGTGTGAAGGTATGTCGGTAGGGGGCCTCCTTCTCCCACATATTTATTAAGATTATGGATTTATTTTCTCAAGATTGATATTGGGATAATGAAACAATATATGTCATATGATCCACATGTATGAGTTGGATTCAGGACAATTTGTCACCCTCTAAAAATATAAATTATCCATCAATTTTACTATTTTAAATACATGGAAACAGTATCTATACCTTTCTTCGATCATTCAATTGGTTCACAATCACTAAAAATACATAGGGCTTTACACTATCTTTGGGTAGTCAAAAAATTTTGGTTTTTGAAATAATCATGAAAGAGTAGATAAGAATATTCTAGGGTGGTCTGCTTAAAGAATTTCATAAATAGGGAAGTAGGTCCTTATCAAGATCATGGAAAAACAAATTCTGGCATATTTTATTTCTATATTCAAATTCCTGGGTTTTCTTAATGGAAAAAATTCACTATCATCTAGAAAACTATTTGTGCGGTATATTTAATGGGATGAATGAAACCAAATGGATTTCTTGAGATAATATTTTTCTCCCCAAATTACGTAGAGGTATGGTATATATAGATATGAACCATTTTACTGATGCTCTTATTTAAAAACATTATCATGGGTAACATTTAGGGAAGATGTAATCTTATCCTTAGGGGATTCTACTTGAAGATTATAGAGGGGTGTTCCAACAGAATATATAAATACCCATGGATTGTTGATGGGGCAGTTATTTGGAAATATCCAAACTGGGTGAGGGCTAGGAATATTCCACTCTACATATTATTTTTAAAGATGAAGGACATTGTGGGTGTAATGAGAAGTATGGGGGATTAATTTAATGAAATTTTTAGAAATATTATCCATAGAATCCCTTGCATGATTAGTATTAGACTATAGTATCATTATTGATTTTCTGATAATTCTATAACATACTCTATCTAGTTGGGTTAAAAGGAATCCCTTGAAGTTCCAACCATAGGGGTTTATATTCTTTTGAAATTGATTTGTAGCCTTAGTATCCCTCCTATGGAAAGTTATTTTTATGGAAGTCTATACCAAGGATTCTCCCTATGATGGATTTCCTTATCTTGCACCTTTCTACAAGCGATCTCACCAACCCTATTTTATCTTCTATAGTGGAGACCCCAATGTGTGCCATCATTCTGTTCCATAGTGAAAAGGAATTGTAGAAGCTGTGGAGTCCCAATGCGGAATTTATCCTGAACATCAAATCATCATTGGAGGTTCTACTTCTGATCTGGTCTACATCTCTTTCAAATAAGAAAATAAGCTTCCTCTAAATGATGGCTTGGATTATTTGGGCTCAAAGAAATGAAATAATTTTTAGTAATGTGACTAAGACATGCTCTATCTGGGTTGATAGGTCCACCCTATGGACGAATACATGGAAATAGTATGATCCACCTCATAAGCCCCCAATTCCCCACAAGACATCATGTTTCTAGATTCCTCCCCCTCCGGGGGTAATAAATATTAATGTTGATTCTTATGTTTTTTGTTGTGGCACTTATGACATTGGAAAAATTTATAAGGACTCTACTATATCCAATGTTATGACTTGTTTCTCATCCTTCACTACAAGATAGGAACCACCAGGTACATAATCCCAAGACATTAAATCTGACATTTCATTTGATTTGTAAAGAGGTTGGAAAGCTTTGATTTTGTATTCGGATCGCCTCCCCATTATGAACAATAACTCTTCCCCGTAGGATGGTATCTAATAGTATGTCCTTATTTTAATAGGTATTTCATCACTATGGCTTAGCATTCTAGCTTTATATTTCACTTTTATTAAAAGGGTAGGAAACATGGGGACACATTGGCTACCCCTAGCCTTTCTGGTAATTCTCATGTTTGGCTAGATGATTTCCCTAGTTGGATTTCATCAATTGTCATATTTACACTCATTCATCTAATTTAATTATCACTTACTCTTTTATAAATATATATATATATATACATATATATTGACACACATATTTATATATGAATATATATTTATATTTATGTATCTATTTAAATAAATTGATGTTAATACACACAACTATAGAATTTGATTTAAAAAACACTAGAAAAATACATTATCTGCATTGGAAAATATTGTTGATCTAGGTTTCATTAAAATTTAATGGGATTTATTAGTTCTAGAAAAACATCCATAAAGGGTGCCCCTTATATATGCTTAAAAAGAGCTGATAAAGGCCATACTTATATCATGTCTTGTAAAAATTATAGAAATATTCAACAAAAAAACACCTATATATGAAAAATTCATAATTTTAAAAAAATATATATATAAAATATTATTAAAAAACACCATATTATATACATTTCAAACATTGTTTTTAAAAAATTACATTTTCATGTACCATCACATACATTTAAACAAACATCAATGGTTATATTTTATTTGGCACCCAACCCCCTCTCAAAAAAATCATAACCATGGTATAGGTTGCAAAATAGACCACTCCAACTCAAGATAAAGAATAAAAAATTATAATAAATAAATTATTATTTTAATAATCCTATAAATATATAAATTAAATATAAATATGAAACAATACATCAATAAAACATAAATTTTAAATAAGAGGACACACTTGGTGTCATAGTAGTCACACCATGCATCAAATTGATGTGTGGATTATTCCTACACAACACAACTAACTTAAGGATTATTTTACTAAAGTATGAAGACAATCCAAATGTGTTTTCTTTGTATTGAGTGTGTTGCATGTATTTTTAACTAAAATTTCAATTTAAATACCAAAAATGATCTTTGAGTCATTCTAGTAGCATCATGTGTCAGTTTGACATGAAACTAATTAGTAAAAGTAAAAAATGACTTATTAATAATTTCATTATAGTATCAATACAATCAGAGTAGGTTGTCTCAGTTTTCAATGAGTCACAAACTTTTTGAACTAAATTGTCAATTTTAAATTCATAATGGATCCTTTCAGTCATACCGGGCACAACATGTATCTGATTGAGGATCGTCTAACTCATATTTTTTTACAAATAAATTATTAATCATTATAATAATGTATTAAATAATATGCATTATTTTTTTTAGTTTTGAGTATGTGATGGGAGTTTGGAACTAAAATTCTAGTATTTAATAAATAGACACACATAGAGTCATGACGGTCACACATTGGGTTAGATTGATATGTAAATAATTCCAACATGTCACAAATGACATAAAGATAATTGTAAAAATTTATCAAGTCAATATTAATGTGTTTTCTTGTTTTTGAGTTTGTCATGTGTCTATTTTACTAAAATGTAGATTTAAATTGAAAACATGCATTTTGAGTCATATTGGACACATCATATGTTAGTTTAAAATGAAAATGATTTCTACATAGAAAAAATAAAATTTAATTTATTTATCTAATATATCAAAAAAATCCAAAAAAATGCATATTTTTCAGTGACTGGCACAAATTTTGAACTAAACTATAAATTTTAAACTGATAATGAACACTTTGAGTCATATCGGGCACACTGTGTATCATATTTAGGGTAGGATGGTTACTACACATCAAAAATGACTTATGGATTATAGTGTTAATGTATCAAAATAATAAGAATGTGTTTTCTCAATTTTGAGTATCTGATGTGTGTTTAGAAATAAATGTCAATTTTAAATAAAATGACATGCTTGAAGTCATGTCGTTCACACCATTGGTCATATTGTGGTGAATTTGATTCCTACATGTCAAAAACGACTTATGTCTTGTTGTATTAAAGTATCATAATAATCCAAATATATTTTATTAGTTTTAAGTAAGTGATGTTTTTTTAATCTAAATTGCCAATTTTAAATAATGATTCACACATGGAGTCATAATATTCACATTGTGAGTCAAATTGAGGTGTGGACGATTGCTACTTTTCAAAAATGACAATACGAGCTTGTTTTATCATTTTTTTAGTGAGTGAAACATGTTTTGAATTGAATTATCGATTTTAAACTGATAAAAGAAAATTTGATTCATTCCAGACACACCATATATTTGATTGAGGTGTAAATAAAAAATACACATTATAAATGATTCATGGATCATTTTCATAAATCGGAAATATAATACAAATTATTTTTATCTTTTTTGAGTATATGACATGTGTTTTGAACTAAAATGAAATTTTAAACAAAAAACATGTACTTTCAGGCATACTGAACACTTAGTGCATTAGACTGGGGTGTGATTGATTGTAGAAATTGGTAAATGATTTATGGATCTTTTTCTTAAATTATCAAAATAATATAATTCCTTATTTTAGTTTTGAGTGATTTTTGTTCATTTTGAACTAAAATTAATGTTATAAAATAAAAACATACACATCAAGTCATACTTGGAAAAATGGGTATCGGAATGAGGTGTGACTAATTAAGGTGTAATAGATTCATACATTGTTCAATAAATAATTTAGTACACATCTTTTGGGAATTCATACATTTCCATTTAACTACTACAAAATCATTTGTTAGATGAATCCTTAGGATTTACTTCTTATATCAGGAATCATTTGGTTTCCACTTCTTGTAGCTGCTCGGATCGCTCCCGCTGGGCTAGGGTTTGCACCGCCTCCTACTCTAGTGCCTCTACCTTCTGATTCTTTTCCCGGCTCTCTCCCATGACGCTCCTGTCTGATCTCTGTCCGTCGGAACAGCTGGTGTCACTTGCTCCATGATTCATTCAGCTTCCCACATGCGTACATGATCCAACATCCTGCATTGATGTCCCGTCCTCAATCCAGCTATGGAAGTCCACCCCGCTTGTTCGTGACAGTAGGAATCCCGACATCGATCCCCAAGACTCTTCCCCGAGGGCGCTATCCTCCACTGCCCAAACCTCTCCCACCTCCATGAGGACGACTGATTCATGTTCCATTCTACACCCAGAACACATTTGTGTTGCGTATAGTGTCTTCCATGGAAGTGATGTTGTGGGATCCTTTCTTATATCAGTGTTCAGATCTGTCTAGTTTTGGTGAATGTTGTGCTTCATGCTTCATGTCTCCCTCTTCCCAGATCTGCTGAGATCTAGTGTGTTAGTTCTCTTCTTCTTCGACACTGGCTTGGCTCTTCCGATGTGCAGGATCATTGCCTAGGGTTTATGTGGGTAGCCATGGTGCGGGATACACGCAGGCACTTTCACAGTCACCAGCCTTTCATCTTGGGACCAGTTTGTTACTACTATGGATATCATGGAGGTATGCACATGGATTGTTCTACATTTCATTGGTTCCCTCTTCCATTGCATCATGATCCATTGCGCATGACCCCAATTTGGTTGGGTTCGATGGATTCCATGATTCATTGGATTGTGCAGGTGGTCATGGTTATGATTGAACATTTAGAGTGCTATTTTGTTGTTTCTTTGTGTTGTTGTGTTTTGGAAGGATTTGCTTGTTGTCTAGTTTCTCTTTTTGGTTTGTTTTGGATTTGGAAGTGGTTCTAAATCCCACCCGCCTATGGTTCTCATTGATTGTTCGGTTCTCACTAACCCAAAAAGTCACTTATTTGAAAAATTAAAAAAAAAAGAAGTTTCAGTCAGTTGTAGATATTTCAGTGAATATTATGATTTCCAAAAATATTTTTGAAAAAAACTAAATAATTATAAGATAAATAAGATAAGAAAATTAATGTTAAAATAGGATATAAAATTATGATATAATTAACAAAATAGGTAATAGGAATTAACCATTTCGTGATGTATGTATAAATCCTTGGACCAATTACCTATATCTATCATAACAATTTCAATCTCAAAGTATAATCTCTCGTGATCGTGAGAAAATTTTAATAGTTTACTAGATCTGTCATACTAGGCACGAAGCATATTAGATTGATGTGTGGATGATTCCAATACGTCATAAATGACTTATGAGTCATTTTCACAAAGTATCAAAATAATATGAATTTGTTTTATAGATTATGAGTTTGTAGCATTTATTTTGAACTAAAATGTAAATTTTAAACTAATAAAATAAAATTTGAGTCATATTGATCATATTGTGAATCAAATTGAGTTTCGGTTGATTTCTACCCATCACACTATTTATTTTTATTCTTTAATACATTCAAAATTTAGGTTTATCTATAAATATTATTGGTTGATAATATAAAATGTCTAATGTATTATAAAATGTAAAAAAAATTGCATCACCATTAGTGAATCATCTTCTTTGAGTGTATAATCCTAGTACTTGAGTGCATTGTAGGTGTATCGTCCTTATTAATGGTCTTTGTGAAAATTAACCAAATAAGTATTAGATAAAAACAATATGGAAATTAACTTCAAAAGTATATAAAATGATGATAAAATTCAATAAGTACTAGTATGTAACCTCTTCATGATATTTGTATATAATATGACACCATTTATTATGTTTATTTGTTTCTAAAAAATGTATTTCTTATTGTGAATTTGAGGACATTTTAAAATAAAGTTATTACTATAAAAATAAAAATAAAAATTATTAGTAGATATTCTAAATGAAATTGTAATTATCATCAGAGATACCTCTTTAGGGATGCTAGTTTTATAATAGAATATGATATCCTTCAAAAATTTTCAAATATAATAACCACAATTTTCCATTACTTTGTTTCGTGCACTGCAGAAATAATATGAAAAATATGTTTTTTATATATTTTTTGATAGAGGTATGTTATCATATATACCCAAATCCTTATCCATTTGTAGAAGTTGATAGGATTTTTGTGCACTTGGACTATCCTAATTCCATGATTTTGTAGATATTAAAACATTGGTTTATCATAATAAAATTTTGATTAAAACATAATATAAACTGTATAACTTGTTTTTTATTTATAACATTTTACATTTATTATATTAAAATTTTATAAAACATAAAACCTGTGGCAGGTTTTTTGGATATTTATGCACTAAATCTAGAAAATTAATATTTATAGTAACCAAATTAACTATAATTAGTAACCAATGATTCCTTAAAAAAAATTAATAAGTAACAAAATGAATGAAATTATATTGTATATGATTAAATAATGTAGTTTTACATAGGGATCATGGGTATTAATAAAAGTCTATTGTATGTATGTTTTCTTTCAAACATTGTGGATATTTTTTCCAATATCACTCAATATTTCTTTCATTCCAATAAAAAGACTGTCTTATTAGTGATGTGAGGACTAATGAGTCTAAATTTCTATTCACAGTGATTTTACATCAAATAGAATTGATATATATGCCTACAAAAATAATGTATATTAATTTTTCATAATTAATATAGTAGATCAGTGATTGGAAAAAAATCATGACAACACACCTCATGTATACATTTATAACTGAGACACCATGATATTCATTCATGAGGATTTCATTTACATTATCAAAACCAATATAGTATTTACGGTCCTCTTCATACATTCGTTCTTCAAAACCAATTATTCTTGCATCACTACTTGATAACATTGTATCTACATGAACCTTTAATGTTAATAAATGTAGATGTTGAACAGGTGGGGTAAAGGTAATTTGTGAAATAATTTCTATTATTTGGTTGGTTCTTTAGATCATTTTGATTTAACATTCTATTTCACACCATCTATTTTTCTGTCTAAAATAACATTCAGCAGTTTAGGAATTTTTAACATTAATTGTGAAAGGTTTTTCATGAAAGATAAATTAGAAATAAATGCCTCTTTTTCAAAATGTATTTTTACAAGATCTAAAGTGTATGATACAAAATCTCTAATAGTTTACTCAACTATATGAATACATGAATCATCATGTGGAATAGGTATCTCAGAACTCAGATTGTGAGTTATTTGAATCCCCACTATCACCTGAACTATTGGAAATGTTTTTGTATAGAATACCTCCTTAGATATTTTGCTTGGTACCCAATGCAAAAAGGTTATGGTTGGGTGTTTATATATATAAATCATAGTAATTTTCTTCCTGTATAATATCAGTACTAGAATGGTATCATTTTCTACCTGATTCACATTCAATAGAAACAAATATGGTAATATTGATTACATCCTATAAAACATCCCTTTTATGGGAATGAATCACCTCAAAGTTGGTGGGGTGGGGAGGGGGTCTTTATTCGTTGGTTTTTTATTTGTTTTTTCTTATGTTTGATTCCTTCACATTGAATTTTATAACAAACCTAACTTCTAATTAAGTTTTCTTATATATAATATAATCATTCCTGTAACTATTCAAATTTTTTATCTTCATCCTATATTAATTTGTTTTATAAAAACATGTTCGGGGCAACACACCAAAATCCAAACCTCTAATGTGACCATACTGTCCTAGCCTCTTGAATTTCACTGATTGTAGCTATTCATTAGGTAAAACTAATGAAGATTCTAATACCTAATCAGGATAAGAAAAATATATGAAATAGGTAATAATTGTTACAATATACAAATTTAATGAAATTTTCTTATTATGTAAATCTTAGACATGATATCCAACACTTTTTGTGTGTTTTCAACTTTTAGTATATAATAGTTATTTACACATGTACCATTCCATAGCACTATATGTGGGATAGAAGTGGATTCAGATTTTGATTCATCAATCATCATATAAAAAAGGTACATAATTATGTTTTTGTTTCATGTCACATAATAGTATTACTGTGTATTTAAAATATATAACATTTTTTCAAGTGAAATGTACTCCATCTCTACATTAAAGTTGGGGTACATTGCTTTTTCATCATATTTCTTATTTAAACAACTCAGCTACTATTTTATAAATTAACATTTCTTACTCCAAGTGGATAATACATTAATTTTCAATAAATGTAATACCATTCACAATGTACCTGAAATTGTGTCTCCTCACAATGACTAATAAACACAACCTATGCTTGTTGATTAATCAGGTATTTATACATCTATGGTGGGTGCCAGTTTATTTTTCCTTCAATGTATTTGATGGTGGATCGAATAAGTAGATGTATATATATATATTATATGGAACAATATAAGATGGGGGTGAATTTTAGGTTTAAAAACCTTTGAGTTTTAGCACTTAAGAGATTAGATTAAATGATCTTAGACTAATACAAATACAAACACCCACAATTGTAGTGAATATAAAGGAATGAAGTAATGTAATACTATTAGAAAAGTAAGGTAATTGTATTCAAGTTGAATATAATAATCACAGTAAAACAAAAGTGAATGATTCTACCTTAAAGCATATAGAATCAAGCGATACAATATGTAATATTATGGATGTAATTGAAACAACTAAAAATGTAAAAGAGATAGAAAATAAAACAAAACAGTTTCCTTTCTAATACAATTTCCATCGAAAATTTAAAAGTATTACAATTATGTTAACCCAAAGAGAATGGTTATCCTTTAACCTAGGATAAAAGGTATGTCTCACCAACACCTTGGTAAGCCCTCGATACAATGATCGGAACGTCTGTATGCCTCTCCCCAGCAGCCCTCGATACAATGATCGGACCATCTGTCTGCCTATCCCTGGCAGCCCTTGATACGATGATCGGACCGTCTGTCTGCCTATCCCCAACAGCACTCAATATGACGATCGGACCGTCTGTCTGTCGATCCCCGACATCCCTCGATCTTGTAGGTTATCGGCACCTCTGTCTTTCAATTACTTGAAAGCCCTCGATACAATGATCGGACACAAAAACCACACAGTATGAGAGAATTCATAGCATATCTCTCTAGATTCTTTTTTGAAGAAAAGTATCACACTTGTTTTCAAAGTATCTACCTTTCAGCTTCAAATGACCTCCTATTTATAGGCCTCAAGTTCCAACGGTCACATTTTCTCCAACGGTCATATTTCTTCAAAAAACTCGAAGGGACTTGGATACCTGGCATTATAACGGTTAGATAGAAACAGAAAGCATGACATTATTTTGATTAGTTTGTAACTAACTCAATGACATCGTATTGGTTAAAACAAAAGATATGTAGAGATGAAAAACATGGGTACGATTAATACGAAACATGTTTTTTAACTAAGTACCAAAACAAGCATGTAATGAATGTTATGAGTAGCAGATTCAATATGAATTCCATATTCAGTATGATTAACATTGTACGATTGGCATGGTCAGTACGATTAGTATTGTATGATTGGCATGGTCAGTACGATCATCATGATTATTATGATCAGCGTGGTCAGTACGATCATCATGATCAGTACGATCAACATGGTCAGTTCGATGAGCATGATCAGTACGATCAGCATGGTCAATACGATCAACATGGTCAGTATGATTAGCATGATCAGTACAATACGATAAACATGATAAATGGCATTTGTGATTTCCAAAACCTGATATAGAAGACAAAAGGGAACTTTTGACTCATCAATATCCCCCTTTTTGGAAAGCACAAAACACAAAGTAAAGATCAAAAGAAATACTTATCTCCCCCTGAGTTATTGGAAACACTTCTGAATAAGAAATTGAATACAACTAACTCCCCATTAGGTATAGACTTTCCTAAGGATTGTATTCGTAGATTTTCCTTAAGTGTTGTAAAACATTCTCTCCCATGATAAAACATTCTCTGCTTTGATATAATAATCTCCAGCTTGATAAAACCTTCTACCCCTTTGTGATTTACAAAAATAATGGGGTAAACTAGAATTTTCTGAAAGAGTTATAAAAGAAATACAAGACAATAAATATAAAAGAAATTTCATTACATTAACAATAAACCAAGCTTGAAAAAAATACAAGTCACTTGTTTTCTCTTTCCTTCTCCTTTTTGATCAACTCATGAGGAACTGCCTTCATCTTTTTGATTTCCTTTTTATCTTCAAAAATAGCATCACCCTGAGATCTAAGAAGATCTTGTTGATAAGCAAAAAGTTGATCTTGATTCTTTATTGTCTCTTCCTAAATTCTGATAACTTCTTCATGTGTATCAATTATGTCTTGAAAATTCTTTTTATCTTTGGATAACCCATAGTTCTTTTTCTTCAAGAGAACTATTTCGTCTTTTAAAGATGAAACCTTCGAAAACCCATCCTGAAAGGCATTCATTCTCTCCTGGAAGCCTTTTACTGAAGGAACATTGGCTCTTTGGGAATACATAAGATTAAATCTTTCAACCGTTTCTTTGTTAAGGTTATTGAAATCAATTGCAAGCTCATTTGATAACCTTCTTATATCTTTAATTCATATCTCATGATCATTGACTGAGCTCTCTGTTTTGTATGACCCCTTGGTCATCTTGTTACAAGCCTTTTTATGAGAAGACGAACTTTTAGAAAGAACATTCATATCGGCTTTGACTGAAAAACTTTATTTCTCAATTCCTTTACAATGCCAAACTTCTTCTTTTGATTGTCAGTAATAAAATAAATATTCCCTTACAGCCTTGGGAAATATGGTATGGTCTTCTCAACCATTCTCAGAACATGGACAATGTAATAACTCTTCTTGAGAGAGATTGTGTGTTCTAAATCAGTATCTTCATCATACGAAGCTAGTTCATTTGATCGGATTGAGTCTACAACTGGCTGTTTTCCTTTTTCTTATTCGTTCTTCTTTCTTTCTTCTTCCACTTTATCACTGATGACAATAACTCTGTCAGTGTGAGAAGATTGAGAACCTTACTTTACTTGAGAAGAAATTATATCTGAAGTTTCAGAAGCTTCAATAGGAGGTTGATCGGCATGAGGAAATTGTTGAATACCTTCACTTTACTTTGGAATCGATTCATCTCTATTCTTCTTCGAACTCTGATGGAATTCTAAAAGAAAGTCTCCCTCATCTTCTTCAACTTCTTGAATCTCTTCCAACATTTGATTTCCTTTTACTTTCTCTGGAATACTCTGTACGATGGGATCATGATTCACTTCTTCCGTTAGTTGAGCACTAGCATCCTCAACCATTTTGAAGACTTTAGAGATGTCAATGTCTTGATCTTTTCTTTTCAAAACAGACTTCTTTTTTTTCATCTTGAAGGGTTTCCTCTACCCTTATTCTTTCAGCAAATTCTTCAGCTGGATCAAGTCCAAACTTTGGATCACCTTCTTTTCTCTGTTTCTTAACCTTTCTCAATTTGGCTAAAAATTCCTTACTATACTTTGGCTTCTTATTAGGATTTGAGATGGTTTTCATATCAGATTTTTGAGTAATACCAGCAGATTGAATGTCTTTGGCTGTCATAGTTGTCGATTGATTCTGAGGAGATTCAACTTATACATCCTTAACAAAAAAAATTGAATTTTCATCAAAAAAACATTCAACTTCTTCAAATTACTTTTTCTAATTCAGGATGGCTTCAAATATATCATATTTCCTTTCAAAGGAATGTTGAAAAACTTCATACTTTCAAGAATGAATTTTGTAAGAATTGCTGGATATATAATCATTTGATACTTGATTCCTCCTGTCTTGACATTCTTGATAGTTTCAAAAACATATCCCATAAGATTTACTTTTCTCATATTTACAAGATAGTCAGGCATAAAAATATCAGAAACATTCAGAGTTTCTCTATCTCCCTTCCATGGGATAAGAAAACCTTGCATCCAAAGAGTGAAAAACCTATTTTCTGGAGAAAGACGGGCTACATTCCTCTTTTCTTCATTTATTATAAAAAAAAGACTTTTCATCATTCACTTTGTTAAATGTACCAACTTCCTCTGTTAGTTTATGAGATGGACATAAATAGTCACCTTCTATCGGAACATTCAGAAAATGAGTTGCTTGACTCAAAAACATAGAAATCTTCCTATCATTCACAGAAAAGTTGATAGACATATTCTTATCAAATGATACAGTTTTATAAAACTGAGTGAATTCATAAAAAAGAAATGGATCTTGAGACAGTGGTTTTTCCACACATAGATGTTCCCAGCCTTGAAAAAGAATGATTCTTCTGATTTTAGAATCATACGATTCAAAGAAGCCTCGAGAAACTAACCTTTCTATGAAAAAGTATTTCTCTATAAAATTCATTGAAGAGATTTTGGCGGGAGTATTAGAAAAGGACTAAGACATATAGGTGAAGCCGCTTGAAGGATTATTCGATGCCTTAAATCGGTGGAGTAGGGCTTCGTAACAAATCCTAAAAAATCAGTGTGGGTTTGGGGAGGGGGTTCTATTTATAAGTGATATAGGGGTGATCAGTGATCTTATATAGTCAATATTAGAGGAAATAAGATCAATGGTTAGGATTAAAACGAAGGGAAAAAAATTAAAGAAATGGAATGTACCTGCCGGAGATTGTAAGGTAACTGTTGGTTTTAGTAGAGTTCAAAAGAAAAGACAATCGTATGAAAAAAAAATTTAATTGTCATGCTGATGGGAAAGAAAGTCATTACCATTAACTGACCATCTGATGGAAAACAAACATTGTTATCATGGACTTGCCGGTGGAAAAGAAACTCATTACCATTAACTGATAATACAATGAAAAACAATTTTGTTTCCATGTACTGACAATACGATGGAAAACAATCTCGTTACCATGTACTGACGATACGATGTAAAATAAATTCATTACCATAGTCGGTCGATACGATGGAAAAGAAATTCATTACCATGATCGGTCGATACGATGGAAAAGAAATTCATTACCATGATTGGTTGATATGATGGAAATGAAATTCATTACCATCAAATAACAGTATGATAGAAAAGAAATCATTACCATCATCTGACAGTACGATGGAAAAGAAAATCATTACCATCAACTGACAGTACGATGGAAAAGAAAATCATTACCATCGACTGACAGTATGATGGAAAAGAAAATCATTACCATTAACTGACAGTACGATGGAAAAGAAAATCATTAACATCAACTGACAGTACGATGGAAAAAAATCATTACCATCAACTGATAGTACGATGGACAGAAATGTGAAAAAAACTATCAATACGACAAACCGAAAATTAAATGATACGATAAAACTTTCAATACAATAAACATGAAACACGTACCCAGAAAAAGGATAATTAAAGATCATAAGTTAAGATGAAACATAGTGAGAAACATAGTAATAAATGTTCTACCCCTTTCTACGAGGATTTTCTTAATGTTAGGAGAAATATAAAATAAGAAGTAGATATAAATGATTACTTTAATGTAATCATTCATAGCTTCTATTTTATAAACTCAAATCTATCGGAACGTAATGGTTTTGTAAAAACGTCAGCAAGTTGTTCTTGCATTCCGATGAATTGTAAAACAATATCTTTTTTTTGTGTGATCCCTAAGAAAGTGGTTCCTAATATCTATGTGTTTTCCACATGAGTGATGTGCTGGATTCTTACTAAGAGATATGGCACTAGTATTATCACACAGAATTTGAGTTTTGGAAAAACTCAATCAATAGTTAGTGAGTGTGTGTTGCATCCACAACACTTGAGTACAACAACTTTCAGCTGCTACATATTCAGCTTTAGTAGTAGAATGTGCTATCGAGTGTTGTTTCTTGTAGGACCAAGAAACCAAGGAGTCTCCTAAGAAATTACATGTTCTAGATATACTCTTTATATCCATTCTAAAACCGCCAAAGTCAGCATCTGGAAAAAAAATTAAAACAAAATCATTTCCAGAAGAATAAAAGAGACCTAGATCCATAGTCCCTTTTAAATACCGAACGATTCTCTTTATGGATTTTAAAGGAGACTCTTTTGGATTAGATTGATATCTTGCATATAAGCATATCGAAAACATTAAGTCTGGTTGATTGGCTGTCATGTATAACAAACTTCTTATCATACCTCTAATGATTGTTTGATCTACTGGTTTCCTAGTTTCGTCAAGATCAAGTGTATTCGAGGTTCCAATAGGAGTGCTGATACATTTAGTTTTGTCATAACCATAATTTTGAGTAAATCATTAATATACTTATGTTGGGATATATAAGTTCTTTCTGGTTTTTGAGAAATTTTATAACCTAAAAATAATGTTAAATAACCCATCATACTCATTTCAAACTCGGATTTCATTAAATTAGCAAAAGAATCAGTTAAATATTTCTGAGTTGATCCGTATATGATTTCATCAATATAGATTTGAACAATCAAGGCATTTTTATTATCCATTTTTATAAAAAGGGTTGGATTAGCTGTACCGTTCGTATAATTTTTTTGTAAAAGAAATCTTGTAAGTCTATCATACCATGTTCTAGGAGCTTGTTTAAGACCATATAGAGTCTTAGAAAGTCTAAAAACATGATTAGGATGTTTTGGGTCTAGAAAACCGGGAGGTTCTTCAACAAAAACTTCTTCTTGAACAAATCCATTTAGAAAAGAACATTTGACATCCATTTGAAATAGTTTGAAATTAAAGTATGCTGCAAAAGCTACTAGAATACGAATAGATTCAAGTCTAGCTACTAGAGGATATGTTTCTTCATAGTCTATTCCCTCTTGTTGATTATAGACTTTATCAACAAGTCTTGCTTTATTTCATTCAATGACTCCATTTTCATCACATTTCTTTCTGAAAACCCATTCTATACCAATTAAAGTTGTTTCTTTTGGTCTATCAACTAAAGTCCAGACTTTATTCCTTTCAAATTCATTTAGTTCATCTTGCATTGCATTGATCCAATCTTCATTACCTAAGGCCTCACATGGACTTTTAGGTTCAAGTTGAGAATGAAAAGCAAGATGTTCTATTTCATTTCTTAAGGAATTTCTGGTCCTTACTGGTTAATTTACATCACCAATGATATTATCACTCGGATGATTCCTAAGAAATAATTGATTTGGGTTTTGTAAAACTTGTTCAGCAACATATGGTAGAAAATATTCCGGGGTAAATGTTTCAGGAATACTTTCTTGAACATTTTCCTTATCAGAACGTTCCTCTATCAATGGTTTGTAAACATTTTTTGAAAACACATCTGAGGATGTTGGTTGGGATGGTTTAAAAACAAATGGATCAGTTTAATCAAATTTTACATGTACTTTTTCCTCAATAGTACACGTGTTTTTATTGAAAACTATATAAGCCTTAGAAGTTTTAGAATAGCCTAGAAAGATTCCTTCATCAGATTTTGGTGTAGATTTGTGAAGATTATCTTTTGTATTTAGAATGATTACTTTGCACCCAAAAACTTTGAAGTATGAAAGTTTAGGTTTTTAGCCAGGCCATAACTCATAAGCTGTTTTATTAAGAAATGGTCTGGTTAAAACAGGATTAGTAGTATATCAAAAAGTACATACAGCTTCAGCCCAAAAGTGCATAGCAATTGAGTATTCACTCAACATGGTTCTAGTCAATTCCTAAAAAATACGATTTCTTCTTTCAACGACACCATTTAGCTGCGGAGTTCTTGGAGCTGAGAAATTGTGAGTAATACCTTTATTACCACCAAGAGTTTCAAAATCTGAATTTTTAAATTCACCACCATGATCACTATGAATAGTTATCAATGGTAGGTTTTTCTCATTTTTAACTTGGGCTCTAAAAATTTTGAAATAGGAGAAGGCATCAGATTTATTTTCTAGAAAATAGACCCATGTAAATCTAGTAAAGTCATCAACTAAAAAAACACATAGTATTTTTGTAGGACCAAAAAGATCCATATGCACTAGCTGTAATGCATTAGAAGTCGAAACATCATTAATTGATTTAAAGCTAGTTTTATATTGCTTTCCAAATTGACAAGGATCACAGACTATTGAAAAATAATATCTAAGATCTGGTAGTCCCTTTACAAGTCTTTTCTTTGAGAGATTACTAAGGTTTCTTAGATTACAGTGTCCTAGTATTCTATTCCATAGCAATAGTTGGTCTTCTATTTCACTTAAGCTAGGTATGTTTTGGCTCCTAAGGTCTTCTAAGTTAATAGTATATACATTCTCTTACCTATGAGCAGATAGAATGAACTCATCCTTGGAATTGTGAACTAGACACTTATCATTCCAAAAATTCACATGGTAACCTTCATCACATAATTGACTTATGCTGATGAAATTGTGCCTAAGACCTTTAACAAACAAAACATTTGATATAAGAACTTTTCCAATAAAAATGATATTACGTATACCAACAATCTTTCCTTGAGAATTATCTCTGAAGGTAGCTTTTCAACATATTGTTTTGTTAACCTTTTCAAAGAAATCTTTTTTTCCAGTCATGTGTCGAGAACAACCACTATCCATGTACCAAATATTCTTGTTGGTACATTTCTCATTTTCTGAAAAAGAAACAATTAATTTTTCGAAATTCAAATATTTTTGGATCCATAATGGTTAGATAACAGAATTTTAGGAATCCAAATTTGTTTTACAGAATGAGCTTTATGAAATCCTAAAGATTGAGTTTTATTCAGAGAGCACTCACTTTTCTAGTGTCCACCACATTGGCCCTTAAAACAAAAAGAGGTTTTTTGTTGAATAAAATAGTTATTACTAAAAATATGTTTGGAATGAGTATAACCAAGTCCTAAATGATTTTTCAAAGGCCGGATTTGGGAATACATTTTGAAGAAATTTTCTTTTCCATGAGTAATGTTTGAAAAACATTTTTTCAAGGAAAAAATCTCTGACTTTTACGTTAGAACTAAATTCTTATTTTCCGAAACATTTGAATTTGAGCTAGAGTTAGGCTCTAAAATATTTTTCTTTGAAATCACATTTTCAAGATCCTTAGAATGTTAATCTTTGTTAGATTTAACTTTCTCAAGGGTTTTTAAAATATTTTCGAAATCAATAGTTTTCATATCAAGATCCTTAGAAAGATCTAACACTTCTTTAGTTAAAACTGAAATTCTAGAGTTTTATTTCTCAAGTTTCTTCTTGAGTTTAGAATTTTCATTCTCAAGCAATTTAGAAAATCTGGATACTTCTTCAAAAGAAGGTAATATATCATCTTCTGATGATGAAGATTCATCATTTGATGTTTCATAATACCTATTATCAGTATAATTGTAATTTAAAGTGACATTTGTAATATCTTTAGCGTTGTGTACCTTTTCCATGAGACAATGATCTTCTATTGGTAGTCTAGCTATAAGTTCAATATCTCTTTTTCCTAAGGACTCATATTCTAAAGAATCATCTGAAGAACCACTACCACTTGCACTCCAAGTATCATTTTCCTTTAATACATTCATTGTCTTGGACTTGTAATACATTTTCTTGTTTCTTTCAGAGTGTTTCTCCTTTCTGTCTTTTCTCTTCAGTAAAGGACAATCAGGCCTTATATGACTTACATTCTTACATTCATAACATGTTACCTCTGAATCGTTTTTATACTTTCTATCTTTATTTTTGAATCTGTATTGGAAGTCTTTCTTTCCTACAATCTTGTTCATCCTTCGAGAAAGATTGGCTAACTTATTATCTGAGTGATCACTATGACTTGATTCTGATAAAACAACTTTCTTGGCATTGGATCTTGTAATCCTTTCAGGTGTTTTAGCTTTAGATGTAAAGGCTACACTCCCATTTCTATTCTTCCTCTTGTTGAAATCAACATCTCTTTTCATTCTTGTCTCGTGTTGTAAAAGAGTTCCAAAAAGTACATCAAGAGTAATCTGGGAAACTATTCTATTTTCATAAATAGATGTCCTTTTTGAATCCCATTCATTTGGCATTATATCTATAATCTTATCTACAAGAGATTCATCATCAAGGCCTTTTTCTCCCATAGATTATAACCAGTTGACAATTGTCATAAACCTTTGTTGCACATTACATACTATCTCTCCATGAGGAAAAACAAATCCATGATACTCTGCTCGAAGCATAGCTCTTCTTGTTTCTATAAACTTGGACGTACCAAAATGAGTAACTTCTAATTTCTTCCAAATACAGTTGGCAGCTTCACATGAAGATATCTGGCTATATATATTCCTGGTCATAGAACATAATAAAGTATTCTATACCTTGTAATTCAGTTGATATTCTTGCTTCTATTGGTTAGTGAAAGTACTAACTTCTTTTTCAGGGATTTTATAACCTCTAGTAAGCATAATAAAATTGTCTAAACTAGTATTGATAATGAACGTCTACATACGATCTCTCCAATACTCATAATCATTCCCATCAAATATAGATGGTCTTGAAGGATTTAGATTGTTTATTAACCCAATATTCATTCCTACCATCTAATATAACAAAAACTTTTCAGCTCCACACATATGTGTAGTTTGTAATTAAACACAGTAATATGAAGGAAATAGAACAATTAATACAAATTAGTTGAAAGCCTCCTCTAATACCAATTGTTGGATTGAATAAGTATATGTATATGTATATTAGATGGAATAATACAAGAGGGCGTGAATTGTAGGTTTAAAAACCTTTGAGTTTTAGCACATAAAGGATTAGTTTAAATGATCTTTGACTAATACAAATACAAACACCCACAATTGTAGTAAATATAAAGGAATGAAGTAATGTAATACTATTAGAAAAGTAAAGTAAATGTATTCAAGATGAATACAATAATCAGGGTAAAACAAAAGTGAATGATTCTACCGTAAAGCGTATAGAATCAAGTGATACAATATGTAATATTATGGATGTAATTGAAACAATTACAAATGTAAAAGAGATAGAAAAGGAAACAAAACAATTTCCATTCTAATACAATTTGCAGCGGAAATGTAAAAGTATCACAATTATTTTAACCCAAAGAGAAAGGTTGTCCTTTCAACTAGGATAAAACGTCTGTCTCACCCACACCTTGGTAAGCCCTCGATACAATGATCACAACGTCTGTCTGCCTATCCCCAGCAGCCCTCGATATGATGATCGGACCGTCTGACTGCCTATCCCCAGCATCCCTCGATACGATGATCGGATTGTCTGTCTGCCTATCCCCGGCAGCCCTCAATACGACGATCAGACCATCTGTCTACCTATCCCTGGAAGCTCTCGATTTTTTAGGTAATCGGAACCTCTATGTGTTAATTACTTTAAAGCCCTCGATAAGATGATCGGACGCACAAATCACACAATATGAGAGAAGTCAAAACATCTCTCTCTAGAATCTTGATTGAAGCAAAGTATCACACTTGTTTTCAATGTCTCTACCTTTAATCTTCAAATGACATCCTATTTATAGGCCTCAGGTTCCAACAGTCACATTTTCTCCAACGGTCATATTTCTCTGAAAAACTCAGTGGGACTTGGAAGCCTGGCATTATACGTTCATATAGAAACAGAAAGCACGACATCGTTTTGATTAGTTTGTAACTAACTCAACGACATCGTATTTGTTAAAACAAAAGATATGTAGAGATGAAAAACATGGGTATGATTAATATGAAACATGTGTTTTTAACTAAGTAACAAAACAAGCATGTAATGAAAGTTATGAGTAGCAAATTCAATACAATTTCCATATTCAGTACGATTAACATTGTACGATTGGCATGGTCAGTACGATCAGTATTGTATGATTGGAATGGTCAGTACGATCAACATGATTAGTACGATCAACATGGTCAGTATGATCAACATGATCAGTACGATCAGCATAGTCAGTACGGTCAGCATGATCAGTACGATCAGCATGGTCAGTAGGATCAGCATAGTCAGTACGATCAGCATGATCAGTATGATACGATAAACATGATAAAAGGCATTTGTGATTTCTAAAACATCATATAGAAGTCAAAAGAGAACTTTTGACTCAACATTTGATATCATGCATCATTTAAATTTTCTCAAAACCTCTATAAACCTTTCCAACGAGTATTAATATAAATTCCATTTATAATTAATTTATTATATATTCACTCTGTAAGGGATAATGAATCATAAATCAATATTTCATTATTTTTATTTTTTATTAAAGTAAAGAAATTATATCATAATGTTACCAATATAAATTTCCAATTTAATGCCTTAAGCATAGGCACAACATTGTTGCAAGAATCTACATCAATAGGAACACACATTTGAGTAGTGATCCCATTGTAACTACTGAACATGGCCTTTTTTTGTTAATAGGATCACCATGTGCATTCCATTGAACCTCGAATTTGATTCCTTTATTTCTTTCCTTAATATTTTTAGTTAACATTATCATTCTATGACCGTTTTTTCTTTGAGACATGTTGTTCATCATCTACAAATTTCCTCATCTTTAACATCATCAATATGTTGTTTTTGTGGTTTCATATCATATTCATGTGAAAAAGGTTATTGTTCCTCTATATTGGGAGCATTAACATGTTGAGAAAATCGTTGTTCTTCAAGATTAGAAGCATTGAAATATGCATAATTCATTATCTATAGAATTTGATGAACATTTAATTTATATTATGTAAATTCATCCTTGAATGGATAATAATATAAGGTAACATAATATATATTACAAAAAATATATAACCTGATTACTGAAGTCTCTTTTTTTAAAGGTAGATGTGATTTATCCCCTCAATGAAGTATCCAAAACAAATCATTATAGTCTCCTATAACATACAAGACCCTTTATATATTGGCACTGTTGTGAACTGATTATGATGTCCCAATAAATAGGTCATCATCATTTTAATTGACATTTTACCCTTCAGTGGTTTTGGTGGATAACAGAAAAATTGATCACTTTAGGTTTGTAAGATCTGGAACATAAAATATTTGTACTACCTGTTATTCCATTATAAACGGTTTTTATTTTTATCCTTATTGAAATTAACTTTCATGAATCCATAATAAACTATTTAAACATCAATCATGTTATCAACCCACTTTTATTTAAAAAATAAGTACTTTTAATGTTGTGTATTCTAACTCCCATAATTTTTTAATGATTTCAATGTTTGACATATTCATGTAAATCATATTTCTATCCCAGGTATAAGAAAAATTCATCACTTTAACCAAAATTTGTAACTCCATCATTTTTTATGGTGATGCATTCAGCATGTTCATTTTTATAAAACATATAAACATTAATTACATGACCATTGAATGATATTAAATTAAAACATGGACTTTTCAATAGCTATCAAATGAGTTTAGAAAATGAATCTAAAATTTAAGTTTTCTATTTAAATATATGGCCTCAAAACCATCCAATAAATTTTGTATTTTGTCTTTTTTGATATCTGGATTTTCATCCTTGAAGGATTCAAATACCTAAGAATTGATTTTTGGGTTGCAATATATGGTGCAACTTCTAAACTATTATGAAAACCATAAAGGTGATCCTGCTATCATTTTTTAATATTAATTGTGACAATATAAATTCTAGAAATTCCTTCACCCACAAGAAACTTAGTGTAACGACATTTAGGGAGACCAATGCTTTCCAATTTGGATAGGTAGTCTGTAAATAATCCAATGGTTTCTTGAACAACATATTGCACCACAATACAAACTTTTACACAACTAGTATTTTTGACATACAATTTAAAAAATTTCATGTACCATTTAATGAGTTAAATCCATATATAATTTATAGAACCACATAGTTGAATCTCTCATACCAAGTGAACCATCAATTAAATAATTTTATCAAAGAATGTTGATGGTAAGAACATATCCAATTCACATAATATGACAGAAATTTAAATTTCCATATTTGGTAATTTATCCAGCATAATAACATTGTTGGATATATCATTAAAAAATAAATATACCTTTGTTAATGTACAATGGAAATTCTTGGAAAAAATGAAATGTAAAGTTATATGCATTATATTGTTCATTAAAACAATACATTCATGTGATTTGAAACCCTTTAACATTAAATTATTCATTGAAACAATATATTTGATATTAGATGAATACCCCTATAGAATATTTAAATCAATCAAGATGTTCCAAATAGATATCTCTCTTTCCTAAAAAGAGTGTAAGCAAAGGGAGGATAAAAATTCCATTTTTTCACTCTTCACTAGAGACAACACTTCATGTATCCCAATTCAATTAGGTCAAAACTAGGCTTAATTACAACATTTTTTTCTTAATGTGAATTTATTAACAGTCAATGACACTATCATGTACATTTTTTTTAACATGTATTACATTTACAAAATTTCTAATATGCAGACAATTCTAGTATGATAATTCAAAAAAAACTGATCACTTTTTCTAACCAGTTTTTGTATGGTTTTTCAGAAAAAGTTACTAAATTTATTTTCTATATATTTTAATTTTTAAATATTTTATCACCTATTATTGGAGATATTTTTTAACATTATTATGAATTCATATCAAATGATATAATCTAAGAACAATATTTATGTTGTCAAGGTAGAAATATAAAATTTCCTAAAAAATAGTCTTTGATGAATGTTTCAAACTTATTGTCTATATAACTTGTTCAATAATGGGACACCATAGAGTTATTTAAATCTTATTTTGGATTTTTTTTAATTCAAATTAAATAAATAATGTTAAAATTTATATTAATAATATTTTATAAAAAATAATATTTAATTAGTTGATTTAAAATTAATAAATATATTATATTTCATAAATGATTTTTAGATGTAACTAAATATAAAATATTCTCCATTCATAGACTAACTGTTCTATTTTAAAAACTATATTGACCATTAAATTGTAAAAAACTCAGTTAGCATGGTTATGGATTAAGTTGTGTTTTGGCATGTTACTTGCACTTCTATTAAAATTAACTTCCAACACACATTGGTTTTTTATTCTATAAATTATACATCATATTTATAGTCTGTGGGTCCAAACTATATATAAATTAAAATTTAATTTTAGTCATAGTGGAGAAAATAATTTGTTTAGAAAATTAGTTACCATGATGGAAAAAAATTTTAAAATGTGGAAAATTAAGAGTTAAGGAAGAAAATGTTCATAACATTTCTATAAATGTGTTATGGAGGTTTTTATTATCCATATAATCCATTCAAACATTAATTATCATTTTTGGAGAAACCATATGTAATCTTGACCTCCCAATAGTAAATACTTTTGAGTATTTACAATAATTCCCCTACTCCCCAATTATAAAAGGGAACTCACTCTCCCCCATTTTCACACCTCTCATGCCATTTGGATAAGACAAGACCAGAAAAAATAACTTCTCAAATTCTCTCCTCTCATCTAAAAGGCCTCACTATGGTATAAAATCCATCCTTGGAATTACTTTGGTTCAAACCAAATGAACATACCCAAATAAGACGTAGTGTTCATCAATGAACATTTTTATTTTATTTCATCCTCAAACCTCTTTAAATAGTTTTATATAATTGTTATATAATAAAATATGTATATTTAATATAATTATATTTTTTTATGATTATGGTATAACCTAAAACTTCACAAACTTCTGAAAAAATGAAATATTCATTCATCGTTTGTATGTATGGAGGACTAGAGACTCATGAACCGATGTCATTAGTTCTACCATTATTACCTTTAAAATTTAAAAATAGTGATGGATTTATAGTTTCAACATGATATTTAGGGTTTTTAATATTTTAATATGATAATTTTATTTTTATATCACACATAACTTTATGATTTCCATTTTTGGGAATATAATATTCTCGTTCGTGCGTACTTTGGATTGTTGCCTCAAGAAGCGATGTGATTAGTTCATGCTTTACACGGATTGTACAAAGGATGGATTGAACAAATATATTTGATATATATGACATAAAAAAGATTCATGAATGATAATATAACATATATTTTTCTTTCATTGAATCTGATAAGAAAATGAAAACAACATTCATGCAAATGTACGACCTGATGTCTCCATAAAGAGTGTACTTTCATTCCTATTTCTATATTTTATAGATAATTATAAATAGAAAATATATATCATATATTTATATCATGGTTATAATTTTTTAGATGACTAAATAATGATTAAATTAATACAACCAAAAATATAAATAATCAAAACATTTATGACAAAAAAAGTTGTTATTACCCAAAACACAACTTTAACATAGAATTGTTAAATAAAGGGTAATGAAATATCATAATGATATAAAATATGATAGTATATATTTGAATATATTTATTTGATATATTTATAATAAACATATATTGATTATATTGGAGGTTTTATTTAGTTCCATTAGAGTCAATACTTAAGGTAAGGGTATTTCTAGTATCACTTTCATTTCTACAGGACTTATGCCATAATCAAAAATCATTTCTTTTTTTGTGGTATATACTATCCTATGAATTGTTATATAATGAATTTAATTTATTTCATGATATTAAAATTTCTCAATTGATGTTATTATTTCACAGATCTCATGATTTGAAAGTTACTGAATTATTAATGGATTCCATCTCACTTTTATTTGGTGTGAGACACAAGCCATAATCACAACCTATTTCATGTCTATGGTGTGTATAATTCCCAGATAATTATTTTATATTTATTATAATGATAATTATTTGGATATAAATATCAATTTTAGGATCTCTATTTCATGGGGTTTTGGTTTAAAATTTACCTAAGCAGTAAGTGCCTTATGTCTCAATTAACCTCCTTTGAGACACGTGTTATTTTCTACACCAATATTCTTTTACACGGGGTGTATACATCCACTTTTAATTTTTATATCATGAATACCCCTGAATTAATGATATTTTAAGTTTCATCTAATGTTATCCTTTCATGGTTATTATGATTCATAATTACACAAATAGTAAAAGATATTGATATAATCTCATCATTTATTATGATTGTTTATGATTATGATTTAATTTATGAAATATTATGATCCATATCTAAATAATTCTCATGAATTTTCTTTACCTGTGGTTATTCGTGATATTTCCGAGTGATGGTAGCATTTTTAAAGGAATTATTACTTATGATAATTGAAAACATGTTTTTAATATAATCCAACATTATTTCTCTATTCTTTCAAAAATATATTTTGTTCAAAATGTATTTTTTATATAATTGTTTTATATTTTTTAAAATTATCTTTTAAGATCATTTTAAAATAATTATTTGATAAAAACATATGTTTAAAAAGTGTTTTCAATTATTTTTAGAGATTTATTTATAAATTTTCATGGTTATTATTAAGGAAAATGATTTTCAAAAGATTTTATATCTTACGTTATTGTGAAATGATTATGAAACCTCTCTATTTTTCACATGTTATGATATGATTAAATATTTATGATACTCATTTCATTTCATTAGTTATGATATGATTATTTTTAATGATCTTTTGGAACACATATGTATTATTTTATTATGTGATGGGTCAGACCTATATCTCCCTCAAATTTATTGGTTAATGATTTATATCGCAACAGATATAGAAGACTATAAAGGGAATTGAACTCAATTTATTAATACAAGGTTGGCACGGGAAGTGAACATAGTTCAGTAATACATGAATAGAATGGGATGTAAACTCGTTTCAGTAATACAGGACTGGAAGGATTTGGGAACTTGGTTAAATAATACAGGGCTGGAACTGGGAGTTGACTCAGTTTAGTATAGGAATTTGTTGTCTATGATGGGTTTGGAAATGATCCTTTACTAAATTGAAATTATTTCCTATTATTATGTGTATCCCACAAATTACATGTCATATTTCCTCATGGTTCATTATCTTTGATTTTCTAATGACTCATGTCTTATGATCTTCTAATATTTATTCCTTGAATCATGATAATGATATTCGATATGCGAGGTATGATTTTAAAATTCCATTCTCGTTTTCTAATAACCTCATGTTCATGTTATGGTTACGTATATCCTTCATTTACGATTATTGAGAATCTGATCACCCCCTTTCTATGTTTTCATTTCCCAATATTAGAAATAAAGGTATTATGTATGAGCACTAAAGGGGAATATCTTTGTGTAACTACTACAAATTTGTCCTTTAACAGAACTAAAAATATTCTACATCAGTGCTAAAAAATTGATCACTACCAGAGCGATGTTAAAAGATGAACTTTATCAATTCTAAAAACAAAAATAGTTAAATACACCCTTTAAAAGCACTTAAAAACACTGAGAAAGGGTTCCTTTATCAGTGCTTTTATTTACTAATGATAAAGCGTGCATTTATCAGTGATTTTTTATCACTAATATAGGATGGTTTTAATAGTGCTAAGAAAGTACTGATAAAAGGGATCATTATGAGTTCATTTTTACTACTCTAGAAAAGTTTTAAAAAAATTTATTTTTCCATGCACCACAACACCCCCTTTCTCACCACTCGTAGCCCCATTTAACACTGCTTCCCACTCCCCAACCATCCTTCTAGGTTCTCTAAAAAACCCATTACCCTTTATCATCACTTTAATGGATCCCCCATAAACTGATTGTGCTGGGAATTGATCATCTAACCTCTCTTCATCACTCCAAATCCCTTCACTACTATCTCAATCATGTTTTGTTTTATATTTTAAAATATTTCTGTTTATTCGCATATATTTTGAACTATGTTATATATATACAAACTTATAATTATTTAAATATATTAAATATTAATTTAATTAATATATATTAGAATATAAATATAAATAATAATAATTATTATATGTTTATTAACGCACACACATATGTATATGTAAATATTATATATATAATTTTGGACATATAAATATACTAGTACATTTCTAAAATATATAAAAAATTGTAAAATATTATTTTTAATAAAATTGATAATAATTAATTTCATCAGATTTATATAAATATTTATAAATTAATTTTTAAAATATTTCTATATATAAACATTACTTATATATATACATGTTAAGGAATATTTATAAGCTAAGTAAAATGGATGATTTTTTATTTTTTATAAAATCAATAAAAAATATGTATTTAAATATGTTTTATATATTTAAAAACACAATTTTATGTAAATATAAATATATATAAATTTATTAAAGTGATTTATTATAAGTAAATATAAGAAAATATATATAAATTTAATTATAAATAAAACTACCTTTTTCAAAATGATAAAATTTTAATACCATAATATCAATATGAATATAATCTGAGGGAATAAATTCTGTCACCATAGAAAAATATACAATAATAACACATTAAATGAGGTGGGAATTCCATAAAATGTAAAAAAAATGGGATACCCTAAATAAAAACTCAGTTTTAGAGGCGTTTTAGGGGTTTTTTACACAAAAAATGAGACTAAGGGGTCTACTGGGTCATTATCATGTAAAGATCATCACGGGAATTGATTTGATATGAGTAAAATCCCATCCGGACACCTGGATTAAATGTTATGGTTGTTTGAAGTTCAAGTGATGTTTCCAACTTATACTAGACCATTCATTAATTCATTTAATTTTTATATCAACCAACTATTATTAAATGACTATTAGTCTATGATAATTAAAAAATATATTATTTAATAATTACTTAATTATTTTGTATTCCATTTTCAATAAATATATTATATATTAATTGTATATACCAATTTAGCTTTATTTTACTCTATATATATAATATATATTATATTTATAACAATATAAATATATTTATATATTAATATATTATTTTAATGAAGTATATTTTTTTTATGAAATATTACCTTTATTAGTGCTAAAAAACATGGAAAAGGGAGTCTTTATCTACTCTTTTTTAGCACGGATATAGGCCCCTATTTGTCGGAGATAAAAAAAATTGCTGATAAAACCTAGTGCTGGATAAACCATATTGGGTCACTTATGCAAACCATTTTTTCTGATAATAACTAATGACAGACAAAAAGAGTTTTCATTCTATTTATAGATATTCTAATCAATTAGTTCTTTAAACACAAAAAAAACCTTTATTTATTTTATTAACAAATTAAGTGAAAATTTATTGAGGAATAAGCAATATACGTGATCGTTCTTATAAAATGGAATAAAATCAAGACCGTAAATATTCTCAATAAAATTATTCAGCTTTAGAAAAAGTATTCTAAAATAAAAAATTTTAGATTTATGGTTTTGTGATTTTTAACATTCCCTAGATAAACCAAATTCTTATGATCAGTGATCTCTATCACTCTTTATAAAATTTTAGGAATTTAATACATAGAAGAATATTCATTTCGAAATTTTTTCCTCTGTGGGAACCTTATTTTTGAGTTACTTTTGTAAACCATTATTTTTTCAACTTTTCCTCTATAAAAGAAGTTTTATTATTCATTTTTGCGGTGAGGGTTTCTATGAAAGGAACTTTGATGTATTAATACACTGATATCTAAGAGTATTATTGAGGGAGAAATTCAATTTTAAGTGGGTAAAACGTGACACCCCTACTTTTTATAAATTATTTAACATTCATCTTATGTTATTTCTAGATAAGAGATAAGAATAAATCCAATTTTATGAATAAAAGATGTATTTTTATAAAATATATTTTTACCGCCTTTTAATGGTGAACTTATTTTAAAAAAAAATTTGTAACTTGTTTAAATTTTATTATAAAACAAATACCTTCATTTCTTTATTAATAAATTCAAAATTATATTAGGCTGAATATTTGGTATTTTTCCAAGAAATTTATTTTTTTAGGAATAGTGAAAAATAATAAATTTTAATCGAAAAATATATTTTAATATAAATAATTTTTAATGTCAAATTATGTTTTTAATTATTTTTAATATCAAATATTTATGATATATGTATATTAATCCAATTTAATTCATTTTAATCGTCATCATATTGAATTTAGATATAAAAACATTGTAATAATTTGAACATTTTCACATTAAAAACCAACTTTCGCATTCCATCTAAAGGATTAAATCTAAATTAAATTTTTAAACATATAATAATTGGATTTAAAAAATGGATTTCATATTTTGAATCAGAATAACTTAAAATTTTTAAAAATTCCAAAATAATTTTTTACCCATGTTATTAGAGAAAAAAGTTAAAATTAATCACAATAATTAAGAGAAAAATGAGTGTAATGACACAATAAACATTAAAATTTAGGGTCCAAATAACCAGGAAACATTTACAACACCCATTTTATGGACACATGTCAAATCATATGACCTTATACACAATTTTTATATGTTTGTTTGTCACATTTACATGAAATATACCCATAAAAAAGTCAAATTAAACGAAAAGACAAAAAAGATTATTGTCTTACTTTTAATTTCAATAATTATTTAGGAAATAGAGAAAACCCACATAGGTTCTGTTATAAAACTTATTTTGAAATATAATTAATCTTTTTCATTCATATTAACAAATTATTAATTTATATAGATTAAATAGCTACTTAAAAGGCTTATGAAACACAAACATGGTATTTATTTAGTTAACAATTATATAAAATAAATGATACTAAAAAACTTAAAAGTGAAGTAAATTTAAGGAATTATCATTCTAAATTTTTTTAGATGAATATATCATGTTAAACATCTTTGAACTTAATAATTTTGACTTAAATCATCTTCATGATATTTTTAAATTCAAATTCAATTAAAAATTTTAAAAATTGAAATTAAGGCTATTTTCTAACAAAGGATAATTTATTTATTGACTTAAAATCACTAAAAACCTAAATTCCATAATTTAATTTTAAAAAATTATTAAATATCAAATATTTTATATTTTTGTTCCAATTATTCAATTATGATTACTATATTTCTTTTAAATTGTTAAAAACATGATTAGCATGGTTACAGTTTAAGCGGTGTTTTTGCACATTCCTTGCGATTGTGTTAAAATTAATTTCCAACACACAAATAATTTATGTTTTATAAATTAAAAATATTATTTATAATAAATGGGTCCATATTATAGACCAATTAAAATCTTATTTTATTATTAATTTATATGACAATTATGTTAGAAAAATAGGTAACATAATGAAAATAAATGGTAAAATAATGAAACTTATGAGTTAAGGAATAAAATGTTTAAAACATGTGTATAAATGTTTGGTGGAAGAAATTCCAGCCATTTACTCCATATAAACCTTTAATTATATGTTTTTTAGAATCTTGAAGAAATCTTGACCTCCCAATAGTGAATACATTGGGGTATTTACAATAATTCCACTCCTCCTCGACTATAAAAGGGAACTCACTCTCCCCCGTTCTTCAAACCTCACAAGCCATTTAACTCATCCAATACCTACACAAATAAATTATACTCTTCCATCATCTCTTCCTAGAAGCCTCACCTTGAAGAGGAATCAATCCACGTAAGTCATTTGGTCAAAACCAAATAGATATAGCTGATGAAGAGGTAACTATCACAACCCAAACCAAGTTGGGGCTTGAGATGCAACTACCCAAATAATGATCCATAGGAAAGGGGGTGGAGACAAGTGTTGAAAGAATAACTAACTTTTTGAGGTTTTTTCATAAGTATAAGTACTCACAAACATAGATATCTCAATGAAAAAGTGCTAAGGGAAAGAGTAAAATATGCAACACTTCTATAAAGTAAGTCAAGAATACATGAACCTCAAGAAAGTAAAAAACTAAGGTAGTGTAAACTGAATCATAAAAGGTAAAAATGCACACCCAACCAAAAATATGTCCCAATGATAAAAATTAGAAATGTAAAAATATAAAAGAGAGCCCAACTCTTGAATCCCATGCTCCGACCAACATACATGATCCAATCACCCAGTATCCAGAAGTTCTTCCCTAGCCATGGTCGACCAGTCCATCTTCATCATAATACACAACACATGTAGAACAATACCATGTAGTGGTGAGTATAGACATACCACGTACTAAAACCAATAATATGAAGGTAGAGTAGTAATCGATATAATATAAGTGAAAGGTAGTAGATAGAACATGGTATTGTGAGATAAAAAGATCAAAACAACCAATAGTGAAAGTATGATAATCAAAACACAAGGGGGTAAATATAGTGAGTAGATGAACTACCGATTGAATCTTGAACACCTATATCAAGAGAGTATACACATCCATCGATGATTAGATAAACAGAGGATCACATGAAAAACCTCATGCATCATCACTACTCATGTATGGAGAGTAACCAAATATGAGGTTTGGATATAGAAGAATGTCTATATATATATATATGTTTAGTCAAAAAAAATCCCAAATGAGAGATTAAGGGGATCTCCATATCATTTCCCATTCTAGGAATAATAGTATCCAATAGTTCTAAAATCTATAAATGATTCCCAGCATCTCAAATGTCTTCCCCTAATGTAATCATCTAAGTCACACCATGCCTCGACATTTTTTCACACATTTGAGGGGCACAATATCTCTGTCGATGACATTTTCTCAAGTAAAATGTGAAGGTTACATTTTGATGGTTTATACCCAATACCATATTAGCTAGAGGGTTCCACTCTAGGTCCTTCATGTCCCATGCCATGATTCTACAAGATGTGACACTTGGAAGGTTGATGAACCATTCCCATTATGGATAGAGGGTGTTACTCTAAGTCATCAATGACTCATGAAATAAAATTGCAGGAGGGTTCAACTCACATGGTAAAGGGCCCATGCCCGCCTAGCTAGAGGGTTCCACTGTAATTCATCATGGACCCATGCCCTGATATCATATGAGGTTTATACTCAGATGGTTGAGGGCTCATGCACCACCTGGCTTGAGGGTGCCACTCTATGTTATCGAGGACCCATGCCTTGAAAATAGGTGAGGGTTCCACTATAAAGGTCACAGACCCATGCCAAATTTAGCTAGATGGTCCCACTCTACTTTATCAAGGACACATGCACTACTACTATAGGAGGTTTCCACTTGAACAGTATCCTCTGGTGATCTTTCCTGATCACTCCCATCATCGAGCATCACTTAAGTAATCACCATGCCAAAAACAATTCACATCCTATCTCCAGAGATGAAAATGATGGAACCATTATGTTTTTCAAAGAAAAAAATGTACGATAGACTACTCATGGGCCATAATTTATGTTCCAGTGATGGAGATACTAAACCTTGAAGTTTAATAAAAAGAGGAACTAAGGGTATAATTCATGTGAGGGGACCCACACATCATGTGGTCCTACTCCAGCGCTTAGTGTTGTCTCTTGATAGCATACAGATCCATCCCATATAGTATTATGCTTTGTGTACTTTTACTACATGGCATGTCTAGGATAACTGGGATTAGTTCATGTTCTTATTTTTGTGTCCATGTACTAGAACCCTTGCCTTTATACCAGAGTACACAGTCATGTACTTGGAAATTTACACCAACACAATTTACCGCCAATGTGATCCATCACAATATTTCCCATCATGGAAAGGGGTACATGTTGTGTTGGTGTAATACATACCATCTCATCCATAAATTTCCTAAAACCCTAACTGCCCCTTACACAGGGTATAAATGGTGTGCGTTCACCCTAGAACACGGTGTGTGGTTAGTATTTTTATATAATGATAGATTATGGATCTTCACATTTGATCTTGTCATTTCACCATGTTTTTTCGAATATATAACCTTAGAATCCCCATAAAAATTTATATCTAGACTAGATGTAACCTTTCTAGTTGTAGTTATTTGGAAATCAGCCTTCAATGGATCATCAGTGTTCATTGAGGGTTCTTCACAACTCGATTAATTCAGATTTGGATTCATTAATCCCATAACAATGAAACAACCACTCACATCTCACAATGATCCCAGTTCAATTCTAGTTTCATAATTAAGTTCTTTGTTTGCAAATACACAATGAATTTGGGGGACTGATCGGGCTTTGGTACTACCCAAAAATTTTCAAATTTGGACCTTAGTGTCCAATCGATGATAAAGGCAATGAAACACTGCGAAAAACTCACCACAAAAATTGTTTAAACATAATTTTCTAATAATTATTGGACAATGACTAAGAAAATGGATCCCAGAATTTGATAAAACATAAAATTAATTTAAATGCTATACTCAGGCATATAAAAAGCCTGAAAATAAGGGCATAGATTGAAGAATAAAAATTGATCTACTCAACTATATAATTAAAGGGCGTAGAAACACTGAATGATTAGTCCTACCTCTATTATGGAGAATTCATTGATGAAGAATGCATCTTCCAATAATCGATATATGTTGATGTGTTCTTTATTTTATGGTCATCACTAATATAGATTTTCTTCATCTTAATACATGATTCACAAACAGATGAGGGATTAAGATATCTGGATTTCTCCAAAGGTTTTTATAGCTAACGGTATAGAAATTATCCTAGTGATACTCTTATAGAGTTATCCCCAACATTGAAACAAATGAATTAATGAATTTATTAATTAATTAACTCAGTGAATTAACATCGAAAGAGTTAGGATTTTGGACACCCTACACTGACTCATTTAATTCTTCTCACAAGTTGAACATCACATTGTGGACCCTACCATGGTTTGGGATTTCTAATATGAGCTACTTTTCAATAGTTATCCCATTTTATTTGAGGTATCAAGATATCACAACATAAATATTTTTAATATTTTTATAAAATTAATTGTGTACACACCAGACCACTAAATCATATTCTATATTGGTACCTAGATCTTGAAATATATATATAAATATTTCAAAGTCATACAAGGAAAAAATTGGGTCCCTACAGTGATGTTCATCAATGAAATTTTTTGTTTTATTTATTCCTCAAAAACATTATGTAATTATTTTATCATGTTTATATAAATTAATAACTATATTTACTATACTGAAATGTTGTTATGAAAAGGTTATAACCTACAGTCTCATATAATTCTATCAAATGGGCTACACAATCTTCATTTGTATGTATGGAGGACTACCACCTTACGGACTATTATCGTTTGTTCTTCTATTACCTCATTTAATGGTGGGTAATAATGATATATTTTTAGTTTCTCTATGAGATTAATGATTTTTATGAAGTTATTATGATTCTATAATTTTTATATCACACATCCCTTCATGATTTCCATTTAGTTGTAATACAATAAATTTGTTCATATGTACGACAGACTACCACCTTATGAAGCGACATGATTCGTTCACACTTTACATGGAACATATAATGTATGATTTTAATAAAAAAATATTATATATATGAAGTCAAAAATATTCTATAATGATAATATATAATTTACTTTTATTTCCTTTAAATTGATAATAAAATGAAAACAACATTCATTTATATGTATGACCTACCGTCTCTATGAAATTTGTTTTTCATTTCCTATTTCCACCATTTATAGATTATGAAAAATACATATATCATGTATAAATATATTATATTTATATAATTTTTATAATTATTGAGTTTATTAAAACCTAATTAAATTAATAGACCAAAAATAAAATGTATACAAACATTTCTGAAAACAATGCAGTTATTACCCAAAACATAACATTAAGAAAGAATTTTTAATAAAAGGGTAATAAAATGTCATAATGAAAAAATATATAGTATGATATATATGAATAAGGTAATTTAATAGATTTATAAAAAAATTATATTTATTATACATGAGGTGTGAATGTGTATGATAAGATTCAATTCTTAAGGTAAGGTGATTTATGTTCTATCTTTTATTTTTGCAAGACTTTTGTCATATCCACCACTCATTTCTTTTGTGTGGTGTATATACCACCCTATAAAATTTTATATCATGAATTGAATTTATTTCATGTTTTGAAAATCTCTAATTGATGTTATTATTTTATTTATACCATTATTCAAAAGTTACTCAAGTTGTAAGGGATTCATGTCTCGCTTTTACTTTCTATGGGACTCAATCAATGGTCACCCCCTATTTCCTGTATATGGTGCGTATACTACCCATGGATTTATTTTATGATTATTATTTGAAGAGTTATTTTGATGTACATATCCAATTGAGGATCTCTCCTTCATGGGGACACGATTTTATTGTTACCAAAGAGGTAAGTGAATTTTGTCTCAATTTTCCTTGTTTGAGATAAATGTTATGTTATGTGCCTATATTCGTTTACGAGGTGATTATACTACCACTTTGAAAAGTTATATATTGAAAAATCGTTAATTCAAGATATTTTAAGCATTATTTAATGTTATCCATTCATTAGAATTATGATCCATAGTTTCCAAAATAGTAAAATGTTATTGCTACTATCTCATTGATTATCAGTATAGTTTATGGTTATGGTTCCATTAATGAAATAATATGATCCATATCTCAAGAATTATCATTAATTTATTATTCTTTGGTGATTCATGTTATATTAATTCAATGATACCTTTTTTCTACACTTTGTAACTTTATAGAATTAAAAAATAATAAGAAAATCCAATATTATTTCTATCTTCATTTGGAAATATGTTTAATTAAAAAATAATGTTTTCTAAAAATGATTTCATTTGTTAAAATGGTCATTTACGATAATTTTTATAAAAAATATTTTCGAAATATTTAATTTTTAAAAACCTATATAAATTATTTTCAGTGCTTCTTTTATATGTTTTCGTGGTTATTTTCAATGAAAATGGATTCCAAAAGGTTTTCCATTTTAAAAAGTGTTTTTTAAAATATAAATTACATATTCTTCAAGAAATATATTAAATTAATTTTCAAATCATTATTTAAAATTTTCTAATATTATTTTCAAAAAAAAATATTTTTATAATGTTTTTTGAATATGAAATTCAAAGAAGTGATATTTTATTTAATAAATATTCCAAGTGATATTTCAAAAACATTCTACTGCTAAGATGACATCCTTCGATATAGTTTATGAATTAATGGGGATTTGATCCATGGTTACCCTTATTATTCATTCCTTTTAATGTTTTACTTTTATGAAAAAAAATATATGAAACATGTTTCTCATCCACATGTTATTCCATGATAGAATGCTCGTGAAACCCAATTCTTTTCAGAGGTTATACTATTTGAAATAGTTATTAAACATTCCACTTTTTAAAATTTTATGATATGATAAAATGTTTAAGATACCAATTTAATTTCATGGGATATGATATCATGAATATTAATGATATTATGATACACATATGTATGAATTCATTATATGATAGATGGGGCTTCTATCTCCCCCTAATGCATTGGGTAAAAATTTATATCTCTTGATACATATTGGACTGAGATAGGAAGTGAACTTGGTTCGTTAATATAGGGCTAGAATTACAATTAAACATGGATAAGTAACACAATACTAGAATTGGATGTGAACTTGGTTCAGTAATATTGGACTGGAATGAGAAGTGAACTCAGTTTAGTGATATAGGGATTGAATGAGGAGTGAACATAGTTTAGTAAATAATATTTTCCACTATGAGAGTCTTGGAAATTAACCATCACTAATATAAATTTATTTTCCATTCCTCTTTGTATGCCATAAATTTCATGTCTTATATTCTTATGGATCATGATCTTTGATTTCCTCAAGATTCATGTCTTATGAAATAAAAATTCTTTATTCCATGTCTCATGATTATGATCTTATATGTATTGAATGTGATTTTCAAATTACATTAAAATTTTATCATACCCTTATTATCATGTTAGGTTTTAATATATTCTTTATTTAACCTTACTTATCATCTGAGCTCACCATTTATTATATTTTCTTTTATGTGATTAAAAATAATGGTACTACGTAAGATTACTAAAGGGGAAGATCGTTGTCACACTACTACAGATTTGAATTTTAAAATACTAAAAATAGTCTATATCGGTGCTAAAAAAATGATCACTGTTAGAGTAATTTTAAAATCCAACATTTATATGTGCTAGAAAAAAGCACTAATAAAGTGTTCTTTTATTAGTTATTTTGTTTAGAGATGAAAAGGGTACATTTATCAGGTATTCTTTAGCATTGTTATAGGATGGATTTAATAATGCTAAAAACTATCTAATAAAGGGGGACTTTATCTACATTTTTTTATACAATTTTTGAAGAATAATAATCATGCACCATAATACCCCCCTTTCTCAGCACTCATGGATCCCTTTCTTAGTGATTCACACTCCCCAACCAACCTTATAGGTGCCCAATAACACCCCATCCTTTATTATCTCTTCAATAGATCCCCCAAATGTGTTATGGTGCTAGGAATTGATCTCATGACCTCCCTTATTCTCTCTAATGACCTTTAACACTCTTGTAATTAGGTGTTGTTTTATATTTTACAATAGTCCTATTTTTCATATATATTTAGAACTATGTGATATATATATATAAACATATACTTATTTAAATTTATTATATATTAATATTCATTTATATGTTAGAATATAAATATAATTTAATATATGTTTATTTGTGCATGTGTATTAATACCCACACATTTATATATTGATATTATATATACATTTGTATAAATATAAATATATTCATATATTTTTATCATGTATAGAAATGGTTATATATTTTTTTGAATAAAATGCATAATATTTAATTACACAAGATTTATATAACTATTTATGAATGAATTTTGAAAATATATCTATATAAAAAATTACTTATATAGCTATAAATATACAAATTAATTCATTTTCACAAGGTAAATAAAATGGATATTTTTTATTTCAAATAAAATTAATAATAAATATTTATTTAAATTTCATTATATATATTTAAAAATATATTTTATGTAAATATGATAATATATATATTTATAAAAGTGATTTGTTAAAAATAAATATAAGAAAATATGAATACATTTAAATTTAAATAAAACTAAATTATGAAAAATGATAAAATTTCAAAACCATAATATCAATATGAATGTTAGTCATGAGAATAAATTCCATCCCATCAAAAAAAATACAATATGAACCACTTAAATGAGGTTGAAATTCTATTAAATGTTAAAACATTGGGATACACTGACTAAAAACTCTGTTTTAGATGCCTTCTAAGCCTTTTATGACCTCAAAACAAGTGGTCGTGGTTTCCCCTAAGTCACTAGGGTGTAGATCTCATTACCGAATTCCATTTGATATTAGTAGAGCCCAAACAGACAACAGGATCAAAATTTATGGTTGTTAGAAATACAAGTTACGTTTTTAACTTATCTTAAATAATTTGTTAATTCATTTTTTTGTTATACCACTATTATTAAATGACTATTTATCTATAATAATTAATAGACTATTAATTAATAATTATTTTTATTTTATGAGCCATTTTTACAAAATATCTTATATATTACGCTTTATTGGCATGTAATTAGATAATATAATGAATATTCATCTAAAAAGATTTAATATCCATATCTATTAAGCTTGGGTCCCTCTAGTTGAAATCCAAGGAATGGTTTAGGTGGCCTTTGGGAACTAGGATAGAAAAAATTTATTGATTTCCCTAGAGATATTTATAAGGACGTGTCTATGGATATATCTAAGAAAAATCTTAAGAATGAGTTAAGGTTTAGTAAAATGTCTTATAATTTTGGTAAATGACTCAAAGAGTGGTTTCCAAGAAATTACATCCCTATATGGATACAAAAAGTTTATATAGATCTTCTATAGATGTACATTGGGGTAATAACCCCCAAAACACCATATTGAGCTAGAATTGATTGGGAACTAGTTCAATACAATGGGTCTTTCTAGAAACCTAGTTTGACACTCCTATGGGATATACTTTAGAAATTCACAAACTATTTACGAACCATCATGAAGGATTAAAACATATGATGGCTATGAATGACCTAGAATAAACTTAAGGTTTCATATATTGAAAAGGTGTCATGATTTTGGAATCCTATAAGTAATTTTTTTGATTATGTGGTTTTCCACTATAATTACTATACCTCACACTGTGTTTTTTATTTTAGTCAATCGAGGGTACATAAAGAAATGGATTAACCTTGAATGTGATCGAGAATTTTCAAATGTGATGTGAGCTGAGATTATGACAATAGTAATGGATTTTGTGATTATGTTTATTCATTTTTTAATAAACATAAATAAAAATGTGTACCTCAACCAACTCTACGAATTATCAAAGATTATAAGTAAATTTCATTTTGATATTTTAGGCAATGAATTCCATGGAGGAAATAATATCCAGTTTCTAATATATCATGAATGAGGAAATTTACACCCAATAAATGACTTAGAGGAACTAGAAAATGTTTTGAATGTGGAAAAAGGGACAAAAATAATTTAACAGCAATGGGAAAATAAAAAGGTTCAATTAACACAATGGATATGGGAACTGTTCACCATAAGATATCATCGAGTGTTGAATTATTTAGATGTGGAAAGTATAGTAATTTTGAAAAGTGATGTAAAAAGGGGAAATCTCATGAAAAAAATATAAAAGTTTATCTAGTAATGGTTATATTACTGATGGTGAAGAGACTACAGATGATATGTGAATGGTTGGAAGAATTAAGTAATAATATAATGAATTATAAATAATTTTTTGAGAAGGAATTGAGATTAATGATGTATTTCTGTATTGGAATTAAAATATTATGAAACATATAAGTATTGCTCAGTATAATTTTTTCATTAAGGATTTGAAGGGATATATGTAATGATGTTGATGGACTAGAAATGTGAATTAATTGAACGCTTATATTCATGTAAAACACATGGTTAAGGTAAATATAAACATTAATATGTTCTTCATTATAAGATAATAATGTTGGGATAAAGAGATGATTGATTTGGAGAAATTAAATTAGATATTACTGATTTCCTTGGAACTTATTAAAGACTTTTTGAAAATTCAGTTTTTCTTATCATGGATGGAGTTTACATTATTTTTATCTTGAAGCTAAATATCCAATAATTTTTGTTTTATCTATGGAATGAAGTATCAAGTATGTTTTAAATAAGTATTTTTGGTAATTTAGTTATTACCATGTTTAAAGAGAATACATGAGAAAGGTATTCACATATTTTGTATTTGACAATCAAGAGGTACTTTATGATATATGTGGGATCAATGTTAAGATGATTTTGATAAATTTAATGACATTAATTTTAAAGTATTGGATTTTTATCTTTTTGAATGTTCAAAAGTTAAACCATTTATGAAATAGTCTGAATAAGTATTTAGAGATTAATTTTTCACAATATAAGGACTTATCCATATTGGATAACGTGTTCTAACAATTTTTTTGTGATGAAAATTAAAGGTAGAAATAATGACTTAACATTATATTTATTTATCTAATGACCCATTAGCTATTTAGAAACAAAAAATTCACCTTTATTTTATAGATTAAGAGATGAAGTGAAAATTGATCAAGGCACAACCAATGGATGAGATGGTAGTTATGAAATAGAAGGAAATCATGTTTGTATATCTTTTCATAATAATTATTCAAATTGAGGAAAATGATTATGAAATAAAAATTTTATCACAAGAAACTTAATTTATGATCAATCAAATGGTCCTTTAAATCATCACAGATTTAACTTTTTTTATTGTTAACTTTATCTCAATCACCCACCTTCTTGTGATCAATGATCTCTATCAGTTTCGATAATTTTTTAGTAATTTATTTCGTGTATAAAGGTTCACTTCCTGCCAACATTATACTACGTGGAATCCTAGTTATGAGTTACTTTGGGTAACAATTTTGTTTCCAACTTTCCCTCTTTAAAAGAATTTTTGGTATTCATTTTTACGATGTGGGTTTCTATAAAAAGAAATTTTCAGTATCATAATTTTGATAATGTAGGAAAATTTCAAGTTATAATTTCAATTTATCGGGGATATAATGCTACACCATAACTTTTTATGAATTATTTGACATTTATATTACGTGTTTGCTAGAAAATAAATAAAAAAAATTAAATTTTATGCATAAAAGATGCATTTTTTTAAAAGTTTGTTCTACAACCTTTTAGTGAAACACTTTTTTAAAAAATAAATTTTCAAACTTTGATTAATTTTATATTTAAATTTAAATTTCATTTTTTAAATCATAATTTCAAAATTATCTTAGTGTGAATTTTTGGAATTTTTTTGAGGAATTCAATTTTTTTATGAATAGTGAAAAATATTAAATTTTATTTGAAAATTGACTTTTCATTTAAATATTTTGTAATGTAAAATTATATTTTTAATTAGTTTTAATGTAAAAATAGTTCAAATATAAATCTATTAATACAATTTATATCAATATAATCATTTTTATATTGAATTTATATATAAAACATAGTATACTTTTGATCGTTTTCACTTTAAAAATTTACATTATCATTCCATCGGCAAGATTAGTTTTAAATTATTTCTTTCCAATTATATTAATTGAATTTTCAAAAAAAGATTTCATATTTAGATTAAAAAAATTTTTAATTTATAATATCTTCAACTTAATTTCTGACCAATGTGATTAGTGAAAATAGTTAAAACTAATCATAATGATTTTGAGAAGAATGAGTTTACCGCAGAACTAATCTTTAAACATAAGGATCAAAATGACCAAGAAACTTGTCCAAAACAAATTGTATAGCCATATTTATAAACTTAATACCTTAGGATAAAATATTATGAGTTTTTGGGACACAAGTACCTGAAAGTGACACATATAATTATTCATTTAAAGAAAAAGACAAAAAATATTCTTTTCATACATTTATTTTCTCAAATGATTTTGGAAAGGAGTAGAAATGACATAGGTTCTATTTTGAACATTATTTTGAAATATTAATAATTTTTTTCAATCATAATAATTTAAATTTAAATTTTATATATGAATTATTTACTTAAAAATCTTATGAAACACCAACATAGTATTTATTTAGTTACTAATTAAATAAAATATATGATACAATAAATATTTAAAGTAAAGAAAATTTAATAAATTATTGTGTTCCATTATTTTTTTAGATAAATATATCATTTTGGACAGATTTTAACTTAATAAAATTGAATTAAATAATATTTTTAACATTTTTTAATTCAAATGAAATTAAAAATGATAAACTTAACATTAAGTCAATTTTATAATAAATAATATTTTAATAATTGGTTTAAATAGCTAAAACACCTATATTATATCAGGTGATTTTTAAATGATAATAAATATGAATTATAATCCATTTTGGACCTATTTTTATGTTATAATAAATATATTTACCATAAAATAGTAAAAAACATGGTTTACGTGATTACAGTTTAAGCGGTGTTTATGCACGTTACTTTTTCTTATGTTAAAATTAATTTCAAATGCACATATAATTTTTATTATATATAATATATATAAAATTTATAATTATTTATTCCATGTTATATATAAATTAAAATCTTATTTTTTATTCAATGGATAAAATAATTAGGTTAGAAAAATAGTTTCCATAATGAAAAACAAAAATGGTAAAATGAGGAAAAGTAAGAGTTATGGAAGAAAATAAATAAACAATGTTTATAAATATATGTTGTAGGTTTTTATTAACCTTATAATAAATTAAAAACATTATTTATTATTTTTGAGGAAACATTATTTATGATTTACCTCACAATAGTAAATGCTTATGAGTATTTACAACAATTTCACATCTCCTCAACTATAAAAGGGAACTCACTCTCCCTCGTTATTCACACCTCTAAAGCAATTTAACTAACAAAATTTAAACAAAACTTATAATATTACCTAATATCATCCTAGAATCCTCAATTCAGGTATAAATACATACAAGGAAGTATTTTTGTCTAAACCAAAAAGAGATACCCATAGAAAAGGTAACATTCATCAATGTACATTTTTATTTTATTTCTTCTTCAAAAAAATTAATTTATTTGTATATCATGTTTTTTGAACCTATGTATATTAAATATAATGAGATTTTCTTATGATAATTGTATGACCTATATCCTCAAAAACATCCATCAAATGGGATACTCCATCATCATTTGTATGTACGGAGGAGTACCACCTTGCGAACCGATGTCATTTGTTCTTCCATTACCACCTTTCAATGTTTTTAATAGTTATGTATTTAGAGATTCAATATTATATTTATGATTTTTATGATATTATTATTATTATTTTATTTTTATATCACACATACCTTCATTCCTTCAATTTTGTGTGAATATTATAGTGTTGTTCTTATGTACGGCGGATTACCACATCACGAAGCGATGTGATTCATTAACGTTTTACCTGGATTGTGTTAAGCATTGGTTTCATAAAAATATATGATATATATATAATAAAATATATTCTATAATTATAATATATCATATAATTTTATTTCTTTTAATCCAATAATAAAATGAAAACAGTGTTTATGCATACATATGGTCTACCATGTCCTTGAAAAGTATATTTCATTTCATCTTCATATCATTTATATATTATTACAAATAAATAAATGATGAATATATTTATTATATTTATTTAATGTCTATAATTATGTATATTATTAAATCCTTATTATATTAAAAAACAAAAAATATAATGAATAAAAACATTTATGAAAAACAAAGCGTTTATTACCCAAAACACATTTTTTACATGGAATTTTTAATAAAATGGTAACGAATTGTCATAATAAAATAATATATTGTATGATATATATGAATATGATTAAATAATATATTTATAATAAACATATATTTATTATACAGTAGTTTCTAATGAGTATTACTAGAGTTAATACATAATGTACAGTCATTTCTAGTCTTTCTTTTATTTCTGCGAGACTTATGTCATAATCACCACTCATTTATTTTGTGTGGTGTATATACTGAAATATGACATTTTATATTATGAAAATTATTTTTTTTCCTTTCATTAATGTTTTAAATTGATGTTATTATTTCTTGGATCCCATATTTTAAATGTTACTCAAGTAGTAAGAGATTCTTGTCTAGTTTTTATTTTATATTTGACACAAGCCCTATTTACCATCTATTTCTTATATGTGGTATGTGTACTTTCCATTTATGTATTCTATGATTATTATAATGAGAATTATTTTGACTTACATATCAAATTGGTGATCTATAATTCATGGGGTATAGGTTTCAAATATACGAATGTGGTAAGTAAATTTTGTCTCAATTTTTCCTCTTAGAGATACATGGTATGTTATGCATCTATATTATTTTAAGAGGTGTATATACTAGCACATTAAAATGTTATATCATGAAAATAATTAATTTAATTATATTTTATGCTTTATTTAATGTTATCATTTCATTGAAATTATGATTCATAGTTACCAAAATATTAAAAGTTTATTTCTACAATCTCATCATTTATCGGGATTATTTATGGTTATCCTTCCATTAATGAAATATTATGATTTGTCTCTCAAGAATTTTCGTTAATTTTATTCTCCAATTTTTATTCATGATATATCCAAGTAATGGTACAATTTTTATACTATTTATTACTTATTATAATTAAGAAATATTTTTTAGAAAATTTGTCATTATTTCTCTCTTCAGTTAGAAATATGTTTTATTCAAAAAATGTGTATTCTAAAAGAAATTCAAAAAAGTTTTTTAATTTACATTTTAAGATAATTTAAAAAAATACCTTTAAAAATATCTAATTTTATAATAAGTATATTTAATGATTTTTTAAGCTAACTTTATATGTTTTTAAGGTTATTTTCAATGAAAATTATTTTCAAAAGGTTTTACATTTTAAAAATCATTTTTAAAAGAAAAAAGTATGTTATCCTCAAAAAGAAATTTAAATGATTTTTCCAAGATTTATTTATAAGATTATTAATTTTATTTTCAGAAAAAATGAATTTAAAGGAGTTTTATGACTGTTATTTTCAATGAAAGGCTATTTTCCATAAGAAATTATCCAAGTAATCTTTCAAAATCTTTCTCTATATAGGATGACATACTTTCATATAGTTTATTCTTACTAGGGATATTATCCAAGGCTACCATTGTTATTATATATTTTAATGGTTTGTTTTTATGATAATTTTTTTTATAAAACTCATTTCTCTTCCATGGTTTATACCATGATAAAATTATTTTGAAACCCACGTATTTTCATGGGTTATGTATTCTATGATGAAATGAATCTTATACCTGTGTATTTTTAATAGGTTATGATATGATGAAAAATTTATGATAACCATTCCACTTCATGGGTAATGAAATGTGAAATTTTTATGATCTTATAGAACACATATGTTTTATTTAATTATAGGATAGGTGGGACCAATAATTCCCTCCCACGAATTGGGTAAATATTTTTATTCCATGAAATAAAAATGACTGGGAGATGAATTAAACATAGTTCAATAATACTAGATTGGAATTGGAATTGAACACAGTTTAGTAATACATGATTGGAACAAGAAGTGAAGATAGTTCAGTAATACATGATTGGAAAGGAAAGTGAACTCGGATTAGTAATACAAGGCTAGAATAGGGAGTGAACTCATATTAGTAATGGACTTTTTCCACTACGATGGCCATGTAAATGATCCTTGACTAATATAAAATGATTCTAAATGCTTTTGAGTTTTCCAAAAATATGATTCCCTATACTCTCATGGATCATGCTCTTTGATTTCATTATAACTCGTGTCTTATAAACTTATAGGATTTATTCCATGACTTTTAATTATGATATTTAATGTGAAAGGTTTGGTTTTAAAATGTCGTTATCATTTTTACATCCACTCATGTTCATGTTATGATTATTTATATCCTTTATTTACGAAAACTGGGTATTTGAACTCACCCTTTCTTATGTTTCTTTCCCCAGGTTATAAAGAAAGGCGTTAAGTGGGAGTACTAAAGGGGAATATCATTGTGGTGAAAATGATAATATTTTACTAGACTAGAATATTGTGTTCCATTATTCCAAAGGAGCTAAACTATTACAATCCTTGAGCATGTGTTGGTGTAATGTTATGAATATTCATCTAATAATATGTAATACAAATGTATGTTAAGATTGGTTTTCTATATATAAGAAGCATAATTTAGTAATTTTTAAGTTATTTTTTGTCCTTGAGAAATAGTATACAGTCATTAGGATAGGAATGTATTTCATTATATATCATTCGTATTGAACGTAACATTCATTTATCATCATATTTTCGAAAATGAATCCCATTATATTATAGTACTATATCATTCAAGATAGAATATAGTTAACAAAAACTTTTTTCACACCATCTGCTTCCAGATTATACATTTTTTAGCTTCAGTGTGGCTGAAATGTTATGTATTTAGTACAACAAGCTTAAAATGGCATATTTTAATTATTCGTAAATTCTCAAAAAAAATTGTAAAATCACAAATTTCATCTTCAACAATCATTTTCATTTCCACAATAAGATCTTCAACATCATTCACACCTATAATCACATCCTTGATATGGTCGTACTCATTTTTCATACTTGCAATCATGTTAGTTTATCTGTAAAATGCAATCTTATCCTCCTCACTAGCTACAATCAGTTTTCCCCATGATTAGTACTACAGTTTAAACATAGATCTATTTCATGATAGGTAATGTGTTATTCCAAATCCTTGTGACTAATTACCTTGAATAATAAAATTGTAAACATGGAAAAAGAATTTTTGAAGGTTATATGCTTAATCTATTGCATATTTAATGAAATATTTCAGTGCATCCTAATACTCTTTTTTATATGATTGGAATCCATCCATTTTTTATTCTTATCCATCTGATTTTGTTATATAATATTTATATTTATAAAAATATGTATGTACATAGTATCTTTGAACCCAGAAATGGTCATTATTAAATAATCCTTTATGCTATATAAAGTCATTTTCCTAAGATAATAAGAGTCCAATGAGGAGTATTCTGATTGCATTGTAGTTTTGAAAATAATTCAAGGGTTGTAATGTGTGATATCTATAATGTTAAAAATAATATAAATAAATATACATTTATAGGTCTCATTTAGGATTAATTCTATAATATCTCATATGATTAAACAATTATACTATATCAAGAAAAATTAGAGAGTAATTGATATTAATAAGAGGGAGGAGTTGGTATTTATTCATTTATTCAGTTGGTACGTGGAGGTCCATCTAATGTTTTAGTGACAGGATGATTAGGAGATGAAGTTAATCTTTTTTTAGGTGATGAAAACATTGATATGGCCCAATCACATGGTCTTGAGAACACAATTTTAAATTAATGTCTTAAGTTTAAATCAAATTAACCAAAAGTCTTGATCTATGGTTACCATGTTCCATTCTAATTTCAAAATTTTTAAATTTTATCAAAGGGTTCTTTTAACTTCCCATGCCATGAAATTAAATCCATTAAACCACACATGCCACTTTTAATACATTACATTTCTTATATCAAAGTAAATTATTTAAACAACCAAATATTCATATAAAATCATTACTAACTCCATAAAAAGGGTTTAAAAAATTAAATGGCCTTTTATAAAACATGTCATGAAATTAATAAAATACAATCCTATCATTTTAATTTGAACAACATTTAAAAACCAAGTTCAATATATATAAATTGAGTTACCAAACCAACCTTTGTCCTTACAAGTGTATGAATTTATAAATCTAGATACCACCCATCCCGTTTTACATATTCACACAAAATTGCGTAAATATATTCAATAATTCTTTAATATTTATATCTATGTAGTCTTCATTTAATACCTTTATTAACAATCCCATCTTAAAGAATAAAATTTCTTCACTGGCTTGGTGAAGCACTGTATAAATCAACTATAATTTTTACTAACTTCAAAATCCTTTGATCCGTCATTATACACCTGTAAATAAATTCTAGTAGAATTAATTATTAAATAATGAAGATCAATATAAAGAAGATAAATAAGTGTTCAATACTTATCAAGTAGTGTAGCAGGTCAGAGTTCAAAAATAGTGGATGTCCTGATCATCACAATGATTGTTGTGTTTGATTGATTTTGTTAGCTACGTTGGCATTAGAGCAATGAGATATCTTGTGTTGATATATTCAAACTCCATTATTAATAATATAAGATGTTTTTTTGATGTATTATAATCTTCTTATGACATGCAAGAAATTGATGCAACTATTGTTCGGGTTATATTATAACCTCATGTTCTTTTCTACGTGATAGTTCAATATTTATCAATAATACATGTGAATCACCCATGTTTTCATGCAATATCATATATGTAAAATATATAAAAATCAGTTTATATAAAATATATATAAAAAATAATGATAAATAAATATTAAACAACAGTAAAATAATATAAAAACATATTAATTCCATAAAAAGATAAAATTATTAAGAGATAAATTAAAACAAAATAATTAACAAATTAAATAAAGGGTATGTGTATATCAACCAAAGTATCATGAAATAATTTTTATCAAGAACCATAAATATAATAAATTATAATAAATTACAAAAAATAAATTAGACTCATTTCACAATTCCTATAGAAAATATAATAAAATTATGATATATTAAAATGATTAAGGTTCTTATTCCTGGTAATGGTAGAAAATAAGTTGAATTTTTTGATATTAATCAATGGGATCAAGAAGGATACATCGAACATGGGGATGATTGTCATATCTGTACTAAAAAATCTCTACTTACTTATCATTTTAAATCACAAACTTACATGATAAGTGGGAATGGTTTTTTGTGGTGCACATCTATGAGCTACACTCAATCAGAGTGATAAATAATAATGATTGAGTGAAATAAAAGTGATTGTGAGAGAGATGGTGACCCAATAACGGATTGAGAAAAAGGATATTGGGGGGATAATTAGTGAGGTAGATCTAGGACAATGAAGATCGATCAGGTGTTCCATTTTATCCATTTGGGAAATTAAAAAACAACGACGTTCAAGGGGGGGCAACATATCACAAGAGATCACATACCTTGGATTTTGAAGCTATTGATTCTTCCAAGATGATTAAGGGAGATAAATGAAGGTGATTCATTCCTGTGAGAGCTTAAATGACATGAGTGAGGGGAACTCTATTAGGCTTCTACTTAAAATATTGGGAAGGGTATTATCAACACTTTTAAAAAATCACTGATAAAAAGTGGTTTTATCACTGTTAAAATAAAAAACACTACTAAAATCAATATTTATAGGTGAAAAAATTCTATCATGGATTAAGATATGTTTTACAATAACTTTTTTATTGTTGATAAAGATAATTCTTTATCAGCCCGTACAAAACACTGATAGAATACCAATTTTAATAATATAGTTAATATAATTAAAAATTTAAAATGTAAATATTTATAATTATTTATAAGTATTTATGTATTAATATAATTATAAATAAATATACATATAAATAATAATAAAAAATTATAGACAAATAATTGTTTATATATTTAAAAATATATTAAATGAATTAAAAATATATATTAAAAAATATAATTATAGATATATATTTATAATTATAATCATAAATAAATATATTTATAATTATAATCAAAAATAAATATATTTATAAGTATTTTTATATAATTATAAATAATTATATATATATTAAAAAAATATATATATATATAATTATATATATAATAAATATATTTATTATTTAAATATATTTATTATAATGTATTAATATATATTTATTACCATATAAATATACATAATTATAAAATTATTAAATATATTTTTTATTCAAATATATATATTATAATCCAATAATTATTTGAATATATATATATATATATAATTATAATTATAATTAAATATATTTACAAATATTTGTATATAATTATAAATATATTTATATAATTATATATATATATATATTAGGTGTTGAGGGTTTCAAAATTTATATATATACATACCAAAAACATAGACACACAACATAATGCATACACATATAAGTGCTTGGATATTTATTTAAACATAAAAGTTCAAATATCACATATTAACAATACATCATTTAAATATATATAATTTATTTAATTATAAAAAATATATATTTATATATCATATTAATATTAATTATATTCATGTATTTTGTAATTAATGTATATAATTGATTAGTGACATTTGAACCAACTTCCATCGCTCACAAAATAAACTTATGAGGGTGGGTGATGATGAGTTTTTTGTGTTTGCATAATGCAAGCCCCAGTGGGTGACTGCCGAGTTGGTACCACTTCTCCACTGCCTCCTCTTCTTCATTCACTCACATTATTAATCCATCCATTCACCATTTGTAGATGAATACTCTTTCAGGGTTGTATGTCAGATCCAACAGCCCCACTACCACCCCACCACCGATGAGCAAAGATCAATGAAGGATGTGCCCGTCCCAAACTGGTTCTTCCTAAGTATGATGGGTCAACTCATACTTGAGAGGCATTCAGGTGGGGTTATAAACTCTAACTAGTAACCAAAAATGGTCTCTACAACCCCCAGAAGGAATTCCACAATGAGGAAACCACACAAACACACCCTTCTCTGAGTGGTCATCCTCACATCGATGAAGGTAGTGTCATCAAACATTTGGAACCTTGGTTAATTTTATCAGATCAATAACCATTAATTAATTATACCATGATAAGATAACCACCTCCTTCAATTTCCTTCCACACCTTCTCCCTGCCAACCACCAAAATTAATTCCTATCTGTTGAATATAGGGGTTGGGTGGTTTAATTTTTTCATTCAGTATTAGAGACACTTGATAATATAATTTTAAAACATAATTAATTTACTAATATAATTATCATCTAATAAGATAATTAACATAATTATTAATTACTAATAAAATAATAATAATATAATTAATATAATTAGTAAATAATAATTACCAGTATTCGTAATTTTCTATACATTTATAATAATTAATAATGAAAATAATACATAGTAATATTTTTAATAGTAAAAATTACCTAATTAATTATTTAATAATTTTATAATTAACTTGATTATTAATTATATTACTTATTATAATCAGTAATTGCACTCAGAATGACCTTATAAATTACATTATAAATCATAATTACTAACTACTAGTTATGATGATAATTATGGTTATAAATTATTAATTATGAAAGATATTTTTTCATTATATTAATTAATTACTTAATATTGTAATTTCACTTTTAATTTTCAATAAATATAATATATTATCAGTTATTCATTATCTTAATTAATTACCTAATAAATTATTAGTTTTATTATTTAATTAAATGTTATAATTATTCTTATTAATTATTAATTTATTTAATTGATTATAAAATTTAGTTTTGTAAATAAATTGCAATTAGAAATTCAACAAACATATAAAATAGATTTCAATTCAATATTTATAATCAATGTAAAAGGTATCACAATTGTCAATGTCATTGTCAAAGATGCTTTTATATGCCACAACCTTGTGTATAGATAGTGTGCCCATGTCATGTTGATTAATGTCTACACTCTAGTGTATTCTACTACTATATATAATATGGTTTATTTTTCTCTACATCATCTAGTGTAATAAGAGATTGATCTAAAGTACTCATAAATATACCGTTTCATTCATGAAAATATGATAATTTCTAGATAGAACTTTCTTTGTTATGGGATGAAGACGACTACTATATAAAACCTTCAACCACATGGGATGAACATAGATATTGTTTAACAAGTATATCACCACCAGGGAAAATGTATTCTCAAATATGCTTCATTAATTACCTTCCACTATATAATCATCAGATTAAATGAGGGAGAATACATTAGAATCACTAGCAGACACATCATGAACCTATGTAAGAAAACCATTTGGAATATCTAAAGAAAGTGGAATCTTTATATGCTAATCAAGAGATTTATCAAAAGGGATGTGGTGAGGTATCACTCATCTATATCATGAAGTAGATGTGAATATTGATTATCATGTTTTACATCCTCTTTGTGTGTCATATCATCATGTGGAATGTATAAATGAGTCTCATCACCCTCCATCACATCAGACTAGGGTTTAGTATCATGTGAAAAATCAAAGAAAATCCAATGATAAATCCCATCGATCAGAAAACATATCTATACCACAGTTTTATGATAATAGTATTGTTCAAATTTAAGACACTCTCATGGATCAAATATGTTCATGATGTGTGTGATAAGTTCATCAGAAATAAGTAAATAATGCAATTTATTGTAATTAATATAATAATTTTTCGAAATAGGAATTGTTTTTCCCAAGTTGTGATAAGATCATCTGTTTCATGTAAGATATGATAATTAGTTAGTATAGTACAATATCCCATAATATAGCGGATGTGATACATTTATATGATATGTTTATTCACCATGTAATAGAGATTTTCAATGCATGTCCCTCAAATAAATATATCACATATGATATCACCCCCAATAAATGTCTCGCATCTTTAACATCTTTAGAGATTTTAGTGATGAAAACTAAAAGGGTAGTGTGGGAATAGGATGAGGGAAAATGTTCTGCCTCATAACTTATTCAACATCATCCCACTCAACCATTTGAAAATGAATTAGAGGCACCATAAATGTTCTTCAAATAATCATTTTCATATGGTATGATGGAGACTCTAGAGGACAGGCCTAACATATGAAATCCATGAAAACCTAAGGTAACAAAATAAATGAATTTAAAAATAATAAAATAAATACATTATAATGAATAATAATAATTCAAGTAGACAAATAATAATTTCATACAGCATCTGACTGAAGAATGTCCAACATAAGTCTATAAGTGTGGAAATCATGTTTGGAAGTATATAAATGTACATGGGTTTTTATTCACATATATATATAATTATTGCAGTTATAGTTTAATAATATAAATATAAATATTTAATTTTTATATAATATGGGTGGATAAACATACCATCTTCTATGTTGATGCTCCTATAAATACCCATAGGCAATGGTGTGTGAACATGTAGAGTTAACTGAGAGATGCACTCTCATAACAAACTCTGAATGAGAATAAGGAATCCCATAATATGTATATTCTCGATTCTACATTCACTTTTTAGTAATTTATAAGAATAATAAAGACACACTAACCTCTTGTTTTATCTTCTTGTCTAATTAATTTCCTTATGTAAAGGTCAATACATCTTATAAATTAATATTATAAAATGGATGAAAGTTACCATGTCATCGATAAGTCATTAAATTTATGTTTATAAATCTCCCAATACAATGATCAAGTCACCATCATCATTTAGAAGGGTGAAGTATTATCTATACATGGAATGCCTAGACATTTGTCGATAATAGAACAGTCATCATCCAAAAAATCTACAACTATTAGTGTCTCTGCATAATCAAACTAATTACCAAAAAAATAGCCTTGTACATCCATAATCTCACTAAAGAGGACATAAATAATGGACACATCAATGATAGTAAAGGACATATCTCCCACTGGTAGATAAAAATTTTTCTTCTCAAGCCTCTATCTCCTAACAAGTGTTGTTATTTGATGGTGATGGACAAATGTGTAGTCTGACATCGCTATATTAGAGAAATTTTCACCTCTAGATGAGGTGTGATTGTAGGATGGGGTGTCATGTGATAGAAGAGGTGTGACTTAAATATGTTTAGATATGGAATGGTATGAACATTTAAGACAACAAAATAAAAATTAATATCCTAAAATATAAGTAAATTAACACTTTCCATCTCTACATCTGATAAATAGTTATTTTTTATACGTAATATAATACTTTTTATAAAACATATTTTATGAAATATGAGTAAAAAAAGATGTATTCAGTAATTATTTTTAAATAAAGACGAAACAAACAAGAATTATATAAAATTTTTACACAATAGTGATAATATAAATAAAAACAATCAATTTTGTTGAGATAAAGAGATCATTATTGTCAGGTTGAGACATTTTTTATGACTATGACCTTATATACGATATATATTTCATCTTATTAACATCCCCATCCCCCCTCCTCTAGGAGAATATATATATTTCTTAACATGAGTATATTTCTTCCCTTCTTATTGGTGGAATCAGGTAAATTCAGGGAAATCATTTGGTTGGTCAGTAGGCAAGGTAAAATGATAAAAATCACCAAAACACATTCAATATGCATTTTAGTAGTCATCCAAAGTACATAAATGATATAATGGATAGACATATGGATACCAATATAATTAAATTGATGCAAAAATACAATGAGTTGTACATTGAGATACATTAGTCCCTATAAATAACTACAATCACAGTACAAGTATTACAATAAGACCACTTATACTCAACCACGGTTTCATGTGAGTGGGTCATGACACTATGTTACCTCAAAGATGATTCCTTCCTCATCGAATATTTGAATGTAATATGATGATTTATTCTATCAAATTTTATCAATATTACTTTATAATTTTAAACAAAAGTGCATCCCATGTTTTGTCCCCTAATAATATTATTGGGAATATTTTAAAAAGTACCTCACAAATCTATAAAATATCTCATGTGATAAGTCTATGATTTAAATGGCTATATCTCCTAATAACATAATATTACAATAACCATTTCCCCTAGAAATACACACCATATAATCATACACACTCTGATTATGTAACATATTTCCCCCACACATTATATTGAGAGGAAGTGAATGTGATACTGGACTTAGGTGACGTCTTCAGAACACCAACATATGAAATTAAATACTGAGGGATTACCAAAACATTGGGGGTCTCTTTTTAATTTTTAAATAATATAACCTATCAAGAGAAATAATGACGACAACCTATTATACATGTATGTTTCCTGAGTATAGAAAATAGAACTCAAATGAAAACCAAAGAAACTAGATCATCAAAGTAACATAAGAATAGTATAAAAACTAGTACTTAAACACCAATGAAATAAAGACTCTATCACCATGGTAGAACCCCTCTAGACCAAGAGGTAGATGGCCACAATTCTACCACTACAAAACATAACATAGAAATTAAGGAATGGAACTAGTGATGTAAGAATCATTCCCCATAAATATATCCTTGTAAAGGAAATCTAAAAATGCACCAAAGCTCCCATGAAGGGTGGTGAATATAAAAAATAAGTATATAATCCCAAAAGGATTAAAAACACAATCCACTACAACAAAAATAGGTCTAAAAATTTATATAAAATTAAAGATAAGTGGATAAATAGTTTATACAAAGACATAAATGGGTTTCATTAAAAAATGTTATAAACACTTATCACTTAGAATAAGCATACCATGTTCACCCCCAAGACCACACATGAATTATATAAACATCCATATACTAGTGATTTCTTATTAATATTTTCACCAATTCATTTCTTGGTGTCCTAATTGGATGGTGGTACTTCATGCCAAGTTTTATCCTATGTTTTCATTTATTTGATGGTCATAATTATGACCATGATCTGTCCCACATTACTATAAACACATGAAAACAAAATTAGTTCATGTTACCAATTCAGTTATTATTGAAAACATATTTTTAACAAGGATTCTTGGAAGATCACTTTGTTTAATTATTTTAAAATCCATCCTTTTGATATCATTCCAATAGAAATGATCTTCATGATATATTTCTCAAAAAATTTCCTTGAAAAATAAAAGAATGTTATAGAAAAAAACTAATACATCAAGCTCCAAAATAGTGGAGTGGGATAAAATCCACCAACCTCAATCTAACAGAATTTACCAAAAAAACAAGAGAGAATAATGAGCTACAATTAACCAGAAATTGACCTCCAGAAATTCCATGTCCAACTAATAAGAAGGAATTTGGGAGTTCACCCTAAAACTCTTGATTTGAATCCACCTTAAAAATGAAGGTAAAGGGTTTAAAGAGGATATTTTGCATCAAATCCCACATTAAATATCCCCCTATGATGATCACAAATGAATCTGACAATGTTCCCACAAGATAGGCATTGAGATATTCTATTTAGAAAATGGATTTGACTAACAACACACCCCAGTAGAGCACAATATTGGAGTGTTCACTCCAAAAATGTAAGGTTCAATAATTGTAAAAAATACCTAAAATAAATACTAATGCATGGGGATCATCTATTTTAGGATCACCACACCATGGGTGTGATGAGGTAATGCCTTGTAACATTTTTCAAAGGAAGCTAGTGTTTCATGCCCAACAATTAGATGTTTTGTCCATCCAATGATGCCCAGGGGAACACACTACACACCACACCCAAATCTGTGGAATCCATTGGGTGTTTTGTTGGTTGTCGTATGCTCAAAGAAGGGAAACCACTCCAAAACTATACAAGAACAATATCAATAATCCTCAAACCAAACAAAAACCTGAAAAAATAATTAAAATACAAAGATCATATTGATATAACTCCACCATGGGTGTTACATTCTCCCCACCATTAGTCATTCCATCCCTAGAAATCATTATATTTATATTGCCTTGATAATATAAGTTCATTGCTCTAATATTTATTTCTCACATTCCCATATTTCCTCTTGAATATTTCTATTGTTCCACATTATCAATACTAAATGTATATTTTCTCCAATATGATCTAAACTTTTCTATCCACAATTCGAACTTGTATATGGACAAAAAATTTATCTATTTTAAAAGTAACATTATCCCAACTAATTACATGATTGGGATTCATGTGATACTTCTTTAGTTAATATACATATAATAATTATTGAACCCACTGAATCATAGCAGTAAGGCTAACAGATATTCCACAACACTAATCTGTTCACGAATCATAAATCGTCTAATAAACCATAGACAAAATTTCTGATACTTTACCAACCATTAATGAAAAATTATCATTAACAGATTCATTTATATTTGGTCATGAAAATTGAAATATAATGACTAATTGTTATTATTTTTGTATGATTTCAAACTTCTCTAATCGATAACCCTTAGCTTCTAGATCATTGTAATTTTCTTCATAGTCTTATTGATGAGACTAGGTCTAATAAATGATAATTATCATGTTTCGACCCAAATAGTGGATAATGATAAGGATGGACAAATAATACCTCAAATGGGTGCATGTGTATAATCACATGGTAGATATTATTATAGGATATCTCTTGACATATGATCTTACCATGAGCCTCCAAATTCCATAGCACGGGCTCTAATTATATCCTCCAACTTCTTTATTGTGTGTTATGACTTCCTATCCCAATGAGTATTACGTACCATGTTCATGGTGATTTGAGTTTCTAGATCTTGTTAAAATGGTCTTCAGAATTAAGAAGTTAATCAGGGGTCTCTATCTAAAAAATTCAAATAATAAATACATGATATTTGTCCACTTCTCGAATATAAAACATTCCCAAATATTACCACTTGATAGAATCTCTAATTTGTATAAATCATGCCAACTTGGTGATTCAATCCATAAACACACAAATAAAATATTTTTTCTAGATAATATTCATTAGAAATATGAAGAATTCTATCAAAATCTAATCCCACTTCCAAATATGTATATTCATAGATTTAATCATTTCATCTGGTCATTGATTAATGCTGATAAGGTATAAATTTCATAAAAATTATAATTATTATATATCATAATTTACCACCATAATTGTGATTTTAATAGCCTGTAAATTTTATAAATTCCTTGATGACTATACCATTTCAAATGATGATGTTCCAAAAAATATCTTCCTGGATAGACCAAGGGATAATCATTCAACTCCACAACTATAGAAATGATTTTTCATCCCCAATATATCTATAAAAATTATCCCTACAATTTAGTTTTGTAATAATGGTGATGTTATCTGTATCTACTCTATGATCCTCTAACAAAAGGTCCACCAATTTAGGAACAAGATTAACTAGAAAGAAAATATCACTATCATTATTTTTAGCACAATCCAGATGCATGTCATAAATCAATTTCATCAGTTACCATTGTCCATGAGCTACCCTAACCACTTAATTATATTGTTTATGAATCAATTAATATTATTTATAATTCCATTAATTTGGTGTGTAAACCATGTTGAAAAAATACATCTATAGGTACTCCATCCATCTCTATTTCTTGATGTCTGAGTCTTGGTGAGAAAATATATATTTCAAACTCTTATGATCAATGAATATTTTAAGCTTTTAACCAAATAGGTTGTTATGTAAAGTATTTAATGACTGGATGTATATATCAAATTCTAGATTTCATGTCAGATAGCTCTTCTCATGTGATCACATTAGATTTGAACCATAGGCCACAACATAATCTCTCTACATGACAACATACAAAGACTAGATCAAATCACATCAAAATATACCACATATACCTAACCTAGTTCTTGAAATATTATGATGGTTTCTGAGGAGAGAAGGTATTAATCTCTAAAAATAATTTCTAAATGTCATCAATCAATTTGAATGGAACTCCCTTTATTATTAGATAATTCATAGTAGAAGCAAGAGTTGATAAATCTCAAACAAAGTGATGATAATATAATTTTAATCCCAAAAAAATGTGTATCCTGAATACATTATATAGTTGCTTCCAAAAGATGATCACTTCAATCCTTGTTGTATCAATATATATTTCATCCTTAGAAATGAAATTCCCAAGGAAATGGACTTCTTATATCCAAAACACACACTAATAAAGTATAGAATATAATTATTGATCACACAATGTGATCAATATTTTTTTCAAGTGCTCCCCATGGTCGTTCTTTCTTCAATAGTAGACCAAAAGTTCATCAAAAAATATCACAATAATGAAATTGAGATATATATAGAAGATATAGTTCATCAAGTCCATGAAGACTACAAGGTAATTCTTTAGAAAAAAAGGGCATTATGACATATTCATAATGATTATAAAGACAAAAAAATGTTTTCTTCAAAATATAATCTTTCTTAAATTGAAGTTTACTGTATCTTGATCATAGGTCAAAGATGGAGAACAACTTGGGTAACTTTTATTGATCAAAGAGATTATCGATTTGAGGAAGAGGATACTTATTTTTTATTGTAACTTGATTAAATTTTTGATAATCAACACATAAATGGAGGGAACCATCTTTCTTATTTGTGAATAAAATGGGTGAAACCCAAGGTGATGTACAATGTTTGAGGAATAATTTTTTCACTAATTCTTCCAATTTTATATTTAATTCTAACTACTCTACTATATCCATTATGTAAGATGGTAGTGAAATAGGGCTTGTTCTCGGAACATGATTGATATAAAATACTATTTACCACATGGGTGGTAACCCAAAAAAGTCTCATTCCAACTGCATAAGGAAGAGTATCATTTCCTACTTAATCACTAGCACCTTAGTTTATTAATTCTATCTTTTTAGAGATAGTTCTATCTACTAAAATTACGTCTTATCCTACCAATATTTTTATCTCAATCCCACTTAAAGACAGGAATCGGTATATATAATTTTGTGAATGAAACTTTTAGAGCATTGTATTTAATATGGTATTTGTATTCCACTATCAATTTCATTCAAGAGATCAAATAAAACATCCTTATCTAGGATCTTAAACAGTTAGGTACATTAATTTTGTCAATGGTAATAGAACATTCTGGTCAATTAAATATTTTTCACTCCCTATATCCTAGGGGTTTGTTGATACAGATAATGTGAGGCATAATTGACACATATAAAATCAGTTATTAACCACATAAGTAGTAATAAAATAATGTGATGAAACAATATCAAACAAGACATGCATAAGTTTACAGTTGAGAAGAATGGTTCCTAAGACTATTAAAAGTCCCAGTTTCTCATCCAACAAAACATTATCTAATTTATTTAATAATCTATCAAATATATTAGTATGTAACTTGATTTCTTGTTAAGGTGTTAAATAGAAATTTATCATGTTTTTGGACTTATCCCGATTCACTTGGTCTATAGGTGAAAAATAGTATTATGGGGTTACTCCATCCTATCACGTGAAGTCTAAGGATGATTTAATATAATATATCAGTATTCATTCATAAATTAATGAAACTACTTATTTTTATGTACTTTATTTACATGGTGATGGAAATTTCATGGCACTGTCATTCATTCCTTATTTTTATTAGGAAGTGAGCCGCACTAAAATTACCTTGGTTCATTGTTATGATGTGGTAAATAAAAGACAAATCTTATAGATTGATTTTTTATTCCTTACCATCCTAAGAGTAACTCTACCTCTTTTTCTTATTCCTCAAGATTAAATTTCTACCCTCCCTGAGACTCAGAAAGGATTCTCCTATACTTAGATTTCCATGAATATATATTTCTCCAAAAAATACATTATTTCCCACTTCTTTATAGTCTATAGTACATAACATTACCACATTTTATAGAACCTTGGGTCGGATACCCACCTCAAAGATTCATGTTTTCAATATTCCACTGGTATGCACCTTTGATGTAAAGGGAACAAAGAGAGTGAATTTAAAAAAATATTCACTCACTGAAAAAATAATTTTTTCCATTTGAATAAAGTCTAACGTATTTTTAATTATTAAGGTTTATAGAAATAATTTATTATCAAACAACATCAAAAATCTTTTACAATAGAGGTATTTATCCAACATTGATAGAACATCAATGTTACACCCTGATTGTTGCAGTTCCTCATACACATATATTGTTATATTGACCTTCACTTCATCCAACATCCCTATGAATTCAAAAATCCATATCATCTGAATTAGACATACCCATGCATACTCAAGTCTAGAATTACCATGAAATATTGGTGTGGTTTTATTTAGAAATTCTATTGAGTCATTCACCTAATAAGGTTCTTTATTCTTATGTCCCCTATCAACAACTTGAATAATATTTCATGATACTCTGAACCATATATCTATTCACATGTGGTTTAGGTGCATCCATGTTCTCAGCTAATCCATCTCATTAGTTTCTTATCCTCCAAACATGATGAATTTCAAATATAAAACCCATTTCTGAATTCAATATTTTTTTTTATTGTTCATCCTTTCATTGTTATACTTTATATATCAACGAAACATGTATGATAACATGACTCTAAAATCAAATTGCCATGGGGAAATAAAATCCTATTGGGAAGTCTCTTTAATAATGCATGATACCTAGTACTCACCAACTAAACCCATGACGATTTGTTGAAAACACGCATAAAAGTACCTAAAACACTTTTTGTACTCAAACTACCCTTGTAACAAGAAGTTAAACATAAAAAAAAATTTAATGTCATTTTACACCATATATTTTACGTTATGAAATGTATATATCCTTGCCACCTTTATTACTCAATGACTAAACGAACTAATTCTATTTGAAATATACCACACCAACTTCATTCATTGAGATGTGGAAAAGGTGATACTAAACATAGGTGATGTCATTGTGACATCATAGGATAAAAATAATTTCTAAGGGATTAACTAATCATTAGGGTAGAATATTTCCTTTTTTACCATTATATATAGTCAATAGAAATAATAACAACAACCAACTATACATGTATGATGAATGAGTATTAGAAAATATAACTCAATTGGAAACCAAAGAAATTAAAACATCATAGTAACAATAAAATTTTATAAAAATAAATACTAATAATCCAAATAAATATAGACTCTTACACCAAGATGGAACCACTTCAGACTATATCATGTAACCCCATAGCTTCAGATCTACCATTCATCACCACGACATTAAGGAACACCTCTAGTGAAGTAATAATCATTCCCCTTCTCTGTATCTCAGTAAATAAAATCTAAAAATTCACAAAAGTTCCCCAGTATAGGGTGATATTAACACATATTAGATAATACCCAGAGGCTTCTCAACACATGCCACTAGAGAAATAATAGCATTACATATTTTTATATACAAAAACAATAGTATCATATAAAAAGATGATAGAAAAGCATAAATAGGTTCTATTAAATAAAAAATTGATGTTATAAACTCTCATCACCTGCAAAATCTATGATCCATTCCACAATAATATGAAAAAATTCTAACACTATTAATTTATGTCACCAATTTAATCATTTTGTTGAAAATATATATTTTTAGCAAGGATTATTAAAAAATCCATATTTCAAAAACAATCCTTTTCTAATCATTCTAACAAAAATAATTTTCTTGCTATAATTCTATATGAATTTCCTTGGAAAAAAAATAAGAACAACTTATGAATCACCAAGGAATTAAGTTCTATAATAATATAGTTATAGAGAAGATACCTAACATAAAAGAAGTGATTTTACAATAAAAATAGAGAGAAGAATGAGCTACAACACACAAGAAATCGGCCACCTGAAATTCCATTTCCAATAACTATGATGGTGTCATTGAGTTCTCACATAAATTCCTTATTCAAAGCCAACAAACAAAGTATTAGATAATACATACTAAAGATGCTCTTTTGATCCTAAAATCCATATGATATATCCTCTTATGAAGATCTCATATGGATCCAATGATTTTTCACAAACATAAAACTAAAGATCATCCATCTTAAAAATAAATTTTACCAACACCAAGCCTTGGAAGAGGAAAAATAGGCATAGTCACTAAGGAAAAGGTAAGGTAAGTGGTGTATGAAAAGCCAACTAAAACACCCTGTTGTGTGGGACTTGGTCATTTTAGGGTCACCATTCCCTAGGCTATGGCTAAGTGAGGGCTCCCTATAATATTTTCACATTAAGACTCCTAGGGTGAACCCCCAAGGGTTTTGACTTGAGGATGGGTGTTTTAGCATCCTCATGTTATGCAGGGATACAATATGAACTGTTCCCAAGTACACGGCCTCCCTTGGGTATTTTGTTGGTCATGGTGTGTCTAAGGATGGGAAACCACTCCCAAAATCTCAATTTACCATACCAAAGTTCCGCAACCCCAACAAAATCCAAGAAAAGGGAATTAAAACACTAAAAACATGGGGATATTCCTCAACCTGGGGGGTTCTATAGATTGGACCTTTAACTTCCTTATATGGACTAAAAATATTTTCATTTTTATGACTCATATATTGAAACATGGTGACAAGAATATATTTAAAAAGAAAACTAAAATTGTTCTAATATATATAATTTTGAGGAGTCATACAGAAATTGATTCTCTACTAATTTATTGCTTCACCATTAAATGGATTATAAAAATTATTGTCAATATTTATGATGAAATAGTGATGATACACACTTGGTTTTCACCATGAAATTCAATCACAGTTTACAGCCTATATAATCTCTTGATGATGATCATATATCAACCACACACCTTAGATTATCATAATATGGATGTCTATATAGGCTATGAAAAAACTCTACGATTCAATGTTTTTCTTATCAAAAAGTATTAATGCAGGTACAAGATTACCATTCAATAAGGAAGAAAAAAGTAGTGCACTTGAATATTTTCCATAAAGAAAATTATTATCCACATGAATGAATTATTTTCATAAAGGAAACATGATAATACATGTCTTCAATGCCCAAAATAGACTACATAACTTAACCTTAATTTGATTATCCTTATTACCCTATGATACATAATAAAATCTGTCAATATGATAAATGATCTAATTATTGAGATACTAAAATCCCATTATTTTTATAAAAAAACATATATGATTCATCCCAATAACTGTACACTTTTATAATTAAAATTTTATTTTTCATTAAAGACCTTCCATAAGATATATTTTATTTGAATAATTTTTTATTCATATATAAATGACGGACACAAAAATGTACTCACATATTCATATCATATCAATTACAACAGTTGATATCTATTATGAATCTACTGAAAAATGATCATGAGATAGGAGAGTGTTTACAGAAGTATGTAGACCTTCCAACTTAATTATCTTACAACATGAATAGGTTTAATAATATATTGTTATCATGTGAAATTTACATTTTGAACAATATTTATCACATGGAATTATATATTTACTATTTTTTCATCAACCATGAATGAAAAATGTCATAATAACTGATATTTCGTAACCACGTTTTTCAATGCCCATGTACTTTCAAACAATCTTCCAACATGTAAAGTGTTATCAAATGATGAATTTGTGTAACATATAACACCTAGTAATTAACTTCTTAATATAATAACATGCTAATCAATTTTTTTCTCAAGTTACATTCCCTCTACTCATAAATCTAATATAATTGGATGGTTAACAATACCTAGTTCTTGGATACCTAATAAAGTAACCTCTTAAAGTTTATTCACCACACATTCATCAACAACCTCATTATTGAAATTCCCATTAAATAAATACAGAGTATTAAAAGGGTTGTCTCATATATTTCTCTAGACATTATCGTATCTATGTTCATAAGTTACGTCATTTGATATTCCACAACTCACAAAATTTGTATATGTAATTTTATTTAATAGATTCATTTGATAATACATTAAATAATATTATTTTTAAGTGATAACTACAACAGATCTCCCATATAAGAGTTCTATAAGAGTATCTCATAACTCATCAGTAATAGAAATGACCGCATATAATTCCATTAATCCATTATTAAATTCTTTCTTGAATAAAATTTATTCTTCCCCTAAATCATCATCATAAATAATATGATTTGAAATATTCCATTGGTAGTAAACATATAAAATTTGTTGATTTGTGATTGATTTTATTACATAATCAATCCTCAGTTTTAAGTGATTCTGAATAGTTGTACGGACTAAAGGTTCTAGACATAGCAGAAGAACCTATTTGGGAAGTCCAAACGTGGCCATTATCGAATTAAAAAAATTATTTAACACATGCATGAAAAAATTATCATGAAAAACAAATAAAACTAAGAAAATCCTTGATAAATAATGTTAGAACCAATAAGGTGTATTTAATGCTAAATTTATCATTAATTTATAAGAATAATATTAATTTTATCTTCAGTTCTTTCTTCAGTGTTGATAATGATCATCTAAACATCATTGGTTTCACTTTTTTCTCTAATGAGTATACAAATTAGAGCCCCTCAAGTATGGATCCTCACATGTTCATTTGATCTTAGAAAATATTTGTTGGTACATTGGGTTCCCATGTAGAAGTACCAATCATCTTTCTTTTTTCCCTTGATCAATACCATAATCTCCTATGTTCAGAAGAATCATATCTTGATCTGTCTAGCTGTAGTGAAAGGCGAAGGAGGATGATATTCTCTTTATCTTGAGAGAAAACACTTGAGAAGTTTTTTCTGGGAGATAATTACCTAGGGAGGAGAGGAGTTTTTCACAACAGACTGTATCTTCCACAAATTGTATATAAAAATTTTGTATCTACAATGTATTTCATCTAAAATGATTAGTAACTATAATGTATTGTTTCTAAAAAAGTTTTTATCTATACTATCTTTTATCTACAAAGTTTTTATCTAAAATGGATTATATATATAACAGATTGAGTCTATAATGGTTTGTATATATAATAGAATCTATCTACAATGGATAAAACTAGCTCTTTATAATCCTGGGTTTAGGGTTAAAATATTTTTTAATTTAACATATTCCCTTAGTAATATATAAAACATATAAAGTACCCCACTCCATTGAGAATAATAATAATATTATTATTTTTATTCATAGTGTGTGCTAACCCATACTATGATAAATATTATTTTATAGTTTTGTAAATAAATATTTATCAGCAAACCCAATACTTGGCTACTCATCCACATGAATATTTTTTGAACCCTGAATAAATGCTTAATTAAATATTTTCCATTCAATAAATAAATTAATATTATATTAAATGTTTGGAAAATAAATATTTACATAATATTTGAGAATAATAAAATAATGAATAAATATTATTTTTTTGGCCTGGAATATAATATTTATTTAAAATATTAAATGTAAATAATATTTAATTAAAATTAATGGAAACAATAAGTGTGTGGACCTCTAAGATTCTTACTCAGTTTCATTAGGATAGTTTTCTGGAATTCCAATATCAAAATATAGTATCATGTAATGTCTCCCAAGAGGAATATGTTAGTATTGAAATGATACCAACCACATATTAATAATTACCATGGGATATAATCTGTTTTTCTTGATATCTCATCAATCATTTTTCATACATGTGTCATCAACTCCTTATTTTAGTAGGTATTTTTTAGCTTCTCAAAATAACCTCATTCATACTCTATGTCGATGGAATTTAATTAATGAGTTTCATTTAAATAAAAGTTTTAATATATCATCTTCTATATATATACAAGGGAAAAAATCCTCCATTGACATATTATTTAACAACATACAATTCATGACACACCCAGTGCACCCTATTTTCCATAAACATATGGTGTCAAAATTTTGGTGAGTAAATTTAACGATGTGAGTCATTATACATATTAATAATAATATTAAATTCTATGGATCATTTAACATGCTTGAAAATAGAAATTCCAATGACCTATAAACATGAATAATTTATACAGGTAGTTCTTTCCTCGTAATATCTTGTCTTGGAGATTACCAAGTGTGAACTTCAAAACATAAAACCTCTTTAACATATGTGAATATAGAATTTATTGATATCTTTAATATTTATCTTATCTTATTATTTCATTCAATAATAAAACTATAGTTCATGAATATTTTTATATCACCTTATAGTTATGAACATAGTAAGGAACTATTATGACTATATTTGTGTGGCAGATACCCAAGGACATTAAAACATATATGTAATGAAAGAGTAAATTGTCATGTGAAAATAAAAAAATTTAATACTCGCTTCATTGAATATATATAGGTAATCTAAATTACATAGAGTGGTGATGATGGTTCTAGGACACCAACTCAAATAGAATCCCACTTAGACTAAATCCAAATTCATATGACCTTCAGTCCACCAAATATCACCTGATATTCTTTTTTCTACTGAGATAAGGCATTAGTTAGTGGTTCAACCATATAATATTATATGGATACACTACTTACAATAACATCACCTCTCTAAGAAAAAATATTTAATACATTATACTTTAGAGTATATGCTTTATCTTCTGATGTTAGTTGTCTCCTCTACATGATCCATTATTATAGTATTATCATTGTATAGTGTAATAGGGTCTTTGATTCTAGTTACCAAATAATTCTCTTGGATCAATTTTTGTATCAAGACTTTATATATAGCTACATCATAGGTCAAAAAATACATATAATCTACTATAGAATCAGAAACCATGAATCTCTTTCAGCTCTTCTTCCATTTCACAACATCTCCATTGAGAGTCAAGATGTTTTCCGATCATGATTTCAGTTTTTCTTTATATATTTGGAACTTAGAATCAATTTATCCCATTATTATTGGATCCTCACCTCCTACATACCCCAATAATACATCCTTATTATTCAATAAGTACTTTAGGATGGTTTTTATTATCATCCAATTATGTTCACCAAGATCTTCTTGATTTCAAAAAACCATGCTAAGGGCATAAGAGACATCAAGTATGGTATATGACATGGAATATATGATTGAACCTATCATAAATGTGTATTTTATCCCTTTCAGTATCTCTTTATCTCTCTCTTAATGTGTTTAGGTCCCATTTTCTTGGAGATATGAATGTCATGTGTTATTAATAATAAACTGTGATGTCCGTGACCCAACTCACTCATAAGTAACTAAACCAGGTTTGTCTCGTTACCTTTTGTGAACCTCCCCATATTCCAGAGGCTTCCAACTAATAGAGATGGTGTATGATTATATGTTGGGGAGACTATACATTCAAAATTATAGTTTTACAATGGTGAGATTACAATTAAATTGTGGAATCATAAAAATAGAAAATGTGCAATGAAGGTAAATAATCCCGACAGTTATAATAGATCAAAGAAAATTTTGAACCATATAAAAATTTATGAGTATGTCTTGGAACTAAAAAAAAATAGTCATTAATAAATACAATTATAAAAAAATGAGAAAACCAAGATCCCATTCAATAATCCATCAAGCATCCATGGTCGGGCGCTTTCCATTGTGCCTACATACATCCATGAAGTTAGTATGAGTACCAAACACTTAACTAGAAAGTGTGTGAGATATAATCAGTAACACACCACCAATAATGTCTATACAAATCTAGTATGTGAGTATAAAATTATTAATGCACAGATATAGGGATAGAATATTGAATAACAGGCATGAAATAATAATCAAATCAAGTCAAACAACTCATGGGAATTTCGACTGACCATATCATCTTTGTATCATGCGAGTAATGTTTGAACTTGTGAAATGAAATAGGTTATTGTATATCACATATATATAAATTGTACCAGTTTAACTAATAATAAAAATAGACCCAAGGAGAAATCAGTGAGTCCATATCATAATAATAGTAATGTGAGATCTAAGAAGATCAATGAATCCTTGACCTCTAAGGTTTGATCCAGATCATAGTTCATAAAACCATGAAGCCTAGATATAAGGGACTTATTCTAACATAAGGGTCGAACCAATGGTATTCCACTAAAAAATTGTCTAACCAATTATAAGGATCATGTCCCTAGTAAATATCAGGCTAATCCTAATTGGGTCCCATTGGAAGAATCTAAGGTTCCTTATGTCCTAAGATGTTAGCTGAATCCATTGAGTGTATATAAGGAAATCTAATATAAGGAAATGAGTCAAGTTAATTTTTGATACTACACTATGAAATTGATGTATAATAATCCATTAACCAAATTATAAGGTGGGTAACTCTATTAGAAACCATCCTAATGAATTTTGGAGGCATTTTATGTGTCCTTAAGGAATTACCTCGGGAATCTAAGGCTAGATCATGTCTAACCAATCCTATATAAATAAAAAGGTCTATATCGGCAATATAAACCTTAAGATTGATTAATATGAAAGTACAAGTGATAACCATTCAAATTCATTCACATTATATAATTCGCGTCCATTCCTTTTCATTCAATAATTTAAAATGATATAGGTTGTGACAAACCATTAATCATTTAATTCCAATTTATTTAGATCTATAATAAATATGATTTCACGTTTATAAGTGTCAATTAATCCAATAAAATTAATTAAATCGGTGAGTAAGTCGAACCAAAATACATTAATGTGCATTTCAGTTGTTAAAATGAAGAGGGGGACATTTCATATGAATGGAACACCCAAATGGGTGGACCAAGATGAGGTACATAACCTCCAAATATAATAATAGGGTCTTTTAGGGAATTTAAATTGTAAATTAAATAACGAATTTAATGAAAATTGATTTTATGGCAAAGGAATGGGTGAAATCGGCACACAGAACAATAAAGAAAATTATAAATCAACAAGACATGAGTTAAAATTCATAGAGCACCTAACATATGGTATTGGATGAATAATCATTCAGTATCATCCCTTGGATTGGAATTAATTGAAAGAAGATAGAATACTATAAAAAATCATTGAAAATAAGGAGTATTAGATCTTACTAAAATAGTGATGAAGAGGGTGAGATAAACCATCGAAGGAAGGAAGTGGATTGAATCAATTACCTAGTGGAATTTAATGAGATGAACAATGACTCGATCAGATTCTGAATGGAGGACATACTATAAATACTATATTTATGAAATGGAGGATCATAAATTCGAGGAGAGGTTAGTGCATGGAAGGGGAAAGAAAAAAAGACATGGTTAGTTATAATGAAAGAGGGGAAAATCATAAAATCACCCCCACTTTAAATGTGTTCATGGTTTGGACCCATGGTCGGACAAACTGTGTGCTAAAAATGTGACAAGAACTATCCAAAGGCACCCCTTGCAAAGCTATCATGCATGTTTTTGAGAAACGATGTTTTAACCATGGTGGGTCTCTTACAAAGAGAAACTAAGGGTTAGGGAAGGAGCACAGTTTCTAAACCATGTGGATCCCATGTGAATCCCCTCTCAAACATGTCAGTTGTTTTCTTATTAAATATTAAACTTACCTCTATGGGTTTTTCAAACCATTATCACTTTTATTTGGGTCGTATGGTTGATTCATATGGTTACTAATAACCATGCGGTAACCATTCACCTCGTATAGGTACTTCAAAATTCAGATCTGTAAGATCCAAACAAGACTCATACACTCCCAAAATACTCCTTATACTCTGAGACACATTTACAAGTGTAAAACTAAATATAAAAACTGAATATTATCCATTTTTTACAGAAAAATAAAAAATGGGGTGTTATAACCTCCCCAATTAATGGGAACTTGTCCACTAGTTTCTCTTTTGAAGGTAACCTAACACCAACTGATAAAAGAACCAGCCAATGGTCATGTACATTAGCCTCTCTCACATTAATCTTATTCTATATGTGGTTTTCCATCCATAGCATCCAGACTGAAGAAAATGACTTACCTCATAGAGCCCTCATGCTCTTGTCCATGATGTATATAAGATTATTGTAAAAGGATGCATGTACCTCTAACTGAACCTATTTAGTATGCAAGATATGATATGGTTATGAATTATACATATGTATATGAGAAACATGAAACACAATTTTCATAGATCTATATCTCTTATGGAGTGAAATCTCATAATATACTAATATGCCCCTCTCCAAAACCTCAAAAGTTCTAATGAAACGATGTGAGAATTTACCTTTTAGCCTAAACCATCAATGCCCTAGTCTAATTGATACACACAAAAATACTCGATACTTGACCTTAGGAAAAACTCAAAATCAAATATGACTACTTCAATTGAAATTTGAAATTATATTAGTTATAATATTTTTTTAGTTAATTTTTAAAATAAAAAAATATAATTTCCATAATCAAACATTGCTGAACACCAGTAATCTCTCTACTCACAGGATCATTATAAAACCTCTTATAAAAATCTATCTCTGTAATATATAGATGTTCAATTGCCTATATTAGTATAAAATAAGTACTTTACATTTAATTTTATATAATTTTTTTAAACTACTTACCATATGTTGTCGATGTGTACTAAATTTACAACTACCAACATAATGAATCACCTCCTACCTCCCCCGGTTCATCTGGCCTAATGATGATCTCCTATAAAACATATCTTATACAGTATAAACATACATCAACACAAATCGACGATGATATGTAGTCAGTTCAATGGGTATAGAAAGACTGATCAAAATATGTGACTCTTGCCTTCTTCTTGGCAATACTCTTTAAATTGTGAAAAAACTCATAACAACGCTCGTGTCTATAGACCTCCTAGACCTCCTTGATAGAACTCAGCATCCCATAATAATCATGATACCATAAAACTACATTTTTCAATAATATCAAGTTAATAATTAAATAAATTTAAAAATAAATATTATTTATTTACGTACCATCCAGTGATCAGACATATCCGGTCAAACATCAATTGGAATATGATTCCACATCACCCATAACTTAGAAACAATGTTCTATAAAATAGCACTTCCCTTCCCAACAACTATATGTGAAAATATTTCAAAAATAGAAAAAATAATCAAATAATTAGTAAATAAATTAATTAATTAATAGTAAGGGAAACTAACTGAAATACACCACTAGACATACCTACACATGTGTGGATCGAAGTCAATATGTAGACATCGCTCGAGAATAGGGTCGAGAATCATCAATATCCCAAAAAACTAACCCCTTTGTGTCGACAAGGAAATGCTAGGAAACTGAGGGTCTAATGACATATCACTTGGCTCATCACCAGGTAGTATAGCCTCGTGGAAGTCATGGAAGATTTAATCATAAGTCTCTCTATCCATATAAAACATAAAAAAGTGTTTTTTCTACAAAAAAATGAAGACGAGTATTATATATATATATAATGACTATGACCAATAATTATTTCTATCATTCTCTGTATTCAACCTCATATTCATATATGACGGAGTCAATATCTTCATATTCATCCTCAGTATCATCAATTTCTATATGAGTTTCAACTTCATCATCTCTTACTATATAAAATTTATTTGTTACATTAATAACATCATCTATACTATTAACTACTAAATATGGGGTGTCATCATTGATATTCATGCATATTTGTCGAAAATATGGATTTGAAGTTATCTCTTGAGAAAATTTAAATTCTTTACACTGAATAGAACTACATTTACTTTGGAGAAACTATTTTTCTTGAGATTTTATTTTTATTATGCTCCACCAATCACTTAACTCTCTTGAAGTAGCACAATAATTTTCATAATAAATCTTATGTTCCTAATGAGTCAATAAAATTGTTTCATTTTCTATAAGAAGAAGATTATATATAATATAAATGATTCATTTTCATTGATGAACACACAATTATCTATGAGTACCCATCCAATAATATTTAAAAAAATTATGTGATTCTATCCCAGATATCATAGTTTAAGTGTTTCTTCCATCAAGCCATAAAAATCATTATGTAATTCTGGATTGTGGGTAACTTAATATACTCAATTGATTATTAGTTTTATCATCTAGTTGAGATAAAAGAAAATTTCATAAAGTAATCAATATAATAAGTAATAAATTTATTATATTTGTTAATCCATAAATAATTTACTTTACCACTTTTTGAAACCAGTAGGAAAAATTATTGTTCCAATGTTCTTCAATATAAGTTATTAAAATTTTTGGAAATTTTTTCTTGATATGGTTATAATATAACCTAAAAATAAGAAAATATTTTAAAAAATATTAAATACATAATAGTATCACTCATAGTAAAAATGGTATCATTTCTTTATAGTTGATCAGAACATATGTATGAGCCCTATGATTTTCATCATCTAAAATCCATCGTTCATGAACACCACCAAATCCATATATGAGCAGATTAGAAATAGATAATTGATTTTTCATTTAATTTTCAAAATTTATATTGTTGTTGCCCATTCAGTTATATTTTTTAGGGATATTCATATTGAAAATAATGAGTGAATAAAAAAATAACTCCCAAAAATAAGCTTCTGCAATTCATCCTTCAACTAATGCTTCGTTAACTAAATTTTTCTTCAATTTATGCATGCATCACTCATATGGGTATTTACATCCTAACTATACCATCCCTCTACTTTTTTCTTCATGTTGAAATTTTCATGAAAAATTATATATTGAATTAAATAAATCCATAAAAAATAACTAATTTATATAAAATTCAAATAATATCTTCTTCCAATCAACTTAATGCATCATGGACTTTTGTCTCTGCTCAAATGTCTCAAAAAATATGTTATTTTTTAGCTCATCCAAAATCATAAAATTCGAAAAACCTCTAAATACAATCAACATTAGTATTTCCAATATAACATGAAAGTTGTGACTTTTTAATCAACTAATTTGACCATCTACAACACATCTTACCAAATTGGAAATATAACTATCCATATGCCTCAAATATGAAATCCATTCACAAAAATATTTAATTATTATCATTAAAAACTGTATAAAAAATTTTAGATTCATTATCTTCAGTGATTTTTCATTTTTAAATATTTCAAGTTATATATTCCTAAAAAATTTGGGAATGATCTAATCATGCCTTTATTTTATCGTTGGTACTACCTGGCATGTCCAAAACATTATAAAATATGTTATAAAAATAGTTCTTATCAACATGAATGACATCCAACATTTGGCTGACCAAAAAATCAAACCAATATATCATATCCCAAAAAACGTTTCATTTTATCCAATTGTGTTCTTTCCTAAATCCTTCAATTTTTTATTTTTTATATAGATATTCCAAAGGTAACGGGAGGTAATGATTAGATGTTGATTTTAACTCAATACCTGAGATCAATGTTAGAGTTCCACCTCTTTCAATTATGAATTATTTTTAAATGATATCTGTTCCTCTGAAAAAGATGATTGGCTCCAAGAAATCTTCTATGATAGTAAAAAAATTGTTTTATTCCATGAATGAGTATAAACACTCTGTTGCCACTCAAAAATTAAGGACCTGATTTTCAACCATGTGTACTCTATCCATGTAACATCCCATATGTTGGGAAGTCACTATTTTCCCACATTAATGAAGTATTCATTAGGAATTTTTTTTGCAACAACATCATATGTACTGACACCATTACTCAATAGTAAATTTGACTCATCAATCGATGGATTTTAATAAACATTGATATTCTTTTTTGGATGTCATATAATTAATAAGGAAAAAAATATATATAGATAATTCATCAACATCCAAGGACTTAAATTGTATGTAGTGATAAATATGGGCCAATAAGAATATTACCAATCGTAAGAACTAAATAGATTGAAACCATCATTACAAAGACCCAATCACACTTTTCAGAATTCGGAAGTAAAATATGGATGTACTAGGTCCAAATGCTTCCATGAATCACCATCACGAGGGTGATTTATGATTTTACTAGTTTAAATATTTGTTTTTTTCTTAAACATCAATAATTATTTGTTCTAAGACATAAATAAACATAATAATATGGTTGTAAGTTTGAAATACCTCCACTAGTTTATAAGAATCAATCCAAGCTTCCCTAATTGAGCCTCTTTGTACCTCAATTTTCTACACGTATGACCACTAACCAATAACTCATTTTAACCAAAATATAAGATACAATAATTCAAATATTCATGAATATTATGATAACAGGGATCCAAATTATGAACCAACCTCTTGAACTCATAGAAATTTAAATGAAACACATTTTATTTAGGTAAAAGTGCATTAAACAAATATAATATCTGATCAAACCAACTATTTGAAATTAAAATATCAGATTTAAAATCCATAAATTTTGAAACCACTCTAAATATATTTATATTTAAACCATGATATAATTCATCTTCATCACACTCAAAAAACACATAAAATTGAGAAGGATCTAAATCAAGAGTTATATAAATATCATTTTGAGTTTTATTTGTTGAAAAGGCGGACCAACCACATCATATACTAAATTTTAAAACCTCGATAGATCTAGAACCCAATTATTAGTATCTTTAATAGAACTACCCTCACCATATTGATACCAAAAAACATAATCTATTTCAAAAAAAGTTGAAATAGATGACCCCCAACATTGTCAAATGTTTCAAACCTTTTTAGATTGCATTTTCTATATAGACACTCAGTTTTTCCTTCTAAAAACATTAAACTTTTTATGATGAAAAAGATAAAAAAACATCAATACCCTCAATATATATAGGATTTTTTCCAATACTATTTGGATTCTTGTGATGATTTATCCAATCTAGATCTTGTAATAAAAAAAATTCATCTTCATTATTCCATATTTCTCTAAAAAATATAAAATAAATAAATTCTTTATGAATAATTTGATATATTAAAAATGTAATCCAAAAAAGTGTATAAAATTTAAAAAAAAATATAATTTACTTGTAAATACTATCAATTTTATCTATTTACCACTAATTCATACTAATTTATATTGATTTTAACAAATTATTGTTCCTTTGTACTAATTATACTTATTTAATGTTATTTTTTACTAATATTTACTAATTCCCAAAAAATTTGTCTAATTTTTATAATTTATACTAATTTTTATTAATTATATTTATTTATCGCTAATGTTTACTATTTCATCACTAATTTTGACTAATTTATCACTATTATTTAATATTGAACCTAAATCTTTTTAATTTAAAATAACTGTATCGTCTTTTCATGTTACTACTCCTTCCATTTATATATCTCACCCAATGGTTGTTGTTGTCTCCAAAGATATGTCACATCTCGCCTGCACTAGTTCTAGATACCTAATGATATATTTGGAAATTAATGGCTAAAAATATTCATTTCTAATCTCCAAAATATTATAAATTCTATGTTTTTCAAAATATTATTAAATCATAGATTTTACAATATTCAGGTGAAGAAACAAATTTACATCTACCATTTCCAAATTTTTTAGTGCCCCATCTTATGACAACCATGTCATGTCATTGATGTATCTCCCCCTCATGCTATTGTTTCTATAGTCAATGCACGACATCCTACCAGCCTCGACACTAGAAACCTAATGAACAAATTGTATATTAGTGGCCCAAATTGGTCATTTCTAATCGCTTGAAGGTTGGAAATTCTATGATTTTCTCAAAAGTCGTAATTCATATATTTTATAATATCCAGGTGATGAAACCAATTTAGACCAACTGTGTCAAAAAAATTTATAGCACGAATTTATTTCAACCTTGTACTATCATTGACGCATGTTCTCGTCTAGTTGTTATTGCCACCATCGACGAATCACATCATGTCTTCCCTGCTTATGTTTTGCCAATTTTCACTAATATTTTGTAATTATCATTATTTTTTAGTAATTAACAATAATTTTACATATAATTTAAAATAATGTAATAAAATATATTATAAATTACTAAGAAAATTAAATACTAGAATTTTTAACTTTTAGGTAATGAAAGATGACCAATTTGGGTCAACCATTTATGAATTTGTCATTTCTCATGACCTGAAAGTTGACCACCTATTTCATTTTCCCTTTACTAGTAATTTATAAAAACATATTTTATTTAATATAAATTTATAATAAATTCTACTAATTTATAAAAATTTACTGAAAATTATATCAAATTAAATAATTATACAAATTTTTATCAACTTATTATTAATTATCTTAGTTTATTAATTCTTATTAATTTATTAAAAAAAATTTCCAATTTTGACTTATTATCACTAATTTTGTTATGATATTACTAATCTTTACTAATTTTTACTAATTTTTTCTAATTATTACTTATTACCACTAATGTTTACTAATTTTTATTAGTTTATAAATATTTATTTCTAATATTTTCTAATTACCATTAATTATATATAATTATCATTATTTTTTACTAATTACAACCTATTATTACTACTTACAACTAATTTTTAAAAACATTTACTAATTACCACCAATTTTTACTAATTACTGCTAATGTTTACTAATTACTACAAATTATAACTAATTATTACCAATTAATTCTAATAATACAAATTTAATTTTTTAAATTTATAATAATATTATTAATTTATAATAATTTATTTTATTTTCTATCAATTTATTATAAATTATATCAAATTTAAAATCTATACTATTTTTATCAAATTAATATAATTTATATCAATTTATATTATTTCAAAATAATTTATAATAAACTATACAAATTTATATCAATTGGTTGTATACATTATGAAATTATAAATTTATACTATTTTATATCAATTTATTGTTAATTCTATCAATTTATTATTTTTCATTAATTTATATCATTTATTTTTATTAATTACTAATTTTTTCTAATTCTTAATAATTATTACTAAATAGTACTAATTATTACAATTTTTTTTAGTTTATAACAATTAATTACTAATTTTTACTAATTTGAATGAATTATTACTAATTAACACTAATTATTACTAATTATTAAAAATTATTACAAATTTTTACTAATTACCGCTAATATTTACTAATTACAACTAATTTTTAATAATTACTACTGGTTATACTAATTTAATGTTAAAAAATTTAAAAAATTATAAATTATTCAGTAATTTATAATAATTTTTATTTATTTATTTTAAATTACATAAAATTAGCAATTTATACTATTTTATATAAATTTATTATGAATGAAATCAATTTATTAACAAAACTAGTTAATAATAATTTTTTACTAATGTAATATTTATATTAATTTATAAAAAAATTATATTTTAAATTTTTTTAAACAAATTTATAAAAGTGATATTAATATAAAATAGTTTCAATTAACATACTAAAAAAATTAGTTTATAATAATTTATTACAAATTTGTAATAAGTTATTACTAATTATTACTAATTACGGCTAATTATTTCTAATTACTGCAAATTATTACTATTTGCCACTAATTATTATTAATTGTATATAACTATTACTAAATATAAGTAATTATTAGTAATTATAACTAATTATTACTAATTTCATATATTTAAAACATCATTGGGAATTAAAACTAAAAATATATAAAAACATTTAATGAAAAATAAAAATAACTAATTATAATTAAATCAAATTACTTCTAGTTATTAATAATTATTACTAACATAAAATAAATTAATTGAAATAAAAAATAAATCCATTAAATAAATACCTTAAAACTAAATCTTTCAATGGATGCATAGCTTGAAAGTTTCTTCTCTATAAAGTTTAAACCTTTAAAAATTTTAAATAGAGAAATCTGAGAGCATAAAAGGAGAAAGGAGTTCAAAAAATAATGGATTGGAAAAAAATTAGGGGGATATATAGTTTATATCATTTGCGATGGGAGTAATTGCGATTAGACTGGTCACAAATAGTATCATCATTATTAATTACGATGGTAGTAAAAAATAGTATTTGCTATAATCCTCATAATAAATACCCTCTAAGGACAAGTTATTTGGTTTGGGAGAAAATATCATCCCAAATAACATAAAATGATGGAAGGTACGAGTGAAAAGACCCTTCGTAAATACATTCTTACTGATACATTATTTGAGACGGGGGTAAAATCCCCTCCCAAATAACAAAAAATACTGGATGGTATTTGCAACATGGGCATATCCCCATTGCAAGTAGTCTTCATGCGGTTTGGAACGCACCACGTGCGAAACAGTATTTGTGATGGAAAGATATTCTCGTCATAAATAACCCTTCACAAAAACCTATTTTCCCATTAGTAGAACTCCAAATTTCATCGATAGATATCAGTATAGGACATCTATCTTGATTGAGTCATATCCATTTTCTTCCTGATTAGCTAAACTTCCTATAAAGTATGTTGAATAAGATGAGGTAAAAGTAGCATTACCTTCCCTACCTCTAATCGGAACATAGGTGATTGGAATGTCCTACCATATAATTCTTCATAAGGAGAAATCTGTATAGTCTCATGAAATCTATTATTGTAAGAAAAAACATCTAGAGGTATCTGTTTCTCTAATGATCCTTCGAAATAAAGGAAACATGCTCCAATCATGTCCTCTAACACTTATATTGTTTGATAGGACTACCCCTTGGTATGAGCATGGTATATTGTACTCCAAAGTACATGTGTACCTAACTCCATCAATAACCCATTCGAAAATCAAGAAGTAAACATAGCATCCCTAACTGATACAATAGTTTGTTTAACTCCATGACATCAGATAATATCCCACACATAGAGCCTACCAAGCTCATCCAAATAATGGTCTCTTTAATAGGTAATAATTGAGACACCATTTTGAGCCAATCAGCGATCACCCATACTGTATCACTACCTTGAGGGGATCTTAGTAATATGGTCATAAATTCCTTGGTAATGTCATCCCATTTCAACTAAGGAATGAGAATCTATTGTAAAATTCATGTTGGTCATTGGTGTTTTGCCTTAACCTTCAGATAGGTGGAACACATGGTAACAATTATAACTATTTCCATTTTCATTCCATGCCACCAGTATCAGAGACATAAGTCACAATATATTTATATGTAATCCAATTGTGCACAACCCAAGTAGAAGCATGTGACACTCACATATATTCCTCTAGGATGTCAATAGGAACCTAGATGTCTTCTTAGATGTGCAGGAATTCATTATCATCAATGATACACCCTAGCATTCTGTCCTCACCTAAAATAATTTTCCTTAGGGCTAAGCCCTCAGGATCAGATAAATTCCTCATCTTCACTCTCTCCAGATGTGAAGAGGTCACTGTGAATGTTATATGTAAACTGTGTATGTGTTTCTCCTGGACATCTAAGATGATCTCAAAAAATTAGGCCACCAATTTCTACTCACTATTGACCGCTTGAACTTCTTGTGTCTAAGTCCTCTATCTTAGATAATCTGTTATAACATTACCCTTCCTATGAATATAAAATGGCACAAAATCAATGGACTAGAGGTTTTATACCAACATAATATTCTTAATTTTCAAGTCACACTATGTAAATATATACTTGAGATTTTTTTTGGTCCGTATATACAAAAAAATTCTCTCCTATAATATAATGCCTCTAACGATGAAAGGCATGAACCATAGCTACTAACTTAATATCACGTGTTAGGTAATTCTTATTGTGTGAGATCAATTGAAAGGAATCATACATCATGACTCTATCATTATGTATTAAAACCCCTCTTATCCCAATTCATGATGTGTCCTAATAAAATATATCATTTCTTCCTGCCATTGGAAGAATCAAGAATGGAACTGAAGTCATTCTTCTTTTCAGTTTTTAAAAGACTATATCACATGATTTAGACCACATAAACTTCACAACCTTCTTGGTAATGTCTCTGTGTTGTATTGAAAGATGTGATAAATCCTAAATAAATCACCTATAATAACTATATTTTCTCATGAAACTATGGATTTCAAAGACATTCTTGGTTTGTTTTAAAGAAACTACAACACTTACCTTCTCTGGGTCAACATATACTCCTATCTCTGAGATAATGTAACACAAGAAGTGAACCTTTTTTTATCTAAAAGTGTCATTTTATGATCTAAATATATATATGATTCACTCATAGTGTATTCAATATTATCTCATGATGTTTGTCAAGTTCCTTTTGAGTGTAAGAATACATGAATATATCATCCATGAAGACCACCACAAATGAATCTAGATATAGGTGGAAAACTAGACCCACCAATTTGATAGAAATGTTGTGCACATTCATCATAATGAATGAAATAACTAGATGTTCATAATTAACTTACCTATTATGAAATACTATACAAGGTATTTCTGATGGTATAACTCATACCCGTTGATAACCAGAACTCAAATTAATATTTGATAAAATGAACACTTACGGAAGTTGATCAAAGAGGTTGTGTATTTGAGGTAAAGGATATTGGTTCTTCATATTAAAATGGTTTAACATCCATTAATAAACGTAAATACTAATGGTTCTATATGCCTTCTTGGAGAAAAGCATGGGGGAACCCCAAGGTGAAGTATTGGGTCTTGTAAAACCTATAGCTTCCATGTATTCTGGAATTCTCTTGAGCTCTTATAACTAATTAGTATCCATCCTGTAAGGAGGAATCGATACGAGTGCAAGTCCTAAAACTATCCCAATATAGAACTCCACCTCTTTCTTAGGAGTTAATTGAGAAAATTCATTACTAAAGGCATCCATGAAATTATCTACAAAGGGAGGATTACCATCATAACATGTTTCGTGATCATCCATATAAAGAATAAAAATATGGATTGTCACTCCACTCATCCCATGATGATATATTATAAATATACATCCATGGACATCCCATTCACCCTTGTGAATATAGATACAACCCTATTTTGATATAAATGATACCATGAGGTGATAATAGTCCACATGAGCATGATAAGAAACCAATCGGTCCATCCTGAGAATAAAATCAAGGCCCATCATCATGAGGATGAAGAGGTCCTCTAAAAAATTATAACTTCCTACCTCAAGGGAGAATTAGTCCCACTAACTTACACTATCGGATTAAATTCCTAATATATTTCTTATGTGTCATCATTCTATAAAAATATCAAATATCAAGCCTATGGATTTCCATGATAGATAAAATGATAATAGAATTTGAAGCACCCATATAAAAAAATTATGGACACTAGAGTTGAGGCTACTAATATTTGACCTATAAATATAGATGATATGACACCATGATCCTAAGGTAGGGGTTGCACTGCATACATTTGGCATGATCCCAGACCCTAATCTAATCCCAAAATACCGAAATTTTGTCTACTAAACTAGACCATCATATCATGCATCTGGCATCCTCAACCACATCCACCTTATTAGATTGTATGTCCAATGGTAGTCTAACTTATATCTTGACATGGAGCTATGGATACTGCACAAAAGGTGGAGCAGCTGTAGATCCTATTCTTCAAGGAATAGGTAGAAGTTCTAGAAAAATCACTAAATATGTCCTACTATACCACAAGATCGGCACTCAAATGGGTCTTGTTCTCTATGAGGATTTAAAGTATCATATCTCCCTCACTAATGGCGTATAACAGAACTACAAGTGATAATACTCTGTCTACCACTACTCCATCAACAACCCTTTAGACGATGATTTATGCTGCTAGATGACCTACAACCCTATCTTGGCATTGAACTATCATTCACTATAATATTCAATTCTATAAAATTGTTCATAGTAATAAGGTTTTTTCATAATTATTGAGACATTTTTAATATAGAAAACAATTTTTTGAGACTGAATGGAATACCTATTCCTATCTTTGAAATGTATCTTTTTCAAAAGTTCATTCATAGTGAAGGTAGGTGCTAAAAACTGAATCTCAGTAAAGCAAGATGAATAATCCATAACTGTATGGGATCCTTTCTCTATATACAGGAGCACCCTATGTATGTCGGCTCTCAATATCCTCAAAAATAAATATTCATAGGAGGATGCCTAAAAATCTCTCCAGACCATATCTTAATATTGTTTTGGCTAAGTAATAATGTCCCACAAACACTTGCAATAAATATAATTCATATAAGTGGAGAGCTTGACACACCTCTCTAGAGAAGTCTTTAGGTGCTCAAATATAGATAGCAAGGCCTCTATCCATGTCTCAACAGCCTGTGGACTGACATCCCCCAAAAACATGGGTGGATTCTAATGAAGAAACTCTCATTTTAGCAATTCCAAGTAGGGGTAGGACAAAGAGCTCCCTAAACAGTATGAAAATGTAATGGACCAGACCCTCCTTGCCCATTACACTACCCAATTTCTCGAGTTTTGGGAAATCTGGGGACCATTGGTGACTCATTAATGAATTTTACAACTTTTGGGTCTAACAAACGATGGAATTGATGGGTGTCGGAGGCACTGATGGGCATCAGTGGTACTAGTCATCATCAGTGGCACTGAAGGGCATCAGTGACATTGATGGGAATCGGTGGAAATGAGGAGCAGTAGATACACTGATGGATGTCAGTGGCACCAATGGGTTGTCCATAGAAGTAATTGGAAATGGTTCCAGGATGACAGTGAGTCACCTAACGGTGAGTCCTTTCTAGTTTTTCTAGGACCATCACGTTTTTCCCCAGTAGCATATCTTTTGACGTAAAAGTGTTTTAATACCCCTTTAAAATCCATTTAAAGGTAGTAAAATATGTTTTAAACCAGTATTTTTCGGTAGACCATTGAGTTTCCAAAACATGTGTCCCTTTTTCTCAATGTCACACCTTCGACGTGTTTTATAGTGTCTCCCATATTATGCATTTTTCTCCCTTTAAAGTAAATCTATTAACTCGTTACTTTTATCTCCACTATCTCTGTGGAGAATTATGAAATCTCAATTAATCCCAATGTGTGAAACCACCCAACCGTGTGGTCGATCCATGATTCTATTTTTAATTACTTCGAAATCAACTCATGGATTTTAGGATCTGGCATTTTCTTAAGCTGAGATCCTCTCTTCCTTTTTCCATCTGGTCTCTATTACTACACCTAGAGAATTCCTTCAGAGAAAAATCATGTGTCTATGTTGGTGCCCTTCCCTCTCATACTTGGAGTCCTCAGAGTTCTTACAATGTATGTTGCACATCCCCAAATATTGGTGAAAGGAGAAAACATGGATTTGTGATCATCTAGGTAGGGGTTTTCCATTTATCTCTCTTTATTGTGCATCATGCAGGGAGGGTTTGATTATATATTCCCTCAGGATGTTTATGAAACCAAACTCAAAACAAGATAATAAGAGGACTTTTAAAGATTGAAGGTGTAGTAATGATGATGATATTGATGTATTATTTCATATTCATTATTTTGTTATGAATTGTATTAGATTATGCCCACTGAAAATCATGGTCGATGGTGGTCCTTTCTTGCACACTAATAAACCTCTATTTTCTGGATATTCTTGTGAATGAATGTCTGTAACAATGAAACTATTTAATCATTTAAACTCAATTAATTAAATGTATTACCAATGAATAATAATCCTTATGTGATCCTCCCAGTTAAACGAGAAGAAAGAAGGAATCTAATGAATGGCGTGGTTAAATCATAAAACTTTCTTCTTCTTTTATGAGATATGTGTGGTGGATCAGTTTTATACCTTGTGGGGTGACATATAGGGGGATAGAATGTTTTGGTTGATAATTTGTTAGTTTGTGAATCTAAGGCCATGTGTATCCATATGTTGGGGCTTTGTTTGGTTCCATTACTTTTATGGATCTCACAGATCCCTTTTTTTGTGACGTTATAAGAGAAGTGGGTGTGAATGCTTGAATTTCATCTTGGAAGTTTTATTCTTCTGTCGAGTGTTGTTTTGACTTTTGGATGTTCCTATTATATTCCCAATAATGGAGAATTATTTTCAACAGAATCACTTAAACATGATAACAGTAATGGGTTCAATGGAGAGATTTTTTTCCAGGAATGGGTCGGGTTCTGGTTGTGGTTGTGGTGCATTTTTTAATGTAGGGATAGCAGTAAGAGTGGTTGTGTACAAGCCATTTGTCTGCATTGGGCCCCCAGGTTGGGATAAGTGCTTGATTACATATATGTATATCATTTAATTCTCATGTTATTATATGCACAACACTCATCTTGAGAACTTCATGTTGAACACCCCCATATCATCGGGGAGGATGTTTTTCTAAAAATTATGATGAGTGGCTGGTTATTAGATCCCTTTTGCTCCCTCTACTAGGTATCCCATGACTCTTCAGGTAGGGTGTGTTGTGGTGGTTCGCCTATGTGTGTGTGGTCAGGTTTGTTTCCCATCTGTCTTTAGGATGTGACCGAGGTGTCTTTGGGCATGTTATTTGTTGTTGTGGCCCAGGTGTCTATGGGCATGGTGATGTTTGGTTGTTGTGGCCTAGGAGTCTATAGGTGTGGAGATGTGTGGTTATTGTTTCCTAGGTGTTTGCGAGCATGAGTTTGCATGGTTGTGATGGCCCATAAGGTTGTTTTTGGGGTGGTAGTTGGACTTCAGTGGAACCTGTGAGAGAGGTTTGACAAATAGGATTCCTTAAATAACTATTGGGAAAGTGGTACAGGGTACCCAAATATCGATGTTCTAATACTATTTCTTTACATGACGTAAGTTACTTGTGGAGTGTGCTTGGTGAGGATGGGAGAATAGTTTCTTTACAAGATGTTTTGGATACCTTTACCTTCTCATGGGGACTTAGAATGCCTCCCAACTTGTGCACAAGAGATTTTGGTTTCACTACTGAGTATGCCTCTATACTCACACTATGTATATAAAACTGCTTTCAGGTATCTAGGTAGACTTCGAGGACCATGTGCGACCTTACTAGCTTAGACTATAGGATAGTTGTCATCGCTACTTTTCTTTTCTTTTGGTACATCATTTTGGAGTTTTCTTGTACTTGTATCACTCTATTTTAACATTTAATATGATAACGGGTTTCGTATATACTTTTACCTTTAGTAATTTAATTTTTCATGGGATTTACCATCTTATCTCCCAATCATGTTATATAAAATGGGTAATTCCTTCCATTCACGTGAGATTATATACCCTTGGTGCTATTTTCCACTTTGGAGCCTATTGAAGGTGGTACTCAGGGGGTCACTATCTCTTTTTCAACTTGAAGAAGGAAGGGTCAAGAAGGTTGGTGTCCCTAACCTCATCTTGTTGAAGGTGGGTCATGACAGAAAAAACTAGAGGATACCCTATAGAAACTAGTCATCAGTTCCCATGTCAGGTATAAATAGATGTGTTGTAAGTGGAACTATTGGAAGGTTAGATACCACTTCTCCAGGAACATGTTTGATTCCACCTTCTTGGTTCTGGACATGAGGACATCATAGTGGAATTTTTATAAAAATGCCAAAACACCCCTCATATATGATTTACCAATGCTATAATTTTTCAATATATAAATAGTCAAGGTACAAGCCTTCCTATATAAGATTCACACACCTTTTCCAACTCATAAATCCTATCATGGGCATTATATAAAACAACAATGAAATTTTATAGATACTTATTAATTCTCACTACTATGGTTGGTTCTAGGTCAAGTTCTCTATTTTATATCAGGGTTCTAGTATATAGTGTTTCAATTGAAAGTTATAGATGAAAATACCCATTAAGTTTCAATTTTCATCACTGTTTAATGGAATCAGTTTCCATTCAAACATATAACTCAATTGTTATTAAATATGTTATTATGTTTATCAATATATATATATATCAGGGTCTAGTTAGATACATCTATCATACAAAATTTATAAATTATTACGCTTTATAAATTAAAAATGGTACTACATGTTACTGGAAATACGATTTTATGATGGTTTAATTATGTGGATCTCCATTCCAAATTTATAGAGGTAAACACACTTCATATTACAATTTCTATACATATAATTGAAACCAACTATTTTTCCATATCGTGTGACCAATTTTTCATGGATCAAAATTAATATAATTGGATGATAAAGGTTTCATCGTCAAACTATGTGTGAAAAAAGAATATAAAATTATTTAGACACTTTAATTATTCAAATTATTTCTCCCAGCAAGAAACATTAACCCAATATCAAATATAAGTATCATAGCACATACTACATTTATCGTGGAGTCTAGAAATGAAACCAACATGGAATATCATAATGCATTGCATATTAATCCTCAAAGGTGACAATAATGATGCATGATCAATGCTTCCTTTACATACCGGTCCAAGGATATAATAGTACCAAGAAATTTAATAATCAACACTACACTTCATGTGTTTCATCCAATAGAGAAATTTTGGAAACACTAATATGAATAATCCATAACAACAAATCACATACCATAAAATTGGGATTTTCCATCATACATGGGACATCTACTCCCAAGAATAGGCTCATTACCAAATTAGGACACATCCCAATCTACTTTATAATAACCCCAATAGAAAGACAAAAGGAAAATAAACCTCTCATACCAATTTTTATTGTCATAGTCCCATCTCACTGATAAGTAACTGATCTTAATTGGTCTATGGCCTCAGGAATGCTTCCCAGTATGCCAGAGGATGTCGAATAGCAATGGGGGTCTGTGATGGTACGGTTGGGATACTATACCCTAATAATCAGAGTAGCACAATAGTGAGATAAAAATTAAATACTAGAAGAATAATAATAAGAGTAGTGCAATGAAGTTAAATCATCCAAATAATAATAATAATAGATCAAGCCAAAAGTGGCACCATATACAAATTGATGAGTATGTCATGGAACTATAAAAAATACAAGAATGGGTACATATAAGTATATCAAAATGTACAAAATACCAAAAAGGATATCCAATAACATATTGATCCAAGGAACAGTCCCATGCTACCAAGATCCCATGTTATAACCAATCAAATAACCATGGTCATACACTATCCCTTTTCCCTACCTGTATCCATGAAGCCTTTCTAGGTAATAAATGGATGCCCAAACTGGTTGTGGGATATACTTAGTAGGAAACTACAAACATTGTCTATAAAAATACAATCCTTGAGTATCAAATTTTTAGTGTGATGATATACAGATATTTGGTGGAATAACATGCAAGAAATAATAATCACATCAGGCTCAGACTCCTCCTAGGATGTCTGAACAATAGTAACATCTTAGGAACATGTCATTAATGTCTGATAAAGTGACCATTAAGATTTTATTTTCTTCCATATAAAACAATTTTGTAGCAGTTTAAGTTATTAGAAAATTAACACAAGGTGGAACTAGGGCATTCTTTTCATAATAATAGTAATTTTGGAACCAAGATGAATCATGGAATCCTTAACCTCAGAGGGTCAAGAAAACAATTAGTACATTAAAAATACAACATAGATATAAGATACTAAGTGTAATCACTAGTGAAGAAAACACTATTAAAGTCAGTTTTTTATATCAATATTTAGTCGATGTTATTAAATGCGATATTATAAATATTTATTTTTATGTTGGTTATAAAAAACTGAAGTTGTAAATCTATAGTGGAACTGATTTTTTATGTTGGTTATTTAATATATTAGGTGGTAGATTATTTACTATGTCAAATATTTAATAAATAGTGTTAAAAAGTGGTTCCATATGCTGATTTTTTACATCTTTTATTAAATAATTGACGTAATAAAAAATATACCACATCGGTTACTAAATAACTGATGACAAAAAAGAGAATATTTTACATCAGTTATTTAATAACAAACATGAAAAACACTTCAGAATAAGTTTCTTTACATTGTTTATTGTATAACCAAAAAAACACTATAAAATACTGGTTATTTCATAACCGATGTAGAAAATGAGGCGGTAAGATGTTTTTTTAGGTTATTTAACAACTGACATAAGAAACATTAAACTATATAGGTTTTTAGATAACAAACATGGGAAACCATTCCTCAAGCATTTTTTCGTTGGTTATAGAATAACAAATTTAAAAATAGTTTTTTTTCAAAAAATACTTGTGAAACCATTCCTTTACACTGCCAAATCAAGAAAAACTAGCACCAAAAATTAAACAATCACATTTATAACAATTAAAACATACAATATCAACTAAAAAAACCTGAATTCAACTAAAAAATTACCAAATACACATTTAGAATTACAAAATTTAAAAATACTTTTTATACTATAAACAAACTAAATTACAATCAATCTTGAAAAATAATTTATCCATTCTACATGTAAGTATTTAACCACATGAGTACTATATGGTTGAGGGTCATCAAATAGATAAAAATTAAAAGGAAAGTAGTTAACATGTATAATTAATAAATCAAATGAAATATTATGGGATAGTTTATAAATAAATACAACTTCTTCAAACATCAAAATTATTCCCGTGGTAATTATTTCATATATAAATCTTAACATTTAATATCCACATTCAATGACACATTTTTATTTATGAAAATTCTGTTAAAAATATTTTTTCGATTAAAAATATCATTTTTATATAATACATTCAAAATGTACAAATTGTAAATAGATATTTACCATTACTTTTACATATTCAATCTTGGATCTCTTTTTCATTGTGGTTTTTTGAATGTAGGACCATCCCTCGTTAGAAAATAATTTGAATGAGATAAATTTAAAATTAATTATAATATATACAACTAATAAGAAATTGAAACCTTCTATTCAAAAATACTCTTAAAATTTTATCACACATCACCTAGGAGAGAACATATCCAAAAAGTGTTTTCTCCCTTATATAATAAACACCTAACATCTAATGGTCTCTGAAATAAAATAAAATTTAATTTTATTGGTTTTTATGTTAAAAGATAAAGATCACTTTGTGAGATATATGTTTCATACCTATCATAAAAAGGAATCATCTAACCATGTGTGATTATATTTTGTTCAAATCGTTCAGCAATATAAATTGTACTTTGTTCTTTATCTAATGCATTCTCTTCAGGGGAAATCAATTACAGGTACACGAATTCATATACATATTTCAGGCCATTTTTCTCACACATGTTATAAATATACCTAATACAAAACTGACATAAGTATATATTTTTAATAAATTTAATGTAGGGAAGGAATTGTGTTAAGACTTACATGGAAAAAATTGTACCACATATATTCCCAAAAAAAACTAGTAACAACATCCATGATATCATTTTTAAGAATCCCCACATTTATTGCATGTCTGTAAACACGAGCTTCAATTGGGAACGTATAATGATCATTCAAAAAATTTGAATATCTTGAATATCTATCAAGACTGCAAGAATCTGTATCTGATGTCATAGTCATTTCTCTTTATTTTTGCCTATATAGTATTTATTTACCTTTAAAGTATTACTTTAAATAAATAGTAAAATATATTAACTTTCAAATGTTAAAAAAATTTAATACAATAATAAAATAAAAGATAAAACATACACATACCTCTATGGTAATGGGTCACAAAAGTATGGATGATGAAACTAAAAAGTGCATGATACATTGTCCAACTATTTTCACCTCATCTATAGATAACGATACTCGAGCTGATATATCAATAATATATTGTAATGTAACCCTATGTTTCTCTAACTCTAACTTTTTATGATTATTTGTATCTCATATATAATATATCATCCCATATGCAAATATATGATGGTTAGGATCATCAACATATAACTCACCATAATTAGGAAGCTCTGAAGGATTATGATAAAAAATGGGGTCTCCAGTATGAGGTGGAGGATAAATAATGGGGTCTAGAGGTGTGGGAGTGGGAGATAATAGTGGATGTAGAGGATAAATAAGGGGGTCTATAGGAAAAGGTGGTGAAGTGGGATCTACAGTCTGAAATTTTCATTACATGTCTACAAAAACATAGATTGTACAGACGCTCTAATATTTTCTGACATCATCTCATTAACATTATTAAAATCATCCCCCAAAGATTCTATTTGATTTTTTATAAATATCTCAATAAAAGAAGTTTAAGAATGTGGAAAAGATTTTTTTACCAATATACCTATCATGTATCCTCATACATGACCTAGGTATTCAGAGATTCCTAATACTGTATATAAAATATCTTACCTCCCATCAGCTGTAAATATCCCATGTGTTCTCTGATCCTCAAGAGAATCCTTTATGAATTAATTGAAAAATTCTGTAATGTTTCAAAGTATATAAAAAATATAATAAACTTAAATAAATAAATAGATATCTTATAATCTTCTCATATACGATCCTTGATTATTTCGTAGGATATTTCCCCTTTTTCATATCTGATCCCTCTTTTATTTTCATGTTTATATGGAGAGGATGGAGGGGAATCCTTTCTAGAGCTTGAAGACTCATCTATAAGTTCTTCTATGTTTTCTACCATCATTTGTTCTTCCAATAAAGTATACCCTCCACAAGATATACTATGAGGGTATACATTTTTAGATTAGATCTTCTGATGAGATATCCTTGTTTTCTATAAATTAAGAATAATAAATCATTAATAAGATCATTAATATAAGAAAAATTATAAAAGTTCACACTACACTTAGAAAAAATGATTCTTTTCTTATACTTTCAATAAATTTTTTTCATGTGTATTCATCTATAAAAGGATATATATATATATATATAACATGGATTTTTGCGTTTCCTATGACCAATAATGAAATAAAATGTGAGGGTTGGTTAGAAATCCCTCCATCTTCTACCCTCCATCGATAAACATTTCTCCTTAACTCCTCCAGTGTCAGGAATACCAAATGTTATATGATAAAGTGGAGGGAGACATATTATACTATTAAAATTTAAAGACTAGTCAAATAATATACAACTATATTACCAAAATTATCACCCACAACTGAGATAGTGTCACTTTTTCGACACTTTTATAATCATTATACAAAATTCTTACTTTTCTTTTACTATGAGTTGATACAAAACTCTTAAAATATTTTTTATTTGGACCTCTAGGAATATCATTCTCATCAAAATCTAGGACTATCCTCTAGTACTATCAATGGGAAAGTGATACTTTTAGTAAAGGTGTGTTTCCACGTTTACCAACTCTTGAACTCTTCTTTCCCATTGTGGGATCACATGAAGAATATTGGGGAACATTAATAAGAGCATGTGAATATTCCTCCCTAGATGTATGATCATGATTCTAATCTCCAGAATTATGTTGTAGATCAACTTATTGATATATCACTATCCTTAAAACAAAAAAAGAAAACATTAGTTCATAAATATAAAAATTCAAATATTAAAATACTGACGTAAACTAAAAATTAAAAACTAAACTAAATTACATAATAGGAATCATGGTAAACATGATAAACATGGAAAGCATGGTAAAAATGGTAAAGTAATTTTCATTCAAAAAAATCAATAAATATATAAGTTACATAATGTTAAACATGGTAAACTATTGTAAACATGGTAAACATGGTAATGTAATTTTCATTCAACAAAATATATAAATATATAAGTTAGGTATTGTTAAACATGGTAAACTAAAAAAATAAAACCAAAATAATCCTATCTACTTAATATTTTTAATATTCTCTTTAATAGAGAAAAAAATTACAATATATTATATTTTATGAAATTAAAAAATCTAAACAAGAAATAAACATATGTTACCAGTAATACTAGGATTGTAAAAATGGATTATTTTCCCAAATTTCTTCATCATGATCATTCCTTATTGAACAAACCATGTCAATAACATGTTCATCATTATTTTCTACTAATCTTTACCTGGAAGTATGGATCTCACATAAATCATTATCTTAATCAAGTTGATCCTCCCATACATATTGTTTTTTCCTTATAAAACAATAGACTATTGGATATCTGATTGATAAACACCATAGAAAATCTATTTTACATGCGTTTCCATTATAAAATAATTAGTTGTGTCTTCAAATCTAATGAGATTAACAATTGTCATTCCAAATTCATCGTGTCTGACGCTATTATTTCCAATAAACCATTTACAGTTAAATACATGAACTATAATATTAAGGTACTCAACCTCAAATATTTATTCATTGAATCTATAGTATGCACTTGATGCAGAAATTGGGTTTTTTTATTTAGAACTCGAAAATTGTTTTTCTTCTAAAAACACCAATACCTCATTATTCTGAACTTCCCTTCTATTTTTCTAAGACTTTTTATGAAATTTATAGCTATTAATGTTATATCTGGACCATGTTATCACATTTAAACCTAGACCACCCACTAACCATCTTAATGTCTCTAATGCATCAAATATACCATGTAGTGTCTCCTTAAACCATAGAAATAAATTATTATTCACATTCAAAATCCACTTTTCATTATTCTTTGGATGACATTGTTTCAACTCATTAGTTTGAAATGTGATATATGGTTGAGAATCTGCTATGTTATTCATGATTTATATATGTACCTTCTTCATCTGCTCATCTGAAAATGATTTCACTTTCAAGCCACAAATCTGTATTCCCTCATTATTAACTTTTTCATAATGTAGCACATAAAAAACACCTCAACCTATTCAAAAATATACTTTTTGAGAATGGAGGTTTTAGGTAGATATGGATTCTTAACATACCCCTTCAATAGTTTCTTATATCAGTCAAAAGGATACATCCAGTGAAGCTATATAGCTCCACAACGCATTATTTTTCAAACTATTGAACCATTAAATTCACCATTATATCAAAAACATATAGAGGAAAATACATTTTTGATTGAAAACTTATATAAATTGAATCCTTTTCCAAAATTTTCAAAGCATCCATCTCAATCACCTTATTATAAATTGAATTGAAAAAATAACACACCTTCATGATAGTTTTACTGAAATGGATGTGAAATATTCCATGAAATGCAACTAGTATATGTTATTACATCATGACATGACAATCATGAGATTTCATACCTATAAAATTCCAATGCTTCAGAGTGAATTTTATTTATGTTTGTAGAATAACCTTTTGGTACTTTAATATCATTAAAACACAGAAAAAATAAAAATTTCTCCCACTTGGATAATGTATGACAAGTTGAGGGAAGAAATGATCACCTTTCATCAGAAGTGGGAGGAAACTCTAAACATATTCCCATTTATAGTATATCTAATCCTGTATTTAACACATATTTAGTCATTCCTTTAATATCTAACAATTTTCCAATCAAACGGCCACAAATATTCTTCCTCATATTCATGACATTAATATTATGTTTCACTTCATGATATCTCTAATATAGTAGCTCAAAAAAATATTGACCCTTTCTTCAAAATCTTTCCATCATTACCAGATTTAAGTTTCATTCCCCATGTCACATTAAGGTTTTTCACCCTCTCAGAATACTCATTAGTGGATAATGATTTTGAATTAATATCAAATTTTTGTGATCCATTGAGTTCCACTTTTAATATTCTATAAGAGTAGTCCATAGGGAAAAAATTTGATGACCCATGTATATTGTTTTCCTCTCATGATGAAATTGACAATATAAAGTCTGTTGTTCACAAATTGGCCACACTTTATGCCCCTTAATAGTGTATCTAGAAACATTTACATACACTGGAAAGTCATTTATAGTGAACAAAATCATTGCATGTAGTTGAAAATATTCCATTTTATAATAATCATACACCCTAATACAATCCTCTCATAAAAGTTTCAAATTATCAATCAAAGGTGAAAAGAAAACACCAATATCATTTTTGGAATTCTTTGTACCAAATATCATTATACTCAACATGACATATTTGTTATACATACAATCATTAGGAAATAGGTTTTAAATTACCAATAAAATAGGCCATTAACTATGTGTGATATTGAGGATTCGATATAGATTCATTCCATCTGTGCACAACCCAAGTATGATATTTATAATTTTAGTTCCAAATATAGAATATTGCTCATCAATTTTCATCAATTGTGGAAAATCATCTAGATAATGTATTTTTCATCACATATCTTCTCATCATCATGACATCATAACCTTTTTTCATCATGTGAATTAGAAAGTAAATGTTTCAAATGAGGAATTATACGAAGATAACAAAATATCATGGTAGGGATCTCTATAATCTCTACATCAGCCTATGATTTTTCTTTAAACATATTCTGTGATGTCCCACATTTTGGACACTCTCACATAAATACATTTTCCTTCTTATATAACATATAGTCATTTGAATAGGCATGTATTTTCATGTACATCAATCCCATCAGGCATAATATTATTGTGTCCTTAATATGTGAATCTGGAAGATTGTTGTATTTTGGAAGAATGTCTTTCAACAATTTTAGTGGCTCTATAAGACTCATGTAACTCCATCCATGTTTTTCCTTCATCTAAATTAAACCTAACACCACCGATTAAAATGTAAAATCTATACAACAAGGTTACAATGGTTTTCTAGAATCACCATATAGAAGCTCAACTGTCGGTTATATCTAAATTTGTTCTGCTGCAACATCATGAATCATTTATTCAATTTCATTGGATTTAAAATCATTAAAATCATCGTCCGCAGCTGATCCAAAATTCTATCTAGTTTTAACATACCAAATCCAAGGGTTGTAACTTAGATTAAAACCATATAAAAATTAGATGATCTTTTATCTCTCTACTTTTCAAATTCTTCATATTCAAACATTTTTGAAATGGATAGAAAAACATGCCATTTCATGGAAGACTTCATTTAGAATATTCCAAGAAGGCATCAACACCTTCCTCATATTCATTACTCATTCTATGTTCCATAATCCACCTTTGACTTATTATTAGCAATAAAAAATATCAAAATTTTACATCTTGTTAAGATAAGGATATTTTATATTTATTTAAAATATATCAAAATTTTAATGTATAAGAATTCTGAAATATAAAACAATTATATTCATATTTGAAAAGGATATGAATGGAAATAATTTAAAAAATATATATATTTAAATAAAATTATTTTATATTTATGTGAAATATTACATAATTTTAATGTAACACAATTTTGAAATATAATATAAAACAGATATGTCTGTATTTGAAAATTATAATTATATTTTTTTGAGAAATAAAAAATTTTCTTTATTTCATTTAATTTTGATGATCACGTATATAAGTTTTATAATTGTTGTTGAGTTTTTTGTGAAAAATGGTATTGTTTCTGGTATAAATTTATTTGAGTGGTTTGTTTTTATTGTTAGGTTCTGAGCATCTTTTTTAAAAGGAATTATATTACACTCAATGTAGAGGTCCTGAGAAGAACCTATATTATCTTGGGAAGGTGGTGAAAATATTCTATTTGGGGTATGTTGATAGGTTTTTTTATGGATACATAGCTAATAATAAATAGTAAACGAATGCAATGCTAAATAAATAATAAACCATGCATCAACATTCTATGTTATAATATATACTATTTGTCATCATAAAATATATACTACATACAACTTAACCATATATGAAATGATTAAATAAACAAATGTACCAACTCCTATATGAAGACAGAGTACATATTAATAAAAAACACCTTGGAAAAATATAACATCATTATTTCTAATCTGAAATAACCAAAAACATTAATGTGTTATATAAAATGACAAGGGTGAAATGGTATATAACCAATTTCTCCATGATATTCATATGGGAAATTCATATTTAAATATGGAAGCAACTAACTAATGTAAAATGGAGCTTAATGTTGAGAGATATCAGATCATGGATAAGAAAAACTATGTCCAATAATGAAAACATTTGGAAAGAATCTACAATATTGTGATATTTTAAAAAAAATTGAAAAATGTAAATATAGGCAAAATGTGAAAAATAATGAATGAAATCGAGGAGTGTGAGGCTTAATTGAGTGTTTCGAGTTGATTTAATAGATCCGGTGATAATAAAGATGATAAAACATTCTGAAAAAATGAGGTTGTAAGGCACAAGTTTGAAGAATCTTTTCTAGGTTTTCTACGCAACAGAGACGAATCATCGTCACCTAATTGAAAAATACACAATGACATAATATAAGGCATGATGAATTTTTTAAATGATTTATCAAGTTGGTTAATAAATAACCAACCTGATAAACTATTTTTTTATTACATTTATCATGTCAATTATATAATAACCAATGTGATAATCACATTTTTACATCGGTTATAAAATAACTGATTTGATCAGGCAAGTTCATTAATTTTTCACATCATTTATAAAATAACCAAAGTAAAAAAACAACACTCAGTATTTTTTATGTATGTTATTTTTTAATGGACGTAATAAAATAAACTATTTTCATTTTTATGTCAGTTATAATATAATAGATTTGATTAATCAACTTTTACAGCTTTTCACGTCGGTTATTTATTACCGATGTAAAAAATGTCAACGTGGTAATTTTTTTCTTTACTAGTAAATCAAAGAGGTGCACCCAATGTTTTCCACTGAAAATGATTCTAACCTAGTCCATGGAGCATGTACATATTAAATATCTGGTGAAGCATGACCATGGTCCAAGGGAAGAATCCAAGGTGCATGTTGTCCCAACAAATCAATTGAATACATGGAGTGTATCTGTAGAATTCTAATATCTAGAAATGAACCAATTGAATCATTGGAATGACACCGCGTAATTCACCTAAGTCCTTCATTGAGAAGCATTTGTTTAATCAAGTATTAGTGAGCTGTAAGACCAGTATATCATTTTTGATTAGTAATATTTCATCAACATAAACTATTAGGAAAAATACCTTTCACCCACTAAACCTCTTATAGACACATGTATCACATTTAGTATTTATGAAACAAAATTCATTAATGGATTCATAAAAGATAATTTTCCATGACCTTGATGATTTTTCAATCCATAAATGAAACTATAAAACTTTAATACATTCTTTTTTTCCTTTGGAGTTAAAAACACTTATATTTGTTTCATATAAAAATTTTACTAAAGGTTATTTTAAGAAAATTTATTTTTACATCCTTCTATTAAATTTAATTTTCATTGTAAACTATTATGGGAAGTATAATTCTGATCAATTTTAGCATTCAAACTACTGAAAATTTTGTGTTTTGTCTATGCCTTGATGTTTTTTATACCTTTCCCAACAATTCATGACTTATTATTATTTAATTTTCATACCATGTCTAGTATATTCTTGAATAATCATCCATGAACAATAGGAATTTCATCCACTAAATAATCTACCAAAATCCAAATGGGGTATTGTTACATGGAATCCATTTTATAATTCATGGATTCTTGTCATCTAGAAACTTTTATTCCAAATTTTGTTTCCTTAAATATTACCATATATCAATTAATAATGAGTAACAAACCTTGGTGACTCGAAAAAAAATCATTATATTTTTATTACCTCCCTTGTACTCATACGTAGTACTTGTTTCTCTAAAACATCCTCTTACATGAATCTTTGTGGAATACATTAATGTTGTTACTCTTGTGCATCTTAACATGTTACTTCATTGAATTTTATCTCAATCCCACTATATCTTTTAGATATATCATCACTCTCAAAGAATATATTACGTATTTCCACTATTTAATTTTTATTTATGTTTTTGTGTAGGTAATATCTCTATTTTTTATTTGTATCCTATAAAGCCACACTTCTTTCATTTAGGTCAAAGTTTGATACCTAAAGAGGCCTTTACAAACACCATGCAACCCCGCACATGTGAATTCAATAGCACAGATTTCCTTACACCCCAGAGTTCATATGAAATATCATTTGTTGCTTCAGTTGGAACTTGGTTTAGTGTATGTGTGATTATTTATAATGTATATCCTCAAAATGATAATAAAATATTCACATGACTCATCGTTGATATCATTATGTCTAACATCGTGTAATTCCTTCTTTTATGTAGATTATACTTTATGTGTTTAGATAATTTAACTAAAAATTAAAAAGATAATTTATTTTATAATTTTTATATTAAAATTTTTAGTTTAACTTTAAAAAAATTTAATTTGAAATTTTAAATCAAAATTAAATCATTTATATAAATTTACACTGATGACTATTAATTTCTAGTGAAAATTTGCACAATAGATTTCACAATGAAATATGCAATATAAATTTTTAGTGAAATTGTAAAATAAATATGTGTTAATATATTTTCACTTAAATCTTAAACATAAATTTATTATAAAATTTTGATTATTAAATTTTTGGTGTAGTCATAATAAAAAGTATTTTAAAATTTAAGTTTAAATTTGATGTAAAATTTTCTTGTGAAAATATTTACAAAAAAATTGGAAAATTCGTAATGAATATATTCATTTTTTAGATTTATTTTTTAACACATTTTGATTATAATTTTATATGTAAATTTTAATTAAAAATTTTCCATATAACTTTTCACTCAAATTCCCCGTTAAACGTTTCACAGTAAATTCTTAGTAAATTTTCACTCATAATCAAATTTACATTAAATTTACATATATGTATGTTTGTTTCCACTATAAATTTTCAATATATGTATGCACTAAATAATTGATTATAATTTTATAATTTCATTGAAAATTTATAAGATGAAATTTCTAATGTCATATTTCATTCCAAATTTCCAATATAAATTTTTGATGTTGTTTTATATAATATGTTAGTGCAGTGTTTGTATGTGTGTATATATATAATTAAATACACATAAATGTATAGTAAAAAATATATAATTTCATTACAAAAAAATCATAATATATAGAATAATTAAAATATATGTATTTATATTTTATGTATATTTATATATTTAAGAAGTATCATATAATAAATATATAAAATAAATGTAAATATATATATATATATATTTATAAATTAATATATTTAAAAATATATAGATATAAATTCTTTATGTCGCATTATAAAAAATTTAGAAAAACTAAGAATGGCATAGAGGGTATGTAAATGAATTTTATAAAAAAATCAGTTTAGACTCTTAGGTTGGGGGTCCCAACCCGTGAAAATAATATTCTACTGAATCATAGAAATAATAACATTAAGATTAATAAAAATATTAAATTCTAAATAATAAATTATTCTAATCTATATATATATAATACAAATTGAAAATAAATATTAATATAATAAAATAATAATAATACATAAAAATAATATATTTTAAATAATATATGAAGATAATATATAAAATTCATATAATCTAATAATAATAAATTAATAATATTAATCTATAATTAACTAAAAATTATGAAATAACAGAAAATATATAAACCTATAAAAAGAAACTAAAACTAGTTAATACGATTAAAAAAATTAATTAAAACTAAGTTATAAAATTATAATAATGTTACTAAATGTCATGTGTATCATTGAACATGGATGAAAAAATTAAACATTAAACATATATATCATTTTTCACATGTTTTTCATAGATGGTTAACTCTTCATAACCTTCCTCCTTAGTAGGAAGATCAGAAATTGGCAATTCTAGCACGTGAAGCTTTCATTCAGGGTTCAGTAAAATGTCAAACTGAATATACCATTCCAGGTAGTTATATCCAGTTAATAGGTTTTCATTCTATATAATTTATCATAGAGATAATGTGGGGTATATTCTAACACAAAACTATAAAAGTGTATTATTAGTACATTACTTGATTACCAAAATATGTGAGATGAAATGATTAAATATATTATTATTCTCCCAATATTTTATCAAGTCCTAAAATACCTCACTATTACACTAAAAATGTAATATATCTTGGGATTTCTATTGTCTAGGACCCATATTTCCCTTTCTCATAACACTAGTAGCATCTTCGTCAAATACGTGAAGGTTTTTAGGTAGGATTTCCTTCCAAATGCAGATTTGCAGCTCTCTCCAATATCGAATCATATTTTCAAATTAGTTTACTCCAATATACAAAATGTATGATAAGAGATATGTCAACCAAAAACTATAATTAAAAGTCCTCAATAAAATTAATTTTCCAAACAATTTTTAGTCAAACACTTAGTTCCTTTATTAAAAATTAGAGTTGTGCCAGAATACTTATACCAATGGTTGGGGTAATCATTTGTATATGTAACATATTCCAATATTTTGGCCAAATATGTTGGTATTAATAAATTAGAAAGACCCTATACTAAGTTGTGGCCAAAACCATTGCTATAGGAACCTTTCACATAAATTATACTGACTTTTTTTTAAAACTATTGGTATACGTACAATGGAGAGACCCTATACCAACATTTTTTTAAAACCATGTGAATAGGTACTCGAATTTTTTATGAATTATTTTTTCAAATAAAATTATGTAAAAAAATTAACTTACTTCTAAATATAAATATAAATATAAATATTTTATCAAATCATTTCCAAATAACTCATTATAGCTTAGTTGTTAGGTCATTGAAATATAAGTGAGAGGTGTTGGGATCAAAAATTGGCTAGCATGTTTTTATATTACATACCCGAATGGTTTTTCAAAACTGTTGGTATGGGTATTTCATATAACCTATACCAATAGTTTGGAAAAAAACTATTGGTATAGGTCTACACAAATATAGAACTATCCAACGACCCTCTTAATAATTTGTATAGTCTCTACAAATGGTTTGAGGGGCTATACCAGTGGTTCAAAACTATTGGTAGAGGTTTTTCTCTAGTATGGTTTCATTATAAATTCAGTAATGGAATGTATGTTTAATTAATATCAACTTGAGGTATTTTTGTTTATTATTCTAAACTATTTCTTTATCCATTTACATGTCTTGTTAATATTAAGTAAATTTTTTTAATTGGTTAACCATGTGTTGATAAAATATTTACACATAACCTTTTTATTTTAATTAAATTTTTTTATATTAATCCTTTAATTTGTGTGATCATGGTTTGATATCCATAAAATAAATCATGAATCAAACATAAATATAATATAGAAAATTTTAATGGTCATGATATTTAACAAGATGGTTTTTTAATGAGTGGGAAATGAACAAACCATTGTCACTAAGTGAAAGAAAAATCCTTACTTCTTTCTAGGATCATGTTAAAAAATTCCTCTTCTATATATATGTATACAACCTTAGATATGTTTACCTTGGCCCCATCTTAAACCACCTCCACATTCCTGATAATATGATTTACATATTCTTTTAACTCATATGCAGATGGGGGGCCAACAAATTGTTCAGTGGGTTACATAAAACAAAAAATGCGCATGTGGTTTGTACATATTACAGGAGGGTGGGATGACAAAAAAATATTAATTTAATGATAAATATTCCAAGACCATAAAATAGTACTAAGTTAAATAAAATAAACATATACATTGGTTATCCTAAGATCATGATCATTCTCATATATGCAATGACTATGAATTTAAAATAACTTGATAGAATTTATTTCCATTAGTTCTTTATTAATATAAGACACATGAAAATTAATAAATTAATTATCTGATCTATTATGTTAGTTCATATACCCATCAAAATTTTCCTATAAATTATCATCCACTATATTTTTAAATAAATTAAAAATTATTAAATTACATGATGTGTATAAAAAGAAAACAAAATTTGTGCCCTTTTAAACTACCTAGCATGGTCCTTTTCACATATCGTGCAATCACATGAAATTTAGAATATTTGATATGTGATGTAATTACATTTAATGTGAATTGAATTATTGATACATGGACACATTTAAATTATGTAACATCCCGAGATTTTATGAAAAATATTATTTTAATTTCATTAATGTCTTATGTTGTATTATACACCAATATTACCTTGCGCTATACGCAACACCGTATTAGCATGCAGTATACGCAACACTATTCTTGGACCGTATTATACATAATTTTGATAATAGTTATTCTACGCAACATTGAGTATATATATATATATATTAAATGTATAAATTAAATATGGTTGGATTCTGTTATACGAAACAACGAAGGATTCTTTCACAACACGCAACCCTGACTTGGCTTGCATTACACGCAATCGCGACCTTCCTCGATAGCGTGTGTTGTACGCAATACCGGGTTTTAATAAACAATGTTATATTATTATAATATTGTCATGAACTAGCCGTTTTGAATATTATTAACTAAATTTTGAATTTTATAACCTTATTATTCATCTTACACATTTCTAGAACTTGGTATAAGAACAAAATAAATTTTTCGGGTAAAATAAGTATTTTTCAAAAAATGCAGTTTTATCGCCTTTTGATGGAGCACCCACATTAAATATAGTTTTTGACATGTTTATATGTTCAATTTGACAAAATAATATTCTTCTTTTGAATCAGGATATAAAAATTTACATTAGATAAAGTTTTGATATTTTTCCGATAACTTTCATATTTTAATGAATAGTAAAAACACGCTATATTTTAATTAAAAACAACTTTTTTCATCGTAATAACTTATGTGGTTAAATTATAATATTGAATGGTTTTAAAGTATAAATAGAATATATTATTACCATTTAATATAATTTAGGTCATTATCATTGATTTTACATTGAATTCATAGGTTAAATCAATTCAATCTTTTGCAATGTTTAAAAAAAACCCGTTTTCATTCGACAACGGGATTAATTTTAATTTAATTTCTGCAACTTCTATGTATTGAATTTGAAAAAATGGATTCCATATTTGGAATCAGTGGGTCCAAATTATGTTAATAGGATACTTTTTATTTTTGAGAATTATGAATAGTAACTACGGTAAATTTTATTTACCATAGTTAAAGGTAAATCGGGTAATTAAGGGTAAATATAATATTATAAAATTTCCCTAACACATGCCAAAATTCTATTTGATGGATAAAAGTAATACCATATCAACTAAGGGTCGGATTAGATTCATTTTATGGACTTTTGACCATGAAAATAATTTAATTATTATTAAAACCACAGAAAGTGACAAACATGTCACTCTCTTAAATCTTATAAGTATAATAATTTTAACTTAGTGATAAACATCATAAAACTTCAAACATGAATAATCTCCAGAAATCTAACAAAATTATCTACATCATGATAATTTATTTAGATTTTTTTGTGATTACATAATTATCATTAATTGTGACACGATAGTGATGCAGAAATTGTTTATCTAGTGAAAAATCAAGAATATTGTTTTTATTAAACTAATAGTGACCATAAAATGCACAAATACCTAACCAAAACTTATATTCCATGTCAAGGTAAACCATAAGCATCCAATAGTCGAATATTTGACCATTTGGAGCCTTATAAAATCGATTATGACACTTATATTATTTTATTTTAAATGATGCCAAAGTTGTCACCTTCATAATTTAATAAATATAACAATTTAAATATTGTGAATTTAAGATGATAAATTCGAGTAAAATTATTATTGTGAAATTTAATATATTTATCTTCATCATAGGATTTTATTTTAAATTTTTATACAACAAATATGTATATTAAATAATTATACAAAAATGATGTAGTAATTATTTTATTAAGAGATAAACCAAATAAATGGTTTTAAAAAAATAAAATAAATATTATATGAACTATTTAATGTGATAAACTAATTTTATAGATACATATGACCTTGAATTAATATATTAATGCTTTTATTTTGAACATATATTTTGTATATATTTTATTTAAATTCAAATAAATGAATAGTGTCAAATTGACACTGTTGTTATTTTACAAAAATAACATATTATAAAATTGTTTAAAAATCACAAAAATATTTAAAAATTATAAATTTATATTCATATGGTCTATAATGTTATAAAGTAAACAATTATGGAAAATTCACAACAAATAAGTAATTATTTGTTATAATTTAAAATTTAGAATTTTATTACCACAAATAAACTTAAATAGATTAAATAAGGATAAATCAAAATGATAAGGTTTAAAATAAGATCCAAACATGTCTAAATTTGATTGGTTGATGAGATTACAACCCTATCTCATCTAATCTTCGAATATGAGTCATTTTTGGAGGTTTTTAAGTGGGGTTAGATTTATTATAAATTAATATTTTTAAGAATTCCAAAGGTGCCCCTCTCCTCCCTTATAAAAGGACACCTCCTCCCTCTCTTCCTCACACAACTTTGAGCCTTCAATCTCAGCCAAACCCTGCCAAAATTTCTTCTCCACTTCCCTAGTATCATTTTAGAGGTCCTGGTCTTCTTCAAAGACCATCCTTAGTTCTTTAAGTGGAGGTTAAGAAAAGGCGCGTCAAAAAGAGGTAATATCCATTACCGATCTTTTCAATTTCATTCTTCTTCAACTTCTTATTCTTTAGTTGTTTCATGATAAAGTAATAACATCAGTATTAATTTCATACAGATATGTTATTATAAATATGAAACAACTCTAATTAACCTTCTATCCATCCTACGGAAAAAGGAAATCACCGCGCGTGCGTACGTACGGAATACCGTCTCCACGCCGTGGTATAATCTATTTTTCGCCACCACCTTAATTGGATGGGTATAATGGTTTAATGAGTAACTATATATGATTATTATAAAGTGATATTGATACTGAAATAGTATACATACACTTTAACACAAGTTCGCGATCATGAGAACGATATCATCGCTTGTGCGTACGTACGGACTACCGTCTCCACGATGCGATGAGATTCATTCTCAATAATTAACCATTCATGAATAATTATAAAGTATATATAATAAGTACTAATGAAATATATGACCTGATAATGATACTGGAATTATTTATATTTATATGTATGTCATCTACTTAATTCCATTCAATTCAATAAGGAAACGAAAACAGCGTTCATGCGTACGTACGGACTACCGTCTCCATGAACGGTGTATTTCATTCCATTTACTGATTTATTATATATGTATATTCTGAATATATATATATAAATCATGTTTTATATTCTGTAATTAAGTAATCATGATCTAAGTAATCATATGAATAATTACAAGTTAAAAACACGAATGAAAAATGAGACGATTTTACCCAAAACGCTACTTTAACATGAATTTACAAAAGAACGGGTAATATAAAGTCATAAGTGGACCATATATGATATAATAACAATGAATATGATTCTGGAATAAGTCAATAACATGACTTAAATCATTATACAGGAGGTTCGGACACTTACAAAGCAAGTCGAACCTAAGGTAAGGGAAATATCACAATCTCATTTTTATCCGAGATTGTTTATTCGTAAGTATTTACTGGGGTGTATTTTATCATCCACATCCATGTTCCCTCAATATGTAATATTGTTTCCATCCACTTACAATAGTTTAAATCCAATTTTACCCTTCGGTGATTTTTTAGTAAAAGATATGAAAGGAATCTTTTGTCGTTTTTCATACGAGGAACTTTTTGACTTTTCCGACAAAAGTACGAGAAGAATGTTTTTTTTAACTTATACGACATGAATGGATTTTTAAACATTATTTCCAAGAATCTTCCTTTACAAGTTTTCAAGTTTATTTTAATCAACTTCTTTTATTTTAAAGTCGTATGACATGTTATGAAAGGAAAAATGTTTTTGAAGTAGAAAGGATATTTTCCTCAAGAATGGAGTTCAAGTATTTTATCAAAATTATTTTCCATCTAAGATAATAAAAGGGTTCTGTTTTTATCCCTATTATTACATGGATTTGATTATGTTGTGATGGAAACATTTTTATGAATACCTTTATCTTATATGAATTGTTTTATGATGTCATGTTGTTTAAGAATCCCATTTTTATTACATGGGTTATGCGATGATGTATGATTTATGATTATGTGGCACACATAAGAAAGGATTCATTATAAGATGGGTGGGACCTATATCTCCCTCCAATGCATTGGTTAAAGATTTTATATCTCATGAGATAGACATGGCTGGAATGGTAGGTTATACCGGTTCAGTGAAACAGGACTGAAACGAGGGTTACTCGATTCAGAAAGGGACTTTGTCCACTAAGATAGTCTTGGAAATGAGTCTTGACTAACAAGAAATGATTCTCTATGATTATGTGTAAATGCCACAAAGTTTCATGTTTTAAGTTATGATTATTGTGATTACATTTCACTACCATGATTTATCCCATGTTATGAAATTATGCTCTCTTTTGCAGGTTATGATTTCCAAAATGTTATGTTCTTATGAATACGATGTGATTGATATTTCTTTTGTTTACCCTTACTGAGCATTTGAGCTCACCCTTTTATGTTTTCTTTTCCCCAGGATATAAAGAAAGGTTTTAGGTAAAAAAAGGAAGATCTTTATGGGAGATGTTGAAGATCTTTCCCCACGATTAGAAGATTTTATTCCGAGTTTCCAAAGACACTAAACTATTACGATCCTTGTGTGTGTGTTTTTGTTTTGTACTAAGTATTCCGCAAAAGTAATGTAATGTCAATGTACGTCAGGCTTCAGGTCTCTACAGTTGGTATCAAAGGGAGGTTTAGTCAACCTTTGGAAACTAGGATGCGAAAATGGTAGTGAGATCACTAGAGATATTTCTAAGGTATGTCTAGGGATGTCCCTAAGGATAAGTATACGTATAGGATATAGTCCGAGAACTACGGTAACGATATTAGAATTTAACCTAAGATGTTAGATATTAAGGGTACTCCCCCTTTACTATGTTGTTTTCCCTAGCATTATTTTTGCCTCTCACACTATTCTTTTTGGGTTTTAGAAAATGGCTGGAAACAAGATGATTCACGATAATGGAGGATATGATGGACAATGTAATGATATTCTTCATGAGAAACCAAATGAAATGGGATTTGGAAGTCCAAGCATCATTATTATGCCGAATCAGCAATCTCATAATATGATCAATAAACTCAAATTTGGTATGTTTCCTAACTCGGCTAATAAGAGAAAGATGGAGTTTTATGATGATCATAGAGGAATGAAAGTTCAATTTCCCCTATGAAAATAATGTGGGAAGAGGCATCAAGGAGAATGTTTCAAAGGAACTAGAAGATGCTTTGGGTGTGGAAAAGAAGGACACAAAGCCAGTAAGTGCAAAGGAAAAGGATTAGGTAACACCAGGGATGATGATAACGGTATTGCTACGACATCAACAATGGTTAAATGTTTTAAATGTGGAATTTACGGGCATTATGCAAACCAATGCCCTAAGGTAAAGTCTCATGAAGAGAATCAGTATGGTCGTATGGGTAGTATTTATGTTGATGATGATGAAGCGACTACAAATGATATGTGAGATGAAAGAATTTTTGAATCTCGGTCAATGGTTTAGAAATGTAGTGGAATGATTACATGTTTATCATGTGTAATGGTGTATAAGTAATCTCATGGTCCTATGGAATAAAGAGACATCTAAGGATTGTTACACTATTGTCTTTCCTTGAGTTTTGAAAGTGTATGATTAATGTTAACAGTATCCATGAAAGGTTATTCAGATATTTTTGGAATGTAGATGATATGCGCATAATGAAGGGATAAAGAGAAAATTAAATGTTTGATAGTATTCATGAGCTCATGACTGATATAAGGAGAAGGTTATATCATGGTTTGAGTATATAGAATTTCTTTATTTTGGTATGTAGAGTTAACTTTTGACAGAATTCATGTTTTCACTAAGGTTTAATGGGTATTCATTTTTCAAGAGAATACATGATTAAGTTATTCACATGTTTGTAATTTGACCAACAAGATATATCTTGTGATATATAGGGGATAAATGATGGCATTCACATGATTTTTCTGTGACATTTCAAGTAATAATTTCTTTATACTATGAGTTTGGACCAAAGTATTTTAGATAAGTCTAAAGATTTGAATGGATTATGTTGGACATAAGTTAGTATAAAACGTTTTTCTATATTATTGATGGGATGTTATAGTAATGTAGTTTTAGAAAAAGGACAACGTGTAGGACGGGCGACAGCCCATCGCGTCGGACAAGGCTGTGGGAATCGAACCCACAACCGAAGTGCGACAAGCCATTATCGCCTACCACTGGCCTACAGGAAGTCCCTGTTTAGTAGAAACTAGTTTTATTATATTAAGCAGTATGATATATGAAGTATAAGTCCATTTTAGGAACCATATATGATTAATCTCACTATAGAATGAATTATGTATATTTAACTTTTGCTAACCTTTTGTTTGAGACAGATGGAATGACCAGTCATTCTATCACATGATCTGCTAACGCATCAGGAATAACAAATTCAACTTCATTTATTTAAGAGATGAAGTGGAAATTGATCAAGGCACGAACAACAGTGAGATTGTACCAAAATAAAGTAAGTATTTATTCTAATTCAAATTCTTTAACTTTAGGGAAATGATCTTGAAAACCAAAAATGTTGTCCTAGTGCTCTTATATCTGATTAATCAGATGGTACCTTAGATCGTCAAAAATTTATGGATTTGTGATTGCTGGCTATTCCATAGCCATGTTCTCTACCACTCTCCATCAGAACATGATGGTTATATTTCTCTTCCATATCCATATTTTTACCTATGTGGAAACCCAGTGATTAGTTTATTTGGGTAACCGTTACGTTTCATACTTTCGTTTTTTAAAGATTGGTTTTGGTATTCCTTTTTACGATGTGGGTTTCTATCAAAGAAACTTTCAAATAGTAAACCATTTATAACCCCGACGAATTTCGAGGGCGAAATTCATTTTAAGGGGGGTAGAATGTAACACCCCGAGATTTTATGAAAAATATTATTTTAATTTCATTAATGTCTTATGTTGTATTCTACACCAAGATTACCTTGCGTTATACGCAACACCGTATTAGCATGCAGTATACGCAACACTATTCTTGGACAGTGTTATACATAATTTTGATAATAGTTATTCTACGCAACATTGAGTATATATATATATATATATATTAAATGTATCAATGAAATATGGTTGGATTCTGTTATACGAAACAACGAAGGATTCTTTCACAACACGCAACCCTGACTTGGCTTGCATTACACGTAATCGCGACCTTCCTCGATAGCGTGTGTTGTACGCAATAACGGGTTTTAATAAACAATGTTATATTATTATAATATTGTCATGAACTAGCCGTTATGAATAGTATTAACTAAATTTTGAATTTTATAACATTATTATTCATCTTACACATTTCTAGAACATGGTATAAGAACAAAATAAATTTTTCGGGTAAAATAAGTATTTTTAAAAAAATGCAGTTTTACCGCCTTTTGATGGCGCACCCACTTTCAATATAGTTTTTGACATGTTTATATGTTCAATTTGACATAATAGTATTCTTCTTTTGAATCAGGATATAAAAATTTACATTAGATAAAGTTTTGATATTTTTCCGATTATTTTCATATTTTAATGAATAGTTAAAACACGCTATATTTTAATTAAAAACAACTTTTTTAATCTTAATACCTTATGTGGTTAAATTATAATATTGAATGGTTTTAAAGTATAAATAGAATATATTTTTACCATTTAATATAATTTATGTCATTAGCATTGATTTTACCTTGAATTCGTAGGTTAAATCAATTCAATCTTTTGCAATGTTTTAAAAAAAACCCGTTTTCATTCGACAACAGGATTAATTTTAATTTAATTTCTGCAACTTCTGTGTATTGAATTTTAAAAAATGGATTCCATATTTGGAATCAGTGGGTCCAAATTATGTTAATAGGCTACTTTTTATTTTTGAGAATTATGAATAGTAACTACGGTAAATTTTATTTACCATAGTTAAAGGTAAATCGGGTAATTAAGGGTAAATATAATATTATAAAATTACCCTAACACATGAAAAAATTCTATTTGATGGATAAAAGTAAACCCATATCAACTAAGGGTCGGATTAGATTCATTTTATGGACTTTTGACCATGAAAATAATTTAATTATTATTAAAACCAAAGAAAGTGACAAACATGTCACTCTCTTAAATCTTATAAGTATAATAATTTTAACTTAGTGATAAAGATCATAAAACTTCAAACATGAATAATCTCCAGAAATCTAACAAAATTATATATTTCATGATAATTTATTTAGAATTTTTTGGGATTAAATAATTATCATTAATTGTGACACGATAGTGATGCAGAAATTGTTTATCTAGTGAAAAATCAAGAATATTGTTTTTATTAAACTAATAGTGACCATAAAATGCATAAATACCTAACCAAAACTTATTTTCCATGTCAAGGTAAACCATAAGCATCCAATGGTCGAATATTTGACCATTTGGAGCCTTATAAAAGCGATTATTACACTTATATTATTTTATTTTAAATGATGCCAAAGTCGTCACCTTCATAATTTAATAAATATAACAATTTAAATATTGTGATTTTAAGATGATAAATTCGAGTAAAAGTATTATTGTGAAAGTTAATATATTTATCTTCATCATAGGATTTTATTTTAAATTTTTATACAACCAATATATATATTAAATAATTATACAAAAATGATGTATAATTATTTTATTAAGAGATAAACCAAATAAATGGTTTTAAAAAAAATAAAATAAATATTATATGAACTATTTAATGTGATACACTAATTTTATAGATACATATGACCTTTTATTAATATATTAAAGCTTTTATTTCGAACATATATTCTGTATATATTTTATTTAAATTCAAATAAATGAATAGTGTCAAATTGACACTGTTGTTATTTTACAAAAATAACATATTATAAAATTGTTTAAAAATCACAACAATATTTAAAAATTATAAATTTATATTTATATGGTCTATAATGTTATAAAGTAAACAATTATGGAAAATTCACAACAAATAAGTAAATATTTGTTATAATTTAAAATTTAGATTTTTATTACCACAAATAAACTTAAATAGATTAAATAAGGATAAATCAAAATGATAAGGTTTAAAATAAGATCCAAACATGTCTAAATTTGATTTGTTCATGAGATTACAACCCTATCTCATCTAATCTTCGAATATGAGTCATTTTTGGAGGTTTTTAAGTGGGGTTAGATTTATTATAAATTAATATTTTTAAGAATTCCAAAGGTGCCCCTCTCCTCCCTTATAAAAGGGCACCTCCTCCCTCTCTTCCTCACACAACTTTGAGCCTTCAAGCTCGGACAACCCCTGCCAATGTCTCTTCTCCACTTCCCTAGTATCATTCTAGAGGTCCTGGTCTTCTTCAAAGACCATCCTTAGTTCTTTAAGTGGAGGTTAAGAAAAGGCGCGTCAAAAAGAGGTAATATCCATTACCGATCTTTTCAATTTCTTTATTCTTCAACTTCTTCTTCTTTAGTTGTTTCATGATGAAGTAATAACATCAGTATTAATTACATACTTATATGTTATTATAAATATTAAACAACTCTAATTAACCTTCTATCCATCCTACGGAAAAAGGATATCACCGCACGTGCGTACGTACGGAATACCGTCTCCACGCCGTGGTATAATCTATTTTCCGCCACCACCTTAATTGGATGGGTATAATTGTGTAATGAGTAACTATATATGATTATTATAAAGTGATAGTGATACTGAAATAGTATACATACACGTTAACACAAGTTCGCGATCATGAGAACGATATCATCGCTCGTGCGTACGTACGGACTACCGTCTCCACGATGCGATGAGATTCATTCTCAATAATTAACCATTCATGAATGATTATAAAGTATATATAATAAGTACTAATGAAATATATGACCTGATAATGATACTTGAATTATTTATATTTATATGTATGTCATCTACTTAATTCCAATCAATTTAATAAGGAAACGAAAACAGTGTTCATGCGTACGTACGGACTACCGTCTCCATGAACGGTGTATTTCTTTCCATTTACTAATTTATTATATATGTATATTCTGAATATATATATATATATATATCATTTTTTATATTCTGGAATTAAGTAATCATGATCTATGTAATCATATGAATAATTACAAGTTAAAAACACGAACGACAAATGAGACGATTTTACCCAAAACGCTACTTTAACATGAATTTACAAAAGAACGGGTAATATAAAGTCATAAGTGGACCATATATGTTATAATAACAATGAATATGATTCTGTAATAAGTCAATAACATGACTTAAATCATTATACAGGAGGTTCGGACACTTACAAAGCAAGTCGGACCTAAGGTAAGGGAAATATCACAATCTCATTTTTATCCGAGATTGTTTATTCGTAAGTATTTACTGGGGTGTATTTTATCATCCACATCCATGTTCCCTCAATATTTAATATTGTTTCCATCCCCTTACAATAGTTTAAATCCAATTTTACCCTTCGGTGAGTTTTTAGTAAAAGATATGAAAGGAATCTTTTGTCGTTTTTCATACGAGGAACTTTTTGACTTTTCCGACAAAAGTACGAGAAGAATGTTTTTTTTAACTTATACGATATGAATGGATTTTTAAAAATTATTTCCAATAAGCTTCCTTTACAAGTTTTCAAGTTTATTTTAATCAACTTCTTTTATTTTAAAGTCGTATGACATGTTATGAAAGGAAAAATATTTTTGAAGTAGAAAGGATATTTTCCTCAAGAATGGAGCTCAAGTATTTTATCAAAATTATTTTCCATCTAAGATAATAAAAGGGTTCTGTTTTTATCCCTATTATTACATGGATTTGATTATGTTGTGATGGAAACATTTTTATGAATTCCTTTATCTTATATGAATTGTTTTATGATGTCATGTTGTTTAAGAATCCCATTTATATTACATGGGTTATGCGATGAGGTATGATTTATGATTATGTGGCACACATAAGAAAGGATTCATTATAAGATGGGTGGGACCTATATCTCCCTCCAATGCATTGGGTAAAGATTTTATATCTCATGAGATAGACATGGATGTAATGGTAGGTTATACCGGTTCAGTGAAACAGGACTGAAACGGGGGTTACTCGATTCAGAAAGGGACTTTGTCCACTAAGATAGTCTTGGCAATGATTCTTGACTAATAAGAAATGATTCTCTATGATTATGTGTGAATGCCAAAAAGTTTCATGTTTTATGCTATGATTATTGTGATTACATTTCACTACCATGATTTATCCCATGTTATGAAATTATGCTCTCTTTTGCAGGTTATGATTTCCAAAATGTTATGTTCTTATGAATACGATGTGATTGATATTTCTTTTGTTTACCCTTACTGAGCATTTGAGCTCACCCTTTTATGTTTTCTTTTCCCCAGGATATAAAGAAAGGTTTTAGGTAAAAAAAAGGAAGATCTTTATGGGAGATATTGAAGATTTTTCCCCACGATTAGAAGATTTTATTCCGAGTTTCCAAAGACACTAAACTATTATGATCCTTGTGTGTGTGTTTTTGTTTTGTACTAAGTATTCCTCAAAAGTAATGTAATGTCAATGTACGTCAGGCTTCGGGTCTCTACAAATTACATGGTATGAAACAATATTAATTCATGTAGAGTACATATCATATGATTTCCACAAATGATGTGTGGTTCTTAATATTACCATGAAATTAATTAATCATTTAATATGATATAAAACCTATCATATGGTGTGTAATATCAATAAATAAAACTCAAAAATGTGTTGATTAGTTTTAATGGAATAATTAATTGATTTAATTTTCTACATAAATCAGAAAAATACACAACGTACAAAGGTATGTTATATGTCTGGTATTCTTTTCCAATAGTTGTCTACAATACACGCTTATGTATTGTGTGTGTATTTTTTCACATACATAAAACAATTTTTTCTTGGTAATATGAGTGAGAAAAAATAAAAATAAAAATAATTATTGACATTCATATTTAAATAATGATTAAACAAGAATTGTAAAGTAATTTTAATAGTGTAATGCAATCAAAAATAAATAATTAGTTAAAAATTTGAAGGTGACTACCAAAACGTCATTAAGGTCTTGAATGTACTATAATAACCTATTTGGGTCATTAAAAACTCATCCTTTGTCAAATTACATGGATTATTTGAGATTCACGTGATAAAATTTTCATGACTAATGAAAATGAGTGGATAAAATTTTCAAAACAATGCTATAATCATGTAAGTATCTTTTCTTATTAAATTTATAATTAATTTTTGAGAATAAAATTACCTCAGTTTTGAGTAATTTATTTGATGTAGTTGTTTATAATCCAAAAATCATTCGGTGTAACATTCATTACGCTGATGCGGACCTAGTGTATAACCATTCTGGAAGTGATCCAAACACATTCCTTTGATCATGGAATGTATTCGATGGTACTCTATGTACTAGTGTGGTGGTGATGATCATCTTACATTTCTCGATTGATCGCTAACACAATCCATTTGGTCTTGAAGGACCATCTCTTTATCTTTACATTTTAATAGTAGAGGGAAGGAGATGGAGATTGACTTGAGCTGGAGAGAAAACCCAAGAGAATTACTTTATTGGGAATGAATTTTATATGGAAGAGATGTGGCGTCCACAATGGATTTCATCTACCACATATAATATTTACAATGGATTATATCAATAGTGAATTGTATCTACAACAGTTTTTATCTATATAAAATTTTATCTATAACAGTTTGTACCTACAATGGTTTGTATATACAACAGATTACATCTCCAATAGATTTTATCTATAAGAGATTGTATCTACAATGATTTGTGTCTACAAAAGTTTTTATCTATAATGTTTTTTTATCAAAAATGGATATCCTTCAATGGCCCGAAGGCCTTCATTTTTTATTTATTTTGATAATACACTGTTCTAGGGGTGAGGTGAAACCCTTACATGGCCCATAGGAATAATTATTACATGGCATGTAGGCCTTAGAAGAATTCAATGCTCGTAGGATTCAAACATTACTTACAATCCAGACTAACTACTTGGAACTGCTCCTCCCCATCATCTTCATCGTGAAATCAGCTCTCCACCTTCGCATGGCTATTCGGCTAGGCTTTCCCATGCATCCATAGGCTTGTCCTGATGGTAGGTGTCATACCATCTCATTCATGTAATCTTTTAAGCTCCTTCTATGGTGAAAGCTCCTTACTCTTCCTCCTTTTGAAGTTTGTTCCTCGTAGGTTGTCTAGTTTGCATCTGCACTTAATGTGGCCCGAAGGCCTTGAGGTGGCACGAAAGCGCTTTACTAACCCGAAGGCCTATACTATGGTAAATATTTTTTTATGGTATAATAAATAAATATTTATTATGTGACCTAATACTAATTTATTTCAACTTTTTTAATATTTACTAAACCGTGAATAAATAATAAAATAAATATTATTTAATAAATAAATACATACATACATATTATATTCATTATCTAATGAATAAATATTTATTTAATATTTATGAGCAATAAAATAATTAATAAATATTATTTTTCAATCTGGATAATTAAATTCATTATTACATTTAGTTATAAATAATATTTATCCAATATTAATGGAAACACTAAGTGTGTGACCCTCTAGGATTATTTCTCATTGACATTATGAAAGATATCCTAAAGGTCAATATTAACGTCTAAAAAATGCAAATATTCCCATGAAGAACCAGTTAATGTTATAATGGTGACAACCACATACAAATACATAGCATGTAATAAAATATCTTGATATCTCATCAAGTAGGCTTCATACTCATGTCATCAACTCATGTTCTCGATACGACATTATTCAAATTCATAAAATAAATACTTATATACACCATGGCCATAGAAATTAATTAAATAGTTTCATTTCAATAAAAGTTATGATATGTTGTTTTCCATAGAGTTGTAAGTTACAAATCGTTCCTGGAATTATTCACTAATAACTTACCATTTTTTGATTCACACAACATACCCTACTTCCCATAAAATATATTGAATAAGGATTTTTATCCATATATTTACGTTTGTGTGTTATGATACATATTATAATAATAATCTTAAATTCTAAGGATCATTACATAAACTTGCAGATATAAATCACAATGACACACAAACATGAATAATTTATATAGGTGGGTCTATCCTCATAATATCTCATATTGTAGATTAATAACTGCGAACTAATGGGTTTCATATGATCAAATAATGAAAATTTTAATTTGAATAAAACCAAAACACAGGTAGATCAATCTTTAGGAAATATCTTATAAATAAAACTATAAATAAGTGTACCTAGTATTCGAATGATACAGTATCTTTTAACTTTCGTTTGGCAGATAATGTTTGTTGAAGATCATGAGGATCAATGAATGTAATCACCCTTCCTTCAAGGCAGTACACCATATAAAGGACCCATGGACGCTTTGTGAGGAAACCCATAATATGAAGGGGTTCTAATGCCTTATCCAAGTGATAAACAAAGTTTCAAGAGGAAAAAAATATAATAAAGGCATATACACATATCAATACACATGCCAATAACATGAGATCTCATCCACTTATATTTGTGAATCCCAAGTCTCCTCTATCCATAATGATTATCATGTATTGCGTCCAATTGGGTATTTATTCATTAAATTCATTTCAATAAATAAATTCAATGTAATTAATCTATTCATAATGTAATAAACCTGATAAATAAACCATTTTTAGAAATAAATAATATATATATCTTATATATATATATATTATTCATTCATTTCATTAATGAAAATAAATACACTGTATATACAAATATATATTTCTGTATCTCATTCATCATATTCATGTGTACATGCATCTCATGCATGTACATGTTAGTGCACTTAAAACAATCTCCCACTTTCACAAATATTCTATTAGGAATTTATGCTAAACATAAAAACTATTTATAAATCCACCCAGATTCATTTAGATATGGTTTTCATCAAATTATCTTCATTTTAAAAAAACAATTTTCCAATACTTTTTCCTTATCCAAGGTCAATATTGTGTAACCCTATGCACCTTAGAAGGGTTGACAGCTACGAAATCCCAATTTCATAGATATATTCAAAGAGAAACCTCTACCAAAGAAGCAGCATTACTTAATATACTATAGGGTTTGGTGTGATATTCATCAAACATACACATATACCTATATGAACATTTACACAACAAGATATATCATATACATCATATGTATTCCTATATAATCCCTCTTTCCATGAAATCAAGCAACCACTTGACATGGAAAATGCCAATCTAGATTTAGTCTCTCATTATTTCTTGATTCTCTAAAAATGCTATCCAAGTGCATCAACACATCATATTTCATTCATCTATTTGATAATAAAATAACTTCTCACTTATGCATCTAGTTTTACACATTATATTTGAAACAACTAATTATGGTCATGAATTTCTTTAGTGAAATTCAATTGAAGGAAATATGTCTTTAACCTATCATACAAGTGGAAAATCCCATATTTTTTTCACTCCAACTATTGACATGATCCGAAACCTACCCAACCACCATTAATCCAAATCATTTTTTTATTTTCATAAAAGCAACATTCAAGGGTAAATTGGGAAGTCTCACAATTACAAATTCCAAAATCCAGTTGGCCAAGTGATCCCAAAATCAAAATTCCAGAACTAAAAACAAGACCAAACATTCCAGTCGTAATGATATCATATATTAAAAATTGAAACACTAAAAATGACACCCAACCTGAGGGGCCTTTATCCCTAAGCCACCTGTGATAGACGGTCGTGTCGTTGTCTGCCATCACAAGACGGTACACCACAATTGGTGACATCACCATCAATCACCAGCTGAGCTAGTGAGCTGAGAAATTATCACCAAACATCATCCCAAAAAAGTATCCATCGTAGAAAACATCTAAACCATCATCACTTCACCCTCATCATTGTCATCAATTTCAATGTTCCACACCACACCAGAAATGAAAATAACCAAATCCCAAACCTCAAAATGAAATATTCATTGAGAAAACATAAAAAGGATCATGCTCTTTCAGATAAAACAAAAAAACCTTCATCAATGGATTTGAGGAAAAAATTATTTAGATCTAACAAATAGGTAATCGCCTCACAAGAGAACAATGAAAAATGTCACTCATGGAGAACCAATGGCCGTAGACCCAAATCCTAAAACCTCATAGTTCAACTACTCCAGATACGAATGGGAGAGTTGCAGGGGAACGCGAGTCTAGATAAGGGTACTGAGTGGTTTAGGTATTTTAGAACAGGAATTGTCAATGAAGAGGAGAACTATTAGTTATCATAACAAGAGAAATATAAATTTTGTAGTGCATAGAAACTCATTGACCACCGAACAACATAACCCAAACCCTATTTGTTACCACCACTCACACTTTAACAAGAATAGGTGTAGAAGAACATGTGTATAGATAAAGGTTTGAGAGGTAGATTTATTCCTTATCAATTATCCATCGATGGTAAGACAAAATGAGTTGTGGAATAGAACCCAAAATAGAGAGAATCATTGAGAAATATAATAAAACTTGATAAATAATGAACTGTCGGGAAGAGGAGGAAATGAAAAATAAGAATAAAATAAGATATTAGGAATTACACAAAAGAATGGAAGGTACATTTCCACCAAGGAGGTCTATATAAACCCTAGGGGGAGAAGCATATTTGATATTGGATTGGAGATCCAGGATAATGGGGATCCATAAGACTATAATACCCAACCACTTCCTGATTATCTAAGATTCAATATTAACATACATATGTATGGTATCAAAGTATAAAGGTTTCCATTCTAAGTATCTCTATAACATCATGTAATAATGATTGAAAACATTCATTCACCCCTAGGTATATCGAAGATTGTATAAAATTACAAGATATATACTTTAGTAGATCAATACAAGTAATAATTATCTACTTATTAGATCGTGAATCTATTCTTTGTATCTTGTATGTAATTATTTTCAATGAATACAAGACTTTATTCATTCTACCCATATCATATATAACAGTCGATAGTAATTTATAATGATCATCTGTTAGGGAAGACTCAAAGTCATACTTTGAGGGGATATTATCATTTGAATGTTCTTGTTATATAAAATTAAAGCACACATTAATGAATAAAAATTGCAGATTTACTCTTATTATAATAATATGAAACATTTAAAACCATTACAACCAATCTATAATGTTTTTAACACCCATAGATTCAACATAAACCGCATGTTGTTGCTGTGATATTTGTTTTGTAAACGTATCAACTACATTTTCTTATGTAGACACAAAAATTATCTTTATTTCACCCTTTTCAATGATCTCCCATTTAAGATAGTATTTTAAAAGTATGGGTTTGGTCCTTTGATTAGATTGGGGTTCTTTATCCTGAGAAACTGCATCATATTTGTAATTGTATTGCCCAATTTCTTTCTTGGTTCTTGGAACCAATCAATGTTTAAAAATGAACTTCTTGATCCAAATAGCTCCCTTCATAGCATCAGATACATATTTTTATTACACCTATGTTTTCAAGTCTACTATAGTGTCTTGTTTGGAACTCTTGCAATAAAATTCTACACCATTTAAGAATAATAATAATACAAATTGATATTTCATAAAATATTGGTTTGATATGGATCTAAAATCCATATAACATTTCATACAATTCCCATACTCATTTCTAGTGATCAAGAATATATTTGTAATACTTCTAAAGAACTTAAGGGTGATCTTAACAGCATTCTTGAGACTCTCTCCATGATTATATTGGTATATACTTATTATGCTCAAAGAATATATAACATCAGGTTTAGTACAAAACATAGAATTTAAAATAGATACTATCATGGTCGCATAATAATTCTTTTCCATTCTATCTAACTCTTTAGAAGGATCATTATTCATATTAATATTTCAACCATGAAAAAGTTGTAAAGACACCTTCTTATAGTTCTCCATCGTAAACCACTTTAACACCTTACCAATATATGTGTTCTAACTCAGTCTAACTAAATTATTAGATCTATCTCTATATATACTTATATTGAGTATATAAGATTCTTCAACAATTTTTTTCATTTAGAAACATTATTTGAACCACATATTCATCGGGTGATGTTTCAGGATAGCATTTACAATAAGTAATATTTCATTAATAAATATTATAAGAAATATTATTATTCTCTGACTAATTTTCTTGTATATAAAGAAATCATCTAAATTCTTAATGAAAGAAAAATCTTTAATTGCATCATCAAACCTGATATTTTAACTCTAAGAGGATTGATTATGTCTATAAATAGACCATTGTAAATTGAAAACCATAGCATTCACATTTAAAGAATCAAAACACTCGGGTTGTATCATATTCAAATCCTTTACAAAATTATCAGTAAGTAATGTGGTTCTTACATCCATTTGATATATCTCATAACCATAATGAGCTGTTATGACTATAAAAATATGAATAGAGTTTATTATCTCCACAAGTAAAAATGTTCCTTGATAATTAATACAATGAAATTTTTTGTAACCCATTTCCACTAGGCATTCCCAATAGGTATACACTCTACTATCCTTTTCATATTTCTTATAGAAATACCACTTTCACACTATGGGTAACACCTCTTCAGGTGGGTCCACTAATTTCCAAGCTTGGTTAGTTTACATGGAGTCTATCTTAGATTCCATGGATTTAAACCATTTATTATAATCAAAATTATCAATGGAAACATAGCAAGAAGTAGTTTATTCATCTATAAATATTAATTCATAATCATTAACCTTGAGAAATACATATATCTTGAGTTCCTAATGAATCCCACCATACCATTAAGTTTTTTCTACAACATGAATCTGTAATTATTCCACAACTATTTGTAGATCCATCCCAACCTTCATCTATGAAACACTTCCCATTTTTGTTTCTTGAAATTTTATAAGTTCATATTTTCTCCCCCTAACTTCGAGACATAGAAATTAATGCTCAAGAAATATTCTAGTTTTGTCCACAAACACTTCATGTTTAGTAGGGTGCTAAAAATATAATCCCTCATTTTCATTGGGATAACAAATAAATAATAAATTTTCAAACATAGGGTCAAGTTTATGATATTTCAAATGTCATATTTAAGCTCTAGAAACACAAATATTCATATAAAAAATGACAGGATGTTTCTCAATCCATACCTCATATGATGTATTTACGACTGCTTTAGATGGAACATGGTTTAGTATAAATATATAATTCACTAGATAATAAACCCAAAATGATATAGAAATGTCATATAAACTATTCATTGATTGAACCATGTATAAAAATCTATTATTCTACCTTTAAGATATACCATTCCATTATGATGTTCTAGGAGGAGTGTGTTTTGTAGAAATTATACAACCTATTAGATGAGCAATGAATTCCTGGATTGGGTGTTCACCACCATTATCTTATTAGAGGAATTTATTAATTTTTCCCAATTGATTATGTAATTCATTATGAAACAATTTTAAATTTCAAAAGTTTAATGTTTTTGTTTCATTAGAAACAAATACCCATACTCAATAAAGTCTTTGATAAAAGTAATGAAGTACCTAAAACATATAATTTATTAAGTACTCATTAGTTATCATGCATAAAAATTTATAAGATCCAATAATCCACTATATCTATCACATTTTCTCATAAAATATTACTTTGTCATTTTTTCTAATAAAATAGATTCACATGTATCCAATAATTTATAATCAAATGAGTCCAAAAATTAATCCTTATCGAGTATTTAAACAAGTTTCTCATTTACATATCTAATGAGAAACTGAAAAAGGTTGGTGGTATTAAAATCAACCATGAAATAATTATTCGATATGATATAAATAGGATTATTCATATCAAGAATATTTAAACCATTAATTATATTATTAATTGCATAAAATATTTTATTCTTATACATAGAAAAACTTTTATTCATAATAATTACTGAAAATCTCATCTTGTATAAAAAAGACACAGAAATAAAATTCTAGTTGATTGAGGGATCATAATAACAGTTTTTGAATTCTAACATAAATCCTATTAGTAAATTCATATCAAAAGTGTCGACATCTGATGCAGAAAATTATTCTCCATTACCTATATGATGATCTACTTTACCCTCTATCAATTCCATCATATATCTGAGTCTATTATTGTCAGCATAAATGTGTGACACACACTCAATATCTAATACCCATCAGTCAAAATTAGAGAAATTTATATTTATAACATTCAAATTTGGGTTCACTAAATGTTTCTCCTTGAGAAAACTTCTCAATCCTAGATACCATTCATTAATTACATTATTGGTCATACGTATTAATGATATCAATATGATTATTTGTAGTATTATATTATCTACATTTAAGACATATCAGTATGTTAGTATCATGTCTTATATATTTTCATCAATGTATTTAGATGGATATGCTCTCAAAAAAATGATAACCCCATATATCCTGTCCATTTTGTGTTCCATGATCTATTTTTCACTAATAAATGAGTCTTATTTGGAATTTTTCTTGTAATTTAATTAATTAAAAATGAATTTATAAAATTAACAAAATTTGTGACTCTTAGATAGTTGATTGGATAACCACTTATCTAAATCCATCATATGGATTCACTCAACTCTATTCATTTGGTAACCGAATCTAGTTATGGTCTCCTGGCTAGTGTAACCAAAATCTCCAAATCCTTATTCATTATCAATGAAGTATAAGCAATTCCATTTTCTTTATAGTTTCCACTTTCTTTTGAATTAAAACATCATATTTTTTTATCATCCTTTAACCTATCTATAATAAAATGATGAACAATTATTCATGACAGGATTGATGATGTTACATCCTTTATGATTCCCAAGTCCTTCCTTTTCAAATATAAGAAGATAAGATCCCTCTGAATTTTTATCAATGGTGTAACTATTCGATCCGTTATACATAAATAATTTTCCATTCTATTTACTTTACTAGGATGGTGGTGGAATGAGAATTCATAGTCCTTGATCACCTCTAACCATCTTTGTTGGTCCATATTCATCTATTTTTGTGTGAATATATACTTGAGGCTTTTTAAGTCCCTATATGTTTCAAAATTATACCTAAAGAGATAATTCCATGATATATTCAAATTGAATATCATTTCATCCAACTATATATCATTCGTTTAGTGGTTATGTTCATGAACATAAAACCACCTTGATGAATATTCTAAAACTTTTTCACATTATATGAACACATATCCCAATCCTTTCTTTGAAGAATCACCGAAAACCATGAAACACTCCACACTTATGGGTAGTATGAGCACATTAGCAGTGAAAATCCTTATCTTCATCTCCTTGAATCTCTCTTAACATTCATAATTCCAATAATACTTGACCTCGTTCGGAGTTATCTTGGTTAGAGTTTTTTAAAAATTCCAGAAATTTCTCAAAAAATGGTGATAATACCTAGATAACCTAAGGAAACTATGGATATATGTCACAGATGTTGGAATCATTCATCCTTTAATTTCTTCTATATTTTAATGGTCTATAGATACCCATATATTATGATGATATTCACCAATAAAAAGACTTTTTTCAACCAGAACACACATTTATTGTGCTGGGCATAATGATACTTCTTTTGTAGGGTCATGAGAATAGTGTGTATATTCTCCTCATGCTCCTCATTGGTATTGTAGAATATCATAATATCATCTATAAATACTATGAAACTTTTGTTGATATAATCTCTAAAGACTCTATTCATCACATCCATTAAAATTTCTATAGCATTTATGAGTCTGAAAGGCATTAATATGAACACATAGTGACCATAACTTGAACAAAAATAGTCTTGGGGATATCCTCACTCTTAAACCTAACCTTGTAATATCCCAAACATATATCTACCTTGAAGAAGTATCATACTCTATGTATCTGAATTAAAAAGTCATCAATCTATGTAAAAGGTTAATTTTTCGTTATTCTCATCTTTTTGAGCTCATGATAATCATTGAAAAGGTTCATTTACCCATCCTTATACTAATAAAGAGGATAGTTCACCCCATTGTGATGCACTTGGGTGTATGAACCCTTTATCTAGATTATCCTATAGTTGTTTCTTCAAGTACTCAAGTTCTAAAACACCCATTCTATATGGATTCTTTAATAATGGAAACATTCCAAGTATAATCTTGATTGAAAATTGAACCTCTAGACTAGGATTAAGACCATGAAATTACTTAGAAAACACATCAGTGTATTACCTAAATATATGCACGTCTTTGAGGATGATTCTTTACATAAACTCAATCATTTGAGCAAGATATGCTTATTTTTATGGAATTAATATCCATTCTTGAGCTTTTGGTGTTATATATGATTCATCCTCCTCCTTGAACTTGTACATAATCGAGGGTCAATTCACAATATGGAGAGTTATTTTCATCACATGGAAATTTTTGTTGGCTTTATATAGGGAAAGCCAGTCCATGTCAGGAATTGCATTAAATCCCACAAAAAGGAGTATTATAAGGTTATCTAGAAATTTTATCCCATAAATTGTGATAGGAGATGATTTATATACTCGAGATGAAATAATTTCCCATTTTTTTGTTTCCATTGATATCTCAACATCCATTATTTGTGGTGGTATTTGAATAGTTCTACTAAAATTTTTTGATATAATGAAATAAAATGTACAAAAATCAAAAATTATATTTTTTACTATTGAACTAATAACTAGTGTACATGTTACCACATCATTATCGAGATCTACCTCATCATTTTTGATGGATAAATATCACCATTTCTTCCTTGGTGGTTGATAGTTATCTTTGAAAACCCTTGTCTTAGTGCATTGGTTTAAAAATAACTATTTCCTTGTAGTTGTAGAAATGAAAAATGAACTAATGTTTTAATGGATCATTCCTTCACTCCATCACATTAGTCGGTTTCTCCTATCAAGAATCATCAGCTATATTCCCTTTCTTCTAACACCTAAAGCATTTCTTTATCCCCCTAAGGAAATTTCTAGGGTGATTCCTTCCACAACTTTGACAAGTGGGATGCTGAAATTTATATACAATATTTTATTTATCCATCAAACTACCAAAATAAAACTCTAATTTCTTGTTATTATCCCCATGATACCCTTGAAATTTTTCTACCTTGATTCTGACTTTGATGGAACATTACACAATTTCCTTATAGCTTTAAAATTCATGAATTTCTATAGATTTTTTTAGACTAGGTTTTATCCCACCAAAGAAGTGGTTAGCCATGAATTCAAGGGGAAAGTCAAAGACAGAGGTGTATCTTTAATGTCTTGTGATGTTTTTATCCTAGGCCATGATATATTCATCATTTTTTCATCAGTGAAAGGAAATTATTTTCAATTTTAAGCTAAAGTGTGTGAGGAAAATATTTAACAAAAAACATTATCTAGAATTCCTTCTACCCCATAACTTTGTTCTCTTCCTCAAGATTCATATTCTTGATCAATGTTCATAACTGATCATCTTCCCCCTCAATATTATAAATATTCAGTAGAACCATTTTTTTATGAGAACATTAAAGAATGGAGACGATATTCTAAATGGAGTAGATACATTATTCTATTATTAATGGATCAGATGATCCATTAAAATTCGAAGGCCTTTCCACATAAATGAATAAATAAATTATTGGTATCTCTTTGTGTGATTTGGAAACTCTTACTTGTAAAAGATTCTATTCATAACCAGAGTCAGCTGATAGAGTATCGTTATGAAGTTTGTGATTCCTACTCCCATAGGGTTAGGCATCTCATAGGGGAAATCACATTTTGAACTTCACATTGATTCTTTAACAAATCCCTCTTATTTCTTTCCATTGGATAGAATATAAGGAAAACTACATATGATTATTTCAAAATATTAAACACACAAAGGGGGATCCAGTGAGATTGAAGGGTTAACTTATTAGTTACAATTATTTCCTTAACTTACAAATTTCTTGACATCAATATATGTTATACATGATTTATTTCCTAACATATATTCTTATGGGAATTTATCTATTCCCTTAAAAATGACTCATAATGATATTATGTATTTATTAAATAATATACTTGAGGGGATTCAAAATAGGTGTGCAGTAAGGCCTGTTTTCATGCACTAGGTTACACCAAGTTGGGCCTGAAAGACCTTGTCGGTATTATTACCCATTTGTACATCAATTCCATAAAAAATCCCACTTATAGTATCTATATAGGGATGTATTTTATTAATAAATCACTTACTCAATATTAAACAATATTTGGGGATATTTTCTTATACCTAGTATTATCCCTAATAATTTATCTAGAGTTTTTTATCCAAATCCCAAAAATAACTAAACTTTTACTTTGATGCCAAATGTAATAACCATGATATTTATTTCACATTAATATATGATTTATTAAATAATATTACACTTAATAAAAATAATAATAATGATTGGTCTATTTTCATTGGTATTTTGGTACATTGCAGAACAATTTAAAGCATGAAAACAATATCTTTTTTGAAATATTCCTTACCATGTTCGCACTTAAAATATCATAGGATAAACAAGGGACATACAAAATAAATGAGTGATAAAAATCCTAGTAAAGGAATTGTAATGTAATAACATGAATATAATAGTACATGTTATACAATAGGCATATCAAAAGGATTAATAATCATAAACATGATAAATGAGACATGATATAACATGATCTTAATAAAGGCGACATGGGAAATGTGGCAACAACATAAAACATTGGATCACAAACATAGGTCAAGGATAAACTGCCAAGACAACATGGTGTAATAAGTACTATAATGAAATGAGTTTCACTACCTATCCCAATATTATATCTTATGAGACTAATCATTACTCAATGCATTGAATCACTATATAATTTTGCGATCACCCGTCACTTTCAATTCATTCTCATGCTTATGTGTTCCACATAGATAATACAACATGGATTCATTCATCATAACATTTTATTCAATGATCATGGAGTGTTTAATACATGCATATAAGTTCTAATTAAAATAGGTTTAATTTTATGATGGTTAATACCCTTGATAGTAAATGGTTATGGTATTCACTAAACAATTGTTTAGGCATACAAAATCATAGTGAAATTTCAGATGCAAATGACATCACATAAAACTTTATAAAATGTTTTGATGAGAGAAAAGTGGTATCCTATAATTTTTACATAAAATAAGAATTAAGGGGGTATGGAATAACATATCTCATCGTTATTAAATGAAGATAACATATATATGGTAAAGAAGATGTTTTAATAAAGAGGAGAAAGGAAGAGATCCCTTACTTGAGTGTGTGACACAAAATGCTTGAGAGAAGATTCATGAGAGCTTATAGAAATTTTTTTTGACTATATAGAGCATATATAAGATTAAGGATTTGATCCAAGTATTTTTACTGATGATAAATGTGATCTTGGGTCCATTTATAAAGGAAAAGTGGGGGATTTTTTGTAATTTTAGTTTTGGACTCTACATAATAAAATAACCAAAACCACAAACCAACACATAATTTTTTTCACTTATTTCTACATAATTGTAGTGTTTATCATATTTTGATCACAATAAGGTCCTAAATTAATAAAATAATTTTATTTTGTATGTGGAGGTGTGACACTGTCTTAAAGAAATGATTTAAAACCCATAAAATATATTATATGTTTGGTAGGATTCATAATGGATTTATAAAATAAACAAAATCAACATGGAAATAAATTATTTTAAAAGGGAAAAAATATATTTGGTTATGGATACCATTTATATTATTTATTACATATTTTTTAGGTCATTATGATGTTATAATATACAAAGTATATTTATATGGTATTTAATTTTTACTTGGAAATTTAATTGTCTCAGAAAATTTTGAACAATTAACCATTGGATAATTTTGACATTCTGATTCAAAAATTAATAACTATTTCATATGAATAATTTTATAAATATTTTAACTTTAACTTTTAAAATAAAATTTACATTTACTATGAAATGTTGGGTGTTTTATAATAATAGTTGTCAAACATTTATAAAAATAAATTTTGAATTCATAAAAAATACAGGACCATTTATATTTAGTAAATATTTTTTAATAGTATTATTTTATTAAAATAAATTATCCCAAAAATAAGTTAATTTATCAATAAAAATTCTTTATTTGAATTCAAATATTATCCAAAAAATATTTTTTGTGTTTTATTGTATCAAAATAGAAATCATGTATAATGTTAGAATAATAGGATGAAAATAAATTCATTATTCTACAAAAGATAATGTACAAAATCATATTTCTAGGGCCTTAATGCATATACCTTTAATACACCCACAACATCCAAATGATTAATGTGTGTGATAGTGAGACATTAATTGGGGTGGATCAACGTACATGGTTTGGGTCTGGATATTGATGAGCTTGAACTTATCCCATAAATGGTTTCACTCATGATTATGTTGTTGGATATCGCTTTGTTCTTGGCCAAGGTTAAAGCCTTGAGCAACTATATTTATCAGAATCTATAAAAATTGGGATTCATAGGGTACAATTCTACTCATTGAGTCCTTCTATTCCTTTTTCTATGTAAATTAGATTTATTAAAACCTTATATTTTTACTAATCATGTGATCATATTTCAACGATTATATTACCAACAACATTGATTTTTAATAGTCAATTAAAGCTGATCGAATATATCAAAATCAAATAAGTGTATGTGTTTTCTATAACTATAAAACATAATAAGATATTTAAATATATCATAGGGGAATTTTTTAATATATAAAAGTTTACGTCATTACATTACAGATCTAAACACCAAATGTAAAAATCCCTGTTGTTGAAGAGATCCACATCCAACAATCTAACCACACATGACTGATTCAAAAAAAATCGTGCCAGATCTATGAATTTCCAAGTTCACCAAAAATGTTATGGAAATCAATGACACACAACTAAGTCAACAAGCATCGATGTAAGACTAAATCCCTCTACCACCACCAGATCATAAACCCTTGGTCCACTACTACCACTGAATACTAAGCCTATGTAACATCTCCAATAAATCCAAGCATTGATTTGAAGAAGTTGATCAACCACTGAATCTGATGTATCACGCCTACCAAGGGCGAATAGAAAACATAAAATCTCAGTGGGGCACTAGAAAATACAAACTCTCCAACTGAACCAACAAAACTTCACACTGATGACATAGAACCAACCATGCCACGACACCGATTGAGTTCCACTGTTAAAGGAGGAGGTCTAACGTCAGCCGAACGTAAAAGGATGAGCTCTAGTTTTTATCCAAATACCACAGTTGTGTCAAGGATAAATATGGAGGCTTTCCTATGAATCTTGATGAAATGGCACTCTCTACTTGAAGAAGATTCTCCCTAGAAGAATTCATGCACTTGTGGTAGATGAATAAAAGAAATAAAGAAAATTAATTAAAAATATATATATTTAAAATTATAATTATAGTTATAATGATTAATATATATAAATATAAATATATAATAATAGGAAAATAAATAAAAAATACATATATATATATATATTTAATACTGATATTAAAATTAATTAATATATATATATAAAATGATCTGATGCCAACTAGTGATGCCCTAGCCTAAAAAATGGATTTTTGATATGAGATTAATTCCAAATGATGCACTAAACTATTATAGTCTAATCCCATGTCTTAAAATTTAAAAGTCTAAATCTACTTTTTTAATTCAGAAATTCTTCACGCAACTTCTTCCTCAATTAGTAAATCTCAATTCTGCAGGCTGTCAAGGGAACTGAAGATTTGAGCACCCTCACTCAATTGTCTCGTTCATGGATTACTCCACATGGAGATTTTATGAGGTGGTGGATCATGGTCGCTACATGGAATGAAGCTAGGAGTTTAAAATTTTATTAATGGGTGGGATTTCATTCTATTCAATCACAAGGAGAAAAATACACAATGAATTGGCCATATAGATGAAAGAGAAATCATCATAGAGAAGATACTTTGAGATCCTGAAGGTTTTTAGTAAATAAATATCTTTGTTTTTCAAGAAAAATATGGAATGAAAAACACTCTAAAGGAGATACACAACCACCAACACATAGTAATTAGAATATGTATCATTAGTAGAGAGCAAAGACTTGACATTGTGAGCGGTTGGAGATTATAGAAGGGAATCAAGTAGGAAATGCGGTAGAGAGAAGACTCTTCTCTATTTTCATTTATTTTTTTATTAAATTCTTCATTCATTATTTAATTTCAATATATTTTAATATTTTTAATGAAAGAATTATTTTTATCTAAACATTTTTTGGGGAATAGGTTGTGTTGGTCAGTCTATTTTACTTTTTCCATTCATTTTCTTAACTGAATGTATGTCACTATTTCTCTTTCAACAATAATTTTTTACAAAACATAATGTATCAGTGAAAAATGGCCTTCATTATTCGTAAATTGAAACTAATTTCAATGTTTGTATGTTAGTGAAAATTAAATCCAATTCAAGATAAATTAGCACACTTAGTTCAACTGAAATATTGACCTCAGTGATTAATGATTCTTTTCACTCACTAATCGTGTGACTTTTTCATCTAAAAAGTAGTAAGATCCATTCATTTACAAGTTAACATAATGATAAATGATGTTTGACACATTGAATAAGTTCGAGAAGATTAAATTAAAATCCATGAATTAATTAAAATCTCAATAAAAATTGGCATGTTTATTTCCCATATTTCATTAATTGATTGTACTCAATAGTTTTTGTGCTTTTGTATTTTGTGATATTTTATCTGCCATGATTTCCTTCACTCACATTCACTTTCACACTCACACAAATATTCATAATCATCACTGATTAATCACCATTACAATTTTCATTTTTTTGTTTTTTTGTTATGTTTTCTACTTTGTCACACACATAAATCACACACTGTGAGTCCTTCCCTGTGGACCGACCTCTACTCATCACTAAACTAGTTTTAAGAAGATTTATATATAATTAATTTTCATTATGTCAAAATCCCCCATGTTTATTGTTTTGATACATTTTTTGGAAGGAATATTCTACTAATAATTAAATAAAAAATGAGAAGTTGCATATTAAAAAAATAAACAAAAATAAAAAATTACAAAAAAATATATATATAAAACCTATAAAAATGATCTGCATGAAAATTAAAATACTATTTGTTGAATTTTTTTTGTTTATAAAAACTCGGTTTAAAACCAAGACCATATATTCATTCATACATGAAATTAAGATATACCGAATATATTTGAAAAAATAAAAATTAAAAATTAAAATCGAGGACAATCAAGAAGATGAGAATATTAATAATCGACCTCCAAGAAATGTTAATCCACCTAGTAATGAGTTGATTAAGAAGAACAGTTTGAGAGAATTATTGTTTTTGGATATATCATGTAACTCATCATGCATTAGTATATCACTATAACTAATAGGGTATAAATATTGTATAATCTTGAGTTTTATGTCAAGAATTCATTATCTTACTTTTAAATATCTTTTCAGGTTTAGAGCTTTAGATAATTAGTTCATAACTCATACGATACAAAACTATATACTACAAATTAGACCATTTATATTAGAATCCATTTTTTCTATAATTTATAACTTTTAAAACAAAACATTATTTATTTCATGAAAACTCATCATGACTTTCAAATTGACTTCATACTTTCCCTTACCCATTCTATGAAAAACATTTAAAAATGTGGGATGATCACAAAAATCTCAAAATATTATATAAAAATAAAGGAAACCATTAGTTTAGTGAAAACTTAAAAATTCATATAATGTTTACCTTTATCTTTATAATTAATTTATCATATGAAATAAAATATTTTACTTTGAAAAAAACACACACTTTTTTCTCAAAGAAAATAATTAAAACCAAGAGCAAGAAATTAGAATCCCTTTTCGCTAACTTAGAGCATGATATTCATAAAACCCTCTCAAAAACCATTAATATTTTAATAACTGTATGATCAACTTCCAATATAATCATTACTCAATTCATTGAATCCATATAAGGATGAACACATTGTTAAATCTATAATGAGATCACCAGGTTCTATCTATACCTCCCCATTATATAGGCTATAATGGGATCACCTAGAATATTTGGGTAGCTCCATCGTATAAGATTTAAGGGCTCACCCATTATTATATGGTTGAACCCAGTTCTCATGTATAATTTTCATGTTCCATAACATGAATAAAAAATTTTGATTCTTCTACTTCTGAAAAACACTTTTAAACTCATAAGTAAATCACTTTTGGATAAAAAAATACCATATTCCATTAAAAACCCATTTTTAATACCAAAATACTCTTTTTTAAACATATATTTTCAATACCAAAATACCAAAAAATGGTTAAAGGGTTTTTCTTCTAATAAAATAAGAAAGATTTCAAATGAAGATAGAAATAAAATAATGGTCCCAGTAGTGGAAATTCATCTTATTTGTGAATGTTAGGAATAGTCTATTTATTTTTTTCAAACTAAATAATAATCTTATTTTAATTATTTAATTTATTGAGAAAAATATCAATTTTATTATTACTTTTATTTCAATTATTGACATTTATTTATTACCTGATCAATTATTTTAAGTTGTATGTTTTGATCATATTTGACTTATATGCCAAAAATGGATTTGGTAGGTCAACTATGGTAAAAGATGACATTAGTTCAAATATAAAGAATAATAATCACGAAATAATTATAATATTTATACATAAACTATAATTTTAAAACCAATCATGAAATATGGTTATTAATAATAAACACACGTTACAAACATGAAGATGGTTGGTCGTACGTACGCATTAGTAAGTTTTTCATTTTCCATTGATCATTATGTAAAGAAGGTAAGTAACATTTATCTTACCAAAATGATCATAATATTATATATACAATATCATTTAATTACATATAATTATATACATCATTTTTTGGATTTGTTGTTGAATAAACAATCACATTGATTTGAGGAGGTGGGAGTCTACAAGTCCACGAAAATCTTTATCATTTTTTCAGTGAGTGAAAAGGTAAAAATAAAATGATATATTATATTTATAGAATGATAATATGTCATTAATATAATAAATATTTCATGTATATCGCATATATTTACTATATTTACCCTTATTATCTTTTGTGTAATGTGTTAGTTGAAAACAAATCACACTGCTTCGCTAGGCGGTTGTCTGTCGTACACACGAGAAATGTTGTTGTATACCTTAGGGAATGGAATGTAAAATTTTATATATTATATAATGAATCCATAGGTATATTTATGTTAAAAATATTTTATATAAACTTTATATCTATTTTCATTTCCAACCATGAAATTTTGGTAATGGAAAAGTGAATGACATCATTTTGTAAGGCGATAGTCTATCGTACACACGAATAATGATAATGTAATCCATTTTATGGAAATGTGTGTGTTAACAGGTTTTACCCCTAAAATAACAACATATAAACATATGTATGATATTTATGTTATTATATCATCATGTTATAAGTTAAATTTATGGTATTTTAGAAATAAATAAAACAAAAATGCATGTTGATGAATGTTACCTCTTCTTTGGGTATCTCCTTTTGGTTTTCATAAAAGGACTTATGTGGTTGGATTTATGGCCAAATTAAGTATTATATAATTATAGGCGGTAATTTTATAAGTGATTTGGTCTGTTATTTTTTAAGCCTATTGGTTTTGAAGGTGTGAAGAGAGTAGGATTGGGGGTGTCCTTTAATTAGTGGGTTGAGTGTCAAACTTGTAATTTTATGAAAGAGTGAGTTATACCGACATTTTTCTCATGGAAATAGAACCTAATATTGTTACCATAAAAATACTATAAGGTAAAAGGTAAAAATATTTTCTTTTAAATGGGTTTATTACATGTTTTTAGGTCATTTTTTTCTCATAAGTTTAATGTTTTATCTCATGCTAAACTCATTTTTTTCTTAATCGCTATGATTAGTTTTAGTTGTATCAACTAATCATTATAGTCCAAAATTATGTTGAACATATTATTTAATAAATAATATTATTATTAAAAATATGGAATTTATTTTTTAAAATTAAATTCACATAATTGGAAATTTTTAATTTAATATTATTCCTGCAGACTAGGTGAGAAAGTGGGTTTTTGGGAAGAGTATTGTCTTAGAAAATGATTATTATATATTAACTCTATGACTAAGAAAAATAATAATATTAAAATAAATTAAGATTTAATTTTATATAATATATAAATTTAATTTAAAACATTCCCCACTAGGGTAATTTTTTAATTAATTGTATTAGGGAAACATTATAAATTTTAGAATAGTTTTTAGAAAAACCTGTTTTTAAACCCAAAAACTAACTTATTCTAAAACACAATATGAAGAAGATTCAAAATTAAAGAAGTGTATTGAAAAAATAACTAAATGATACTTAAGTTACATGAAATCATATTCAAGATAAATTGATAGTTTTAAATTAGTTAATTTATTGAAAATAATTCTTATTTACAAAATCTCGGTATTTTCACTATTCATCAAAAAATGAAACTTTTCAAAAAAATCCAATTAAAATAAATATAACATAAATTTGACATGATGATTTAAAAAATTATATTCATTTTATAAAATTAAAATTCCAAAATTTATAAATTAATCTTTTAAATGAAGCCTTATCGGAAAAGAGTTTAGTTAAAACTATTTCCTTCTAAATATAAAAAACTACTTAATAGTTATATAACTAGTATAGCTATCTAATTAATATTATTAAATATATAAATAATTTGTTTATCATTATATTGGTTGTTACTTACTTCCCCCATTTTATAAATTACATCCTAATAATTATATTCAATTATTAAACAAGTGGGATATCATTCCATCATATCCTTTTTAGATTCCCATGATGACTCTTCAACCATATAGTTTTCCCATAAAACCATAACTTGGTGTATTACAATATTCCAAAAAAAATTATCTACATTTAATAATTTTTACTCTTTTTTCCTCATAATAAATATCATATTCCAACAAAACTACTTCAAGGATCAAAACATGTTATGAATTTGACACATATTTCTTTAAAATTGAAACATGAAATATATTTTTTACCTAAGATAAAATCATAGAAAAGGCCACTTAGTAGGAAACTGATCTACCTTTTTCTAGGATTTCACATTTTCAAATTAACCATATAATTTTCTTCCCCTTTTTCCAAAACACATAACACTTGTCCGTGGATAAACATTATGAAATACATGACCACCTACTTAGAATGAAATATCTTTCCTCTGGTTATATTAATATATTTTTTTTCATTCTCTAAGTTTTCCTCATATGTTACATAATAAACTATATATTTTTAGATATTTCCTATAACAATTATGGTCCCATCAAGTTTCATTATTCTACTTCATCTGAAAATGATGGTGTTTGACACCGTTTTCAATATAATGCCTCAAATTACTCTATATATACACTTGAATGAATACTATTATTATAATATAACTCAATCAGTTAAGGATATTGATCCCAAATTCACTGATAATCCATTGAACATTAATGAATAATATCTTTTATGGAACAAATTTTCTACTCATGATATCCATCGGATTGAGGATGAAAAGTTGTACTTAAATTTAATCATGTAAATAGTGACTTATGAATTCATTTCCAAAAATTATATGTGAACCTGGAATCATGGTATGATACATTGTAGATATACACTCCATTTAACTTGACTATCTCCTTTAGATACATTATAGAAATAGGATCCAAATACATTATATCTCTAATGGGAATAAAATATACAAATTTAGTTAATTGGTCAACAATAACCCAAATTGTATTGTTACCTCATGATGTCCTTTGAAATACCACAATGAAATCCTTGGATACACTCTCCCATTTCCACTCTATCATTGGAATGGTTAGAAGCATCCCATTATTAATTTTCATTATGCTTTAACATGCTGACATGTAAAACCCTTCACGGTAAAGTAAGATATATCTGTTTTCATTCTGTCCCACCAATAATAATAACAAGGGTATCTATACATCATAGTGTTTCTTAGATGAATGGGAAATGGAGAACTCTAATATTTACTAAACATTATTTTCTATTCTGGTAAATACCAGGAACACATAACTTTTTTTCAAATTATAAAAACACATTCATCACCGACGAACGACGTTGTTATTTTTTTTAGTTAGTGAAAAGGTAAATAGAAGATGATATATTATAATTAAACAATGAAAAATATGTCATGAGTTTCATAAATATTTCATATATATGACATATATTTATTATATTTATTCTTATTACCTTCCACATAATGTGTTAGTGAATAAACGAAACCCATCACTTTGTGAGGCGGTAGTCTACCATACACACGAGGGACCTTATTGTATCACTTACAGAATGGAACATAAAATGGTATGTTTGATATAATGACTCCATAGTTATAATTATTTCATAAAAATGATATATTTAATTTATATCTATCATCACACTCAACCTTGAGAGGAGGTAATGGAAAAATAAATGAAATCGTGTTGCGAGGTGGTGGTATATCCAACACATAAATTCTGATTTTGTAGCTCATTTGATGGAAGTGTGTGTGTGATTGTATATTGTAACCTTATCATAAAAACATATGAGTATAAATAATATACTAAGGTTACTATATCATCTTTTTATAACAAAAATTTAAGGGGTTTTATGAAGAAATAAAATAACAATTCTCGTTGAAGAACATTACCTCTTCTTCGGGTATGTCCATTTGGTTTTCACCAAAGGCCTTAGTCTGTTGGATTAAAGCCAAAATGAAGGAATTTAGGATTATAAGAGGGATGGTTAGAAGTAATTTTAGTAGTATTTTTCTGAAATAATTAATTTCTAATGTATTAACAGAAGAGGATATGGGGTATCCTTTTATAAGTGGGGTGAGTGGCGTACTTGTAATTTTTTGAAAGAGTGAATTTCACCCACAATGTTTCATGTCATCAGGGCCCAATAATGGTCCATTATCAATACTATAAGGTAAAAGTTCTATATATATCCTTAAAATGGGTTTTATAAATGTTTCTAGGTAATTTTTCTATTAATGTAAGGTTTAATCCTTTGGTATACTCATTTTTACCCTAATCATTGTGATTAATTTTAATTGTTTCCACTAATCACATTAGAGAAACATTATGTTAAACTAATTAGATAATTAAAATTAAACTTATAAACAAATATGTAATAAAGTTTTCCAAATATAATTCACATAAGTGAATTTTTTTTAATTTAATATTAATCTCACAAAAGTGTCGAGACAACGGGTTTTTAAAGAAGAGTAATTTTTTTAGAAAAAGATGATTCTATATTAACAATATGATTAATAAAAATAATTATATGAAAATAAATTAATAATTAATGATATATAATCTATATATTTAATTTCAATAATTCACTATAATTTTTTAAAAAAATTAATTTAAATTCAAAAACATTATGCATTTAAAAAAAGTTTTTAGATAAATCTTTCTTTAAATCCAAAAAAAACTTTTTCTAAAAAGCAATATAAATTTGATTCAAAATAAAAAAAGTGGATTAAAAAAAACAAAATAATACTAAGGTTATGATAAATCATATTCAAATCATACTGAGAATTTTAAATTACTTAATTTAATAAAAATTATATATTTTTTACAAAAAATAGTATTCTCACTATTCATCAAAAAATATAACTTTTCTAAAAAATCCCAAAAATACACTTTAAGATAAATTTGAAATGATGATTTTAAAAAACAAATAATTCAGTCAAATTTAAATTCTAAAATTTATAAATGAATATTTTTAATAAATCCTTATAAAAATAGTTCAGTTAAAACTCTTTCCTTTTTTATTAAAAAAATGATTTATATATATATACATAATATATCTATCTAATTCATGTTAATTAATATGGAAATGATTTATTCTATCATTACTGGGGTTTTTATACTCACAATGTTCTAGATATTATGAAATAAAAAAAATCCATTTTTTCCCATCTACCGACCTTCAATAAAATACCCTGTGAAGATTATATTGGCCTCATTATGGACTTCTACTTTAGTGTTCATAAGATACCATTAAGAGACCTGAGTGAGGAATATATTGAATTATGATTATTTCCTTTTTTCATCAAGTTAAATTACCAGAAATTATTTTACTATTATAAGTGGATATATTTGTCACATGGGATTAATTTTATAATGCATTCACTAAGAAATTTTACCCTAAGAGAATGAATTCTGAAATCAGACAAAAAATCACTAGTTTCTTTCCAGATGTGGGAGAACTATTACATGAATATTGGGATTGATATAGGGGATAAATTATACAATATTATAAACACTAATATGGTCCCCAATCCCTCATGGAAACATTCTACAATAGTCTCTCCACTTACCAACAAACATCGGTGGACCAATCTCCTATTGGGGATTTCAATAATAGAATTTTTGAAGAACTAAATAAAATTTAACACATTATCAAAAAACATACAAAAATAATTTTCTAGAATAAAAAACATAATGGTAAAGGAAAATAATCCTATTAATACATATGAGGCACAAGAAGCTATATTTTTCAATGAAAATAATCAAAACACTCTTTGGGTGAAATTTTTCAACTGTGGAATCATTATTTATTTACATTCATGTTATACAAATTTTGTTCTTCCTTCATAAGATCTTGAAAAGGAAAATTTTGATACTTATGGCCCTAGGGTGAATCATCAGTATACCCCATTTTCAAAATCATATAATCAAAGGTATAGAAACCACCCAAATCTCTCTTGGAGGGGGAAGGGAGTTTTTAGACTTTCTAAACCCCTTGGTTTCCATCAACCAATTAGGAATGAGTTCTAGCCCCAACCGAAATCAGAATCATATAACTCAAAATATGAATTAAAGGGTATTTTCCAATAGGATATTCATATGTTTTATGGAAAAAAATTCTCAAAAATATTTTGATATGGTGAAAATGGATTCTATGATGAAAAATCTATAAATTCAAATAGGGTAGTTGGTTAGAGAAGTTGTTGGTAGAGACAAGGCAATATTCCAATAACCACTAAAGTAAACCCTAGAGGTAATAAACATGTGTATGGCCATTATAAGTGGTCTCAAAATCCACCAAGAAACAAATAAAATTATTCCAAATTTCTCAAAAAATAAAAACTGGATGAATGAGTTAATTCCAATCTTTAAAATATGGAATCTGAAAATTTGTACACCGGCACTAGAAAAACTCTGAATCCCACATTCCCAACATAATAACAACAAGAAAATGGATTGAAAATAAAATAAAATAAAGGAATCAATAATATTCAATGAGAATTTTATGGGATGTATTAAATTGTTAGGAACTTTTCCTTAATAATTCATTTTCCATAAATAATTAAAAATAAAATCCATAATTATAAACTGTTGAAATTTTAAAAAGTTGTTAAAAAACTAAATATTGAAATTTTGTATAGAATCATTAATTAAAATACAATATTATCTAAAATAACTCAAGAAATATATTCTAATAATAAAACCCTAGAAGAATTCATCACTTACAATCTCGTAGAGGAGTGTTGTGTTGTGTTGTAGAATAAAATACCTCCTATACATAAAGGCCCATGGATATTTTTCATCCCTTTAACCTATAGAGATATAAGTGTTCCTTTTCATTGTCCATGTGATCTTAGAGATATATTCAATATAATTACAATTTCTTTGTCTCAATTCTTGATACATGGTTTTACTCAACCCACCACTATTGTATTACAACTTTCTACTCAGTCCAACACTCACCAATTTGTTAGGGTAAAATAATTGATAGTGGGAGTAGAAAAGATCATTTTCCAACAAATATTTTGATACTAGAAATGGAGTGTGACCAATAGGTACCTATCATATTTGGTTGGCCCTTTATAGCCATAGGGGGGTCTCTAATTGATATCTCAAAGGGTATATTAAATTATAACACAGGTGAAAAAAATAGAAATTTAACATTTTCAAAAAAAATTAAAAAATACACCCAAGAAAAAAAATTCCTAGGGATGGGATTTTAGGAGAAAAATAATATATTGATAATGAGGAAAGATATTTTTTATTTATGTTGGTATAAATTAATGTTTCACCTAAGTTCTCGGCAGAAACATTAATGGGAATTTTTTTAGTGAGGAGAATGAGATCCTTGATGAGTTTGAGAGGGTATTCTTGAAACACCATGATGAGTTTTCATTAGAACACATCTTGACCCCAAAAAAAATTTATATATAAAAAACACTTTTCTGTAAGTAATAGTGATAAAGAGAAATATTTATACACTATCTTCTTTAAAAGGTAGTATAACAACCATGGTCCACCCAGAACCGAGTGTCTTCCCCCAAGACAAGCACCACCCAATCTTGAACTCCTTACCCACCCAACCCATTTGAAACATTATTTTTTAGGAAAGTGCTCAAAATTACTGATCATTACCTCATATAATCTTGAGGAAAGTAAATATTGAAACATTATGAGTATCTTTAGGAAGTAAAAGTGTATTATTGGCTGGTAAATTACTGTCATAAATGATATAAGCCCATTATTTTTCATTCATAAAATACCCATGGAGCCTCAGTATAAACCAAAAATGGAATACCAATGAAGACTTAAACCAAATATAAAATAAGTGTTCTATGATTCAGTGATCATGTAGCTTAATGATAGGATTATAATTCTCATTTCTGATATACCATGGGAAAGTCTTATACATTTAGACCCTATGAAGGGTGGAGTTACTACAATAACAAATGAATAGAATGAGAAAATTAAAATAATAAAGGTGAACAAATAGAGGTTCTATATAGACTATGTAAAACTCAATGAAACTAAAAGGAAGTATTATTTCCACATTCCACTTTTGAACCAAATTCTATAGAGGTTTCTAGATAATGTTTTTTTTTGTTTTTTTTATGGATACTAATGTTATAACCAGATTTCTATTTTTCCTGAGGATCAGGATAATACCACCTTCACTTGAGTATTTGGGACATTTTATTACCAGTGAATTATCTTTTTCTAGTGTCTTTCACCTGCTAATTTTCAGAGATGCATGGTGAAAATTTCTCATACATGATTTAGAGTATTGTTGAAGTCTTTATGGATGATTTTTCATTTGTAGGAAGTGATTTTGAAAATTTCTATGAAAACATGGAAATTATTTTGGAAATATTCCTAGAAATAATCCTTATTAAAATTTGGAAAAAATTGTCATTTTGTGCCTATATAAATAATTATGTTGGGTCACAAGGTTTCTAAGAAGGTACTAGAGTTTTATAAATCCAAATTTGATGTAATAAAAAATCTTCCACCACCTAATAATGTCAAGGGAATTATAAGTTTTTAGGAAATACTAGAATTTATAGGATTTTCATTAAATATTTTTCCAATATCACTAGGCTAATCTACTCTATACTTGATAGGTAAACACATTTTGTGTTTGAGGATAAATATTCGGGTTCCTTTAACTTGATTAGTGAGACACTTACTAAATCAACAGTGATCACTACCCTATACAATAAGTTCCAATTTTAAGTGATGTGTAAAGCTAATGATCTAGACATAGGATCCTTTTTGGGGAAGAGGAAGGATAAGAGGATTCATGCCATTTTTAATACTGTTAGGATACTGGAATAATCATAAATGAATTATAACACCACTAAAAATGAGTTGGATTCTCTTATGTTTTCCAATGAAAATTTTAGACAGTACTTGATAGGGTCTATGGTGATCATTTTCACTAACTATTATGCCCTCAAGTGACTTATGGACGAGAAGTAATCAAATAAAAGTCTTGTGAGGTGGAATCTTCAACTAAAATAATTTTATCTAGTAATTAAGAATAAAAAAGGGGGATTAAAATTTTGTTCTATACAATTTTTTTAGGATATCCAACACCAAAATTGAGGAATCAATTGAGATCATTCATCTTTCCCAAATGAATAATTGTTTGTTTCTTTTATGAAGCAATCTTTTGAGTTTTCATATTATGAAAATTTTCTATCTATTGGTGTTATTCCCAAGGACCTTTCATTGAACCAAAGGAATTTCGTTATATTTGAGTTTAAATACTAAATTTTTACGACTCTCTTATTTTTAGAAGATATGTTAATGGTATTTTGAGGAGGTGTGTGTCTGAGGATAAAATTGTTCCCATCATTTAGAGCTTCCAATCATTACCTTGGTATGGAAACCATAGAGGGGAAAGGACTAATCTGAAAATTGTATAGGCTTGTTACTACTATACTGCACTATTCAAAGATTTCATGAGTTTGGAGGTTTGTTGTGACATGTTCCAAATTCTTGTAAATTTAGGTAGAAATCGGGATCATCCATAAAAAGTAATAATGGAGGTTGAATTTTTCAATGTGTGGGGCTTGGATTTCATGGGACCTTTCTTATAGTCTTACGGGAAATAATATATTGATGTGGTTGTCAACTATGTGTCCAAATAGGTTTTGGTATTGTATTTTTTCAACTATATTTCTGATAGTGTGGTAAAATTTATCAAGAAATACATCTTTTATAGGTTTGGAATTTTCATATCATTGATTAAAGAAAATGTAACCCATTTCAAAATTTAAAAATTCAAGAACTTAATGAAGTAGTATGGTTGTTCTCAAAAGAATGGTACCACCTACCACCCACAATATATTGTAGGGTAATACCCCATGACCTTCTGTAATGTGTGTACTAGATTTCATGCTTCATTGCTTACTTGTTTAATTCTAGAGAGTTTAAGAATAAGTTTTGTTGTGTTGTCAAACATTCTTTCACCCATTACAATAACATTTTTTATCAAGATATTATCTTAACTACACTAAAAAATATTTTGTCTATTTATAATAATGAAAAGCATTAACTTTAAAAAAAATTGATTTTGAATAAGCATTTTGATTGGTTGAATATAAAATGTATTTTTTTAACATTCATGCATCCCCCTTCACATTATATCTATTGATTATTTTTGAACATGATTTGTACAAAACAATCTCTCACCATAGGATTCAACATTAGGGATAATGTTGGGTTCTAAGTGTAGGGGATATGGGTCATTATCTATGAAAACTTATTCTTTAGTCCTAGACACATCATAATCCCCCTTAATTTCATGTCAAAAAAATTTCAAATATATTCAAATTAGCTCACAAGATGATAGAATTAGGCTTCAAATTGCACTAAATTTTTTCTTTCCTAAAGAATAATAACATGCTTGTTGTTGAGGATGTAGTTGATTAAAATAATGTTTGGGGTGTATGATTTCTAAGTGGGGTTAAATTTGGTTTTTATGTATATTCTATTTTGTAATGGATAAATAGAGTGAGATATGATAGATGTTTGGGGAATTATGATCATCACATGAGGAAACTAGAAATTTGTACTTGAACCTAGGGGGGTTAACTTTTGAAAATAAATCAAATTAAGGAGATAAGTAAAATGATCATCATATAAGTCCTTTTAATATAGAGTAAAATGGGTAATTGTGATCCCATAGTGTGTCTCTGAGATAAGGGGACTGGGTGAATTTTTGTAAATAAATAAAATCAAAACTCTATAAGTGGATTGCACAATTTTTTTCATAAACATTTAGCTGGGAAAAATTAAAAATAATTTTCCTTATTACAAATTAGCTAATAGATATGAGGGGAATATTGAACCCAAAAAAAGAATGTCACAATTGAATTATATGAAAATCATCTGAGTTGTATCAATGAAGTTAAAAAATTATTCATTTTTAATATTGAAGAGATTGATAATTTAAGGTGCCTCTTGTTTCAGATTTTATTTCCACATAAATCTAACATGTCATCACTCTTATAATTGGATCTTCACTTGGAATTAAATTAGGGCAGTGAGTGAATTCAAATATGAGGTAGGAAATCTTTAATAGTGAATGAATTTAAGTTACCTTTGTTTACTATTTTGTATGTGATCATAGGTCGGACCTCCTTTTGTCATTATCTTAAAATTCAGACTCACCTTGTATTTTTTTTCTCTATAAATAAATTTATTTACATGATTCATTTTGAGCTTACTATGAAATTTCTTTTTTTATATTTTACAAATAAAATAATAATAAAATTGTTCGAGTACCAAAAAACATTTAAATATGGGGGGATTTTAAGTGAAATATATTTTTTTTAATTTTTTAAACTTCATTTAGTGCAATCAACTTTTTTTATTATTAAATTTCAAAAAAATTGTTTTTATTATCAAAATGTTGTTTCTATTGGGTAAATTACAATTTTTGATATTTTTTATTTAATGTTTAAAACTCTAAATTTATTGTTAAAATATTAATTTTATTGGTTATTCCAATTATTTTTTAATTTTAATTAAAATAAATAAATTATTTATTAATCACCATTTTTCATTCCTATATAATAGTTTATATAATAGTTTTCAATTAATTATTTTCATTAATTATTTTATTTATTTTTTATTATGTCTATATTAATATAATAATATTTCATTTATTCAGGTCATTATTTTATTTTATTAAATTCATTGAAAATGGTATTTTAAATTAATAATTTCATGTATTCTAATTTTTTCTTTTTTTAGAAAAAAATTATTTTTATAATTAATTAATTTAATTCTTTTATTATTTTATCTTGATCTAATTTCTCTACATAATTAATAAATTTACTCATTTGTTCATTTATTTATAATTAACATACCTTATTTTTGAAATATTTTTATTTATTTTTATGTAATTATTATTTGAAGTTTTATATATTAAATTATATTTATTTATTTTTAGATGATGGACCAGCTGACTGCATGTAAGAAAAGGCATGATCACCTAAGTGATCATGTGGACTAAATGCATGAAGGGCGTAATTAGTTAAATAACGTTGTAGAAAAATGGAGCTTTCCAGAAGCGAAATTGATCCTACCACATGACAAACACCTTAGGGTCAGTATACTAACTGTGAGGAGTTCCACCTTACTCTTCCCACATAACTATTAGGGATTCCTACCATTCCACCCTACCATACTCATGGTCACTTTTAAAGAACTATATCATTCATTGCTACCACATTGAATAAAACTCAAGACTCTCCAGTTGAACATACAAAAAAATTAAATTTTCCAACTCTAAACAAAAAATGTTTAATTCACCATTGATGAAGACATATACACTGAACACTGTTCTCACACACCATCAATTCAAATCAGACTTCACCAAATCTAGGGAATACTAAGGTTTCATGTAAGTTCCTAGTTCTTTTTAGTTAGATAATTTTCTTGATTCCAAAGCATCTAGTTCTTAGAGGTAAAATAGATTGGTTCTATAGGTGTTTTTATAATAAAAACTGTATGTAGAGAAGATGCACAATGGGTAAGGATTTCATGTTGGGGATGTGTAGTTTAAAACTTGGGTAAGATCTTAATTCATGGTCAGTCTAATTAAATATATGGAGCCATCACCTAAGTGATATAATCTCTGTGGTTGTATCAACTACATTGATGAATCAGCTATGTGGAGAAATCAGCTATATAAGATCGGTTACATGGCAAGATTAGCAACGTGTATAAAACATCGACAAGGATGGATTAGTTATGTGGATCGAATACATGAATGATCAGCTATATGATCTATTGACTAGATGAATCATCTATTTGAATCAATTAGGTCGATGGATCAACTATGTGAATCAGCTGCATAGATAGATCGTCTGTGTGAATAGGTTATGTGAGCAATCAGATATATTAGTGATCGAATATATAAGTGATCACATACATCAATCATCTACATGAGTGATCAACTATGTGGATTTTCTATATGGAAACTTTTTCTATATAGGGATCTCAGCTATGTGAAATTGGCCACATGAACTTTTTATCCAGTTTTGTGAAAATAGACATGAATCCCTTTTAGTGGCACAGATCAAGGGCCTTCAAAGAAAGATTCATCAAGGATAATTATATCCTTACATTTCTAATATGTTTGATTCTATAAATGTATCCTTGTATATGGGTTTTAATGAATTTATCAATAGTTAGAATCATATCTTTTGGATCTAAAATCTTGATTATCCCATATATGTTGACTCAATGAAAAATATATTTTCCTTAATTCTGCCCTACCTTTCTTATCTCAAGAATGGATGTTCTATAATCCTTCCCCTTGACTCATGGAACCCTTTCTGATGATGGTTAATGTCCTCCATTAGAAATTCATCTTGTGCACACCCACTTTTTTTGGTGCGGTGAACCATGTGGAGCTTCTTTCTTCTGGGTAGGGGATTTGTTTCCTCTACTATTTATTTATGTAAAATTATATATTTATCATGGTTTATCCATTAATATGTAAATTTAATTAATCTAATAATTATTTAACAAATTTTATAATGATTTTGATTCTGATCATAGATTAATGTTTGATATCGTGATAAAGGTTTGCCTCTTGATTTTCAAGATATATTTCTATTTATGTTATTCTTATTATCGAGTCTTGTGATACTATGGATCAGCATGTTTATATTAATAGAAAATAATAAATAAAGTAAATACCATAATTTTTAATTAGTGGGTTAAATAATTAAAGGAGAGGCATGTTTGAATCTGGTCTTTATTGTAATTTGATGTAATAAAATTGATGCAATGATTATTTGTAATTGATAATGATATTCCATGCAATTAATTGAATTTTTAAAGAATGTGACGCATTTTATTTCTTGTTTTGAAAACTAAAGTGGAATGTTAATAAGAACGGTATATCTCTAAGCTTGTCCCGACTAGTTTTAACGCTAATAGCATGTTTAGATTTTTGATATATTGTTATATCTAGATGCATTATGTTACCCATATTTGGAACCTTTGAATAATTTATTGGTTAATTCAAATGTAATAAGAACCATTTTTGTGATAAATATAATTTCTAGACCTAAGTTTACCATCTTTTAAAGAAGGATGAGTCACATGTGTTTGGATTCATGTGAGCTTGTTTATGGGTGATGGTTGGATGCCTTGTTTTAGGGCCTAGATTTACATTTGATTATGATTTTTTTCTTGCTACCTTATGATTTGATATAAATGTGATCTTCACATAGTGATGTGACATGATCCTAGGATGGTTGATTATAGGATGGATGATGTTATGTAGGAATGGAGGTGCAGATGATGTGGGGGTAGTTGACACCTATGATGGTGAGATTCATCGGGATATTCATATGGGTGTAGGGGATGACACTGAAGATGATAGACTGAGTTTAATATTGTCTTACACATTGATGTGATAAATTTTGATGCTTTATTAGCGTGAATATATTTAATAGTTGATGATTGAGACTCTTTTATATTCTTGTGTGCTTGTAGGATATCTATTCCTTATTAGTGGAAGTTGGGTGTTTGAGAGACGATAACTGTAGTTGAGATTATTGATACGTTATGACCATAGTGTGGTTGTTAACTATATTATATCTTGTATATGTTTTGATGTTATATAAAACTAGTCCCATGTTGATTAGGGGGACTCACACCTAGTGGACTCTGGGAGGTTGTTTTACCTAACATCTTAGTGGGAGGATATATCAATGAGTATCCCCTTTGGCCCTTATCTCTTATATTGGTAGTTACTTGTGATTGTTTTCATAGTAGTAAGTTTTCCTATATATGTGTTTAGAGATATGTTAGGGGTTGTGGTTATTCACACACATGTATCCCTGAATATTTTATCCAAATGAGTATTATAGGTATGATGTGTATAGACTATGATGGATTGAGGTATAATACCTGATGTATGATATTCATCATACTTTATGTGGTGGCTCTCAAAAACTACTTAAATACTATATATGGATATTTGGATTGGGTGATTTGATGATGCAATGCATGAGGATCATGGTGTGTGCCTTGACATTGCGTCTTTGGGTGGGATTCTTTTGGATATATATCGATTAGGACGTGAAATGCTGGGGTATAGTGGAAAACTAGTGTGGAAGGGGGAGCGGGGTACCCTTGATGTTTCATTATTATATTATATTCTCTATTTTATGAGACACTTGGTATGATTTATCAATGGTGAGGGTGAGAAAACCGTATTACAGTTTAGGTGATGAGTTAGTTTCACTTTTGTTCACTCTTCTTTAGCATTCGTTAATTATCTTCTTTACAAGAGGCTCTAGGGAAGAACCTAATGAGTATACTATTATGATCACCTTGTGTATATATAAATTATTTTTTAGGTCAATTATTGAATTTTCAACATCGGGCTAGATATTACTAGTTCTTGGTTTTATTGGAGTTGTTTAGGCTTCATGGTCACTGTCGTTTATACCTTTTGGTACTTGTACATTTCATTATAATTGTTATAGTATTGTAAGACATTGAAAATTTTCATTTAGTATATATATATATATATTGATAATGTTTTTATTGGTTCATCCATCTTATCCTTATCTTCTGCATGTTTTCTTAGAGGGAAATGCATCCCATTGTATGACTATTATATCCTCAATGCTAGTCCCCAAACAGACTCCAACTGGATCTTGGACTTAGGAAATCACCATCTCCCTTATCTCATTATTATCATATGAGGGGTAAACATTAGGGGGAGGAGTCATGAGAGAGTGCTATCAAAGGGAGGCTCAATTTTAAGGATAGTATTGTGTTTGGAGTTAGGCATAGGTGGGGTTTCATGGGTTGGTAGAGCAGTAGTTTCATCTAATTTTGTTAATAAATGTTAAAATAATAGACTAGCTAAGACAAGGGTATTTATGGTTCCCTATGATCTGATCCATGGACCATTAAGATTACTGAACCTACAAAAAATGTGATACTGATTTTGGGGTAAAGACATAGGAAATTACCATGAATCACTCTTATTTTCACCTGTGTTTTGAATGGGTAGATATTGGTATAGGTTAAAAAATTACAAGATAACAAATAATTAATTATTTTTTGTTAAATATTCTATATTATAGGTTTATTAGATCTAAAAAATGTTCTTTCTATGTAAATGGATCCAAGTTGACATCCTCATTGGGTTTGTGCTAAATATGTTCAATAGGATGTACTTGAAGATCACCAAAGAGTGAAGTTCAATGACAAAAACACTTAGGGGAGGGCACTCTAAGAGTTTCAGTGACATAGTTTGAATAGATATAAGGGATCCATTTTAGATTCTATCATGGAATACTAGTTGAAGGTGTTTGAGATAGATTTCAGTTCCATCCATTCTTCGAAGGATCATTGGGTTTCATTGGTTGTGAAAATACTGTGTGCAAAAAAGTGGGAGTGGTGGTTCTTATTAATAGGGGATTATGAGAAGTCAGTAGTCTTAAGAGAGAAGTTTCAATACCCATTTTGAGAAGAGTTTCCTTCTTTAACCCTGAAGGTGGTCATTCGCTAAGAGATTCTTAACCATTGTCATGGGAGTTCTAGCTTGGGAGATTTTGGGATCTCTTTTAGAAACATTCTATGATATTTTCCAGACATATTTCTATAGGATGGGGCCAGGGAGATGCATTTAGAGGAGTCTTTGAATCTATAGATCTATTTCCAAGTCACCATGCTTATTCTTAAAATGTATATTGAGGTGCTCAAGAGAGTAGAGTTAATTTAGTGGATTCTATGTAGAATTTAATTTTCATGAGATGGGAGACATTAAGAATCATCATGGAATAGAGTTGTGGTTTTGTTTTTCTTGTTTCTCAAACATAAGATCATTCATTCAGTCCGGGGTAGGTCCCCCCGTCCCCATCATATTATTTCTCTAGAGTGTATGCTCTCAAGCCTCTACAATGGAATCATTCGTGTTTTTTGTTGTGGAATACATGGTCATACATAGTAAGAGCGACCAACCATTATGAGCAGTCATCTTGGGCCAGGTGTTTAGCTTTAGGTTCCTCCATTGAGGTCATTTTAGCTGAGGTAGTAGTGGTAGGGTATTCTAGATATGGATTAGCAAAGAGGATATGGGGAATGAGGAAGGAAGAGTACATCCCTGAGAAACTTCTAATCCTCAAATAGTAGGGTGTGTACATGGAGGTGGTTATCAATATGGTCATAGAGGTCTTGGTGTATGATGTGGCTAGCTTCATTCTCTATATTTTCATATGTGAAGTGATCCAGACATAATTTTTTCTACATGGGGGAATGCTTTATATAATTTATTATTGACATGATCTTGTATATCACTTAACATCTTCTATACTTTGGGACTTTAGGTATAGAGAATTTTAGTTCCCTTGGCATTGACTATGACAGTTTGAGGTTGATCTGACTTCTATGATGTATGTATATATTGTGTGATAGTGTTGCGGTAGCACCACTCTTGAGTATTTTTCCTATGATTACAGATACATCCATATAACATCATCCTCAACTTGGATAGGTTGTATTTAGTACATACTATTTTGGATTTCATTAGGAGAAAGGTTGTGTTCTATGATGCTGATTGAGATCCAGTGGTGTTTTTTGATGAGAAAGACCAATGGATGAGTCATAAAAATGTTGTTTCCATTTCATCCTTGATATTCAATCTGATGCTGAGTTCACCGAACATTCAAATATCATCATTTATTAGGGTTCTAGAATATTACCCTGATGTCTTCCCAGATGAGGTTGTAGTGCTTCACCATTGATGAGAGATCAAATTTGGGATCGAGCTACATCCAAGCATTTCCCTTATCTCTATTTCTCTAAATACGAAGGTACCTTATGAGTTATAAGATCTTCAGCTATAACTCGATGATATTTTGTAGTGAGGCTTTATTCGACTGAGTGTGTCAGCATGGGGTGCACCAGTTTTGTTTGGGAAGAAAGATAATGGAAGTTTGCATCTTTGTATTGATTATTTCCAACTAAACCAATTGACAGTGAAGAACAGTTATCCTATACTATGGATTGGTGATTTATTTGATTAGCTGAAGTGCAAAAGTAGGTTCTCAAAAATTGATTTAGAGTCATGATATCATGAGATGCGGGAAAAGGATGAGGATATCAGAAAGACTACTTTTTGTTTTTTTTCATGGTCATTGTGATTTAATTATAAGAAATTCAGTAATATGAATTATTTATTCATGTTAATGGTGTTGATTAATACATTGTTTATATAGTTACTAGATAATTTCATGGAGGTTTTCGTTGATGACATCCTCGTGTAATCTATGTATGAGAAGCAGCACATAGAGCATATGAATTCCATTTTGGGGTTTCTTCATCATAAGAATCTATTAAAAAAATTATCAAATAGTGAATTCTAGGCTTATGAAGTTTTTTCTTGGGGCATGTCATGTTCAAAGATGGATTAGTTGTAGATCCTTTGATGAAAAAGGTAGTTGTTTCATAGATAGCCACCAAGATAGTGGCAGAGTTAAAAAGTTTCCTTGGTCTAGAAATCTATTATAGGTGGTTCAAATGTGATTTATCTTGGTTTTCAGCTCATATGACGACCTTGAGTTTGAAGGATCTGGATTTCTTGTCGACCTACTAGTTTAAGGTTGATTTCAAGTACCTAAAAGACATGTTGGTTAGCGCTCTAATCCCTTTTCTCTTATATAGGGAGTTTAGTTTGAGGTTTTTTGTGATGCTTTACATCTTGGATTGGGCTTCATTATAATGTTGTAGAGTTCAATTTTTTGTTATGGTTTTTATAAGATATTCTTCCATGAATTTAACTATGTGACCCCTGATCTTGAGTAGGTAGTAGTTGTGTTTTCTTTGATGTTTCGACGAGATTACCTCATCATGGAGCATTTTATGGTTTTTACTTACCATATGAGCCTGAGGTATATCTTATATCAGCATTAATTGAACTTTTTGAAGCATTGGTGAATGAGATTTATGTAGGATTATGACATCAATATTTAATATACACCAAGAAAGGTGAAATTTATAGTCAATTCACTGAATATGAACTATTGTAGTGATGTTGGGTGTGAATATATAGATTCCTTGAGAGTGATGTAAGAACTCTCAATGATGAATCTAGATAAGGGTAGGTTGGAGGTAGAGGTTTTATTTTCAAGATAATACTAAAATTGTCTTTGGTTCAAAAGGTGTTGGAGTCCTAGAAAGGGGATTCTGAGGTGGTGGTTTGGCAGAAATTAGTTTTTTTTTGTGATGCCCCTAATGCTTGGTCTAAGGATGGATAATATTGGGTGGTTTTTCATGGAAGTATTTTTATTTCATTACTGATGCATTAGATAGTTCTTTCTAAGTTACAAATATCAACATTTTTATTACATCCTAGAGTGAAAAAAGTACTAAACATTGAGAAGCCAATTTTGGTGGGGTGGGTGGAAGCATTTAGTTGCAGAATTTGTTTCACAATGTTTGGTCGACCAAAAGGTTAAGGTTGAGAACCATGTTTTAGGTGTTTTCCTCCAACGGCTATATGGTCCCTAGTGGAATTAGGAGGACATATTTATGGACTTAGTTACTAGTTTAAGCCGAGCTTGAACAATCTATGATTATATATGGGTGATATCATATTGTTTGGTGAAATCAAAACACTTTATAGTGATCGAGGAGTTATTTTTAGTATGGTTTTTTTTAAGGATGTATATAGAGGTGGTGGTGTGACTCTATAGTGTCCCAAAAATGATAATATCTGATCAGGATCCTCATTTTACTATATATGTTTTTGGAGAGGTCTCCAACATTCTTTTAGATCTCAATTATTCATTATCACTAATTTTCATCTATTGATGGATGGACAGATAGAGCGGAAGGTTCAAAATCTTGAAGACATATTATTCTATTGTTTCTAGGATTTTAGAGTTCTAGGGTTGAGGGACTTAACCTTGGTTGATTTTTATTCTAATAATATTTTCCACTCCAATAATGGTATGGAACAACTTGAATCATTGTATGACTGACCAAAACATTCTCTGTTGTGTGGAACCGGGGTCAGAGAGGTAGTAATTATTAGGAGAAAATAGGTATATAATATGATTGATATGGGTCGAGTAATTATTGAAAGGTTTAATGAATCACAAGAGCATAATAAATCCTATGATTTACATAGGATCTGCCCTCCATAGTTTGATATTGGTGGTCAGGTCTTTCTGAAGGTGACTCATCATCATTGGTAACGAAGGTTTGGTCACTAGATTACGATTTCTCCGTAGTTTGTTGGGCCTTTTGAGTTGTTGTCTTCTATTGGAGTCATGGAATATCAGATAGCACATCTCGCATAGATGACCAGAGTACATGGTTTCATCATGTATCACATCTCCATCATTATCTTTATTATGAATCTCGTGTCTTTGATTAGGGTAAATTCAATGTTGGGGATGATTCATCCTTTGAGGAGTGTCCTATGAAGATCCATTACTTCTAGGAGAATGTTATTCATGGGTATGATTTTCCATTGATTCATGTCTTGTAGAAACAAAGTGTCATTGAGGAGAGTACATCTGAATATGATTTTCATATGCACACATAGTATCTTGATATATTTTACGTTCATCTCTTCTCTTATAACATTGTTCTATTGTGGATTCTAACCTCTCTAGTTTATGATATGTTTCTCCACTGTTTTTTATAACCATTATCTAGTTTGAGAGGTATCTTCTCTGAGAGAGGGTTTTGGAGTTGTTTGTTTGAATTTTTTTGTTTTCATATTATTTCTTCTGAATGGGTTGCTGAGCTTCTGTGATGGAATGATCTTTGAGAGGTAACTCCGGGGGTGGTTGTTCTAATGAGCCCTTTTGTTTTACCTCTGGGTTTTGTTTTGGAAACTCAATTTTTAGAATTGTTTGATAGGTATATGATGTAATGGTTTAGATTCATATAGTCCAACTATTTACATGTTTTTAAAGCCCTTAGAACTCAAACGAGGTTTAGAGTGGGTCTAAAGTTGTTTTCCTACTAAAATATGGATGCCGAAAGGATTTAAAATTTGTAAAGGTTTCATGTATTGAATGTGCAGTTCAAGGATTGGGGGATTGTTTGATTCACGATCAGTCAAATTGGATATGTGGATACTTCGACTACATGGATCAATTTTCTATGTGAGATTGGCTACATCGCTAGATCAGCTACATGGATGAATTAGTTGTTAAAATAGTGGGTTCCCTAGACACAAATATTCAGTTCTTTTTATTACCATATTTTGTATACAGATAGCTATACATGATTTCATCTTACAATTATAGTGTAGACTTTTCTATGTCCACTATTGAAATGGTAATGTCCAAAGGTTAATTGTCGTATCGAAAGGTTATAACAGTTCCCAGGCTATAATGAGAACCTCTAGATACTATTACATTAATCATAAATATATGTTCTATATTCTAGATACATCTTACTGATTGGACACAGTATATGTTTGACTATCAGGTGTTTGGGGCTCATAAGCATTGAGACTTCTTCTCGTGAAGTTTACACTTGGTGATCTCTAGTAGTGAGATCATGAGGACTGACCCGCCTATAAGAACACCACATGTTTCGGGTGTCATTGTATGTTTCTATCTACGATCATGTGTAATGGTCTCCTGACTTGAGATCATTACCAATGTATGACATTTGATTGCATACTTTGATTCTAGATGAAACCCATGGAAATGAAGTCGTGGCAAGGTAGTTTGTGTCGGGTGCGTCATCGTTGGCATGACATTGGTTGAATGGTCAAGAAAGGATTTGTCACTTCTGGGTTATGGAAGTAATATATCTCTAGCCATGTTGATATGGATTGAAGTACCTTTACAAGACCATGGCCATGGCAGTTGAGGGTAAATCCATCCAGTTACATCAACAAACAGTAAAGCAAGAAAAGGGATATGACACAAGAGTGTGTCCTGCTTTATGAGATATTATAGACAAATAGATTATATTACACAGTGCGTTTTCGTAGGATGGCTGTCACTGTTGTGACAATCCTTATTTCTTTAAGGTCCATGATGTGTTGCTAGATCCCACTTTTGGTTAGTGAATACTATTCACATCTGTCAAAATAAGGGTCTAGAGGGTCACACACAATAGCGTATTCAAGATTCTGTCCTATTCATTTGAATAAGAGTTTTTGACATGGCGGGCCCCACCACAGGGGTCTGGGATTTGTCCAAAGTTAAACGATCACCAATGCAATAAATAAATTCATATTATTCGAGTTTAGAATAATGGGTATTGAATTTATTAATTAAATGTATTTACGAGTTTTAATTAAATACATGAAAAAATATTAATTAACAAATATTAAATTATTCAAGGTTCAATTAATATTTATGGGAGCGATGAGTCCAGTTAATGACTCAATTATTATCACATAATATATTTTAATATATTACATGTAAATGATAATAATATTTATGACTCAGTTTAGAAATCATAAATGACGTTGATAGTGTGTTAAGTATTCGGGGCCGGCGAGGCAATACTGGGTATTTTAGTTGTGCACTCTAAATAGAAAAGTAGGGGCATTTGAAAAACACTTATCATGGAGCTTCTCTCTCCTCTCCTCTCACCCACATTCTAGAGAGAGATTCCCTAGATCCAAAGAGCTTAGATGGAGATCTCTCTCAGGCATTGCTAGCGATGCGATGTAGTGGTTGTTGGAGCATCAAATGTATCGTCGCAAATCCACAAAAGCCCCCGGATTGTGATGAACGGTGCTCTGATGGATTCCTTGAAGTGTGTGTGGATGATCTAGAGGAATTCGACTTCGTATTCTTTGAGCAGTGATTACTAACGACGACCAGATGTCGTGTGCGGCTTCAGATTCAAACCAGGTATTTTATGGTTTAATTTTTGTGCTTAAAATCCTTAACGTGTGGTCCTCGGCAAAGACTAGGGTACTCTTCTCCGACGTCGACATGTTTACGTCGACCGTCAGTTGAAAAAATTTGAAACCCACCTGTTTGGGGCATCCGCTGCATGCCTGGTTATAATAAGCTATATAAAATGGAGGTTGTGTTGATTTTAAGCCAAGAAAATTTAATTTTAATTAAAATATGAAAAGGGTGTCGATACGGTCCCATCACCACAGACGAAATCTAAATCGGACATCAGATGGTCAGTCTGCAGCCATCTGAAGTTTTGTATTCGGATTTGAGATTAAATTTCGATGATGCTTCATATTTCTCCCGGAAATCCCGTGGTCGAAATAATCACCGAAAAATAAATTTTTGATATTAACATATTAAAATTAATTGTATTATTATAATAATAATAAAATTAGTTTATTTTATTATAATAATAATACTAATTTTATTAAAATATTATTATTATTATTATTTCAGTTTTATGTTTCCAAAACCTAATATAGGCATTATATATATTTTTTAAAAGTGATGCAAGACTTGTAAAAGGATGGGGAGACCTCCACAAAAAAGGGGTTGGAAGGTTAAATGAAAGACATGTAAAAGCAAGTCTAAAATGTAAAAAGAAAGCGTGTTGGGGTGGACTTGCAAAAGCGAGTATAAATAAAAAATAAAAAATATAAAAAATAAAAAAGGCATGGAGGTGACTGTAGCACACCGAGCGACTCATGTTTCCCATGCGCGACGGCCACAAGGCTGCCTCTTTCCTCCCTCACCCAGCCCGCTGAAACAGCCGCACCAGGCTACGGCTCCAGCTCCTCTGCCAGCCACTACACCGCACCAGAACCCCAGTCCCCGCTGCCTCCCCCCTTCGCTGCGCTGCAGCAGCATCTCATCCCAGATAGGCATCCTTCCTCCTCTATGTTACAGGCGCCCTGCGCTGCACCAGTGCTCTGGTCAATATCTCCTCCTTGCACCACTAGCCGTTGTTGTGCCTGCCTCGTTAAACTGGGATCCACCATTCCAGCCTCACACTGCCCTCTTACTGTGGGGTAGCAACCTCCCAGCCATCCACCTCATGCGGAAACCCCACGAAGATTCACCAAACCATGCTGGTAAACTAACATGTCGGTCGGCCTCCTCTTCACACTGCAGTCCTCCAGGACAAGGCGCAGGTACATCCCTCCCATGGATCAGCCAGCCCGCCTCTCCCCAGACCACTCCAGCCTCCGTTGTTGCCACACCCCTCCCACTCGCCCTTTTCTGGAAGCCGCAGCCACGCGATGCCCCTACGTGCCCAACACCACCGGCCGCTCTACCCTATCCCAGCGCTGGCGATAGCCATCACCATTTGCGGACAGCCTGACCCTCCGCCACATCGACCTCCTTCTACCCGCAGCACGACGCGCACCACCGTTAGGTAGCCCCTACTATGGGTGACGGTTTTTTTTTATTTGCCTCGCCAGGTGACCAGTCAGGTCTTCCCATCCTAAAACGAGCATGAGCGGGACAACTCGGTCTGACACAAAACTGCACAGGTCGGTACATCCTGGGATGGGCCAGCACTGGTTCGCCCGAACTCGCACAGGCCTTGCCCGGGGTTTATGAGGCTCGGGTAGTTTTATTTGAATAAAAGGAAAATTAATTTAATTAATTTAATTCCGGTTTTGAATTAAATTAATTTAATATTAACTTTGGTTTATAATTAAAGTGGCGTAATTAAATTATTTGGACATAATTAAATTAATTGATTTATTTAGTTTTTAGTTTTAAAAGTAAATTAACTCAATGGGACTGAACGATGTATTTATTGGATTAAAAATTAGAGTGAAATTTTTAATTCAATTAAAATTCCCTAAAGTTTATTTTTAATGCAAGTTTGATTTTATTCTGCATTTTTTTTATCTATGTGAGTTTAATGCGTATATGACTCATCATGAGTTGAGACCTACCAATTCATGTCTGGTATTTGTTTATTTATTTAATTTTTTATTTAATTTTTTATTTAATTATTGCATCTTGTTTTGTAAAAATTATTTTAAATAAAAAAGGTGATATGTGTGTTGTCTCAAAGTCATTAGATGTATAAGGTCCTGCATGCCCATTCTCAGAGTTGTATATTTATACCCTGAGACCCCTTCGCCTACGTGCGAGTATAATTGTATAATGACGATATGACCACTGATGCGTTTCGTGCCAAGTGATGACGACGTACCAGACAAGAGTTTGATGTAATGGATGAGAAGACATTTCTATTCAAGTTGAAATCCACACGACTAAAGGTATTTACCCCTAGGGATTCGGTTGGTCCGTTATTCACTAAACGGATCAACCAATAGTACTGGCTCATGATCATTTGTTTGTTTTATTTCAGCATGGCTTATTATTTTTGTGCATGATTAATTTATTGCGCGATCACTTATTATAATAATAAACAAGCATGCAAGGTAAAATGAACATGTGACGCGATGAAATTTATATTTCTTGCACAGTCAGTTGTGAGTGCGATCACATAGTACGTGCTTATAAAATTTGAAAATGATATCTTTTGTCACACTAAAAATAATAAAACCTTAAAATATATATTAATTCTAGATAGGCTTCCGTCATTCAAATTTGGACAAAACCAGCTGTTTGAGGTGCCGGTCATGCCTTAGCTAAGGGTGCCTCTTACTACCGGGGTGTCCTTATAAGAATAATGGGATGAATTAAATAATGTTATAGTAAGGATTATCTATATCTAACTTGATATATTTTTAGAGGAAAGTGTTTTGTAAATCAAATTTTCATTTTAAGAAGCTGGGACTTCACTCAACAGATCAAGGAACTACAAGTTAAAGCGGTCGGCCAGCCAAAAGCCTACGTAGAACCCTCCGAGTAGTGGCATAGCCGTAGCTTGTTGACTATGAGGCGTGGTTCCAGGATCCTTGCCACTATAATACTCAAGTGACAGAGTATTCTAATTCTAGCACAGAGGGTTACTAGAATCCGATAAAATAGTGGGAGACATAAAATGATATAAGTAATTAATCAAAAATATCTAAACCAGTAATCCATATAAAAGGCACTCGTCTGTTAAAATTTATTTTTTTAGAAAAATGGAAAGTTATACCAGAAGATTAATAATGAAATATTAAAATGGACAAAGTAAATTTTCACACTAACACGAGTTTCCATGAATATTACAGGCGTGTGCGTATAGTACTATGATATAGGAAACTCATGGTGTTAGAGTCCCTAACACTGTAAAATGGCCTCATAGAGCGAGAGTAAAAATTGTTTACATGAGACTAATGTAAAAAGCATATGATAGTTATATCATTTTGCTTTCATCAACATCGGGTGTTTGTTTCTGTCACTACACCAAGACATAGATGATATAACATAAAGTCTCATCTCCGAGAAGTTTTCAAGGAGAAAGCAAAGCAATGGTATAAAAAAGGATAAGTTTACACTGACATGTGTACATTTTAAGATTGATCATGTTCTTTAAATATCATTTTCAACACATTACTCAAGTCTCATTTTATGTTACAAAACAAACAAGTATTGAGTAAATTCTTCATTACCTATCTAGGTAAGGTTCTCCAAGTGAATAAGAATAAAATACAATTAAGCTTTGTTTCTTATGGTGGATAAATTGAAAGACAACGTGATAAGGTCAAAGTCATTTAATGACATTGAAGTATTCATGACTTCCTTCAATTAATGAGGCATTAACTGAGGTTATTTTTATTTCATATTATAAAACAATACTATGGAACTTTAAAAGTAATAAACTGATTTAAAAGAGCATGTTTCCGCTTCTACATTAGATGTATTCATCAATGTAATGTTTCTATTTTACTACTTGGGTATTAAGTACAATATGTTAGTAACATATGTATATTCTAATATGACAAACAAGTTAGTATAGAAACCTTACTAGAAGTCAGGTGTATTCTTCAAGTGGCTGTGAAAGGGTAATACTTAGGCCAGGGGTGATAAGTACACGACTTTATTAATTGCAAAGTGAAAGATTCATGTTGAACTATTGTTGAGTAAAACCACAAAAATTAGTCTCATGTGTCCTTGGATGCATGGAGACATTATTTAAGTTTTTGGATTGAATGTTGTTTTTGGTAAACTCAATCACTAGTTCATTAATACATGAATCATAGGCAGTTAGTGATGAATATAAATGGAAGACTTATACCCAGTTTTGAAAGGATAATTCTTTGTCAAGTAATACTAAAAATGGATGTCAGGAATATACCAAGTATTGTATTATGGATCGGCACAGCTAAATACTTTTGGTATTGTCGATGTTTTTAGTTTGGACAAAGGATACTTTGGAAATAAAGCTATATCACAAATCTTTTGGAAATAGTTCAACACGAATGTGTGAAATATTCCAAGTATAAGCTAGTGGTATATATACATCATGAGATGCTTTTATGTAATTATGTAATATCAAACTGAATTTTTTGCATGGTCAGGAGATATGACTTTCTTCTGTTTGGGATACCGAATTATGTCACGACTAAGCATTCATCAATCATGATAATGTAGCGTGGAGAAATTCTTAAATGCACATTACCTTATCAACATCATGACATTGAATTTAATAGGGAGGATTGATGATGAAGTCTTACATATCAACATTGATCAACAAAATCTAGCGTGGAGTAATTCCTTAACACAGATTTTAAACGTCAAATTTTTTTTGTAAGTAATATCAATATTGAAATAAGTAGAAACGTCCATTATATTTCGTGAAATGCTTTGGAAATAATAGTGAAATCCCATAAATATATTCCAACTATAATGAAAAATGGATATCATATGAGTTATAGTATTATTTAAACCCATTATGTCAAAAAAACATGTGTTTGGATGCAAAGAGTTTCTTAGGACCTAAAAAAACTAGTGTCAAAACAAATACATTGCGCATTTAGTGTAATAATCCTAACATTTGTTTAGGATGTTACATAAATCCCTAATATAGAAGAGTAGCTATTCATGTAATAGACTACACTTCTATATTAGGTTGCACGTATCTATTAGAGATAATGGGATCTATATTGATTTGTGTTTAATCAATGATCAAAATACACAAGTAGTTTTCAAAGTAACTAGTTCCATAAGCGCATGTGGAACAAAGTATGTTCTAGAGACACATACTATGTAGGAAGGATAAAACCATGGTGATGGTTTTTATATTCACTGTGGTTGGTGATCCATTATTCAATGTCAATCATATTTCATAGAATTAAGCAGTATATGGAAATTAGCTAAAATTGATAAGACCAACTAAAATTCAATTAATGGATTTCATGTATCAAAGTGAAAATGGGTTATTATTTTGAATACTGTGGTGGGTATTCTAGTGAGTTGATACATGGATGGTACGAGCTTAGTACCAATAATGCTCGATTGGTTTCACCAAGTTGTTATGTGTAAATCTGTTAGAATTTTAATTATCATATCTAATATCTATGATCAATTTATTTTTCATTGTATGTCTTGACAGCTAGTTGTGGATGGTGTCTATATGATTCAACCAGAAAGGGATGGTCACTTCACAGAATGATAATAAATGATGCATGTTACTGAAATCCGGTTTAGGATTAAAGTAAGAAACATGATCATAGTACATACATTTAAAACAAATGTTCTCCATGTGTCTACCAGAGGTTAGTGGGAGCGCTATGGTTTTCCAATAAGAAATATGTTCGGTAACATATGGAAAAAATGATCTAATAAGATAGATCTATAGGTTGATTGGTCCTAGTCAATCGCACATATAGTGACATTGTATTTAAAAATACATGTTGGAACAATTCAAGAGATGAATTTTTGCCTATGTCACATGGCATAATCTCTCCATGTTGACCTGTCCGTGACATGGGAAGAGATAAATGCTGTGAGTTGAAATCCATATGTCAGAGCGATAAATCAATCACATATTACATGATATGTACTAGAACTAATGTTTCCTTGGTATATTTTATAATAGGCAAATATCAGTTGTATCCAGGAGCACTACAATGTATGTAGTCAGAACTATCTAATTGTACTTCTGAAAGTACAAATGATATGCACCTAGTAAGTGGAGAAGAAAGGATACTAGTTCTCGGGGATAAAAACTAGTCTTTCATAGATCAAGAGATCTAGTATTGCAGTTAGTATAAAGGCGATGAGTGAGCCAAGCTCATATCAGCCAGTGGTGTCCATACCTAGAAACCCGAGTACATTGAAACTTATATGATATCTAAGAAGTTGTTAAATGAAATGATTTGTTCCAGTTCTTGGAATTGCACCTGGTGAGAAAAGTATTATCATAATCTATATTATGATAGTCATACTAGCCAAGATGTAATTTTATGACAGTCGACAAAAAGGGATATATTTGGGATACCATCACTTGAGAAGTTTTACTCAAGGATATGAGGTTGCTATAGATGAAAATCCATGCGGCGGAACCGTGGGGGACCCAGTTGCTAAATCCATTACTCATCAGAGACATGATGTTCATCATGTGAGTAGCTAACAAGTTAGGTTAGCAAGTTGGCTCTAGTAAAAGTGGAAGTGTTAAAATAGTGTGTGCCCTAGACCCAACTATTCAGTGTTTTTTATTACCATATTGTGTATATAGTTAGATATACATGATTTCATCTTACCATTATAGTGTAGACTTTTCTGCATCCACTATTGAAATGATAATGTCCAAAGGTTAATTTTCATATCGAAAGCTTATAGTAGTTCCCAGGATATAATGACAACCTCTGGATACTATGACATTAATCTTAAATATATGTTCTATATTCTAGATACATCTTACTGATTGGAAATAGTAGATGTTTGACTATCTAGTGGTGGTTGCTCATAAGAAATGAGACTTCTTCTCCTGAAGTTTTCACTTGGTGATCTCTGGTAGTGAGATCATGAGGACTGACCCGCCAATAGGAACCCCACATGTTTCCGGTGTCATTGTATGTTCCTATCTACAATCATGTGTAATGGTCTCCGGACTTAAGATTATTAACAATGTATGTCATTTGATTGTGTAATTTGATGCAAGATGAAAACCATGGAAATGAAGTCGTGGTGAGGTAATTTGTGTTGGGTTCATCATTGGTGGCATGACATTGGTTGAATGGTCAAGAAATAATTTGTCACTTCTGGGTTATGGAAGTAATATATCTCTAGGCATGTTGATATGGATGGTAGTACCTTTATAATACCATTTCCATGGAAGTCGAGGGTAAATTCATCCTGTTACATCAACAAACAATAAAGAAAGAAAATGGTGATGACACAAGAGTTCGTCCTACTTTATGAGATATTGTAGACAACGAGATTAATGACACAGTGCATGTTCGTAGGTTGGTTGGCACTGCTGTGATAATCCTTATTTCTTCAAGGGCCAGGATGGGTTGCTAGATCCCACTCTTGGTTAGTGGATACTATTCATGGCTGTCAAAATAAAGGCCTACAGTGTCACACACAATAGAGTATTCAAGAATCTACCATATTCAGTTGAATAGAAGTTTTGGACATGGTGGGACCCTCCACAGGTGTTCGGGATTTGTCCAATGTTAAATGATCACCAATGAAATAGATAAATTCATATTATTCGAGTTTAGAATAATGAGTATTGAATTTATTTATTAAATTTATTTATGAGTTTTTAGTAAATACATGAAAAAATATTAATTGAAGAATATTAAATTATTCAAGGTTCAATTAATATTTATAGAAGTATTTAGTCTAGTTAATGACACAATTATTATCACGTAATAAATATTTATATATTAAAAGTAAATTATAATATTATTTATGACTCATTTTAGTAGTCATAAATGTCATTGATAGTGCGTTAAGTATTCGGGGTCGACAAGGAAATACCGGGTATTTTAGTTGTGCACTATAAATAAAAGAGGAGGGGCATTTGCAAAACACTATTCATGGAGCTCCTCTCTCCTCTCCTCTCTCCCAAATTCTAGAGAGAGATTCTCTTGATCCATAGTGCTAGGATGGAGCTCTCTCTCGGGCATCGCTAGTGATGTGATGCGGTGGTCGTTGGAGCATGGAAGGAATTGTCGTAAATCCGTGTTAGCCCCCGGATTATGACAAATGGTGCTCCTGCGGATTCCATGAAGTGTGTGTGGATGATCTAGAGGAATTCGACTTCAGATTCTTCGAGCAGTGATCTCCAACGATGAGAAGACGTCATGCGCGGTTTCATATTTAAACCAGGTATTTTACGGTTTAATTTTCTGTTCTTAAAATCCTCAATGTGTGGTCATCGGCTAAGACTAGGCTACTCTTCTCCGATGTCGACATGTTTGTGTCGACCATTGGTTGAAAATTTTTAAAACCCACCTGTTTGGGGATTCCACTACAAGCCTAGTTCTAACATTAGTTGTGTGGATCCATCGGCTACATGAGATCAACTATGTGGCTGGATCATCTTTGTGGATGAATTGGCTATATGGATTGATTGACTACATGGATCCGATATGTGAATTAGCTATATGGATTGATCAGCTATGTGAATCAGCAATATATATGGATCAAATATTTTAATCAGCTACATGGATGGATCATATATGTGAATTATCTATGTGGATAGACCAACTACATGAATTGGCTACATGGATGGATCGACTGTGTGGATCCATTGTGAGAGTGATGGGCTACGTGAGTAGTCAGCTATGTAGGAGATCATTTATGGAGATTATATACATGATTTATTAACTATGTGAGTGATTTTCTACATATATCAGCAACATAAAAATGGATTTATGGAGATGTTGGCAATGTGGGGCTTTCAGCATCATGAAATCGACCATTTGGAGATTTCCACCAATTTTATAAAATCTACCATGTGGACTTTTCAACAACACAAATCAATGGACTTCAAAGGTAGATTCATCAAGGATAATTATGTACATGTTTTCAAAGATGGTGGAGGCTATAAATGAGTCCTTGTGCATAGAGTTTAATGAGATCTATAATAGTTGGAATTAAATCTCTTATAATCTAAAATTTTTATCATCCCATATCTATTGGATTAAAAATAAAGATACTTTCTTTTTTCATACCTACATACCTTCAATCAAGACTACTCATTTTGGAACCATTCCCTTATGGTCATGGAACCCATCTATTGGTGGTTTTAGTTCTCCCATGATGATTCTATCTTGTGTACGACCCCTGTTTTTGGTGTAGGAAATCGCAAGGAGATTAATTCCTCTAGGTAGGGGATTCATTACTACTCATATTTATTTACGTGTAATTGTAATGTTAGAATAGTTTTCCCCATTGAAATGAAATGTAATTAGCCTAATAAAGATTTAACCACAATAACAATGAATTTGATTGTGATCATAGGTCGATTTTTTATACCATGATAAAGATTTGCCTCTTGATTTTCTATATAGTGTGTTATCTATGTTATGCTTGTTATAATGTGTTTTGATACTGTGGATTATCTTGTTGATATTTATGGAAAGTGTAAAATAATGTAATTTCATTAAATATTAATTAGTTGGATAAATAATTAAAGAATATGAAAGTTTGAATGTAGTATTTCATTTAATTTGATGATAATAAAATTTATGCAATATGGATGTATAATTTAAAATGATCATCCATGTGATTAATGGAATTATTAAATAATATCAAAAAAGTTAATGTTTTTTATTTAAATGAAAAGTTTTTATTGATGATTATTGTAGTTATCTGAGTTTTCTTAAACTATTTTTAATCGTAAAATAATATTTTTATTTTGATTGCTTGTTATAGATTGATGACTTAGGTTTCCCTTATTTGGATCTTGTGATTAATGAATTGGTTAGTTCAATATAGAATAAGAACAGGCTTGGTGAAAAATAAAAATCTCTAGGGCCTGAGTTTATCTTTTTTCTTGAGAGGGTCATGTTACTTATATTTGAAGCTATGAGAAATCATTTATATGTGAAGGGTGTATGACTTATTTAAGGCCCTAGATTACCTGATTGATTGTTCTTATTTTTTTGTTTCCTTGTGATGTGCTTTGTATGTGAGCTTCCCGTTATGATTTCATATCAACTTAAGATGGCTAAGCCTGAGATGGATGAAGTGATGTGGGCAGGGAGTCCCAGATGATGTGAAATTATTTGATGCCTATAATGGCATGATGCATCGAGATATGCATGTGGGTGTTGGGGAAGACACTATATATGATGGTGTGGGTTGAAGCTGGGCTTACCCATTGATGTGATAAATATAGATTATTTCTTAGCATTAATTTTTTTAATGGTCTATAACTAGGTTTATTAGTTTATCTTAATTCCTTTCACCACTTCTTGAGGTAGCTGGGTGTTCTTGGTTTCATGTTTCCTCATGGTTGTAATTATGATGGTTTTATAAGAGTACCTTAATTAGGGAATGAAAATAATAATTATTAAATATTTTTAAACTCATGGGTTTGGTGTTGATAGAATTAAAATGATGAAAATATTTTAAACTTGATAAACCACGGACTTAGTTTTGATTATTCTTAGAGTGCGTGGAATTTATGCCAGAGGTTAATGAATGTATCATAAAACAATTTTAATGGTTAATTTAATGGGTAATAAATTAAATAACAAAAGGAAATGATAAATTTCAAAAAATTAATTAATTTATCTCTTTTAAATTCTTCTGTTCTTATAGAATATATAATCCCTATTACTGAAATCCCAATGTCTAAGTGACGATAATTTCATTTGAGATTAGCACTATGTAATGCCCATAGTTTGGTTATGAGATATATTATATCTGATATATTCTATGATTTCAAAAACATACCCACCCTTGTCATTTAGGGAAACTGACACCCGATGAACTCTAGGTGGGTGTTTCCCCAAACATCTTGATGTTAGGATGGATGGATGACAACACCCTCTAGCCCTGGTCCCTTCTCATGATGGTTACTTATGCGGGTATGCATGGTAATTATTGTTCCCATATATCTGTGTAAAAGGATATGATATATTTTGGTTATAAGTAGACATTTATAACTAGATAAAGTATCTAAATGGTTATTATATTTATAATTTGTATAGGTTGTAATGGCTTGAGGTACTTAGTCAGTGTATGGGAAGTGATGGTTTGATGTATAATACTTGATGTTTAATACATTTCATACGAGTTATGGTGGCCCCTGGAAACAACTTGGTCACTATATATGGATATGTGGATGGGGTTATGTGATGATGTGATACATGGGGTGCATGTTTTGATTCCTTGACCAGGATTCTTCAGGCTGGATTATTTTAGAGAGAGATGGATCTAGACATGTGACATTGGGCCAGAGAAGAAAACCATTGGGGAAGTGGGAGTATGATACCCTTAATGTTTCATAATTATATTATATGATTTATTTTATGAGATACTTGGTGAAATTTATCTATGGTGAGGCTGAGAAATTATTATACCTATTTAGGTAATGATCTAGGTTCATTTTTGTTCACTGTGCTTTAGTATGATTTATCATTTTCACGGGAAGCTTTAAGGAGGATCCTACTGGATATAATATTATCCTCACCCTATGTATATATAAACTATTTATCAGGTCATATATATAAGGTTGTAGATCATTCTAAATATTACTAGCTCATGGTTTTTTAGGAGTTTTTTGGGCATTGTGGTCATTTTCATCATTACCATTTGGTACATGTATTTTTTCATTTAGTTGTTATAGTACTATATGATATATCTTGTTTTCACATGGAATTTCATTATATATATATATATATATGAGTAGATTTTGATTGGTGTATCTATCTTATATCGCTCTTCTTCATTTTTTTCTTAGAGGATAATATATCTCATTGTATTATTATTATTACACCCTTGGTGTTATTGGACTACTTGGGGCCTACATAAGGTGGGACTCGGGAATTCACCATCAACATTCTCTCATTGATGGCTCGAGAGAGGTACACTTTGGGGGGAGGGTTATGAAATCATCAAATCTGTGGAAGTAAATGATATCACACAATCAAGATAGATAGAATTTATAATGGAATAAATCCCCTTACCTCTACTTTATCCCAAACCTCAAACCAATTTCTACCACTAACGACCAAGCCCATGTCACTCCTATAAAGTAGTAGAGAACTTATTTGAAGGAGTTGAGCAACCACATAGTTGGATATCATGCACCTGCCTAGAGATTCCAAAGAATACTGGATATTAATGTGCCAATAGAGAAAACAAGCTTGTTAACAAAACCCCATGGATCTTCCCATAAGTGAACTAGTACCCACTACACCACCACACTAATTGATTTGTGCCACTAAAGGAAGAGGCCGAACTGAAGTCATATATAGAATACCAAGCTCCAGTTTTGATCCCAAGTCTACCATAATTCCAAGTTTAATGATGGAATATTCTTTATGAATCTTGAAGAAGTGGTTCTTTCCACTTGAAGAAGATTTCCCCAAGAAGAAAACCCACACTCACGGTAGAGGAATAAAGAATAAAAAATGAAAATGAAAAATTGTGTAATAATTACAATAAGTATATAAATATTATAATACACATGAATATTTATATTTATGTATATATTTAATAATAATAATAAAATTATGTTATATATATATAATAATAATATAAAAATCCTTACACGACAACTAGTGACATCCGAGCCCCAAAAAATGGATTTTGGATGCAAGCCAAATTCCTAGAGGCCTAAGTAAACGATTGTATTCTGAGCTGGTGTTTGAAAATTTCAAAGAGAATCCACTTTTATATTTAAAAAATCCCTCATTACATTTTTTATTGAGTCAATAAATCTCAATTGTTATGTAGATCATTGTAACTTGAATTCAAGTACCCGCACTCAGTTGTCTCTACCATTGGTTCTTTCATATGGAGAGAATCTGAGGTGTTAGATCACAGTTGATTCATGGGATAAATCTAGGAGTTTGTAATTCTATTAGATGGGGATCTTGTTCCCCTTCCACTATAAAGGAGAATAATTCAGAGTGAATGTGCTATGTGGATTCCAGATAAATCATCTCAGAGTAGTGACTCTGAGCATATAAAGGGTTTTGGAATAGAAATATTTATTTATTATGCAAGAAGAATCTACAAAGACAGATCACCCTGAAGGTGATACAAAACCACCAACACATGAAAAATAGAGTATAAGGAATAGAGAGACACTATAGACTTTACATCAGAAGAGACTGTAGATCATAGAAGGGAATCAAGTTGGAGTTGTGATAGAGAGAATATTTTTTAGACATTTCTTCTATTTCCTCATTACGTTATGCATGGATTATTATATTTCTAAATTTCTTAATATTTTTAATGAAATTATGATTTTTGGTTAAAAATTCTAGGGGAATAGATTGTGTTGTTTTATCTATTTTACTTTGTCCATGCATTTTCTTAACTAGATACCTCTCTCTACTTTTTTCTAATAATAAATTTTTACAAGACATAAAGTACAAGGGAAAATTGATCTTGATTATTCTAAAATTAAAAGTATCTTTAATAGAAGTATTTCACTAAAAATTAAATCAATCTCAATAGATAACAACACATTGATTTCAACCGATAAATTGAATTTTTTGATAACTAATTTTTGTCTCACTCAAATATCAAGTGACTTCTATAGTTGAAAAGTTGTAGGATACATTAGGTTTTCCTGATGAAAAAATTAGTTATATACTTTGATTCAATTCTATGATTTTAAATTCCAATCAATGAGTGAATTAAAATCATTATCAAAACTATCCGTACAATTTACCTTATTCCATTAATTGATTTTTCCCACTAGTTTGTGTGATTCTTTCATTTACGACCTTTTGTTTTCCCTTTTTTACTACAATCACACTCACTTTCACAAACACAAAAATCTTAATTCTCATCACTAATCCTTTTGAATCCCCATTTTTATCTTCAAGTTGTGCTGTTTTATTTTATTTTTGTTTTTTTACTCAGCCACACATAGTGAGCCCTTCCATGTGGATTTCCCTCTACTCATCACAAGACTAGTTTTAAGTACAGTTATGTATAATTAATTTTCATGAGTTCTACGATGCCCGTGTCAATATATATCATATATATATTCTTTATTCATGAATCGCATGAATTAAAATATATACCATATATATATATTATCATATTATATGTGTATATATATCATGTATATCATGCATGTAAATTTATTAGCACATATACCGTGAAATTTATGAGATCAATCCCTATATACTTATGAAAATTCAGAGCCTGATGGTTTGGGTCATCTATATACTATCAGACGAAATCATCCAACCATTGGACAGGGTCTTATGAACATCATCATAGTGGCTCAAGGTTCTCATCATAATGGCTAACTATTACAAACTTATTAGTGTGAGAGATACTCAAGGTCAATATCACATAGATATAACGCAGAATATTAAATTATCATGTGATAAGAAATGTATTTAATGATAAATTTTTTGAAAATACATAGGTTATCTAAATCACATAGGATGATGCAGTTTGTTATAGGGTTCCATCTTTAACAAGAACATCGTCCAATGCCATATAATCATGAATATTAAAAATTCTCTTCAGTGGTAAACTATAGATAAGACCCAAATCATTATAATTTACATAAATATTTACATATATGAATGTAGAAATAATTTCCTATAATTAAAATTTAGTAACATTTTATCTATATTTTTATTGAGTCATCAAATGCCTATAATTTTTTTAATTTAGTTCTCGTTAAATATCGGCTACTTGATCTTGAGTTGTTTTCATCGATTGGTTTATCATTGTATGATCAACCAACCAATGCCTAGGAGAACTCCTTGAATATCTATTTTTTATTTCATTAACTATAATTCTCATTTCATTCATTGTATAAAAATCAACAATCGAATATCACCACTTCCTTTGGAACCTCCTTTTATTCTAATATTACTCAAATGTATGTGAGGGATTCAAGGGGTTTGGGATATATAGAAACTTACCATGGAGATGATGTTCCTTATATTTCTAAATATATGTACAACACATAAGTTATCAATGAATAAATTATAATTAACTATAACAAATTATATAAACAATTTTAATAAAAAAATAAAACATAAAATTCTAATCAAACATTGGTCTATCATCTCAAGACCAATCATTGTTGATTAATTTACCATTTTTTTTTTGAATAGTTTGTATTTTATTCATATAGTAATATAAATTAAACCATAGTTCATGGACATTTCCCACATGTTCGAAATTAATAATAATCTCATGTTAAAATAATATTTAATTTTTTCCATTTATTAAAGAATATTAATACATAATGTAAATTTAATATGCCTTTTTAAATAAATTAAAAACATTAAAAACATTTAAAATAGAAAAAGTCATAAATATTTAAAAACAATTAATATTAGTGATGGTGAAAGATACATTGGAGTATAAGAAATTATGAATAGATGGTGAGCAATCAATAATTAGCGATCGATGAATCAATCGATGATCACTAGTGTGAGCGATGGAGAGGAGCATGGGTGGGTTTCAGGAAAAAAATTTCCATTAATGAAGTCCTATATTTGTGACTAGGATCAATGACTACCCATTTTGGCATTTTTTGGATGACCCAGATTCCATGGGTGTCATAATTTTTCTTTATAAGCTATATAAAAACTACATAACTTTTAGAATTTTAATTGTATAGTCATTTTATTCTTGGTTTGATATGTGAATCATTTATAAATGATCCTAGATATTTTATTGGTGTGTCATGTATACTAAAAATAAACAATATTTGATAAGTATGATTTAAATTCTATGCCCATTCAAAATAAGGATTTGTATAAAATTGAATATTTACTCATCTTAATGAAAATCATCTTCATAGTTTCATATTCGGATCTTTTATACACTCTACAAAAAATATGTTCTAGTGATTAAGATATATGAACATCCACTTCTACAGATTGATCTATATTCAAAATTACACTTTATCAGCACTCAAAAACACTGATAAATGGTGTTCATTTATCAATACTAGGTAAAAGAGCTAATAAAAACCACCTTTATAAGGGATTAAAAAACAACTGATAAAATTGTATCTTTGTCAGTGTTGATAAATGTTTTCTTTTTCAGATATATTTTTACAACTGATAAAAGGTATATTTCCGAAAAAAAATTATCATTAAAATAATATATATATATATATATATATATATAATTATATTGATATAAATATAATATATTTTATAAAATATGATTAATATAAAACAAAATATGAATTTACACATAATAGATAAGATATTTAATGAAAATGGACTTATAAATAATTAAAAATTAAGATTAATTGATAATTTAATAATTATTATTGAGTATTAGAAATTAAATATATACTGAATGACATAAAAATTCAAAAAATTAAGGAACTATCTAATATTAGTACAAAACATGACTTGAACTTCAAAAAACCATAAATTTCGATCTAAGTGTTATTTTGGGCTCTAACACATATCAAATCAATGATTACAGAATATATATAACAAAATTATTGAGGGGAACAATAGTATTGTTTTTTCTAAATTAGAAAACACCTAAAAGGCCTCCAAAACTAATACTTTTCAGGGTACCTTAGTTTTTGAACATTTGATGAAATTTTATCCTCATTTCATGAGGGGGTTTCCTTTTTTTCATTAGAGACTAGATTTATTCTTAGGAATTATACTCATATGTATTTTATAATTTTTAAATTTTAATGTTTCTCATAATGAAGTGTTATTTATAATCAAATATATACATATTTTATCATATTTACATATAATAAATAAATGTTTCAAGTAAATATTTCAACTATTTTCATAAAATCTATTTTCAAATATATAAACCATATAAAAATAAATATTTATTATTAATTTTATTTAAAATAAAAAATTACCCAGTTTATTTGCCTTATTAAAACGCCTTAATAAATATATATACCCATACTAGAAATTTTAATATTTATGTCAATAAAAAAATATATATATATATATATATTTGTTTATAATTTCATATAAGTATATATGTGTGTGTTTAAATATATAAATATTTGAGTGTGTGTGTATGAAATAAAAATGTTTACGCTTATGTAAATATGTGGGTGTGTGTCTGTATGAATATTGTGTAAATGCATATTTTATAAATATATTTTTGTAAATATATAATTATCCTTAAATATAGTTTATAAACATATTTATAATAAATATTTATAAATAGATTATAAAAAAATTATATCTAAAAATAAAAATATATGCAATTATATATAAATATATTTGTAAATATATATACATATAATAATATTTGTGTGTAAATATGTATAATATTTCTATCTAAATATACAATATATATAAATATTTTATTAATTTATTTAATATAATTATATAAATTTATATAATATATAAATAAAAATGAATTATGTATATATATATATAAATATAAATAAATATATGGTTGATTATAAACGTCACCATGTAACATAATGAAATTAAAGAAAACTAAAGTAAACATGCTGGCATGGGGACATGACCCTATGAATTTCCCTACATCCCCTTAAATATTCATGATGTAGTGTTTAAGGGGTTGGTCTAAAAGGTTGAGGTAATAGGTTCAAATTTGTGCATGAGAAAGAGTGAGTAGGAGGTAAAAAGTGCTGATAAAGGTGGTGGAAAGTGCAGGGTGGTGGGCTTGATCAAGGATGCAGGAAAAGTGAATTGGGCACATAGCACAGATAAATAGGGGATGGCAGTAATTTTAATGAAAATATTTGAAAATACTTTTTTAATTTTATCAACACTAAAAAATAACAAATAAATTCACCCTTTATCAATGTTAAAAAGATCATTGGTAGAAGAGTTGTGGGATAGAGCATGGATTTGTGATGGGTGTGTGGGGAATACAGAGCTGATGAGGGAGGTGAGAGTACTGATAAAAGTAGTGGGTTGAATAGAAAAAAATATAAAATATTTTTTGAATTTTATTAGTATTAAAAACTACTAATAAAAATTAGTGTCTTTGAGCAAGGTTATAAGGTGGGTTCATGGTCAATATGGTGTTGATAATGGGGTGTTGATAAAAGGGATGGTTTGAATGTATTTTTTTAATTATATTTTAAATTTTATCAACAATAAAAAAATCACTAATAAAGGAACCCTTTATCAGCACTAAAAAATATTGATAAAGGTGGAATTTACAACCACTTAATTTTAACTCCAATTAGGGTAGACTTTATCAGTTATTTTATTTGCATTGATAAAGGTATCTATATTTTAGGACACCTTTCAACTTAAATTTTTTAGCACTAATAATGACCATTTTTATCACTAACTATGAACAAATTCATAGTAGTGAACAATAACACTTCTGGATAGATTTTAAGAAGTCGGTGAAAAAAATAAAAGGAGAATAAGGACTTTCCTTTTATAGATTAAAGACAAAAATAAACATTTTTTGAATTTTATAGACATGATTCTTGAAACTATTTCACACATTTGGTTTAATTAATCAAAATAAATCATGAAACTATTTTTCAAAACCTATTATAGAAAATTGATTAATATTTATTCCTATTAAATAATTATTTAAAAATAATAGAATAAATTAAACAAGGTAAAACATTTTCCTAAGAAACGTCAGATAAAATAGTCTTTTTGACAGTGTTGAAATTCTTTTTCAAAGCTAAAATGTTGTTTCATGCCATGAAATATTTATTCATTTTAATATTATGAAAATTATATTTGTGCAGCCTTTTCTTTTTTAGGTATCTCATTTTGTGAATTTGTAGGGTGAAACCAATTCTACTGACTTGATCCACTTTATCTGGATCATTTTCTATCTATACTTACCACATGACCTAAAATTGTCATGACCTATTACACTGAATTTATTTTCTCAATCTTTCCATACACACTCTACTATCCAATTTCCTGCCTCACCATCTATACCCATTTGTAGATGGAACACCCTTTAAGTGGTGATTAGTTTAGGTAGGTTTTTCTATTTTGGTGGAGATGTGTCTAAATTGGTCTCACTATGGATTCTTATGGGGTATCGAATCAGTCTTAGAGTAACTTTCAGGATGTCCCTTTTTCAGAAGAGGCTTACAAGGCTTTATACCTGCATCAATGTTGTTTTATTGTCATCTGGGGGTTTTGTGTTTTATGAACCATTATCATAGAGGATCCAGGATGATGAATGTCATGACCCGACCCACCAGCTTCAGCCTAACTAGTGATGTGCCAATTGTGACTACCCCATGTCTACCTACAATAGGTCAAGGGATGGTAACCAGTGCTTAGAAGGCATCACACACACATGGGGGGACATCGGATAAAGTAATTATATGCACACACACATATATCCAATACCATAAAAATATGAAATTTAAAATACAACTAATACCAAATTCATGCGTAAATCCAAATCCCACAATCACAGTACAACAAAAATAGTAGGTATCAATATGGGTCAAATACAAGCCAACCAAAAACTCTAAATAATTCCAATCTGATAGTAGGAGGTGATTATAGTAAAATGTGACTCTTGTAATGAACCATGGACTGTCTAGCCAAAATATAAGCTCTGTATGCCCCTAGTTTTCCAAGAACCCCATCCAATATCTGTAATTTTTCTTAATAAATGGCACATATGGGAAGAGGCCATGTGCGGGTGAGTATAACAATACATAGTATGAAACCCAAAAATCAGTGATCATAAATCATAAAGAGTATTCGACTAATCACTATACAATTATGTCAATCAAGATATGAGTCATAACAATAAACAAGAATAACACAAATATACTCAGAAAAATAATCTAAGTAATAAATTTCTCAACGAGTATCAACCATAGTTTTCGATCAGTGGAGTGAGGCCTGTTGAGTATGACCTTTTAGTAGAGTGTCATAGGTGGCATCATAACTCCTGGAATAGTTTTTTCTCAAAAGATCATTACCTTTAAAACTTTAATATAATCATATAGTTAGTGTTTTGTTTGTGACCACAAGGTGTGTGATCTTTCTGTGTTTTTCTAGGTCTATTCTTGTTTACCATAATGTCTCATATATTGTTTTTAATACATGTATAGCGATAAGTTGACTACTCCTGATGCTTTATGTTTTCTTATTTGAGGGACTCCTATTGGGTATTGTTATTTTTAGGTCCACTATTTCAAATTACCTAAGATGTGGGTGAATCAGGGTATGACGAATTAAAACTCCTTCCCCTTTAAATCTTGTTTCATCACTAAACAAAACACACTTCCCTATTCCACACGTTGAAATATATTAATAGAAATGAAATCATGCATAGGACGCAATGATTTTACATGGTTCACTCTCACTGGTCTATGTCCAAGGATCATACAATGATGATGTACTAATATACCAAATCCACTAAATCTCACTTCCAATTAAAAGGTTCGAGCTAGATCTTTTGTTCCCAAGATCGCTATCTTTACAGCATTTAGGTTCTTTTCACTATATTCCCGAGAGTCACTCCCTATTTATCTTACTCTAGATCACTTCCAGTGGGAAGGATCACCACCTTCCTCTACTTTTGCTCAATGCTCTTGAAAGGGATCCACTCATAGTTTATGGACTTATTAGTCCCTTCATTTTCATGAATTCTCACATACTCAAATATATGTAAATTCTCTATTAAAGTTTATTTTCCACTCGTAGATGATATTTAACTTTCCACATAATGTTAGATTAGTGAAGTTGATTTCTCAAACTATTCTAGTTATTTTTAATGAATCCTTGAGTTCTTCAAAAACCACCTTAATTTCTCTATGAAATGCATAGTAGGTACGCTTCATAGATCACCTCTTCCACAAACTAACTCTGCTTTTGCTATCATATACCACCTCCACGCACCATCTCCGTAAACTTCTTTTATGCGCCACTTCCACATACCCCTTCTATGTACTACTCTCATGTACCACTCTTGCAAATCATCTCCTCTTCTATATAATTCCTTATTATATGAACTAATCCTTCCCTGGATTCTTCTACTTTCATATAATCTTCCGTAAAAACTACTTTGCATTTTGTGGAATTATCCATTGCAAACCACTTTCAGACGTCACTAAATTTCCAGAGAAAATATGTTTTCTTATAAAATACTATAATTATTGATGAAATTACCTATCCTAATATAGGAAAATATATCCACAAAATCCTCTGATCTGAGATTTACCAAATCTTCAATGTGGTATCACCCTCACCGTGTACTTCTCCTTCCTCAAACTGTTTTCCTAAGTGGTCTGTACACAAACTTTTTTCCATCACGATGACCCAAATCAATATATTTTTTCCAATGATTCACTTAGTGACTTCTAAAATCACTTCCTAGTTTCTGTGAATAAAAATACATCTCTATTACTAGATACCTTCTGCATACTGCGAGCCTTCTTGCGTACCCTTTTTCATTCTACAAACTATTTCCACCCTCTAAATAATTACCCATATGTGGTCTGTGTATCTTACTTTGAACTCCAGTTACCATCCTTCGTGGTCTACAGACAGTGGTCTCTATTTATGAAATCCTTCTTTTTAATAAAATAAAATTTTGAATTTTGAGGCCCAAACAATTAGAAAACACTATGAAACAGCGCCCCCTTAAAAACCTTCTCTCAGAAAAGACCAACCATACTCATTTAGTTTTGGAATGGATCCTTTCTATCCATGTTTGCTCCTCTTTCTATTAGCTCTACCTAGGGTTTCATCATGAAACACTCTGCTGCAGTGTTGGTGGCATGCCTGAGAACCGTTCACTTTCATCTCGTCCACTTCTAGCTTCGTCTCGCCTCCTATTCTCTTCTTATCACTCTGTTTGTGTGATGTATCCATGGGTTCTGCCACAGTGTTTCTGTCATGGCTACCACATTCCTTGGTTCTGGTGAAGTTTGTGTGCTATTGAAGCCCTTGGCTGCACATTACCCTGCTCTGAACCCTTGTTCCCGGTGCCTCTCCATGTCGGAAACAGAGCGGGGGTAACAAGGGGGTTTTGGGTTTTGTGGTCGGTGGTCTACGGGTTTCAAGGCGCCACCCAAGTCTTTACCCTCATCATTGATGTCGTCGCTTGGAGTTCTCAACCGCTCATCCCCACTCTGAACTCACGTTCTACAGCTCCTCTCCAGGTTGGATCTGGAGCGGTTGTAACTATGAGGTTCTGGGTTGTGTGGTTTGGCAGCCGTCACTATTCTAGTCATGTTCTCTTCATCGTTGGTGATGCTCTGGGTTGGAAACGATTTTTTGTAGCTGAGTTTCTGTTTTTGATTTATTTTTTATTCTGGTTATGGGTATGTTTGCTTTTGTTTATGGTTAAGGCATCAGTGGTATTTTGGTGATGCGTCAATGTTGGTTATGTTTTGTTGAGTATGGTTTCTCAAAGATGGTGGTTGATTGCATTGTTGACAACGATGGTTGAAATTATCTTTTGGTGCTGGTGGTTTGTGTTGTGTCTCCAGATCTGGTGGGTTTGGACATCATTTGTGATCTTCTTCCCACTAGCATCCCTCGGAGTTCCCATATGCTCAACCCTATTCTAACCTCAAGTTCCTCGGTGCCTCTCCCAGTCGGATTTTGAGTACTGGATGGTGTGAGTTTCATGGAAGTGTGGTTCGGTAGAATTTGGGGCTCCTGACGCTGCATATTCTCTTTGGGTTTCTGGTATCTTTTATTAGTTTTAGTCATTGGTGATGAAGCTGATGTTGAATATCAAGTGACGACATAATAGTATTTTGATGCCAATAACTGGTATTGTGTCTTGGGTAATGGTGGAGATGAGAAAGATTGTACGAAGACGATGACAAAATCTAGATGAAGGGCTCACCGGTGATTTGGCATGAAGTGATGATTGGCATGAAGCGATGCTTGGAATGAAGGTAAAATGGGGTTGTGAGGTGAAAAGGTGTGCAAATCAAGGTGTCACATGAATTTTGGTGGCTCGTGGACCAAGACAAATGATGTTGTACAAATTTTTAATTTGAAAATATCGATCATTTGAATTTCGAATTTTGGTGTGGGTGGACTCTTGCAGTGGGTTTTGGTTTACTTGGCTTGTACTTGTCACTGGTTTGATATGTATTTGGTTCACACTTACCCATAAAAGTGTCATTCGAAAATAAAAATATGCATTGATGGCCAACCATACTCACTTGTGGTCATATGAATATTCCAAAAATCATAAATACACCCAAAACATACTGAGAAGACAACTTGATGGATTTTATCCAATATTTATACTAACCCTTACATGGGATCTGAATGCACAAGTCAGGTCTTATGCGGTTGATGGATCTTTTACAATGCCCTTGTGGTAATAGGAGTACTTGGAGCATATATTGGGATTAGAAAACCGAGTTGTATACTGGTGTTGTATTTGAAAGTAGTCCCCTCCTTTTGTATACGATATACATTATTTTACAGTTCTTGGTGGTTATTTTATTTGGAAACTTTTTTTATAGAACTTTGTTATACTCTAATGTGGGGTATATGTTCTTCATTAATTATTGTAATTAATTATTCCTTATTTTTAGGCATTTAATGGGATTGGAGATGTGTGTGTATACATTTACTTTAGGATAATTCATTAAATATGATTTATATGCCTACAAGGTGCTAGCCACTATCCCCTGGACTATTGGAGGTGGTCTTGGGGTAGTCACACTCAGCTTATCACTATCTAGTTGGGCCCCACTAGGTCAGGTTGAGTGGTATCATAGTTATTTTATTTTCCTACATTGTATGGGCTAGTTGGTGTGTGTGTGTATGCAAGTACCTTAGTTTAAGGCCTAGCATGTGGGTGTTATGCTTACTTGGCACTGGTCACTATCCCCTAGCCTATTGGAGGTGGACTTGGAGGAGTCACACCTGGTTCATTGCCAGCCAAGAGGGCCCTAGTGGGTTGGGTCATGAAAGAGTGGTATCATAGTAGGTTTCTATTATAGGACCATAGTTTAAGGATTATCTAGGAGTGATATTGGTTTGGGATTTATAGATACATGTGTTAAGTGTTTCAAGTTCGACTATCAATCCTGAGACCACAATTTTGGTGCGGCAGTCGGCATATCCATTCACTGGGTCTCCCATAAAATTTTTTGTGACTCAGTATATATTGGAATTGGTTAATAGGAAAATGTTTTTTACATTAATCATATAGGAATGATTTGTGGTTTTCATTTCCTTATTGATCTATCTCAGCCTTGTATAATCATTTTCCATGACACATCTTGTTTCATTAGAATGTGATTTCATAATGATAGCAGGCATGAAACACAAGTCCTGAATGAACAGTTTTCATCAGAATCCATGGAGAAATATCTATTCTCTGAGGATGAGACATTTCTATAATTTTGATATAAGAGTCAATCTCACAATGCCTTACCTGACATGTTGTAGACATAGACACTACCACAAAAAGGCCTTTAATAGTGCTAGAATAGGCCTTTATCAATGCTAAAAAAGTGTTGATAATAGTAGTGCGATTAAAAGAACAAAACATGTATTAGTGCTAAAAAATAATTGTTAAAGTTCCCCTTTAATAGCGCTAATAAATCAATGTTAAACAGATCCTTTAACAGCACTTTTTTTTGGCATTGTTAAAGGGCCCTTTTAACAGTTCTTTTTTAGCACTGTTAAAGGGGGGCCTTAATAGTGATTTTTTAGTACTGATAAAGGTAGCACTGTTTAAGAGGATAAAAAAATTTTGAACACCCATGACCATTACCCCTTTATCAGCGCTTCCATGAAAACTTTAACAGTGCTCCCACCACCCTTATCAGTGCTTTTAACCCCACCACCCCTTTTATCAAAACTTTACTAATTTCCAGTCTCATGTGTGCCACAAAGATTCGAACCCTCCAAATATTATTCAATATGGAGTGACTTCACTACTACAACATGTTTACTTTTTGTCGTTTTAATGATTTATCTATTTCTTTATATATATATATATTTACACATATATTTTTTATTCATATATTTATTTAATTGTTTTTTAATACATCTATACTATATATATCTGTGTGTGATATATATATACAAATATTTATTTAAATATATTATATATTTTATTTATTTACATATAAAATATTATAATTTATATTTATATTTTTTTACTAATACACGCATATATGTAAATATAAACATTATAAATATATTTTTATACTATAAAAAATAGTTAGATATTGTTTTAAAAACATTTTTATAATATTTATTGACTTATATATATTATAATATATATATTTTTATGTAAATATATTGATATATATATTTATATGACCGATTTATTATAAGAAAATATAATAAAACATTAATATATTAAATTATAAATAAAAAGGCATTGTGAAAATATGATAAAATTTCAAAACAAAATATCAATAAGAATGTAATACTTGGTAATAAATTCATTTACCACCAAAAAAAGGTAATAAGACCCCCTTAAAATGAGGCTACAAATCCATTTAATGTTAAAAAATAGGGGTACCCTGACTAAAGAATGAGTTTGGTGGGGGGGGGGGGTTGTGAGACTTTTATTGCCCCAAAAAATGTAACATAGGTTTACCTATGTAATTTATAGGGTATAGATCATCACAATATTCGATCTAAAATATGGTAGATCCCAAACAGACAACAGGATTAAAATTTATGGTCGTTGGAAGTTCGAGTTATGTTTTCAAATTATTTTAAAAATTTTATTAATTTTTTAATTGATTTTATCTTCTAATTGATATTAAATGGCTAATACTAGATAATAATAAGAAATATAATAATTAAAAATATTTTTCAATTATTTTATAAGTCATTTACACTTAATATCTTACATATACTAAGTGTAAATGCCTATTTACCTTTTCTTTGAAAAAATTAAAAATATATTTATTATATTTATATTAATGTAAACCTTTTTATATATTAATATATTATTTTTAATGAAATATAATTTTTTTTAAAGTATACCATTATCAACGCTACTAAAAAAAGAACTGATAGAGGGGGTTTTTTATTAGCGTTTCTAAAAAACACTGCTAACACCCCCTATCTACGATTGTTTTAGTGTTGTTAAAGAACCCTTTAATAGCACTAACACAATATCTATTAAAGACCCCCTTTAATAGTGATTTTTTTAGTATTGACAAAGGGAGTCTATAACTTCACTTTTTGAAAGCATTTCTAAAGACCTCATGCTAGATAAACATAGTTTTTTGTAGTGATAGGTATTCAACAAACCACCTAGGTAGAGGTAGCGACTGGAGTAATGTGATCCAAATAACAACAGATGTGTCAAAGGTGGTGAGGGATTAGTATTAGGTAGTTGGTGTTTTGATTTGATACTCCCACCACTACCCATAAGTGCACCACCCTTGGATCAATAAGTCGGTGGTCAAGAACATGGAAAACTATAGGTATAAGGGGATCTTAATTTAGAGGCTTTATGAGTGTTTCTAGGTACATTATGTTTCCAATATAATTTTTTTATTACTGTTAGATGTGGGTATGATCCACACTTTTTTCTCCATTGTTTGAGCCTTCTCTAGTGTGATGTCAGGTGTCAATCAATCCCTATATTGTTAACATTTTACATATCTTTATACTCACAAGTAAGAGGGAAACAATTCTTAAGATGTGATCCAAAACTGTGTGAGTGTTTCAGTGCTACTCAATGTAGATAGTGTCGAGGTGTGGAATATGAGTTCCATTGAGTTGTGTATTTATTGTGGTGATAAAGAGGGAAGGGAAAGAATGAGTTCCAAGAAATAAGAGCTCATAGAGTCTTAGAGTGGAGTCTGAGGTATGTAGTGTGTATTCACTAAATAAGTTGAAGTTTTCACACAGAATCGTGAAACACCATTCCCTAAATGCATCCTAAATTTGACACCTAGTGATACTAATACAACCTTTTTGTTTGACCCCCCCCCCCCCCACTAGTGTTTTAGGATCCTTCCAATAGGATCATTGATCACATGCTTCTGTCAATAGGGTTGCATGAATTAGGAAGAGGGGGAGAGAGATAGAGAGCCTCATAAAAGGTCTATTATGCTATAGTGAATTGCAGTCATAAGTCTGCACTACTAAAGTGCTCCGGCCACCCTAGTCCAAACTGTTATAGTGTCCCATATCTTGATTTTTCTATAGCTACAATACTGCTATCTCAAAATTCTTCACTATTATAGTTCCTTGTTGGTGTCTTCATTCAACCCTTCTATAGTACCATGCCAAATTCTACACTTCTACAGTTCGTTGTCCGTGTTTCCTGGTCAACTCTTCTACATTTGGTTAGATTTTCTATAATTGATCAGAGTTGCAACCTTGTGTTCAGTATGGGCCCCTAACATTCATGACAACATCATCCAAATGGATCGGTCTACACAAATCAGCATCCTTCTTTGATTTCATCCATGTGTATATGGCGTCTGACTTGGAGCATGGGAGACACCTGAGGATGGATTGGTTTACCTCAAAATAATGGTTGTTACCCCTCCTCTTATTCAGAAATATAGGGAGGTACAACCTAGAGATATCGATTATGAGATATATTGTGTGACCAAATATCAAGTAGATGTGTTCCATATGGATATTTTGACGTTGGGGAGAACACAATACTTTTTTGAGGTTAGACAATGACACTATTCATGCTAAAAATGATGAATTTAGGAGGTTCTTTTTCCTTAGCAATAAATTATGTGGTGGTGAGGATTTATAAGGATATTTTATCATTAATTGGGAATCAAATTGATTTTCAGAATGTTTTAATGTTAAACTCTTGGTGTCAACCCTATCTATAGGTGATGACCAATAAAACATTGTGGGGAGTGTGAGATGCTTATTCATGTGGGAGGTATTCCAATATCATAGAATTCCCTTGAAGATCATTTCAGACCAATATGATTTCTTCAAAACATGATTAGGGAGATGATGTGGTAATCCTTTTTGGGATCCGTTGTAGTTGAGCACAATTCTTTACCTTAGTCAGATGGCTTGGTAAAGTGAACCGTTCAAGTTCTGGTGTATATATTTCGAGATTGAATGTTGGTTTTGACCCAAAAATATGAGGATCATCTACAATTAGTGGATTTTATTTACCATTACAATTACCACTCCACCACTGGAATATAAACCTTCTTAGGCCACGTATGGGGGACCTTGTGGGACACTGTTGTACTGGTCATAACTATTGTGAGTTGGCACATGGGCCCTAAAGTCGGTGCTAGTGAATGTTTTTAAAATTGTTTAGTTCTTATTGGGAGGGTTGGGAACTATCTTGAGATATAAAGAGTCCTTTGAGGACCAAAAATTGATTCCTTTTATGTTTTATAGATTTAAAACATTAACCCTAGCGTTAGGCTATCTTTCAGGTTCTTAGTCTTTTCCTATTTATTGGTACTATATTGGGTTAGTGTGGTGGTGTACTTCTTAACCCAGTGACCATTGTAACTTTAGGGTGCTTAGTTTAATTCACATGTCATAAATGAGGGTTTTTTTGCAACACCCCAAACTTATATGGTACGCTTCATTTTAAATAATTCAATTGGTAGGTTTGTACGCAACCCTGATTCCAAGCACACCACGACCTATCAAAGCATCCATTTAAAAATCAGTTATGAATAATGTTAACTGCATTTTCTAATTTTATTAAATTCATTTATTTCTATGTAGACTTTAATTTTTAATTTTTAATAACAAAATTATCATAGGGTAAAATTTTGGTAATTTTCTGAAAAGTTTCAATTTTTGATGAATAGTGAAAAATACTGAATTTTAATTCAAAACTATATTTTCATATAATTTATTTATATATTTAGATTGTATTTTTAGTTTATTTTAAAGTTTAATTGGATTTAGATTTTGTCATCTAATCCAATGATTTTAATTTTAAGTAATTTTACATTTAAATTGTACATAAACACATGTCAACCTTTTCATAATTTTTACATCTTAAAAGACCCCCTTTCTGGGTTTGACAATGAAAATTAATTTCAAATTAATTACATCAAATTTTGTGATTTTAATTTACAAAAATATATTCCATATTTGGAATTATAATTTCCAAGTTTCTTAAATATTTACCATTTATTTTTTGACATTGTGAAATGTAACTTTTGTAATTATTTTTATTTACCATGGTTAAAGGGTAAATCTGGTAAATAAGGGTAAAATAATAATATTATAGTAATTATAAACTACCCTAACATATTTAATAATACTGTTGGAAAATATATTTATAACCATGTGTATCTTTGGGTCTATTTTGGGACCCCATGGAGCCACTTGGGTTTGATAATCACGTATTATAAGAATTAATTTTAATTAAAGATAAATACAGCATAAACATGTACCTTTCTCTAAAATAATTTTAATATAGAGTTATATGACTGGTATATTTGACTATAATTATTAATTATAAATATAAATTGATTTACTACATAATGATATATTATTTATAATTTTCATACCGTTAATAAATAAATTTATTTATGACAGAACAATGATGCATGGATTACCTTATTAATTAAGGATTGAAATAAATGATATGATAAATATTAAAATAAATATAATTTTATCATTTTGATGTCATAAAAAATTAACGGTGATATTTACATACTATATTTTACTTAACACCTTTTTTTAGATGGTATCAAGTTTTTATGAATTTAAAAAAAACATTTACAAAATAATGTAAAAATTGACATAAATGATTTTTTAAACAAATACAATATTATTAAATTAAATAATAGTTATAAAACACTAAGACTCAGCCAAATGACTTATATAATGTTAAAAATTTCATTAATGATCCACTTGTGGTTCTCTTGGAATTTTATTTTAGCTATAGTAACAATATATTATGAAAATACAAGAAGACATGGTAAGAGTTGATATTTTTAACTAAGGGTTAAAGCTAAAAGAAAAGGTTAATTTTGTAACCTAAACATATCTAAACCCAATTTTTTGAGAGGATTTCAACCCATTATCATCTTATTCTAGAAATATATCAATATTTAACTATTATAATTCTAATATAATTTTATTATAAAATAATATTTTAAGACATTCCTATAGTACCCCTCCTCCCTCTTATAAAAGGCCACCACCCCTACCCACTTATTCACACCTCCAAAGCACTTTGGATCGGCCAAACACATCCCAAATATCCTTCCAACTTCACTCACATTATACTAGAGTCCACACTTTAGTAGTAAAACCAACATAAAGAGTCCTTTTCTTGCCAATATAAAGGAGACACCTGAAGAAGAGGTAATCGTTTTATCTCATCTCTCAAAGTTAATTTTTTATTCTACTTCCTCATACTATGTTGTTACCATAATAAAATAATAAATCTAGAATATAATATATGATAATATTTTCTATGGTTATGGGAAAACCAAATTCCTCTTTTTTCTCTTCCAATGAAAAACAATAGCACCATGCAAACATACATATGACTTACCATCTCCACATCGGGGTGTAAATTCTTTTTCACATATACTTTATTTTGACATGTATAATGAGGAATATAATTGACTTAAATAATAAATGTAACATGATATTATTTCAGTAAAATTCATATTCTATCCAATTATGTACCATTTAACCATTAAGGAAATAATAATGTCACTCGTGTGTACGTACCGCTTACCGTCTCCATGATGCGATTAGACTCATCTTCCATGTTCACCATCCAAGAATGATTATAAAGATATATATTATGAATAATTATAAGTGGCATAATAATTATAATGGAGTAATATATATATTTTTGTTTGTGTGTGTGTGTTTACTTATATGTATTCCACTTACATCCATTCAATACGATAAGAAAAAAGAAATATCATTCATGCGTATGTACGACATACTGTCTCCTTGAACGGTGTGATTCATTTAATATATCAATCTATTATATATATATATATATATATATATATATATTATGAATATATATGATATTATAAATTATGGAATTAATTAAATCGTGATCTAACTAATATGATCAAGACTAACAAGTCGAAACGTGTACAATAAACAAAGGGATTGTTATCTGAAATGTTGTATTAACTATGAATTGTAAAAAATGTGTTATTTAAAGCCATAAAAGAATAAAATATGATATGACAAATATAATTATGATTCTAATATAAGTTAATAATATGATTAATCCCTATATACAAGAGTTTTGGACAAATATAGAGAGTATCAGACTTAAGGTAAGGGATTTCATCTCAGTTTCATTTTAGTGAGGCGTATTTTAATGTTATGAACCTAGTTCCTTTTATATAGTGTACATTCTACCTTTTACTTCTTATATCATTAATCTCATTATTTTCATGATATTATATTATTTCCTTCATGGTAATTATTGAAGGACTCATATTACCCATTAAATATTGCTATTTTATAAGGCATATTATTTATTTTGGTTATTAAATATGAGAAATACATTAGACTTTTAATATTGGGTGGATCCTGGAATTCTTATAGCTTCTCGATTCATTTATAGGTTCTCAAGCGGTGAATAAGTTGAAAAAATGGGTTTTTACCCTTATTTTTTAACTGTCTTGTGAAAGGTCTTGATGGATACATGTTTTCATGTGCCTAAAACATGACGTCCTTAAATTAATTATTTTCATCATTTAATTTTTGTTATTATTTATCTATGAGATTTTGAATTGACATATCTATGGATGTAGTTCATTCCCAGTTTATTGATTTATGTCATATGCTTCAGTTCCTTAATTACCATATTATTTTTTCCTTATATTGTTTTGAAAATTGAAGGTGTTCTCAGATATTTACCTTTCCATATAGATTGATTATTTCTTCTATTGTACATACCCTTACAATGAATTTGAGCTCACCCATATTATTTTTCTCTCCCCATGTTATAAAGAATAGAACACTGATTAAGATTTAAATGATTCAGTTCATTTAAATTATTTTTGTTTCATGTTTTATTTTTTTTCCTAATCTATTATGGGTATCACGTATCTAATCTGGATTTCAAAGACTACTAAACTGTGTGGTTCTTTTGGATTTTTTTCCTTGTAATAATACCAATGAAATGTGGCAATGTATCAGATTCAGGTTTTCTGAGGTCAATGCATTACTATTGGTATGAGAGTAATCATAGCAACATATTTATAAATTAGATTTAAATAACATAGATTAGGGAACATAACCCAAGTTAGACTTTGAGGATACACTTATGATAATTTAGTCAATGTAACAAAATTTTGTGATTTATGATGAATAAATTTTTAATTTATGTTTAGTGTTTTAGCATATTTGAAACTCAAAATTTTATGAGCTAATCTGATATGTGACATTATATAGAAATGACACTTGGAAGGATAAATTGTATCAATACTTGATGAAATTTTAGGGGTTGCCTTTTAGAGGAAAACAATACAGTTGGTATTGGAACATAGAAAACTGTAGTGATACTAGGGTAACTTAATAAGGTTATGAAAAATAACCTTTCCTGAATGGAGCAACCCATTATAAAAATGTAATCTCTTATGATGGATCACTTTATGTGATAAAAGTCCCCAACATTTAGTGGGACTACTAATCCAATTGTAGTTTAGTAGGTGATTAAGTATCTAGAAAAGAAAGTTATGGACTTGGGATATGGTAAAATAGAAAAGGTTAAATTTTCAGTTTAATTTCTCAAAGGTGATCCTGATTAATGGTGGACATTGATAAAAAATACAAGGAAAGAATAAGAAATAGAACTTATGGATCGGAGAAATTTTAAGGAGACTTTATTCAACAAATAATTTCCTCATGATCAATAAATTGAGATGATTAAGAAGTTCCTTAGCTTAAATAAAAATGGTGAAGAGAATATTGAAGATTATAAAGTAACCTTTAAAGGTTTTTCTAGGTTTTTTAGGGATTATATATGCATCACATAGTGAAATATAGATATCTTATTTTAATGTCTTAATCCAAATATCTGAAGGGTCCTAGTTATCTTGACTTATTCATCATGTGATGAAATAGTTTTATGTGCCATCAAGATGGAGTAGGAATTTTATAGGATCAATATACTCAAAGGAAAATAGGAAAAGAAGAGGACATATATGAACCCTGAAAAAGGGAATGCATCAAAGAATAAGAAACCTTAATGATTTTCATCTTGTGAAAACTGTGGAAAAATCTCCTTGGGAAATGTTTGAAGGGATTGAGAGTTTGTTATAAATGTGGAGATAACGGGCACAAGTCTCATGAATGTAAAGGGAAGAAAAAATCAACAATTTCCAGTTCTATGATTCTAAACATATGGGACACTATTCAAATAAATTCTAAAAATGTTAAGGGAATATACCACAGAAGATGATGAGGGGAGATGGCCAAAAATTTATTATCACAAGTGATAACGTTGAAGTTTCTAATGTTATGGTGGTTGGTACTTTAATTATTTCCTCAAATTTAGATAAATCATTATTTTATTTAGGATCATGAAATTACTTTATATCTTCCCAGTTTTCTTTAAAAATTAGATATCTCCAATTCACCATGACAATGGAATTGTCAGTCATAACCCTTAGTGGGAACCTTATCACAACAAAGATGGGTTGACCATTCCCTATTGTGGAATATAAACAAGATCTAATTTCAAATTTTATAGTCATAACTATGGTTGATTTAGATATAATCCTCTGTGTGGATTGGATTTCAAAAATATGATGTGAAAATATATTGAAAGAAGCAGGAAGTTGCGATTTTTGAGGTAGATGTAGAATCTGTTTTCTTTTGAGTAGAAACGTAGTCACCTTATTCTTATCAAAATCCACCCACAATAGCTTTACTGAATTAGATTATTGAGGTGGAAGAGAAAAAAATGTCTATAGATTGAAGTGGTAATCTTCAAATTGAGGATATACCTATTGTAAAGCAATACATTTATGATTTTCCTAAAGATTTACCTGGAAAACACTCAGAGCATGATGTTTAGTTTTGTATTAATTTAATCCCAAAGTAAAGGCCAATATCAAAAACTCCATATAGAATAGCCATTTTGGAATTAGTAGAGATAAAAAAACACCTTGAAGAGTTGGGTCAAAAGGTATTTATTCGCACTATAACTTCTACATGTGGTTCCCATGTTCTCTTTGTCAAGAAGAAAGATGGATGCATGAGGTTGTGTGTTGATTATAGGTAAATCAATGCGATTAGAACAAACAACAAGTATATTCTACCTCATATCGATGATTTATTTGATCATATTAAAGGAGCTCAATTATTTTTTAAGATTGATCTTCCTTCAAGATATCTTAAATTACTATTGGAGATGGAAGACATTCCAAAGATATCTCTTCAGATGAGGTATAGTCATTACAAATTAATAGTAATGCACTCTAGATTGAATAATTCACCCTCAATTTTTATAGATCTCATGAATAGAGTATTCAATTAATATATTAATGATCTTTTTATGGTATTCATTGAATATATCCTGATATATTTTAAAATATTTGAATACCATGACCGTCACATGAAAATAATTCTTAAGACTCTCAAGAGAAAAGAATTATATGATAAATTTAGCAAGTATGCATTCTGTATTCAAGCAATTTCTCTCTTTGGACACATAGTCTCCAATGATGAAATCCATGTTGATCCTTCAAAGACAAAGGAAATTCAAGAATGGCTAGGACTGACAAGTATAACCGTGGTATACAGGTTTATTGGTTTAATAGGTTACTATCAACATTTCGTCTAGAATTTCCCCTAATTGGTTAACCCATTGACAAAGCTCACAAATAAAGTGGTTAAATTTATTTGGAAAAAAAGTGTAAATAATGTTTTGATGAATTGAAGATAATATTAGTCAATTCTCCTATCATGAATTTACCATTTGGGAATTATGGGTTTTTTATTTATAGTAGTGTATTAAGAAAAGGACTTGGTTGTGTCTTTATACAGAATGATTGGGCTATTGCATATGCATCAAAGCAGTTACAAAACAATTAACTAAACTAACCAAATCATGATATTGAGTTAGTTACAATAATATTTTCTCCGATGATGTGTATACTCTGTCTCTATGGTAAAAAATATGATATATATACTAATCACTAGATTTTGATATATATTTTCTCATAGAAAGAATTCAACATGATATAAAGGAGATCGCTTGAGCTACTCAAGGATTATGATTTCATAATACACTACCACTTAGGGAAGGAAAATAAAGTGGAGGATGTCTTGAGAGGAATGGACCATAGAGTTCTAAATAACATTATAGTTGCAAGGGATCCTATGTTCATGGATATAGTGAAGATATATATGGTAATTATCATTGAGGATGAAGCATCACTATGTTTTAAAATGGTTTTCAAACCATCCATACTGCAAAGGATAAATTTTTTTTACACTAGTGATGAGGACATTAAAAAAAATTAAAGTTGTGAATGATGGGAAATTGATTTTTTATTTTAAGATTCTCTTTTGAATTTTTTGAAGAAGTGTTGTGTTATTGCTTTACCTGAGCTAAAAAGGGATTTATTGGATGTTTCTCATAGCTTCAATTTCTCTATACACCCTAGTGGAACTAAGATGTATATAGATTTGAAGGGACATTTTTTCGGGATAATATAAAGAGAGATATTTCTGATTATGTGTAGAAATGTTTGGTTTTCTAATAGGTGAAGGATAAAAGACAAAATCCTAAATGATTCATGCAACCTCTTATTATACCTATGCAAAAATGGGATAACATTACGATAGACTGTGTCATAGGGCTACTAAAGTCTTCCAAAAAAAATGTTGCGATATGGGTTATTGTAGATCATCATACCAGGTCAGCACATTTTCTTTCTATAAGAGAAGATTTACCACTTGAACAATTAAAAATACTATATATTAATGAAGTTGTAAGACTTCATGGTGTAACCATATTGATTGTTTCTAATTGTGATCCCTATTTTATTTCTAGATTCTGGAAATGTCTTCAAAACACCCAAGAAACGGAACTTCATTTGAGTACTGCATACCACCCTCAAAATTATGGATAATCAGAACATTCTATTAAAACTTTAGAAGACATGTTGAGATCTTGATCAATTGACATTCAAGGTATTTGGGATCATTATTTACCTCTAGTATAATTTTCCTATAATAATATATTCCATTCAAGTATTTAGATGGCACCATATGAAGAATTATATGGAAATGGATGTCGTACACCATCTTTTTGGGTTGATTTTGGTGAAGGAAAACTTTTAGGTCCATAACCTGTTGAAGAAGCAATAGAGAAAGTGATGATTATCCAAACCCATATCAAAACATCTCGAAGTTCGCAAAATAGCTATGCCAATAACTGAATGAAGGATTTGGAATTTCAAGTAGGAGATTATTTTTTCTTCAAGGTATCTCCAGGAAAGGGGGTTATGTGATTCGTTAAGGGTAAATTAACTCCCAGGTTCAATTGGACCTTTTGAAATTTCTAGAATGAATAAGAGGTGTAGTCTACCATTTGGAAATGACACCAATCTCTCGAAATTTGATGATGTGTTCCACAAGTCATTGTTATGAAAATACATGCCAGACCCAACGCACGTACTCACCAATGAAGAAATAGAATTGCAACCTAGTATTTCTTATTGTGAAAGTCATATCTATATTCTTTATACCAGAGAAAAAGTGTTCATAAATCGGACAACAAGTATGGTAAAAGTTCTTTGGAGAAAACATAAAATGGAATAGGCAACGTGGGAACCTGAAGAACTAATGATGAATAACTACCTGAATATTTTTATGTCATGATATTCAAGAAATTTTGAGGATAAAATTATTTGAGGATGGAATAATGTAACACCCCAGTCTTCCATGATATGCTTCTTTTTAAATAATTACATGGCTTGCATTATACACAACCCCGATTTCAAGCACACCACAACCTATCAAAGTAGCCTTTTAAAAATGCATTTATTAATAGTATTAACCACATATTATAATTTATATACTTTATTTTTGAAAATAGACTTCATTTTTTGAATTCATAATATCAAAATTAACTAAGGTGAAATTTTGAAAAAATTATGAAAAGTTTTAATTTTTATGAATAGTGAAAAATACTGCATTTTAATTCAAAACTACCTTTTCATATAATTTATTTATAAAGTTAGATTGTCTTTTTAATTGTTTTTAAAGTGTAATTGGGTTATTATTTTATCATCTAATCCAATTATGGTCATTAGAAGTAATTTCACAATTAAATTGTACATAAACACATGTCAATATTTTGATAGTTTTTATTTCTTTAAAACTCGTTTTTTCTAGGTGATATTGACATATTATACTTGATTTATTGCTTTTGTTTTTAAGGGATCAAGTTTTTATTATATTAAAAAAATCTAATACTAAATAGTGTCAAATTTGACATAAATGAGTTTTTAAAACAAATACTATTTTATTATATGATATATTAGTCCTAAAAATCAATGATTAGAACAAATGAATTATATAATGTTAAGAATTTCATTAATGATATCCTTTTGTTTCTATTTCCTTTTTATAGTATATATAGATACCATATATTATTAAAATACAAGAATACAAGGTAATATTTAATGTTTTAACTAAGGGTTAATGCTAAAAGATAAGGTTAATTTGGTGACCTAAACTTGTCTAAAACCTATTAGTTGAGAGTATTTCTACCCATTATCATATTATACTGTAAATATATCACTTTTAAACTATTATAATTCTAAAATTATTTTATAATAAAATAATATTTCAAGAAATATCTAAAGTGACCCTCCTCCCTCTTATAAAAGGCCACCACCTCTACCCACTTCTTCACTCATACAGAGCCCTTTGGCTCAGCCAAACCCTTCCAAAATATCCTAAAAATATCCCTCACATCAATATAGAGTCCACCATTTGGTAATAAGACCAACATAAAGATTTATTTTTTACAAATCAAATGGAGACACTCGAAGAAGAGTTAATCATTTAATCCCATCTCTCAAAGTTAATTTCTTCTTCTACTTCCTCTTACTAAGTTGTAACCATACTAAAATAATAAATATAGAATCAACTATATGTTGCAATTTTGTTATGGTTATGGTAAGACCATATTATTCTTTTTATCCATCCTATGACAAACAGTACCACCATGCGTGCATACGTACGACTTGTCGTCTCCACACTATGGTGTAAACTGTTCTTCATCTATACATTATTTTGACAGCTATAATGATAAATATAAATGACTTAAATAATAAATATAACATGAATTTTTAAAAAAAATCATATTCCCTCAAATCCCATACTATTTAACCATTATATAAATTATACCGTCGCTCATGCGTTCGTACGGCTTACCGTCTCCACTACGTGATGAGACTCATCTTCAACATTCACCATGCAATAATGATTATAAAGATATATACTATGAATTATTATGAGATGTATGACATAATAATTATACTTTAATAATATATATATATATATATATATATTTAATTATATGTCATTCACTTTCTTCCATTCAATACGATAAGAAAATAGAAACAGCATTCATGCGTACGTATGGCATGCTGTCTCCATGAATGGTGTGTTCTATTTAATATATCTATCTATTATATATATATATATTTATTATTAATAAATATTATATTATAAATTTTTTAATTAATTATATCATGATCTATGTAATATGATTAAGAAGAACAAGTCAAAACGCGTATAATAGACAAAGAGATTATTACCAGAAATGTTGAATTAACTTGGAATTGTTAATAAACAGGTTAAATAAAGTCATAAAAGAATCAAATATGATATCATAAATGTTATTATGATTCTAATATAAGTTAATAATATGTTTAAAACCATCATATAGGAGTTTTGGACAAATACAGAGATTATTGGACTTAAGGTAAGGGATTTCTTTTCAATTTTTTTATTTAGCCATATTGTAATGTTATGCACCTAGTAACTTTTATATCGTGTATATTATACCTTTTGACATGTTAAATCATTAATATCATTATTTTAATGTTATTATATTATTTCCTTCATGGAAATTATTGATAGATCCATATTACTCATTCAATATGGTTATTTGATAAGGCCTATTGTTTATTTTGGTTATTTAATATGAGAAATACTTTGGACTGGAAATGACGGGTGGAGACCAGAATTTATGTTGGTCATTAATGAATCAACAATTTCTCATGAGACGAATAAGTTGGAAAAATGGTTTTCTACTTTTATATTTAAAATGTCATGTAAAAGGTCTTGACAGTAATAGGTTTTCATGTTTCTAAGACATGATGTCCTTAAATAAAGTATTTCCCTCATTTAATTTTAGTTATTATTTATCCATGAGATTATTCATCAACGTATCAATATAAGTAGTTCATTCCCAGTTTATTGATTTATGGAATATGTTTTTTGTTCCTTATTTTCTACATTATGTGTGCCTTATTTAGTTTTCAAAATGGAAAGTCTTCTTAGATATTTACCTTTATATATGGATTGATTATTGATTCTATTGTACACACCCACACTAAGTATTTGAGCTCACCCTTATTATGTTTCTCTCGCCAGGTAATGAAGAAGAGAACTTTGATTAATATTTCAAGGATGAAGTTCATTTAAATTATTTTTGTTTCAGGTTTTATTTTGTTTTAAATATATTATGTGTATCATATATATAATCTGGATTTCTAAGACTGCTAAACTGTATGGTCCTTTGGGATTTATTTTCTTGTAATAATGACAATGAAATATAATATTTCATCGGCTATAGGTTATCAGAGGTTGGGGAGTTACAGTTGGTTTCAGAGGAAGATTAGAAACAACCTTGGAAACTAGAATTATAGAACATAGATTAGGGAAAAAAACCCTAAGATATACTTTGTGGGTACACTTATGATAATTCACCCAAAGTAACAAATGTTTATGATTTATGATGCATAAATATTTAATTTATGTTTATTGTTTTACCATATTTTAAACTCATAATTTTATGAGCTAAAATGATATGTGTCATTATATAGAAATGGTACATGGAAGGAAAAATGGGATAAATACTCAGTGAAATTGTAGGGGTTTTCCTATAGATAAAACCAATACATATAGTATTGGAAGAGAGAAAATTATGGTGATAATATGGAAACTTAATCAGGTTATGATAAATAACCTTGCCTGAATGGAACAACCCATTCTGCAGAGGGAATATCCTATGATGGATAGCTGTATGTGACAAAATCCCCCATCATTTAGTGGTACTACTAATCCAATTGTAAGTGAGTAGTGAATTAAGTCTCTCGAAAAGATATATATGGCCTTAGGATGCAATGAAATAGAAAAGGTTGCATTTTTGGTTTATTATCTAGATGGTGATGATGATCAATGGTGTACATTGATCCAAGATTATAGGGATTAAGAAGAAATAGAACATATTTAATGGAGAACATTTAAGGAAACTTTATTCAACAAATAATTTCTTTGTGATCAGTAAATTGAGATTAATTAGAAGTTCCAAAGCATAATGAAAAAGAAAGAAGTGATTATTTCAGATTATGAAGCTACCATTAAAATGTTATCTAGTTTTTCTATAGATTATATACACAACATAGAGTGCAATATCAATCACTTATTTGAAAGTCCTAATCCATATATCATATGGGAACTAGTTTCATATAATTTTTCATCATATAATGAAATAGTTTTATGTGCCATCATGACAGAGAAGTAATTTTATAAGATCAATATTTTCAGAGGAAAATAATACAACAAGAGGATATCTGAGAAATGTGAGTAGGGGATTGCATCAAAGAAGTAGAATAAGTTTGAATGATTTACATCTTGTAAAAACTATGAAAAAAGAACCCTGGGAAATGTTTGAATAGATAGGGTGTTTGTTATAAGTGCTGAAATAATGGACCCTAGACTCCTGAATTAAAAGGGATGAAATAAATCAATTATGTCCAGTGATACAATTTTAAAAAGATACAACACTATTCAAATGAATTCCCCAATATCAATGGAATCTACCACATAAGATGCTGAGGGGAGAAGGATAATATTTTGTGATCACAACTCTTGAGGTTGAAGTTCCTAATAATGTGGAGACAGGTACTTTAATTATTTCCTCAAATTTAGAAAAAGAATTATTTGATTCTAGATTATCTCATTCCTTTATATCATCCCAGTTTTCTTTTAAATTTAGATATTTCCAATTCACTATGACAAGGGAATTGTATGTTGTAATTCCAGTCGGAACCTTATCTCCACAAAGATGTGTCATGAAATTTCTATTAAGGCATATAAACATTCTATAATTGCTAATTTTGTTATCATAACTATGTTTGATTTAGATATAATCCTTGGAATGTATTTTATTTCAAAATATGATGCCAAAATATATTTCAAGAATATATAAGTTGTGATTTGTGAGGAAGATACAGAAATTATTATCATTATAGAAGAAACTTTGTCACCTAATTCTTATCAAAATCCACCCCCAGTAGCTTTACTGAATGTGATTATTGAGGTGGAATAGAAAACAATTTATATAGATGATGGAGGAAATATTCAAAATTGATGATGTACCTATTGTAAAGAAATAAATTGATGTTTTTAATCAAGATTTACTTGGACACCCCCTAGAGCGTGAAGTTGAGTTTTGTATTGATTTAGTCCCTTATGAAAATCCAATATCAAAAAATACCTATATATTGGCCACTATGGGATTATGAGAGATAAAAAACAACTTGAAGAGTTGGGTTAAAAGGGATTAATCCAAACTAGTGTGTCTTTATGGAGAGCCTTTATTCTCTTTGTTAAGAAAAAATATGGATCCATGAGGCTGTGTATTTATTATAAGGAAATAAATGTGATTACAATAATGAAAAGTATCCTCTACCTCGTATCGATGATTTATTTGATCAACCTCAAGCATCTAAATTATTTTTGAAGATTGATCTTTATTCTGGATATCATCAATTTTGAGTGAATAGAGAAGAAATTTCGAAGACATATTTTTGGATGAGGTATGGTCATTACGAATTTACAGTAATTCCATTTTGGATTGACTAATGCACCCTTAGTTTTTATAGACCTCATGAATATAGTATTCACGGAATATCTTGATGATTTTGTTGTGGTTTTAAATGATTATATCCTTCTATATTCTAAAATCTTTGAATACCATGATTATCACTTGAAAAAAATTCATGAGACTCTCAGGAGAAAGTAATTATATGATAAATTTAGAAAGTGTGAATTTTGTCTTCCAAATTTGTTTCCCTTGCCCATATAGTCTCTAAGGATGGAATATTTTTTTATCCTTCAAAGACAAAGGAAATTCAACAATCGAATGAACCTACAAGTATAAATAAGGTACATAGTTTTATTGGTTTATATGGTTACTATCATCACTTCATCTAGAATGTCACCTGATTAGCTAACCCATTAACCAAGTTCACATATAAAGGGGTTTAATTCATTTGGACAGAAGAGTGTGAAGAATTTTTTGATCAATTTAAGAGAATATTAGTCAATGATCCTATATTGTCTTTACCATCTAGGAATGATGGGTTTTTTATTTATAGTGATGCATTAAGAAAAATGACTTGGTATTTTCTTTATGTATAATGATAGGGTTATTGAATATGAATCAATTCAATTAAAATCCCATGAAATAAACTATCCAATTGATGATCTTGAGTTAGCTGTAGTAATCTTTGATCTGATGAAATGGAGACACTATATCTATGGTGAAAAATGTGAGATATATACAGATCAGAAGAGTTTGAAATATATTTTCTCACAGAAAAAAACTAATCATGAGACAAAGGAGATTACTTGAGCTACTCAAGTATAATGATTTCACAATAAACTACCACACAGGGATGGAAAATAAAGTGGAAGATTCCATGACCAGAATAGATGATGGAGTCATAAACAAGATGAGAGTTGAAAGGGATCCTATATTAATGAATCTAGTAAAGATAAATATGGGAATTATCATTGAGGATAAAGAATCACAACTTTTTTAAATGGTTTCCAAACTATCTTTACTAGAATGGATAAAATGTTTTTAGACTAATGACGAGGAGTTTCAAAAGAAAATTCAAGCAGTGAATGGTGTGAAATTGATTAATTTCACATTTGAAGATTTATTTTTGAAATTTTGGAATAGGTTTTGCATTCTCACTATACCAGAGCTGAAAATTGAATTTATGGATGATTATCATAGCTCTAATTTCTCATAATCCTCGGTAGTAATACGATGTATACATATTTGAAGAAACATTTTTGGTGGGACAATATAGAGAAAGAGTTTTTTAATTATATGTCAAAATGATTGGTTTTTTAAGAGGTGAAGACCAGAAGACAACATCCTATAAGAGTCATGAAAACGCTTCCTGCACCTATATGGAAATTGGATTATATTATGATGGACTTTTTCATTGTTCTACCAAAGGCTTCACGAAGTAATGATGTGATATGGGTTATTATTGATCGTCTTACTAAGTCATCACATTTTCTTACTATAAGAGAATATTTACCACTTAAACATTTACCAAGACTATATATTAATGAAGTTGTAAGACTTCATGGGGTACCCATATTGATTATTTCTGATCTTAATGCTTGGTTTACATTGAGATTTAAGAAAATTCTTTAGAAGGCCCCAGATAGTGAACTTAATTTGAGCACTGAATGCCACCCTCACACTGATGGACAATGAGATCAGACTATTAAAACTTTTGAAGGCATATTGATATCCTTCTCACTTGACATTCAAGGTATGTGGGATCATTATTTACGTCTAGTATAATTTTCCTACAAAAATATCTTCCATTCAAGTATCTATATGGCACCATATGAAAAATTATATGGAAAGATATGTCGTAAACCATCTTTTTGGGATGATGTTGGTGAAAGAAAATTTTTATGTCCAAAACCTATTGAATAAATAATGGATAAAGTGATGATTATCCAAACCCATATCAAAACAGCTAAAACTTGTCAAAAGATCTATGACGATAACTGAAAGAAGGACTATGAATTTGAAGTAGGATATCATGTTTTCTTGATGGTATCTCAATGGAAGGGTTTTAAATGATTTGGTAATAAGGGTAAATTAACTCCCAGGTACATCAGACATTTTAAAATTCTACAACAAATAGGATTTTTAGCCTACTATATGGTAATGCCTCCTAGTCTCTCGAAATTTCTTGATGTGTTCCACATATAACTGTTATGAAAATAAATTCCAGACCCAATGCATGTACTCACCTATAAATAAATATAACTAGAAACTGATTTATCATATTGTGAAGAACCTGTCATGATTCTTGATACCATAGAACAAGTGTTCAGAAATTCTACATGGTATGAGTTCTTTGGAGAAACCATAAAATGGAATAGGTGATGTGGGAACCTGAAGAACAAATGATGAAGAACCACCCAAATGTTTTTATCTATTGATATTCTAGAAATTTAGAAGATGAAATTTTTTTATGGAGGGAATAATTTAACACCCCAATCTTCCACGATACGCTTCTTTTTAAATAATTCAATGGCTTGAATTGTACGAAACCCCGATTTAAATCACACCACGACCTTCCAAGGTAGCCATTCAAAAAGTAGTTATGAATACTATTAAACACGTTTTGAAATTTTATAAACTTTATTTTTCAAAATTGACTTAATTTTTAATTAGAAATATCAAAATAAGCTAAGGGTAAAATTTTTGTAATTTTTTGAAAAGTTTCAATTTTTTATGAATAGTGAAAAAACTGCATTTTAATTCAACACTTTCTGTTTATCAATTTTATTTATATTTTTAGATTGACTTTTTAATTGGTTTTAAAGTTTAATTGGATTAATATTTTATAATCTAATCCAATTATGTTAATTTTAATTAATTTCACATTTAAATGGTACATAAACACATGTCAATGTTTTGACAGTTTTTACTTCTTAAAACCCCACTTTTTGGGTTTGACAATGAGAATTAATTTTAAATAAATTACACCAACTACTATGGTTTGAAATTGGAAAAATGGATTCCATAATTTTAATAAAATGGTCTATATTTTTTAAATAGGTACCCTTTATTTTTAGAGGTTATGAATAGTAACTTCATTAATTATTTTTATTTATCCTGGTTAAAGGGTAAATATGGTTAAAAAGGGTAATAAAATATTATAATAACATTAAAAAATCCTAACACATGTAATAATTATATTGGATGAGATATGACCAATCATGGGAATTCTTCGGATGATTTTGGGAACCCATGGATCTACTTGGTTTTGATAATGGCATATTATAAGAATTTATTTAAGGTAAAGATAAATATAACATAAACCTGTCCCTTTTACTAAAAAAAGTTTAATATAGGGTAATATGATTGATATATTTGAAAATAAATAGTAATTATAAATATAAAAATATTTCCTACATTTTGATATTTTATTTATAATTTTTATACATTAAATAAATAAATTGTTTATGACACAACGATGATGTAGTGATTACTTTATTAATGAAATATTCAAGTAAATGATATTATAAATATTAAAATAAATATAATTTGAACATTTTGTTCCATCCATGATTCTTTTTTGTGATATTTACATAATATATTTTATTCAATTCCTTCTTTTCTAATGGATCAATTTGTTATGACTGTAACAAAAATCAATTACTAAGTAGTGTCAAAATTGACATAAATGAGTTTTTGAAACAAATACTATTTTATTAAATGATATAATAGTTTTAAAAATATAATATTATTGAAAATTACTTAAATAATGTTTAAAATTTCATTAATTATTCACTTGTGGTTATCTTTTCATTTTATAGTAATGATAGTAACCATATATTATGAAAATACAAGAAGATATAGTATGAGTTAATGTTTTTAACTAAGGGTTAAAGAAAAAAAGATAAGGTAAATTTTGCGACCTAAACTAGTAGAAAACATATTGGTCGAAATGGTTTATAACAATTGTCATCTTATCCTAGAAATATATCCTTTTTAAATATTTTAATTTGATAAAAAATATAATAAAATAATATTTCAAGACATTCCTAATGTGCCCCTCCTACCTCTTATTAAAGGCCACCAACTCTACCCACTTATTTACACCACCATAGGCCTTTTGGTCAGCCAAAACCTGCCCAAATATCCTCCCATATTCCCTCACGTCATTCTAGAGACTACCATTTTGGAATAAAACCAATATAAAGAGTCCTTTTGTGAAAATCAAAAGGAGACACCTAAAGAATAGGTAATCGTTTTATCACTTCTTTAAAAGTTCATTTATTATTCTACTTAATCTTAATATGTTTTTACCATACTAAACTAATAACAAAATCATATAATATATTCTGATAATTTTATTATTTTATAACCATATTCTTTTTTTTACCCACCTTATGAAAAATAATACCCCCATGTGTGCGTTCGTATGACTTACCATCTCCTCGTCGTTGTGTAAACTGTTTTTCATCTATACATTATTTTGAAGTGTATAATGATGTATATAAATGACTTAAATTATAAATATAACTTGAAATTATTCTATAAAATTCATATTCCATCCAATTCTATACCATTTAACGACCAAGGAAATGATATTGTTGCTCGTGCGTACGTATGGATTACCGTCTCCAAGACGTGATGAGACTCATCTTCCACATTCACCATCCAAGATTGATTATAAAGATATATATTATGAATAATTTTGAAATATATGACATAATAATTCTATTATAATAATATATATGTATGTATGTACTTATATGTCATTCACATAATTCCATTCAATACGATAAGAAAATGGAAACAACGTTCATGCGTACGTACGGCCTATAATCTCCATGAACGACATATTCCATTTAATATATCTATATATTATATATCTTTATATTATGAATATATAAGATATTATAAATTCTTAAGTAATTATATCATGATATAAGTAATTTGATCAAGAATAAAAAGTCAAAATGCATATAATAAACAAAGCGATTATTACCTGAAATGTTGCATTAACATGGATTGGTTAATAAACATGTAATATAAAGTCATAAAAGAATGAAATATGATATAAAAATACTATTATGATTCTAATATAAGTTAATAATATGTTTAAGACCATAATGAAGGAGATTTGGACCAATAGAGTGAGTATTAGACTTAAGGTAAGCCATTTTGTCTCAATTTCTTTTTATTGAGGCATATTGTGATGTAATGCACCTTATTCCTTTTATACAGTTTATATTTTACCTTCTGACTTATTATATCATGAATATCATTATTTTAAGGATATTTTATTATTTAATTAATGGTAATTAATGATAGATCCATATTACTCATTTAATATTGTTATTTGATAAGGCGTATTATTTATTTTCGGTATTCAATATGATAAATACTTTGGACTGGGAATGACGGGTGGAGTTCGGAGTTTATATAGCTACTCGATGCATCGATAGGTTCTCATGAGATGAATAAGTTGGACAAATGGTTTTCTACCCTTAGTTTTAAACCATCTTGTGAATGGTCTTGATGATAACTGGTTTTCATGTTCCTCAGACATGGCATCTTTAAATAAATTATTTCCCCCATTTAATTTCAAATATTATTTATCCATGAGATTTTATGTTGAAATATATATATGGAAGTAGTTCATTCTCAGTTTATTTATTTCTGTCATATCTTTCAGTTCCTTACTTGCCATATTATTTCTGCCTTATCTATTTTTTCAAATGGAAATAGTTCTCAGATATTTACTTATCCATATAGATTGAATATTTCTTCCATTTTACATGCCCTTACTGAAAATCTGAGCTCTCCCTAATTATGTTTCTCTACCCAGGTTATGAAGAAGTGAAATTTGATTAATCTTATAAGGATTCAGTTCAATTCAATTATTTGTGTTGCATGTTTTATTTTGTTTTTCCAATATATTATGGGTATCATGTACATAATTTGGATTTCCAAGACAACTAAAATGTACAGTCCTTAGGGATTTGTTTCCTGATAATAATGAAAATGAAATTTAATAATACCCTAGCTTCAGGTTATCTGAGGTTGGGATGTTACAGTTGGTATCATATGAAGTTTAGAAACCAACTTGGAAACTATATTTAGAGAACATAGATTAGTTAACACACCCTAAGTTAGACTTTGTGGATACACTTATGATAATTCAACCAAAGTAAAAAAAATTATGATTTATGATGAACAAATTTTTAATTTATGTCGAGTGTTTTAACATAGTTTAAACTCATAATTTTATGATCTAATCGGATATGTGTCCTTATATAGAAATGGGACCTAGAAGGATAAATAGTATCAATACTCGATAAAATTGTAGGGGTTGCCCTGCAGAACAATCCAATACAGCTGGTATTGGAAAAGAGTGAATTATAGAGATGCTGTAGGGAAACTTAATCAGGTTATGACAAATAACCTTGCCCAAATGGAACAACCCATTCCGCATAGGGAATATCCTATTTTGGATCACTTTATGTGACAAAATCCCCCATCATTTAGTGGGACTACTAATACAATTGTAGTTGAGCAGTGGATTAAGTATTTGGAAAAAATATTTACGGCCTTGGGATGCAGTGAAATAGAAAAGGTTACTTATTTGTTTTATTGTCTCAAAGGTGGTTCTGATCAATGGTGGACATTGATCCAAAATAAGATGGATGAAAAAAGAAATTTAACTTATGGAATGAAGAAATTTTAAGGAGACTTTCTTCATCAAATACTTTCCTTGTGATCAACAAATTGAGATGAAGAAGAAGTTCATTGGAATAAAGTAAAGGGAATAAGAGAGTGTTGTAGATTATGAATCTTCCTTTACAAGGTTATCTAGATTTTCTATAGATTATATACACAACATAGAGTGCAAGATCGATCACTTCTTTGAAGTTCTTAATCCAAATATTCTAAGGGCACTAGTTTCATATAATTTTTCTTCTTATGATGAAATTGTTTTATGTTCCATCAAGATGGACAAGGAATTTTCAAGGATCAATATATTAAATGGAAAAAACTACAAGAAGATGCCTTCTAATAACCATGAAAAATTGAATGCATCATATAAGAAGAACAATTTTGAACAATTTTCATCTTGATAAAACTATAGGAAAAATCACCCTGGGAAATGTTTTATGGGATTGGGAGTTTGTTATATGTACGGAGATAAGGGACACCAGGCTCATGAATGAAAAGGGCTGAAATAAATAAATTATGTCTAGTGCTACAATTGTAAATAGATGGGACACTATTCAAATGAATTCCCCAAGTGTCAAGATAATCTACCATAGAAGAGGAAGAGTTGAGATGTCCAAGATTTTGTGATCATAAATATTGAGGTTGAAGTTACTTATGATGTAGTGGCATGTACTTTAATTATTTACTCAAATTTGGCTAAAGATTTATTTGATTCTGGATCATCGTATTTCTTTATATCTTCCTAGTATTAAGTAAAAATTAGATATTTCCAATCCACCATGACAAAAGAATTGTTAGTTAGGAATCCTAGTGAGAACCTTATCGCAACAAAGATGTGTTGAGCAGTTCCTATTATTGTACATAAATGTACTCTAATTTCTAATTTTGTTATCATAAATATAGTTGATTTCAATATAGTTCTTGATATGGATTGTATTTCAAAATATGATTCCAAAATATTTTGCAAGAAGAAGGAAGATTTGATTTGTGAGGAATATGTAGAGTCTGTTATCTTTAGAGGAGAAAATTCATCACGTGATTCTTATCAAAATCCACCCCCATTAGGTTTACTGAAGGAGATTATTGAGGTGGAAGATAAAACAATGTATTTTAATTAAGTATTAATATTAAAATTGAGTATGTACCTATTGTAAAGGAATACATTGATTTTTTTCTTGATAATTTACTTGGACACCCCCCAGAGTGTGAAGTTGAGTTTTATATTGATTTAATACCTAATGCAATGCTAATATCAAAGACTCCATATAGAATGGCCACTATGGAATTAATAGATCTAAAAAATAACTTGAAGATTTGCGTCAAAAGAGATTTATCCTCCCAAGTGTTTCTCCATGGGTAAACCTTGTTCTCTTTGTCAAGAAGAATGTTGGATCCACGAGGCTATGTATTGATTATAGGGAAATCAATGTGATTTACATAAAGAACTAGTATCCTCTACCTTGTATCAATTATTCATTTGATCAACTTCAAGGAGATTAATTATTTTAAAAGATTGATCTTCATTATGTATATCATTAATTATGAGTGAAGAATGCAGATATTCAGAAGATATCTTTTCAGATGATTTATGGTCATTACTAATTTACAGTAATGCACTTTGGATTGACTAATGAACACTCAATTTTATCTGTCTTAATAATATAGTATTAAATTAGTATCTTGATTATTTTTTGGTGTTATTCATTGAAGATATCCTGATATATTCTAAAATCTTTGAAGACCATGAGTATCAAAATCGAATCATTCTTGAGACTCTCATGAGAGAATAATTATATGGTAAATTTAGCAAATGTGAATTATGGCTACGAGAAATTTCATTCCTTTTCCATATAGTCTCCATATATGGATTATTTGTTGATCCTTCAATGATAGTGGATATTAATGAATGGTCAGTACCGACAAGTATAATCTAGGTACATAGTTTTATTGGTTCAGTAGGTTACTATCGGCATTTTTTCTAGAATTTTGCCTGATTGTCTAACCAGTTAACCAATATCACACATAAAGGGGTTAAATCTATTTAGAAAATAGAGTTTTAAGAATTATTTGACTAATTTATGATAATATTAGTTAATTATCCTATCTTGACTTTACCATCTGGTAATGATGGTTTTGTTATTTATAGTGATTCATTAATAAATGGACGTGGTTGTGTCCTTATGCAGAATGATAGGGTTATTGCATATTCATCGAGGCAATTAAAAACCCATGAACTAAACTATCCAACTCATGGTCTTTAGTTAGTTGCAATAATATTTTCTCTAAAGATATGGAGACGCTATCTCTATGATGAAAAATGTGAGATATATACTGATCATAAAATTTTGAAATATATTTTCTAACAGAAAGAACTCAACATGAGACAAAGGAGATGGATTGAGATACTCAAGGATTATAATTTCACAATACCCTACCACCCAAGGAAGAAAAATAAGTTGTTTTATTCCATGAGAAGAATGTACCATAGAGTTCTAAACAAGATGGGAGTTAAGAAATATATTACGTTTATGGATATAGTAAAGATTGATATGGGAATTATAACAGAGGATAAAGAATCACTACTTATTTAAATGGTTTATAAACCATATTTACTATAAAGGATAAAAAAATTTTGATCGGTGATGAGGAGTTTCAAAGGAAAATTAAATCGATGAATAATGGGATATTGATTAATTTCATATTTGAAGATGGAATTTTGAAATTTTGGAAGAGGATTTGTGTTCCAAACATACCTGAGATAAAAAGGGAATTATTGGATGATGCCCAAAGCTCCAATTTTTCTATACACCTTGGTGGCACTAAGATGTATAGAGATTTTAAGGAACATTTTTGGTGGGATAATATGATGATGGAGATTGTTGATTATGAGTTGAAATGTATGGTTTATTAACAGGTGAAGTCTGGAAGACAACATCCTAGAGGATTCATGCAACCATTTACAATACATGTGTGGATATGGGGTGACATTACGATGGAATTTTTCATAGGTCAACCAAATTCTTCTAGAAGGAATGATATGATATGGGTTATTTTTTATTATGTTACCAAGTCATCACATTTTTATTCTATAATAGAAGATTTACCATTTGAACATTTAGAAAGAATATATATTAATAATGTTTTAAGACTTTATTATGTGTCCATATCAAATTTTTCTGATCATGATCCCCATCGTACATCAATATTTTGGAAAAGCCTTCACAAGGCCCCAGATACTGAACTTCATTTGAGAACTGCATACCACCCTCAAACTAATGGATAATCAGAATAGACTATTTAAACATTACAAGACATGTTTAGATCCTTCTCCCTTGACTTTCAATGTATTTTGGATCAGTATTTACCTCTAGTATAATTTTACTATAAAAATATCTTCTATTCAAGTATCCAGGTTAAACAATATAAAGAATTATATAGAAAGAGATTTCATACACCAACTAGTTGGGATGATGTTCCTGAGAGAAAACTGGTAGGCCCAAATTTTTCTGAAGAAACAATGGATAAATTGAAGATTATACAAACCCATATAAAAATATCTCAAAATAGGAAAAAGACCTATATTGATAATTGAAGGAAGGATTTTGAATTTCAAGTAGGAGATCATGTTTTCTTGAAGGTATCTCCAGGTAATGGTGTTATACGATTTAGTAAAAAGGGTAAGTTAAATTACAAGTACATCAGACCTTTTGAAATTCTAGAACTAATAGGAGTTTTAACAACTGTTTGGCATTGCCTCCAAATCTCTCAAAATTTTATGATGTGTTCCACATAACATAGCTAACAAACTACATGCCAGACCCAACGCATGTACTCACCTATGATGAAATAGAACTGGAACCCAATATTTCTTATTGTGAAGATCATATAAATATTATTGATACTAGAGAACAAGTGTTGACAAATTGTATAACTTATATGGTAAATATTCTTGGGAGAAACCATAAATGGGAAGAGGCGACGTGGGAACATGAAGAAAAAATGATGAAAAACCACCTGAGTATTTTTATTTCATGATATTATAGAAATTTTGAGGATGAAATTATTTGAAGTAGGTAATAATTTAATATCCCATGCTTCCCTGGAATGCTGCTTTTTAATTAATTAAATGTCATGTGTTGTACACAACCCCGATTTTTGGCACCCCATGACCTATCAAAGTAGCCATTTAAAAAATCAATTATATATATTATTATCTTCATTTTGAGATTTTATAGACAATATATTTAAAAATAGACTTCATTTTTGAATTAGGAATATCAAAATTATCTTATGGTAAAATTATGGTTAATTTTCGAAAAAGTTTTAATTTTTAATTAATAGTAAAAAAAATAATGTATTTTAATTTAAAACTGTATTTTCATCTAATTTATTTATATATTTAATTTTGTACTTTTAATTAGTTATAATTTATAAATGGATTAAGATTTTATCATATAATCTAATTATTTTCATTGTAATTAATTTCACATTTAAATTTTATATAAACACTTGTCAATCTTTGTATAGTTTTCATTTCTTAAAAACCTGCTTTCTGGGTTTGAAAATGAAAATTAATTTTAATTAATTATTTCATATTATGTTATTTGAATTTGGAAAAATTGATTTCAAATTGGGAATTATAATTTCTAAATTTTTTAAATATATACATTCTATTTTTTGGACATTATGAATAGTAATTTCAGAAATTATTTTTATTTATCATGGTCAAAGAGTAATTCTGGTAAATAATCATAAAAAAATAATATTATAATAACATTAAACTTACTTGACACATGTCCTAATAATATTGGATGAGATACTCCTGACCATGGGCATCCTTGGGTCGATTTTTGGACCCCATGGAGCGACTAGGGTGTGATAATGACATATTATAATAATTAACTTAAAGTAAAGATAAATATAACATAAACATCTATCTTTTACTAAAAAAAATTAATATAGGGGTATATGACTGATATCTTTAACTATAAATAGTCATTAAAAATCTAAAAATATTTCCTACATCATTATATTTTATTTATAAAATTTAGACATTAAATAAATAATGTTATTTATAACATAATGATGATGTAGTGATTACATTATTAATGAAAGACTCAAATAAATGTTTTTATAAATATTAACATAAATATAATATGAAAATTTTGATTCCATATATGAATTTTCTAGGAGATATTGACATATTATATTTGAGTTAATTCCTTTTTCTGGAAGGGGTCAATTTTTTAGGTCTTTAACAAAAATCAATTACTAAATAGTGTCAAAATTGACATAAATGAGTTTTCAAAATAAATACTATTTTATTAAATGATATAATAGTCCTAAAAAACTAAGATTCATCCCATGGATTTATATAATTTTTCAAATGTTATTAAAGATCCACTTTTGGTTTTCTTGGAATTTTATATTTAATACAAAAACCATATATTATGAAAATATAAGAAGCCATGGTAAGAGTTAATGTTTTTAAATAAGGGTTAATGATAAACGATAATGTTAATTTTGTGAATTAAACTTGTATAAAGTATATTGTTCGAGATTATTTCAATTCATTATCATCTTATACTCAAACTATATCACTTTGGAATAATTATAATCTGACAATCTCTTTACAATAAAATAATATTTCAAGACATTCCTAAAGTGCCTCTCTTCCCTCTAATAAAAGGCCACCACCTCTACCCACTAATTCACAACTCCAAATACCTTTGTCTCAGACAAAACATGCCCAAATATCCTCCCAAATTCCCTCAATTCATCCTACAGTCCACCCTTGGGGAATAAAACCAACATAAGGATTCCTTTTGTGCAAATCAAAATGAGACACCTGTAGAAGATGTAATCATTTTATCCCTTCATTCAAAGTTCATTTCTTCTTCTACATCCTGTTACTATGTTATTACCATACTAAAATGATAACTCCAATATCTAATATATTTTGAGATTTTTTTATGATTATGTTAAAACCATATTCCTCGTTTTACCCATCCAATGAAAAATAGTACCACCATGCGTGTGTATATACGACATACCGTCTCCACGCCATGGTGTAAACTGCTTTTCATCTATACTTTATTTTGATGAGTGTAATGATGAATATAAATGACATAAATAATAAATAAAACATTATATTATTTATTTAAATATAATATGACATCCAATTCCATACCATTTAACCATTAATGAAGTGATATTGTCGCATGTGTGTATGTATGACTAACTATCTCCACGAGGTGATGAGACTCTTCTTCCACATTCACCATCCAAGAATGATTATAAAGATATATATTATGAATAATTGTGAAATATATTACATAAAAATGCTAATTAAATAATATTTCTATGTGTATTTATGTACTTATATGTTATTCACTTCTATTCAATACCATATGAAAACAAAAACACAATTCATGCATATGTACAGTCCACCATCTTCATGAATAGTGCATTCTATTTAATATATATATCTATTATATATATATATATATATTTATATTATGAATATATATGATATTATAAATTTTTAGAGTAATTAAATTATGATCTAAGTAATATGGTCAAGAATAACAAGTCAAAACACGTACAATAAATAAAGAAATTATTACCTGAAATGTTGCATTAACATGGAATTGTAAATAAATCAGTAATAAAATGTCATAAAAGAATAAAATATGATATCATAAATATTATTATGATTCTAATATAAGTTAATAATTCGTTTAAACCCATCATACATGAGTTTTGTACAAATACAGAGAGTATCAAACTTATGGTATGGGATTTCGTCCCAATTTTTTATTGAGGCATACTATAATGTTATAAACCTAGTTCCTTTTATATTGTGTATTATCTAACTTTTGACATTTTATATCATGAATCTCATTATTTTCATGATATTATATTATTTATTTCTTTTGAATTATTGATAAATCCATATTACTCATTCAATATAGTTATTTGATAAAGCATATTATTTTTTTGGTTATTCCATATGAGAAATACTTTGGACTATAATTAATGGGTGGAGCCTAAACGTTATATAGAACCTCGATTCATAAACATGTTCTCATTAGATTAATATGTTTTCCAAATGGGTTTATACCCTTATTTTTTAACCATCTTGTGAATGGTCTTGAAGGTAATAGGTTTCCTTGTCTCTGAGACATGATAACCTTAAATAAAGTTTTTCCCTCATTTAATTTTAGTTATTATTTATCAATTAGATTTTTTGTTAACATATCTATTAAAGTAGTTCATTATCATTTTATTGATTTATGTCATATGTTTTAGTTCTTTAAATTCCATATTAATTGTTCTTTATCTAGTTTAGCAAATGGAAAGTGTTCTCAGATATTAAAATTTCCAAATAGATTGATTATTACTTCTGTTCTACATACCCTTACTGAGTATTTGATCTCACCCTAATTATGTTTCTCACCCCATGTTATGAAGAAGTGAACATTAATTATGCTTTCAAGGGTGCGGTTCATTTCAATTATTTGTGTTGTATGTTTTATTTTGTTTTCCCAATGTATTATGGGTATCATATTTGTAATCAAGATTTACAAGGCTTCAAAATTGTAAAGTCATTCAGGATTTGTTTCCACATAATAATTCTAATTAAATGTAATAATTCATTGGATTCTGGTTATCTGAGGTCGGGGAGTTGCAGTACTAGCATGACTTTTGGCATGATATCGACATGGGAATGTTATGTCATGAGGGTGGAGTTACCTTTTTCAAGGATCCAATGGCATTGATAACTAGCAGGAGAAGATCCTTTAGGGGAAATGGTTTCTTTATGTCTGTGTTCATTAATAGCACAATAAACAATGTGGGGATCTTGTGGGAGTGGGAGACTCAGTTGAGAGCTTGATACCCTCTCTGGTGAGTAGGTTTTTTATTCAAGAAGAAAATCCTTGAAGGATGTCAGAATGAAATGTATTGGTTTTATATGTGTAAGGGTTTGGAATATAAAACATCTATTGAGTTCGGAATGTAGGTTTTTCACTCAGCACAAAAAAATATTTATCGATCTCAGGTGTTTGTGAAAAAGTCATCATGAGAAAAAATAATTAAATAAATTAACTAATTTATTTATTTTATTAAATTGACACAGTGACCTATTATCCTCTAAATATATGGTTATAATAGGATCTCATGGATATCCACATAATACTATAGATCTAGAGGACTGTTGGAGGATATAATTCTTTATGAATGACAATGGATCGAGATCCAGGATTGTTACACCATCAGAGTTCTGGGATATCACCAAAAATGGAAATACAAGACTGTTATTCATCGATAATCAATCCAAACTTAAGGAAATATGTTTGATTTATATGTATTAATCCACAATTTTTAACCTATGATGAACATGAATCAATCAAATAATGTTCTGATTCACGGATCGAACATATTGTGGGTATGGGTTTATTTATCCAGGATTTGGTGAATAATATTTTTTTTGTTAGTTTGTTTTCAATCATATTTCTAATGGATACTGATCATAAAAAACCCAAAAATGGCATGGGTTAATTCCCAATTCTGGTGTTTTTTGATTTTCTCCTCCCTTTATCTGTGTGATAGTCACCGACATTTCTTTTGGTCAGCATTTTGATAAATATCCAAAAAATTGATTTTTGTATATTCAATATTTGGTGTAACGGATCATTTATGTGGGTCCAGATTAAAGATCTAGTGTTGGAATCACAATTTTATAACAATGAAGACATATTAGGTGTACATAAGAGTTCATCATATATGGTTTTTCACATTCGGTGTGGAGAGGCAATGGAAGGTACAACATTGAAAATTTAATTGTTGGAATCCGGTCAATAGTGGCAGATTGGCTCAGACTAATTGAGATCCATGTTCTTTGGTGAGGATCATAGAAAATTAAATGGAATTAGAGGTGTGAAGGAAGATTAATTAAGAATCACAAGGGTTATATGAAAAACCAAACTAAACTATATATATTTCTATGAACACTAGTTTCACAGTTCCATTTTCACAGCACTTGGTTTTCTTGGCAGTGATATGTATCACACACCATTTCACATGTTTCACAGGTTGTGTGACCCTTATCCAACCAGTCTAGTGGGTAAAAGAAGTACACACCCAAGAATCAATATCCTTCTACAGGTTTTATGTTCCAAGCCACAAACCATGTTATACATGGAGTATATCTTGATTTGCATAGGGGGTACATGTGCTGGTGGCCATGTGGCCCAACATTCCATGTAAATTGTAAGTACACAAGCTCATGCAGATGTAACACCAAGTTCCAAATCACCATTTACACATTGTGTACCCTAATTGGACACACCATATACTTTTTAAATGCATTACAAGGGTGTCCAAGACACATGTAGTTACAGGCTTAGTGAGGCAAACAATTTACCCCTATGGACATGTTGTGTACTCTTTCAAGGATAGGTTGGAGTCCTCTTTTTTTAGTCCAGCTTGTTAGGGAGCTTCTGTGAGATTTCATGTACTAGTATTAGTTGAGTTTGTTCCCATGGTTAATTTATATGAGGTTTTAATGTGTCATCACATCCTCATCATAGGATTGTGACCCCTCTATAGCTTCCAAAGACATATACAGTTTGAGTGAGTTCCCTTTTCTGGAGTGAGTTAGTCTCGATCCACTTCCATGAGGGTTTAGTAATGCATCTAGTCCTAATCATCATATTTCATACCCCTCAGTGTATTAGAGAATGAATCATTCTAATAGTCCCATATTGGTCTGCATTTCCTTTCTTCTCCCTAGGTAGGGTTGTTGGAATCTCTATTGCCGACACTTACACGGGCATCAATCCCCTATCGAGAAGGATAAATCTATTAGGGTTAGGTGTCACCCTAAGAGTTGACCCCCTATCTATGTATTGAGATTTGATCCTTTTGATGTGGTCTTAGTTTGATAGAGTGGGTATCATGTATGAATCCTATATATTTCTTACATACTTATTCTTGGCTAGAAACGATGAGCATGAGCTCTCGGATGAGTGCCATTAATAGAGTGAGGCATGTGGAGAGTGACCTCTTAGTAGTGTGTCATCAGTGGAAGTGTATCTCATGGAGTGATTCTCTCCTAGAAGATCATTACTTAGAGACCTCGATTATAATCCAATGGCTAGTGTTACAGTTGTGACCACATGGTATTTCATGTCTCTCTATCTAGGATTATTCTTGTTTATCATTACATCACATATCTTATTTCACAAACATGTATAATGATGATCTTAATACTATTGATGCTTTATGTTTGGTTATTTTGAGGTTTTCAACTGGGTATTTTTATAGCCACACCTTCATAGGCCCTGACCACAAATTTCATGCCTAATGAAGTTTACAGTTCTTTTACGGAGTCCTTAGATAACTAGGATTAGGTGGAGAATAGTTTTATCCAGACAGATAGAGGTGTATACCATTTTTTCATTATACATCAGTACCCTTCTTATGAGTATGTCGGACATTATTTTCCAGTTTGGGGTGGGCCTATATGTAGACCATTTTGTTTCTTTATATTACTTTTATCATACTATAAAGTGATATAGATTTTGTGCATGCATTATTAGAATCATTTATTATTTACATTCCAACATTGTTTGAGTTTGCGGATGTGTGAGCTTGTATAGGTACTTTAGGATAATGTCTCTCATATATGTTATATACCTACACATTGTAATTCACCAGCCCATGGCCTATTAGAGGTGTTCTTGGGTTAGTCATACTCGGCTCATCACCAACCAGATGGGCCCCATTGGTTTAGGTCGTGACAATGTATAGACCTATGTGGTTTCAGGGTGAGTATCTAATTTTTTTAGATTCTTGGGGCCATGTTGTTTTGGGTGTTTAAATTTATTTTGTTTCTACATTTTGTGGTGTGTTATTTTTCTTCTCTTATTGCATTTGAAATGTATCATGTTTTGTTCTTATTCATAACCTATATTGTTGTTTTCCATGGTTTCTTTATTGTGGGAATGGTAGTGTTTTTTATATTGTGTTCTTGTAGGTGCACATGAGATGTTCAAACCTTTGATGTCATGAGTTCGACATGATATTGGATATTTTATGGTGGAAAAAATTGGTAAGTGAAGGCATGAGTTCAACTAAATTTTTTCCTAATTTAACATGTTATTTTGAGCAGGATTTAGTAGTTACCATCAAATGATATTGCATTAAAGTTGGATTGTGTCAATGAGATGAAAATAGATGAAACACTAATGTACTCTTATAATTTATTATGATTTCATGTTTTCCCAAATCAATGTGAGAGGTTAAGAAATGTAGTTACATCTTGGGTTTTAGGCTTATGCATGTTATTTTCAAGGTGGATATTTTTGAATATTTATTCACTGCATTTTTTAAAAAAATATATGGAATTTTTTAATTACATTTTTATGGTTAAATATAAATGTTATAAATATTTTGTGAAGTGTATAGGGATCTTTTTATTGGAGGCATCCTTGGTTTTTTTAAGTAATTATGATCAAACTCTCCCTCCAATTTATATGTCTCAGTGACCTTCTCCCCTACTTCGAATTTTTTTCTTATAGGGGTGGCTTTGATTATGGGTTTTGTAATAGAGACTCTCCAGTAATATTCTCCTATGCTGCTCTTCGGTTTTGGGTCTTTTCCACTCAAATTTCAAGTGTGATTATATTTTGAGAGTGGGGAGGTCTTGGTTTTGATTTTTCTCAAATCACTGATAGTGAGAAGAAGATGAAATGATGCACAATGATGAATTGTTTTAGGTTCACTTGTGGAGAAAAAAAAAAGAAGGACCATTGAAGTTTCATTATCTGGCCTCCATGGAAATAGGTAAGGAGATTTGGAAGGCTTCTAATTCTCTTATTGTGTGTTCACCCCATACCTGGAGGTTGACTAGAGGTGGTTCCTCCGGCCATCAATCTCGTGTGACAAAACCCTAAAGGATATGATTTATTCTAGAGGGGTTGTTCCATGGTAATATGGTTCAGCTAGGTACACTTTTTTTTCTTTTCTAGTTTCCATGTAGATTTTTCTGGTTCACTGCTTATCGTGTGAGGTGATATCCTCTATCCAGTTAAGAGGACATGTTATTTCCTCAACCCCAATTTGACTATTGGCTTCTATTCATTCCAAGAAAACCAATTTAGATAGTTTCTATAGTCTGTGTTTATTTCTTCTTGAATCAATGTAATCTTAATTATTTTTTCTTAGTGAAACCCTTGTGTCCCTACCCATTCACGTAGTTAAATTTTACGAATCCTATAAAAATCTTGGTGTTATTTTATTTCTTTCTTTACTAGTTGTTTGGAACTATTGATGATGATATATGATTCCATTGATTCTCTTGTTTATAATGGATTTGGAATTGATAAATTTAAATTTTTTCTTGGTTATAATTTTGGATCTGAAGTTGTAGTAAATGTGTTAGAAAGAACCTAAATATTTCATTCTCATTATTTTGATTCAGATTTCTTGATTTTCCTATTGGTTGAATCATTTTTTATTTGATTTATAGGATTTCTATATTGATAATTTACGGTAAGATGTATTTTATTCATGTTTGGTTGTTAATGATTATTATATCCATAATGATAAACATTTTTTCCTTCAAATTTTGTGAACTAAAATTAAATCCATTGATCCTCTTGGGTTGTTGAATGGGGGCTGATCCATAATGTAGCTCTAAATAGCCTAACTCCCTGCCTTCCTATCCTTTATTACACCTTCTCCATCACTTCATTTACATAGCACTCAACTTTTCATTTTTTTAGAATTTTTTTTGGATTTCATGTTCCGGTGAGAAGGAATCTTTAGAAGGAGGAGATCTGACGCTCTTCATTTTCATTCCTACACGCCCTTATTCTAGTGATACACTTCAATGAGTTCATGACATATGAAACTTTTATGGAACAGGATATTTCCAAAAATATTCATCCATCGAGGAGCTGATGGTTCTTTATACAAGCATCTACATGGTATTTGTGGAATACCCAACACTATAAGAATATTTTGATGTTTTGTTTCTCAGTCTTGAGATGTAAATTTTTCCTATTTCTTGTTTTTCTAGTATGTTTCGTGGTTTCCATGCATGATTCAATCCTTCTTGGTAGTTTATGTTACCATACTTGATCATGGATTCATCATGTGTCCCTGGAGTGACAAGGACATCATCCAAAAATAGATTCTTTGGCCAGTGTGTGTTTCTCTTAGCTCCTTCTTCTAAATTTTATGCTCATTGTTCCTTTTATTTGTATAATAATAATAAAATTTGGTGGTTTTATTATAATGGAGTAGGACCAATCTAGTCTGAACCACATAAATACCCATTTTAATATTTTTTACTTTATTTTTATTTTTTTATTCACGCATTCTTATTTCCATCTTACATATTCCGGTGTTTTTTATCAAACCTTTTCCATCATTGAACTAATTTCTTTATTTCCTTCTATTAGTGTTGGAATGCCTTCATTGGATCTGTTTCTATCCAATCAAATCGTATTAAAGCATGTAATCATTTTAATGATTCTTTACAATAAGTTTGAAGTAAAAAAAATTGATGGTGAGAACAATTTAATATGTGGAGTGCTAATATGTCTGCACTGTTTGTCCACAGTAAGATAAAAGACACTTTTCTTGGCCCTAATAAATCTTTAGCAGCTATATCTTTAGATGGCTAGTCATCCACCACTTATATTGATTTTGACATTAATATTTTATAAAAGGATCACTGTATAAATCTCTTAACCCTCAGAGATTTAGTTTTATATAAATTCCCCAATGAAACCACAACAAAATCCTTTTAGATTAATCTAGAACATTTACATATGAAAAAAATTTACATGTAATTTTTATAAAAAAATTGTGTCCAAATATAATTAAAATGAATCCTAACTCTTATGTACATGTTTATATTTATGATTTTAATAAATTGATTTTGGATTTAGATAATATATACTGAATTTAAGAAAAAATATTAGGATTAAACTATTATAGCCTCCCTTGGTTACTCATTAAATTCATTAAAGGATTTCATGATGTAAGGTAGGGACTGATTACTTTAAAAGAGGTTAAGAATGTGATGTTGTCTCTTGATCTTCAAACACATGGTTTGAAGGATGAACTTAGAGGTATATAGAGTGAGCCTTAGTTAATTAATTTTGGGGGTCTCACATGAAAAATAATAATAAAATTTGAAAAAATATGAACCAATTAAAGAACATATGGTTTGTTTTGTGTGGTAGAACCGACCATATAATAGGTATTGTTCAGTTTTTCAAAAATTAGGATAGTGTGGCCTAGAAAAATATGGTATTTCCTAGATTTGACATTTTATAAGTTCTATATTTTAATTTATTATCCCTTTAGCTAGAAATAAATTTATTTTCTAATTAGTATTATTCTGTGTTCTTAGGACTGACTCTACAATGTTTACAGGGGCCACTGATGAGAAGGGAGTTTTCTTTGGGAAGTTTCAAGCCATATGGGATTAGGGGTATATCATGTTGGCTTTTGGGGTTTGGTTTTTTTATGGTTCTATTTATTTTTACTATTATCGTTATTTTTATTTTTTATAACTTTTAATGTTCACTATATTTTACCCCCAAAGAAAGTTCTATGTTTTTAGGTGTCTTTATTCTTCATATTTTTGATGGGTTTAGTGGATACTTTTGTAATTTTGGTAAGAATTGTTGTTTAATTTTGTTGCTTGGTTTTAATTTATGAGAATTTTTAGATAGTTTTATTTCACTATATGGTTAGGCTCAGACATACAATGTGGCACTATGGAATATGCTAATGTTATTCAGGTTGGGTGGATACTATTTTCGTAGGTTTATTAACTATTAATAAAAATCTATTCGAACCAACTAGTATGATAGATAGGTCTACAATAATATCATCTGTTAGTGTTTTGTTTTAATATGAAAAGGTGGAGATATTTTGGAAATTTGTTTTCAAAATTATAATTTGTTTTCATATCATGTAAATTTTATTTGTTTTATTGTTATGAATATTATATTAGTGTGGGATTTTCTTTTTGGGCCTCTTTTTTGAGCCTTCGTGTGTGATAGGTGTTTTGGATTTAGGGTGGGACCTATTCTGTTGGCTTGATTTGAATTTTTTGGAACTTGTTCTATTTTCACATGTTTTGTGGCCCTTGATTTTCATGATATGGTGTGTCAGATTGATCTTCTTGATCCTTCTATGCATGCTCTACTATCCACCTATCCACCTCGCCTGTTGTACTTCACTCACTGCATTCCTAGCCTTTATTATGCCTACTCTAATGCTTCATTTATTTTCACTCAACCTTTCATTTCTTATAAGTTTTGCTTTTGGTTCTATGTTTCGGTGATAAGGAAGATTTGCAAGGAGGAGCTTTGATGGTCCTTGTTTGTCATCCTGCATGCCCATGTTCAGATGACCCCCTTCGAGCAGTTCGTAACGTATGAACACTGTCCAGACCACATTGTTTCCAATGAACTTCATCCATAGTGGAACCATTGATTCTTCAAAAAACTATCTCTTGTGTATTTGTAGAATTATGGATTCTATAATAGGGTTTTTTGTTTTGTTTCTCAGTTTCACCATATATGTTCTTCATGTTTCTTTTTTTTATGGTCTTAGTGGGGGTTGGTGTGTGTTGGTTCTTCCTACCTGAGGGTATATTTTATCATCATTGGTATTAGTTTCATCTCATGTCCTTAGTGTGATACGGAACTCAGGCATGGATATTCTCTATGGTCTGCATGTGTTTCTCTTTATTGTTGCTTCATTGTTGTATGTGTCATGACTCGACCCATGCCGGGGCTCGAGCTGTAACTACCCCAATCCTACCTCCATAGGTCTGGGGATAGATTCTAGCACTAAATTAATATCTAACTCAGGTTGTCCTTTCTCTAGGTATCTTTACATACACACACTGCCAACTCAGTGAAAAAGTGTAGAGGGAACAAAATAAGAGATGCAACACTGCTATAAATAGACCAAAAATGGATTGACCTTTAAACTGTATGAAGTATGGTACTGTAAACTAAAAATAAACTAGAACAATTACACTACCAAACAGAAATGTTCCCCAACATGATATAAAACCAATGAATTAGAAGAGATTAGATATCCAAGATCCCGCATCCCAAGCTACAACCACCATATGTAGTCCAAGCACCATGTATCCCTAAGCTCCTCTAAAGTCCCGGTGGACCTGTCCACCATCTGAAAAACACACAAAATGTGTTAGGAAAATGTCATGTAGGGCTGGATATATACATATTGAGTATAATTCCCTAAAAAGGGTGAAGGGGGAGTAGTAATTGATACAACTAAATAGGGAAATAGTATATTGAACATGGTATAGTGAATGACTACATCTCAACCCAACATGAGAGTGAAAGTAAACTCGTCCAAACATAAGGACCTCATCACGATGAGAATATGAACATATAATTGATTATTCACTACATATATCAAGATAGTGGACTCCACATACCAAACCGGCTTGAAGGTTATGCCAGAAAGATGTCATTTGGGAATGCCACTACCCAACCCTACTAGAGGGTAATCTGAGAACTATCATCGGGGAAAGTCACTGCCCAACCCAGTTGGAGGGTAAGCCTAAAAAATTATAGAACTACACTACCCAGTCGTACTAGAAGGTAAATCACAAATATTATCATGTAACTCCACTACCTAGTCCAATTGAAGAGTATGCCTAGTATTATCTTCAAAGAATGCCACTGCACAACCCTTCTGGAGGGTTACGCCCGAGATGCTCTCGTGAGTCTATATGATTGATGTCATCATTGGGTGTTGCCTAATAACTTTACAAACTCATAAAATTTTACATTGTATCTCAAAATAAACTTCCTATTGAACCATTGTGTTCTATGTGTACAAACAATTTGGATAATATACTCATGAGCCAAACTCCGAGTTCAAATGAAGGATATACGAATGTTTGAATATTTATCTGAGGATCTCAAGGGGAACACAGTGTGTGAGGGGAGCCACATGGTGTGTGGTCCCACTCCACAACATGGTCGTGTCCTTATAAGGACCACAGATCCACCCCATGTAGTAGAATTTTCCATGTTGGTAGACTACACATCATGCCCTAAAAAACCGGGACTAGGGTCGTGTCATGTGGTTGTGTCAGTGAAATTTTTTCATGGATTGTACCTAGTCATGTGATCCATTTCACAACTTCCTCACACTAATATGTGGTATGTGATGTGTTAAGAATAGTTAACACCATTCCATCCTTATGGGTTTCTTATACCCTAGCGTCACCACTAAGGAAGGTTACATGCAATATGTTCTTAGTTTTCAACAACATGTAGTCAAGATTTTATCAGAAATTACAGATTTGTAGATTCATTCACTAAACATGGAATCTATTCAAACAACCTTAGATCCCACAATAAATCTTTCAAAAAACTCTAGATCTGGTTGAACCTCATGCTCATCGGCCGCCATTCGTCAGAAAATGGCTATGGTCCTCAACTAGGATTTCATTCTTTGTTCTCCATGAAATCATGGCTTCATCCTTTGACCTCTTGAAAATTGAACACCATATCAGTCATCTTCAAACCAAGACAATTCTAGATATGTTCTTTACTCACAAAATTGTCATTGTTTCATCAATCCACTATGGAATAGGGTGCTCGATTGAGCTTGGGTCACCCAAAAACTATCGAACTGGGAACCACGGGATTCCATCGGTGAAGAATGGGATGAAATGGTGGATAAAATCACCAGGGAAAAAGGTTAATAACATTTACGGCCTATATTTTTTTCCAATGACTGAGAATGGGGTACTAGGTTAGATGAAAATGACTAAAAAATATTTGATTTCATACATGGGTGCATGAAAAGGACAAATAGGGCATATATCATTGAAAGAATAATGATATGCTCAAACAATTAATACAAGCTATAAAAATAACCAATTAATAGTCCTACCTCTTATTATGGATAATTATATTTAGAAGAACATGCACGTGAAACAATCGTAAGAAGAGGATGCATTCATCATGCTTCAATTCACTTTGATCCAAAGGCGGATAGCTTGTTCGGCAAAGCAAAGAGGGATGATCTCTTTCCAGTGGATCCCAAAAATCATGAGCTAATAATGAAATCATTCTCCATAAATTAAATTTTATAACCATTTTAGTTTAGGATTTAAATGGATTAATTAAATAATTTATTAAATAATCAATCCACTTAAACATACCACCAATGGGAATAGGGTTTGAACATCCTGCGTGACTCAAATAATGTCGCGCTTAGAGAAAAACCATGATTTAGACAAAATTGTAGTCTCAAATTTCTGATCTGATCAACTATTTAAGAGTTACCCCATTCCCTTTAATTAAATATTCACACATAATATAAAATATATTTAATATTTTTATAAAATTAATTCTAGGGACACAATGCCTTGGAATCTCATGTTGTATCATCACCTAGCATTAGAAATATATTTAGAAACAGTTCAAAGTCTTACAAAAAATAAAACTGGGTCTCTACCTCATTCCCTCCTTTAATATTTTCATCCCCAAAAAGAAAATATAAGAAAAAACTCAGGATACTGATCCCATATCAGAGTCTCCCACTCCTGGGAACACACCTACATGTTTTCATGCTACCACATCATGAAACCCACAGGAACGGTCTGTCCTCGAAAGACCCTCTCCCATCTGTCCTAGATAACCATTGGGTTCTCTACAAAGGTGTCTCCATCCAAAATGTCCATATCACATAAGTCAATGACATGCATAAGGTCATGCATGCATTTTCGTAGCTATGAACCATGATGACACTGTGCACCCACTCAAGCTGTAGGGGTATGGAGAGGCGGTATGAAACCTTACCAACCCTCTAGACAATCTCTAACGGCCTAATGAACCTCAAGGATATCTTTCCTCCCTATTCTAACCTCTTCATTCCTCATCATATGGAGACATTCAAGAAAAATTGGTCTCCAAACTCAAACTCCAAGGACCTAAGATGGTGATTTTCATAGGATTTATTCATACTCTTTATTGTCATCATCCATTCATAAAAGACTTTCACTTTCTCCATTCCCACGTGCACCAACTCTAGTCCCACAAGCGATGACTCTCCAATATATTTCCATAATAAGGGTTTCCTATAGAGTCTCCCATATAGGTCCTCAAAAGGATTCATGTCGATGGTAGAGTGATAGATGTTTTTTATGAAAAATATATCGAGGGTCAGTGATCCTCCCAACTCTGGTCGAATTCCAACACATAATCCCTTAACATATCCTCCAACACCTTTATAGTGTGCTCGGTCAACCCATCAGTCAGAGGGTGAAAGGTTGTACTCAACTTCTATGTCCTGAATTCCTCTTATAGGCCTATCTATAATCATGATATAAACAATGCATCATGGTCAGAGACAATCATCAAGGGAACCCCAAGAAGGCAGACAACCTCTCATATGTACAACTACATGAAACTCTGCACTGAACATTTCTACCTGGTGGAAAGGAAGTGTGCCAACTTCATGATTCGGTATACTATCACCGAGATGATTTCATGGCCCTTAACTGTACATGTAATCCCTAGGATGATGTCTATGTATATGTTTTCCCATTTCCACTATGGAATCGCAAGGGGCATTAATATACCTACTCGAACTTGGTGTTTATACTTGACCAACTATAAAGTGAGGTACTGAGAGAAAAACTCAGCAACACCTTGTCTCATTTTGGGACATCAAAATAGCCACTAAAGACCCATGTACATCTTCCCCGCACCAGGATATATTGCTAAGTGATAAGTGTGGAACTCTCGCATCACCTCCTCCCGCATCGATACTGGTACCACAGTTACCCCTGGAACAATATCTCATGATTCACTTATTCATAATATACATATAGTGTGTCTATTGTAGATATATGATCACTCAAAAACTCACAATTGATGTATCTCAGTTGATACTCTTTTACATGCTCAAGGAGTGAAGTAGTGAACATCATCGACTGTAGAAAAGTTGTACCCTCTTCCTCCATCGGGGTCAGCTGTAGTGAAGCTAACATCACTAAAACTTCTCACACTAGGTGATCTTGGGGTTCCTGCTAACTTCATCTACTAAAAAATTTTCCTTTCCTATAAAATAGACTAACTTTAATTTGTAGTCCTACATGAAATCCAACTATATTCATTGCCTCGTGTTCAAGTCTCTTTAAGTGAATACATACCTGAGACTCTATTGTTCTTATAAAAACACAAAGTGCCAACCAAAAAGGTAGTGCCTCTACATACTAAGGGAGAATACTATCGATACTAACTTCATGTTAGGAGTTTCATAGTTCTATTCATGGGGACCCAACTAACATGACCCATATACGATAACTATTTTCCTCTGTATAAACACACAACCAAGACCAGGTCCTAAGGCATCATAATACACCATGAACTCAATGCCCTCCTCTTGTAGTCTCATAACTAGATCACTCATCATCCTCTACCTCAACTCCTAAGAGGCCCTATAGCACTATTTAGACCTGGTAAATGGATCTCCAATCTATGTTAGGGTGATTAAAGGGGATGTGATTCTATAGAAATCCACAAAACAAATCTCTTATAGTACCCCTTCAAGCCAAGAAAACTATACACCTCTAACACATTATTGGGTGGATCACAAGAAAGATATGATTCAATATTTGATGGATCCATAGCCAAAACATGTTCATAAATGACATGCCTGAGGAATTAAAACTCATGTATCTTAAACTATCACTTCGAAATATATCTGTAAAGTTGGTGCTCCCGAAATAAACCAAGAACCATCCTCAAGTGCCCAGCATGCTCCTCCTCTATTTCAATGTAGACAAGTATGCCATCGATGAAGAGAATAGAAAACTAGCGTATGTACGGCTAGAAAACATGGTTCTTCAATTCCATGAAGATGATAGGGGAATTTTTTACACAACAATGGAATCACTAGGAACTCATAGTGTCAATAGTGACATTGAAAATGTGAACTTCAGAATATCATCCTCGCAAACCCGCAACTAGTGGTAGCTGGACATAATATCGATCTTATTGAACCATTTCACACCTTCGAACTGATAAAAGATGTTTTAAATCCTCAAAATGTGGTACTTGTTCTTTTCATGTCCAAGTTTAGGTGACGATAATCCACATAAAGTCATAAGCTCTCATCCACATTCTTCCCAAATAGTACTAGAGCTTCTTGGGGGAAAAACTAGATCTAATGAAACCATTCTCATGAAGGTCCTTGAACTAAAACCATTGCTCTTGGATCTTATTAAGATTCATCTGATATGCTCTAGAATATATCGATGTAGTCCTGGGATAAAATTCTATACATAACTCCATCTCCTTCCATAGAGGTAGTCCCAAAGTATCTTTGAGGCAGACATCCATATAATCCTACAAAACAGAAGAAACCCAGATGACTAAATAATATGTTTCTCCCTGGGTTACAATTGTAAACTAATGGTAGATGCACTACAACCTTATGATCACAACACCCACTCGTCTTTCTATGAGGTTGCTCGCAATAGAAAAGGAGAAGCTCATCCCATCAGCATGTAGGCATATAACTAGTCTTCAGTGATTGTCGATCTAGGATAAAATCCTAGAAAAACAATATATATCCAAGATGACGTCATAGGGTTCCATCATGATGACCAAAAGGACCCATGTGAACTAATCTCTACCAAGAGAGAGCTCATACTACCAACAGATAAAAGATATAGAAGAAGTGTTTTATATAGGAACATTAACATGAAGTTTTTGTGCTAGTGTCTCTACTGGGAGCTCTATCTCCTCCACCCGGAGTCGAGAGATAAAGTAATGACTACAAATTATGTATAATAATTCTAAGGAAAGAGTATAATAAATACAGATCATACCTCGAATCATCTTGTGAGCTACGGGATCAAAGAAATCCAAAGCATGCAACTATCTACAGCCTCGGCTACCTGCTCTATAAGCCTGACAAGGGATGTCTGGTGGTGGTGGTGGAAGGATCTCTTAGCATTGTCCCCCACATGTATCTTCTCTTATCCTCTTCCAACTATTCCTTCCTGGGTCCACCCTATCTTCACCTGGCATATCCTTGATCACGACGTTGTCTCTGCCATGACATCCCATCAGCTATCTTCCAGGGCTGCTCAGCATGCCTTGTTCGGTAATCCCATTCCATGTGAACTCACCCATCACAAGTAAATCATTCCCCTCTCTTGTTGATAAGTCCCTCTGTGAGGTCATTTCCCTTTACGACAATGGGTTTGAGCCTGCTCATAGAAGGTTCTTCTATTCTGATATCTCTAGAACCTACCAGCTATCGTAGATGACTGACCTCTGTTACAACAAATGCTATCTCAAGATACCTAAGTCCTACTAACAGAAATATATCTATCACAATTTCCTGCTCTAACACCCCGACATAGGTGGTGATTCACAACGGTACTACGCTCGCTCAAATCTCCTTAAGAAGTCCCTGCTTAAGCTTTCGTTCTTGGAATTAGCCATCACATATCATGTTGAGTGAGTAGAGCATAAGTTCTATGAACCTAGCTACAAACTCATCCACTGTTATCCCTCTCTGTTGAAGCTCTATAATCTTTTGAATCCAGATAGAGTGTAAAAAGGATTGGTATTACTCCTCATAGAATAGCTGCTGGATGTTGTTCCATGAGAGTGTCGACTCGTAGTGCATCTAAGTAACTAATATCTACTAACACACATCCACTCCTTGGAAAAGTATGGCTTCCAAATCCACTATATTATCAATTAGGATTATAATAAGCATGAAGATACCGACTATTTATGCTATCCAATCCTAAACTCTCATAGGGTCTCTCTCTCCATGGAATCTCAGTGGTCTTTGATGCTAGAAATTGGGGAGTGTGCTAAACATACACACGTCGTCAGTCTGCTCTCCAGGCAAGATCTATTCTCAATGGATAGAGGTGATTCTAACTTCCCACCTTGAGTAAGGGGATAACAATATAGACCCAAAACTAAGGCCTCATCAATCATAGGTTCGTCATCACGAACAGAAGCTGATATCCTTTCTGAGTGGCATCGTGATGGAATATTAAAAAATTATCAAGGAGTACCCCGGTCAGATGAGAATATATATATATCAACAATAATGGGGAGATGAATATAGAAGAAAAATCAAAGACTAAATCCTATATGATGCATGTACCATTGATCCCTATAAAAAATGTCTCAGCATGCCATGTCGACAATCAGGATGGTTACATCAGTCTATACACCATTACTGGACTCCCTAGACTAAGAGTCATACTCATGACACTTTGAAATTGTTTCCTTAAACCCAACAAAATATTTTTTAGGTAATGGACCAAAAACATCCCAAGGATTGAACCTCCTCTCATACCAAACTATCATGACCTGACCCAAGCTGGGTCTCAAGCCGCAACTACCCCAAGCCCACCTTCATAGGTTAGGGGTTGGAGAGTAGCGTAGATGGCATAAATAACTCATGGAGTCCTTTTCCTAGGTACCTAAACTCACATACACAACCAACTCAATGAAAAAAGTATATAGGGAAAGAAATAAAAGATGCAGCCCTACTATAAATAAACCAAACATGCATGGACCTCTAAATAGTATGAAGTAAGGCAGTGTAAACTAAAAATAAAAGGGAAAAATACATTCCCAACAAGAAATTCATCTCAAACTGATAGAAAAAAAGAAAAGTAAAATATATGAGATAGACCAGCTCTTGGATCCCAAGTTACAAACACTATATTTAGTCTAAGAACCTTGTATCCCTAAGAATGTATGAAGTCACAATCGACATATCCACCATCTTCAAAAGACACTACACATGTTGGGTGAACCCATGTAGGGGTGAGTATATACATACACAGTATAACCCCCAAAAAAGAGTTATGGGGAGAATTAAGAGATAAAAATGAAGATGGAAGCAATATATAGAATTAGTTTCCGTGAAAGAGTACACCTCAACACAACATGAGAGTGAAAGTTAGCTCGTCCAAACACAATGAGTGTTATGTGGTGATAAGATGAACTTATCGTCGAGTCTTTGCTACCTATTGTAGGAGAGCTGACTCATCCAACCATGATAAGATAAACACAAAAACCATGTGGGATACCCCATGCATCTTCGCCTCTCTTGGAAGGAGAGTAAATATACCAAAGAATTGGGTACTCATGTAGGATATATATATATATATATATATATATATATATATATATATTCTCAGCAAAGAATCCCAAATGATAAAGTAAGGGGGTCTCCATATCATAGCTCAAACCAAAAAGAACAACTAATAGTTATAAAATAATTTCATCAATGATTCACTGCACCTCACACATATCACCTAAACACATAAGTCTAAGGGAATCAATCACCACACCTTGATATTATCTGATTTCAGTGGCACTGACTCGGTTGCACAGTTTTAGGTCACATCACAAGGATGAGTCTCAGTGGCAAAAGTGTCTCTCTTCCTTGTGAGTCCATAGGTATGTCATTCTGCGTCTCTTTATTGTGTTTCACAGTCGAGGGGGCACAAATTCAAGGTAATAATCACATACCCTGGTATAAAAGGAGGTTTTTACTCTTATAGTCACTGATGAACTCCACTACCCAGCCTTGCTTGAGGGTTATACTTAGGAATGTCAATGGGGAATGCCATTTCCCAGTCCTACTAGAGGGTAAGCCCGGTGAGATTTCAAGGAACTCCACTACCCAAAAAAGATGGAGGGTTACAGCTAGAATATTTTATTAGGGAATTCCACTGCTCGTCCTTTATAGAGGGTAAGCCCAAAACTATCATTGGATAATGCCACTACCCAGTCTAGATGGAGGGTATGCTCGAAATGTCAAGGAACTACACTGCTAAGTACTACTAGAGGGTAACTCTGAAAGATCATTATGGAACACCACTTCTCATTCCTAATGAACGGTAATCCTTGTACTGATTTCAGGAAATTATACCACCCATCCTGGCTAGAGTCTTATGCTTGGGATGCTCTGGTGATTCTGTATGATTGTTATCATGATCGAGTTTTAAGTCAGCATGTGCCAAACCCAAACATTTTAAATCATATATAAAAATTTTATATTAATGGAACTATAATTTTTTACATGAAAAACACTCATGATTGGATACTCATGGGCAAAAATCAGAGTTTGAACGAAGGAGATATGAACGTTTGGAGATTTCTCAGAAGATCTTAGGGGGAACACAACATGTGAGGGGGCCCATGCAGTCTATGGTCTCACTCCACATCATAACTATGTTCCTAGACAACACACAACTCCACCCCATGTAGTAGAACAAGCCATGTAGGTAGACTGCAAACTGTTTCCTGACTAATAGGGACAGGGGTCATGTCATGTGGTCGTGTCTGTGTCTGTGTACTTTTCACATGGTGTGTGCCTAGCTGTGTGATCCATCACATGGCTTCCCCACATGGATAGGTAGTACACAACATATCACGGGGAGTACACTTCACTCCATCGTGATCAGTTTCCATAACCTAGGTGTTACTACTAATAGAGGCTACACATCGTGTGTTCTTCATTTTACATGGTGTGTAGTTGAAATTTTTACATAATGTTCATATCTATAGATCTAATCCCCATGTGTCAAATTTGGTTGAACCACCTTAGACCCAACCATGAATATTTTTGAAAACTATTGATCTATCCAAAACCCATACTCGTTGGCCACCATTCGTAGCAAAATTGCATCAAAAATCAATGATTATTTCATTATTCATTTTCCATGCAACCATGGCTTCATCTTTTGATATCTTGAAAATAGAACACTAGATAAATCATCCACAAACCAAGATGATTTCAGATCTTTTATTCACTCACAAAAACATCACCTTTTTTACTCTATAGATCCAAGTGACCGATCAAGCTCGGGTCGCTCGACAACTATCTAACTAAGAACCACCAGATTCCATCACTTAAGAATGTGAAGAACAGGGAGAGAAAGCACCAAAAACAAAGGTTTAGAACATCTCTATCCATGAATTCTTGGTTGATGATTGAGAATGTGGAATCAGATTAGATAAAAATATTTAATCTAATACTTGGGTGCATGCTGATACAAAAATGTTGGGAGTTGAAATTACAGAAATGGAAAACACTGAAGAGTAAAAGGGAAAAAATAACAAGAACATGAAGATATACTTGGTTCGGAAAAAAATCTCTACGTCCATGAAGTTTCAAAATACTCACTGTAATTGGTATCACAAATACAGAGTTCATCAGTTAGTATCCATATCCCAAAAATGGGCTATAAAATTGAGAATATAATCCATTTTTTTACCAACTACACAGTAATTCCAAATCACTATAGTGAAATTTGGCCAAGTCAAAAATGATACAATGGCTGCTCTCTAGAATCCCAAATTGATACAGTAAAGTTAACCCCAAAGTATAAACTACTATAGTGCTATGTAGGTGTCGGTCAGTCAGCTATGCTACAATGATCAAAGATTCTAAAGTGCCCTGAAAGTTGTGGGCTGGTTCATAGTATGATCCATAATCATTCGGCCCAACCGGATTGGGAAACACCAATCCAACACTCTCAATGGCAAAACAGGGTGCTAATCGTAGACAGAATAATGATCTGGTCAGAAATTTAATCCTGGTCATAAAAATCACCAAATATGAGTCCTACCTCTTATTTGGATCATTATTTATTGAATAATTTTCCCACTCAATGATCAAAATAAGCTGATGCATTTATCCTGCTTCGATTCAACTAGATCTAGAGGTTCAGTGCTTGTTCTTCAAAGGGGGGAGGGGGGAGCTCTCACTGGTAAATTCTAGAAATTATGAGCTAACCCTAAATATATTTCTCATAATGATACTTTAATAAATGTTTAGTTTAGGTTAAAAATTTATTAATTATCTAATTTATTAATTAACCTATCTACTAAAATCTACCGCCAATGAGTAGGGGGTCCGAACATATCGTGTCAACTCACTTTATATCGGGGCTAGGGTAAACACCACATTCTGGACACAACTATGGTCTTATATTTCTAATATAATGAATCATTTAAGATTTATCCCATTTTATTTAATTAATTGAGTGTAAATAATATGAAATATATTTAATATTTTTATAAAATTAATTTCAGCCACATCGGGCCTTGAAATTGCACGTCATCTCAGCAACTAACTCTAGAAATATATTTAGAATTATTTCAAAGTCTTACAAGGTAAAAATTGATTCTCTAAAGTGTGATTGGATTTTCTTTTCTTTGCATGATAATAAATGTTTATATTGGTATTATTATCATTGAGTAAGGGAAAACTGGTACAAAAAACCTAAATACTTATGTGAATCCTTTCATTCATGCAATTTCCTTTTATGTCTCATTCCTTCTTCTCTCCATCTTTCATTTATATTCTTTTTCTTTTTCTCAATACTTTCATATTATTAAAATCATTACTTAATTTTTTTTTCTATTAGCATCAAACTATAATCATTGGATCTATTTTTCCCTTAAAAAATCATCATGTTGATCCTCTGCAACGTTATTAAGTTATAATGATAACATGAAATTTCTCTTTATTCATATTTTTTTATTTGTTTTCCATTCTTTTGTTTATATTTTATAAAAATATATATATTAAAATAATCCTAGGTTAAAAATATTTTAAAAACTGATTTAGAAATATGTTAATACCTTTAACACTTTTATGTTTTTAGTTAGATCCAAAAGGCATTAAGGTCCTTAATGCCTTTCACTTGGGATAAAAAAAGGTTTTAAGCCCCCTTCCGCATTTCCACCTTTTTTATTTTAATTTTTGTTATTAGTAACTCAAGCCTTTGAATTTAACTTTTATTTTAGTTTATTTTTTTTATTTTTATTGTTTCATCATCATATAACTATGTACCCTTTTTTAAATTTTTTAATGTTTGTTAGTCGAATGACAAGTTTTTTATATACATTTTTTTTGTTAGGTACATATATTTTAAAATATTTTTTTATTAATACTTTTATTATAATTAATTAGTTTTTTTATATTACTATTTTAGTTAATATTTATTTTTAAATTATATTGTTATCTACTTTAATAGTTAAGTTAATAATTATATGATTTATATAATTATTAATATTTTTTATTTTAATTATTATAACTATTTAATAAAATAAATGATATTTATTTATAATGTAATTAATAATATTTAATTATAATAACATAAATAATAATACTTCATATTAATGTAATTAATAATATATTACTTAATAATAACTATGTCCATTAATATTTAAAATTAAAAGTGTTATATCTTTAAGAAATAAATTTTATGACATGTAAATTTTCTTTTGTTTATTACATTTATGGTTTTTTATTTTCAATTATGTTTTATATGTTTATTTTGTTGGTGAAATTTCATTTAGATTGTATTTTAAATTTACAATTTATATGCTTTTAATGTCACCTACCTGAAACATAATAATGTTTCAAGAATGTGACTTTCAATGTCTATAAATAATAATGTAAAAAATAAAATCTAAATAAGATTTGACACAAATAATGAATATATAAAAAAATATTTAAAATCAATTATTTGTTATATGTTTACTCAATGGTATAAATTTAATTTTGATTTTAGTTATACTATAATTTATGTGAATATATTTTTTAATGTGACAATATTATGTTTCTAATCAATAATGTATGTGTCATGTAAATTAATTTTGGTTTATTATATTAAAGAATTCTTTTTTATAAATTTTTTTTGATGTTTATGATTTTGTAAGTTTTAATTATATTTTTTTATAGTTTATATTTTTTATGCTTCTAAATTTTCCTATTTTAAATTTAGAAATTTTTTCTATGTCTCAAGTAGTATATTTTGAAAGATTTTAATATTTAAATTATAAATAAAATATAAATGAAAAATAAAACACTATCTAGACAAGTTAACAATGATTAATAGTAAAAATAATTTCATCAATTTAATAGAGAGAAATTAAAATAAAATATATAATACATTGTTCTTTCACATCCTTTAATTTAACAGAAATCATAAAAATGAATGAGTACAATCATTGTGTATCATGAGGCTTTGTCCCACAATCTGACTTGTGAATGGGATACTTTTATTGAGATCTATGACCTCTGTGTTGGGGTAGAGTATAATGAGTTGGGGAGGGATCTTCCTCAGGAACTGGAACATCGAATATCGAATGCTCTGCAAGTGACTCCACGAGAGGAGGTGGCATATGCATGTTTTCTTTTGCACATGATCCTTCCCCCACTACGTAAGTGAAAGGACCTACCGTCATCCTCTGAGGTATCTAAAAGGCCTATGGAGCCTCCGTCAGGAAAGGTGGATGTGAGGGAAATTAACCCGAATATGAGCTCAGATTAGATATACCAAGGGAAAACTATTTATATAATGATAATATAAATAGACATCATACCTCCTAGAGCACAATTATAATTGACTAAGGCTAAACTACTAGGGGTGTGACTTCTACTTATGTAATAGGTGAGGCCTTGTGTGCAATGTGACACATTCTATGTCATCATCATTGTGGTTCCTCAACATCAGTAGCTACTAGAAGAGGTTCCTGAACAGGAACCTCCTATCCCAATGTAGGAACATCATATCCTTCAGGTGGAATATAATATACATTATCATGTAGAACATGAAATTCTAGCATCATAGCCTCCACTGCAACATGATACACAAACTGGATAAAAACCACACCCTCCTTCGAATCAAACATGTAGATAATATCATTTGGTTGGGTATATTGTAAAGTGATTAAAAATGCATTAAAAAAAGTATAAAAACAAAGAAATGTAAAGTTATTAACTTACCAGATCCTGAAACCCTCTTCTTTCGGGAGTAAGATACTTCATATAATTAAATCAATTCCATGTCTTATACTCAACATATTTTGATATATGGAATCAAATCATACACAATCACTTGATACAAAATGATGTACGTCTATCCCATAGGTCAAGATACTCATCATATCATCGGCGTCTATCGACATCTTTCCACCCATTCATCTTCATTGAATGAAGTGTTTCTTACTATTTGGGTGGAATTGGAATACCCTAGAAAAATACAAACTGGTGTACGACTCTATCTGGTTGGTTATATTCAATATGATGAAATTGAATGAGAGGAACTACAGCCATGGAACCATGAATCCCATATGTTCATTATGTGGGACGATGGCCTAATAGATACCAATATGAAAGTCATGATATCTGAAATGTCATGTGAAGATATATAAAAAAATTATTAATTTACATAAATGATAATATTATGAAATTGATTATTTAAAAAAATAATGAATATACATACATTGGTGGATAATAGAGCATCCAACATGAGATGGTATGCACCCAAATTGTGTCTTGAATTCCTGATGGAGTGGTGTGTTTGATTCCACATTGAGCATCATGAAACACATATATAAGAATCCATGGACCAAAAATAGAGGGGCAAGGGGATGAATTCTCTTCCATTGTCACATATAAATAATGATGAAACATCCCCCAAGATCACTGTGATCTGATAAGCATGTCATGTATAATGATGTGTACCTGTATTCCAATCATGAAAATCCAAAAATGTATCTACCATCTAGATCAAAGTCTTTCAATTGCCTTAGATACATAATGTGGACATGAATAATAGAGTGATCAGTGCACAATGTCCCTTCAGTGAGTTGCAAGATATATTCATGAGTGTGATGTATGACAATATTTTCATTAGAGTCAATGAGTAACTATGTAAAGTTAATGTCCAGCTATCTCACATATATCCACCCTATATTTATTGGATCATCATCCCCCACAATGTCTAGGACTAGAAATTTTTGTATAATCTTAGTCTAGTCCCTAACGGTGGGTCCCATTACTGCACCCCTCTGGATAGGATAACCGAGTAGAACTACCATATCCTCAAAGTTTATAGTAATATGTCTCTAGGGTAAGGGGAATGTGTGAGTCTCCGATCTTCATGTCTTCATGAGGGTAACAAGGAAGAGATGATCAGTGAATTCATAATCAGATACAGAAACTCGATATAAGTCGGTATGCCGTATGTATGGTATAACAGTAGCTGGAGGTGGAAGGTGATGAAAATTGTGGGCTCAACATACCCTGATCCTTCTAACCTCACAACCTGATTGCACATCATGTGAAACATTCCTATCCACAAATATATATAAAAATAAAATAAATCTTAAGTTTAAAATATTAATATATATTTAGGGCCTCCATAATGTTATGACTAGTATAATTTAAGAAATAACATGTTTATTCCAATTGTTTTATGAAATTTTTATTACCAAAATAAAATGCCATATATTCATACTTCTCAAAGAATATTTATAATGATTTTAGAAAATTATTTTATATCTATTCCAACATTCTTTGATGATTCTCATATTTCTCGATCTCTATTTTTTAAGGCAAAAAGTTTTTCCTCAGTTCTTGTTTGAATGGAGTGATATTTTTAAAAGGGGTTTTACTTTAAAAATATATTTTTGCACACATAGGTTTTATCAGTTGGATAAACCTTACAAACATAGGATTTATTTCATTTCTAGCACATATACCAGTATTTTATATCCCAAATGGTTTGATTTGTCATTTGTGTATAAATTATCATGTAATGTTATATTTTATGGTTATTTTCTCACATTCTTTCTTTATGGAGTATCCATGGATAGTCTGATTATTATTTTATTTCATCTCACTTGTACTTGTCATATTCCTTGTAATGTGAATATGAATGTTTTATTATGAAAACCATATTCTGACTTAAAAATGGTTTTATCATGTGAAAATTCATTGAAAAGGGAAGGGAATTATGTAGAATATTTTTTTTTATTGAAATGATGTAAGATTTAGGAATGTTTATCTTTTGTTTTGTTTATGTACATGGTTTTATAATTTATAAACTATTTATTATTTGATAGTAAAATTATTTAGAAATGTCACATATTTCTAAAAAATGAAGGATTTTATATTAACACTATGTAATTGATGTAAATGAAAAGTTCACATTTTAGGCAATACAACATTATGGATAAGATTGTGAACTCGATCTGAAAATCATAGGGAATTGTTTTCATTTATAACCTTCCCAATGAAATATTATGTATCTCAAAACATACCCTTGTTCTTGAGGCTAGTCCATATCATTTTTTATCTTTTTAGACATCAGTCTCCATCACTAATTCAACCTATTTATGTCTGGTGTCAATATCGGTTGGTCTTTAGGCATTAAGAACTATCAAAACTCAACAATGGTGTCCATAGAGTGTAACAAAATTCGAATTCAGGATGATTATATTTGAATTATTCAAAGAGTATAACATGATTCACATCTTGAATGGATAAATTTGATCATTTGATAATCACCTAATTGTGATTAATGATCTTTGGAATGATTTTAATATCAAAAGAATGGTTTTTTCCAACTCCCCTTTTGGATCTGTCGAAAGGTATCCCTTTTACTGATATGAATGAGGAAGTCATGAGTGGGATTGTAAATACTATTACAAATTTTATGGATTGGGATATTTCAGATCTGATTCAATGGGGTCCTATGATATAAATTAGGTTTTGGGTGGACATCACTCAACCCCTTATGTGGGGATCATTTATGAAATTCTTAGACTCTAAGTTATGGGTGACATTAGAATTTAAAAAACTCAAATCCTTCCTCTTCTTCGGCACCCTCAATTCTCATGGGGTAAAGGAATGTGGAATAAAAAGACCCGATCCATACTTCCAACCTATGTTTCAATAAAGATCATGGATTCGAGTCAAACCTACTTGTCGACAACCTACAATGGAGGATGAAAAACATAAGGTAATAGAAATTCTAAACAAATTCATAGACCAAGACCCCTCAATGGATAAGGATGTGATAATTTCTCTAGGTCCACCTTAATTCCCTCTTACTCTAGGAGGTTTGGTAAACCTTTGTTAAATGGTTTGGATTCATTCATCTCATGGCCTTTCTTACTAGGGGGTTTTGGATGGTGGGACTTTGGATGATGAAACTTTTGATGTCGAAAATAAGAACAAATTGATTATTAAGATATTTAATTCCATGAATACTATTTATGATGGATCACAACACCTAAATATAGGTCCTCCAAATAACCATATTGGTTTAATTTCTTTGGTTGGTCATGAGGTAATGAAGTATCTTCCTTATCAAAATATATCATCACCCATGGTGGGGGACTGGCTACCAATTTTCTAGGAGAGATGGCACCACTAGAGATTTTCATATCAAGGGTGGATCTCCTAGATCAGGAAGTCCCTCCTCCCCATGCAAATTCGGCCAACCACAAATTTCATATGAAAGAAATGATGAATCCATAACCCTAATCCTTCTATACTGTTCCTAGAAACTTTTCAATTAGTTTAGATAATTCCCATATAGAGATGACAGTATTTCCAGAATCACCATGACCAGGGTTCAATGTTTTCTCTAAAACCACCCTCAAGCTGAAAATAATATGCTATGATTCCCTAGACCCAACCCTTCTCCCCTTTCACAAACCCTCATGTACTTTCATCTATGTAAGGTGATGACATGAAAAGTTTCACAAGGACAGACCCTAAAAATCATCGTACATGGAAGATGATTAATAGAGGATTATTCATAATTGATACCCCTACCACGGTTCCATGTGGAACTAAATTATCATTCGAGGCCCTACTTCCGATGGAGCACCTTCCTATAAGACAGAAAGTGGAGGGAAATTGTTCTATTCTAGGATTCTTATAGGAAGAGTCTGGAATGAACTAATGTAACACCCGAGACTTTTATGTTATATAAATCATCAAAGGAATCTTTTTCTACCCAACACTTTCTTGGCTTGCTTTACACGCAATCGCGACCTTCCTCGATAGCTTGCGTTGTACGCAATACCGAGTTTCACTAAACAACAATATGCTATTAAAACTAGATGTTATGAATAGTAATAACCACTTTTTGAAATTTTATAAATTTTATTTTCCAAAATGGACTTCATTTTTGGACTCAGAATATCGAAATTAGCCTAGGGTGAAATTTTGGTATTTTTCTGAAAACTTTCAATTTTTGATGAATAGTGAAACCACTAAGTGGTAGGTTAAAAACTGAATTTTGCATAGAACTTAATTTTACCGCTTCTGTGAATGGAATTTCAAAAATCCGACACACCCGGTTGATATCAGTAAGTAAAATGTGGTTCAATGAGATAAAAATAATTTTTTGGTGAATAATAACTTTTTACTTTTTTTACCGCGGTTAATAGTAAATAGGGTAACTAAGGGTAAATATGATATTAATATTACCCTAACACATGTCTTAATTCTATTGGACAAGTTTAATTCGACCAAAAACAAACTTAGGAATAAAATATGACCATTTAGGCCCACTTGGATTAGATTACGACATTTATTATTAATTTATTTAAAGAAGGGTTAAAATAGTTAAAATAAAAGTTTAATAAGTAAATAATTTTTAATATGGGGTTATACATAAGATAAATTAGACTATAAATATTCATTAGAAAGATAAAAAGATTTCATACATGATGGTAGTTTATTTATAATTTTTAGACATTAAATAATTTAATTTATTTATGACACAATGATGATGCAGTAATTATCTTATTAATGAAATATTGACATAATTGATGTTATAAACACCAAACTAAATATAATTTGAGACTTTTAATGAATTCCACTAATTTTCTAGGTTACTATGATATATTAGTGTTGATTTAATCAGCTTTGTTCGAACATATAATTCTGTTATGACTTTCACAAAAATCATATATCAAATAGTGTCAAAATTGACACAAAATAGTTTTTAAATCAAATATTATATTAATAATTGTTATTTTATTCTTAAAAATCTAAGGTTCGGCCAAATGACTTAGATAAGGATATATATATTAATAATAAACAATTTGGGGTTCTTTTGGCATGTTATAGTAAGTGTATTAACCATATAGTGTAAGAAAACAAAAAGACACGGTAAAAGTTAAATTATTTAACTTAGAGTTAAATTTAGTTGATAAGGTAAAAATAATACCCTAAACTTGTCTAAATCTTATTGGTTGATAGTATTTCGACCCATCCCCACTTTAGCTTCGAAATAAGACCCTTTGGAACCATTATAAACCGATTTTGACTTTAATATAAAATAATATTTTGAGATATTCCTAAGGTGCCCCTCTCCTCCCTTATAAAAGGGAACCTCCTCCCCCTCCTCCTCACACCAATTTGAGCACTCAAGCTCGGCCAACCCCTGACATTTTATCCTCTCCACTTCCCTAGAATAATCCTAGAGGTCCTGGTCTTCTTAAAAGACCAATCTTAGTTCCCTAAGCGGAGGATTCAAAGAAGCGTTCCAAAGAAGAGGTAATATCCATTACCAATCTTTTCAATTTCTTTCTTCATCAACTTCTTCTTATTTATTTGTTTCATGATAAAGTAATAACATCAGTATTAATTACATACTGACATGTTATTATAAATATTAAACAACCCTAATTCACCTTCTATCCATCCTACGGAAAAATGAAATCACCGCGCGTGCGTACGTACGGAATACCGTCTCCACGCCGTGGTGTAATCTATTTTCCACCATCACCTTACAAGGATGGGTATAATGGTGTAATGAGTAACTATTTATGATTATTATAAATTAATATTGATACTGAAATAATATACATATACTCCAATACAATTCCATGATCATAGGAACGATATCATCACTCGTGCGTACGTACGGAATACCGTCTCCACGATGTGATGCGACTCGTTCTACATGATCATCATTACATAGTAATTATATAAATGAATTTAATGAATAAATATGATATATGTTACACTAATACCATTCTGGATAAAAGTTATCTATAACCTTAAAATAAGAATAAGAATTTATTCGGCAAAACACGCATAAGAACAAAAGCCAATAAAGACCCGAGTAACAAGTAACAATGAAATATTACTAACAAGAAGCTAAGAATATGACCATATATGATATCATATAAATATGTATGATTCTGGAATAAGTCAATAACATTATTTAAACCATTATACAGGAGCTTCGGACACGTACAAAGCAAATCGGACCTAAGGTAAGGGAAATATCACAATCTCATTTTTATCCGAGATTGTTTATTCGTAAGTATTTATTGGGGTGTATTTTATCATCCACATCCATGTTCCCTCAATATGTAATATTGTTTCCATCCACTTACAATAGTTTAAATCCAATTTTACCCTTCGGTGAGTTTTTAGTAAAGAATATGAAAGGAATCTTCTCTCGTTTTTTCGTACGAGGTACTTTTTGACTTTTCCGACAAAAGTACGAAGAATGTTATTTTAACTTATACGGCATGAATGGATTTCTAAAACATTATTTCCAAGAAGCATCCTTTACAAGTATTCAAGTTTATTTTTAATCAAATTCTTTTATTTTAAAGTCGTATGACATGTTATGAAAGGAAAAATGTTCTTGAAGAAGAAAGGATATTTTCCTCAAGAATGGAGTTCAAGTGTTTTATCAAAATTATTTTCCATCTAAGATAATAAAGGGTTCTGTTTTTATCCCTATTATTACATTGGTTTGATTATGTTGTGATGGAAATATTTTTATGAATTCCTTTATCTTATGTGAATTGTTTTATGATGTCATGTTGTTTAAGAATCCTATTTTTATAACATGGGTTACGCTATGATGTATGGTTTATGATTATGTGGCACACATAAGAAAGGATTCATTATAAGATGGGTGGGACCTATATCTCCCTCCAATGCATTGGGTAAAGATTTTATATCTCATGAGATAGACATGGCTGGAACGGTAGGTTATACCGGTTCAGTGAATAGGACTGGAATGAGGGTGACTCGTTTCAGAAAGGGACTTTGTCCACTAAGATAGTCTTGGCAATGAGTCATGACTAACAAGAAATGATTTTCCATGATTATGTGTGCATGCCACAAAGTTTCAAGTTTCATGTTATGATTATGGGGATCTCATTTTCACTTCTATGATTTGTTCCATGTTAAGATATTATGATCTCTTTTGCAGGTTATGATTTTCAAAAATATATGATATGATTTTTATTTCCTTTATTTGCCCTTGCTGAGCATTTGAGCTCACCCTTTTATGTTTTCTTTTCCCCAGGTCAGGAAGATGGATATTAAGTAGAATATGCTAAAAGGGACCCTAGATATGATGAAATAAATGGGAGACACTGTAGAAGATTTATGAACCAGTTGTTTATGTTTCCCAGTTTCTAAAGACACTATACCTATACGGTCCTTTGTGGTTTTGTCATATGTTGTAATAAGTGTACTTAAATTTTGAAGTATCAACAATGTATGTAAAGTATGGGTCGTTATAGTTGGTATCCGAGGAAAGGTATAGTCAACCTTTGGAAACTAGGATGTGAAAGCCTTAGTAAGAACCCTAAGGATAAGTCTAAGAATAGAACGCAATCTTAGTGTTTTAGAAATGGCCATGAATAACCTAGGATAAGACCTTAAGCGTGAAAATTTTATTCTTGAATTATGTGGTTTTGCTATTATAATTAGTGTTGCTCACACTATTCTTCTTGGTTTTAGTCAATGGCTGGAACCCGAAGGAACCATGTTAATGCAGAATGCGATGGGAAATGCAATGATTCTCCCCCTGAGTATCCAAAAGATATGGGAGCTGGAATGAAAAATCTTGTAGCCATGCTCACACAACTTTTTCAAGCTATGAATCATGCAGGACTTCCAAACGAGCAAAGGAAGGAGCAACATTCTATTGAATCCTTCATGAGGCAGCGTCCACCTTCTTTCAGTGGGTCTACTGATCCATTAGTTGTTGAACAATGGATTAGTACTACTGAAAAGATATTTTCAGTTCTTCAATGTTCTGAGCATGATAAAGTCATCCTAGCAGTGTATCGTTTGGAAGGAGATGCTGATCAATGGTGGAATATTATTAAGAATACGAGGCAAAGGGATGGAATTGAGTCTATGGAATGGGACGAGTTCAAGAACTTATTTTTCAATAAGTACTTCCCTCGTATTCTCCGAACAAAGATGGAGAAAGAGTTCCTTGAACTGAAGCAAAAGGATGATGAATCTGTTGGTACCTATGAAGCAAATTTTACAAGACTTGCAAGGTACGCTTCTGGTATTATTATCCAACCTGAGAGTAAGATCGATCGATTCTTTAGTGGCTTAAAACCATGTCTTCGAAGGGAATTAGTCATAAGGGACTTCAATAGCTACGAGGAAATCATTCGATGTGCTCTCAAAGTCGAGATGGAGATTGGGGTAATCCATCAGTCACATGGGTTTGAAAAGAAGAGGAAGATGGAATTCAGAGAAAAATCTAAAGAGCACACGGAAAAGAAGATGAGATTTTCCTTATGCTCAAAGTGTGGAAAGAAACATGGAGGGAGTTGTCTTAAAGGGACAAGTAAATGTTTTAAATATGGAAAGGAAGGTCATCGGGCATTTGAATGCCGTGATAATGGGAAGAAGATGTCTAATGACGCAAACAAAGGAAGGGATACACAGAATGAACCTACTACACTTCAATGTTTCAAGTGCAAGGAGATGGGGAATTATGCCAATCAATGCCCAAATCCAAGGGTTGATGATGATGGTCGACGTCAACAAAATCTTAAGGCTAAAGACAAAGGAAAGTCACATGCAATTTCTATCAGTGATGTGGAGTACGATAACGAAGTGGTGAAAGGTACACTTACCATCCACTCTAAAGTAGCAAATGTTTTATTTGATTCTGGATCCACCCACTCTTTTATTTCTGAAGAATTTTCTAAGTGTATCACCGTATTACCTCAACAATTAGATGTTGAGTTAGCTGTGACAACACCTAATGGCACATCAATCGCATCAAAAGTTTATAATTCTTCTCCGATCGAAGTTTGTGGGAAAGTGCTTCCTGCAAATCTTGTGATCCTTCCTATAGTGGAATTTGATGTGATTCTTGGCATGGATTGGCTTTCTTTATACGGAGCTCATATCAATTGCCAAAGAAGGGAAGTCACATTTCATATTCCAGATCAATCTACGATTGTCTATCGATGCAAGGATGAATATAACCTTCCAGTGGAAATTCCTTCCATCTTATGGGTCTTGATTCCACTAAATGAAGGTTATTTATCTCAAATGGTTGGTGAGAAACTCACGATTAAGAATATACCCATCGTACGGGAGTTTGATGATGTCTTTCTGGAGGAATTACCAGGTCTTCCACCAAATCGTGAAGTTGAGTTTTCAATAGAACTCGTACCGGGTGCTTTGCCTATTTCAAAGACACCTTATAGAATGGCCCCAATTGAGTTGCAGGAATTAAAGAAGCAACTCCAAGAGAATCTTGATAAGGGATTCATACGCCCTAGTGCGTCACCTTGGGGAGCACCCGTTCTATTTGTTAAGAAGAAAGATGGATCAATGAGACTCTGCATTGATTATCGAGAACTTAACAAGATCATTATCAAGAAAAAATATCCTCTCCCACGCATTGATGACTTATTTGACCAACTACGCGGAGCTCAATACTTTTCCAAGATTGATCTTCATTCAGGGTATCATCAATTAAGGGTCAAAAGGGAGGATATACCAAAGACGGCTTTCCGTACAAGGTATGGACACTATGAATTTATAGTGATGCCATTTAGTCTTACTAATGCCCCTGCTATCTTCATGTATCTAATGAATAGAGTCTTTAGAGACTATCTCGATCAATTTTTGGTAGTCTTTATAGATGATATTCTTGTCTATTCAAAGAGCAAGGAAGATCATGAAGATCACTTGAGAATTATATTGAAGACCCTGAGAAAGGAGATGCTTTATGCCAAATTTACCAAGTGTGAATTTTGGCTTCAAAAAGTTGCATTTTTGGGTCACATAATCTCAAAAGAGGGGATATCTGTGGATCCAGCAAAAACAGAGGTTATCGAAAGATGGTCGAGACCAACAACAGTAACTGAGATCCGATGTTTTCTTGGTTTGGCTGGATATTATCGACGTTTTGTAAAGGATTTTTCACGATTATCTAATCCACTCACCAAGTTGACTCGGAAAGGAGTTAAGTTTGTTTGGACATAGGAATGTGAAGAGAATTTCAAGGAGTTGAAAAGAAGGTTATCCAGTGCACCTGTGCTCACACTGCCTTATAGTGGAGAAAGGTTTGTGATCTACAGTGATGCATCCAAGAAGGGATTGGGGTGTGTTCTTATGCAAAATGATATGGTGATAGCTTATGCCTCACGACAGTTGAAAATCCATGAGCAAAATTACCCAACACATGATTTAGAGTTGGCTGCGGTAATCTTTGCATTAAAGATTTGGAGGCATTACCTTTATGGTGAAAGGTGTGATATTTATACTGATCATAAAAGTTTAAAGTATATTTTCACACAAAAGGAGTTGAATATGTGTCAAAGAAGATGGTTGGAGCAGATTAAGGATTATGACTGCTCAATCCATTACCACCCTGGGAAAGCAAACAAGGTGGCAGATGCATTAAGTCGACAAGACCATGCTAGTTTATCCATGATGAGGATCACAAAAGATCCAATATTTATGGATTTACAAAGGATGGATCTTGGAATTATAATTGAAGGGGAAAAATCTTATCTTTCTCAAATGAATTTTCAACCATCTATACATGTGAAGATTAAAGAGGCACAGAAAGAAGATGTCGAGTTACAAAAGAAGGTGAGAAATGTTCCTGAATTCATCCTTGATTGTGATAGGATAATAAAGTTCAGGAATCGGGTTTGTGTTCCTCCCATCCCCGAATTAAAGAAGGAGCTGCTGGATGAGGCTCATAGTTCTTCATTCTCTATTCATCCTGGAAGCACAAAGATGTATAGGGACCTGAAAGAATACTTCTGGTGGGATGGCATGAAAAGAGAAGTTGCTGAATATGTCTCTCGATGCTTGGTTTGTCAACAAGTTAAAGCTGAGAGACAGAAGTCTAAGGGGATGTTACAACCATTACCCATACCCAAATGGAAATGGGAAAACATCACTATGGACTTTGTCACAGGACTTCCTAAAACATCCAAAGGCAATAATGCTATTTGGGTCATAGTTGATCGTCTTACAAAGTCTGCACACTTCATTTCTATTAGAGAGGATTTCCCTCTAGATCAGCTTTCCATGATATATGTAAAGGAAGTGGTAAGATTGCATGGAGTACCACTTTCTATTATATCTGATCGGGATCCGAGATTTACCTCGAAGTTCTGGCGAAGTCTTCAGCATACTCTGGATACAGAGTTGAGTTTCAGCACTGCTTATCATCCCCAGACAGACGGTCAGTCTGAGAGAACAATTCAAACCCTAGAAGATATGTTGAGGCTTGCTCTATGGATTTCAAAGGAGGTTGGGATCAACACCTACCTTTGGTGTAATTTTCTTATAATAATAGCTTTCACTCCAGTATTCAGATGGCTCCTTATGAAGCTCTCTATGGAAAGAAATGCAGGACTCCAACTTGCTGGGATGAAGTTGGGGAAAGAAAGCTATTAGGACCTGATCTCGTTGATGAAATGGCAGAAAAGGTCAGATCTATTCAACAACACATAAGAGCAGCTCAGAGTCGACAGAAAAGTTATGCCGACAACCGAATAAAAGACCTAGAGTTTGAAGTGGGCGATAAAGTGTTCTTACGAATATCTCCCTGGAAGAGGGTTATGAGATTTGGAAAGAAGGGGAAGTTGAGCCCTAGATATATCGATCCTTTCGAAATACTGGATAGTGTTGGAAAGGTAGCTTACCGATTGGCGCTTCCACCGAATCTCTCTCAAGTTCATGATGTGTTCCATGTATCTCTCCTGAGAAAGTACATACCAGATCCTTCACATTTACTCAGCTCAAAAGTTGTACCGCTGGAGCAAGATCTTTCTTATGAAGAACAGCCGATAGAGATTCTGGATCGTAGCGAAAAAGTCCTACGAAACAAGACCACTCGCTTGGTGAAAGTTTTATGGAGGAACCACCAACTTGAAGAAGCTACATGGGAGCTTGAGGATATGATGAGGGAGAAGTATCCTCATCTGTTTGTTACAAAGTGACGAATTTCGAGGGAGAAATTCTTTTTAAGGGGGGTAGAATGTAACACCCGAGACTTTTATGTTATATAAATCATCAAAGGAATATTTTTCTACCCAACACTTGCTTGGCTTGCTTTACACGCAATCGCGACCTTCCTCGATAGCTTGCGTCGTACGCAATACCGAGTTTCACTGAACAACAATATGCTATTAAAACTAGCCATTACAAATAGTAATAAACACTTTTTGAAATTTTATAAATTTTATTTTTCAAAATGGACTTCATTTTTGGACTCAGAATATCGAAATTAGCCTAGGGTGAAATTTTGGTATTTTTCTGAAAACTTTCAATTTTTGATGAATAGTGAAACCACTAAGTGGTAGGTTAAAAACTGAATTTTGCATAAAACTTAATTTTACCGCTTTTGTGAATGGAATTTCGAAAATCCGACAGACACGATTGATATCAGTAAGTAAAATGTGGTTCAATGAGATAAAAATAATTTTTTGGTGAATAGTAAGTTTTTACTTTTTTTACCGCGGTTAATAGTAAATAGGGTAACTAAGGGTAAATATGATATTAATATTACCCTAACACATGTCCTAATTCTATTGGACAAGTGTAATTCGACCAAAAACAAACTTAGGAATAAAATATGACCATTTAGGCCCACTTGGATTAGATTAGGACATTTATTATTAATTTATTTAAAGAAGGGTTAAAATAGTTAAAATCAAAGTTTAATAAGTAAATAATTTTTAATATGGGGTTCTACATAAGATAAATTCGACTATAAATATTTATTAGAAAGATAAAAATATTTCATACATTATGGTATTTTATTTATAATTTTTAGACATTAAATAATTTAATTTATTTATGACACAATGATGATGCAGTAATTATCCTATTAATGAAATATTGACATAATTGATGTTATAAACACCAAAATAAATATAATTTGAGACTTTTTATGAATTCCACTAATTTTCTAGGTTACTATGATATATTAGTGTTGATTTAATCAACTTGGATCGAACATATAATTCTGTTATGACTTTCACAAAAATCATATATCAAATAGTGTCAAAATTGACACAAAATAGTTTTTAAATCAAATATTATATTATTAATTGTTATTTTATTCCTAAAAATCTAAGGTTCGGCCAAATGACTTAGATAAGGATATATATATTAATAATAAACAATTTGGGGTTCGTATGGCATGTTATAGTAAGTGTATTAACCATATACTGTAAGAAAACAAAAAGACACGGTAAAAGTTAAATTATTTAACTTAGAGTTAAATTTAGTTGATAAGGTTAAAATAATACCCTAAACTTGTCTAAATCTTATTGGTTGATAGGATTTCGACCCATCCCCACTTTAGCTTCGAAATAAGACCCTTTAGAACCATTATAAATTGATTTTGACTTTAATATAAAATAATATTTTGAGATATTTCTAAGGTGCCCCTCTCTTCCCTTATAAAAGGGCACCTCCTCCCCCTCCTCCTCACACCAATTTGAGCACTCAAGCTCGGCCAAACCCTGAAATTTTATCCTCTCCACTTCCCTAGAATAATTCTAGAGGTCCTGGTCTTCTTAAAAGACCAATCTTAGTTCCCTAAGTGGAGGATTCAAAGAAGCGTTCCAAAGAAGAGGTAATATCCATTACCAATCTTTTCAATTTCTTTCTTCTTCAACTTCTTCTTCTTTAGTTGTTTCATGATAAAGTAATAACATCAGTATTACTTACATACTGATATGTTATTATAAATATGAAACAACCCTAATTCACCTTCTATCCATCCTACGGAAAAATGAAATCACCGCGCGTGCGTACGTACGGAATACTGTCTCCACGCCGTGGTGTAATCTATTTTCCACCATCACCTTACAAGGATGGGTATAATGGTGTAATGACTAACTATTTATGATTATTATAAAGTAATATTGATACTGAAATAATATACATATACTCCAATACAATTCCATGATCATAGGAACGATATCATCACTCGTGCGTACGTACGGAATACCGTCTCCACGATGTGATGCGACTCGTTCTACATGATCATCATTACATAGTAATTATATAAATGAATTTAATGAATAAATATGATATATGTTACACTAATACCATTCTGGATATAAGGTATCTATAACCTTAAATGAAGAATAAGAATTTATTCGGCAAAACACGCATAAGAACAAAAGGCAATAAAGACCCGAGTAACAAGTAACAATGAAATATTACTAACAAGAAGCTAAGAATATGACCATATATGATATCATATCAATATTTATGATTCTGGAATAAGTCAATAACATTATTTAAACCATTATAAAGGAGCTTCGGACACGTACAAAGCAAATCGTACCTAAGGTAAGGGAAATATCACAATCTCATTTTTATCTGAGATTGTTTATTCGTAAGTATTTATTGGGGTGTATTTTATCATCCACATCCATGTTCCCTCAATATGCAATATTGTTTCCATCCACTTACAATAGTTTAAATCCAATTTTACCCTTCGGTGAGTTTTTAGTAAAGAATATGAAAGGAATCTTTTGTCATTTTTTCGTACGAGGTACTTTTTGACTTTTCCGACAAAAGTATGAAGAATGTTTTTTTAACTTATACGGCATGAATGGATTTCTAAAACATTATTTCCAAGAAGCTTCCTTTACAAGTATTCAAGTTTATTTTTAATCAACTTCTTTTATTTTAAAGTCGTATGACATGTTATGAAAGGAAAAATGTTTTTGAAGAAGAAAGGATATTTTCCTCAAGAATGGAGTTCAAGTGTTTTATCAAAATTATTTTCCATCTAAGATAATAAAGGGTTCTGTTTTAATCCCTATTATTACATTGGTTTGATTATGTTGTGATGGAAATATTTTTATGAATTCCTTTATCTTATGTGAATTGTTTTATGATGTCATGTTTTTTAAGAATCCCATTTTTATTACATGGGTTACGCTATGATGTATGGTTTATGATTATGTGGCACACATAATAAAGGATTCATTATAAGATGGGTGGGACCTATATCTCCCTCCAATGCATTGGGTAAAGATTTTATATCTCATGAGATAGACATGGCTGGAACGGTAGGTTATACCGGTTCAGTAAACAGGACTGGAACGAGGGTGACTCGTTTCAGAAAGGGACTTTGTCCACTAAGATAGTCTTGGCAATGAGTCATGACTAACAAGAAATGATTTTCCATGATTATGTGTGCATGCCACAAAGTTTCAAGTTTCATGTTATGATTATGGGGATCTCATTTTCACTTCTATGATTTGTTCCATGTTAAGATATTATGATCTCTTTTGCAGGTTATGATTTTCAAAAAGATATGATATTATTTTTATTTCCTTTATTTGCCCTTGCTGAGCATTTGAGCTCACCCTTTTATGATTTCTTTTCCCCAGGTCAGGAAGATGGATATTAAGTAGAATATGCTAAAAGGGACCCTAGATATGATGAAATAAATGGGAGACACTGTAGAAGATTTATGAACCAGTTGTTTATGTTTCCCAGTTTCTAAAGACACTATACCTATACGGTCCTTTGTGGTTTTGTCATATGTTGTAATAAGTGTACTTCAATTTTGAAGTATCAACAATGTATGTAAAGTATGGGTCGTTATAACTAACATCTCCAACCATAATTAAAATCTTATGTTGGAACTGTCATGGGCTTGGAAACACACCCACAATTTTAATGCACCTACTGACATGGTTTTCTTATCTAAAACCATGTTGTATTGTAAGGACATGCATAATGTCGGGATCAAGGATGGCTTTTAGGGATGTCACCCAATGTCATGTCAAGTCTATGATGATTTAATATTCCTTCTCTAGAAGGAAGATACAGATACTAGAATTAATAATTTCTCTTATAATCATATTTATATTATTATCCAATCACTTGGTTCCCCTACATGGGTGTTCCTAGGATTATATGGGTGACTTTCCCTGAGAGATAAGTGAAGGTCCATGGAGCTTCTCAATTATCTTCAGGATGGGTTACATAGACCCCTTATTTGTTGGGGGTATTCTAATGAAATAATGTTCTTTTTTAGAAAAATTGGGTTTTCTTTTAGACATACATCGATGATGTAATAATCCATGAAGGTTTTTCATGATGAAGAGCTAGAATATTTGGGTTACAAAAGCTACTCATTCACTTTGTTTCAGGGAATCTCTTTACAGAACCATATCAATGAACACTAATATAGATACCTAGGCCAGACTAATTGGGCTAGTATGTTTAATTACATCCAGGTATCTCATCTTCCTTTTGCCTCATCCATGCATGCCATGATCTTTATTAACTTTTCATTAAGGGGAGGGTGACCCAGAACCAAAAGTTCTTTCATATTCAAAGGTTTTTACGATAGGGATGAGGAATTTTTTTGATTTTTTCCACTTGGGGTGGTTAGGAGAGAATAATTATGTTAAGAAGAATGTCTAACATGTGGTCGCTAAACTCAATCAGTGGACCTTTAATAAATTTTCCAAGTCAAATATTCAATGTGATTGGATTTAAAGGAGGATAGATGCTCTCCATCTCCCCCCGTGGGTACTTTTTTCTAGAAAATCAAAACCAAAAGGTGAGTTGTATGCACCCCTCATAATTAAATATTTTTTTGGTCTATGGGAGAACAGAATACTCATATGAAGATGGAGATGAAAACACCCTCTATTTATACCAAAAGGAATCAGTTTGGCACTACAAAAACCTAATTTTTTCATTATTGATCCTAATGGAAGGTGTGTTATGAATCATAAGGATATTTTTAACACCGTATTTAATTTTTTTCCATGAACTTTATACTACATGGGAGTCTTCCATATCATGATATATAGAGAGTTGTATTATCCCCGTTATTATAGAACAAATGAACAAATAGCGTGTATGAGATATTACAAATGAATAAATGTTATTGGATCTAAATCAAATCCATTCAACTAAATATTTGGTCCAAGATGGTTTTCATGCATTTTTTTAATGTTCTAAAATATTTTCATCATTTATATTTTGGGTCGCATAAAGGTTCTCTAGATGGGTAAATCCAATTTTCACTCGATCAACTAAACACTTATTACCCTCATTTCTAAAATTGAAAATAGATATTTAGTAATAGATTTCGGACCCAATATCCTTTGTAATGTTACATATAAAATTTTCTCTAAAATACCAGTTAATAAACATAATATTTGGATACCCAGAATTGACTCTAAGATTTAAAGTTTCTTTTTCCCTAAGATACTTATCACTGACAACACCATTGTGGCCCATCAAATTTTCACACCATGAAAACTCTAAATAAATATAAGAGATACGTTATGGTGTAACACCCGAGACTTTTATGAGAAGGATTTTGTTTTTTTATGTTATATAAATCATCAAAAGAATATTTCACTACACACAACACTTTCTTGGCTTTCTTTACACATATTCGTGACCTTCCTCTATAGCTTGCGTCGTACGCAATACCGAGTTTCACTAAACAACGATATGCTATTAAAATATTATTAAAACTAGACGTTATGAATTGTAATAACCACTTTTTGAAATTCTGTAAATTTTATTTTTCAAAATGGACTTCATTTTTGGACTCGGAATATCGAAATTAGCCATGGGTGAAATTTTGGTATTTTTCTGGAAACTTTCAATTTTTGATGAATAGTGAAAACACTGGGTTACTATTTAAAACTGACTGTTTATTTAAATAATTATTTATTTTATTTAAATTTATTTTAAGTCAAAATTGATACATATTACCTATATAAGTTCAATGTAATTCATTGGAGTAATGCTATAATAATTTTAGATATAAAAAATTTTTATTGATCTTTTCACCGTCTTTTACCCACCTCCTAGGAGAATTTGAAAATTTGAATAAAACATAATTTTACCGCTTCTGTGAGTGGAATTTTACAAAACCGAGAGACACTATTGATGTCAGTAAGTAAAATGTGGTTCAATGAGATGAAAATAATTTTTGGTGAATAGTAACTTTTTACTTTTATTTACCACGGTTAAAAGTAAATAGGGTAATTATGGGTAAAAATGATATTATTATTACCCTAATACCTACCCTAATTCTATTGGATAAGTTTAATTCAAACAAAAACAACCCTAGGAATAAAATATGACCATTTAGGCCCACTGGGATTAGATTAGGACATTTAATAATAATTTATTTAAAGAAGGGTTAAAATAGTTAAAATCAATGTTTAATAAGTAAATCATTTTTAATATATGGTGACACATAATATAAATTCAACTATAAATATTGATTACAAATATAAAAATATTTCCTACATAATGGTATTTTATTTTTATTTTTTACACTTTAAATAATTTAATTTATTTATGACACAAAGATGATGCAGTAATTATCTTATTAATGAAATATTGACATAATTGATGTTATAAATACCTAAATAAATGTAATTTGAGACTTTTAATGAATTAAACTAATTTTATAGGTTAATATGATATGTTATTATTGATTTAATTAACTTGGTTAGAACTAATCATTCTGTTATGAGTTTCACAAAAATCAATTACCAAATTGTGTTAAAATTGACAAAAAATAGTTTTAAAAACAAATATTATATTATTAATTGATATTTTATTCCAAAAAATCTAAGGTTCGTCCAAATAACTTAGATAAGGATATATATATTAATTATAAACAACTTGGGGTTCGTTTGTCTTGTTATAGTAAGTTTATTAACCTTATAGTGTAAGAAAACTAGAAGACAAGGTAAGAGTAAAATTATTTAACTTAAAGTTAAATCTAAATGATAAGGTTAAAATAGTAACCTAAACTTGTCCAAATTCTATTGAATGAGATTATTTCAACCCATCCCCACCTTATCTCTTAAATAAATCAATTTGGAGCTATTTAAAACCGAATATGACTTTATAATAAAATAATATTTTTAGTTTTTCCAAAGGTGCCCCACTCCTCCCTTATAAAAGGGCACCTCCTCCCCCTCTTCCTCACACCAATTTGAGCCTCCAATCTCGTACAAGCCCTGAAAATGTATCCCCTACACTTCCCTAGAAACATCCTAGAGGTTTTAGTCTTCTTTAAAGACCAATCTTAGTGCCCTAAAAGGAGGTTTCAAAAGGTGTGTCGAAAGAATAGGTAATATCCTATACCGATTCTTTCAACTTTATTTCTTCTTATACATATTATTCTTTAGTTGTTTCATTATGAAGTAATAACATCAGTATCACTCATATACTTATATTTTATTATAAGTATGAAACAACTCTATTTCACCATCTATCCATCCTATGGAAAACAAAATCACCGCGCGTGCATACGTACAGAATACCGTCTCCACGCCGTGGTGAAATCTATTTTCCACCACCACCTTACTTGGATGGGTATAATGGTGTAAACAATAACTATATATAATTACTGTAAAGTTTTATTGATTCTGAACTAGTATACATGCACTCCAATACAATTCCACGATCATGGGAACGATATCATCGCTCGTGCGTACGTACTGAATACTGTCTCCACGATGTGATGTGACTCGTTCTAAATGATTTTAATTGCATAATGATTACATAAATGAATTGAATGAATAAATATGATATATAGTACACTAATACCATTCTAGAAATGAGGTATCTATAACCTAAAGAAAAGAATAATAATTTATTTGACAAAACATGCATAAGAACAAAAAGTAATAAACACCCGAATAACAAGTAGTAATGAAATATTACTAATATGAAGCTAATAATATGAACATATATGATATCATAACAATAATTATGATTCTAGAATAAGTCAATAACATTATTTAAATCATTATATAGGAGTTTCGGACACTTACGAAGCAAATCGGACCTAAGGTAAGGGAAAATCTCGCAATCTCATTTTTATCCGAGATTGTTTATACTTCAGAATTTACTTGGGAATATTTATCATCCGCATCCATGTTTCCTCAATATGTAATATTTATATCCATATAAAATTGTTTAAATCCAATTTTATCATTTTTTGAGTTTTTAGTAGAAGGTATGAAAGGAATCTTTTGTTGTTTTTCATACGAGGTACTTTTTGACTTTTCCGACAAAAGTATGAGAAGAATGTTTTTTTAACTTATACGGCATGAATGGATTTTTAAAACATTATTTCCAAGAAGCTTCCTTTACATGTTTTCAAGTTTATTTTTAATCAACTTCATTTAGTTTATAATTTTATGACATGTTAAGAAAGGAAAAGTGTTTTTGAAGTAGAAATGATATTTTCCTCAAGAATGGAGTTCAAGTGTTTTATCAAATTTATTTTCCATATAAGATAATCAAGGTTCTATTTATATCCCTATTATTACAATGATTTGATTATGATGTGATGAAATTATTTTTATGAATTCCCTTATCTTATATGAATTGTTTTATGATGTCACGATGTTTAAGAATCCCTTTTTTATTACATGGGTTATGCTATGATGTATGGTTTATGATTTTGTGTCACACATAAGAATTGTATCATTATGAGATGGGTGGGACCTATATATCCCTCCAATGTATTGGGAAAAGATTTTATATCTCATGAGATAGACATGGCCGAGACAGCAGGTTAAACCGGTTCAGTGAAACAGGACAAAAACGAGGAATGAACTCGGTTCAGAAATGGACTTTGTCCACTAAGATAGTCTTGGCAATGAGTTTTGACTAATAAAAAGTGATTCTCTATGATTATGTGTGTATGCCACAAAGATTCATGTTTTATTATATTATTATTGTGATTATATTTCACAACCATGATTTATCACATGTTATGAAATTTTGATCTCTTTTGTAGGGTAAGATTTCCAAAATGTTATGTTCTTATGAATATGTTGTGATTGATATTTCTTTTTTTACCTTTACTGAGCATTTGATCTCACCCTTTTGTATGTTTTCTTTCCCTAGGTCAGGAATAAGGATATTAAGTAGGATATGCCAAAAAGGGACTATAGATATGATGAAATAAATGGGAGACAATGTAGATGCTTTATGAACCAGTTGTTTATGTTTCCCGGTTTCTAAAGACACTATACCTATACGGTCTTTTCCTGGTTTTGTTATATGTTGTAGTAAGTGTGCTTCAATTCTGAAGTAATAACAATGTATGTAAAGTATGGTTATTTATTGTTGGTATCAGAGGAATGGTATAGTCAACCTTTGGAAACTAGGATGTGAATGCCTTAGTAAGAACCCTAAGGATATGTTTAAGCATAGAACACAATCTTAGTGTTTTAGAAATGTCCATGAATAACCTAGGATAAGACCTTAAGTGTGAAATTTTATTCTTGATTATGTGGTTTTCCTATTATAATTACTGTTTCTCACACTATTCTTCTTGGTTTTAGTCAATGGATGGAACCTGAAGGAACCGTGTTAATGCGGAATGCGACGGGCAATGCAATGATTGTCCCCCTGAGCAACCAAACGTTATGAGAGCTAGAATCTAAAATCTTGTAGCCATTCTTACACAACTTTCTCAAGATATGAATCATGCAGTACTTCCAAACGAGAAAAGGAAGGATCAACATTCTGTTGAATCCTTCATGAGACAACGTCCACCTTCATTCAACGGGTCTACTGACCCATTATTTGATGAACAATGGATCAGTACTACTAAAAAGATATTTTCAGTTCTTCAATGTTCTGAACATGATAAAGTCATCTTACCAGTGTATTTTTTGAAGGTGATGCTGATCAATGGTGGAATGTTATCAAGAATACAAGGCCAAGAGATGAAATTGAGTCCATAGAATGGGATGAGTTCAAGAACTTATTTTTCAATAAGTACTTCCCCTGTATTCTCCAAAAAAAGATGGAGAAGGAGTTTCTTGAATTAAAGAAAAAGGATGATGAATATGTTGGTACCTATGAAGCAAATTTTACAAGACTTGCAAGGTACGCTTCTGGTATTATTATCCGACCTGAGAGTATGATCGATTGATTCTTCAGTGGCTTAAAACCAAGTCTTCGAAGGTTGTTATCCATAAGGGACTTCAATATCTACGAAGAAATTGTTCAATGTGCTCTCAAAGTTGAGATGGAGATTGGAGTAACTCATCAGTCATATGGGTTTGATAAGAAGAGGAAAATGGAATTCAAAGGAAAATATAAAGAGCACACTGAAAAGAAGATTAGTTTCCCCTTATCCTCAAAGTGTGGAAAGAAACATGGGGGGAGTTTTCTTAAAGGGACAAGTAAATGTTTCAAATGTGGAAAGGAAGGTCATTGGGCATTTTAATTTTGCAATGATGGGAAGAATATAACTAGTGATGCGAACAATGAAAAGGCTACACAGAGTGCACCTCCTACACTTCAATGTTATAAGTGCAAGGAAATGAGGCATTTTTTCAATCAATGCCCTAATACAAGGGTTATGGATGATGAACGACGTCAACCAAATATTAAGGTTAAAGAAAAAGGAAAGTTACATGAAATTTCTGTCAGCAGTGTAGAGTACGATAACGATGTGGTGAAAGGTACACTTATCATCCACTCTAAAGTAGAAATTGTTTTATTTGATTCTGGATCCACCCCTTCTTTTATTTCTGAAGAATTTTCTGAGGGTATCACCATATTACCTCAACAATTAGATGTTGAGTTAGCTGTGACAACACCTAATGGCACAATAGTCGCATCAAAAGTTTATAATTCTTCTCTGATTGAAGTTTGTGGGAAATTTCTTCCTGCAAATCTTGTGATCCTCCCTATAGTGGAATTTTATGTGATTCTTGGCGTGGATTGGATTTCTCTATATGGAGTTCATATCAATTGCCAAAGAAGGGAAGTCACATTTCATATTCCAGATCAATAATTGATCTTCTATCTATGCAAGGATGAAAATAACCTTCTAGTGGAAATTTCTTCCATTTTATGGGTCTCGATTCCACTAAATGAAGGTTATTTATCTCAAATGGTTGATGAGAAACTCACGATTATGAATATTCCCATCGTACGGGAGTTTGATGATGTCTTTTCGGAGGAATTTCCAGGTCTTCCACCAAATTGTGAAGTTGAGTTTTCAATCGAACTCATACCAGGTTCTTTGCCTATTTCAAAGACACCTTATAAAATGGCCACAATTGAGTTGCAGGAATCAAAGAAGCAACTCCAAGAGAATCTTTATAAGGGGTCCATACGCCCTAGTGTGTCACCTTGGAGAGCACCTGTTCTTCTTGTTAAGAAGAAAGATGGATCAATGACACTCTGCATTGATTATCGAGAACTTAACAAGATCACTATCAAGAACAAATATCCTCTCCCGCGCATTGATGACTTATTTGACGAACTATGCGGAGCTAAATACTTTTCCAAGATTGATCTTCATTCAGGGTATCATCAATTAAGGGTCAAAAGGGAGGATATACCAAAGACGGCTTTCTGTACACGGTATGGAAACTATGAATTTATAGTGATGTCATTTGGTCTTACTAATTCCCATAATGTCTTCATGGATCTGATTAATAGAGTCTTTAGAGACTATCATGATCAGTTTGTGGTAGTCTTTATAGACGATATTCTTGTATATTAAAAGAGCAAGGAAGAACATGAAGATCACTTGAGACTTATATTGAAGACCCTGGGAAAGGAAAAACATTATGCCAAATTTACCAAGTGTGAATTTTGGCTTCAAAATGTTTCATTTTTGGGTCACATAATCTCAAAAGAGGGGATATCTGTGGATCCATCAAGAATAGAGGTTATCGAAAGATGGTTGAGACCAACAACAGTAACTAAAATCCGATGTCTTCTTGGTTTGGTTGGATATTATCGACGTCTGTGAGAGATTTTTCACGATTATCTAATCCACTCACCAGGTCGACTCAGAAATGAGTTAAGTTTGTTTGGACAGAGGAATGTGAAGAGAATTTCAAGGAGTTGAAAAGAAGGTTATCCAGTGCATCTGTGCTCACATCGCCTTGTAGTGGAGAAAGGTTTGTGATTTACAGTGATGCATCCAAGAAGGGATTGGGGTGTGTTCTTTTGAAAAATGATATGGTGATAGCTTATGCCTCACGACAGTTGAAAATCCATGAGCAAAATTACCCAACTCATGTTTTGGAATTAGCTACGGTAATATTTGCATTAAATATTTGGAGGCATTATCTTTATCGAGAAAGGTGTGACATTTATACTGACCATAAAAGTTTAAAGTATATTTTCAAACAAAAGGATCTGAATATGCGCCAAAGAAGATGGTTGGAGCTGATTAAGGATTATGACTGCTCAATTCATCACCACCCTAGGAAAGCAAACAAGGTGGCAGATGCATTAAGTCAATAAGACCATGCCAGTTTATCCATGATGAGGATCACAAAAGATCCAATATTTATGGATTTACAAAGGATGGATCTTGGAATTATAATGAAAGGGGAAAATCGTATCTTTCTCAAATGAATGTTCAACCATCGATACATGTGAAGATTAAAGAGGCACAGAAAGAAGATGTTGAGTTACAAAAGATGGTGAGAAATGTTCTTGAATTCAACCTTGATTGTGATGGGATAATAAAGTTCTGGAATCGTGTTTGTGTTCCTCCCATCCTCGAATTAAAGAAGGAGCTGCTGGATGAGGCTCATAGTTCTTCATTCTCTATTCATCCTGGAAGCACAAAGATGTATAGGGACCTAAAAGAGTACTTCTGGTGGGATGGCCTGAAAAGAGATGTTGCTGAATATGTCTCTCGATGCTTGGTTTGTCAGCAAGTTAAAGCTGAGAGACAGAAGTCTAATGGGATGTTACTACTATTACCCATACCTGAATGGAAATGGGAAAACATCACTATGGAATTTGTCACAGGAATTCCTAAAACATCCAAAGGCAATAATGCTATCTGGGTCATAGTTGATCGTCTTACAAAGTCGGCACACTTCATCATTATTAGAGAGGATTTCTCTCTGCATCAGCTTGCGAGGATATATGTGAAGGAAGTGATAAGATTGCATGGAGTACCACATTCTATTATATCTGATCAGGATCCGAGGTTTACCTAAATGTTATGGAGAAGTCTTCAGCATACTCTGGATGTAGAGTTGAGTTTCAGCACTGCTTATCATCCTCAGACAGTTGGTCAGTCTGAGAGGACAATTCAAACACTAGAAGATATGTTGGGAGCTTGCTCTATGGATTTCAAAGAAGGTTGGGATCAATGCCTACCTTTGGTGGAATTTTCTTATAATAATAGCTTTCACTCTAGTATTCAGATGCCTCCTTATGAAACTCTATATGGAAAGAAATGCAGGACTCCAACTAGTTGGAATGATGTTGGGGAAAGAAAGCTATTAGGACCTGATCTTGTTGATGAGATGGTAGAAGAGGTCTGATCTATTCAACAGCACATAAGAGCAGCTCAGAGTCGACACAAAAGTTATGCTGACAACCGAAGAAAAGACATAGAGTTTGAAGTGAGTTATAAAGTGTTCTTACAAATATCTCCCTGGAAGAGAGTAATGAGATTTGGAAAGAAGGGAAAGTTGAGCCCTAGGTATATCGGTCCTTTCAAAATACTGGTTCGTGTTGGGAAGGTATCTTACCAATTGGCGCTTCCACCGAATCTCTCTCAATTTCACGATGTGTTACATTTATCTCTCCTGAGAATGTACGTACCTGATCCTTCACATGTACTCAGCTTAAAAGTTGTACCGCTGGAACAAGATCTTTCTTATGAAGAACAGCCGGTAGAGATTCTCGATTGTAGTGAAAATGTCCTACGGAACAAGACCACTAACATGGTGAAAGTTTTATGGAGGAACCACCAACTAGAAGAAGCTACATGGGAGCTTGAGGATATGATGAAGGAGAGGTATCCTCATCTGTTTGTTACAAAGTGACGAATTTCGAGGGAGAAATTCATTTTAAGGGGGGTAGAATATAACACCTGAGACTTTTATGAGAAATATTTGTTTTTTATATGTTATATAAATCATCAAAGGAATCTTTCACTACACACAACACTTGCTTGGCTTGCTTTACATGCAGTCGCGACCTTCCTCAATAGCTTGCGTCATACGCAATACCAAGTTTCACTAAACATCGATATTCTATTAAAATATTATTAAAACTAGCCATTATGAATAGTCATAACCCCTTTTTGAAATTTTGTAAATTTTATTTTTCAAAATGGACTTCATTTTTGGACTCGGAATATCGAAATTAGCCTAGGGTGGAATTTGGGTATTTTTCTGGAAACTTTCAATTTTTGATGAATAGTGAAAACACTGGGTTACTATTTAAAAACCGAATTTTTAATTAAATAATTATTTATTTTATTTAAATCTATTTTAGGTCAAAATTGATACATAATACCTATATAAGTTCAATGTAATTCATTAGAGTAATGCTATAATAATTTTAGATATATAAAAAATTTATTGAACTTTTCACCGTCTTTTACCCACCTCCAATGAGAATTTGCAAATTTGCATAAAAATTAATTTTACCGCTTTTGTGAGTGGAATTTCAAAAATCCAAGAGACACGGTTGATTTCAGTAAGGAAAATGTGGTTCAATGAGATGAAAATAATTTTTGGTGAATAGTAACTTTTTACATTTATTTACCACGATTAAAAGTAAAAAAGGTAATTAATGGTAAAAATGAAATTATTATTACCCTAACACATGTCCTAATTCTATTGTATAAGTTTAATTCGACCAAAAACAACCCTAGGAATAAAATATGACCATTTAGGCCCACATGGATTAGATTAGGACATTTAATATTAATTTATTTAAAGAAAGGTTAAAATAGTTAAAATCAATGTTTAATAAGTAAATCATTTTTAATATAGAGTTATACATAATATAAATTAGACTATAAATATTCATTAGAAATATAAAAAGATTTCCTAGATAATGGTATTTTATTTGGAATTTTTAGACTTTAAATAATTTAATTTATTTATGACACAAATATGATGAAGTAATTATCTTATTAATGAAATATTGACATAATTGATGTTATAAATACCCAAATAAATGTAATTTGAGACATTTAAGGAATTAAAATAATTTTATAGGTTAATATGAGATGTTATTATTGATTTACTTAACTTGGTTCGAACTAATCATTCTGTTATGATTTTAAAAAAAATCAATTACCAAATAGTGTTAAAATTGACAAAAAAATAGTTTTTAAAAAAAATATTATATTATTAATTGATATTTTATTCCTAAAAATATAAGGTTCCGCCAAATGACTTAGATAAGGATATATATATTAATAATAAACAACTTGGTGTTCTTTTGTTTTATTATAGTATGTTTATTAACCTTATAATGTAAGAAAACAAGAAGATAAGGTAAGAGTAAAATTATTTAACTTAAAGTTAAATCTAAATTATAAGGTTAAAATAGTAACCTAAACTTGTGAAAATTCTATTGGATGAGAGGATTTAGACCCATACCCACATTATCTTTGAAATAAATCAATTTTGATCTATTTAAAACTGAATATGACTTTATAATAAAATAATATTTTTAGTTTTTCCAAAGGTGCCCCTCTCCTCCCTTATAAAAGGGCACATCCTTCCCCTCTTCCTCACAGAAATTTGAGCCTTCAAGCTCGGCCAAACCCTACCAATTTCTCCCCTCCACTTCCCTAGAATCATCCTACTGGTTCTGGTCTTATTCAAATACCAATATTGGTGCCCTAAAAGGAGGTTTCAAAAGGCATGTCGTAAGAAGAGGTAATATCCTTTACCAATTCTTTCGACTTTATTTCTTCTTCTACTTCTTCTTCATTAGTTGTTTCATTATGAAGTAATAAAATTAGTATCACCCATATACTGATATTTTATTATAAGTATGAAACAACTCTATTTCACCATTTATCCATCCTACAGAAAATGAAATCAATGTGCGTGCGTACGTACGGAATACTGTCTCCACACTGTGGTGAAATCTATTTTCCACCACCACCTTACATGGATGGGTATAATGGTGTAAATAATAACTATATATAATTATTGTAAAGTGGTATTGATTCTGAAATAGTATACATACACTCCAATACAATTCCATGATCATGCGAACGATATCATCGCTCGTGCGTACGTACGGAATACAGTCTCCGCGATGTGATGCGACTCGTTCTACATGATTGTCATTGCATAATGACTACATAAATGAATTTAATGAATAAATATGATATATAGTACACTAATACCATTCTTTAAATGGGGTATCTATAACCTAAAGAAAAGAATAATAATTTATTCGACAAAACATGCATAAGAACAAAAAGTAATAAACACCCGAATAACAAGTAGTAATGAAATATTACTAATAAGAAGCTAAGAATATGACCATATATTATATCATAACAATAAGTATGATTCTGGAATAAGTCAATAACATTATTTAAATCATTATACAGGAGGTTCAGACACTTAGAAAGCAAATCGGACCTAAGGTAAGGGAAAATCATGCAATCTCATTTTTATCCGAGATTGTTTATACTTCAGAATTTACAGGGGAATATTTATCATACACATACATGTTTCCTAAATATGTAATATTTATATCCTTATACAATTTTTTAAATTCAATTTTACCCTTTGATGAGTTTTCAGTAAAAGATATGAAAGGAATCTTTTGTCGTTTTTCGTACGCGGTAATTTTTGACTTTTCCGACAAAAGTACGAGAAGAATGTTTTATTAACTTATACGGCATGAATGGATTTTTAAAAAATTATTTTCAAGAAGCTTCCTTTACAAGTTTTCAAGTTTATTTTTAATCAACTTCTTTTTGTTTAAAATTGTATGACATGTTATGAATGGAAAAGTGTTTTTGAAGTAGAAAAGATATTTTCCTCAAGAATGGAGTTCAAGTGTTTTATCAAAATTATTTTCCATCTAAGATAATAAAGGGTTATATTTATATCCCTATTTTTCATTGATTTGATTATGTTGTGATGGTATTATTTTTATGAATTCATTTATCTTATAATAATAGTTTTATGATGTCACGATGTTTAAGAATCCCATTTTTATTACGTGGGCTATGCTATGATGAATGGTTTATGATTTTGTGGCACACATAATAATGCTATCATTGTGAGATGGGTGGGACCTATATCTCCCTCTAATGCATTGGGTAAAGATTTTATATCTCATGAGATAGACATGGCTGGAATGGCAGGTTAAACCGGTTCAGTGAAATAGGACTGAAACAAGGAATGAACTCGGTTCAGAAATGGACTTTGTCCACTAAGATAGTCTTGGCAATGAGTCTTGACTAATAAGAAATGATTCTCTATGATTATGTGTGTATTCCACAAAGCTCCATGTTTTAAGTTATTATTATTGTGATTACATTTCACTACCATTATTTATCCCATGTTATGAAATTTTGATCTCTTTTGTAGGGTAAGATTTCCAAAATGTTATGTTCTTATGAATATGTTGTGACTGATATTTCTTTTGTTTACCCTTACTGAGAATTTGAGCTCACCCTTTAGTATGTTTTCTTTCCCCAGGTCAGAAAGAATGATATTATGTAGGATATGCCAAAAAGGGACTATAGATATGATGAAATAAATGGGAGACAGTGTAGATGCTTTATGAACCATTTGTTTATGTTTCCCAGTTTCTAAAGACACTATACCTATACAGTCCTTTCCTGGTTTTGTTATATGTTGTAATAAGTGTGCTTAAATTGTGAAGTAATAACAATGTATGTAAAGTATGAGTCTTTATATATGGAATGAAAACATGATATTGAAAAGGCCTATTATAGACTTGAGAGGTCATTATTCCAATTTTTGATGACCAATATTGTTTTTTGCCCAAAATTTGATGTTATCATGCATTTTTTTCTTTGGTTTCATTTTATATTTGGATTAATGGTGTCATTTCGCAAAGCTTTTCACCCTCTATAGGTCATCTCTATGGGAACCATCTCTTTCCCTTCATCTTTATCCCAGTTGTGGATGTTTTTTACAATCTTATTTCTCAAGAAGTTAATGTTAATCATATTAATGGTGTGAAGTTATATCGATAGGGGCGCCCCATATCCCACTTATTTTTTTGCAGATGATAGCCTTATTTTCTAGAGGTTCAATTTGGGAAAGTGAAACTATTTATGTCATACGATCCACATGTATGAGTTGGAATTGAAGATAATCTGTCAACCTCTCAAAATATGATGTTTCCTTAATCTTTGTTGATCAGAAATCAAGGAAAGGAGATCATTTTATTCCTTTTATAATTTGAGTGGTTTACAAACACCAAAAATACTCAGGGCTTCCCAAAATCATTGGTCTATCACAAAAATAGGTTTTCTAAAATATTATAATATGATGGCCTAGAAGAATAAAGGGTGGTCTACTAAAAGGATTTGAAAAGAAGATAAGGATTACCTTATCAAGGTCATAGACCAATTAATACTTACCCAATTTATGTCCCTCTTCAATGTCCATGATTTTCTTATTGACCAAAATACATTCTTGACTAGAAAAGTTTTTGTGGGGTACATTTAATGGGAAGAGTAAAACAAAATCGGATCACCTGGGAGAATATTTTCCTTCCCAAATCATGAAGTGGTATGGGATTTAGAGACATGAATTGTTTTGATAATTCTCTTATTGAAAAATAATTATTGTCGCTTATCAAATACCCAAATTCATTGAGTGCTAGAGTCTTGTGGGTTAAGTACTTCCCCCATGTGGGCTTTGATGGGGCATCCCTTGGCCCACAACCCATATTCTTTTGGAGAAACCATTAGGATAAACATGATATTCTCTTTATGGAGGCTCTACTAGTAGATTAAATATGGGAGTTCTATCATAATATGGAATTAACCATGGCCTGTTGATGGGGGTGGTTCTTTGGAAACATCTAAACTATTGTAGGGTTGGGAAGATTACACTCTCAAAATTATTTTTAATAATGATGGATATGGTTGGTGTAATGAAAATTTAGAGGATTTATTTAATGAAAAAGAATGAAATATTATCCATAACATCCCTTTCATAAGGAATATTAGACAAAACTATCATTATTAGTCCAATGATATTTCTGGAACCTACTATGTCTGGTTAGGTTACAAGGAATCCCTTGATGTGCTAACCCTAATGGTAAAAGTTATTTGGAAATTCGTTTGGTACCTTAGGATCCTTCTTAATGAAAGGTATCCTTCCTAAAACTCTTGCAAAGGTATCCTCTTTATTAATTATTTCCATTTCTTGTGCCATACTACAAGAAATCCTGCCTTCCCTATTTTCTCTTCTCTAGTGGAGACCCTAATGTATTTCATCATTCAGTTCCTTGGTGCTAAGAAAGTGTGGCAGGTGTAGAGTCCCGATGAGGATTTTATCCTTGATAGTGAATCATCATTAGATGTGCTACTTTTGAACTGGTCAACATCTCCTTCTAAGGAGTAGATGAGATTCATTTTCATGATGGCTTGGATTATTTGGGATCATAAAAATCACATCATTTTTAGTCAAATGACTAAGATGTTCTATCTCTAGGATGATCATGCCCCCCTTTGGCTGAAGTCAGGGAAACAGTATTATCCACCTCATAAGGCCCCAATTCCTCACTATAATTAATGTTTCTAGATTCTAACCCCACTGGGGTTTATAAAGATTAATTTTGATGCCTCTCTTTTCGTCTATGGAACTTCTGACGTCTGCTTCATTGCTATGGACTCCTCCTGGTCCATTGTTGTGGCATGTTTCTCATCCATCACCACAAGATGGGTGACACAATTGGTAAAATCCCAAGCCATCGTTTTTTTCCTTTCATTTTCTCTGTAGAAAGGTTGGAATGATCTGATTTTGGATTATTATTTACTCCCCATTATGAATGATATGTTCTACCTAGAGTATAGGATTCGACCATATATATTTCCCTTCATGAATATTCAGTCTCTATATCTCTATGTTCCCCCCTTTCTATTTTTTTAAGGGAAGAAAATAGGTTGGCACATTTTTTGGTGAACCATGGCCTTTTTAGAAATTCTATCATTTGTTTGGATGATTTCCCTAGTATTCTTTCATCGATTGTTCTATCAGACACTAATTTATCTAATTGAATTAGAACTTATCTATTCAAATATATATATATATATATATATATATATATTGACATACATATTTATGTGTACATATATATATCTTTCTCTTCAAATAATGAATAGGTAATACACACTACTATAGAGGTTGTTTTTAAAATTACTAGAAAAATACATTATCAGCACTAAAAAATGATGTTGATCTCTGCATCGTTAAAAGTCGACAACATTTATTATTTCTAAAATTTCAATGATAAGGGGTTTCTTTTATCAATGCTAAAAGAATCACTTATAAAGGCCATACTGTTGTAATGTTCTGTTAAAATTATAGCACAATGCAACAGAAATTACACCTGTATATGGAAAATTCATAATTTAATTGAAATAAAAATTATATAAAAAAACACTATTTTATAGACATTTCAAAAAAAATTATAGAATTACATTTGCAAGTACCATCACAAACATTCCCAATCATAAATGGTTTCATTTTCTTTGGCACCCGACCCTCTCTCAATAAATTCCAATCATGGTATTAGTTTCTTAAAAAATCACCAAAACATGTGAAAAATAATCCACATTTTCAAGAAAAAAATTATTTGGTGAATAATACAACAAAGAATTAAATTAACCATAAATATAAAATAATGCATTAATAAAATGTTGATTTTAAATAAAAGGGCACAATAGGAACCATACCGGTCACACTATGTATCAGATTGTAGTGTGGATTATTCCTATAAATCAAAAATTACTTAAGGAGTGTTTTACTAAGGAACCAAGACAATATGAATGTGTTTTCACATTTTTTAGTATGTCACGTGTTGTTTTTACAATAATGTCAATTTAAACTCAAAACATGCACTTTGAGTCATATCATTCACATCGTGAGTCAGTTTTACATGAAATTGATTACTACATGAAAAAATGACTTATGAACCATTTTAATATATTATCAAGAATATATTATCATGTTTTCTCAGTTTTTAGTGAGTGGAATACAGTTTGAACTATATTTTTAATTTTAAATAGATAATGGAAACTTTGAGTCGTACCGGGAACCCTAAGTATCATCTTAAGGTGCAGTTGATTATTAAACATCACAAATGAATTATGAATCATTGTAATAAAGTATAAAAATAATATGAATGTTTTTATTGATTTTTAGTCAGTGATGTTTGTTTTGAACTAAAGTTCCAATTTTAAATAAAAAAATACACACTTAGAGTCATGACAGTTCCATCGTGCTCTAGATTGATATGCGACTAATTCCTACACTTAAAAAAATACATAAAGATTATTTTACTAAAGTATCAAGTCAATAAGAATGTGTTTTCTTGGTTTTGAGTATGTCACATGTCTTTTTTACTAAAATTTCAATTAAAATTGAAAACACACACATTGAGTCATACTAGTCACATCATGGGTCCGTTTAATGTGACATTGATTCCTACACATTAAAATTGACTTATTAATCATTTTCCTATGGTATCAAGATAATTTGAGTGCATTTTATCAATTTTCAGTGAGTGACACATGTTTTTAACTAAATTATCTATTTTAAACTGATAACAAACTCTTTGAGTCATATCAGGTGCACCATGTATCAGATTGAGGTACAGATGATTCATACACATCACAAATGACTCATGTATTATTTTCTTAAAGTATCAAAATAATAGCTATGTGTTTTCTCGATTTTGAGTATGTAATGTGTTTTTTGGAATAAAATGTCAATTTTAAATAAAGATACACACTTGGAGTCACATCGGTGACACTGTTTATCATATTGAGGTGAAACAGATTTCTACATGTCGAAAATGACTTATGGATCGTTGTACTAATTTATAAAAATAATCTGAATGTGTTTTATTGGTTTTGAGTATATGAAATGTGTTCTGAACTAAAATTTCAATTTTAAATAAAAGGACACACTTGGAGTCATACCAATCACATTATATGTCAGATTTAGGTGTGGATGATTCTTACATGTCACAAATGAAAATAAAAACATTTTTCTTAGTTTTCATTGAGTGAAACATGTTCTGAAATAAATTGTCAATTTTAAACTGATAACATACAATTTGTGTCATACCATACACACTATATATCGGATTGAGGTGTGGATGAATCCTTCACATCAGAAATTAATCATGGATCATTTTACTAAAGTATCAATATAGTCCAAATGTTTTTTAATCAATTTTGAATATGTGACATGTTTTTTGATCTAAAATGAAAATTTTAAACTGAAAACATGCACTTTGAGGCATACCAGACACATTTTTCATCATATTGATGTGCGATTGATTCCTACAATTCATAAATTACTTATGGATCATTGTCCTAAATTATCAAAATAATATGATTGAATTTTATATTTTTGAGTGTGGGATGTTCATTTTGAACTAAAATTAAAATTATAAACTAAAAATATACACTTGGAGTCATACTAAGAAAATTGTTTATCAGATTGTGTTTTGGTTGATTCCAGCATTATTCATGAAAAAATTCATGACATATCTTTTGGGAAGTCATATTATTCTATTAAACTACTGAAAAATCCCTTGGTGGATGCATTCTGACGATTCACTTCATGTTTCAGGTAGCATGTTGTTTCCTCTTCCATATGAAAGGATCATATTCTTCCTTTTCTAGATTTTTGTAGATAGTTTAAATAAAAGTCTTAATTTCAAAAAGAATTGTGAAAAAACTTAATAATCTCCAAATAAAAGTAATAAGGAAATTAACATAAAAGTATTATATAAAATGATAAAAAAAATAACTATATGAGTAGTAGGAATACAACATTCCATTATGTGTGTATAAATTTTTCACCCATTTCCCAATATATATTATATCAATTGAAACCTTTATGTCTAATGTATTGTGAGCATGAACATCATTGAACTTGTTACTAGATACATCATACTATGTGCACTGTGAATTAGATTGAGGTGTGGATGATTATTACATATCATAAATGAATTATGAATCATTTTTCCAAATTATCAAAACAATATCAATTTATTTTCTCTATTTTGAGTATATAACATGTCTTTTGAACTAAAAATGTAAATTATTAACTAATAATATACACATTGAGTCATACTGGGCATGACATGTATCATATTGTGTTTCATTTGATTACTACACATCACACTGTGTATTTTTCTTCTTCAATGCATTCAAAATTAGTGGTTATATACAATATTAATTTTTTCATATCCATAATTTTGAATGTATTACAGAATAAAAAAGAAATTTTCATCATCATGAGTGCATCATATTAATTGAGTGAATAATTATAGCACATGAGTGCATCACTAGTGTTTCATCCTTATTTAGGGTCTCTATTAAAATTAAAAAAATAATTATTAGACAAAGTGAAAAGTCAATTAACTAAAAAATTAGAAAACATGAGGATATAATTCAATAAATAAGTAGTAGGAAGTCACCACTTCATGATATCTATATACAATCTAACACAATGTATTCTTTAATTTTTTTTCTAAATAAATCTATTTACTCTTGTGAATTATAAGACTTTTGAATGTCCTGGTAGTACTGGAAAAATATAAATAATTAAATTATTAGTAAAAATTTTAGATGAAATTGAAATTATCATCATAAATACCTCTTCAAGTATGTTAGTTTTTTATTGTAATATGATATCTTCCATAAAGTTGCAAACATAATAACCACAGTCTTTTCCATTAGTCTATTTCAAGAACTATAGAAAAATTGAGAAAAACAAATTTATTTTGATATATGTTAGTATAGTGGAATTGTAAGACCTCAATCTTCCATGGTAAACTTCTCTTTAAATAATATAGTAGCATGTGTTGTATGCAACTTCGAGTTCTATCACACACCTCAACCAATCAAACTAATCATTATGAATAGTAATACCCACTTTTTGAAATTTTATAAATTTTATCTCTTAAAATGGACTTCATTTTTGTTTTTGAAATATCAAAATTAGCCTAGGGTGAAATTTTGGTACTTTTCGGATAAATTTTATATTTTGATGAATTGTGAAAATTACTAAATTTTAATTAAAATCATCTTTTTTAATCGAAATAATAAATAGTGATAAATTATGAATTTGAGTGGTTTTAGAGTATATTTAGAATATATTTTTACCATTTAATACAATTTTGGTCATTGGATATAATATTAAAATTAAACCAGACATATACAAGTGTCAATCTTTTAATAGTTATTATCTCTTAAAAACACACTTTTTGTTTTAACAACGGAAATTAATTTTAAATTAATTTCTGCTACTTCTGTGATTTAAATTTGTAAAAATGGATTCCATATTTGTAATTAGGATATCCAAATTGTGTAAATAGGTAACTTTTATTTTTAGTCATTTTGAATAATTACTTCGGTAAATATTTTATTTTCCATGGTTAAAGGGTAAATCTGGTAAATAAGGGTAAAAATTATTAATATAATAATTATAAATTACCCTAAAACGTGTCCTAACCTTATTGGATGATAATTTTCGGATCATGGGAATATTTGGGTTGATCTTGGGACCCCATGGAGCCACCTTTAAGTGATAATGACACCTTATATTAATTAAGTTAAAATAAATACAAAAATGACATAAGCATATATCTTTTAGAAAAACAATTTTTACATAGGGTTGTATATGTTGGATTTTCGACTATAAATATTCATTAGAAATATGAAAAGATTTTATACATAATTTAATTTTATTTATAATTTTTAGACATTTAATAATTAATATTATTTATGACACAATAATGATGTAGTATTTTCATTCTTAATGAAAGAATAAAATAATTGGTATTATAAATGATAAAATTAATATAATTTGAAAGTTTGGATGACATAAATGAATTTTATTTCTTAATATTACATTATAGTATTTCATAAATGAATTTTTTTCCAATTAATAAAGTTTTTATGACTTTAACAAAAATCAATTACTGAATAGTGTCAAAATTGACATAAAAGAGTTTTTAAAACAAATATTATATTATTAATTGATATTAAATTCCTAAAAATCTAAGGTTCAGAAAATATGATTATATCATGATATTTGTATCATTAATGGACCAATTTGGGGTCTCTTGTATATATATAGTATGTTTATTAACTATATAATATAAAAATACAAAGTGACATGGTAAATGTCAAACTAATTAACTATGAGTTAAAACTAAAAGATAATGTTGACATAGTTACCCAAACCTGTATAAAACCTATTGTTTGAGAGGTATTCAACCCATACGCACCATAACCTATAAATAATCTACTTTGGAGCCATTATAAACATAATATGAATTTATTATAAAATAATATTTCTAGCTTTTCCCATGGTGCCCCTCACGCCCTCTTATAAAAACACACTCCACCTTCTAAATAATTCACACATTAAAAGCCTTTTGTCTTGGCCAACCCCTACCAAACTACTCTCTCAACTTCCCTCAATTAATCCTAAAGGCATTATTTTTATCATAAAGCAAACCTAAGGAGCCCTTTTGATCAAATCAAAAAGAATAACCCGAAGAAGAGGTAATGATTTCACCACCCTCTTTCAAGTTCCATTCTTCTTCCACTTATTCTTTATATGTTATTTACATTATAAAATAATTACTATAGTATCTTATATATATTATGATGTTATTATAAATATGTTACTATAATATTCAGTATTTTATCCATCCTTTGAATGACATGTCACCATACGTGTGTACGTACGGCTTACCGTCTCGACGTCGCGGTGTAATTGTTATTCAAAACATTTTTATTTGTATGGGTATAATAATGATATTTAATTCATGTAAATAATAAATATATCATTATAATTATTCTGTATATATGATATACCATCCAATTAAATATTATTTTAATATCAAAAGAATTTATTTTCGCTCGTGCGTATGTATGGACTACCGTCTCCATGAACGCATTGAGATTCATTCCACATCATATCCATTCAAGTATAATTCTCATTTGATGATTAAAAATAATGTTAAAGGACTTTACATCATTCTGTATATGAATAAGATACAACCTACCCATAACAAACATGACTTATGTAACAAAACATATAAAATAAAACGAGTAAGTTAACACCCGAAACGATGATAATACTAAGATATCATTAACAAATCAATGTTAAAAGATCATATTGACATCATATTAATGTATATGATCCTTGTATAATTCAATAACAATTATTTGACCATTATACTGGAGGCTACCCCACCCTCGGCCAAGGGAAAAGTACAAAGTAAGGGGTTTCTTATCTCACTTGTAATTCCATGAGATTTTAATTGTTCACCACTTATTTATTTCATGTGGTGTGTTTACTACCCCTGATTGTATTCATTGTGTAATATACTTTAATTTTTAGATATCTATATCATCATTGTATGATCCTTATTCCATGAGTGTATGTTTCTTATGTTACCAAATCGATAAGGGAATTTGAAATTTCAATTTCCATTCATTCGATTTTATGCATACATCATTTATTATTTTACTCCAAGATTTTGTGTGGAATCACTATTCATTTTCTTATGTAATAATTTCCACTCCCCTTTCTATGGATATACTTTTTATACATATAATCACTCCATTTATAATTTCTCAAGTCATCTATATGAACTTGATAAGAGTAATTTTAAATCAATCTCTATTTGTTGTGTTAAATATCCAATTCATTGGTGTTTCCTTTACAAGAATATGTATGAATGTCCTCTGATTGATTTATGCTGAATATCTAATCATATTGTGTGCATTTATATTTGTCACACATAATTATTCCATTGATTTATCCTTAACCTAGAGATACGATCTTTATAAGAAGTTTTATATCAAATTACATTCCATTGAGACTCCTTTGTTGTTATACACCAAATCACTTTTATATGGTGTATATAATGTACTTTGAAATAGTAAATCATGAATCCATTTATTCTCATTATATTACAAAGTTTTGATTACCTCAATCGTTTTTATTCAAGAGTATCTCCTTTGGTTAGAAAGTCTAACTAAAATATCATTTTTAAATGTTTTGAAGATTTATTATTCTAAATCTATCTCATTAATTTCCATGTTTTAAAAATGGTTTTAAGGATTTATTTATATAGACACTAATGTTTTCAAATCAAAATTCCTTTTAAATGTTTAAAAGTGGTATGGAACACTTTTATTCAAAAATCTATTTTAAATGGCTTCTTGACAAATAGTGCGACTTTTAAATGTTTTCAAGAAAAAGGGGGATATTTCTCTGAATAGTTTGAAGATTCTTTTAATATATGTCAATATCCTTCATTATTCTGGATTGAGGTTAATCTGATACAATAAAATCTTCCATATTGTATTGAATGAGTTATGTTTGACTGTGGATGTGCTATTTTTTACCATTCATAGTTTTTGGTTAAAAGTATTGACATTTCGTATGCTAGTTTTAATATAAATGTTTATTTTATGTTTCAAACTTTTCATATGAGGAATGCATTGGACTTAGTAGGTGACAGGTGGAGCCCGCTATAGCTCCTCGATGCATCAGTCGGTCTCATGAGACAAACTAGTTTCTTGGTAGAAGGCCTTGACAAAATCTTATTTTTAGTCTTGGCACAAGGCCTTGGCTATGTTGTTATGATAGTATGGAATTATGAATTCCATCATTAAGAAAGTGGTTATTGATATTACATGTGATTATTTGACTCATAAAATATCCATGTGAATAAGTAAATGGAATTATTTCATTTTATCTTTGTCATATTATGTTGAAGTTCAAGTTTAAAAGGCTTTTGTTTTAGTTATACATTGCCTTAAATGTATATGTTTGTTCATGAAAGTTTCTGCTATATTGTTATCCTTACTGAGCATCTGAGCTCACCCCTTTCAATGTTTTAATTTTTCCCAGGATGTGAAGAATTATTTTATGAATGAACTATAAGGAATGTATGAGGGGAGATGAAGACATGTTGTTGTTGTAGTTTTTTTTAATTTATGATGTAATGTAAGACTTATAAATATATCTAGTGTTTCCAAGGCTACTAAAGTAATCGGTCCTTCGAGACTTGATCTTTTGTGATCATATTAATGTTATGTAATAATGCACCGACTCTAGGTAACTAGGTTCGGGGAATTACAGGAATATTATTATATATACCCTAATACTTATCCATTTTTAGAAGTCAACATGATTTTTGTGCGCTTGGATTTTCCTTATGCCATGATATTGATGATATTTAAACATTTCCCTATCATAATATAATTTTAATTAAAACATAATATGAAGTGTATAACTTTATGTTTATTTATAAAATTTTGAATTCATTATATTAAAAAAATGACAAAAGTCATCACATGTGGTCTCTTTTTTGGGTATATATGCATTGAATCGAGAAAATAAAACTTTATAGCATCCAAATTGACTACTATGAGTAACCAATGCTTCTTACAAAACAAAAAAAAATGTAATGAAATGAGTGAAAATATAATTTATATGATTAAATTATTGAGTTTTACCCTTGCATCAGGGGTATTAATAGGAGTCTATCATCTATAAGTTTTCTTTCAAACATTGTGGCCATTTTTTCTAGTATCACTCAATATTTCTTTGCTTTTAGTGAGAATGGTTGTGTAGAAGTGATGTGAGGAATAAATATTATGAATTTATATTCATAAGTATTTACCATAAAATAGTATTGATATATATTCTTGTAATAAATATGAATAGAATTTAGTCATAATTAACATTGTAGATCAGCTATTGGATAAAAAATATTGAAAACACACATCCTGTATAGATTTATAATTGAGACTCATAACCACTCATGCTTGATGATTTAATTTATTTTCTTAATAAAAATATAGTTTTTAATGGACTCTTTATACATTATTTATAAATTTTGGTCGCATTACCATCTTCTAACATTTTATCTTCATGAACCTTTAATGTTAATAAATGCAGATATTGAATAGGCAATCGTTAAAGGTACTTTGTGAAGATATTTTCAATTATTTGGTTGATCATTTATTTCATTTGGATTTTAATTTACATTTCACCCTTTCTATTTTTCTATCTATAATAACATTCCTCATATCAATAATTTTTACAATAATTGTTATAGCGGTTTCATGAAAAATAAATTGGAAAGGAATACCTCATTGTTGACACGTATTTTTACAAGATCTAACGGCTATGCTTCAAAAGATCTAATATCTTGGTCGACTGTATGAATACCTATACCATCAAGAGTGATAGGTAGCTCGATGCTCATCTTGTGATATATGTGAATCCCCACTCTTCAATGACCTATTGAAAGTGGTTTGTTGTATAGAATATCTCCTTGGATATTGTACATGGTACCCATTACAAAAAGGTGATGGTTGAGTGTTGATATATATAAATCAAAATCATTTTAAATATATATAATATCATGAGTGGAATGGTATTATTTTATACCAGATTTAAAATTTTCATAAAAAGTTATGACAATATTGATTAACTCTTCTAATACATCCCTTTTATGGTAATGGATCACCTCAATGTTGGTGGTGGTGGGGAGGGGGTCTTTATGTAGTGTTTTTTATTATGTAGTTTCTTCTATTTGAATCATTCACATAAAATTATATACAAAATATAACTTCCAATTATGTTTTTCTTCTTGAGAATCTAATTGTGCCTACAACTTTTCAATTTTCTTATCTTCATCCCCTATTTATTTCTTTTCTAAAAAAAATTTGGGGTGACACCCCAAAACCCTCACCTCTAATGCGACCATACTATTCTATCCACTTCAATTTAACTTGTAGTAGTTGTTCATCATGTACAACTGATGATGATTCTTGTTTCTAGTTCATATAAGAAAATATAGGAAAATATGTAATCATTCTTATGTAATACATATTTACAAAAAAAAATTATTACGTCATACTTAAAAATGCTTCCCATACTTTTTCTGTAACACCCCAAGCTTCCAAGGTATGTTTCCCTTCGAATAATGCAATAGCGTGTGCTATACGCAACCTCGAGCTCTAACACACACCACAACGAATTAAACTAGCCGTTGTGAATAGTAATACCTACTTTATGAAATTTAATAAATTTTATTTATCAAAATTGACTTCATTTTTGGATTCGGAATATCGAAATTAGCCTCTGTTAAATTTTTGGTATTTTTCTGAGAACTTCTAATTTTTTTATGAATAGTAAAAAATACTTAAAAACAACTTTTTTAATCAAAATAATTTGTAGTGATAAATTATACTATTTAGTGGTTTTAATGTATAATTAGAATATATTTTTACCATTTTATCCAATGGTGGTCATTAGAATTAATTTAACATTGAAATTGTACATAAACAATTGCCAATCTTTTGATATAAATTATTTCTTAAAAACACGCTATTTGTGGTAACAGCGGGAATTAATTATAAAATTAATTAATGCAACTTATATATTTGGAATTTTTTAAAATATACATCATTTTTGAATTCGGAATATCAATTATAGCTTAGGGTGAAATTTTGGCCTTATTCTGAAAAACTTCAATTTTTGATGAATAGTGAAACCACTAAGTGGTTGTTAAAAACTGATTTTTTCGTTAAAATGAAATATTACCACTTCTGTGATTTGATTTTCAAAAATCCGACATACATGGTTGTCATTAAGAAGTAAAATGTTGTTTAATGATATTAAAATAATTTTTTGGTGAATAGTAACTTTTAAGTTCTTAATCGCGATTAGATGTAATTTGTGTAGTTTAAGGTAAAAATAATGTTTTCATAATATGAGATGAGCTTGACACTTGTCCTACTCCTATTGGATGAGTCATGGCCGACCAAGACAACCCATGGGTTATCTTGGGGACCCCATTAAGCCACTTTGGTTGGAAAATGACATTAATATATATTTATTTAATGTTAAAATTAAATTGACACAAACATGAGTTGTTTTACTAAAACAGATTTTAAGTGGGGTTAAACAAGTCCAAATTTTGACTATAAATATTCATTAGAAAGCTAAAAAGATTTCCTACATCATAGTAGTTTTTTTATAATTTTTATACATTAAATAAATTAAATTATTTATGACATCATTATGATGCAGCGATGACCTCATTATTTAACAATTTTAATAAAATGAAAAGATAATGTAAAATACAAGGCTTACACTTGTCCAAAGACTATTGGATGGGTAGTTTTCTAACCCTTATAACCTTATCCACTAATTATATAAGTGTGGGACCTTTATAATCCGAAAAGCATTGTGTAATAATGTAACATTTCAATCTTTCCAAAAGAGCCCCTCCTCTCCCCTTATAAAAGGCCCCCACCTCTCCCACCTTATTCACACATTCAAGCCTTTTGGTTCGGCCAACCTCTGCCCAAATACTCTCCCAACTCCTCTCCCTTCATCCTAGAATCATTAATTTAGTCAGAAATCCATCCTAAAGAGTCCTTTTCATCAAATCAAAATGAAGAAACCGAAGAAGAGGTAACGTTTTCATCAACCTCTTTCAAGTTTCATTCTTCTTCCACTCCCTCTTTGTTCATTATTTCAATTCTAAAATTATAACTCATGTATCTTCTATATACTGTGATGTTATTATAAATATGGAACAACCATATTCAGTAGTCTACCCATCATTTTAATGACATGTCACCATACGTGCGTACGTACGGCTTACCGTCTCCACGTCGTGGTGTAATTGTTATTCAATTTATTATTATTTAGATGGGTATAAAAATGATATGTAATTCATGTAAATAATAAATATAACATGATAATGATTCTGTATATATGATATACTATCCAATTATATATTATTTTAATCAAAATAATGATATTGTCGCTCGTGCGTACGTACGGACTACCGTCTCCACGAATGCGATGAGATTCATTCTCCGTCGTATCCATTCAAGTATAATTATCATTTTATGATTTAAAAATAATGTTTAAGGACATGATATCATTATGGATATGAATAAGATACAACCTATCCATGAATAACACGACTTACATAACAAAACATATAAAAGAAAACGAGTAGGTTAACACCCGAAACAACGATAAATCTAAGATATTGTTAACAAAGTAATGTTAAAAGATCAAATATGATATCATATGAATGTATATGATTCTTGTATAATTTAATAACAATTATTTAACCATTATATAGGAGGTTAACCTACCCCAACCAAGGAAAAGTACAAGGTAAGGGTTTACTTCACAACCTCTTCATTATCCCAGGTTGTTTATACATAATTATCTACTGGGACCTCGTTATGATCCACATCCATGTTTCTTAAAAATGTCTTTCAAAACATTTTTACTATTAAATGGAAAATTGGTTAAAGTAATTTATACCCTTATACATTTTTGAAAGGAATCTTACCATTGTTTTCCAAAACAATGTACTTTTTGACCTTTTTGACAAATTTAAGGTAAGAATGTTTTTTTAAACCTATACGGCGGGTGCGGCTATTTTCCGCCATTATAACTTCGTCGAAGCTTCCCTTACAAGCTTATAATAATATTTTCAAAGTAAATGTATTATTATGGGACCTTTAAATGATTTCAAAAAAGAGAGATATTTCTCTCAAATAGATTTGATTTAATCCATGTCAACATCCTTTGATGGGTTTTTAGTTTATTTGAAATTGATTTATGATACAAAACTTCCATTGAGCATTTTGTGAAACATTTGACTGTGGATGTGTTATTTTTTTACCATCCATAGTTTATGGAGAAACTGTTGACATTTCGTTTGCTAGTTTTAATACGAATACTTATGTTATGTTTAAACCTATTCATATGAGGAATGTATTGGACTTAATAAGTGACGGGTGGAGACCGCTATAGCTCCTCGATGCATCGGTAGGTCTCATGAGACAACTAGACGTGGAATTGGCCGAGGCCCTTTCCCAATTTGATTTATGGTTTTGGCCGAGGCCTTAATCATTTTAGACATCTTGGCCGAGGCCTCGACAAAATATTTCAGAATGTCTGGCATTATACATTCCCTCATTATGAAAGTGGTTATTGATATTTCATGTGATTATTCGACTAGTAGAATATCCATGTGAGTAAGTAAATGGCATTATTTCAGTTTACTTTTGCCATATTATGCTAAAGTTCAAGTTTAAAAGGATTTTGTTTTAGTTATACATTGCCTTAAATGTTAATGTTTATTATGAAAGCTTCTGCTATATTGTTGTCCTTACTGAGCATCTGAGCTCACCCCTTTCAATGTTTTAATATTTTATAGGATGTGAAGAAGTATTTTATGAATGACCTGCAGGGATAGTCCGAAGAGGATAGAAGTGTGGACTATGGAGACTATGTTATTATAGTTTTTCACTTTGTGATGTAATGTAAAATTTATGAATGTATCTAGTGTTTCCAAGGCTACTAAACTAATCGGTCTTTCAAGACTTGATCTTTTTTGATCATGCCAATGTTAGGAACTAATGCACCGACTCTGGGTAGCTGGGGTCGGGGCGTTACAGTTGGTATCAGAGGAAGTTTAGTACAAACCTTGGAAGCTAGATTTAGACAAACTCTGATGAGATCATGTAGACCTAAGATGAACTTTGAGGATTAGTATAGAAGAACTTCCTAAAATTTTGGTATTGTAGAGATTTTGTGAGTTTTCCGAGTAATACATCCCTGTCTAGATATGAGCAGGTAGAGGCGGCTCTGGCACAGATGTACCTAGGGGTAAAACCCGAAAACACCGCTTTGAGCTAGACTCGAACGGGAACTGGTGCACGACAACAGGCCTTGCTGCACTCTTGGTTACGACACTCCCGGTGGATATTCTTAGAATAATTTCCATTTTCTTTACAAACCACTATGAAGTGTTACTAGTATATACTTCCTCAAAGAAAATTTTTTTATAATAATGGATTATATCCATAATTAGTTCAATTTATGTTAAGTGTTTTACAAGTATGGAATTATGTATTTTGATTCACAAACTAATCTAGTTTATGCCATTATTTAGAAATGGCTCCGAGTGGAAGGAATGGAAACCGTATCAATGCACGCACTCTGTGTAGGGATTTCCCTCCTGCTCAAGATAATTATGGTGGAGCTAGTGATACAACTGGTGCTGATCAGCTTCTCACCGTACTGGGACAACTCACGCAGGTTATGAATAACAACCTTACTCGTATGGAGCACGCTGATCCGCAACGTGGAGGATCAATGCTAGACCGTTTCATGAGGCAACAACCACCAACCTTCAGTGGGAGTACAAATCCTATAGAATCTGAGCAATGGATAAATTCCTTAGAGAAAATATTCCATGCCTTGGGGAGTAGTGAAAGGGAGAAAGTTGTCATGGAAGTTTACCACCTCACTGGAGATGCCGATCAATGGTGGTCACTAATTCAAAACACAAAGGAAGATGTTGAATTAACCAACATGGAATGGCAGGAGTTCAAAGAGCTGTTCTTAGAAAAATACTTTCCTCGAGACCATCGAGCGGATATGGAAAGGCAATTTCTGAGTCTGAGGCAGAAGGAGGATGAGAATGTCGCAAAGTATGAGGCTAACTTTACAAGGTTAGCAAGGTATGCTGCAGATTACATACATAACCCATGAAGTAAGACTGATTGTTTCTTTGATGGGTTAAAACTATTTCTCCGTCGAGCTTTAGTATCTCAAACATTCTCTTCATACAAAGGTATTGTCTCGTGTGCTATCAAGATGGAAAATGAATTCTCTATGTCTTATGACTTTAAATCAAAGCAAGATAAGAAGAGATCTGCTGAAAACTCAGGGAAAGACAATAAGGAAACAGGGAAGAAGGATAGAAATGAATTTCCACCCTGTGATAATTGTGGTAGGAAGCACCCTGGTGCCTGTCTAAAAGGAAAAGGAGTATGTTACAAGTGTGGTGAAAAAGGCCACCAAGCTCATGAATGCAATGGAAAGAAAGCGGCTGTCAACGTGGAATGATATAATTGTAGAGAGAAGGGACATTATGCAAATGAATCAGGTACAGGCTTATGCTATCACTACTGCTGAGGTGGAAGCTCCGAAAGACGTGGTGGCAGGTAATTTAATGGTTTCCTCATGTTTAGAAAATGCATTATTTGATTATGGATCATCGCATTGTTTCATATCTTCCCAGTTTGCTAAGAAAATTAGATATTTCCAATTTGATTTAACAAGGGAGTTGTCGGTCAAAACCCCTTAGGGAAGTATTATTGCAACAAAGTTTTGTCGATTAGTTCCCATTAGAGCACCTAAATGTTCTTTACCTACTGATCTCATCGTCATACCCATGATTGAATTTGATATAATCCTCGGTATGGATTGGCTTTTGGACCATGATGCAAAAATTTATTGTAAGAGGAATGAGGTTACGATTCTCGATGATGATGATAAGGAACACCTTATCTTTAGAGCAGAATCATCGCCACATAATTCTTATCTAGATCCACCCCCATTAGCTCAACTAAATTCAATTATTGGGGAGGAAGAGAAGGAAATTACTGAGGGTGAGGAAAGGAATATTCAAATAGAGGATGTACCTATTGTGAGAGAATATGTTGATGTGTTTCTGGAAGATTTACCTGGACATCCTCCAGAACGAGAAGTTGAGTTTTCCATTGATTTAATTCCTGGATCAAGGCCCATATCGAAGACCCCTTATAGAATGGCCACTGTGGAATTAGTTGAACTAAAGAAACAACTAGAGGAATTGAGTAATAAGGGATTTATTCTCCCTAGTGTTTCTCCTTGGGGAGCCCCTGTTCTTTTTGTTAAGAAGAAAGATGGATCTATGAGGTTGTGCATCGACTATAGGGAGATCAATGCTATAACAATAAAGAACAAGTATCCCCTACCTCGCATTGATGATTTGTTTGACCAACTGCATGGAGCTCAATACTTTTCAAAGATTGACCTTCGGTCTGGATACCATCAGTTGTGTGTGAAGACAGAAGACGTTCCAAAGACAGCATTTCGAACAAGGTACGGGCATTACGAGTTTACAGTAATGCCTTTTGGATTGACTAATGCACCCTCTGTTTTCATGGATCTAATGAATAGAGTTTCCAAGGAATATCTTGATGACTTTGTAGTGGTATTTATTGATGATATCTTGGTATACTCCAAAAGCCACGAAGATCATGAAAATCACTTACGCATTATCCTGAAGACTCTTAGAAGACAAGAATTATATGGGAAATTTAGCAAATGTGAATTCTGGCTTCAGGAGATTTCTTTTCTTGGCCATATTGTCTCTAAGGATGGAATTTCTGTTGATCCTTCTAAAACCAAGGAAATCCAAGAATGGCCAGCACCGACAAGTATAACTGAGGTACGCAGTTTTATTGGTTTAGTAGGTTATTATCGACGTTTCGTCCAGAATTTTTCCAGATTGGCTAACCCATTGACAAAGCTCACACGTAAAGGGATTAAATTTGTCTGGACAAAAGAGTGTGAAGAATGTTTTGAAGAACTGAAGAGAAGATTAGTCAACTCCCCTGTATTGACTCTACCGTCAGGGAATGATGGGTTTGTTATTTATAGTGATGCATCGAAGAAAGGACTTGGTTGTGTCCTTATGCAGAATGATAAGGTTATTGCCTATGCATCACGACAGCTAAAAATTCATGAGAAAAACTATCCTACTCATGATCTTGAGTTAGCAGCTCTGATATTTTCTTTAAATATATGGAGACATTACCTCTATGGTGAAAAATGTGAGATTTATACTGATCCCAAGAGTTTGAAATATATTTTCTCACAAAAAGAACTCAACATGAGGCAAAGGCGATGGCTTGAACTACTCAAGGATTATGATTTCACGATACATTACCACCCGGGGAAGGCAATCAAGGTGGAAGATGCTTTGAGCAGAAAAGACCATGGAGTTTTGAATGTGATGAGAATTGAAAGGGATCCAATTTTCATGGAACTAGTGAAGATGGACATGGGAATAACTAGGGAAGGTGAAACATCAATGCTTTTTCAAATGGTTGCCAAACCATCATTACTAGAAAGGATTAAGAGTTATCAGACCAATGATGAAGAATTTCAGAAGAAGATTAAAGATGTGAATGATGGAAGATTGAGAGACTTTGTGTATAAGGATGGAATTTTGAAATTCGGGAAGAGACTTTGTGTTCCCGATATACCTGATCTAAAAAGGGAACTGTTGGATGATGCTCATAGTTCCAATTTATCTATACACCCTGGGAGCACCAAAATGTATAGAGATTTGAAGGAACATTTTTGGTGGGATAATATGAAGAGGGAGATTGCTGATTTTGTGTCGAGGTGTATGGTTTGTCAACAAGTGAAAGCTGGAAGGCAACATCCTGGTGGAATATTGCAACCTCTTCCCATACCTGAGTGGAAATGGGATAATATTACGAAGGACTTTGTCATGGGACTACCAAAGACTCCTAGAAGGAATGATGCAATATGGGTCATTGTTGATCGTCTTACTAAGTCATCACATTTTCTCGCTATACGGGAGGATCTACCACTTGAACGTCTAGCAAGACTATATATTGATGAAGTTGTAATACATCATGGAGTACCCCTATCGATTGTTTCTGATCGTGATCCTCGTTTTACTTCAAGATTCTGGAAAAGTCATCAAAAGGTCTTGGATACAGAACTTCGTTTGAGCACTGCCTATCACCCTCAAACAGATGGAAAATCAGAACGGACTATTCAAACCTTAGAATACATGTTGAGATCTTTCTCTCTTGACTTTCAGGGTATGTGGGATCAATATTTACCACTGGTAGAATTTTCCTATAACAATAGCTTCCATTCAAGCATTCAGATGGCACCTTATGAAGCGTTATATGGAAAGAGATGTCGTACACCAACTTGTTGGGATGACGTTGGTGAAAGAAATCTTGTGGGATCAGAACTGGTGGAAGAAACAATGGAAAAGGTGAAGGTAATCCAAAACCACATCAAAGTAGCTCAAAGTAGGCAGAAGAGCTATGTCGATAACAGAAGAAAGGTTTTGGAATTTCAGGTGGGAGATCATGTTTTCCTAAAGGTATCTCCATGGAAGGGAGTTATACGTTTTGGTAATAAGGGTAAGTTGAGTCCCAGGTACATCGAACCTTTCGAAATTCTAGATCGTATTGGGGTTGTAGCTTATCGTTTGGCGATGCCGCCAAATCTCTCCAAAGTTCACGATGTTTTCCACATATCGCTATTGAGAAAATACCTGCCTGACCCAACACATGTACTTACCTATAAGAAATTAGAACTGGAACCCGATCTATCTTATTGCGAAGAGCCCATCACAATTCTTGATGTGAGGGAGCAGGTGCTGAGAAACAGGACGACTCGTCTGGTAAAGGTTTTGCGGAGAAATCATAAAATGGAAGAGGCAACGTGGGAACCTGAGGAACTTATGATAAAGAACCACCTGAGTCTTTTTATGCAGTAATACCCTAGAAATTGCGAGGACTCAATTATTTGAAGGAGGGTAGAATGTAACACCCCAAGCTTCCACGGTATGTTTCCCTTCGAATAATGCAATAGCGTGTGCTGTACGCAACCTCGAGCTCTAACACACACCACAACGAATTAAACTAGCCGTTGTGAATAGTAATACCTACTTTTGGAAAATTTATAAATTTTATTTATCAAAATGAATTCATTTTTGGATTCGGAATATCGAAATTAGACTATGTTAAATTTTTGGTCTTTTTCTGAGAACTTCTAATTTTTTTATGAAGAGTGAAAAATACTTAAAAAAAACTTTTTTAATCAAAATAATTTATAGTGATAAATTATACTATTTAGTGGTTTTAATGTATAATTAAAATATATTTTTACCATTTTATCCAATGGTGGTCATTAGAATTAATTTAACATTGAAATTGGACATAAACAAATGCCAATCTTTTGATATAAATTATTTCTTAAAAACACGCTATTTGTTGTAACAGCGGGAATTAATTATAAAATTAATTAATGCAACTTATATATTTGGAATTTTTTAAAATAGACATCATTTTTGAATTCGGAATATCAATTATATCTTAGGGTTAAATTTTGGCCTTATTCTGAAAACCTCAATTTTTGATGAATAGTGAAACCACTAAGTGGTTGTTAAAAACTGATTTTTTCGTTAAAATGAAATATTACCACTTCTGTGATTTGATTTTCAAAAATCCGACATACATGGTTGTCATTAAAAAGTAAAATGTGGTTCAATGAGATTAAAATAATTTTTTGGTAAATAGTAACTTTTAAGTTCTTAATCGCGATTAGAGGTAATTAGTGTAGTTTAAGGTAAAAATAATGTTTTCATAATATGATATGAGCTTGACACTTGTCCTACTACTATTGTATGAGTCATGGCCGACCAAGACAACCCATGGGTCAACTTGGGGACCCCATGAAGCCACTTTGGTTGGAAAACGACATTAATATATATTTATTTAATGTTAAAATTAAATTGACACAAACATGAGTTGTTTTACTAAAACAGATTTTAAGTGGGGTTAAACAAGTCCAAATTTTGATTATAAATATTAATTAGAAAGATAAAAATATTTCCTACATCATAGTATTTTTTTTATAATTTTTAGACATTATATAAATTAAATTATTTATGACATCATTATGATGCAGCGATGAAATCATTATTTAACGATTTTAGTAAAATGAAAATATAATGTAAAATACAAGGCATACACTTGTCCAAAGACTATTGGATGGGTAGATTTAGAACCCTTATCACCTTATCCACGAATCATATAAGTGTGGGACCTTTAGAATCCGAAAAGCATTGTGTAATAATGTAACATTTCAATCTTTCCAAAAGAGCCCCTCCTCTACCCATATAAAAGGCCCCCACCTCTACCACCTTATTCACACATTCAAGCCTTTTGGTTCGGACAACCTCTGCCCAAATACTCTCCAAACTCCTCTCCCTTAATCCTAGAATCTTTACTTTAGTCAGAAATCCATCCTAAAGAGTTTTTTTGATCAAATCAAAAGGAAGAACCCGAAGAAGAGGTAACGTTTTCATCACCCTCTTTCAAGTTTCTTTCTTCTTCCACTCCCTCGTTGTTCATTATTTCAATTATAAAATTATAACTCCAGTATCCTCTATATAATGTGATGTTATTATAAATATGGAACAACCATATTCTGTATTCTACCCATCATTTTAATGACATGTCACCATACGTGCGTACGTACGGCTTACCGTCTCCACGTCGTGGTGTAATTGTTATTCAATTTATTATTATTTAGATGGGTATAAAAATGATATGTAATTCATGTAAATAATAAATATAACATGATAATGATTCTGTATATATGATATACTATCCAATTATATATTATTTTAATCAAAATAATGATATTGTCGCTCGTGCGTACGTACGGACTACCGTCTCCACGAACACGATGAGATTCATTCTTCGTCGTATCCATTCAAGTATAATTATCATTTGATGATTTAAAAATAATTTTTAAGGACATGATATAATTCTAGATATGAATAAGATAAAACCTATCCATGAAAAACACGACTTACGTAACAAAACATATAAAAGAAAACGAGCAGGTTAACACCCAAAACAACGATAAATCTAAGATATTGTTAACAAAGCAATGTTAAAAGATCATATATGATATCATATGAATGTATATGATTCTTGTATAATTTAATAACAATTATTTCACCATTATACAGGAGGTTAACCTACCCCAACCAAGGAAAAGTACAAGGTATGGTTTTACTTAACAACCTCTTCATTATCCCAGGTTGTTTATACATAATTATCTACTGGGACCTCGTTATGATCAACATCCATGTTTCTTAAAAATGTATTTCAAAACATTTTTACTATTAAATGGAAAATGGGTTAATGTCATTTATACCCTTATACATTTTTGAAAGGAATCTTACCATCATTTTCCAAACAATGTACTTTTTGACCTTTTTGACAAATTTAAGGTAAGAATGTTTTTTTAAACTTATACGGCGGGTGCGGCTATTTTCCGCCATTATAACTTCGTCGAAGCTTTCCTTACAAGCTTATAATAATATTTTCAAAGTAAATGTATTATTATGGGACATTTAAATGATTTCAAAAAAGAGAGATATTTCTCTCAAATAGCTTTGATTTCATCCATGTCAACATCCTTTGATGGGTTTTATGTTTATTTGAAATTGATTTATGATACAAAACTTCCATTGAGAATTTTGTGAAACATTTGACTTTGGATGTGTTATTTTTATACCAGCCATAGTTTATGGAGAAACTGTTGACATTTCGTATGCCAGTTTTAATACGAATACTTATGTTATGTTTAAACCTATTCATATGAGGAATGTATTGGACTTAATAAGTGACGGGTGGAGCCCGCTATAGCTCCTCGATTCATCGGTAGGTCTCATGAGACAACTAGACATGGAATTGGCCGAGGCCCTTTCCCAATTTGATTTATAGTTTTGGCCAAGGCCTTAATCATTTTAGACATCTTGGCTGAGGCCTTGACAAAATGTTTCAGAATGTCTGGCATTATACATTCCCTCATTATGAAAGTGGTTATTGATATTTCATGTGATTATTCTACTAGTAGAATATCCATGTGAGTAAGTAAATGGCATTATTTTAGTTTACTTTTGCCATATTATGCTAAAGTTCATGTTTAAAAGGCTTTTGTTTTAGTTATACATTGCCTTAACTGTTAATGTTTATTTATGAAAGCTTCCGCTATATTGTTATCCTTACTGAGCATCTGAGCTCCCCCCTTTCAATGTTTTAATATTTTCGAGGATGTGAAGAAGTATTTTATGAATGACCTGCAGGGATAGTCTGAAGAGGATAGAAGTGTGGACTATGGAGACTATGTTATTATAGTTTTTCACTTTGTGATGTAATGTAACATTTATGAATGTATCTAGTGTTTCCAAGGCTACTAAACTAATCGGTCTTTCGAGACTTGATCTTTTTTGATCATGCCAATGTTACGAACTAATGCACCGACTCTCGGTAGCTGGGGTCGGGGCGTTACATTTTGTGTGTTTCCATCTATTAGTATCTCATCTTTATATATCCTTCCATAGACCATGATGTGTTATGGAAGTGTATTTTGATTTCAATTCATTAATCTACATATAAAAAAATAAAAATAATTATGTTTTTGTTTCATCTCACATGAAATTATTATTGTATATTTATAATAGGTACAATTTTTTTCAAGTAAAGAGTACTTTATCTTTATTTTATGGTAGTAGTACATTAATTTTTATTCACATTGATTATTTTTTATGTATTTCCAAGAAATTTATTACCATCCACAGTGTACCTAAAAATATGTCTCCTCATAATTACGAATAAATGCATCTCGTGCTTGTTGTTTTATCAAGTATGCATACATCTGTGCTGGGTGTGAGTTTATTTTTCCTTCAACATATTTGAGTTCATAATTTATATGAATTTTTTGAAGGCCTCCATGAGCCTTTACAAGAATTAATATAAATTTCATTTGGAGGTCATTTAATATAAATTTACTCTGTAAGGTATAATGAATCACAAATAAACTTTTTGTTATTTTTTTTAGTAAAGTAAAGAAATCATTTTATAATGTTTCCCTAATCACTTTCAAAATTAGTGCCTTAAGCAAAACAACAACATTATTCCAAGAATATAAATAAATAATCACATTAAATTAATTGGTGAGCCTAATGTAACTACAGAACATGGCCTTTTGTGGTTTACCAGCTGACCATGTGCATTCCATCCAACATCGAATTTCATGCCTTTATTTCTCACCTTAATTTTTTTGATAACACTATCATTGTAAGATGTTCCTTTTTATATGGGACATAGTTTGTTCATCATCAACCATTTACTCAACTAAAACATCATTAATATGTTGTTCCTATGGTTTCGTACCATCATTATGTGTAGAAGGGTGTTGTTTCTCTACATTGGGGGCATCAACATGTTAAGAAAACTAGTGTTCCTAAATATTGAGAGCATTGACATTTGGTTAATTTATTATATGTAAAAGTGGATGAAATTTTAATTTAGATTATGTTAATTAATATTTTAAAAAATAATAATATGAGGTAACATAATTAATATCACAAATAATTATAACCTAATTATTAAACTATCTTTTTTAAAGGGGTGAACAGATTTTACCCCTCTATCGGGTATCCAAATCCTCTCATTATGGTCTCATAAGACATACAAGACCCAGTCTATATTCGGACCATTGTGAAATGACTATGACATACTAATAAAAGGTTTTTATTTGGTTTATTTAACATATGACCTCTCAATGGTTTTGGTTAATAACAGAATAATTGAACACTTTTGGTTTATAGGATCTATAACATAAAATAGTAATACTACCTAGGACTCTAGTAAAAATGGTTCTCCATTTTACCCTTATTGAAATCCACATTCAATAATCCAAAATCTTCTATTTTAATTTCAATCTTGTGATTAACCTACTTTTATTGAAAAATTGGCACTTGTAATGTTGTATAATCCAACTCCCATATATTTTTCATGATTCTAATCTATAAAATATTAACTTAAATTGAATTTTTATCCTTAGTACTAGATACACACATCAGTTTATCCAAAATGTGTAACTCCACTATTTTTCATGGTTCTTCATTTATCATGTTTATTTATAAAAAATAGATAACCATTAATTACCTAACCAATATATTATAATACATTCACACATGGTCATTTGGCTTGACATCAAATTTTTTTTGAAATTGAATCTGGAATTTAGGATGACTCCCAAAAAATATGGTCTCAAAACCATCCTATAAACTATTGATTATGTTTATTTTATATCCATGTTTTATCCCTTGATTGATTTAAATGTTTAAGAATTACTTTTTGGGTTTCAACATATATCACAACCTATAAGTTGTTATGAAAAACATAAAGGTGAGTCTTCTCCCATTATGTAATCGTAATTGTGGCAATATAGATTTTGAAAATTCCATCACCCAAAATCCTCCTAGTGTGAAAAACTATTGGGAGACAAATACATTTCAAAATTGGATAGGTAGTCAATAAAAAAAATCAACGGATTCCTTAACAATATATCATCCCACAATACAACCATTCTTCAGACTTTTATTTTTGACGTACATGTTCAAAATATTCACATACCATTCAATGAGGTACATCTATATATAATTTATAATACTATATAGTCAAATATCACTTTCCAAGTGAACCATCATGACAAAGAATGTTGATGGGAAGAATATCTCCAATTCACATAATATGACACCAATTTCCTTTTATATAGTTAAAAATTTTATCAGTTCATTAACTTTGATGCATGTAACTATGAAAAATAAATAGATATTGATTAATTTATAATATAAATTCTTGGAAATAATGAAATGTATTATTACAAGCATTAGATCTTTCATTAAAACATGACAGTCATATGATTTCATAACCTTTAACTTCAAATTAGTGCCTGACATGAAATTCTTGATATTATATGAATACACCTATTGAACCTTTACATCAATCAATAATTTGAGAAATTGATATATCTCTTGCCTGGAAATATTTTAAGCAATGAAAGGAATAAAATTCCATTTCTCACTCTTCAATAGAGAAATCTCTTATGATATCCTTATGTTTATCATGCCCATCCATCTTTAATTATATCCTTTGTTTTTTATAGTGAATTTAGTAAGGTTATAATGACAATATCACATAAATTTCATTCCCCATTCATAATATCAATAAAATTTCTAATCTATATACAATTCCAGTATGGTAATTCAAAAAAACGGATAACTTTCTCTGACCAGTTTTTGTAAGGTTTTTTTAAAAAGTTTTACCAAAAGCAATGTCCATATTTTTTCTTTATTAAATAGATGATCACTTATTAGTGGAGATAGAGTTGTAAATTTTTATGAATTCTCTCTGAGATATCATCCAAGATCAGTACTTATGTCGACAGGGTAGAAATCTGTAATGTCCAAGAAACAAATTCTTTGATGAATGTTTCAAACTTATTGACTATATAAATTGTTAAAGAGTGGGAAAACCTTGATTTAATTTAATTATATATCCAGAAAATTTTACATAAGAAGGAAATTGATTTATCATCTCATATAACATTACTCTCAATGTGAAATCCTCATTTTTGTAAGCATCCTACAATGTAACACCTAAATTACACAATAATTGAAATTCTTCAATCAATGGATCCAGATAAAAATAAATAAAATCACCCAATTATTTTTTTCCTAATATAATCAGAGATACCATAAGGTATTTTCATTTCATTCATAACTATGGTGTAAAGTTATAATTAACCAACATAACTAGCCATGTACTGTAAGTGCTCCATTGAAAACCAAATAGATTCACTCCATCTATAGATTGTGTAAAATGATGCTTTTTCAATAGATTTAATAATTTAGAATACCCACTATCAATTTTCTTCCACTGAGGATGGGGCTTGAGCGGTAAACCCCATAATACTGCATCCAAAAGATCCAGGTTCAAAACCAAGCAAGGATGATTTCATGAGTACGATAGAATCGTTGTTTCGGGGTACTATAGTAGTATTGTAATAGTCATAGATCTATTGTAGTGGTGGAACTATAGTAGAAACAATGTTCTATATAATATATTTTAGTGGTGAAAGTACAATAGTATCCCTGGTACTATAGTATTACTATTAACCAGAGGGGCCTTTGGGCCAAAAAATGGGATTTCGGGAATAAAATTAGGGATTTTGAGCCTAAGGTCCTTGAATACAAGTTCATGAGCCACATAGACATGTTCCAAAGATCTATGTAATTGGTCTCACTATGGGAATATAGAATGAGGTATTTTCTTTATTAATAAAAATATGTTTCAACCTGATCCTTTTTAAATAAAATCTCTTCCAATGAAAAGAGTTTGTTGGGTGACGAAGTTTCCCATATTTATTTCTAATACTTATATGCCACATCAATTGTCTTGTAATGTCCTCAATATTGGAGTTAGTTTCTTAGGACCAACTAATTATAGTTTGGTTACTTGTGTATTAGATTTATTGAGTATTAATTAAACATATTATTACATATTATTCATTAATCTAGATTACTTTAATGTTATAATGTCCTAGAGTATTTGTTGTATTGATAAGGTAATAGTAGTTATCTGATATGACGATAATTTTAAGGTGGTATAATAATATTCTTAATATAATTTTATTATTTGATAACATACACTCCTGGGACACATAGAATATAGGCTGCCAGGTATGAGTACTCATATGTAAATGAGGATTCTTCTCGTGAATTTTTCACTTGGTAATCTCTAAGATGGTAGATTATGATAAAAGACACTCCAGTAGTAATTCTCCGTGATTCATTTTCATTGGATATTCCTCTCTTGGAGAGTGTGTAATGGTCCTTAGACTTTAATATTATCATTGGTCCATGTCGTGACTCGTGTACTTAGATTTACTGACAAAAATTTCCATTCCATATTTTTGTTGAAAGTAGGTTATGTCGCAATTGACATGTTATTAATGGAAAAGTAGAGGAAGGAATTGTCCCTTCCGTATTTATGGTAGTTGATGTCTCGGCCATTTGATTATAGTATAACCATCGCCTAAATTCTATGGACATGGTGTATCAATTTGTTTATTTCCAATAGTTAAAGAACGACATATCGAGCCTATAGGTTGATGAAACTTCTATGCAATATTATTGATGAGATATTATAATAAAGGGTTTGTATAACATAGTGAGTGTTTGTATGAGGATGTTGAAATTGAGAAATTAAGTCTTTATCTTGGGTTCCTTGACACATTTCTAGATAATAATCATGGTCTTTTGGCCAGTCCACCTAATAAAAATGTAAAAGAATCTTAGAGGGTCACTAACTAAGTGTTTCCATTTATCTAGATTTAATTATATTTGAATTTAATGATTTGAATAAATATTATTCTCATGATCAAGTAATAATTTTATTTAATTTAAGTTGAACACATAAATTAAATAAATATTTATTCACTGACATGTGAATAAAAATATGTATATTTTTTTTTGAATATTTAATAAATATTTATTCCCTATGATGTGAATAAAATATTTATTGAAGTATTCAATAAATATCAAGGAGTTTGGATGTAACAGGACTATGACCCATTATAAATAATTATTTACATGCCGATAAATATTATTTATCATTTTTGAAAGATGGTTCATTCCACAAAGTAATATTTATATTATTTTCTTTTGTGGAATGGGGTTTATAAATGGTTTAAATGTACATTAAGGTCCTTCATGTAATAAAACAATATTCTAACCTAAAACCTACCTATATAAATAATCCATTATGGATATTATGTTGGGAATTGAAAAAGAAAGAATTTTTGTTCATAATGGATTGTCTTTTGGCATCTCTATCTCCCTTCCTATCAAGAATAAGAATACAAGAGAGAATTCTTATAGTCTGAACACTGAGAGACCAAGAAAGAACAATGCAAGACATTTGATTCATTGTGTTATCAACCATAGATCGAGTGGCATTTATCGTAGATCATTCAAAGCACATGTAGATCACTTCTAGAGGTATTTCACCCTTGGATACTCACTAGTTCAATGAAGAAAATCGAAATGGGTTTTTTTGGATAATCAACATCAAATATGAATAAATAAACCTAAGACGAGGTAATTAATTTATTCCAGTTTAAATTAATTAATTTTAAACATAACATGTAAGATCCCCTATTAGGGTACTAGGTAATTGAAATTAAAAGAAATATTAATTAACACATTTAAAACCACACACTTCTACTGCACCCAGAACCAAAAAGTGGTATTATAGTGGTCACATTTAAATTAATTATTATTTATTTCATTGTTGATCTAATAAAAATTGTGATTAGATTTTAATTTTATGTTATTCATTATTTAATATCATTTTAATTTACACGCATAGATATATTAATCATGTTTGTTCATTGTTTTCATTTTCTAATAGGTCTATGAATGGATGAATAACCATTAGAGATTCCATCGAGAACTACGAAATTTTTTGTTGATAAGATAGGATTACATAGTGTGTACTCATAAGTACACATTGTGTAATATAGTGAAATACATCTATATGCACTATCAGATACATAGCCTGCAACACAGTTATTACACATTGAGCATTTGTTGCACACCGTGTGTATACTCAGCTATTCTAGCACGTGGGTTATCTGATTACATGGCGTGTATCATTATACACATCATGTAGTATACAAAAGTTAGCGGTGTAAATCATGAAATATGTGTGGTCATTATACATAGTTAAACAATGTGTTATTTAAAACCTATAAAATTTATGATATAAACATCATTTATGCGGTGTACACGATGTGTAGTTCATCAATTCCCACTTCCAAAAAACATATTGAAGACCCTGGTGTGCATCCCAGATGCATGAAAAGTGGAACACACGACATGTAGCTGGTCTGTACACACCATGTATTCTGACAAAAATACACACCACTATCCATGTTTGTACCCTAGATACAAAACAACCAATGTACATGGTGTGTAGCTGGTCTATACACATTGTGTATTCTCCCATTAAAGGATATAATTAAAAAATAAATTAAATTGTAAATTCAAGTATTAAAAAATTAATCTATTGATCATCACACCAATGTGTGTTTGATAATTTAATAATGGTTTTATATAATTTTAAATGATCAATTAGTTTATTGTAATAAATATTTCATCATTGGTTCTATGTTTATTTTCCATGGATTCCATAAATAATGTGTATCTCCAAATAAGTTCGGATGACCAATTAGATGAAATGGAATTAATTAATTAATTAATTAATGTAATCAAGTTGATAATAAGAATGAAAAACTAAAAAAATGAATACTATCCAGTTACATTTTTGTATTCATTTCATGTTCAACCAATCAGGATCCTTACCAAGACTTATGTATGTGTTGGAATTGTTTTAATATAATTTATTCCATGATTTTGTAAATATATAATATTTAATTAAATGATGTCTTATGAGTCATCCCCCCCTCTATTATTATGTAGGACATGTGTGTCCAAGGATTTTTATGTAATCCACTTTAACCAATACTTTGGTTCCCCTCACCAATGTGTGAGTAATAAATACATTAAATTAATAGAACATTCCATGACATGTGGAGGTGGTTCAAGATGAAACTATGATTATTCCAACCTAATGATACACATGTGTACATGTATAATGTTGTAACTCATTCTAGGACTAAAAATGGAGTTATTCTACTAGGTCATAGGTTGATTTAATGTCTTCTTATTAAATCAGCTGTTAGATAAGCTCATTATTGGGTCATTTACTTTATTTATTTATTTTTGTCCATCCCTTCTTTATTTTATGTATGAAATGCCTATTTAAGATAAATAAATGAATTAATATGAAAAATATAGAATTTAAATAAATTAATTATCCATAAATGTTTTATTATATATGGTTAATTAATTAATTAAAATACACTTAATATTAACATGACATGTAAAGGATATAATGAGAGGGAATTTATTCATAATAAATTAAAATACCTTAATTAAATATTAAGTTATACTTGTACTTCCATTACTTTAGTAGGAATGAAACTAATAAAACATAGTGTTTGACCAACCCTTATTGTGACACTTACTTTTTTAATGGGATTTTTTATGAAGGTTTTGGGTTGAGTTAACCATTTTTATTCAATTGGGGTATACCTTTATAGACAATGTATAATTTTGAGGCAAGTGTTGAGGAAATAAAATTCCGGATTTTAGGGTTGGGAAGTTCGCTCAACAGAACAAAGAGCTACAAAGATGTAGTTGGAAAAGACGTGCCTACCTAAATACCTTCAAAATGCTTGACCAACCCTTTTGGGGGTTATGTGAAGGGAAATATGGATCCTCACCACTAGAATTTCATAAAAACTAGATATTATATGCTCAATAGTGAGGGATATTGGGACTTGATAAAATAGTCAGAGATTTAACAAAAATAAATTAATTTATTATATCTCACAGTATTTGAAATCAAAAAAAGTACTAATAATATAATATTTTGAATTTTAGAAAAAATGTATAGAATGTAATACACATTAACCATTCAATATATAATGGATAACGGCCATCTATTAACTGATAGTAACTTCTAGGAATGCAACAGACACATTTAGATTTTTTATCACCACGAACAAAAATCATACATGCTACAATCCTCACTTCCTGATCCTCCTACTAAGGAGGTGAGTGATGATGTGTTCCTTTTTTATTTGAAACATATTAATGATGTGCTCTAAGTTCAATGTTTTATGCTTTCATATTTTTTTAATGAGCTCATGAAGTCTTCTAAAAACATGGATGTGTATAGCATGCTTGATCATCTCTTTAGCCTATATCAGGAGAGAGCTAGAAATGAGTGTTTTAAGATTTCCCACTTTCTCTTTCAGATTAAGCATGTGGTGGGTGACCTAGATAGACCTCATGTATCCATTATCATTGGATACATTGAGCACCAATAGGTTCTAGGGTTTAAACTCTCTAAAGAACTGGTCACTGATCTCCTTAATGAATCACCCCCTTAGAGATTCTCTAGTTTTATTGTGAATTTTAATATGAAATACATTGTGAAGTCTCTATCAAATCTTATCATTCTTCTTCTACAAGTGTATAAAGAGACCAGGTGCAAACATCCTTCAATCCTTATGCTGAATAATAATAAATTCCAAGTGAAAATCTACAAGTCTAAGTCTTCTTTACAAAGATATTCTAAGAAGACGAAGATTAAGGGTAAAACAAGGGAATAAGATGTTTTTTGTTTTCCATGTGGTAAGACAGTCTACTAGAAGAAAATATACACCCAACCTAAGAAACAATGGGAATATTCAGGTGTATTTATTATTGATTCAACTTAATATTCTTCTAAAAATTAGGTGTTAGATACAACTTTTAGTGATTACATATATATTCAAATATAGGAACTAAGTAGATTCAGAATAATTCAAGGAGTGGAGGTATATATATGAGTAGTCAATAGTGACAAACTTTTTTTGTAGCTATCAGGGACTACCATATAATGTTGTATAAATGGATGATATTGGTTTTGAAATGTAGTTATTATGTTCCATCTGTTACCAAAACATTATATCATACCCAGACTAGAAAAAATGGTTTGATTTCCCAATTTGGATATAGAAGATTCTAATTCTATAAAGATGACATTTTTATGGTATGACACATTTAAATAATAGTCTTTATGTCTTGTACTATACAACCCAAGTAATAGACATCAATAATGAAACAACTTCTCATGAATCATACCACATCCAAATTTGGCATCATCAGTTGGGTCATGTGACTGAAAAGAACTTGAATAAATTACATCAGGAGGATATTTTGATTTTTTTTAACTAAAACCACTTGGTGCATGTCATTCATGTTTATAAAAAAATGACCAATGCCCCATTTGATGATAAATTTGGAATATCTAAATCACATCTGGAATTAGTTTCTAATGTCATGGGTGGAACATTAACTATTGATGAAAGGGGAGCACACTCAAACTCTATAACTATTACTAATGACTTTAGTAGATTTTGATATGTCTACATAATTAGGTATAAGTCGGATTTCTATGAAAAAATTATGTAATAAAATAATGAAGTTGAGAACCAAATTGGTAAGAGAATGAAGACACTCCGATCAGACCATTGTAGATATTATCTTAATCAATATTTTGTTGATTACTTACATAAGATTTTTATTTTATCTCAACTCAATCCTATTTATACACCTCAATGGACTGGTTAAAGTAAAAGGATGAATCAAAACTTGTTGGACATAGTAAGATAAATTATGAGTCATGTGAGTTTTCCATTATCCTTTTGAGGATATACATTAAAAGAAATCACATGTACTATTGGAAATGAATAATCATTCTTATAGTTTGTGTGTCTATAAATGGTTTAGTGGGAGTGAAGACATTTTCTTAATAGTATATCTTGATGAAATATTACTTATTTTAAATGAATAATCAGTATTACAGTCTGTTAAGTAATGATTGAATAAATGTTCCTCCATAAAGGACTTGGGCAAGGAGGCATATATTCTTGTGATCAAGATCCATCATGATAGATCCAAAAATACTGATCGGCCAAAGTCAAGGAGAATATATTGAAAATATACTAAAACGATTCAATATGGAACAATCCAAGAAGGAATTTTTTCTAATGTCTGATGGAATTCATATTTCTACGAAAATGTGACCAAAAACACAAGGGGAAAGAAATAAAATTAAAAGAATTTCATATGTTCTGGTGATTGGTTCAGTCATGTATGTTATACTATATACTAGGCTAGATATTTCCTATGTATTGATTTGGGTAAGAATATATCAATTTGATCTAGGTTACCACATTTGGATAATAGTTAATAATATCCCTAAGTATTTGAGGTGTACTAAGGATATGTTCTGGGTCTATGGAGGACATAAAGAACTATTCAATAAAGGATATGTATATGGTAGTTTCCAAACAAATAAATATGGAATGAAGTAATAAATGGGACACATCTTCACTCTTAATGAAGGTACTGAGAGTTGGAAGAGTTTAAAGTAGGTTATGATAATAGATTTTACAGAAGATTCTATGTATATTATGCCTTCTGAGCTAGTTAAGGAACTAGTATGGATACAAAACTTCGTCCAAGAGATAATATGAAGTGCCTAGCAGTAAAGATCCTATCACACTATTTTTATAATGTTGTAGCAGTAGATCTCATAAAGAATCCAAGGTCTCATCATTGAACAAAAAATATACTTCAAAAGTATCATATCTTGATGGATTTCTCTAATAGAGGTGAGGTTATAGTGAATAGTATTTCTATAGAAGATCACACATAAGGCCCTTTGACTAAAGTCTTTACTCAGCAGAAACATGATTATCATATGAGGACTAGCGTACTAAAAGTTCTAGGCTACTACCTCTAGTCCAAGTGGGAGTTTTTTGGATTTGGTGTCCTAGGAATAACCGATTTTATATTTATTACATGTATATTCAATGTGTTGAATATTAATTGAACACCTTATAATATATTACTCATTTTTATGATTCTAATGTAATAATTTCCTAGAGTTTTTTTCATATTAATATGGTCATAGCAGTTCCCCTCTATGAGGAGACGTTGAAGTTCTATGAAAATATTATTAATAAAGTTCTATAGATTGATAACATACTATGGTGGGACACATAGTATATAGACTGTCAGCTGTGAGTACTCATAAGAATATAATAATTATTCTCATTTAATTCATAGTTGGTAATCTTCATGCTGGGTGATTATGATAACAGACCCTCGAGTATGAATTATGCAATTTGTGGTGTCATAGTATATTCCTATATGTGAGTGTGTGTAATCGCCCTTCGTCATTAAGATTATCATTTGTTCATTACACCACTCATGCACTTAGATTTACTGATAAAAACGATCACGCTATATGTTGGTGGGAAGTATGATATTTGGGGTGCATCATGACTGACATGTCATTAATGTATAAGTCGATGAAGGATTTGTCCCTTCCGTATTTATGGGAGTTGTTATCTTGTAATATAACCATCACCTAAATTCCAGGGAAATGGTGTATTGATGTGTTTTTTAAATAGTCATAGAAGAAGCATCGAGCATATAGGTTGATGACACTGTCTTGCAACCTTCTTGATGAGATTTTGTGAAAAATGGATTATATTACACAGTAACAATTCATATGTGGTTGTAGAAATTGAAATATTAAGTTTTTTATCTTGGGTTACTTAACCTATTTCTTGACTTAAATCTTGTAATTTAAGCAAGAACGTCTAATAATAGAAAGAAAGAATCATAGAGGGTCACACAATATGTCTTTCCATTGATCGCGATTAAATTTTATTTGAATTATAATTAATAGAATAATAATTATTCTCAAGACCTAGGAATAATTTTATTTAATTTATATGGATCAAATAAATTAAATAAATATTTATTCACCACCATGTGAATAAAAATATATTTATTTGTTTTATTGAATATTTAATAAAAATATATCCTTCATTATGTGGATGGAATATTTATTTATAAATAAAATATTTATTTATGTATTCCATAAATACTGAGAAGTTTTATCAAACCCAGACTGCTTCTGGTAATAAATAATTATTTACAAGCTAGTAAATATTATTTATAATTTTCACAAGATGGTTCATACCACAAAATAATAATTATCTTATTATAATTATTGAGGAATGAGTTTTAATAAAGGTGTTAATATTTATTAAGCTATGACATCCAATTAAATAATATTCAAACCTAAATATTACCATTATAAATATCCCATTCTGGCTATTGTGTGGGGAATCAAAAAAGAGAGAATTTTTGCGCAAAAGAAATTCTATTTTGACTCATCCATCTCTCTCCCTCTCAAGAAAGAGAATGTGAGAGATATTTCTTCAAGATAGAAGAGTGATCGATCAAGAACCAAAAACATAATACATTAGATTCACCATGATAGCACCTAGAGATTGAGTGGTGTTTTTAATATATCATTCAGATCATGTATGGATCATTAGTGGTGGGACTCTACCCATGTATCCTCACAAGTGAAACAATGGAAATCAGAAACGGTCTTTTTAGATGATCAGCATCAACTATGAAGAAATAAACCTTAGATGAGGAAATTTATTTCTTCCAATATAAATTGATTAATTATAAAATTATCATGAAAAATCCTCTTTTTTTTGGGAAATTAAAAATAAAATAAATATTAATTATCACATCACCCACAATGCACTTCTTCTACACTCGGAACCTACACCCACTTCCATATAGGTGCCTAAACTTTGGAATTATTGGAAAGTACCATACAACATCTATAGGACCTGATTCATATTTATTATATCGATAATATAACACCCCACGTTTTTATGAATTATTTAGAATCCATCATAAATGTTTTCTAGACAAAAGATAAGAATAAATTTAATTGTATGCATAAAGGATGTATTTTTATAAAATGTATATTTACATCCTTTTAAAAGGTTACTTCATTTAAAACTAAAATTTTAATATTTTGTAAATTTTATACAAAAAAATAAACTTAATTTTTTAAAGATTAGGATCAAAATATTCTTAGGAAATTTTTTTGGTATTTTATTTTGATGTTTTATTTTTTGATGAATGGTGAAAAATAATGAATTATAATTGAAAATGACTTTTTATATAAAAAAATTATAATGTTAAATTAGATTTTGAATTAGTTTTAAAGTAAAAATAGTTCACCTATATATATTTTAATACAATTTATTTCATTAAAAACATTTTTATATATTAATTTATATATAAAAACAAAAAAAATTGTACTTTTCCACTTTAAGAAAATGCTTTCTAATTTCATATAAGAGATTACGTTTAAATTAATTTTTTCCACTTATATGAATTGAATATGTATAAATAGATTCCATATTTAAAATGATAATAATTTTTATTGTCTAATATTTACAACATAATTTTTTTCCAAAGTGATTAGTGAAAATAGTTAAAATTAACCACATCGATTAAGAGAAAAATGAGTTTTCTGAGGGACTAAACTTTAAACTTAAGGGGCCAAATGACCTAGAAACATGTACAAACCGCATAATATTGCCACATTAATAACCTTATGACCTTATGACTTAATTTTATGAGTGTCTAGGAAACATTTACATGAAAGTGATTCATATAATAAATTAAGTAATGAAAAGCACAAGAAGTATTCTTTTCTTAATTTTAATTTCTATAATTATTCTGAAAAGGGTGAAAAATACATAGGTTTGGTAATTTTTTTTAAATGTAAATATATTTATTCTATTATAACAATTTATCTTTAATTTTTAGATATTAATTAGTTACTTAATATTCTTATGAAATGCCAACACAATATTTATTTAGTTAAAAATTAAATAAAATAAATAATACTAAAAAAATTAAAAATGAAGTAAATTGAATGAATTATTATGTTCCATTATTTTTTTAGATTAATATATAATTTTAAACATATTAAAAATTATATTTTAATTTAATCTTCTTCGCAGTATTTTTAAATTCAAATTAAATTAATAATGTCAAAATTGACACACTATTGTAAATGGAGGATATACCAATGGAAAGTTTCCAATGGTTTTCATAAATTGTTGAAATAGGCATCTTTATCCAATGGTTTCACTAAATATTACATTTTTTAAATGAATTTTACCCAATGGTTTAATAAAACCATTGGGATATGTTATTTTTAGGAAGGTATTCCAAATGGTTTTTTGAAACTTTTGGTAAAGCTTACCTTTCCCAACAATTTTTAAAAACTATAGGCAAAGTTTTACACTAAATTGCCTTTACCAAATCCCCCATCCACACAATTTCTAGCCTAAATCCAACACCTAATAGATCTCTAGATCATAAATGTATTCCACCAGATCCATATTCAATGATAAAATTGTGTTGTTCTACACTTAAAATGTGTAATTTGTACCTTAGGTTTAATGTTTTCCATCTTTTTTTGTTTTTATTTTGATTATTCCTAAACCCGATGTCCGTGCGTAATGATATACCCAATAGTTACAATTTCATTTTTTCTATTTTTGTTTTATATTTCAACTCTCATGATTATTTGAATCAATTTTATTTGAATTGGGGGTGGTGGGGGTGTAGTGGGTGGTGGGAGGGGTGTGTAGGTAGGGGTGTTTAGGTGGGGTGTGCAGTGGGTGAAGAGGGATGTGCAGGTGGGGGTGTTTAGTGGGGGGAGTCTGTTGGGCATGAGGTTGGGGGTGGGATGTGCTTGTGGGGATGGGGATGGGGGAGGGGGGGTTGTGCAAGTGGAGGGTGTAGGTGGGGGGATGGGGCTGTACAAGTGGGTGGGTGGAGGGGAGTGTGTAGTTTGGGGGTGGGCTGGGTAGGTGGGAGTCTGTTGGGGTGAGGAGGGGTGTGTAGGTGGGGGTGGGGGGCTGTGCAGGTGGGGGTGGGGGAGGGGTGGTTGTGTAAGTGGGGGTGCAGGTGGGGTGGGGGTTGTGCAATGGGTGGATGGGAGGGTGTTGTGCAGGGGGAGTCTGTTGGGGGTAAGGTGGGGAGTGGAGTTGTGCAGTTGGGAAGTCATCACTTCTATAGTTCAGCAATAAGCATTGGGAAGTCATAAATTCTAGAGACTTGTATAGGTCTGAGGCCTCTTTGGTTTTGGTTCTTGTCTAGTCATCTTAATGAGTAAGGAATCACATGATCTAAAAGTGAAATCAACTATATAGGATTAATTCCTTCTCCCACAACACATTTTCCTAGAAAGAATATATCCTTGGAAGGTGGTGGGAACCTTTTATAATCCTTTCATACATAGACTAGTGGTGGAAAATATCCATATATATCCACCTAGATGCGGGACCTACTACCATATGCACATACCATAATCATAAGCCTACCTCTTCATGTATTAAATGTATAGTGATTCTATCAATACTTCACCTTCTAATGACATCCTAAATTTAAATCATGTTGTGATGAAAAAAATAGATGAATCCATACAAATTCATATAGGAAAACACCCATAATATTCATGCCATGATGATGAAAATCCTTAAAAACTCATTACCATACATTATATCATTCCTAATAACTACTTAAGATATTCACTAACCTGTATTCCATCTACCAAAATACAATGCCCCAAAATTTTCCCAATTTCCAAGTTGATACCATCATGTTATCAAGTAACCAATCCTACCAAATTGGATTTTCACTAATGAAATACTACTTTAGTCATTAACACCCATAATTTGTTTTTCATAACATGAATGAAAACCCAATTAAATCTAATAGCTCTTTGTCACACTCATGTGGACAGCCCCCCACCCCTGTGGATAGCCCGCCCACCCCCCTGGATACCCCCTCACACCCTGGACACCCACCATCCCCCCAAACACCCCGACCCCACTGGAAAACCCCCCAACCCCATGGACAACCCCCAAACCCATGGAAATCCCCCACCCCCAAGACCCCCCTATGGACACACCCCCAACCCCATAGACAGCCCCCACCCCCTAGACAGCCCCTACCACCTTGGATAGCCCCCACCCTCCACCCCCATGGATAGGCCCCCCACCCCCTGGACACCCCCTCCCCCCTGGACAGCCCCACCACCCCCATGGATAGCCCACCCACCCCCTGGACACCCCATACCAACTGGACAACCATGTCACCACCATGGATAGCCTACCCACCCCCTGGACACCACTACCCCCATAGATATCCCCACAACCCCATGGACAGCCATCCCCCCTGGACACCCCCCAGGACACCCCCCCCCCCCACCCCTGTGGACAGCATGCCCACCCCATGGACACCCCTTACCCAATGGATAGCCCTTCCAATCTTGTAGACAGCCACCCCACCAACATGGATAGCCCACTAACACACATGGACACCCCCTATACCACCACTCCACCCCCGTTGACAGCCTGCCCACACCCTTGGACACCCCGTACCCCTTGGGCAGCCCTACCACCCCCGTGGATAGCCCACCCACCCCCTGTACACCCACCATACCCCCTTGGACAGCCCCAAACCCTGTGGACAGCCTTCCCACCCCTTGGACATCCCCCACACCCCGGACACCCCCCCCCCCCCCCTTCCCCCTGGACACCCCATACCCTCCTAGACAGCCCCCACCCCCGTGGAAATCCCCCCCAGACACCCTCTACCCCTAGACAGCCCCGCCACCCCTACAGACATCCCCACCACCCTCATGGATAGCCCACCCACCCCCTGGATACCCCCGACCCCCATGGACAGCCACCTACCCCTCGTGACATCCCCCACCCCCTAGACACTCCCACCCCCTGGACACCCCCACCCCCTAGGTAGTGTATGTGATCACTCAAATAATCTACTAAAATATTAAATTTATTCAATCTAAAATTTACTAAACTTTTGAATAGTTCTCTTCCACAAGTGTACAAGATCTTGTACACTCATTTATAGTTAGTCAAATATATTTTGTTATAAATATAGTATTTTTTTTATTATGATTCTAATATTGAGTAGTGTGTCAGTTACGGTTTCATATAAAGTGACCAACTCTCATTAACATAAATATATTTTCAATTAAATGTCAATATTACTGAATTACTTTTGACGAAATGAATTATAAAAAATTTTCACAGAATGGATAGAAGTTTTACATATGAAACCAATCAGATCTTAAGATATTTTCAATACAATTTGGAAAGCTTTTTAGATTTTTCATTTCACAATGCTTGAGATAGTGGTCACATACACTACCCCTATTAAAATTATGTTGGAAGACGTTGGTTGACCCAGGAAGAAGTCAGCTTCCACATAACCAAATATGGTTTTTAAGAAAACTAAACTATGTTGAATCACAATGGTTAGAAAATGAGATCTAAAAATGCTAATAATCCAAATGAGAGGACTTGATTGGAGAATTTTTTATATAGCTGCTTTCTGTTTATTCTTCATCATGGAAAATAATGGATTCTGACCCAACAAGATTTTGATATGAGTAGACATGATGTGTTTAATGAAAATGATGATGTTGTTGTGGTTAGAAAATTGAATGATGCTTCCACAACTCTAGTATATCGACAATGTAGTAAAATGAAAAAGTTGGAATTTTTAATATGATTATTTCATGGGAAAACTATGTATGGGATTTCTAATACTACCATCGGCTACATTCTTACCTTCTTGAAGGAAAAACTTCTATATGATGTAGATATTACCTCAAACCACTATATGGAATGGAAGTTAGTTGAGGAACATGGATTTTCTAGAATCAAAATGCAGGCTTTCCTGAAATATTACAGTTTATTTTGGGAGGAAACTACTGAACAAAATGATTGTATAAAATGTGGCGCATCCCACTAGAAGCCAAAAGCTGATGGAACACCAGCCTGTGAGCCACATAAAGTAATTTGGAACTTTACATTGATCCCCAGACTCTAGAATATTTTTATTTTAGATCAAATATCAATAAAATATGATGGAATGGTACCGAGAGAGAGAAGAGTAATGATGAGTTGGTTCACCCTGCAGATGGATTTTCATGGCAGAGATTTGATGCTCGATATCCTGATTTTATAGCTGACATGCGTAATGTGAGGTTGGTTCTTTCATGTGACAATTTTAATCTTTTAGGGAAGATGCTTACATCGCACATCACATGGCCAGTTTTTATACAAATTTATAATCCTCCCCCATGGTTTTGTATGAAAAAACCATTCACTTTCATGAGTATACTTGTGTCTGGACATTCTAATCCCAGTAAAGATATAGAAGTATGCATGAAACCTTTAATAAAAGAGTTGAAACTTCTTTAGGATGTGGTTGTGCGCACATAAGATGCATGTTCGAAAGACATATTTTAGATGTGTGTTGTGCTTATGTGGATGATCAATGATTTTCCTGCTTATGCAATGATGTTTGAGTGGAGAACAAAGGGAAAACTATCATGTCCTATTTGTATGAAGAATACACTATCTAGAAGATTGAAACATTATTATAGTTTATGTTTTGGGTTACAGCAATGATTCTTGAAAATGGACTGACTATATAGAAATAATCATCGAAGATTTGACAATACCATGGAGACTAATGATCCACCTCAGCATATGTCTAGAACTGATCTTCTTAATGAATTGAATGATTTTAGTTTTTAATTCGGGAAGGGTTAAATGAAATCTAGAAATAAAAAGAATATTTCCACTGAGACCTATTATAATTGGAATAAGAGAAATATCTTCTTTGATTTTCCTTATTCCTCAACCAATTTGTTAAATCATTTCTTAGATGTAATACATATTGAAAAAAAATATGTGTGAAATGTTTCTTTTGATTCTTAAAAATGTTAAGGGAAATACAAATGATGATTTAAAATCTCGGCATGACTTGGCGGATTGGGGCATCATACCATAATTTCATCAAATACGTATCAGTGAAAATAAATGGCAAGTTTCATGTGCTTCTTATGTGATGACACCTACAAAAAACAAGAAATTTATAGAAGTACTAGAGACTATTAATGTTCCTAATGGCTATTCAATAAACATATCTAAATTGGTCAATAGAAGAGATTTGAATCTAAAATCTTTGAAGACTCATGATTATCACATCCTTCTACATGAGTTAATTCCAATAGAAATTAGTCACCATTTATAAAATAATTTAAGGGTGGATTATTCGGTTGTTCCATTTGTTTAGAGATCTTTGTGCTAAGAAGTTGTCCAAGTATTTCTTGAAAAAGATGTTAATATATTCCCCATTAGTTTTGTGTGAGTTAGAGAAAATATTTCCTGAATATTTTTCACATGCATTCTGTATCTAACAGTCCATACTCAAACGGAAATAATTCTTGTAGGACCTATTTATTTTTATTGGATGTATCCAACTGAAAGGAATATGTACATATTAATGTCTTCTATCCATAACAGAAATCATCCCTAAGGTTCTATTGTGAATTGTTACTCAGATCAAGAATGTATGGATTTATTATCTATGTATGTTTCTGATCTTACTACATGAATGAACAGACCAATTAGTAATGAAGAAGAACAGTATGATCAAATTGGACCCAAGTTTCCATCACTTTCTCAAACAGGTGGAATTACTAGATCATATCCATTGAAGACATTATGTCTTGAAGAGAGGGAGATAACACATTGCACAATATTGTTCAACTGTGCGACAGAGTTCTTGCAAGTTAAGGAACTGGACGAACAAGGTGAAAAAAGGGCCACAAATATGGTATAATACTCTGCTTGGGAAAACACTTCATTTATGAAAATGATGGAAGTTTTACTTCCAACACCTTCACCAGAGGAAAGCACAACATCTAATGAATATATGTCATCAATGATTTCTATATATAGTGCACCAGGTGGTAGATATAGAGGTGGTCAAGATGATAACGAGGAGGAGTCCAGGGTGGAGTAGGAGGAGGCCGAGGAGGAGGCCGAGGTGGAGGAGGAGGGTGAGGAGGAGGTTGAGTTAGAGGAGGAGGGAAATGAGGAGGTCGAGGCTGAGTACGAGGGAAGGAGGAGGGTGGGGACGATGATGAGGATGAAGATGTGGAAGATGGTGAGGATAATGATGACGGTTATGATAGTGATGGTGTTGAGGGACAGATTGATCTATTACATTTTTTACTAATATTACTGACCTTTGATGTTTATTGATATTTATGCCTGAATACATGTGTTATTATGTAGTTAACATTATTTTTTTATCTATAAATAACAAAACATGACTTGATGGGTTGTTGTGACCAATTCACCCCTCCCCTAGACATCCCCTCCCCCACCACCACCCCCGTGGACAGCCCGCCCACCCCCCTAGACAAACCATACCACCTGGATAACCCCGCCACCCTTGTGGACAACATGCCCACCCCCTGGACAACCCTTCTCCCTATGGATAGCCCTCCCACCCATAGGGACCACCCCTCCCCCTGTGGATAGCCCCCACCCCCGTGGACTGCCCACCCATCCCTATGGATAGCCCCCCCCCCCCACCACCACCACCACCCTGGACAGCCCGCCCACCCCATGTACAGACCCTCCCCCGATAGAAAACTTGTACCCCCTGGACAACCCCACCCACCCTTGGAAACCTCATGCCCCCATGGACACCCCCACCCACCCACCCCCATGGAAATCCCTCCCACCCCTGTGGATAGCCCGCCCACCCCATTGGCACCTCGTACCCCCCTAAACAGCCCCTCCACCCTTGTAGACAACCCACCCACCCCCTGGACAGCCCCCCCCCCCCACCCACCACCATTGTGGATATCCCACCCACCTAGACACCCCTTACCCAAAAGGACCCCCCCCCCCCCCGTGGACAGCCCGCCCACCCCCTGGACACCCCCTAACACCCTCTACAACCCCGCCACCCCCATGGACAGCCCCCACCCCAAGATAACCCCCCCCCCCCCCAATGGACTCTCTTCCCAACCCAGTGGATAGCCCCCCCCCCCCCCCACCCCTGTGGACACCCCCCCCCCCCCCCCCACCACCACCACCGTGAGCAGCCCACCCACCCCTGGACATCCTGCCCACCCCCTTGGACACCTCGTACCCTCTAGACAGCCCCACCAACCTCATGGATTTCCCACCCACCCACATGGACACCCCATACCCCCTTGATACCCCCCCCCCCCCACCCACCCCTGTGGACAGCCCGCCCACCCCTGTGGACAGCCCTCCCACACCTGTGGACAGCCTGCGCACCCCTTAACCCCCTCGATAGCCCCTCCACCCCCATGGGCATCCTTCCCACCCCCTTAGACACCCCTCCCCCCGTGGAAACCCCCCCACCCACCCCATGGACATCCCATCCCCCATGGACACCACTACCTCCTGGACAGTCCCGCCACCCCCATGGATAGCTAACCCCCCCCCCATAACCCTGGACAGCCCTGCCCACCCCCTGTACCCCCTAGACAGCATCCCCTATGGACAACCCACCCCCCTAGACACCCCCTACCCACTGGATAGACCTTCCACCCCCGTGGACGCACCTCCCCCCCTTGGAGAGCCCGCCCACCCCCGTGCAAAGCCGACCCACCCCCGTGTACAGCCCGCCCACCCCTGAGGACAGCCCGCCCACCCCCTTGGACACCTCTTACCCTCGTGGACAGCTCTTCCACTCTCGTGGATATCCCACCCACCCCACTGGATACCTCATACACGCCTGGACATCCCCCCCCCCACCCTTGTAGACAGCCCTCCCGCCCCCATGGACATCTCGCCTACCCCCTGGACACCCCAGACCCCCTCGATATCCCCGACACCCACATGGACAGCCCTCCCACCCCCATGGACACCCCCTCCCCCAATGGACAGCCCCCCACCACCGTGGACAACCCGCCCACCACCATGTACATCCCTACCTCCCCCCCACCCCCTGGACACCCCCGACCCCCCTGGATTGTCCTTCCACCATCGTGGACAGCCTGTCCACCCCCTGGACACCTCGTACCCCCTTGGACATCCCTTCCCACCCCTTGGCACCCCCTACCCTTTAGAAAGCCACTCTACCCCCATGGACAGGCCCTCCCACCCCCTGGACAGCCCCTCCACCCCCGTGGACAACCCCCGCCCCCTGGACAGCCCCCCACCACCTTGGATTATAGGGTTTCTAACAACTCGAAGATCCCATTAATCATATATACCCACTTTGTTTCCTCATGTGATCCTTGATCACCAAAAAAAATATTGGATGGTATTTTACCAAATCCCATGCATGATAAATGATATGAGAAGAACATGGCTATTAAACTTTAACAAGATTTTATATAGAGACCAATACTAGGAAAACAATAGTTGGATCACAAGAATGACTACTTGAGATATCCCCTTTAAGGTTCCATTTCAAAAATATAAATATTATTTTTTCCCACAATAAACTTTTTAATCCATTTCCTAATAATAAAATCCCCCTTCCTACCATACACACTAAAAGCATTCATTTTTCCTAAAGAAACGCATACTATTGATATAAAACCTATTCCAAAACCATTTTAAAAATACCAGTAATCTTAAAATACATGAAATTAATTACATTAAAACCATTAAACCCCCCCCCCCCACCCCCTGGACACCACCCCACCCCCCTGGACACCCCCCCCCCCACCACCACCACCACCCTGGACAACCCCCCCCCCCCCCCCCCCAACACCCTCGATAGCCCCCACCCCTCCTAGACACCACCCCAGCACCTAGACCCCCAACCCCACCCCCTGGACACCCCACCCCCATGGATAGCAACCCCCACCCCCTGGACACTACCCCAACCCCTTGGACAGCCCCCCAACCCCTAGGACCCCCACCCACCTTGGACACCACCCCACCTATGGACACCCCCCACCCCCTGGACACCCACCCCCTAGAAATCCCCCCCCCAACCCCCCAGCCCCCTGGACACCACCCCACCCCCATGATCCACCCCACCCCCATGGACACCCCCCAACCCCCCTGGACACCCCCACCCCCCTAGTCACCCCCATGGACACCCCCCCCACCCCCCTAGACACCCCCAACCCCCTGACGGCCCCCACCCCTCCTAGAAACCACCCCACCACCTAGACACCCCCAACCCCTTTAAACCCCTAACCCCACCCCCTAGACACCACCACCCCCCCCCCCAGACACCCCAATGGACAGCCCCCACCCCCCAGACACCCCTATCTCCCCAGATTCCCTACCCCCCTGGACACCCCCTACACCCCTTGTACAGCCACCCCAAACCTCTGAACAACCCCCCAACCCCTTGAATTCTGAATCGAATTCTTTATGTATTTAATGAACTTAAGAATTATGTGTTAATGGTGTATAGGTATACTTTTTTTATGGGTATAATTGTTGTATGTCTTTACTTGTTTTAATTACCTTATGAATTATGTGTTAACTCTGTATGTGTGTAAAGGGTAATTAAATACAGAATTGTAGGAATTTAGAATTATGTATCAATTATGAGTTGTATGAATTCTGTATGTATTATGCAGGTATACTTGTGAATGGTGTATTGTGTTACTTGTTGTATGTGTATGTATTATGCAGGTATGTTGTTGTGCATGAATTTTGCAGGCCTGTTGGTGGAATTGTTGCACCTTCATAGGGGGAGGCCAGCAAGCCAGCTTACTACTGTAGGTACAAAAAGGATATGCCAGCGCTTTACAACCATTGGAATATGTGTAAAACCAAAACTTATTCCAACAGTTTTATGTAAACCATTTTTTTAACTATATGCCAACAGTTTTATGTAAACCTCTAGTATAAGTATATGCCAACAGTTTGTAAACTGTTGGCATAGATAATTTTACTTGATATTTACCAACGGTTTGTGTCAAACTATTGGTAAAAGTATATACCAACGGTTTCGTAAACTGTTGGTATAGAGATAATTTTTTCTATTACCCGCGGTTTCTTAAACCGTTGGTATAGAGATAATTTTTTGCTATTACCCAGGGTTTAAAACCTTTGGGAAACATTTATTCCAACGGTTTATTAAAACTATTGGTATATACTGAATTTTTCAAACATATCCCTATGGCTCAAGACCCAATAGTATGGACAACCATTGGTATAATTTATACCAATGGTTGTCTAGCCTTTACAAATGGTTTTAAACCGCTATTAAAGCTAAAATTTTCAGTAGTCACATTAAGACTATTTTTAAATAAATGATATTTTATTAGATGATTTAAAATTACTAAAAATACTATATTCCATCAGATTATTTGTAAATGTTAATAAATATAAAATATTATCCAATAGTGGACCAATTTTTCTATTATAATAACTATATTTACATCTAAATAAAAAAACTCAGTCATCATGGTTACAGTTTAAGTGGCGTTTTTGCACGTTACTTGTGTTTGTGTTAAAATTAATTAACAACACATATAGGTTATTTAATCAACAAATTGAATATCATATTTAGAATAATTGGTTCCAAATTAGATTGAAATAAATATTTTATTTTAGTCTTAGTGGTTAAAATAATTCGGTTAGAAAATTAGTCACCATAATGAAAAACAAAAATTTTAAAATAAGGATACTTCTAAGTTAAAGAAGAAAATGTTTAAAATCGGGGTATAAATGTGTGGTCAAGGTGTGTATCAACTATATAATCCATAAATACCTTTAATAATCCTTTTTTGAGTAACTTGATGTGATCTTGACCACCCAATAGTAAATACTTTTTAGCATTTACATGAATTGCACTCCTCCTCGCCTATAAAAGGGAACTCACTCTCCCTCACCCTTCACACCTCTCAAGACATTAATCTCATCCAAGATCTACACAAATCACTTCTAATATTCCCTCCTCTGATTTTATAATCCTCTCTTTGAGAATAAATCCATCCAAGGAAGTCTTTGGGTAAAAATCAAAAGGATATACCCCGAGAAGAGGTACCATTCATCAATGAACATTTTTGTTTTATTTCTTCCTCAAAACCCTTCAAAAATTATTTTTATATCATGATTATATAACAACCTATGTATAATAAATATAATAATATATCATAAAATTCTGTCAAATGGGATATAAAGACATTATTTGTATATACGGAAGACTACCGCATCGTGAGCCGATGTCATTTATTCTTCCATTTCCACCTTTCAAGGTTGAAAATAATGATTTATTTATATTATCTATATGATATTTATGATGTTTAAGATTTCATTGTGATTATTTAATTTTTATATCACACATATCTTCATGATTTCCATTTTTTAAGAATATGATAACGGCATTCATGTGTACGGTGGACTATTGAATCATGAAGAGATGTGGTTCATTCACGCTCTACATAGAATGTATTAAGAGTTTAAAAAAATATTTGATATATATGACATAAAAAGGAATCATTAATTATAATATATCGTATAATTTTCTTTATTTTAGATCTTGTTTGGAAGACATGTTTTGATAGAAAAAGGAAATTATTTGGGGGAGTGAAACTAATTTCCCTTGTTTGGTGAGACCAAAGCGACGGAGGGAGAAATCAAGTGGACAAACCAGAAGAAACCGAGAGAAATGTTTCTCCTCTCACTGTAGGTTTCAAATCACCCCAAAATTGGGGTGATTTGGAAGGAAACCAACACATTGGGTGTTATAAAATTGAAAATTCCTATATTATCCTCTCCTTCATATTTTATTTTATTCCCTATTTTTGAGAATTAATATTTAAACAAATTATCATCTTTATGATTAATAATAATAATAATATTTTCATGAGCATAATATTTTGAAAAATATGATTTATAAATATTTTTTTTTTCTTCAACGTCATTGATATGAAATAATAATAAACAATTATAAATAATTCTGATTATCTTAAATTAAAAAAAATTATATATAATTTATATACATAATTGATATATAATTTTGATTAATATTTACTATGAATTTATATTCATTTTGAACTAGTATTTATTTTGAATTAGACATTTTGAAAAAATAATTATTTTCAATTATTAATTTTTTATTACTAATTATTTTGAATTAATATTTTTCAATTAATATTTTTGATTATATTGAATTAATAATTTTTAATTAATAAATTATTTTAGTTAATTATAAATATTTTTTATTAGAATGAATTAATAATTTTAATTGTGTGTATATTAATAATTTTCATTATGTGTGTATATTAATAATTTTGATTATGTGTGTATAAATAATTTTAATTATTTGTATATAAATATTGGGTTCAACATAATTTATAAATAATAATTACAAATAATTACAAATAATTTTCAAATAAATAAATATATGGATTGTGTAAATGATTTAAATGAATATATGAAATCATTTTTGTTTAATCATTTTTTTAAAGAAAATTAAAATTTCTATTAAAATATTTATTTTATTTAATATTTACTTGATTTTTGTTACATGAAATATAATTATTGATTAAAATTAAAATTAATATTTATATAATTGACATGGTATAAAAAATCATTACTAAAAAATATTTCAAAATTAAATTTTTATATAATTGACATGATATAAAAATAAAAGATAAATTTAAACTTATAATTTTTTTTGAAATAATTGCGTATTGAAAAACTATATTTTTAAAAAATATTTCCTAAACTCGCCCCGATCAATAATCATATAATGATTTCAAATTTATTTTTGTTATATATATATATATATATGAATATATATATATAATTATATATAGATATTTATAAATATATATTTATAATTATAAAATTTTTTTAGAAAAAATATTTGATTATTTATATATAAATATATTAATATTATATAAATAAATATATTTATGAAAGCATGTTTATATATTTATATCAATTTTTTTAAAATTTATTTATTTATAATAAATATATATTTAATTAAAAATAAAAGATACAATTCAATATTATAATATTTGTTATTTAAAACAATTTAATATTGAAAACCCATATTTTTTTAATAAGGGTCATTTTTTCATGTTATCAAAACATTTCTTTTCTTTTCTTTTAACACTTTTCACCAAACGAGATGGAGATAAATTACAATCATTTCATTTTTTTACTAAATTGTTCATCCAAACAAAATGAAGTGAAATAAAAATCATTTATTTTTTATGAATTTGGAAATAATATCTTTTAATTTAATAAAACACAACCAAACACATGTTTAATCTGATAAGAAAATGAAAACAAAGTTCATGTGTACTTACAACCTACTATCTCCATGAACAGTGTCATTCATTTCTTATTTCTAACTTTTATATATTATTATAAATATACATATAATGAATATATATAAATATTTATATCATGTTTATAATTATTTATATGACTAAATCAAGATTAAATTAAGATAACAAAAAATATAATGAATCAAAACATTTATGAAAAACAAAGTGTTTATTACCCAAAACACAACTTTAACTTGGAATTGCTAATTAAAGTGTAATGAAATGTTATAATGAAAAAACATATGATTGAATATATATGAATATATTTATTTTAGATACATATAATTAACTTATATTTATTAGACAGGATGTTTGAATGAGTATGATGAGATTCAGGACTTAAGGTATGGGGATTTCTAGTCTCACATTCATTTCTACAAGACTTATGCCTTGATCACCACTCATTTATTTTTTGTGGTGTATATATTCATTATGACATGTTATATCTTGAATTTAATTTATTTCATGCTATTAATATTTTTCAATTGATGTTATTCTTTCATGGATCTCATGATTCAAAAGTTACTCAAGTAGTAAGGGATTCTCGTCCAACTTTCATTTTCTCCAAGACACAAGCCATGCTTTCCACCAATTTCTTGTATGTTGTGTGTATAATACCAATTAAAGTATTTTTTGACTAATATATAGAGAATTATTGGGATTTTAATATCCATTTTAGGATATCAATTTCATGGGGTTACTGTTTCAAAGTTACCAAGGCGATAAGAGAATTTTTTCTCAATTTGTCTTCTTTGAGACACATATTATGTTATGCACCAGTATTCTTTTACAAGGTGTATATACTAACACTTTGACTTTTAATATCATGAATATACTTATTTTCATGATATTTTAAGTTTTATTTAATTCTATACTGATTATCTAATAAAAATATATATTTTAATTACATTTTAATGGTATTTAATGATCATTTTTGATCTTATGGGCCAGAGTTAGTGCATTTTCATTATGAACATCCATTCTCATCAATTGTGCACTTCATGCCTAATATACACGAATTTTGGCCAAGTGAGTCATCTGATTCTAAGGAATGTAATTATCAATATTTTAATTTGATATTTTGGGAACATAATCTGCACTTAAATGTGAACAATTTTCATTCAGGGATCAATGAATGATTCATAAACGATGATGGAGATATTTGGAGATGAATGGAAGCAATTCTAAGAGAAGGCAGATTGGAAACCAGCCCACTAATGAAACTTTGGGGCCCAAAATAAAGTCCCAATGAATCCCATATTTTGTGGGATTCTATAAGACATGTATAGGAACACATCACTCTTCATGATCTAATGCTAATTCGGCTTCTATGGTGGTCATTGAGGCGGCCCAAGTTAGAGATACAATTATGGGCCAGATTCTGCGGCCCAGAAAAACAGACTACTAATTTGATCATATCTCCGACTCCACAACTTCAAATGGGCCCACAGTTTACAGGCGGTTAGAAGACATCCGGATCTCCATTTTCTTTCTCTATGGCCCACTCTGATTTGGCCATCTAAAAGGTCTTCCAGACGCGTCTGTTCGGTGAAGGAAAGCTGGATTCCACCTCGGGTCACGGGTGGAAAAATCAACTCTCCATTACATTCCACCCATCTATGGCCTACCACAATTAATTGAGGAGACTTGAACTGTTGGAGTCTCGACCCAAGGGCTCAAAAATTCTTATTTAAGGTAGTGGTGTTGGAGGATTGAAGGATATTTGGTTCTTGGTTCAATTGTAATGTTATGCTGCGATTTTATTGTCTAAAATTTGTCTTTCACTTGTATGTTTTTCAATTTACTTAATTTTCTTAACAAAAGTTCTTCTTCTACTCTTATTCTATTGTTATTCATATCACTTTGATACCATTGGATCAAGGTGTGAATTATTTCACACCAAACCTTGTGAAATTATTCACACAACGGTGGAGTCATCATTTTATTTTTGTTGTTCTCTTTACTTCACCATTTCCTCCCTCATGAGTCTCCTTTCCATTTCCATTGAAACCATGGGATCAATGGAGGGCTAAACCAATTATGGTTTGATCCAAGGGAGTATCAAGGGGCTGTATTGGATGTTATTTATCACCCCATTAATGTATAATTACTCCTTTAATTGAGATTTTTATTTGATAATTTTTAAACTCCATCGTCCTTGTTGAATTTAAGGCCGCACACTTCATGTACTAATACGAACCTTTAACTTGAAGTGTTCATAACTTTGATCCTTCAAGTGTATATGTGATTATTATTAAAGGGTTTAGGTATTAAACCAATTAGTGATGATGTTGTTTTATCTTCTTAAATGAATCCATCTCAAATATACGAAATTGAAATCATTGAAAAGGAAATAAATCCAATCCACCCCGAGTGATAACCTAGGATCAACTCATTATTTTAAATTGAATTCACTTAAATATGTTAGTTATCCTTTTAACCAATATAAAATCAACCCCTGTTGGCCACTTCATAGCTAAAAACAGTCCATAGAATGTACGTGTCTATAGGTTTCTTCTTAGGTATCTGAGGATTCGATAACCCAAGCAAAAGTACAATGACTGTTCTACCTCCATATCTTGGGTAAATTTGAGTGAGAATAAAATTTTGGCACTGTTTCCGGGGACCTAAGTAAGTTATCTTAGACACTATCTTACTTTTTTCATCCTACTTTTCTTTTCTCACCCCTCACTCCTTTGGAAGTCAATTTTGAACAAGTCCAAACATGGGAAACGTATCCCTACATTGATCACCCATCCCCATGTATGATGTACAATGATGATCCTAATTCATACTTGTGGGATCATCAACAACATAATGAACCACAATGTTTTTATTCATATGAACCACAATACGTTCCAACCTATTATGAGTTCCAATCCCAACAAGGCCAATCGGAACATCCTCCTGTGGAATTCCAATAACTTAATAATCCTCCTAGAATATACCATTTAGATCAACCCCTTATCCATACTAATCCACATCCATTACTTGAAAAATTGTGTCAACAAATGGAGATAATGAATTTTGAGGTTCCATCATTGAGGTTAGAACTACAAAGTATTAAAAATAGTGAGGAACCCATCCCTACACAAACTATCCCTTCCATAGCCTTATGTGAAGTGTCCAGTTTCCCACAATCCTCTCATTAATTTATTGAAGAACCAACTTTTGGATTTGGGATATATGAATAGGATCAAGTAATTTTTGAAGGGTCTTTAAATCAGGAGGAAATTAACTTTTTGGATTCAAAAGAGGAGAATTTGATATCACGGATTGAATCTCCTAAGTATAACTCCAATGATGAATTTTCAAAAACACAAATCACTGAACCATTAAGAGAAATAACAAAATTTGAGTCCATAACCGTTCTTGAAACTGATCTTTCCAATTTGGTGATTGAATCTTCTATTCAAAAGGAACCAATTCTATTATGAAATTTTGAAAATGAAACTGAGTTCCATTCAAAGTCCCAACCTATGTTTGAAAGTTTTAGCCTACCTGAACATGAACAAAAGGAATTTCCATCCACCCTTAAGTATCCATTCATTGGGGATACCCAAAAACTTCCATTTTTCACCATGTCTTATCTTGAAACCAATAAAGTGGTAATTATTCTTAATGTCTTAGAAAATACTACAAAAGAAATTGAATCCATGTTTTATGATATTCCTTGGATTTACCTGCTCATTTTAGAACAGAGGTTTGTGCATGAAACAAATTCTATACATAGAATCAATTTCAACCTTGTAGAAGTGGTGAAACATGTGGTCCTTAAAATATTGAAAGTTGGTATTGGATAATTTGGGGGATTCAAGTCGAGCTAATGACGTTAAACAAAGCGTTTCACGGGAGGCAACCCGTGGTTTTTATGTTTCTAATCTTTCTGAATCATCTTTATTTTTCAAATAATATTAATTAATCAATTTTATATTTAAAATTAATAAAATAGACTTTTGACCTGTTCTTATATTATGAGTATGGATGGGTACGAAAGGGTAGCACCATATTCATCCATGTCACGTGGTGTGATCCTTGAGTAATACCTTACCCAAAAATTTAAAAAGAAGACAATGTATCATTAGTTTATTTTGTTTTATTTTTATTATTTCATAGGTTAAGATAAAAATAATAAAAATAATAATAATAATATAATAATTAAAAACGGACACACCAAAGGCCGTGGGGAAAACCCCGTCACAACCGGCGAAGCCGCGGGGACTCGAACCCGGGACCGAAGGGAGACAGGGGCGTGCGCTTACCACTGACCTACAGCTTTTTGTGATTCCTTATTCAATAATTTTTATATATATGATTATATTTTACATTCTTTTATATATATATATATATATATTGTTTTGTTTTGTTTTGTTTTGTTTGTTTGTTTTTTCTTTTTTTATACTAGGGAACTTTGCAAGCGACATGGATATCAAAGGACTAAATTTGAGCGGCAAGAACTTCAAACTTCAGCCACCAGGTGACTTCATTCCATGATCCTCATTTTTCAATTTCCTTATTGAATTCCCATTTTATTCCTCTACCCCATTCTAAATTTTGTTTTTACGAAACCAGGTACAATTTCATTCTAAGTTGGGGGTGTGGAAACAAAATGTTTGTTTAAAAAAATTAATGATAAACAAAAATAAGTAAAATTACTTTATCATTCATATAATAAAATCTTTACTCACATTAAAACTACATAGAAAATAATTTTTATTTCCTTGACTCTTAATTTAATTCATGATTAAGTTTAAAAGCATTTATTTTGGAAGTTTGGTTGTCCAATGAAAATTTTCTTCATTTTTATTTTCTTCCATTAAATCAAAATGCCACAATGCACGTCCACTAGACTGTGGGGTACTAATTTGAATTTTTGGAGTCCCATAATAAATAGAATAGTCTGGTTTTATTTTTATTAATAATATGAGTATTCAAAAAAAATTAAAAAAATTAATTAAAAAATTAAAAAAATTAAAAAATAATAATAAAAATATGCATGTAGAGCAATAGATTGATAAAATGCGAGCCTTTTGGAACTTGGGGATCATGACTCCAGAGTTGTCTAGCCCTTAGTTTTTCAATATATCTCTATTTATGGTAATATGACTTTTTTTTATTAAGTTAACTCGAGATGATGCCTGGGTATGTGGGCTTCACTTGGTGCACTAAGGCCATTGGGTCTGGGGGTCATCGGCAAATTCTTGCTACATGGGTTAATTTGATTAACTTCATTCTCAATTACTATAGCAATATTGCAAAAAATTCAAAAAAAATAGGAATTAAGAATACTCATATTAGTATAAAATGTGATTCCACCTAGCGCTTCCATGATTTTCCCCTTGAATGAAAATGAACCCCCATATCTATTGTGATTCACAACACATCATTACACCTAATTGAGTTGGATGAAGTATGATGATGGATTTGATCAAAGGAATGGGCTTGGGATTGGGATATTATTTTAAATTCAACTTGTTTTAAATTATCTTGATAGGTTATAAAAATATGTTTTTGTGCAGTTTACATTGTGAGCATTGTTTGTTATAATGTGTTTGAAGAAAGGAATTCAAATAAAATCATTGAATTATTTTCTCAGGACTAGCAAATATCAAGTTGGGGGTGTGATTATCCAATAAAAACATATATTTTAATTTCATTTTAATGGTATTAAATGTTCATTTTTGATCTTATGGGCCTGAGTTAGTGCATTTTCATTATTAACATCCATTCTCATCATTTGTGCACTTCATGCCTAATATACACCAATTTAGGCCCAATGAGTCATCTGATTCTATGGAATGTAATTATAAATATTTTAATTTGATATTTTGGGAACATTGTCTACACTTAAATGTGAACATTCTTCATTCAGTGATCAATGGATGATTCATAAACAATGATGGAGATATTTGGAGATGAATAGAAGCAATTCTAAGAGAAGGTAGATTGTAAACCATCCCACTTATGAGACTGTGGGGCCCAACATATAGGCCCAATGAATCCCATATTTTTTGGGATTCTATAAGACATGTATAGTAACACATCACTCTTCATGATACAATGCTAATTCGGCTTCTATGGTGGCCATTGAGGTGGCCCAAGTTAGAGATACAATTCTGGGCCAGATTCTGCGGCCCAGAAAAACATCTTACTAATTTGATAATATCTAGGATTCCACAACTCCAACTAGTCCCAAATTTTACAGACTTCTATAAGAACTCAGGAGCTCCATTTACCTCTTCTATGTCCCTCTCGGATTCGGCCATCTAGAAGGTCTTACAGATGCGTCTGTTCGGTTAAGGAAAGATGGCTGCCACCTCGGGTCAAAGGTGGAAAAATAAACTCTCTCTTACTTTCCACCCACCTATGGCCTACCAAAATTAATTGAGGAGACTTGGACTGTTAGAGGCTCGACCCAAGGGCTCAAAAATGCCTATTTCAGTCAGTGTTGTTATAGGATTTAAGGATCTTTGGTGCTTGGTTCAATTGTAATGTTAAGCTGTGATTTTTTTGTCTCAAATTTGCATTTCACTTGTAAGTTGTTCAATTCACTTTAGTTTATTAACAAAAGATCTTCTTCTACTCTTATTCTGTTGTTCTTCATATCACTTCGATACCATTGGATCAAGGTGTGAATTTATTCACACCAAACCTTGTGAAATTATTCACACAACAGTGGAGTGATAATTTTATTTTTTTTGTTCTCTTTACTTCACCATTTCCTCCCTCATGAGTCTACTTTCTGTTTCCATTGAAACCATGGGATCGATGGAGGGATAACACACTTATGGGTTGATCCAAGGGAGTATCAAGGGGCTGGATTGGATGTTATTTATCACCCCATTAATGTATAATCACTTCTTTAATTGAGATTTTTATTTGATGATTTTTAAACTCCATCGTCCTTGTTGAATTTAAGGTCACACACATCATGTACTAATTCGAACCTTTACCTTGAAGTGATCAAAACTTTTATCCTTAAAGTGTATAGGTGATTAGTATTAAAGGGTATAGGTATTAAACCAGTAAGTGATGATGTTGTTTTATCTTCTTAAATGAATCCATCTCAAATATAAGAAATTGAAATCATTGAAAAGGAAATACATCCAATCCACCCCGAGCGATAACCTAGGATCAACTCATTATTTTAAATTAAATTCACTTAAATCTATTAGTTATCCTTTAAACCAATATGAAATAAACCCAAGTTGGCCCCTTCATAGCCAAAAATAGTCTATAGAATGTACGTGTCTATAGGTTTCTTCTTAGGTTTCTGAGGATTCGATAACCCAACCTAAACTACAAGGACCGTTCTACCTTCATCTCTTGGGTAAATTTGAGCGATAATCATATACTTTTGTGCTTATTATTATTCATAGTTACCAGAATGGTAAATGTTTATTGCAACTATCACATCGTCTATCAGGACTGTTTATGATTATCCATTCATTAATGAAACATTGTTCTCCATATCTCAATATTTATCATGAAATTTATTCTCCTATTATAATTCATTAAATATCCAAGTAATGGTTCTATTGTTTCCATGTTTTGGTACTTTAGATAATAAAAAACATGTTTTTAATAAAATTCGACTTTAATTCCCTCTTCGTTTAGAAATACATTTTATTCAAAAAACATGTTTTCAAAATTTGTTTTAATTTAATTTAAATGATATTTTAAGATCATTTAAAAAAATGGGTCTTAAAAAAATAATATTTATAAAGTTTTCTAAAGGATTTTCAAATATTTCTTTATAAATTTTCATGGTTATTTTCAAAGAAAATTGTTTTCAAAAGGATTTATGTTTTTAAATGTATTTTTCTAATCAAAAAGTATATTTTTCTAAATAAATGTTTTAAATAAATTTTAAAACCATAATTTATAATTTTCTAATATAATTTTCATAGAAAATGATTTTTTAAATCTCTTATGAATGTGATTCTTAAAGAAGGGTCAATTTCTTAAGTAATGTTCCAAGTGATCTTTCAAAATCCTTCTCCATCTAAGATGAAATAATTTGATATATTTTATGATTTATTATGTATATTATCCACGGAAACCACTATTATTATTTATTTAAATGGATTATATTTATGATAAAAAAACATTATGAATCATATTTCTCTTTCATCGGTTATACCATGATAAAATTCTTGTGAAAATTGATTCTTTTAACGGGTTCTACTATGATGAAATGATTATGAAACCTTTAACTTTTTCAAATGTTATGATATGATGAAATTTTTATGATACCCATTTCATCTCATATATTATGATAAAATTAATGTTAATAATGTTTTGGCCCACATATGTATGATTTCATTATGTGATGGGTGGGACCTATATATCCTTCCAATGCATTGGCTAATGATTTATATCTCATGAGGAAGATAGGATTGGGATGGGAAGTGAGATTAGTTCAGTAATATAGGGATAGAATGATAATTGAGCATGGTTTAGTGATACAAGACTTGAATGGGAAGTAAAGCTGGTTCAGTAATATAGGACTGTAACGTGAAGTGAAATCGATTCAGTAATACAGGGATGGAACATGGAGTGTGCTTGGTTTAGTATATTAATTTTCTAGGTATGATGGTCAGTGAAATGATACTTGACTAATGTGAAATTATTTTTTATGCTTATATATATGCCAGAAATTCTATTTCATAAGCTCCCATGGTTCATGCTCTTTGATTTCCTTATGAATCATGTCTTATTAACCTCTAATATTTATTCCTTCACTCATGATTAGGATATTTGATATACAAGGAATGGTTTTTATATACCATTATAATTTTATAATACACTTATTTTCATGTTATTTTTACTTATATCCTTTATTTTCCCTAAATAATCATTTGAGCTCACCCTTTTTATGTTTTCCTTTCCCTAGATTATGAAGAAACGTTTTAAGTCAAAGAACTAAAGTGGAATATCTTATTGGAACTATTAAAAACTCAAACTTTAACAGTTATAAAGATAAGTTATAATAATGCTAAAAAAGCACTGACTATAAATGTGATGTTAAAAGTTGACCTTTTTTTATGTATAAAAAAACATAGATAAAGGAACCCTTTAACAGTGCTAAAGAAAAGTGTTGATAAAGGGTGAATTTATCAGTGATTATTTAGTTCTGGTATAGGATGGATTTAACAAACCTAAAAAATCCCTAACAAAAGGACCTTTATGAGTTCTTTTTTAGCACTGGTAATGATTTTGAAAAAAACTCTATTTTTTCACACACCCCAACACCCCCTTTCTCAGTGTTTTTTGACCCCCTTTCTCAGCACTTCCCACTATCCAAACCACCATATATGCACTCATGAAGTCCATAAACCTTCCTCATCACCTCAATGGCTACGCAAAATACCTGCTGGTGCTGGAAGTTGATCCTCTAACCTCCGTTCTTTGCTCTGATTCCTTTTACCACTCTATAAATCATGTTTTGTTTTATATTTTACAATAGTTTAATTTATTAGTATATATTAAGTATTATGTTATTTATATATATACACACAATTATATTTATTTAAATATATTATATATTAATATTCATTTATATATATTAGAATATAAATATAAGTAAATAAATTTATTTATGTATATAAATACCGAAAAATATGAATATATAAATATTTTATATACATTTTTTAAAGTATATATATATTCAAATATTTTTATAATACATAAAAATTGGTTAGATATTGTTTTAAAGAAAATAGATAATAATTAATTTCATAGGAATTTTATAATTATTTATAAATGAGTTTTTAAAATATGTCTGTATATAAACATTACTTATACAGATATATATATACATATTAAAGCATTTTTATAAGGTTGATAAAATGTATAATTTTTTATAAATAAAATTAATAATAATTATTTATTTATAGTTGTTTTATATATTTAAAAATACATTTTTACACAAATATATTAATATATGTATTTATAAAAGTGATTTATTATAAGTAAATATAAGAAATATGCATCTATTTAATTATAAATAAAACTAAATTGTAAAAAATGATGAAATCTTAAAACCATAATATCAATACGAATGTAATACCTAATAATAAATTTATTCCCTTAAAAAAGAAAATAATACCCCCTTAAACGAGGTTGAAATTCTACCGAAAGTTAAAAAATTAGGATATCCTGAATAAAAAATTATTTTTGGTGGCCTTGTGAGCATTTTTTATCCTTGAAAAATGATAATTATGGTTCCTTTAGGTCACTAGGGTGTATATCTCATTCCATATGTCAATTTGATATGTGGTATATTCTAAATGGACACCCTAATAAAAATTTGTGGGTGTTTTAAGTTCAAGTCATGTTTTCAACTTATATTTGATCATTTGTCAATTCATTTACTTTTAATGTCATCTAACTATTATTAAATGACTTTTACTTAATAATAATTAAAAAATATTAATTATTAACTTTTCTAATTATTATATATGACATTTTTACTAAATATATTATATATTATGTGTAAATTTCTATTTACCCTTATCTAAAACAAATATAAAATAAATATATTACATTAATAAAAATATAAATATATAAATATATTTATATATTTATATATAAGTTTTAATGAAATAAAATTATTTTATGAAATATAACCTTTATCAGTGCTAAAATAAGTGTTGATAAAGGGGGTCTTTATCAGCCCTTCTTAGCATTGATAAAGGTCACCTTTTATCAGTACTAAAAAAGCACTGAAATTCCCTTTCATTGTATAAACCCAATTTTTTATTAGTGTGGGAAACATTTATTCTTTTTCTCCATACTAGAATATTGTGTTCCATGTATTCAAAGGTACTAAACTATTACGGTCCATGGACATGTGTTTGTGTGATGTAATGAATATTCATCACAATAGATGTATTATCCAAATATGTTAAACATGGGTCACTCATGTTGGCATAAATTGAAAGGTTTAGTCAACCTTTGGAAACTAGGATGTGGAAAATTTAGTGATATCCCTAAGGATATTTCTAAGGGTATGATATATATATGGATGTCTCTAAAGATAAGTCTAAGGATGAGTCAATGTTTATGGAAATTTCATGGAATTTTGTTAAAGGATTAAGAGAGTGGTTTGCAAGAAATTACATCCCTGGCAATATTCTACAAGTGGATGTGGCTCTTGAAAAGATGTACATGGGGGTAAAAACCCTGAAAACACTGTATTGAGCTCGACTCTATCAGAAACTGGTGCATGAAAATAGTTCTTATTGTACACTTAGCTTGACAATCCGAGTGGATATTCTTCAAATTTCCACAAACAGTTTACAAACCATCAAGAAGTATTTAAATAGAAGATGACTATTAATGGGATAGGATAAACCAGAGTTAGAACATACTAAATAATGTGACATGATTTAGACAACCTATAAGTATTTTTTATGATTATTTGGTTTTCCACTAGGATTAGTGTTTCTCACACTATGATTATTGGTTTTATTCCATGGAGGTAACTAAAAGGAACTAGATTAACATTGAATATGATGAATACTTTTTAGATACATATCCAAATGAGATGATGAAAGGAGTAAAGGTTTTAGTGATCATGCCTAATCAGTTTTCACCTAACATTATTAACATTATGTACCTTAACCAACTCTTAATCTTACACATGAAGATAAGTAAAGAGTTTTTTGATTGTTCTGGTAGTGGACACCATGATGGAAAAAACATTCACTTTTATATATGTCAATAATATGGAAAAAAGCACCCAAGTGGATGTCATAGAATAATAGTAAGATGTATTTACTATGGAAAAAAGAGAACAAATAAAGTTATTACAAGGGGAAAATGAAAATTTCAGTTAACACAATGGATGAATATATTGGTCTACCTAAGATATCATCGACATTAGAATGATTTAGATGTGTAAAGTATGGGCATTATGAAAATATATGTCCTAAGGGTACGTCTTATGAATAAAATCAGCAAGGTTTATGAGTAATGGTTATATTGTTGATGATGAAAAGACTATAAATGACATGTGAAAGGAAAGAGGAATTAAGGAATAATATGATTATGTCTAGATAATGTTTTGAGAAAGAAGTGGTATGAATTGTGTATTCATGTATTGGAATTAAAATATTATGAAATATATAATAATTGTTCAGTATTAGTTTTTCATTAAGGATTCAAAAGGATATTTTGAATTGTATTGATGGACTAGAAAAAGTGAATTAATTGAAAGTTTACATTCATGGAAAACACATTGTTAAAAGAAATATAACGCTTAATATTTTTATAATGTTTAGATAATAATGTTGAGATAAATAGATGAATGATTTGAATAAAGTAAATTGGATAGTACTGATTAACCTGGAACTGATTAATGACTTGTTGAAAAATTGGTTTATGATATCATGGATAGAGTTTGAAATATTTTTTATTATAAGGGATATATCTGATAATTGGGTTTTGATGTTAGGGAATGAAGAAGAATTAATGTTTTCAATAATGATTTATGGTGATTAAGGTTATTACCATGTTTCAAGAGAATACATGATGATAATATCACATGTTTGGTATTTAAAAATAAATAGGTACATTATGATATATGGGGGATCAATGTTAAGCTAATTCTAAAAAATTTAGTGAACTAATTTTAAAGTTCTTTGATTTTCATCTCTCAAATGGGTCAAAAGTTTTACCATTTATAAAATGGTTTTAATGGGGTTTTATAGATTAATGTTTTGTAATATAAGGATTTATCCATATTGGATAATTTGTGATAACCATTTTTTGTTGATTCTAACTAAATATAGATTTCATGACTTTTTATTATGTTTATAGATCCTATGACACATTAGTGGTTCATAGGCAACAAAATCACCTTTATTTCTCGGATTACGAGATTAAGTGAAAATTGATAAAGTCAAAACTGATATATGAGATCGTGATTATGAAATAGAATAAAATCAAGTAAGTATATATTATCATGAAAATTATTCATATTTAGGAAAAGTATTTTAAAAAAAGTTACCATATAACTATAATTTTTTATGAATCAAACGTACCCTTAAATAATCACAGATTTACAGTTTTGTGATTGTTAAATTTTTCTGGATCATCCACTTTTTTATGATTAGTGATGTCTACCACTCTCTATAATTAGTTATTAATTTATTCCATGTAAAAATATTCACATCACACTTTTTTTCTGTTATTTTTAAATATACATATGAGTTAATTTGGATAACAATCATGTTCCCAACTTTCCCTCTTTTAAAGTAAGTTTTAGTATTCATTTTTACGATGTGGGTTTCCATGAAAGGAACATTCATGTGTTAAGAATTTCATAACACAGATAAATTTCAAGGGTGAAATTAAATTTTAAGAGGGTATAATTTTTCACCCTCTACTTTTTATGAATTATTTATCATTCATATTATGTGTTTTCTAGACAATAGATAAGAAAAAAAATCAATTGTATGCATAAAATATGTATTTTTCTAAAAGGTAGTTTTACAGCATTTTAATTGGGCATTTATTTTAAAAATAAATTGTGATATTTTTATAAATTTTATATGAAAAATAGACTTCAGTTTTGATAGAATAATTTCAAAATTATGTTAGGGTTAGTTTTTTGTTTTTTTAAAAGAAATTAAATTTTTTGATGAATAGTGAAAATTACTGAATTTTAATTTAAATTTGAATTTTCATCTAAATAATTGATAATTTTAAATAATATTTTAAATTATTTTTAATTAATAAATAGTTTAGTTATAAATTTTTAATCCAATATATTTAATTTTAATCATCTTTATTTTGAATTTAGATATAAAAACTTAGTAAACTTTTGGATATTTTCACTTTAAAACTTGTTTTCTTGTTCCATCTGTGGGATTACTTTTAAATTAATTTTTTCAACTTATATTAATTGGATTTAGAAAAATATATTTCATATTTATATTAATAAAATTTATAACTTCAAATAAAACCAACTTAATTTTTTACCAAAGTGATTAGTGAAAATAGTTAAAATTAATCACAACAATTAAGAGAAAAATGAATTTAATGAGGGACCAAATAATAAACATAAGGACAGAAACGACCTAGAAAACCGTCCAAAACCCATTTTATGGAATCATTTAGAACCTTATGAAATTATCCTAAATTTTTAGTAGTTTTTTGGATACATGTACAAGAATTTCATCCATATAATAAGTCAAGTAATGAAAAAGACAAAAGAAAATATTTTCTTAATTTTACTTTCTATAATGCTTTGGGAAAGGGAGAAAAGATTCATAGGTTCTGTTATAAACTTTATTTTGAAATATAAATAATTTTTTTCATTATAATAATTTATATTTAATTTTTAGGGAAGAATATGTTACTTAAACTACTTTTGAAAGGCCAGCACACTATTTATTTAGTTAACAATTAAATAAAATAAATGATACTAAAAATATTGAAAATGAAGTAAATTGAATGAATTAAGGATTTCCATTATTATTTAGATGAATATATCATGTTACACGTATTTTAAATTAATATATTTTAATTTAATCATCTTCTTGATATTATTAAATTCAAATTAAATTAATAGTTTCAAAATTGACATTAATGCTATTTTATAATAAATGATATTTTATTAATTGATTTAAAATCACTAAAAAATATATTCAATCAGATTATTTTTCAATATTAATAAATTTATAATATGGTCCATTTATGGAACAATTTTTCTATTATAATAACTATAATCACTACTAAATAGTAATAAGCCCAGTTACTGCGATTACGATTTATGTGGTGTTTTTGCACGTTACTTGCGCTTGTGTTAAAATTAATTTCCAAAGCACATATAATTTTTATTGCATAAATTAGATATAATATTTAGAATAAATGGTCCCAAATTATATTGAAATTAAAATCTTATTTTATTATTAGTGGATAAAATAATTAGGTTATAAAAATAGTCACCATAATGAAAAAAATTGTAAAATCATAAAACAAAATAGTAAAGGAATAAATTTTTTAAAACATATATATAAATGTTTGGTTAAGGTGTGTCTCAAAAAAATCATCCATATATATCTTTAATTATCTATTTTGGAGAAACTTTGTGTACTCTTGACCTCCCAATAGTGAATAATTTTGGGTATTTACAATAATTCCACTCCTCCCCAACTTTAAAAGGGAACTACTCCCCTCCATTATTCATGCCCCACAAGAAATGTTTTCAAAAAAATCTACCCAAATAACTTATCAAATTCAAAAATATCATCCTAGAAGACTCACTTTGTACATAAATCAATCCAAGGAAGTTCATTAGTGAAAACCAAAAGAAGATACCCAGAGAAGAGATAATTGTCATGACCTGATCTAAGATGGGGCTCGAGCTGCAACTGCCCCAAGCCTACCTCCACAAGACACGGGGTGGAGACAAGTTTCTATGTCATAACTAACTCAATTATTCCTTTTCCTACATACATGTATTAAAAAAAATTATCATGATGAAAAAGTTCAGAATGAAAGAGTAAAAGATGAAACACTACTATGATATTAATAAAGCATGCATGAATATTTAGAAAATAAAAAAGTATAGTAGTATAAACTAAAAAGTGAAGGGTAAAAATAAACATGCAACCATAAATATGTCTCAAACTAAAAAAATTGGAAAATTAAACTACTGAAAGAGAGCCCTACTCATGACTCCCAATCTACAACCATCGTACGTAGTCCAAGAACCTAGTATCACTAAGCTCCTTTGTAGTTATGGACAACATGTCTGTCATCATCATAAGACACAACACATGTGAGAAAAGACCATTTAGGGGTGAGTATAAACATACCCTGTATGATGACATGAAATTTGAAGCGGTATTAATAAGTGATACAATATAAGAGAAACATATTAGATAACACATGGTATAGTGATAGAGTACAGCTAAACTCAACCAAGAGAAAAAGTGAGTTCCTCCAAACATAAGGGGATAAATGCAGAGAGTAGAGGAACTTCCCGTCCAATATTTCCACCTATAGTAGGAGTCTATACTCATCCATCCATTATTATATAAACAAATAAAGCACATGGTATACCTTGTTTATCTTCAACTCTCCTGGAATTAGAGTGACCAAATCCAAAGTGTGGATATTGAAGAAAGTGTGGGTGTGTATATATGAACAGTCAAAGAATCACAAATGATATAGTTAAGGGATCTCCATATCATAGGTTAGTATAAGAAGAAGAGTATAAAATAGGTCCCAATGTTTATCAATGATTCCCAACATCTCACACATCTACCCAGTAGGTAATCATCAAATTCACACCACACCTTGGCACTGTGACGCACAGTCAAAGGCACAATATCTAAGTATAGGGCCATTCTCTAGTATAATAAGAGAGTTACACTTTGATAAACATTTACCCATGCCCATCCTAGATAGAGGGTGCCACTCTATGTAATCGAGGAGCCATGCCCTGATATTGTACGAGGGTTCCACTTGGAAGGTCGAGGAACCACGGCTAGCCCAACTAGATGGTTTCACTCTAAGTCATTGAAGACTCATGCCCTGATACCATGGGAGGTTACCACTCAAAATGGTGAGGATCCATACCCAGATTAGTTAGACGGTTCCAATCTAAGTCATTGAGAACTCATACCCTGATATCAAAGAGGGTTCCACTTGGCCGGTTGAGGGACCATACCCGGCCCGGCTGGAGGGTGCCACTAAAGGTTATAGAAGACTCATTCCCTGATACCATAAGAGGAATCCCTTCAAAATATTGAGGATAAAAACCCAACTCGGCTAGAGGTTTACACTCTTAGTCATCATGGACCCATACCCAGATATTGTAGTAGGGTGCCACTCAAAAATAATCTTTTGGTGAAACTTCTTGATCACTACTATATTCAATTGTCGCCTAAGTAAGTTTTAGGCCCAAAACATTTCACACAATATCTCTAAATCATCAATAAAAGGAATTATTAGGTTCTACATAGAAAAATAGTCAGGATAGACTACTCTTTGTCTAAAATTAGAGTTCAGATAAAAGAGATACGAATCCTTGACGTTTTCTCAAAAAGGATCTAGGGGTACACGGCGTTTGAGGAGACCCGCACAACATGTGGTCCCAGTCTACCACCTGGTTGTGTCCCTGGACAACACATGGATCCATCACATGTAGTAGTACATGTTGTGTTGTTGGACTACACAACATATCTAGGCTAACCAAGACTGAGCCATGTCCTTCTTGCCATGTTTGTGTACTGGACCACATGTCCATGTACTAGACCCAGTGTCCATATACAGGAGTACAAAACCATGTACTTGTTCCTATACTTTCACACGGTTTCCCACCCATGAGATCCATCACATGGATTCCCATCCATGGAGGGAGGTACACAATATGTAAGTGCACTACACGATGTATCTTCCTTAAATTTCCAAAAACACTATCTGCTACCACTGAGGGGGCCAAACACCATGTATTCATCCTAATACACAATGTGTAGTTTATACATTTCTAGAAAGTTATGTCCGCAATACACAAGGTGTATATCATTGTTTCACCTTGTGGTTTCATAGATATTTCCATAAAACCAATCAAAACATGTGTATCTCAACTGGATATAGTGTTTCCGGCTGCCGTTCACTAGAAATCATCCAATGATGAATCATTGGTGTTCGTTGAGAATTACTCACACCTTGGTTCAATTGGAACTTGATTCCATGATCCCAAAACAACAAAAGGATCACCCACATCTTCCAATGATGTTGGATCTGTGCTCAGTTCATCATTATGTTCCTTATTCGCAAAGCTACTATGAATATGGGGTTCTCATCAAGCTCGATTTTTTCTAACAATTTTTGAACCGAGACCTCAGGATACAACTGGTGAAGAACATAAATAAAAAATGGGGGAATCACCACAACAAATTATTTAACATTGTTCACCAAAATATCTTGGCCAATGATCAAGAACCAGGATGCTAGGATTAGATAAAAATTTAAATTAATTAAATTTCAATACTCAGGCACATGAAAAATTTATAAACAAGGTAATATATCAAAGAATGACAATTTATATACTCAATAATTTAATCAAAGGGCATAAAGACACCAAATGACGAGCCCTACCTTGATCATGGATCATTTATTGATGAAAAATGAACCTACCAAAGACCAAGATGTGATGATGTGTTCATTGCATCCTGATGTGCTCTAATATGGAGTCTCATCATTGTCAGACTGGATTCACCAACGGAGGAGGGTGGAAGAGCTATCTATTTCTCCAAGGATTTATGTGGCTAACCCTAGAGAAATCATCCTAGTGATACTCTTATAAAGTTATAAATTTCACTGAAATAAATGAATGAATGATATTGTTAAATAATTAACTCCAAGAACATACCTCTAATGGGAAAGAAGTCTGAATGCCCCACACCGACTAATTTTATGTCGTGCTTAGGGTAAACATCACGTTCTGGACTCAATCATTGTCTCATATTTTTTATCGGAGCTATCGTTTAAAATTTATCTTATTTTTTTGAGATATCATGCTCTCACAATATAAATATATTTAATATTTTTATAAAATTAATTTTAGGCACACCAGACCTTGGAATTGCACTCCATCTCATCACCTATCCTTGAAAATTAATATAGAAATATTTTAAGGTCTTAAAAGGAAAAAACGGGGTCCCTAAAGTAATGTTCATCAATGAATGTTTTTGTTTTATTTCTTCCTCAAACCCATTCAATTATTTTTATACCATTATTATATAACAACCTAAGTATCTTAAATATAGGAAGATGTTTTTATGATAAGGGAATGATCTACCACCTCACAAACTTCCATCAAATGGGATACACAATAATCATTTATATGAACAGATTACTACCACCTCACAAAATGATGTTGTTCCTTCCTCCATTAATACATTTCAATTGGTATGGTTTTATAGTTTGTATATGTTTTTTATGATTTTTATGATGTTATTATGATTCTATAATTTTTATATCTCACATACCATCATGATTTCCATTTTTTGAGAGTATGATAATGTCATTTGTGATTATGGCGGACCACTGCCTCATGAAGTGATATAATTCATTCATACATAACATGGAATGTATTAAGAATGGATTTAATAAAAAAATGTGATATATATGACATTAAAATTATCATATAATGATAATATATCATATACTTTTTTTTAATCCGAAAATTAAATAAAAACAATGGTCATGCATATGTACAACCAATCGTCTCCATGACAGTGTATTTCATTTCCTATTTCGATCATTTATATATTATTATAAATAAATATATCATGAATATATCTATGATATTTATATCATGTTTATCATTTCAGAGATGATGAGATCCTGATTAAAGTAATAGAACCAAAAATATAATGAGTAAAAACATTTATGAAAAACAAAGCGGTTATTACGCAAAACACAACTTTAACACGGAATTATTAATAAATGGGTAATAAATTTTCATAATGAAATAATATATATGGTATGATATATATGAATTTTAAGATCCTGTATTTTTCTGAAGGTATGTTTTGTTTATGTTTCAGTTTAAGTCATTTATTTTGGTCAAATAAGTGTTTTCCAAAGATCATGAGAAGGATCATGGGTGTTCTGGGGGTTCAGGCAGAAAAGAGTAGGAAAAATAACTTTTCTAGGCTTGTTTCATGGTTTTCACATGGATAGGGTAAATATTGTAGATAATCCTACATAACCATTCTTCATTAGATAGAGTCTTCTGCATGGTTATCACATGGTTAAGCTAACCGTGCAGAATTCCCAAGAAACTGTACAAAATTGTGATTTTGGGTTAGTGGCTCACACATGGTTTGCGTACGGTTTGAAAATTGATGTGGGTAAACCATGCAGCCAAATAAAGTTGAGAAATTTATAAAATTTCAACTCCAAGATTTTAAATCCTCAATCGTGATTTTCCTCATTTCCCCTCCCCTAAACCCTAGTGACGAATAAGAGATATCAAGAGCTTCCAAGGGTTAATAGATTTCACCTCTAGGCCTTTTGGAGCAATGTTGATTGCATATTTAAGCATTGGGTGAGTCTAATATACTCCTTGATTCTATTTCTCGATATGGGTTTGTATCTTTTTATACTCTACATCAGAATCTCTAAAACCCTTATTTTATGGGGAAATCTAGGTTTATTCTTTAAGAGTTGGTTGAAATTAGATCTAAGGCCACATTTGGGAGTGTGTTCGCCAACAGAATTGAGGTATGTGTTGTATAATTTATATCCCTTAATTTTTTGTAGATTTGTGCATGTCTATGCATTGTCAGTGGATTTAGAGAATTAGTCCAACTCGACCCGTGGGAGGAGCCTCGTTCCTTTATCCGACACCTCAATACATGTTCACATGTTTATCTATCCATTCATCACAAAAAAATATATCACAAACAAACACAGCCATTACCCACAACAACCATAATTCATTAAAATCAATATGGCAAATCATATTGTTCCATATCCCATTAACACATTTTCCATTTACAGCACCTAGTCCATTTATCCCAATTCCCACTCTCAAACCCAGCTCACTAAGCATATTCAATAATTCCATTATATACACCCATTACACATATTCATAAACCCCTTTCAACATATTTCCCCATTTCATATACCATTATCAATTTAGAATATTCTCCATTTTATATGCACTAACTCACTTGGAATTGCAGCATGACATGACATAACATATTTACTCTTGGTTGTGCTTTTACCTAGTTGGGAAGTGGTTGTTCATTCTAGTTAATTAATTAGATCATGTATTCTATTATGTTTATATATTTTATACTATGGATTACTCAAGAAATAGGTTTTAGTCTCCCAAATTATTAATCAGGACCCTTGTTGCTAGTCGAAAACCTATAGCGTATGGGGAGGCAGGCTTGAGGTTATGTGAAGACCAAGCTCAGGGAAATATTTTAGTGGCACTTAGGTCGGGGACATTACAATGTGATATCATATGTGGTATTTTATCTATGAATTACTATTTAGGAATGATATATAGGAGGTTATGAAGGTGTCGGTTCTTATAAAAGAGCATGTTCCTAGGAGTAGCTAAACTGAGTATGGGGGAAAACCCAAGTCACCCTAGGCATGAAATTGATGTTCTTGTTGTGTGTTGTTACTTTTTATGATATTTTACCATTAGGTGATGAACATATGTTTTGATTTAATAGTCTTATGATATTTTTCACATTGACAGAATGGAAGGAGGTTGTACATACATGCATCATAGTAGGCATACACACATGGGATGGGTGTGTGGGACATAGAGGGTAGAATTCATTTTACATTCTTAAAAGTGGTGAAAATTATGCCTAAAAACCATACAAATGGGTTAAATGGGGAGAAAATGTTAAAATATAATTAAGGAAATATGATTGATAATGTTTGGTATATAAAATGAAATGTTACTAGAGTAAGTTGTGATGTGATAATAGTTTTAAAATCATGTAGAAGGTAAGGATTGTACTCGTGTGAGTTAGTTACCACATGTAAGCCATGACCTTGATATAGATGGTTGAGGGTAGTGTGTTAGTTATGATCAGACATGTTTTTTTGTTGTATATGAAATAGTTTATTGGTGGATAATTAAAAGAATTCATTTATATTTATGAAAGCTTTATGGGTTGTGTTCAAAAGATTGTGTTTGGAATTATAGAGAAATTCCTCCACGAAGAAGTGTTCAAGTTGGGAGATAGGAAGAGAATTCTAAGAATTATTCCCCAGTAGTGGATTAATAGGATCTAGTGGTTCATGATAATTGGGAGGAAAATTTCTTTGAGAATATATCTCATTTTATGAAGATGATGGAACAGGACCCAGGGCGGGTTGTGCCAAGTATGTTAGAGCTGATTGGGAAGTTTCACCTGCAACACCCTATGACCTTCACCAAAAAAGGTAAGAATGAGGAAACAAATATTTCAATAGAGACTATCTAGAATTTTTTTTGATCATCTATAGACTCTTCTTGAGAAGTGAGTCAAGTTAGCGGCCACCATTTTAAGAGTTCATGCCAAGATTTGGTGGGATATTATGGTTTAGGCAGAGTAGACAGAAGGAATGGTGTGGAAGGATTTCTACAAAGAGTTTCTATAATATACTATCCAGAAATATTGTGGTAGGATAAGGCTTTAGCATTTATCAGTCAAACTGAGGGGGCTGTATCAGTGATGGATTATGGAAGTCATTTTAATAACTTGTTCTAATTCATCCTGATGATGGATGGAGATAAGTTAAATACAATAAAATTCATCCAATCAGATTAGTTCTTAGGTGAACATCTTCTGTCTATAGAGGTTTACTGAGATAGTGGTCTAGGCCCTTATCTTAGAAGGGAACCTGAAGAGATCTTCAGGAGTTGATCTTCTGATGCCAATTGAGAATACATGTGGTACAGCCTCCATGGGAAAGAAGCATCATTTTTGGAAGTTCTCAACATGGAGAAAGTATGAAGAATAGTTAGAATAGATGTTCAGTTTCTTAGGGTGGTGATAAGGTATTCTTTATCAGTGTGGTGGGTTGGGGCACATCCAAGGCGAATGTCCCTAACCACCAGTCTAGTATCAGTCCTATGGTAGGTTAGGCATGGATTGGAGTCAGAGGAAGACACTGAGTATGGATAGGGTATTGATCATCCTCTATCAAGAAAGTAGTTAGAGTTCCACTGGTCATACTGATAGGGGTGGTGGATGTGAAACTCTTAGATAAGACCATCTGCACTAGTATGGATGTATAGGGTAGGGTAGTTAGGCTGGATCGTAGGGTATAGGTACAATTCATCTTCACATAGTTCAGTTTACCCCTAGAGGTGGTGAAATTTGACTATCTTTTATTTGAGGAATAATTCTTATAGCTTCCACACTTTCTAATTATTTATTTCACATAGTTTCCACACACTCTTTTATCTCTTCATAGATCGTGGTTTTATTGGGTCTAGTCGTGGAATGAGCATGTGGGGTTATGTCAATTTATACTTTATTGTGGTGCGAGTTGATGATATCAGATAGCGTAGAGGTTGTGCTTTATAAGTTGATGGTTATCATTTTCTATGGAACCTATTTGTCCTCGAGATGTCAGGTTTTGACTTGTTCTTGGGTATGGACTGGATAGTATTGTATTAGTCCCATATCTATTGTTACCATTGTAGGTTAATGTTCACATCTCCCAATGGAGATACTTATGCCATTAGTGGTGAGTGAAATGTTCGAGGAGGCCATATAGGGCCAATTTTTCAGTAGTTTGGTGAACTCACACCCCAAGTGACATGCCTTATTCTTGATGATGTAGAGGTGGAGAAACATGTATTTCTTTCTATGGTGGATCAGTTTTAGGATGTGTTTCCTGATTATTTCTATGGACTACCACCCAAAAGGTATGTGGAGTTCACAATAATGTTCCTTCTAGGGGAAAATCCAGTTTCTTTTCCACCATATCGAATAACACTGGAAGAACTCTAGGAATTGATGGATCAGCTAAGAAGAGTTAGTGGAAAATGGATTAATTTGACCTAGTATGTCACCATGGGGGTCACCCACACTATTTTCTAATAAGGATGACGGTTCTTTGAGGTTATGTGATGGTTATAAAAAGTTGAATAAGATGAATTTTAAGAACCAATACCCCCATCCAAGAACTTATGACATGTCTGACCAACTAAGGAGTGACTCGATACTCTCTAAGATCAATTTGAGATCATGATACCATCAGTTGAGGGTGAGACCTTCTAACGTACCGTAAATAGATTTTTAGAGAAGGTACAGCTTGTATGAATTTTTGGTGATGTCATTCAGGTTGAACAATGAAACATATGTGTTTATCGAATTAATGAACTAGATATTTCACCCCTATCTAGATTAGTTTTTGTTTGTATTTGTTGATGACATCTTGGTGTACTCACTAACTCTTGACGATCATGCCAAACATCTTAACATCATCTTGAGTACACTAAGAGAGAATTAACTTTACACCAAGCTATCAAAATGTCAGTTCTGTGATGTTAATTAGGTATTTCTTTCATTTGGGTGAACCAATATCAATATTAACCAAGAATAGTGTTAAGTTTGAGAGGCTGAAGGGATGTAAAACTGATTTTCAGGAATCGAAGAAGCGGTTGAATACTGTACCGATTATAATCTTACCTAAACCTGGTAAGAAGTAAAAATTGTTCTGTGATGCATCTTGTGTTGAAATCTAGGAAGTGTTGATGCAGGATGGCTGGGTTGTAGCTTATGGGTTAAGAGTGTTGAGGCCACATGAAAGAAATTACCTTAATCATGATCTTGATCTAGCTTATGTGTTTTATTCCTTAAACTGTTGGAGGAATTACTTGTTGGGAGAATTATTCAAGGTGTTTACCAATCATAAAAGTCTTATGTAAATCTTATCTCTGTGAGATTTGAATCATTGATATCGAAGGTGGGTTTAGTACCTAAAATCCTTCGATTTTGACTTGGTTTACACCCTGGGGAAAGGTAATAGTGTTGTCGATGCTCTAAGCTGAAATTCATTGAATCAGGTGGTTCAATAATCCAACTCTAAATGGAAAATGTTGGATTTTTTTTGCTAAGATTCACCTATAGGTTAATAATGGGCATGGAAAAATGACCCTTGTGTTTATAACAATTGATTATATGCTTTTGATTTAGGTCAAGGAATGTTAACTGGATGATTCAGAGTGTATAGTTGTGAAGGAATGTCTTAAAGTTGGGGATTCACCTTCCACTTGGGTTGTTGGTGATGCTGGAGTTTTCTATGTTGAGGTTCATGTTGTGGTACCAGTGGGTGTGCACAAAGATTTTATGTGTGAGTTCCATGCATCGAAGTGGATTGTACATCCTAGATTGACAAAAATGTATTTTTATCTTTTTTGGTATTATTGGTGGCCAGGAATAAAGAAATAGGTTGCAATTTTTGTAGCATGATGTCTTTCCTATCAATAGGTGAAGGATGAGTGTTAGTGTTTAGGTGGGCAGTTACAGTCCTCTCTCATTCCATATTTGAAGTGGAATGACGTAACGATGTAATTGTTATTGGGTCTTCTGAGGATGCCTTGAATGAATGATGCAATTTGGGTCGTTTTGGATCAATTGACTAAATTAGATCATTTATTTCTTATCCATGAAACTTATACATTCTACCAGTTGGGTGAGTTATATGTTCAAGGGATAGAGTAGCTGCATGGTGTTCCGAGAACCATTGTTTTTATCGTTATCTATTTTTTACATCATGCTTCTAGAAGGGGCTACAGAAGGAACTTGGTACCCAAGTGTTTTTTAGTATGGCTTATCACCCACAGACGAATGGGTATTTAGAGCGTACAATTCAGGTATTAGAGGAATTTTTGGGAGCCTGTGATCTGGATTTTGGTGGTTTATGGGAAAAGAATTTAACACAAATTGAGTTTTCCTGCAACAACATTTTTTAGGCTGTAATTAAGATGTAACCTTTTGAGGTGCTCTACAGGAGGCCTTCTAGATCTCTGTTTTGATGGTTAGAAGCTTGGGAGTCTGAACTGTTAGGACTGAGTCTTGTGCAGGAGACGTCAGAGAAGGTTCGGTTGACTCAAAAGTGTATGGAAATGACTAATAATAAGAAGAAGTCGTATACAGATCAGCATCATAGATCTCTCATGTACATGGTGGGTGATAGTTTGTATCTTCTCATGTCACTAAGGATGGTTCACCGTCGAATTCAGAAGCATAGAAAGTTGGTGCCCATGTATGTGGGTTCGTTTGATATTGTAGAGAGGATCAGACTGGTGTCTTACTGATTAGCTCTTCCATTATGGGATATTGGGATTTATAATGTTTTCCATGTTTCACAACTCTATTAGTATCAACCCAATCCATATCACGTGATTAAGGTTAAGGATTTAGAGATGGAGGCTGATGCGTCTTTTGAAGAGCATCTGGTGAGTATTGTGGACTATAGTGAGAACGTATTGTGAGTCAAGACTATGCGTTTGGTTGGAGTTTTATAGAAGAATGGAAATGTTCATGAAGAAACTTGGGATTGAGAATCAGATATGAAGGTCCAGTTCCCCGATCTCTTTGCTTCAGAATCTCAATGATGCTCAGGAGGAGCGGCTCGAGGGCAAGTCATCCTAAGGTGGGGAGGTTGTAAGATTCTATATTTTTTTAAGGTATTTTTTTTGTTTATGATTTAGTTTATGTACTTTTTTTGGTCATATAATTGTTTCCAAAAGTTCATGAGAAGGATTAGGGGTGTTTTGGGGGTTCTAGGCATGAAAGAGGAGGAAAATGATTTTTATAGGCATGTTTCACGGTTTGCGCATGGTTAGTGCAGACCCTATGGAGTATCCAAGGAAACCATGCAGCATTGGACAGAGGTTCAGGTATGGTTATTGCAGATTAAAGCTAATAGTGTGGAATTCCTAGGAAACCATTCAAAGTGGTGATTTTGGGATAGTGGATCACACACAGTTTGTGGACAGTTTGAAAAACTGTGCGAGTAAACTGTGCATCACAGTAAAGTTGTGGAATTTACAAAATTTCCACTCTAGGATTTTAAATGATCACTCATGATTTTCCTCCTTTATCCTCCCCTAAACCCTAGTGATGAACAAGATCTCCCAAGATCTTCTAAGGGTGAGTCTCTTTCATACTTAGGCCATTTGGATGCCTTGGTTTGCATTACTATATACCCCCATAGCAAATGTATTGGGTTTCTTCTTCTCCTTAAAAAAAATTTACTTTGAATGGAATGGTGTTCGCCAACGGATTTGAGGTAGGTGGTCTACAAGTTATATCCCATAGTTTCATTGTAGATTTGTGTGTGTCTGACTCTCTTATTTTTCACTTATTGTTTTTATTTTGAAACCCTTGGTAAGATGTGGTATTTTGAGTGTCAAAATGATGAATGTAAACCCACATGGTCCTCAAATGATGCATTGAGGATTATTTGACATATTTAAATCCACCCATGGGATGTGCCGATACTTTTTGAATCTATAATTAGTTAAGTATGTTCTAGGTTGTTGTGTGATCATGTAGATCCCATTTTAAGCATGTGATATTCTTAATAGAATTCCAAATGAGGTATTGGTTAATTGTGGCTGGTGTATGAGGCTTGTAAATTAAGTTCGATTTTCCTAAGTGAGTTAGTGATTATGAAACATTGAATATGCTAAATTGATAATAGTATATGAAATGGAAAAATATATTGAAATTGATTTATGAATATTTGTAATGGGTTGATATGAGGTAATTATTGAATATGAATAGTTATATAGTCTTGAAAATGGTAATTAAGATAAATGGACTAAGTGATGTAAATGGAAAATGTCTTAATGGGATATGTCACAATATTATATACAATGTTGATTATTATAGATTATGATTGTTGTTTATATGGGCCGTGTTTGGTTATGATATGGTTGTGTGTGTTGAGTGGATGGATGAGCATGTTTACATGGGTTAAGGTGGGGGATAAAGTACTAAGCCTCCTCCCACAAGTTGAGTTGGACTGATGCTCTAACTCCATCCAAACTGCACAGGTTAGGGAAGGGGATGGAGCTCTACTCCTCTAACGGTTGAATTCCACCCAAACTGAGGCTTTTATATGAGGATATTGTGATGTTGTGACATGTTATCCCAAGTGAGTTAAGGAATTAATTATTCCTTTATGAAAAATGATGAATGCCACAAACCTTTTGTGGTTGATGATGAACTATTAACAACATATAGATAATGAATTAGCACCTTGGCTATTAATAGATATGTAAAGATTGTTGACTAGTGGCCTCAGAATTTTATTTTCTTTGCATGTTATTTATTAATACATGCATGCACTATCTGTTAGACTGGGTATTTTTAGACACCATTGGTGGTGGCCTACTAAGTTGTACTAACACCCTGTTCGGGCCACCATTGTGTTCCTGAGTAGACTTCTTGTTTGAAGGTCAGGACAAGGGAAGTGGCCCTATTATATGGAGTTGAGTTGGACTTATGTGTGTATGAATGATGTTCTAGAATTGAAGTCATTACCATTTTGGGGATTTTGTTGTTTTTCATTATTTTGAGTTTTGTTCACTTGGCATTTTAGCTTGACATAACATATTTACTATTGGTTTTGGTTTTAATCCAGTTGGGAAATGGTTGTTTATGCATGTTAATTTATTATCTCATGTTATCTATGTTTTTTATATGTTTTCTACTTTGTATTACTCTATAAAGAGGGTATAGTCTCCCCACGTTATTAATCTATACCATTGCTGCTAGTCGGCAACCTCTTCAGTATGGGGAGGAGCACTTGAGGTTATGTGACGACCTAGCCAGGGGAACCAGTTTAGTAGCACCAGGGTTGGGGAGGTTACATGAATATGATTCATTAAGATATTTATAATAAAATTAAATTTATTTTATAGGAGGTTTGAATGTGTAAGAAGATATTTAGGACTTAAGGTAAGGTGATTTTTTTCTCACTTTTATTTCTACGAGACTTATTCCATATTCACCATTGATTTTTTTCTATATAGTGTATATAATAACCTATGACATGTTATATATTGAATTTAATTTAATTAATGTTTTGAAAATTTTAAATTTATGTTATTATTTCATGGATCTCATGATTCAAAAATTTACTCAAGTAGTAAGTTATTCCTATCTCACTTTTATTTTTTGTGGGACACAAGCCATGTTAACCACGTATTTCTTATATGTAGTGTGAATACTACCCATGAATGTATTTCAAGATTATTATAATGAGAATTATTGGGATTTATATATCCAGTTAAGGATATCTATTTAATGGTGTTATGTTTTTAAAGTTACCAAAACGGTCATGGAATTTTGTCTCAATTTTTATTCTTTGTGATACATTTTATGTTATGGACGTATATTCTTTTATGAGGTGTATATACTAACCATTTTACATGTTATATCATTAACATACTTATTTTAATGATATTTTAAGCTTAATTTAATGTTATAATTTCATGGGTATTATGATTCATAGTTACTAAAATAGTACAAGTTTATTGTTCTAATCTCATCATTTATTAGGATTGTTTATGGTTATACTTCCATTCAAGAAATATTACGATATGTAGCTCAAGAATTATCATAAATTTTATTACCCTATGGTTATCCAATATATATCCAAGTAATGGTATCATTTTAATACTCTTTAGTAGTTAAGATAATTAAAAAAAGGTTTTTAATAAAATCCATCTTTATTTCTCTCTTTGGTCATAAATCTGTTTTATTCAAAAATCATGTTTTCTAAAAATGTATTCAAAAATTATTTTAAATTATATTTTAAGATAATTTTAAAAAAAATTACTTTGACGATTTTTTATTTCTAAAATTTTTTTAAAATTATTTTCAATTATTCCTTTATAAGTTTTCAATATTATTTTCCAAGAATATTTTTTTCACAAAGTTTTCCATTTTAAAAATAATTTTTTAAAATAGAATTTATATTTTCCACAAGAAATATTTTAAATGAATTTTTAAATCTTAATTTATAATTTTATAATGTTATTATCAAAGAATAGAATTTTTAAAAAAAATATGAATGTTATTTTCAAAGAAATGATATTTTCCTTAAGAAATGTTCCTAGTGATCTTTCAAAATCCTTCCCTGTCTAAGATGACATGATTTGATATAATTTATTCTTTACTATGGATATAATCCAATGTTACCATTCTTATTATTTCTTTTAATTTTTTATGTTTATGATAAATACTTTTATGAAAACTATTTATCTTCCATGAGTTATACCATGATAAAATTTTTATGAAATTTGCTTCTTTTCACAGGTTGTGATATGATGAAATGATTATTAAACATGTCTCTTTTTCAAAGGTTGTGATATAAGGAAATGTTTATGATACATATTTCATTTCATGGGTTATGATATGATGAATATTTATTATCTTATGGCACACATATATATGATTTCATTATGTGCTAGTTGTGACCTATATCTCTCTCCAATTCATTTGGTAACGATTTATATCTCATGACACAAATAGGACTGGGATAGAAAGTGAACTCAATTCTGAAATACAGTGATGGAATGAGAATTATAATTGGTTCATTAATACAGAACTAGAATGGGAAGTGAACCAAGATTAATAATATAGGACTAGAATGGGATGTTAACTCGATTCAGTAATACAGGACTGGAGCGTAGACTGTACTCAGTTCAGTAAAAGAGTTTGTCTATTATGATGATCTTGGAAATGAGTCTTGACTAATATAAAATTATTTTATATGATTATTTGTATGACACAAATTCTATATCTTATAATCTCATGGATCATACTCTTTGATGTCCTTATGACTCATGTCATATGAACTACCACTCATTATGTCATGAATCATGATTAGGATCATTTATATGTAGGGTATGGTTTTCAAATTCCATTATCATTTTCTCATACCCTTATGTTCATGTTATGTTCACATATATCCTTTATTTATACTAAATGAGCATCTGAGGTAACCCTTTCTTATGTTTTCTTTCCACTGATTTTGAAAAAAGGTTTTATGTAGAAGTACTAAATGGGAATATCTTTCTGGAACTACTATAGATTCAACCTTTAACAATTCTAAAAATAGGCCATATTAATGATAAAAAATCATTGACTACCAGAGTGATTTTAAAATCATAACTTTATCAGGACTAGAAAAAGGTGATGACAAACTCACCCTTTAACTATACTAAAGAAAAGCGATGATAAAGGGTTCATCTATCAGCACTTTTGTTTGGAGATAATAATGGATTACTTTATCAGGTATTTTTTTAGCATAGATGTATGATAGATTTAATAGTACTAAAAAAGAACTGATAAAGGGGACCTTAATCTTAATTTTTTATGCCGATAAAAAAATTGAAAAAATATATTTTTTCACACACTACGATACCCCCCTTCTTCAGCGCTCACGACTTCATTTCTCAGCACTTCCCACTCCCCAACCCACCTACAAGGCACTCACAAACACCCCCAACCCTTCCTCATCACTTCAATAGCTCCCCCAAATGCCTTTGGGTGTTGGGAATTGATCTTGTGACCTCCCTTCTTTACTCAAATTTCCTGTACCACTCTACCAATCATGTTTTTTTAATATTTTATAATATTTATTATTATTCATATATATTTTGAACTATGTGATATATATATATATACCCAGACTTATACTTATTTAAATATATTATATATTAATATTAATTTATATATATTAGAATGTATATATATATATGTGTGTGTGTGTGTGTGTGTTTATTAATACACAAATATATGTGTATATAAAGATTATATATAGATTTTTAGAAGTATAAATATATTATTATATTTTTGTAATGTAAAAATATGGTTAGATATTTTTTTTAAATAAAATGGATAATAATTAATTTTATAGGATTTATATAATTATTTATAAATGAATTTTTGAAATATTTCTATATATAAACATTACTTATATAGGTAAATATATGAATACTAATTCATTTTTATAAGGTAAAAAATGGATATTTTTTTATTTCAAATAAAATAAATAATAAATATTTATTTATATATTTTAATATATTTAAAAATACATTTTTATTCAAATATGTTGATATATGTATTTATACAGGTGATTAATTATAAGTAAACAAAATAAAATATGAATATATTTAAATAAAAATAAAACCACCTTATGGAAAATGAAAATATTTCAAAACTATAATATCAATATGATTTTAAGGCATAGAAATAATTTAGTCCCCCAGAAAAAATAGAATAATACCCCTTAAATAAGGCTTAAATTCCATCAAATGTCAAAACATTAGGATACCTCGACTAAAAACTCAGTTTTGGAAATATTCTGTTTTTTTTTGTCCTCAAAAAATGTGATTGGGGTCTTCCACAAGTCACTATGGCAAGGAGATCAACATAGGCTTCTATTTGATATGTGATAGAGCTCAAATGGACACCTAGATCAAAGGTTATGGTTGTTTGATGTTCAAGTCATGTTTTTAACTTATCTTAGACTGTTCATTAATTCATTTAATTTTTTATCATCTAACTTATATTAAATGACTATTACTCTATAATAATTAAAAAATTATCAAAAAATAATATTTTTAATTATTTTATAAGACATTTTCACCAAATATTATATATGTTAACTATAAATACCTATTTATCCTTATCTAAAACATAAACAAAAATATATATATTATATATATATAAAAATTATATATTAATAAATTTATATATTATTTTTAATGAAATATAATTTTTTTATGAAATATACCCTTTATATGTGATTTTTTACTATCATTGATATGGGGCCCGCTTGGTGAGCTCTTTTTTACTAGCACTGAGGAAGGGGAATTTATCAGCGCTTTTTTATAAGCACTGATAAATGGAGCCTTTAATATCCATTTTTTAGAGATAATAATGCCTAGCGCTAGATAAACCAATTTTTGTAGTAGTTTGATAAACATTTATGATCTTTCACTATACTAAAAGTTTGTGTTCTATGTGTCCAAAGGCACTAAACTATTATGGTCCTTGGGAACTTTTTTATGTAATGTAATGAATATTCATCTAAAAACATGTAATATCCATGTATGTTAATCCTAGGTTACTCTAGTTGTAATCAAAAGAAAGTTTTAGTCAACCTATGAAAACTAGGGTTGGAAAACTTTAGTGATATCCCCAGATATATTTCTAATGATATGTCTAGGTTTGTCTTTAAGGATAAGTCTAAAGATGATTAAATGTTCAAGAAAATGTCCTGTTATTTTGGTAAAGGATTGAGAGGGTGTTTTGAAAGCAATTACATCCTTATTTGGATACTATAAGTTGATGTGGCTCTCACAGAGATGTTCATAGGGGTAAAAACTGAGAAAACAATGTATTGAGCTAGACTTAATTGGAAACTAGTCTACAACAACTTGTCTTTTTACACACCCAGTTTGACACTCCTAGGGGATATGATTTGGAAAGTTAGAATATACTTATGAACCATCATAAAGTATTTAAATAGTTGATGACTATGAATGACCAAGAATAAACCTAAGCTGTCATATATTAAACAAGTTTTCAGGATGTAGACATCATATAAGTACTCTTTTATGATTATGTGGTTTTCCACAATGAGAAGTGTTTCTCACACTATGATTCTTGGTTTTAGTCAATGGACGGTACCATAAGGAATTGGATTAACCATGAATGTGACCAAAAATTTTAAATGAGTAGATAAATGAGATGATGATAGGAGTAAATGATGTTTTGATCAGACCTAAACAATTTTAACATAACATGATTACCAATGTGTACCACAACCAAAACTTAGAATTAAAAAAAAAGAAGGAAAGAATTTTCTATGAGTTTGGGAAGTGGAGACCATGAATGAAATAGGATTTATTTTCTAATATATAGATAATGTGTAAAGAAGCACAAAAGAGAATGTCTTAGAGGAATAAGAACAATTTTTTTCTATAGAAAAAATGACACAAATCAGTTAACTGTAAGGGGAAAATGAAAATTTCAATTAACACAATGGATGGGAAGACTGTTTAACCTGAGATATTATTGAATATTTAATGATTTAATAGAACACTTTCTTAAAAACTAAATTTTTACACTTATATGATTTTTTTATGAAAAAAAATCATTTTTGAAATCATAATTTCAAAATTATCATAGGGATAATGTTTTGTATTTTTCTAAATATTTAACTTTTTTATGAATAGTGAAAATACTAAACATTAATTGAAAACTAAATTTTCAACTAAATAATATAAAATGTAAAATTATATTATGAATTAGTTTTAAAGTAAAAATAGTTTACTTATAAATATATTAATATAATCCAGGTAATTGGAATCATTTATATGTTGAATTCCGATATAAAAACATATTAATCTTTTGAACATTTTCAATTTAAAAACCTGCAGCCTTGTTCTGTCTACAGGATTAATTTTCAATTAATTGTTTCCACTTATGTGAATTTAATTTTGAAAAATGTATTCCAAATTTAGAATAAAAATAATTTATTATGTATAATAAGGTCAAATTAATTTCTAACCAAAGTGACATCTGAATATAGTTAAAATTAATCACAATGATTAAGAGAAAAATAAGTTTACTGAGGGGATAAACTTTAGAATTAATGGGCCAAATGATCTAGAAACTTATCGAAAACAAATTTTATAGACACATTTCAAACCTTATGACCTTATGCTAAAATTTTAGGAGTTTTTTGGACAATTTTACATGAAAGTGACCCATATTATAAGTCATGTAAAGCAAAAGAAAAAAATATTCTTTTCTTAATTTTATTATCTATAATTCTTTCTGAAAGGGATAGAAAATACATAGGTTTGGTTATAAACATAATTTTGAAAGATAACTAATTTTTTCAGTCATTATAATATATATTTAATTTTTATAGATGAATTAGTTACTTAAAATTCTTATGAAATGCTAATAGAGTATTTATTTAGGGAACAAATAAACAAAATAAATTATACTAAAAATATTAAAATTGAAGTAAATTGAATGAATTATTTTGTTCTGTAATTTTATTAGAAGAATATATCATGTTACACATATGTGAAATTAATATATTTTAATTCAATAATATTCTTGAAATATTTAAATTCAAATTAAATTAATAATGTCAAAATTTACATTACAGGTATTTTATAATAAATGATATTTTATTAATTGATTTAAAATTACTAAAAATTATTTATTATATTAGTTGATTTTGAAATGATAATAAATATAAAATATATTCTATTAAATTATCATTTTTTCTTTAATAATAACTATATTTACTGTTAAATAGTAAAAAACTTGGTTAGCACAATTACAGTTTAAGCGGTGTTTTTGCACGTTAATTGTGATTGGGTAAAAATTAATTTCAAACACACAGTGGAATTTTTTAATATAAATTAGATATCACTTTTAGAAAAATTTAGTCAAAATAATATTTCAATTAAAATTTCATTTTTTTGTTAAAGGATAAAATAATTATTATGGAAAATTAGTTTCCCTAATGAAAAACAAAATTGGTAAAATAATAAAACTTAAGGGTTGAGAAAGAAAATGTTTAAAACATGTGTATAAATATGTTTTAAGGTTTTTATCAACCATATAATCAATTGAAACCTTTAATTATCAGTTTTGGAACAAATTTATATAATCTTGACCACCCAATAGTAAATACATTTGAGTATATACAAGAACACTACTCCTCCCCAACTATAAAAGGGCACTCACCCTCCCCCAATATTCACACCTATAAAGACATTTGGATCAGAAATTCTCTTCCCAAATAACTTATAATCTTCCCTCATATCATCCTAGAAGACTCAATTTGTGCAGAGATCCATTCAATTAAGTTTTTTTGAGCAAACCAAAAGGCTATACCAAAGAAGAGGTAACATTCATTAATGAACATTTTTGTTTTATTTCTTCCTCAAACCAATTAAATAATTTTTATATCATGCTTATTTTATAATATAATTATATTAAATATTCTGAAATTTTGTTATTATAAGTGAGTTACCTAAAACATCACAAACTTCCATCAAATGAGATACACAGTCATCATTTGTACGAATGGATGACTCCTGCGTCGCGAACCAATGTCATTTATTCTTCTATCAGCAACTTTCAAGGTTGGTAATAATTATGGATTTATGGTTTATATATGATATTTATTATTTTTATGATTTTATTATTATTATTAACTTTTTATATCCTAAATACCATTATTCGTTAAATTTTTTATGGAATACGATAATGTCGTTTGTGTTTACGGTGGACTATAGCCTCATGAAACAATGTGATTTATTCATACTTTACATGAAATATATTAAGGATGTATTTTATAAAAATAAATTATATATATATAATAAAAATTATTCTTTAATTATAATATATCGTATACATTTATTTCTTTTAATTTGATAAAAAAAGATAATAGTGTTCATGTATACGTACGACCTACCATCTCCCTGAATTGTGAATTTCATTTCCTATTTCTATAATTTATATATTATTATAAATAAATATATAATGAATATATATATATGATATTTATATCATTTTTATCATTATTTGGATGATTAAATCATGATTAAAATAAGAGAACCAAAAATATAATGAATAACAACATTTATGAAAAATAAAGCAATTATTATGCAAAACACAACATTAACATAGAATTGTTAATAAAAGGGTAATAAAATTAGATAATTAAATAATATATGGTACGATATTTATGAATATTTTTTATTAAGAGATGTATAATAAACTTATATTTATTAAACAGTAGTTTTGAATGAGTATGTTGAGAGTCAATACTTAATATAAGGTGATTTCTAGTTTCACTTTTATTTCAGCAAGAGTTATACCATATTCACCACTCATTTCTTTGGTGTGAAATATATAGTTCCCTATGTCATGTTATATCATGAATTTCATTAATTTTATTATATTAATAGTTTAAATTGATTTTATTATTTCACACATCTCATGATTCAGAAGTTACTAAATTAGTAATAGATTTCCATCTCACTTATATTTTCTACATGACACAAGCCATGTTAACCACCTATTTTTTATATGAGGTGAGTATACATAACATGAATGTATTTTATAGTTATTATAATGAGAAAAATTGTGATTTACATAAACATTTTAGGATCTCTATTTCCCGTATTATAGTTTCAAAGTTCCAAACGCGATAAGGAAATTTTATATCAATTTTCCTTCATTGAGACACATGTTATATTATGCACCAATATTATTTTACAAGGTGTATATACTTCCACAATGGCATGTTATTTATGTAATATAATTTTTTAATGATATTTTAATCTTAATAAAAATTTATTTCTTCATTGGAATTATGATTCATATTTACGAAAATGGTAAAATTTATTTCTACAATCTCATTTTTTATTAGGGTTGTTTATGATTATGTTTCTATTGATGAAATATTATGATCCATCTATAAATAATTATAATGAATTTCATTATCCTATATTAATGATATATACAATTAATGGTACCATTTTTATTCTCTTTAGTACTTAAGATAATTAAGAAAATGTTTTTAAGAAAATCTGACTTTATTTCTCTCTTCAATTGAAAATCTATTTTATTAAAAACCCATGCTTTATAAAATTTCTTTCAAAGATGTTTTAAAATGATATTTTAATATCATTTTAAAAATGAAATTTGAAAATTTTTTATTTTTAAAAATAGTTTTAAATTATTTTCAGATCATCAATTATGAGTTTTTCAATGTTATTTTAAATTAAAGTTGTTTTCAAAAGTTTTTAAATTTAAAAAAATCAAGGAAAAAAGTATATTATTCTCAAGAAATGTTTTTAATGAATTTTAAAATCTTTATTTATAATTTCATAATTTTATTTTTTAAAAAATTATTTTTAAGATATTTTATGAATTTGATTTTCAAATAACGGCTATCTTATTTAATAAATGTTCCAAGTGATCTTTTAAAGTACCTCTACATCAAAGAATACATCCTTTGATATCATTCATTATTACATGGGACATGATCAAATGTCATCATTCTTATTCTATATTTTAATGGTTTATTTTTATGACAAACATTCATTTATTAAATGTGTGTCTCTTCCATGGTTATACAATGATAAAATGCTTGTGAAACCCGCTTCTTTTCATGGGTTATTATATAATGAAATGATTATTAAATCTGTCTCTTTTTACAGGTTATGATATGATGAAATATTTATGATAACCATTTAATTTCATTGGTTATGATATGATGAATGTTTATCATATTATAAAACATATATGTATGATTAAATTATGTGATAGGTGGGAACTATAACCCCCTCCAATTAATTGGGTAAAGATTTATATCTATGAAAATAGATAGGACGGGGACCGTAAGTGAACTCAATTAAATAATACAGGGATGAAACGGGAACTGAAGTAGATTTAGTAATATAGGATGAGAATGCGATGTAAACCCAATCCAGTAATACAAGACTGGAATGGGAAGTGAACAGAATTCATTAATACATGGCTAGAATGAGAAGATAAATTAGTTCATTAAAGGACTTTTTCTACCTTGATGGTCTTGGAAATGAGCCTTGAATAATATAAAATTATTTTCTATACTTTTTTGTATGACACAATTTCTATTTTTTATACTCTCTTGGGTCATGCACTTGGATTTCCTTATTACTCATGTCTTATGAACTGCCAATCACTATAAAATAACTCATTATTATGATCTTTGATATAGAGGGTATGCTTTTCAAATTTCATTCTCATTTTTTCATACTCTTATGTTCATGTTATGCTTATGTATATCATTTATTTACCCTTACTGAGCATGTGAGCTCACCCTTTCTTATGTTTCCTTTCCCAGGTTTTGAAGAAAGGTTTTAATTGGTAGTAATAAAGGGTAAGATATTTGTGCGGAACATTGATAATATTTCACCATACATGAAGGTTGTGTTACATGTTTCCAAAGTCACTAAACTATATGGTCCTTGGGCATGTTTTTGAGTAATTTAATGAATATTCATATAAAAATATGTAATATCCATATATGTTAAGCTTGAGTTTCTATAGATAATCAACAAAAATTTGTATTTTTTAAGTGATTTTTAGTCCGAGAAATAATATACAATCATTTGGATATGAATGTATTCTTTTAGAGGTCATACCCATTGAACTTATCATTCATTTAGCATCATATATTCAAAAAAGAATCTCATTACCTTCTAAGAACATATCATTCAATAGGTAAATTAGTTAAGTAAAATTGGTTTCACACCATTAGTTTCCAGTATAGAAATTTTATTTCTTTATTAGGGATGACAATGTTGTATATTTAGTATAGCCAACAAAAAATGGAGTCTTTTCACGACTGTTTAATTTCTCAAACAATTTTTTAAAATCAGAAAGTTCATTTTAAACTATCATTTTCATTTCCTCAATATGATCTTCAACATCATTCATACCTTTAACCACATCTTCTATACGATCTTCATCATTGTTCACACTTGTAATCATATCCATCGATTTGTAGAATTCAATTTTATCCCACTCACTAGAAACATTCAGTTTTCCCCATTTTTAGTGCAACATTTATAGATTAAATATAATTCATGATAGATCAAGTGTTCTTACAACTCCGTTGGACTAATTTGTCTTGAATAACAATAATGTAAAAATGTATAAAGGATTTTAGATGGATCATATGCATGATCTTTTGCAAGATTGATAAACTCTTTCACCCCATCCTAATACTATTTATTTATATGATTAGAATCCATTAATTTTTTATTCATATCTATCATATTTGAAAAAATAATATTTATATTAATCAAAAGATATAAATACAAAGAAATTTTGAGCATGAAACTTGTAAAAGTTCATCCTTAAGGAATCATTTATGTTACATGAATTCATTGTTCTAAGACAATATGAGTTGGATAATGTGTATTCATACTGTTTTATAGTGGTGGAAATCATGTAAGGAAATTAATGTGTGATATCTATAGAGATAAAAAGAATATAATTAAATTTTCATCTATTTCTAATCATAGAGGTATCATGTAAGATTAATAAGATGATATCTCATATGATTAAATGGTCGTACAATATCTAGGAAAAGTAGTGAGAAATTGAAATTAACAAGAGGTAGGAGTTGGTATTTATTCATTTCATCACTTGGTATGTGGCAATTCATGTGGTGTTTCAATGACAAGATGATTAAGATCTGGAGTTGATCATTTTTTAGATGACGAAAACATTGATAGGGCCCAGTCACATGGTATTGAAACCCCAATTTTTAAAGAAACTCCTGATTTTAAATCAAATGAACAAAAATTCTCAAGATGGGGTTCACATGTTCCATTCCTATTTCAAAACTATCACATCTTAACAAAGGGGCCTTTTAATAAATCATGTCAAGAAATTCAATCCAATAGACAACACATGCCACTTTTAAGACATTTCATTTCTTAAATCAAAGTAAAAAAATTTAAACAACCGAAGAGGCATAAAAAACCATCCATATCATCATAAAAAGAATTTAAAAAATTAAATCACCTTTTATAAAATGTGGAATGAAAGTAAAACAATCCAGTTGAGACATTTTAATTTGAAAGGACTACCAACTTTTGAAAACACCATTTGTATGATCTCATTTTTATGAATAACATTTAAAAACCAAGTTCAAGATAGGTGATATGAGTTCTCGAACCACACTTTGTCCTTACACATGTATGAATTTATAAATATAGATATCATTCAACCTATTTCACATATTCACACATAATTGTGTAATTATATACAATAATTCATCGACATTCATATCTATGTAGTCTTCATTTAATTCCTTCATTAATAAAAACTATGAAAAAAATAAAATTTATTCTTCAATTTGGTAAAGCACTATATAAATCAACTATCATTTTCATGAACTAAAAAATAATTTGAGCCTACATAGAGCACCATTATATGAATTCAAAAATACTCAGCATGTAGTGTAGCAGGTTGGAGTTCAAAAATAGTCGATGAGTCAAGCATCACAATTCTCATTGTGTTTGATTGATTTTGTTAGCTACGTTAGTGTTGGATCAAGGACATATTTTGTGTCAACATATTCATACTCTATTGGTGGTAATGTAATAAGTTTTCGGTTGTGATGTAATATAAACTTCTGATGACACATAAGCAATTGAATAAACCCATGTTCTGGCTATATCATAACATCAAGTTCTTTTGTACATGATAGTGTATTCTGCATCCATAATCCACGTGCATTACCCATGTGTTCATTACACTTCATATGTGTAAAATATATAAAAAATCACTATCCCTAAAAATATATATATAATATTTATGATTAAAAATATAATACAATATTTAAAAAAAAAATTAAAACCTATTAATTCCATAACAAGATAAAATTATTAAGAACAAAATTAAATCAAAAAATAAAGCATATAAATAAAGAGTTTGTGAATAAGTATCAAAATTATCCTGAAATAATTTTTATCAAGCATTATAAATTTAAAAAATTAAACAATTCATAAATACTAAATTAAACCCATTTCAAAAATCCAATAAAAATATAAACAAATTAGGATATATTAAAGTGATTGAGGTTCTTATGACTGATAATGGAAGAAAATAGGTATAATTGTTTGATTTTAATCCATGGGAGTAGCAAGGATACTTTGAACTTAGATAAAATTATCATTTATGTGTTGTAGAGTCTCTACCTACTTATAATTTGTTGTCACAAACTTAAATTGTATGTGGGAATGGTTTTTGTAGTGCACAGCTTAGAGCTTCATGCAATCAGAGTGAGAAATGATGATGAATTTTTATAATGAATATGAAGGTAAGGGAGAGGGTAAAACAATAATGGATTGAGGAAAGGGAGATTGGTTGGAGAATCAGTGAGATAGATCGAGAAAAATAAGATCGCTTGCATGCACCATTTAAACCATTTGGGAAAAATTAAAAACAAACAAATATGTTCAAGGGGGGCGACAAATCACATACCTTGGAATTTGAAGTTGTTGATTCTTTCGTGATGATCGAGGGAGAGCAACAAAAGAGATTCAATCCCATAAAATCTAGAATGGTGTGAGTGAGGGGAACTCTGTAATGGTTTTATTTAAAAGATCAGGAAATGTTTTATTAATGCTTTTAAAAAACACTGATAAAAAGTTGTTTTATCAACACTAAAATAATAAGCACTAATAAAATCGGTCTTTCTGAGTGCTAAAATTCTACAATAGATAAAGATAGGTTTTATCAGCACTTTTTCATCATTGATAAAGATAATTGTTTATCAGTGATCAAAAAACACTGATCAAGGCCTAATTTTAATAATATAATTAATATAATTAAAAAATTTAAATGTATATAATTATAAATAAATATAAATTTATATAATTAAAAATAAAAATTTTAAGAATTATAAATATGTATTTATATATATAGTTATAAATAAATATAATTTTATATAATTTTATATATTTATAAGAAAATAATTATTCATACAATTAAAGGTATATTAAAGGAATTGTAAATATATATTTATAAATATAATTATCTATATATATTTATAATTATAATTTTAAATTAATATATTCATAAATATTTGTATATAATAATAAATATATTTATATAATTATACATATATATAATTATATACACACCTAAAACATAGTGCATACACATATATGCACATAGATATTGATATAGATATATAAGTTCAAATATCACTTATTAAAAATACATCATTTCTATTTATATAATAGATTTAATTGTTAAAATATATATTAATATATCATATTAATATTAATTATATACTTGTATTTTGCAATTAATGTATATAATTATTGAGTGACATTAGGTCCAACATCCATTACTCGCACAAAAAACTTATGAGGGTGGGCGATGATGAATTCATTGTGTTTGACAAAGGCGAGCCCTAGTGGGTGACAGGTGAGTTGGATCCTCTTCTCTAACACATCCTATGCTACCGTCACTCGCTTTATCCAGCTATCACTCATGGCGGTGGTAGTTTCATCGACCATTTGGGACACTGGTTAATTGTATCATATCAAAAATACACAATGAAGTCTACCCGAACAAGATAACGATCGTCATCTATATCCTTCCACGCCTACTGCATGCCAACCACCTAAATTAATTCTTATATGTTGAAGATCGGGATGCTTTATAAAATAAATTATAAAAATAATTAATTTATCAATATAATTATCAACTAATAATATAATTAATATAATTAGAAATTAATAATAACAAATTCAAAAATAATAATTAATAATATAATCAAATTAATTAAAAAATAATTATTTTTAATATTAGTAATTGTCCGAACAATTATAATAATTAATATTCAAAATAACACCTAATAATATTGTTAATAGTAATAATTATCAAATTAATTAGTTAATAATTGTATAATTACTTTCATTATTAATTATATTACTTACTATAATCAGTAATTGCCTTAATAATGACATTATAAATTATAATTACTTCCTTAATTATGATGGTAATTATGATTGTTAAGTATTAATTATTCCTCATATTTTTTCATTATATTAATTTATAACTAAATATAGAAATTTCTTTGTCAATTGTTTATAAATTTAATATATTATTTGAAATTAATTATTTTAATTAATTACCTAATATACTTCTAAATTTATTATTTAATTAAATATCATTATACTTGTTGTTTATTATTAATTTTATTAATTAATTATAAAATTTAGTTTTATAAATAACATGAAAGTAAAAATGAAACAGACATATAACATTTATTTCAATTCAAAATTTATGAATAATGGAAAATTTATTACAACTGTCTACGTCGTCGTCTCAGATGCTTTTCAATGCCACAACCTTGTGTATAGATACAGTAATCGCACAATGTTTTTCAATGTAGGCACTCCAGTGTATTCTCCTTCTGTATATAATAAGTTGTATTTGTATTTAGATTATCTAGTGTAAAAAAAGAGATTGATCTGAAGTCCTCTCACATATACCATGTCATGCTTGGAAATAAGATAACTGTGAGATGGAACTCTCTTCCTCATTGGATGAAGATGACTACTAGATAATACCTTCAACAATATGGGAGGATTATGGATGTTGTGTGATAAGTATCTCACCACTAAGGAAAATGTAGAGTCAAATATGCTCCATTTGTCAGCTACCACTATACCATAGTTAGATAAAGTGATAGAGTGTACAATAGAATCACTAGTAGATCTATCGTAAACCTATATAAGAATATCCTATGGAATATCTATTGAAGTAGAATCTTTATATGGTGGGCAGGAGAAGTATCAGGAGGGTTATGGTGAGGTAATGACTCGTCTACAATAGGAAGTATATGTGCATATGGATGGTCATGTGAGACATCCTCTTTGTGTGCCTTATCATCAAGTGTAATGTCAAAATGAGGCTCATCACATTCCATCACATAGAACTGGGGCTTATTGTCATGTGAAAATTCAAAGAAAATCCAATGATAATTCACATCCATGGGACAACACAACTCTACCACTGCTCTTTGAAAATAGTATCGGTAAAATGTGAATCCTTCTCTTGGATTAGAGATGTGCATGATGTGTGTGATGAGAGCATGCAACAAAAATAAATTATGATGTTAATTACAATTAATATAAGAGTTATTCAAAATGATAAGAATTATTCCCAAGTTGTGATAACCTCATCTATGTCAAGTGAGATATGAAAATTAGTTCATACAATACCAGATCCAATAATAATTCTAGTGTGATATATTAATATACACAGTGTATTCCCATTATAATTGAGACTCTAAACATTTATCCCACATCTCAATATATCACATATGATATCACCCCTAGTCAATGTCTCTCTTCCTTAACATTTTCTGGGAATTAAGTGTTAACAACTAACTAGCTGGTGCGGTAATGGGATGAGGGAACCTAGAATGCCTCATAAATTGATCGACATGAGGCCACTCAACCATGTGAAAATGAGTAAGAGGCTCCACACATCTGTTTCCATAAGAATTTTCATGTGGTAAGGTGGGAGACTCTAGAGGATAGGCCTGACATAAGACATCTATGAAAACATAAAATAACAAAAGAAATTAATATACAATTAATAAAAGAAATAATTTGTGAAAAATAATAATAATTTATGTATACAGTTAGTAATTCTGTACAACATTCAATCAAAGACTGTCCAACATAAGTCTATAAGTGTGAAAATCATGTTGGGAAGTATATGAATGTACATGGGTTTGGATTCACCTACATATAACATTATTGTAGTTATTATTTAATAATTTAAATTTACATATTTAACTTTCATATAAGAAGGATGGCTAGACAGACCATATTCCATGTTGATAGCCCAATATAATATCCATAAGTAGTGGCGTGCGAACACGCAAAGCTATCAAAGATATTCACTCTCACACCCACATCTGAATAATAACAACAGATCCAATGATCTACATATTCTTGATTCAACATGCACTGCATAGTAATATATATGTATATAAAAGACACACTAACCCCCAATTGTATCTCCATGAATAATCAATGTCCTTAAGTAAAGGTAAAAACATCATATGAATGAATTTCGTGGAATGATTGAAAAATATCATGCCATTAATAAGTCATAAAATTTATGTGCATAAAACTCTCAAGACAATGATCACATTACCATCATCATCTAGATCGGTGAAGTTATTTTCTATACATGGCAATCCTAAATGATTATCTATGATGAACCAGTCATCATCCAAAAACTCTACACCTTGTAGTCTCTATACGAAATCGAACCAATCACCAAAAACATAGTCTGTCACAACCATAATATCTATAGGTAGTCTAAACATAATGGATACATCCAAGAGAGAAATGGTTATATCTCCCACTAGTAGATGGAAAGTATGAATCTCTAGACTCTATCTATCAACAAGTTGTATAATGGGAAAGTGATTGAAAAATGTGAAGTCACACATCTCTATACTATAGTACCATTCACATCTAGATGATGGATGATCTTAAGAAGGGGTGTGATGTGATAGAAGTGGTGTGACCTCTGTATGATCAGAGGTGGAATGGTGTGACCATTTAAGACAACATAATAAGCAATTTTGTCCTGGAAAGTAAGTAAAGTAACACTTTACATATCTACATATGATATAATCGTTATTATTTATACTTAATATAATACATTTTAAAAAACATTTTTAGGGAATATAATTATAAAAATGTTGTATGCAGTAATTATTCATAAGGAAAGATGAAACAAACATGAATAATATAAAAAAACATTCAAAACAATGGTATAATACATAAAAAAATATCAATTCTGATGAGAACAGGAGCTCAATCTTATCACATTGGGACATTCTTTATGATTGTGACCTTCTATACGATATATGATTCATCATAGTCCCACCCCCATTCTCTAGGAGAATCTATTTCATTTATATTATGATTAGATTTTGTCCTTCCCTATTGGTGCAATCTGGTAATTTTAGGGATCAGAGTTGGAAGATCAGTGGCCACAGTAAAATGAAAAAAATCACCAACACGCATTCAAGATGCATTGTAGAAATCAAATAGAGTACTTAAGTGATATAATGGATCGACATATGGTCCCAAGATAATTAAATCAATGAAAATGTACCATGACTTGTACATTGAGATACCTTAGTCCCTAAAAAGAACTAAAATCACAGTACTTGTGTTCTAATAAGAACACTAGCACTCAACCATTGTTTTATGTGAGTGGGTTCTGACAATATGTTTCATCAAAGAGGATCATGTCCAATAAAATATTTTAAATAAAAATGATGATTTTTTCTATACAATCTTATCAATAAAACTTTATAACTTTCATCCAAAGTGCATCCCATGTTCCATCCCCTTATAAGATTATTGGGAGAATTTGAAAAATTACTTCAAAAATCTATTAAATATCTCATGTGATAATCCTATTATTGATTTGGATATATATCTTACTAACATAATATTCCAATGACCATTTATCCCTTTAAATCCACAATATTTAATCACGCACGCCCTGAGTGTGTAACATCGTTCCCCAACTAATTGGCTTAAGAGGAGGCGAAGGTGCTATTAGCATTAGGTGATGTCTCCAAGACGCCAATAGATGATGATAAATTGCAAGGTATTACCAAAACATTGGGGGATGGTTTTACATTTTTAAATAATACAATCTATCAAGAGAAATAAGGACAACAACCAATTATACATGTTTGTTTCATGACTATAGAAAATACAAATCAAATGGAAACCAAAAAAACAAGAACATATAAATAAGAAAAAAATATTATGAAAGGTAATATGTAAACTCAAAAGAAATAAAAACTCTAAAACCATGGTGGAACCACTCTAGACAATGATGTGGATAGTCCACAGCTCCAGCTCTACCAAACAAAATAGAGACATCAAGTAATAACACTAGTTAGGTAAAAAAACTCTCCTTCCCTATATCCTGGTAAAAAAATTATAAAAATTCACCAAAGTTCCTAGGAATGGGGGTGAGTGTAAAAATAGGTAGATAATCCTAAAATAATTCCAAACACATTCCACTAGAATAAGAATAGGTCATCACATTTTTATATAAAACAAAAAAGAAGTTGATAAAAAGTTGATAAAAATACAAAAATAGTTTCCATTAAAGAAAAAAATAAATCTAAACATGTTGTAAACTCTTATCATTTGGAATAAACACCCCAAGTTCATACCCACACCCACACATGAATTCTATAGACCCCTTATACTCATGATTGGTGAGTCATTATTTCACTAATTCATCGCATCCTGACCCAATTTGATAGTGGTACTTATGACTATGATCTATCACAAAATAATGTGAACACACACCAAAAAATTTATTCCATGTTACCAATTTAATAATTCATTAAAAACATATTTTTAATAATCCTTCTTAGAAAACCACTTTTTCCTATATTTTAAAAACCATCCTTTTAAAATGATTCCAAAAATAGGTTTTTTCACGATAAACTTCTCAAAAAAATCCTAGAAAAAGATAAGAATTATTCATGAGAAACAAATCCATAAATTTATATAAAAGTGGAGTGGGAAAGAATCCAACAACCTCAATCCATCTAAATTTACCACAAAAAATAAGAGAGAAGAATGAGATACAACACACTAGCAATTGACCTCCCAAAATTCCATCGCAAACCAATAAGAAGACATTTAGGAGTTCACCCTAAAACTCTTATTTTGAATCCACCTAACTAAAAATTAAGAGAAAGTATTTAAAGAGGTGATTTTAAGTCAAACTCGCATTAAATATCCCCTTATAAATATCACACATGAATCCAAAAATGTTACCCCAAGATAGGCATAGAGATCGATCGTTTAAAATATATATTTTAATGATACCACACCCAAATAGAGCACAAAACAGGTGTGGTATCTCTAAAAATGTGAGGAGAAAAAAGTAGGTAACAGACCAAAAACACATATGAATGCATGAGGACTAGACATTTTTAGGATCAACATGCCCTAGCCTATGATATGGTGAGGTCTCTAACCATTTTTAATAGAAATTAACCTAGGGATACATGCCCAATAGTTGGGCATTTTGGATATCCAATGTTACATAGGGGAACACACCATGAACCACACCCAAAGAAATGGCCTTCCTTGGGTGTTTTGTTGGTCTTGGTGTTCCTGGAGAAGGAAAACCACCCCTAAACATTCCATTCACCTGATAAAAGATCAAAAAATAAAACCAAAACACAAAAAATTCATTAAAATAAAATGATCATAGCGATATACCTCCAACTATGGAAGTTACATTCCCCACACATTAGAGATTTCCATCCATAGAAAAATAGATATTTCTGGTGCATTGAAAAATTATGGTAATTATCCTAATATTTCATTATCACATTACCATGTTTCCTACTAAATATCTCAATGATTCGATAGTATCCATACTAAAGGTATATTTTTTACCATTGTATATTCTCTTATTTATGCACAATTCAAACTGGTACATGGATAAACATTGAATCTACTTTAAGAGTAACATGATCCCAACTAATTACATGATTGGGGTCTAGGTGATACTTATTTAGTTGAGATACGTGGAATAAATTATGGAATTCACTAAATCTCAATGGTAAGGCAAACTATTATTCCACGATACCAATTTTTTCGAGAATCATAAACAGTCTAATAAACCATCGATCTAATTTCCCTTAATTTCCCAATAATCAATGACCAAGCATCAGTGAAAATTTTAAGAATATGTGGTCACTAAAATTGAAATAAAATGAATTATGATGATGATCTGCATAATATTTATATCTACTTGGATCCATATTCTTCCACTTCTGGATTATTTTAATTTTCTCCATAGTATCATTGATGAGAGTAAATATAATAAATGATAAATGTCATTTTTTAACCAAACATAGTAGAGAAGGAAAATTATGGACATATAATACCTCAAATGGTTCCATGTGTATCATCACCTAGTAGTTATTATTATATGATAACTCTAGGAATATGGTATTCCCATGAGCTTCCAAATTCTATGGAACAAGCTCTGATCATATCTTCCAACATCTAAATTGTTCGTTCTGACTTCCCATACCTTTGAGGATGATATACCATGTTCATAGTATGTTGAGCTTCAAGATGTCTTTACAATGATCACCAAAATCATGAAGCGAATCAAGGGTCTCTATCAGATAAAATCAATGTTGGATCTCCATGAAATTTGACCACTTCTTGAATATATATCTTTTCCAAATCTTATACAATGTTGGAATCTATAATTAGGATAAAGCGAGATGACATAGTGAGTCAATTAATTATCATCTAAATAGAATCCTGTTTATAAATCATCCTCATTAGAAATTTGAAAATTTTTATAGAAATTTGATCCCACTTTCATATAGGTATAGGCATAGATTTAATAATTTCAGCTGGTAATTGATTCTAAGACTTTACATGATTACACGTTAGACATTTCATAAAAAAATAAAAATTATTGTGCCTCATAATTGGCCACCATAAATGAGCTTTTATCGGCTTATAAATTTTCTAAATACCTATATGAATAACCCATTTTAAATGATTATGTGCTAAAAAAGTTGTTCCTTGATAGATCAAGGGACCACAATTCAATTCTAAAAGTGTAGCAAAGAGTTTTCATCCCCATCTAATCGTCGAATGTCTCCCCACTATTTAGTTTTGACATAATGGGGATTCGATTTGGATCTACTATATGAGCCTCTTTGAAAAGGTCCACCAAGAAAGGATCAAAATTAACTGGAAAGAAAATTTCATTCTCATTATTTTTAGCACAATCCAGATGCATGTTAGAAATACTCTCATCAGTTACCATTGGCCTCAATCTTCCCTAAATACCTCACTATATGATTTAAGACTCAATGTATCTTCCATATAATTCCATTTATCGGGTTTTCATACCAAGTCAAAATAAAAAATATATAGGTACTACATCCATCTTCATGTCCTCAAGTTCAGTTATTGCTGAGAAAAGATGTATTTAAAACTCTTATGATTAGTGAAGACTTTAATTTTTTCCCAATGATATAGAGATACCAGGTATTTAATTATTGGATGAACACAGAAAATTCTAAGTCACATTTCAAATAGATCTTCTCATGTGTTCACAATTAACTTAAACCATAGGCCGCAACATGATCTCCTTGTAAGATAACATAACCATGTATTGATCCAAACACATCACAATATACCACATATCCCCGAACCAGTTCTAGAATGATTCGTATAGTTTTTGAGGAGGGACAAGATTTAATATCAAGGAATAATTTCGAAAAATCACCACCATATGTGAATGAAACACCTTTTATTGTTATAGAAGTTATAGGATAATAAGAATTGAGAAATCTCAAACAAAAGAATAATAATATCTCCTGAATCCCAAAAAGCTTCATATCTTGGAAACATTATTTAGTTGTTGAAAAATGACGACTGCTTAAATATTCATTGGATCAACATATATCCTTTCCTCAGAAATCAAATTCTTGAGTAAAAGGACTTCATGTATCCAGAATTCACACTTATAAAATTTAGCATATAATTGGTGATTACACAATGTTCTCAATATGATTTTCACGTTATCCTCATGGTCATTCCTTCTTCAAGAGTAGAAAAAAATATTTCAAAAAATACCATAATAAATGAATCAGGATACCTATAGAAGATACAGATCATCAATTCCATGAAGACTGTAAGTGAATTCATCATACCAAAGGGCATGATGACATATTCATAGTGGCTATAAAGACTTCAAAATATTGTATTTAGAAAATAATATTTCCCTACTCTAAATTGTTGATATATAAATCATAGATAAAACATATAAAACCACTTGGATCACTTTAATTTATTAAATATATAATTGATTTTAGGAAGATGATATTAATTTTTTATTTTAATTTGATTCAGTTTATGATAAACAACACATAAGTAGAGGGAATCATCTTATTTGTTTATTAATAAAATTGGTGCAACCCAAGGTGATGTACTATCTTTGATGAAGAATTTTTTCACTAACTCTTATATTTTTATATTTAATTATCACAAATATTCTAGATCCATTAAGTAAGATAATAGTGAAATAGGTATTGAATCTATAGCTAGATCTATAGAAAATGATACTTTCCACATGGGTGGTAACCCAAAAAAGTAGTTCATAAAGAAATTTGGATATCAATCCACTATGGCGGGAAGAGTCTCATTTCCTACATCATCAGCAGTTCCTAGGGTTATTGATGCTAACTTTCCATCCATCCAACATTACGATTTTTATTTCAAAATAGAAAGATATAAGTACAGCCCAATTACAACACTAATGGTCCTGTACTACCAATATTTATATCCCAATCCCCATTAAAGATATGAATATTTTGTGTAGGTATGTGAATGAATTTTATGGAGAATAGTAGTTAATATGGGGTTTATATTCAACCATCCATTCCATTCTAAAGATTAGATAAAAGACATCCATATCTAGGATTGTGAAATCATAGAGAAATAATACTTTATTAATGGTAATGGAATATGTTGATCACTTAAAATCTTTTTCACGCCCTTAATCCTAGGGTTTTTTATACGCATCATGTGAGTCATCATATACCCATGTAAACCCAGTTTTTAACCACATAAGAAGAAAGAATATAATTTGATGAACTAGTATCAAACAAGACATGCATAGGAGTTAATTTCAGAAGGATGGTACCTCACACTATTTAGGGGCCCAATTTCTTATCCATGATAGCTTGATCTTCTATATATAACTATCAATAAACTATCATAGGATAGCTCTTGATTATTTTTGAGATGTCAAATGGAAAATAAAAGTGTTTATCTAGGTATCCAAGTTCACTTAGTATATATATGAGAACTAGTATGATAAGATTATTCCATCCTAGAATATGAATTATTCATAGGAGTTGAGCTAGTTCCTCATGATTCCTTCATAATTTTATTAAACTACTACTTGATATGTTCTTTATTTCCATGGTGGTAAAAATTTCCTGGTGGTGTCATGCATTACTTCTTTCTATGTGCAAGAAAGTAACATTGGAAATATCATAGATTAATACTATGATGTAGTGGATAAGAGATTGATCTAATAGAGTGATTTTCTGATTTTGGACTATCATAGGAGTAACCCTCCCTCTTGTTCTTATTCCCCAAGTTGAAATTTCTAACAGCATTTAGATTCAAAAAAGTTTCCCTTATACTTGGATTTCCTAGAAGACCTATTTCTCCAAATATCTCCTTATTTACAATTTCTATGTAATCTATAATATAGAACATTACCACCTTTGAGTGAAACTTGGGTTGGAGACCTACTTCAATGATTCATGTTTTCAATATTTCAATAGTTGACACATCTGATGCTAAATGAATAAGCTGAGTGAATTTAGAAACATATTCATCCACTGAAAAAATTCTCTATTCTAGTTGAATAAAGTATATTTCATTTTTTATTTGTAAGGTTTATATAAATAATTTATTAGTGAACAACACCATAAATCCTTTAAAATAGTGGTCTCGATCCAACTTATATTGTGCATCTATGTTCTTCCATTCTAGATAAATTTATTCATGCTTATTTATTTCTATCTTGACCCTCACATCTTCTGGATTCCTCAAGAAGTAAAAAATCCAGATCATCCTACTAAATTGTACCTCTACTTACTCAGGTCTAGAATCACCATGAAGCATTGGTGTGGTTTTATTTAGAAATTGTGTTGATTGATTCACCTAATAAGGTTCCTTAGTCCTAGTTCCCCTTCCAATAACATGAAAGGCATTCATGATACTATAAATCAAATCTCTTTTCACCTAAGGTTCAGGTGAAACCACGTTCTCAGCTACTACCTCTCATTCGTTTCTTATTCTCCTTACTAGTGGCATTTTTATTTTACAAACCATTTCAAAAGTCAATATTTTTTCACTTTTACTATTCATCATTTCATGGTTATACTTTATATATATAAAAAGTATGATAACATGAGTCCAAAATCCAATATTAATATGGAAATTAAATCCTAGTGGGAAGTATCTTTACTAATGCATGATACCTAGAACTCATCAGCTAAAACAATGATGATAATTTGAAAACACACCTGGAAGTACTTAACAACAATTTTTATAATTAGAATAGCCTGATAACCTGAAGTTCATCATAAAAATATTAGTTTTCTATTGTTTAGCTACGCATTTCATGTTATGAAATTCTTATCTCCTTGTCACCATCCTAACTCAAGGACTGAAAAATATAATTCTATGTTAAATATCCCGCCCAAACATATTTCCATGAGGGGAGGAAAAGGTGATATCAAAATTAGATGATTTCATTGATACATTAAAGGCTGAAAAAATTCCAAGGGCTTACCTAAACATTGGGTAAAATATTTCCTTTTAAAAAATTACAACATGTTAAGAGAAATAATAACAGAAAACAACTATACATGTACGATGCGTGATTATATAAAATATAAATCAAATAGAAACCAAAGAAATTAAAACATCATAGAAAAAATAGAATTGTATAAAAAGTAATACTAAAAATCAAAAGAAATAATTAATCTAGAACCAAGATACAACCACCCAAGACTAAAATTTAGAAACTGCACAACTCCAGATATACCAACCATGATAGTGACATCATAGAATACCACTTATAAAGTAAGAAACATTCCCATTCCCTATATCCTAGTAAATGACATCTAAAAATTCTCCAAAGTTCTTTAGAAGATGGTGAGGATAACCCTTAGTAGAAAATACCCAGAGGTTTCCCAACACATGCTACTATAAAAGGAATAGGTTATATTATTTAAACATAAACCAAAATTGAATCAGATAAGTAGTTGATAAAAATAAAAAAAAGTTATATTAAAGAAAAAAATAAAACAAATCATGTTATCAACTATTATAACCTGGAAAAACTATCCCATGTTCACACCCAAATACACAATTGAATTCAATAGACCTCCCTGTACTCATGAGTGTTTAGTAATCCTTTCACGAAGTCATCACTTAGTGACCCAATTTGATAGTGTTACTTTTAACCTTGATATTTCCCATGATTTTTTTATTTCATGGTTTTAATTATAAACATGATACATTACACATGAATATGAACAAACGCTAAAACAATTATTCTATGTTTCCAATTTAATCATTCATGGAAAATATATTATTAACAAGGATTATTAGAAAACAAATTTGTTTCCATATTTCAAAAACCATCTTTTAGTAGTCATTCTGACAATAATGATTTTATTGATATATTTCTCAAGAAATTCTCATTCAAACACATAAGAAAAATTTAGGAAAAACTAATCCATCAAGTTTTAGAATAATAGAGTGGTAGATAAGCCACCTACCTTAATTTGTGTGATTTTACCAGCAAAAATAATAGATAAGAATGAGATACAACACACAACAAATCGACCTCCAGAAATTCTAAAACCAACCAATAATAATGTTTTTATGCGTTCACCCTTAAATTACTTATTCAAATCCCCTAAACAAAGGATTAGGGGAAAGGGTTTCAAGATCCGGTTTTGAGTCAAAAACATGCATTAAATATCCTCCCATGAATATCGTACAAGGATCAAATGAATTTACGCAAAGATGGGAGTGAAGATCATCCATTTAAAAAATAGGTTTGACCAACACCATTCCCTGGAAGAGACAAAATAACCATGGTATTTCCAATAAGGTAAGGTGTATGGGGTAAGAAAATGGCAACTAACATGCTTTGGTGTGTGGGACTTGATCATTTTAGGCTCACCATGCCCAGGGATATGGTGTGGAGAGGACTCTATAGCCATTTTTCACATTGAGGTACCCGTGGAGAAACACTCATGGATATGAATGGTATATGGGTGTTTTAGCATGCCAATGTTTCACTAGGATACACGATGCACCACACCCAAGTCCACAACCTTCATTGGATATTTTGTTGGTAGTGGTGTGCCCAAGGAAGAAAACCCACTCCCAAACTCTCCAATCACCATACAAAAGCTCCAAAAACCCAACTAAATCCCTTAAAGGGAATTAAAACACTAACGTCGTAGCGATATACCTCAATCTAGGTGGTGATATAGATTTTCCCTTCGAATTCATTCTATCCACTCATTAAATTTTCCTTTTTACAACTTGTATATTGAAACATGGTGAAATCAATATATTTAAAAGGATAATAAAAATTATTCTAATATATATAAGTATGAGGAAACAAACCCAAATTGACAATCTCATTATTTATTACTTTATCATTAAAAGGATTATAATCATTATTGTCAATATTTCTGATGAAATAGTGATGATAAGAACTACATTCTCACCATGATAGTCTACCATAGTTAACAACTTATATAATCACTTGATGATGATCCAATATCAACCACACTCCTTGTATTTTCCTAACAAGGATTTCTGTATAGGCCAAGAGAAAAATATTTGATTCAATGTTTTTTTAGCAACAATGATGAATGAAAGATATATAATAGGATGATTTTCATTCTATGAGGTGGAAATGAGTAGTACACTTTTATACTTTATAGAAATAAAATTTTCATCCATCTAAATGAATTATATTTAATAAGGAAACATGACAATAGGTATTCTAAATGCCCAAAATAGACTATGCAACTTCACCTTCATTTGATCAGCTTGACTACCCAAGATGACATGATCAACATTGTCATGATGATAAATGGAATAAATATTGGGATACATCAATCCCATTAATTGAAGAAAAATATATATGATTTATTCTAATATGTATACAATTTTATAATTTCCTTTCCATTTGTCATTCAAGACATTCCATAAGATATCTTGTATTTGAATAATTATTGTTTTTTTCTAAATGATAGATGCAAGAATATACTCACACATTCATATAGTCTTGATAATAACAGTTGATATATATTTTATATCTTGTGAAGGACGATCCTGTTATATGAGAGGGTTTTCACAAGTATGTGGACCTTCCAACATACATATATTCCAAAATGAAAAGTTTTGATCATTTATTTTTTGCATGTGAAATTTACATTCTTACCCATTTTTGTCACAATAAAAGATATATTTACCCATTTTGTTTTATCATCCATTAATAAAAAATGTGACCAAAAGTGATATTTCATAACCACATTTTTCAATGTAATTTTACTTTCAAACATTCTTCCAACAATTAACACATTATTAGATAGGGATTATGGGTTACATATAACACCTAGGAATTTATTTCTTAGTGTAATTACATTCCAATCAAAAAAATTCTCAAGTTACATTCCATCTACTAAGAAACCCAATAATAGAGGATGGTTAAAAATTCCCAGTTCTTGGATACCTAATAAAAGAACCTATGAAGTTTGATTTACCATATTTTCATCAACTACCTCATATTATTTCAGATCATAATATGCTTCCTCATCCAATAAAGTCTCATTAATTAAATCTAAAGTATTTAAAGGGATGTTGTATATATTTCTCTTAACATTATAATAGTCATGTTCATAAGTAACATCATTTGATATTCCACACCTCACTATATTTAGATATGTAATTTTTTTTACTAGAGTCATATGGTAATACATTTAATCATATTATTGTAAAGGGATAACTTCAATAGATCTCCCGTAGAAGGGTTCTGTAAAAGTAGCTTGGAACTCATCAAAAATAGAAATGTCAACATATAATTACATTAAACAACAATTAAACTATTTATTAAATAAAAATGATGCTTCCAATTAATCCTCATCATCAATAATAGGATATGAAATATTCTCTATGTAGTGAACATATTGCAGATGTTGATATGTGATTGATTTTATTACTTGATTTATCCTCTATTTTAAGAGATCATGAATCATTATATGAACTAAAGGATCCAGACACAGTAGAAGTGCCTATTTAGGAAGGAAAAACTTTGAATTTATCAAATTAAACATATTATTCAACATATCCATGAAATAATGATCATGACCAAAAAATAAAACAGAAGAAACCCTTAGTAATGAATTTCAGAACCAAGAGGGGAGATTTTATGATAAATTTATAATTAATTTATAAAAATAAAATTACATTGATCTCTAGAACTTTCTTCGATATAGATGTTAGTCATATGAACATAATTTGGTTTCACTTTTGTTGCATTGATTAGGAACGAAAGTATACCCTCTCTAGTAGTGATCCACAAATGTCCCTTTGATCTCAGAACATTATCAATGGTGCTTTCGGTGTTCACATAGTGGTACCGATCACCTTTCTTATCTCCCTTGATCAGTACCATGATCCCTTAGGTTTGGAAGGATAATATCTAGATCTCTCTATCTAGAGAGAATAAGGAAGTAGGATGAGATTCTATCCATCGTGAGAGTAAACCCTATTAAAGATCCTCTTTCGGAGATAATTATCTAGGGAGGAGAGGTGTTATTCACAATATGTTGTATCTTCGGTGAATTCTATATAAAATAATTTGTATCCATAATGATTTGTATTTTTAATGGACTGTATATAAAATGGTTTTTATTTATAACAGTTTGTATCTATAATGGTTTTTATCTACAATGGATTATATCAATAACAGATTGTATCTACAATGGATTGTATATACAATGGTTTCTATCTACAACCTTCAGTCCACCAAATCTCACATGATAGTAATTCTTCTATATAGATAAGGCATTAGTTATTGGGTCTACCATATTTTATTACATGTATAATCAACTCATTATAACAACACCTCTTTGAGAAAAATTCTTTATGAGATAATACTTTCAGAGTAGGTACTTCATCTTCTTATGTTACCTTAACTCTTTTACAAGAGCCATCATTGTTGTATTATCATAGTATAGTGTGATATTATCTATGATTAGAGGTACCAAATCTTTCTATGAGATGAATTTTTGTATTTATAAAACATATTTAGCTATATAATTGGTCAAAAAATACTTATAATCTACTATATAATCAGAAACAATGACTTTCTTTGAGTTCGTAAATCTCCAAACATCTTCATTGAGAGTGAAGATGTATCCCAAATATGATATCAGATGGTATTGATATATTTTGAAGCTATCATTGATGTATCCCCTGATGACTAGATACTCACCTCCTCCATACACCAGAAATATATCATTATATTCTAATAAGTACATTTTGATGTTTTGTTATCATCGTCCAATTATATTAACCAAGATCTTATTAATATTAAAAAATTATGAAAAGAGAATATGAGACATCATGAATGGTACATTAAATGCAATATATGACTTACCCTATCAAAAATTTATATGGGTTCCTTTCCATTATCTCTCTATCTTCATGTGTTTATAAAATGTTTTCATGGAAATATGAATGTAATGTGATATCAGAAACAATTTGTAATGTTCTGTACCTGACTCCCTCATAAGTAACAGAACCTGGTAGGTTACATGGCCTTAGGTTCACCTACCTATATGCCATAGGTTTCTGACTAGTAGAGAAAGTCCATGATAATATGTTATGGAGACAATACCTTTCAAATAATAGTATCACAGAGGTAAGACTAAAATTAAATATCATAATAATAATAATGAATAAAATAAAAATGAAAGTAAACCATCCAAATAGTAATAATAAATCAAGCCAAAATTAAATCCATATACAAAGTGATGAGTATGTCATGGATCTATAAAAAATGTAGGAATACCTACATACTGGTATGTCAAAATGAACAAAAGTGCAAAAAGGATATCCAATGTCATCATGATCCAAGGTTCTATCCCATGCTCTCAAGCTCCCATGCTATAATCAGTCAAGAATCCAAGGTTGGGATATTTTTTTTGAGCCTACCTATAACCATGAAGTTAGTCTGAGTACCAAATTCTGAACCAAAAATGTTGTGAGATGTACTCATTAGCCCATGACCAATGATGTCTATACAAATATAGTATGTGAGTATAAAAGCATTAGCATGCATATATAAGGATAGAAAATGAAATAACATGCTTGAAATAATTAGCACATCAGGCTCAGACTCCTCATGGAATGTATGTCTGAACATACCTACCTTTTCTCATGCTAGTAATGTTTGAACAAGTGACATGAAAAAGGTTATTTTCGATCATGTATAAGAAAATTGAATCAATTTAAGTAAACATAAAATAGGATCCAAGGTGAAACCAAGGAATCTATTTCATAATAATATTAACTCAATATCCAAGAAGAATTAATGAATCCTTAACCATAGAGGTTCGATCCAGATCAGAGTATGTAAACCATGCATTCTGGCTATAAGTTACTAAGTGTAATCTATAGGGTTCACCAAATTAATTCCATTGGAAAGGTTTATAACAAATTCTGGGGAGCATTTCCACAGTAAATCTTAGGCAAAGAATGATTGTGGCCCAAGGGGAGAATCAAAGGTGCATCTTGTCCTAAGATATAAGTGGAACCCAAGGAGGGTATCCAAGTAATTCTAATATATCAAAATGGTTCAAGTAAATATTTTATACTATGTTGAGGATTTCACGTATAATAAGACATTGACCAAATTCAAAGGTGGGTATATCCCTAGGAAATTATCCCAATTAATTGGGGTGGTGTCCTCTGAGTTCTTAAGAAATTCCCTCATAAATCCAAGGATGGATCAAATCAGAGAACTCTTATAATAAAAAAGGCCCATAGAAGCAATATCTACCTTATGTTGGATGAATAATCAAGGCCATGTGACAACAATTTCAATTAATTCACTTTATATAATTCAATTCCATACTTTTTCATTCAAAAATTACAAAGGCTATAGGTGGTGACATACCATAAATAATTTGATTAAAATTTAGTAAGATCCATTATAAACAAGATTTCCCATTTACAAGGATCAATTAATCAACTAAAATTAATTAAATTATTGAGTAATTCCAAATAAAAACACCAACGGGAATTTCGATTATTAATATGAAAAGGGGAACATCAGCATATGCATATCACACCAAAAGGGGTGGATCAAGTTGAGTTTCTTAACCAACAATTATAATAAGAGGTCGTGATACAGAATTTACATTCCAAATTAAATAACTAATTTAAGTAGAATTGATTTTATAGTCATATCACAAGTGAAATCAACACACTGAACAACAACAATAATTATTAATCGATGAAGAGAAAATTCATAGAACACATTCCATATGGCGTTAGAGGAACAATCATCTAGTACCATCTCATAGATTGGTCTAAATCAAAAGAAAATATAAGAATAGAAAAATTCCCATAAAATATGGCATATTAGCTCACACCAAAATAGTGCCGAAGAGAGAGAGATAAATTGTGAAAGGAAGGAAGTGGATTGAATCACTTATCAATCAAAATTAAATGAGATGAACAATGAATTGATCATAGTCTATATGTATGACGTTCTTTAAATCATTGCTTTAGGAATGGAATGAGATTTAATGGGAGGATAGGGTTTTTTCATGGAAGGGGATAGAAAAAGAGTTAGTTGAGTTATAATAAAAGAGAGGAAAATTATAAATTATTTCTATTTTAATAGTTCTCATGGTTTGGCCACATGGTTGGCCCAACTGTGTGGAAACCATCTAACATGCACTATCAAAAGGCACCCCTCACATGGATATCCCACATGGTTTGGAAAAAATATGCTTCAACCATGTGGTGTCATTGATAAAGTGGAACTAAGGGTGTGGTCTCAATACATAGTTTTTCAAACCCTATGCAACCCATGAAGATCCCCTCTACAACATGTAAATTTTTTTTGGTACATGCAACTTCCCTCACATGGTTTTTCAAACCATGCTCCATTTTATTTGGTTTTTAGGGTTGAGTCAAATGGTTACCACTAACCACTCAAAAACCATGTCCATCATACTGTAACTCAAAAATTTATAGATATAGGATCCGAACAAGGCTCATACGCTCCCAAACTCCCCCTTAAACTCCTAGAGAAATTTACAAGAGTAAAACTAAAGATTAATATAAAAAATTAACTGGTTTTTACTTGAAAAGAAAAATCAGCGTGTTGTAGCCTCTCCCACATAAGACAACTTGTCCCAAAGTTTTTCTTATGAGGGTAAAAAAAACATCGTCTAAGAAAAGATCTAGGAAATGGTCATGTACATTATCCCCTCCTTATCTTATGTATCATATTGTACATGACTGTTCTACCATAACACCTATACTAAATGAAATCACTTACCTTAGAGACAATTCTTGCTTCGGTCAATAATGCAAATAGGATACTCTTCAAAGGATGAATTTACCTCCAACTATACCTCTTTAGGCAGAAACATATTAGATGAGTCTGAATAGCATCAATATAGATAAGAAAAGTGAAAAACATTGTGTAGTGATATATATCTCTTAGGGATTTTTATCTAGTGAGATACTGATATGACCCTCTCCAAAACATCAAAAGGTCTAACAAAATTATGTGAAAACTTACCTTGCTACTTAAACCTTTGACACCTCAGTCTAGTTGATAGTTGAAATAAGACTTGATTCTTGACCTCAAACATAACTGAAAATAGGTTATTTGTGATGTTACACCATCACAAATAACCCGTTTCCAAAAATGATGTTTCAGAAGATATTTTTTGCAGCAGGTGATAGACCCATTGAAAATAAGTTTAAAAAATAAAAATTTGAAAAAAATAAATAATGATCAATTATTAATTTTTTTAAAAAAATATTAAATAAATAAAATTTTAAACATCTATAATAATAAAAATATTACATAAAATATTTTCATTCAAATTTTAACCTAATAAATATGTACATATTTTATCCATCACTATGAAGGATGAGGGGGGGTCATCTAGAAGAGGATGGGGATGGAAATCCATCCCTAATCCCTGATCAAGCCACTACAGATACTCATTATTCTACTCCCACCATTATTACATATTCTCCTCCTCTTGATACTGCTATTATTGATGGAGCTCATCCTGCTCCCTACATGTGGCCTCAATTGCCTCACTCTAAGCCCACAACTTCTCCTAATATTGTGATACTAATGATGAAGACTCTCTATGAGCTCCCCTTGAGCTGCACATTGACCATGCAGTAGTACCATAAAAACTTCCATATATCAGTCAAGAAATTATACCAACCACTCGACCCTTCTCAATGTAATATTGTGTCACCTGCATCCATGTTGCATCATCGAATCCTACCACACCGGTGGTCTCACTCTCAATCTCATATTGAATTTCATCTAATTTTTGAGAAGTAGGGGCCTTATATGACTCCTTCAATTTCAATTTGAAATTAAAATAGTTATAATATTATTTTTAGTTAATTTTTAGACATAAAAAATTATACTAACCACAATCGGACAGTGGAAACCACTTGTAATCTCTCCACTGATAGGATTATTGTATATCTTCTTATAAACATCAAACTCTATAATATCATGACGTTCAACTACCTATATGAGTATAAAATAAATAGTTTAGATTTAGAGGTATATAAATTATTAAAAAAGGTACTTACCATTTGTCATCAATGTGTACTAAATTTACAACTTCCATCATGATGCATCACCTCCTGCCTCCCCCAGTTCTTCTGTCCTATTTATGTTGTCATATGAAAACTATCTCCTATCTATTATGATCATAATTCATCACAAACCTGATATGAGTTACAATCAGGTTGAAGGGTATATAATGACTGATCAAAATCAGTGACTCACACCTTTTTCATAGTTTTACTCCTCAAATTATGAAAAAATTGACGACTGTTCTCATACATACACACCTCTTAGGCCTCCCTTATAGAACTCAACATAAAAACATAAATGGGATACCTTAAACCCTATAGTTTTTAATAATAGAAAGTTAATACTTAAATAAACATCAAAATAACTATTATTTATTTATATACCATCCAGTGATCAAACATGTGATGTAAAACATAAAATGGAACTTAATACCATTTCCCACATGCTTTAGAAAAATATTTCCACAAAATAGCACTCTCCTTCCAAATATCTTTATGTGAAAATTTGTGAAAAAATAGAACAAATAAAAAAACAATTATTAAATAAATAAATTGATTAAAAGTACAAAAAAATAACTAAAATACACTTGTGAACATAACTTTTCATGCATGGATCAAATTCAATACATTTTTATTGCTCTCTAATAGGGTCAAGAATCATCAATCTTGCAAGTCCCCAACCCCTCCAAGTTAAAGATGAAATTCTAGGAACCTGAGGTTCTAGTGACATATCACCAAGCTCATCACCATGTAGTATAGCCCCTAGATGTCACATAATATTTCATCATAAGTCCTAAAATCAATCTCAAACACAAAAACATTATTGTCAACAAATAATTGAAGATAAGTATTGTATATATCTATACTTTACCAATAATTAATTATGTAATACTCAATCCTTATCCTCATATTTATATATAATGGTGTCAATATATTCGTATTCCTCCTTAGTATCATCAATTTCCATAGGAGTTTCTGCTTCATCATCTCTTTCTATTTCAAATTAATTTGTTTCATCAATAATGTCATCACCACCATTGACCCATAACTATGGGGTGTTATCATCTATATTCATTCCTCTTCATGGAAAAGATGGATTTGAAGATGTCTCTGGAAAAATTTCAATTCCTTACACTTCATCAGAACCACACTCACTTTGGATAAACTGATTCTCACGATATTTCATTTTTATTATGCTCCACCAATCACTTAACTCTCTTAACATAGAACAGTAATTTGTACAATAAATTTCATATTCCTAATGAGCTAATAAAAACGATTCATTTACAACAAGGAGTATTTTTATATTTACTATCAAGGATTCCATGGCCTGGATGATCACACAAGCCTCAATCATTATCCAACCCATGACATTTAAACATCATTTCGTAATTATTTTCCATGTAACACAGATCAATTATTTCTACCAGAAAACCATAAAGGTCAACATCACTTTCTCTATAATGATATCATCGCAATAAAACACCATTATTCATTTTTTTTATTCACTATATACATGTTTATGAAATAAAAAACATTAATCACATAAACATTATTAGATTTAACCATTGTGGATTGTGGGTCACTTAATACACACAATCAAATATCAATTTTATTAGCATTTTTAGATAACGTAAAATTTAAAAAAAATAAATATTACAAATAATAAAATGAATTTATTTGTTAAACCATAAAAATTTACTTTACTAATTTTTTAAACCAATAGGAAAAATTATTTTACCAATTTTCTTTAAGATAATCTGTTGTAATTTGTGGAAACAGTTTCTTGATATGGTTATCATATAACCTACAAATAAAATAATATTAATTTTCTTAAAAATATATAATAAGTGATATTTTAACTCACTATAAGAATGGTTTAATTTTTTCATAGTAGAGAAAAACATATGTATGAGCCTTATACTATTTATCATCTAAAATCCATCATTCATGAACTCCACCAAATCCAAGTTCATTCTGATTAAAAACTGTTAATTTATTATTCATTTTATCATATACATTTCTATCATTATAGACCATTTGGTTTTGTTTTGAGGTATATCCAAATTGAAAATGATGAGAGTAACAAAATGAAATTTCCTCATACAAATAAGCTTCTATAATTGATCATTCACCTAATGCTTTGTTATGTATCTCATTATTCAATTTCTACATGCATATCTCATATGGGTACATCCATCAGAACTCTATCAACCCTCCAAATTTTTCATTCTATTTAAAAATTTAATATTAAATGGTCCATTGAATCAAATAATGTTGGTGATTTGTTTCTTCCAATTTACATAGATTTCGAACTGAAGGTTCCAGGTGCAGCGGAAGCTCATGGGTGGATGTGCCCACTTGGCTTTTTTCATTATAAATGATCAATCTAGGATCAATACGACAATAAACACCATTCTCCATGGAACGTTTCATAGAAATAGAAAAAGAAGAAGAAAACTTCTGGAACCACAAAAGTGGATCATCACAGGTTGATTATAATTAATTTAATTAATTGAAAAGAAGTATCGTTTAGGTATTATTTCTTTATTGATATTCTTCATCACATTCTGATGTGACTTGTCATTGAGTTGTAGAAGCCAAGGATAGACTTCCTCTAGCGGTGATCCACACGTGCACCTTGTATCTCTGGATGTCGCCAAAGGAATCTTTGGGTGCTAGCATGGAGAAGTCTTTGCTTGCGTTGTCCGCTTTAGACTTCCTTGATCTGATGGAGGTGGATCTCACTTGGTCTTGAGAGTGTTCTTGGAGGATGGAGTTCTTTCAGTCTTGAGATAATTCTCCAGAATTGTTGTGCACAACGATTCTCTTAGGAAAGGAGTTGGGTTTGTGAGGATACTTATAATCTGGTTTGATGTTGTAAAGTTATGGCAATAAATAAACTCGTTACGTGTTTTATTTATTTCATTAACTCTTTTAAAACCCCATGTCAAGTGATTAATTACTTTACATACACCCACACTGATTATAATAAATATAATTTAATAAAATGATTTTATTTCCTCAAAATCCTGACTAAAAAACTACACGGCATGTAATCATAAATACACAGAGTGTACTTGTTTTTCATTGAAAGCTACACGGCATGTACATTCAATGTACACGGTGTGTAAATCTTGTTTTCATTTATTAATTTCCTTTATAAAATGAAAACTACATGGCGTGTACATTCAATAATACACAGCGTGTACTTGTTTTCAAAATAAAACTACACAGTGTGTAATCATTTATATATGATGTGTACTTGTTTTAATTTTATTCTTCCTCCAACATTAAATAAATTTAGGCTTCCTTGAATAATTATTAAACCATGTATGGGAATAATCTGTATTCTACTTGAGATACTTGAATACACATAGTGTGTGACCCTCTAGGCCTCTTCCTCATTGGCATTAGGAGGGCTTGCGAAAAGTCCAAGATTACTGTCTAGAAACGGGTCAAGGAAACCAAGAAAAATAAGTTGATGATGCATTGACGCATCACCTCATATGAACGGTTACCGTGTAATTTAATCCCTTTGTCTCAATATCTCATCAAATAGGTTTCATGACAGTGTCATAAACCTATATGCTTGATCTTTCATTCTTTGAATTCCAGAAAAAAACTCATCGTTACACTATGGCCATAGAATTTGGGCGACATTTTTATTTCAATCAAAGGGCATGAGATATCTACTTCCACAAATATGTAAGGGACAAATCCTTCCTCAACTTATCCATTAACAACATGTCATTTGTGACGCACCCAACGTACCCCACTTCCCACCAACTTTATATGTGATAGTTTTCATCGGAAAATCTAAGTGCACGAGTCATGACATGAGTTAATGATAATCTTTCAGTCTAAGGACCGTTACACACGCACATGGATAGCAATATCTGATGACACTAAGACATGCAGAATTACTACCAGTGGGACTGTTCTCATAATCTCCCATCTTGGACATTACCAAGTGTGAAGTCCATAAAAGAGAGTCTCGTCTTCTTATGAGTACTTGCACATGACGGTCTGTATACTATGTGTCCTATAATAGTATGTCATCCAACTGTAGAACATTATTTAAGAATATTTTTATAGCATTTAAAGGTTCTCATCATAGAAAGGATATACCATAACCTTATTAATGCAACAAATATTCCAGGACATTATTATGCTACAGTCATGCAGAACAATGAACAATATATAATAATTGTATATTCATGTAATCAAATTACAAGCAGTTGGTTCTCAGGACACCAACTCTAAAAATCTCCCACTTGGACTAGATCCAACTGCCTATGACTTTTAGTCCTCTAGGCCTCACATGATGATCATGTTTCTGCTAAGTCAAGCCTTTAGTTAAGTGGTCTGCCACATTTTCTTCCATATAAAAACTACTCACTGTAACATCACCTCTTTGAGAAACATCCCTCAAGAGATGATTATTACGAAGTATGTTCCTTGTCAATTGATGTGACCTTGGCTCTTTTGCAAGTGCCACTCCTGCAATATTATCAAAATATAGTGTGATAGGATATTTACTTCTAGGTACTGCATCCAACTCTTGGACAAAGCTTCGCACCCATACTACTTCTTTAGCTGCCTCAGAAGTTGCGATATACTCTGACTCTACTGTAGAATCTGCAACCACACCTTGCTTCGAGCTCTTCCAGCTCACTGCACCTCCATTCAAACTGAATATGTATCCAATCTTTGACTTCATGTCATCTTGATCTGTATGGACACTAGCATCTACATTTCCTCTGATGACTAGTTCCTCATATCCCCCATAAACCAGGAACATATCCTTAGTACGCATCAGATACTTAAGGATAGTCTTGACTGCCATCCAATGGCGGTCTCCTGGATCAGCTTGATATATGTCTACCACACATAATTCATAAGAAACATCTAGCCTTGTACATATCATAGCATACATGACTGACCCAATCTATGATGTGTAAGGGATCCTTTCCATTTTCTTTCTTTCCTCATGTGTCTGGGGACACATTTCCTTGGAATGATGAATTCCTGTTGACACTGGAAACAATCCCCTCTTGGATTATTACATACTGAATCTCTTCAGTATCTTGTCAATGTATGTACTTTGACTCAGGCCAAGCATTCTCATGGATTTATCATGATGGATCTTGATCCCAAGAATATATGATGCCTCACCCAAGTCTTTCATAGAGAATCATTTATCCAACCATGACTTAACTGACTATAAGACAAGTACTTAGTTTCCAATTAGTAATATTCCATCAACATATACTATTAGGAAAAAAACTACACTTCCACTAAACCTTTTATAGACATAAGGCACACATTCATTCTAAACAAATCCAAATTCCGTGACGACTTAATCAAAATGAATGTTCCATGACCTCGATGCTAGATTTAATCCATAAATGGATTTTTTCAATATGCATACCTTGTTGGCATCCTTTGGAGTCACAAACCCTTCAGGTTGTATCATGTAGACATCTTTTTAGAGGTTCCGATTAAGGAATGTTGTTTTGACGTCCATTTTCCAAATTTTATAGTCATGGTAAAAGGAAATGGCCAGTAGGATTATGATGGATTTCAGCATCACAACCGGTGAAATGGTTTCATTATAGTCAATTCCATGATGTTGTCTAAAACCTTTTGCAACCAGTCATGCCTTATAGGTTCTGACTTACTCCTCCATGTCCAGTTTCATCTTGAATACTCATTTATTACCAACAGTATTTACATAAACTAGAGGATCTACCAAAATACAGAATTGGTTTTGGTACATGGAATCTATTTCAGAATTCATGTCTTCATGACACTTCGCTGAGTCTGTGCCATCAACTACTTCCTTGTAGTAAAGAGGATCATCATTGTCAACCAATAATGAGTCACCATCCTCTGTGACAAGAAAATCATATCATTCAATTTCTCTCACCTCTCTTGTGCTCCTACGCAGTTCTTATCTCTCGGGAACAGATTGTTCTTCCACAAGGTTTTGTAGAATCTGTTCTTGTACCAACTCTTGTGTATCTTAATCCTCGACTTCATCAAAGTCTATCTCGCTCCCACTATCTCTTTTAGATATGTTCTCCCACTCAAGGAATATGGTGTGACTTTCCACTATTACCTTTTTATCTGAGTGGTTGTATAGGTAATATCCCCTTGTTTCTTTGGGATATCCTATAAAGATACACTTTGTGCCTCAGGATGGAAGCTTGTTACCTAAAGAGGCCTTAAAAAATGCTTTTCTACCCCACACATGTAAATTTGATAACATGGCTTTGTGTCCACTCCATAATTCATATGGAATACCATTTATTGATTTAGTTGGTACTTGGTTTAGTATGTGAGTTGTTGTTTGTAATGCATATCACCAAAAGGATAATGGAAGACTCGCATCACTCATCATTGATCTCACCATGTTCAACAGGGTGTGGTTCATCCTTTCACTTATGCCATTCCACTGAGGCGTGTAAGGAGGAGTTAGTTGAGACAGAATCCCAATCTCCTGTAAGAAATCAATGAAGTACTGATTAAGATATTCTCATCCTCTATCTGACTGGAGTTTCTTAATCTTCTTACCAAGATGGTTCTCAACTTCATTATTTTATTCATTGAACCGATCAAAATAATCTGACTTATACCTCATTAAGTAAATATATCCATATCTACTAAAGTCATCAGTAAAAGTTATGAAGTACAAGAACCCACCCCTTGCTTCAACTGGAAATGGTCCAAACACATTTGTGTGATCTAATTCTAGAAGCTCTTTAGCCCTTTCACCTTTCCCACTAAATAGGGTTTTGGTCATTTTGACTTATAGACACGCATGACATACACCAAGTGGTTTTAGTTCGAATGAATCTAAATACCCATATTGATGTAATTTGGTCAAATGTTTGTCATTGACATGACTTATCTGGTGATGCCAAAGATGGGTGTGGTATGATTCATGCGAATTTACTTTGTCATCGATTTCCATTACTTGGATTGTGTACCCTAACACATAAAGGATGTTATATAAACGTGCCCTACCAAAACAAATTTTATCTTTATAAATGTAGTAACATTCATTTCCAAACATGAAGATGAATCCATCAGTATCAAATCTAGATAGTGAAATTAAGTTTTTAGTAACTGAAGGAACATAATAATACCCCTTTAACACCAAGATCAATCCAGTTTGAAATGTGATGTGGCAGTCCCTGACAGCTACAGCAGCAAGTCTGGCTCCATTGGCTACTCGCATATCTACCTCCCCTCAATCAATCTTCTTGAATTGACTTGGTTCCTGTATTTGGATACATATGTGAGAAACACAAGTTGTATCTAATACCCAATTTGTAGAAACAGATAGATTGCATTTGATAACAAATGCACCTGAAGCTTCCCCATGCTTCCTTGGCTGGGTGTAGTTTTTCTTACAGTAACCCTTCTTACCACATGCGAAACAAACAATATCATGTTCTCTTGCCTCCCCTTTGATCTTCAATTTCATGGAAGGCCTTGAAGAAGCCTTGGGCTTAAACATTTTTTCCATCCATTTCCTTTTATTTACCATAAGTATATAAGGTTTATCATTCTTTATATCATTTTCCACTTGGTGAATAAGGATAAGAAGATCAGATAAAGAATTCTCAATGTTTTTCATGTTGAAAGTTACAACAAAGTTAAAGAAGCTCTGGGGGAGTGGTGCAAGAATTAGATCGGTACTTAGTTCTCTGGGGAGTTTAAACCCTATAACCTCCAAGGGCTCAATGTAGCCAATGAGCTTGACTACATGAGGCTCAACTGGGGCACCCTATCCAAGCTTGCTCTGGAATAGAGCCTTGGAGATATCAAACCTTTCTTGTCTTGATCTCTCCTAGTATAGACCATGAAGGTGTTCGAGAATTCTATAGGCATCCATGTCTTCATGAGATGTTGTGAGATCACTAGACATTGATGATAGCATCAAACATTGAACGTCGAGTGCATCGTTCAAATGTTGATCATAGACCAGAAAATCTTCATCACTCTCCCCTTGGGCAGGAGAATCAGTAAGTAAGGACTCCAGCACGTAAAACATTCGTTCATGGTGAAGGATAACCAGAAGGTGCCTAAACCGTTCCTAAAAGTTACTTCCGGTGAGGATATTATCTTTATCTAGAATTGATCGCAGAGAAAAGATTCTTGATGAGTTTTTCATTTTGATACTACAAATTAGAAGAGCATGTTTATTAGTACATCCTCGATTACTTTTTAAGAGAAATAATAAATTTTTATTAAGTCTCCCACTATTTTATCAAGTCCCAATGGTGCTCACCATTGAACTCGGAATGTCCAGTTTCTTTGACATTCTATTGTCAAGGATCCATATTCCTCTTCGCATAACCCCAACAAGGGTTGTTCAAGCTTTTTGAAGTTATTTAGGTAGACAGGTTATTGCCAACTATGAGCATACAGATGCTTGATCTGTTGAGTGGACTCCCCAATCCTGAAATCCTTACTTGGATTTCCTCAACACTAGCCTCCATTTTATAATAAGTCTAGTAAGGGCTACTCCTCTTGATGTAAAATTTTTAAGTTAACCTGAAACTTTCATAAGAGCTACCTTTATAAAAGTAAGTGTCCCAACAAGGGTTCGTCAAACACATAGTTTTATTGAGTCTTTCCCTTAATCAAGTAATGGAAGGCTTGGTCTGACTTAATATGTTATTTGAGGGATTTTATTTTTTATGCGTAGTTTATCATTATCACATGCTTGTTAATATTATGTGATGCTTGCTTAAGTGATTAACCATGTTCTGATAATGTTTACACATAGTCTAGTTTTTATTTTATTCCATCTTTTCATTCTTGTTTACTTCATTAATTATGTGATCACGAAAACACATACATAATAAATAAACCATGCAATCAGATGTAAATAAAATAAGATTGAATGATCATGATCATCAATTGGTTAGCCTATCTAGGGGTTTGATAAGCTAACCCTAACCTAGGGAAAAACACCATGAACTGAGGGTTCGTGTTTTGTAGCTCCCACATGACCACCTTTGCATCTTATTAGGTTGGTTTCAACTCAGCTTTGGATTTTGAACCGTCTCCATTGGCTTGGGAGATCCTCCATTACATGGGGTTTACATTAAAGAAACCATGGTCATGCAAGCCCGACATTTTATTAGAAGGAGGCTCACAGGCCAACGAATTTAAATTAAATAAATTTAAATGAAACCATACACACACAAAGGGTCATTGGTCAAGCTTATGATCATCCATAGCATGCAATGACATTTACACATATTTAGTATTCAAATTACTTTAATCATTCTTTTATTTAAGATCAGTCATGCTTGAATTAAATTAATTATGATCTTATAATTAATCAATTATTTATCTTAATTCCTTTATGAATGTCCTTCATATTTTTCTCATCCATATTCCTTGTACTGGTCTTTGTACTTTGGAGGAAACCCGGTGAAATTTTATTTCTGGAAAGTACACAGCGTGTAGTTTATATTTACATGGCGTGTATTTCTTTTCACCCTTTATCCAAAGTACACACTGGGGGATTTGCCGTGTTTTATCTACATTGGAAATTATGGAGTACACAGCTTGTAGATTAATCTAACATGGCATGGACTTTCTTGGTACGTGGTTACCGGCCGGGCAATCTCATGTACGCGGTATGTGGTTTCTCCCTATACACGGTTTCACCTAAGTTGGATCGGACTACATGGTGTGCTGATTTAACATACCCGCTGTGTATTCCAGTTCCATGTGTTGTTCATTTCTGGTCAACATGATGTAATAAATACTTAGGAATACTCAATTCACACAGCGTAGTCTGGCAGACCAGTACCAGATCATTGAACCTAAGTACATGACGTGTAGTTTTCACTACACGTCGTGCATTCTTGTGTTGTACGGATAGAAAGAGCGGCTCCTCTGGATGAGTTCCTCATTTTTAATTTAATCAAAATTAAAATTAAGAGTTTGTTTCTGTGATATGAATCTAGAAACGAAAGATGAAGAACAGACCTCATTCATTCAGTTTTATAGAATGATTTATCTTGAATTGAATCAAATATAAATTCGTAAATTATCAATGAAAATTAAATAACCATAATCAACATTGTAACCTCCCTCTGATACCAATTTAATGTTCCGGGAGCAGCGGAAGCTCGTAGGTGGATGTACCCACTTGGATTTTTTTCATTTGCAATGATCAATCTGGGATCAATACGATGATAAATGCCAGTCTCCATGGATCAATTCACAGAAATAGACAAAGAAGAAGAAAGATCCCGGAACCACAAAAGTGGATCGTCATAGGTTGATTATAATTAATTTAATTAATTGATAAGAAGTGCCTTTTGAGTGTTATTTCTTCATTGATATTCTTGATCATATTTTGATGTGAATCGTCTTTTCATTGTAGAAGCCAAGGCTAGACTTCCTCTAGCGGTGATCCACACGTGCACCACATATCTTTGGACGTCGCCAAAGGAATATCCGGGTGCTAGCGTGGAGAATTCTTTTCTTGCATTGTCCGCCTTAGATTGTCTTGATCTGATGGAGGTGGATCTCTCTCAGTCTAGAGAGTGTTCTTGGACGATGAAGATCATTCGTTCTTGAGAAAATTCTTCAGAATTTTTGTGCACAATGATTCTATTAGGAACGGAGTTGGGGTTGTGATGATATTTATAATCGGGTTTGAGGTTGTAAAGTTATGACAGTAAATAAACACCTTATGTATTTTATTAATTTCATTTCCTCTTTAAAAACCCCATGTCATGTTATTAATTTCTTGGCATGCTCCCACACTAATTATAATAAATATCATTTAATAAAATGATATTTTTTTTCAAAATCCCAACTGGAAAAACTACATGGCGTATAATCATAAATACACAGTGTGTACTTGTTTTTCATTAAAAACTACATGGAGTGTAAATTCAATGTACACGGCGTGTAAATATTATTTTCATTTATTCATTTTCATTCCAAAATAAAAACTACACGGCATGTAAATTCAATAATACACAGTGTGTACTTGTTTTCAAAATAAAACTACACGGCATGTAATCATTAATACACAACGTGTACTTGTTTTCATCTTATTCTTACTCCAACATTAAAATGATTTAGGCTAGCTTGTATAATTATTAAACCATGTACGGGAATAATCTATATTTTACTTGAGATACTTGAATACACTTACTATGTGACCCGCTAGGCCTCTTTCTTATTGGCATTAGGTGGGCTTGCCTAAAGTCCGAGATTATTGTCTAGAAACGGGTCAAGGGACACAAGAGAAAGAAGTTGATGTTGCATTGACGTTTCATCTCATACGAATGCTTAACATGTAATTTAATCCCTTTGTCTCAATATATCATCAATAAGGTTTCATGGAAGTGTCATAAACCTATATGGTTGATCTATCATTCCTTGACTTCTAAAAATAAACTCGTCATTACACCATGGCCATGGAATATGGGCGAAAATTTTATTTCAATCAAAAGGCCCGAGATATCTACATCCATAAATATGGAAGGTAAAAATCCTTCCTTGACTTATACGTTAATAACATGTCATTCGTGATGCACCCAACGTACCCTACATACCACCAACTATCTACGTGATGGTTTTCATCAGCAAATCTAAGTGTGTGAGTCATGACATGAGTTAATGATAATCTTCCAGTCTAAGGACCATTACACACACTAACAGATATCAATATCAGATGACACAAAGACATGAAGAACTAATATTGGTGGGTCTATTCTCATAATCTCCCATCTTAGAGATTACCAAGTGTGAACTTCATGAGAGGGAGTCTCATCTTCTTATGAGTACGCGCACATGACGGTCTGTATACTATGTGTCCAATCATATTATATCATCCAACCATAGAACTTTATTTAAGAATATATTTATAGCATTTCATGTTTCTCATCATAGCAGGGATCTACCATGATCTTATTAATGAAACAAATATTCTAGGACATTATTATAATACATTCATGCAGAATAATGAAAAATATATAATAATTATATATTCATGTAATCCAAGTACAATTATTTGGTTCTCAGGACACCAAATCTAACAAAAACTACATCTTATTGCAGTCTACATAGTGCCTCATTGTCTGTTGTCACCACACAAATGTCTCAGAAAAAATTTTATATTTCTGTTAGAGAATCCCAAGTCATAGAATTTAAAAAACCTCTAAATCCAATTATTATATGTTTTTTTATTATAATATGAAATTCATGACTCTTTAATCCAGTAATATTACTATTTCCAACACATCTAGACAAATTGGAAACATAACCATCCAGAAGCATCAAATATTCAATCCATTGATAATAAACAAATTTCTTTTGAAACTGTACAATCCCCTTTGGATTCATTAAATTTATTGATCAATCATTTTCAAATAGTTTATGTTTTGGTTGCATGAAAATTTTGGAAAGATCTAATCTTTCCTTTACATTATCTTTAGTCTTTCAATGTCTGTACAAAACTATATAAAATATATTATCAAAATAGTTATTCTCAATATAAATGACATCCAATATGTGACTAATCATCAAATTAGACCAATATGGAAGATCCCAAAAAATGCACTATTTTATAAAATTGTGTTCTTTCCCAAATCCAACTATTTTTTTTGTTTATATTCAGTATAAAGGTAATGTGAGGTAATGAAGAGACAATATAATTTAACTCAATACTTGATATTGTTTTTGGAGTTCCATCTCTTTCAATTGTTCCTTTTCTAAAATTATATATGTTCCTTTAAAAATGAATATCATTAAATAGAAATATTTTATTAAAGTCGAAAACAAAATTTTTTTTCCATTAATGAGCATAAATGATTTTCTATCACTCATACATTTCATACATGATTTTATACCATGTGTACGCTAGCCATATAACATTCCATATGCTGGGAAGTCACTAATTTCCCACATTTATTCAGATTTAATTAAGAAATTTTGTTTATCAAAAACATCATATGTACTGACACCACTACTCTATAATAAATTTCACTCATCAATCAAGAGATTCTAATAGACATCGATACTCTTTTTTGGATGTCCTGGGATTAATTAGGAAAAAAAGATATATGGATCATTCATCAACATCCAAGGAGATAAATTATACCGATTGATAAATATGGTACCACAAGAATATCGACTACCATAAGAACTGAATAGATATAAATCATTAGTAGAGATACCCACTCATATGTTTCATGTTCATAAAAAAAAGATGGATTTTCTTGGTAAATTTTTTTCCATGAATCACCATCACAAGGATGATTTAAAAAAAATATTGAGATATTTTTTTTGTTCCATGAAATAAATAACATTATGTTTTGAGACCTAAATAAACACTAAAATATTATTCTAAGAGATAAATACCTCAACTATTTTATAATAATCAATCCAAACTTCTATAGATGAGCATCTTGGTACCTAAATTTTTCATATGTTGGACAACTAACAAATGACTCATTTTCACCATAATATAGGATTAAATCATTTAAACATGCATGAAACATCTGATAACCAAGACCCAAATTACGATCCTGTTTATTGATCTCATATAAATTTGAAGTAAACACATTTCCTTCAAGTAATATTACCTTAACCAAAGAAAAAATATGATTAAAAAATCTATTTGACATTCCAATTTCTGATTTAATAGATATAAATTTTAAAACAGCTTCAAATTTTCTTATCCTGTAACAAGGATATAATGAATATTTATCAAAATTAAACAACTCAAAAAAATTATAAGATTCTAACTCAGGACTTAAATCAATATCATCCTGAGATTCTATTTGCTAAAAAGATAGACTAGCCACATCGTGTACTAAATTTTGAAACTGTGATGAACTTGGAACCAAATTATTAGAATCTTCTCCAAAACTATGTTAAACATGTTGATACAAAAACAGTTAATCTATTTGAAAACCAAAACATAATATATGGCCCCAAAGTTTTCAAATTTTTCAAACCTACTTAGAATAGATTTCTTATATGGACACCTAATTGTCCCTTCTAAAACAAATTCATGTTTTGATGATGAAATTGATAAAAAAAACATCAACACCCTCAATATATACATGATTTATAATAGAAACATCTGGATTCATGTGATGATTTATCAAATAACAGTCATATAATAAAGACCGTTAGTGTCATCTATGAAACATATTTCAATAAAAATTATAAAATAAATAATTTTTTTATAAATAATTCAATATATGAAAAAGACGATCCAAAAAAGTGTATAAAATTAAAAATTGTAATTTAATTTTAAATATTGTTATTTTAATCTATTTACTACTGAGTTTTACAAATTATCACTGATTTTTACTAATTATAATTACATTTTACTAATTATAGTGATTTGAGGGTCATTTTTACTAATATTAACTAATTACCACAAATTTTTACTATTTATTTTATTACCACTATCTTTAATAATTATAGTAATTAACCATTAATTTTTACTAATTTATCGCTAATGGTTAATAATTTATCATTAATTTTTACTAATTAAAACAAAATATATCTAATTTAAATATCAATCACATGTACTCCATCATCTAATCACGCTTCTACTACTACCATCGACAAATCTCCTCCTCCTCCTATTGTTCCCATCAATAGATCACATCTCGCCTTCCCTAGTTCTTGAGACCTAATAATAAATTTGGACGTGGATGGCACAAATTGGTCATTTATAATCACCTAAAGATTATAAATTCTATGATTTATTAAAAAGGTATAAATGATATATTTTAAAATATTTAGGTGATAAAACCAATTTATTCCAACCATGTCCAAATTTTTCATTTGACCAATTTATGCCAACCATGTTCTATCATCGATGCATCTATTTATCCTCTTATTATTTCATCCATCGATGTGCCACATCCTACCTACCCCAGTTCTGAAGACCTAATGAAAAATTTGGACATGGGTGGCATGAATTGGTCATTTCTAATTACCTAAATATTTTAATTTCTATTATTTACTAAAATGGTGTAAATCATAGATTTTACAATATTTGGGTGGTGAAACCAATTTATGCTAACCATGTCTAAATTTTTCATTTCACAAATTTATTTAAACCATGTGTTTCCATCAATGAATATCATCTTGCTGCTACTGTTTCTACCATTGACGGATCACATTCTGCCTACCCACTATTTTTTTAAAATTATCACTAGTATTTTGTAATTATCACTATTTTTTCTAATTAACACTAATTTTAAATATAATTTAAAACAAAGTAATAAAATATTTTTTAAATTACTAAAAAGGTGTAAATCATGGAATTTTCAACTTTCAGGTTGGGATAAATGACCAATTTGGGTCAACTATATCCAAATTTTTCATTTCTCAGTACCTGAAAGATGATGATGTGCTTTATTTTCAGTTTTTTTGTAATTTATAACAATTTATATTATTTCATGGTAATTTATTATAAATTATGATAATTTATATCAATTTACTATAAATTATATAAAATTTTGAATTTATATTATTTTATATAAATTTATTATTAATTACATAAATTTAATAGTTTATACTAATTTATAACAATTTATTAATAATTTTTACTAATTTTTACTAATTACAACTATTTTTTCTATTTTTTATTAGTTTATAAATATTTATTACTAATTTAAAATAATTACCACTAATTGCTAAAAATTGTCACTAATTATTACTAATTACTAGTAATTCTTTCTAATTACCACTAATTATTACAAATTTTCACTAATTACCAATAAATTTTAATAATTACAAATAATTTTTATTAATTATTATGAATTATTACTAATTATACTAATTAAAATATTTTTATAATTTATAAATTTTTTATTAATTTAATATAATTTGTAATAATTTATACTATTTTATATCAATTTATTATAAATTATATCAAATTACAAATTCATACTATTTTATATCAATTTAGTATAACTTATATTAATTTATGTTATTTTACAGTAATTATAATAAATTATACATATTTATATCAATATTTATATTATATAAAATTACAAATTTATACTATTTTATATAAATTTATTGTTAGTTATACCAATTTATTATTTTTTTATTAATTTATAAAAAAATCACTAATTTTTACTATTTATTATTTATTATTACTAATTATTGCTAATTTTACTAATTATCACTTATTTTTACTAATTTTTACCAATTCTCACTAACTATTACTACTTTTTATTAGTTTACAACAAATAATTACTAATTTTTACTAGTTACCACTAATTATTACTAATTATCACTAATTATTACTAATTACTACTAATTATTACTAATTATCATTAGTTATTACAAATGTTTACTAATTGAAAATATTTGTTTACTAATTCCCACTAATTTTTACTAATTATAATGAATTATTGATAATTATTACTAATTATACTAATTATACTAATTTTATTTTATTCAATTTAAATTTTTTTTATTAATTTATACTATTTTATACTATTTTATATCAATTTTTTTCAATTATATAAAATTAAAATTTATACAATTTTATAACAATTTATTGTAAATAATATCAATTTACTAATTATTTTAGTTTATAACAATTTATTACTAATGTTATATTTTTAATAATTTATAGAAAATTAATATTTTTAATTTTTTTATGTAAATTTTTAAAAAATGTTATTAATTTATAATAATTTATATCAATTTACTAAAAAATTGGTTTATAACAATTTATTACTAATTTTTACTAAGTTATTACTAATTACCACTCATTATTACTAAATACTAGAAATTATTACTAATTACAACTAATTATTAGTAATTATAACTAATTATTACTAATTACTGATAATTAAAACATATTATTGCAAATTTAAACTATTTACTTTTAATTGAAAACATTACTGGAAATTAAAACTAAATATTTCTAAAAATAATTAATGGAAAATATAACTAACTAATTATAATTAAATCTAATTACTAATAATTAATAATAATTATTACTAATAAAAAATTAAATAAATTAAATTAAAAAATATTAAATAAATACCTTAAATCTCAATCTATCAGTAGATGGAAATCTTGAAAGATACTCCCCTCTAGAGTTTAAAACTTTGAAATGTTTGAACTAAAGTATATAAGAGCAGAGTATGAGAGAGGATTTCTGAGAAAAATCCAATTGAAAAAATCAAGGGGTAAATATAAGTTAGATCATTTATGATGGGACTTTTCCTAAATAATACAACCATTATTAGTTACAATGGAGGTAAAAAAGATTGTTTGTGATGGGCCCCATCACAAATGCCCTCTGCTTCCAGATTATTTTCGACGGGATAAAATTTCATCACAAATAACTTAAAATGAAGGAAATATTTACGACGGGACCCATCATAAATATATTCTTTCCAACATTTTATTTTCAAATGGAGTAAAATCTCATCACAAATAACAAAAAATATGGGATGGTATTTGCGACGGGGGAATATCTTATCGCAAATAGTATTCTTGTGGTTTTGTGTGCACCGCATGCCAAAGGTATTTGTGATAGGATATGATTCCCATTGCAAATAGTCTCTATTGGCGGACTATTTGTGACCGGCCAGACACTCATCACAAATAACCCATCAAAAAAGTATTTTTTCCCTAGTGGAACTCCAATGTTCGTCGATGTGGATCGGTATATGACTTTGGTCTAGACTGAGTTGTATCCATTTTCTTCATTATTAGTTAAACCTGATCTGAAATATCCTGAACAAGATGAGGTCCAAGTTGTGATGCCCCTACCTCTAATAGGTATAGAGGTGATTGGCATAACCTGCAATATAAAGGATCATAAGGAACCATCTGTATAATTTCCTAAAACATTTTATTGTAAGATAACTTAGCTAGAGGTATATGATAATCTGATGAACCTCCTAAATCAAGATCACATGCTCTATGCATGTTCTTTAACACATATATTGTGTGATCGAATTGCCCATTGGTCTAAGGATGGTATGTTGTACTCAAAATTACCTCTGTACATAATGCCCTCTGCAACCCCTTCTAGAATCAAGAACTAAAACAAACATCCCTAACTACTAGAATAGTTTGTGGAACTCCATGAAGTCGGATAATATCCCAGACATAGATCCTACCAAGCTCATCCACAGAAAAGGTCACCTTAATTGGTATGAAGTGAGAGACCATTGTGAGCTTATCAATAATCACCCATACTATATCATTTCCTCAAGAGGATCTCAGTAATCTAGTAATAAATGCCATGGTAATTTCATTCCATTTCCACTTAGTCATGGGAAATGGTTGTAAAACCCATGTTGGTTTTCGGTGTTCTGCCTTCACCTTCTAATACATGGAACTCCTAGTAATAATTCCAACTATTTTCCTTTTCATTCTAGGTTTCCAGTATTGGAGAAATAGGTCATGATATATATTTGTAAGCCCAGGGTGCACCACCCAAGTAGAAGCACGAGAATGACACATAAATTCCTCTAGGATGCCTTTAGGAAACTAGACGCATCCATGGATGTGCAAGACCTCATCCTCATCAATGATCCAGCATGGCATCAGGTCCCCTCCTGAAATGATTTCCTTAAGGATTAATCCCTGAGTATCTAATAACTACCTCATCTTCATTCTCTCTATAAGTGAATATTTTACTACCAATTCTATAAGTAAAGGATGCATATGATTATCCTAGACCTCTTAGTGTATCTCAGAAAATAGGGTCATCAAATGTCACTCACTATTAGTCTCTAGAACTGCTAGTGTCTGAGTCCTCCAGCTTAGAGAATCTGTTACAATGTTACCCTTACCAAACGTATAGGAAAGCACAAAATTGATGGATTATAGGTATTATTTATCTTCCTAAAATTCAATTTACACAATGTAAAGATATAATTGAGAATTTTTTTCTATATATACAAAAAAACACTCTCTTAGTAAATAATTCCTCCAACAATACAAGGGATGAACCGTAGTTGCTATCTCAAGATCATGCATCAGGTAATTCCTATCATGTGACCTCAATTGAAGAGAATCATACACCATGAATCTATCTCCATGATTCAGAACTCTTCTTATCCCAATTCCTAATGCATCATAATAAACTATATATTTTCTTCCTGTCTTTGTAATAATAAAGATCATTGTTGAATTCATTCTTTCTTTCATCTCCTAAAAGGCCATCATACATGATTTAGACCACATAATCTTCATACCCTTCATGATCAATTAAGTGAGTGGTATTGTAAGATGTGAGAAATCCTAAATTAAGCACCTATAATAACCTATGACCTCACAAAACACCAAATTTCAAAGACATTATTGGGTCATTCCTAGGAAAGAAGAACACATACCTTCTCTAGGTCAACAGATACTTCTGCTTATAAGATAATACAACCTAGGAAGTGAACCCTATCGATCCAAAAGTGTAATTTTATAATATTAAAATATATACGATTCTATATTATTGTATTCAATATGATATCAAGATGTTTTACATGGTTTTTTTGAGTGTATTAATACACCAAGATATCATTCACGAAGACCACAACAAATGAATCTAGATACAAGTGGAAAACCATATTCATCAAATCTATAAAAACATTGTTCACATTCATCAAAATGAGTGAAATAACCATATGATCGTAATGAATATACATATTATGGAATTATATATGAGGTCTGTTTGATATATAACTCATACTTGATGATAACCTAACCTCAAATTGATATTTTAGGAAACGCACAATTCCTATAATGAACAAAGATGTTTTCTATGCGAGGTATGGGATACTGGTTATCAATAGTAAGTTGTTTTAATTTAAAGTTTTCAAAATAAAACATGATGGTTTCATATGCCTTCTTGGTGAAAAGAAAAGGAGAACCCTAAGGTGAAGTACTATGTGACATAAAACCCTTAGCTTCCAAGTCTTCTAGCTATCTCTTAAGATCCCATAACATAGTTGTATACATACTTTGAGGAGGAATGGACACTAGTGCGACTCCTAAAACTAGATCACTAGAGAACTCCAAATCTCTCTTTTAGTAAATCCACAAAATTCATTGAGGAATAAACCTTTGAAATGATCTAATACATGAGAGAAACTAGCCTAACATAATCTATGATCATCTATATAAAGGATCGAAAAATAGATTATCACTCCACCCAGCCCTTGATGATCTAGTCAAAATCTAATTTCTTGTACATAACATTCACCATTATGAATATAGCTACCACCCTCTCATGATGTAACTAATACCCTAAAATAATAATAGTCAAAATAATCATTATAGGGAACAAACCAGGACATCTTGAGAAATAAATCAAATCTCATAAACTAAAGGATTAATAGATCCCATAAGAAATGAAAATTTCCAACCTTAATGGGTCATTCCTTACATGGTGGAAACTCTATGATATAATTACTAATATATTTCCAAGTGTCATCATTCTATAGAAATACTTAATCTCAAGCCAATGTATTTCCATGATATCCATAAACATAAAATAATTTTATGACCATCTATTAGAAATTATAGACACTAAAGTAGAGTCTACTAAGATTGTACCTCTAACTGTATATGGCTCGAAAACCCTCTCCTCGGGTGGAGTATAAAGTTTATAAATTTAACCTAATACATGACACTAAGATACACCCTAACTACCTAGTGTGGGTTCACTGATCTGGCACTTCAAATCATATGTCTGACCTCCTAAACCATGTCCACCATTTTGGCTTGTATGTCCAGTGGTAGTCCAACTTAATGATTAATGTAGAGATACTAATCCTTATCAAAAGGATGAGCTTGTACGGGTCCTCTTCCACTAGGAACATATGGAAAGGTCTATAAAAACCACTGAATATTCCCCATTTTACTGCAAGATCGTCACTCAACTTGGTATTATCTACACTGAGTCTTTACATGACTATATCTCTCACACTGATCGAATATAGAAAAAGTACATGTGCAAATACTCTGGCTACAACTACTCAATCGATAACCCTTCATACGGTGCTTCTTACTACTATATGAACTAATACTTATTTTGGAACCAAACTATCATTCCCTATACCATTTGATTCCCTCAAATTTTTCTCTGTAATTTGGGCCTGGTTCATAATTAATGATACATTTTTCAAATTGAAAACATTTACTTGGGACCAAATGGCATACCAGAACCTATCCTTAAAACATCTCACTCTCAAAAATTTCATCATCAATGAAGGAAGGTGAAAAACACTGAAGATTAGTAATGTCATATGAATAATCCATAACTGACAAGGATCCTTTCTCTAGTTTTAGGAATTAATTAGCTCTGTTGTCTCTCAACATCTTCAAAAATAAATAGCTACATAAGGATGGATGAAAATTTCCATAGACCATATCCTGATATTGGTCTAGATGAGTATTAACGTCCCACCAATGCTTGGATAAACTATGAACCATATAAATGGGGATATTGGCCCTCCTTTATAGAGAAACCTCTAGGTGGGAAAATATAAATAGCATGGCCTCTATCCATGTCGTGGTAGCCTCTGGACTACCATCCCCTAAAAACATGGGTCGATGTTTCTGCTGAAACTTTCATGTCATCTATGTCATAGTTGGGGCAGGCCACATATCTCCCTTAATAGTTTGCACAAACCAGTGGAAACCCAATAAAAACTGGGCATCAGTTCCCAAGTTAGGTATAAATAGAGGTGTCACAGGTGGCACTACTAATGGGTTATGTACCACTATATCAGAAACATGTTCTGCACCACCTTCTCAGTGATCAACTTGAGAACGTCATGGTAGAATAGTTATAAAAATTCCAAACACACACCTCAGATAAGATTTATCAATGATATAATTTTCTGATATAAAAATTGTACAAGTATAATCCTTCCTATATAAGAGTCACACCACTTTTCCTACTCATAAATCTAGGCATGGTAATTGTATAAAACAATAATGAAATGCTAGATATACTGCCTAATTCCCACAATTAAGGTTGGGTTTGGAATGAGTTCTCTATTTTATATCTGGGTTCTGGTATACATTACTTCAATTGCAAGTTATAGATGAAAATTCTATTTATGTTTCAATTGGAATAACTATTTAATGGAAACCATTTCTATTTAAAATTAGAAATCAATAGTTCTTAAATATGTCATTATATGTATCCATATATATATATATATATATCAAGGTCTAGTCAGATGCCTCTATCATTCCCAAGTTATAAAGTACTATGAATTATAAATTTCAAATGGTACTACATGTTACTACAACCAAGCCTTTATGATGGTTTAATTAGATGGATAACCATTCCAAATTTATAAAGGAACATTCCTTTTAGATTTCAATTTCCATAAATATGATTGAAACCAAATAACATTTCATCTCGTGTGACTAATGGTTCATGGATAAAACTTAATATAATTGGATAATTAAGGTTTCATCAGAAAACTATGATGGATAATTCCATTTACGATGATAGAGATACTTTAATCATTCAAATTATTTATCCCTTCAAGAAATTTTAGCACAATATAAAATATAAATATCAAGTAACATACAACATGTATCTTGTTGTTAGGAAATGAAGACAACATGGAATGCCATAAAGCATGACATATTAATCCTCTAACGTGACTATAATGATCCATGATCAATGATTCCTTTATGTATCGGTCCATGGATAAAATATAACAAAGAAAAGTAATAATAATTACTACACCTCATGTGTCTCACCCAATAGTGATATTTTTGCAACTCTTACAAGAATAATCTAGAACACCAAATCACATCCCAAGAAATTTGGATTTTCTCCCATACATGGGTTACATAATATAGAGCATAGGTTCATTTACAAATTATGAAACATCCTAGTATCATGCCTCATAAAACAAATATAAATTAAAAAAGGAAAAGAAACCTCTCATACCAATTTATAATGACATATAACCATCTCACTGATAAGTAGATGAACGTGATTGGTCGCATGACCTTAGGCACACCTCCCTGTATTCCATAGAATGATGACTAGAGACAAAATTCCATGATGGTATAGTGGGAGACTATACTCTCATAATCATAGTATCACATCAGTGAGATAATAATTAAATAGTGGAAGCCTAAAAATGAAAATAGTGTAATGAAGGTAAATCATCCAAACCTCAATAATACATCAATCCAAAAGTTAAACCATATAAAAATTAATGATCATGTCATGGAAATATACAAGATATGGGCATATGTATATATAGGCATATCAAAATGAACAAAATAAAAAAAATTATATAATAACATCAAGATCCAAGGCTCAGTTCCACACTCCCATGCTATAATCAACTAAGCATCCATGTTCAGGAACTTTCCATTTTCCCTATCTGAATCCATGAAGTCTGTCTAGGTACTAAACGGTGGCCTAAATAGTGTGAGAGATATATTCATTAGTCAACTACGAACAACGTTTACACAAATATAGTATGTGAGTATAAAATTATTAGTGTGACGATATAAGGATAGTTAGTAGAATAAAATGAATGAAATAATAACCATGTGAGGCTCAAACTCCTCATGGGATATCCAGCTGATCATAGCTACTTTGTCTTATGTTGTTAATGTATGAACAAGTGGCCTGCAATAGTTTAATTTCTAGAAATTATTAAAAAAGTGTGCCAGTTTAAGTGATCATAAAATTGGGCACAAGGTGAAATTGGGGACTCCATGTCAAAATAATAATAATGTAGGGTCCCTAAAGAATCCAAGGCACCACCTATCCTAAGACATCATCAGAATCGATGGAGAGTATCTGAGGAATTATAATATCTAAAAATTAATTAAGTGAATCATTGGTACTAAGTTGAGGCATTCACCTAAGTACTTCATGGAGAATCATGTGTAGGCTGCTTCACATAAGTCCTTCATGGAGAATCTTATGATTAATCATGTTTTATTGGAATTTAGGACTGGAATATAATTTCTAATTAGTAATACTTCATCAATATAAAATATTAGGAAAATGACCGCACACCCACTAAACCTCTAAACAAAACAAGTACCCCATTAATTATTTATGAAACCATATTCAATTATGGATTCATCAATGAAAATTTTCCATGACCTGGATATTTTATAAATCCATAAATGGATATCTACAACATTCATACATTTTTTGTATCAATTGGAGTAAAGAAACACTTCTAGTTGTTTCGTATAGAAATTTTAAAAATGTTTCATTAATGAAGGTTGTTTTTAAATGCATTTATCAAATATCATTCTCATTGTAAACTATTATGGAAAGTACAATTTTGATGGATTTTAGCATAGAAACTGCTGAAAATTTTATGTCTTAGTCTACATCTTGTTATTTTTTAAATCCTTTCCCAACCATTCATGATTTTAGGTATTGAATCGTACATCCATGTCTAGTTTCTTCTTGAATACTCAATTGTGACCAACTGGATTTTCATCCACTAAATCATTTAAAAAAATCAAATGGGATTTTTGCTACATGGAATCCATTTTAGAATTCATGGCTACATTTCAACTAGAAACTTCTAGGCCACTTATTATTTTCATATAGGTTACCATATATCAATTAATAATGAGTCACCAACCTTGTTGACTAGAAATCCATATCATTATATTTCTATAACCCCCCTTGTATTCATACGTAGTACCAGCGTCTCTTGAAAATTATCTTACTTGAATCTTTTTGGAATATGTTTCTATTCCAACTATTTTATGTCTTGAGACATGAATTCATTAAATATTATATCACACCCACTATCTATTTTAGATTTATTCTCCCTCTCCACGTAATATGGTGTGTCCTTCCTCTATTGTCACGAACTAGCCTAAGTACCCTGGTAACCGGATAACCAAGCTATATATCACATAGCCTGATGGTAATTCCTGATCACCATAGGTTGGCGACTACCACCTGGCATAATATATTAATTAAAGTAGTAACAGTATTTCCACAACCATTGTGAACGAAAACAAGTAAGACAATATGCATATCAAAAAAGACTCCACTATGAGTAATGTACTAAAAGTTAAACATGTGTTAAATCACAAAGTACTACAACCAATGTACAAAAGAGTGAAAATACACCAAGTCCTTAAGAACACAACTCACTAAGTCAAAGGTTCAACAGCTGTATCCACTTCCATGATATCCTTTCCCCTTGCTCAAATTTGGAAGGAGATAATCTACGAACACTTAAAGGAACATGTATGGTGTGATATAAAGCCTAATAGGATTTCAAAAAATATTCTATTACAAGATTCCAGAATCAAATTAACCAAAAATATTCTTTCAAATTTTAAATAAAAAGGTTTTCCATTTACAAAATCATATTTAAAAAAATTATGATTTATAATTTAAATGATGGAAATACATTCGCAATTCATGCTTCACATTTCAAATGATGTAAATACATTTAAAAAATAAGGAATTTATCTTGAATAAAATATTTTCTTACACAAATGGAACTTTTCAGAAAATGGATTAAATAAAAAATTTTATATAAAACAGTTTATATAAGTTCTCAATGCATGTAAAATACTTACCATAATGGAACATATACATTTGAAATACAAACAAGCAAGAAATATGGTCATGTTTAAAATACATATGATAGTTCTAGACTATAGGGATACAACACTATGAAATGGTAAGTACGGATATATGCCCCTTTAGGCCTAAGAAAAAGGGGATTCATCACCATTGCTTCAGGAATGATGATGTGCTGATATGATGTTTTAGAATGTCATAAATCATAAAGTGCCGCCCAAAATAACTCACTAACTACCTATGGTTTTTATGTTCACCATTAAAAATAAATGATGAGAAATTTATTTCAGTATTTTTTAAATACAATTAAATATCATTCTCTATTTCAAATATTCCAATTTTCAATTTAAAAACCATAACAAGTTTTCAATCAAAAACATGATTTTTAACCAGATGAAACCCTAAGGTTTCCATCAAAACATTTTGAATACATTTTTCACAAATGAGTATTTAAAACCAATTCATAAAATTTCAAAATAAATTTCATAATTAAATCCAATAATTTAATTTTCATACAATTTCATCAATTCCATCACAAACCCCAAATTCACTAGAATTGGGGTTTTTAACAATTTTACATCAAAACTAATTCCAAAATTAAATACAAAATTTTAATTGTATCAATTTCCATAAAAATTAAAATTTAAATTAAACAATATAAATCTCACTAATTACCAATTCCATGATAAAAACCCATTTTTTCATAAAAACCCTAATTCGCAGGAATTAGGTTTTTCCAACCACCAATTGAAAGACATAAAATCCAAATCCAAAAAATCTATTATAAATTAGAATGATTTAAATTTTTATCAAATCAATTAGGGTTAATATAGACTGATCATTGTCACAAAACCTCCTACCTCAGGATCAATAGATTTTATATCACCAACCCTAGTCGGGGTTCGATAATGAAGAATGATGATCAACGAATCCAAGAAACAAGGATAAAACCTATGTTTATTAACCAAAAATATATGTTATTAGATATATAATTAATCGTAAGGATCCATATAACCCTATATTGAAGAATAGAGATCGCAGGAGATCTAGATATGGATGAGGAAACTAACCCTGATTAGATCGAAGGGCGTTCAACTAGCTTCAGATCGATTCTAGGAAGAGTCTGAGGGGACAAGAATCATCCATGGGATATCTAAGGTTGGTATTAAATGGTTTGGGTCAAAGGAGGTCCACTAGGGACCTATAATAGGGGTTTGGTAATTTTTTATAAAATTTCAGATCTCTTAAAATCTCATACGCACAGATTCCTTAGAAAATCCACATGGTTAAACCAAACCATGTGGCCTAGTCATGCATCCCTTTTAAATTATCCAAATATTTTCTAATAATAAGGTGAATATATTGAGTAATAGTACCCTAATTTTTCAAAATACCTCTTCCTTGGGTTGTAGAATTTTCTCTGATTGAGCATGTGGTTTTCGAAATTTTTTTCCCAATCATGAACTAGCCCAAAATTTCAAAATTGATAAAATTTTAACCCAAAGCAACCCAAACTAAAACCAAAAAAATATCAATAAAAATGTGGGTTTAGGAATACCTTAAAAGAGTAAAGGTATGTTAGAAACTCCCCACTATAGAAACTTTATATCCCTATTAATCCAATGATGAAGCTTTCATGTCAAAAATATGAGGTCCCTACACTATCATCAGTGCCTCCCTCTCCCACTTCTCATGAGAATTAGAACTGTAATACTATAGAACATGAACCAAAGGTATCGTCATCCCATGAAGTACCTTGGACATAGAATAAATTATCTTGATTGGTCGTTCAGTCATAGATAAATCAGGTTCAACTTCAGGATCTTGCTCACTCAGACTATGTGATAGATCATATAGATACTTTCATAGCTGAGATAAATGAAACATGTTTTGTATTGACATCGTCTTTGTTGGAATTGATAAATGGTATGATAATTTTTCAACTAGTTCAACAAACACAAAATCTCCCACAAAATGAGGAACAACCTACCCTTTCCTCCCAAACCCTTGAGGACCAAACCGGGGTGAAACTTTCAAGACCACCTGGTCACCTACTGAAAACTAGAAAGGTATACATCAACGATCAACATAATACTTATATCATTTCTGTACCATCCACACTCTCTGATGAATCAATCAAACCTTTTCTTCATCTCTTGAACAATGCTTGGTACAACTAGGGAACTTTCACCAATCCTCGACCAACACAATAGAGATCCGCAAGGCTAGCCATACAAGACCTCAAAATGAGTCATTCTGATCGCAGAATGGTAACTATTATTATACTAAAACTCAATATGTCCCAAATGAACATCTAAAGCCACACCAAATTTGAGAACACAAGCACAGATCATATCCTCAAGCATCTATATATCTCTTCATGTTTGGACATAGGACTACAGATGGTATGTCATACTCAAATGGATGTGAGATACTAGTTCCTCTTATAGGCCACTCCAAAAATGAGAAGTGAATTAAGGATCCCTATCAGAAACTATATCAAAATGAAAATCATGAAAAAAATGATCTCTTTCCCATAGATATTTTCCAACTCTTAAACTTTAGTTTTATCATGAACAAGTATAAAGTGATCCAATTTTTGTCATCCTATCGATCACAACCCATATCGAATTTCTCTTACTCTGGGTAGATGGAAACCCAACCAAAAATTCCATAGATATTTCACTCCACATCCAATTAGGGACAAGAAGTTATTCAATTAACCTTGAAGGTTTATGGTGATCATCCTTAACCTCTTTTCATGTATAGAAACAAGAGAAAAACTCAGCAATGCCACATCTCATACCTGGACCCCAGAACTGTTGTTGCATATCACAGAACATATTTTTGGTTCTCAAGTGCACTTACCACTAGAATCTATGGAAATACCCCATCACATCTTTTATTAAAAAATATGGTACCACAAAATGATTCTGATATAATATAATTCCCTCTTTGTAGAACTACCACTGGGAAAATATCTCCCCGCCATTAAAAGAGTCACTAATTCCATGGAACTTATAATCAAGATGTTGATCCGCCAGAATAAATTCAAGAAGAATAGATTTAAAATAAACACTAGTTAAGGAAACCTCATCCCCTAATTCCAAAAATCCAATATGCGACTACAAAGGGACAACAATCAAATTCCCCTCTTTTAAAAATTCTTTCACTACTTTGTTCATAAGTTTCCTACTCAATAAATCTGAAACTACATTCCCATTCCATGGGGTATAGGAAATGTCGGAATCAAAAGACTGAAGGTGTCCCACCCAACACCTCTGGTGGATATTCAAATCATATTGAGAGAATATGTAACTCAATATCTTTTGGTCTAGAAAATGGTAAGCCTTTCTCCATAATGGTAATGCCACCAACTCTTAACTATGTGCATCACATATGCAAGATCAAGGTCAGGGGTCAAGTAATTATTCTTGTGTGGTTTAAGATGACAACTTCCTTAGGCAATGACATGATTAACTTGCAAAAGAACACATACCAAGACTGAACCTAATGCCTCATAGAAAACGGAAGCACCCTACCCAACCTATGTAAGTTTCAACATCAGTATAGTAGTCAATAGATGTTTCAGGTCAACAAAATAACTCTAACATTCTTCATCCCAAGAAACATTTACTCAATTCCATTTGAGAAAAGTCATTAGAGAATCCATCTTCGACAATTCCTTCATGAATTGGTGATAATATCTGACTAATCACAAAAATTCTTGAATCTTGAAGACATTTTGTGGTTGCTCCTAAGTCGTAACATCCTTCACCTTCTCAGGATCCACTGTTATTATTTGTTCCCACACCATGTGTCCCAATAATTTCAATTCTAAGATCAAGAAATCATATTTTAAAATCCTAGAATAAATTAAGTGGTTACTCAGAAAACTTAGGACTATTCTCAGATAATGCACATGATCCTCCACAAACATAAATTAAATGATAATGTCATATAAAAAGAAAACCAAGAAATTGTCAAGATACATGTGGAAAATCTTGTTCATTAATTCCATGAAAACTATAGAATCATTTATTAGAATAAATGGAATAAAAAAGTATGCATAATGGTCATACCTACTCCGAAAGGAGGTTTTTAAAATAGAAGACTCTTTTATCCTTAGCTGATGATAACCAGATCAAAGATCAATCTTCGATAACCAATTAGCCCCTTTTAACTAATCAAAAAAATCAGCAATTTGTGGAAACCGATACTTTATCTTTATCATCACTCAATAGATATTCTTATAAATAACACATAGATGAAGTGAATTATCATATTTCATAGTAAATAAAACTGATGTCGGCCAAGGTGACACACATGGGTGTATAAATCCTTTCTCTAGAAGATCATCCAACTGAGACTTCATCTCTTTATGTTTCATCTAGTTCAATATGGTAGAAGGGAATAGAAACTGGTAGGGTACCAATCATTAAATCAATAAATAACTTAACCTCCCTTTGATACCACTTTCTCACAAACCAACAACAGGAACCCTAGTAACCTAATAACCAATCTGGATATGGCGTAGCCCAAAGGGTGTTCCTAATCCACACAGGTCGGTGATTGACACCTAAAATCATATAAGAATGAATGTGGGAATAGTTTTTCTACAAACATTGTGGAATAAAAGAAACAAGATAGTATGCATATTGAAAGAGAATCCATTGGTAGTAATTTACCATAAGTCAAAGAGGATTTAAATCCCAAATTACTACATCTCAAGTACCAAAACAAGGAAAAACATCCCAATTCCCCAATGAAACAACTCAGTAAATCTAAAGTTCAATAGTTGGATTCACCTCTAAGAGATATTTTCCCCATACTCAAAACTAGAAGGAGATAATCTATGAAAACTCAAGGGCACAAGTAGGGTGTGAGCCAAATCCCATTAGGATTTAACCAAAGATTCCATAAGAATATTCCAATATCAAATTAACCAAACAAGTGATTTCAATTTTCAAATAAACATATTTGGTATTTACAAAATAATATTTAAACAAATAATGATTTACAATTTAAAAGATGGAAACACATTAAAAATTCATGATTCAAATTTCAAATGTTGTAAATATATTTCATAAGATGAAATTTACCTTTAATAAAATGGTTCTTTATACAAATTGAAATTTTCACAAAATGGATTAAATAAACACTTATATATAAAATAGTTTATATAAGTTCTCAGGGCATGTAAAATAGTTACAGTAATGGCATATATACATTTGAAATAAAAAAAATCAAGCAGCATATTCATATTCCAAATAGGTATTATAGTTCCAAGATATATGAATCCAACATAGTGAAATAGAAACTATGTACAAGTTCCACTTTGGGCCTCAAGAAAATGGGACTCACCAACATCACCTAAGGAATGACGATCTGCTGATATGATGTTATAGAATGTTGTAAGTAATATAGTCCCACCTAAAATAACTCACTAACTACCTATCAATTTCTTGTTCTTATGTAAAAATCAAGGATGTGAAATTTATTTCAAGAATGATTAAATACAATTGAATCCCATTCTTCTTTTCAAATATTCCAATTTTCCCTTTAAAAATAATAACCGGTTTTTAATCAAAAACATTCCATTTCAACAAGATGAAATTGTAATGTTTTAATCAAAAAACATTTAATCCATTTTTCATATATGATTATTTGAAACCAATTCATTCAATTTCACAATCCATTTCATAATTAAATTTTAAAAATTCAATTTTCATACAATTCCATCAATTTCATCACAAACCCCTAATTCACTAGAATTGTGGTTTTTCAAAATTTTCCATCATAAAAAATTCGTCAATTAAATTCAAAAATTTAATTGGTTAAAATTACATATAAAATAAAATTTAAATTAAATAATTTAAATATCACAATTTTCCAATTCGATGACAAAAACCCATTAATCTTAAAAAGCCCAATTCACTAAAATTGCATTTTTCCAACAACCAATTGAAATCCATAAAATCCAAATCCAAAAAAATTGTAATTATATTTGAACAATTTAAATTCAAAAAAATTAATTATTTTTAATATAAATTGGGCATTGTAATGTAACCAACTACCTCAGGATCAACGTATCTCGAGTCACCAAACTCTATCCAGGGTTCGTCAATGAAGAATGATTATCAAGGTATCTAGGAAACAAGGACCAGCCCTAGGTTTATTGACACAAAATAAATGGTATTAGATACACAATAAATATCAAGGATCAATATATCCCAATATATAAGAAGATATATCATGGGATATGTACATTGAGATGATAAAACTAACCTTGAGAAGTTTGTAGGGCATTCCTCGAGCTTTGGGTCACTTTCAGGAGGGTTATGAGGGTCCAAGAATCTTCTTTAAAATCTCTATGGTTGGGTGAAAATGATTTGGGTCCAAGGAGATTTGTTGGAGACATATAATATGGGTTTGAGAATTTTTTTATAAAATTTTAGATCTATAAAAGTCCTATACACATAATTTCCTGTGTAGACCTGCATGGTTAGACCAAACCATGTAGCCTGTCCATGTGTCCATTTTAAATGAGACACATGGATTCTACTAAAAGGGTGCATGTCTTGAATTACCATGCACCAACGATACAAAATCCCACTTCCTAGGTTTCTACAGTTTTCTCTAATAGGGCGCACGATTCGGGAAAACCGGGTGCCAATCGTGCACTGGCCCAGAATTTTCAAAACTCATAAAATTTTATCATGAAGAAACCCCAACCAAAACCCAACCAAATATCAATAAAAAGGATGATTTAGGAATACCATAAAATATTAATGGATGTTACAACTATTGTATTTATTTATATTGGATTGTTTAGGTAATATTCCCTTTTTTCTTTTAGTATCCTATGAAGGTACACTTCATACCTTGATGTGCAAGTTTGTTACCTAAAGAGGCCTTAACAAACACCTTGAAACCCCACACATGTAAATTAGACAACACATATTTCCTTCCATTCCAAATTGATTGTGGAATATCATTTGTTTATTTAGGTGGAACTTGGATTACTTTATGTGTCACAATTTATAATGTGTACCCTCAAAATAATAACAGAATATTCACATGAATCAACATTAATATCACTATTTATATCAAGGTGAAGTTCTTCATTTCACTTACACCATTTCCATTGTGAAGTATAAGAAGAATTAATTTGTGATAAAATCTCAAAATCATATAAATAATCAATGAAGTCTTAATTAATATATTCTATAACACGATATGATAGGAGTTTATCAATATTCTTCCCAAGATAGTTCACAACTTCATTATATTATTCATTGATATTGTCACAGAAATCTAACTTATAAATCATTAATTATACATAACTATATCTACCAAAGTCATCAAGAAAATTTTATGAAGTATGATTCCCCACCCCTTTCACCAACTAGAAGTGATCCACACACATCGATATAAAAAAACTCACGAAGATTTGTGACCCTTTAACCTATTCCACTAGATAGGGTTTTGGTTATTTTGTCTTGTAATCATATTTTACATATGTGAAGTGGTTTTTGTTAAAATGAATCCAGATATCCTTATTTTTGTAATATGGTCAAATATTTTTCATTTACATGACCAATCCCATGATTCCACAAATGGGAGTGGTATGAGTCATACAAACGATTTTCATTATCAATTTTAATTACTTATTTTGTATCACCCAAAAAATAAAGACTATTATTTAAATCCACTTTACCATAATATATTCTATATTTATAAAAGAGACAACATTTATTTCCAAATTTTAAAATAAATTAATCTATATTAATTTTTTTGGGTAACAGATGAAACATAATAACAATTCTATAAAACCAAGACCTTACTAGCCATTAATTAGAGGTGGTAGTCTTTAATAGCTACTTCATAAAGTTTGGATATATATGAATCTCATAGATCCACTTCTCATTATGAAACTTTTCTAAATATACTTAGTTATTATAATTGGATACATATGTTAGAACCACAAGCTATATCTAATATCTAATATTTAGAAATAGATAAATTTCAATCAATAACACACGCACCTAAAACTTCTCATTATTTCTTTTTATAGGTGTAGTTCTTATTACAATGTCCCTTCTTGCCATAGGGGAAATAGATAGTGTCATGTTCCCTTGCTTTACCCTTAATTCTCTTACTCTTGGAAGGGATTTGTGAAGAATATTTATCCATGGAGTGAGTCTTAGATCTCTTCTTTTGGTCCTTCCTCTTATTCACCATAATGAAAAAGTCTTTTCACACTTCATATCCTTGTAAACTTGGTGAGGTAAAGATTTAAGGAGATCTTAGAGAGACTTTTCAATGTTGATCATATTTAAATTTATGAAAAAAATAGATAATATCTTAGGTAGTGATGAAAGAATTCAATCATTGCATAATTCATTGGGGATTTTAATCCATAGAATCTCTAAGTGATCAATATAGCCAATAATCTTGATTATCTGAGGCCCATATTATGCACCTTTAGTAATTTTTCCCATGAAAAACACTTCGAAATCTCAAATTGTTCTTGTCTATCTCTTTCCTGATAAATATCATGGAGATGTTTTTTTCATCCATGTTCTCATGCGATTTCATGAGTTTGTTAGATGCATGCATGATGATCCCAAAACTCTCACAGGAAAGGGGGAACCCCTTAGATCTTGGGGATATGTGGATGAATAAATAGGAAGCCCGAGGATGGGGGAGATCTCCATTAAAGAAGGATGGAAAATAGAAATAAAGAAGCAATAAAATTCAAAGTTTAGAAGAAATATAATTATCTAACTATTACAAATTAATAATAATAAAAATAATAATAATAGTAATAATAATAATATAATGAAACTAATAAATAATTCTTGTTAAATAATTAAGTAACTATCAAAAAGTAACTGAAAATTATACAAAATAATTATACATAATATAATAAAACTAATAAAAATTCAATTAAATATAAATTAGAATTATTATTAATAATAATAATTGAAAACTATATTTAATAAGGAAAATATAATCATAGGTTGGGGATACCAAAGTGAGCATTAGGTATGTCGTGCGATGACTTCCTCATGTAAAAAAATGATGGGACATAAGAACTTAATTTTAAATTAGATTGATTTTAAAAAAATTGATTTATTTGAATGTATTAAACATAAATACCCTTGACTAAAAATTAAATTTTTTTTATTAAAACACTTTTTAATCAAAAGTGAGAAACCATATAGAACTTCATGACTTAAAACAATAGATCAACATGGAACAAAATGTTTTGGCCAAACAACACCAATCCACCACAGAAGAGCCCCAACCCAGCAGCAAACATAATAAGATCATATTCTTTTTACTCATCGCTACCAGAAAATTGTCTCATGCATGAATGCATGTGACTTGAACCAATGGAAATATAATACCCTCTTAAATATCCAAATCCATAGTAAAGACTCGGAGAAACCCTCTAATCTAAACCCCATCTGAAGTAACCCCTTGTGAGACAGATGTAGTGACCCAAAAACCTCGAACAAGTAGAGACTAAAGATTAAAAATAGAAAAATTCCATTCAATTGATTCAACACATTCAACCAACAGCTCCACCATTTCTAATAATTCAATACTATAACAAGAAAACAAAAAACAGACCTATGAGAAGTTTATTTGAAAACCCCCAAAAAACATACACAGCTCCTCAACATTTACAGGTCCTATTTTTTGCTTACTTACCCAAAGAACAACCCATCATTCAAGAGGTTCAAGAACCATACACCAATTCCCACCTTCAAACCTTCACTACCTCCAAGAAATTCAAAAAAAATCAAAACTAATATGCTCCTAAATGATATAATTCATTGGAAATAGAAAATCCAAACCAAAAAAATACTGATCCCCCAAACCAAAACTCAAGAAGCAACACAACCATAATCATAGACAATATCGAAATCAACAAACCAACATCGAAAAGGTGACCTCCCAAATTAAATCTAATCAAAAGAATACCTCACTGCAAGCCAACCACATATCCTAGAATCGCCTTCAAAGCCACACACGAAGACCATATCCTACCAACACAATCATAGCTTTCACCATAATTAGCGAAAACCCCCATACCGCAACAGTGGAAATTTCCCTCGGAATTTTGAATTTTTTATTTGTGTATTGATACACTCCCACTTATAATTTATGTGAAAATTCAAACTAAAAATTTAAGATGAAAATTTTCTTTTCAAATTTTTACTATAATTTTTCATTGAAAAATTCCTTTGTTTATTTATGTATTAATATATTTTCACTTTCATTTTCAGTGGAAATTAAAATTGAAAATTTCTGATGAAAATTTTCATCTTATGGTCCTAGGTAGTGGAAGAAAACCCAGATTCTTGACAAATCTATCATAAACATAATCAAAATGAAAGAATAAGGTATAACACCAAAAACAGATCATATCAGGGATTCACTTTCCACAAAAAACATAAGTTCCACTCATAGATATAAATTTTAATTGTGATTTCTCATTAGATGTTTTATGGAATTATGGGTCCTTCCAGTATAAATTTTAAATTAAAATTATATTGTACATTTTATTTGTATATGTGTGTGTGTGTGTGTGTGCGTATGTATGTATTTATACTTGAATTAAAAAAATATAAATTTGAACTAAAAATTTTTAGTCTGGATTTATATTAGTGGGGATTTAAAGAGTAAATGTAAAACACAAAACTCAAATGCAAATTTACATGGATGTTTGTATATACGCTAAAAATTTATACTATAAATTTAAACTTTATGTTTATAATTTAATGTTATCGTGTTTATTTTTATTTGTATGTCTATATTTTTCTTTTCACTATTTTCATTGAAAGTTTTCTTCATAAATTGAAATTTTAATGAAAATTTTTAGTCAAAATTTGTACTATGAATTTTAAATGAAATTTTATAGTGGAAAATATAAATTGAAAATTTCCACTGTAAATTTGAATTGAAATTTAAACTAAATGTTTCCCATGGAAGTTTTCACTAAAGGTTTCTATTATAAATTTTCAATGAAAATTTCTATGAAAATTTATATTTATTATTTATGTATCAATATATATTCATTGGAATTTAAAGTATAAATTTTAACTTATAGTTGAAGTTTGCACTGAAAATCTCCTTAAAAAATTTCCAGTTCAAATTTTCTATGAAAAATTACATTGTTTCTTATGTGTTAATATATATGAACAGAAAATTTAAACATGAATTTATTTTATAAATTGTAAATTAAAATTTTTAGTTTAACTATAATAAAATTTAATTTGAAATTTTTAATCAAAATTAAATATTTTTTAAAAAATTACACCGATGATTGGAAATTTGTAGTGAAAATTTGCACATAAAATTTCCCTATGAAATATGTAGTGTAAATTTTTAGTGAAATTGTACATTTATTTTATATGATAATATATTTTCACTTAAAACATAAACATATATTTATTTTAAAATTTTTATAATAAAATTTTCAATGAAATCACTATAAAAAATCAATTAAAATTTAATTAAAAATTTGAAGTAAAATTTTTTTGTGAAAAAAATTAAAAAAGTTTTTTTGGAACAATTTTAATAATTATTTTTATTTTTAACTTATATTTTAACATATTTTATTATAATTTTTTATGTAAATTTTAATTTACAATTTTTTATAGAAATCTGTACTCAAATTCCATGAGAAAATTTGCACTACAAATTCTCAATAAATTTTCAATTATAATAAAATTTATAGAGAATTTACATGTTTGAATGTATGTTTGTATTATAAAATTTTAATATACGTATGCACTAAAAATTGTGAGTAAAATTTTTGAATATAAATTTGAAATTCAAAATTTCAATGAAAATTTATAAGATGAAATTTCTATTTGTGTAAATTTTCATTCCAAATTTCCAATATAAAATTTTTATGTTATTTTATATAATATGTCAGTGTGGTGTATGTGCCAATATATATATATAATTAGTGACACATAAATATATAGTAAAAAATATATAATTTCATTATAACAAAATTTATAATATATATAATAATTTTGATTTATATATATTATATATATTTATATTTTAAAGAAGTATCATATAGTAAATATATAAAATAAATATCATATTATTTATATATTATATTTAAATATATATAGATATAAAATAATTTTTTCACATCATAAAAACAATTAATGGTGTAGAGGGTATGTAGGGGCATTCTTGAAAAAAAATCAGTTTGGACTCTTAGGCTGGGGGTCCCAACCCATGATAATAATAATCTAGTGAATCATAGTAATGATAATACTAAAATTAATAAAAAAAAATAAATTTTATGTAATAAATTATTCAAACATATATACATATCTAATACAAACTAATAATAAATATTAATATAATAAATAAGTAATTATTCTAAAAATAGTATAGCTTAAATAATATATTATAATAATATATAAATTTATTATAAACTAATAATAATAATAAATTACTAATATTAAACTATAATTAACTAAAAATTATGAAACAACTAAAACACAATGAACCTAAAAAAATAAATTAAAAGCAATAAATATAAATAAACAAACTGATTTAAAATAATTTAGAAAATTGTAATAATATTACTAAAATCTATGTATATCACTAGACATGGATTAAAACATCAAAAATTGAGCATCTAGATCATCATTGAAAAAGTTCATAGGAAATGAACTCTTCATCACTTTCCTCCTAAGCAAGAAGATGAGAAATTGGGGATTCTATCACGTAAAACTTTTATTCATGGTGTAGTACAATATGAAAGGTGAAGAACCATTACTGGAAGTTATTTCTAGTTAATAGGTTGTATTTATCAAGAATTTATCATAGAGGTAATGTGGTCTCCATTTCACCACAATAATATAAAACTATATTATTAGTACATTACTTGATTACCAAAATTTGTGAGATGAAATAATTTAATTTATTATTAGTCTCCCATTATTTTATCAATTCATAGTAGACCACACTATTGCACTCAAAATTTTATGTTTCTTGGACATTTTAGTAGATAGGACTAATATTTCCCTTATCATAATAGAAGAAAGGGCCTATTCAAATACTTGACTGTATTTAGGTAGCCAGTATTTCCAACTACGGGCTTGAAACTCCTAGATCCATTGAGTTGACTCTCCAATCTTGAATCAAATTTTCTCAACACTTTTATCTAAGATACATCATGTATGAAAATGAATAATTCAACCTAAAACCAAAATTATAAATCCATGATAAAATTAATTTTCCAAATTCGGTTCAGTAAACACTTAGTCCCACTATTAGAAATTAGAGATATGCCAATAGTCCAATACCAATGGTTTGGAGGACCGTTGGTATAGGTACCACATACCAATAGTTTGGCTAATTCTATTGATATCGGTACCTTAGATAGACCTTATAGCAATGGTTTTCTCAAAACCATTGGAATAGGAAACTTTGAGACACTTTATACCAATATTTTTTCCAAAAACATTGGTATATGTACCATTGAGAGACCCTATGTCAATATTTTATTCAAAACCATTGGAATAGGCACTCGAATTTATTATGAATTATTTTTTAAAATAAATTAAATATATAAAATTTTAATTTACTTTTAAATGTACATATACATATATATTTATAAAATCACATCCACAAAAGTCATTATAGCTTAGTTGTTTGGTCATTTAAATATTACAAGGAGGTGTTGGGATCAAAACCTATGATTTTTTTTACATTACCAACCCCAATGGTTTTTAAAAACTATTGGAATGGGTATTTCATATTACCTATGATAATGGTTTGGCCAAAACTATTTTCATAGGTCTATACCAATAGAGAACTATCCAATGATCCTCCAAATAATTGGTATAGGTAATACCAGTGGTTTGGGAGCTTATACCAATGGTCCAAACCATTGGTATATGTTTTTCAGTTGTATGGTTTCAATATAAATCCAATAATGGAATGTTTATTGACTTAATATTAACTTGATGAATTTTTGTTTATTGTACTATTTTTTATTTTATCTATTTACATGTCTTTTTAATATTAAGTAGATTGTATTTAATTAGTCAACCATGTTTCGACAAAATATTTACACATAACATTTTTATTTTAATTCCATATTAGTATATTAATCCAATTATTTATGTGATTAGGGTTTTATATCCATAAAATAAATCATGCATTAGACATAAATAAAATAAATAAAAAGTGCAAAGAACATGAGTTTTAATGAGTGGTGTTTTTATTATGTGGGAAATAAACAAACCATTGTCCATGGGGGAAATAAATATCCTTAGGCTGGTTTGGGATCAATTTACAACATTCCACCTATATCAATCAGTGTACATCCTTGGATGGTTTCACCTTGCCTCTATCTCAAACCACCTCCACATTCCCGAGAAGATCCTTTTTATATTCTTTTAACTCACATGCATATGAGGGGAACCAACAGATTCGTTAGGGGTTACATAAAATTAACAATGGGCATGTAGTTCCAACATATTAATAGAGGTAGAGATAGCACACAACCCATTATTTTAATTTAAAACAAATATTACAAGAGAATGAAATAGTATAAAATTAAATTAAACAATATATACATTGGTTGGTCTAAGATCATGATTAGTCTCATACATGAAATGACTATAAATTTAAAATAATTTTCTAGAATTAATTTCCATTAGTTTTTTATTAAGATAATCACATGTGAATTAATAAATTAATTATCTAATATATTTAATAAGTTCATCTACCCATCCAACCTGTCATAGAAATTATCATCCGCTGTAATTTTAAATAAATTAAAATTTATTAATGTACATAATGTGTATAAAGAGACAGCCACTACTACAAAACTAGGCCTTTAGTAGTGCTAACCTTTAACGGTGCTAAAAAACACTGATAAATTTTACCTTTTTATCAGTGCTTTTATTTTAGCACTGATAATAGGTACCCCTTACCAATGCTTTTTTAGTACTGATAAAGGGTACCCTTTATCAACGATTTATTTTTAGTACTAATAAATGGTACCCTTCATCAGCGCTTTATGTTTAACACTGATAAAGGGTGCCTTTTTATCAAGGCTTTGTTATTAGCACTCATAAAAGGTACACTTTATCACCACTCTATTTTTAGCGCTCATAAAGGGATCCTTTATCTGTAATTCCTTTGCACTAATAATGGTGCAAATAAAATGAAATAATCAAATACATAACAAATAAAACACGATTTTATTAGAAATATTTTAATTTATTTAATTAAATAATTATTGATACAAATGAATAAATTTATTAAACTATATATAATTTATAAATACTAATAAATAGTATATATTAAATATATAGATATATAAAAAATGAATATTAACCAAATAAAAATTAAAATGAGTAAATTGTGAAAAATTTTAAACATTTTATTAATTAGATAATTATTGATAAAAAAATAAATTCATTATATTATATATAAATTATAAATACTAATAAATAATATATATTAAATATATAAATGTATTCAAAATAAAAATTAATAATAAGTAATTTGAGAAAAAAATTAAACAATTTATTTATTAGATAATTATAGATAATTTTAATAAATAGTATATATTAAATACCGACTAATTGCATAAAGTTATGGACATAATTGAATGTCAATTGATTTTTCAATTTCACATAAATCAAATGACTGTTATATTGACTTAATATATACATATTTTATTTATTTATTTTACAATGCACACACACAAAACTTATCCATTTTTTCATTATTGTTAACATATTCTTAATTTTAATTAATTCAAATTTAGTCATTTTTAACATTCAAGAACTTAATATTAAATATTAACTAATAATGTTAAAAAAATATTTGTAAAAAAATGTTTATAAATAATTATATTTATAAATGTACGTTAACTATATTTTTACAGTTATATATATATATATATAATTATAAAAAATAATTATTATTTTTTAAAAAGTATTTATATAATTATAAATACAAAATTATATATATTTAAATAGTTATTAAAATTATCTAAATAATTAATATATTTACTAAATTTATATTTATATAAATTTATTAAATATATATATATAATTATATAAATATATATAATGATATAAATATATATATATATATAATGATATAAATATTATTTTTAAAATATATTTATATATTTATAAATAAATAATTATATATTTAAATAAATATAAAATTCTTAAAAATATATTTAAATAATGAAAATAATTAATATATTTATATTTATATAATTTTATTAATTATATATAATTATATATATATTTATTTATGAAAAATTTTCTTTGTAATTATAATTATAAATCTTAATCATCACTTAAGTAATATGTGCTGATAAAGATGGATTTTATCAACCCTTTTTCACTGATGAAGATGCCTTTATTAGCACTTTTTTGGAAGCACTGGTAAAAAGTGTCCCAATCTATTTCAAATCCCTAACCAACTGTGCACCCTTCATGATATCTGAAGCTTTCTGTGGAATCCACCCTCTCTTGAAGCTCCTCCTCGATGAATTGAAGCTTGAATTAAGGCTCAAATCCAAGGCTCAAATGATTCAATGGTCGAACAAACCCTATACTCAAATGTAATTCTTTCTCTACTTTCTCTTGAACATAAGTCATTCTATAATTTCTCTTAGGGAAATCAGAGATTAAAACATCAATGGTTTTTCTTGTGGTGGAGGATTTTTTGAAATAGTGAGTGTGGTAATTTATTCATTTTAGAGATTTGGTTGTGAAGATCATCCATTTTGATGCTTGTAATTTTTAGTGTGAAACACCTATACTGTGAGCCTTCCCAACTTCACTCCCCAGCCAAACAATCTTCTCTGTTATTCTTAATTATAGCTATGTATTAATGTAGTGGATTTGGAAGCTAGTCTTTACTTATGTGAAAGTGTAGATGAATCATGATTATTTTCATTAGATAAATAATGGAATTAAACATATGGTAGAAGTTCTATCCCATCTTACATCATATATATAATTTTGTGCGTATCAATTTACACCATGGTGGTTGGGTTGCCTATGAGACTGCTTCCTAGCATATTAAATTGAATAGTTATTTTTGTATCTATGTAGCAGAGACTTTATATGGGGAGTGATGTTTTATATATTTGTTAATTTTGTGATTATACTTAGATTTCTGAGTAAATTAAGGGTAGTCCACTAAGAAAATGTGACCTAAAGGGAGTTGTTCCATCTTGATAGAGGATAGTGTGTATAGGATAGATTTTGTAAGGGTTCGTGTGTTTTTATCCCTTGTTTCTGATATATCTTGTTGATGTGTATTATTTATTTATGTCAACTTCATTATGGACCTCCCTAAAATATCAAGGAAGGGTCAAAGTGTATTATATGGCCTCCCTATAATCTTTTATATGGGTAGATATGATGTGATGACTTCCATATAATCCTTGGGATGGTTTGGTGTGGTGATATGACATCCTAAGAGTCTTGAAATGTTTTTAAATAATTGATATACCATTAATATTAATTATAATAATTGCTTAGTTTGATACATCACTTATTCCAAAAAAAAATTACAATATAGGTTATCAAATAATATAAATTAGAAATTATTTTTATGTATTTATAATTTTAGGTCAATATGTATTGGTTCCGCCCATAAGAATATCTTATTAACATCCATGTATATAAATTAACTCTTTATTTATTATAATTTTTTATCAATACTTTTTTATATCTTCAAGTTGATTGAATGAGAGTTTATTTTTATTATTTATGATATTTTGGTTTCTTATTACTCCTTAATTTCCTATATTATGTTTCTATTTTTACAGGATTAAATAAAAACATGATGTGTTTCAAACATAAGTTATTATTGAAATTTGTTACTTGAGACTCACCACCCCCCTCCCATCTCTTTTATAGACAATTGTCATTCTCATCATTTTTATCTCCCAAATAGTTATTGTATTTTTTTGCATGAAACTCAACCCCATATCTTTTATGTTTCTTGAACTACTATGAGTAGTAGTCATCCCATGGATGACTACCACATAGAGTATTTTAGGAAACACAGGTGCATGTCCACCAGAGATGAAGGATGTGTTTCAAACAACAAAATGTAATGATAAATATTTGGGGGATGAGATGATGAGCATGAAAGTTTTCTAACACTCACCATTGAATTAATTCAGAGGATAAAAACTACGATAGTTGAGTAATTCTTTTCTTAAATTTAATTACTCATTTTCTTTAAAGAATATTGAAATTCTTTGAAACAATCAAATGTGGGGTTTCCCTAATTAGAATTGTCTATAACTTTAACATTTTATAATGAATATATTTTTGTGTTTATTTATTTACAGGAAAATATTAAAATTTTATAAACCCAGTAGGATGGATATGTATCAATAATGGATTCAATCTAATAGTTTTACAAAATATTTTGATTATGGTGTTAAAGAGTTCACCAAGTTTTCAATAGATCATTCATACAGAACTTCTCAAATCCTTTGTATGTGTTTATGTTGTTGTTATTCAATAAAATTTAGTCTAAAAGAGTTTGAAAAAAACTTTATTTGTCCATGAATAAATTAGATATATTAATTTTTAACTAAATACCTGAAAAAACTAAATGTGCACACCGATTGAAATGGTACTGTGATTTTTGGATCATTTGATATGAATACCAGTGTAAATGATGATGGAGATTGCATGGAAGAAATGAAAATGGAAATTCAATATGACCTTCATGATTGTACAAAGGTGTTTGAGAAGATAAATAGTTATACCATTGAATATATCTTGTACTAAATACACAACATTTTAAGTTTTATTGAAGTTATATAATTTGAAAGATTGCAGTGGATGGAGTTACATCGTTTTTACAGAACTATTTGGTCTCCTGAATGATATAATACCAGATGAAAATAAACTACCATGTTGAACATATTATGAAAAATTAATACTGTGTTCAATGGGAATGATATCTAAAAATATATATTACTATCTAAATTATTTCGTATATATTCTCAAGGACTATAAATTACTCATAAAATTCTCTAATTATGGTGCAGACCAATACAAGAAAAATGAATTAAGTCCTTCAAAATCAGTATGGTAATTTCCTATCATTCCACAGTTTAGAAGACTATATGGATTCTAGGAAACCTTGAGATAATTGTCATAGAATACATATATAAGAATTAATGACAAGAACCTACATCATCTAGTAGATTCTCCTCAGTGTACGAAAATTGAATATGAGTATCATGAATTTGGAAATGAGCTAAGAAACTTTTGTCTTATGTTATCTATGTATAGAATAAATCCTTTTGGTGTATAAATTAGTACTCATATTACATGGCCCTTCATGTTGGTAAATTATAACTTTTCTCCATGGTTATGCATGAAGTGAAAATACATAATGTTGTGTCTGCTTATTTCTGGAACAAAGATACCCAATAATGATATTGATGTCTATTTGGATCCATTGATTGAAGATATGGAAATGATTTGGGATACATGGGTTACAATTTATGATGGAAATAGAAGTGAAGAATTTACATTAAGTTTCATTTTGTATTGTAAAATAAATTACTTCCCTGCTTATGGAAATTTAGTAGGCTACAGAATTAAAGAAATGTCAGGGTGTCCCATTTGTAAAAAACACACATACACAGTTTTGTTGAAACATTCCTAAAATAATGTGTTTTATGACATCGAAAATTTTTTCATCAATGAAATAACTACCAATCCTGGATGACAGCATTAAATGGGAATATCTAACAAGGTACAACTCTATATCTAAAAATGGGCGATCGTCATTACAATAAAGTAACAAATATTAACATTATTTTTGGTAAACCGTTTTGAAAAACATTACAAAATTAGGTTGGAAGAAGGGATCAATTTTCTTTGAATTACCATATTTGAATTGTTTTTATGTTGGGTTTTTTTATTTCATTCATGTAGAAAAAAAATGTATTTGATAAGGTTATTGGAACATTACTACATGTTCTTGAAAAAATGAAATATGGCATTAAGTCTAGGTTGGAATTGATTGAAATGGAGATAAGGGAAGATTTGGCACTAATAAAGGGTAAAAGGTTGAATTTTCTTCCTATATAATCTTACTATATATCTAGAGAGGAAAATTTTTAATTTTCCATTTTCCTTATTTGTGTGAATGTTCCACTTGGGTATTCCTCAAATATAAAGAATTTTGTGTCAATGACTAATTTAAAGTTACAAGAACTAAAATTATATGATGTTATGTTTTTATTCAAGATTTGATGTTTGTTGATTTATGTTGCATTCTACCTCAAAATGTATGACATAAATTTACCAGACATTTCCTCATTTACAAATCCTTATATAGTAAAGTTATAGGCTTGAAAAAGTTTCCAATCATGAATAAATAGATTTCAGTCATATTAAGTGATCTAGATACATTATTCCCACCATCATAATTTGATATAATGTTCCACTTGATGGTTTACTTTGTTATAGAGGTTTAATTATTTGGTCATGTCCATCATAGATGGATTTACCCCATTGAAAGGTATATTAATATTTTTAAAGGGTATGTCAAGAATTGAAGTTGGCCATAAGGTTGTATTTCATAATGATATATTTTTGAAGAAGATATTGAATTATGTATCAAGTACCTATCAGATGTTGACAACATCGGTCTCCCAAAGTCTCTTCATAGAGAATATCTTATGGGTGAAGGGATTTCTAGAAGATATGTTGTTACAATCAACTTGATAGAGTAGTAGCAAGATAACCTTTAAATTTTATATAAAAGTGAATATGTTGATCCATAATTTGAATCCCACAAATAAATTCTTATAGATTTTAATCCATCAAGGGATGAAGGACACATATCAAATACACATTTTCAATAATTTATAGAATGGAATCGAGATCAAATTTATAAGGAGTTATCTAAAAATATGAATTTAATTACTGAATGAATTAAATGGTTAGCAAGAGGACCAAATGAAAATGTTATATCTTATACTACTTTTGTAATCAATGGTTATACGTTCTATAAAAAATAACATGATGATTGTACTATGATGAAAAATAGTGGTGTTACACTTGTTTATAAAGTATTTCATCTATCTAGTTCCAAGGATAGATATCCAATTCATGAAAATATTTCATATTTTGGAATTATAAAATAGATATATAATTTGGATTATACAATATTTCAAGAGTTTATGTTCTTTTGCAAATGGTTTGAAAATATGAGTGCTGTGAAAGTTAATGAAATGGGATTTGTGAAGGTGAATTTTAGTGTGTAAGAGGAAAATATAATTTATTAATAATAGAATCACAAGAAATACCAGTATTTTATGTATCATATCTGGAAAACAATAATTTTTTGTATGTCCTACTAATGAATAAATCAAATTCTTGGTCAAATGAAAATTCAATCAAGGATGACACTTTCATTAGGATATCATAATAAATTCATGGTGGTACTATTGTAGACAATGTCCTGTAAATTAGATAGGACCAAAAATAGGGGATTTGGATTCTCTATAGAGGAAAAAATCCCCTAAAACATTTAAAATTAATAAATACGGTTCAATGAGAAGGTAAAAGTGTTTTTAATATAATATATTTTTCATTAAAATATTACATATTTCTTATTGCATTAACATAATCTAAATTAAATTTTTGACTACTATGCTGACAATGACTTATGCACATGATGATTTTACCAATCCCTAATAATAATAAACTATAACAAATAAAACCCTTTGGGAAAATGTAAAGGTAATGTTACTATATACTTTCTCTGTTTTACTAAAAATTTATATAATGGAATGTTGATTTAATTTTCATTATTCCTTATAGATTTCATATATTTTAGAATATTTTTTTCACCTTTATTTCATTTCCATAATAGAAACAATGATCTCTCTGCTCAATCATATAATTAATTGTGATTTTTTCACAATAAAATCATTGTCGATGGATTTAATGTATTATTTCATATTTATTTTTAATTTATTTATTTTTAGTATTACTCACATAATAATTTTTTCTTATACAAGTGGCTTCTTTTTCTTGATTTGGGATGGTTTTTCCATCTTTTTGACTTGCTAAACCAAAACATTAACAGACATCTACTCCCTCAAAACCTTTTTATCCCTGTAGTGTCATCATTTATCACTTCCCTTCATGTTCTCTCCACCACCCAATCATAAAGGTAATCTTATTATTTTAATATTAAAATCATTTTCCATATAACTAATGTATTATTTCATATTTATGTTTAATTTATTTATTTTTATTATTACTCTCATAATAATTTTTGTATTATAAAAGTGTATTCTTTAGTTTAAGATGGGGTGGTATTTCCATCTTTCATGTATTTTTACACCAAAACTTCAACAAAATTATTCCCCCTCAAAACATGTTCACCCCTGCAGTGTCAGAATTTATCACCTTCCATCAAGTTTTATAGAAGACTCAATCATAGAGTTAATATTGATATTTTTACAGTAAATTAATTTCTAATAGAATTAATATATTTTTTCATATTTATGTATTATTTGTTTATTTTAGTATTACTCAGATAATAATTCTTTCTTATACGGGTTGATTCATTTATTCGAGTTTAGGTGGTTTGTTCAAAGATTCTAATGCTCGTGAGTGATTGAACTTTAAGTCTACAACTGAGATAATTAAAATAAGTAACTAAATCAGGAACTCATACAACCATCCTGAAAATTTTATTCTCGACTAATTATTTAATTGATTTTTTCCTCATTTTTTCTACTAGTCGTAAGTTAATTTCCTTGTCATTTTAAAATAATAATTCTTTAGTTTTTTTCATAGATATTTTGGAAGTAGTATTTATTTGATTTTCATTGATGAAAACCCATTCTCATTGAAATCTATAAGAGTTTAGGAAGCGCGTGTGGTCATTATGGTGACTTCTTGTTACATAAAGTCAACATGATCTTCCTCTACTCTTCTGGATTTCAACAATGAAATTTTTTTTCAGAAAAGAACATTGATTCAATATATAGTGTTGAAATTTTGGAAAATAAATGAAATGTAAATCATTTTAGCATTGGAATTTAATATTTTTTTAGGACCTAAGGATGTTTAGGTATCAGTCATACATCAATTTGACACACAGTGTGACTGGTATGACTCCATGTATCTCATTAAATTTAAAATTGACAACAATTTTAGTAAAAGTAAACTAACATACTCAAAACTGATAAAAAAAATTCACATTGGTTTGATACTTTAGGAAAATGATCCATAAGTCATTTTTGATGTATAGTAATTAGCCTCACCTCAATCTGATACATGATGTGCCCGATACGACTCAAAGTGTTCGTTATCAAATTAAATTTGACATTTCAGTTCAAAAAGAATCTCTCATTGAAAACCCAGAAAATGTGATCATATTTTATTTATAATTTAATTAATCTATTCATAATTAATTTATGATGTGTAGGAATTGTTCTCACATCAAAATTACACATGATGTGATTAGTGTGAGTCAAAGTACGAGTTTTTAGCTTAAAATGACATTTTAGTAAAAAAAGACAAGTGACAAACTCAAAAATGAGAAAACACATTCAGATTGTTTTGATAATTTATTAGAACAATAAATAAATCATTTTAGATTTGTAGGAATCATATGCCCCTCAATTTGATGCACAGTACGACCAATATGTCTCAAAGTGTGTCCCATTATTTAAAATTGACATTAATTTTAGTAAAATGGTCAATTGACCTACTCAAAACTGAGCAAATGCTTTATAATTATTATGATACTTTAAGAAAATGATCCATAATTCGTTTTTGACCTGTAGGATTGTTCGCACCTTATTCTGATACATGATGTAATCAGTATGACTCAAAGTGTCTGTTATCAGTTTAAAATTGACATTTTAGTTCAAAACATGTCACTCACTAAGAATAAATAAAACACTCTAATATATTATTTATAATTTATAACAATGATTCATAAATAATTTGTGACCTGTAGGAATCAATTTCACATAATATTACACATTGTGATTGATATGAGTCAAAGTACATGTTTCCAATTTAAAATGAAAATTTAGTAAAAAAGATAAGTGATATAATCAAAACCAATAAAATGAATTCATATTGTTTTTATACTTTATTAAAATGATAAATAAGTAATTTGATACATTTTGGAATCAACCACACCTCAATCTAATGCACAGTGTGACCAGTATGACTCTAAGTTCATATTTAAATTTAAAATTGAAATTAATTTTAGTAAAATGGACAACTTGCCCACTCTAAACTAAGAAAACACATTTGGATTGTTTTTATACTTTGTGTAAACTATTCATAAGTCATTTTTTGAGTAGTAATCATCTTTCCCTCAATGTGATACACGATGTTCCTGATACGAGTCAAAGTGTCCATTAACAGCTTAAAATTGATATCTTAGTTCAAAAAGTGTCAGTCACTTAAAACTAAGAAAAAATGATCATATTTTCTAGATAATTTAGTAAATTTATTCATAGGTCATTTTTTATGTGTAGGAATCATTCTAACATCAAACGGTTACACGACGTGATTGATACGAGTCAAAGTGCATGTTTTAAGTGTAAAATGATGTTTTCATAAAAAAGACAAGTAACATACTCAAAATATAGAAAAAAAATTAATATTATTTTTATATTTTATGAAAATTATCCAGATGTCATTTGAGATGTGTAGGAGTCAGGCACACTTCAATCTGAAGCAGGGTGTGACCGATATGACTCAAAGTGCGTCTTTTAATTTAAAATTGACATCAATTTTAGTGAAATGGAAAATTGGACTACTCAAAAGAGAGAAAATGCATTCATATTCTTTTTATAATTTATTTAAATTATTAATAAGTAATTTTTGATGTGTAGGATCATCCACATCTCAATTTAATAGGTGATTTACCCGATATTTCTTAATGTTTCTGTTATTGGTTTAAAATCAACATTTTAGTTTAGAAAATCTAACTCACCGAGAACCAATCAAATATACTCAGATTTCCTTTATAATTTATTTTAATAATTCATAATTAATTTTTGTACATTTAGGGTTTCACATCAAATAGATATACGATGTGATCAGTATGATTCAAAGTGCTTGTTTCAAGTTTAAAATGAGATTTTAGTAAAATAGACAAGCGATGTGCTTCAAACTAATAAAATGTATTCATATTGTTTTTATAATTTATAGAAATGATCTATAAGTTATTTGAGACATGTGATAATTAATTTATACTCAATCCAACGCATGGTGTGACAGGTGTGACTGCAAGTGTGTCTTTTTATTTAAAATTGACATGAATTTTAGTAAAATGGAATACTGACCTACTCAAAACCAAGAAAACACATTCATGATATTTTGATACTTTATAGAAATGATCCATAAGTCATTTTTGATGTTTAGGAATCAGGATTACCTCAATAAAATACACAGTTTGCTCGGTTTGAATCAAAGTGTTTGTTATCGTTTAAAATCGAAATTTTAGTTCAAAAAGTGTCATTCACTAGAAACTGATCCATAATTCTCATATTTTCTTAAAAATTTATGAAAATGATTCATAATTAATCATTGAAGTATAATAATCAGACTCATGTAAAACCTATACACAATATGATTGGTATGATTCAGAGTACTTGTTTATTGTATAAAATAATATTTTAGTCAAAAAGACAATTGACATACTCAAAACCAAGCAAACGAATTTGGATTATTTTGATAATTTAGTGAAAAAACCATAAGTAATTTGAGACATTTAGGAATCATCCACACCTCAATCTGATAAATGGTGTTCTGAGTATGACAAAAATTTTTGTTTAAAATTAATAGTTTCTGTTAATTTATTCCTTTATATTAAAACTAACACAAGAATTGTTTTTCTTATACAGGTGAGTTTTTTTGCTCGATCGGGGTTTTTTTTCAGAAATAGCATATCTCAGATTCAAGATCAAAAATAAAAAATTAATATTGATGTTTTTGAATGTTTGTAATAATTTTTACTTATGTAATTATATAAAAAATGTTTTAATTGTATATATACTATTTTTTATTGTATTTGTGTTGTAAATTTAATTTCATATAAATTCTGTATGGGTAATTTATTTTGGTGATATATGGTGATTTTTCTTTTGTTTTTTTGTGTTGTTATAGAACATTTCACTAGTGTTTTAGTGTGTAGTTGTAGCACATTTCATTATTCCCCTTTATCAATGCTTTTGAAAGTGCTAATAAATGGGTTCTCTATCAATGGTTTTAAAAATCCTAACAAAGTTACCATTGATCGATGATAAATAATAACACTTATAAATTGGTCCTTAATCAGTGCTGAAAAATCATTCATAAAGGGTCCATTTATCAACCCTTTGTAAAGCACTTATAAAGGACCCATTTATTAGCACTTTTTTACTACTGATAAAATTCAGGGGCTTTTAATATCATTATGGTAGTTATCACTTATCTATCACATATTAAAGACATTTTTAGAACTGTTAAAGTCCCATGTTGTAGTATTAGACAAATTTTATACCTCTTTGAACTACCTAGCATGGTACTTTTCATGTACGGTGCACTCACATGACATTTAGCATAAACGACATGCAATGTAATTACATGGAATTTACATTCAATTAATGATACATGGACACATGTAAATTATATGTATTGTACCACTATTACTGCAAGGGGAGTACACAATATATGACCACCATACATGATGTGAAGTTCATAATATTACAAGAAAATTAATTAATAATTTAATATGTTATAAAACATATCATATGGCGTGTACTATCAATAAATAAAAAAACATGTGTTTATTTTGTTTAATGGAATAATTTTTTGATTTAAGTTTCTAAATTAATAGGAACAATACATAATGTATATGGGCAGGAAACATTGTATGTATTACTTTTCATTAGTTTTTTGCAATACACACCTACAGATTGGGTGTGTATATTCTATAGAAATAAAACAAATTGTTCTTGGTCATATTAGTGATAAAAAAGAAGAATAAATTGAAATATTGACATTTATATTTAAATAATGAATATACTGCAATTCAAAACTAACTTTAATTGTGTAATGCAATCAAAAATTAATTACAAATTTGAATGTGACTTCTCTGATACCACTTTAAGGTTTTGGATGTAGTGGAAGAACCTATTTGGGTCATTCCAAACTCATACTTTTCTAGATTCAATGGATTAAATGACATGGACATGATAAAATTTCTATGACCGGTGAAAAAGGCTAGAGAAACCCATGAAAAAAAATATTGGAACTGAGTGGGTATCTTTTCACGTTAAATTTATAATTAATTTTTAAGAATAAAATTTCATTGGTCTTGAGTTCATTATTCTATGTAGGTTTTTATCATCTAAACATCATTCGGTTTAACTTTCATTACACTTATTAGGACCCAATTTATAACCCTCTAGAAGTGATACATACATGATTCTTTGACCTTGGAATGTCATCGATGGTAATATAATTACTCGTGTAGAGGTACCAATCATCTTATGTTTCTCCCTTTATCACTACCACAATCTATTTGGTCTATAAGTACTGCCAATTGGTCTCTCCATTTTGAAAGTAGGGGGAAGGTGGAGGAGATTATCTTATGATTGAGATAAAACCCTAGATAATTTCTTCATTGGGGAGGAACTTTATATGGAGGAGAGGCGGTGTGCACAATGGATTACATCTAACACAAATTGTATTTACAATTGTTTATATACACATTTAATTGTATCTACAACAGTTTGTATCTATTTGGGATTGTATCTATAACAATTTTTATCTATAATTCATTGTATCTACAACCAATTTAATCTTAAATGGATTATATCTACAATAGATTGTATCTATAATGGTTTGTATCTACAAAGGTTTGTATATATAATGGTATGTATATACAATGGATATAACTGGTTGATTATAATTCTAGGGATAGGGTTAAAATATTTTTTAATTTCACATAGGCCCATGAAAATATATTAAACCCATAAAGTATCCCATGTCATGTAAAATAATAATATCATTATTTTTTCTTCAAGGAGTATGCTAACCCACACAATGGTAAATATTATTTTATAGTATGATAAATAAATATTTATTACGAGACCCAATACTCAGTTCACTCATCTTCTTAAATACTTATTGAACCGTAAATAAATATTTAAATAAATATTATTCAATAAATAAATAAATATTATATTAACATTTTTATGAATAAATATTTATTTAATATTTATGATAAATAAAATAATGAATAAATATTATTTTTTTGATGTATAAAAATAAATTTATTCCAACTGTAAAATATAAATAATATTTAACTAAGATTAATAGAGACACTATGTGTGTAACCCTCTAGTATTTGTCCTTAGTGACATTAGGTAAGATAGCCTAAAGTTCAATATCAGCATCTAGAAAAATGTAAAGATATCCAAGAAGAAGAAGTTAATTTTATAATGGTGACAACCGCATACAAATACTTACCATATAATAAGATATCTCGATATCTCATCAATTAGATTTCATACTTGCGTCATCAACTCATATGCTTCTTGTGTATTTCGTTGACTTCTTAAAATAAATCCTTTCATACACCATAGACATATAATTTAATTCAATAGTTTAGTTTCAATCAAAGGGATGAGATATTAGTTTCTATATAGTTGGAAGTGACAAATATTTCCTTGACTTATTCATTAATAAATTACCATTTGTGATGGACCCAATGTACCTTACTTCCCATGAACATATGACATCACAGTTTTGATAAGTACATCTATGTATGTGATTTTTGATGCATATTATAATATAATCTAAAATTATAAGGATCGTTACATATTATTTTAGTTAAAAATTCCAATGACACACAAACATGTATAATTTCTATAGGAGGTTCAATCCTCATAATCTCTCATCATGGAGATTAATAAGTGTGAATGGATGGGTTTCATATGATCAACTAATGGAAATTTTTAGTGGAAGAAAACCAAACAAACAGGCTGATATATCTTCAATAAATATCAAATAAATAAAAGTATAAATAAGTGTACCTATTATTTGAAAGTTACAACAACTTTTATCTTTCTTTCGGTAGAGAATGTTTAAAGAAGATCATGAGGATGATTGAACATAATCTCCCGGTCTTTAAGGGAGTACACCATATAAAAGATCCACAAACACTTTATGAGGATACCCATAATCTGAAGGGGTTCTATAACATTCTCAAATGTGATAAAAAAGAGTTTCATGAGGAAGATAATTTAATAGAGACTTATATACATTTCACTACTCACACCAATAAGAGGGGATCTCATCCTCTAATATATATGAATCCCTAGGCTCCTCTATTCATAATGCTTATCATGCATGACTACTTGTTGGGTATTTATTCATTGAATTCATTTTAATGAATAAATTCAATGTAATTAATCTATTCATAATGTAAGAAAACTAATTAATAAACCATTGGTAGAAATAAATAATACATATATCATATATAAATTTTATATCCATGCATTGCATTAAATAGAATACATAAATTGTATATATAATCTCATATTATATTTATATATATCATGCATCATATTCATGTGTATATGCATCTCATGCATATACATTTTATTGCACTTCCAAAAATATCCCACTTGTACAAAAATCCCTTAAGGAATTTATGTTAAACTTCACAACTCTTTACGAATCTACCCAAATTCTTTTGGATATGGTTTTCATCAAACTATCATCATTTTTAATAAATAATTTTTCCAAAACATTATCCTCATACAAGGGAGAGATTGTGTAACCCTGTCGGCCGTAGCAGTGTTGACAACTATGAAATAAAAATTTCATAGATGCAAGAAATGGTTGGCCTCTACCAAAGCATCAGTACTAGTCAAGCTACTAAGGGTTATGTTGTGATCCCCATCAAACATACTGATATCTCAATATGAACATTTACACCACAAGATGTATCTTATACATCATATGTATACCTATATAATCTCTTTTTCCATGAATTCAAGAAACCACTAGACATGGAACATGTCAATATAGAATTGGCCTCTCATCATTTCTTGATTATCTGAAAAAAAAAAGACTAACCAAGTGAATGAGAACATCATACTTAGTTCATCCATATGATAATAAAATCACATGTCACTTATCCATGTAGTTTTACACATCATATGTGAAACAACTAAGCATGGACATGCAATTATTCAGTCTAATTAAATCAAGGTATATATGTATTTAACTTGTCATATAGGTGGACAAATCCCATATTGGTTTTTCTCCAACCGATGATATGATCCACAACATACCCAGCCACCCCCTAATTAGATAATATAATATGTTAACTTGAATAAGTAGGGTATCAAATTATAAAGGTTCCTATGCTAGGAATCACTCCAACCTCAGGAAAAAAATTATTTATAATAATAATACACCTCTAAGTATATCAATGGTTGTATGACATTCCCTAGGATATTCTTTAGAGGATCAATCCAAGTAATAAGTCTCTACTTATTACATAATTAATCTATTCATTGTATCACATATATAGATCTTTGTGATGAATAAAAGACTATATTCATGATAACCTTATCATATAATTACAATCCAAAATAATTCATAATGATTATCAGTTATAGATGACTAAAAGTCATACTTTGAGGGGATATTATCATTTAACTCATCATGTAAAATAAAATTTCATCAAACTTCAATGAATGGAATTTGTAGGTTATATTTTATTATAATAACATGACACATTTAAAACCATTACAACCAATCTCTCATGTCTATAACACCCAGATATTATACATGACCCTCATGTTGTTGATTCAATAATGGTTTTGTTAATGGATTTACTACATTCTTCTATGTAGCCCCCCAAATGATCTTTATATCACCATTTTTAATGATCTCCCCTTTTCGGTGGTATTTTAAAAGTATGTGTGTGTTCCTTTGATTATACTGGGGTTCCTTAGCCTAATAAAAAAACCATTGTTGTCATAGTATATCTCAATTTATCCCTCAGAGTCAGGAACCATTCCAAGTTCAAAAATGAATTTCTTGATCCAAAAAAAATCCTTCATAGTATCTTATGCAGTTATGTATTCCACCTATGTTGTTGAGTCTAATATAGTGTCTTGCTTGGAACTCTTCCAAAAAAAATTTCCACATTTTAGGAAAAACATCAATCAAAATTGATATTTCATAAAATATTTGTTGGATTGGAAACTATAATTTGTGTAACACTTTAAAAAATTATCATCCTCTTTTCCAAAGATCAAGAATATATTCGTATTCTTTATCAAGTACTTAAGAATTATCTTAATAGAATTATAGTCACTCTCGATGAGATTATATTGGTATCTACTTTTTATACTCAAATCATATGATACATTAGGTTGAGTACACAACATAGAATATAAAAATGATTTTATAATGGTCTCATAAGAAATCTTATCCATTCAATCTAACTCTTTAGAAGGATCCTAAATCTTCCTAATATTTGTGTCATGTAACACTGGTAAAGACCCATTTTTGGAGTTCCCCATGTTAAACCACTTTAACACTGTACCAATATAAGTGTTCTGGCTTAGTCTAAGAAACATCTTAGATATATCACAATATATGCTCATATTTAGTATATAAGATTCATTAACCATGTGTTTCATTTAGAAAATTTTTTCCAACCATGTATTCATAGTGTGATGTGTTAGGATGTCATTTAAAATACGAACTATTTAATATACAAAAAATATAATAAATTTTATTATACTTACATTGAGCCTATTATACACAAAGAAATAATTTGATTTCTTGATGAAATTAAACTCTTTTATTGCATCATCAAACCAGATATTTCAACTCTTAGATGCTTGATTTTTTCCATGAATAGACATTGTAACTTGAAAACCATAACATTATCATTTAGATAATCAAAACCCTCGAGTTGTATAATATTCACATACTTCGCTAAATTCTTATTAAGGAATGTGGTTTTGACATCCACTTGATATATTTTAAAATCATAATGAGCTATTATGGATATCAAAATACGAATATACTTTATCATCGCAACAGGTGAAAAATTATCTTTATAATTAATACCACAAACTTTTTTGTAACCCTTTTCCACAAGGAATTCTTTATAGGTAGACACTCTACTATCCTTGTTAGTTTTATTGTGGAAATACCACTTCATCATACTAGTATCACCACTTTATGTGCATCCACCAAGATCCAAACTTGGTTAGTTTACATAGACTCCATCTTATATTCCATGTCTTTTAACCATTTCTTAGAATCATAATTATAAATTTCCACTTAGTAGTATGTAGTTTCTTCTTCTACGAACATTACTTCATCATTGTTATCCATGAGAAATTTATATCTCTCAGGTTCATAATGAATCTTATCATATCATTGAAATTATTCTATAACTTGAGTTGGTACTTCTTCCCTAACTATTTATGGGACTAGATCAACCTTCATCTTATGTACACTTCCCGTTTGTTGGTCTTAAAATTTTCAATGTTCAAATTTCCTCCCACAAAATCTTAGACTTAGAAATTAATTCTCAATAAATATACGAGTTTGAGCAACAAAAACATTATGTTTTGTATATTTGTAAAAATAAAAACCATTATTTTACTAGGGATAACCAAAAAATAAGATATTTTCAAATTTAGGTTCAATTTTATTAGAAACCAAACATCATATGTGAGCTTCACAGCCCCAAATAATCATATAACACAGAAAAGGACGTCTCCCAAACCATATCTCAGATGATGTATTTATAACTTCTTTAGATGGAACATGGTTTAGTAGGAAAGCAACAATCTCAAGATAATAACCCCAAAATTGTATAGAAAGGTCACATAAACTCATCATCAATTGATCCATGTCTAAAAAGGTACGATTAATCCTTTTAGATATATTATTCCATTATGATGTTCTGAGAGGAGTGAGTTTTATAGAAATTTAACAAACTATTATATGAGCTGGGAATTCTTGGATCAATTATTCACCACTCCTATCTAATTAAATGAATTTAATACTATTTCCCAGTTGATTATGTACTTCTTTATGAAACTCTTTAAACTTTTTAAATGTAAAATGCTTGTGTTTCATTACAAACACATACCCATACTGACTAAATTCATCGAAAAAGGTAATAAAGTACCTAAAACCAATGATTTATTAAGTACTCATTAGTCCACATGCATTACTATGTGTGAGATCTAACAATCCACTATCACTCTCACCTTTTCTCCTAAAAGTTGACTTTTTTAGTTTTCCTAATAAACAAGATTCACATGTATCAAATAATTCATAATTAAATTAGTTCAAAAAATAATATCTATTGAGAGTTTGGACACATTGGTAATTTACATGTATAATAAAAAAACGAAAAAGTTTAGTGGGATTATAATCAACCATAAATTTTATATTCTAAATGTTATAAATAGGATTATCCATATCAAGAATATATAAACTGTTCTTTATATTAATAATTCTATGAAACATTTCATTCTTAAATATATAAAAACTCTTATTATTAATAATGAATAAAGATATCATCTTTTCTAAACAATATATTGAAATAAAATTATTATTGATTAAGTAAACATAATAACAGTTTTCAATTCTAGGATTAATCCACATGGTAATTTTAAATCATAAGTGTTGACCTCTAATGAAAAAACTTATTCTCCATTTATGACATGGGTATCTACTTCACCCATTTTCAATTTCCCTCCTATATTTGAGTCTATGTTTGTCAGCATAAATTTGTGACACACACATAGTATCTAAAACCAAGAATTCATAAATAGAGAAATTTATTTTCTTGACATTCACATTCAGTTACTTTGAATTTTTCACCTGGAGATCTATTCTCAATCCAAGACACCAATCATTAAATATTTTATAGGTCATATGTATAAATGTTCTCAATATGATTAGTGTAAAGTATTCAATAATATAAAATAAATAAATATTAGTAGATGATTATCATGTATTATATATTTTCATTAATTTATTTAAATGAACGTTCTCCCACTAAAAATAATGACCCTGAATATCATATCTATTTAATATGCCAAGATCAATTTTTCACTGAAAATGAGTCTAATTCGGTATTTCTATCACCATTTAATTAATTAGGTAGGGATTAATCCCAATCACAACAGTTGTGACTCTTGGATAGTTAAGTGGATAACCACTTATCCAAATCCATCATATAGAATCACTAAACTCTATTCCTTTGGTAACCCAATCCTGTTTGGGTCTCTCGAATAGTGTAACCCAAATCTAACGTTAAGAATAATCTAAAAAATAAAGATAAAGGGGAGCCCATTTTTGGGATTAAATACCTAATAGGATAAACCAAAGTTACACATAACTTTCATTCCATACACAAGAAAATAAAAGGGAACCCATCTTTTCCATTACCTACATGGTTGGATGATCGAGGTCTTGACAAGCATTTCTTTGGAAGGAATATCACACTTAGTATTTCAAGGGTTTTTCTTTTATGGTCTCACTAATTTAATATGAATCATATGCATATTAAATTCATAACTATTACATCATATGTAATCATTTTCTTTTAATTTTATATTTCCTTTTTTGTATGCATGCTTCTAACTATTTAGTTTTGTAAATTTATATTTCAACAACAATATTAATGTTTTTACACCACATTGATGTGTAACTATTTACACAGCCATAAAGTTTGTTTAAATAACCCAGAAAAATAATCCAAGTATATACATACATATCCAAATGCATCATATGCATAAGTTACATGGTCACTTCATGTAAAATACCATCCTTTTTAGGTACTTTTCTCTGTAAGTTTTTATAGTGGCCAAATATTTTTTGGATATAAAGATCCTTTGTTGGAGAAAATGACCAAAATTTTGGGGATGCATGATTGTGAATTAATGGATTCTGGTTATAAATGAGTAATGTGTTAAAAATGAGTTCATGGTGAGTTGAGAGGATTTAAAAGGAAAATAGGCATAAAACTCAACTGTAAAACATTTACATGTCATGTAATGGGATTATACACTGTGAAATTATTGGTAGGTTTTAATAATATAAATCCAAGGTGGCATATTTTTCAGAAAAAATGTTTAAATTATAATTTTGTGATGTGTAACTAGATAACATAGCATATAAATGCCCAAACTATTGTTTTAAAGGGGTTGTGTGCCTAAATTTTGTTGGAACCTACTATAGATCTTCACTTCTTGACCTAGGGAGACCCCCATGCAATTTTAGAGTGCCAAACCTACTTCCATACGTTCCATTCATGTGACCAATCCCCAGTAAATCTTCTTGGTTGTATTTCTTCTTTCTCTTCATTATTTTCCCACCTGTTGTGATGAAACCCCTTGGAAAGTTGCATTTTTTGTTTTGATATTGATCAATATTGATCTAGGAGCCTCTTTTTGACCATATTCATCTTTCCTCAAGGACATTGGTCATTGGAAACATTGTTGAATCTTTGGTTAAAGGTGGGTGGTCTGAAATTCAATTACCATAGTCATGATTTACATTACGTACATGAAATTTTTAGAATTTCTCTTTTTTTTAGAAATTCAAATATTTAATTAAATTAATTAATGTGGTAAATTAATTAATTGAGATGGTTGTGAAATTGTGTGATTTTGGATTGATGAATGAGATAATAAATTAGAGAATAAATTATGAGTTTCTATAATTTGTATAATTAGTATACTTAATTGATTAATTAATCATCAAGGCATGAATTTAGGATTTGGGTATTTGATTGAAAATTAGGAATGGTAGATTTGGGGTAATTAATTTATAATTGTATTATGAAATTATTGAATGGGGAATTCAGGGATAATTAATTATTGAGTTAATTATAAAATTGTTTAATTTTATATTGAGAATAATTAATTGGTGATTTAATTATTATATGTTGAGTATGATAATGTTTAATTAATTGTTGAATTGATTAATAGAAAAAGATATGTGATTATTTAAGTTTTTAATTAATTAATGAGATTTTATTAATTAATTTATGAATTATTTAATGGTTGATAAATGGTTTCTAAACATGATGATCAAGGCCAATGATGATATACATGCATAATTATTAAAGGGAGATATACAAGACGATCTGTGACAAAAACATGTCTATTGGTAGGGTTAAAAATTGGGTGCTAGACATGATGATCTATACCAATGATATATCTGCATAATTTAAATCTGGGGTGCTAGACATAACGATCAACACCAATGGTATATATGTATGATTGAGAATATGGGTGTTATACATGACGTTCTATGTCCATGAATGATATATATATATATGCATCTTTACTAAACTCGTTACTAGATGTGGAGTTTTACACTCAAAACTTTGGAAATGGAATATGGGTATAATTTGAAAAAATGATGAAATATGAATTTATTAAGTTATATGGACCATACTCTAGCACGGGATAAAATAGGTTTTGAAATTCAGGTGTCCACAGGGACCCATGGGTTTATGTAGTTAAATTAATATTAATTGATAATGTGATAAATGTTTATTTATGCATTATAATTATTTCTTTAAACAACTATATACACTATTATTTGAATGGGTTTTTGTAGAAATTCTTGTTAGAGGCCTATTGAGTCATACTCACACCCTACTTGGGCTTTCTGGTTAGTGCATGAATAGATTTTATGGATGTAGGATAGGTTAAGGGAAAATGGTCTACGTTAGATAGCTGAGTCGGGATGGATCATGGTTGAGCGAACCAGACATGGTTTGGGACCCACAGAGATTATTCAATGTATTTCTTTTGGGTTTTCATTTGAGACACTTTACATGTACAATAGCATGACATCTTTTCTTCTTCAATTTGATATTTTATTTATTTCTTTTTTTATAATGAGATATTGGTGTTTTTTGTGATTAAATATGTTATTCCTTTATTGATTTTTATTTTTACTGGTGTCTAATTTTATAAAATAGGGTACAGTATCACCATTATTGACTTAATAGACCCTAACTACTATTTAGTAGCCTTTAGTATACGATGAGGCGTGCCTGATGTCATGTGGTGAACCTACTCAGGGCACCGATTCATGGCACCCGGTTCGGGATGTTACAAAGTGGTATCAAAGGAGTTTTATTTTCTTCTTATTTTGTCATACTTTTTGGGAAAGAATATTAGGAGACTATGAAGATTCAGGGCTTTCTAATAAATTGATCATTGGAGTTTCAAAACCATGTATGCGGGAAAACCCAAGTACTCAGGGTGGGATTGTTGTTATTATTGTTTTTTGATACAGTTGAATGTCATTTTACCTTGGGTGATGCACTAGTTTTGTGCTATGATATTTGTTTTTTTTTATCTTGTAGAAGTGACTTGTGGCCAAGAATGGCCCTAGATTTGAGTTTTCATGAATCATTATAGGCACTCAGGATTATTTTGTGACATGCATCATTTTAGGCAGGCACGGGAAAAAGGGTTATGGGTATGTTGTTGAACTTAGACTATTTTTCCTTGTGAGGTTAAAATGAAAATGGTTCTTAATAAGAAATTTATAATGGTAAAGTGATAAAATATGTGAGTAAATGGGTGTCTAGATGAGAAACATGATATGAAATTACCCATTGAGAACTAATACCTAGGTATGGGATTGTTAAGGGTAGTGATAGCTCCTCGGTTTTGACCACATTGTGAGATTTGGGGAAGTTAATTGTTATGAATTTTTTTGTGTTTTTTCTAATATGTAAATTTGATAAAGTTGTGTTATGAGTCCTAATATGTGTGTCTAAAATTTTAGAGATTTTCCCCCATAGGGATTCTTGTTGAGAAGACAACTAGAGGAAATGGTTTTGGATGATCCTCCACTGGTGGAACTTCAGGCACCAATAGTGTGGGGTGAGGGAGTAGGGGACAAGATTCGAAAGAAATTAACTCAATTCATGAATATCATGGGAAGAGACCCAGGGTAGGTTTTGAAGAGTATATATAATCTGATGAGGGAGTTTCAATTACAACACCCTCTGAATTTTACTAGAGAGGGTGGACCAGTGGCAGATGAGTTCTGAGTTGAGTCGATCGAGATGATACTTGACCATTTAAAGACTCCTTATAAGAAGATTTTAATGTTTGATACTTATATGTTACGAGTATCATTGAATCATTTGTGAGACTTCTAGGCTCAAACTAGATATATTGATGGCTTGCTATTGAATGAATTCTTAGAGAAGTTCTTAGACCACTTCTACCCAAGGACACTGAGGTAGGAGAGAGCAGCTGAGTTCATGATATTATCATAGGGGAATATGTATGTGATGTAAAATATTGTAAGATTTATATATTTACAATGCATTGATCCAAAATTTTCAGAAAATTATACTAATTCAAAAAAATGATTTCAGGATTGGCATAGAAGTGAAATTAATTCCAATGTGAATATCTGTAGGCTAAATAAGTTCTTAGAAGTGGTGAATAAAACTATCATTTCATAGGGGAACCTAAAGGATGATTCCAGTGGTGTATATGTGGTTTCTTATAGATGATCTATAGGTATGTATTTTGAGAGTAGGAAACATTGTTATGAGAACTTTAGCTAGAGTAGTGGGAAGAAAAGTGGGAAGTCAAAAGGGTCAGTCACTCAGGATATTACTTAAGTGCCTTTCCACCAGTGTGGTATGCCGGGACACTTTTGTAAACATTGTCCCAAACCGATAGTATATTGTTGAGCTTATGGAAAGATGGGAAATGTATAGAGGTTCTGTAGGAACCCGGGGCATACAGTTAGTGATGGAGGAGTTAGGCAGATCTAAGGTGCATGAAGGGGATCTTTTGCACCATATTAGTATATTAGATGGATCTCTATTATTCTAGGTGGTTGAGGTTGAGGAATTGATGATTTTGTTCAAGATCACCCATATCAATAGATTGGTGCAACTCAAGGGAGTCATACAGCATCACAAGGAAGAGGGGAAGGACAATTGCATATGGTGAAGCCAACACTTGTGGATAGATATAAAAGGAAATTGTTAGTGAGAGGTAGTATTCTAATATATTATATATTAGATAGTTCCTTGTTTGATATTGTTTCCTCTTATTCATTTATATATTCAAAACTTGTTAATTGTTTGAGCCTGGTGGTGGAGTTTTTGAGCAGGGTAATGACTACAAATACACCAATGGGAGTATGGTCCGGAGACACCTGTTTGTGCAAGGAATGTTCTCTTGAAGTTGGATAATATAATTTTCTATGTTGTCTATAAATTCTGTACATTTCATGATTCAACTTAATTATGGGTATGGACTGTCTAGTCTCATAATTGACCAACGTTGATTGTTGCTGCAGGATGGTAATGTTTACATTTCATAAAGGTGACCATTATATTCACCATGAGAATGGGATATCCATGTAAGATTAGCAAGGACGGTTACTTAAAAACAGAGATATCTCACAACCCATCATTTTAGTATTTTTTGGATGATTGGGGTGTAAAGAATGATATCTTTCCACCAATGGTGGAACAGTTTCAGGATGTTCTTTATGAATACTTCTTCGGGATTCCACCTGAGAGAGATATAGAAGTCACTATTTATCTCATGTTAGGGGATGATAATGTTTCAATTTCATCATATATAATGGAAATGATAGATCTTCAAGATCTAAAATCTTATATAGAGAAGTTAGATGATAAGGGGTTTATCTGTCTGAGTATGTCTCCTTGGTGTTATCCTATATTGTTTACAAAGAATTATGATGGTAGTTTGAGCATATTTTTTGATTACCAGAAGTTGAACCAGATGACTATGAAGAACTGGTATCCTCTTCTTTTTATTGATGATATTTTTTACCAGTTGGAGGATCTTCTGTGTTCTCAAAGATTGACTTGAGATCAGGGTATCATCAACTGAGAGTTCGAACTTCTCATATACCAAGGAATACTTTCAGAAGTAGGTATGGCATATATGATTTTTTTGTAATGTCATTGCGGTTGATGAACGTACTAGCTGTGTTTATGGTCTTGATCAATATGATCTGTCATCCATATCTATATCATTTTTTGGTAGTTTTTTGGATGACATCTTAGTGTAAACAAACACACATGAAAATCATGGCCAACATATTGACATCATTTAGAGTACACTGAGAGATCATCAACTATACACCAAGATATCTAAGTATCAATTTTTTATTGATCAGGTACATTTATTGGGACACATCAACTCCGAGGAAGGTGTGTCAGTGGACCCAAAGAAGTTTCAGGTAGTGGTATCTTGGGAACATACCAAGAACATTTTTTATATCTAAATATTTTTGGATTTGAATGGATATTATTGGAGATTCATCCAAGAATTTTCCCATTCTGTATTGACCAAAAATGGAAAAAAGTTTTAATGGTCATAAGCTTGCATGAATTATTACCAAGAGTTGAATAAGAATTTTACATTAGAAATGATCTTGATCCTAACAAATCTAGGTGAGTAGTACATGGTGTATTATGATGCTTTTATGATTGGACTCAGGGTAGTACTGATAAAGTGAGATTGAGTATTCGCATATGGGTCTTGGTAGATGAGGCCACATTGATGTAAGAGTGATGATATTTGGGTTATTCTGGATTGACTAAAAAAATTAGACCATTTATTTCCTATATGTATGACTTTCTCAGTTGAGAAATTAGGATTTTTGTATGTTCAGGAGATATTCAGTCTGCATGGGGTGCCACGAAATATTGTTTTGGACCACGATTCATGCTTTAACTCATGGTTTTGGTACATATTATAGAATGATATTGGAATAAATGTATTATTGATTGTGTCCATCCACCCATAGATAGAATTTAAATTGGAATGTACTATATAGGTATTTGAGGATATTTTGTGGGCATGTGTTCTTATCTTTGATAGATCTTGGGACAAGCACTTGTATTTTTTGAAGTTTTCCAATAACAACAGTTATCATGAAACTACACAAATGGGACCATAAAAAGGATCTTTATGGTAGGCCATGTAGATCACCTGTATTCTCGATATAGGTTAGTGAGTCAGAGTTTCTGGGACCGAGTCCCGTGTTGAAGATGTTGAAATAGGTACAACTAATTCAAAAACATATGGTTGTGTCTCAAAGTAGGTAGAAGTCGTATGCTGAAAGATGGAGACGACCCTTATAGTTTACAGAGGGAGATCATGTATTCCATTGGGTTTTACCTAGGTTGTGTCACCACGAGATATGGAGGTAGGGAAAGTTTGGACCCAGATTTTTTGGACTATTTGAGGTTGTAGAGAGAATTGGATCGGTGGCATACTGATTGACTCTTCGGCAAAAATACAATGTTATGCATGACTTTTTCCATGTATCAAAAATATGAAATTATCACATCAAACCTTATCATGTGATCTATTTGGATGATTTTGAGATTGATATAGATGTGTCCTTTGAGGTGCATCTGATACGTGTGTTGGATCGCAGTGAGAAAGTGTTGTGGAGAAAGACAGTGTCCATCATTTATATATTGTGGAAACATGGGTGTATAAAAGATTAAACTTGGGAAAGAAAATTTGATAAGTGGGAAAAGTGGCCTGATATTTTTGACTTATAATCTTAGATATTCTTGGATGTACAGCTCAAGGATGAGCTATTATAATATGGGGAGATTGTAAGATCCTATATTTTTCAAGTACTTTTATCATAATGTTTTTTTAGTGGCCCACTCATGTTCTGGGATAGATATCCTTTTTTGGATAAAATTACTTAATGTTTGAGGATGTATGATTTTGAATTAATTCATTTCAGTTATAAATGGGTAAAGTATTAAAAATGAGTTCATGGTGAGTTGAGAGACTTTAAAAAAATAAGTGCTTAAAAATAAAATCTAAAACATTTAAATGTTGGTAATGAGATTACACATCATGTAATTATTTTATGGTTTTAATAAATTAAATATGAGGATATGGATTTTTCATAGGAAACATTTAAAAAATATTTTCACGATGTGTAATTCGATTACATTCCATGTAAATGCTATAATTGCAGTTTTAAAGGGTTTGTGTCGAAGATTTTTGTTGAAACCCACTATAGAAATTTTTCTCACAATCTAGGGCGACCCTCCAAGAGGTTTTGGAGTTTCAAACCCCCTTCTGGATGTTGTATTCATGTGATCAATCCCTAGAAAGTCTTTTTTGTTGGGTTTCTTCTTTATTTTCCTTATTTTCCCACCCACTATGATGAAACCCCTTGGAAAGTTGTGTGGATGGCCTTTATCTTGATCAATATTGATATAGTATCCTCTTTGAAACCATATGCATTTTTCCTTGTGGACAATATCCATTGTAATCATTGTCGAATCTTTGGTTAAGGGTAGGTGGTCTAAAATTTAATTCCCATGGTCGTGATTTTGATTAAGTATATGAAAGTTGTAGAATTTCTATAGTTTTTTAGAAATTGAAATCTATAATTGAATTAATTAAAAATGTAAATTAATAAATTGAGATGGTTGTGAAATTGTGATATTGTGGATCGATGACCAAGATAATTAATTGGAGAATTAATTATAATATTATGGAAATTTTAAAATTAGGATAATTAACTGATTAATTAATTATCAAGTCCAGAATTGAGTATTTGGGAATTTTATTGAATATTGAGAATTGTGGAATTGGGATAATTAATTGATAATTTCATTATAGATTAATTGATTTGGGAATTGAGGGAAAATTTATTATTTAGTTAATTATTGAATTGTCGAATGGTAAATTGAGTATAATTAATTGCTGAATTAATAATTAGATGTTGAGTATTAGAATGGTTAATTAATTGTTAAATTGATTAATGGAAAAATATATGTGATTAATTATTTATTTAATTAATTAATGATATTGGATTAATTAATTTATGAATTAATTAATTGTTGATAAATGGTTGTTAGACATGACGATATAGGCTGATGGTGGTATGCATGAATAGTTGTTAAATGGGGGCTAGACATAATGATCTATGTAAATGATAGAAATATCATTTTGGTTGATAAATGGGGTGTTATACATGATAATCTACACCAGTGATATAAACGCATAATTGAGAACAGGGGTGCTAGACCTGACGATCAACACCAATGGTATATATACATGACTGAGAATATAGGTGATAGACATGACATTCTATGTCTACAAAAGATATATAGATATATGAATGTTTGATAAATGGGGTTCCAGACATGGACTCCTACACCTAAAACCTTAGCAATGGAATATGAGGTTAAGTGGCTGAAATAATGAAATATGAATTGATTGTGTTATATGGATTAGACTTTGGCACCAGCCGAAGAAGATGTCGATATGTGGATGTTCATGGGAGCGTAGGCGTTTGTGTAGTTAAAAAAATTGTAATGGCTCGGACCTCTCCGGTCCATTACATTGTGAAAATGTGGTCTTGGAGGTGTTCCGTGAGGTCAAGGTGACTTATCCCCAACACTTTTCCAAATTTCCAGTTCTGTGAACAGTGTTTCCTGTTTTATGAACAGTAACAGATCGGTCTCACAGATCAGTTTCACATATCGGTCTGACAGATAGGTTTCACAGATCGGTCTGACAGATCGGTTTCAGAGATCGGTCTGACAGATTGGTTTCACAGATCGGTCTGACAGATCGGTTTCACAAGATTGGTCTGACAGATCAGTTTCACAGATCGGTCTGATAGATCAGTTTCACAGATCGGTTTCACAGATCGGTTTCACAGATCAGTTTCACATATCGGTTTCACATATCGGTTTCAAATATCGGTTTCACAGATCTTTTACAGAGATCGGTTTCACAGATTGGTTTCACAGATCGGTTTCACAGATCGGTTTCACAGATCGGTTTCACATATCGGTTTCACATATCGGTTTCACAGATCGGTTTCACATATTGGTTTCACAGATCGGTTTCACAGATCGGTTTCACAGATTAGTTTCATGTACAGTAACAGTAGATGAACAGTGTTTCTAGATTCCAATAGTTTTGCCCCTTTTGACGTTTCCTTTGATGTAAAATAAATTTAAAGCCTTATTTTAAGGGCTCTTAAGGCCATTTCAATTGCCATAAATCCTATATTAATTATTCCTAAGGCCGGGATCTATTAACTTGGTCATACCGCCTGGGTTAATGCGATCCGTTTTTAATGGAGAATTAACCACATCTTAAACCGTCGCCCCATTAAATCATAAAAAAGGGACGAGATATCATTCTCCCTTGTTCTTTCCCTTTGTTCTCAGCTAAGAGACGCTATAACCTTTCAATCATTCCCATAGGAGTTACATAATCAATATTTACTCCTAGGATTGGTTCTGCTCTGTTTTGGATGAAACCAAACTGTGTCAGTGAATCTTCCCAACAAGGTATGTTTTATTGTCGTTCCTTTGGAAATCATCTTCTTTTGTTTCTCCATTCCATATTATACCATGTAATTTCCAAAATTCTAATGGGTTTTTCTTTGGGTTGGTTGGTACTGTCATACCGTGGCATCCTCCGGTGGATACAGTTGTCGTGAGAGGAGGATTGTGACCCATTGTGTGGATAAAGGACGTCAAGAACTCTTCGAGGTAGGGGATTCATGGATTGTCTAGTTATATATGTGCAATTGTAGAATTATCATGATTTAGTCCTTTGGATCACAATGAAATTGACCTAATTAAATACTTGAACCGGATTAAAAGAATTGGTTGATCGCATGTTGTTGCTTTATACTGTGCTAACGGTTTGCCTTATGATTTTCTAGATAGAGTCATATCTATGATTTCCTTGATTTATTTTTCGTTCATGATAGAAATTGATAATGAACGTAAAGCTGGAATTTATTGTTAATTAATTGGCTAAAGATAAAGAGGCATGTAAATTAATCTGGTTATTGTTGTTGTTGTAGTTGTTCTAATTTGAGGATAATCAAATTAAGGAAGTAGGCATGGTTATTTAATTGTGATAGCTTGCTGATTAGGTATCCCGTAATTGGAACCTACGCATAACAAATCTTCTAATTCAATATGGATTAAAGAACAGATTGTATGGGAATTTCTAAAAGGGTTCTGAGTTACCCTCTTGTTTGTTAAAGGGTCAAGAGCCCATGGTTGTGACTGTTGTTTTCCTGCTGCTTGTGATGTAATGTGAGCCTGGATGGCTGTTGTGATGTTTGGAGGCATGGGGACTTGTGGTTGTGGCAATGGATGACGCCCAGGATGGTGAGATGCATCAGCTTATGCATGTGGGTGTCGGGGAGGAACCAGGGGTGATGGAATGGGATGGATGTGGTTGCTAGATGCTTGTGGAATCTATGAATGTTTATATGCTTTTCTTTTCCCCACTACTCAAGGCAGCTGGTCTTGCTTACCCTTCTTCCAAAGGAGGCGAAGACACGCAGGGTATGCCACGTGCTTTCCATGTTTAGCCTCTCTAGAGAGAATGGGTCTATGCTCTTTCTATAGGCGGCAAAGACTCGACGGGTAGTTTATCCACTCACTGTGTTGATCATCCTTTGTGTTTAGAAGCATAGGATGCTTTTCTAGAATGCCTGGGAATATGGAAAATTAATTCTATAATGAATGTTTGATTCAATGGTGAAAATCCATGGGGATGGAGATACTATAATTTAAAGGTGATGTAAATCTTAAAAGGAAAAGTTGATTTTGAATGTGATGCCAATTCAGTTTAATGTGGAATTGTTCATGATTAATTAATGTTTAAATAATTAATTAATGTACAGTGGAACTGATAAAATGAGAACGGAGTAATATAATAAATCTCTTCAAATGTTTGTGTGCTTATAGGATACCTAGTCTTAGAAGTAGCGGCCTGAAGTCTGAGAGACGTTAGCTGCAGTTGTATCTAAGACTAGGTAATGCCCATAGTGTGGATGTGGGTTATATATATTTTGTACTTTTTGTGTTTCTATATGATACTCCACCCTATCTGTAAGGGAAACTGACACCCCGGGGATTTTGAGCCCTAGGGGGTGTTTTCCCCTACATTCTGATGGGAGGTTGAATGGCTGACTACCCCCTTTGACCCCGCTCTCTTCTCTTGGTAGATCATTGTGCCATGAGGCATAGCGGTTAGTTACCCCATATATGTGTGTAGAGGGCTGTAATGGCTTGTGGTTATTCACACACATATATTCTGGATATAGTATCCTATGGACTACTGTAGGTGTAACGTGTATAGTCTATAATGGCTTGAGGATCCTTACTCAGAGTATGGGTTGTAATGGCTTGAGGTATTATACCTGACGTATGATACATGTTATGTGAGCTGTGGTGGCTCCCGGAAACTACCTGGTTACTTTTGGTTGTGAGGACGGTGTGTTGCTTCGCCTAGGTGTCTGCGGGAAAGCCTTTGTGGTGCCGGAGGTGCAGATTGTGGAGCTTAGCCCAGGTGACTGCGGGCAAGCATTGGAGAGAGATGCACAGGACGTATGTCATTGGGGAAAAGCGGAAAACCATTAAGGAAGTAGTAGCGGGGTACCCTTGATATTCTTTACTATATGCTATATTCTTGTTTGCATTATTTGGTGAGAGTAGCCATGGTGAGGTTGGGAACTTAGTATACCTGACGAGTTAGTTTCACTTGTTGTTCGCTGGTCTTTAGCATGCTTTCATTACATTTGCAAGAGAGGCTTGGGGAGGATCCTACTGAGTATACTATTATGCTCACCCTATGTATATATAAACTGTTTTCATGTCACTTAGAGCAGGTTGGAGATCAAGCTGGTTACTACTAGCCTATGGTTGGAGGGGGAGCTGTTCAGGCTTGTGGTCGCTGCCGTTTCACTTTCTTTTGGGTGTTTTTAGTTTCCCCTTTCAGTTGTAGTACATTTTCATGACATTTCATATATGTACTTGGATTTATTTAATATTTCAGTTCTAAGTTGGAGTTGATTGGAGTCTATTCTGTCTTTGTCTTCTGCATGTGTTCTCTTAGAGGGTAATGCCTCCCATTTGAATGTTTATTATACCCTCGGTGCTAGTCACCAACCTGGGGCCTACTGGAGGCGGGACTCGGGGATCATTATCTCTCTTCTCACATTGCCAGCCCAGGAGGGGTACACTTTGTGGGGAGGTGGTCATGACAGAGTGGTGTCAGAGGTCTGGTTGAGGGATATGATGGAGTTTGGAGTTAGGCACAGGTGAGGTTGCATGGGATGGTAGGGAAATAGTGTCATTCATGTTTAACAAGTGGGGTAAACACTGGATACCGGCAGAGACATAGGTGTTTAGGGCCCCCTATGATCTGTTTCATGGACCTTTTAGTTTACAATGGCTACTACACAAAGTGATACTAGTTGCAGGGAAGAGACCTAGGAAAGGATCATGCATCATTATTCTTTGCGCCTGTGTTTGAATGGGTAGACCTTGGGATAGGTAACCTAAAATTAATAAAACAAAACAATTAATTCATTAATGTTGAGTCTTCCATATTCTAGGCTTAGGAGCTCTAACAGCTGTTATTTTACAGGAATGGCTCCAGGTCGACATCCTGGTCAGGTTTGCACAGAAGATGTCCAGCAGGATGTTCCAGCAGATCGTCGCCAGGTTGGGGTTGATGATGATGACAATTGGAGGAAGACACTCCGAGAGTTTCAGCACCAGAGTCTACAGAAGTACGAGGGCTCCGTTTCAGATGTAGTCACAGAAGACTGGTTGGAGGAGGTCGAGATAGGATCCTGTTTGATTCGTGCTCGGAAGGAACACTGGGTGTCCTTGGTTGTGACGATGCTGCATGGAGTTGCGAGGCAGTGGTGGTTCTTCTTCCTTGGGGATCGTGAGGAGTCAGCGATCTCATGGGAGGAGTTTCGAGATAGGTTTAGAGTCGAGTTTCTTTCATCGACTGCGAAGGTGTCCAGTCGCCAGGACCTTCATACCCTTTGACAAGGGAGATCCAGTGTTCGAGAGTTTGGAATCCATTTCAGGAACCTTCTACGATATGCTTCAGGCCTGTAACCAGATGAGGAGGCCAGGGTGAGGCATTTTGAGGAGGCTTTGCATCCAGAGATCCAGCGCCAGGTCACGCCATTTATGCTAAAGACATATCTTGAGGTGCTGGCGAGGTTATAGGTTGTTGAGAGGACTTTGGCTAGGACCGGATCATCACAAGTGGGGAATCATCATGATTCCTCACGAAGCAGAGCTGTGGTCCGGGGTTCCCGGTTTTCATGGAAGAAGAGTTTTTGTTCACATGGGGGTAGGTCCCAGCCCTTTCCATCTCGTTTCTTCGGAGACAGTAACTCTCAGGCCTATGCCAAGGTATCAGGCGCTTGATTTTCTTGTGGTGGTCATGGTCATTAACAGCGGGAGTGCCCGAATTTTCAGAGCATTCATCGTGCAATGGGCGCTTCGCTCCAGGTTCCTCCATTGAGGCAGTTACAGCCGAGGTAGTAGCAGCAGGTTGCACCAGCTTTAGATCACCATAGTGTAGATGGAGCAGGCAGAAGACAGCCCCATGACGCTCCCTGTCCTCAGAGAGCAGAGCGCAGCTGTGGGGGTGGTCATCATCAGGGTCAGAGAGGCCGTGGAGGAGGTCGTGGTCAGCTTCATGCTCTAGCGTTGCCATCCCTCGACGAGCCAGATGTCGTCTGAGGTACCCTTTTCATGTTTTCTACATTGGTGTATGCCTTGTTTGATTCAGGAGCAACACACTCCTTCATATCACCTACCCTTGTCCATGCTTTGGGACTTGAGGTAGAGAGGCTTCCAGTGCCCTTGGTGTTAACTACGCCAGTTGGAGGTCGAGCCGACTTTTTTGAAGTATGTAGAGACTGTGAGCTAATGTTGGGGCAACACCACTCTTGGGGAGATTTCCTATGTTTACAAATACAACCATATGATGTCATACTCGGCATGGATTGGTTGTATTCGGTGCAGGCTATTATGGATTTCTACAGGAAGAAGGTCGTTTTCTTTGATGCAGATAGAGAGAAAATGGTGTTTTTTGGTGAGAGAGATCCTCAGATGATTCATAGACGAGGTCCATCCTTATCATCTATGATGGCTGGGATGATGTTGAGTTCTTCAGGGGTTCTATAGTTGGCATTTCCAAGGGTCGTAGAGGAGTACCCTGACTTCTTTCCAGAAGAGGTTGTATCCTTACCCCCTTGACGAGAGATTGAGTTTAGGATCGAGCTACAGCCAGGAGTGTCTCCTATCTCTATGTCTCCATATAGGGTGGCCCCTTCTGAGTTACGAGAGCTACGTATTCAGCTTGATGGTCTGTTGCAGTGCGGTTTTGTTCGACCAAGTGTGTCACCGTGGGGAGCGCCAGTTTTGTTTGTGAAAAAGGCTAACCGCAGTTTGCGGTTGTGTGTCAATTATCGTCGATTAAAAAAAGTGACAATAAAGAACCACTATCCTCTTCCACGGATTGATGACCTATTCGATCAACTCAAGGGTGCACGTTGGTTCTCAAAGATCGACTTGCGGTCAGGATATCATCATATGCATGTAAAGGATGAGGATATCCGGAAGACTGCTTTCCATTGTCGTCATGGGCATTATGAGTATGTTGTAACGCCATTCGGCATGACGAATGCTCCAGCTGTTTTCATGGGGTTGATGAATGATGTGTTTCGTGAATTCCTCCACAGGTTTGTTGTCGTTTTCATCGACGAAATCCTTGTGTACTCCACATCTGACGGAAAGCTTGCATAGAATCTACGATCCGTTTTGGGAGTTCTTCGCCAACATCAGTTGTTTGGGAAGTTTTCCAAGTGTGAGTTTTGGGCTCGAGAAGTTCGTTTCTTGGGGCATGTTGTGACCCAACAGGGAGTAGTTGTGGATCCGTCGAAGATAGAAGTAGTGGTGTCTTGGGAAGCCCCCAAGACCGTGTCAGAGGTGCGAAGTTTTCTTGGTCTCGTAGGCTATTATAGGAGGTTTGTAGCCGATTTCTCCCAAGATGCGACTCCTCTGACCACTTTGACCAGGAAGGATCAAGCGTTCATATGGACTGATCAGTGTCAGGAAGCTTTCGAGTATCTCAAGGAGAATTTGGTAAGTGATCCAGTCCTTTGTCTTCCAGTGGAGGGAGTCCAGTTTCATGATTTCTGTGATGCTTCACATCTGGGGCAAGGCTGTGTTCTCATGTAGCAGAGGATAGTTGTTTCTTATGGGTCTCGGCAATTGTGTCCCCATGAATGAAACTATGCCACCCATGATCTTGAGTTGGCAGCCGTGGTGTTTGCTCTGAAGATGTGGAAACATTACCTCATTGGTGAGCACTTTGTGGTTTTCACTGATCATAAGATTTTGAGGTATGTTTTCTCCCAACGTTACTTGAACTTGCGGCAGCATCGGTGGATGGAGTTATTGCAAGAATACGACTTTGAAATATCGTATACACCTGGAAAAGGGAATGTTGTAGCTGATGTACTAAGCCGGAAGTCATGTAATGATGTTGTGTGTGAATCTGGTGATTCCTTGAGAGTGATGGAAGAGCTATCTGCTTTGCATCTTGATATGGGAGAAGTTGGGGGTAGAGGTTGTCTTTTCCAAAGGACGGTGCAGTCATCCCTGATGCAGAAGGTGGAAGACTCTCAGTTGGGTGATCTAGAGGTGGAAGTCTGGAGGGATAGAGTTGTTTGTGGTGAGGCCCCTGATGGTTGGTCAGAGGATGAACAACACCGAGTGTTGTATCATGGCAGGATTTTTGTTCCCTTGGTGATGCGCGAGACGGTTCTCCGAGAGTTCCATAGTTCACCCTTGGCGGTACATCCTGGTGTGACGAAGATGTACCGATCCTTGAGAGGTCAGTTTTGGTGGCCTAGGCTGAAACATACGGTTGTAGAGTGTGTGTCTCGATGTTTAGTCTGCTAGAAGGTGAAGGCCGAACACCGTGTTCCTGGTGGTCTTCTACAGCAATTAGAGATTCCTCAGTGGAAGTGGGAGTACATCTTAATGGACTTTGTTACAGGTTTACCTCGAGCTCCAGAAAGACATTATGCTATATGGGTGGTAGTGGATCATTTAACAAAGTCGGCCCACTTCATAGCGATCATGGAGTCAAGATCAGTGGATGTTTTGTCGAGGTAGTATCTAGAGGAGGTGGTGAGGCTTCATGGAGTACCTAGGACGATCATTTCTGATCGAGATCCTCGTTTTACCTCCAGGGTGTGGAGAGGTCTTCAGCATTATTTTGTCTCTCAACTGTGCCTTAACACTACTTTTCATCCTCGAATGGATGGTCAGACAGAGCGAACCATTCAAACTCTTGAAGACATGTTGCGCTCTTGTGTTCTTGATTTTGGAGGTTCATGGATAAAGCACTTACCCTTGGTAGAGTTTCCTTACAATAATATTTTACACTCTACCATCGGTATGGCGCCGTTTGAATCCTTGTATGGTCATCCATGCCATTCTCCGTTGTGATGGACTGGGGTCGGAGTGTCAGCGATTCTCAGACCAGAACTAGTGCAGAATACAATAGAGATGGTTCAGGTGATTCGTGAGAGGATGAAGACCGCACAGGATCGTCAGAAATCATATGCTGATCAAAGAAGGAGACCCATAGAGTTTAATTTTGGGGATCATGTGTTTCTAAAGGTTACTCCCCATCGTGGGCAGCGAAGGTTTGGTCGTGGAAGTAAGCTTTCTCCAAAGTTTATTGGGCCTTTTGAGGTGTTAGCTCGTGTTGGAGTTGTGGCATATTGAGTAGAACTTCCCCCTCGGATGAGTCGGATACATGATGTTTTCCATGTATCACAGCTCCGACGTTATCTTCATGATGAATCTCATGTTATCGATTTGGGAGAGATCGATATTGAAGATGATGCAACCTTCGAGGAGCGACCTGTGGAGATGAAAGACCGCAAGGAGAAGGAGTTGCATGGGCATTCTATCCCCTTAGTTCGGGTCTTGTGGCGACACGGTGGCATGGAGGAAAGTACATGGGAGCATGAGTCATAGATACGTGCTCAGTACCCAGAGTTATTTAATGTTTAACTCCTTTCATGTAATGATGATTTCTTTGTGGTTGGACCTTTCATGTTTTATTTACGTACCTTTCATGTGATGTTATGATTGAATAGTTTGGATATGGTTTGTTTGATTCCATACTCTCGAAAGTCATAGTTTTGTTCCAGCTTTCGAACAACTCATGGTGGTTTTCCCCTGAGAGGTATCTTATGGGGTGGTTGTTTGGACCCCTATTTTCTTCTTGGTTGGTTTTTAATTCTCGAGGACAAGAATGTTTTGAGAGGTATCTAATGTAATGGCCCATACCTCTCCGGTCCATTACTTTGTGAAAATGTGGTGTTGGAGGTGTTTCGGGAGGTCAAGGTGACTTATCCCCAACACATTTCCAAATTTCCAGTTCTGTGAACAGTGTTTCCAGTTTTATGAACATTAATAGATCGGTCTGACAGATCGGTCTCATATATCAGTTTCACAGATCGTTCGGACAGATCGGTTTCACAGATCGGTCGGACAGATCGGTTTCACAGATCGGTATGACAGATCGGTTTCACAGATCGGTCTGACAGATCGGTTTCACAAGATAGGTCTGATAGATCGGTTTCACAGATCGGTCTGACAGATCGGTTTCACAGATCAGTTTCACAGATCGGTTTCACAGATAGGTTTCACAGATCGGTTTCACAGATCGGTTTCACAGATCGGTTTCAGAGATCGGTTTCACAGATCGGTTTCACAGATCGGTTTCACAAATCGGTTTCACAGATCGGTTTCATAGAATGGTTTCACAGATTGGATTCACAGATCGGTTTCACAGATCGGTTTCACAGATCAGTTTCATAGAATGGTTTCATAGATCCGTTTCACAGATCGGTTTCACAGATCGGTTTCTTGTACAGTAACAGTGGGTGAACAGTGTTTCCAGATTCCTACAGTTTTGCCCCTTTTGACATTTCCTTTGATGTAAAATACATTTAAAGCCTTATTTTAAGGGATCTTAAGGTTGTTTCAAATGCGATAAATCCTATATTAATTATTCCTAAGGCCGGGATGTATTTACTTGGGCAAACCGCGTGGGTTAATCCGATCCGTTTTTAATGGATAATTAACCGAATCTTAAATCGTCGCCCCATTAAATCATAAAAAAGGGACGAGATATCATTCTCCCTTGTTCATTCCCTTTGATCTTAGCTAAGAGATTCTAGAACCTTTCAATCATTCCCATAGGAGTTACACAATCAATCTTTACTCCTAGGATTGGTTCTGCTCTGTTTTGGATGCAACCGAACTGTGTCGGTCAATCTTCTCAATAAGGTATGTTTTATCATCGTTCCTTTGGAGATCATCTTCTTTTTTTTCTCCCTTCCATATTATACTAAGTAATTTCTTAAATTCTAATGTGTTTTTCTTGGGGTTGGTTGGTAATATCGTACTGTGGCATCCTATGGTGGATATAGTTGTCGTGAGAGGAGGATTGTGACCCATTGTGTGGATAAAGGACATCAAGAACTCTTCTAGGTAGGGGATTCATGGATTCTCTAATTGTATATGTTCAATTGTAGAATTAGCATGATTTAGTCCTTTGGATCACAGTGAAATTGACCTAATTAAATACTTGAACTGGATTAAAAGAATTGGTTGATCACATGTTGTTGCTTTATACCATGGTAACGGTTTGCCTTATGATTTTCTAGATAGAGTTACATATATGATTTCTTTGATTTATTGTTCGCTCATGATAGAAATTGATAATGAACTCAAATCCGGAATTAATTGTTAATTAATTGGCTAAAAATAAAGAGGCATGTAAATTAATCTTCTTATCTTCATTGTTGTAGATGTTCTAATTTGAGGATAATCAAATTAAGGAAGTAATCATGGTTATTTAATTGTGATAGATTACTGATTAGGTATCTCATAATTGGAACTTACACATAACAAATCTTCTAATTCAATATGGATTAAAGAATAGATTGTGTGGGAATTTCTAAAAGGGATCTGAGTTACCCTATTATTTGTTAAAGGGTCAAGAGCCCATGGTTGTGACTGTTGTTTTCCTACAACTTGTGATGTAATGTGAGCCTGGATGGCTGTTGTGATGTGTGGAGGCATGGGGACTTGTGGTTGTGGCAATGGATGATGCATAGGGTGGCGAGATGCATCAGCTTATCCATGTGGGTGTCGGGGAGGAACCAGGGGTGATGGAATGGGATGTATGTGGTTGCTGGATGCTTGTGGATTCTTTGAATGTTTATCTGCTTTGCTTTTCCCCACTGCTCAAGGCAGCTGGTCTTGCTTACCCTTCTTCCAAAGGAGGTGAAGACATGTAGGGTATGCCATGTGCATTTTGTGTTTAGCCTCTCTAGGGAGAATGGGTCTATGCTCTTTCTATAGGTGGCAAAGACTCAATGGGTAGTATATCTACTCACCGTGTTGAGCCTCATTTGTGTTTAGAAGCATAGGATGATTTTCTAGAATGCTTGGGAATATGGAAAAGTAATTCTGTAATGAATGTTTGATTAAATGGTGAAAATCCACGGGGATGGAGATACTATAATTTAAAGGTGATGTAAGTCTTAAAATGAGCAGTTGATTTTGAATGTGATGACAATTCAGTTTAATGTGGAATTGTTCATGCTTAATTAATGTTTAAAGAATTAATTAATGTACAGTGGAACTGTTAAAATGATAACAGAGTAATCTAATAAAGCTCTTCAAATGTTTGTGTGCTTATAGGATACCTAGTCTTAGAAGTAGCGGCCTGGAGTCTGAGAGACGTTAGCTGCAGTTGTATCTAAGATTAGGTAATTCCCATAGTGTGGATGTGATTTATATATATATTCTGTACTTTTTGTGTTTCTATACGCTACTCCACCCTGTCGGTAAGGGCAACTGACACCCTGGGGATTCTGAGCCCTGGGGGGTGTTTTCCCCAACATTCTGATGGGAGGTTGAATGGATGACTACCCCCTATGACCCCGCTCTCTTCTCATGGTAGATCTTTGTGCCATGAGGCACAACGGTTAGTTACCCCATATATGTGTGTAGAGGGCTGTAATGGCTTGTGTTTATTCACACACATATATTCTGGATATAGTATCCTATGGACTACTACAGGTGTAACATGGATAGGCTATAATGGCTTGAGGATCCTTACTCGGAGTATGGGCTGTAATGGCTTGAAGTATTATACCCAACGTATGATACACGTTATGCGAGTTATGGTTTCTCCCGGAAACTACTTGGTTACTTTTGGTTGTGAGGACGGTGTGGTGCTTCACCTAGGTGTCTGCGGGCAAGCCTTTGTGGTGCACGAGGTGCAAATTGTGGAGCTTAGCCCAGGTGTCTGCGGGAAAGCATTGGAGAGAGATGTACAGGATGTATGTCGTTGGGGAAAATCAGCAACCCATTAGGGAAGTAGTATCGGGGTACCCTTGATATTCTTTACTATATGCTATATTCTTGTATGCATTACTTAGTGAGATTAGCCATGGTGAGGTTGGGAACTTAGTATACCTGACGAGTTAGTTTCACTTTTCGTTCACTGGGCTTTAGCATGCTTTCATTACTTTTGCACGAGAGGCTTGGAGAGGATCCTACTGAGTATACTGTTATACTCACCCTATGTATATATAAACTGTTTTTTAGGTCACTAGGATCAGGTTGGATATCAAGATGGTTACTACTATCTTGTGGTTGGAGGAGGAGCTGTTCGGGCTTGTGGTCGCTGTCGTTTCACTTTCTTTTGGGTAATTTTAGTTTCCCCTTTCAGGTGTAGTACTTTTTCATGACATTTCATATATGTACTTAGATTTCATTAATATTTCAGTTCTGAGTTGGAGTGGATTGGAGTCTATTCTATCTCTCTCTTCTGCATGTGTTCTCTTAGAGGGTAATGCCTCCCATTTGTATGTTTATTATAACCTCAGTGCTAGTCACCAACCCGGGGCCTACTAAAGGCGGGACTCGGGGGTCATTATCTCTCTTCTCACATTGCCAGCCTATGAAGGGTGCACTTTGTGGGGAGGGGGCCGTGTCATAAATATTAATTTATAATGTTATAACTTTTTATTTATGAATTGTAATTATTTCATTACACAACTACATAAACTGTTATTTGACTAGATTTGTTTTAGATGCCATTGGTTGTGGCCTATTGAGTCATAATCATATCCTACTTGAGTTCTTATATCAGAACCTGAATAGATTTCATGGATTCCGGATAGGTTAAGTGTAAATGGACCATGTTAGATGTTTGGGTTGAGCTGGAGCATGTTTGAGGGAACTGGGCGTGGTTCAAGACCCGTTTGGAGTAGTCAGTGTCTTTATTTTTTGTTTTCATTTTTTACATTTCACACTTACACTAGCATGAAATGTTTTTTACTTTAGTTATATATTGTATTTACTCTTTTTTTTACTATGACATATTGGTGTTGTTTTTTATTATATATATGATTATGTTATTTATTGTCATTTCTGCTAGTGTTTATTCTAATAAAAGAAAGTATAGACTCCTCGTTATTAACTTACTAGACTCTCAATACAAGTTAGTAGCCTCTGGCATATGCGGAGGTTCTCCTAAGGTCATGTGGAAAACCAGCTCGGGGCACTGGTGCGTGGAATCTAGTCTAGTATGTTACATTTCATGTAATGTTATAGAGTTTTATGAGATTGAAAAACCCCTCATGAGTATTCTAGAGTGATAAATAGCTACCCTTATTAAATTTCCTATCTAAGGAAAGCCTCCTGGAAAGTAGATGGTCTAACCCCAAGTCCCTCTACCTAGAGAGAATTCACTCATGATATAATTTGATTCATAACAACTGTATAACCTAATATTCACAAACTATCCCAACAGCTATTCTCAATCTCATAACTAAAAATGAAAACCAAGGTCAAGGTATATGAAAAATAAATTTTATTATATAAAACCTTGCATGATATTAAAAACTATATCCTATAATTAATTTATCGTATAAATGGGAATATTTAATATTCGTATTTCATAAACAATTTACTAAGCATGAATATCTAGGAAATATTGCAAATAAATAAAAAATTTATATATTTTCTTAAAGAAGAGACATTTATGAAGTATTCATAAATAAATTCTAATTATAAATATTTTATAAATAATTAAATAATATAAACATATTATATGTATTTCAATATAAACCCTTCATATTTTATATTAAATTTTATTTTTATGATATTTCATAAATTATGGAAAATTTATTATTCAATATGTATTATATAAATATCATATATATTGTAATTTATAAACACTTTATAAATCACCACTTATGATTCTAAAATAACCCATTTATTTTTAGATCATAAGGCATTCCATTTAATATTTCAAAATGTGTTTTAAAATATTAACCTTTAATATTTGGCAATAATTATTCATAAAAATTTATTTAATTAGTTACAAAAAATTATAATTAATTAATTCATTAAATACACATAAATTAAAATATCCAAAAATTTATTTTATTATGATTTATAAACATTTTATAAACCATAGAAAACCATTTAACATTTAAAAATAATTTTTAAATATATTTTATACTTGATACATATAATCTCTATTCTGCATAAGGATGTTGATGTATTTAGTCATTTTGTAAAGGTAATGCATAGATTACATTTTATGAAACTCCCTCACATAATGTTATGACCTTTACACAACTCATTTTTGTAATGTTACTTTATATATTTCATATGCTTCATAAAGGTAGATATTAGAGACTTTTAGGTAACATCTACCTTTACGCATAAGGGTAAATCAACAATGACCCTTATATAATCCCCTTGCACAAGGGTATTGACTTTATGAAACACCTTTACATAAAATAAATAATAATTCTTTCTTTACACAAACCTTATATGTAAGGGTATCAACTAAGGGTATCATATAAGGGTAAATCACATTTACCTTTATAAAGATCAGATATGTAAGGGTACTACCTTTATAGAACCCATTTGTGTAAAATTAATACCAAGGTAAGTCGTATACATACCTTCTACATAAGGGTATGAACTTTAAGTAATCTTCCTATGTGAGGGTAATTTGAACATACCTTTATGCGTATCACGTAAGGGTCTTAAACCATCTCCAGTTTTTTTTAAAAAAATTGTTCTTTATTTTTTTTCAACCAGTTATTCAAACATGTTTAAGTATTAACGAAACTCGACCTGATACCACGAATTGGTTATGTATCATCATCTAATGAGAATTTTTAGTATAATAAAACCCAAAACATAGGAAGATCCATATTTAAGAAATATATTGTATATAAAACAATAAAATATAGTACTTGATATTCAATAGATAAAGCAGCTTCCATCTTCTTTTCTATAGAGAATGTTTGAGGATGATCCTGAGGAGAAGTGAATATGAGTACCATATCTCCAAGGGAGTACACTAGGAAAATGATCCACGAGTGCTTCATGAGGATACCCGTAATCTGAAGGGGTTTTAGTTCCTTCTAAAAAGAGATAAAAATAGTTTCAAGTGGAATAAAATTAAATAAAGGATTATACACATCGCACTACACACACCAACAAGAGAGGATCTCATCTTCTTATATTGGTGAATCCAAATTATCTTTTTATTAATAAAGATTCTCATGTTTTACTTCCCATTTGCTATTTATTTTGAATTCATTGTAATAAATAAATTAATTTTAATTAATCCATTGAAAATGTAATATAATTGATAAATAAACCATCGGTATAAATAAATAATATATATATACATGATGTGGCTCTTATTTATTTATTTTTTAGACTTTATTTAGTGAAGATAACTGTGTTTTTATTATCAAAATGATGTTTTATTGATTAAATTACAATTGTTGATAATTTTTTTTAAATAGTAAAACTATAAATTTATTGTTAAAATATAAATTTCATTGGTTATTTTAGCTATTTTTTAAATTTTTAGTTAAATAAATAAATTATTTATTAATATCAATTTTTCATTCATGTGTAATTGTTTAAAAAATATTATTAAATTATTTATTTCTTTTAATTCTTTCATTTATTTTTTTCAATTTATCTTCTTCAATATAATATTATTTTATTTATTAGTGTATTTATTTAGTTTTATTAATTTCAAGTATTCTAATTTTTTATATTTTGTTTTAAAAAAATTATAATTATTTTAATGAATTAATTTTTTTGTGTTATTACTTTATCTTAATCTAATTTCTATTCACAATTAATAAATTTATTCATTCATTAGTTTATTTATAATTAACTAAATTTATTGTTCAATTAATTTTATTTATTTTTATTTAATTATTATTTAAATTTTGATTTATAAAATTTATTTTATTAATTTTCAAATAAAGGACCAACTATTCGCATGAAGTAAAAGGCATAGTCACTTAAGTGACTATATGGACTAACAGTGTGAAGGGCCTAGTCAGTTAACTGACCATGCAACAAAAATGGAACTTACCCTTAAGAGCAGTAGAGCCTACCACATGAAAAACAAATAATGATTAGTATATTGACTGTGAGGGGTTCCACCTTACCATGCCCACCCAACCATGAGGTATGCCTACAGTTCCACCCTACCATTCTCATGGCCACTTCTATAAAAACCATATCCATCATGACCACCTCACTGAATTAAACCTGAGCCTCGCTAGTTAAAGCTGTAGACGAACCGAAATCTTCTAGATCTGAATAATGAATTCTGAACTCACCGTTGATGAAAATATCTACACCCAATACTCTATCCACACACCCCCGAAAATAATACCCACACTCATGGAAGAGGAATAAAACAAAGAAATAAATAAAACGAAAAAAATATATAATAATTATTATAATAATAAGAAAATATAATATATATATATATATATATAAATTATAATAATAAGTATATAAATATAACAATACATACATACATATATATATGTATATATATGTATATATTTTATTTTAATAAAAAAGTTAAGTAATATGTATACATATATAATATATAAAAAATTATCGGATGTCAACTAGCGACGTCTAATCCCAAAAAAAAAAATAGATTTTGGATAGGAGCCCGATGCTCGTAGGACCATAAAACTATTATAGTATAATTCTACAACCTAGAAGTTTCAAGGGGAAATCTATTTTCCTAATTCAAAAATATCTCACGCCTCTTCTGTGAATCTCAGAAAATCTCAATTATGTAGGAGATCATGGGAACTGGAGATTTGATAAGCCTCACTCAGTTGTCTCGACTGATGATTATTCCAGATGGAGAACATTTGAGGTGATGGATCATGGTCACTTCATGGAACAAAGCTAGGAGGTACACATAATATTAGAGGGGGCCTTGTGTTCTTGTCACGAGTGAGGAGAAAAATGATGAGTGAATGTGCCACGTAGAGGCAAGAGAAGTGACAGTGTGCTCATGATGGTTTTTAGAAAAGAAATATATTTATTTTTCAAGAAGCATTTATAATGATAGAACACACCAAAAGATATACACAACCACTAACAAATAATAGGAAGAATACGGAGTACATTCATAGAGAAGATACTTGACATTGGGAGTGACTGGAGACCATGGAAGGGAATTGAGCAGGAACTACGGTAGAGAGAATAAACTTCTCTCTTTCCTTCTGTTTCTTCATTACTTTTCGAATGGATTATTCTATTTTAAATATTTTAATATATTTAATGAAATCATGATTTTAATATGAAAATTTTTGAGGTAATTGGTTATGATGGTTGATCAATTTTACTTTGTTCACTCATTTGGATTAACTAGATGCCTCTCCATATTTCTCTTATGATAATAATTTTTTACAACAAATCAGGTATCAGTGAAAACTGATCTTGATTGTTCTTAATTCAAACTATCTTCAATATAAGGATTTAAATGAAAATTAAATATATCTCAAGAGAGACCAACACACTAATTTCTACCGAAAAATTGAACTCAATGATGACTAATTTTTTTCACTCAGTGATCGAGTTACTTTTTCAGTAGAAAAGCAGTAAGATCAATTTAGACACAAGTTAACCAAATGATAAATTAGGTTAGTCACATTGAATAAGTTCTAGATGTCTAAATTAAATTCATGAATTAAGTAAAATAATTATAAAAATTTGCCCAACTTATTTACCCTATTTCATCAATTGTTTATTCTAACTTGTTTGTGTGATTTTGTCTTTTCTAATCTTCTTTATGTGTTTCTTTCCTACACTCACATTCACTTTTACACTCACAAAAACCATTATTATAATTACCGAATCATCCCCATTCAAATTTTCATCTTCTTCTTATGTTGTTTTGTTTTGTTTTTGTTTTTGTTTTGTCTACTTGGTCACACACTTAAATCACACCTTGTGAGTCATTCCTTGTAGACAGACCTCTACTCATCACAAGACTATTTTTAAGTAGAGTTATTAATAATTAATTTGCATGAGTTCAACAACCTCTGTATTTATTTTTTTGTTTCATTTTCAGGGAATTTATGTGCAACTAATAATTAGAGAAAAAATAAAAATTACATATTAAAAAACAAACAAAAATAAAAACATACAAAAAATCAGATATAGAAAAACTGTAACAACAATCTGTAAGAAAATTCAATTTTTTTTGTTAAGTTATTGTGTGTATGAAAACTAGGTCTAACCCCAAGACCATATATCCTATCACATATGAAATTTATACATACCCAATAGATTTGAAAAAAGACAACTAGAAAATTAAAATGGAAGACAATCGAGAAGCTGAGAATATTAATAATAAACCACTTAGAAATGTCAATCCACCTAGAAATGAGCTGATTGAGCGGCACCGTTTGAGAGAATTTTTGTTGAATACTATCTCTTGTAACCCATCATGCATTATTCTCTAAATACAAGTACCCAAAATTAAACATTACATAATCTTGAGTTTTAATTCAAGAATTCATTCTCTTACTCTTAAGGATGTAATCTGGTTTAGGGTTATGGAGAATTAGTTCATAACTCATACATAACAAAACCATAAAATAAAAATTGGACACTTACTATTAGTATCCATTTTTTTCTTAATGTAAAACTTTGAAAACAAACATTATTTGTTTCATTAAAACTCATCATGAATTTCAAATAGACTTCATCCTTTCCTTACCCATCCAGTGAAAAACATTTCAAAATGTAGGATGAGCACAAAATTCTCAAAAGGGAATATAAAAAGATGGTAAACCATTAGTCTAGTGAAAACATAAAAACTTATATAACATTAACCATTATATTAAAATTTCTTTAATAATATAAAATAATACATTTTTACTTTAATAACACACATAAATTATTATCAAATAATATCATTAAAACTCATATAAAGTAATGAAAATCCCTTTTCGGTGACTTAGATCATCCTATTTATAAAACCATTTTAAAAGCATTTTAATTTGAATAACCATATAACAAAATTCCAATATAATAATTACCCAATGCATTGGATCACTATCTGGGTGCACCAATAATTTAAGCTATAATGGGATTACCCAATGCTATCTGGGACATACCAATATTTAAGTTGTTAGGGGCACAACTGGTGTTAGCTAGGATGCCTCGTAATATAGGATGTAATTGGCTCACCTTATGCTCCTTGGGTGCACCCATTTCCCATGTATAATGCTTAAGTACCATAACATGAATAAAAATATTATGCTTTCACTTTTTAAAAACACCTTTTAAACTTCTAAAGAGATCAATTTTGGATATCAAAAAACTATCTTCTTATAAAATCCCATTTTTGATCTCAAATTACCCTTTCCTTTTCAAAATCCATTTTCAATACCAAAATACCAAAAAAGGGAAGGTTTTTTCTTTGAATAAAGTATAAAGTCTTTCAAGGTAAGCTAGAAATCGAATAATAGTCACATGAGTGAACAATTCATTGTCTTTATATTTGTTATTAATAGAAAATCCCTTTTGTAATTTATCAAAATGTTCCATATAAAACATGTACAAATATTACTTTTGGAAAACAGTTGAAAATAAATTAAAAAAGAAATAAAAAATTAAAATTATAAATATTTTATTTCGATATAAAATTTATCATAAAAATATTTTAAAAAACAAGGACATGGAAGAGAAAGTGATTTTGAAGGAAAAACATTAAAAAAGGATTTTTATTAAAGGAAAAGTACCCTATTAGTTGGAAATATTTGAATTATAAGCCCCGTAAAAGAATAAAATTAAAAAAAACTTTAAAAACCATGTGAATAGATTAATTCATGATATTACTTGTAAAAAGGGGATGTATATAAACCTTTTAAAATAATAAAGGTTCATAATATCTAGATATGCCTCATCAAAAGGGAATGGATATGAAGTCCCTTAACTTGATTCTTACTTGTCACATGTGTCTTTATCTAACCGAATAATAAAATTATTTTAATTATTACTTTTACTTCAATTATTAACAATTTCATTACAATTAATTAATCAATTATGTTTAATTTTGATTTTTTGAACATATTCATCTTATGTGTCAAAAATGGATTTGTTAGGTCGGTTATTGTAAAATAGATCAGTATTTCAAATATACATAATAATAATCATGAAATAATTATAAACTATATACATCAATTTTACTTTTAAATCCAATCATGAAATATGGTTATGAAAAATGAACCAATGTTCAGAACATGGATACAGTGGGTCGTATGTACGCATGAGTAACTTTTCCACTTTTCCAATGATCATTATAAAAAGAAGTTAAGTAAGATTTATCTTTACAGAATGATCATGATATCATAAATAAAATACAATTTAATTATATATACTTATATATATCATTATTTCTATGTGGTGATAAAAAAATAATCACATTTCTTAAAGGAGGTGGCAGTCTACAAATCCATGAATGACGTTATCATTTTTTAAGTGAGTGAAAAAAGAAAAAAGAAAATGATATATTATATTTAAATAATGATAAATATTTAATTAATATTATAAATATTCCATTAAAATCACATATATTTATTATATTTACGCTTATTAACTTCCATGTAATGCATTAGTGAAAAAATAATCACATTGCTTCATGAGGCGGTTGTCTTCTCTACACATGAGCGATGTTGTCGTATACCTTACATAATGGAACGTAAAATGTTATATATGATATAATGAATCCAAATGTGTTATTATGTTATAAATATCATATATAAACTTTATATAGATCATCATACTAAACCATGATAGGTGGTAATGGAAAAAATAATGACATCGTTTTGTGAGATGATAGTCTTCCGTACACACAAATGATTATTTCACAACCCATTTGATAGAAGTGTGTGTGGTTTTAGGTTTTAAACTTAACATAACAAAATAAAAATATATTTATTATATTGAGGTTACTATATCATCATGATATAAGAATAATTTAAGTTATTGTAGGAATAAATAAAATAAAAATTCTTGTTGATGAATGTTACCTCTTCTTTGGGTATCTCCTTTTGGTTTGCATCAAAGGCCTTAATTTATTGGATTTATTCCCAAATTAATCCTTCTAGGATGAGTGGAGTAATTTTATAAGTTATATGGGTAGTTATTTTATGAACCAATTGGTTTTGAAGGTGTGAATAGAGGAGGAGAGTGGGATGCCTTTTATAAGTGGGATGAGTGGCACACTTGTAATTTTTTGAAAGAGTGAATTATACCCACATTTTTTTGATGTCATCAGGCCCCAATAATGGTATATTATAGATCCTATAATTTATAAGGTTGAATAATTTATATTAAATGGTTTTTTATAAGTTTATAAGTCATTTTTTCCTTAATTTTAAAGTTTATTCCTTGGTTAAACTCGTTTTTACCTTAATCTTTGTGATTAACTTTAATTATTTTTACTAATAAATTTGGTCCAAAATTATGTCAAAATTATTAGAAAATAAAAATTATTCTTATTTAAAATATAGAATATATTTTTATAAATTTGATTCATAAAATTTCTAAAATTTAATTTAATATTAATCTCACAAATGCAGCGAGACAATGAGTTTTTAGGACGAGTATTTTTTAGAAAAATATTATTATAAATTAACTCTATGACTAAGAAAAATAAATATATAAAAATAAATTAATATTTATTGATATATAATATATAAATTTTATTTAAAATATTAACTATTAGGTATTTTTTGAAATTAATTAAAATGCAGAAGCATTATTCCTTTTAGAATAATTAAACCCTAAAACAAACTTATTGTAAAAACCAATATAAAGTTGATTGAAAACTAAATGTGAGTATTAAATAAATAACTAAATAATACTTAGGTTACATAAAATCATATTCGAAATTCATTGATACTTTTAAATTACTTAATTTATTAAAAATTTTAGTTTTTTTACAAAAATCGTTATTTTCACTATTCATCAAAAAATGAAACTTTCAAAAAAATACCAAGAATAAAACTATAAGATAAATTTGACATGATGATTTAAAATATTATATTCATTTTATAAAATTAAAATTATAATCATTATAAATTAATCTTCTAAATAAAACCTTATAGGAAAAGAGTTTAGTTAAAACTATTTCCATTTTGATATAAAAAAATTACTTAATATTTATATAACTAATATAACTATATAATTCATGTTAATAAATATAACAGTGATTTATTATATCATTACCTAGGTTTTTACAAACTTCCCCATTTTATAAATTATATCCTCACAATTTTATTTGGTTATTAAACAAGTGAGGATATCTTTCCCCCATAGTATTTTTCGATTCCCATGTTGACTCTTCAACCATATGGGGTTTCCATAAAACCTTAAACTGGTGTGTCAAATTATTATTCAACACATGTTCTCTATAATCAAAAATCTGAACTAGTTTTTCCTCATAAGAAATGTTCTCTTACAACAAAACTACTTTAGGTCTCAAAACATGAGATGAATATGACACATATTTCCTTAGCGTTGAAACATGAAATACATTGTGCACCTGAGATAAAATAGAAGGTAAGGACACTTGGTAGGAAAATGATACAACTTTTTATAGGATTTTATATTGTCAAATATACCATGAAATTAGATTTCCATTTTTACCAAACCTTATAACACTTTTTAATGGACAAACTTTAAGAAAGAAATCATCACCTACCTTGAAAGAAAGAACTTTCCTCTGGTTATCTTCATGACATTTTAACATGCTCTGAGCTGTCCCCATATATTATTGAATAAATTTCACCTTATTAACCATTTACTCTACCAATTTTGATCCCATAAACTTCCTTTCTCCTACTTCATCCCAAAAATATGGTATCTGAAACCACTTTTTATATAATGACTCAAATGGTGCCAAATTTACACTAGAATGAAAACTATTATTATAAGAAAAATCAACTAATGAATTATGATGACCCAAAAATCCTTGGTAATCTATTGAATAATAGCGAAGCATATATTTCACGGTATAAATTTTTTATTCAGTGTATCCATCAAATTTAGGATGAAAAGTTGTATTGAAATTTAATTCATTACCTGATGACTTCTAAACCTTTCCAAAATTAGATATAAACCTAGAACCATAGTCTAATACAATAGAGAGAGGAACTCCATGTAACTTGACTATATTTTTTAGATACTTCTAAGAAAGATGATCTAAATACATTGTATCTCTAAGGGAATTGAATGTGAAAATTTAGTTAATTGATCAATAATAACCCAAATTTATTTGTTACCTCCTGATGTACTTGAAAATCCCACCAAAAAATCCATGGATATATTCTCCCATTTCCACCCCAGCATTATAAAAGGTTTAATCATCCCCATAAATAATTTTTGTTCTTCTTTAACCTATATATAAGTCAAACCCTTCATGGTAAAGTAAGAAATATATATTTTTATTTCATCCCACAAGTAATACTTCTAAAGGTATCTATACATCTTAGTGTTTTCCAGATGAATAGAAAATATAGAACTATGAGCTTCACTAAAAACTCTTTTCTCAACAGGGAATCACCAAGAACATATAATCTTTTCCCAAATTGTAAAACACCTTCTTCATCAATATTAAAATCAGGAAACCTACCCTTCATAATAGATTCTACATTTTATTTAAAATATTTATACTCCTTATAATATTTCTTTATTTCTAAAAAATACACATATATTAAAAAATAAAATAAAATAGAGGATTTACATGCATCCACAACTTCTATGAAAACATTTATGAAATCATTAACTAAAGGGTCGGGTTCCAAATATAACAGGGTTAATGTAGCATTATTTTTTGGACACAAAGCATTGAAATCTTCGTTTAATTTTCCAGTATGGTAATTAATTTTGCAATAATGGTCCTTGATTAGTTCCTGCCATCTTTTCCATCTCATGATTTATTTACTCTAAGTGAATATATACTGCAATATTTTTTCATAAGTTTATATTTCTCACTTTACTCCACAAAAATGATGCCTATAGATTTTTAAATAAAAAATCATAGAATCTAATTACAAACCATTCCTAGGATAATTTAATTCATGAGGTTTCAAATGATGTGAATCATATACAATTACTTAATCATTCTTCATTAGGGAACAACCATGTTGTTTTAATGAAGAATTATTGTAGATGAAAAAAATAAATATTTCTGGAAGGTAAGGAAAGATTTTGATCATTCACTAATATTCACTTTAGTTCTTGAAAAAATCTATTACATTATTTCATTAATATGAATTTAACTCCTTTTAAAGTTAACTTATTTAGTGGTCCATACAACCGAGATTGGTTTTCAGCAAACCTCCAATAGTAACCCGTTAATCCATGAAAACTATGAATCTCTATGATATTTGGGGGTCTTGGCTATTATTCAATAATTTTTGTTTTGTAAGGGTCAATAGTTATGTCATATATAGAAAAAATATGCCCAAGGAAAGAAATTTTTTCTAACCAAAATTCGAACTTGAACGATTTCCCATGTAGTTTCCTTTATTTTAAGGTTTCAAAAGAAACCCTTCAATTTATTTTATGTTCCTCTTTGATTTTATAATATAACAAAAGGTCATCAATAAACGCAACCACAAAAGTTTCCAATAAATCATGAAAAAATCAAATCATAAGGTCCATAAATATTGAAGGTTCATTAGACAACCCAAACAACATAACTACAAACTCATAATGCCCATATCTAGTCTAAAATGTAGTCTTCGAAATGTCCACTTCCCTCTTTTTCCAACTAATGGTACCCCAACCTCAGGTCCACTATTGAAATTTTTTTACAACACTATATTTGATCAAATGATTCATTGATATGAGGCAATGGATGCTTGCTCTTAAAAGTGATTTTATGTAAGTCTCTATAATAAATGAAAAGTCTCATTGAACTATATTTATTTTTAACAAACCAAATATTATCTCCCCATGGTGAAGTACTAGGTCGAATGAAACCTTTTTGTAATAATTCCTTCAATTTATTTTTCAATTCTAAAATTTCCACTTGATTTATTCAATAAGGGGGTTTAAAAATTGGATTTACATTAGAATATAACTCGACAATAAAATCAACCTCCTGATCAAGAATAACACTTGGAAAATCATCTAAAAACCATCCATTTATTCATTTACTATTGGCATATCACTAATTTGAATAGATTTTTGCTTTTCAAAAGTGTAATCTAGGATACTTTTGATACTATCTGTAATCAATTTCCCATCTTCTTGGTATGTTGTCAAATTCATAAAATCATTGAATAAAACTTTCTTATCACTAAAATATATCATAGAATGATAAAATAAAATCCAATACATACCAAGAATGATATCAAACTATATTATGGCTAGTTCACCCAGATTGGCAGGAAATACCATCCCACTGAAAAAAATTGGAATATTCTTATAAATATTCTTTTCTTAAATACTTCCACTTGAAGTTTTTACCAAAAGTTATATCTTACTTTTATTAGGTTATATTTCCAATTTACAGGAAAATTTCTCATAAATGAAAGAATTATAAAATCTAGAGTTGAATAGGATATTGAAATGATTAAAATACACAAGTAACATATCTATCAACACTTCATTTGATGGCTCGACATCAACTTTAGTTTTAGAGAATTACTTTGCTACACCTGTTTTTTTGGTCATGAAGATTTAAATCCTATAAACATAACATCAAACACACATTATCATAATTACCCAAATAATTTCAACTAAAAAACCTCACCATTGGATGGATATCAATTATCCCATTATTTAGTTGTTATAAACTCTTTTCATTATAGTAACGAGACCTATGACCAAATTGACCACACCTAAATCACTTCTTAGATCTTGTCAAACATTCCTTGAAATTTTTTTTCCACACATGGAACGTTTTGGGGGCTTACCTCTAGACTTATTAGCTGATTTTTTCTCCATTTCCATCCACCTTGACCATTTTTACTACTATCATCTCATGGAACATACATGTTATAAAACTCTCTATCAACTTTATTAGAACAACAAAACACTTTCTCATAAATTTTAAATTCTCATGCAGCCAATGCTCTTCATAGACTTGGTTTAATCCCAGAGTAAAATCTATTAATTTTAAAATCAATTTCTTGAATAAAATATTATAGATAAATGAAAAATCTAATCAATTTTTCCTCATATGAAGCCACAAAATCATCATATTTCTTACTCAATTCTAGGAATTGTTTTTCTATCCATAGTCAAACAACCACTAGTAAGTATTTCTAAAAGAAAATATCCTTGAATGTTTCCCATTCCATGGAATCAAGATAATATTTCTCTCTAGTATTCTTAACCAAATATCACCGTATATTAGCATTACCTTCAAAATGATGAAAAGGAAGAGTTACCTTTTGGCTTTCTGAACATCCCACGACTTCAAATATCCTCTCCAGAGCATTGATCTGTCCTTTAGCAACCATAGGATCAGATTATCCAATGAATGATTATTGATGATTCGTCATGAAATGATTCAAAAAATAAATTTTCCTTCATGTTAGATCAGGTTTCTATCTAGCATGGATACCACAACCATTTATACCTTATTTCAACTGATCCATCACTACAACAAATTGTTTTGATCTGATTCCAACCATCTCACGATATTGATCTGGAAAGATATTTTCCTCTTGGTGACTTCCCACTATAGATTATCTATTTCATATATAGAAAACCATTATGAATATACATAGTTTAGATGAAGAAAAATTGTAATATTCAAATTCTATTTTAACTTGACCACAAGGTAAAATATCTCAAGGGCATACTATTAAAATTAACCTAACCTCTAAAGTTATCTAAAATGACCTATGATAATATCTATAATAAAAAAACCTTAAACATTACATAATATTTAGTTTTAAGTCAATAAATAATTCTCTTACATTTGGGGATCTTTTTAGGTTGAGAGTTTTAGATAATTGTTTCATAACTCATACATTAGAAAACCATATAATACAAAGTGGATAGTTCTGATTAGTATAAAATTTTTCCATAATGTAAAAATTTTAAAACAAAACATTATTTCTTTCATGAAAACTCTCCATTACTTTCAACTTGACTTCACCCTTTACCTTACTCATATTGTGAAAATAATTTAAAAACATGGGATTAGTAAAAAGTATAGTAAGGTATATAAAAATGAAGGAAACTATTAGTCTGTTGAAAACATAATGAATCATATAACATTTATCTTTATCATAAAAGTTATTTGATCATATGGAATGAAAAATTGTCAATTGAAATACACACACACGTTTTTCTCAAATAAAATCATTAAAATCCATTACAATAAATTACATTACATTTTTAGTGACTTACAGAATCGTATCCATAAAACCATTTAAAAAACCTTTTAGTTTGAATAACCAGACAACTAAACTTTAACATAATCATTACCAAATTAATTGGAGTGTTATCCATTCACACCCATTGTTTAATCTATAATGATATCACTTGATGTTATCTGGGTCATCCTATCATATGAGTTGTAACAGGCTCACCTAGTGCTACCTAGGATGCCTTGTCGTATAAGTTATAATGGGATCATCCACCACTCTCTAGGCACACTCATTTATCATGTATAATTCTCAATTACAATATAATGAGTAAAAAAGTATGCTCTCACTTTTTAATAACATTTTTGTACTCATAAACAAACCACTTTTGGATATTAAAATACCATTTTTAGACCCCATTTTGAATACCAAAATACCCTTTTTTTCAAAAACCATTTTCAGTACCAAAATACCCAAAAATTAGAGAAAGGGTTTTGTTTAAATAAAACATGAAATAATTTAAAATAATATATAAGTAAAATAATGTTAATGAGGGTAGAGAATTAATTTCCTCATGTATATTATGAATATAACATTTTTTCTATTTTCCAAAATCTTCTGTATAAAACGTGTAAAAAGTTTACTTTTGGATATTTTTGAAAATAAATTTAAAAGAGATATAAAATTTACTTTATAAATATTTTCTCTCCATGTAAAAATTTTCATAAAACATTTTTAAAAACATTTACAAGGGGGATAAAGAGATTTTGAAGTAAAAACATTAAGAGAAGATTTTTTTAAAGTAAAATTCCCTTATCACTTAGAAATATTTGAATCATAATCCCCATTAAAGAAAAAAATTAAATAATACTTTAAAAACCATGATAATAGATAAATTAATGATATAAAATGTCAAAAGTGGATACATATACACATCTTAAAATAATAAATGGGAATAACATCTAGATATGTATCTATGAAATGAAACTGGGATGAAGTCCCTTGCCTTGAGTCTGACTTGTCATGTATGTATTTATCTTTATAAATAATAAACATATATTAATTATTTACTTGATTGAGAAACATTTTCAAGTTTACAATTACTTTAATTTCACTTATTAACAAGTTATTTACAATTACTTAATCAATTATGTTTAAGTTGGATGTTTTGACCATATTTGGATTATATGTCAAAAATGGATTTGGTGGGTCGAATATGGTCAAAGATGTCATTATTTAAAAATATAAAAAATAATAATCTTGAAATAATTATCAAATTTATATATCAATTATACTTTTATAACCAATCATGAAATATGGTTATAAAAAATGAACTAACATTATGATCATGGAGATAGAGGACGTGCATACGCATGAGTAACGTTTCCATTTTTTCAATGATCATTATGGAAAGAAGGTAAGTAAAATTTATATTTCCATAATGATAATGATATAATAAATAAAATATTATTTAATTATATGGACTTATATATATTATTCTTGTGATGTGGTGATAAAAAAAATAATTTCATCACTTTGAGGAGGTGGGAGTCCACAAGTACCCGAACGACCTTATAATTTTTTTAATGTGTGAAAAGGTAAAAATAAAATGATATATTATTTTTATAGACTGATAAATATGTCTTGATTATAATAAATATTTCATTTATATCACATATATTTATTATATTTACCCTTACTACCTTCCATATAATGCGTTAGTGAAAAACGAATAACATCTCTTTACGAGGTGGTAGTTCACTGTACAAACAAGTGATGTTATCGTATCATTTAAAGAATGGAAAATAAAAGGTTATATGTGATATAATTAATAATTAGGTATAATTATGTTATGAATATGATATATTAACTTTATATCTATCATCATACCCAATTGTAATAGGGGTTAATGGAAAAACAAATGACATTATTTCGAGAGGCGGATGTCTGTCCTACAAACAAATGATGATTTCATAGCCCATTTGATGAAAGTGTCTGTGATTATAGGTTGTAACATTAACATAAAAAAAATTAATTATATTTAGGATATTGAGGTTATTATGTCATCATGTTATAAGAATAATTGAAGGGGGTGGTGGAAGAAATAAAATAAAAACACTCATTAATGAACATTACCTCTTCTTTAGGTATCTCCTTATAGTTTTCACCAAAGGACTTTGTAACATATTGGATTTTCCATGTATTATTTATGGATATTATATGGATTGATCCTAAGACTATGTTCTTATATGGAATGTGATTTTGAATCCCAATGTTCTTGTAAAAAATGTTTGAAAAATATTAGAATATTTAATTACATATGCGCGTAGTTGTCTTGAAAAATTTTAATAACCCTTAAATGGGTGGATGGATCAGAAATATGAGGCAACCATTGAGTTAATAATATAATTTTTACTCTTGGAGTGACCTAACTTTAGTCATCATGGTTTGTTTTTGGAAAAAGATATTGGGGGCATAAAAGGAATAAAATAATTTATTAAAAAATTATTTCGTCGATGGTAGAGAATTTTTCCTTTAAAATTATCCTTATGTATAAATACCAAGGTTAGACACATAAACCAGGAGATTTTTAAGGACTACTAGAGTGTAATTTGGATAATCCTATAAATCAAGTGGTGACAGATCATGGATTGAAGATCAACGTACTTCGGATTCGACAGATCTTTCCAATGATGAAAACGATGCACCATTCTTCGTCAATGATCAAACTGAATTGAGGTAGGGATTTTTATTAACTCTTTTCTTCACCATTTTTGATTCCTATAATGAGTGTAGAAAAATCCCTGAACAGATCATACCAAGGATTGATTCTATTTTCAGGATGGGATTATTTTTGGAATTATCGGGAATTATTTATTGTGGTTTATAACCCAGATCCCCTGATTTAGATCATTGGGATAGAACTCTTGGACAATGATGATAAAACTTAGTTATTGTGCTTCTCTCCCTCCATTCATTACGTTCTTTGATGTTGGAACCCCTCAGTTCCTAAATCAACATTGTTGGGTGGCTCTATGCTCGATCAGACCCTCAAATTCGAGGTGAATCAAAAACTGAGGTCGGATATATATAGATCGAGACCCACGAATCTTGGATATATGACCATTTAGTTTTTCATGCATAAAAGGAGGTGTATTTTTATGCATAAGGGACCACCGATATGGCACTGGAGACCGAAGACTGACAACGTTGTGCGGTGGTGGATCCACATATAGTGGGTCCGGCCAGCGGCGACTGCATGATACGGGGGTGAGGGCAGGCTTTGGAAACAATGTGGGATCAGTGGAGGTAACTATGCGAGGGCTGGTGGAGGAGGATTCGGATTTGGCACTACGTAGGGCGTAGGCCAAGTGGAGAGAATAAGTGGAGCGGTTAAACTCTAGGTGAAGTGGGTCAGGAAGAGTGAGTCGAGCCAACATGGGATGGGTTGGTCTAGGTGGGACGATCCATGAACAAGGTGAGACCCAGGTCGGACTCAAGGCCACTGTGATGAAGGTTTTACGGTTGATCGTGATGGCCAATCAGGCACCACAGGTGGACTAACCATGCTGGTTAGTCCACATGTGTGGTAGGTCTACACAGTAAGTCAACAGACTATAGCTTTCAACCTCGGTGTTCCACCACGATGGTTGGTCTACTGGCCCCAGTTGGCCTGCAGGCGGTTTCTCTCAAATGAGAATATCTCATAAATAGAGTGTCCAATCAATAAGTCATCTACGGTGATGATACCCTGATGTTGAGACAGTCATTTTAGGATAATTGATGAGTTTTTATTTTAGATTTGCATAGGATGAGAGTGTTCTTTTTGTCCTTTCCTTGAGGGTTCAGTACAATATTACATCCATGTCACTAGATTATAATCGTATCTAGAGGAAAAGTCTCAGATAGAGTTTTGTATCCCTCCCCAAGACTGGAGTATGATCCTCTATCACCCCTAGTGGAGTCTGTGGAATCTCATAACCTCCTTGAGCAGGGTACTGATCCTCTATCTAACGAGTTGAATAATTTGGGTCAGTTTTATCCCCCAATGTGTCTGATTGTGATCCTATACAGAGTGGTTTGATCCATATTGGGTATGTGGTATCCCCCAGTGAGTCTAGGTGTGATTTGTCGTGTCACCCGATAAGTTACTAGGTGTAACCCCCTCTCTTTGTATCATAATTGTCATTGACCAATATTTCCTCTTTGGGTAGGGCCCAAATGAGCTAGTACTCTTTCTGAGTATCTCTAATTATATCATGGCTAGAGGAGTGACTTCTCCCAGAATGAGTGTGCTTTGAGTAGAATCATGTGGAAAGCAGTTGGTTACAATCACCTAATGGTGTGGTGTCTCTATTCATTATATCTGGATATTCTTGTTATATGTGTTATAGACATATAACTATGTAGAGATTACTACATGTTTTATATATTTCTGTGTTTTTTAGAGTTCCCTACTAAGTATTGTTATACTCACCACTACATTGGATTTTCCCAAACATGTCATGTCTTGTGCAGAAGATCGACCTTTTGACGGAGTCTTAGGTGGACTAGGATCAGGTGGTGCTTAGTGAAACTGTAAATACTAAGTTGTGTTCTTGTGGATTTCAAACAGCAGTCCCAGTACCTTTTAATTTCAACTTGGACTTGTGTTACATAAACATTATGGTGGGATTGTTTTTTGTCTTGTTAAATTTCTAGTACTTTCACTATCATACTATGTTGTGGGATCTTAGATGTATGCATGAATCCTTTTAGTTATTTAAAATTTTAGCATTTTGTGGCTTCGATATGGGTGTGTGCGTGTGTGTACAGGTATTTTAGGCTAATGCCTCGCATTTGTGCTATTTTCCTACTTAGTTCTAATCACTAGCCTCAATCCTATTAGAGGTAGGCTTAGGGTATTCACAGTATTGGCCCCTCTAGGATAGATCATAACAAAGTTGTATCAGTGTGTGGTCGGTTCTTCTTTAGGACTCGGTGTCTATGATATTTGTTCGGGGAAACAAGGTTAATTATTTCGAGTTCAGATTTTAGGCTAGGTACTCTAGTGTTGATATAGAATCCAACGTATCCATACACCAGGACTCATATTTCCTTCTTTTCGACTTGGTACATGAAACACTATGGGGAAAAACAATGGTACATACATAATATAGGAATTTTTGTGTTTTTCATGTACTTCTTGAGCCATCTCTTCATATATACTCTATTGACCATGGTATATATTGTTTTTTTTAGTATGCCTCTATGTAGGCATCCAGTCAGGATTCCACCATGTGATCGTAAGGATGTTCCGCCTAACAATGAGGCATTATAATAGGGTCCTACACCGAAGATAGCACCTCTGGGTGATTTACCTACTGTACCACCACCTGTATAGTAGTAGTTATTACCAGCACTAGCATTTGATGATTCACACAAGATGATTACATTGCATGAGTTTCATAGGTAGAGATCTCCCAGGTTATGGGGTGAGCCAGACCCCTAGATGAAAAATGATTGGCTAGAGCCATACACCTGTGTTTTCCACCTTGTGAGGATGCCTACCAACTAGATGGAAGTCCTTTCCATGATACTTCTTTAGGGCTCTTCAAGGTTATGGTTGATCTTTGTGACTCAATCACATGAAGAGATATCCCTCTCATGGGTATACTTCTAATATCTCTACAAAGAGGAGTTTTATTCGACCATGTTGTGATCAGTATGCATATAATAACTTTTACATCTTCAGTAGGGTAGTATGATCGTGGTGGAGTGTTTAGAGAAGTTTATATACCTTTCATGCTACTCCATGGAAATAGTATGAGACTAGTTCTTTAGGGATCAAACCTTCGATCAGGGATTATAGTGGGACATCAGTGGTATCCCTTAGCATTTCTACCTATGTTGGGGGATTTGAACGAGCCCTACTAGTGAAGAGTTTTCAAGTGGAGGAGACACTGGTTGTTGGAGATAGTAGTGGGAATAGGGTAGCTAAGACCTCAACAACAGGTAGCCAATGGCAGTCATAGGGATCCAAGTGGGTTAGGATCTTAAATGTAAAATACTAAGACTCAAGCTTAGTAGTGCACAACTCCCAGGGTAGATCGAATCATCCCAGGGACATATGGTTTTACTCATGAGGCGGTCAGGGACATATGGCATGAGATTGCCCAACCTGTTGTACATCAAATTGAGAGACAATCGAGGGACCTCAGTGGTAGAGAGATATTTAACAGTAGTGTGGTCCATAGGGTAGTGTAAATGGAAGAGGGGTAGGTAGGGTAGTAGGTGGTGGTTGTAGGTTTGACCATATACAACCACCACCCCTAGGTGGACAACGCCAGGCTCAAGGATCTAGTAGTCAGGGACAAGGCCAACTGTAAGTGATGGAGGCTTATAAACCTGGGGATATAGGGATGATACGAGGTACGATAAGTGTATTTTCCATCTTAGATATAGATTTTTTAGACATAAGGTCCAGTCATTCCTTTCATTCCATGAACCTTTTCCGAGATTCGAAGATTCTAGTTGAACCGTTGACTTGAACCTTACACTTAGAGACTACTACTAGAGGAGACTCAATGATTTCACATTGGTGATGAATGTGTGACCTGAATCTTAAAGGAAAGAGTTTCAATTGGGATCTCTTGTTTGTGGCATCAATGTCGAACAACGACATTCTTGGTATGGACTGGTTGTCCACAGTTCATGCTTAAATTGACTGTTTTAGGTGTAGAGTGTGGTGTGTATGCAGTGTTGGAACCAGATTTTCCTTTTTTGGTGAAAATAAAACATAGGAAGTGTAGAATGGACTTTCACATAGGAGGGTGAAGCTATTTACTCATCATTTGTACAGCCTCACCCTCAGTGTAGTGGATGGTATGAGACCTCAGTTCCCTGTAGTGGTGGCAGAGTATGAGGGTGTATTTCATGAAGATGCTACAAGTTTATCTCCCCATAAGTAGATAGACTTCTAAATTGATCTACACCCTAGGAAAACACTAATAACTACACCTTAATATCATATGGATCTCATAGAGCTTCGTGAACTAAGGGTGTAGTTGGAGGACTTGCAGAGGACGGGATTTGTGAGACCCGGCGTTTTACCCTGGGCAGCCCCAGTTTTGTTTCCCAAGAAGGAAAATAATATCTTGAGGTTATGTGTGGATTACTGGTGCTTGAACCAGCTGATTTTAATGGACAAGTATCCACTACCGAGGATTTATGATCTCTTCGATTAGTTGAAAGGGGTGAGATAGTTCTCGAAGATTAGCCTCAGATCTGTCTACCACCAGCTATGATTATGGGATGAGGATGTACCGAAGATAGCCTTCATATGTCCTTATGGTCACTATGAGTATTTGGTGATGTCGTTTGGAGTAAATAATTCCTCCTCAATGTTCATGGGACTCATGAATCAGATCTTTTAGCCTTACTTTTACCAGTTCATGGTGGTCTTCATCGATGACATCCTATTGTACTTAAAGTTTGAGGAGAAGCATGCGAGACACTTGAGGATGATCTTAGACACACTTTGGGAGCACTAACATTACGAGAAGTTCTCAAAGTTTCATTTATGGATTAAATAGGTCCATTTTCTAGGACACATAATCTCAAAGGCTAGAGTGGAAGTGGATCCAATGAATGTTGATATGGTGCTTGCTTGGGAGCCACCTAAGACTCTTACTGAGGTGTGAAGTTTCCATGGATTGGAAGGTTACTATCAGAGGTTTGTACCTGAATTCTCTAGATTCACATCACCATTGATATAATTTACATTAAATGGGTAGCCTTTTGTGGACAAATAAGTTCCAGAAGTGATTTTAGGAGCTGAGGCAAGGGTTAACGAGAACTCTTATCTTGAAGTTACCGGAGGAAGGGATTGATTATGTGGTGTTCTAAGATACATCATGGATCGGGCTTGGGAGTGTCCTAATGTAAGGGTAAGTGGTAATTACCTATGGTCCAAACTAGTTGAGACTTAATGAATATAACTATGCGACCCATGATCTTCATATAGCAGTGGTAGTCCTTATATTTAAGATGTGGAGACACTACCTGATGGGCGAGCAGTTTATCGCCTACTCTGATCATAAGAGTCTCAAGTATATCTTCCCTAAGAAGGATCTAAAATTGAGATAGAGTTAATGGATAGATTTCCTACAGGTCTATTACTTTGATATTGTCTATACTCCTAGAAGGATAATGTTGTGGCAAATTATCTCATCTAGAGATCTAGTTTGTAGTTGTTGAACGAGGCATCAGAGTAGTTGGCCTCATTGCAGATATCCTTTTTGGATGGATATGGAGAAGCTTACATGCAGTCTATGGATGTCACCCCTCAAATATTATAGTGAGTCAGGAAGGAATGACTTGGGATACAAACTTTGAGACCTCGTGTTCTCAGATGTCCACAGGGAAAACTACTGATGGATATTTGAAAGGTGGGGAGAATATCTTTCTTTTTAGAGGATGCACAGTGGTACCAGTGGTGTTGTAGGAGGAGGTTCTGAGAGAGTTTCAAAAATCCCCTTTGGTATTATATCTAGGTGTGTAAAATATTTACCAGGACCTCTGATGTTAGTTTATGTGTCCAGGTATGAAGAAAAGTGTTGCATAGGTTCTATATCAGTGCCTTACTTTTCAGCAAGTGAAGACTAAGCACCAGGTTTCAGTGGATTTAGCTAAACACCTTATGGTTCTAGAATGGAATTGGTATGGAATATTGATGGAATTTGTGATTATTTTACCACATATTTCTAGGGGACACGATTCCATATGGGTGATCATTGACTGACTCACCAAGTTATCCCGCTTCCTAGCTATTAGAGAGTAAAGTATAGTAGAGTGCTTTAGACGCCTCTATGTGCAGGATATATTTTGACTCCAGGGATTCCCATCGATGATAGTTTCTGATCATGATATTATCTTAACATACCAATTGTGGAAGGTATTACATGTGGAATTTGGGACCCAAATATGCTTGAGCGTAGCATTTCACCCCAAAATAGATGGCCAGATTGAGCTGACCATTCATGTTCTGGAGGAAATGTTGCATGCTTTCATGTTAGACTTTTTTTGTAGTTGGGAGGATCACATAACACTAGTTGAGTTTCAATAAAACAACAAAAATAATTCTATCATTGGTATATCACCATTTTAGGCTTTGTATAGGTGACCTTGCACGTCACAACTTTGCTGGATTGACCTAGGAGAGTCATCAGTTATGGGCTTGAAGATGGTGTGACATACTAAGGAGAAGGTGAAGATCATACAGAAGTGGATAAAGACTACACATGATCGTCGTAAGTATTATGTTGACAAGTATTAGATGCGTTTGGAGTTAGAGGAAGGAGAGCATGTATTCCATCGAGTTTCACCTCAATGGGGATTACAGAGATTTTTCATGGGTAGCAAGTTGTCTCTGAGATTCATTATCCCTTTCCAGATACTATGTAGAATTAGTGTGGTGGCATACTTCTTGGATCTACCATCACATTTGGATTGGGTACACGATGTCTTCCACATCTCACAACTGAGGACGTACATTCATGATCCATCGCACGTCATCGACTGGGGTGAGTAGGACATCGAGGATGGAGAAAATTTTTCTAAGTACCTAGTGGAGATTGAGGAACGACGTGATAGGATCCTTCATGAATGGTCTATTCCTTTGGTGTGTGTCATTTGGCAACACAGGAATCTTCATGAGAGAACATGGGAGTGGGAGGCTCAAATTCATGCTTAGTAACATCATTTATTTGAGTATCCATTATTTTGGCCTTTCAAGGACGTAATGTCCCAGGGTGGGGAGAATCTAACTTCTCATATTTACTATGTATTATTTTTGGATATTATATGGATTGATAATGAGACCGAGAATCGAGACAGTGTGCTATCCTGATACCAGGTGTTCCAGGAACAAATTTTTGAAAATTCTTTAAATATTTAATAGTACGTGCATCCGTTTTTCCTAAAAAAAGTGTAATAACTCTTAAATGGGTGGTCGGGTCAAAAATATTAGGGAACTGTTGAGTTTAGAATAATGGATTTACCCTAGGTGTGACCTACTTTTAGTCAGTACATGTCATTTGTTGAAAAATATTTTGGGGATGTAAAAGGAATAATATAATTTATAAACAATTATTTTGTCATCTCAGTGACTTTTTACTTTAAAAGTATCCTTATGAAAAAAATCATAGGTTTGTCCACATAACCCTGTAGACACTGGAGGACCTCTAGAGAGAACTTTGTTGAATCCTCTCAGGAGACTGGTGACGAATCTTGGATCAATGATCAATGTACCTTAGATTTGATGAATCTTTACAATGAAAAAAATGATGTGTCGTTCTTCATTAATGATCAAATATAATCAAGGTAAGGATTTTGATTCAATCTATTATTTCCCATTTTTTATTTCTACGATGAATTTGTACAAATATATAAAAATATTAACCCATGGATTGATCGTATTTGTGGGATGGGATTATTTTTGTGATATTTGGGAATTATTTTTTTGTGGTTTTCTAACCTGGATCCCCAGATTTAGATCATTAGCAAAGAACGCTTGTTAAATGATGATGAACTTTTTTTATTGTGTTTTTCTCCCTCTTTTCTTTGTGTTATTCTCTATTGGAACCCTGTAGTTCCTGGCTCGACGTTGTTGGGTGGTTCTCAGATCAATCGAACCACTGGATTTGAGTCGAATCAAAAAACGAGGTTGGTTCCATATAGATCGAGAACCATGGATCTCAGATATATGACCATTTAGTTTTTTGAGAATCAGAAGAGTTGTGGTTGTTTATGAAAGGGACCACTAGTGTGGTACTGGTGACTGGAAATCAAAATTAGAGTTGCGTGGTGTGGGTTCGGCCAGTTGAGGCTACTTGAGATGGTGGTGGTGATGGGGGTGTCGTGACGGCTATGGGGGACCAATGAAGATGATGACGTGAGATCGGTGATGATGACGATGTGGGATCAACGATGACAATGAAGTGGGATCGACAGCAATAAAGATGTGGGGTCTAGTAGACGTGGATGTGCAGGAGGTAGTGGTGACAAAACGGGGGCTATTAGAGGCATACATAATGGGGGCACTTCGTGGGGCATGGTATGAGTGGAGTGGGAAAAACAAACCAGCCTAGGTAGAGCGGGTCAGGCCAACATGGGTCAGGATAGGTGGGATGGGTTGTCCAATGAATTAGGTCAGGCCTGAGGTCACTGGGATGAAGGTATGACAGTCTACCACTGTGTTTGGTCATGATCCATGGCAACTTGAGCCGCCACGAGGCATAGCAACCCCCACAAACAACCGAGGCAGCCACTCAGGTGCGGTAGGTGGACTGACTGCATTGGTTTCTCAACATAGTAAGTTGACCAGCTATGGTTGTTGGCCATGGTGATCGACCATGGTGGTAGGTCTAGAGACCCTAGTAAGGATGCAGGTAGTTTCACTCAAACGAGCATATCTCCTAAAAAGAGCATCCAATCGATGATTCTTCTACGGGGTTGAGACCCTAATGTTGAGACAGTCATTATAGAACAAGTGGGGAGTTTGTAGTTCAGAATAATATATGTTGATAGATATCCCTTGGTCCTTTTCTCTAGGTTTTAGGGTGGTATTACATACAAATCACTGGATTTTAATCCCCTCTAGAGGCTGAGTCTCATATGGAGTATAGTGTCTCTCCCTATGACTGGAGTGTGATATTATATCACCCCTATTGGAATCTATGGATTCATGTAACCTCCTTGGGCAGGGCATTGATCCTCCATCTAGCAGACAACTTCAATAGGGATAGTGGTATCCCCCAGTGTGTGTAGGTGTGATACCCTATGTAGTTAGTTGATCAAGATTGGGTACGTGGAATACACCAATGAGTTGGGCACGATCTATGGTGTCCCCTTATTAGTTTTGGGCATGACCCCCTCTCTCTGTATCGTAATATTCATTGACCAATACATCCTCTTTTGGAAGGGCCCAAATGAGCTAGACCTCTTTGTGAGTTTCTTCGATGATATCATGGATCGAGGAGTGATTTCTTTTAGAATGAGTGTGCTTTGAGTAGAATCTTGTGGCTGGTAGTTGGTTATGACCACTTGATGGAATGGTGTATCTCTTGATTATATCTGGATATTCTTTTTTTATATGTTGTAGACATATACCTATGTAGAGAAGAATATAATTTACTTTTTTTATTTTTTTTGGTTTTGGGGTGTTCTACTGATTATTATTATAATCACCTTTGCACGGTCTTTTCCTGCACGTCTCATGTCTTGTGAAGATGATCAGACTTTTGACGGATTCCTAGGTGGACCCAAACTAGGCAGTGCTTTGTGAGACCAGACTGATCGAGGTGTGTTCTTATGGATTTATGATATAAGTCCCAATACCTTTTATATTTAGGTTGGACTTATGTTATAGAATCTTTGTGGTGGGGCAGTTTTTGGCCCTATTAACTTTTTAGTACTTTCACTATCGTACTCTATTGTGAGATCTTAGATGTATGCATGCATCCTTTCAATTATTTTACATTTCAACATTTTGTGTCTTGTATGTGTGTATATGTTTTTTGGTACTTTAGGCTAATGCCTATAATTTTTGGGATATTCATACTCGGTGTTGTCACTAGCCCCTAGCCTATTAGAGGTGGACTTATGACAGTCATGGCACGGGCCCCTCTATTACAGGTCATTATAGCCTTTCTTGGTTGGATTTATAGATAAAGTATGGATTCATGGATAAGAGTATGGAACATAAGAAGTAATTTGGGTAGGTATTTTCTACAATAATTGGTTTTGAAGGTGTGAAGAGGGGTGGATATGGGGTGGCCTTTTATAAGTGGGATGAGTGGAACACTTGTAACTTTTTGAAAGAGTTAATTCCACCCATGTTTTTTTTTCATGTCACTAGGCTCAAACAACGTTCCATTATCAATACTATAAGTTAAAAGGTCTAAATATATCCATAAAATGGGTTTTTGGTAAGTTTATAGTTAATTTTTCCTTAAGTTTAATGTTTAATCACTTAGTAAACTCATTTTTAATAAATCATTATGATTTATTTTAATTGTTTTCACTAATCACTTTGGTAAAAAATAATGTTGACCATATAATAAAATAAAAATTATTATGATTTAAAATAATGAATCTATTTTTCCAAATTTAATTCATAAAAGTTGAAAATTTTAATTTAATATTAATCCCACATTCATAGCAACACTATGGGTTTTTAAGAAGTGTATTGTTTTAGAAAAAGATGATTCTATATTAACTCTATGACTAATAAAAATAATTATATGAAACTAAATTAATATTTAATGATATATAATATATACATTTCATTTAAAAAAAATTAATTAGGGATTATTTATTTAATTAAAATGTGGAATATTATTCATTTTAAAATAGATTTTATAAAAACTTATCATTAATCCCAAAAAAAGTTATTCTAAAAATCAATATAAAGTTTACTGAAAAGTAAATAAGTGGATTAAAAAAATAAATAAATAATAATTAAGTTGCTATAAATAATATTCAAAACATATTGAGTCATTTAAATTACTTAATTTATTAAAAAGAAAATTTTTTTTATAAAAATTGGCATTTTAACTACTCATAAAAAATGAATCATTTGAGAAAAAATCTGAAAAATTCACCCTAAGATAAATTTGACATGATGATTTAAAAAATGGTATTAATTTAATCAAATTAAAATTCTGAAATTTTTAAATTAATATTTAAAATAAAAACTTTTAAGAACATAGTTTAGTTAAAACTATTTTCTTTTTTATTAAAAAAATTACATAATATGTATATATAATATAACTATATAATTTATATTAATAAATATGAAAATGATTTATTATATCATTACTGGGGTTTATAAACTCACCATGGTCTATGTATTATGAAATAAAATAATTCATGTTGTCCCATCTGCCTACCATCAATGGAATAACTAAAGAAGACTCTATTGACCTCATTAGGTACTTCTACTTTAGTGTTCATCAGTTTCCACTAACATACCTGAGTGAGGAAGAGATTAAACTGAGATTATTCCCTTTTTTCTCAATTTAAATTCCTGGATTTGGTTTAAACTTTTATAAGTGGAAATATTTTTCACTTGGGACCAAGTTTACATTTCTTTCACTATAAATTTTTACCCTAAGAGAATGAATTCAGAAATCAGCCAAAAAATCACTAGTTTATTTCAAGTTGACTTAAAACTATTCTATAAACATGGGATAGATATATGAGATTACTTATATAATGTTTGAACCAAAAATTCTCTCCCAAATTTGTCGTGGAAAATTTCTATAGTCTCACCCCTTACCACCAAACATTGGTGGACCAATCTGTTGGTGGGGGTTTCAAAGATAGAACATTCAAAGAACTAAAACAAATTTTTAACTCATTAACACAAAAATCACAACAAAAATGATATAGTATAAGAAAAATTGTGGTGAAATAACCCAATACTATTATAAAATATGAGGTATAATTTGATATATTTTTCAATAAAAAATAATCAAAACACTCTTTTGGAGAAATTCCACCATTATGGCATGTTTGTCTAATTACATTCATATTGTCCCAATTTTGATATTCCTACCCAAGATCTTGAAAATAAAAATTTTTCATCTTATGTTCCTAGGATTAATCCTAGGGATGAACCATTTTAAAACACATATAATCATGGTTATAGAAACCACCGAAATCTATCTTGGAGGGAGAAGGGTGTTTTTAGACTTGTTGTACCCCATGGTTTCTAGGAACCACCTAGGCATAAGTTCCATCCCCAACCAAAATCTAAATCATCAAACTCAAAATATGATTTAGGGGTATGTTTCAATATATTATTGTTTTTTTTTATGAAAAAAAGTCTAAAATTTATTTTGATAAAGTGAAAATGGTTTCTAGGATGAAAAATCTAGAAATTCAAATGGAGTAGTTAGCTAGAGAGAAGTTGATTTTAGAGACAAGGGAAAGATTTTAAGAACCACTAAAGTGAACCATAGATATAATTACATGGTTTTGGGAACTATGAATGGTATATAAACACACACAAAATCTAGTAAATAACCCCAAAATACTTAAAAATAAAAACTGGATGAATCTGGAAATTCAAGTCTGGAAAATTTAGAATATAAAAATTTGGATACTATAAATGGAAACACTCTAAATCCTACTATCCCAACTTAATAAAAACAATAAAATAGATTAAAAACAAAGAAAATAAAGGAAATATTATGATTTAATGATAAGTTTATGTGATAATTAAAATTTTTAGGAACTTTTCTCCAACAAATATTTTTCCAAAAATAATTAAAAATGAAAACCATAATTTTGAACAATTGAATTTTCTCAAAGTTGTTAAAAAAATAAACATTGAAATTATTTTCCTAGAATAAATAATTAAAATCATTTATTATCTAAAATCTATAAAAAAATATATTCAAATAATAAAACCCTTGATTAATTTTTCACATTCAATCTCATAGAGTAGTGTAGAGATGTGTTGCAGAATAAGATACCTCACAAACTTCAAGACACATGGAGCTTTGTCAACCCTTTCACCTTTAGAGATAGAAGTGTCCAAATTAATTTTATTTTTTGATCCTGGATCTAGCTTCAACTTAATTAAAATTTCTTTTTTTAAACACTTGATATTAGGTGTTCCCCAACATACAACTATTGTATTACAACTTCATAATTGATCCATCACTCACCCAGTTGGTGACGTAGATGACTTGATAGTGGGGGTAGGAAGGATCTTTTTTCTTAATAATTTTTTGATACTAGGTATGAAGTGTGACCAAGAGGTCCATATAATCCTTGGTAGGCCCTTTCTATCCATAGGTGGAGTTGTAATCGATGTCTCTAAGGGGAAATTAATTTTTAATCTAAGTGAACAAAAAGAGGAATAAATGTTTTTTAAAAAAAGTAAAGAACCCACACAAGACCAAATTTGTCATAAGGGTGAGATTTTAGGAGATAAATAATCCAATAATGCAGAGGAATAGGATTTTTAAGTATTTTGGAAGAAATTAATGGTGAACCTGAGTTCTCTAATGAAACCTATATGTTAATTAGTTCTAGTAAGGATAAGGAGACCTTTTCTGAGTTTGAGGGGGGGGGATTCTTGGAACACCAAGATTGGTTTCCATTAGACCACATCTCTACCCCAAAAAAGAATCTATATGTGATAAACACTTTTCTAGAAACAGTAGAGATAAAGAGGAAGATTTCTACTCTATCTTCTTTAAGAGGTAGTTTGATGGCCTTGGCCTTCCCAAACCCAAGTGTCTTCCCTCAAGCCAGGAACCACCCAATATGGAACTCAAGCCCCTACCAACCCATTTGAAATATTCTTTTTTGAGATAGTACTCCACATTATCAATCATCATATCATCCAAACAAGAATAAATTCAACATTACAACATGAAGAGTGTCTTTATAAAGTTCAATTCTATTATTGGCTGGTCAATTGCTGATATGAAGCGCATAAGTCCATTATTTTTCATGTATAAAATAACCACGGAGCCTGAGTATAAACCAAGAGTGGAAACCCATACAATACATAACCTAAACATGAAATAAGTTGTTTGAGAGGAAGTGATTAGGTTTCTTGATGCTGGGATAATATTTCTTATTTATGATAGTACTCGGGTAAGTCATATCTATGTAGTCCCTAAGAAGGGTGGAGTGACTAAAATAACAAATGAAAAGAATAAGAAAATTAAAATAAGAACTTTGAACAAATGGCAGGTTTGTATAGAATATAGAAAACTCAATTCTTCCGAAAGGAAGGATCATTTAGACATCCTATTTTTTGACCAAATTCTAGAGATGTTGTCTCATGATGAGTATTTTTTGTTTTCTTGAAGTATACTCTGGTCACAACCAGATTTATATTTTTTCTAAGGATCAGGATAAGATCACATTCAGTTGTCCATTTGGGATATTTACCTACCAGTGAATGCTCATTTCCATGTGTGGTGATCTATCAACTTTTCAAATATGCATGATTGAAATTCTATCTGAAATGATTTAGAGGATTATTCTTCATGGGTAATTTTATAGTTTTAAGAAGTGATTTTGAGAATTTCCTTGAAAATATAGAAATTTTTTTGTAAGGATTCCAAGAAACAAACCTTATTATAAATTAAAAAAGGTGTCATTTTATGGATATAAAAATAATTTTGTTGGGTCACAAGGTTTCTATGAAGATACTAGATGTTAATAATTCAAAAATTTAGGTAATAAAAAATCATCTGCCACATTATAATGTCAAGGATATTTTATGTTTTTTAGGAAATGTTGTATTTTATAGGAGGTTCATTAAATATATTTCCAAGATCCCTAAGTTAATATTCTCTCTCCTTGTTAATCAAATAAATTTTATTTTTGAAGATAAATATCTAGAGTCCTTTAAATTGATTAAAGAGAAACTTACTACTTTTCCAGTGATCAACACCCTAGACTAGAAGTTCCCATTTGAAGTGATGTGTGAACTTAGTGATCTAGTTGTAGGTTCTATTTTGGGGAAGATGGAGGATAAAATGTTGCATGTCCTTTTTTGGGATAGCAGCCTATCATATGATGCTCAGAAGAATTATTTCACCACTAAAAGTAGTCTTATTCTATTATGTTTTCCATTGAAAAATTTAGACAGTACTTGATAGGGTCTAAGGTGATAATTTTCACTATACCATTCCTACATCAAGTGCCTCTTGGCCGAGAAGGACTCATTTACAAGGGTGATGATGTGGACTCTTTAGCTGTATGAATTTGATATGGAAATCAAGGATAAAAAGGGGGTTAAATGGGGTTATAGACCATTTTTTGGGGATTTACAACACCTATATTGAGAATCCAAAGTAGATCAACACATCTTTCCAAGTTGAAAAAGTATTTACATCTTCTATAAAGTAATCTACTTGGTTTGTAGATTATTATAATTTCCTTGTTATCGGGGTTATTCCGAAGTATATTTCGTTGAAATAAAGTAAGAGTTTAATATCTAAGTTGAAATAATACTTTTGGGATGAACCTCTTATTTTTAGAATATGTGAATCTGGTATTTTGATGAGGTGTGTGTCTGAGGAGGAAATGTTTCCCATCCTTGAGAGCTGTCATTCATCACCTTGAATTGCACACCCTAGAGGGTAAAGGACTACTCAAAAAGTTTTATAGGATGGTTTATATTATGGAAAACCATTTAAGGATACTTGGAGTTTGGTGATTGGCTATGAAAAGTCCCAAATTTATGAAAATTTAGTTAGAAATCAGGATCTTCCACAAAAATTAATAATCAAGGTTGAATTTTCTGATGTGTAGTGATTGGATTTCATGGGTTCTTTCTCGTACTCTTATGGGAATTAATATGTTATTGTGGTGGTAGATTATGTGTCCAATTGGGTTGAGGTAGTGGCTTTTCCCAACAATCTTGCTACAAGTGTGGTTTAATTCATCAAGAAAAGCATCTTTTCTAGGTTTGGAGTGCTCAAATCACTCATTAAAGATAATAGATCCCATTTAAAAAATTAAAATTTCAAGAATTTAATGGAGGAGTATGGATGTTCTCATAGAACTCATACTACCTACCGCCCACAATCTTGTGTGGTGGAATACCCATAATCTTGTTTAAATTATGAACCTAATTTATTGCATGGGTGACATCTTGTTTAATTCTATAGAATTGAAGATTATCTTGAGTTTCATTGTGGAACCTACTTTCACCCATTATAATAACTTTCTTTTCACTGCTGTTGTATAAAATTTTTTATCATGCCACTGTCTTAACTACATTGAAATTTTTTTTTTGAATAATAATCAAAACCATGAACTTTGAAAAGAAATGACGATTTTGGAAAGTCATTTCGATTTGTTTTTTGGAAAAAGTGATTTTTTAACTTTTATGTAACCACCTTAACGTTCTTTCTATGGCTAAATTGGAATCTTGTTTTTTATAAAACTTTCTCCCACCTTAGGATTCAACATTGGAGAAAATTTTGGGTTTTAAGTGTGGGGGAAGGGGTCTTTCACTGTTATAATATATGGTTTAATCATATACATATCAAAATCATCATTAATTTCTTGTAAAAAATGGTCAAATATTTTCATGTTCTTTCACAAACTGGGGGTATTAGGCTTCAAATTGCACAAATTTGTTTCTCCTTTAGAGGATAATAACATTATTGTTGTCAAGGGTTGCATTAATTTGACAATTTTTGGGGTTTTATGATTTATAAGTGGTATTACATACTGTTTAATAGATTTTGTATTTATGAAAAGAGAAATGGAGGGAGATAGGATAGATATTTAGGGAATTATGATTATTACTTTAGGAAACTAGAAAATTGAACTTAAACCTAGGGGGATTTCCTTTTTAAAATAAATCACCATATGGATTTAAATAAAATTATAATTGTATAAGTCCTTTGAATTTGGAGTAAAATGAGAAATTTAGATCCCATGGTGATTCTTTGAAACACGGGAACTGGGTGATTTTTTGTAAATAAAAATAAGAAAAACTCAAGAAGTGATATGAATAGTGTGCTTTACAATCCTTTGGATAGGAAAAATTAAAAATAATGGTCCTTGTTAAAAATTAACTCATTAAAGTGAGGGGAATATTGAACCCAAATGAATAAGTGGTCAATTAACTTATATAAAAATCATCTGAGGTGTATCAATGAAGTGAAAAAATGATTTTTTTTGAACCTAGAAAAGGGTAATGATTTAAGGTGCCTCCTGTTTAAGATTTTATTTCCACGTAAATATAACATGTAATTACTCTTATGATTGGATCTTGAATTATAATTGAATAAGAGTAGTGAGGGACTTTATATAGAAGGTACTACATTTTTAATAGTTAATTAATTTGAGTTCCCATTATTTCCTAGTGTGTATTTGAACTTAGCCAGGACATCATGTGGTCATTCTTTTAAAATTATGACTCACCTTATATTTTGTTAATTTATAAATAAATTTTGTGACTTGATTCATTTTGAGATAATTGTGAAATTTCTTATTTTCTGTTTTATAAAGACAATAAACCTTAAAATTATTTGGGGACAAACAAACATTTAAGTATGGGGGGATTTTATGTGGCACTTATTCATTTAGTGTAATCAACTATGTTTTTATCATCAAAATGATGTTTTTATTGAGTACATTACAATTATTGATAAATTTTTGTTTAATTAGTAAATCTCTAAATTTATTGTTAAAATTTTTATTTCATTGGTTATTTTAGTTATTTTGTCAAATTTTATTTAAATAAATAAATTATTTATTAATCACCATTTTGAATTTCTATATAATGGTTTGCATAATAGTTTTTCAATTTTTTATTTCTTTTAATTGTTTTATTAATTATTAATTTTATGTTCTTCAATATAATAATATTTAATTTGTTAATTTTATACTTTTATTTTATCAATTTCATTACAAATTGTATTTTAAAATAATAATTTCAAGTATTATAATTTTTCTATTTTGTTTTATCAATTTTTTTATTTTTTTAATTAATTAATTTTTTTATTTTATTCTTTTATCTTGATCTAATTTCTATACATAATTAACATATTTTTTTATTTTTTTATTTTTTTATAATTTAATTTATTTATTCTTTAAATATTTTTATTTATTTTTTATATAATTTTTATTTAAATTTTTATTGATTAAATTCTATTTTTTTATTTTTAGGCAAAGGACCAACTAGCTACGTGTAACAAAAGGCACAGTCGCTTAAGTGATCGGGTGAACTAACAGTCTGAAGGGCATGGTAAGTTAGCTGACTGTGTGGAAAAATTTAACCTACCACAAGCACAACCAAGCCGACCACAAGACAAAAACCTTAGGGTCTATATACTGACCATGAGGAGTTCCACCTTGCCATTCCCACCTAATTATGAGGCATTTATACCATGACTCCTTACCATGATCACGATCACTTCTACATAACCATATCCTTCACCACTACCTTACCGAATGAAACTCGAGCCTCACTAGTTGAAGCTACAAATAAATAAAAATCTTGCACATCTGAACACCGAATGTTGAATTAACCATTAATGAAGAGATCTACACCTGACAGTTTGGACCCATGCCATCAATTCAAACCAGACTGCACTGAATCTGGGGATTATTAGGTTCTCCTGTAAGGGCCCAGATCCATCTAGTTTGACTCTTTGTGTGATTCCAAAACTCATGGTTCTCATAGGAGGCCTAGAGTAGGTCTAGAGGTGTTTTTTTATAAAAAAATATATGCAGATAGGATGCACAATGTATAAGGGTTTCACATTGGGGATGTGTAGTTCATAGCTTGGGTATGATCCCAATTCAGGATCAGTTGAATCATCTACAGGGATCCATCAACTAAATGGTTGGATTGACTACATGGATAAATTAGCTATGTTGAGAAATCTGATACATTAGATCATTTTCATAGCTAGATCAACTACATGGATGGATTGGATACATGAATGGATCAGTTATGTGGATCGGCTATGTGATAGATTAGCTACATGAGTGATTGACTATGTTAATTGTCTACGTGGATGGATTTTTTATATTAATCAGCTATGTGAATGGATTGGATATGTGAATCGGCTATGTGGATGGATCAACTACATGAATCGGTTGCATGGATAGATCATCTATGTGAATCAGCTACATGGATGGATCGATGTGATCAGTTGCATGAGTGATCCGCTAGATTGATTATCTATGTGAGTGATCAATTATGTAGATTGAATATGTGAAAACAATTTTGTGGAGCTTTTGGCTAGATGGGGCTTTCGGCTATGTGAAATTTTACATCTGGATTTTTTATCCAGTTTCATAAAGATAGAAATGTGGTCCTTTCAGTGGCACAAATCAAGGGCCTTCAAAGAAAATTCATCAAGGATAATTAAATCATTTATTTTATAATATTTATGATGTTTTAAATGATTCCTTGTATATTTATTTTAATGAGATCTGAAATAGTTGGAATTAAATCTTTCATGATATGAAATTATGATCGTATTGTATCTGTTGACTCGGAAAAAAATATCTTTTCCTTCATTATTCCTTTCTTTTTTTCTCTCAATAATGGAGAGTCCTAAACCCTTCCATTATATTCATGGAACCCTTCTTCTATTGGAGAGTCCTAAATCCTTCCATTAGAGTCATGGAACCCTTCTACTAATGGGTTTAGTTCTACAATAGTGATTCCATCTTGCGCGCACCCCCTATTTTTGGTGCAGCGAATCGCCTGGAGATTCATTCTTCTAGGTAGGGAATTCATTGATTCTCTTATTTATTTATGTGAAATCATAATTTTGGAATGGTTTAGACCATTGGATAGAAATTTAATCTACCTAATAATGAATTAAACAAATCAATAATTAATTTAATTTTGATCATAGGCTGATGTTTGATCTTGATGATGATTTACCTCTTGATTTTCTAGATAGTGTTCTATCTATGTTATGCTTGTTAACCTATCTTTTGATGTTATGGATTGTAATGTTGATATTCATGGAAAGTGGTAAATAATTTCAATCCAGTAATTGTTAATTAGTTGGATAAATGATTAAACAATATGCATGTTTGAATATGGTGTTTCTTTTATTTTGATGTAATAAAAATTTTTCAATGTTCATTTATAATTAAAAATTATATTCCATGTTATAAATGGAATTGTTAAATAATTTGAATCATGTTAATGATTTTTGTTGAAATTAAAATAGAATGTTAATTACTATGTAACTTCTCTAATTTTATTGAAACTAGTTTTAATGCTAAGAGCATTTTTTTAATATCTTGCTATTGATTGATGTATTAGGTTGCCCATAGTTGGAACCTATGAACAATGAATCAGTTAATTCAATATGTAATAAGAATCGGTTGTGTGATAAATATAATTTCTAAGGCTTGAGTTTCTCATCTTTTAGAGAAGGTTGAGTCACTTGTGTTTAGATCCATGAGATCTTGTTTATGTGTAAAGGTTTCATGCCTTGTTTTAGGGCCTAGATTTCCATGTTGACTCTGATTTTTTTCTTGCTACCTTGTGATGTGCTCTAGATTTTAGCTTCACATAGTGATGTGATATGATCCTGGGATGACTAATCCTGGGATGGATAATGTGGTTTGTATAGGGAGGCCCAGATGATGTGGCTGGAGTTGACGCCTATGATGGTAAGATGCATCAAGATATGTATATGGGTGTTAGGGATGAAACTGAAGATGATGGAATGGATTTTAATTTAGATTTACCATTGATGTGATAGAGTTGGATTATTTATTGGAATGAATCTGTTTAATGTTTGATGACGGGGTTTCCTGTTTTATCTATATTCCTTTTCCCAATGCATGAGGTGGCTGGGTTTGCTTGGTTGTATGTTTTCACTTGGTGGTATATTAGGACGGTTTTCCTAGAGTAACTGGATTATGGAATTATTCTAAAAGTAATTAATAATTTTTAACCCATGGGGTTGGTGTTGATGGAATTAAAATTCTAACAATGTGTTAATCTTGATAAACCATGGACTTTGGTTGGATTATGCTTGGATGGCATGGAATTCATTCCAGTGGTTAATGAATGTGTCTTAAAAAATGTTAATGGTTAATTTAATGGATAATAAATTATTAAAAAAATGAAATAAGTAATTAATGTAGCTCTTTTAAATGCTTGTGATATTATAGGATATCTAGTCCCTAGCAGTGGCAGTCTGGTGTCTAAGCGATGATAGGTGCAGTTGTGATTAGGACTAGGTTATGACCAAAGTGTGGTTGTGAACTATATTATATCTTGTATATTCAATGATTTCATACACTACCACACTCATTTTGGTTAGGAAGACTGACACATGGTGGAATCTAGGAGGGTGTTTTTTCAAACATCATGATGGGAGGATATATCAATGATTACCCCCTCTATCCCTAGTCTCTTCTCTTGGTAGTTACTTGTGTTGGTATACACAATAGTTAGTTTTCCCATATATGCATGTAGATATATGTGATGGATTGTGGTTATTCAAACACATGTATCCCTGGATATGGTATCCACAGAATTATTATAGGTATGGTGTGTATAGGATATGATGGTTTGAGATATAATACCTGGTGTATGATATGTGTCATATGGGATGTGGTGGATATTGAAAACTACTTTGTTACTATATAGAAATACGTGGATGGGGTGATGTGATGATGTGATGCATGAGGTTCATGTTGTGTGCCTTTACAAGGTGTCTTTCTGCAGGATTATTTTAAAGAGAGATGGCTCTGGATATACGACGTTGGGGTAGATCAAAAAACTAGTGGGGAAGGGAGAGATAGATACCCGTGATGTTTAATTATTATAATATATTCTCTATTGTATGAGATACTTTGTGAGAGTTATCCATGGTGAGGCTGAGAACATAGTACACCTATTTAGGTGAGGATTTAGTTTCACTATTTCTCACTGTGCTTTAGCATGATTTCATTATTTTCATCATGAGAGGCTCTAGGTAGGATCCTAATGAGTATAATATTATTCTCACCCTACATATATATATATATATAATTTAGGTCAACTTGAGTAGTTAGAAGATCAAGCTGAATATTACTGGCTCATGGTTTTGTAAGATCTTTTTAGGCTCCATGGTCACTGTCGTCTTTTCCTTTTGGTACTTTAAGTTTTCCTTTCATTTTTTATAGTACTATATGCCATTACATGTTTTCACATGGGATTTCAGGATATGTGTGTGTGTGTGAGGAGGTTTTTATTGATGTATCCATCTTATCTCTCTCTTTTTTATGTTTTCCTAGAGGGTAATGCCTCCCATTGTATGATTATTATACTATTAGGTCTAGTCACTAACCTGAGGCCTACTAAATGTAGAACTTAAGAAATCTCTATCTCCCTTCTCTCATTGCTAGCCTAAGAGGGGTAAACTTTGGGGGAGGGGGTCTTGACAGATTGGTATCAAAGTGAGGATCAAATAGAGGGTTGGTATGGAGTGTAGAGTTAGGCACAGGTGAGGTTTCATGGGTTGGTAGGAAAATTGGTTCAATTAAGTTTATTAAGAGATGTTAACCTAGGAGACCATTTGAGACAAGTGTATTTAGGCCTCCCTGTGATTTTATGCATAGAATTTTAAGTTTACTGAACCTACTAAGAAAAGTGATACTAATTGTGGGGTGGAGACTTATTAAAAGACCATGAATCATTATTCTTTTTACCTATGATTGGAATTGTTAGACTTTATGATAGGTTAGAAAAATTACAAGATAACAATTAATTAATTAATTAATGTTAAATATTCTATATTATAGATTTAGGATATCTTATAGTTTTTATTCTTTTGGGTATTGGTCTAGGTTCACATTCTCATCAGGTTCGTGCTAAATATGTTCAATAATATGTCCCAAAGGATCACCATAGAGTGGAGGTTGAAGAATACAACACTTAGAGTATGACACTATAACAATTTTAGTGAGAGATTATATATAATTGTAAATGATCCATTTCAAATTCAGTCATAGAATACTAGTTGGAGTAGGTTGATATATATTTCAGTTCGATCCATGCTTATAAGGATAATTGGGTTTCATTGTTTGTAAAAATGTTGCATTGAGAAGTGAGGAAGTTGTTGTTCTTGTTCCTTAGGGATTATGAGAAGTTAGCAGTCTCATGGGAGAAGTTTCAAGACTAGTTCTGAGAAGAGTTCCTTCCTTAAACTGTGGAGTTGGCCATTGTCTAGGATATTCTTACCCTTCGACATGGGAGTTCCAGCATGTGATATTTTGGGATCCATTTTAGGACCCATTTATAATATTCTTTAGACATGTTTCCATACGAGGAGGCTAGGGAGAGGCATTTAGAGAAGTATTTTCATCCAGATATCCAATTCCAGGTTACCCTGCTTATGATGAAGATGTATCTTAAGTTTCTATAGAGAGTAGAGTTTATTGAGAGGATGGTGGATATAATCGCATAATTGTGAGAGGAGAGTCATTAGGGTTCATCATGAAGTAGATCTATGGTTTTGGGTTCCCAGTTTCCTAGACATAAGAGCTTTCAGTTAGTTAGGAGTAGGTCCCACACACCATTATCTTGTTTCCTTTAGGGGTGGATTCTCTCAATCCTATTCTAAGGTATCATTCATGTTTTCTAATTTTGGATTTTGTGGTAATCAACAGTGATAGTTCCCAAACTTTCATATAAGTAAGTATAATCTAGGTGTTCTTCATTAGTTTCTTTCATTGAGGTCATTTCAGGAAAGGTAGAAGCAGTAGGGTATTACTGTTTGGGATCAGCAAAGAGGAGATAGGGAAGGTAGTGTACATCCCCAAAATGCTCCTCATCCTTAGAGATCATAGCATGACCATGGATTCAGTTGTCAATAAGGTCGGAGAGATCATGGAAAAAGTCATGGTCAACTTCATACTCTAGAATTTCTAGTTTAGAGTCATCCAAACATCATATTTTCTACATGGGTGCATGCTTTATGTGATTTAGTATTTACATGCTCTTTTATATCACCTACCCTCATCCATGATTTGGGAATTAAGGTAGAGAGGCTTCCAGTTCCCTTGGAATTGACTATGCTATTTGAAGGTCGATCTAACTTATATGAAGTACATAGATGCTGTGATCTAGTGTTGGGGTAGCATTAATCTTTGATAGTTTTCCTATGTTTACATATACATCCATATGACATAATACTCAACATGGATTGTCTATATTTAGTGAAAGATATAATGTATTTATTTAGGATAAAGTTTGTGTTCTATGATGCTGATGGAGATCCAGTGGTGTTTATTGGTAAGAAAGACCCTCAGATGGGTCATAGGCATGTTTCATCCTTATCGTACCTGACAGTCGAGCTCATGATGAGTTTATCAAAAGTTTAGAAGCCAAAATTTCTTAGGTTTATGGATGAGTACCCTACTGTCTTTCCAAAGGAGGTTGTAGTGTTAACCCTCGACAAGAGATCATATTTAGGATCACACTATAGTCAGGCGTGTCTCCTATCTTGATTTCTCTGTATCGAATGGTTCCTTCCATGTTTCAAGATCTGAAAGTACATCTTGATGATATATTGCAGTGAGGTTTTGTTCCAATGAGTGTGTCACCTTGGGGTGCACTAGTTTTATTAATGAAGAAGGCAGATAGTGGTTTGTGGCTTCGTATCGATTATCATCACTTGAACCAAGTGAAAGTGAAGAATATTTGTACTATTATACTGATTGATGATTTATTCTATCTATTTAATTTATCAAGTTTTTTTTGAAAAATTTATTTGCGATTAGGATATCATCATATGTGGGTAAAGTATGACGATATCCTGAAGACTGCTTTCCATTATCATCATGGAAATTATGAGTTCATATTAATGCAATTAAAAATGATGAATTATACAACCGTGTTTATGGGGTTTATAAACATAGTGTTTATAGAGTTCAAAGATAAGTTTATTGTTCTTTTCATCGATTAAATCCTTTTTTACTTCATGTATGATGAGAAGCATGCAGATCATCTACATGCCATTTTGGGATTTCTTCCTCATGACCAGTTGTTCAAAAAGTTGTCAAAGTGTGATTTTTGGGATCGTGAAGTCTGTTTTGTGGGGAAGTTTTTGTTAAATTAGGGATTATATGTGGATTCTTCAAAGATAGATGTAGTTGTTTGTTGGTAATCCCCCAAGACGGTCGAAGAGGTATAAAGTTTCCTTGGTTTTTCAGGATATTATAAGAGGTCTGTAGCCAATTTATCTCAGGTTGCGACTCCTATAACAGCTTTGAAATTAAAGGATCAGAAATTATTGTGAACTTAACAATTTCAGGAATCATTCAATTACCTAAAGGATAATTTTTTCAGCACTCTAGACCTTTGTTTTCCTAAAAAGGGAGTTTAGTTTGAGGTTTTCTATGATTCTTAACATATTTTCTAGGGATGAATTTTGATGTAGCAGAGTTCAGTTGTTTCTTAGGGGTCTTAGTAGTTACATCCCCAAGAGTGTAACTATTCGACCCTTGATCTTGAGTTGGTGGTAGTTATTTTTTCTTTGAATTTGTGGCGACATTACCTCATGAGGGATAGGTTTAGGGTTTTTACTATTCATAAGTCCTTGAGGTATGTCTTCTACATACATGAATTTAACTTTTGACAGTGTTGGTGGATGGAATGTTTGTATTATTATGACCTTTAGATTTCATATACACCAGGAAATCAAAATGTTATAGTAGATTTACTGGGTAGGAAGTCACATAATAATGTCATGTGTGAAACTAGAGATTCCAAAAGAGTGATGGAAGAAATATCAGTGATGGATCTAGATATGGGAGATGTTGGAGGAAGATGATGTCTTTTCTAGAAGAAGGATAATTATTATTTGGTGGAGAAGGTGGAGGGTTCTCGACTAGGGGATTTTTAGTTGGGGTTCTGGAGGGACCGAGTTGTTTTTAGTGATTCCCATGATGGTTGGTCTAATGATAGATATCATTGGGTGTTGTTTTAGGGAAGGATTTGTGTTCCTTCATTGATTTTTGAGTTAAATAGATCACCTTTGGTGATAAATCTTGGAAATAAAAATATGTACCAAGCTTTGAGAGGCCATTTTTTGTGGTCTGGGTTGAATCATGTAATTGTAGAGGATATTTCTCAATTTTTGGTCAGCCAGAAGGTGAAGGTTGAGCACCATGTTTCTGTTGGTTTCCTCTATCCATTATATATTCCCCGATATAAGTGTGAGGACATATTGATGGACTTAATTACCAGTTTACCTCAAGATCGGGTAGGATATGATTCTATATGGTTGATATCGAGTCATTTGATTAAATCAGCCAACTTTACAATGATTAGGTAGTAATTCTCAGAAGAGGTTTTGTTAAGGTAGTATCATAATGAGGTGGTGTGGCTCCATAGATACCCAAATATTATCATCCTTGACTAGGATCCTTGTTTTACAACAAGGGTGTAGAGAGGTCTCCATCATTATTTTGGATTTTAGTTATTCCTTTCACTGCTTTTAATCTACAGACAGAGTAGACCTTCCAAAATCTTAAAGACATTTTGAGCTCTTATTTATTGGATTTTTTAGTTTCATGGATGAGTCACTTACCCTTGGTTTAGTTTTCTTAAAATAATAGTTTCCACTCCACCATTGGTACGGTTCCACTTGAATATTTGTAAGACCGGCCTAGATGTTATCCATTGTGTTCGAATGTGGTCAGAGAGGAAGAAATTCTTAGGTATAAAGTGGTATTGAATACGATAGAGATGGTTCCTGTAATTCATGAAAGTATGAAGGAAACACAAGATCATCATAAATCCTATGTTGGTCATAGGAATTGACCTATAGAGTTTGATTTCAGAGATCACGTGTTCTTGAAGATGACTCGTCATCATTAGTGGTGATGGTTTGATCATGGGAGTAATATTTCTCCCCAGTATGCACTAGTGGAAATCCAGCCTATACCAACACTTTTTTCCCAACGGTGTAGAAAAACTGTTTTGAAAAAGAACTTATACCAACGGTTCTAGTAAACCATTGTCATAGGCTATTATATATTGGGTTTTCCCAATAGTTTAACAAAACCGTTGGGAAAGAAAACTATTAATCACGGTTTTTATTAACCGTTGGGAAAAAATATGCCCAATTTAGGGCTCCCTCCTGACATTTCATCCTTGCATGAACCCTCCCTATGCCTCTTGACCAACTCCTCTGCTCCCCAACCTCAACCTCCTCTAAGCCTCTGCCTCCGCCTCCTGGCCCCCTCCCTCTCCTCTGGTGATGTTCCACTTCCCCTCTCAACTCTTTCTCCGATGACGATGCCCCCCTCCCCTCTTGGCTCCCAGCAACATCCCCCCCTCTCCTCTTTTCTTCCTCTCCTGGAAACATCCCCCACCCCTCTTATCTTTATCTCTTCCGAAGACGTCCCCCGGCCACATCTCCAGTCACGTGCGAGCCCCCCACCCATGGCCAAACACCCCGCAGGACGTCCCCCTATCTCGGATCCCTCTCCTCCCACCAGGGTTCTTGATTGGTACATCCAGGTAAGAATTAGTCTTCTTTTTTAAAAAATGAGGCAACAAGGAATACATTGTTAGGTTCATAGTTAGGATAACCATTAATATTAATCATGAATTTTCTATAGTTTTCAGTAGTAACCAACTCATGGTGTGGTGAATTATTGGTTAAATTGTGAATTTTTTTTTAAATAGAGTCTTCTAGAAATGTAGGGTTAGATTCATAGGTTATATTCCATTAATTTGAACAGTGCATTCAATAAAAAGTTCATGATTGTTTGAAAACCTAATATTTTTCCCTATAGACTCCTATTAGACCTTATATTGTGTTGTATTTTGTTTGTTAATCATGATATATATGTGATGAGGTTGTATCATCATTAAGATGTGCAATGATGTGAGTTAATTGGGGATGAGTGATGCGATGTGAGATTTTATGGGTTATTGTGAGGAGTTTCTTTACCATTAATTGATTGGTTCATAAAACATAAGTTGGTGTTGCATATATTTTTTAATTGGAATTGGTAAAGTAAAATGTTGGTCTCAGATTTCTGAGTTGGTTATTTGGATGGTATTCTCTATCAAATGTGGGTATATCTCTATTGACTATGGGTGTATTTTCCAATTGAACAATGTATTTATTAAACTAACTATGTAATAAACATTTCCCACAATATCAAAGCACCACATAAATCATAAATAGACACTACACATCACAAGACACCCATGGGAGACACCCCTTGACATCTACGGATAGTTAAGGGGCCGTTAACTTAGGAACTAAAGTTGATTGGCACTCAAGCCTTGAGATATTCCCATTACTGGTAGAAAATATACCAACACCTTTATTCTTAGTATAGTATAGTGAAATGGTTTACACCCTCATGACCAAGTAGACCATCTGGTTCATGGACTGGTGCCTAACCAGGTTCAAGAGAAGGATAAATTACTAAACATTGATTCTGGTCCCTCTAAGGTTTATTCCATTGTGAATAGGGTTATGTGCATAATCCTAAACTCAACTAATGTAGCATAGGTTCATATTCAGTGGATAAGTGTACTAGTATGGTGTTTCCAACAAGGTTCTATATAAAGAACATAATGAAAAATGAAGAGATTATTAAATTGAACTGTTTTCTCCTTGCTTGTAGGAACATGATTTGACCCATGGGGCGATGTGGTTCTTATATATTGGTCGGTGACATGTATATTAATAGGATACAGGTATATTTTTGGTTAGTTTTTATTTTATTTTCTTTATCGCATTGGGAACTTAGGTATTTTAATTCTTTCTACGGATGGAGGGTAATGATGTTATCCTGACGAGTTGACATAGATCACTTGTATACTGTAATACCATGAGGTGTGAGTGTGAGGAAACATTGGAAGCTAGAGGAGCATTGGGGTATTCTATGAGATGGAATTTTTTTTCTAAAACATTGTGTGGGAACATTTCAATATTATGTTGGAGTCATGAAATAGCCCCAAGTGTCTCCATGAGATAGCATAAATAACCCCAAGTGTCTCCAAGTTTCTCCAGACATCATATCATCCTCGCATGGGTTGGCCACTCACCCAATCCTACCAAACCTATCATATTCTATCCTCTCAGTCACATAGTCTAGACTGATCTCTAGAGGATTATCCCATGCCTCTATGAACATCTCATCATCCAACTAGAAAATGAGGATTATTCACCTTATGATTGTCCTAGTCACAAAATCACACCATGTAGAACCCATCTACATTATATTATCAAAAATTCGGTCAAGAAACTCATCAAAATCATGTATTATAACCCAGCCCCACTAACCAGGTTCCATCCTAAGCTAAATAACACCAAGCCTATTGGAATTATAATCCCAATCTGTCCAACAATACTCAATACCCACACTAGCATCTCATCCTTCATCTCATTAGTTGAATTCTTGAATCATTAAATGGAGTAAAAACTTTCATAATACATTTTATATACTCAGAGGGACCATCCCACTCTAAGAACCTACCATGATTCAAATCCATCCTCATAAGTATTTCCTCATCAAAATATAGATATACAATTGCCACACCTATCACTACAGGGCCCAATCCTCTTAGGAATATTTTACTTGATCTAAATCCTCATCGTTAGTGACATCAATCACATTAAAGTGCATAAATGTCAACTGAACCCTACAATAAAATAATTATTCATGTGGATAGGTCCCATGGAAACAGTCTATGAAATAAAACCAGAAATAATAATTCCAAATATAGGCATCATTTTTAAATAAATATCTCAAGAGTAAACATAAAAACCAAGAATAATAAGACCTCATCCCTTGTATCAAACAAAACCAAACTAAGTTGAAACTCGGGCCAAATTGATTATATACCATTAATAGGACGAGTAATTGTTAATTAATAGGAATGTACCATTTGATAGTATCATTTCGAATCATTGATCTGTTTCCCCTTTTCTTGAAAGAATAGGATTTGACCCATGGGGCGTTTTGGTTCTTCTATGTTGTGCAGTGATATGTATAGTCACAGGAGACAGGTATGTTTTAGTTTAGTTTGTATTTTATTTTATTTATCACATGGGTCACTTAGATCTTTGACTGATTTCTATGGACAGAGGGTAGTTATATTCTGTGAAGGGGTCAGAAGGAGTTTAGATTGATTCAGTCCACCGTCTTTGATTCGAGGTAAGATTCTATGGTTATTACTTGTCTCACACGTCATGTATTTGGTGATTTAGTGTTTTTTACCCCATATAATGTTATCAGTAGGGATTTGGATTGTTTCGTGTTGGTTCAGGTGGATTTGGTTCTCCACTCCCAATCTAGGTAAGGATTTAATGCCATTGGTTGGTTTCTCACAGGTTATGTAGCATCCTTCATGTGTTTTAAGGTTCTTAATATCCTTTGTGTAGTGTGTTGATCCCTACTCATTGGTTTTGAGTTTCCATGTCAAGGGCGACTCGCCTGCGTGTGCATAGGTAAGTAAGTATATGTATTTGGGTTCCATCGTTACGTGTATAGTCACCCATGGTCGTGGTTATGAATGTATGGGGCTAGGTGTACCCATGTATATATATATATATATAAATGCATATGCAAGTGAGTGGAGACTAGTATATGCATATAAGCATATGTGCAAGGATCCCCTTGCACGTGATCATGGCCATGTAGGTGTGTGCATAGGGTGTAGGTGTCCTTGCATGTGTGTGGAGGTGTGTATACCCAGTGGAGGAGCAGTAGCTTTTAGATAGAAAGCTCCAAGAGATAAAGTGGATGGCTTGGTTCCACCTTGAGGTAGAGTCCCTCTCATAGCCTCTTTAATTTAAGAATTCTTTAAATAGAATTTATCTTCTTTCTTAATTCTGCTTAATTATTTTGAATTGAATATCTTGAATAAGTGTTCTTTAATATAATTGTTTCATTTCATAAATAAAGTCATGTTTTTATAATAAAACCCCTCCAATGGAGGTGCACTGTCTGTGAAAACTCACAGTGATAGTTTAGGGTGTATGATTCTTTTCCGTCATTTTGTTTCCCTTTAGACGTTGTATCATTATGCAGCTCAATACAACCTTTTGAAGATCCATTGTTATAACATATTAAATAGTTTATTTGTTCTATCATGTCTGTTGTGATCTTATCTTATGGAAAACCCTGTTTTTGGTGTTTTCCTGGCCTCTTGGACACCCCTTTGGGTGTTCACCCGAGCCTATATATCTAAAAACACCGACGGTGTCATTGTTTAACACCTTCCAAGATTATGGTTCTCCCCACCACAAGATTCATCTTAACACCATTTGGGGTGTTTGCCTAGCCTCGATGCACATCTAATTTTTAACATATTTGAATTCTCCCATAAGATTTATGTTGCATCCTGAGATGTTAAAACATACTCAAATTCTATTGTTCTCAAGGTGACTGAAGTTTTATTATTATAGTTCTAAGAAATGCATATACCATTGATAAGTAATACGCCTACATAATTTGAATCTCAATCATTAGTTTCAACTACCTAGTACCACTTTTAAAAACAATGAATATAAAATATATATCTTTATCATACCACAATCATGAATCAAGAGTCTGTTTTTTATAACATAAGATCAGTTTCTATAATGTGAAGGACAACTACATAGGATTTATTTGGAATCCTGGCCAGAAGATGCCACCCAGGGGATGTCGCTAGACTAGGACAACATGTCATGGTCATTCCGTGGTCATGACGTGGTCACGCCTCGGTCACGCCGCGGTAATTCTGTGATTTGGCTCTTCTCCAAGATGACACCCCGTGGTGATTCACAGTCCTATCAGAATTCGATGTATGATACCTAGATAGAGTTTTAGATACATTACCCACCCATAGTTAATGGGGAGGGAGGTGACGGTCGGAATATTTCCCTACCTCTTCCCACTCCCTTTGCTCCTGGCCGGAAGATGTTGCCCCGCGGATGTCAATGGATCGGGCCAACACGCTGCGGTCACGCTATGGTCATGCCGCGGTCAAGTCGCGGTCACACCTCAATAATGCCATGATTTGGCCCTGCTTTAGGATTACACCCTACAACGGTTCTTAGTCCTGTCAGAATTTTATGTATGATACCTAGTTAGAGTTTTAGATACATTACCCACCCATAGATAATGGGTTGGGAGGCGATGGACGGAATGTTTCGCCGCCTCCCCCTCCTCCCTTCGCTCCTCCTCGAAACATGCTCCCTCACGGATGTCGCTGGACCGATCCAACATGCCGCGTTAACGCCGCGGTCACGCCGTTGTCTAACCATAGTCACGCCATGGTAATTCCATGATTTGGCTATGCTTTAGGATGACACCTCGTAGTGGTTCGTAGTCCTTTTGAAATTTGATGTATGATACCTAGATATATTTTTATATACATTACCCACCCATTGTTAATGGGGAGGGAGGAGATGGAGGGAATGTTGCCCCACCTCCTCCCACTCCCTTCTCTCCTGCATGGAAGATGATGCCCCGTGGATGTCGCTGGACTGGTCCAACATGCCTCGGTCACACCGCAATCACGTCGCGGTCATGCCGCGGTCAAGACGTGGTCACGCCGCAGTCATGCCACGGAAATGCCATGATTTCGCCCTGCTCCAGGACGAATCCCCGCGACGGTCCACATTCCTATCGGAATCCGATGTATGATACCTAGATAGAGTTTTATATACATTACCCACCCATAGTTAATGGGTTGGGAGGTGATAGTCGGAATGTTGCCCCACCTCCTCCAGCTCCCTTCGCTCCTGGTCGGAAGATGCCGCCCCACAGATGTCACTGCCCCGGGCCAACACGTCACGGTCACACCGCGGTCACGATACACTCACGCCGCGGCCACACCATGGTCAAGCCGCAGTCATGCCGTAGTAATGCTATGGTTTGGCCGTACTCTAGGATGACACCCTGAGGCAGTTCGTAATCCTGTCAGAATTCGATGTATGATACCTTGAAAAAGTTTTAGTTGCATTACCCACCCATAGTTAATGGGGAGGGAGGCGGCGACCAGAATGTTGCCCCGCCTCCTCCCACTCCCTTTATTGCTGGCCTGAAGATGCTGCCCTGCGGATATCGATGGACCGGTCCAACATGTCATGGTCATGCTGTGGTCACACCATGGTCACACCGTGGTAATGTTGTGATTTGGCCCTGCTCTAGGACGACACCCCGCAGTGGTTCGCAGTCCTGTTGGAATTTGATGTATGATACCTAGATAGTGTTTTAGATACATTACCCAGCCATAGTTAATGGGGAGGAAGGTGAAAGATAGAATGATTCCACACCTCCTCCCACTCCATTCACTCTTGGTCAGAATATGATGCCCCACAAATGTCGCTCAATCGGGCCAACACGCCGCGGTCACGTTGCGGTCACGCCGCGGTCGCGCTGCGGTCACGCCGCGGTCACGCCGCGGTAATGTCATGATTTGGCCCTACTCTAGGACGAGACTGCAGAAACCACAATCATCCCACCACCACCAGCAAAGAAGCAGCCTCCACACGAAGAGACATAGAAGAAACATGTGAACATCAAACGAACACCCAACCAGAGTCCCAAGAATCACACGAAACGACCCTTCCATCATGAAAGCTCCAAGGTCCACTCGATGCAAGAGACTACCAAGAAAAAAATGCATGCACCCACCCACACGAACCCACACACCCACCCCATGGAGAGCACACACTCCCACACTTGAAAACACATGCATGAATCCGACCACATGAATGCACGCTCCCAACCACCAACACAAGGAGGCCGCCACAGTCCACCTACGAACCATCAGCCACCACAAATACCACAATATAGCCTATACCAGCCATATCCATCCCACACCAGCCCCCTTCCACCTCCATTTTAGCCAACTACCACTGGCATTCCAGCCTGTAGCAGCCCCCCCCCCCCCCCTACCACCTTCGAATCAGCATGCACCATCCCCCCCCCCCCCCACCTGCAACCAACCCCCTTCCACCAGCATTCCAGCCCCCTTCCACCTACATTTGTGCCCGCACTAGCCCCTTGATAACCGCAATCCAGCCCGCACCAGCCACCACACCAACCCCCACCCCCCAGCCTCCTACAAAAGACTCATGCCAGCCCTCTACCACCTGCAAAACTGCCCCAGCCACAAGTTCCAGCCCTCACCAGCCCCCGACCTCCTACATCCCAGCCAGCACCAGCCCCTGCCACATGCCCAACATCCCCCATCCACCTGAAATCTAGCCCACACCAGCCCCCTGCCACATATTCCAGCCCGCACCAGCCCCCTTCCATCCCCATGCAACTTGCCTTCCAGCCCGCACCAGCCCCCAGCCTCCTGCATTCCAGCCTGCACCAACCCCCTACCACCTACAAAACAACCCCATACCACATGTTCCAACCCACACCATCCCCCTTCCATCCCCCTTCCACCTTAATTCCAACCCGAAAATCTCCAATGAAACTTGTAAGCATCTGAAGATAAAATAAGGGAGTCCAGGATACGCAAGAAAAACTCCATGCAAATCACCAAAAGGAAAGGCAAAAGAAGATCCCCTTGCCTGAGCCCTCTTTTCCACAAAAATTATCCGTGTAAGCTATCATTAATGTTCACCAAGAACATTGGGGTAGAGACGCATATTTTAACCCAAGACGAGAACCTAGCTGGAAAGCCGAGCAGATCGAAAGCATCCCATAAGAAGTCCAACCTGACCAAATCAAAATCCTTGAATAAATCAATCTTGAAGGCACACCTAGGAACCCCTGAATCAAGATGGTAGCCCACAATAATTCAGGGGTAATAAGATTCTTAGGAGGGGCTATCCAAGGGGGTGTCCAAGGGCTGTCCAGGGGGGTCTGTAGGAAAGGTTGTGGGTGGGGTGTCTAGGAGGGGTTGTCCAGGTGGGGTGTCCAAGGGCTGTCCGGGGGGTGTCGGGGGGTCTTCAGGGCAGGGGGAGCATGCAGGTGGGTGTCTAGGAGGGGCTGTCCAGGGGGTGTCCAAGGGCTGTCTGGGGGGGGGCTGTAGGGTAGGGTGTGGGTCGGGTGATCAGTAGGGTGTTTTCCCTTTCCAGAAGCAGGAGGCACTAAGGTAAAGGCAGAAGGTATAGATGTAGAGGTAAGAAGTTTTCAGATCACAATAGGTTAGAGATTCTAGAAAGCTTCAACTAAAGATATACAAAAAGGCTAGAATTGAGGTGGTAGAGGATCAAAAGAAGAATCAGAGGTGAAGGATGTCATGGGAATCATTTATGGAGAATCCACTAGAGTATTGGATACATATAGGAAAGGATTCATAAGATTGAAAAGGTCTTTAATAATGTTTTATCATCTCTTCATATTACTAAATAAATCTTTCTTATCCTCCATTAATAGCTTGAGTATAGTTGTCATCACTTTCAACTGGTCAACCTATTCCTTGAAAACCCATTCTACAGAATCTGCCTCAATTAATCCTGATGAGATGATTGTACAACTCCTATAACAACATGGAGATACTCTTTGACTATAGACTAGGTCAAGTTAGCATCAACTAAAGATGAGGGAGGTGGATCACTATATATAGATGCAACAATAATAAAATTCTCCAATATCTTCCATAAGGAATCCTGACCGAAAACAAAGGAGGTCCTCATTTCCTCCATAACGGATCAAATGGTTTCCATATCATTGTCCAACCTTAAATTTTAAATCATAACTTCCTGAATATAAAAACTCATCTTGGGATGAATATGACATAAAATCATCTCAAAAAGGTGTCTAGCATAAAATTCACTAAGCTGAGTGACAGGAGGTTCCTGATAACTCAAAATTCCATTAAAATCTAAAATAAGTCTTTCTATAAAATATTATAAATATATTATGGATACAAAATCTGAAGGAACTGGGGAAACAACTCTCTCAACACTATGTAAATTATCCTCTACAGGTTATGATTTGGTAGGTACATCTAATGGAAAAGCCTAAAGCTCACCTGCTTGGTCAATATGCTTAACTAAGGATCCCTTAGAATATGTACGAACTCTAAATGATATAGTTGGCCCACCATGCTCTGGTGGAATGTTGTAGTCATCACCATCACTATCTCTATATGATTCTGGATATGATATTATGGGAAATTTGGAACCAGAGGAGGTATCCCCCTTACATGATACCTCAACCTCTACCAAGGTAAAACCACCCTGAGCATCTCTATGCTCTCCATCATCTTCTTCAACATTTTTAGACTTTGAATAGTCTAAACCAATATGGAAAAAACCTAGTGACTTTTCCCACTCATCATGTGAAGCTACTTCCATATGAGGTGCATGATGGTGTAGGTTTACAAGTGCTTTGGAAGACTGTTAGAGGTGTAGATTTATAGTAGGTGTAGGTTTATAGGTTTAAATTGTGCTTTAAAAGTATATTAGAGGTGCAGGTTTTACAATTTTAGAGGTGCAGGTTTACTTCTCGAGGTGGGTTTATAGGTCTGTCCAGCTTTGATGTTTGCTGAGGAATAGAGTTATAGGTGCAGGTTTGCTGCTTTGATGTGTGATATGTTTGCTGGGGAGTAGAGTTGCAGGTGAAGGTTTGTTGCATTGATGTGTGCTGTGATTTGATGCGGAGTATAGGATATACCAACAGTTCACATAACTGTTGGTATTTAATATCCTGGGCAACATATTCCAATGGTTCATAGAACCGTTGGTATCCAAATGTTGCATATATCCCAACGGTTTCAATGAAATCATTGGAATAGAATATATGCCAATGGTTTTTGAACCGTTAGTATGGTATTTATACGAATGGTTTTTGAACCATTGGTACACATATATACCAACGTTTTTACTTAAACCATTGAGAAAAATTAATTTCACACCCAATATACCAATGGTTTTTTAGAAACTATTGGTATAGGGATATTGAAATGGCCCACATACCAATGGTTTTTGTAACCATTGGGATAGCCTATCCCAACAGTTTCAGGGCCTATTCCAATGGTTTAGAACTGTTGAAATAGGTTAACTTTACAATAGTGATGTCGGGCCTTTCGAGGTGTTGGATTGTGTTGGAGTCATGGTGTATTAAATATTACTTACCCCCAAATATAAGAATAATACATTGTGTTTTCCACATGTCACATCTCTATAATTATCTTTACGATGACTCTCATGTCGTCAGTTAGGGTGAAATTGATGTTAAGGATGATGCAGCCTTTGAAGAGTGGAATATAGAGATCCAAGACCACCAAGAGAAGGTGTTTCAAAGGAATTCTATTCCCTTGATTCATATATTTTGGTAGAACTGTGGCATAGAGGAGAGTACCTTGGAACATGAGTCACAGATGCACGCTTAGTATCTTGAGCTTTTTGATATTTCTCACTTCTCTTATAACATTGTTCTATTTTGGATGTTAACCTTTCTAGTTTATGAGATGGTTATAACTTGTGTTTTATTGGTAACCTTACTCTAGTTTTAAAGGTATCTCTTCTAGGATGGTATTTAGGAGTTTTTTTTTTGTTTTTATGTGGTTTTAAACTTGTTTCCTCTGAATAGGTGGTTGATCATCTGTGATGGAAATATCCTTGAGTGGTAACTCATGAGGTGGTTGATCGGATGACCCCCTTTTTCCCTCTTGGTCTGGTTTTAGATTCTTGAGGATGAGAATAATTTTAGAGGAATCTAATTTAAGGGATCTATCTATATAGTGTGACTCTTTTTGTGTTTTTAAATCTCATGATACTCAGAGGAGGCCTAGACTGGGTCTATAGATATTTTCCTTATAAAATATGGAAGTAGGTAGGATTCACAATGTGTGAAGGTTTCACATCGTGAATGTACAGTTCACATATGGGGTGAGATCTCAATTCATGGTCCCTCAAATTGGTTGCACGGATCCATCAGCTATGTGGAGACATTGGCTACATGATATCAGCGAGGTGGTTGGATTAGTTAAATGGATGAACCAGTTAAGTGGAGCCATCGACTATATGAGATCAACAACATGAATAGATTGGCTATGTGAATGAATCAACTACATTTATGGATCGAATATGTGAATTAGCTATGTGAATCAACTACATGTATTGATTGGATATGTGAATATGCTATGTGGATGGATCAGTTATGTGAATCAGCTTAGTGAATTGGCTATGTTAATGGATCAGCTATGTGAATTGGCTACATTGCTAGATTGGCTATGTCGATCAATTATGTGGGCGATGGGCTATGTGAGTGATCAAATACATGAGAGATCATCTACGTGGATCGGCTACACGATCGATTGACTACATGAGAGGTCAACTACATTGATTAGGTACATGAAAACAATTTCATGGGGATTTTGGAAATGTGGGGATTTCAGTTATGTGAAATCAGCTACATGGATTTGTTTTCCAGTTTTGTGAAAATGAACTTGTGGGCCTTTCGGTGGCATGAATCTAGGGCCTTCGAAGGTTGGTTCATCAAGCATAAGTATGTCCATGATTTTTTGAGATGATTGAGGCTATAAAAAGTACCTATTCCTAGATTTTAATGATATCTGTAATAATTGGAATTAAATATTTTGTGATTTAAAATTTTTACCATCCCATATATATTGTCTTGGAAACAAATATCTTATCCTTTTTTCATCCCTACTTTCCTCCTATCAAGACCATAAATTTTGGAACCATTCCCTTGGTGTCATGGAACCCTTACTCTGGTGTCTTGAGTTCTTAAGCGGTGATTCCATCTTGTGTGTCCCCGTGTTTTTGATGCAACTAATCACATGGAGCTTCTTTCTTCTAGGTAGAGGATTTGTTTCTTATCATATTTATTTATGTGTAATCATAATGTTGGAATATTGTATCCCTTTATTTTGAAATATATTCAACCTTATAATTATTTAATCAGATTAATAATGATTTGGATTGCGATCATAGGTCAATGTTTGATACAGTGATAATGATTTGCCTCTTGATTTTCTAGATAATATGATATCTATGTTATTATTGTTAGAATGTGTTGTGATATTTGTATTATCATGTTGATCTTGATGGAATGTAGTAAAAAATATAAAGTCATTAATTATTAATTATTTGGATAAATAATTAAAGAAAAGGCATGTTTGAATTTATTGTTTCATGTAATTTGATGATAATCAAATTGATGCAATGTGCATGTATAATTAAAAATGGTCTTCCATGTGATTAATGGAATAGTTAAAGAATTTGAAGCATGATAATGATTATTTTTGAAATGAAAAGGTTTTATTAATGATATTGGTACTTATCTAATTTTTTTAAAATTGGTTCAAATGTTAAGAGCATGTTTAGCTTTTAATAGCTTGTTATAGATTGATTCCTTTGGTTTTCTATTGTTGGATCTGGTGAATAATGAATTGGTTAATTCAAGATGGAATAAGAACCAGTTTGGTGATAAATAAAATTTCTAGGGCCTGAGTTTATCATCTGATTGACATGGTCAAGTGCCTTGTGTTTGGATCTATGAGAACTTGTTTATGAGTGAAGGTTGGATGCCTTATTTTAGGTCCTAGATTTCCTTATTGATTGTTCTTGTTTTATTGCTACCTAGTGATGTTCTTTGGATGTGGTATTCCCTTTATGATTTTATATGAGCCTAGAATGGCTAGGCTTGAGATGGATGATGTGATGTGGGTAGGGAGGCCTAGATGATGTGATGGTAGTTGATGCCAGTAATGGAGAAATGCATTGGGATATGCATGTGGGTGTTGGGAATGAAACCGGAGATGATGGGGTGGGTTGAATTCAGGCTTACCCATTGATGTGATAAATATGGATGCTTTCTTAGCATGAATTTGTTTAATGGTCGATAGTTGGGTTGCTTTGTTTTGTATTCCTTTCCCCACAGCTTGAGGAATCTGGGTGTTCTTGGCTGTATCTTTCCTCTTAGTGGTAGCTTAAGATGGTTTTCTTAGTGTACCTAAAATATGTAATGATTATAATAATGATTAAATAATTCTAAACCCATGGGGTCGGAGTTGATGGAATGAAAAAGATGAAAATATATTAATCTTGATAAACAATGGACTCTATTTAGATTATACCTAGAGGGCATGGACTTCTTGCTGGTGGTTAATGACTGTATATTAAAATAATTTTAATGGTTAATTTAATAGATAATAAATTAATTTTCAAAAGAAGATGAAAAAAAGTAAATATTAATATAGCCCTTTTAAATTCTTCTGTGATTATAGAATATCTATTCCCAAGCAGTGTCATTTGGGTGTCTAAGTGATGGTAGTTTTAGTTGATACTAGTATTAGGTAATACCCAAAGTTTGGTTATGAGATATATTATATCATGTATATTCTATAATTTCATACGTTTCCCTACCCATGTCAGTGAGGGAAACTGACACCCAGTGGAATATGAGAGGGTTTTTTCCCCAACATTTCAGTGGGAGGATGGATAGTTGACTACCCCCTCTGGGCACATTCTCTTATTGTGGTATTTACTTGTGCTGGTATGCATGGTAGTTAGTTTTTCCATATATATGTGTAGAGGGATATGATCGATTGTGGTTATTCACACACATGTATCCCTAGATATAGTATCCAAAGGATTACTATAGGTATAATGTGTATAGGATGTGATGACTTGAGTTACTTACTTAGTGTATGGGCAGTGATGGATTGAGGTATAATACTCGATGTTTGATACATATCATATGAGCTATAGTGGATCCTTGAAACTACTTGGTTACTATATATAGAAATGTGGATGGGATGATGTCATGATGTGATGCATGAGGTGTGTGAATTAATTTTTTTTAAGTTTAATTAATTTTTTGTTTTCATATTAAAATGTTCCCATTTACTATTTCACTGTGCTTTTAGTGTATGGGTTACATTCTAGGAAACCACGTGTTTTGTTGAGGCTAAGTTGTGGTCATCGATCTTTTTCACCGACTGAAAATCCTTGACCATCCATATGTTGTCTTGTTTTTTCGGTTTGTTTGGCTTTCGGTTTCACCAGTTCCCATCGTGGTAGCCCTGGATTGGGTGTGTTGTTAAATGGTTATATAATTCACAAGGGTTTTCATCACCCATACTTTAGGCTATCTCGAGTGATTTTTCACCAGTTTTTCAGCCCCCTGGTTCTTGCTTGTTGCTTTTGGATTCTCGTGGTTTCATCCTCAACGAAGGATTGGTTCAGCGGCTTGATAATCTCCCTGCACACCACTGGTGCATGGTTCCTGGTGGAGTTTCCCAGCATCCTTTTATGGCGAAGATGTGTGGCCACTTCTCTGAACCTGAAGACCATAACCACAGATCTGGCACGATCCTCCTACGAGTCCAAATAGCAAGCACTAGCATCGGCACCCACAAGGGTTTTCAGTGATCAGGATGTCCAGACTTTTGTCTGGCATTGTGATTTCCTTCCTTACCCTAGCTCTTGGTCCTGATCATTATATTTTTCTATTTCATAGATCTCATTTGTATCAATTGATTCCTGTGAGTTCTGATTGTTGATGTATGTAATCTGGTCTATTTCTTTTGAGTAGTAATAAAAATCGTGTATGTGTGTGGTTTTCTTGCCATTTAGTAGGCCCCAAAGGTCCCTAGGCACATAAATCCTTTCCTTCATTTATTCTTTATGCACTAATTTAATACTTCCTTCTTTTTTGATCATTTGTGCACAAATCTAGTGATCTGGTTCTATTTTTTGTTGTTCTAGAATTGTTCTATTACTTTCCAGCCACCAAAACATGTGGTATCAGAGCCATATCTAGCTATTGTTCCTTTTCTTTTAGCTTTGAGCATTATCTGCCTTTAGGTTCATGAAATTTATACATCTTGTCTTTCTACCCCTATTTACAGAATAACCAATATTGTGTAAACTATTTTCTTATGTTTGTTTTATCGTTTTGTTAATTTGTTTCTTGATTCCACCAGATTTGGCTTAATCTGCTGGTTTATATACAGTCTCTTTAAACCACTTTATAGATGTGCTACCAATATTTTATTATCATCCCTTTGCACAGTGTATATCCTTTGGTTAATATGGTTATTGTATTCTATTTATACCCAGTTTATTAATTTTGGGTTTATGTTTTTTCACAATTAATATCTATATAATTTCTGCTTGTACATTGTTGTTATTGTCTTTTTGTCTTTAGTTTCGGGTGAAATCATTGTATTCAATGAATTATTTCGCAATAATATCTCACAGTACATTTTTACCCAGTGAAATAGGTTTATTTTTGGGGGTTTACACTTATCATTGTCCCCAATCATTTGGCATATACATATTTGGATAAACATGTCTACAATGCGATATGAAATCGAAAATTTAGATGAAGACAATGACTTCAATTTATGGTGAATAAAAATGAGGGCATTATTATTCCAAAAAGGTCTTATTGTTCCCTGTATAGGCCTACTAAACCCATTACAACTGTTAATGAATCTTGTCAAACAATAACTGAATACCAACCTATCCCCCTTGATACTCTAGTTAAAGCCCATAGTTCGCTCTTACTATCCTTAGGAGATAAGGTTCTCAGGGAAGAGGCTTTTGAGTCTACTGCTACTGAAATTTGTCTAAAACATGAAAAGTTATACATGACCACCTCCCTAGTAGGTAGACTTTATAAGAAGCATCATATGTTTACCTTTAGGATGAAACCTGATACTTCTATCAAATCTCATCTAGATGAATTCAACAAAGTCATGTTGGACTTGTCCAACATTGATGTTTCTATATACGATGAGGATCAGGAGATTATTCTTATGATTTACCTTGACAAAAGTTTTAGTACATTGGTTGAGGCCATGATGTATGGTCAAGACTCCTTGGCTTTAGAAGAAGCCAAGTCTTCCCTTTTATCCAAATAACTTCATTCGAAGACTAAATTTAAAGGTGAGGCTGAGAGTTTGTTCACAAGGGGAAGACCTCAAGGTAAAAGTAAGAAGAAAAAATCTAATAGAGATAAAATTGGTAGCAGAAAAAAAGCTATGAAAGAAAAAAATCAAATAGTAATGATAATAATGATAGAAAAGTTACTTTCTTCCATTATGGCAAGCCTGGGCACATTAATCCCAAATGTAGAAAGCTTAAGCGTGAGCAAGAACGCATGCAACCCACTGACCAGTCTCTCTTAGTTGACACTGGTTGTGACACTACTGAAGTATTAAATGTTTCCAGCCATACACTCGATCTTGAGTGGGTCCTTGACTCAGTTTTTTCCTTCCACATGTTTCCACATAGATAGTCTTTCTTAGAGCGGGTTGAGATAGTTGAGGGGGGTCTTGTTAGGAAATAACAAGAAGTGAAAGGTTGAGGGCAGAGGAACTGTCCTGATAGAATTAAATGACTGTTCAATCATCACCTTACTTGATCTAAGGTGGTTCCCCAACCTACAACAAAACTTGATATCCTAAGGAGTCCTAGATCAAAAGGGATATACCTTTAAATTTGAATCGGGTACCATCAAAGTTTCCAAAGGATCCAGAACCATTATAAGAGGGTTTCTTGCAAATGGGTTGTATGTATTGAATGGAAGGACCCATTCAAAATAGTTGGGTAGTGTTTAAAATACAAACACTGACAACACTATGCTCTGGAATAGATGGTTGAGGCATGTTAGCTCTAAAGGGCTAGAAGTACTCAACAAGCAGGGGCTGTTGAGTGACATCACACCTTCGAATCTTTTATTTTGTGAATATTGTGTGATGAGTAAGGCTAAAAGGGTGACCTTCAATAGATCCTCCTTCAAGGCCACCACCCCACTTGAATATATCCATTCAGATTTGTGGGGTCCATCTAGGACCGCCTCTCATGGTGGAGGCTTCTGTTTCATCAACTTTATTGACGGTTACTCCAGGAATATTTGGATGTACATATTTAAAAATAAATATGATGTTTTCTAAATTTTAAAAACCTATAAATCTTTAGTTGAGAATTGAATAGGAAATAAAGTTAAGACTGTGAGTATGGAAAATGGGCTTGAAAACCTTTCCACTGTGTTCATTCAATATTGTGAGTCTAAAGGAATTAAAAGTCATAGAACAGTTAGAGAAACTCCACAGCAGAATGGCCTTACAGAGAGGATGAATCGTACTATCCTTGAAAGAGTCTGTAGGATGCTTAAATAATCAGGCGTACCCAATTATTTTTGGGTCGAGGCCACCATCACTACTCTGTACCTGATTAACAGGTGTCCCTTCTCTGCAAATCAATTCAAAACTCACAAGAACTCTAGAACGGCAATCCCCCTTCATATTCCTACTTAAGGGTTTTTGGGTCTACAGCCTAAGCTCATATCAAAACTAATAAGCTTGAACCTAGATACCTCAAGTGCATCTTTTTTGGTTATCCTGAGGGAGTTATGGGATATAAACTCTGGGTAGATAAGTTGGGATACGAAAGATGCATCATAAGTTGAGATGTGGTCTTTCATGAATATTCTGCCCCTAAGACCAGGATTTCCACACCTAGAAGTAGTGAACCAGACCTTCATAAGTCTGATGAGAATGAGAAACCATCTCATGTTGAGACTGATGTTCAGTTTATTCCACCTCCTCCTCATACCACTGATATAGCTGATTCTGAGATGAGTTCTGGTTCAGACTCAGATTATGGACCTTCTACTGTTCATTAGGATTATCAATTAACCCAAGATAGACAAAGGAGAGTCTCAAGACCTATTGATCGGTTCAGTCAATATGATATGAATTCATATGACTTTCATGTGGCCTAGGATCTCATCTATGATGATCCTCAATCATATAAGCATGATTTAAAGGATAAAAATTCAAAGCATTGGATCATTTCCATGAATGAAGAGATGTCATCTCTAAAAAAATGACACATGGACCATTATTCACAAGCCACTGAATGATAAGGTGATCGGGTCAAAGTGGATTTATAATAGAAACGAATATAACAAGGAGGTAAATAAGGTGAATTTTAAGGCAAAACTAGTCAACAATGGATTCCTTCAAAGAGAGGCAATCGACTGTGCTAAAATATTTTCTCCTATTGTCAAACACTCTTCCATTAGGCTCCTGCTAGCTTTTACTACCTATCTCAATTTTCACATAGAACAGCTTGAGGTTAAAATTGACATATTACATGGGGATCTCAATTGAAAACTCAATATGAAACCTCCTTATGGTTATTCAAAGGAAATAAAATAAAACAAAGTTTTCCTTTTAAATAAGTACTTGTATGGTTTAAAGAAAGCATCAAGGAAATGGTATAAAAATTTTGATTCCTTTATGTTAAATAATCAGTTCACCAAGAGCTAATATGATGCATGTGTTTATTTAAAATAAATCCAAGGTTGTATGATTTTCCTTCTGCTCTACGTATATGACATTTTTATCATATGTAAAAATATGAGTTTTATCACTTCTATTAAATCCTAATTAAAATGATATTTTGAGATGAAATAATTAGGTACAGTTAAATAGATTTTAGGTGTTAAAATAATTAGATATGGGCCAATCAAATTTCTATAATTGTCTCAGTATGCTTATATGTTGAAGGTCTTAAAGAGATTCTTGTTTGAATCTCTCAAACCTATCAATGTACCTTTTGATCAACACTTTAATTTGTCTTTAACACAAGCACCCACTACTGATGATGATGTGAAATTTATGTATAAAATTCTATATGCTAACATTGTTGGTAGTATGATATACTCTATGATTTGGACGAGGCCTGACATTGCCTTTACAATCTGCACCTTGATCAAATTTATGGCCACACCTGGGAAGCCTCATTAGAATACCCTTAAGTGGCTTCCTAGATATCTCTCATGTACATCTAATTTATCTTTGTGCTATGGTAAAAATATTGATGCTTCTGATATTTTGGTAGGTTTTATACATGTTGATTATGCAGGTAACATTGATACCAAAAAATCATTTTCTAGATACGTGGTTACTGCCTGCGGTGGCCCTATCTCTTGAAAGTGTAAGATACAGTCCGTAGTTACCCTTTTGACTACAGAGTCCGAGTACATTGTGCTTACCAAGGTGGTAAAGGAAGCCTTATGGATTAAAGGCTTATCTTCTAAAATCAAACATTATAATTCAATCATTAATTTTTTTTTCTGATAGTCAATTTGCAATCCAGTTATCTAAAAATTTATTTTTCCATGGAAAATCAAAGAACATAGATATCAAATTACATTTCATTAGAGATGTTATAGAAAAAGGTACCGTGTGTGTCAATAAGATACACACTGATAAAAACCCAGCTGATAGTTTGAATAAAGTTGTGGATTTATCCAAGTTCAAATTTGGTTTAGATATATTGAACTTGTTTCCTGTTATATAACCTTAGGTGTAAGAACATCAAAAAATTTAATTGAAAATGGTGGAGTTTTGTAAAATAATTTTTTTACATTTAATTAATTTTCTGTTTTCATATTAAATTTTTCCCATTTACTGTTTCACCATGCTTTTAGTATATGGGTTACATGCTGGAAATACTCATGTTTTTCTGAGGCTATGTTGTGGTTGTTAATCTTTTGTACCGATTGAAAATCTTGGATCGTCCATCTGTTGCCTTGTTGTTCAATTCATCTTTTAGTTTCACCGGTTCCTGTCATAGAAGCCCTGAATTGGGAATGTTGTTATGCAGTTACTCTATTCACAGGGGGTTTCATCACACCTGCTTCGGGCTGTCTCATGTGATTTCTCACCAGTTTTTTAGTCCCCCTAGTTCTTGCTCATTGCTTTTGGATTCTGGTAGTTTCATCCTCAATAGAGGATAGGTTCGGTGGCCTGTTGAACTCCCCACACACTGCTGGTTCATGGTTCCTAGTGGAGTTCATCAGCATCCTTCTATGGAGAATACGTGTGGTCTCTCCTTCAAACATAAAGACCACAACCACGGATCTGGAGAGATCCTCCTTCTGCAAGTCCAAATAGAATGCACTGGCGTCGTCATCCACTGGGGTTTGAAGGGATCAAGATGTCCAGACTTTTATTCAGTTTTGTGCGTTCATTTCTTACCCTAGCTCTCAGTCTTGATCGGTATATGTTTTTATCTCTTAGATATCATTTTTATCACTTTCTTCCTGTGAGTTTTTATTGTTGAAGCATTTAATCTGGTCTGTTTATTTCGAGCAGTAATAAAAAGTGTGTGTGTGTGGTGTTCTTACCATGCAGTAGGTATCAAAGGGGTCGAAGCACATAAATCATTGCCTTCCTTTATTCTTTCTACACTGATTTATTACTTATTTCTTGTTCGATCATTTGTGCACAACTCCAGTGATCTGGTTCTATTTGTGGTTTTTCTAGAATTGTTCTATTATTTTCCAGATTCCACAGTAAGGTGCATGTTGTGATGCCTTGACTAGGTGTCTTTAGGATAGATTATTTTGGAGAGAGATGGCTCAGGATGTGTGACATTGGAGAAGAGTTGCAAACTAGTGGGGAAGTAGGATAGAGATACCCTTAATGTTTCATTATTATATTAAATTATATATTGAATTAGATTCTTTGTGAGAGTTATCCATGGTGAGGATGAGAACTTATAATACCTATTTAGGTGACAAGTTAGTTTCATTTTTGTTTACTATGCTCTAGCATACTTACATTATCTTTTGCATGAGAGGCTCCGGGGAGGATCCTAAAGAGTGTACTATTATTCTCACCCTATGAATATATAAACTGTTTTTTAGGTCATCCAGAAAAGGTTAGAGATTAAGCTAAATATTACTATCACATGGTTATGAAGGATTTATTTGGGATTTGTGGTCACTGTCATCCTTACCTTTTGGTACATGTATTTTTCATTTTAGTTGTTATAGTATTGTATGAAATTACATGTATTAACTTGTAATATATTTATATATATGTCTGATAAGGTTTATATTGGTGTATCTATATTATCTCTCTCTTCATCAAGTTTTCATAGAGGGTAATGTATCTCATTGTACTATTATTATACCCTTGGAGCTAGTCACCATCTTGAGGCATACTGGAGGCAGGACTCGAGAAGTCATCATCTACATTCTCTCATTTCCAACTCAGGAGGGGTACACTTTGGGGGGAGAGGGTTGTGACAACATTGAATCTTTTAAAGCAAATGATTTCACACAATTGAGCCAACGAGCATCGATGATAGAAGAAATATCGCTACTGCCACCAGATTCTGAACCCACACACCATTTCTACCACTGGAGACGAAGCCTGTGTCATGCCTTGATGAAGCCAAGCTCTAATTTGAAGAAGGTGAAAACACCCAACTGGATATAGTGCGCTTTCTAAGGGAGGTAGAATAATACCATATCATAGTGTGACACTAGAAAATACAAGCTCACTGACTGAACCCTGTGGATCTTCCCATCGGTGAACCAGCACCCACCATGCCACCACAACAATTGAGTTGCATTGCTAAAGGAGGAGTTCAAAATGAAGTCGACCGCAGAAGACCATGCTCCATTTTTGATCCCAAGCCTACCCTTGTGTAAGTGTTTGTGATGGAAGCTTGCCTATGAATCTTGAAGAAACAGTGCTCACACCTTGAAGAAGATTCCCATAAGAAGAAAACCCACACTTGCGGTAAAGGAATAAAAAAAAAGAAAAAAAGAAAATGAAAAAATATAACAATTATAATTATAATAATAATAAATAATAAGTACATATTAATAATAATAAGTATATAAATATAAAAATAAATTTTTTATTACAACACATGCAAGTAAAGAAATCAGCTCAGGGACTCGACCCCGCGACCACGACCACCACCCCAAATCCCAAACCCCCTGCCACCCCAGCTGCCTGTATGGGGATATATAAATATAAAAATACACATAAATATATATTTATTAATAATAATAAAATTTAGTAGTATTTATATATATATAATAATATAAAAAATGCTCAGATGTCAACTACTGACATCTTAGCCCCAAAAAAATGGATTTTGGATGTAGGATCGATGCCCAAAGACCCCAATAAGATATTATAGTCTGATCTAATGTCCTAAAATTCTAAAGGGGGAATCTGTTTTAATAATTCACATATCTCTCTTGCATCTTTTTTTGACACAATACTTCTCAATATTTGAGGAGATCGTGGGAACTGGATATTTGAGTACCCTCACTCAGTTATCCCACCCATTGGTTGTTACATGAGGAGAGAACCTGAGGTGATGGATCATGGTTCATGCATGGAACATAGATAGGAGTTTTTCATTCTGTTAGATGGGGGTTTTGTGCTCTTGTCACTGGAAAGGAGAAAAATGAAGAGTGTATGTGCCACATGGAGGCCAAAGAAATCATCTCAGAGTGATGACTCTCAGATTATAACGGTTTTTGGAATAGAAATTTCTATTTATTTTTCAAGAATAATTTGAAATTATAGATAACCATGAAGGAGACACAAAACCATCAACACATGATAAACATAGTGTGGAGTAGAGGTAGAGAATGGAGACTTGACATCAGGAGCGACTGGAGATCATGGAAGTGAATTGATCCAGAGTTGTGGTAGAGAGAAGACTCTTCTCACTTTTCTTCTATTTCATTATTAAATTATACATTTATTATTATATTTATACATATTTTAATATTTTTAATGAAATCATGATTTTCATCTAAAAATTTATAGGGTAATAGTTTGTGTTGGTTGATCTATTTTTCTTTGTTTCGGCATTTTATTAACTGGATGCCTCTCTTTATTTCTTCTCCGACAATAATTTTTTACAAAACATATAGTATCCATGAAAAAAGATCTTGATTTTTCTTAAATTCAAACTATATACAATCTAAGGATTTCACTAAAAATTAAATTAATCTCAAGACAGAGCATCACATTGGGTTCAACTAAAAACTTGAATTCATTAATGACTAGTTTTTTTCTCACTCAGTGATCGAGTGACTTCTGCAGTTGAAAAGATTTAGGAGCCATTAAGTTGGCCTAATTAAAAATTAGGTTAGCTACTTTGAGTTAGTTCTAGGACTTAAAATTCAAATTCATCAGTGAAGGAAAATCATTATAAAAACCAGCCATCTGATTTCATCAATTGATTTTTCTCACTAGTTTGTGTGCTTATATCTTTTATGATCTTCTTTCTTTCCTTAATCCCTTCACTCACACTCACTTTCACACTCACAAAAATATTTATTATCAACACTAATCCTTCACCATTCCCATTTTTGTGCTCTGATTATGCTATTTTATTTTATTTTTGTTCTATTTTTTTACTCAATTACACATTTTGATCCCTTCCTTGTGGATTGAACTCTACTCATCACTAGACTTGTTTTAAGTAAAGTTATATATAATTACCTTTCATGGGTTTAATGACCCTTGTGTCAATATATATAGTATATAAATATATATTCTATATTCATGTATTCCATGCATGAAAATTCATACACTATATATATATTGTCATATTATATATATAATATATATCATGCATGTACATTTCAGTGCATGTTTAACATGAAATTCATGAGATAAAATGTCATCTACTTAAAAAATTAAGCACATGATGGCATGTGTCATCAGCATCCTATCGGATGATTTCATCCAACCATAGGACTAGGGTTTATGAATATCTTTATACCATCTTAAGGTTCTCATCATAACAGAGAACTATTATGAACTTATTAGTGTGAAAGATAATCAAGGACATTATCACATAGACGTAACATAGAATATTAAATTATCATGTGATAAAAAATGTTTTTAATGTCAACTTATTTGAAAATACATAGGTTATTTAATGTACATAGGATGGTGTAGTTGGTTCTAGGTTTCCAACTCTAACATGAACTTCTTCCAATTTCATATAATAATGAATATTAGTAATTATCTTTAGTGGTAAACTATAGATAATACCCTGATTATTATAAATTTCATCTTAATTTCCTTATTTGAATTCAAAAATAATTCCCCATAAAGAAAATTTGGTAAAAAGATATGTATATTTATATTGTTTCATCAAATGCCTACTATTTTTTAATTAGTTTTGGTTAAATAATGGCAACTTGATCTTGAGTTCTTTTCAATGGATTGGTTTATCATTGTATGATCAACCAAACAAGTCCTATGGGGAAAATCCTTGATAATTTATTGTTTTATATTTCATTAACTATCATTCTCATTTCATTCATTGTATACAAATCCACAATTGAACATCACCACCTTCTATGGAACCTCCTTATATTCCAATATTACTCACATGCATGTGAGGGATTAAAGGGGTTTGGGATACATAACAATTTCCCACAGACATGAAGTTCATACATTCTTAAAGATAGGGACAACATGTATGTTGTCAATGAATAAATTAAATATAACTTTTTCAAAAAAAATTACAACACACAATTCTAATCAAACATTGGTCTATCATCTCAAGATCAATAATCATTAATTAATTTACCATGTTCTTTACAAATAGTTGGCATTTTATACATATAGTAATATAAATAAAACTATAGTTGACATACATTTCCTTCGTGTTCAAAATAAAAAACAAAATCATGTTAAAATAATATTTAATTTTCTCTTGTATTGAAGAATATTATTACATAAAGTAAATCTAATATAAATTTTTAAATAACATCAATTATTTTAAAACATTCAAAAAAATGTAATAAATTTTGAAAACTTTTGCAACATTCATGATGGTGCATGTGACGTGTGGGTGAAAGCAATGATGAACGGATGACGAGAAAGAAACAATGAGTGATTGATGAATCAAATGATGATGATTGGTGTGAGTGGTGGTGAGAGGCATGAGTGGGTGTCATGAAAGATTTTTGAAGTCTCGAAAGACACTATTTGCACCCACCGATGAAAAATTCTTGTTTTTTCCCTTTGCGGATGCCTCATTTTCTATCGGTGTTAGAATTATCTTTTATAAAAAATATACAAACTACTTATCTTTCAGAATTTGTATCATATAATCAATGGATTTTTTTTCTATGTGAATCCCTTGTAGAAGCTCCACCATCATTTCATGGTGCGGTCTATAAGCTATAAATAAAAAAAATTTATAAGTAACATTTAAATTCTATGTCAATTCAACGTAAGGATTTGTATAAAAGTATATATTTACTCAAGTTAATGACAATCTTCTTCATAGTTTCAGATTTGGACTTTTATACACCCTACTAACAATATGCTCCGGTGATAAAGATCTATGTACATCCACTGCTGTAGATCGAGCTAAATTCCAGGATACCCCTTATCAATGCTAAAAACACTAATAAAGGTGGTGTATTTATTAACAGTGGCTAAAAGCACTGATAAAGATCACCATTATTAGTGCTAAAAAAATAATTGACAAATAGGTATCTTTGTGAGCACCAATAATGATTGTCTTTATCAGGGTTTTTTTAGTGATGATAAAAGGTATATTTCATAAAAATAAATATTTATCTTTAAAATCATATATTTACATATAAATATATTGATATTGATATAGATATAATATGATTTATTAAATATGATTTATATAAGACGAAATATGTATTTTCACTTAATAGATAAGATATTTAGTGAAAATTGACTTATAATAAAATTTAAATCTAATATTAATTAATAATTTAATAATTATTATTGAGTATTAGACATTTAATAACAACTTAATGACATAAAAATTCAATAAATTAAGGAACAATCTATGATTAGTTGAAAACATGACTTGAACTTCAAACAACCATAACTTTTGATCTAGGTGTCTATTTAGGCTCTACCACATATCGAATCCATTATTACAAAAAGATATATAACAAAATTATTGAGGGGAACTATGGTTATTGAATTTTCAATGTCAAAAATGGCTCGAAAGGCCTCCAAAACTATGTTTTTTATCGAGGGCATTAGTTTTTGAACAATTGATGGAATTTCAGCCTCATTTCAAGAGAGTCTTCTAGTTTTTCAATTGATACTTGATTTATTCTTAGGTCTTATACTCGTATGTATATTAGAGTTTTAAAATTTTAACATTTTTTATAATGTAGTATTATTCATAATTAGATATATACATATTTTCTCATATTTACATATAATAAATAAATTTTACAAATAAATATTTAAACATATTTTCATAAAAAAAGTATTTTTGAATATATAAACCATATGAAAATAAATATTTATTATTAATTTTATTTAAAATAAAAAATTACCCATTTTATTTACCTTATAAAAATGCCATAATATATATATATATACCTATACAAGCAATATATATATATAAATATGTTTGTGTCAATAAACAAATTTATATTTATATTTATATTTATATTCTAATATATATATATATATATATGTGTGTGTGTAAATATAAGAATATATATGTGTAAATATTTGAACATGTGTGCACGAAATAGAAATGTGTATGAGTGTGTAAATATGTGTGTGTGTGTGTGTGTTTGTGTCAATATACTAAATAAATAATATATAAATGCATTTTAATAAATATATCATTATCCTTAAATATAGTATATAAACATATTTATAATAAATATTTATAAATATATTATAAAAAATATATATCAAAATATAAAATTATATGTAAATATTTATAAATACATGTAAATATATATATATGTGTGTGTGTAAATATGTATAAAATGTATATCTAAATATACAATATATAGACATGTTTTAGAAATGTATTTAAAAATGATTATATAAATGTATATAATATATAAATAAAAATGAATTATATATATATATAAATAAATATAAGGTTGATTACATTCCTCACCATGAAACACAATGCAAGGAAAGAAAACGACATTAAACACGGAAGCCTAGGGAATTGACCCCATAACATGCCCTACATCCCCTTAAATCTTGATAGTGGACTGATAAAGGAGTTAGGCTTGAAGGCAGAGGTAAGTAATTCAAATTTCGGCATGAGCAAGAATGAATAGGGTGTAAAAAGTGGTGATAAAGGGAGTTGAACATGTAGAGTGGTGTGATCAATCAAGGATGTGAGGTGAGCACTTGGGGCACATAGCACAAGTAAAGAGGGGATGAAAGCAATTTTAATGAAAAGAAATAAAAATATTTTTTGAATTTTATCTCTGCTACAAAATCAATGATAAATGCACCCTTTATCAATGTTAAAAAGAGAATTGATACAAGAGTGGTGGGATCGAGCAAGGATGTGTGGGGGTCATGTGGGGCACATAGAGATGATAAAGGAGGGATGATAGTGCTAATAAATGGGGTGGGGGTGGATAGAAAAAAAAATTAAAAACATTTTTTGAATTTTATCAGTGCTAAAAAACATTAATAAAAAAGTGGTGGGTTTGAGCAAGGCTGCAAGGTGGACACATGGGGAACATAGCACTAATAAAGGGGGTGTTGATAATAGGGGTGGGTTGAATTATTTTTTAAAAATATATATTTAATTTTATCAATGCTAAAAAAAGTGATAAATACACCCTTTATCCGTGCTAAAAAATGTTGATAATGGTGGAATTTATCACAGCTTTATTTTAACACCAATAAAGGCAGCCTTTATCAGTATTTTTATTAGCGTTGATAAAGTTTACTATCTTTTTAGGATGCTTAGCATGTTAGTTCTTTTTAGCACTGATAATGACTATTTTTAGCGCCGACTATGACCAAATTTGTAGTAGTGATCAATGACACTTCTTTATAGAGGATAAGAAGTCAGTAAAGAAAATAAGAGGGACAGAGGGACTGTCCTTTTATAGGTGAAAGATCAAAATACACATTTTATGAAATTCATAGGCAAGATGTGTGAAACTGTGTCACACATTTGGTTTAATTAATCAAAATAAATCATGAAACTATTTTTCAAAGCCTATTTTTCAAAATTTAATATTATTAAATCCAATTAAATAATTGTTTTAAAAATAATAGATTAAATAAAACAATGTAAAACTTTTCCCTCAGCAACATGGGATAAAATAGTCTAATTGACCATGTTGAAATTAGTTTTCAAAATTAAATTTTTTTTTCATACCATGAAAATTTTATTCATTTTATTGTTATGAATATTATATTTGTGTGGGATTTTCTTTTTGGGTCTCTCGTTTTGCGCCTCCATGTCTGTTGGGCGGGTTGGATTTAAGGTGAGACCTATTATACTAACTTGATCTGCTTCATTTGGATCTCGTTTTATCTACACTTATCACATGGCCTGTGATTTGCATGATCTGTTGTGCCAACCTAATTTTCTCAGTCTTTCCATACATGTTTCATTGTCCACCTATCTGCCTTCCCTGTTGTACCTGTGTGAATTTTTATTCACTGTGTTTTTTTCAAATCTTTTCATACACGCTTCATTGTCCAACTATATACCTTTCCATCTATGCCTGGAGGATGGCTAGAGAAGGGTGATCGCGCCGCCTACCTCATGTACCGAAAGTCCAAAGGATTTTATTTATTCAAGAGTTGGTCAATCCATGGTAATATAGTTCATCCAGACACACCTGGTATTCATGAATCTTTCTTCTGGTTCACTATTTTTTGTGTGCATTGAGTTTTTCTATCCTGTTGGGAGGACATGTCATGTCCTCGATTCTAGTTTGACCATGAAGTCCTGGTTTTTTCAAGAACACAACTCAGATAGTTTTTCATGCATATATTTGAAACTTATGGTATTGTTATACTTCAATTTTTTTATAGTGAAACCCTAATTCCCTTACCCCATGCATGTAGGACAATTGGCCAAAGCATATAAAAATTACAGTGTTCTTTTCTTACGTTATTTATCTATTTTATTGAACTATTGATGCTTATGTATACTTCCATTTATTTTATTGTTTATAATTGATTTGGAATTAACAATTTAAATTGTTTCTTGGTTATGATTTTGGATTTGAAGTTGTTGTAAATGTGTTAGCATGAACTTGAATATTTCATTATCATTCTTTTGATTATAGTTTTTTTTATGCTATTGATGGAATAATTTTTTACATGATTTTCAAGTTTTTGGTATTGATAATTCAATGAAAGATGTATTTTATTCATGTGTTTCAGCTACTTCTTGTTGTATTCGGAACTGTGAACATTTTTTTTCTTGAAATTTCGGAAACCAAAATTAATTCGATCAATCCTCATAGGATACTAAATTGGGACTTCCCAGCAATGCAATCCCCAAAAATTAGTATCATATCCAATATAGAATTAATTATTCATCCCAAAATTTATTGTTTATTTCTATTTTATGTGTAATTGTTTTATGGAATGCTTGTTCAATCCTTTGATCAGCATTGTTGTGTGTTTTTTTAGTTTTATAACCTTATTTGTTTTATATTATTTAGAATGACATGTATGAATGCTTCTTCTTGATCCATGTGATGCCTTATTGTTATTTGAGGGTTTGGTTATCTTGTGTTGGTGTTGTCCTAGTGGCAGTTTGGTTGAAAGCTGGTGAGGTGTTTCTCAGTTATTTTTATAGTCATTCAATAAGGTACCCAGTTGTAAATGGAACACCCTTTAGGTGGTGTGTAATTTATGAAGGTATTTCTTTTAGGTGGATATGTTTTTAAATTGGTCTCATTTTGGATTCTTATAGGAATTGAATCAGTCTCATTGTAGGTGTCAGGTTGTTCCTTTTTTGGAAGAGGTTTACAAGGCTTTGTACCTAGATTGATGTGGTATTAGTGTCCTATTGGGGGTGTGTGTTTTCTGAACCAGTCTCATAGAGGATCTATGAAAATAGTTTTCATGACCTGACCCACTGGGGCATGCCTATCCAATGATGAGCTAGGTGTGACTACCCCAATCCTACCTTCAATAAGCTAAGGGCTAGAGACTAGTTTCTTGTAGGCATAACACACACATGGGAGGCCTTAGCCTATGGTACTTGTACGTATGAACACACATCTCAAAGACCAAACAAAGATGAAATTAAAAATAATAATGGTACAAAATGAATGCATGCATCTAAATCTCATAATCACGGTACAACAAAAATACTGGGAATCAATAAGGGATGAATACAAGCCCTCCAAAACTGTAAAGAACTCCAACCCAATATTAAGAGGTGAATGTAGTAAAATTTTACTCCTAGAATGAACCACAGTATGCCTATCCCAAATCTAAGCTTTATATGCACTTTTTCCACAAAGAACCCAATTGAACAGTCGGTCACCTATATAAGAAACAATACATACAGGCAGAGCCTATGCATGGGTGAGTATAACAATGCCCAGTATGACACCTCTAGATCACTAAGCATAAAGAATAAATATTATTCAACTCATCAGTATATAGATATATCAATAATGATATTATACATAATGATAAATAAGAATAACACAAATATACTCATAAAAAGACTCTGAGTCACAAAGGTCTAAACCACTATCAGCCATAGTTTTCCATCAAGGGAGTGAGGCCTGACGAGCATGACCTCTCATTATATTTTTATCGGTGTTAGTGTAACTCTTGGAATGGTTTTCTCTTAGAATATCATTACCTTTAGACCTTTATAACAACCTTAAGGTTGGCATTATGGTTGTGACCACATGGTATGTGGTCTTCCTAAGTTTATCTATGTTTATTCTTGTTTGGCATAATGTCTCATATCTTATTTGACATACCTATATAGTGATGAGTTGACTACTCTTGATGCTTTATGTTTGGTTATTTCAGGGTGTCCTATTGGGTATTGTTATACTGACCCATGTGTGGGCTCTTCCCATATGTGTCATATCTTATGCAATCGATGGATCTACTAGAAAGTACTTGGAGGACTATTAGTAGATGGAGTGTAGTTTGGGATAGGTAGACCTAGGTGTATACTGGTGGTACATTTGATAGAAATACACTCCTTTTCTGTTGGTCATACTTTATTTTCCAATTTAGGGTGGGCTTGTATTTGGCCCCTTTTATTACCTTCTAGAATTTTTTTCATAATATGACGTAGGATATATGTTATTCATGCGTTATTGGAATTATTGTTTTTACATTTCAACATTGTGTGGGATTGGATATGTGTGTGTGCATATAGGTACTTCCGGATAATGCCTCCCATATGTGTGATATGCCTACTCGGTGCTAGTCGATAAGCTCTAGCCTATTGGAGGTGGGCTTGGGGTAGTTACACTCATCTCATCATTGGCTAGGTGGGCCTCATTAGGTTAGGTCCTAACTGAGTGGTATCATAGGTATTTTATATTTTAACATTTTATGGGCTTGAAGATGTGTGTATGCATATAAGTACCTTAGGCTAAGGCCTACCATGAGAGTGTTATACCTACTTGTCACCAGTCACCATCCCTTAACCTATTGGAGGTAGGATTGGGGTAGTCACACCTGGATCATCACCAGTGAGGCAGTCCTCAGTGGGTTTGGTTAAGACAGTGTGGTATCATTGTAGGTTTCTATATTAGGACTAGAGTTTGTAGATTGTCTAGTAGTGTGATTGGTTTAGGATGTATGGCTACAAGTGTTAGGTTTCTTAAGCTTGGATCTCAAGTGAGGGACTATTGTGTTAGTGTGATGGTGGATGTATCCATTCACTGGGACTCTAATTGTAGGATTGGTGTAGCCCGATCTATTTCTGGATGATGATTCGGCTGAATGCTTCCAAACCATACTATGTAGTAGGCCACAACTTCTGTGGGTCAAGCTTTATGGTGAGATCATTGGGGGTTTCAAGGGAAACACGCCCTGCTCTGGGGGTCTGGGAGCTGAAGTCCCCCGACCCAAATTGTGGGGAACTATAGAAACTCTGACCACTATAGCATAACTTCCCTACTGACACCGATAGAGAACTACAGTAGGTTAAACTTGGATTCAACAATATTTTAGCTCCTTGGACATCCAAACATCATCCATTGTAGCACTTTTAACTTTTTTGTCCATGAAATTGTAGGAACATGAACTTCCAGCCTCCTTTCAATATAGAACAACAGACTTCTTGTGCAGTTAGTGGAATAGTGATCTATCTTTCTTATTAGCCTATTTCAAGCAAGGGTTTCTATATTGTGTCTGAAGCTCTGATACTCCCTGTAATTTGTTCTCCTAACTGTAGTGAAATTTATACCTCTAGATAGATGTAGTAATCATTTATTTAACCATGTAAATCATTTTGACTCGTGTGTTTCTTTCTTCTGTATTTTATTTATCTGCAAACCATTTCTGTTGTAGTGACTCCCATTGTTTCCACATGAACTGGTATTAAAATTGGTTGATTTTGGATTCCTTAAACTGAATTATGGATCTAGAAGAAGGAAAGGTGAATATCAACTACTTTGATAGAACTGACTTCAGCTATTGGAGGATGCAGATCGAATACTATCTTTATCAAAAAAAATTCTTTTAGATTTAAAGCCAATGAACATGGAGCAGTCGAAGTGAGAGCTGCTAAATCGGAAGGTTTTGGGTGTTTGTGCCTTAATTTGGAAAAAAAATGTGGAGTTCAACATTAGAGAGGATAAGATGATTATTTGAATGATTACATCTCTCATGAAAATGTACGAGAATCCTTCTACGGAAAACAAAGTGCACTTGATGGGATGATTTTTCAACCTGAAAATGGTTGAAGGGAGAATTGTTGTAGATCACATCAAAAAATTCAACACCATCATTAGTCAATTGACGTCGATGTAAATTATTCTTGGCGGTGAGGTATGTACATTGGTATTACTATCTTCTTTGCCTTACATTTGGGAAGCAACTGTAATAGTTTTGAGTAGTTCTTCAGAGAATACAAAGTTGGTTCTGAAGGACGTACAGGACATGATCCTTGGTGGGGATATTTAATGAAGATAATTAGGAAGATTTTATGGTTTCAATCTTAATTTTGAATAGATAGGAAGATATTTGTATTGAGGCAATTAAATAGGATGATCAAAGTTAAGAGGGAATATGTGAGACATGGAAAAAGTGTTTGGTCCTACCTGCCGTACTTGTAGGAAGAAAGTACACATCAAGAAAGAGTGTAGAGAAAAATAGAAGGGACCTGAAACTAGTAGAGCAAACATGGTGGATTAAGGAACTAATGATGTCTTACTATTGAGCGTTGATATCCTAATCGGGTCTTTTATTTTAGACTTTGGGGTGTCTTTCCATTCTACATCGGATAAGGGCTTCCTAAAAAATTTGTTTCTAGAAATTTTGGCAAGGTATATCTTATTGATGATGAACCCCTGATGATTGTGGGGAAGGGTGATGCATGGATCAAGACCAATAGTGGGAGTATCATGAGTATGTAAAATGTGAGGTATATCCCTGGCTTGAGAATAAATATTATTTCTTTCAGACATCTCGACGATGCAGGGTTGAGTACCAAATTCACTAGTGGTGCATAAAAGATCTCCAAAGGATCTATGGTCATAGCTCGGGGAGCAGAGAATTGTACCCTATAAAATATGACAGAAACTTTCTTATACATGCCTATATCACTAAAATATGTTTTAGATTCATAATTGTGGTACTAAACGATAAGACACATCAGTGGGAAGGGGATGAAGGTGCTGGAAACAAAAGGGATGCTACTAGAGCTGAAGTCAGTGGATATTGGCATATGTGAAGATTGTATCTTCCAAAAGAAGAAGAAGGTATCATTTAAAAAAGGATGTGGAACACTGAAGGCTGGGAAGCTAGACCTAGTGAACACTGATGTTTGGGTGCCTACACCAATACTTTCCCTCATAGGGTCAAAATACTACGTGACATTTATTGACAACTCAATAAGGAACGTATGGGTTTACTTTTTAAAAAGTAAATACAATGTGTTTAAGATGTTTCATAAATGGAAGCTAATAATAGAGAATGATTCGGGATCAAATATGAAATATTTGAGGTTTAACAATGGTGGATAGTATGGAAATCATGAGTACAGGGAATTCTATTCTAATAAAGGAATTCGTTGGGAGAAGACTATTCCATGTACACCATAATAGAATGGTATGGCAGAGAGGATGAATATGATGTTGAATGAACGTTCCAGAAGTATGAGGTTACACTCAAGGTTACCCAAGACCTTATGGGATGATACAGTGAACATGGCACCATATCTCATCAATATAATTTCATATGTGCCAATGGGAGAATATCTACCTGAGGAGCTCTGGTCTGGTAAGGTGGTAAGAATCTCACACTTATTGTTGGACTCCTCATGTATTAATCATGTTTTAATGATCACAAATCCTATTTAATTTATAAAATATATTAACACGATGTAATCTATCTCACATCAAATGTTCCGTAGCTTAGTAAAAGCTATCCAAAGATCTTAAGTTCTATACACTCAGTTTGGTTACTATGCACTTTCTCTTTATTTACTTTATAATGATTTCTCAAAATATGATTAAGTTTTATTCATTTCATAAATACTAATTCTTAAATCTAAATACAAATATTTTCCTAATTCATGAGACACCGTGACATCTAGACACCGTGAACAAGACGCAGTGAACAAGCAGACACCATGAACAAGACACCGTGAACAAGCAGACACCGTGAACAAGACACCATAAACAAGAAGACAATGTGACATCCAGACACCATGAACAAGAAAACACCATGATATCCAGTCACCATGAACAAGACATCATGAAAAAGAAGACATTGTGACCATGATACACCATGATCATGAGACACCGTGAACAAGACACTGTGAACAAGACACCGTCACCACGAGACACCATGACCATGAGACACTGTGACTGTGAGACACTGTGACTACGAGACACCATGACCGATCCATACACCGTGTGAAGGAGACATTGTTTCCATGACATACTGTGACATCGTTTCCTAATATATATTTTTATCTTTCAATTTAATCTCTAACAGACATATTTAAATATTTTTAATGCACTAAAATAATTAATGTTTCTTTGTACAAATATCATTGGACAGTACGAGGTACGAGGTGCAGAATACATGTAACCTGTCATCCCCAACACATGCAATCCAAGATAAAAGTGTAATGTGGCATAGTAAAAGTCAAAAGTAGCATGATACAATGAACAAGCTAGTGGGCGTGAGCGTGATAACAGAATACATTTTAGAGAATTGGCTGATGCAACTCGACTCTACTGAAGAACACATGAAGCATACTGGAATCCCGAGAACATCTTCGCACAGTAAAACACCACGAAGAACACAAGACAAATATGTCTGACTTGTGACACTCAGTTTTCCATATGAGGACTTGAGTTCTACATGTGCCTCATCTTAGAAGTTCAGAGCTGCAAAGAACAACACTCAGAGCACTTCTAAACATATCTCTATATTATTGCTCTGCTGTGTATCATTTTATTAATTTTTCAGCAGAGTGTTTATCTATATAGCAACACGCTCTTTATCATGCATTAAACTGAAGGATACAAGATATCCTTACTCAAACATTCTTGTACTCTTGTCTATACCCATGGATAAGTGTGGAAGAGGTCCTTGTGTGGCCTAATCATCTGTACCCACGAAGAACTATGGAAGAGGTCCTTGTGTGTCCAGGACAGTACGGTGTAATGTTGTTAACCCCAATCTAGGGTGTGGATAAATTTTATTTATATAAACTGCTTGGTGGCAGGTGATCACCAAGTTAAGTGGATTAGGTCTCATCTTGAGACTAAACCAGTTGTTTTATATTTATTGTGCTGATTAATTTTTTGTTCTCTATTTTATTGTTTTATTGTATAATTTAGAAATCTCTAAATTCACTTTGATAGTAACTCTTGGAAAGAAATTAAAATAGTCTTGCCTTAGTAAAATAGCTTCAAAAGTAATATTAATAACTGATATTAAGATTACATAGAACTAATCAATCTTCTGAGAAGTTATTCAAATAGTCAAACTCTTATAATAGTATAACCTTGATTAACTGGGCTGTATTTAATATTTTGGGGAAACATTTTAGAAATACTTTTTGATCAGAAATTTTTATAGATACTCAATTCACCCCCCAACCCTTCTTGAGTAATCTACTCCGACCAACATTTTCTATCAGAGGATATTTATTAAGACTTTGTTTAACCTACTTCAACTGTGATTGTAGTTGTACTTTAAAATATCTATAAATTTTTGTTAATTATAAATTTTTAGATCTATAAAAATATTTATTATGGATAATATATTGGAAGGTGATGCAACCAAAAGACCACCATTTTTTAATAGAACCAACAATGCTCAATGGAAAATCCAAATGAAAATGAATTTAGAAAGTATGGGTTTTGAAATTTGGTCTTCCATTATAGACTAATATAAGATTAATACTGCTGATAGAATCACATGGGATGAGCCTATCAAAACATCCTACAATAACAACTGAAAATCTATTAATGCTTTATACTTCTCTTTAGGAGATGAAGAATTCAATAGAATTTTTTCTTGTAAAATTGCCCATGAAATTTGGGATACCCTTTCTGTCTCACATGAAGTAACATCTAGTGTAAAAGAAATGAGACTTAATACTTATACTATTAAATATGATAACTTTAAAATGAAACCTGATGATCCTATCTCTGACTTGTATCTTAGGTTTAATGAGATTTTCAACACAATGATTTCAATAAGAAAAGAAGTCACTATCATAGAACAAATCATGAGAATTCTTGGATGTCTTCTTGACATATGGAGAGGAACCTCTATCTCTATTTGAGAATCATGTGACATCAGAAATCTACCTGTAAAAAAACTCATTGGGAAACTGATGATGTATGAAGAGGAATTGAAAGTCAACATAGAATAAGAGGATTAACCAGAGAGGAAATATGTTGCATTCAATACCACCACCTCTAAGCACAAAGACAAAGGGAAATTGGAAGCTTCTATAGAAAGTTCTAATAGTGAACAATCATTACCTGACAGTGATGAGGAGATGGCTCAATTAGCCTGAAGATTCAAGAAATTTTACAAGAAGAAGAACTTTTTCAGAAATCCTGACATCAAGGGAAAATATAACCAAAAAAGAAATTAGAAGAAGGACTAGAAAACAAGTGACAAGGCTGATGAGATTGTCTGCTATGAATGTAAGCGCAAAGGACATATCAAGGCAGATTGTCCAAAGCTCAAGTACAAAAAGAGATTCAAGGACAAGGACATGAAATATAAAAAATCCATGAAAGAAACCTTGAGTGATTCTAAGGATAGTTCAGGTAACTCAGAAACATCACATGATGAACAGGAAAACAAATCCAATATGTGTTTTATGAAAAACACATCTAAGGTAACACTAGACTATCCTGTACATAATTCATACTATTCTGAAAATGGGAGTGACTCAGAAAATATGACTAATGGAGAAACGTTTGAATACTATAACATGCTTGAATAAACATTCAATGAACTAAAAGACAAATATAAATCATTGAAAAAATAGTACGCTCTTACTGTGACTATTAAATCTGAACTCACATCTGAAAAAGAGAAAAATTCTCAACAGTTCAAAAAAAGAAACGAATTAAAAATGTCTATTGAGCAATTGACGAATGACCTTGAAAAGTTTACCAATGGGAAGAATACCCTTACTCAAATGCTATGAAAAAAATTCCCCTAAAAACAACACTGGCATTGGTTATCAACCTGGAAAAAGAAATGTTGGTAGAAAAAATTGTGTTTCAAGATCTAGGACTTATTGTTTTACTCCTAGTTCTAGACACAAATCAACTAATTTAATTCATGATACAAATTCTACTGTTTCAAGTCTTTCTGGACCGAATATAGTTTATTTTTCAAATACTTTACTTAATTCTTATAGGAAACCTATGAGGTAGATATGGGTTCCTAAAGCACTTATTTCTAATATTACTAGACCTAAACTTGTATGGGTACCAAAATATGTTTTTGCTTAATCTTTTTATAGGAAAGATACATAAGGAGTTCCTGTAAAAGTGTATGGTACTTGGACAGTGGATGTTCAAGACACATGATAGGTGACTACTCATTCTTCAAGACTCTAATAAAAATATATTTAGTACATGTCACATTTGGCGACAATGCTAAAGGAAAGATAATTTGCCTCAGCTAAATCAGTAACTCTAACTCAGTTTTAATTTCTAAAGTACTGTTTGTTGATGGATTAAAAAATAATCTTCTTATTATCTCACAATTATGTGATGATGGATTTCATGTTATATTTGAAAATGATGTTTTCACTGTCTTTAAATCTAAATATGAATTAGTGTTTTTTACTTTATGAAATGAAAATGTATACTCTGTTAACTTAGATTTCATAACTTCTCAAAATGCTTCATGTTTAAGTGTATTTTATAAAGAGTCTTCGCTCTGGCTTAGGAGACTACGACACTGTAATATTCACTCCCTTAGAAAGCTAACTATAAAAATCATAGTTAAAGTCTTAACCAAACTTGAGTTTTCAAATGACAAAGTATGTAATCCCTGTCAAAAGGGAAAACAACACAAAATTTTCTTCAAACCAAATAAATAAGTGTCAAATTCACAAACTCTCAAATTGGTTCACATGGATTTATTTGGACCATCTAGAGTTTCCAGTTTAAATGGGAAGAACTATGTTTATGTTCATGTAGATGAATTTTTCTAGATATACTTGGACCTTCTTTTTGGCTCACAAAAGTGAAGCATGCTCGTATTTTACTAAATATTCCATGTTTGTTGAAAATCTTAGTGGACTTAGAATCGAATCCTTAAGAAGTGATCATGGCCATGAGTTTAAAAATCAATAGTTTCAATCCTTTTGCTTATAAAATAGTTATATTCACAATTTATCTGCCCCAAGAACACCTCAACAAAATTGAGTTGTAGAAATAGAAAATAGAACCCTGCAAGATTTTTCTAGAACAATGCTTAGTGAATATGACCTACCTATTTATTTTTGGGTTACAGCTGTCAATACAGCATGCTACATAATCAATAGAGTGTTGATTAGACCCATTCTTAAGAGGACTCTTTATGAGTTATGGAAAAATAGAAAACCCAAGGTTAACTACTTCAAAGTTTTTGGATGAAAAGTCTATATTCTTAATACTAAGGACAATCTTGAAAAATTTGCATCCAAGAGTGATGAAGGTATCTTTTTAGGATATTCTATATCTAGTAAAGCCTATCGAGTTTTCAATAAAAGAACTAAATGTGTGGAAGAATTTATCCATGTCAAATTTGATGAAATAGATCCACATGATCCTAAAACCATTCTAGAGAACCTCTAGGATGATCTATCGAATATGAACATTAATCCAAAATCCTCAAACCATTTTGTGGAAGAATTTGTGAAAGCTTCTAGTTCTGGATATTCCTTAGGTTCAAGCCATAATGTACTTGGACTAGTTGATGAACCTGAAATCACTACTCCCTCCTTTTCTAGAACTATTATAACTCGTAAGAACCATCCTTTAGATGCTATTGTAGGATAGCTGGACAAAGGAACAAAAACTAGAGCTTCTCTTAGAAATCAGGTTCAACATCGAGTCTTCTTGTCACAACTTGAACCTAAAAGCATTAATGGTGCTATTAATGATGAATTTTGGGGGATGGCTATGCAAGAAGAACTTAATCAGTTTGAAAGGAACAAATTTTGGAAACTTATTGAATGACCTAAGAACACATTCACTATAGGCACTAAATGGGTGTTTAGAAATAAGGTAGATGAGGCTAGTAACATAGTTAGAAACAAGGCTAGATTAGTTGTATAGGGCTATAGTCAAGAAGAAAGAATTGACTATGAGGAGAACATTGCACCAGTTTCTAGACTTGAGGCCATCAGAATCCTACTTGCTTATGAAGTACATCTGAATTTCAAACTATATCAAATGGATGTTAAGAGTGTATTCTTAAATGGGTATATAGCTGAGGATGTATTTGTGGAATAGCCCCCTGGTTTTTCAATCCCCCATTTTCCAAATCATATTTTTAAATTATCAAAATCTTTATATGGTTTAAAACAATCTCCAAGAGCCTGGTATGATCGGTTATGTACTTTTCTTATTTCCAAAGGTTTTACAAAAGGAATAGCTAATCCTACCCTTTTATAAACTGAATTTCTAATGATGATTTAGTTGTTCAAATCTATGTAGATGAAATTATCTTTGGATCCTCAAGACAATATTTATGTGTTGATTTTTCAAAAATGATGCAAAATGATTTTGAAATGAGTTTAATGGGTGAACTAAATTTCTTTCTTGGATTTAAAATATTTCAAAATAACGATGGTATTATCTTAACTCAAAGTTAATATACTAGATATATTCTAAAATGTATTGGATTGGATATCACTAAAATTAGTAACACTCCCATGAGTACCACTTGAAGATGGATCTTGAAAATGATGGAAAATATATTGATCAGACCACTTATTGAGGAATGATTGGAAGTTTACTCTACTTAACTGCTAGTCGACCTGACAATATGTTTAGTGTGTGTATGTGTTCTCATTTTCCAGAAAATCCTAAGGAATCTCATTCAAATGTTGTAAAGAGAATTTTCAAATACCTCAAGCATACACCCAATCTATGAGTGTTCTATCCTAGAGGACAATCATTTGAATTAGTTAGTTATTCTGATGCTGACTTCAGTGGCTTTAAGATAGATAGAAAAGGCACCTCTAGAACATGTCACTTTTTTGGAAAGTCACTAGTATCATGGTGTAGTAAGAAACAAAATTTTTCTTCATCATCTACTGCAGAAGATGAATACATAGGTACTTCCAGCTGTTGTGCACAAATCTTGATGATAAAACAAACATTACTAGATTATGGATATCAATTTAGGCATGTACCTATAAATTGTGACAACACAAGTGCTATTAACATATCAAAAAATCTTGTTTCACATTCTAGGAAAAATTATATTGATGTAAGACATCACTTTTTGAGAGATCATTTTAAAAAGGGTGATATCACTTTAGAATTCATTGGTACTAAGTATCAGCTTGCTGATATATTTACCAAACCATTAAATTCTGAAAGAATAGACTACATCATACATGAATTAGGCATGATAAATCTTAAGTAAATGTCTTACTGTTTTATATCTTACTATTTTTTTGTTTACTATCTCACTGTAACATTCATTTACAGTCTCACCATGAATTTCGTTCACTTTCTCACCATATTGCTCGGTTACTGTGTCACCGTAATGCTCAGTTACTGTCTCACCATAACATTCATTATCTGTCTCACCATTAAGACCCGATATGGTCTCACCATAATGTTTTATTTAATTTTTAGTTATGAATTAAAAACCATATCACAGTGATTATTCATTTCACCTCTTTATTTTCCCGTATTTTTACTTTTGCGACGTTTAGTATTCCTAAATAAAAGAATAAATGAAGTATCACTTGTCCTTCACTCAAGATTTCTTCTATTCACTCAATTTTTAACCCTTCCTCAACCCTTCAACCTTTCTCTCTCTCAATCATTTGTTGAATTCCAAGGATGAAATGCCCTTCATCATCGACTCCTGAGAAACGTAGTTCAAAGAAGAAGAAAATAGCACCCAAGCTAGCACCCAATGGTCCCCTAAACCGAAATCTCATAAACCGAGTTGTAGTTCTTGAGAAATAGGTTTTTCCCAAATGGATTCTGTCAAGTAAGTCTCTGGTTCTGAATGTTTTAAAGGAGAAAGGCTGGTTAGAGTGGTTTTTTAAGGAAGATAGACCTATCTACTCTAAGTTAATGGATCAATTTTATCAATATGTTCAGTTCTCCTTTGAGTCTGAAGATAGATATGTTGTGAGAAGCTAGATCAATGGGAAGAAATGCTCATTCTCTTCAAGGTTATGGGTTTCATGCCTTAGGACACCTCATTAAGGAATTTGTGAGGATTATTAGAGAGGACCTATACCTTCTAATGAATTATTTGTCCTAGAAGATTCTCTAAAAAGATTAACCGGAAATGGAATCAAGAGAAGAGCCATTGTTGCTAAACTAAATGGAGAATCAAGGATTTTGTTTAAGCTTATACAGAACCCAATTACCCCATGAAAAGGTGATTTTTCTGTACTAAAATATCAGGATGTGTTTCTTATTAATCTTATGAAAAATGGGCATAAGATCAACCTTTTTAAGTATATCATACACCATATGTGTGAACTGATCAAATCCACATACAAGTCAACCTCTCTATTTTACTCTCTACTTATCTCATTCATGTTTCATGCCAATGGTATGGTTGGACCTAATGAGGTGGTTATTAAGGATTGTGAGTACTGCCTTTCATAAATCACTATCAAGAGAATGAAAATAAATTGAAACCCTTGGAAAAAGGAATGGGTGGAATAAAATGATAGAATTTATGAAAAATTCAATCAAGTGGAACATCCCTCAAGACCAAGAGATATTCCTAATCTTGGTTTAGAACCATATGAGGTTGTTGAGTATTCTGAAGAATCGTAAGAAGAGGTTGTTGTGGCCCCATGGAAATTTTTTCTATTAAGGAAGACAATACTCTTATCCCGCGTGTTGTAAGTGAAAAGGATGTCCCTACTTCAACAGAAGTTGTTAATCTAGATGATCAACCCAAGGCAGAAACAGAATTTGCTGTCAAAGAAACGAATAAGAATGTTGTGGAAGAACCTATAGAAGAAGAATTACCTAATATGCAAGAAGCTGATCTTGAAGAACTCCCAGTGAAACAATCTATTCCGGAAGTCATTCCTTTGGATGAGGAAAGGATGGAGCTGGATTTTCAGTTAGCTAGATAGGAAATGAGAGAGAAACTAAGAGATGAGTTTGTGGAATTAGATTAAGACCCTAAGCCTCTCAGTCCTGAGAAGGATGCAACTGTTGAGGGGGAGAAAACCCCAAATCTGGAATCTACTAAAGTACCAAACCCGATTGTTTCAAGCTCTGTAGACACTCAGTATAAGTTCCCCAGTTTCTATGATGTGGATGACTCTCAGCAAGCTTCAGTAAAATTCCTTGACCTTTCTACTATGTTCCAACTGAAATATATCTCTAATCATGCTCTTGATAAGGAACGTGAGCCTATATCAGTCCCTATTTTTTAATCTTCATCAGAATAACAATCCTTTATGAGTAAAGATGATCTAAAAGAATTTAGTGTTACCCTTTTGTCTGGTGTTGAAAAAATCATAAATTCCCAACCTGCTCTTGTGACACATATAAGTGAGAAATATGCCGCATTATTTTTGGAGAAAGTTATTTGGAAAATAAAACCCAAAATGCTTCATGAGATTTAGGAAGTCAAAGTTGAAAATAAACTGCTTAGTGGTGAATTGAAGACTCTAAGAGGTATGATTTAAGAAATGTAGAGAGATATGCATTCGATATCCGAGCTTGCTTCTCATCCTATAGAACTTATTGTCCCTCAAATGATATTGAATGTTTTCTCTCAGATTAAACCTCATTTATCTTCCTTAGCTGAAAAGGTCGCTAAAAGGAACAAACATATTGTGAAAAAGATGAGAGAGGTAGTTGTTAATCTTAAAAAACTCACTGATGAGTATACAGGGTGTCTTTAAAAGGTGTTAAACCAACTGAAATCTCTCACCACAGCTATAAATGATTCTAAGGCACCTGGGAAATCATCTCAACCTTCCCTAAGCAGTGACTTACTCATAACAATGGTAAAATAAGAACTTCAAACTGTTCTTAGTGGCTTCAATAAAGATTCTCAACATGAATTTATCAAGAATAGTGACCGAGTTCTTGATCAGGTCAAAATTCATTCAAAAATTTCCAATGATGCTCAGTAATAAATTTCCAAAAAAATAGGATTTAGACTTTAACCAAATCTTCTCAAAGAATGACATGACCAATCACTTTAAATATTTTGTTGAAAATTTGAGGATTCCTCCTGTTACTCAAGATTTCAAGACCCAAGTTCAAGAGCTCACAGAGTACACTTGTCTATTGGATAAGTTGATGGAAAAAAAGGATGAATTTGAGAAAGCTATGTAGTATGGTGGAGAGATCATTGTGGATTTTATCAAGCTTCTGAGGCCCTATCTTCATGTACAGAGTACATCTATTTTTTCTCCTGTAGCTGCCCCTATGAGACATGATCTTCCAACATTCACCTCTTCCCTAGCCTTCACTTCTATGTCTGTAAGTCCAGAACTAAGTCAGATTAGGCCTGGGTTCCTTGATCACCAACTTCCTCGGTCTTCTACTATACCTACATTGGCTCCCTTTGTCTTTTAAGATCTTCCTTTAACTTCCCTATCAACCAGCTCACTCCCTTCTTCTACCTCAACTTCTGCTCCTATGGATTCCTCTTCTGTTGTTGCTGCTAAAGGAAAAGAGAATACCAATCAGTGAACTAAGGATAGTGTTTACCCTATTTTTATAGGAATCGTGTTTCCTTTGTTTCACATTTTGTAATGCCTCTCTATTTATCTAATACATTATGCACCTTTTCTTGACTCCTTTGTCTTTCTTTTTCTACTACTTTTTGATAATCCCAGAAGGGGGAGAAATTTATGAGACATGTTTATATGGGAGGTTGAAATGATTCTATATATTTTATATGCTCATTCTAACTATGTTGTTTGAACAAATGTACATGATAAATCTACGTGGTTTGTGATCATCAAAAATAGGGAGATTGTGGGACTCCTCGTGTATTAATCATGTTTTAATGATCACAAATCCTATTTAGTTTATAAACTATGTTAACTCTATGTAATATATCTCACATAAAATGTTTATTAGCTTAGTAAAGTTATCCAAAGATCTTACGTTCTATAAACTCAGTTTGGATACTATGCACTTTCTCTTGATTCACTTTATAATGATTTCTCTAACAAATGATTATGTTTAATTCATTTCATAAATACTACTGCATAAGTCTGAATACAGATATTTTCCAAAGTTATGAGACACCATGACATCCAGACACCGTGAACAAGTAGACATAGTGAACAAGACACCGTGAACAAGCAGACACTGTGAACAAGACACCTTGAACAAGCAGACACTCTGACATCCAGACTCGTGAACAAGAAAACACTATGATATTCAAACACTGTAAACCATACATCATGAACAAGAAGACACTATGACCATGAGACACCATGATCATGAGACACTATGAACAAGACACCATGACCACGAGACACTGTGACCACGAGACACCTTGACCATGAGACACCGTGACTGCGAGACACCATGACTATGAGACACTGCGACCAATCCAGACACCGTGTGAAGAAGACACCATTTCCATGACATACTGTGACACCGTTTCCTAATATATTTTTTCACCTTTCAATTTAATCCCTAACGGTCATATTTGAAGATTTTAATGAACTGACATAATTAATGTTTCTTTGTAGACATATCATCAGACAGTACGAGGTACGAGGTGCAGAATACATGCAACCTGTCGACTCCAACACATGCACTCCAAGATAAAAGAATAATGCAGACCATAAAAATTCAGAAGTAGAATGATACAAAGAACAATCTGGTGGGCGTGAACATGATAAAATAATACATTTTAGATAATTGTCTCATGTAACTCTACTCTGTAGAAGAACACAAAAAGCATACTGGAATTCTAAGAACATCTTCGCACTGTAAAACACCATGAATAATACAAGCTAGATATGTCTGACTTGTGACACTCTGTTTTCCATATGAGGACTTGAGTTCTATATCTACCTCATCTCAGAATTCCAAAGCTGCAAATACCAACACTCAGAGCACTTCTAAACGTATCTCAATATTATTGCTCTGTTGTGCATCATTTGTTTAATTTTCGATCAGAGTGTGTATAGAAACACACTCTGTATCCTGCATTAAACTGAATGATATAAGATATCCTTAATCAAAAATTATTTTACTCTTCTGTATACCCACAGATAAGTGTGTAAGAGGTTCTTATGTGTCCTGGTCATCTGTACCCATGAAGAACTGTGGAAGAGGTCCCTGTGTGGCCTGGATAGTACTATGTACTATTGTTAACCCCGATCCATGGTGTGAATCAAGTTTATTTATATAAACTGCTTGGTGGCAGGTGATCACAAATTTAAGTGGATTAGGTCTTGGCTAGATACTGAACCACTTGTTTCATATCCGTTGTGCTTCTTAATTTAGTCTTCTTTGTTTTACTACTTTACTGTATAATTCAGAAATCTCTAAACTCACTTTGATAGTTACTCTTGGAAAGAAGTTAAAATTGTCTTACCTTAGTAGAATAACTTCAAAAGTAATATTAATAACTGATATTAAGATTAATAAGAACTAATCAATATTTTATGAAGTCATTCAAATAGTCAAACTCTTATAACAGTATAACCTTGATTAACTGGGCTGTATTTAATCTTTTGGGGAAACTTTTTAGAAAAACTTTTTAATAAAAAAATTTTATAGATACTTAATTCACCCCCCCTGAGTAATCTAATCTGACAAAAACTTATGTTTCTTTGTAAATTTGGCATATGTTTATGTGGATTCTAATGGAAGGGAAAGAAATTTCTACGTTCAAAATATGTTTCTTTATTAGCTATGGTGTTGAGGAGTTTGGTAATTTCTTTTGGGATAATCTAAACAAGATAGTCATCATTAGCCCAAATGTGATATTTAATTATGTTTTTATGTACAAGGATCACCATACAGTTGAAGATGAAAATGGGAACAAATAATCATAGTGAAAAAAGAAAGTGGTGCTTGAAGGTGTACCTGAGCATGATACATCGGAACCAAGGGAACCTACTGCTCTAGTGGAGTTTAGAAGATCAAAAAGGGTGAGAAGACCAATGCAGAGGTATTAACCTTATTTAAAATATCAATTATTGACTAACGGTGGAGCACCGTAATGTTTTTAAGAGGTAATGTAGTTGAAAGAGTATAGAAAGTGGGATCTGGCTATAAAGGAGGAGATTTCTTCATTGCAGGATAACAACACTTGGGAGTAAACACCTCTGCCAAGAGGAAAGAAATCATTGCAGAACAAGTGGGTATATCGGGTCAAGTAAGAACATGATTAAAATAGGAGGCACAAATAAATGATGGGTGTGAAAGGTTTTCAAAAAAAAGGAAGGAGTGGATTTCAATAAAATTTTATCAACTTTAGTGAAGCTTACCACCATCCGGGTGGTTCTCAGCATTGTGGCGTTAGAAGACTTGCATCTTGAGAAGCTTGATGTTAAGACTTATTTCCTTCATGGAGATCTGGAGGAGGAAATCTAAATTCAGTATTTATAGGGATATATAGATTCTAGGAAGGAAGTCCTAGTGTGAAAACTTCATAATATCTTATATGGGTTGAAAGCATGCACCAAGGTAGTGGAACAAGAAGTTTGATTTATTTATGACTAAAAATGAATAAAAACGATGTGGAAAGGATCAATGTTGATACATCATGTCCTTTGGTGAAGAATATATTATACTTATTCTATATGTGGATGGAACACTCTTTATAGGAGAATATATGAAGATTATTGATGAGTTGAAAAGATAGTTGGATGAGGAGTTTGAGATGAAAGATCTTAGAAAAGATGGAATGATTTTGGGGATGAAGATCAAAAGAGACAATGCAGTTAGAACCTTGATTTTATCACAGGCTGGCTATATTGGGATGGTTTTGAGAAGATTAAGTATGATGGAAGAAAATCCAATCTCTATTCCCCTGGTCAGCCATTTCAAACTATCAAAGTAGAAATCACTGAAGACTGTAGAATAGGTTGAGTACATGGAAAAAAGTATCATACAGATTAGTTGTTGGAAGTCTAATGCATGCCATTGTCTGTACTCGACCGTAAATTTGTCATGTAGTGGGAGTTGTGATTAGGTTCATGGATAACCCTATAAAGTAACATTGGGAAGTGTGAAGTTGATACAAAGGTATTTTAAGGGGAGAATGGATGTATCTATAAGTTTTAGGAATGTAAATTCTTTGTAGGGGTATGTGTATGCTGACCTTAGATGTGACGTTGATGACAGGAGGAGTACTAAATGTTATGTGTTTACCTGTAGAGGAACTATAGTAAGATAGATATCACAATTGAATAAGGTGTTGGCTTTATCCACCCACGAGGAAAAATACATTGTTGTAATAGAAGCTGGGAAGTGAATGGTTTGGTTGAATAACTTCTTGGATGATTTAGTAAGAAAGCACAAGGATAATTTACTACACTATAATAGTCATACTGTTATACATCTTTAAAAACCCCAATGTTACTTTCCCGGATAAAGCACATTCAGTTGAAGTACCATTTCAACAGAGGTTTGATACAAGATTGGTTGCTAACATTGAAAAATATTTGTGGAACCAATAATCCAAAAAACATACTGACAAATCCAATGTTAATACAGAAGTTGAGGCACTGTTGTACCTTAGATGGTCTCCATTGATGAATAGAAGATGAGAGGCAGAATAAGGGTGGACATAATGGGAGGAGAAAAGTAAAATAGCTGGTATTTTATGAATCTTCAACTTGAAATTGATGTTGTGAATAGAAAGAATGTGCACTGATGAGTGAATAAGAGGTGGATCTTAAATTAAGTACATTTCCTTAGTTAGTGGCATTGAAGTAAGTCAGGCTCCAAGTGGTATATTATTGGATTGGTGCAGCCTGATCCATTTCTAGATGATGATTGGTCTGAAGGATTCTGACCCAATTTTTGGGGGAATATAGAAACTCTAACACTGTAGAAGATTTTAATGGCCAGCATTGATAGGGTAATTTATCTGGTTGGACTTTGGAGTCAAAAATACCATAGCTCCTTGGACTTCCAACTATCATCACTGTAGCACTTTTATCTTGGGTGGTCACGACACTGTAGCGATATGGACTTTCAGCTACCTTTCATAGTAGCATAGTGAAATTCCTATGTGATTGGTGGAATAGTGATCCATCTTCCATATTATCCCATATTGGATTAGGGTTTCTATGTTGTGTGTGAAGATATGATACTCCCTATTATTTTTTCTCCCAACTATAGTGAAATTTATACCTCTCTGTGAATTTAGGGATCATTTCCCAAACCACATAAATCTTTTTTTCCTGTGTGATTTTTTCTTCTATATTTCCCTCATCTACAAACCATTTCTATTGTTATGACTCCCATCATTTTTGTATCACTAATAACCTTCTTGTTGACTCTGTATATTTAGGCACTAGTTGTTGGGAAAATATTTGGTACATGGATAATATAGGAATGAGTTGTGGATTCCATTTCCTTATTGATTCATCTCACCAGATATTCTCATTGATAGTGACACATATTGTTTCTTTACATGATGTTTCCACCATGATAACAGGAATGCAATATAAGTCATGAAACTGGAGGTTTCATTGAAGTCCTAGGGGGTAGATCAATTCTCTAAGGATGATACATTTTTATTCTTGTGATTTAAGATTCCATATCACATTAGAATTTCCTACCCAACATGTTGTAGATAGAGAGGTGGTCAACAAACCACCTAGGTAGATGTAGTGGCTGGAACAAAGAGACCTATGGAATGGAGGACGTGTCGAACTAGTTGAGGTATCCACACTAGATGGCTGGAATTTTGGTTTTATTCTCCCACCACCACCCCTATTTAGACCGCCCCCTGATCAATAAGATGGTGTTTATGAACTTGAAAAACTATAGGCACAAGGTTCTCTTGACATAAAGGCTTCAGGCATGTTTCTAAGTACATTATGTGTCCAGTCTACTTTTATTGTAGTACTGGTATACAGAGGTACGAGCCACTCTTTTACCTCCTTTGATAGAGTCTTATCTAGGGTGAAATGGGGAATCCATATATCCCTATTTTGGTAACATATGATGTATCTTTAGACTCTCAATGAAGTGGGATTATTTCCCCACTGAGATGTGTTCTTGAGATGTGATCCAAAACTGTGCATGTGAGTCGGTGATACTCAAAGCGGATAGTGTTGAGGTGTGGATGTTGAGTTACATTTAATTTTTTATTTGGGGAAAGATGGTTTTATAAGGTTTTGAAGAATGGATTATTTGTGTTTAATATAAGGGAAGTGAAATAATTATTTCCAAGCAGTAAGAGCTCATAGAGGCTTTGAGTGTAGTTTGAGGTATGACGTGTGTCTTCACTACCCCAGTTGTACTTTTCACAAAAATTCATGATCCAATTTTCCCTAAATGTAACCCCTATTAAAGACCTTGTTATACTAGTCTAACCTTTCTATTTGACCCCCTCCTTGTGTTTGAGGCTCCTATCGAGAGGATCAGTGATCACACACTTCTATTGACATTCTGACCAGATTCTATGAGGATAGAGAGAGATCCCCACATTGAATCTATCCATAGTGGTGAGACCCTATGATGTATTACTCTGTATGGATTGGTTACCTACCATAAATGTTTAGTTGGTTTCCACCACTAATTTTGGTAGATATTTTTTCTTGCAGGACAAATTTTTACTCCTTTGATAAGGAGTGATCCCTGAATAGGGTAGGATAAGCTCATTCACATGATGTTATGGTTGAATCCAAATGAGTTGTCTAGTAATAGTTTTGGATTAGTAGATGGTATGAGCTTTTTTTCTCCATAGTGGTGATGGAATATGAGGATGTCTTTCCTAGGGATGTGTTAAGATTATCTCCACCCCAAGAGTTAAGGTATGAAATAAGGGATCACCCCTGATATTTATGATAGCACATTAGATGGAACTCATTGAGCTTTGTAAGTTAAATGTGTAGTAAAGAGTTTGTAGAGAAAGGGGTTTTGTAAGACCCAGTGTGTTCACCTAGGAAGCCTAGTTTTTCTCACCTAGGAGGCATATGGGTGCTTGAGGTTGGGTGTGGATTGGTGTCACTTGAACAAGGTGACACACGGAAGTGTATCCACTCCAGAGAATCAATGGATTCTTCAACAAGTGGTTTGGGGTGAAGTGGTTCTCATAGTTGACCTCGGGATATACATATTGATTTATGGGGTTCAGGAGTAATCCCTACGTCCAAGGAGAGAAAAAATTTCACAATGATTCGGGAGCAAAAATATAGAGAGAATATCAATGTTTCACACATTGAAACCCTAGATCAAAATCAGATAATAAAGAGGATAAAGTATTGTGTCACCAACCGCATAATAGGTCTACTGTTCTGAAATGAATGGTGGCTAGAAGTCTGCATTGCTATAGTGTTGTGGCCACACAAGTCCATGCTGCTATAGTGGTTGGAAGTCTCTAGAGCTACAGTACCACTGTCACCAAATTATTCACTTTATAGTTCCCTATCAATGTCATTGGTCAACCCTGCTATAGTTCCATGCCAAAGTCTACACTACTATATGAAGGACCCCGGGACACCCTGAGAGGGGAGGGGTGCATCAGGGTGACCACTTTTTCTTTTAATGTGATGGATCTTGTTCCCACGTTGGTAGGAACTTGTTGAACCTGTATGATGATTATGATCAGAATGCAAACATTCACATGCACAGAGAAGACACAACCCTTTTTACTTGGTTCACCACTAAGGGCTACGTCCAAGGAGCATACGCCGACAGGTTGTCGGTCGTACCAATATCCATTATGCTTCACTAGTGGTAGATTACAAAAATTCGGGTATAGTTGCTCTGTCCCAGGATCACTGCCTTTACAAAGTTTCAGGGATAGCCCACTGCTCCCCTCGAGTCACTCCCGTTGACTCCCCCTGGCTCACTACCGTTGGTGAAGTCCCACTCAGTTTATAGATGTGAATGTCTCTTCATCATTTTCATAATAATGCATCCTCTGTTTTATGTAGATTCTCTATTGAAGTCCGATTCTCACCAGAAGCAGAATATCACTTTTCCTCAAATGTATCAGGTAGTCTCCTGGCTTTCGTGCAGCTCCAAACAGGCCGGTGGGCTTCAGCAAAACCAGGCATGCTTCTCCAAGACAGTCGCACAAGTCCCACTATGGCGCGCAAGTCCAAACTAGCGCGTAAGTGTCATCAACACACCTGCGTGACTCTTCCTTCCCCGACTACAAACTTGCGATGTCCACTTCCTTTCTCTTCCAAACCGACTTGGGCGCACAACCAACAACCGGCGTGCAAGCTCTACTTGCGCAACAAAACTACCGCCTGCGCGGCTTGACCACCTGCGCGATGAGAGCTCGAAAAATCTCAAAGTCTTGAGCTCCGTAAGAAATGATAAGGGGTGGTCCAGTATTTATAGGCAAACTGGACCCCCTGTGCGGCGGCGCGCAAGTCCCTCGACGGCGCGCAAGTCTTGTCTCCAGTAACCTCTGTCGCGCAACTCACTAGCGCGACCCAACCAATACTTGCGCGACCTTCTTTCCTTAGAAAAATTTTGACATTCTGATCCTCGAAAACATATGGAGCGAAATTCTTCTATCCTCCAATACCTCGGTGCGCAAGTACCTTTTCCAAAAACACTTAACTTTATTGGCTGATTTTCAGGCCCAAAAATTTGGCAAACACTGGGAAATGGCGCCACCTTCACTACTGTTTTCTGCTTGAACGGTATGATCTCTTTGTTGGTATACATCCTGAACATCCACTGAGGATTGACAACAAACACAAACCATACGCCAAATCATGCTTTGAAGACCCTGGTTCCAACACTATAGTGCCCTGTCAATGTCACGTGGTCAGATCTGCTATAGTTGTCATAGTTGGTTAGAGTTGCAGCCTAGTGTTTAGTATGGGCCTTTATCATTTGTCCCAACATCATCAAAATGGTTCAAGCTACACCAATTCAAAAAACTTCTTTGACGACATCCATATGTACTTGGCGTCTAAGTTTGAGCATAAGAGACACCTGAGGATGGTGTGCTTTACCTTCAGTGGATAGTTGTTACCCCTCTGCTTCATTAGTAATACAGGGAGGTACAACTCAGGGATATCAATTGGGAGATATCTATCATGTGACCAGATATCCCCTAGATGTGTTCCATATGGATTTTATAAATATAGGGAGTACGCCATAATTCGTCAAGGATATATGATGACATCAGTAGTCACTCTACAGAAAGAGAAATTAAGGAGGTTGTTTTCCCTTAACAATACATCTGGTGGAGGTCAGGTTGTACCAGGATATCATGGAATAAATTGGGAATCCAATGGATTTGCAGCAAGTTTTCATGTTAAACTCTTGATTCCACACCTATCTGTAGGTGATGACCAAAAAATATTTGTAGAGATTTTGAGATTCCTGTGCATGCAGAAGGTAGTCTTGATTCATGTAATTCCCTTGAAGATTATTGCCGACCATGATGATTACATCATGGCATGACTAGAGAGAGGATGAGTAAAGCCTTTGGGGACTTAGGTTTAGTTGAGAAAAATGATTTACCCTAGTCATATGTCTAGGTAAAGTTAACTATCTGGGTTTTGGAGAATATGCTTCAGGTTTTCAGGTGGTTTTGAACCATAGTTGGGAGGATTATCTACCATTGATGGAGTTTTTGTACCATAACTATCACCACTAAACCACCATTAAAACACCTTTTTAAGGCCATGTATAGGGGACATTGTGGGAATCTTTTTTACTCGTTAGAACCAGTGTGAGATGGTGCTTGGGCCCTAGATTTGGTGATAGTGATTGTTGTAAAAAGGTGCGGTTCATCTAGGAATGGATGGTAATTTCCTTGAGATATCAGGAGTTCATTATAGACCAAAAATGGTGGTCCTTAATGTTTGAGAGTTTTAGATTTTTATCTAGGTTGTTAGGCTATCTCTATAGTTATTAAGCCCTTATTTTTTACCTGTAACTATGTTGGGTTAGCAAGGTGGTGTTCCACTTAACCTTATGACCATAGTAACTTATGGGTTCTTGGTTTTATCCATGTGTCATAGTTGAGGGGGTAAGAGCGTGACTTATTGCACGATATCGACCTAGGAAAGTTAGGTTGTGGGGGTGGAATTACCTTTTCCAAGGAGTTGGTGGAATTGAGAACCTGATAGGAGAAGATCCTTTGTGGGAGAGGATTTATTTAGGTGTGTGTTGTTTGATAGCTTGAGAAACCATCAAGGGAGATTGTGGGAGTGGGAGACTCGGTTGAGAGCTTAGTACCCTCTCTTCTGAGTAAGTTTTTTTCTTTTCAAGATGAAAAGCCTTGAATGTGGGGAGAATGTAATGTCTTTGTTTTTTTCATGTAAGTCTTTAGAGTATTTCTAAGAATACTTCCAAAGCTAGGAATTGAGATGACACGAAAATCTAAAGAATGGTGATCCAAAAATGATATTTTAAAAATATTAAATATATTAATATAACACATTCATAGGTTTTCTATTGATTTCCTAATGTAGGGTTCTACCTCGGCATGATATAATCTTTATTGATCTCAGACATTTGTGAAAAAGTCATCATGGATGAAAATAATAAAATTTATTTATTAATTTATTTATTTTATTACATTGACACAATGACCTATTTTTCTCTATAAATATATGGTTATGATGGGTTATTAGGGCTATCGGCATAATCCTAGAGATCTAAAAGACCATTGGCGGATAACATTCTTGACAAATAGCAATGAATCGAGATCGAGGATCGTTTCACCATTGGAGTTCTAGGATCTTACCAATGGTGGAAATACAGGACCATTCTTAGTCATCAGTCAATCCAAATTCAAGATAAGATGTTTGATTTAGGTGGATTTATATACGTTTTATTATCCTACAATGAATATGAATCAATCAACTAATGTATTGATTTTAAGATTGAATGTATGTGGGTAAGGATTTTTTTATCCAAGATTAGGGGAATAATATTTTATTATTAGTTTGTTTTTTATCATTATTTTAATGGAAACTAATTGTGGCAATATTGAACAAGGATGTGGTTCATCCCTAATTATAGTTTTTTGTGGTTTTCACCCCCCGTTCTACAAGTGATCATCATTGGAATTTTTTTGGTTGGTGGTTCAATGAATATCCAGAAATTGATTATTGTGTGTTCAATATTTGGTGCAAAAAATAATTTACATGGGTCTATATTCAAGATCTAGTGATGGAATCATTATTTAATGAAAATGAAGATATATCAAGTGGATATTGGAGTTCCTCATGTGTGGGATTTCATGTCCCTATGAGGAGAAGTGATGGGAGGCATGGCTTCGGCGGTTTGATTGTCAGAATCATGCTTATGATGATAGAATAGTTCAAACATATTGAGATCCATGTTCTTGAGTGAGAATCACCAGATATTCAATGGGATTAAAGGCGTAGAGAAAGATGAGTGAATAATCATTAGGGTTCTTTGAAAAACCCGACTACACATTATATTATCCTATGAACACATGTCATGTAGTCACATTTGGGTGGCACTAGGTTTTCCATGAAGTGATAAGTATCACACACCGTGTGTGATGTGTCACAATCATTGTGATCCTTTTCCAACCAGTCTAGCATGTACAAAGAGTACATTCCTAGGATTCGATGTAGTGTTACACGTCATATGTTCCAAGTATCATGTCCTATAACACATGGAGGATAGCTTGGTGTGCATAGGGGATATACACCCAGGTGTCCATGTGTCCCTACATTCTGTGTACATTGGATGTACATGAGCTCATGCAAAATGTACACTGAGTTGCATTTCATCATTTACATGTCATGTACACTAAGTGGACACTCCACGTACTTTGGAAATGCATTCTGAGTGTGTGTGAGACATGGGTAGTTCCCGGTTTAGTGAGACACACTGTGTACCTCTAGGGACATGTTGTGTACTCCTTAAAGGATATATTAGAGTCCTCTTTCTCCCCAGTTCAGCTTCGCTGTAAGATTTTGTGAGCTTTCATGGACCAGTATCGGTTGAGTGTGTTCCCATGGTTTATTCATATGAGGGTTCGATGTGACATCACATCCTCATCATAGGATTATGACCCCTTTATAGCTTCCTTAGACATGTATAGAGTGATTGGGTTCCCTTTTTCTAGAGTGAGTTAGTCTCAGTTAGCTTTCATGAGGGTTTAATATGACATATGGTATCAAGAATCAGACTTCAGACCCCTCTACAGATTAGAGCATGAATTTCTTCGAGAGTCCAGGATCGGCCCTCATTTCCTTTCAAATCCCATGGTAGGGTTTTTGGAATCATCATGAACAACACTTACGTAGGTATTTATCCCTAATATAGTGGGATAAATCTAGTAGGGTTAGGTGTCACCCCAAGTGTTAACCCCCAATCTGTGTATGAAAATATAATCCTTTTGCTGGGGTATTAGTTCTATTGAGTGTGTATCTCAGATGAACCCTCTATTTTTCAGTCATACTTCTTCTAGGATAGAACCGATGAGTTTTACCACTCAGATGAGTTCCATTAATATAGTAAGTCATGTCGAGCATGACCTCTCAATAGAGTGTCATCAATGGTAGTGTAGCTCATGGAGTTGTTTTCTCCCTTATGATCATTACCTTTGGACCTTGAGGAGAATTATAAGGCTAGCATTACAATAGTGACCATGTGGTATGTGGTGTTGTTTTATCTAGTTTTATTATTGTTTATCGTTATGTCACATATCATATTTGATATACTTGTATAGTGATGAGTTGAATACTTTTGATTCTTTTTGTTTGGTTATTTTGGGTTGTCCGGCTTGGTATTGTTATACTCACACCTACATGGGCTCTACCCGAACATGTCATGGCTTATGTAGTTGAAAAATATTTTATAGAGTCCTTAGAGGACTTGGATCAGGTGGAGCATAGTTTTGGATAGATTGACCGAGGTGTATACAAGTTTTTTATTTTATAGTAGTACCCTCTTTCAAAGTAGGTAGGAATTTATTTTCTAATTTTGGGTGGGCTTGTATTTGTCCCCTTTTATTTCTTTATAGTACTTTTCTCATACTCTATTGTGGGATATATTTTATGCATGCATTATTGGAATTAGTTGTTATTTACATTTCAACATTGTATGGGATTGGAGATGTGTGTGTGTGTGTACAGGTACTTTAGGAAAATGTCTCTCATATATGTGATATGCCTACTTGGTGCAAGTTCTCATCCCCTATCCTATTGGATGTGTAATTTGGGTAGTCATACTCATATCATCACCAACCAAGTGGGTCGTGATGGGTCAGGTCGTGATAATGGATAGACCTGTGTGGTTTCAGGGTGATTATCTAGGTGGTTTAGATTCTTAGAGTCATGTAGTTTTGGTTGTTTTAGTTTGTTGTGTTGCTGCATTTTGTGGTGATTTATTTTTCTTCTGTTTTTTGCATTTGAAATGTTTCATTTTTTGAGCTTATTCATACCCTGTATTGTTGTTTTCCGTGGTTTTTCTATTTCTGGAATGGTAGTGTTGTTTTATGTTGTGTTCTTGTAGGTCCATGTGAGCTGTCCAAACCATTTATGACATGATTTTTACTATAGATTGGTTATGTGATGATCGAAGGATGAAGTAAGTAAAGGTATGAGTTTGCTTAATTTTTTTCCTTGGTTTAACATGTTGTTCTAAGCATGTTTTAGCAATTATCATTAGATGTTATTGCATTCAGGCTACTGTGTGTCAATGATATACATATAGAGGAAACACTAATGCACTCTTAGGAATTATTATGATTTCATGTTCACTAAAATCAATATGATGGGTTAGGTGGTGTAATGACATTGAGGGTTTTAGGCTTATGCGTTATATTTTCACGGTGGATATTTTTGATTTTTTATTCACTATTTTTTTTAAATTATTTGGCATTTGTTAATTACATTTTAATGGTTAAATATAAATTTTATAAGTTTTTTTATGATGTGCATGGGGATCTTTCTATTGGAGGTATCCCATGTTTTTTCAAGAAATTATGCTCAAAATCTCCTTCACCGTCCACATGTCCTGGTGAACTTTCCCTCTCTACTCCACATTTATTTCTTATAGGGGTGGATTTGATTTTGGGATTTTGTAATAGATATGCTCTACAAGTATCCCTATATTCTATTCTTCGGTTTTGGGTATAGTCTGCTCAAATTTCGAGGGTGATTCTTTTGTGTGGGTGGTGAGGTCCTAGTTTTGAGGGTTCGAGATTCATTGATAGAGAGGATCTAATGAAGGGATGCATGAAAATGATTTGTTTTGGGTTCGCCGGTAGAGTCATTGTCTGACCTCCATGGTGCTAGGTGAAGATATTTTTCATGATCCTAATATTCTTACAGTTCGTGCACCTTTTACCTAAAGGATGGCAAGAGGATGGCGGTCATGCCATCAATAGCATTCACCAGAATCCCAAAGGATCTAATTTATTCAAGAGGCAGTCATGCCTTGGTAAGATGTTTTGGTTGGTACACTTTTTTTCTTCGATGGTTTCCATGTATCTTGATTCTAGTTCACTGATTTTCATGTTCATTGAGTTTTTCTCTCCAATTGGGAGGAGATGTCATTTCCTCAAGCCCAATTTGACCACAGGTTCCTGGTCTTTCCAAGAACTCCATCTAAGACAGTTTCTATGGTTTATGTTTATTGTTTCTTGAATCATTATACTCCTATTTAATTATTTGTTAATTAATAGTTCATCATTATTTAATTATTAGTTAATCATTAATTAATCATTATTTGGTCCTAAGTTAGTATTAAGTTAATCCTAGGTTATTCATTATCCAATAATTCATTAATTATAAGTTATTGTTTGTTATTAATTAGTTAATCAATACATAATTACTACTTTATCATTAGTTAATTATTATTTATTTAATAGTTAATTACTAGTGAAAAAATAGTTAACTGATATTTATTCATAATCCAATTATTATTAATTTCTAATTATGTAACTAATATTTAAAACTATTAAGTTATACTAAATAATAATCTTCTTATAATAGTAAATCTATTACTAAGACTTATTATAAACTATTTACTCAGAATTCATTATTAAATCATAATAATTTACTTACTAATATTAAATATTATTTATAAATTATATATAACTAACTGAACAACTAAGTAAATAAAATTTTTACAACTAACTAAAAACTAAACTAAATAATTAATTAACTTTAAAATAAATTAGAAAAAATACCTTTGAATGATGCTTTGCAAATTTTTCACTCCTCGTAGGTCTTCAAAACCACCATGTACAAAGGAGGAAACACCCGTAGAGAGAGATGAAGTAGAATGAGAGACAAGGGGGTGAAGGTAGTGAGGAGGAGGGGTGAATTTTTATAAGGGGTGGGGCCGAACCACCTTTTTCTAAAATTAGGGGTATTAATTTTAAAAATATTTTAAACCTAAATTATATAAAAATAATTATTTTATTTAAAAAATGTATTAAAAAACTATGTTTTCAAGGTGATGGATCGGGTTGGGGTTTGTATGACAGTAGTGCACACAAATAATAGGCATGGGGGAGTGCGCGTGTGGGAGTGGTGGTCATGGATCGGCACGTGTGGGGATGGGGTGGGGGCATGTGTGGGATGGGGTGGGTGAGGTTGACGCAGCGGATCACAGGGGGGTTAAGAATTAGAATGAAAAAAATCTCCATTTTTTACATTTATTCCTCATCTCCGGTAGAGAGGTGAACGATAGACGGTGTTGGTGTGGGGGAAAATCATCTCAGGTTCACTATATGAACCTGAGAGTCAGGTTGGCCAATGGATGGCCACCACATCGTGAAATTTCCAGTGGAAATTTGCACTGGAAATTTCCACAGGAAATTTCCAGCGACTTTCCAGCGACGTGGCAGCCATCCATTGGCTGAAACCCAACCTAAGGGTCAGGTTGGGCACCCCAACCTAAGACGATTTAAATCCTTGGTGTGGGGTGTTGGGCGGCTCCTCAAATGGTGCACACCACGTTACTCGCCTCACTTCCTGAATGACGGACGTTATTCCTTAAATAAATAATGGAGGTCAAAAAAGAATTTTTCTGGGACTTTCGATTTTCAGGGCGGATATATTTTCATATAGCAAGACACCCACAATACTAGGAGTAAAGCCATTTGGGTGATTGTTTTTTATCAATAATTATTTTTCTTCTACTTGCATCCGAGAGTTATAATTTTAAGATTTATTCCATTTTTTTGGGAGTTTCTAACTGCTCATTAATTTTAGTGGATCCCTCCTTCTACACCATATCCTATGGTTTTTCTATTTTGTATTTTTCACTTTAAAAATTTCAGTGGTCAAGATTTATTTTCTGCACACATATTTTTCACTCGTTGCGCATCCACTTAATTTTGAAGCCTTGCTTAAAAAATTAAATTTATTTTGCTACGTGATCGGTTTGTTGTTTGCTTTCACGTTAGTCATGTTGTCATCTTTCCCATCATATAATATCAAAGGATTTGGTTTTTATTTCATATATATTATGGAACCCAATTGCAGTCGTATGATTTTGTTAAATGGTACCAACTACCATATGTGGAGACAAAAAATGAAGGATCTGATATTTGTCAAGAGACTAGTGTTTAGTACCCAGAAGTCAGAAAACATGTCAGATGAAGAATGAGCATTCGAGAATACGATGGTTTGTGGTTTCATTCTACAATGTGTCAAAGATAATCTGATTATCCATATTGTCAACATCTCTCATGCCAGAACTTTGTGGGAGAAACTTGAGACTACCTATGCCTTCAAGATAGGAAACAATAAGTTGTTTCTTCTCAAACAAATGATGAATTTTATGTGGAATGAAGGTGAGTCTATATATGACTATTTATGTGATTATAAGGGATGTTTTGATCAATTTTCCAGCATGGGTATTAATTTTGAAGACCAGGTTTTAGTACTATTTTTGCTTAATACTTTACCCGATTCTTAGGAGAATTTAAGTGTTACTCTGACCGGTTCTGCTCGTAATGGTGTCGTGACATTTGGTTTTGTTAAGTATATTTTTTTAAATTAAGTGGTTAGGAAATTTACTTAGAAGAAATCTTCTTCAGATCTTTTAGTCATAGAGAATAGGGGGAGAAATTAGAATCAGAGATAGAGAAGTCAAGGTAAGAGAAAATGAAGAAGCAAATCCAGGTCGAAGAAAATAGAATTTGAATGTCATCATTTTGGTAATAAATGTCATGTTAAGAAGTTTTTTTATCTGTTGAAAAGAGAAAATAGAATAAAGGAAAATCAGTATAATAAAAATGGTGATGGAGATAATTGTGTCGCTGCCACTACATAGGGTGATCTTGTTATTGATTATAACTCCATTAATATTGCTTATGATGATTCTTGCTGGGTTGTTGAATGTGATGTCTGTTTTCATTTGACATCAAAGAAAGAGTTCTATACAACTTACAACCCAAGTTATTTTGGGATTTTGAATATGGGTAATGATTGTCATGTTGATGTTGTGGGCATCAGGACTGTTTGTTTGGAAACCGGCATATGAAATCAGCTTCTTTTGAAGAATGTTCAACATGCACATGAGGTGCACTTGAATCTTATTTCTACCAGCATTCTTGATGATGAAGAGTTTATCATTACTTTTAGTGATTGAAAATGAAATATTTCCAAGGGTTATTTGACTGTGTATTTAGGGAACAAGCAAGTCAAGTTTGTAATGGACTAGAGCTTTTATTTCTTGTTATACTGCATGAATTTTTTAGTACAGTGTTTTGTCCAAGTGATGGAATAAGAAGATCAATCACATTAGTGAGAAAGTTATTGGTTGTTTAGATAATAGAAATCTTCTTCCATATTTTAAGAGTCTCAAATTGGACACATGTGATCATTGCATAGTTAGAAAATAGAGCATGGTGAGATTCATCAATCATCCTTTACACAAGAAGTCACAAGTACCTGAATTAGTAAATTCTGACGTTTGTGGTCCTTTGAAATCTAAAACCTTTAGTGGCGGACTTTATTTTGTGACATTTATTGATAACTACTCACGTAACCTTTGAGTTTATGTTTTGAATGCCAAAAGTCAGGTGTTCAATGTTTTTAAGCAATTTCAGGTTTCTCAGGAGAGGTAATTCGGTAAGAAATTGAAATGTATCCGCACTGACAATGTGGGAGAGTATTGTAGTCCTTTCGATCAGTATTGCGGGCAGGAAGATATTTGGAATCCAAAGGTGTCTCCTAAGACACCTTAGTAAAATTTGTAGTTGAGTGGATGAACAAGACTTTCACTAGTGCAGAAAACGTTATTTACGTCGGTTATTTTTCATTTTTTACGTCAGTTTTTAGCCGACGTTTATACGGACGATGTTATAAATAATATTTTTTACGTCGGTTATTTAAAAAAACGACGTAAAAAATATAACATCGCAGTGTTTATCATGTCGGTTAATTCATAACTGACGTGAAAAAACTGGGGGGGGGGGGTTATAAGATCGGTTATACAATAACCGACGTGATAAACCATTTCCCAGGCATTTTATCACGTCGGTTATTAAATAACTGACGTGGTAAACCATTCCACAGGGGTTTACCACCTCGGTTATTAAAAAAACAGACGTGATAAACCCTTCCATATTTCTTTATCATGTCGGTTATAAAATAATCGACGTGGAAGAAAATTTTTATAAAAAAAATCAAATGTAGTCCTCTGCTCTCCCCCAGAAACAACCAGAAACCAAATCAACAATTCGTACCACAAAAACAGAAGTAGATCAAAACAAGAACTAAAGCAAAATTAAGCATTTACATTGATAACATATAAAACATACCCCACTTGACAGCCCCCATCACACCCCTGGACTGCCCCCCGACCCCCTGGATAGCCCCAAACACCCCAGGACAGCCCCAAACACCCCAGGACAACCCCCCCCTCCCCCCCCACTGGACTCCCACCACCCCCTGAACAGCACCCCCTCACCCCACTAGATATCCCTGACCACACCCCTGGACTGCCCCGGACCCCCTGGACATCCCCAAACACCCCAGGACAACCCCCCACCCTCCTGAATAGCACCCCCTCACCCCCTCACCACACTTAACAGCCCCCACCACACCCCTGGACTGCCCCCTAACCCCCTGGATAGCCCCAAACACCCCGGGACAACCCCCCCCCCCCCCCCCCCCCTCATGTATACCCCCCACACCCTAGACAACCCTCCCCCCACCCCATTGGAACCCCCAACACACCCCTAGACTGCCCCGACCCCCTAGACATCCCCAAACACACCAGGACAACCCCCCACCCTCCTGAACAACACCCCTCACCCCCTCACCCCACTTGACATCCCCCACCACACCCCTGGACTGCCCCCGACCCTCTGGAAAGCCCTCCCCCACCCCAGGACAACCCCCCCACCCTCATGTATACCCCCCCCCCACACCCTGGACAGCCCTCCCCCACCCCATTGGAGCCCCCACCACACCCCTGGACTGCCCTCGACCCCCTTGACTACCACCCAGCCCCCTGGACATCCCCAAACACCCTGGGGACAACCCCCCCCCCCCCCCCCCCGCCACCCTCTTGAACATCACACCTCACCCCACTTGATAGCCCCACCACACCCCTGGACTACCCCTAGACAGCCCCAAACACCCCGAGACAACCCCCAACCTCATGTATACCCCCCACACCCTGGACAGCCCTCCCCCACCCCATTGGAGCCCTCACCACACTCTTGGACTGCCCCCAACCCCCTGGACAGCCCCAAACACCCCTGGACAACCCCCCCACCCTCATGTATACCCCCCTGGACAACACTTCCACACCCCTGGACAGCCCTCCCACACCACTGAAATAGACCAAAAAGTTACCGAAAACAAACCAAAATCCCCTCACCCCACTAGACTACCCTCACCACACCCCTGGACACTCCCCCCCCCCCCCCCCGCACCCCTGGACATCACCACCACCCCTGGACATCCCCCACCCTCTTATAGACCCCCCACCCCCTGAACAACACTCCCACATCTCTAGACAGCCCCCCCACACCCTTGAAACAGACCAAAAAGTTACCAAAAACAGACCAGAACCCCCTCAACCCACTAGACAGCCCCCACCACACCCCTGGACTGCCCCCCCCATCCCCATGGACAGCCTGGACCCCCCACCCCTAGAAACCCCCCTCACCCCACAAGACACCCCCACGGCCCTGGACACCCCCTGGACAGCCTCCCACTCCCTTGGACAGCCCTTCCACCCTCCTATAAACGCTCCCACCCCCCCTGCACTACCCCCCCTCCCCCACTCTCCTGGACACCTAGGACCCCCCACCCCACCGGACAGCCCTCCCAGACCCCTGGACACCCCCAACCCCACTGAACACCCCCACACTCTTGGAACCCCTCCCCCCCAGACCAGAATCCACTCCAAAAAAAACCATCATAAGTAGACCAAAACAAGAAGTAGAGAAAAATTAAACATTCACATATATAACATTCAAAACATACACTGTCAACATCAAAAAAACTAAATCCAACCTAAATGACTACCAAATACACAATTACAACGACAATATTCAAAATTACATTTTACATTACAAACAACTAAAGTTCAATCAAACCTATAAAATAATTTGACCACTCCACTTGTAAGTGTTTTATGTCTTCAGCAGTATAGGGTTGAGGGTCATAAAAAAGATACAAATGAAAAGGATAATAGTTAACGTGTATAATGAAAAAATCAAATTGAAATATTATGGAAAATTTTAAGAGGAAATCTTACTGGGTCAAAATTCACAACTGTCCCAGTTGTTATTATTTCATACATAAATCATAACATATAATATCCACGTTCGATGACACCTTGTTGTTCATGAAAATTCTATTTGAATGAGTGTAAATTCAATATATTATTTTTATGTAATAAATCAAAAAGTACAAATTATTAATAGATATTTACCTTCACATTTACATATTTGATCTTTGCACTCCTTTTCTTTTTGTTTTTTTGAAAGTAGGCCCATGCCTTGTTAGAAAATAATACGAATGGGGTAAATTTAAAATTCATTATAATATATAAAACTATTGAGAAATTGAAACGTACTTTTCTAATATATTCTTAAAACTTTCGTGCACATCATCATGGATAGAGCATATCCAATAAAGTGTTTACTCCCTTGGAAAAAAACCCCTAACATCCAATGATCATTGATAAAAGGAAATTTAAGTTTAGTGGTTTTTTATGTTAAAAGATAATGAACTCTTTGAGAGAGATGTGTTTCATACCTCTCACAAAAAGGCATCATCCAGCATTGTGTGACTATATTCTTTTCAGGTCTTTCAGCAATATAAAGCATTCTTTGTTCCTCATCCAATGGACATGCTTCAGGGGAAATCAATTGTGGGTCCATGAATCCATATACATCGGTCAGCTCATTCCTCTCACAAATTTTATAAAGATACCTAATACAAAACAGACATAAGTATACATTTTTAATAAATATAACACAGGGAAAAGGTGTTAAGACTTACATGGAAAAACATTTCACCACATTGATGACCAACTTATCACGAGTAACAAGCTCCATGATATCAGTTTTCATAATCCCCACACTTATTGCACGTCCACAAACATGAGCTTCCATTGGAAACTCATAATGACCCGCCAACAAATTTGAATATCTTTACAATCTGTCAGGACTACTAGAGTCTATATCTGATGTCATAGCCATTTTTATTTGTTGTTGTCTATATAGTATTTCGTTACCTTTGAAGTATTCCTGTAAAAATAAATAGAAAAATATATTAGTTTTCAAATGATAAAACAACTTTAATTAAAAAATAAAATAAAAAATATAACATTCATACTTCTATGGTAATGAGTCGAAGAAGTCTGGATGGTCAAATTAATAAATGGTCAATACTATGTCCAACTGTCGTCACCTCATCTGTAGGTAATGGTACTCGAGCTGATCTATCTATAATATCTTGTATAGTGACCCTCTGATTCTCTACCTCTAATTGTTGATGATGAACTATATCTCCTATACAATATACCAACCCATATGCAACTATATGATGTTGAGGATCATCAACATACAACTCTCAATAAGTAGGAAGCTGCGGTAGAGGAGTAGGATAAAAAATGGGGTCTGCAGGCTGAGGTGGGGGGGGTAGGAGCTACTGGCGGAGGTGGAGGATAAATAATGGGGTCTGTAGGGGGAGGTGGAGGAGTGGGAGCTACAGTCTGAAATTGTCTTTGCATGTCTGCAAACATAGACTGTACTGACGCTCTAATCTTTTCCTTTATCATCGCGTTAATATTATGAACTTCAGCCTCCAAGGATTATATTTTTTTTATAAACCCCCTCAACGTTAGAAGTTGAAGAACGTGGCAACACTTTTCTTACCGATACACCTGACGAATATCCTCTTACACGACCAGGATGTTCGGGCTTTCCCAATGCTGCAGATAAAATATCTTTCCTCCCAGTAGCTGTAAATGCCCCCTATGAACTCTGCTCCTCAAGAGATTCTTGTATTAATTAATTGAACATTTCTATAATTATTGAAATTATATGAAGAAAATAGTTAACTTAAATAAATAAAATAGATATCTTACAATCCTTTTAGCTATGATTCTCGATTCATCTGAAAGATATTGCCATTTTTGCCCTTCTGAGCTCTCTTCCATTTTTCATGTCTAGATGGATGGGATGGAGGAGCCACCTCTCCAGAGCATGAAGACTCAGCTCTTAGTTATTGAAATTTTTCCGCCATCATTTGTTCTTCCAAAAATGCATACCGTCTCTGAGATAAACTATGAGGGTATACATTTTTATATTGTATCTCTTGATGATCTTTCCTTGTTTGCTGTAAATTAAGAATAATAAATCATTAACAAAACATTAATAAGATCATTTATATAATAAATCTTATAAAAGTTTACATTTCCCTTACCAAAAATGACTCTTTTCTTCTACATTCAAAAAACTATCTCCATGTGTCTTCATCTATAAAAGGATATATACAACATCGATTTTCATGACTCCTATGACCATAAATGAAATCAGATGAGAGGGTTGATTTGAAATCCCTCCATCTCCTGGTAGCCAACGATAAGAATTTCTTCCTGACTCTTCCAGTGTCAAGAATATCAAATTTCATCTGATAAAGAAGAGGTTAAACATGTTATATATACTAGAAACATTTAAAGAATAGTCAAACAATATCAAAATATCTTACCAAAATCGTCTCCCACAACTGAGAGATTATCACTTTATCCACACTTCTGCAGTCATCATACAGAATGCTTACTTTTCTCTTAGCCTGAGTTGCTACAAAACTCTTAAAATCTTTTGCATTTGGACCTCTAGTAATATCATCATCATCATCATCAAACTCAACGAGTATCCTCTGATCCTGTGTACGGGCAAGTGCTAATTTTGGTAAATGTGTGCACCCATGATTACCAACCATTGAACTCTTTGTTGTAATATGAGAACATGATAATGATTGAGGAAAATCAAGAGGAGCATGTGAATGTTCCTCCCCAGAGGTATGACCAATATGCTCATCTCCAGAATCATGTGGTTGATCAACTTAATGATCTATCATTATCCTTCAAATCAGAAAAACAAACATTAGTTCACAATTATACAAATTCAAATATTTTAATACTACTGTAATCAAAAAATAGAAAAGTGTACTAAGTTACGTAATAGTAAACATTGGTAATATGGTAAGCATGTTAATCAATTGTAAAGATCGTCAAGATGGTCAAGATGGTAAAAATGGTAAACATGGTAAACATGGTAAACCTGGTAAACATGGTAAAGTAATACACCTCATACTATTGATATCAAAGAGGTTCTTTTAGCCAGAATTCACAAAGATCTCTTAGAAAAATTTTCTTCGTGAACTCTTTCTTTCAAACTTTATGGGATATAATTCCCATTTCCGCATACAAATTGGTTAATAATTTTTTCAAAGGTGGTTATCTTACTCAAGGGATAAATTCTCAATTTTTGGACATTATTTTTAAAATTGATAATGAGAATGATATTCACCTCTTATGGTTTGTTTCTAATATCAAATCCATTTAAAATTTTATTTGAAAAATCCTTGTGAGTTGGATTTTCTATAATTTCCAAGAGGATTTTTTATTCGAATCATTTTGGAATAATTAAATGGTGAACCATCCAATATTTTCTTCTCAAGGGCTCTAAATTTTTTATTATCCTCAGAAAACCTACCAAAGAAGTTAATATTTCTGTCAAATTATATGTCAAAAACCCATTAACACTCTTGATCAGGGTTTCATTTATGATGCATTGAATATTTTTAGATTCCATGATATCTTATTTAATTTGGTTTATTTTTTTCCTAATAAATGGATCTCATGATAGGTATTCTTCATGCTCAATAGGTGTCATAAAATTTAATACTCTATCATCCATTATCATCACTATTGGTGTGGAATACATGATATGAATAAATTATTTCTGGGAATAACATCGCACCCATTACCACCAATAGAGGCTTACTTTTCCCCACCCATCTCTTATATGTGGATGACATCATTCTTTTCATACAAGTTGGAAAAGAAACATCTAGAACATGACAAATTTTATCCTTCATAATGAAAAATTATCGAGGAAAGGAATTTTTAGGACAATCATTCCTTGTACCGGCCCCCACCCCCTTGGACAGCCCCCCACACCCACCCACCCACTTGGACACCCCCCTGGACACCCCCCAACCCCTCCTGGACACCAACCCCACCCCTACCCCCTTGGACACCCCATGGACACCCCCCAACCCTATGGATAGCCCCCCACCCCCTGGATAGCCCCCCACCCCTCCTGGACAACACCCCCTACCCCCTTGGACACCCCCTAGACACCCCCAACCCTCTGGACAACCCCCACCCCCCAGACAACCCCTAAAACCCTCTGGACAGGCCCCCACCCCCTTAGACAGCCCCCCACACCCACCCACCCCCTTGGACACCCCCCTAGACACCCCCAAACTTTCTAGACACCCCCCCCCCCAGACAACCCCCCAAACCCTCTGGACAGGCCCCACCCCCTTGGACAACCCCCCACCCACCCACCCCCTTGGACACCCCCAACCCTCTGGACAACCCCCCACCCCCGGACAACCCCCCAAACCCTCTGGACAGGCCCCCACCCCCATTGAACCATGAATTGTATCTCCTAGTAGTCTAAAATTCTCTATTGTGAAATGAATCGGTTTTTAATAGCATATGAAGACTTATAATAATCCATGAAAATAAGCGACGTAAAGAGATTATGGAACAACAAAAAGTGATACCCAAAATAGAAACAACCAAGGATCAAAAAACAAACATTCCACCATGAAAAACTATATATATACTTATAAAATAAATCACACTAGTACACAGAATGGGTGTATCACAATGGTTTACATATAAATTGCAGTAATATAGGTGAATGAGATCATTAGTTGTCAATGACAACAAAAAAACCATCAATATCGGGTATTCGCAAAATAAAAACAAATGAAATAGAAGTAGTTGAGGCTTAGGTGAATATTGTGAGTTGATCTAATAGATCTGGGGATAATAAATAAGATGATGATGGCAAAACGAGGTAAGAGGGATCGAAATCGAAGAATCTTACCTAGTTTAAACAAAAAAATCACAAAACATAAATATAGACTATCCGAAAAAAATGAACGAAATAAAGTCCTGGGAGGCTTACCTGAGTGTTGCGAGTTGAGATGATAGATCTGAGGAGAGTAAAGATGATAAACGATGATGGAAAAATGAGTTTAATGAAATGAGATTGACGAGTCGATTAGGGTTTACCACGCGAGAGAGACAAGTCACTGGACTGTCGATCAAAAAATCGTAAATGACAATCCACAGGGTGTGTTAATTTTTTAAATGTTTTATAATGTCGGTTATTTAATAACCGACGTTATAAACTATTTTTATTACATTTATAATGTTGGTTATTATAATAACCGACATTATAAATGTATCAGATATGACTCTTTTTACATCGGTTATTTTATAACCGACGTAAAAAAATCGGCGTGTTGGTTTTTTATGCCGGTTATAGAAAAATGACGTAAAAAATACATCATAAATCACAGTTTTTTACGTCAGTTATTTTATAACCGACATAAAAAATTCTGCGGGTTTTTTTGTTACGTCGGTTATAAAATAACCGATGTCAAAAAGGCCTCAAAAGCCGCTTTTTTTTACGTCGGTTATTTTATAACCGATGTAAAAAATTCATAGATACCTCGTTTTTTACGTCGGTTATCAAATAACCAATGTAAAAAACACTGTGCTTTGGTTTTTTACGTCGGTTAATTTATAACCGACGTAAAAAAACGCACGTCATTTTTAACGTCGGTTATTAAAATAAACGCCGTTAAAAATTTACTCACCGCATTTATTTACGTCGGTTATGAAATAACCGATGTAAAAAACCACGTTTCACAGATTATCATGTCAGTTATATATAACCGACGTAAAAAATGGTGACGTAAATAACTATTTCTACACTAGTGTTTGTTAGAAAGAGTTCGTTGTTTTCTTTTGGAAGAAAAGTTTCCAGGACATTTTTGGGGTGAGGCTTTACTTAATACTGCTTATATTATCAATTTATCACCAGTGGTTCCTTTGTAGACAAACACTCCTGATAAGTTTTGGTTTGGAAAAAATATCAAGTATAATCAATTGTGTATTTTTGGTTGCAAGGATTTTGTTCATATTCCTAGAGATGATAGATTCAAGCTGGATTGTAAGTCACATCAATGTATTTTTATCAGGTACAGGTTCTATGATCCTGTTTTTAAGAAACTTTTCAAAAGCCGTGAGGCAGTGTTTACGGAAGATCATACTATTGAAAATATAGATAAAGGAAGAATATAGTGAACCTACTTTTCTTACATTATTATAAAATCATTTTAAAAGAAAAATATATAAAATCATTACCAAGGGGGGATCCAAAGGTTTAGTAACTTGGGAGAATTAGGATCATACATAACATTTAAAAAACAAAACATAAACATTTATTTAATACCATCTTCTCCAGTTTTTTATTGGCCCTTGAATTCTCCTTAGTAAATTTAATCACATGAGGATATACATCAAAAAGCGGTGAGCTAGAAACTCAGTAAGAGGATAGATAAGAACATGAAACAATATACCATGGAGTGAGCATAATAATACCTTTTTTTGTGACATGTGTAAGAATTAATAAAAGGCATGGAATGTGGCAATGCATAAAAATGAAACATCATGTCTTAGTGGTTAACTACCACACATAGTTGTGAACAAATCTAGCACCATGTTCTTGCATACTTCACTTTACTCATGAGATATATAACATTACCGAATTTATTAGAGCACTATATAATTCTAGGCACACCCATCACATCTTATCATTTACTTTGTGCTATCTAATTTCGGGCGCACCCGTCACATCATAACATTTACAATATCATGCATTGTACATAGAACATATATCAATCTTGGACATAAAATAACCCATTTAAAGTAATATGTTTCATTTAATAATCCTAAATTCATAAATTTTGAGCTCCTAAATGAAAGAGGGAATAACATACTTGAATCATCAACCTTGAGTGATGTAGAAACAACCCCGAGAAATAAAAGGTGTGTTCTTTTGAAAGAAGAGTTCTTCTTGAAAACAATGTGTCTTTCATAAACTCAAGTTAAAAAAAATTATATCCTATAAAAGGTAAGATAACAATTAATAAATGATATTTAGGGAATATTCATACTAAAAATGGGGTGAGTGAGATAAACCCCAAAGAAATAGAGTTGAGTTTGAGAATTCCCCTTACCTTGTGTCCAAACACTTTCTTCACTTTAATTTCCTATATAATCACATTTTATTGATTAATTAAAAATTCCAAACCCTTTTATAGATGAATCTAATTCATTATAGCTTTATTAAGTTCTTTTGTGGTCATTTGGATGAGTTATAAAGATTAATTTCGTCTTTCAGGATTGTTCTTTTTCATAGTTTTCATGTTCAATTCACTTGTATTCATGAATGGAAGTTCATGTAAAATATGGATAAATATCCAGAATCATTATTATATGTTATTAATGATATTCCAGAATTTAAATGATCTTACAATGTATTTGGTTATATAACATGAGGATGATTCATTAGATAAAAGTAAATGATGATCGTTTTAGGTTAATTTTGGTGGTTTTTTCAAACACAACAAACTCATTTTATTTTATCATTTAGTATTATGAGTATAAGTTATTTATATAACATAAAAAGGCTTATAAAATGAACTTTACAATCTATTTTAAACCATTTAATGGCCTTATTATTATCCTTGAATATTTTTAAGGAAAATGAATGTGCATCACCCACGATGTCGGTAAATTGAAACATCATGGGTGACGATTTCATTTTTAAGATAAAGGAGAGAGAGGAAAGTGTTTTTTGGTCAGAGTAGGACACTCAAGAGGGGAGTGAATTGTTTTCCTATAATTTTTTTTGTTAAAACCATTATTTAAAAATTCCCCACTTTAAAATAAAAAAGGCCAATTAATCAAAGTATTAAATTTATAATAGTTTGATTGTTCAATTAATTTATCAAAATATTGATTAATTATTAGTTATAGAAATTTTAATGATTTATACAACTTTTGAAACTAATTTACCAAACCTAAATAGTTATAAATACTATCTAAGATCAACTATCAAAGTAAAACTTAGTTTTCTGAAATATGAGTGAAAACATAGTAGACTAGATTTGAAATAGCATAACAAAATAAAACAAGATTTTCAGTATCAAGATGAGACCTAATCCTCTCCACTTGGTGATCACTTAACACAAAATAGTTTAAATTAATAAACTTTGATCCACACCCTGAATCTAGGTTTACAATATCATATAGTGCTGTCCATGTCAAGCTCGACCTCTACCATAGTTATTCGTGGGCAACATAATACAACCAGGTCACACAAAGACCACTTCCACAGTTCTTCATGGGAGAAATATGGTGTAAGATAATGGTAGTGTGAGGATATTGTGTATCCGCCAGCTTAACATAGGATATGAGGTGTGTTTATACTACATATTCACACTCTTATTGAAAAGTAATAAAATTGAACACAATAGAGTAGAAATAATGAGAGTAGGTTTAGAATGTTCCAAGTCTTGTGCTTGAAGCTTCTGGAATCTTTGAATGTAGCATAAGTAAATATCAAGTCCATTTTTTGAAACATACAACAAAAAAGAGTGTTGTGGAACCTCTGTGTTCTAGTTTACAAGAAAATGAGATATTCTTCAAAGGTTTACCTCTATAGAGTTTGTTTGTTTCAAGGTTGATTATAAATTTGATGCACAATAATTTCTTCTTTGTTTTCAATCAGCTAGGAGGTGTATTCTTTTTGATTTTCATTGTGGGTTCTCTCAATATGGTTTCTTTTGTGTGTATTTTTCTTTCTTTCTCAAGTGATTCCATTTTTTATATTCTGTAGGTCTGAAATTAGGCATGATTGGGACATGTGTTTGATCGCACCGCAATTCACAGTTTCATTTTCACCCATACACCACTGTGCTAACCTTATTTTATATTAAAAATTATAAAAATAAAAACAAATTTCATTCCATGTTTGAATAACTTATTTTGTGTTTATCACCGTTAAAAAGGTAAATGTTACCTTTTTTGATGATTCCATTGTAGGAGGAGGTGATTTGGAGGCCCCAAAGATGATCCAGAAGGAAAATCAACCAAAACTGCATGGGTTCCATGAACACCTATCCACTATTGGGTATATTATGAAAAAATGAAAACCTAGTGCATCCAAATGGGATTATATTTTGGGTTCTGGTCCAAAATTCAATTTTCTACAACTCTTATGAAGACACCCAAGCCTCATTCGTCCATTAATGGGGCCAACCAAAGTGATCTTTTCAGGCCACCGAATCTACATGGAGTTAAACGTTGTGTGTTGTGTGTTGTCCATATCTCGAGCTGTAGGTGTCCAAATGAAACCAAACATTCGGTGAAGATATCTAAGACATGGGGAAACAACTTTATAGTTTTTTTAAATGTTATTTAATATTGTATGGAGGCATAAAACAATGGGACCAGTGGTTTTACACAATTTGTGTGCCCAAAACCACTTCCCTTATTTGCTATAAAAGAGCACCATGGGTACCTCATTTGGAGAGTTCAAACCAGAATCCAAGATCTACCATTTTGGATTCCTATAGGAGTCTCCTCATCATCTTAGAAGTTCTGTAGGCCCCTATCCTCATAGGGGGGTCAAGAATGAAGAATGATTTCCCCTGATCCTCCTCCTCCTCTCGATGGCATGCTAAACGGTGGGCGGTCATTTTGAGGGAGATAAAAAAACATGCGAGGGAGTTCTAGAACTTGAAATTATACTAGTTTTATATAACTTTTGTGATAAATATTTCAATTATGTTTAAATTTTATGTTATTATCCTCTGAATACATTTCTTTTGTTATAATTATGTGGAACACTTTTTATCTCAACACTGATTGGGTTGAGATTTCAAGTGGGAATCTTGTATAGTTCTGATTGGACAAGACAAGAGTCCTATTTATCTCACACATAAATAATATTTCAGTATGATTTAGTATCATTTATTTTCTATGTTGGATACCCAAACATTGACAACATGATTGTTGTGTCAAGGGGTGGTTCTTGAGCATCGTTTTAAGAGACAAGAGGAAAGTTGAGATCTTGACAACCCTCAACCAAAGGATTCCATTAAACCATGTGTATCTTTTAGAATGATGAACTCAAAAAAAAGTGTGGTGATTTTGAAATTATCTCTTTATCTCATAATTCTAAAACACCACTTTTATTTATCAACTATTAAACTCTTTAATTAAGTCATTTTATTTTTAAAACTGTTTTCAAAACCACCCCTGTCCTAGTAATTTTTATTACAAATACACACTCAAATCCTATCAACTCTCCTTGAGAGATGACCTAGGGTCTTCCCTAGACTATAAATCAATCTTAAAATCATTGTAAATTTGACATGTCATGACAACACATTCAAATTTTGGTGCCGTTTCCGGGGAGCGATTTGGTTTTCAGTGTGTGTTTTTATAAGATATTTGTAAATTTTGTGAATATTTATTTGTGTTCTCTTCTACCATTTAAATCCTTTTGTGTTTTAATCTATTTATTGTGAAGGTTTGGTGCATGATGCATTCTAATACAAGAGATTTACCACTTTTCGAACCCAAACTGGAGAGGATCTTACATCAATGACACCGAGACACATAAGACAACACTTTAAAGGAGGACACACCACACATTGGACCTCTTCTTCATTCTTCTTCTTCTTCTAGAACCAAAATTAAAACTGAAATACACTTGTATAACATGGATTAAAATAATAGAGTACTAAAATAATTAACCTCACTAGATGTTGACATCCAACCCACATATATTCAAATGCAAGGCAAGGCACCCAATTTTGAATTAAAATCTGGTCTAATTTACTTGTTGCCTAGATTTCAAGGACTCACAGGAGAAGACCCACATAAAAATTTAAAAGAATTTCATACTATGTGTTCAACATTAAAACCTGAAAATGTCGATGAGGAACAAGTAAAACTTAGACCATTTCCTTTTTCATTATAAGACACAGCAAAGGATTGGATTTTCTATGTTAATTCCGCAATAAGAGGTTGGGCGGACACGAAACGCCTTTTTCTTGAAAAATATTTCCTAGACTCTTGAACTGCAACAGTAAGGAAAGAAATTTGTGGGATAAGACAATCTCAAGGGAAAAAACTTGAACAATATTGGGAAAGATTTAAAATATCATGTTTAAGTTGTCCACACCACCAAATAAGTGACCAACTTTTAATACAATATTTTTATAAAGGTTTAATCCATATTGATAAAAACATGATTGATGCTGTTGTAGGTGGTGCACTAGTGGATAAAACCCCAATTGCTGCATGGACCTTAATTGATAACATGGCACAAAACACAAAACAATTCGATTCAATGTCCAATGTACCCATTTGAGGTTTCCATGAGTTTCAAAGTACTAAATTCAAGAAGAAGGTGGACACTAAGTTTGAGGAGGTAAATACCCTTCTTTAATAACTCTCTCTTTCCCATGGAAAATCCCAATATCTTCGTCCCATCCATTTTTATAAGGACCCAACCTTAAACATTACATAATCCTAAATTAAATGAATAATTCACATTGAGGATATTTTCAGGTTGATTGTTTTAGAGAATTAGTCCATAACTATTACATATCAACTTGTAAATTACATGTACACACAACTACTTAGTATACATTTTTTTCATAAAATAAAAAATCTTAAAAAGAAACATTTCTAGTTCCATGTTTTAGACAACATGAATTATCCTTGATCCCATCCTTGACCCTATTCATATTTAAGTCCGGTTGAAAAAATTTCAAAAACATGGGATGAGCATAAAAAGCTCAATAAGGGTTAAAAAATAAGGAAGGAAAACATTTTCCCATTATTAAATACAAATCAATGAAACCATACTTTTCAATAATAACACACCTTACGAAATCATAAGATTTATGAATAACACACACAAATCATAAATCATAAAGGTAACTTATGGCATTCATAACATACTTACATTTTAGCTATCACAGCTACATAGGGAGTCGCATTTGGAATACCCATCACAGTATATTCCCTAAATCTCTTAGGATAAAAAGTAATGTTTACCTCCGTCACGGTACCCAATGCATTGGAGAGCTATATCAGGCTCACCCACCCTAGGTTTATCACGGAACCACCCGTATACGTAAACAGTGCCCAAAAACCAAAACATATTCATAACAATTTAAACAAGAATAAAGGAAAAAATAAAATTTCCACATTACAATCACAAAATATCATACACATAATCAATGCTTTATAAAACAATTTTCAAAACCATTTAAAAAATTTAATAAAGAGATTTTCGAATCAAAGTGTCCCATACCACTTTGAATCTATTAAAGGAATTAAAGTTTTAAAACATTAATGTCCATATAAATAAATATTAAAAAACATTATGAAAACATGGACATTAATGAGAAATATTTAGAAGAATAATTCGTTAAAGCTTTTAAAATGATGATTTAGTTAAAGTATCATGTAACACTTGAGAAACACTTGACTAAACATAATTGAAGAATAGAATAAAACCAAACTTATAATATCATGAGAATAAGGGTATTAATGATATAATATTCCAAAGGGAATTATATATACTATATAAAAGTTAATTGGTGCATAACAACAATGAAGTCTCAAGGGAATGTAAATTGAGAAGAAATCCCTTATAAAGACGATATCCTTCGATTAAAGATAAATCAATTACATAATTACGTGTGAAAAATAAGAATACACTCAATATAAGTGGATATTATGTGTGAAATAATCATAGGTCATTCACAAATATTTATAACACGACATAATCAAGAAGTATAAGTTTAACCCAAAGAATTGAAATTGGGTTAAGAAGTTCCCTTACAGAAATTTGACAGCCTAACGACGTCACTTTAAAATTTAGACAAATAATTTGATGAGATTGAAAAGGGTATCTCATCACTTGGACATACAATTTACATCATTAAGGATAGATAAGAACATATCCCAACATTTGAAGATGTAAATTAAAAGACATAACAAAAAGAAGTCTTTTAGAAAGAGGAGGGTGAAAGGTTCCCTTACCGATTTGGTAACTTACAAAACATACACCCCATAAAAGATATATCATACAATGAAGATGTAAATACCCATAAATTTAAGTATATTACACAATTAATGAATTCACGGGAAGTATATAAACCACACAAAAGGAAATAGTGGCAATACTGCATGAATCTCACAGGAGTAAAAACTAAGATGAAAACCCCTTACCACGTTGTAATCAATCGAGTCGTATGGCCAAAAGTTAATAAACACCAAATGAATCACATAATACCATTAATATAAAGTGAATCATGATAATATATATCAAATGGAAGTACCCAATACACCACATGCAATAAATTAGTGGCGAACAATGGAAATCTCACAGAATTGAAAGTGAGATAAGAAATCGCTTACCGCGTGTCCGACTTCAGTCATTTGTTATTTTTAAAGGTTGGGGCTGAAGCCTCAATTTATTATTAAAGCAAAGACCTCTTTAGAGGGTAGAGGGAGACCCAATACATAGCCCGAAGGCCCAAGGCCAAGTGGCCTGAATACAAGTCTTGAAAGCCCATTTTTTTGGCCCAAAGGACTCTTTGTGAATAGTACTGCTATAGTACCCCGTGCAGCTACAGTACCTTCCACAGTACCCACCGCCGCTACAGTACCCTGCAACAGTTCCTCCGCCGCTACAGTGCTGCCGTCGTAACAGCTCCACCGCTACTACGGTGCCTGCTAAAGTACCCTGCTACAGTGCCCCGCTACAGTTTCTACTTGATTAAGAAACTTTTTTATGTTTATTATCCCTTTTATATCACTTATTACCATGTTATAAACATTACGTAATCATTCAAGTTAATAACGTTGGTTTTGTCGATATTTGGTACTTGAGTCAAAAATGGACTTCTTATAATTACAAGTTGTTCACATAGTCAAAATTTCATTATATCCAGAATGATATTCAGGATTTAGATATAATATATATCATATATATCTAGTATATATATGTATTTATAATAGTAAATAACATTTCGAGGTAAGAAATGAAATCCACCATTCATCGAAACGGTAAGCCGTACGTACGCATGAACGCTACTTTCATTTCTATTTCACATTTTAATTGAATGAAAACTTAATGATAAATAGTTATATTATAATTCCAATATAATATCATATAAAATTTCAATAACTCCATACTTTATAGGTCCCACATATGGTATGAATGAGTCATATCACTTTTAGGGGGCGGTAGTCCGCACTTCCTCAAATTAAATTATCGTGTTTACTCATAATCGAAACCATAAAGGTATGCTATAAATTAAAAATACATAAGCACAAAGAAAACATAAAAATAATATATATCATATATAAATACATTTTCATCATAATACCCCCCATATGAGGTGGTATGAGATAATTGAATAATCATCGTTTTGTGAGGCATTAGTTTGTCATTCATAGAAACAGTATGTTCTTTACCCATTAGATGGAGGTGTGTGTAATTGTAGTTAGAATAATTCTCATAAAAATATACTATTATATTTAGGATACTGGTGTTTTTATAATAGAAAGTAATAAAAAGAGCTTAGGGTTTGTAGAAGTAAAATAAAAGAAAAGAAGTTATGAGAAACTGTTACCTTTAATTTGGGTAACTCCCTTTGGTTCAAACCAAAAATACTTCTTGAAGTGACTTCTGACTAATGTCAGGATTCTAGGTGGAATATAGGTATCTTGAGAGCTTATTTGGTCAGGGGTTGGATGAGACAAAGGTTTTATACGTGTGACAAATGAGTTAGAAGTGAGGGATTTTTATAAGTGGGAGGAGGGGCTCTTTAGGAAAGTGTGAAAATATTATTTTATTATATAATTATTTTTGGTTATAAAGGTATAAAACTCATTAAGGTCGAATATAATATGAATCATAGTCTAAATAAAATCATCCAATAAGAATTGTATAGGTTTTGTATGTTATTTTAATATTTATAATCTCATTTATTTAAATCAATTATTAATGAGGTAAATAATGCATCATTTTTGTATCATAAATAATTTTATTTATTTGATGACTTAAAATTATAAAAAAATACCATGATGTAAGAAATATCTTTCCAATGAATATTTATAGTCTAAAACATAACTTATATAACCACATGTAAAAATTAATTTACGAAAAGATATTTGTTTGTGTCATTTTTGCCTTTACTTTAAGTTAATTAAAATAAAGTGTCATTATCACTCCCAAGTGAATCCATGGGGTCCCAAAATCGACCCAAGGATGACCATGATCGGTCATGACTCATCCAATATTGTTAGGAAAAGTGTAAAGGTAATTTTTTATTATTATAATATTCTTTTTTCCTTAAATTACCCTATTTACCTATAACTGCGTTAAATAAAAATCAAAAGTTTCTATTCACTAAAAATTATTTTAATCTTATTGAACCACATTTTACTTACTAATAATAACCATGAATGTTGTATTTTCAATTTTAAATCCACAAAAGCGGTAAAATTTCATTTAAATGAAAATGACAGTTTTTAACTACTACTTAGTGGTTTAACTATTCATCAAAAATTGATGTTTTTTAGAAAACTACCAAAAAGTCACCCTAATCTATATTTGATATACCAAATTAAAAAATTAAATCTATTTTACCAAATTCAAAACATAAGAGTTTCATTAATTTATTTAAAGTTAACTTTCGTTATCAAAAACAAATCGCGTGTTTTTAAGAAACATTATCTATCAAAAGATTAACACTTGTTTATGCCCAATTTCAAAGTGAAATTAATTCCAATGACCAAAATTGGATTAAATGGTAAAAATATAATTTAATTAAACTTTAAAACCAATTAAAAAGATGATATAACCATATAAATACATTAGATTAAAAGGCACTTTTGAATTAAAATACAGTATTATTCACTATTCATAAAAAATGAATTTTATTAGAAAAATACCAAAAATTTACCCAAAGTAAATTTTTATGTCCCGATTCAAAATAAGAATTTTATTTTGTCAAATGGAACATATAAAAGTGACCAAAACTAGATTTAAAGAGGTTTTTCCATTAAAAGGCGGTAAATCAACCTTTTAAAGTAAATTATGTTTAAAATTAGATTCATTCACCTTTTAATCAGCTAAATTTTATTGGATAAATGTAAAAACATTTAACAAACCTATATAATAATTTTTTAGTTAGTTCTGTTCATTCTCTCCATTACAACGGCTAGGTGTTAACTACCATTTGAAATAATAATATTATATTATTAGTGTGCAAAGTAAGATTTCAAAGAAACCCATTGTTGCATATTGGGTATGCCAACAAACATAGCATCCCCTTTAAAGTGAATTAATATTTCGTTCACAAATATTAATAAATATGAAAAATGTCATGTTCTTTATTTACCTGGGATGTTACATCCTTCCCCCCTTTTAGGAATTTCATCCTTGTTATTTTAAAACTGGGCTAGGAAACTTCATTAAAAGTCCCACATCAGAAAAGATTCAGTAAAACTATCACTTTAAAAGAAAGAAATAAAAGTACAAAGGTCACCTGAGAAAACTCATACTAGGATTCCATGTAGGAAAACATGGATATGGAAGAGAGAACAAACAGTCAAGGGTGTGAGAAATAAATCTTAGTAGGGACCCTTTCCCATGTCAAAACCTGCAGCAATATAGTCTGTTTGGGCCGAAGACATGACACAAAAAGGGTGTGAAAAATAAATCTTAGTAGGCACCCGCCAAAGGCCAGTGCCCAACTGTCAGTGAAAATGTGCAACAACAGTGTGCAAAAGTAAATGCAATAAACTAAGTAGTACTCTAAAATAACTAACTCTACCAGTTATATTTCCATTTAAATATTCATTTAACCATGCCAAGCCTGTGCTTTAACTTGGCAGATATAACATATGAAAATCACCACGGTGAATACTCATGATAACACTATCCTCAGACAAACAATCCTTACCCACAAGTATTCAGAATCGAAACTCACAGGTGTCTGCCCATAGGAATAGATAATATTTCCCACAGGCATACGAGTTGTCGCCCATTGGCACAAAAACTACTGCCCATGGGCACAGAAACGACTACCCACAGACATGAGAAAAGTTCCTCATAGGCTAAACGAACACTACCCTCAGGCGATACAATTAACCAGGATGACCCCTAACACATAAGCAAGACATTATATACAATTCATCTTAAGTAAATTTCTAAGCATGCTAAAATTCACGGTATACCCACAGGTATTTTGGCCAAATGGCTAAACAGAGGAACACACCCTCAGGGTGGTCCTGGATCCAAGCAGTGATTCCAAACAACAGTTTTAACTTATCAAAGGTTTATCTATTCAATTCTAGATATCTTTCTACAAAGGCCACAGCCATACGACACCCCAACATGGGTTCGTAGCACAACGGTACACAAATTCAACTCCATAGTTGGAAATGAACACCGGATCACCTACCTCGATAGTCTCTGATCAGTATACGTGAATGATTCTTTGCGAATCTTCCAAGAACGATGTAGATCCGTACGGTACCAACATGATCGATGGAGGTAGAATCTGATTCCCGGTGCACTATCAGGTGATCCTCCAAGGTCCGATTGTCCTCCCAAGCTCTAAAATGAAACCAAAGCCTCCTCTTCAAAATGAGGAGGCCACTACCCATTTTAAGCAAAAAAAAATACACGACGTGTACTCCCATGTACACGGTGTATACTTTTCATTTTTTTAAACTGTTCCCCTAGCGGCTTCTTTCTACCATGACACAGTTCATATGTCGACGTGAGTACATGGCATGCATTCCTGAATACACGGCGTGTACTATCCCTCAGCTGGCAGCTGCCTCCGCTGCCATACTGTTCACCTGCAAACTGATTACACAATGTGTAAATACCTAGTACACAATGTGTCGTTGGTTTTTACACCCTACATCGCCGACATTCCTATATGCCCTGTGTACTCATCCCACACGGCCAAAGTACACAATGTGTGTAAAAGTACATGGCATGTACCCATAAAATTTGGGATTTTTCTCCATTTTTCTTTATTTTCTCAGAAACACTAAAGGAAAAAGGAAAATAAGAAACCTGTACCTATAAAATAAGAATCGAGTTCTTACAAACTTCCCCCTGAAAGAAATTCATCCCTGAATTTCCCTTCCAAGGGTGGTGAAGATAAAGCTCAGAATAAAATTGGCTACTAAGTACGTATGTCGGTCTCCCACTCCTAGGTTTCGTCCTACACTCGTCCATGCTGCCATAGCACCCGAAAGAGAGGAACTGACCGACCTCGAAGAACCTTTGGGCTCCTATCAACAATACGAATCAGATGTTCCTCAAAGGATACATCGACCTAAAGCTCAACCTCCTCGGTCTGAAAAATTTGAGACAGGTATGAGTGATAACGGCGCAGCTGAGATATATGGAAGACGTCGTGCATGGCCTGGTACCACTATGGTAATTACAACCGACCCAAATCTCTCTAGAATCTCAAACGGACCCATATACCTCAGTAAACATTTACCCTGTCTCCTAATCACCTGTGTCCCAACCTCGGAAAAACACATAAGAAAACCTGATCCCTAAGCACGAAATCCAAGGGTCGTCTATGGCGATCAACATAAGATTTCTGATGAGACTGTGCAGTAGCCATCCACTTCTGAATCAACTGGACTTGCTTAGTAGTCTCCTGCGTGAGACGTGGTCCCAGTAATGCTGCCTCACCTGCCTCTAACCAGCACTTGGGTGATCGGCATGGCCTACCATACAAAGCCTCATAAGGTGCCTTCTCAATAGTTTCCGGAAAATTGTTATTATAGGCAAACTCAACCAGGGGTATGTGCTTCTCCCAAGAGCCCCCAAAGTCTAGGACAAATGCATTCAACATTTACTCTAGCACCTGTATCGTACGCTCGGATTGGCCATCGGTATGAGGGTGGTAAGCTATGCTTAGAAACACCTATATACCCAGTGACCTCTGAAAACTTTGCCAGAAGCGATATGTAAAGAGGGAATCCCTATCTGAAATGATATAATGAGGGACCCCATGAATACTTACTACCTCTCAGATATACAACTTCCCGAGCTCATCAACACCGAAGGTCTCCTTGATCGGCAGGAAGTGAGATACCATTGTTAGTCTATCCACAACAACCCATACGACATCATTGTCTTGAGGTGACCTCGACAATCTGGTCACGAAGTCCATCGCATCATCCCATTACTACATCGGAATAGGTAACTGTTGTAACAGTCCGACTGGCCTCTGATGCTCTACCTTAACCTGCTGACAAGTGGAACATCTTGCAACAAAACCAACTACCTCTCTCTTCATACCTAGACACCAATACTGACGTCTCAAGTCACTGTACATTTTGGTAACTCCCGGATGAACTTCCCAAGATGAAGCATGAAACTCCTGCATCATCTCCTCGCATGTATCCCCTAGAACCCACACTTGTCCATGGAAACACAGTACCTCATCACCACATATCGTCCATCCAGGAGGAGGGTCCTCACTTGCCACTGACTCCCATAGAACTAGGCCTTCTAAATCTGATAGTTGCCTCATGCTCACTCTATCTAGGAGGGTAGAAGTCATAGATATGGAAGAAAGATAGGTTTTCCCCTAACTATCCTGCACCTACAAATGCATCTCAGAGAACAAAGCCATAAGATGCCACTCACCACTAGCCTCCTGCTCTACCTATATCTGAGTCTTCTTACTCAGTGCATCAGCTACTGCATTACCCTTACCAGGTGTATAGGCAATCTCAAAGTTGAAGGACTAAAGGTATTTGACCCAACTTCATTGTCTCAGGTTCAAGTCACACTGAGTAAAGATGTATTTGAGACTTTTGAGGTCAGTGAAAACCAAAAATTTCTTTCCCAAGAGATAATGTCTCCAACAACGCAACGCATGAACAACTGCAACCAACTTGAGGTCATGCGTCGGGTAATTCCTCTCATGTGGCCTCAACTACTGAGAACCGTACGCAACAACTCGATCACCCTGCATCAGTACTGATCCCAGCCCAATACCTGATGTATCATATTAAACCATATAGCTCTTCCCTTTATCTAGAAGTATCAGGACTAGTGTTGATGTCAACCTACCCTTCATCTCCTAAAAGGCTGTCTCTCAAGCTTCTGACCAAACGAACTTCACACCCTTCTTAGTCAAACCCATCAACGGCGATGCTAAGTGGGAGAAATACTATATAAAATGCTTGTAGTAACCAGCCATCCCCAAGAAACTATGTATCTCAAAAACTTTCTTCGGATGCTCCTAATAAACTACTGCTCTCACTTTCTCCGGGTCTACTACCACTCTCACCTCTGAGATAATATGAACCAGGTAGTGAATCTGGTCCATCCAAAAGTGGCACTTTGAGAGCTTAACATATAGCTGATGCTCTCTCAGTGTACTCAGTATGATCTCAAGATGGGAGGCATGGTCGTGTCGAGTGTGAGAGTACACCAAGATATCATCCACGAAGACTACGGAAAAATAATCCAGATATGGGTGGAACACATGATTCATCATAGCCATGAAAACTGCTGGCACATTCGTGAGTCCAAAAGGCATAACCAAGTACTCATATAGAACATATCTACTCCAAAAAGCTGTAAGCGGTATATCTGATGGTCTAACACATAACTGACGATATCCAGATCTCAAGTCAATCATCGATAACACTCGTGCTTTCCAAAGTTGATAAAAAAGATCATAAATCCTTGGCAAGGGATATCGGTTTTTAACCGTCAGCTGGTTCAGCTTCCAATAATACACACAGCGTCTGAGGGTACCGTCTGCCTTCTTAGAAAACAGGACAGGTGAACCCCAAGGAGAAGTACAGGGTTGGATGAAACCATTTGCCTGCAACTCCTCTAACTGCCTCTTGAGCTCCTGTAACTCTGGTGTAGCCATCCTATAAGGAGGAATGGACACCGATGCTACTCCTGGAACGATCTCAATAGAGAAATCTACCTCCCACTCCGGAGGAAGACATGAATAGTTATATGGGAATACATCACTAAAACTATCAACTACTGGAGGGAAATCCTTCTGACAGGTCCCCAAATCATCCAGATATAAAATCAAAATTTGGGTTGTCACTTCACCTCACCCACGATGCTCGGGTCCAGCTCGGCTCGCCTAGACATCCCATTTGCCCTTGTATAGAAACTCTCTGCCCTCTAGTGATGTGAAACTCACCCTGCGACAATATCAATCTATAAAGACTCGAAAGGGTGCCAACCAGTCCATCCCGAGAATGACATCATAAGCTATCATTTCTAAGACATAGATGTCCCATAGAAAGTGACACCCACCAACCTCTAGTGGGAACTCTCTGCACTAATGCACACCTACCGTTCTAATTCCCAACGGAGTGTCTAACATCACAACATCAGATGAAGAAGAAGAAACATAGATCCCAAGGATCTCAAAAATGGGAAAAAATATAAAGCTATGTGTAGCACCCATATCAAAAATTAAAGAAGGCGAAACAAAAGCTACTAGAATTGTACCTTTGACAGTAGAAGGTCCGGGATCCTGCTCTTATTGGGTCTGTTGCACTGCATATGCCTGCCCAGTGCTGCGGCCCTGAGACACATCCTGGATACACTGAGATGACCTGCCATGTTGCCTCTGAGATCCTAGTGTCTAGCTACCACGGCCATTACCACCATCTATGCCTGAACATCCTGATGTACCCCAATTTCCCGACTGGTAAGAAGCTGCTGGTCCTACTCCCGCATGCAGAGTCTGTACCGAACCCCTCTCACTATACACTGCTAGAAACGCCATGCAAAAACATTGGATATGACCCATCTTACCTCAAACTCGACACTCCACTGGGTCACATGGACACTGAGGTCTCTTGTGCCCCTCTTTACCACACTAGTAGCACATGACCTGACTACCTGAAGTATTTTTCTGGCTAGTATTGCCACCGCGAGAAACGTATATCTATCTCTTCCTCTTACCAGAAGAAATAGTAACAAAAACTGGTGACAAATCACCATGGCCAACACCACTAGCTTCCTGCAGGTTTTGCTCAGTAATCAGTGCCTAGTTGACAATATCATGCACTGTAGGCAACTTTAAAACATTCACACGTGCTCATATGTCATATCGAAGACCATCCTCAAAGCTTATAGCCCTCAACAGCTCATCACCCACCAGAACAGGTGCAAAACGCTGATGCTCGGTGAAGCGGGAAGAATAATCCATCACTAACATGGCACCCTGCTATAGATTCATGAAATCTCTAGCTCGATCTGCTCTCAGCGTCTTAGGGAAGAAGAAGTAATAGAAGGCTACTTGAAAATCTTCCCATGACATTTCATGGTGGTGCTCAGACTGGGTGGTAACATCCCACCACCTCTTGGAGGAATCACACAGCATGTATATAGCAAGCTTGACCCTCCTCCTAGGAGGCATCTCCAGATGCTTGAATATCGTCTGCATCGAATCCAACCATGACTCCGCAGCCTGTGGTCTACCATCCCCTCAAAACGTAGACGGATGCTGCTGCTGGAAGATACATGTCAACTCTTCCATAGATGTGGCGGCCTGCGATGCTCCTTGTAAGGTATGCATGAACCGCATGAATCATTCACGGAACTACGCATCCGCGCCTATGTCTGGTATAACGGCTGGCGCCGTATCTAGAACTGCTGGAGGATCCACTGGTAGCCCATGGACCACTATCTCAGGAGTATAATCATTACAACTCTCCTGGCGAAAAACCAGTGGTCATCTTGGCAGCATGACTCTACAAGGTCAAACACACACCTTAGATCCAGATTTATCAAAGACCACAACCTAGGAGACCAAGAAGGGAACAGGAGAAATAAATCATTCAAGATTTACAAAACTTGACTACACGGTGTGTATAAATACTACACGGAGTGTTATCACAGGGCATCCACATGGGTGTGTACTCCAGCTAAAACTGCTCATGTAACACCCCAAACACATGGTGTGTCTTCTAAATACATGACGTGTACATGAAGCCTCTTTCCCTTCCTGAGTCCTTCTACACGGCTAAGCCAAACGACTCTCCTAAAACAAAACTACACAACATGTCCCATGAGAACAAGGAGTGTACGCATAATCTCTTCACTGGCCCCTGTTGTTCGTGACACAGGTTGTGTACCAAGGTCGCACTACATGGTGTGTTTCAAAAGGACACGACATGTACAAAGAAGCCTCAGACTGACCCGTGTTTCTTTCTACACATCCGTCTACACGGATACCAATAAATGACATGTCCCATAAGCACACGGTGTGTTCAAGGTAGGGTAACACCGACCCGTGTTGTTAGTGACACGACCGGGTACCTGGGTCAGACTACACTACATGTTCAAGGTCGACACAGCATGTATGTCTTAAGGTTTCCTCCCATCTGTGTTGTTATTTACATGGGAAGACACCAGGTTAACCCTATACGGTGCGTACAATAGGTACACGGTGTGTTCCCCCAAGCCATTCCCTACCCCATGTCCCCGCCCACGTGACATATGACATGGGAAGAGACTACACGACGTGTACTAAGGCTACACTGTGTGTACTTAATTTTTTTTCATTTCTTCCCGAATAGAAGAGCACACGACGTGTGTCCAAATAACTACATGGCGTGTATACTAAGTTTTCCAGATAGTAAGCCTGAAAAACTACTCTAGAACCCAGAAAAAACACGAAAAAAACACCTAAGCTCCAAATTCTGATACGTGAGGGCCCATACTCCCCCGAATCAAAGATTGGCATCTTATACATGTTATAAAAAAGTAAACGTGTCAATGATCCACCAAATTCTGGTTATTTGAGGGCCCATACTCCCCAAAAACCAAAGTTTGGCGTTCATTATATCAAAACCTCACACCAAAATACCCTAAAAATAGTAGGTATTTATCAAAGCAGCCATCACAACAACATGTTTTTTCTAGCACCACATCTATCACAACAACATGCAATTTCTAATGTACCTACATGACATGGAGACTATGCATAACATGTGATTATAACATGTTCCTAAATGATGCATGAGATGGAATACCCTCATCTCATTGGGTTGGAACTAAATAAAACTTATGTATAACATCTAAACAGCACAACCACATGTGTGTCTCCCAATGGTGAAAATCAAATTAACTGTAAAATTAAAAACCAATAATAATTACTATAACGAGGTAGACTGGATTTTCCCTGTACACAGGTTGGCTATGCCCTGGCACAACTTATTAAAAACTACCATGTCTTTCCTATCCCTGAATAAGGCTCCAAATAGTAAGTCAAAGAAAAGAACCGCCTGATACCACTTTGCAACGTCCCGAATCCGGGTGCCACAAAATGGGTGCCCCGAACCTAGTTGGTCACAAGACCTCAAGCGCATTTCCCCAAATTCCAGAGGCTGATGACTAGCAGTGAGGGCCCAGGTCTGATAGTGGGGAAACTATGCCCTCATTTGTCAAAGTGTATCAAAGCAGAGAAGATAAATAACATACAACAACGGAAGCAGTAAACAATATACAACAGAAATGAGCAACTACAGTAAAAGATAACCAAAAGTTATATATAAAAATGCATCATGTCACTATTTCTATGAAAGCATCCAAAACATGATACACTGTAATAGAATTCAATACAACTCAAAGTATAGGGTGCAACCAAAAAAAACAAAGTAGAGTAAACAGAATGTAGTGGCATCACAAGCCTAAGCTTGGTCCCATGCTCACCTACTCCTCGGCTAAAATAATGTACCTGTATAGGTACCCTTTCCCCTATCGACACTTGCAGCAATATAATTTATTTGGGCCAAATACATGACCCAAACAGGTTGTGATAAATAAATCCCAGTAGGCACCCACCAAAGGCTCGTGCCCAATTGTCAGTGAAAATGTGCAACAACAGTGTGCAAAAGTAAATGCAATAAACTAAGCATTACTCAAAAGTAACTAACTCTACCAGTTTTCCATTTCAATATTCATTTAACCATTCTAATCTTGTGTTTTAACTTGGCAGGTATAACATATGAAAACCAGCATGGTGAATACTCATGATAACACTATCCTCAAACAAACAATCCTTACCCATAAGTACTCAGAATCAAAACTCACAGGTGTCTACCCATAGGCATAGCGAATATTTCCCATATGCATACGAGGTGTCACCCACAGGCACAAAAACTACTTCCAATGGGCACAGAAATTACTACCCATAGGCATGAGAAACGTTATATGCAAGCTAAACAAACACTGCCCTTAGGCGATACAAGTAACCGGGCCAATCCCTAAAACATAAGCAAGAAATTATATACATTTCCTCTCAAGGAAATTTCTAAGCATTCTAAAATTCATGGTATACCCACAGGTATTCTGGCCAAATGGCTAAACAGAGGAACGCACCCTCGGGGTGGTCCTGGATCCAAGAAGTGATCCCAAAAAACAATTTTAACTTATTAAAGCTTTATCTTTGCAATTCTAGATATCTTTCAACAAAGGCCACAACCATACGACACCCCAATATGGGTTCATAGCACAATGGTACAGAAATTCAACTCAACATTTGGAAACAAACACAAGACCACCTACCTAGATTATCTCTAATCGGTACATGTGAATGACGCCTCGCAAATAATCCAAGAATGAAGTAGATATGTATGGTCCCAACATGATCGAAAGAGGCAGAATCAGATTCCTGGTGAGTTATCGGGTGATCCTATAAGGTTCGGCCATACTCCCCAGCTCCAAAATGATCCCAAAGTCTCCTCTGCCGAATGAGGAGGCTACTACCCGTTTTAAGAGGAAAAACAAACTACATGGTGTGTACTCTCAAGTACACGACGTGTACTTTTCATTTTTTTTAAACTATTCCCCTGGCGGCTTCTTTCCACCGCGACACTGTTCATCTATCAGCATGAGTACATGTGTATTCTTGAATACATGGTGTGTCCTGTCGCTCAACTGGCAGCTGCCTCTGTTGCCTTACTGTTCACCTGCCGACTGATTACATGGAGTGTAAATACCTAGTACACAGTGTGTAGTCGGTTTTTACACCCATCATCGCCGATAGGCCTACACACCCTGTGTACTCATCCCACATAGCCAAAGTACATGATGTGTGGAATGGTACATGGCATGTACCCATAAAATTTGGGATTTTTCTCAATTTTCTTTATTTTCTCAAAAACACTAAAGGAAAAAGTAAAAGATGAAACCCATAACTCTAGAATAAGAACTCGTTTCTTATAACATAATCCACAAAAGAAGAACTATATATTTCCCTTGTCTTTAGATATTAACTAAAACCAAAATGGTTAGTGCAAAATCAGATAATACCCAAAAAGGATAATCTTTTACAAAAATAAAAACTACTCTTAATCTCCATAATTTGTTAGACAATACCCAAAGTTTAACCAAGACCATTCAATAAACAACTTTCCATAAAATTATTCAGAAGTAATCCAAACTAAGATTGAAACCCAAATCTCATATGGATTTAATTACATAGTCTTCCAAGATAAATCTTAACATTTATCTCCAAATAACATTATTTACTCATAAAGTCTCATATTAAAATGTAATTAACCTAATCACATATTCTCCCTAATAGGTTAATCATTTTCATAAATAAACCAAATCATCATATGTCCAAAAAAAACATAGATTCTTCCAAACTAAAATTTCAACCATTATTCCACAATTGAAATCCCATAGTATTCTATCTTCCTTAGGCATATAGTGTTTCCTCAAAAGAGAGAATGTCTTCCACAAAAAACTTTATCACTTAATCACCAAATCATTTTCTGATACTAAGTATATCCATTTGATAAAACATAAGTTCCAAAAATAAAATTATTCTTGTTCCATAAAATCATTTTACTAAAATAATAAGTCATACTAACTAGGGACTTCATGTAGGCTAGTGTTAGGTGATGTGCCCTTGTCGCCCTTCGTTTGTGGGTTCGATTCCTATGAACTTGCTGGATGCGAAGTGTTTTCACCCATCCTATGGGTTGTACTTTTTATAAAACTCAAAAATAACCCTAACATGTTTTAAGCTCAATGGTTTCTTTATACCTCTCATTTTCATCCCAATTCATTATGATATCAACATCTTAATTCTTTAAGTCTTATATATATTGTCATTTTTTTTATTTCACCACCACATGATAAAATAAAATGATCCCCAAAATGAAGAACATCATACCTTGATCATGGTGTCCATTTGGTTTCATCGTCATCTTGTTCACGTAGGTAGAAGGTCCATGCATTGCAACAATAATGTAAAGATCCTTCAAAATCATTTTCTTCCTTCATCCAAATACACCTTTTGTAAAATGGGTCATAAGGGTGTTCACAGAAAATTAGTTTTGGAAAATAATCATGTATGAAATATAATTTCAAAACATCTGATAAAACATGATTTCTATAAAATAGTCAAACCAAATTGGAGTTGAAACATTCATTTAATGGTCCTTTTAAAATACCATCGGTATGTGCTGAGAGACTATATTGTAATAGAAAATATAAATAGGTTGCTCAAGGTCTCCTTCTTCAGCACCTTTTTCAAAATCATAATATGATTTAAAATCTTTTGATAAGGTAAAATATTTGAAAATGACTTGATAATATTTACCTTTCTTGAAAATATGAGAATATTGTGAAAATAGTATTTGTTTAAATACAACCCGTAATCCATGATGATAACGAGGTATAGTGGAGTTGTTTGATATCTCAAACAACTGCTTTCAAGTGAGTTTTATGATAGAAAAAGTTTCACAATCATCCGAACATGACTTTGTAATAATTATTGTAAGAAAGTCATCAGGAAGAGATAGGAATATCATTTTAGATCCTCCTCGCTCCTTTTGTAATTGACTTTCCTTGATCTAAAAAAGTTATAAAACAAGGATTTAATGTAAATAACAGACATAGGGACTAACCATGTACATAACAAAAATTCATAATCCCTGTATTTGTCTAAACCGACCTCTGATACCAACTATAAGGACCTAGCATTAAACATTACATAATACTAAATTAAATGAATAATTCACATTTAGGATCTTTTTAAGTTTAGAGTTTTAGATAATTAGGCCATAACTATTACATATCAACTTTAAAATTACATGTACGCACTACTACTCCGCATCCATTTTTTCATAAAATAAAATATATTAAAAAGAAACATGTCTAGTTCCATGTTTTAGATAGCATGAATTTTCATTGATCCCATCCTTGAACCTATTCATCTTTAAGTCCTGTGGAAAACATTTCAAAAACTTGGGATGAGCATAAAAAGCTCAGTAAGGGTTATAAAATAAGGAAGTAAAACATTATCCCAACATTAAATACAAATCAATGAAATAATACTTTTCAATCATAACATACCTTATGAAATCATAAAATTTATGAATAATACACACAAATACTAAGTCATAAAGGTAATTTATGGCATTCATAACATACTTACATTGTAGATATCACAGATACATAGGGAGTTGCATTTGGAAAACCCATCACAGTATATTCCTTAAATCTATTAGGAGAAACAGTAACGTTTACCTCCATCATGTTACCCAATGCATTGGAGAGCTATCTCGGGCTCACCCATCATAGGTTTATCACGGAACCAGCCGTATATGTAAACAATGCCCAAGAACCATAACATATTCAGAACACTTTAATCAAGAATAAAGGAAAAAATAACATTTCCACATTGCAATCACAACTTATCATAGACATAATCAATGCTTTATCAAACCATTTTCAAAACCATTTAAAACATTTAATAAAGAGATTTTTGAATCAAAGTGTCCCATACCACTTTGAATATTTTAAAGGAATTAAATTTTTAAAACATTAATGTCCATATAAATAAATACTAAATACCATTTTGAAAACATGGACATTAACGAGAAATATTTAGAAGAATAATTCTTTAAAGCTTTTAAAATGATGTTTTAGTTAAAGTGTCCTGTAACACTTGAGAAACACTTGACTAAACATAATTGAATAATGGGATAAAAAAAACTTATAATATCATGAGAATAAGGGTATTAATGATATAATATTTCAAAAGGTAGTATATACACCATATAAAAGTGAATTGGTTCATAACAACAGTGAAGTCTTAAGGGAATGCAAATTGAGACGAAATCCCTTATAAAGATGATATCCTTAGATTAAAGATAAATCAATTACATAATTATGTGTGAAAAATAAGAATACACTAAATATAAGTGGATATTAAGTTTGAAACAATCAGAGTTCATTCACATATATTTATAACATGATATAATCAAGAAGAATAAGTTCAACCCAAAGAATTGAAATTGGGTTAAGAAGTTCCCTTACAGAAAATCGACAGCCTAAGGATGCCACTTTAAAATTCAGAAAAATAATTTGATGAGAGATAAAAGGGTATCTAATCACTTGGACATAAAATTTAAATCATTAAGGATATATAATAACATGTCCCAACATTAGAAGATGTAAATTAAAAGACATAACAAAAAGATGTCTTTTAAAAAGTGGAGGGTGAAAGGTTCCCTTACCGATTTGGTAACTTACGAAACATACACCCCATGAAAGAAATATCATACAATGAAGATGTAAATACCCATAAATTTAAGTATATTACATAATTAATGCATTCATGGGCAGTACATAAACCACACAATAGGAAATAGTGGCAATATAGCATGAATCTCACGAGAATAAAAAGTGAGATAAAAACCCCTTACCATGTTTTAATCAATCGAGTCATTTGACCAAAAGTTAATAACCACCAAATTAATCATATAATACCATTAATATAAATATAATAATGATAATATATATCAAATGGCAGTAACCAATACACCACAAGCAATAAATAAATGGTGAACAATGGAAATCTCACAGAATTGAAAGTGAGATAAGAAATCCCTTACCTCGTGTCTGACTTGACTCGTTTGTTCCTTTTTCTTCCTAAATAATAAACTAAAGTTAATTTATAATTTATTAAGAAAATTTTTATAGTTCATTATCCCTTTTATATCACTTATTACCATGTTATAAACATTATGTAATCATTTATGTTAATAACATTCGTTTTGTCGATATTTGGTATTTGAGTGAAAAATGGACTTCTTATAATTAAAAGTTGTTCACATAGAAAAAATTTCATTATATCCAGAATGATATTCGTGATTTAGATATCATATATATCATATATATCTAGTATATACATGTATTTATAATATTACATAACATTTCGAGGTAAGAAATGAAATGCACCGTTCATGGAGACGGTAAGCCGTACGTACGCATGAATGCTACTTTCATTTCTATTTTGTATTTTAATTTAATGAAGAATTAATGATAAATAGTTATATTATAATTCCAGTATAATATCATATATAAATTCAATAACTACACCCTTTATATGTCTCATGTATGGTATGAACGAGTCATATCACTTTGAGGGGGTGGTAGTCCGCACTTCCTCAAATGAAATTATCACGTTTACTCATAATGGAAACCATAAAGGTATGAAATAAATTAAAAATACATAAGAATAAAGAAAAAATAAGCATAATATATATCATGTATAAATATAGTTTCATCATAATGACCACCGTATGAGGCGGTAGGAGATAATTGAACAATCATCGTTTCATGAGGCGGTAGTTTTCCATCCAAAGAAATAATATGTTTTTTACCCATTAGATGGAGGTGTGTGTAAGTGTAGTTAGAATCCTTCACATAACAACGTCATAGTATATTTAGGATACTGGTTTTTTTATAAAATAAAGGAATAAAAAGAGTTTAGGTGTTGTAGAAGTAAAATAACAGAAAAGTAGTTAAGAGAAACCATTACCTTTAATTTGGGTAACTCCCTTTGTTTCAAACCAAAAGGACTTCTTGAAGTGACTTATGCCTAAGGTAAGGATTCTAGGTGTAATATAGGGATATTTAGAGATTATTTGAGTAGTGGTTGGACAAAAAGAGGGGCTTGTGAGGTGTGAGTAATGAGTTATAAGTGAGGGCTTTTTATAAGGGGGAGGAGGGGCTCTTTAGGATTGTGTGAAAATATTATTTTATTATATAATGATTTTCGATTTCTAAAGGTCCAAAACTCATTAAGGTAGAATATAAGATGAATCATGGTATAAATAAAATCATAAAATAATAATTGTATAGGTTTTTTATGTTATTTTAATATTTATAATTTTATTTATTTAAATCATTTATTAATGAGGTAAATACTGCATAATTTGTGTTTCATAAATAATTTTATTTATTTGATGTATAAAAATTATAAAAAAATACCATGATGTAGGAAATATTTATATCATTCCAATGAATATTTATAGTCTAAAAGATAACTTATGTAACCCTATGTAAAAATTAATTTACTAAAAGATATTTGTTTATGTCATTTTTTCCTTTACTTTAAGTTAATTAAAATAAAGTGTCATTATTACTCCCAAGTGGCTCCATGGAGTCCCAATATCGACCCAAGGATACCCAAGGTCGTCCATGACTCATCAAATAAGGTTAGGAAAGGTGTTAAGGTAATTTTGTATTATTATAATATTCTTTTTACCTTGAATTACCCTATTTACCTTTAACAGTGTTAAATAAAAGACAAAAGTTACTATTCACCAAAAATTATTTTAATATTATTGAACCAAATTTTACTTACTAATAACAACCATGTATTTCAAATTTTTGAAATTAAATTTCTATAAGCGGTAAAATTTTATTTAAATGAAAATGTTAGTTTTTAACTACTACTTAGTGGTTTCACTATTCATCACAAATTGAATTTTTTCAGAAAACTATCAAAAATTCAGACTAAGCTGTATTTGATATTTCAAATTAAAAAATGATGTCTATTTTACCAAATTCAAAACATAGAAGTTGAATTAATTAATTTAAAATTAATTCCCGTTATCAAAACAAATAGCGTGTTTTTAAGAAACAATACTATCAAAAGATTGACACTTTTTTATGCCCAATTTCAAAGTAAAATTAATTACAATGACCAAAATTGGATTAAATGGTAAAACTATAATCTAATTACACTTTAAAACCAATTAAAAAGATGATATAACCATATAAATAAATTAGATTAAAAGTAACTTTTGAATTAAAATACAGTATTATTCATTATTCATAAAAAATAGATTTTATCAGAAAAATACCAAAAATTTACCCAAAGTAAATTTTGATGACCCGATTCTAAAGAAGAATTTTATTTTTGTCAAATGGAACATATAAAAGTGATCAAAACTTGATTTAAAGAGGATTCTCCAATAAAAGTTAGTAAATCAACCTTTTAAAGTAAATTATCTTTAAAATTAGATCCATTCAAATTTTTAGCCTCTAACTTTTATTGGATAAATATAAAAAAAATTAACAAACATATATAAACATTTTTTAGTTAGTTCTGTTCATTCTCGCCATTACAACGGCTAGGTGTTAACCACCATTTAAAATAATAATATTATATTATTAGTGTGCAACGTAAGATTTCAAAGAAACCCATTGTTGCATATCAGGTACGCCATCAAACATAGAATCCCCTTTAAATTATAATTAATATTTAGATCAAAAATATTAATAAATATGAAAAATCATGTGTTCTTTAATTACCTCGGATGTTACAATTGTGGTATATGCTCTTCTGATACCAACTATTCTGACCAATGCCCCCAACTGGGAGAAACTTCTGAGATTTGTGAGGCAATATTTCGAGGCCGCCCCTATAAACAACCCTTTAGGCAAGAACCTTATTATCCTTCCAACCCCGAGTGGAAAGAAAACCAAGCTTATTGTAAAGGGGTATTCAAGCCATCCTCAACAACAATAAAACCAATAGGGTCAGAGTAGTCATCCACCACCACCACCCAGAAATCCTCAACCACCCTAAAGGCATTTACAAAACCCCCCTCCAAAAGTCTATCCTAGCCTTGAAGACATGATGAAACAAATGGACTCCAATAATATCCAATTCTAACAAACTACCCAATCATCCATACAAGACCTAAAAACCCAATCAGGCCAACTTGCTAACTCTGTGGGGGAAATCCAATGTCATGGGTCGGGTAAACTACCCTCTCATCCAGTATTTAACCCTAGGGATAAGGTAAATGTTAGTTACATCACCTTTATAAGTGGTAAACAACTTAAAACCCAAATGAACCCTCTATTAGAGTCATCCCATCCTGAGAAAAACACCATCCCAACTGTTGAAATTTGTCCAAATGTTGAAAATCCTTATCCTGAGAGAAGCCATTCCAAAGGAAAGAGTGTGTCTGTTGATGAGTCACCTATCCCATACATTCCTCTTCCATCTCTCCATTGGGCCACACAACCTAGGAAACAAAAGAAAATTGATCTTGATAAAGAAATATTGGAAACTCTCAAAAAAGTGCAGGTTAACATTCCTTTGATTGATGTTGTGAAGCAAATTCCAAGATACGCCAAGTTTATAAAGGATATGTGCACACAACGAAGGATACTTCGAGGTGATGAGAAGGTAAGCTTGGGGTGGAATGTCTTAGAATTGATATAACCATCACTACCTACCAAATGCAATGATCCTGAAACCTTCTCGATTCTATGCACCATAGGGGAGTATTCCTTTTCCAGTGCTATGCTTGATTTGGGTGCTTTTATAAATGTGATTCCTCACTCCATTTACTCTACATTATAGGTTGGGGAAATTAATCCCACTAGAATAGTCATTAATTTATAAAATCATAGTACAACACACCCTTCTGGTGTGTTAGAGGATGTTCTTGTGAGGGTGAAAATTTTAATTTTTCTTGCAGACTTTTATGTGCTAAAAATAAAAGATTATAGGATGAATGGACATGCCCCAATTATATTGGGGAGAAAATTCTTGAAAATTTACAAAACCATAATTAATGTCCACAATGGTACATTATCCATGGAGTTTTGTTGTGACATTTTCCACTTCAACATCCATGGTTCCATGAATCACCCATCAGAAGAACATTCCTCTCTCTCTCTATTAATTCAATTGAAGTACTCCCTTCCCATGAAAGAATATATTTTCTTTCCCCCAATCCCCTTTCTGAGTTTTCATAATTGATTTAAATACTAGGAAATGAATCATTCATTGATTGTTGTATTGGTCTAGAAAAGTGTCATGCATGTTTATTAATTGATAATTTCTTAAACACTGAGGATCCACTGACCATCGATGATACTAAAAAGCCTGTAAAATCCCATTCCTCATCTATGGATGATACCATTGAGCAGTTAGATTAGATCAGTGACCTCTCACTTTTACATACACTCCCATCAATCCAAAATCCACCTAAATTGAAACTAAAACAACTACCTCAAGATTTAAAATACTCATATCTTGAAAATAGAAACAAGCTGCCCATCATCATTACTAGTTCACTCCCTCCTAAGTAAGAATTGTGACTGCTTGAACTTTTGAGGGAGTATAAACAAGCATTGGTATGGACACAGGAATACATTCATGGTATTATCCCATCAATTTTTATGCATCATATTTTTTAAAAGAGGAGGCTAAACCAGTGAGGCATACACAACATCGACTGAGCCCAAACCTCTTATATGTATTTAAAAAAGGAAGTAACAAAATTATTCGCTACTAGAATCATTTACCTCATCTCTAATAGCCAATGGGTCAGTCCCATTCAAGTAGTTCCTAAAACAGATAGCCTTACAGTAATCAAAAATTAAAATAAAGAATTGGTTCCAACTCATGTACAAAATAGTTGGTGTGTCTGCATCAACAATCGCTGACTAAACCAACACACTAGGAAAGTCCATTTCCCATTTACTTTCATTAAAAAAATGATAGAGAGGCTAGTAGGGAAGTCCCATTACTTTTTTATTGATGGGTATTCTAGATACTTTTAGATCCATATTTCCCCTGAGGATTAGGAAAAGACAACCTTCACTTCCCCTTTGGCACATTTTCCTATAAAAGTATGCTATTTGGTTTGTCCAATGCTCCAGGTACTTTCCAGAGATGTATGGTTAGTATTTTTTTTGGATTACATGGAGAATTTCATGGAAGATTTCACTGTTTATGGATCCTCTTTTGATGAATGTTTAAGTGATCTTGGTTCATTCCTACGTCGCTGCATTGAAAAAAATCTTGTATTAAATTATGAGAAATGCCATTTCATGGTGCAACAAGGTAGTGTTTTGGGGCATGTCATTTATGGATATGGTATCCAAGTAGATAAATCAAAAGTGGATGTCATTTCTTCCCCACCATTCCCCAAAAATGTACAAGATGTGTGGTATTTCCTAGGTCATGCTGGATTTTACAATCATTTCATTTGTGACTTTAATAAGATCGCACTCCCCCTCTTCCAATCACTCCAAAAATAAAAGGAATTTATTTTTGATAATGAATGTGAGGAATATTTTAATAAGTTAAAATGGAGTCTCACATCACCCCTGGTAATCCAACCACCTCAGTGGGATTTACCATTTGAACTCACGTGTGATGCCTCTAACTATGAAGTTGGGGCAGTTTTGTCATAAAGGGTCATATGAGCTCCACATGTCATAGCCTATACCTCACATACATTGGACCCTTCCCAAGAAAACTACACCACAACTAAAAAATAATTATTTTCTACAGTGTTTTCCTTCGATAAATTAAGGTCATATCTTTTAGGGTCCAAAGTCATTATATTCTCCAACCATGAAGCCTTTCGGTATCTCCTTAAGAAACCAAAAGCCAAACCATGTCTCATTCATAGAATGATCCTCCTTCAAGAATTAAATCTAGAAATTAGATATAAAAAAAGGAGTGGAAAATGTAGTGGTTGACCATATCAGTAGGATCCTCCCATCCTTGTACATTGACCCATCCCCCTGTATTCCCATTAATGATTTGTTTCCTGATGAGAAATTATACAGAGTGAAAGATGTTATTCCTTGGTATGCTGAAATTGTAAATTATTTGGTAGCATCTTGTATTCCTACTGATTTCAACAAAAACCAAGCTATTCATCTAAAACATGAGTCTCATTGGTACATTTGAGACGACTCCTACCTCAGACACACATGTAGTGATCAGTTCCTTAGGCATTGTGTTCTCGATAGTGAGTTTCAGTCTGTCCTTAAATTCTGCCACACTCTTGATTGTGGGGGCCACTTTGGTCCCCAATAGACTTCTCAAAAAGTCCTTGATTTTGGTCTCTTTTAGAAAACACATTTTTGGGATGCCCATGAATTTTTCAAATCTTGTCCTCATTATCAAAGAATTGGGAATGTCTCTAAAAGAAATAAAATTCCACAACAACCATTGCTCTTTCATGAAATTTTTCATGTTTGGGGCATTGACTTTATGGGTCCATTTCACAATTAATTTGGTAACTTATACATTCTTATGGCGGTCTATTATGTCTCAAAATGGGTAGAGGCATGATCCACAAGGACTAATGATTCCAAAATAGTTGTGGAATTTTTGAGAACTCAGATCTTTTGAAGGTTTAGATTACTTGGGTTCATCATTAGTGACCAGGGTTCTCATTTCTGCAATTGAAAAATGTAATAACTTTTGCATCTGTATGGGGTCAGTCATGGAGTGTCTGTTGCATATGACCCATAGACCAATGGTCAAGAGGAAGTGTCAAATAGAGAGGTAAAACAAATTCTTTTTTATTCCATGTTGATTTAATATTTGATGAAAAAATGAATTTCTTATGGAATGAATGTTTGTATAAATTTTACATCAGGGAGTGATTTTTAGTGAATTGGATTTCTGTAAATGATATAAATGGTTGTATCTCTATGAAACCTTTGAGATGATTGATTCCCATTATGTGAGTAGTTTTTGGGAAAACTGTGTCACTAATATCTTCGTACATTTTTTCACCAAACCATAAAGTGTGAATATTTCTTACTTAATAGAAGGTAAATATATGTTAGGTTAATATTTTTTAGATTAAAATGATATTTCCATACGTTCGTTCCTTATCTGATCTGTTTCATTACTATAACAGATTCACCTATGTGTGTTTACCTGATATCCGACTGTTGTAAGCTCTCAAAGAAAAAATTGGTTTGTGTCTTCAGAAGGTTAAAAACCACTCCTCGTCAACATTTGATCTTGTTATAACTATTACAATTAGTTTCGTGAGGAGATCAAACAAGGGTTGAGAGATGAGTGTGAGATTTGTTCCAAATACAACTTCTAAAAAAATGATGGGATTGATGAAATGTGCAACATATGGGGATATCTAAGTCAGGGGATTATGGTTTGACTTCTAGGAATGCTTAATTGAGTGGGTCTTGAAATATGATTACAAAGGATGTATGGCAGGTTCTATGAAAAAAATCATTTAAGCTGAAAAATGTTAAAATAACCTATATTTATTGGATATAAAGTGGAAAGAATAGAATGAAATGGTTTTCACACACACACATGGAGAGTTAGTGGCATGGTTGAATTCTGAATTCCTTGCTCAATTTGGTATCATGAACCTCTTTGAATTTCAATGTGATGTGATTTATGAGACATCATTTTTCATTTTCACTAGGAAGAACTCCTTGGTGTGGTTTGTACATTGATAACATTACTTTAATGAATCAAAATTTCCTCAAATGTTAAATCTTAATGATGTTGGTAATATATACATGCATAATTTCTGAAAATCTAACTTTTCGCAGGAGTGTAAATGTTTAGGTATGGGGGTGTGACCGTACTGCGATTCACTGTTTCATTTTCACCCATACACCACTATGATAAACTTGTTTTATATTAAAAATTATAAAAATAATAACAATTTCATTCCATGATTGAATAATTTATTTTGTGTTTATCACTGTTCAAAAAGTCAATATTACTTGTTTTGATGATTCCGTTGCAGGAGGAGGTGATTTGGAGGCCCCAAAGATGATCTAGAAGGAAACTGGGCCAAAATTGAATGGGTTCTATGAACACTTGTCCACTGTTTGGTATAGTGTGAAATCTATGTACATATATATTTTCTTATATTTTGTGTTCTAGTAAAAAATTCAATTTTCTACAACTATTTTGACGACACCCAAGCCCTATTCGGTCATTAATGGGACCAACCAAAGTGATATTTCCTTGCCACTGAATCTGCATGGAGTCAAAAGTTGTGTGATGTGTTCTGTACATATCTCGAGATGTAGGTGTCTAAATGAAGCCAAACATTCAGTGGAGATAGAAAAGACGTGGGGAAACAACTTTATAGTTTTTTTCAAAAGCTATTAAAGAATTTATGAAGGCAAAAAACAATGGAAAAAGTGGTTTTACACAATATGTGTTCCCAAAACCAATTCTCATTTTTGCTATAAAAGAGCATCATGGGTACCTCATTTGGAGAGTTCGAACCAAGAGCCAAGATCTGCCATTTTGGAGTCCTAGAGGAGTCTTATAATCATCCTAGAAGTTCTAGGTTCCCCTATCCTCATGGGGGGTCAAGGATGAAGAAGGAGTTCCACCCGAGCCTTCTCCTCCTCTTGATGGCGAGGTAAACAGTGGACGATCATTTCAAGGGAGCTACACAAACTTGGGAGGGAGTTACGATGCTTGAAATACTACTGATTTTATGTAATTTGTGTGATAAATATTTCAATTATGTTTAAATTTGATTTTATTCTCCTATGAATACATTTCTTTTGTTATAATTAAGTGGAACACTTTTTATCTCAACACCGATTGAGTTGAGATTTCAAGTGGGAATATTGTATTGTTCAAATTAGACAAGACAATAGTCATATTTATCTCACACATAAATAAGATTTTAGTATGATTTGGTAGCCTTTATTTTCTATGTTTGATACCCAAACCTTTACAACATGATTGTTGTGTCAAGGGGTGGTTCTTTGAGCATCGTTTTAAGAGGCAAGAGGAAAGTTGAGATCTTGACAACCCTCAACCAAAGGATTCCATTAAAACATGTGTATTTTTCTGAATTATGAACTCAACAAGATGTGTAGTGAACATGAAATGAGTTACTTATCTCATAATTCTAAAACACCTCTTTTATTTATCAACTATTAAACTCTTTAATTAAGTCATTTTATTTTTAAAATTCTTTTTAAATCCACCCACCTCTTTTAGTAATTTTTATTAAAAATACACACTCAAAACCTATCAATGCTCCTTAAGAGATGACCTGTGGTATTCCTTAGACTATAAATCAATCTTAAAATCATAATCAATTTGATGTTTCATGAAAACTAGTTCAGTGTTGTACCTCATACCTATGACATCCAAGTTATTTATGTCTATAAAAGTTATACAAGTAAATTAGTATCATTAAATAACCCAATATGACTGTTGGATAAATTTTTTGAATTTATAGAGTAAAGAAATATTGAATAGTCTATTGGTGAGTTCTTCTGCCGGTAGGTTGGTGCATCAGTGAATTCTTATATCGGTGAGCCATGCTGTAAGTAGGTCCATGCGTCGGTAGGTGAGTTGGGTTGTCCGTGATTCTGTTGTTTTGTCGGTGACTCATTTGATTTGTCAGTCTGTTGGTGACTCATTTTTTCTATCTGTGACTCATTTGTTCTGTTAGTGAGTAATCTGTTTTTTCAGTGAGTCCTTTGTTCTGTTGGTGATTCAATCTATCAGTGAGTAAGTTTATCAGTGACTCAGTCTATCAGTGACTCAATTGTTCTATCAGTGAGTCAGACTATCAGTGAGTCTGTCTATCGATGACTCAAACTTATAAATTTCAATGACTCATACTTAGCCAATTTGTCTTTCTGTCTATATAATAATATAAACATGTACATAATATGTTAAAATTATAATTGAAAATATAAAATCATAATTAATTATATTTAAACTTAACTAAACTTGATATGACATAAATGAACCAGATTGAATATAATTGAACATGATTTGTGATTATTAAAACTAGAGAGGGCCAACAATATCCCCCTTTTGATGATCACAAACCATGTTATTATAAAGTAAAATCAGTTGATGATCAAATTAGTCATTCTTCTTACAATCCCCCTATTACTTCTTAAAATAAATTTTCCTTTTTTATATTTCCATAGAAATAAGGCCTTTTATTTTTCCATAATTAACCAGAGTTAATCATAGGGAAAATAAATAATGCCTTTTCTTTCTCCCCCTTTTGGGAATATAAAAAAGAATAAAGATATTAATAAAATAATCATAATAAAAAGAGAGAAGGGAAATAAAACTGAATTCCATAATCAATGTAAGATATAGAGGATAAAAAAATTACATTGGAGTACAATAAAGTTATATCAAAATTATCCCTATCAAAGAGTGGTCCACTTAACTTCTTTTTCTTCAATGAAGGATCCTGCACTTCCTTATCATTGAAAGAAGGATAAAGGGTACGATTAAGAGAGGTAGAAGTAGTGGTTGGTGAAGGTACAAAACGAATTGTGAGAGGGGGAAGAGGAATTCCATTAAACACTGAAGGTTACAGGCTTTTCAGAATAGAGGAAGGAGTGCCAAAGATGATAGGTTGAATCTATATGGGGGCTTGAGCAGGAGTCATTTACAGAGAGGTAGATGTACTTGTTTCCAGAGATGGTCTGATAGGTGTAGCTTTTGGAACAATAATTTTACTAATTTTAACATGAAAATAGGGCTTTATGAAATTTATGAAATCCATAATTATCTCCCCTCCATATTGCATAGAATTTTAAAAATATCTTTTATTCACAATAAACATTTCAATGATAGGATTAAACACCTTTAGCTTCTTTACATGATCCCCAAAGGCTTGGGTCATAGGAGAGATTCTGAGGTTCTCAGCCAAATACTTAAAATTCTTATCCAAATCATGCTCAGAGTAAATTCTCTTTAAATAATAATCTAACTTTTGAATTATCTCCTCCTGAGAAACAGTATTCTTATTATAGTAGAACCTGACCATGTTATAGACATGATCAATATTCTATATAAGTTTTGAAAGACTCTCTTGATCTATTCCACCCATAATAGTGCTCAGTTCTTCTCTAATGACATTTTTAATAGCCTCAATATTTGGGGAATGAAATACAGGAGTAACCGAGTTTGAATCACCTTAGACAGTGTCTCTAACATCCTATCTCAACTGGGTAAAATCAGGAAATTGAAAGTGGGAAATAATAACCTCAAGTATTTTCATGATTCCGGCCATGGTTGTCCTATACTCAGAGGTCAAACTATTGACAATGGAAACTAATTCAGTCAACTCATTTCTTAGCTTCTGATTATATTTCACAATAGCTTCAATGATTTCAATCAGTCTGGGTTCCACATGATCAATAATAGTTCCAGAGAGTAGATTTTCACCACTTTCACTCAATCTCAAAATGGTAATAGGAAAGAAAAAATTCTTGATGGTGGAGAAAAGTTCTTTCTTGAAATTTTCAAAATCATCTATAGTGACATAGTCACATGTAATTTGAACTATTGAAGGGGAAAGAGCAGAAGCAAATGCACCTACTGGAAGCGTCTCAGACTGTACAAGCTCTACCACCACTAGTCTTTTTGGAACTACTCTATCAGATTCAACATCATAATCAGAATATTCCAAGCCAAGGAAAAAATTCAGGATGACTTTTTCTATTTATAAAAAATAGAGGCTTCCAAAAGAGTGAGTGTGTTAACTGTCACTCTTCTAGCATGAGGATCCCCCTAAACTTGAGCTCTATTATATTGAAACTCCCCCTCAACAGGATCTTCTATTACTTACTGCTCCACCTTAGCTTGAGATATTCTTCTAGCATAAACCAACTATGGTAAAAGCACTATTTAAGCTCCCATTTCATCACCAACTTCAACTCTTTCTTCTTCTTCTCTAGTAGAAGCTTTTACCTGATCATGAGGTTTTACATTCTACTCTTGATCCACATTTTCAGAAATCTGTCTATTATAACATTGATTATCACATGGATGATCAGAGCCACTATCACTTCCAATTCCTTCATCATTCTTATCATCTTCATCATTTCCATCCTCATCTCCATCTCCTTTATCCTCTTCTACACTACCAGAGCCACTTCCTTTCTCCTCTCTTTCTCTATCTGCTTCTTCTTATTCTTCAGTAGAATCCTCATCCTATACATTTGGTCTGCTCACATACTCAACACAGCCAGATTCTTTGGTTTCTTCATCATCACTTAAAATTGGTTCTTTTAAAGGTAGAGCGAGAGGTAGACTGGGTGGTCCAAAAGTCATTATCCTTGGGCATTCAGCAATGTCTGGGTCACTCCTATCATTTATAAGAGATCCTTTCTATCTAGTAGGACAAGATTCCTCTTCTCTATCATCATTATCAAAATATTCAATTACTTTATCTGGTCCTAAACCAGGATCTACCCCATCTTTAGCCCTAACAGGATGCTCAATAGGATTGAAATTCTCATATAACTTATCTTCATCTCTAACTCACTCCATCTTCTAGGGATTCTAGGTTATCTTCATTCTTTTTCAAAACTCCTTATTTAATCATTCACCACTACAGACAGAAACAGTCTCATCACTCTCACTTACACATCCCCTTTCCTTCAGTATAGCAGAAATCATCCTTGGATATAATAAGAAATGTGTCTCATAGTATGGCTTAATCATTTCACTGATGTGAACACTAAAATACTTGCACAGGTTCACGTTGTGCCCTTTCTTCAACAAATATAATAAGTACACATCCTAGTACTTCAAAGAAGAGAATCCCCTTTTCTGGGACATAGTTGATGTTGAATAAATTTAAATAGAAGTCTTCTTTTCCCCCATCCAACTCTAAGGCTATAGGCCTTTTGTGCTCCCACTATCCAGTCAGCTCCTCCAATGTTGTCTCATACCAAAAGATGTTAGTGGTAGGTGGAGTACTTCTTTGGTAGTCATCAAAGACTCCCTCATGTGGAACTTTCATGCACTACAAAAAACAATACATTAGAGTGGGTTATGCACAACCCCCTCTAAATTCATATTCTGTATAATTATAGGGGGTTCTGCACAACCCCCTATAATCGTCGAATTTAGAGGGGGTTATGACCCCCCACTAAATTCATTTTTTTATAAAAATTAGAGGTTGGTTATGTACAACCCTCACTAATCATCTAATTTAGAGAGTGTTATGGAACCCTTATAATTTTATAAATTATAGAGGTTTTTGAACTGCCTAGAAATTTTTTATCATTGTTTTTTTAATATCCAGTAGGATTTTAGACGGGGTTAAAAACCCCTTCTAATACCTTAAATTAGAGGGGGTTCAAAACCCCATATAATTTCTTAAATTAGAGAGGATCCAAAACCCTCTCTAATGTCTTTAAATTAGAGCGGGTTCAAAACCCCCTCTAACATCTTAAAATAGAGGGGGTTCAAAACTCCCCTCTACTTTCTTAAATTAGAGAGGGTCCAAAACCCCCTCTAATGTCTTTAAATTAGAGGGGTTTCAAAACCCCCTCTAATTTAAAAGATTAAAAGGGGCTATGAATTTTTACTATTTAGAAAAAAACTTCCATAATATATATATATATAATTAAAACACAATATACTAATGTATTTAAATACATTATATGAACATATTATATAAAATATTTATATGATTGTATTTAATTGTATTTATATGTATACATAAATATAATTGTATAATATTATGTAAATTAATATATATTTATTTGTATAAATTGTATTTCATATAATATTAATTATTTATAATATAAAGGCATAAACATATTACATAAATATATACATAAATATAATTTATTTAAAAAATATATCATATAAAAACCCAAGCTTGTAGTTTTTATAAATTACATTATAATAAAAATAAATATATTTTTATATAATAGGTTTATGCCTCTATATTATATATGATTAATATTATATTAAATTGAATTTATACAAATAAATTTATATTAATGTACACAATATTATAGAATTATATTTATTGAAATACAAATATATATTAATGTACATAATAATAAATATATATATTGAAATACATTATATAAACAATTTTATAAATTGGATTTCATAAAATATTAATTGTATATAATATAAAATTGTATTTCATATAATATTAAGTATATTTTTTCATAAATTGTATTTCATATAATATTGATTATATATAATATATATTAATTATATATAATATAATATTAATTATATATAATATTAATATTTGTATAAATTGTATTTAATATAATAATAATAATAATATAATAATAATTTTATATATTATTATACAATTTATACAAATAAATAAATATATTAATATAAATAATAATAGATATATGTATTAAAAGACATTATATAAATATATTTTTAAAGTCCTTATATAAATATATTAAGTAAATACTTATATATATTTATATTATTTAAATATATATGTATATATATAATATAAATATGTTTTTAAGTATATAAATAATTTACATAAATATATAATACAAATGTATTTAATATAATATATATTTGATATAAATCATGAAATAAATGTATAGTATTTATAAAACCAACATAAAATTTTTATAGATTAAAAAATATATGTAATAAGAATAATAATAATTAATAATATTATTGTTATCACTCTCTCACATACACATGCACACACACATATATAAGTACAATATATACATATATAGTTGTGTAATATATTTCGGTGATATATAAATATATAATATAGAATATATATAATTACATATACAGATAAATATAGTAAATAATTGATATATTTTTATTTAAAAATATTTTAAAATATTATACTAATAATATTTATTATAATAAACATTTAAATATATATAAATACATTAATGTGTAAATTATACATCAAAAGTCATTTTTCGTAGTGCTTTGCTAGTTGGGTTCCGGCGGTGATTCTTCCATGCAGTCTACGTTTTGATTCCCGGCGGGTGTTATGTTTTAATAATGGTAGGGGGAGGAGTGAGCAGGAATGGAATGAGAGGGGAAGGTTGGGGGAGGGAACAGAATGGGAGGCTGGGGCGTCAATGGGAATGGGAGGCTAGTGCACCAACGGAATGGGAGGCTGGAGACTGGGGCGCGAATGAAACGGGAGGGGGTGGGAGGGGCTAGGGCAGGAATGGAGGGAGGGAGAGGTTGGGATGGGGGGTGACCTAGTAGAGGAAAATGGGGTGCCCATAGGGTCTTAAAAATGAAAATCTTTAGAAGAGGTTGTGGAAACCGCCCCTAAAGTAACCCTTTTTAGGGGCGGTTCAGACCATCCCTAAAGCCTTTCAACTAGTGGCAGTTTCAGCTATAACCGCCTCAAACACAAGAATTTTTGGAGAATTTAAGTCAAAATTAGAGGGGGTTTAAATCCCCTCTATTATAACTACCACTAAAGTCACCATGACTTTACCAGTGCTTACTCAAAACCACCCCTACTGATAGTAGGAAGTCACATTAGTGGCGGTTCCTCACAACCACCACTACTCTCTTTATAAAAGGATTATAACTCCTTCTAATGTATAAAAAATAATCCTTTATAATGTGGCAATTTTTTTAGTGAGTCATTTTTCCAAATGCCTCAAAGAAAAAGAAATAATTTTTCCATTTACCACAGATTTCATTCAGTACATCTCACTGCCTTCCAGAATGAACTTTGCATGAAGATAAACTCATGCACAAGCTTAGGGTAATACAAACTTTCATTATTTGAAAATAAATCTAGCCAACATTGTGTTTTTAGCACTCTCAATAGACGTGAATTACAAGAGAGTAACCATTATGTGAATTTATCCTTCTCTGAAATTACCACATGATTCACAAGTGTTGGACTAACAGGCTTAGATTTTCTCAACTCTCCATTCTACCTCTTAGCTAGATGTGACTTGTCTTTAGATCCTTCAAAGACGTACATTACTCTGACCATTCTAATGGTTTGGTTGAAGGGTAGGAAGGTTAAAGGTCTGAGGTTAAAATTAGAAAAGGTAGGATTGTGGGAGACAAATTTTGAGAGAAATAAATAGTGGATCGACTTGATTTTATCACTTAGGGATTTAGAAATCACAAATGGGTAAACCAGGTTTAATTAAAAATAGAAAAAGTAAAACCATGTTGTTTTTGGTTAAAATGGATACATATAATCAAACTCTATTAGTAATTTTCCATCAATGAGACATCATCAGTGTCACAAAGAAACTACCAGTGTCGATGAGACATAGGTGTGGGTGAGACATCAATGTGTGATACATTGTCAGTGTCGGTGAGACATCACCAGTTTGTACTATCAGAGAGACAACCACACCTAGTTTTAATAAAGTATCAATATAATATTCTCATTAATTAATTATTCCTAATTCATGTGTGATGTAATTCATTCTTTCAGAATTTAATGGCTTAGTGAATAGCCCAGCAAGCTCATGTTTTGGGAGAATAAATTCTAGAGTTATATCACTTTTCTAATAATGATCTCTCAAAAAGTGATGTCTTACATAAATATGCTTTTTCCTAGAACTAGACACAATATTCTATGAAATTTTAATAGAACTTGTATTGTGTAACATCCCGACCCAGATTACCCTCAAACTGGTAGCCGAGTCGGTCGCCACATGACCTCAAGCATGTCTCCCCATATGCTAGAGGCTGCCGACTAGCAGAAAGAGTATATGGATAGTCAGTGGGGAGACTATACCTTCATATACAGAGTGTACAATGATAACAAATAGTAAATTCAGATAATAGTGGAAGCAAACATAAGCAATAATCAGCTTTATAATGAAAATGGCCAATGAAAGTTTATACAATGTATGCATATCATGGTGATATATATCAAAAAGTAGTAAATAAAACAACATGCTTTACATTCCAATATAGAAATAAAGAAAAGACTCAAAACCCCAAGGGTGATCTCTGTGAGAATCTCGAGCTCCATCTGAGTCCTTTTATCCTAACTCCCAAGTACAAGTAACAACCACAAGCAAAGGTCCATAGTCCTACAAACAAGAATGTCTACTCAAGTACCCCAGTGCAATGGAGGCCTGAATAGGGTGTGAGATATACATCTCAGTAGGTTAGGACCATCAGTTTTATAGCTTAATCTAGACAATAAAATATAATAAAATACTGTATATATATAACATGGCAATAAAAAAACTGAATAAATAACCAATAACCCATCCTGGTTCCAAATCGACACCTGACGATGATATCTGCTTCGAGTCGTTGCGTAAATAAGAGTCTGCACAAGAATCATACAAGCATATCTATCAAGCATAAATATCTATTAACCCTTTACCAATAATTCTCTATTTAATCATTTATTATCTCCAAGGTTGCCATGGTTTCTTGTACCTCAATACTGACTTCAGCTCATACCAGAATTCTAATCATTCTAAACCTTTCTTTATTTAATCACATTTAACTTGGGTTTGAGCCAGATCTCTCATTCATTTCAAAATTCATTATTGTCATTCATTTGGTGTTTGAATGCCATGTCAGACACCCCAATTCTCATCTGGTGTAGATCACCATGTCTAACACCTTACATCTAAGCACTTAGATAAATATTGCGGAGGAACATCATGTTCAACTCCCAACATCTTTATTGGTCTAGAACATCATGTCTAGCACCCAAATTCACATTCATTTACATCATTTGATAACTATTGGGGAGGAACGCCATGTCCAAGTCCAAAATTCTCCATTGGTCTAGAATGTCATGTCTAGCACCCACATTCTCATTCATTAATTAATTCACAAATTAATTAATCCAAGCTCAATACTTAATTCATCACAAATCATCCATACCTATACCCTTACTAATCCAACGATTAGTGAAATACACCAAAATCCATTATTTAACCTTGAAATAAACTAAGTCCACAATTCCATCAATTAATTCACCAATTAATTAATCTATTAACACAAATATCATCCCATAATAAATTCTCCATAATTAATTATCCAATCCAAATCAAAACTCATCATAACTAATCTCACAATTAATTATCTTAATTGAACATCAAGACACATAATTAATCCATCATTAATTATTTCAACATAGCTAATTCTACATCTCATAATCAATCCCTCGATTAATTATCTATATTATAAACTCAAGCACATAATTAAATCACAATTAATTATTCCATTCTAAATCTCGTATTTCTATAATTAATTTCCACAATTAATTATCCAAAACATTAATACAAAAGAACATAATTAATTAACAAATTAATTATCTCAATTCTAATTCTCTAGGTTCATATTTAACTTATAAACTAATTATCTTAACTAATCCAATTCAATATCTCATAATTAATCCCATGATTAATTATCTAAATTACAATCTCAAGGAATATAATTAATTCAAAAATTAATTACCTAAACTTGGCCAATTAATATCTTATAATTAATCCCTTGATTAATTATCTCAACTTATCCCTCCCAATACTCATAATTACTACTTAACCCAAGTGTGTTAACATGTAATGGGATGAAATACAAATCACATAAGCTAAACAAACATATCGGTATAAACATTATGTTTTTTTTCCTAAAGGAAGCACACCTCAATTGAGGGGTTTTATTACAAAAATATGATTTTTTAATCTAAAAAACCATTTTATACGTATAAGAAATTTACTTCGATATTGCAGTCAACTATATCAAAAGTAGCAAATCATCAAAAACTACATTTTTTCCAATTGAGTCAACGTTGAGAACCCCACCTCAAGGAATTGGACAAGCCAATGATTTCTAACAGAAACCATCATCTTCTCACATACATGCACCTCAACAATAGCATGTGCATACTCAGAATTTGTCGCATCACCCTATAATGATAACTGGCACCCACAATTAGTGCAGAGAGGACCAAATCACTACCAATTAACTAACTGCAACCCAATATACACCATAAGCACATAATTCAAGGGATGAGAAACCAATTATATGATATATGTCCTTACTTGAATATGATGGTAGTGAACCAAATCATGAAAAACTACCATGCCTATCATGACAATTGTCTAAATACATACCAATGGGTCCCAAGACATCCTCTACACCACCTAGAATCAGAAGAAAGGAAGAATCCAAATTAATCACAGGCCTTAGGGCTTCAGACTAACAGAGACTGGGTGAAGGAGATCCAAGATAGATGATGTGAAGAACGAAACATGTAGATAAGTAATTACCTCGATGAGACAGACAACTTCCGTGAAGGAACACCGAGATCTGGTGCATGGAGAGGAGACAGGAAGAGGGGGTGGTGTACCTCCACTATGGGAGAGGAGGGGGGTCACGCTTCACATACGAGGAGGAGATGGAGTGCACCTCCCTCTTATTTTCTCTTTAAAATAACCCCAATTATATTTTTAAGAATTAATATAATAATAATAATAATAACTATATTATTATTATTATCATTTAATTTAAATGATTATTTGATAAGCCCCATAAATCCCCCATTACACATCATTAAATTAAATTCTCCTCTAATGAATTTAATTTAATAAATTCTCTAACTCATCATTATTTAATTAAATTATTCCAACAAAATTTAATTAAATAAAACCCCCATTTATCATCAAATAATTAGATTCATCATAACCTTGAATTTAATTAGATAAAACCACAACTTTACATTTATTCCTCATTTAATTAAACTTCATTCACCTGTATTTCATTAAATAAAACTCCAACTCATTATAATTTAATTAAATTATCTTAACATTAATTTAATTAAATGAAACCTCATTTTACATCAATTAATTAAATTCCTATTAACCCAGAATTTAATTAAATAAAAATTCCCATATCACGACATTAAATTAAATCCCTCTCACCTAGGAATTTAATTAAATAAATTAACCCAAAACCAAAAACAGGGTAAGCCACAGAGTTTGGTTCGCACGGTCTGGAAAATCGTTCCCCAACTATACAGAACCTTTTGTCTAAGGAACCCAATTTGCAAGTTTGTCCCACACGGTTCACCTAACCGTGCGTAGACTATGTGAGCACCTCTATCTCCTAGAATTATGTTTCACAGTTTCCTATAGTAGGATTCATTTTTTTAATAGGTCGTGCGCCAACCTTGTGCTCTCTTTTGTTCCTTAAAAACAAGACTTTTCATGATCCGATGCTCCTGAATTCCAATCATACATCTGGAAAACTCATACCGAATCTCGATATAAACATGTTTAAATGACCCCAACTCCAAAAACTTCATACCAAGGCTTGGTTTAAAAACCTACCCATACAAAAAATGAAAAATTTCAAAAACATTCATATTTTAACCCGGTTAAAAAACACAGGACTTTACAATCTACCCACCCTAAAAACTTCTCATCCATGGGAATCATTCGGGAACTACTACAACGTTAACCAACCGACCAAGGTCATAAATTCTCATTTGAACAATTAAATTGCATATATAAACACCAAAAAATCCTTTAACCAAATCAAAAGCCCAACGGATTAATCCTTTTAAACCTAAGACAAAGCTCCAAATCCAACCCAAAACATCAAAACAACACATAATCGAGCCTACACATCTAGAGAAATGATTCTTTCATCATCTCCTCAAATGATCTTTCCAACCCAAAAACCCACACTCACCCTTAAAATGGAAACATGACTTTAAAAAAATTCCATCACTAACCAAATGTAACCAAAGTCCTCACTCAACTTATGGTGACCACTCCAAGTCAAGACATCACAATTTTACTTTGAAACTATCATTTCCCCGCTTGAATAAAAGCATAACCTAAATAACCATGCATATCACGTACAACCTATATAATGACTACTTATCAAGACTAATGACTTTTAAAACTTTAGCACGATGTAAGGATGATGCTATCTCAATGCCTCCAAGGTGAGGTCAAGATTGGGTACATGATCATCTCATTCAGAAGAGAAAACTAAGAGTAAACCCAGCTCACCAAAAGATCAGTCAAACTATCATCAGTCGACTCTTTACAAAAGGCTCGACTTATCCTACCTATGAATCGTCCACCAAACCTAGATTCCTATATCACCCATGGAATCCTTGTTCCTTTAAAGTTTCCTAATGAAACTCTTCCAAAAACCTATCGATGCATCACTACCCACCTTGGAGTGTCCATGTCATGAAATAAAAGATCAGTCACTATCCAGTGCACTCATTCAAAAACACCTTAAATGCATGTGTGATATTCCACGAACCACGATCACCATGTCAACATCTCGCATGAAAGAAAAAAATGAAACCTATCTACATGTCAAAACACCCAAGTCCAAAAAGTTCTACTAAGTACATTGACACTTTAATCTTTCCAACATAAAAAATATCATAGTGAAAACAAATCCTTTCAATCTCTAAGGGTGATACCGACTATGGGCTAGTCCCTTAAGAAGCATACACGTCGACCCTATCTCTTGGTCACCAAAACTAGTACTCACTATGCTCAAAATACCCATTTTAATTTTAACCATTTAATTTATTTCATTTCAACTTCTAAACATTTGAGAATTTTTTAACAAACTCACAAGTATTATTCCACACCAAGGAACTTGGTTTTCAAACAACGCTCCTCATCCAAAATAGGTAAGTTATAACAAACATCCTCTTGAACATTTAAAATTTAGAATCACTTAATTTTATATAGGAAATTTACCATCTAAATTCCTTTTAATCAGAAGTTGACCTCTGAGGTCCTATTTATAAAAAACTTCCAGGTTCTTAAAAAAACCCTATAATAGTTCATTTCAAAAAACTCAACAATTTAACAATTATAAACATTTTCAAACAAACTATGGTTATAAAAGGCTCAGTCACATGGGTGGACATCTACCAATTGATAAGGGGACTATACACCTTACCATTGGAATTTGGATCCCATTTATCCTATCAAATTTCCATTCAACATTTTAACTTTAGCATCCACTTTTTCAATCATTTGAATACACGAGTTACCCTTTTCTAGTTATAAGTCACCCATACACCTTACAACTGAAATTGGATCCCATCGTAAATAGAATCAATCAATTTTATACTCATGCAACCATTTACACATCAAAACATCTCTATCGCGTTATCATAAAGAGTAACAAGAAAACATGTTATAACACAGAAGCACAGCATATTAGAAAAATATGCTAATAACAGAGGAAATATGGCATATAAACACCCAAGCATGTTATATATATCACTAAAACATGCTATTTAAAGGGGGCATGCTAAAGAAAATCAAAACATGGCATTCCACCCAAGGCACACAATCAAAATTAGTAGGTATCTTACTGATGCAACTACATGGCATGTGATATGCATGGAATGTGACTCTATAAGTGCCTATAATGATTAATGTAATGCAATTTTATTTCCATATGTGGCCAAGTAAAATATTAAAATTCTCAAAATCAATAAGCAGTGAAAAATACATCAGTCACTCGAGGTGAAATTATATCAACTGTAACCTCAAACAATATAAAAATCAATTCCTACCCCTAGAAATTTGGTCATTTCCTGTACTTGGGGTGATCAGTCCCATACATAGCTATTAACCGGGTGTCGTCACTTTCCTAGTCTCCTGTCTACCAACCTAAAATAGAAAGACAAAAGAAATAGAAAGAAAACCTAAACCACTGATACCACATTGTAACATCCCAACCTGGCTTACCCTCAAATCGGTAGTTGGACCAGGCGCCACATGACCTCAAGCATGTCTCCCCGTATGCCAGAGGCTATCGACTAACAATGAGGGTCTATGTATATTCATTGGGGAGACTATACCCTCATATTCAGAGTGCACAGTGGTAACAAATAGTAAATTTAGATAACAATAAAAGCATATATAAGTTGTAATCAACTGTATAATGAAAATTTCCAATGCTAGTTTATACAATGCATGCATGTCATGGTGATACATATCGTAAAGAAATAAACAAAACAACATGTTTTATATTCCAATATAGAAATAAAGAAAAGACTCAAATCCCCAAGGGTGATCTCCACAAGCATCCTGAGCTCCTGTTTGGTCCTTTTCTCCTAACTCCCAAGTACAAGTAACAACCACAAACCAAGATACACAGTCCTGTAAACAAGAAAGATTACTTAGGTACCCCAGTGCAATGGCGGCCCGAATAGGGTGTGAGATATACATCTCTGTAGGCTCATACCATCAGTTATCTAGCTTAATCTAGACAATGAAATATAACAAAACATTGTACTGATATAATAAGCCAATAGAAGAACTGAATAAATAACCAACAACCTATATAGGTTCCAAAGGGACACTTGACGGTGATAACAGCTTTGGCCCATAGCCGGAAAAAGAGTCCTCACAAGAATTACACAAGAATATTTATCAAGAATAAATATCTATTAACACTTTAAAAATTATTCTCTATTTAATCATTTATTATCTCTAAGTTTCCCATGGTTGCATGTACCTCAATACCAACTTCATCTCGTGCCAGAATTCTAATCATTCTAAATCTTTCTTTATCTAATCACATTTAACTCGGGTTTGATCCAAAACTCTCATTCATTTTATAATTCATTATTTTCATTCATTTGGTGTTTGAAATCCATGTCAAACACTCCAATTCTCATTCGGTGTAGATCGCCATGTCTAACACCCCAATTCTCATCTAGTGTAGATCATCATGTCTAACACATTACATCTAAGTGATTAGATAACTATTGGGGAGGAACGTCATGTCCAAGTCCCAACTTCTCTATTGGTCTAGAGTGTCATGTCTAGAACCCAAATTCTCATTCATTTACATCATTTGATAACTATTGGGGAGGAATGACATGTTCAAGTCCCAACTTCTCCATTGGTCTAGAATGTCATGTATAGCACCCACAATCTCCTTCATTAATTAATTAAAAAATTAATTAATCCAAGATCAATACTTAATTGACCATGAATTATCCATACCCATACCCTTAATAATCCAATTATTAGTGAAATACACCAAAATACATTAGTTAACCCCACAAATAATTAAGTCCACAATTCTATTAATGAATTCATCAATTATTTAATATATTAACACAAATCTCATCCCATAATTAATTCTCTACAATTAATTATCCAATCCAAATCACAACTTTTCATAATTAATCTCACAGTTAATTATCTTAATCAAACATCAAGGCACATAACTAATCCACCATTAATTATTTTAACAAAGCAAATTCCACATCTCATAATTAATCCCCCAATAAATTATTTATATTACAAACTCAAGAACATAATTAATTAACAATTAATTATTCCATTATAAATCTCATTATTCCATAATTAATTTCCACAATTAATTATCCAAAACATTACTACAAAAGAACATAATTAATTCACAAATTAATTATATCAATTTCAATTCTCTAGGTTCATAATTAATTCAAAAATTAATTATCTTAACTTATCCAATTCACTATGTCATAATTAATCCCCCAATTAATTATCTATATTACAAACACAAGGAATATAATTAATTTACAAATTAATTATCTCAACTTATCCAGCCCAATACTCATAATTACCACTTATCCCAAGTGAATCAACATGTAAAGGGCAGAAACAGAAAATCACATAAGCTAAGCAAACATATCAGTCTAAAAATTGTGTTTTTATCTTGAAGGCAACGCACCTCCATTGAAAGGTTTTATTAAAAAAACATGATTTTGTAATTTAAAGAACCATTTTATACCAATAATGAATTTTCTCTGATATTACAGTCAACTATATCAAAAGCAGTAAATCATCAAAAAATTCATTTTTTCCAATTAAATCAAATTTGAGGACCGTACCTCAAGGAATTGACCGAGCCAAAGATTTATAACTTAAACTGTCATCTGATCACATACACGCACCTAATAAACAACACACACACAGTCAAAATTGGTCTCATCAACCCACATTGACAACTAGCACCCACAATTAGGGCGGTGAGGACCAAAACACCTCCAATTAATAAACTGAAACCCAAAATACACCATAAGAACCTAATTCAAGGGGTGAGAAACCAATTATCAAATATATATCCTTACTTGAATATGATGGTGGTGAACCAAATCAAGCCCTACCACTATGCCTACAGTGACAGTTGTCAAAATATGGACCACCAGGTCCCGAGACATCCTCTGCACCACCTAGAATCGGGAAAAAGAAATAAACTGAATTAATCCTAGGCCTTAGGGCTTCATCCTAATGGAGATGGGGAAAAGAAGATCCAAGATGACCGATGTGAAGAATGACACATGCAGATAAGTAATTATCTCAATGAGACTGACGTGATCTGATGCACGGAGAGGAGTCAGGAAGAGGAGGTGGTGCGCCTCCACTATGGGAGAGGAGGGGGGTCGCGCTTCACGTATGAGGAGAGGATGGGGTGCGCCTCTCTCTTATTTTCTCCCTAAAATAAAACCAATTATATTTTTAAGAATTAATATAATAATAATAATAATAATTATAATAATAATAATAACAACCATATTAATATTATTATCATTTAGTTTAAATGTTTCTTTGATAAACCCCATAACTCCGCCATTACACATCATTTAATTAAATTCTCCTCCAATGAATTTAATTAAATAAATTCTACAAATCATAATTATTTAATTAAATTCTCACAACACAATATAATTAAATTAAACTCTTATTTTTCATCAATTAATTAGACTCATCCTAACCTTGAATTTAATTAGATAAAACCCCAACTCCACATATATTCCTCATTTAATTAAATTCCATTCACCTAGATTTCATTAAATAAAACTCTAACTCATTATCATTTAGTTAAATTCGCTCAACATTAATTTAAATAAATGAAACCATGTTTCACATCAATTAATTAAATTCATCTTAACCAAAAATTAATAAAATAAAAATCCACATATCACGACATTAAATTAAATCCCTCTCAGTCGAGAATTTAATTAAATAAATTAACCAGAAACCAAAAACTGGGTAAGCTGTATGGTTTGGCTCGCATTGTCTATAAAACTGTGCACCAACCATGCAGAACCTTATTTATAAGGAACCCACTTTGCACGGTTTGTCCCACATGGTTTGCTTAATCATGCATAGACTGTGCGAGCACCTCTGTTTAAGACACTCACCTCACATGGTTTGTCCTACTCTATTTTCCTAACCGTGAACAGACTGTACGAGGGCCTATGTCTCCCAGAATTAAGCAGCACAGTTTTCTATAGTAGGATACATGGTTTAATAGGTCGTGTGCCAACCATGCTCTCTCTTAAGTTCCTTAAAAACCTAACTTTTCCCAGTCCGATGCTCCATAATTCCAAGCAGTCATCCAAGAAACTCCTCGAGCCTTTACCCAAGCCTAATATAAACATGTTTAAATGATCCCAACTAACAAAACTTTGTCCCAAGGCTTGGTTTTAAGACTAACCCATCCAATAAATGAAAATTTTCAAAAACATTCATATTTTAACCCAATTAAAAAACATGGGACTTTACATATTATCACAATTTATAGGGACATTTATAAACGGATATCCTTAATCTAGTAATGTGTGCTTCATCTACAAAATTTGTACACAAAAACTACTAGTAGCTATGTATTCATCTTTGATAGTAGATAATACAACAAAGTTTTTATTCTTACTAAACCAAGACACTAGATATTTTCCCAAAAAGTGACATGTTCCAGAGGTGCTTTTTCTATCTAACTTACAACCACCAAAATTAGTATCAGAATAACTAACTAAATCAAATTCTTGTCCTCTAGGATTGAATAATATTAAGTTCTTAGTATACTTATTATATTTGAAAATTCTTTTAATTGTAGTAAAATAAGATTCTTTAGAGTTAGATTGAAAACAAGTACACAGACACACATTAAACATAATGTCTGGCCTCTTAGAGGTTAAGTAGAGTAAACTCTAAATAATTCCTCTATAAGTGATTTGATCAATAGATTTATTATTTCCATCAAGATCTAACTTAGCAGTGGTACTCATTAGAGTATCACTACTTTTTCTACCATCAAATCCAAACCTTTTTAAAATATATTTAGTTTATTTACTTTGAGTTAAAATAATACCTTATTTACTTTTAAATATTTAAAATCCAAGAAAGAATTTGAGTTCCACCATTAAACTCATTTCAAATTCACTTTGCATCATTTTTGAAAGATCAATACATAGATAATTTCTTGAAGATCTAAAAATAATATCATCAATATAGATTTAAACTACTAAAATATATTTAGAAATTATTTTTATAAAGTGAGTAGGATCATCTATACCTTTTGTAGAATCTTTTGAAATAATAAAAGTACTGAGCCTATCATACCAATATCTTGGAGCTAATTTAAAACCATATAAATCCCTTGTTAATTTAAAAAACTGATTTGGAAAATAAGGGTTTGTAAAACCAAGGGGTTGTTCAAAAAAAATCCTCAACTATATACCCATTTAGGAATGTACTCTTAATATCCATTTGATATAGTTTGAAATTGAGATGAGCTGCATATACAAGAAATATTCTAATGGCCTCAAGGATAGCAACTGGAGAAAAAGTTTCTTCATAGTCAATCACTTCTTTTTGACTATAACCTTGTGAAACCAATCTAGTTTATTTCTTACAATATTACCAGCATCATATACTTTTTTTCTAAACACCCATTTAGTTCCTATAGTCAATTTTTCTTTGGTTCTATCTACAAGTTTCTAGACTTTATTTATTTCAAGCTGATTCAATTATTCTTGTATATCCATTATCCAAAATTCATCATTGATTACATCATTGATGTTTTTAGGTTTAAGATGTGACAAAAAAACTTGACATTCAACCTGGTTTCTCATAGAAGCTCTAGTATGTTTCCCTTTATATGGGTCTCCAACTACAACATCTAAAGGATGGTTTATAAGGATTCTTGTAGATCTAGAAAAATAAGGGCTAGTAATTTCAGCTTCTTTAACAGGTTTAGGTTCATCATGACTAGAGTCTAGAGAATTTCTAGAACCGGATGATTTAACTGGTTTCTTAATAGTAGGGTTATATGATTTTACATTTATGCCCAGATTGAACAAATCATCCTCAATGTTTTCTATAGAGGTCTTGGATTCATGTGGGTCAGTTTCATCAAATTTAACATGTACGTATTTTTCCACACACTTAGTTCTTTTATTAAATACTCTATAGGATTTACTAAAGATTGAATAACCTAAAAATATTTCCTCATCACTTTTGGATGTAAATTTATCAAGATTTCTCTTTGTATTAAGGATATAAACTTTTCAACCAAAAACATTGAAGTAACTAACTTTGGGTTTCCTAATGTTCCATAACACATAGGGGGTTCTCTTAAGAATTGGTATGATTAAGACTCTGTTAATTATATAACAAGCAATATTAATAGATTCTACCCAAAATTAGACAGGTAAGTCACATTCATTAAGCATAGTCTGGGCTATCTCTTGTAAAGTTCTATTTCTTCACTCTACAACACTATTTTGTTGGGGATGTCCTAAAAGTAGAGAAGTTGTGACTATAGAAACTGGGTGAGAAGAAAGATTCAAACTCTTGGTTTTCAAACTCATAGAAATGGTCACTTCTTAAGGTTTTAATTATAAGTCTACTTAAGTTCTTTACTATTTTAGTATACTTAATGAAGTATGAGAAAGCTTCTCTTTTGTGTGTAAGAAAGAAAGACCAAGTGTATCTGGAAAAGTCATCTACTAGAATATAGACATAGTGATTCCTATTAATACTATAAACCCTATATGGTCCAAACAAATCCATGTGAACCAACTCAAGAGGTTGAGAAGTTGAAACTTCTTTCTTTGGTTTGAAATAAATTTTATTTTGTTTACCCTTTTGACAATAATTACAGACTTTGTCATTTGAAAACTCAAGTTTGGGTAGATCCTTAACTAGTCATTTACTAGTAAGGTTTTTAAGTGAATAAATATTACAATGTCCTAATCTTCTATACCAGATCCAAGACTCTTTTGTAAAGGCACTTAAGAAGGAAACATTTTGAGACACTAAGGAATCTTTGTTTACAATATACACATTTTCATTTCTAAAGGAAATAAATAATAATTAATTCTTAGAATTAAAAACATTGCATCCACCATTTTAAAATTTAACATTAAAGACATCATCACACAACTAAGAGATACTAAGAATATTATACTTTAATCCATAAAAAAAGTACTTTGGAAATTAAAACTGAATGATTTACCAATTTGGCCAAGGCCAATTATTTTTCCTTTAGCATTATCACCAAAAGTGGCATGCCCATCATCAATATTTATTAGATTCTTAAAGCACGAATAATCTTCTATAATGTGTCTTGAAAATCCACTTTCCAAGTACCATAGACTTCTATAGGAGATATTCAAATAGCTTTCCAACAAAAATATCAAACAAGAAAAGATTTTGGTACCCAGATTTGTTTGGGTCCAGTAATATTAGTGATAAGGGCTTTGGGAACCTATAGTTGCTTTATGGGTCTCCAATAAGAAGTTTGTAAAGTATTTGAAAAATAAACCTTATTTGGTCCAGAAAAACTGCAAGTGTTATAAGGTTGTCCAGTTTTAGAACTAGCAGAAAAATTATCAGTTCTGGACATAAAAACCATTTTTCTAGATTTGGTTACAAAATTATTTTTTGCTATATTCCTCTATCTAGGTTGGAATCATGTACTATTAGTATACCTAGGAGATACTTGTTTACCAATAATTTGTGCAAGTTTATTTTTCCCGTTGGTAAAATTATCTAATTCATTTTTCAATTTCTCATTTGATAAATTAGGCCCATTATTTTCTTTAAGAAATTGAGCATTTTTTTATAGTAAGCAAAGATTTGATAGTAGAGGTGAGAGCATGATGTTTCTTAAAAATTTTACATTTATATTTAATTCATTGCATGTATCTTCAATCATTTGGAAATATTCAAACAATTCTTCATTAGTAATATTTTTAGAATCAGATTCGTCTCCAGAATAATAAGAATTTTGTAAAGGAGGCTCAAGGGTTACCTCAGATGTGTTTGTCATGAAACACATGTTTGTTTTTTCACATTTCTCATCATGTGATGATTCTGAATCACCAGAGTTATCATCATAAGAACTCCAGGTGGCCTTAATTTCCCCCTTGTATCTTTTATCTTTGTAATCATATTTCTTCTTATATTTTAACATAGGATAATCATCATTTACATGTTATTTTCTCTTACATTCATAATAAACTATCTCATTTGAGTTATCACTCCTTTTAAAATCCTTTTTCCAGTTTCCCTTATTATCTTATTTACCTTTATAACTGGGATTACTAAGAAAATTATTTTTACTATAAAATTTTTAAATATTATGGAAAATTAATCCATTTCCTCATCACTGTCTGATGGTGAATCGTTATTAATTATACTATTATAATGAGTTTTTATCCTTTCTTTTTCTTCATTTTTAGAAGTAGTAGTTTTGAAATCCAGTGACTTTCTTTTTGGTTCATACTCTTATTCTTTGTTGACCTTTAATTCTTCCTCATACATCATCAACTCTACTATTATCTCTTTAACTAGAAACTTACTAACATCATAGGATTCTCTAATTGATATTGAGGTTCCTCTCCATATTTCTGGTAGACATCTAAGTAGCCACATGATTTGTTCTTTGGAATCCACTGACTTTCCAAGAGTACTCATTGTATTGAATATATCATTGAACCAAATATCCATATCAGAAATGGGTTCATCAAGATTCATATTGAAATTATCATACTTAATAGTATATATATTAAGTCTTATTTCTTTAACATTAGTGGTTCCTTCGTGAGAAATAACTAAGGTATCCTAAATTTCATAGGAAGATTTACAAGTAGATATTCTATTGAATTCTTTATCCCCTAAAGCACAAAATAGGGCATTCATAACTTTACAATTATTTTTGTAAGTAACTTTTGTAGCATCACTCCATGCATTTCTTTCAGTATTTGGTATTTCATACTTATCTTATATTACAGTCCAAATATCAAACCTCATACTTTCTAAGTGAATTTTCATTTTAATTTTCCACTAGGCTTAATTTGTACCATTAAATTAGGGAGGTTTGTTAGTAGTAGTACCTTCCTGTCTATTATATATATTGAAGAATAAAGAATAAAATTTTAAAGAGCTAAAATTTTAGAACTAACAAAAATTTGGAGATCTTTAAAACACAACTAAAATCACAGTTGAAAATATTTAATAAAAACTTTGAAAAAAAGAAGACTAAAAAAATCCTTTGATACCAAATGTTGGTTGGGGTAGGACACTCAATAGGCGGTGAATTGAGTTCCTATAAAAATTTCTATTAAAACTCTTATTTAAAAATCCCCAACTTTAAAATCAAAATAGGCCAGTTAATCAAAGTAGTAAATTTATAATAGTTTGATTGTTCAATTAATTTCTCAAAATATTGATTAATTCTCTGTTATAACAATTTGAAATATTGATATAACTTTTGAAAATAATTTACGAAACCAAAATAGTTATAAATACTATCCAAGATCAACTATCTAATTAAAACTTATTTTTCTAAAATATGAGTGAAAATAGAGTAGGCTAAATTTGAAATAGCCCAACAGAATAAAAAAAAGAGGCTCAGTCTCAAGCCGAGACCTAATCCTATCCATTTGGTGATCACCTTCCACTAAGTAGTTTATATTAATAAACATTGATCCACACCTTGGATTTGGGTTTATGACACCATATAGTGTTGTCCAGGTCAAGTTAGACCTCTACCACCATTATTCATAGGCAAAAAATTACAACTAGGTCACACAGATGCCTCTTACACAATTCTTCGTGGGATAAATATGGTGTAAGATAATGGTAGTATGAGGATATCTTGTATCCTCCAGCTTAGAACCGGAGATAGGGTGTGTTTATACGATAGATACACACTCTGCTCGAAAAGTAATAAAATTGAACACAATAGAGTAGAAATAATAAGAGAAGGTTTAGAACGCTTTGAGTGCTGTACTTGAAGCTTCTGGACACCTTGAATGTAGAATAAGTGAAGCTTTAGTCCTCTTCTAGAAACAAACAGAAAAACAGAGTGTCACGGAACTTCTGTGTTCTGGTTTCCAGAAAAATGAGATATTCTTCAAATTTTTTCCTCTCTAGAGTTTTTTTCCATAAGGTTTATTAGAAATTTGATGCACAACAATTTATTTTTTGTTTTCAGTCATCTAGGTGGTGTGTTCTTCTTGATTTTATTCATGGGTTCTCTTGATATGGTTGCTTGTGTGTGTGTTTTTCTTTTTTATTGAGTGATTATATTTTTATATTCTATAGGTCCGATATTAGGCATGATTGGGACATGTGTTATACCTCGTACCTCTGACATCCAAGTTAATGATGTCTGCAAAAAGTTATACAAGTAAATTATAAGCATTAAATAAACCAATATGACACTTGGATAAAAAGGTTAAATTTAGAGTAAATAAATTTTGAACAATCTATCGGTGAGTCCTTATGTTGGTAGTTTAGTGCATCGATGACCCATTCTATCAGTGAGTCATGTTGTCAGTAGGTATATGTGTCGGTAGGTGAGTTGGGCTATCAGTGACTCATTTGATCCTTCGGTCTTTCAGTGACTCATTTATTCTGGCAGTCTCATTTGTTCTATTTATGAGTCATTTTTTCTCTCAGTGACTACTCTGTTTTTTCGGTGAGTCAGGCCATCGGTGAGTCAGTCTATCTATGACTCAGTCTATCGGTGAATCAACTGTTCTATCAGTGAGTCAGACTATCAGTGAGTCAGTCTATGATTGACTCAAACTTATAACTATCGATGACTTATACTTAGCCAATTTGTATGTTAATTTGTTTCATAATATAAACATGTAAAAAATATGTTAAACTTAATATTGAATATAGAGAATCTTAATTAATTATATTTAAACTTAACTAAACATGATTTGACATAAATGAACATGATTGAATATGACTGACTATGATTTTTGATTATTAAAACTAGAGTGGGCCTATCGAGTTTAATGTTAGATCTTCAATTAACATGATATAATTCAAATATATGTAAAATACTAGAGTCATAATTGAATTTGGATGAATTTAGGTGAGGAAGGAATAATAAAATAAATTGAAATTGAAAGGAAATTAAAAGAAAAAGTGAGAAGATTTACCTCTTGAATTCTTCTCTTGAGATCCTCCTCAAGGCACCTAGGATTGCTATTTTTATGAGACCAAGAGCTCCTGGATGTGGGGGAGGGGCTAGAGAAGATTATTAGACAATATTTAGGCAATAATCAAAGCTTGAGAGGTGTGAAGAGAAGAGGTCGTGAGGGGTGGTATTTATAGTGAAGTAGATGGGTGTTTTCTCAATATTTCAATCATTATCTTATTATTTTGACTTAAGACTATGATTAATTTGAGCATTATAATAAAATATATTAAAATAATGAAGGAGTGTTCTAGATTTGGGTGCTTACATCAGTGATTAATCAATGAACAATGCATTTAACTTATAATGTATATATACTGTAAATTATCGTATTTTACTATTCACTAAAAATTCAATTATTTTGGAAAAATTTTAAAAATTCACCCTAACCATTTTTTGAAATGTAGAATTCAAAAATGAACTCCGTTTTATGAAAATAATTTTCTATATATGATTAATTTAATTTTTAATTAAAATCATCATTTACTTGGAAAATACAGATTTTAAAATTATAACTGATTTTTTAACACTTTGAAAAATTACTTAAGGTCACAGAAAATTATCTTAAAACCATAAGACATCAAAATATTAATTTATGAATACATTTTAAGAAAATAATTTTTTTTAAAATAATTAAATTAATCATATAATTGTAATTAAATATTTATGACTTGTGAAAATACCAACACTTAATAAATAGTTTATGTAAATAGTTACTTACTTGTACTATAATATAATTATATCATTTTTTCACTTATAAGATTTAAAAAATTTATTTTTACTTTCATGGGTGATTCTACTATTTATTTGGCCATTTTACTATTCATAATGGTCATATTACTATTCCTAAGGTCAAGTTACAATTTCATCACTATTGGTTCCTTAAATTCTATAAATACTTCTTATTTTATTAATTCTACATTTATAATGTTTTTAAAATGATCTCTAAGTGTTTTTATGTGATTCATAAGGTTCATATTACTATTCATAACGTCAAGTTACTATTTCATCAGTATTCGTTTTCTAAGTGGTGCTTGGCATTTTCGGACCACAAAGCGCCGCTCGAACTAGCACTTTGTAACGATTTTAGATCATCGCCACTTCAGGTGGCGCTGATAGATTTGGAATTCATACTATCGGCACCACTTGAAGTGGCGCCTAAATTCTCACCCCCTATAAAAGGGGGCTCACCCCCCATTCATCTCAAACACCTCCTCCTCCATTATGCCTTTCTAGTTATTGGTTGCTCTATCTTACTCTGCCCATGCAACCATTATGTATTGAAGCATCGCCACCTCTCCCCAAATTTGAGGTATTTCTTTTTTTTTAAAAAAATTCTTTAATTTTTTGATTGATTAATTGATTTATTTAGTTCATAGTTAATGTATTTTATTTAGAAATATTTGGTAGTTATTATATTTTATTTAGAATTGGTAATAGTTTATTTTAATTAATTTTAATTAGGTAATTATTTAATTGTAATTAGGTAATTAATTAATTGTAATTAGGTAATTAATTAATTGTAATTAGGTAATTAATTAAGTGTAATTAGGTAATTAATTAAGTATAATTAGGTAATTAATTAATTATAATTAGGTAATTAATTAATTGTAATTAGGTGATTAATTAATTTTTATTAGGTGATTAATTAATTGTAATTAGGTGATTAATTAAGTGTAAGTAGGTGAAAAATAAAGTGTAATTAGGTGGATAATTAAGTGTAATTAAGTACTTAATTAAGTGTAATTAGGGAATTAATTAATGATAATTATGGAATTAATTAAATAATTGTAATTAAGGAATTAATTTATTGTAATTAGGTACTTAATTAATTAATTGTAAATTGGTAATTAATTAAGTGTAATTAGGTATTTAATTAAGTGTAATTAGGTAATAAATTAAGTGTAATTAGGGAATTAATTAACTGTAATTAGGAAATTAATTAATTTTAATTAGTTAATTAATTAATTAATTATAATTAGGTTAATTAAGTGTAATTAGGTGATTAATTAAGTGTAATTATGTGATTAATTAAGTGTAATTAGGTAATTAATTAAGTGTAATTAGGTGACTAATTATGTTTAATTGGGTGATTAATTAAGTGTAATTAGGTGATTAATTAAGTGTAATTAGGTGATTAATTAAGTGTAATTAGGTGATTAATTAATTTTAATTAATTGACTAATTAAGTGTAATTAGGTGATTAATTAGGTGATTAATTAATTATAATAAGGTTATTAATTAAGTGTAATTATGTGATTAATTAAGTGTAATTAGGTGATTAATTAGGTGATTAATTAAGTATAATTAGGTGATTAATTAGGTGTAATTAGGTGTAATTAGGTGGTTAATTAGGTGTAATTATGTGATTATTAGGTGTAATTAGGTGATTAATTAGGTGTAATTAGATGATCAATTAGGTTTAATTAGATGATTTAATTAGGTGATTAATTAGGTGATTAATTAGGTGTAATTAGGCATCATTAGGTACTTATATTAATTAGCTAAGTACTTATATTAATTAGCAAAGTACTTATATTAATTAGTGAAGTAATTATTTTAGGGTAAGTAAGTCAAACGTGTGATATGATTAAATGTTGATTAAGGGATGAATTAACCAATGATTAACTAATGTTTAACTAATGATAAACTAATTATTAATTAATTATGAACTAATGGTTAACAAATGATGAACTAATGGATAAGTAATAATGAACTAATGGTTAAGTAATGATGAACTAATGGTTAAGTAATGATTAACTAATGGTTAAGTAATGATTAGTGTCATCATTTAGGATATAAGAAAACATTCTAAAATTTTGGTATCATAAAGATTATATGGTTATCTAAGAAATAAAATCTCTGTCTGGATACAAACAAGTAGATGTAGCTCTAAAATAAATGTACCTAGGAGTAAAAACTCTGACAAGGTGTCCTAGGCCTAACTCAGGGTAAACTGGTACACGACAATGGGCCTTACTGAATCCTATTTTGACACTCCCAAGGATATGCTTTAGATAATTCATATTTTCTTTATAAAATACTATAAAACATTTAGGAGGGTTTAAAATTGTACTAAGAAACATTAGTATCATAGTTTAGGATATAAGAAGATGTTCTAGAATTTTAGAATCATAAAGATTAATAACATATTCGAAAGGTATGTACTTACCTTTGTAATTTTGAAAATATTTTGACATTATAATAATAATGATGGTTTATTTTAGATAAAAAAAATATGGATGCCTTTAATTATTACAACCGTCAAATAATTGAGATAGAACAAGGATGTTGTTATAGTATATAGCCAGAAGGTGTTGTGATGCTTGGAGGTTGTACAACTTTGGAATCTCTTTGAAGGAAAATTCATCGAAAGTTAAAAATGATGAGCAATCAAGTGATAGAATCTATCACACATAGACATTTCCAATTTCTAGATAGGTTTTGGCTTGTGGACTATCCAGTAACTAATGATAAAGAATGGGAATATGTACTTTTATTGGTTAATTATCAACCTGAGAATCAAATGATGGAGTTATATGTCACTATATCTACAATGGAGGTTCCATTGACATTGGAAGTTGGGCCATCACAATGTCATGATACTATGTCATATACTCCTGTTTTAACACATTAAGACATTCCATCAAAAATAGTAGTTGTTCCGTCATTTCCTCCAGTGATAGTTTCAATGGTTAGTCTTCCATGTACTTTAGATGTACTGGTCAATGATTTGGAGGATGATGAAAATTTAGAACAAGAAGATGAATAGGAAGTTGAAGAAGAAGAATAAGAAGATCATGCACAAGAATAATCTATTCACACTCATGTGAGGTTGAACCAACTGTTGAAACATCCTCCACTATTGGATTCATGGTCAACTGAAGGCATGAATCACTTGCTAGGATTTGATTTGTCTGTTATTACTCCTACTATAGAATTTTTAGAAATCATTGGCGGCACAAATAGAGTGTTAGATGAAGGTGTAAAGTATATTGGAATAGAGTTTTAAAGAAAAGATTCAATAAAAATGCAATGAAAAATATCACATTGAAAGAAACTACTCTTATGTTGTAGAAGAGTTAAAGAGGTTTTATTATGTGATCCATTGTGATGAATTTGATCCAAACTTTCAAATGTGTCTATGAGCTATAATTGATAACACTTTTCACAGCTAGTGCATCACTAGATTTACTCAACACACATGTTTGAACCCAAGATTTTCATAGTACCACTCTTAATTATATGTTGAGTTTGTTTCAACTATTTTTGTTGAAATGATTAGGGCATGCCAAAATGTTTTTATCATTCTGGTGGTGGAGAGAATCAAACAACTTTGTAGGTATTAAATATCATATTAGAAGGAATGGGAGGCAGAAAAAAAGGCTATTGTAAAATTATATGGTAATTGGGACGACTCTTATCAATTTTCACCACAACTTATGGAACTTTTACATCATAACAATCAAGTGATCTATCAGTTATACACTGCTGAATATATTAACCAACACATCCAAGTTGATCAGTTGATGATTATTTTTGATAGATTGTTTTGAACATTTTAACCATTTTTTACATCTTTTAGACATTAAAAATAGTTTATATATATTGATGACACATTTATTTATGGAAAGTATACAGGAACTTTACTGATTTCTGCCACACAAGATTTAAATCAAGCATCTCTACCTTTGGCATTTGCAATTGTAAAGAAAGAGAATTTCTCATCATGGAGATGGTTTATGTCTTATCTTCAAGATTTTTTTATAGACATAGAAGGGATATTTCTTATTTCATATCGCCATCATGAAATAAAGGAGGAAGTACAGTCTGATAGTCTTTCCTAGAAGCCACGCAATGCCCATCATCGATAATGTATTCGACATATTGCTATCAATTTGAAAAAGAAGTTCAAGAATAAGCCAATGTAGAAAGTAATCTTAAAAATTGGTATGCATGTCTTTTTTTAAAAAATAACTATCATCTTTATTTCCATATATTTTTAGATTTGTTTTTGTTTGATAGCATACAAGCATAAACAACAAAGGATGGAGGAGCATCTTAAAGATATTCACAGAATTAATCTAGAAGTTTATGATTACATGATGAAAATTCCAAATCCTAAATGGTCGTCGGCATATGATGATGGGAGTATATATGGAAATATGAAAACCGACATCATAGAATTTATTAATGGAGCTTTCAAGGGAGTTTAGAAATTACCTATCATAGGTAAATAAGAATATTTGATTATATGTTACTCAGAAGAGCTACAATTATAATATAATATTACTATAATGTTTTAAATCTAAATTACAAGTTTGGTACAAGAGACCTTATATCATACTGTAAAATATTTTCTGAAATGAGGAAAGTGGACTGAAGAGTGTCTGAATAGAGGGATTTGCTATGGACACCATTTCTAGTGTGAGATAGATAGAGTTCTTCAGGAGACTGTAGCTTATCGTGTAATTGCATTTAATCATCTAGAGAAACTTTTTGAGGACACTAAGCCCAATGATGCAATGGATTGTAGAAATTATCATGTGTGAGTTGTTTTATTGGATAAGAATTACTATGAATGTGGAAAATTTCAAGCATTAAGATATCCTTGTGGCCATGTGATCGCAGCATGTTCTTACGTACACTTATCTTGGGAGCATTTGGTTGATCTAGTTTATCAACTAGAGAGTATCAATGAATTCTACACTACTATGTGAATGTCAATTGGTTAATATTATAATTTTTGGCTATTTGATGGTTCACCCACGCTTCTACTGAATAGGACCAGGCTTCGATCTAAAGGGAGGCCAAAGTTGACTCGTATTTGGAATGAGATGGATTGGCCTAGTGAATAGGCACCTAGATGCATGTGTAATATATGCCTCTAGGAAGGTTATATGATGATACATTTCCATAGACACATATGTAAATCATCTAATGGTTAAAATGATTCATGTACTCTATTAGTTACTATAAAAGTCTGTACATGTAATCATTTTTATCATTATGACCATTTTTAATCATATTTTTCTTATTTTTGTATGGTGTAACTTTTAGAAAATGTACCTACATATTATAAGACATAAATATATTAAATATATAAAATAATATATATCAACCCACAAGGTTCAAAATTTCTTTACAATTTAACAACCAAAGGGTTTTAAAAATCAAAAAATTTTCTAAGCTTCATAAAAAAAATCAACTAATTTAATGAAAAACATATTCAAAACATTTATGGAAACCAATTACATTTTATAAACAATGTCAAAGTCCAAAATTCATAGAAAACATGTTTTTATGAAATCAAAACCTATTTTATAAATAATTCCCCACTATCCCTCTCAGTCTAGAAATAATTTTCCTAAAATCCACCTTTTTCAACATTCCATGAGGATACACAATCAATGGTAAATCCAAAAAAATTAAAACCTCAAAATTCAAACCCCGCTACCCATGGTATCATGGGAAACATCATGAAGGGTGGTGATCAATTAACCACTAATGAAAAATTTATGGAGTCCTAAAAACAATCCTAACCCAATCTTACTAAGACCAATCCAAACATCAAGACCAGATACATAACTAGGAAATTGAACCCTACAACACATATATATAGGTGTGAGCTAAATTTCCTAGTTCATCACCACCAGTTAAGTCTATAGAAATATCTTAGTAATAAATTTCATAAAGTGAATGTGTGAACATAAGATGAAAAATAGAATTTTTACATGTGTTATAAAACCAGTTCAATAACATGGTACTTAATAAACACCATTTTCTAAAGCCTCTTTAAGAAATAACCATACCATTTTAATTATCAAAATAAAACTTTCAAACCATTATAAAGAAAAATCATTTTAAATTAAACCAAACACACTCAAGGTGATATTAAAATCACTTATAGGCACCAAATAACCATGGAATATACTCCAAGTAAAAATGAAAGAAAATGTTATATCTAATCAAATGAATTGGGGGAACACAATTGAGTCAAAAAGAGAAATCCCATAAATTTCATATATTAAATGATAAATTTAATACTACATGAAATTAATGTTTTAATATTCATACATTAAGATGGAGAAACCTCTATTATCTACCTAGAAGACGCACGTATCGCGTGATGTGTTGGCACAATGACTTGTTAGAGTTATTGATGTTTGGAGAGCACATCATTTTTATCATGATGCACTCCCAACATCCATTTTTCCATACCTCAGACGTTTTGGATTTTATGTAGTAACTATGTGTGACTTCAAGACCATTGATCACCATTTGATTACTACATTAGTTGAGAGATGGTGGCCAGAGACACACACATTTCATATCCCAGAGGGGGAGATGACTATTACTTTATAGGAAGTTGTCTTTATGATCAGTTTACCCATCCACGGACATGCTGTTATGGGTTTCACTAGTGGTGACTGGTGTGTGGTCATACAATGTTTACTAGGCATTGATGTCGTCAGTATATGACGTGTCCTCCAGGGTTCCTACTTGCGTATGGGGTGTATTGATGAGCATTTCACCATCCTTTCTGATGAAGTAGATGAGGAGACACTTATTCTGCACACATGTGCATATATTTTGTGACTGATCAGAGGATTGTTGTGCATTGACTACTCCACCAATTTGGTATGCATGATGTACCTCACATTACTTATGGATATTGATCCGATGAAAAAATATAGTTGGAGATTCATTTTATGATCACATCTGTACAGATTTATTTGTACTAGTTGTCATGTCGATGTACAATAAATTATAGGATGTATGGTTTTGTTACAGATGTGGGGCCTGGGAGTGTTTTCCACACATCGCTCCTCAAACTGCCGCACCACTGAAACCGAATCTATTTCAGGGCTATCCTCAGGGATTCTCGTATGTTTACGTCATTACTTTCAGTTATTTAGTACTTTTGTTATTATTTTTTATAAAATTACCATATATTACTCTTTTTTAACGAGGTGGAGTCTATCTCAGAACTATGCACATACTCCGAGACCTAGTGTGTATAGTTTTCGACAAATATTTGATTCTATATAGCTAACTGATGTATGCTAAACATTACTTTTTATGTAGACAAATTTGTTTTGTTATTACTTTTTAAAGTTCTTTCAATTTAATATTAGTAACATTATCATGCTAATTTATGACTAATTTTTTTAGTTTGCATTTCATATTTCATGGAATCCATATACAGGTTTTTTCAATGCATCACTTCCACTATACTTCACAACTATGATTGGAGATCGTGCTGCAGTGGTTACACTCATCCACTTCCACATCATTCAGTGGCATCAGCCAGACCGGGTCATGCAATAGTTTGGTTATATACAACATATCTCTATGACAACATGAAAACCTGATGGGTTGCATTCTATTGTGCTTATCGGTAGACATACAATAGGTTGTCGACAGTTTCATGCAACTTATACCGATATTTGGGACACGTGTGCCCAATATAGTATCTTTCTATATAGATATCCCACAACATGCTATCAGTTAACTGATCAAGGGGTTTTTGAAGATTGGTACTGATGACACACCATCATACACCTTACAAGTTAGCGGATTGGAATTCAGTAGTTGGTATGTTTACTAAGATTTATTATATTTATTTAGCTCACTTTTGGTATTAATTTTAATGTTACTTCATTTGAAAATAGATGAAATTTCTCATATTTCACAAATCATAGATCCTTAGGAGGAGGCATTTATTAGGTTGGATGTAGTTCACCCATATGTGTTGGTCGTCAACAATCCTCTTCGGTCCATATATGATGATCTACAATTATATCCTGATTCATATCCTCCAACAACAACTCCTGGGGATGATGATGACCCTACTATGTCTACTGAGGAAGATCCACTATCACCGCTACTACTAGCTAGAATAAAGAGACGAGGACATCAACAGGGGTAGAGGTGATGATATAGACATCTGAGAGCGACTCTTGTAGATATTGCCACACTGTAGAGAGATTATCTTGCCCAACTAACTGATGATCTTTCACATCAAGAAGATTCTTATATGCCACATATTTCATCTTCATAGACTACTTTGGACTAAGAGCTGGTTGTAGTAACGCAGCTTGTGGCAGCCCTCTCTCTTGCCGATGAAGACTTCTTCAATGTATCATTTTTCTATTTTTAGGAGCTCTGGGACCATATGGATCTACATATGATTTTGGGTCATCCACATGTGATCTCGGCCAGTCCTCTACACAACACCATCATGAGGCACTGAAAGCACCATAAGAGGACAAACCAGAACATTCATCTAGGACACCTGAGCAACATAGACGTCGAATGCGGAGTGGGCATGAGGTTCAGATGCCGCATTATGGTACGAAGGGGCATCGACGTTGATTTATTCGGATGTCTTGTTGTATATTTTAAAAAACATAATTATTATGACAATTAATTGTTATTTTAGACTAATAAAAACAAATTCACAATTATACTAAAGAAAAACTAATTTATATGGATAAAGACCACCTTAGTTGAAGTGATGTGGGAACATAAATAACACATACCTGAAGTGATATTTAAACATAAATAATGCATACCAGAAGTGATAGTATAATTTTTTTATGGCATTCAAATATTAAGATGTTATAATTCATGATGACAATTTCATTGAATTCTTTAACATTGAGATAAAATAGGGACTGAGATCATGAATATTATCTTAAATACACAAATGAATTTTATGATTTTAAGTTGAGTGGATGGAAATCTATTCTTGGTTGTTGGATTATAAATGTAAAATTAAAGTGATATACATCAAGAAGGTTCTGAAAAAATAGGCCTTTCATATACTCTATGTCACACTATGGAACCTATTAGACTCATGGAATGCATGTAAAACATGATGCAAAGCTATGATTATAATGAATGTTTTTTGAGGAATTCATTGGAGATGAATGCACATGTAGACAAATTCTTTGAAAAACAGTAAATATATGCAGATTACCTAACCACCAGTATGAATTAAATTTCATAGAGGTTAAAAGATTCTGATAGAATATAAAAATTTGTAAAAAAAAGGTTAAATTGTATTTATCCCACCACCACCCTTTAGTGTCTAAACTGATATTCTTTGGTCATTCAATTTGAATTAATGATAGGTTCCATATTATTGGATTTATTTCTAAATCCCCACTAAATCTTATTTTAACAACTGAATTATCAAATTGAGATGTTTGATGAGACTTAGATGGAAATATGAAAACATATTTCTATTCTTACTTGTTTGACAATCGCTTCCATGACTATGGTTAATAGGAAAATAAAATAAGAAATGAAATAAAAAAATAGAAATTAAGAATGCACTTAAAGAAGATGAACAGTGTGGTAAGTGAACATCAAATGATTTTATGGATATAGATCCTTATGATTACTCTAGATCAAGATATATATAAATAAATTTTATTTATTACCTATATATATATATAAATTTATAAACAAATTTAATAATGTTTATTTAATAAGGTTTATATATATATTTAAATAATTATATAAAAATTTATAAATTTTAAATATAAGGTTTATTTATGAATATAATTATATATATTTATTATATTTATGATTATATATTTATCATTATATAATTATAAATCTATCTATATAAATAAATATTTATAATTATATAAATAAAATTATATTTATAATTATATAAATAAAATTATATTTATAATTATATAAATACAAATATGTTTATAATTATACAATTTAATATACATTTTAACTCCAAATAATATTATAAATATGTTTAAAAATATATATTTATAAATCTATATTTATAAATATTTATTTATTTATATATAAATTTCAAATATTTCTAAACATATAATAATTTATAAATATATATTTATGAGTATAATTATAATTATAATAAATATAATAAATGAGAGAGGTTTGGGGAGAGAAATATTTATTATAAATATATTTAGATAATTGTTATTATATATTTATTATAGAAATTATATATTTATTATAAATATTAATTATTGTAATTTATATATTTATATAAATATTTATTATTGTAATTATATATTAATTATATTTATAATTACGCATTTATTTTCTTTATATTTATATTTATATATTTAAAATATATTTGTTTATTTATTATAATTATTTATAATTATTAATATATATTTATATATTTATTTATATAAGGGGGGTGGGTGGGGTGGGTGGGGTGGAGTGTGGGTCAAAGTAAAAATTCATTTAGTGATATGAAGCCGCATATACCTGAAAAAACTACCCCCTTGAATTAAGAAAAATATAAATATCCCTTACGACAAAATTTGCCGCTACCGTCACTTGCATGATCCAACCATCCATGAACCCTATGTAGATGAATCCATCTTCTCGGGCGTATTCCAGATCCTATGGCCCCACCACTGCCCCCACGCCGATGAGCTTCGAGCTCTGCTGCATGCGCCTGTCCCACACCGGCGCTGCCAGGCTCCACCAGGTCAACTCATACCGGAGAGGCATGGGGGCGGGGTCGTAGTGCTCCACCTGGTAATAAAAAAATGGCTGCTGCAACCACTAGAAGAAATACCATGATGAGTAAACCACACTAGCACACCCTTCTTTGTGTGGCCGACCTCGTGGTGGTGATGGTAGCATCGTTGGGGAAAATTTTGTTATATAGATTTTTTTAATAAAATGGGTTTAGGGTATATTTAATTAGGGAAATGGGTCAAAGCGCCAATTGAAGTGGCGCTTGACCCATTTTGGGAACATAACACCACTTGAAGTGGCGCTATGCATCAGTGCCACTTCAAGTGGAGCTAATCCCTTTTGGGTTAGCCTCTTGGCACCACTTCATGTGGCACCGAGGCTTGGGGAGGCCTATAAAACCACCCCCACTTCCCCACTTCCCATTACTTCCTCACTCTCTCTTTCTACTTCGTCTATCTCTCTCTCTACTTTGGTTTCTTTGCCTATATATCCATCTCTCCACAAATTTGAGGTAATCCTTATTTTAAATTTATTTAATATTTTGATTTATTTAAATATTTGTTTAATTCATAGAAGTAGTTTTTATTTATTGTATTATATTTAGAAATAGTAAAAGTTTTTTTTAAATGTTGTTAAATAAGTAATTAATTATTAGTAGGTAATTAATTAATTATAAAAGGTAATTAAATAATTATAAAATGTAATTAATTAATTATAAGTAGGTAATTAATTAATTATAAGTAATTAATTAATTATCGTTAAGAAATTAATTAATTATGGTTAATCAATTAATTAATTATCATTTGGCAGTTAGTTAATTATTGTTAGATACTTAATTAATTATCTTTAGACACTTAATTAATTATCCTTAGGCAACTAATTAAATGTGATTAGGAAACTAATTAATTGTGATTATGCACTTAATTAATTGTGATTAGACACTTAATTAATTGTGATTAGGGACTTAATTAATTGTGATTAGGCACTTAATTAAATGTGATTAGAAACTTAATTAATTGTGATTAGGTATTTAATTAATTGTGATTAGGTACCTAATTAAATGTGATTAGGCACCAATTAAATGTGATTAGGAACTTAATTAAATGTGATTAGACACTTAATTAACTGTGATTAGTCACTTAATTTACTATGATTAGACACTTAATTAACTGTGATTAGGTACTTAATTAATTGTGATTAGGCACTTAATTAACTGTGATTAGGTTCTTAATTAATTGTGATTAGGAACATAATTATATATGATTAGGCACTTAATTATATGTGATTAGGCACTTAATTAAATGTGATTAGGAACTTAATTAAATGTGATTAGGGAATTAATTAAATGTGATTAGGCAATTAATTAACTCTAATTAGGGAATTAATTAATTCTAATTAGGGAATTAATTAAATGTGATTAGGAAATTAATTAACTCTGATTAGGGAATTAATTAATTCTAATTAACGAATTAATTAACTCAAATTAGGAACTTAATTAATTCTAAGTAGGCACTTAACTAATCATCATTAGGAAACTAATTAAATGTGATTAGGAACTTAATTAAATGTGATTAGGCACTTAATTAATTATGAATAGGCACTTAATTAAATGTGATTGGGAATTAATTAAATCTAACTAGGCAATTACATAAATCTAACTAGGAAATTACTTAAATATAACTAGGTAATTACTTAAATCTAACTAGGTAATTAATTAAATATAACTAGCTAATTAATTAGTGAAGTTACTATATTAATTAGAAAAGTAATTATATAAATTAGAGAAGTAGTTATATTAATTAGTGAAGTAGTTATATTAATTAGTGAAGTACTTATATTAATTAGTGAAGTAGTTATAGATTACTTCTAGAATATATCCTTGCATTACATTCTAGGTATGATAATGAATTTAGTTTTCCATCTACCTTGACCTTAGTTTGTAATTGAAGTTATGAACTTGAATTTAGTAGTTGAATATATTTTTTGCATATTAAGTGTTAGACTTGTCATGAAATGAATTCTCTCTTGAGTAAAGTATCCCTGGGTAGAGGGGCTTTGGGTCAGACCACCTACTTTCCTGGAGGCTTTCTCTAGGAAAGTGAATGGAGTTGGCTATTTGTCGCTCCGGGCTTACTCATGTAGAGTTTTTCAATTTCATATAACTCTATGCTTTTACATGACATGTTGGTGTACCTCATGCATATAATGCATGTGGATATGTATGAATATTTTTGACTTCTATTTTTTGGTAAGTAACAAAAACTTGTGGGTTTTGTAAGGAGTTACACATCAATATAGATTGACTATATTGATTTGGTGGAGGGATTAGGATTCCAACCTGAATTACTAGAAGCATGCATACATAATTTGATTCTCTAATCATATTTAATTTATAAAAATGGTTTATTTTAGATAAAAAAGATGGTTGCCTATATTTATTTCAATAGTAAAATAGTGGATACTAAACAAGGATGTAGTTATAGTATACATCCACAAGCTGTTGTGATGCTTGGAGGATGTACTACATTGGAAGTTGTGCAAAGTAAAATTCATCGAAAGTTAAAACTAGTGAAGAATCAAGAGATAGAGTCCATCACATTCAGACATCTTCAATATATAGATAGGTTTGGGCATGTGGCCTATCCGGTAAATGATGATGAAGACTGGGAATGTGTACTTTCATTGGTTAAGTATCTACCTAAGAATCAAATAATGGAGTTGTATGTCTCTATAACAATAATGGAGGTTCCATCAACATTGGAAGTTGGGTAGTCTCAATGTCTTGAGACTATGCCATATGCTCCTACACATGAAGAAGTTCCATCAGCATCGATAGTTTCTCTATCATTTCCCTTGGCCATAGTTTCAATGGATAGTCCTCCACATACTCTAGATGCATTGGTCAATGATTTTGAGGATGATAAAAATTTTGAAGAAGAAGATGAAGTGGAAGTTGAAGAAGAATAAGAAGAGCATGTAGAAGAACAGTTTGTGCCCACTCATGTGAGGTTCAACCGACCATTGAAACATCCTACACTATTGGCTTAATGGTTGACTGAAGGCATGAATCGCTTTCTAGAATTTGATTGGTCAGTTATTACTCACAGTTCAGAATTTCTAGGAATAATTGGTGGCACAAATCGAGTGTCAAATGACAGTGTTCTGTATATTGTAAAATAGTTTGATAGTAAAGAATCAATGAAAAATGTGATAAAACAATATCACATCGAAATACATTACTCTTATGTTGTAGAAGATTCAAAGAGATCTTACTATTTGATTTGTTGTGACAAATATGAATCAAAATGTCAAATGCATATGCGAGTTAGAATTGATAACACTTTTCACAACTATAACATCACTAGATTTACTCCACACACCTGTGTGAACCCAAGATTGTCATAGGAACACTCTTCGTTAGATATTGAGTTTGTTTCAACTATAATTGTTGAAATGATTAAAGCATGTCAAGAAGTTCCTGTGGTTCTAGTTATAGAGCGAATCAAACAACCTTTTGGGTATCAAATCTCTTACTGGAAGGCATGTGTGGCATGTAAAAAGGCTATTATGAAATTGTACGGTGATTGGGACAATTATTATTGAGTTTTACCATAACTTTTGGAGCTTTTACACCATAATAATCAAGTGGTCTATCAGTTACATACTGCTGAATATGTTAACCAACACAACCAAGTTGATCATTCAATGGTTGTGTTTGACATATTATTTTGGACATTTTTACCATGTGTGGAGGCTTTTAGACATTACAAGTAGTTTATACAGATTGATGGCACATTTCTGTATGGAAAGTATACAGGAACTTTATTGATTTCCACCACACAAGATGGAAATCGAGACCATCTACCTTTGGTATTTATAATTGTGGAGAAAGAGAACTTTTCATCATGGAGCTGGTTTTTAGCATGTCTCTGATAGTTTGTTACGGATTCGAAAGAGATTTGTCTTATTTTAGATTGACACCGTGTAATCAAAGAGGTAGTACAGTCTGAGGGTCTTTCATGGAGACCATCCTATACCCATCATCAATACTATATTCGACAAATTGCCAGTAATTTGTGAAAGAATTTCAAAAATGAGTCAATGAAGAATGCAATCTTAAAAATTAACATGAACATCCTTTTGCGTTTTAATATATTTTGTCATAGTAATTTTTATATCTATTTAAATGAGTTCTTGTTTGATAGAATATGAGCCTCAACAACAAATGATGGAAGAGCGTCTTCAAGATATTCACAGAGTGAATCCAAAAGTGTATGATTACATGATGTTAATTCCAAAGCAGAAATGGCCATTGGCATATGATGATGGGAGGAGATATGGTCATATGATGACCAACATTGTAGAATGTATAAATTGAGTTTTCAAGGGAGTTCAAAAATTACCTATCACAGGTAAATACAATTATTTGATTATATGTTACTCGGATGAGCTATAATTATAATATAATATTAGTCTAATGTCGTAAATCTAAATTATAGGATTGGTATAAGAGACCTTCTATCGTAGTGTAAAGTACTTTATGGAATGAGGAAAGTAGGATCAAGAGGGCTTGAACAGAGGGATGCGCTATGGACACTATTTCCAGTGTGATTTAGGTATGGTTCTTTAGAAGGTTGCAACTTACCGTGTAACTACATTTAATCGTCCAGAGCAATGATTTGAGGTCACTGAGCCTGATGATGTTGTGGATTGTAGCAATGGTCGTGTGCAAGTTGTTTTACTGGAGAAGCATTACTGTGAATGTGGAAACTTTCAGGCACTAAGATATCCTTGTGGCCATGTGATTGTAGCATGTGCTTACGTACACGTATCTTGGGAGCGGTTCGTTGATCCAGCTTATCGGCTCAAGATCATCAACTCTTACTAAAGTACTCCATGGATGCCAATTGAAGAATATCATAATTTTCAGCTGTCTGATGGTGCACCCAAGCTTCTACCGAAAAACACTAGACTTAGACCTAAAGGGAGGCCAAAGTCTACTCGTATTCGAAATGAGATAGATTGTCCTAGTGAACAACCAGCTGGACGAAGGTCCAACATATTCCTCCAGGAAGGTTATATGAAGACACATTACCCTAGACACATAGGTAAATCATCTAATGGTTTAAATGAATCATGTACTCTATCAGTTGCTGTAAAAGTTTGTATATGTAATCATTTTTATCATTATGACCATTTGTAATCATATTTGTCTTATTTCTATATAGGGTAACTTTTAGAAAATATACATATATATTATAAACATTTTAAACATTGGTTAATAGAATTACAAAAATAAAAATTATTTTATGCATTCAAAAACAATCCAAACTATCAATGTTATCATGATTTAAATGAACTCGCACACCACGCTAAAATGTTTTCTTATACAGGTAGATTCCTTTTTATTGATTTGGTGTTATTTGTTTAAAGTTATTCATGTAGTGATAACTATCTAAAGGTTCACATTAAAAAACCATTTGAACTATGAAATGAAAATTTTATCAGACTTTTATAATGAAATATGAACTTACAATGGCCACAAAACAAATGCAAGGAAACTCCGAACGTCTTCACCCCAACACCCCAACACTGGGGACAACATAAGTTACACAATGTGTTTCTACTTATTTCAATTATTATATGATAAATTTCATACCTTACATGTTAAATGTCATATCTTACATGAAATTAATGTTTTACTATTTGTAAATTCAGATGGAGAAGCCACTATTATTTGCCTAGGAGACACACGTGTCGCCCGATGTGTTGGAATGATGACCATTCAGACATCTTGTTGTTCAGAGATCATATAATTTCCATCATGAGGCACCCACAATAGTTATTTTTCCATACCTTAGACGTGCGGGATTTTATAGAGTCACTATGTGCGACTTCAAGACCATTGATCACCATTTGATCGCCGCATTAATTGAGAGATGATAGCCAGAGACACACACATTTCATCTTCCAGAGGGGGAGATGAACATAACTTTAGAGGACATCGCCTACATGTTGGGCTTACCCATCCATGGACATGCAGTTATGGGTGCCATTAGTGGCAACTGGGCTACAGTCATATATAGGCTACTAGGCATTGATGTCGTCGGCGCATGAGGTGTTCTCCAGGGTTCATGCTTGTGAATGAGGTGTCTTGATCAGCATTTCGACATCATTCATGATAATGAAGATGAGGATATGCTTATTCATCACACATGTACATACATTTTTCAGCTTCTTAGAGGATTCTTGTGCGTCGACTACTGTACCGCTTTGGTACACATGATGTACCACCCATTACTTGAGGATCTGAATCAGACGACTACATACAGTTGGCGGTCCAATGTATTAGCACATCTGTATAGATCACTTTGTACTAGTTATAAGGAAGATTCACATTATATTGAAGGTTTCATGGTGTTAGTATTGATGTGGTCCTGAGAGCGTTTTCCGCACATCGCTCCTTGAGCCATCGCACCACTTGCAGCAGAGCTATTTCAGGACTGTCCACAGGGTGTTGGTATGTGTACGTCATTAATTTCTGTTATTTAGTATTTTTTTTATAAACATACCATATATTAATCTTTTTAACCAAGTAGTGTCAGTCTCAGAAGTATGCACATACTCCGAGACATAGTGTGCACAACTTCCAACAGATATTCGACGCCATGGTGCCGGCTGATGTAAGTTAAACAATAATTTCTTATAGTCAAATTTGTTTTGTTATCACTATTTTAAGTTATTTCAATATAATCTCAGTAAAATTTTCATACTAATATATGACATATTATATTGAGTTTACATTTCAGGTTTCATGGACTCCGTATACCGGTCATGTCTACACATCACTTCAACTTTACTGTACAGCTAGGGTTGGAGATCGTGCTGCATTGGTGCCACTCATCCACTTCCACATCATTTAGTGGAACCAGCCAGACTGGGTCATGCACCAATTCAGTTTCATATAGTATATCCCCATGCCACTAGGACAGCCTGATGATTTATATACCATTGTGCTTACAGGCATACAAATAACAAACTGGCAGCAATTTCATGCATCTTATATCGAGCTGTGGGACACACATTCCAGTTTTAGTATCATTCTATTTGTATATACCACAACACGCATTCAGTTATCTACTCAGGGGGATTATGCAGATTGGTATCGACGTCACACCATCGTGCACCTTACACGTCAGGGGATTGGCATTAAGTAGTTGGTATTATTTTTGTTTAACTCATTTTTTGTTTTAATTTTAATGTTATTTCATTTACAGGCAGACACCATTGGTCATCCTGCACATACCACACAACCTCAGGAGGATTCATATATTAGGCAGGATGTAGTTCATCGGGATGTGTTGGCTCTCCTCAATCATCTCTAGTTTATATGTGACAATATTTTTGATGACGAGCCACAGTAATATCCTGATCCATTCTCTCCACTTGAAGCTCCTGAGGATGATGATTTCCCTGCTATTCCTGCTGAGGATGATGCACCACCACCACCACCTCCAGCTGGACGATAGAGATGAGCACATTAGGAGGGGCAGAGGCAATGACATTGACATCCGAGAGCGGCTCCTGTATATGTCACTGCACCATAGAGAGTGGATCCGGACCGTCTGACTAATGATATTTCACATTAGGAAGACACTTATATATCACAGATGTCGTCTCTGTAGATTACTATGGATTTCGATCTGGGTGCGGTCACACAGCTTATAGCGGCCCCCTCTCTAAATTAGGCCTTCTTCAGTGCCCCATTTCTACCATTTATAGGAGCTTTAGAGCCATATGGCACCCCATATGATTTTAGACCATCATCCTCACATGGTTTTGGTCAATACTCTACACAGCACCATGTGGAGGCACCAGAAGCACCGGAAGAGGAGGAACTCGCAGCTAGGACACCAGAGCAACATGGACGTTGGACGCGGAGAGGACGTGAGATTCAGATACAGTATTGTGGTACTGGGGGGCATCGTCATTGATGTTTAGGATGTCATGTTGTATGTATTAAAAAACGTATTTACTATGATAAGTAATTGTTGTTTAAGAAAAATCACAAGAAAATCAAAAATATAGTACATACAAACTAATTTAAATTAACTATTAATAATTTATATATTTTCAAAGTCTCATAATTGTAACATTATAATGCTTCATGTATGTGACTTTAGAAGCATATAAATTATACAGTACAAGTAAAATATAAATAAAATTTGTCACACAAACTAAAAATATAATAATTTATTGAAAAATGAAAAGAAAAATAAATATATAGTAAACAAAAAATATTTTACATGACAACTTAAATATCTAAAAATAATATATTTATAATTATATATTTGTAAAAATATTTATAAATGTAAAGTACTAATTAGTAATTAAATAATTAATAATTAAACATTAATAATTAATAATTATAATGTAAAATAATAATTAATAATCATATTACTAATTAACTAATTAAATATTGTATAATTAATAATTATATTAACAATTAAATTATTAATTATTAGAAAATTAGAAATTATATGATTAATAAATATATTACTAATTAACTAATTATTTATTAAATATTTCATATATGTTTAATCCATATTTTAAGTTTCATTTATATTTAGTTAATATTTTATAGTCTTTTAAAGCCACGTTCTCGAAACATTTTTATCTTTCAAGTAGGTGGATTTGAAATCTTATAAATTATTCTTGACCAACATTGTTTATGAATTTCATTTTATTTTCAACTATTTATTATATGTTTAATCCATATTTTAAGTTTCATTTATATTCATCTTATAGTTTATATTTTATATTCTTTCAAAGTCACATACTTGAAACATTTTTAAGTTTCAAATAGGTGGATTTGAAAGCTTATAAATTATTTTTGATGAACATTGTTTACAAAATTCTTTTCATTTTAAACTATTTATTGTATTTTCAATCCATGTTTTATGTTTCATTTATATTGGTCACATAGTTTATATTTTATAGGCTTTCAAATTCAAATACTTGAAACATTTTTAAGTTACAAGTAGGTGACTTTGAAAGCTTATAATTTTTTTTATCAAAATTGTTTACAGAATTATTTTTATTTTAAACTATTTCTTATATGTTTAATCCATGTTTTAAGTTTCATTTATATTGTTCTTATAATTTTTATTTTATAATATTTCAAAAAAACTTACTTGAAACATTTTTAAGTTTCTAAGTTGGTGGATTTGAAAGCTTATAAATTATTTTTAGTCAATATTGTTCACAAAATTCTTTTTATTTTCAACTATTTATTATATATGTAACAATATTTCAAATTTATAAGCTTTCAAATAGTACTGTTTTTATTAAAAATTTATTATACATTTAACAATATTTCAAATTTGTTTATAAATAAATACTTATAACTATATAAATATAGATTAGTAATTACAGATTTGAAATTATATATATATATATATATATAATTATAAATATATAAGTATAAATTTAATTACAATATAATTATACATATATACATATATACAGATATATATATATATATATATATATATATATATATATATATATTTACACATGAATATTAAATATATTTATAAATAAATTTTAAATATATATTTAACAACATTTTCAAAATTATATATTTTTAAATATACTTATATTTATATAATTACAAATATTTATTTATAAATATAGGCTTATAATTATATAATTACAAATATATTTTTTATTTAAATATATAAACAAAACATACACAAAATCTTCCAAAAAAAGACAAACACAAAGTGCCACTTGAAGTGGCCCTTTGTTATTTTATACTTATTAATTATTTATACTTATTAATAAGTATAGTTAACAAGTATTTTTAATCAATAAGTATAATTAACAAGTATTTTTAATCAATAAGTATAATTAATAAGTATTTATACTTAATAAGTATAATTAATACGTATAAATAATTAATAAGTGTTAATTATAAATATTTAAGTATTTATTTATTAATAATTTATAAAAAATATATAATTATAAGTATTTATTTATTAATAAATTTATAATTATTTATAATTATTTATAATTATAAATATATTTTTTTAAATATATCTATATAAATATATATTTGTAATTATATATATACATAATTATATTTATTAATTATAACTGTTTATACTATTATATTTATTAATTATAAATGTTTATACTATTGTATTTATAAATACATAATCACAATTCCTTATATTTATTTATATTTATATTATATATAGTTATTTATTATTGTAAATATATATTTATGTATTTATAAATATAATCTTAAATACATATTTATAAATTAAAATTAATTTATTATTTATATGTAAATATATTATAAATATATATTTGTTATAAATATATATAATAAGTAATCAGGTGGGAAAAAAACCAAAACTCCACTTCAAGTGGTGCTTTGGGTCTTTATTCAAAGCGCCACTTGAAGTGGCCCTTAATAGACCCATTTCCCTAAATAAAATCAACCTAAAACCATTAAAAAAAACCCTATCTCTAAATCGTCTCGTCATCGGCCATTTGGGACACTGGTTAACTGTATCAGATCAAAAATCAACAACGAAGTCTGCTCGGACAAGATAATGAGGATATAGTATCTATATGGTTTATTTAATGGAAAAAATTTTATTTAATAGGATTATTTTAAAATATATTTCTCAATATGCATTTCATTTTTAACCCATATTGTGCCTCAGTGATTTAAATTAATATTTTTTCTTTGTTTTTTTTGAAAGGAAAAAATATTTTTTATTTTTATATGTAATACGTAACACATTTTATGTAATGGCCCAGACCTCTCTGGTCCATTCCTTTGTGAAAATATGGTGTTAGAGGTGTTCTGGAATGTCAAGGTGGCTTGGGTTCGTTTGGGTGGACTTTTAAGGAAATCTAAAGGGTTATGGTCTTCGCACGGGAGGCGCACGGTTTTCCTAAACTGTGTGGCCAAACCGTGCAAGGCTGGTCTTGGAGGCAGTGGCTAACGCATGGTTATCACACGGTTTGTCTAATCATGTGGACTAACCATGCGAGGAATGATTGTTGAGGCAGAAGCTAACGCACGGTTAGTGCACGATTTGTTATACCGTGTGGACTAACCGTGCAAGCACTTAAAGTTAGATCCTAAAATTGTGGATCTAACTCATTTTTTCTTTAATCACCTCGTTTAAGCCCCTAATTGGCCATAACTCGGAATTACCCTTCCTTGGAGGTGGAAGAACCTCTCCCAAGTGTTTTGGAGGAGATCTGGAGGCTTCTCTTCACGAATTGAAGCAGGTTTCTCGAGGTATGTGATCTTTTTGTTTGGTTTCTTAGATCTACCTAGATCCGCTCCCCCTCTTCTCTCAGGATCTTAGATCTACAAATTTTATGGGTAGATATAGGTGTGTGGATGTCGATTGTGATGATCATTGGTCTTGGTTGTGTTAGGATAGGATACCTAAGGAGGATTCGTGGAGAATCGACCCGATTTCTTGGGTGTTCATCAACCGTTGTGGTTTTCCTTGAAAACCTTTGAGGTAGGGGATTCATGGCTTCTCTAATTGTTTATGTGAAATCATAGAGTTAGAATGATTTTGCCCTTTGGATCAAAATGGAATTGACCAAATTGAATACTTGAACTGGATGAAAATAATTGGTTTGATTGCATGTTGTTGCTTTGTACTGTGATAACAATTTGCCTCTTGTTTTGGTAGATAAGTGTGATATCTATGCATTGCTTGTTAAATTGGGGTTCTTGATGAAATTGATAAAGAACGTAAAGTCGGAATTAACTGATAATTGGTTGGATAAATATAAATAGGCATTAAAGAATACCTGGTTCTTATTGTGACTTGATTTTGATCAAATTTGGCATAGTAAGCATGTTTAATCTTTGGTGATAGTTTACTGAATTGGTTCATGATGTTGGAACCAACGAATTGAATTTGTTAATTCAAGATGGATTAAATAACATAATTGTGTTCCATGAATGGTTCAGAGTTACCCTCTTGTTGTGAAGTAGGGCTAAAATCTCAATTGATGTGATTGTTGGTGTTTGTTGTTTGATGGCCGAATGCCTTACTAAAGCTCCAAGAGCCCAAATTGTTGTAAATGTTTTTTTCCTGCTTCTTGTGGTGTGATGTGACCCTGGAGGGGTTTTTTGATATATTATGTTTTGATGTGACCCTAGAGGGGTCTTTTGATATGTGGATACAGGGAGGCCTTGTGGTTGTGGCAGCAGATGATGCCTACAGTAGAGAGATGCATCGGTTTATGCACGTGGGTGTCATGGAGGACACCGAGTATGATGGAATGGGATGGATGTGATTGTTGGATGTTTTTTGATTATTGGTGGTTTATCTACTTTATTTTCCCCACTGCTCAAGGCAGCTGTTCTTGATTACCCTTCTTTTGAAGGAGGCGAAGACACATGAGGTATGCCACATGCTTTCTGTGTTTAGCCTCTCAAGGGAGAATGGGTCTACGCTCTTGCTATAGGCGGCAAAGACTCGACAAGCAGTACGTCTACTCACCGTGTTGAGACCCCCTTGTTTTTAGTAGCATTGGTTACTTTTCTAGAATGCCTGGGAATATGGGAAAGTAATTTTGTAATGAATGGTTGAATAAATGATGTTAACCCATGGGGTTAGATTTTGTTGAAACTTAATGATGAGGCTGTAACTTTTGAAGGGACAATAGATTTTGGGATGTGATGTTAATGGAATTTAATATGGAATTTTTCTTGGTTAATTAATGTATAAAGAATTAATTAATGTAAATTGGAATTGATAAAAATGGAAATAAGTAATCTAATAAAACCCTTTTAATGGTTGTGTGCTTATAGGATACCTAGTCTTAGAAGTGGCAGCCCGAATTCCGAGAGACGTTAGTTTCAGTTGTGTCTAAGACTATGTTATGCCCATAGTGTGGTTGTGAGTTATAATATATTCTGTACTTTTCGTGTTTCTATATGCAACTCCACCCTGTCAGTAAGGGAAAATCACACCCCTGGGATTCTGAGCCCAAGGTGGGGGGGTGTTTTCCCCAACATTCTGGTGGGAGGATGAATGGCTTACTACCCCCTTTTACCTCACTCTCTTCTCTTGGTAGATACTAGTGCCATGAGGCATAGCAGTTAGTTTTCCCCATATAGGTGTGTAGAGGGTTGTAATGGCTTGTGGATTTCTCACACACATATATTCTGGATATAGTATCCGATGGACTACTATAGGTGTAACGTGTATAGGCTGTGATGACTTGAGGATCCTTACTCGGTGTATGGGTTGTAATGGTTTGAGGTATAATACCTGACGCATGGTACATTTTATGCGAGCTGTGGTGGCTCCTAGAAACAATCTGGTTACTTTTGGTTGTGAGGATGGTGTGGTGCTTTGCCCAGGTGTCTACGGGGAAGCCTTTGTGGTGCACGTGGTGTAGATTTTTGAGCATAGCCCAAGTTTATACGGGCAAGCCTTTGGAGAGAGATGCACAGGACGCATGTCGTTGGGGGAAAAACAGCAAACTAATGGGGAAGTAGTAGTAGGGTACCCCTGATATTCTTTACTATATGCTATATTCTTGTATGCGTTACTTGGTGAGAGTTTCCATGGTGAGGTTGGGAACATAGTATACCTGTTTAGGTGACGATTTAGTTTCACTTGTTGATCACTGAGCTTTAGTGTGCTTTCTCTACTTTCACACGAGAGGCTTCGGGGAGGATCCTACTGAGTATATTGTTACGCTCAACCTATTTATATATAAACTGTTTTTCAAGTCACTTGGAGTAGGTTAGAGATCAAGCTGGTTTCTACTAGATTGGGGTTGGAGGAGCTGTTCAGGCTTGTGGTTGCTACTGTTTTACTTTCTTTTGGGTACTTACAGTTTTTCCCTTTTATTTGTAGTACTTTTTCATGAAATTACATATGTGTACTTGGGTTTTCTTTTATACTTCAGTTCTTAGTTAGAGTTGGTTGGTTTCTGTCTTATCTCTCTCTTCTGCATGTGCTCTCTTAGAGGGTAATGCCTCCCATTTGTGTGTTTATTATACCCTCGGTGCTAGTTGCCAACCCGGGACCTACTGGAGGTACGACTCGGGGGTCATTATCTCCCTCCTCACATTGCCGGCCCATGAGGGGTACACTTTGTGGGGAGTGGGTCATGACAAAGTGGTATCAGATCTTTGGTTGAGGGATATGATAGAGTTTGGATTTAGGCACAGGTGAGGCTGCATGGGTTGATAGGGAAATGATGTCATTCATGTTTAGTAAGTGAGGTAAACACTAGAGACTGACTGAGACATAGGTTTTTAGGGCCCCCTATGATCTGATGTATGGACCTTTAAGTTTACAATGGCTACTATATAAGGTGATACTAGTTGTAGGGTAGAGACCTAGGAAAGGATCATGCGTCATTCTTCTTTGTGCCTGTGTTTGAATGGGTAGACCTTGGGATAGGTTAACCTAAAACAAATAAAATAAAACAATTAATTAATTAATGTTGAGTCTTCCATATTCCAAGATTAGGATCACTAATTGTTTGTTCTTTTGTATGTATGGATCTAGGTCGACGTCCTTGTCAGGGTTGCATAGAAGATGTCCAACAGGCCGTTCTAGCAGGTCGTCGTAGAGTAGAGGTTGATGATGATGACACTTGGAGGAAGACACTTTGAGAGTTTCAGTGCAAGAGTCTGCAGATGTATGAGGGCTCCGTTTCAGATGCAGTCACAGAAGATTGGTTGGAGGAGATCGAGATAGGCTTCAGTTCGATCTATATTCGAAAGGAGCACTGGGTGTCCTTAGCTGTGACGATGTTGCGTGGAGCAGTAAGGCAGTGGTGGTTCTTATTCCACGGGGACCGCGAGGAGTCAGTGATCTCATCAGAGGATTTCTGAGATATGTTCAGAGTCATGTTCTTTTCCTCAACTACCAAGGCATCCAGTCGCCAAGAGCTTCTTACCCTTCGTCAGGGGAGCTCCACTGTTCGGGAGTTTGGAATCCGTTTCAGGAACCTTTTATGTTATGATTTAGACTTGTTACCAGATGAGGAGGCCAGGGTGAGGTATTTCGAGGAGGCTTTGCATTCAGAGATCCAGTTCTAGGTCACCCCATTTATGCTGAAGACATATCTTGAGGTGATGGCGAGATTGAAGGTTGTCGAGAGGACTTTATCCAGGACCGGATCATCACGAGAGGGGAATCGGCATGATTCCTCACGAAGCAAGGCTGTGGTCTGGGGTTCCCTGTTTTCAGGGCAGAAGAGTTTCTATTCAGCTAGGGGTAGGTCCCAGCCCTTCATGTCACATTTCTCCAGAGGTAGAAACTCTCAGGCCTATGATAAGGGATCATGCACTTGTTTTTATTGTGGTGGTCATGGTCATCAGTAGCGGGAGTCCCTAAACATTCAGGGAGGTCATCGTACACCAGGCATTCCGCTCTAGGTACCTCTATTGAGGCAGTTCCAGGCAAGGCGGCAGCAGCCAGTTTCACCAGCTTTCGATCTCTAGAGGGTAGATGGGGTAGGTAGAGGATAGCCCCATGATGCTCCTTGTCCTTTGAGAGGAGAGCACAGCCGTGGTGGTGGTCATCATCAGGGTCAGATAGGCTGTGGAGGAGGTCATGGACGGTTTCATACCCTATTGTTTCCAGCTCCAGACCAGCCAGAAATCATTCGAGGTACCCTTTGTTTGTTTTCTACCATGGTGTATGCCTTGTCTGATTTAGGAGCAACACACTCCTTTATATCACCTACCCTTGTCCATGCCTTGGGACTTGAGGTAGAGAGGCTACCAGTGCCCTTTGCATTGACTACGCCAGTTGGAGGTCGATCTAGCTTGTTTGAAGTATGTATAGAGTGTGAGCTAGTGTTGGGGCATCACCTCTCTTGGAGAGATTTCCTATGTTTACAAATACAACAATACGATGTCATCCTTGGCATGGATTGGTTGTATTCTGTGCAGGCTATCGTGGATTGCTTCAGGAAGAAGGTCGTCTTCATTGGTGCAGATGGAGAGCAAGAGGTGTTTATTGGTGAGCGAGATCCTCGGATGGGTCATAGGTGCATTAAATACTTATCATCCATGATGGCTGAGTTGATGCTAAGTTCTTCAGAGGTTCACTAGTTGGAGTTTCCTGGGGTCGTAGAGGAGTACCCTGATGTCTTTCCCGAAGAGGTTGTAGCATTACCCCCTCGACGAGGATCGAGCTACATCCAGGAGCGTCTCTTATCTATATGTCTCCATATAGGATGACCCCCTCTGAGTTTCAAGAGCTTCGTATACAGCTTGATAGTTTGTTGCAGTGTGGTTTTGTTCGACCAAGTGTGTCACCATGGGGTGTGCCAGTTTTGTTCGTGAAGAAGGCCAACGACAGTTTGTGGTTGTGTGTTGATTATCATGGCTTAAACAAAGTGAAAATAAAGAATCGCTATCCTCTTCCATAGATTGATGAATTATTCGATCAACTGAAGGGTGCAAGTTTGTTCTCAAAGATCGACTTGCGGTCAGGATATCATCAGATGCATGTGAAGAATGAGGATATCCCGAAGACTGCATTTTGTTGTCGTCATGGGAATTATGAGTTCTTTGTAATGCCGTTTGGTGTGATGAATGCTCCAAATGTGTTCATGGGTTTCATAAATTCTATGTTCTGTGAGTTCCTGGGAAATTTCATGGTAGTTTTCATCGATGAAATCCTTGTGTACTGTACATCTAAAGAGGAGCATGCAGAGCATCTACGAGCCGTTTTGGGAGTTCTTCGTCGACATCAACTTCTCAGAAAGTTGTCGAAGTGTGAGTTTTGGGCTAGAGAAGTCCGTTTATGGGGGAATGTTGTGTCCCAATAGGGATTAGTTGTGGATCGATCGAAGATAGAAGCTGTTTTGTCTTGGGAATCCCCCAAGACAGTGTCAGAGGTGCGAAGTTTACTTCGGATCACAGGATACAACAGGAGTTTCATAGCCAATTTATCGTGAGTTGTGAATCCTCTGACATCTTTGAATAGAAATGATCAAGCGTTCATATGGACTGATCAGTGTCAGGAAGATTTTGAGTATCTAAAAGAGAAGTTAGTAACTGCTCTAGTTCTCTGTCTCCCAGCCGAGGGATTTCAGTTTGATGTTTTCTGAGACGCTTCGCATCTGAGGATAGGTTGTGTTCTCATGCTATAGAGGTCAGTTGTTTCTTATGGGTCTCAATAGTTGCATCCCCATGAACGCAACTATTCCACTCATGACCTTGAGTTGGCACCCATGGTGTTTGATCTGAAGTTGTGGAGACATTACCTCAATGGTGAATGCTTTGTGTTTTTCACTAATCATAAGAGTTTGAGGTATGTTTTCTCCCAGCATGACTTGAACTTGTGACAGCATCGGTGGATGGAGTTCTTGCAGGAATACGACTTCAAAATATCATCTACACCTGGGAAAGGGAATGTTGTGGCTGATGCGATGAGCCGAAAGTCGCATAGTGATACTGTGTGTGAATCTTATGATTCCTAGAGAGTAATGGAAGAACTATCAACGTTACATATTGTTATGAGAGAATTTGGGGGTGGAGGCTGTCTTTTTTAGATGACGGTGTAGTCATCCCTGGTGCAGAAGGTAGAAGAGTTCCAGTTGGGGGATCTTAATGTGGAGGTCTGGAGAGACCGAGTTGCTTGTGGTGAGGCCCCTGATGGTTGGTCTGAGGATGAACAACACAGAGTGTTGTATCATGGAAGGATTTTTGTTCCATTGGAGATGCGTGAGACGGTCCTTATAGAGTTCCATGGTTCTACTTTAGCGGTTCATCATGGTGTGAAAAAGATGTACCGATCCTTGAGGAGCCAGTTTTGGTGGCCTGGGCTGAAGCATGTGGTTGTGGAGTTTGTGTCTCGTTGTTTAGTCTGCCAGAAGGTGAAGGCCGAACATCGTGTTCCTAGTGGACTTCTCTAGCCATTAGAGATTTCTCAGTGGAAGTGGGAGGACATCTCAATGAACTTTGTTACAGGTTTACCTAGAGCCCCGGGAGAATATGATGATATTTGGGTGGTAGTGGATCGTTTAACGAAATCAACCCACTTTATAGAAATCAAGGAGTCAAGATCAGTGGAAGTTTTGTCGAGGTAGTATCTGGAGGAGGTGATGATACTTCATGGAGTCCATAGGACGATAATTTCTGATGGAGATCCTCATTTTACCTCCAGGGTGTGGAGAGGTCTCCAACATTATTTTTTTTCTCAACTGTGCCTTAGAACTGCATTTCATCCTCAAACGGATGTTTAGATGGAGCGAACCATTCGAACTCTTGAAGACATTTTGTTCTCTTGTATCCTTGATTTTTGAGGTTCATGGAGGAGGCACGTACCCTTGGTGGAGTTTGCCTACAATAATAGTTTCCACTCCACCATCGGTATGGCACCATTTGAAGCCTTGTATGGATGGCCTTTCTGTTCTCCATTGTGCTAGACTGGGGTCGGAGAGTCATCAATTCTCAGACCAGAACTAGTGCAGAATACAAAAGAGATGGTTCAGGTGATTCGTGAGAGGATGAAGACAGTGCAAGATCGTCAAATATCATATGCTGATCAAAGAAGGATACCCTTAGAGTTTAATGTTGGGGATCATGTGTTTCTGAAGGTGACTCCCCGTCGTGGGCAGCAAAGGTTTGGCTGTGGAAGTTAGCTTTCTCCCTATTTTGTTGGGCCTTCGAGGTGTTAGCTCGTGTTGGAGATGTTGCGTACCGAGTGGAACTTCCCCCTCAGATGAGTTGGATACATGATGTTTTCCATGTATCACAGCTACGTCGTTATCTTCATGATGACTCTCACATAATCGATTGGGGAGAGATCAATGTTGATGATGATGCCACCTTTCATGAGTGACCTGTGGAGATCCAAGATCGTGAGGAGAAGGTGTTGCGTGGGTGTTTCATCCCCTTAGTTCGTGTCCTGTGGTGACAAGGTGGCATGGAGGAGAGTACTTGGGAAAGTTAATCAAAGATACGTTCTCAGTACCCATAGTTTTTTGATGTTTAACTCTTTTTATGTATCGTTGTAGCTAATGTGGTTTTGAAACCTTCATGTTTATGAGATGTCTCCCTTTGTTTCTTTAGTGGCTTTCTCTGTTTTGATAGGTATCTCAGTGGGTGGTTGTTCAGACCCTGTTCGTTTTTCTCTTTAGGTGTCTTTTGGATTCTTGAGGATGAGAATGTTTTGAGAGGTATCTGATGTAATGACCTGGACCTCTCCAGTTCATTACTTTGTGAAAATATGTTGTTAGAGGTGTTCTGGAAGGTCAGGGTGGCTTAGGGTGCATTTGGGTGGACTTTTAAGGAAATCTAAAGGGTTATGGCCTTCACACGGGAGGCGTATGGTTTGCCTAAACCGTGCGGCCAAACCGTGCAAGGATGGTCTTGGAGGCAGTGTCTAACGCACGATTAGCACACGATTTGTCTAATCGTGCGGACTAATCGTGTAAGGAGTGATTTTCTAGGTAGAAGCTAATGCACGGTTAGCACACAGTTTTTTAAACCATGCAGACTAACCGTGCATGCACTTAAAGTTAGATCCTAAAATTGTGGATCTAACTCGTTTTGCCATTAATCACCTCATTTATGCTCCTAATCAGCCATAACTCAGGATTAACCTTCCTTGGAGGTGGAAGAACCTCTCCCAAGAATTTTTTTTAGGCGGTCCGGAGGCTTCTCTTTGTGAATAAAAGCTGGTTTCTTGAGGTATGTGATCCTTTTGTTGGTTTCATAGATCTACCTAGATCTGCTCCCCCTCTTCTCTCGGGATCTTAGATCTACACATGTTATGGGTAGATCTAGGTGTGTGGATGTCGATTGTGATGAGCTTTGGTCTTGGTTGTGTAAGGAGAGGAGATCTAAGGAAGATTCGTGGATAATCCACCCGGTTTCTTGGGAGTTCATCAACCGTTATGGTTTTCCTCGAAAACCTTTGAGTTAGGGGATTTGTGGATTCTTTAATTGTTTAATTGAAATCATAGAGTTAGCAAGATTTATCCCTTTGGATCACAATGTAATTGACCTAATTAAATACTTGAACCGGATTAAAAGAATTGGTTTGATCACATGTTGTTGCTTTGTACCGTGATAATAGTTTTCCTCTTGTTTTGATAGATAAGTGTGATATCTATTCCCTGATTGTTATCATTGGGTTCTTGATGAAATTGATAAATAACATAAAGCCAGAAATAATTGATAATTGGTTGGATAAATATAAAGAGGCATGAAAGCAGACCTGATTCTTGTTGTGACTTGATTTTGATCAAATTTGGCATAGTAAGAATGTTTATTCTTCGGTGATAGCTTACTGAATTGGTTCATGATGTTGGAACCAAAGAATTGAATTTTTTAATTCAGGATTGATTAAATAACTTACTTGAGTTCCATGAAGGGTTCATAGTTACCCTCTTGTTGTGAAGTAGGGATAAAATCCCAATTGATGTGATTGTTCGTGTTTGTTGGTTGAAGGCTGGATGCCTTGATATAAAGGGCCAAGAGCCAAAATTATTGTAAATTTTTTTTTCCTGCTGCTTGTGCTATGTTGTGACCCTAGAGAGATGCATCGGTTTATGCATGTGGGTGTCAGGGAGGAAACCGGGGATGATGGAATAGTATGGATGTGATTGTTGGATATTTGTTGATTCTTGGTTGTTTATCTGCTTTACTTTTCCCCACTACTCAAGGCAGCTAGTCTTGCTTACCCTTCTTCCGAAGGAGGCAAAGACATGCAGGGTATGCCATGTTCTTTCCGTGTTTAGCCTCTCAAGGGAGAATGGGTCTACACTCTTGCTATAGGCAGCAAAGACTCTACGGGTAGTACGTCTACTCACCGTGTTGAGCCCCCTTGTGTTTAGTATCATAGGTTGCTTTTCTAGAATTCTTGGGAATATGGGAAAGTAATTTTGTAATGAATGGTTGAATAAATGATGTTAACCCATGGGGTTGGAGTTCATTGAAACTTAATGATGAGGCTGTAACTTTTGAAGGGACAGTGGATTTTGGGATGTGATGTTAATGGAATTTAATGTGGAATTGTTCTTGGTTAATTAATGTATAAATAATTAATTAATGTATAGTGGAATTGATAAAAAGGGAAGGAATTAATCTAATAAAACCCTTTTAATGGTTGTGTGCTTATAGGATACCTAGTCTTAGAAGTGGCAGCTCAGATTCCGAGAGACTTTAGTTGTAGTTGTGTCTAAGACTAGGTTATGACCATAGTGTGGTTGTGAGTTATAATATATTCTGTACTTTTTGTGTTTCTATACACTACTCCACCCTGTCAGTAAGTGAAACTGACACCTCGAGGATTCTGAGCCCTGGGGGGTGCTTTCCCCAACATTCTGGTGGGAGGATGAATGACTGACTAGCCCCTTTGACCAGACTCTCTTCTCTTGGTAGATACTAGTTCCATGAGGCACAACGGTTAGTTTTCCCCATATATGTGTGTAGAGGGCTGTAATGTCTTGTGTATTTTTCACACACATATATTCTGGATAAATTATCCTATGGACTACTATAGGTGTAACGTGTATAGGCTGTGATGGTTTGAGGATTTTTACTCAGTGTATGGGCTGTAATGACTTGAGGTATAATACCCGACATATGATACACGTTATGTGATCTGTGATGGCTCTCGAAAACTACCAGGTTACTTTTGGTTTTTAGGATGGTGTGGTGCTTCACCCAGGTGTCTACCAGCAAGCCTTTGTGGTGCATGTGGTGCAGATTGTGGAGCTTTGCCCAAGTTTATACGGGAAAGCCTTTGGAGAGAGATGCGTAGGATGTATGTCATTGGGGCAAAGTGAAAAACCAGTGTGGAAGTAGTAGCAGAGTACCCATGATATTATTTACTATATGTTATATTCTTGTATGCATTACTTGGTGAGAGTGGCCATGGTGAGGTTGAGAACATAGTATACCTGTTTAGGTGAAAAGTTAGTTTCACTTGTTGATCACTGACCTTTAGTATGCTTTCTTTAATTTCTCATGATAGGATTTAGGGGGGATCTTACTGAGTATACTGTTATACTCACCCTATGTATATATAAACTATTTTTCAGGTAACTTGGAGCAGGTTGGAGATCCAGCTGGTTTCTACTAGCTTGGGGTTACAGGAGCTGTTCGGGCTTATGGTTTCTGTTGTTTTACTTTCTTTTGGGTACTTGCAATTTTTTCCTTTCAGTTGTAGTACTTTTTCATGACATTAAATATGTGCACTTGGGTTTTCTTTTATAAATCATTTCTGATTTGGAGTTGGTTGGTGTCTTTCTTATCTCTCTCTTCCACATGTGTTCTCTTAGAGTGTAATGCCTCCCATTTGTGTGTTTATTATACCCTCGGTGCTAGTCTCCATCCTGGGGATACTGGAGGTGGGACTCAGGGGTCATTCATTCCCTTATCACATTGCCGGCCTAGGAGGGGTACACTTTGTGGGGGGGGGTCATGACATTTTTCATTGTAGAAGAAAAATCAAACCTAAAAAATTAAACCTATACTGAGAAGTCTACTATATATAATAATCCTGGCTTTCCATCTACCACGTGTCCATCTCACGTTCATCCATGTCGTTTCTCCCTAATGTGTCCATCTTCCAATTATGGACGTCTCCCCACCATGGACTATCTCAAATTCTTTGCGCCTCAATATCCCACTCCCGCTGAGGTTATCGTGGGTCACGAACTAGATTAACCTCGACCCCCACCTCCATTATCCTCCATCTCCCAGTCAACCCATAGTCTGTCACCCTCCATCTTTAACCTATGAATTCTCCCAGTTTAAACTATACTATATGAAGTTTTCATTCTTCTAGTCATGATCAGGATTTAGCTGTTGGAGACCCAGGGTTCCCAGAAATTCCCAACGCTGGCGTCATCCTTCTCCCATTTTCATTGTAGTCCATTGTGCTCGTAATTCATCTTCCTCCTTATCGTGGTTTTACCATGAATCTCTGTTGTGTTTTTTCACTTACTCACATTTTCATCCACTTATATCATCCACGTGATTTAAAATTCTTTTTCCATGTCCCTATCCCACTCCCACTGAGGGTATCAGGCCTCTCCAACCACGACACTCCAACAAGCCCATGCCGCCACTTTGGGCTCTGATATTCTTCTACATCAATTTACCTCCTCTTCCCTGACCCCCTCCATCCACGACTCCCCCTCTTGACACCATCTCCCTCCTTGAATCCCCCCTCATCCCCTCTCGACCCCACCTCACTCCCCTCCTCCTTCCCTAACCCCCTCTCCATCCATGACTCCAACTACGCCTTACCTCCACCTTCGCCTCCATCATCCTCCTTGAATACCAACTCAGTGTCACTCCCCTCAGTTCTCCTATCATACAGATGCGAAGCTGAACAATTTTAACTTTCAGACCCAGATATAGAAGTTCCTACTACAGATGGGGAAGATTATAAGGTAATTATAAGGCCTCAGCCTTAAACATTACTTAATCTTGAGTTATTACAAGATTACACTATGGGGATCTTTTCAGGTTTAGAGTTTTACAGAATTAGGACATAACTATTACATCTCAATGATTACAAAGTAGACACATCTACTCAGCTTCCATTTTTTCCACAAAATAAAAACTCTTGAACAAAAGAGTCACGTCTAGTTTCTTGTTTTAGATAGCCTGACATTTCCTTGATCCCATCCTTGACCCTATTCAACATTATGTCCTGTGAAAAACATTTCAAAAAAACTTGGGATGAGCATAAAAACTCAGTAAGGGTCATAGAAATATGGAAGGGAAACATGGGATCATATATACGTAAGAATGAAATCATACTTTACCCATAAAACATAAGCACTTTAACATACCTCATCAAATCATGAATAAATCAAAGAAATCATAAGGCATAAAAGGTAACTTGAGGCATTCATAACATTCTTACGTAGGGAGTAACCCTCTTGGTTACGTTTGGAATACCCACCACAGTATATTCCCTAAATCTCTTCGGGGAAACCTTAAAGTTTCACTCCTTCGCGTTACCCAATGCATTGGAGAGCTATATCGGGCTCAGCCTCCCTTAGTTTATCACGGAACCACCCGTATTCATAACAATTCCCAAGAACCATAACATAATCTTATCACACAAAACATGCATAAAAGAAACATAACATTTCCACCTTTCAATAACAAGATATCAATACAACACATTGATATAAAAACATTATGAAAACAATTTTCAATACCAAAATAAATGAAAAGTAAAACATGGTATTTATTTTTTTTGAAAAGAGGGTATGGCTTGTAGAGGAATCCGAAATTCAAATAATCATCACGGTGGTGGAGAAGTCGTTGTCGCCGCATACGTATGACAAAAACATTCCCTTTTGTCATTTAGTAAACGCTTCATATAAAAAAGATTCCTTTTGAATAAAAGTAAAATTAAAAGGGGTTTATACACCGTATGAAATAAAGTTGTGTATAAAACAAAATATTCCTCAGTGAGAGGAGATTGAGACGAAGTCCCATACAAAGACGGTATCCTTGGATTAAGGATAAATCAGTTACATAATTATGTGTGACAAATGAATACACGAAATATAAGTGGGTATTAAGTGTTTAACAATCATAGGACATTCACACATAATCATAGAATGACATATTCAAGGTGTAGAAGTTTATCCCAAAGAATCAAAATTGGGTTAAGAAGTTCCCTTACAAAAATTCGACAGCCTAACGACGTCACTTCCAAATTCAGAAAAAGAGTTGATGTGAGATAAAAAGGGGTATCTCATCACTTGGTCATAAAATTTACATCAATAAGGATATATAATAACAAATCCCAACATAATAGTATGTGAATTAAAAGACATAACAAAATAAGTCTTTTAAAAAGAGGAGGGTGAAAGGTTCCCTTACCGACATGGGTATCTTTCGAAACATACACCCCGTGAAAGAAGGACAATACAACATTGATGTAAATACTCATAAATGAAAGTATATTACACAATGAGTAAAATAATGGGTAGTACATACACCACTCAAAAGAAATTGTTGTAAATGTAGCATAAATCTCACACGAGTAAAAGTGAGATGAAAAATCCCTTACGAAAACTCGGCAGCCTAACGACGCCACTTAAAACTTCCAAAATGGATTGATGAGAGAAAACAGGGTCTCTCATTATATGAGCATAAAAATTACATTAGTATTAATATAAAATAACATCCCAATCATAAGAAATATGAGCTTAAAATTATTGACATAAAAGAGTGTACTTAAAAAGAAAGAGAGGAGTAGGATCCCTTACCTCGTGTCCGACTTGACTCGATCGTTCTTTAATCTCCTGAATAATAAACATGAGTTAATTTCTACTTCCTTAATAACCTTTTTCAAGTTCATTATTTATTTTTATATCACTTATTACCATGTCATGAACACTATGTTATTATTTAAGTTAATAACGGTCGTTTTAACGATCATTGGCACTTGAGTCAAAAATAAACGCTTTATAATTACAAGTTGTTAATGTGGTAAAATATACATTATATCCAGAATTTTATTCATGATTTAGATATCATATATATCATATATATCCAGTATATTCATGAATTTATAATATTACATAACGTTTAGAGGTAAGAAATGAAATGCACCGTCCATGGAGACGGTAAGCCGTACGTACGCATGAACGCTACTTTCATTTCAATTTCGTATTATTATGGAATGGAATCATAAAGATATAAAGGTATATTATAATTCCAGTATAATATCATATATATTACCATTAATTAAATCCTTTATATGTCCCACATATGGCATTAACGAAATCAAATAACTTTAAGGGGGCGGTAGTCCGCACTTCCTTAAATGAAGATATCGCGTTTAACCATAACGGAAACCTTAAAGGTATGACCAAAATAAAAAATACAGAAGCTTAAGAAGAACATAAAAATATTATATATCATATATAAATATAGTGACATCTTAATGGCCACCTTGGAAGGTGTTAGAAGAATGTTGAACAATCATCGTTTCGGGAGGCAGAAATTCACCATCCACGGAAACAGTATGTTCATTAACCATTAGATGTAGGTGTGTGTAAGTGTAGATCGAATCCTCCTTATAAAAACATCATAGTATATGTAATATACTGGTTTTGTTACAAAATAAATTAATAAAAAGATTTTAGGGGGTTGGAGAAGCAATATAAAACAAAAGGACTCAAGTGAAGACATTACCTTAGAATCGGGTAACTCCCTTTGGTTTGTGCTCAAAGGCTTCCTTGGGAAGACTTCTGCCCAAAGTGAGGCTTCGAGGAGTAATATAGGGATGCGGAGAGACAAAATGGGCAGGGTTTGGTCGATCCAAAGGCTTTGGAAGTGTGGGTAAGGAGGTAGAGGTGGGGGCCTTTTATAAGAGGAGAGGAGGGGCACTCTTGGAATGTAATGAAATATTACTTTATTTGAAAATGATTTTCGGATTTAAAAGGTCCCACATTGATATAATTCGTGGATAAGGTGATAAGGATTCGAAATATACCCACCCAATAGGTTTTGTACATGTGTAGGTCATATATTTTACATTATCTTTTCATTTTATTTAAATCGTTAAATAATGAGGTCATCGCTGCATCATCATGATGTCATAAATAATTTAATTTATTTAATGTCTAAAAATTATAAAAAAATACTATGATGTATGAAATATTTTTATCTTTACAATGAATATTTATAGTCAAAAATCTTACTTGTATAACCACATTTAAAAATTGATTTAGTAAAATCTTTGTTGTTTGTGTTATTTTTACTTTAACATTAAATAAAAAGTTATTTATGTCATTTCCCAACCAAAGTGGATCTATGGGGTCCCCAAGTTGACCCATGGGTTTTCTTTGTCGGCCATGACACATCCAATGATATTAGGACATATTTCAAGCTCATCTCATATTATTAAAACATTATTTTTACCTTAAACTACACTAATTACCTCTAATCGCGATTAAAAACTTAATAAGTTACTATTCACCAAAAAATTATTTTAATCCCATTGAACCACATTTTAATTTTTAATGACAACCATGTATGTCGGATTTCTGAAATTAAAAACACAAAGGTGACAAATTTTCATTTAAATGGAAAATCATTTTTTATAAGTACCACTTAGTGGTTTCACTATTCATCAAAAATTGAAGTTTTTCAGAAAATTACCAAAAATTCACCCTAATCTATATTTGATATTCTGAATTCAAAAATGATGTCTATTTTACAAAATTCAAAACATATAAGTTCCATTAATTAATTTAATAATTAATTCCCGATGTCAAAACAAATAGCGTGTTTTTATGAAACAAAATGTATCAAAAGATTGACACTAGTTTAGGTCCGATTTCAAAGTGAAATTAATTCCAATGACCACTATTGGATTAAATTGTAAAAATATATTCTAATTTCACTTTAAAACCAATTCAAAAGGTAATATAATCATAAAGATAAAATAGATTAAAAAGTGGTTTTGAATTGAAATACAACATTTTTCACTATTCATTAAAAATTGAACATTATCGGAAAAATACCAAAAATTTACACAATGTAAATTTTGATGTCCCAATTCTAAATAAAAATTTTATTTTGTAAAATATAACACATAAAAATTTTCAAAAAGTGTATTTAAAAGAGGTTCTCCATTAAAAGGCGGTTAATCGACCCTTTAAAGAATATTAGAATTTTTGTGCTTAAAATTGGATTCATTCGCATTTTTAATCCTCTAACATTTATTGTAAAAAGTAAAAATATTTGACAAACATATATAATCATTTTGTAGTTAGTTCTATTCATTACCGCCATCACAACAGCTAGGCATTAACTACCATTTAAAATAATATTATTTTATTATTAGAGTGCAACGTAAGATTCCCAAGAAACTCATTATTGTGTGTTGGGTACGCCATCGATCATAGCATCCCCTTTAAAGTTATATTAATATTTTTTTCACAAATATGGATAAATGTGAAAATGTCATACTCTTTATTTACCTGGGGTGTTACATACTTCCCCCCTTTTGGGAATTGTGTCCTCGCAATTTTAAAATTGGCCTTGGAATCTTCATTGAAAATCCCACATCGGAACAAGAGTCAGTGAAACAATCACTTTAAAATAAAGAAAGATAAGTACAAAGGTCACCCGAGTTAACCCATACTAGGATTACAAGTATGAAAATATGGACATGGAGTAAAAAAAAGGGTCATGTTCTGATGGAGAGTGATAGTAATCATGTTTAGGAGAAAGTTAACAATAAGAAAATCACAAACTTGTGATAGGTTAAACGGTAGTCGATTCCCTTGTAGGAAACGTTAACAGACAACATTTTTGTTTTAAGTTACTTTTCATTGAGGAATTTATTTTTGAGCTTAACTAAATCATAATGAAACACACTTATTTATCATGTAGACTTTCATCTTTTACTAGATTCCTTAATCAAACTCATATTTTCTCTAAAAGACGAGTTTTTAGGAAGTTTTGTTCACATTAAGAGTACTATAATCAACTTCTTGAGAATCACCTAATCCAAAAAATAGAACTATATACTTTCCATGTCTTTAGACTCTAACCAAAACAAAAAAAGGTTAGTACAAGATCAGATAATCCAAAAAAGGACAACCCTTTATAAAAATAAAATCTATTCTTAATCTCCAAAATTTGTCAAACAAAACCTAGAGTTCAACAAGGACCATTCGATAAACAGTTTGTCCATAAAATTCTTTAATGTAAACCAATCTAATATTGAAACCCAAATATTTTAAGGATTTAGTCACATAGTCCTCCAAGTTAAATCGTAACATTTATCTCCAAACAACATCAGTTGCTCTTAAAGTCTCGTATTGAAAAGTAATTAACCTAATCACATATCCTCCATGATAGGTTAATATATTTCAATAGATAACCCAAAATCAACTTACTCTTAATTCATAAAATCATCTAACTAAAAATAATCGGTCAAACTAACCAGGGACTTCACGTAGTACAATGGTAGGCGATAAATACTAGTAGCACTTTGGTTGTGGGTTTGATCTCCACAGCTTTGTCTGGCGCGACGGGTTGTCCCACGGTCTGCGTGTTGTCCTTTTTCCAGAACTATATAATTATCAAATCATTTCCCAAAAAGATATAAAATCATCAAAAATAACCATAACATAATTTAACCTCAATTTTATCTCATGCCTTTCCTTCCATCATAACATATAGTAACCCATAAGTACCTCAAAAGTAAGGATCATATAAACCCAAATGGTTCTTTATAACTATGTCCACAAAAGAACTAATTACTATTCTTTGAATAAAATTTTCATATAAACATCAGGGTTACACATACTATAAAAAGTCTTCTAATGTAACCCCATCATCAAAAAAGACTTAATTCTCTTAAAAATTTCACCATAACTCTTGAAGCCCTTATATGTTGACTTCTTACTCATTCAACATTCTTCATGATCCATTAACCATTCCTTTCCAACTTATTCTGAAATACTTCTTTCATATATACAAATTCATGAATCATATCCTAAGATTCCAAAATAGGAAAACAAAAGTGATGAAATAATCCATACCTTTTATTGGACATTGTCAGTTTCTTCATCCTCAATCGGAATGGCATTAGGTATTGGTAAATGAATATTTGTACAATCTTGGTGATCCCATTCACGAAACTTCTTCATAGGACATGTGTTTGCATAATGACCATGCACACCACGTTTGAAACATACAATTGATCCCTCAGAAAGAACTTCTTTCCCTTTCCTCGAGTCAACTGGATGCTTCCGTTTTCCATGTTAGGTTATTTCTTTATGACCTTCATTTCCACATCTATAGCATATTTCTGTCCCTTTGAAACATTTTCCTAGGTGTTTCTTTCCACATATTTGAAACATAGGTTTTTGAACATACTTACCTTTATGATTATTACTCGTAGTTTCGTAGGGATTTGTCTCTCGCATATATGATGCCTTATAGAAATCGCCAAGGTTTAGGTGGTCAATCATGACTCTAGATAGTTGGTTGAGGATAAACAGAAGAGTTCTCATTGAAGCTCCCATATCATTCAGTTGCTCGCTCAGAAAACTGTCACAGTTTCCTTCACATCCACTGTTACTTTGGTGCCTGCTAGATCCATCCATTTACTAAAACCAAAAAGGTCAGTGTGAGTATATTAATAAAACCATCATGTACAAATGAGGAAGATAAACACTAAGATATACTTACTCATTCACTTTATCTAAAACTAGGACTCTTTCGAAAATCCCAACCATTGTGGTAATGTCACTTATTCTTAAAGAATACCCTAACCTCTAAAGTTATCTAAACTGACCTCTGATACCAACTATAAGGCCCCAGCCTTAAAAATTACTTAATCTTGAGTTATTACAAGATTACACATTGGGTATCTTTTCAGGTTTAGAGTTTTAGAGAATTAGGACATAACTATTACATCTCAAAGATTACAAAGTAGACACGTCTAATCAGCTTCCATTTTTTTCCACAAAATAAAAACTCTTGAAAAAAAGAGTCATGTTTAGTTCCTTGTTTTAGACAGCCTGACATTTCCTTGATCCCATCCTTGACCCTATTCAACTTTATGTCATGTGAAAAACATTTCAAAAAAACATGGGATGAGCATAAAAAGCTCAGTAAGGGTCATAGAAATATGAAAGGGAAACATGGGTTCATATATACGTAAGAATGAAATCATACTTTACCCATAACACATAAGCACTTTATCACACCTCATCAAATCATGAATAAATCATAGAAATCATAAGAAATAAAAGGTAACATGAGGCATTCATAACATTCTTATCTATGGAGTAACCCTCTTGGTTACGTTTGGAATACCCACCACAGTATATTCCCTAAATCTCTTCGGAGAAACCTTAACGTTTCACTCCTTCGCGTTACCCAATGCATTGGAGAGCTATATTGGGCTCACCCGCCTTTAGTTTATCGCGGAACCACCTGATTTATAACAATTCCCAAGAACCATAACATAATCTTATCACAAAAAACATGCATAAAGGAAACATAACATTTACACCTTTCAATAACAAGATATAAATACAACACATTGATATAAAAACATTATGAAAAATATTTTCAATACCAAGATAAATGAAAAGTAAAACATGGTATTTATTTTTTTTCTGAAGAGAGGGTATGGCTTGTAGTGGAAGCCGAAATTCAAATAATGGTCACGGTGGTGGAGAAGTCGTTGTCACCGCATACGTATGACAAAAACATTCCCTTTTGTCGTTTAGTAAACGCTTTGTATGAGAAAGATTCCTTTTGAATAAATGTAAAAGTCAAAGGGGTTTATACACCGTATAAAATAAAGATGTGTATAAAACAAAATATGCCTCAATGAAAGGATATTGAGATGAAGTCCCATACAAAGACAGTATCCTTGGATTAAGGATAAATCAGTTACATAATTATGTGTGACAAATGAATACAGGAAATATAAGTGGGTATTAAGTGTATAACAATCAGAGGACATTCATACATAATCATAGAATGACATATTCAAGGTGTACAAGTTTATCCCAAATAATCAAAATTGGGTTAAGAAGATCCCTTGCAAAAATTCGACAGCCTAACGGCGTCACTTCCAAATTCAGAAAAAGAGTTGATGAGAGATAAAAAGGGTTATCTCATCACTTGGTCAAAAAATTTACATAAATAAGGATATATATGAAAATATCCCAACATAATAGTATGTGAATTAAAAGACATAACAAAATAAGTCTTTTAAAAAGAAGAGGGTGAAAGGTTCCCTTACCGACATGGGTATCTTTGGAAACATACACCCCATGAAAGAAGGATAATACAACATTGATTTAAATACTCCTAAATGAAATTATATTACACAATGATTAAAATAATGGGCAGTACATACACCACTCAAATGAAATTGTGTAAAATGTAGCATAAATCTCACGGGAGTAAAACTGAGATGAAAAATCCCTTACGAAAACTCGGCAGCCTAACGACGCCAATTAAAACTTCAAAAATGGATTGATGATAGAAAATAGGGTCTCTAATCATATGAACATAAAAATTACATTAGTAGTAATATAAAATAATATCCCAATCATAAGAAAGATGAGCTTAAAAGGAATGACATAAAAGAGTGTACTTAAAAAGAAAGAGAGGAGTAGGATCCCTTACCTCAAGTCCGAATTGACTCGATCATTCTTTAATCTCCTAAATAATAAACTTGAGTTAATTTCTACTTCATTAAGAACCTTTTTCAAGTTCATTATTCCTTTTATATCACTTATTACCATGTCATGAACACTATGTTATTATTTAAGTTAAAATGGTCGTTTTAACGATCATTGGTACTTGAGTCAAAAATAATCTCTTTATAATTACAAGTTGTTCATGTGGTAAAATATCCATTATATCCAGAATTTTATTCATGATTTAGATATCATATATATAATATATATCCATTATATTCACGCATTTATAATATTACATAACTTGTAGAGGTAAGAAATGAAATGCACCGTTCATGGAGACGGTAAGCCGTACGTACGCATGAATACTACTTTCATTTGTATTTCGTATTTTTATGGAATGGAATAATAATGATATAAAGGTATATTATAATTCCAGTATAATATCATATATATTACCATTAATTAAATCCTTTATACGTCCCACATATGGCATTAACGAAATCAAATCACTTTGAGGGGACGGTAGTCCGCACTTCCTTAAATGAAGATATCGCGTTTACCCATAATGGAAACCATAAAGGTATGACCAAAATGAAAAATACAGAAGCTTAAGGAGAACATAAACATATTATATATAATATATAAATATATTTACATCTTAATGGCCACCTTTTAAGGTGTTCGAAGAATGTTGAACAATCATCGTTTCAGGAGGCAGAAATTTTCCATCCGCGGAAACAGTATGTTCTTTAACCATTAGATGTAGGTGTGTGTAAGTGTATCTCAAATACTCCTTATAAAAACATCCTAGTATATGTAAGATACTGTTTTTTTACAAAAGAAATGAATAAAAAGATTTTAGGGGGTTGGAGAAGCAAAATAAAACAAAAGGACTCAAGTGAAGACATTACCTTAAAATCGGGTAACTCCCTTTGGTTTGAGCTCAAAGGCTTCCTTGGGAAGACTTCTGCCCAAATTGAGGCTTCAAGGAGTAATAGAGGTATGTGGAGAGACAAAATGGGCAGGGTTTCGCCGATCCAAAGGCTTTGGAAGTGTGGGTAAGGAGGTAGAGGTGGGGGCCTTTTATAGGAGGAGAGGAGGGGCACTCTTGGAAAGTAAAGAAATATTAATTTATTTGAAAATGAGTTTCGGATTTAAAAGGTTCCACAATGCTATAATTAGTGTATAAGGTGATAAGGGTTCTAAATATACCCACCCAATAGGTTTTGTACATGTGTAGGTTATATATTTTACATTATCGTTTTATTTTATTTAAATCGGTAAATAATGAGGTCATCGCTGCATCACCATGATGTCATAAATAATATAATTTATTTAATGTCAAAAAATTATAAAAAAAATACTATGATGTAGGAAATCTTTTTAGCATTCCAATGACTTTTTATAGTCAAAAATCTTACTTGTATAACCACATTTAAAAATTGTTTTAGTAAAACCTTTCATGTTTGTGTCATTTTTACTTTAACATTAAATAAAAAGTTATTTATGTCATTTTCCAACCAAAGTGGCTCCATGGGGTCCCCAAGTTGACCCATGGGATGTCTTGGTCGGCCATGACACATAAAATGAGTGTAGGACTTGTTTCAAGCTCATCTCATATTATTAAAACATTATTTTTACCTTAAACTACACTAATTACCTCTAATCGCGATTAAAAACTTAATAAGTTACTATTCATCAAAAAATTATTTTAATACCATTGAACCTCATTTTACTTTTTAATGACAACCATATATGTCAGATTTTTGAAATTCAAAACACAAAGGTGTCAATATTTCATTTAAATGGAAAATTAGTTTTTATAAGTACCACTTAGTGGTTTCACTATTCATCAAAAATTGAAGTTTTTCAGAAAATTACCAAAAATTCACCCTAAGGTATATTTGATATTCTGAATTCAAAAATTAATTCTATTTTAAAAAATTCAATACATATAAGTTTCATTAATTAATTTAATAATTAATTCCCACTGTCAAAACAAATAGCGTGTTTTTATGAAACAAAATGTATCGAAAGATTGACACTGGTTTAGGTCCGATTTCAAAGTGAAATTAATTCCAATGACCACTATTGGATTAAATTGTAAAAATATATTCTAATTTTACTTTAAAACCAATTAAAAAGATAATCTAATCATATAGATAAATTATATTAAAAAGTGGTTTTGAATTGAAATACAACATTTTTCACTATTCATTAAAAAAATGAACTTTATCGGAAAAATACCAAAAATTTACACAAAGTAAATTTTGATGTCGCAATCCTAAAGAAGAATTTTATTTTGTAAAATATAATACATAAAATTGTCAAAAAGTGGATTTAAAAGAGGTTCACCATCAAAAGGTGGTTAATCGACCCTATAAAGAATATTAGAATGTTTATGCTTAAAATTTGATTCATTCGCATTTTTAATACCCTAACATTTATTGTAAAAAGTAAAAATATTTTACAAACATATATAATCATTTTGTAGTTAGTTCTATTCATTACCGCCATCACAACATCTAGGCATTAACTACCATTTATAATATTATTATTTTATTATTTGAGTGCAACGTAAGATTCCCAAGAAACTCATTGTTGCATGTTGGGTACGCCATCGATCATAGCATCCCCTTTAAAGTTATATTAATATTTTATTCACAAATATGGATAAATGTGAAAATTTCATACTCTTTATTTACCTAGGGTGTTACATCCTTGCCCCATTTTGAGAATTGCGTCCTCGCAATTTTAAAATTGGCCTTGGAATCTTCATTGAAAATCCCACATCGGAACAAGAGTCAGTGAAACAATCACTTTAAAATAAAGAAATATAAGTACAAAGGTCACCCAAGTTAACCCATACTAGGATTCCAAGTATGAAAATATGGACATGGATGAAAAAAAAGGGTCATGTTCTGATGGAGAGTGATAGTAAACATGTTTAGGAGAAAGTTAACAATATGAAAATCACAAACTTGTGATGGGTTAAACGGTATTTGATTCCCTTGTAGGAAACATTAATAGACAACATTTTTTTTAAGTTACTTTTCATTGAAGAATTTATTTTTTGAACTTAACTAAATCATAATGAAACATACTTACTTGTCATTTAGACTTTCAACTTTTACTAGATTCTTTAATCAAACTCATATTTTCTCCAAAAGACGAGTTTTTAGGAAGTCTTGTTCACATTAAGAGTACTATAATCAACTTCTTGAGAATCACCTAATCCACAAAAGAGAACTATATACTTTCCATGTCTTTAGACTCTAACCAAAACCAAAAAGTTTAGTACAAGATCAGATAATCCTGAAAAGGATAACCCTTTATAAAAAGAAAATCTATTCTTAATCTTCAAAATTTGTCAAACAAAACCCAAAGTTCAAAAAGGACCATTCGATAAACAATTTTTCCATAAAATTATTTAATGTAAACCAATCTAAGATTGAAACCCAAATATTTGAAGGATTTAGTCACATAGTCCTCCAAGTTAAATCGTAACATTTATCTCCAAACAACATCATTTGCTCTTAAATTCTCGTATTGAAAAGTAATTAACTTAATCACATATCCTCCCTGATAGGTTAATATATTTCAATAGATAACCCAAAATCAACTTACTCTTAATTCATAAAATCATCTAAGTAAAAAGAATCAGTCAAACTAACCAGGGAATTCACGTAGTCCAGTGGTAGGCGATAAATACCAGTAGCACTTTGGTTGTGGGTTCAATCTCCACAGCTTTGTCTGGCGTGACAGGTTGTCACACAGTCTGCATGTTGTCCTTTTTCCAAAACTATATAATTCTAAAATCATTTCCCAAAAAGAGATAAAATCATCAAAAATAACCATAACATAATTTAACCTCAATTTTATCTCATGCCTTTCCTTCCATCATAACATATAGTAGCCCATAATTACCTCAAAAGTAAGGATCATATAAACCCAAATGGTTCTTTATAACTATATCCACAAAAGAACTAATTACTATTCTTTGAATAAAATTTTCATATATCAAATATCAGGGTTACACATACTATAAAAAGTCTTCTAATGTAACCCCATCATCAAAAGAGACTTAATACTCTTAAGAATTTCACCATAACTCTTGAAGCCCTTATATGTTGACTTCTTACTCATTCAACATTCTTCATGATCCATTAACCATTCCTTTCCAACTTATTCTAAAATACTTCTTTCCTACAAACAAATTCATGAATCATATCCTAAGATTCCAAAATAGGAAAACAAAAGTTATGAAATAATCCAAACCTTTGATTGGTCATTGTTAGTTTCTTCATCCTCAATCGGAATGGCATTAGGTATTGGTAAACAAATATTTGTACAATCATGGTGATCCCATTCACGAAACTTCTTCATAGGACATGTGTTTTCATAATGACCATGCACACCACATTCACTACGGGAAAAATGAGCAATTGCGACGGGTTATTTGCGACGGGATTAAATCCCGTCGCAAATAGTCATGTTAAAAAAGTATTTGCGACGGGGGTACATCCCCGTCGCAAATAATGAGGCATTTGCGACGGGATTGCTTTCCCCGTCGCAAATAGTTTTCCCGCGATGCGCGCCAAATCGCGGGAAACGTATTTGCGACGGGGAAATATTCCCGTCGCAAATAGCCGGCGGCGGTAAATGGTATTTGCGACGGGAATATTCCCCCGTCGCAAATACTATGTCGGCAGAGGGTTATTTGCGACGGGACCCGTCGCAAATAACTATTTACCGGTTGACCGTAATAAATGTTGGCGAAGGTATTTGCGACGGGACCCGTCGCAAATAATACTATTTGCGACGGGAATCCCGTCGCAAATGGACCCGTCGCAACTAATCTAACCTATAAATACCCCCATCCGTTTTTTTCATTTCATTCTCATTCTTTATCTTCTCTCTCTCTCAGAATCATATTTCTAGAGTTTAGTTTTTCTCCAGTTTAAGTTTTTTCTCCGGAGCTGATATTAAAGTTTTGAAGAACGATCAGAACAGATCAATTTTCAAGGTATTTATCTTCATTTTAATTTTTTATTTATTTTTAATTTTTTATTAGTTTTTATTATTATTAATTAGTTGTAATTTAATTTTGTTTACATTGTTTTATTACTTAATAAATTTAAATTATTAGTATTGTTTATATGGTAATTAGGAATAATTAGTAATAATTTTTAATAATTAAGAATAAATATTAATAACTAGTAATAAATACCAATAATTAGGAATAAGAACATTATTACATTATTAGTTTATTTTATTATTAATATTAAAATAATATAATTTTTTATATATATACAGTTCTTTTTTCATCTGTGTGTTTGCTGTCTTCACATGTATTATTTGTATGTGGAGATAGAAAACGCACAGATGAAAAAAGAACTGTATATAAATTAGAAAATTATATTATTTTAATATTAATAATAAAATATATTAATAATGTTATTATTTGTAATTATTGGTAATTATTTCTAATTATTGATAATTATTCATTTTATTACTAATAATTATCAATAATTAAGAATAATTAGTAATAATTACCAATAATTAACAATAATTAGTATTAATTACCTATAATTAGTATTAATTACCATTAATTAGTATTAATTACCAATAATTAGTATTAATTACCAATAATTCGTAATAATTAGGAATAATTAACAATAATTACTAATAATTAGGAATAATTAACAATAATTACGAATAATTAACAATAATTAGTAATAATTAGGAATAATTAGGAATAATTAGTAATAATTAAGAATAATTAGGAATAATTAGTATTAATTAGGAATAATTAGTAATAATTACCAATAATTAGGAATAATTAGGAATAATTAGTATTAATTACAAATAATTAGTATTAATTAGGAATAATTAGTATTAATTACAAATAATTAGTATTAATTACAAATAATTAGTCTTAATTACCAATAAGTAGTATTAATTACCAATAATTAGTATTAATTACCAATAATTCGTAATAATTAGTATTAATTACCAATAATTCGTAATAATTAGGAATAATTAACAATAATTAGTAATAATTAGGAATAATTAACAATAATTAGGAATAATTAGTAATAATTAGGAATAATTAGGAATAATTAGTAATAATTAGGAATAATTAGTAATAATTAGGAATAATTAGTAATAATTAGGAATAATTAGTAATAATTAGGAATAATTAGGAATAATTAGTATTAATTAGGAATAATTAGTATTAATTACCAATAATTAGTATTAATTACCAATAATTAGTAATAATTACCAATAATTAGTTTTAATTACAAATAATTCGTATTAATTACAAATAATTAGTATTAATTAGGAATAATTAGTATTAATTACCAATAATTAGTATTAATTACCAATAATTAGTATTAATTACCAATAATTAGTATTAATTACCAATAATTAGTATTAATTACCAATAATTAGTAATAATTAGGAATAATTAACAATAATTAGTAATAATTAGGAATAATTAACAATAAGTAGGAATAATTACGAATAATTAGTATTAATTAGGAATAATTAGTAATAATTACCAATAATTAGTATTAATTACCAATAATTAGTATTAATTACCAATAATTAGTAATAATTAGGAATAATTAACAATAATTAGTAATAATTAGGAATAATTAACAATAATTAGTAATAATTAGGACTAATTAACAATAATTAGGAATAATTAGTATTAATTAGGAATAATTAGTAATAATTACCAATAATTAGTAATAATTACCAATAATTAGTAATAATTACCAATAATTAGTATTAATTAGGAATAATTAACAATAATTAGTAATAACTAGGAATAATTAACAATAATTAGTAATAATTAGGAATAATTAACAATAATTAGTAATAATTAGTATTAATTAGGAATAATTAACAATAATTAGTAATAATTAGTATTAATTAGGAATAATTAGTAATAATTACCAATAATTAGTATTAATTAGGAATAATTAGTAATAATTACCAATAATTAGTATTAATTACCAATAATTAGTAATAATTAGGAATAATTAACAATAATTAGTAATAATTAGGAATAATTAACAATAATTAGTAATAATTAGGACTAATTAACAATAATTAGGAATAATTAGTATTAATTAGGAATAATTAGTATTAATTAGGAATAATTAGTATTAATTACGAATAATTAGTAATAATTACCAATAATTAGTAATAATTACCAATAATTAGTAATAATTACCAATAATTAGTAATAATTAACAATAATTAGTAATAATTACCAATAATTAGTATTAATTACCAATAATTAGCAATAATTACCAATAATTAGCAATAATTACCAATAATTAGCAATAATTACCAATAATTAGTATTAATTACTAATAATTAGTAATAATTACGAATAATTAGAAATAATTAGAAATAATTAGAAATAATTACCAATAATTAGCAATAATTAGCAATAATTAGCAATAATTTGAAATAATTAGCAATAATTAGAAATAATTAGCAATAATTAGAAATAATTAGCAATAATTAGAAATAATTAGCAATAATTAGTAATAATTAGCAATAATTAGGAATAATTAGTAATAATTAGGAATAATTAGGAATAAGTAGGATTAATTAGGAATAAGTAGGATTAATTAGGAATAATTAGGATTAATTAGGAATAATTAGTAATAATTGCCAATAATGACCAATAATTGCCAATAATTACCAATAATTGCAAATAATTAGGAATAATTGCAAATAATTAGGAATAATTAGGAATAATCAGGAATACTCAGGAATACTCACGAATACTCACGAATACTCACGAATACTCACGTATAATCACGAATACTCACGAATAATCACGAATACTCACGAATACTCACAAATAATCAGGAATACTCACAAATAATCAGGAATACTCAGGAATACTCAGGAATACTCAAGAACACTTAGCAAAAAATTGACAATTGACGACCCTTTAAGATTTGAACATGTTAATAATAGAACAAAGTTTGTTCTGAATATTGATAATTTTAATATTTTTTAATTTTTTTTATTATTTTAATAATATTAATATTGTTTTTTCGTAAATATTGATAATATTTTTTTTATTACTAATAATTAGTAAACGAAATCTGCTTGGATAATGAAGGGAAAATTTATAACCATCTCCACAACGATGATTATCAAATTTCCTTTCATTATTCAAGCAGTTTTCCTTTTGCTAAGTATTGCTAAGTATTGCTAAATTAGTAATAAATAGTAATAATTAGCAATAAATTGTAATAATTAGTAATAAATTGTAATAATTAGTAATCCTTGCTTGAGTGTTTTTTCTAACAAATTATTCAAAACCAGTAATGCTTTTATATTTTATAGAAAAATATGGAACAGCGAGGTCGTCAACAGTCATTATTAGATGACCGCATATGGATAAATCAACGCAGAAATCCAAATGGTTCTGGTTTAAATCCAGTATATATAGAGGGTGTGGAGATTTTTTTATCATTTGCGGCATCAAATTCAGAATTTGTTTCAGAAGGAAAGATAAAATGCCCTTGCAGAAAATGTGCATTGAGAACGTTTGACACGTTTGACAAAGTGGGGGAACATCTCTTGCGTTTTGGTTTTCAAGCTGATTATGTTTTTTGGTATCAACACGGTGAACGCAGTTCCAGAGCAGCTGATACCAACTTGATTCCGGATCCATCCCAGTTTCAAGATTTAGTACATGATGTTGCAGGTTCATCTGTTCAACATACAGAAACTCCGGCTGATATAGCTTCAAATCCTGAGTTGGGACCGTCTGAATTTTATGAGTTGTTGAAGTCTGCTGAGGATGCATTATATCCTGGCTGCAAGATGAGCAAATTAGAAGCAGTTGCAAAATTTATGGCTATCAAATCAGATAACGGAATGTCAAACACATGTTTTGACCAGATATTTTCTTTGCTGAAAACACTGTTACCCGAAGGAAATGTTTTACCTGCAAATTACTATGAAAGTAAGAGGTTGGTTCGAAATTTGGGGCTTACTTGTCAGAAGATTCATGCATGTTCAAATGACTGCATTTTATATTCAGGGGAAAATGAGTCGTTGGATAGTTGTCCCACATGTGGGCAACAGAGATATAAAGAAGGACAACACGGGAAGTCTGGTTTGATTCCTGTAAAACAGTTGAGATATTTTCCGCTTACATCCAGACTTCAGCGTTTATTCATGTCTAAGAATACAGCGACAATGATGTCATGGCATAAAGAGGAGATCATCGGTGGGGAGGCAGAATCGGGGGAGGCAGGAGGTGACTCATCGAGCTGGGAGTCGTTCTTTCAGTACTCATAGACAGCATCTGGTACGTACATTATTTATAAATATTTTATATAACTATAAATATTAACAGTTTATTTTTTATTCTTATAGGCTGTCGAGCACCCCGATATTACAGAGTACGACGTATATCGGAGGATGTATAGTGATCCTGCTACTGGGGAGCTTAGAGGTGATCGTCAGCATCACATCGTGGTCAGTATTATTTGTTTTCAAGTTTAAAAATTAACTGCATATAATATATTCACAATTTTAATTTTAAATTGCAACTGTAGGAGTCATATGAGGCCGCAGCGGCACAGGCCCGGCCTGAGAGTCAGGCCGAGTCATCAGATCAGACCACTGCCCGTCAGTTTGATGAGGCGGCATGGATGCAGGCCACCCAGTATGCCTTCGAGAAGGGCCGGGTAGTTGGTATCGGCTCTCGACTGACTCCCGGAGATTATTATGGCAGTGCTGCGATGTCGGCGTCCAGCTCGAGGGGAGCTCGTGCATCTTCTTCTACACAGTATGAGGAGCAGTTGCGATCTCAGACTGCACAGATAGAGAGTCTCCGACAGGAGCAGGAGCAGATACGTCAGCAGCATGAGGAGGAGCGTCGACGCCAGCAGCAGCTGTACGAGGAGCAGACGAGTCGGTGGCAGCAGCAGCATCAGGAGCAGATGGAGTACATGCGCCGACTCACTCATGCTTTAGGGATGGAGTTTCCTCCACCACCATCTGCAGATCCCCCACCTCCCCCCCCTCCTACAGATTAGAGTTTGTATTTCTGTTATAAAATTTGTGAAATCAAAATATTTTTTTTTTCTATTCGTAGTTTCTGTCTCATTATAAAATATTAATAATATTATATTTTTAAATAACAATATTAATATGAATAATAATAATATTTATATTTTATAATATTAAATTTTATATATATATTAAAATTTTATATATATATTAAAATTTTATAATATTATAATTTAATTATTTTTTGGTAATACTTGAATTATTTTAATATTTGAATGTAAAATAATTCTATTATTTTTATATTAATTAAAATAACTTATTAATATTTTTTTATTTATGAATTATAATTATAATATTATTATATTAATTAAATTATTTATTAGTATTCTATTATTTTTATTTTTGAATTATAATTCTACTATTATTATATTAATTAAAATAATTTATTATTTTCATTTGTAAATTATAATTCTATTATTATATTAATTAAAATAATTTATTAATAATTTTTTTTTATTTTTTTTATAGTATTTGCGACGGGATACTATGCCCGTCGCAAATACTAGTATTATTAATATTTTTTTATTTTTTTTTAAAAAGAGTATTTGCGACGGGACCCGTCGCAAATACTATTCATAGTAATTGCGACGGGTCCCGGTTCCCGTCGCAAATACTAGTATTATTATTTTTTTTATTTTTTAAAAAAAACGTTATTGCGACGGGCCCGTCGCAAAAACAATTTGCGACGGGAACCGTCGCAAAAGGTATTTGCGACGGGCCCGTCGCAATAACTGTTTAAAAAGTTTTTTACAAAAAACGGAATACTATTTGCGACGGGGAGAATGCCCGTCGCAAAAAAGGGCTTTAGCGACGGTCCCGTCGCAAATAAGTTTAGTTGCGACGGCGTTTTCCGCAACGGGCTATTTGCGACGGGACCCCGTCGCAAATGGCTATTTGCGACGGGATCCCGTCGCAAATAGCCCGTCGCAAATACCTGGTTTTCCAGTAGTGATTTGAAACATTCAATTGATCCCTCAGAAAAAACTTCTTTCCCTTTCCTCGAGTTGACTGGATGTATCCTTTTTCCATGGCAAGTTTTTGCTTTATGACCTTCATTTCAACATCTATAGCATATTTCTGTCCCTTTGAAACATTTTCCTAGGTGTTTCTTTCCACATCTTTGACACATAGTTTTTTGAACATACTTACCTTTATGATTATTACTCGTAGTTCCGTAGGGATTTGTTTCTCGCATATATGATGCCTTATAGAAATATCCAAGGATTAGGTGGTAAATCATGACTCCAGATAGTTGGTTGAAGATAAACACAAGAGTTCTCATTGCAGCTCCCATATCATTCAGTTTCTTTCTCAGAAAACTGTCACAGTTTCCTTCACATCCACAGTTACTTTGGTGCCGGCTAGATCCAGCCATTTACTAAAACCAAAAAGTTCAGTGTGAGTATATCAATAAAACAATCATGTACTAATGAGGAATATAAACACTAAGATATACTTACTAATTCACTTTACCTAAAACTAGGACTCTTTCTAAAATCCTAACCATTATGGTAATGTCACTTATTCTTAAAGAATACCCTAACCTATAAAGTTATCTAAACCGACCTCTGATACCAACTATAAGGCCCCAGCCTTAAACATTACTTAATCTTGAGTTATTACAAGATTACACATTGGGGATCTTTTCAGGTTTAGAGTTTTAGAGAATTAGGACATAACTATTACATCTCAAAGATTACAAAGTAGACACATCTACTCAGCTTCCATTTTTTTTCCACAAAATAAAAACTCTTAAACAAAAGAGTCATGTTTAATTCCATGTTTTAGACAGCCTGACATTTCCTTGATCCCATCCTTGACCGTATTCAACTTTATGTCCTGTGAAAAACATTTCAAAAAAACATGGGATGAGCATAAAAAGCTCAGTAAGGTTCATAGAAATATGGAAGGGAAACATGGGTTCATATATACGTAAGAATGAAATCATACTTTACCCATAAAACATAATCACTTAAACATACCTCATAAAATCATGAATAAATCATCGAAATCATAAGACATAAAAGGTAACTTGAGGCATTCATAACATTCTTATGTAGGGATTAACCCTCTTAGTTATGTTTGGAATACCCACCACAGTATATTCACTAAATCTCTTCGGAGAAACCTTAACGTTTCACTCCTTCACATTACCCAATGCATTGGAGAGCTATATCGGGCTCACCCGCCCTTAGTTTATCATGGAACCACCCGTATTCATAACAATGCCCAAGAATCATAACATAATCTTATCACACAAAACATGCATAAAGGAAACATAACATTTCCACCTTTCAATAACAAGATATCAATACAACACATTGATATAAAATCATTATGAAAAACATTTTCAATACCAAAATAAATGAAAAGTAAAACATGGTATTTATTTTTATTTTGAAAAGAGGGTATTGCTTGTAGAGGAAGCCGAAATTCAACGAATGGTCACGGCGGCAGAGAAGTCGTTGTCGCCGTGTACGTATGACAAAAACAGTCCATTTTCTCGTTCAGTAAATGCTTCGTATAAAAAATATTCCTTTTGAATAAACATAAAATTCAAAGGGGTTTATAGACTGTATAAAAGAAATTTGTGTATAAAACAAAATATGCTTCAAGGAAAGGATATTGAGACGAAGTCCCATACAAAGACGATATCCTTGGATTTAGGATAAATCAGTTATATAATTATGTGTGACAAATGAATACACAAAATATAAGTGGGTATTAAGTGTATAACAATCAGAGGAAATTCACACATAATCATATAATGACATATTCAAGATGTACAAGTTTATCCCAAAGAATCAAAATTTCGTTAAGAAGTTCCCTTGCAAAAATTCGACAGCCTAACAGCGTCACTTACAAATTCAGAAAAAGAGTTGATGAGAGATAAAAAGGGGTATCTCATCACTTGGTCATAAAATTTACATCAATAAGGATATATAAGAACATATCCCAACATAATAGTATGTGAATTAAAAGACATAACAAAATAAGTCTTTTAAAAAGAGGAGGGTGAAAGGTTCCCTTACCGATATGGGTATCTTACGAAACATAGACCCCATGAAAGAAGGATAATACAACATTGATGTAAATACTCATAAATGAAATGATATTACACAATGATTAAAATAATGGGCAGTACATACACCACTCAAAAGAAATTGTGGCAAATGTAGCATAAATCTCACAGGAGTAAAAGTGAGATGAAAAATCCCTTACGAAAACTCGGCAGCCTAACGGCACCACTTAAAACTTACAAAATGGATTGATGAGAGAAAATAGGGTCTCTCATCATATAAACATAAAAATTACATTATGATTAATATAAAAGAACATCCCAATCATAAGAAAGATGATCTTAAAAGTAGGGACATAAAAGAGTGTACTTAAAAAGAAAGAGAGGAGTAGGATACCTTACCTCGGGTCCGACTTGACTCGATTGTTCTTTAATCTCCTGATTAATAAACTTGAGTTAATTTATACTTCCTTAAGAACCTTTTACATGGTCATTATTCCTTTTATATCACTTATTACCATGTCATGAACACTATGTTATTATTTATGTTAAAACGGTCGTTTTAACGATCATTGGTACTTGAGTCAAAAATAAACTCTTTATAATTACAAGTTGTTCATGTGGTAAAATATCCATTATATCCAGAATTTTATTCATGATGTAGATATCATATTTATCATATATATCCAGTATATTCATGCATTTATAATATCACATAAGGTTTATAGGTAAGAAATGAAATGCACTGTTCATTGAGAAGGTAAGCCGTACGTACGCATGAACGCTACTTTCACTTCTATATCGTATTTTTATGGAATGGAATCATAATGATATAAATGTATATTATATTTCCAGTATAATATCATATATATTACTATTAATTAAATCCTTTATACGTCCCACATATGGCATTAATGAAATCAAATCACTTTGAGGGGTCGGTAGTCCGCACTTCCTTAAATAAAGATATCACGTTTACCCATAATGGAAACAATAAAGGTATGACCAAAATTAAAAATAAAGAAGCTTAAGGAGAACATAAACATATTATATATCATATATAAATATAGTGACATCTTAATGGCCACCTTTGAAAGTGTTAGAGGAATTTTGAACAATCATCGTTTCGGGAGGCAGAAATTCGCCATCCACAGAAACATTATGTTCTTTAACCATTAGATTTACGTGTGTGTAAGTGTAGCTCAAATACTCCTTATAAAAACATACTAGTATATGTAATATACTGTTGTTGTTACAAAATAAATGAATAAAAAAGAGTTTAGGGGGTTGGAGAAGCAAAATAAAACAAAAGGACTCAAGTGAAGACATTACCTTAAAATCGGGCAACTCCCATTGGTTTGAGCTCGAAGGCTTCCTTGGGAAGACTTCTGCCCAAAGTGAGGCTTCAAGGAGTAAGAGAGGGATGTTTAGAGACAAAATGGGTAGGGTTTGGCCGAGCCAAAGGCTTTGGAAGTGTGGGTAATGAGGTAGAGGTGGGGGCCTTTTATAAGAGGAGAGGAGGGGGACTCTTGGAAAGTAAAGAAATATTAATTTATTTGAAAATGAGTTTCGGATTTAAAAGGTCCCACATTTATATAATTCGTGGATAAGGTGATAAGGGTTCGAAATATACCCACCCAATAGGTTTTGGACATTTTTAGGGCATATATTTTACATTATCTTTTCATCTTATTTAAATTGTTAAATAATGAGATCATCGTTGTATCATCATAATGTCATAAATAATTTAATTTATTTAATGTCTAAAAATTATAGAAAAAATACGATGATTTATTAAATTGTTTTAGCTTTCCAATTAATATTTATAGTCAAAAAGCTTACTTCTATAACCACATTTAAAAATTGTTTTAGTAAAACATCTCATGTTTGTGTCATTTTTACTTTAACATTTAATAAAAAGTTATTTATGTCATTTCCCAACCAAAGTGGCTCCATGGGGTCCCCAAGTTGACCCATGGGTTTTATTGGTCGGCCATTACACATCCAATGAGAGTAGGACATGTTTCAAGCTCATATCATATTATTAAAACATTATTTTTTCCTTAAACTACACTAATTACCTCTAATCGCGATTAAAAACTTAATAAGTTACTATTCACCAAAAACTTATTTTAATCCCATTGAACCACATTTTACTTTTTAATGACAACCGTGTATGTCGGATTTTAGAAATTCAAAACACAAAGGTGGCAAAATTTCATTTAAATGGAAAATCAGTTTTTATAAGTACCACTTAGTGGTTTCACTATTCATCAAAAATTGAAGTTTTTTAGAAAATTACCAACAATTCACCCTAAGCTATATTTGATATTCTGAATTCAAAAATGATGTCTATTTTACAAAATTCAAAACATATAAGTTGCATTAATTAATTTAATAATTAATTCCCGCTGTCAAAACAAATAGCGTGTTTTTATGAAACAAAATGTATCAAAAGATTGACACTAGTTTAGGTCCGATTTCAAAATGAAATTAATTCCAAGGACCACTATTAGATTAAATTGTAAAAATATATTCTAATTTTACTTTAAAACCAATTCAAAAGATAATCTAATCATATATATAAATTAGATTAAAAAGTGGTTTTGAATTGAAATACAACATTTTTCACTATTCATTAGAAAATGAACTTTATCGGAAAAATACCAAAAATTTACACAAAGTAAATTTTGATGTCCCGATTCTAAAGAAGAATTTTATTTTGTAAAATATAACACATAAAATTGTCAAAAAGTGGATTTAAAATAGGTTCTCCATCAAAAGGCGGTTAATCGTCCCATTAAAGAATATTAGAATGTTTATGCTTAAAATTGGATTCATTCGCATTTTTAATCCTCTAACATTTATTGTAAAAAGTAAAAATATTTGACAAACATATATAATCATTTTGTAGTTAGTTCTACTCATTACCGCCATCACAACAGCTAGGCATTAACTACCATTTAAAATAATATTATTTTATTATTCGAGTGCAACGTAAGATTCCCAAGAAACCCATTGTTGCATGTTGGGTACGCCATCGATCATACTGTCCCCTTTAAAGTTATATTAATATTTTATTCACAAATATGGATAAAAGTGAAAATGTCATACTCTTTATTTACCTGGGGTGTTATAGTAATAGTTTTTATAGGTTAATATTTCTTTTTCATAGTTTTTTATTTCTTCCCATATTTCAATTCTCAGTGAGGGCAAGGGATCCTCTACCTCCTCAACTGATCCATCCATATTTACCCTCCTGCTAGAGTCACTTCCAGTCTTGCAGGTCTCTGACTATTTTATGAAAATGCTTCAAGAAATGTAGTGTGTTGGAGCTCTCCATAGACCAACATTCTTTGAACGATTCTGAAGGGTTTTTTCACCAGTAACTAAATATATAGTGATCGGGTGTGGCTGGTTTCCATGGAAGATAATCATCAATTCCCAACTCTCCATGGAGGCCAGTTCCAGAGCTTTTCCACCTCCCATCATTCATACATATTGGTCTCAAGGTATGATGGTGTCTCTAAAGATTTTTTGGGAGGGGGGATCTTATGATTAATTGAATTGGGGATTCTATGGATATATCATTTTTTATCCTTATCGTGGCATGAAAATTACCTTTCAGACCTTCGGTCTATGAGTTTGACTAAAATTATGTGACTTTATTTTTCTAAAAAAGTTATTTCATTTTTGTAGCTTTAGATCTGGATCCATCAAGCAGGAAATAGGTTTTATCCACCTATAATGTGTGTTTTCTTATGTTAACATACATTTTCTTATGATTTGTTAGTATTGAAATATCCCTTGTGTGTCATTCACAATTTAAATTTTCAATTTTTAATATTCATTAATATCTATTCTTATTTTTTAACATTAATGTGTCCACAGAATAATGTGTAAGAAGCTTTCAATGTTGAATAATTAGTACAAGGTGACAACATCATTTTGTTTCTCCTTACAGATTATCTTTTACCATGGTATTCAAATTTCCTTTTTACCTTGCTGCTTGAGTCTTACTAGAATTAAGTAACATGATTTTTCTAAACACAGTTATGAATTTACTATCTATAAAGAAAAACCTATAGCATTATTTTGAAGTTGAATATTCAATAAAATGTGATATCATTATTGGTAAACATTCTACAATATTAATTCACTATCAGCAATTGATAAAGTTCTATAAATACAAAAATGAATAGTCTTGCTAGAAAATTTGACACACTTTTTATCATTATCTTTTGAAACTTCTCATTTTAATGTTTGTTAAAAGCATTTTCATATATTATTATCATCATCAGTTTTATATCAATGTAACAAACATTGTTTTTTTAATTTTTACATGAAAAATAGGTTATGTTGTGGTTTTTATTTTAAATAGTTTTTTGTCTTTATATTATTTGAGTTATTAGTTTTTATTACTTCTATATAATTTGACTTTCCTTGTACCAAATCTTTTTTATTCATTTTTTTTATTCTTTTATATTCTAAATTTATTACGTGAGTTATATATATTATTTTTTTACTATAATACAATAAATTTTTCAATGTAATATTTTATTCTAAATGTTTTTGATCAGAATTTCAATCATCCATTTGATTGATGTTTTCTTTCATGTATTTCCATTATTCATTTTGAAAATAAAGTAATATTCCATCAGATTATTTATCATGTATTGGTAAATTTACTACTATTAAAAAACACAACCTTATGTGCAACATAACCTTATGTTGAAAAACATGTTTTTATCCTTTATTTGCTTCAAACATAGAGGATATGGGTTTGCATTGAAAAACGGGTATTTTTATGGGAAGGTGTTGTTTCAGATGAAGTTGGTATGTGAAGATTCCACACATACTTTTATCAATTCATACTTTTATTGGACGGGTAGGTTCTTGCATTCAACTTCTACTACATTATGTCAATCTATCACGACCCCCTCCCACCAAAGATGCCCCTCTGAGCTGGAAATGGTGAAATGGAAATAATGACCCCTGAGTCCCGCCTCCAGTAGGCCCCTGAGTGGCGACTAGAACCAAGGGTATGAGTTTTTACAAATATGGGAGACATTACCCTTTTTATTATTTAAGATCGGGAAATAGGATGAGTCCAACACCAAATGAAAAAAAGAATAATTAAATGGAAATAAACCCAAACCAATACCACGTGCATGTTTAAACAATTCTGAATCAAAGTACAAGTACAAGAAAGCTCAAAAGTACAATACCAAAAGAAACAAGAGTACAAAAAACTACAATTGCTCCAACTTTACCGACTAGTAGGGTCCCGCACGGCCCTGGTAGTCCTCCAGGAAACCTGAAAGTAAACGTAGGGTGAGCATAAGTAGGGAAACCTAAATATCTCGTGCACAAGTGGGGAGACATCCTAATGTCCCGTGAGAACAACAAAAGAAACCAGAACCTAGCAAGGAATTCTATCCATCCAACCTCACCAGCCACGCTCACCAAAAACACAAAAAAATAGGTAGTAGTAGTATATAAGAACAATAGTATTGGGTACCTCACACCATTTCCCACTAGCAAGCTACTCTTCCTAACGGCGAACATCCTGACGCTACCACACTCTTCCCGCCCGCACACACCTAGGCCTCAAGAACCACATATCCCACCCGCACACACCTGGGCCTCACAACCACATATCCCGCCCGCAGACACCTGGGCCTCACAACTGCATATCCCACCTGCACACGCCTGGGCCTCATCCTGACAATTCTTGGGAATCGTACACCTGACCGAAGAGTCTTGGGCTGAAACCACCCCAATTCAAACTTTCCTGAAGAGTCTTGGGTGTAAGGTCACCTCAAGCCATCATAGCCTATGGAAGAAGGAGCCGGAAGGAGCTAGTATCTAAGGGGAAAACACCCTCTCCCATTAAATGGGAGTGTTCGGCACTAAGTGCTCAACAAGGGTGGGGTGCGACAAAGCACAAAGACACAGATATATATATATATATATATATATATATATATATATATATATATATATATATATGTTTACCAAACACACCGCCCAACCTATGGCTTCTAAGTAGAGAAACTGAGTACGTGCCTCGGCACTGCTACTACAAAGCATGCACACAACAAACAACCCCAACCTCATTTAGGTTTTCATGTTTCAACAGAATTTGTTTATTAGCTCCTTAACTACTGGGAAACTATCAAATCAGATCAAGCATTTCGTAGAACAAAATCCCTACCTACCACAAATCAAGTTAGATAAAACACAAGCAACACAACCCGACGTTTTATCATTAATCAACCCCATTGATTGTTCCCGCATTTAATTCATTGCCTTTTCCCACAATTCATTTATCAACTTTCCACTTTCTTTTAACATCGTAACCCATTACTACAGCCCTGCTGCCATTATAACCATATATCCACAACCATAACAAGAACAAGGCTCGTGCCACATCATTTCCCCTTTTATATCATTTAACGCAGCCCCGCTTCCCATCCTATTCGTAACAACTCAGGATTCACCCCCCCCCCCCCTTCACACAACATGTAACCAAACCAACTCCCACATGTTCATTATTCCAAATTGTTCAACTGGGGTGGTCACACAAGGGTACCAGATTTTAATCATCCATCTTTATGTGATTAACCAAATTCCACATTCCACAAGTTCCAAAAACGGTCTAGATAGATAAGGTAACATTTAATTGCATAATAAAAGCCCCCCAATGACCGTGATTTTCAGTATTCATAAACCTATTCAATTCACAACATAACAATAGGATAAATAAAGATAAACATAATAACTTTCCCATCCCCGTTCTTTAAGCCAGTTATTATCTTTATTAAACCGGTTCAAATGTGTTTCACCTAAACAAGAGGAAACCCACCCCTCATGATGAAAAAATTTAGATAGATGAAGGTAAGATCCCTACCTCAACAGGTTCTGATCACAACGCTCCCCTGGATCAGTTTTAGAAGTCGTCTGTCGGCGTCCGTTGCTTCTGTCAAAACCCGAAAAAACCTCCTATGGTGGAAGTTGGGAAGGAAAGGCCTATGGGAAGCAACAGATCCAATCTCAGAACTTCCACATTTTCATTACGATCCCGTGGCCACTGACGGATTGTAAATCGGAGCTCGGACGAAGAAGTTATGGAGGAAAGGAGCTTTGGAGTCCCTCAGTAGAGCTCTGCTTGGAGGAGAGGGGAGGAGAGGAGTGATTTTAAAAGGAGTAGAGGCCACCTCCTTTTATAGGTGAGAAAAACTAAAGTACACGCCATGTAATTTCTAGTACACGACTTGTACTTGGCCATTTCACACGGTCTCCTCACAGTTTCCAACATGGCATTCAACGCGGAACACGGTCATTGACTGGTCAACACACGGTTTGAGGGTAACGCGTACATGGGGAGGAACTACACGGCATGTAGTATGGGATACATGGCGTGTACTCATTTGTTTCATGAGGCAAGGACACGACCTCAACACGGCACACGGCCATTGACTGGTCAGCACACGGTTTGAGGGTAACGCGTACGCGGGGAGGAACTACATGGCGTGTAGTATGGGCTACACAGCGTGTACTCATTTATTTCACATGGCAAGGATACGGCCTCAACATGGAACATGTCCATTGACTGGTCAACACATGGTTTGAGGGTAATGCATATGAGGGGAGGAACTACACGACATGTAGTATGGACTACATGACATGTACTCATTTATTTCACACGGCAAGGACATGACTTCAACACGGGGTATACCCAGCAAGGTAGTACACGGTGTGTAGTTACAAAATTCCGAAAAGTGTGGGAAAAGTCCCTTATACCCTCCAGAACACTTCATGACCTTCTTTTCGACAAAGTAATGGGTCAGAGAAGTCCGTTCCATTACATCAGATACCTCTTAAAACATTGTCGTCCCCGAAAATTCATACCAACCCAGAGGAACCCAACAAGATACCTCTTAGGGATCTCGCTATAACAGGAACCCAACCAACAACACTATTCATAGGTGTTAGGGATTCCTTCTCCTATGTCGAGATATTATCCTCTTTAGGCAGCACTGACTCGCCTGCACGGGTTTGATCGCATCTGCATTAATGCATCTTGATTAAGGATTAGGTTTTTCCCTTTCCCCACACATCCGGACATGTTACACACTTCTAGAGAACAAGGAAACAAAATGTCTCACAACCAACAAGCCAAACATTCCATATCAAAGGTACAGAGTATAACATCAAAACAAAGCTTATAAGAACAAAGCAAAACACAATTCAAAACAACTCCAGGTACTGAGCATGCACCCGGGCCTCCCACTCCCAAGTGTTCTCCTCAAGGCCGCCATGCCTCTAAAACACACGAACCAAGGTGATGGTTCATCCACAGAGCACCTTCTCTTTATGATCCTCGATTCTGACTGGTCATTCCTTGATGGTCGTGTCATCTCCCATATCTAAATCTCCCTAGTCGATAACGTGAGAGTCGTCGTGTAAGTACCGACGAAGCTGGGAGACATGGAAGACATCATGAACCTTCTCCAACTAAGGTGGATGGGCCAGCTGATATGCCACCTCGCCGACTCACCTCAGCACCTTGAAAGGTCTGATGAACATGGGGGATAACTTACTCCCCTTCCCAAACCTCCTCTTCCCACGTCGAGGGGAAACCTTCAAGAATAAATGATCTCCCACCTCAAACTCCAAGGACCTCCTCTGACGATCAGCATAAGACTTCTGTCGGTCCTGAGCCACTTTCATCCTATCATACACAAGATGGACTTTATCTGTGGTGCTCTATACTACCTCGGGACCAAGAGCACCTGTCTCACCAAACTTTGCCTAGAAAATGGGTGAACGACATGGTATTGCATACAAAGCCTCAAACGGTGCCATGCCAATAGTACAATGGAAGCTGTTGTTGTAGGAAAACTCTACTAAAGGAAAGTGTCTCACCCATGATCCTCTGAAATCCAAAACGCATGATTGTAGCATGTCCTCCAACGTCTGGATAGTCCGCTCTGTCAGCCCATCAGTCTGGGGGTGGAAAGCAGTGCTAAGGCATAGCTGGGTGCCAAAAGCATATTGTAACCCCCTCCAGACTCGTGAGGTAAACAGAGTATCCTGATCTGAGATGATACTCTTTGGAACTCCATGAAAACGCACCACCTAGTCTACATACATCTGTGCTAAGGTAATCACCAGGCCCAACTCTTTAATTGCTAAGAAGTGAGATGATTTCGTCATTCGATCCACCGCTACCCAGATATCATCATAACCACCCTGAGCTCTAAGTAGTCCTATGATGAAGTCCATTGAGATGTCATCCCAATTCCACTTGGGGACATCTAAAGGATGCAAAAAACCACTGGGAACACGGTGTTTGACCTTTACTTGCTGACACACTAGGCACTTAGCCACAAACTCCACCACTGCCCATTTCACCCTGGGCCACCAAAACTGGTCCCTCAGGCCTTGGTACATTTTTGAAACTCCCATATGTACCTTCAAGGCTGAGCTATGGAACTCACGGAGAACTCCCTCACGCATCACCTATGGAACAAACAACCTTCCATGAAAAAGCATCTGATGTCGGCTATTCTCTGACCATCATTCGGGAGTGTTTCCTTGATCGATACGATCCCACATTACTTCCACCTCAGAGTCTCCCCACTTAGACTCTTCCACTTACTGCAACAAGGAGGACTACACCGTCATCTGAAACAAACAGCCTCAAACACCCTATACCCTTGCATCCAAGTGCAAGGAAGCTAACTCTCCCATCACTTTCCAAGCATCAGTGGACTCATGAACCACTTAATTATGTGACTTGCTGCTCAGGACATCAGCCACAACATTTCCCTTACCTTCAGTGTAATAGATCTCAAAGTCATGGTCTTGGAGAAACTCGACCCATCTCTTTTGCCGTAAGTTCAGGTCACACTGGGAGAAGATATAATGTAAGATATTGTGATCTGTGAAGACCAAAAAGTGCTCCCCTAAGAGGTAGTGTCACCACATCTTTAGTGAGAACACTACTGATGCAAGCTCTAGGTCATGGGTGGCATAGTTATGATCGTGAGGGTGCAACTTCCTAGTTCCATACCAGATCACGTCCTTCTTCTGCATCATTACACACCCCAAACCAAGGCCAGAAGCATCACAAAACACCTCACAGAACAACACTCTCTCTGGAAACCTGAGTACTGGAGCACTGACCAACATCTCTTTTAGGTAGTCGAAAGCTTTCTAGCATGGATTGCTCCATAGGAAGACCTGGTTATTCCTAGTCAAGGATGTCAATGGAGCAGAAACTTGAGAGAAGTTCGAAACAAACTTCTGATAACAACCTGCCAACCCTAGGAAACTACGAACTTATACCACGATCTTGGGTTCCACCTAAGAAACAACTACCTCTACCTTCGATGGGTCCACTGAAACTCCATGATGAGACACCACATGCCCGAGGAAGTGAACTTATTGCATTAAGAACATACACTTAGACAATTTCCCATAAAGCTGGTGGTGCTGAAGTACTTCCAAGACTAACCTGAGATGCTCAATGTGCTCCTCCTCTGATGTTGAGTAGATCAGGATGTCATCGATAAACACAATGACAAACCGGTCCAGAAAATCTCGGAAGACAAAGTTTATAAGTCCCATGAACACAGCTAGTGCATTCGTAACTCCAAATGGCATCACTACAAACTTGAAGTTCCCATACCTGCACCTGAAAGCCGTCTTTGAGATGTCACTATACTTTACCCTCAGCTAATGATATCCAGATCATAGATCAATCTTAGAAAACCAACCTACTCCCCTCAGTTGGTCTAAGAGATCATCTATCCTCTGAAGGGGGTAACGGTTCTTGACCGTTACCTGATTCAACCTTCGGTAGTCTATGCATAGCCTGAGACCACCATCTGCCTTCTTCACAAACAAAACCGGAGCACCCCACGGTGACACGCTGGGTCAAACAAAACCCTTCTCCATCAGATCATTTATCTGAATTCACAACTCCCACAACTCTGAAGGTTCCATCCGATAAGGGGCCATCGAAATCGGATGGGCACCAGGCTGTAAGTATATCCCGAACTCAACATCACGTCGGGGGGGGGGTAGATTCACAATCTCCTCGGGAAAAACATCGAGGAACTCCCCAACAACCTCTGGGACATCCATCATCTCTTTATCAGATGAAATCACTGATAACCTGCCTAAAAAGGAAAGAAGAGGCTTCACATGCCGGATTTCTACCTGATATCTTCTCTCACCAACAAAAGATACACGCTACACATCCACGTCGGAGAACAGGAATCTTCTTCAGAAGCAGTCGATAACAACACTAACAGAAAACAACCAGTTGATGCATAGTATGATATCATATGGCTTCATCTATAGTAAAAGAAGGTCCCCACTAGATTGATGTGGTCCCAATGTCATCCCACATCCCTGGAAAACACAAGATACGCTGTTCTGGCCTCCAATTGGTGTACTCTGCACTAGTGGTATGGAAATTCTCTCTACGTCTAGTCCCAAAGTATGGAATAGACCAGGTGCAACAAAGGAGTGTGAATCTCCTGAATCAAACAAGGCAGAAACTAGAGTGCTGAACAAACAAATCGTACCTCACACCACCTCTGGTCCTGCCGGAGCTGCCAACTCTGCTGTGTGCAACTGTCCACACCCAGCTCCTCTACCTCTCTAATGTCGACCACCTCCCCGACCATGCCTTGGTAGAGGTCCCTGAGGAGAACCCTGAGGTCGGCCTCCTCCTACAAAGTCTTCCCTTGGAGGAGCAGGGTCCTACTACTGCTGGAAGGGCCTCACTGGCAACTGGTGCTGCTGAGGCAGGCACTGAACCTGCCCACCTCCACTGTACAGAGCTCGGGTTGGGAACTGACTCTGAATGTGCCTAAAACCTCCATAAGAGAAACACTTCAGTCATAGGCTCGTGAAAAAGGGATGAGGACTTGAATATTTGAACTGGAACTGCTGGGGTCTGCTCCCTACTGGCCTGAATCTGGAAGGTCCTGTCGCGGGAGACCTGCTGTTAACTGCCTTCCCCTTCGACGAACCCAGCTGGATCCCCTCACATGGTGCACCTCCCTACAAGTTCATCCTCTCTAGAACCTCTTCCTTCTTCTGTACTTCTAGGTACATCGGAAGGGTGATAGCGGTCACAGCATACTGGAGTGAAGGATGAAGCTCCTCCTCTAAACGTCTCGCCCGAGACTCCTCATTCGGAAAGAGATTCGGAGAAAAGTGTAGGAGATCCTTGAACTTGATCCCCAACTCTCGTACTGACATGCTCCCCTTCTGGAGGGAGAGTAACTCCAACCGCTTCTCCACCTTGATCATGGAAGAAAGGAATTCCTCTCAGAACTCCTTCTCAAAGTCAGCCCACGGAACCTCTGCCTCCAACCTCTCCTCAAAGTAGAGCATCCACCACTATCACGCCGCACCTCTCAGCTGACTGACTACTAGGGGAACCCAGTACTCCCTCGGAGCATAGATCAAAGTAAAAGTGATCCCTAGATCCTCAAGCCACCCCTCCGTCTCTATATCCGAAGTACAACCGTCATAATTCTTGAGGGTTTGCCGCTAAAAAGAACGGAGAGTCTTCTGCCACTGGCCATCTTTCTCCTCTCGGTCAATCCTCAACTAATAGACCGCCTGAATCTACTAGGCCTCGGCCATCTGAGTTACCCGGGGATGAATCCTAGGTGCCATAGTTGTATGGTAAACAAATATCTCCTAATCCCAAGTAGTAAGGAAATTTTCTCAGGGTTTTATTTTTTTATCATTTTATTTCAATTTCTTTCCCAGAACTCCCAAAACAAGTAAAACACAATCATGACGTTGCATGCACCTTCTCTAGGGTCTCTACACTACAATCAATGTAGTCTCACTTGGTCGTTATTTAGGCTCAGAGTCCTTGCATCAGATCACGGGGGCCCTAAAATACCGTGTCCTAGCCGGTCTTCCCTGGCCTATGTCACACACCATGATCATCCAACACTGTTTCCCTACCATCCCATGCAATCCTCACTATTTCTAACTCAAAAGTCCATCCTATCTCTCAACCATCAGCCTCTGATACCATTTTGTCATGACCCCCTCCCACCAAAGATGCCCCTCCTGAGCTGCTAATGGTGAAAGGGAGATAATGACCCCTGAGACCCGCCTCCAGTAGGCCCCAGAGTGGCGACTAGTACCAAGGGTATGAGTTTTTACAAATATGGGAGACATTACCCTTTTTATTATTTAAGATTGGGAAATAGGATGAGTCCAACACCAAATGAAAAAAAGAACAAGTAAATGGAAATAAACCCAAACCAATCCCACATGCATGTTTAAACTACTATGAATCAAAGTATAAGTACAAGAAAGCTCAAAAGTAAAATACCAAAAGAAACAAGAGTACAACAAGCTGCAACAACTCCAACTGTCCTGACTAGTAGGGTCCCGCACGGCCTTGGTAGTCCTCCTGGGAACCTAAAAGTAAATGTAGGGTGAGCATACAAGTATACTCAGTAGGGAAACCCAAAGATCTCATGCACAAGTGGGGAGACATCCTAATGTCCCATGAGAACAACAAAAGAATCCAGAACTTAGCAAGGAATTCTATCCACCCAACCTCACCAGCCACACTCCCCAAAAACACAAAACAACAGGTAGTAGTAGTATATAAGAACAAGAGTATTGGGTACCCTACACCATTTCCCACAAGCTAGCTGCTCTTCCTAATGGCGAACATCCTGATGCTGCCGCACTCTTCCTGCCCGCACACACCTGGTCCTCAAGAACCACATATCTCGCCCGCACACACTTGGGCCTCACAACCACATATCCCGCCCACACACACCTCGTACTCACAACCACATATCCCACCCGCACACACCTGGGCCTCATCCCGAAGATTCTTGGGAACCGTACACCTGCCCGAAGAGTCTTGGGCTGAAACCACCCCAATCGAAACCTACCCGAAGAGTCTTGGGTGTAAGGTCACCTCAAGCCATCACAACCTATCGAAGAAGGTGCAAGAAGGATCTAGTAACTAAGGGGAAAACACCCTCTCCCATTAAATGGGAGTGTTCGACACATAGTGCTCAACATGGGTGGGGTGCGACAAAACACAAAGTTACATATATATATATATATACCAAACACACAGCCTAACCTATGGCTTCTAAGCAGAGAAACTGAGCACGTGCCTCAGCACTGCTACTACGAAGCATGCATACAACAAACAACCCCATCCCCATTTAGGTTTTATATTTCAACAGAATTTGCTTATTAGCTCCTTAACTATAGGGCAACTATCAAATTAGATCAAGTGTTTCGTAGAACAAAATCCCTACCAACCACAAATCAAATTACATAAAACACAAGCAACGCAACCCAAACATTTATCATCAATCAACCCCATTGATTGTTCCTGTGTTTAATTCATTACCTTTTCCCATGATTCATTTATCAACTTTCCAATTTCTTTTAACATCATAACCCATTACTGCAGCCCTGCTTCCATTATAACCATATCTCCACAACCGTAACACAAACAAGGCTCGTGCCACATCATTGCCCCTTTTATATCGTTTACCGCAGCCCTGCTGCCCATCCTATTAGTAACAACTCAGGATTCACCCCCCCCCCCTTCACACACCACGTAACCAAAACAACTCCCACATGTTCATTATTCCAAATTGTTCAACTGGGGTGATAACACAAGGGTTTCGGATTTTAATTAGCCTTCTTTACGTGATTAACCAAATTCCACATTCCACAAGTTCCAAAAACGGTCTAGAAAGATATGTCAACATTTAATTGCATAAGAAAAGGCCCCCAATGACCGCGATTTTCAGTAGGAATAAACCTATTCAATTCACAACATAACAATAGAATAAATGAAGATAAACATAATAACTTTCCCATCCCCATTCTTTAAGCTAGTTATTATCTTTATTAAACCAGTTCAAATGTTTTTCACATAAACAAGAGGACACCCACCCTGCATGATGCACAAATTTAGAGATACTAAGGTAAGATCCCAACCTCAATAGGTTCTGATCACAACGCTCCCCCGGATCAGTTTTAGAAGTCGTCCGTAGGCGTCCGTCGCTTCTGTCAAAACCCGGAAAAACCTCCTCTGGTGGAATTTGGGAAGTAAAGGCCTAGGGGAAGAAACAGATCAAAGCTCAGAAGTTCCGCTTCATCGTTACGATCCCATGGCCACTGACGGATCATAAATTGGAGCTCAGACGAAGAAGTTATGGAGGAAATGAGCTTTGGAGTCCCTCAGGAGAGCTCTGCTTGAAGGAGAGGGGAGGAGAGGAGTGATTTGAAAAGGAGGAGAGGCCCCCTCCTTTTATAGGTGAGAAAAACTAAATTACACAGCATTTACTTTCTAGTACACAGTGTATACTCAACCATTTCACACGGTCTCCACACGACTTCCAACACGACATTTAATGCGGCACATAGTCATTGACTGGTCAACACACGGTTTTAGGGTAACGCGAAAGCGGGGAAGAACTACACAGCGTGTAGTATGGGTTACACAGCGTGTAATCATTTATTTCATGCGGAAAGGACAAGACCTTAACACGGAACACAACCGTTGACTGTTCAACACACAGTTTGAGGGCAACGCGTACGCGGGGAGGAACTACACGGCGTGTAGTATGGGCTACACAGCATGTACTCATTTATTTCACACGGCAAGGACACAGCTTCAACATGGGGTATACTCTGCAAGGTAGTACATAGATTGTACTCACACTACACGATGTGTAGTTACAAAATTCTAAAAAGTGTGGGAAAAGTCCCTTCTACCCTCCAGAACACTTCGTGACCTTATTTTCAACAAAGGAATGGGCCAGAGAATTCTGGGCCATTACACTATCACTTTCTTAAATCATGGATATGTAATTTCTAATTTTTGAAAATGGATTTCATGAGAGCATGATATGTGTTGATGTTTGTGAACTGCCACAACATCTGAAAAGCCTCAGGCTGTCATTCCTAAAGATATCATTGAACATTGTGTACTTTCTGGAGGTATGAACTCTTATAACAATTTAAATTTATATGATGTCTTGCATAAATTTTTATTCTCAGATTGCATTATAATTTATTATAAATATTATACATTAAATTTCTAATTTTTTCAATTGTTATGTACAAATATTGTTGAATGTGTTGGAATATCATGATGTCAAAGATTTAGAACCCCTGATGTCCCCCTAGGGTGGGTGTTTCGATTGTCTCCCTAAAAATACAACTTCTCATTCATGGATGTGACTCTCACAGTCCTGCTGAACCATGTCATCTTCTACCAGACCGTGGTCGACTATCCAAGATGGAGTCAATCTCTTTGTACCCAAGCTGGAGGGGTTCCTTTTTAGAGGTCACCTCTCCTTCCACATCACACTCTATGTCGGACCACCACAACCCTCAATAGCTCGAAAGTGGATGACTCTGTGCCGTTTGAGATATCAGTGGAGAGAACTCTGAAGTTTCTTGGGGTTTCTAAAGGATCATCATTTGATGACATACTTCGCACCCATAACTGAATCTTGGATGACTATAAGAATGACCTAGACACCTTTTCTCAAGTGACCCTTATAAACAACAACATCTATTTTATTATGTTATCTAGTATTTATTCACCAATTCATTATTTTATTCACATTCTATCAAATGAACTATTATTCCTAATCTCTACTTTGATTCTTCAGTGTATGATTATTAAAACGGTGTCCAATGACTTTATATGTCTTATTTGATTCTGGTATATTTATCAACATCTCTTGCTTTTCAATGTTATGGTATAAAAGATTCAATGTAATTGTATCTCCTTATTATTTCTATTTCCATTTTCATAATGTTTCATTTATTTTATTTTTTTTGAAATCAATATTTGTTTGATATATTATTCTGCTGCATCTTTGAGTAAATTAGTGTTCCATGTACTTTTTGATATATATATTTGTTTCAACTTTTTTTTCATTACATGAAGTAATATTTCTAAGGGAGATATGATTTTCTTAGATTCATCAAGCTGGTGAAGCAATAATACCTATACGTTCATCTTAGAATCAGGCCTTATGTCTGTGGTGAGTGGAATTTTGGGTAATTTTGAAGGTTTTCATTATGTGCAAGATATTAATGTGTTTTAATTCAAGAAATTAGATAGTTTTTTTATTAATTTTAAAAATACATTGGTTTCCCTTTTTGTTTAAAATATGTTCCAGAGATCATTTTTAGTGCTGGTAATGGTCCTTTATTGGTTTGTTTTGTAACCTTTAATGGTCCATTCAAGAACATTTTCTATAATGTTTATTTGGTTTTCAATACTAAAAACTCAGATCAATTTGCTACGATGAAGTTGAGAATGCATAAATTTATAGTAAAATCTGTTAATACAATGAAAGAAGGACTGTTCGAATCCCAAGGTGGCCCTATAATATTACTGTACAAGATATTACTGTTTTTGAATAAAGTAGGCATATACGTTCATCTTAGAATCAGTACTTATGTCAATTCTGAGTGGAATTTCAGGTAATTTTGAAGGTTTTTAGTATTTACATGATATTAAATGTTTGAATTCATTAACGTTGATTTTTATTTTTAGTTCTTTACAATGTACAGGGGTTTCCCTGTTTGGATAAAATGTGTTCAAGGGATCAGTTTTGAAACTGATAATAGTGATTTTAGGATTAGTTTCAGAGCATATAATGGTCCATTCATGAACTTTTTCTATGATGTTTTTTTTTCTTTTCAATCCATAACATTATGATTAATTTGCTGCAATGAAGGTTAGAATGCATAAATTTATAGAGAAAATTGTAAATATGATGAAAGTAGAAGGATTGTTCCAATACCAAGGTGGACCTATAATATTATCTCAGGTTACTACATTCTAGATAACTGCATTCTTTAATGTTTATGTTTTTTTCAATTTCATCTTGGTTTTTTATAAAACAAAATCTGAATAGTGTCCTTCCATAAAATTTCATAGATATAGAATGAATACGGACCAATAAAGTATGAAATTGGGCATCCTTACCATGCTTAAATAGGATGCTCGAATGGTTGTGGGTCTAAATACTACAATCCCTTGGGTCATCTGAAAGCCTGATGAAGCCCTTCCCATCAACGACATCTTTTTCAAAGATCTTACAAATCTAGAATTCCAGAGTATGTATAGTCACCTAATGTCAATGAAATTTACTCTGTTTTTCCCATAATTATTTATTTGGAGTTAAACTAGATGTATGAGACAATTTTACTATAGTTATTCTATTTTGATACTCTAGACCCCCTACCATACATTTGTTCAGCCATTCTTTCTTCAACATTCATTCTTAGGAGGGTTTTTCTTGATTTCCTCATTGCATCAATGTCTACTGCAAAGTCTGATAATTTTAACCTATTCCATTCAATATAGAATTCTAGAACTTTCATTGCTTTTATTAATTTAAGGATATGTATTTTCACTGAAGAACAACCTTTTTCATGGGAAATTGTTGGTTTAGATAAAGTTGGTACCCAATTCCACTGTGTCTGTCACAAATTCCATTGTTATACAACTGTTTTTTATGTAAATTCATACTACAATTATTGATTCATTTTTTTATGATGTAGAATTAGTGGATATTTTATTTTTTCAGGTTTTTTATGTGTGAATTCAATTCAATTCAGGAAATGAGTTCGCATCGAAGAACAAGTTTTGGGATGGGAAAGAGATGGTTTATAACCGTATCGTGCTTCTCAACATAACAACTACAAGGAGGTTTCTATCAATAATAATGAAAAGTACATCAAAATCATTAGTGACACCTTGGAACAGAATTAGGTACGTGTATAATTACCACTTATTTCCTTTGAAAGCATAAAATAACAAAACATTACATTTTTCTTCATTGCTATACAGGAAGATCAAACTGGTGGGTCCTCAATAGTAAACAGTGGGGTTGATTATATCCAGGTACCATATCATTCAATTTTTTTTAAAAAAATAAATTAATATCACTTTACTGACATATTCTTTTTAACGTTTAATGCTAGGCCCATGAAACTATTAGGTCATCTCTTGGGACTTTGCACTCCTATGATTCGTATACTGTGCATTTCTAGAAATTTAATTTTTATTACTACTAACAACTACAAAGTGGTTTTTATCAATAATAATGACAACTACATAAACATAATTAGTGACACCTTAGAACACAATCATGTAAGTGTATAATTATTACTTATTTCATTTGAAAGCATAAAATAACAAAACATTATAGTTTTCTTTGTTACTATACATTAAGATCAAACCGGTGGGTGCTTAATAGTAAGCAGTGGGGTTGATTATATCCAAGTACCATATCATTAAATTTTTTTAATTTAAAAAAAAAATTAATATCACGTTACTCACATATTCTTTTTAATGATTCATGATAGGCCCATGAAACTATTAGGTCCTCTCTTGGGACTTTTCACTCCTATGAGAGGACTACTGTGCATTTCTAGAAATTTAATTTTTATTACTGCTACATTATTTTTATCTACAGAGTGCATTTTCTAGATAATGATGCTAAAGACATATTGAAAACACACTTTCTTCCTAGAAGACTTCGAAAAAAATCATTTAGCTGAAAATCTTATACTAACATGGAGTTCATAAATTTTTGTCAATTAAAGATTGGGTTTTAACATTCTTTTTCATATTATAGACTTCAAATTTTAATCAACTGGAGGGTGTTGTATTTTCCATTTCTACATTTGATCTTGTGGGTATTTATTTAAAGGATATGACTTTTCAATGTTTTCTCCGTGTGATTATCATCATTCCTATGTGGACAGTATTGTGATGTTTTGGCAGGATGTTTTGAAATTTATATAAAACCATGCGGTATGGTATATCAATGATATAGAGAGATGAGTACCTATAGTTTTAGAACAATTAAAATGAAAAAATAGGTACTTTTTGAAATTTCAGTAATTTCATGACCTTTTTAACATTATAAAAAAATAGGAACTATGTTATCTTATATAACAAGATGTTATTATGGAAGAATACAAGTAAGATATAAGTAAAATAGCTATAAATGTCTAGTGTAATTAATGCTATGTAATACATTGACTAATGTTATTTACCCCCACATTTTATCTTACATTTTTCTTACTTGAAGTGTTACTATGTAACATTATAAAACATTTTTTTCATGAAATATGGATACATGTAAAAACACCTATAAACCAAAAACACATTTAAATAATTACATAAATCCATTTATATTCAACATTTGAGAATTCCATAAGTCATTGATATATATATATCTGTGTGTGTGTGTTTGTGTGTGTGTTTAATGCCATAAATTTTATATTAGGTTTTGATAAGTGGGGATATCATATTGACCAAATTTACTCAAAACATGTTACATATTTATTTGTCTTTCAAAATAAAATATACCACATTATACAAATCTTCTTCCTCAAAATTTAAAAATCCTTATACTTTTACTCTCCTATCTCTTTGTCAACTATTTGAATGGTGTCTACATATTCTATGCACTCCTATTATATTATCATACACCATTACTTTCTAATTTAATTTTTTTCAACATTATTGTTTCTTCCCAAATTTTATATATATTAATCTCTTATTAAAATAAAAACCAGTAATAGAATGCGTCATGAAATTGCATGCGTGAGTACTAGTATATTTTAAATTGACCATATGAATACTTTATCTAGATAATGACTACCTAGTCTATTGTAATGGTCGTTGTTTTAAAAAATATTGTATTTTTTTCCACAAACATTCCTCAGAGTCGTTATCTAGAAACTAGGAGCCCTGTCTTTCTACCCCACTATTGAAAAATGTGGTTGCACACACCTCCCAAACCTTACCACTCCAGTAGATCATAGGGGGAATTTCTACCCCACTTTTAGAAAAGAGATAGTATATTTAAAAAGTCACCTTTTTTAAAATTTATTCCTTATCTCTGTTAGACAGGTGAATGATGAACAATGTTGGTGTGGTGTGTTGGGCGTCTCCCCAAATTGCACACACCACATTACTCCCCTCCCCTCTTGAATGGTGGACGTAGTTCTTTAAACAAATAAAGGTAAAAAAAGTTTTTGTGGGACTTGTGATCTTTGATGCGGATATATTTTCATGTAAAAGAAGGCAACGACAAGGATTTTTTAGACACCCATAATACGAGGATTCGATCCATATTGGTGATCATCTTTGATCGGTAATCATTTTTGTTCTTCTTGCATCGAAAAGTTATACTTTTGATATCCCTTCCATTTTTTTGGAGTTTCTACCTATTCATTGATTTTAGTTGATTAATATTTTTAGATCACATCCTGTGGGTTTTTTATTTTGGGTTTTCCACATTAAAAAATTATAGATTCAACCTTTATTTTCTGCAAACATATTTTTAACTCACTGCACATCCACTTAATTTTGAAGAATTGTTTAAGGGGAAATAAATTTATTTCACTATGTGATCACTTTGATAATTGTTTGCATGTTCGTTTCTATTTCATCTTTACCGACATATAGTATCAAAGGGTTTGGTTTTTATTTCATATTTATTATGGAAGTCAATTATATTCAGATTATTTTTTTGAATGGTACCAACTATTATATGTGGTGACTATATGGATGTCAGATGAAAAATCAGCATTCGAGCGTGATATAGTTTGTGGTTTTATTCACCAATTGGTCAAAGATAATGTGATTAATCATATTGTAGACATCTCTCATTCCAGAACTTTGTGGGAAAAGCTTTAGACAACCTATGCTTCCAAGACAAGAATTAATAAGTTGTTTCTTCTCAAACAAATGATGAATTTTAGGTTTAAATAAGTTACTCTATTTATAACCATTTAAGTGAATATAATGTTTTTTGATCAATTATATAGCACAAGACATAATTTTGAAGATGAGGTTTTAGTGATTTTTTTTCTTAACACTTTACCTGATTCTTGGAAAAATTTATGTGTTACTCTAACCGATTCTTCTCCTAATAGTGATGTGACATTTTGTTTTGTTAAGTCTGTTGTTTCAAATGAAGAGGTTAGGAAATGTATTGAGGAGAAATCTTCTTCAGAGGTTTTAGTCACAAAGAATATGGGGAGAAGCCCGGATTAGAGACAGAGCAATTGAGGTAAGAGCAAAGAAATAAGCAAATCCATGTCAAAGTAGAGAGAATTTGAATGTCATTATTGTGGTAAAAAAGGGCATGTTAAGAAGTTTTGTTATCAGCTGAAAAGATAAAATAGAATGAATGAAAAATATTAGAAGAAAAACAGTGATGGATAAGATCATGTCGTCACTCCTACAAGGGTTTATCTTATTATTGTTTATGACTACATTAATATTTCTTCTGATTATTCTTTCTAGGTTGTTGACAATAATGCATGTTTTTATATGAAATCAAAGAAGAATTTCTATACATATTACAACATAGGTAATTTTGGGATTTTGTAGGTGGGTAATAATGGTCTTGCTGAGGTTTTAGGTATCAAGAATGTTTGTTTGGAGACTAGTACATGAAGTAAGATGGTTTTGAAGAATTTTCTACCTGATCCTGGGGTTCGCTTGAATCTTATTTATACCAGCATTCTTAATGATGAAGGGTTTATCAGTACTTTTTGTGATTTCTAATGGAATATTTCCAAGTGTTCTTTGATTGTGTCTTGAGGGAACAATCAAGTCAAGTTTGTATTGGGTTAGAGCTTTTATTTCTTGTGATACCGCTTTCATTATTGAGTACACAGTTTCGTCCAAGATATAGAATAAGAGGCTTAACCACATTAGTGAGAAAGGGATTGGTTGTTTGGCCAAGATAAATCTTCTTCTATATTTGAAGAGTGTCAGATTTAACATGTGTGATCATTGTAGGGCTGGAAAACAGAGCATGGTGAGTTTCAATAGTCATCCTTTGCACAAGAAGTCACAAGTACTTGAATTAGTACATTTAGATGTTTCTTGTCCTTTTTAATCTAAGACCTCTAGTGGTAGTCTTTATTTTGTGACATTTATTGATTAATACTCATGTAAGATTTGAGTTTATGTTTTGAATGTCAAAAATCAGGTGCTCAGTGTTTTTAAGCAATTTTAAGATTCTCTTGAGAGGGAATCTGGTAAGAAATTGAAATATATTCGCACTGAAAATGAGGGAGAGTATTGTGGTCCTTTTGATTAGTATTACTGGAAGGAAGGTATTTGGAATCTGAAGGCACCTCCCAAGACACCTTAGTTAAATGGTGCAGTTGAGCAGATGAACAAGAATTTGTTATAAAGAGTTGGTTGTTTATTTTCGGAAGCAAAGTTTCCTGGACATTTTTGGGTTGAGGATTTACTTACTGCTTCTTATATTATCAATTTTTCACCTACAACTACTTTGTAGATAGAAACTCCTAATAAGTTTTGGTTTGGAAAATAGATCAGGTATATGACCATTTGTGTGTTTTTGGTTGCAAGGCTTTTGTTCATATCCCTAGAGATAAGAGATTCAAGCTAGATGGTAGGTCACAAAAGTGTATTTTTATTGGCTATGGACATGATTATTTTGGGTATAGGTTCTATGATCCTACTTTGAAGAAACTTTTCAAAAGTCATGATGTAGTGTTTAAGGAATATTATACTATTGTAGATATTACTAAAGGAAAATTATAGTGACCTTTCTTTTCTTACATTATTATTACATAATTTAAAAAAAACAACATAAAATCATTTCAAAACAAGGATATAAAGGTTTAGTATCTTGGTAAAATTAGGACCATACATAACATTTACAAAATAAAACATAAACATTTATTTAATTCATTCATCTCTTGCTTCTTATTGGCCCTTGAATTCTCCCTAGTACATGTAATCACCTTAGGATATACATCAAAAAGTGGAGAGCTAGATTCCTGGTAAGAGGATATATAATAACATTAAACAATATAACATGGGGTGAACATAATAATAATTTTTTTCAACAAGTTTAAGAATTAATAAAAGGCATGTAATGTGTCAATTTATAAAAATGAAACATCATGTCTTAGTGGTCAACTACCACACATAGTTGTGAACAAATATAGCATCATGTTTATGCATAATTTAATTTAATCATGGGATACATAACATTACCCAATTCATTGGAGTGATATATAATTCCAAGTTCACCCATCACATCTTATCATTTACTTTGTACTATATAATTTCAGGTGCACCCGTCACATCATAACATTTACATTATCATGTATGCCACATAGAACATATATCAATATTGGAAATAAAATAACCCATGAAAAGGAAATTATTTCATTTAATAATCATAAATTCATAAACTTGGGTTCCCAAATGAAAGAGGTAATAACATACTTGAATCATCAACCTTGAGTGAAGAAGAAACAATCTCAAGAAGCAAAAGGTGTGTTTTTTGAAAGAAGAGTTCTTTTGGAAAACATTGTGTTTATCATAAACTATAGTAGAAAACATTTATATCCCAGAAAAGGTAATATAATGATGAATAAATTATAATTAATGAATCTCCATACTAAAAATGGGGTTAGTGAGGGAAAACCCAAAGAAAGAGAGTTGGGTTCGAGAATTACCCTTACCTTGTGTCCGAACAATTTCTTCACTTTTATGTCCTGTATAATCACATTATATTCATTAATTATCAATTAAAGAACCATTTATACATGAATATAATTCATTATGGTTTTATTAAGTTCTTTTATATTCCATTTGATGAGTTATAGAGTTTAATTTCGTCGTTCGAGAGTGTTCGTTTTCATAGTTTTCATGATCAGTTCACCTGTATTCATGAATGGAAGTTCTTGTAAAATGTGGATAAATATACAGAATTGTTATTGTATGTTATTAATGATTTTACAGAAGTTAAATGATCATAAAAATTATTTGGTTATATACCATGAGGATGATTCATTAGATAAAACTAAATGATGACCATTTAAGATTAATTTTGGGGGTTTTTCGAACACAATAAACTCATTTTGTTATATCATTTAGTATTATGATTATAAATTATTCATAGAACATAAAAATGGTTATAATATACACTTTAAAATATTTTTTAAACCATTTAAATACCTTGTTATCATCCTTGAATTTGTTTAAGGAAAATGAAAGTGCATCACCCACAATGTCGGTAAATTGACACATTACGGGTGACAATTTCATTTTTAAGATAAAAGAGAGGGAAGAAGGAGTCTAATGTCGGATCTTCCATTAACAAGATATAATTACAATATATGAAATATAATATAGTTATAATTCCATTTTGATGAAGGTAGGTTATGAAATAATAATAAAATAAATTGTAATTGAAAGGAAATTAAAAGAAAAAGAGAGAGGATTTGCCTCTTGAATTCTCCTCTTGAGATCCTCCTCAAGGCACCTAGGATTTGCCTTTTCATGAGACCAAGAGCTCCTGAACATGGGGGAGGTTCTAGGAAAGTGTATTTGGTAGAATTTTGGAAATTCATAAAGCTTGATAGGTGTGAATAGAACAGGGTGTGAGGGGCCTTTTCTCAATATTTTAATCATTACTTTATTATTTTGGATCAATACTATGAATAGTTTGAGAATTATCATAAAATATATTAAAATAATTAATTAGAGTTTGAGAATTGGGTTCTAACATAAGCTATGACTTAGTGAATAGTTCATTTAGCTTATAATGTATATATACTGTAAATTACCATATTTTAATATTCACAAAAAATTCAAGTATTTCAGAAAAATCGCCAAAAATAGCCCTAACCATTTTTCAACATGTAGAATTCCAAAATAAACTCAATTTTATGAAAATAATTTTCTAAATATGATAAATTTAATTTTTAATTAAATTCATCATTTACTTGAAAAATAGAGATTTTAAAATTATAACTGATTTGGTAACACTTTGAAAAATTATTTAAGGTCTCATAACATTATATTAAAATAATAAGACATAAAAATATTAATTTATGAATACATTTTATGAAAATAAATTTTCTTTTAATTTATTAAATTAATCATAAAATTGTAATTAAATATTTATGACTTATAAAAATACCAACACTTAATTAATAATTTATAAAAATATTTACTTAATTATACTATGATATAATTATATCATATTTTCAGTTATAATATTCCAAAATTTTATTTTTACTTTCATGGGTGAGTCTACTATTCATTTGGCTATTTAACTATTCATAAGGGTCATATTACTATTCCTAAGGTCAAGTTTCTATTTCATTAGTATTGTTTCCTTAACTTCTAGAAATACTTTTTATTTCATTAATTTTTCATTTATAAGACGGGTGAAATTCCTTTGATAAAATTTTGGGTCGTTATAATAAAAATATGCTTCTCCAACTTCTGATGGCTTTGTTAGTCTTGAGCTGGGTTCTAATTCACATTTACCTCATATTGTTGGTTTTTATGATCATGTTGTTGTGAAGAATGATGTTCACTGTGGATAGGTTGGAGTTGATATTTCTAATGCCCCTTTTGTTTGTGATGATATGATTCTATGGGTTATTAACGAACCTAAAGTTCCACTCCGAAGGTCATCTCGACATCATACCATTTCTATTTGGTATTCACCAAATGAGTATGTACTACTCATTAAAGGGGGAGAACCAGAATATTTTTAAGAGGTGATGGAAAGTGATCAGAATGATAGATAGGTTGTGATAATGAATGATGAGATGAGATCATTGCACAAAAACTGTACTTTATGTTGGTAAAGTTACATACATGTAAGAGACCTTTGAAAAATCAGTGAATTTATCAAATTAAAATTGAATAAACCAGTTCTATTTTATGATACAAGGAAAGGAAAGTTGTTAAAGGATTCTGTTATAAGAAAGGTATTGATTTTGATGATATTTTCTCACTGGTTGTCAAAATGTCTTCCATTTAGGTTTTTCTTGGTTTGGAAGCTAGTTTCAATCTACAGATTGAGCAGATGGATGGGAAGACAACATTCCTTTATAGATATTTAGAGGAGGATGTTTATATAGAGAATCCAGAGGGTTTTTTTAAAACTGTAAAAGAGAATCATATCTGTAGGTCAAATAAGAGTTTGTATGGTTTGAAGAAAGCTCCAAGGTAGTGGTATAAGAAGTTTGAAGTTTTTATTTTTCATTAGGGTTTTAGGGAGACATCTTATGATCATTTTTTTCCAAATATTTATGGATGATTATTTTATTATATTATTCATTTATGTTGATGATATGCTCATTATTGACTGTGATGCTTCTAGAATTGATAGACTGAAGAAGGACCTTTGTCAGTCTTTTGCAATGAATGACATGGGGCCAACACAACAAATACTTGGCATGTCAATCTCCTGTGAAAAAAAGGCCAAGAAATTGTGGTTATCTCATGAGAGATATATTGAGAAGGTTCTATAGATATTTTATATGGATAGAGCTAAAGTGGTTAATACTCCTCTTGAATTAAATTTTAAGCTCAGTACTAATCAGTCACTTTCTACTGATGAAGATAGAGAGAGGATATGTAACACATACCTTATTCATCTAATGTTGGTTGTTTTATGTATGAAATGGATATACCTAATGTAGATCATGCAATTGTCATGGTTAGTCATTTTATATCTAATCCAGGTAGAGAGAATTGAAGATTAGTGAAGTATATATTTCATTATCTTGGTGGTACTTATGATACGAGATTGTGTTTTGGAAAAGGGGAAACTATGCTTTGTTCCTTTACAGGTTCATATATGGAAGGATATATTGATTTGAGGAAGTATACTTTAGGATATTTGATCACTTTTGTAGGGGATGTATCTTGGAAGTCTATATTATAAAGATGTGTTGCTTTATCTACTACATAGTCAGAGTTTATTACAACTACATAGGAATGAAAAGATTTTTTGTAGATGAAAACTTTTATTCGAGATCTCAATTTTAATAAAGACATGTAATTTTTATTTTGTTATAGTCAGAGTGTTTTTTTTTGGTAAAGAATCCCACTATTCATGGTATGTTGAAACATATCGATGTTTGGTATCATTGGATTTAAAGCATTCATGATTTGAGATAGTTATAGTCTGAGAAGATCCACATTGATGAAAATGGGTTATACATGTTGATCAAGAGTTTACCTAGATGTAAACTTGAGACTTTCTGACTAATTACAGGGTTGGTGGTGATCCCCACTTATGTCGGAGGGGGAGTTTGTTGGGTGCCTCCTCAAATGGCACACACTATGTGACTCACCTTCTGAATAGAAGATACAATTCCTTAAATAAATAAAGGAGGTAACAGAAGTGTTTTTTGGAAGTTATGATCTTTGATGTAGATATATTTCCTTATAAAAGGAGGTATCGACAAGGGTTTTTAAGACACCCATAATACGAGGATTATATACATTTTGCTGATTGCCTTTGATCAATGATCATTTTTCTTCTGATTGCATCAGAGAGTTTTAATTTTGAGACGCCTTCAATTTTTGGGAGTCTCTACCATGTACTCATTGATTTTAAGGGATCCCTCTTTCTAGACTAGGTCCCATGGTTTTCCCTTTTGGGTTTTCCATGTTAAAAATTTCTGGGATAACCCTTTATTTTCTGCCCACATATTTTTTGCTCATTGGGCATCCGCATAATTTTTTAAGGCTTGTTTAAATGGAAAGAAATTTATTTCACTGCACAATCACTTTTATATTTGTTTTTGAATTCATCTATTTTTTTTCTTTCCCAACATGGCGGTGTGTGATGATTTGGGTAGGCTATCTAGCTAATCATGTGTATTTTTTGTGGTGATTGATAATTATTTATCATTAATAAATTATTTTTTTATTTCCCATTTTTAAGGGTCGATAGGTTGTGCCATATATAAAATATTTTATATATACATATTTATATAAAATTAAATATGAATTATATAAAAATAAATATTTATATTTATATAAATGTAATCTATATATGGTTTTAATCATTTAAACATTGTTTATAATATATTAAAATTAAAATTATATGATTTTAAAATACACACACACAAACACACACACATATATATAGGTGTATTTATATTTATGTGTGTATGTGTGTGTATATTGACACACATGTTAATAGTTTATCCTGGTGTTGAGAGGTTTCTCCTAGGTTTTCCTAGGGTTTGGAAATTCCTAGGTCATTCCGAGGTTGGGTTGTTCAGTGGAGGCAATGTTGCTATTTGGTTGTCATTTGTGCCTTCTTCTCAGTGGAAACTGGCCAATCCTTTATTGTTATTAGTTCATTGTTTTCTTTTGGTCTACATGGGTCTCTCTGATATGGCATCTTCTAGGTTGACGTGGGCTGTTTTAGTCCTCTTTTTTTGTATTGGTCGATACTCTTTTGATCCTCTCATCAAGATTGTTGGCCTTTGAAAGAGACAAGTCCGGTATATAGATCTATCACACTTTTATATAATACCATGGAAGAATATATGCTTGAAAATTAGGAAAAGATCTCAATAACCAATCCAGAAAAATCTACTATCAAAGTTAATACCGCTAAGGACACAAACATACAAAATCATCGTGTCCCTTCTCTTAGTGGGAAAATTTACATCTAATAGATCATATAATTTGAATGCCCTGATAAATACGATGCAATTGATATGAAGATTGGAAGAGGGAGTGGATATCAGGGAGATAAAATATGAGATGATTATATTTGAATTATTTAGGTAGTCTGACAATATTTTCATCTTGAATAGATGACTATGGTCATTTGATAATCCCCTAATTATAATGAATGGTTTTTCGAATGGTTTTGATATCAAAGAAATGGTTTTTACCACTCCCCCTTTTGGATCCAAGTAAAAGGGTTCCCTTTTCTGGTAGGAATGAGCAATTCATGTGTGAGATTATAAATACTATTGGGAATTTTCTAGATATAGATGTTTTAGATCTTACTCAGTAGGGTCATGTAGTATGAATTAGGGTTTGGGTGGACATCACTCAATTCTAAAATTTTCAGACTCTATGTTTTGGGTTCTCTTCAAATTCAAAAAACTTGAATCCTTGTGCTTCTTTTGTGGCCTCCTTGCTAATGGGGTAAAGGAATGTGGAATGAAAAAATCTGATCTGGAGGGTCAGATTATATTAGAATACGATTTGTGGCTTCATTCCAAACCAAATAATCAATAAACTAATTCAGAGGTTGAAAAAAAGGCAAGTGACAAGATGAACAAACACACAGACCAAGACCCCTCGACGGCTAAGGTTGTGATAATTTTTCTAGGTCTATTGTCATTCCCTATTGTTCAAGGAAGTTTGTTGGACCCTCATTCAATGGTTCCGAGTATTTTATCTCATGGACTTTCTTACAAGGGGGTTGTGGATGGTGGGCCTTGGGATGATGAAACTCTTCATGTCATAAATATGAATAAATAGATGACTAGTCGATCTACTTCCATAAAGACCATTTATGATGGAGCACTAAACCAGAATACAGGTCCTCCTCTAAATCACCAACTCTATTTACTCTCTTCGGTTAGATAAAAGATAATGGAGTGTCTCCCTTGTCAAAGTATATCACCACCTGTGGTGTGGGGACTGACGACTAATTTTTTGAGAGAGATGGCACTGCTAAAGATTTCCACATCAGGGGTGGCTCTCCCAAATTAAGAAGTCCCCCTCCCTGCACAAATCTAGCTAACGACAAAAGGCAGAAGAAAGAAATGACAAAGCCAGCCCCCCAATCTATCACCAGTGTGCCCGAAAACTTTTCAACTCGCATGGATAATTCCCACACATAAATTATAATATCTTCTACATGGTCACGACTAGGAGCCTGTTGGTTCTAGGCACAATGGAAGCATGAAATGGTGGGAAATATATTAAAATTTATTTTAATAATCATTACCTAAAACCAAGAGTAAGGATCTTGAACGTCAAATTTATAATTAATTTATTTAATATTTGAAGAAATAAATACATTGGATTAGGAACTTTCTTCATTAGTGAATGCTGATTGTCTGAAAATACCCTTTTAGATTACCTTCATTGCACTCTGAGGATCCAAAAATAGAATCTCTCTAGAGGTGATCCACACGTGCTCCTATGATATCTTAACAACACCACTTGATCTCTGGGTAGTGTGGGATTCAAATGCCTTTAATATTTTTTCTTGATCAATCATTCCTTAGTATTGAAAAATATCTATTGCGCTTATCATTCTTGAGAGGAAGAGATAAAGAAGAGTTGAGAGATAATTAATTATGCGCAACAATTTTCTATTCTCTATTTTTGGATAAACTACACAATATACGTAGTCCTCTATTTATAGAGTTTAGATTTAGATTAAAATATTATTTAATTACATTTTGGCCATTAAATAACATTTCATAACTTTAATAAACCCCATGACACATAATAATAATAATATTATTATTTTTTGGCTCGTGCCAACTTGCACAATAACAAATATTATTTAACTATTTTTTTAATTAATATTTGTTATTGGACACAGTCTTGATTCATTCAAACTCCTCTTAAATTTTTGAACACTTGAATAAGAATTTTATTAATAAATAAATATTTCATTCACATAATGATGAATAAATATTTATTAAATATTTAATAAAATAAATAAATCATTTTTATTCACATGTCGTTGAATAAATAATTATTTAATTTATGTGATCAATATAACTTGAATAAAATTATTCCTCAAACTTGTCAATAATATTTATTCTATTAACTAAACTCAAATAGAATTTAATTGAGAACAATGGAAACACTTAGTGTGTAACACTCTAGGATTCTTTCTTGTTGGCAATAGATGGGATTTCCTAGATTTAAAGATTATTTTCTAGCAACAGGTTAAGATATCCAAGAGAAAGAACTTAATGTCACAACATCGACAAACACTTATGAACACTCACTATGTAATATAATCCATTTTTCATAATATGTCATTAAGATGGTTTCATGACGGTTTCATCAACCTATTTACTCGATAAATCTTTCTTTAACAATATGAAATAAGCATGTCATTACACCATGGTCATGGAATTTAATGTGTTGTTTCTATCCAAATAAAATGGTTGAGATATTAGCTTCCATAAATATGGAAGGTAAAAATACTTCCTTGAATTATCCTTAATTACATGTCAATCATGATTCACCCAATGTACCCTACTTCTCGCCAACATACGACATGATGATTTTGGTCAGTAAATCTAAGTGTGAAAGTCATGAAATACATTAATGAAAATCATAAAGTCTATAGAACATTACACATGCCCAATGATAGGAATATCTAATGACACCAAAATATGTGAAATTCCCACTGGTGTGTCTGTTATTTTAATCTCCCGTCTTAGATATTACCATGTACAAACTTCATGAGAAGATGCCTCATCCACTTATGAGCACTCACACCTGACAGTCTAAATACAATGTGTCCCATAATAGTATTCTATCCAACCACCAAAATATATTAAGAATATTTTCATAACACTACAAGTTTATTATCATAGTGGGAAACTATTATGACTTTATCAATGTGAAAAATACTCCAAAACATTATTACATTAAGGCCATGCAGAAAAAATGAACAATATGTAATAATACGTTAAATTAATATTCAATAAATTCAATATACATGTAATCAATGTAAAATTAGTTATTCATATGAAACCAACTCTAATAGGTCATATGGTATATCTAAACCAGCCCTCAAGACAAAAGACTAGACTCTGATCCCCTGAACCAAACTCGTGCCCCTTTTACAGAACTTTCTATGATTTCATCTGAGAAAGGCGATGACATGTAAGGATTGATGAGGCTAGGACCTTAAAATCACCATACGTTGAAGAGGATAACTAGATAGTTCTTCATCACTATTACACCTTCCACAGTTCTATGTAAATCCAATCATATTTTTATTTTTATCCACTCGATTGATGCTCATACATGGGAAGTCATGGGATTCTATGGGTGGATTGACCTGAGGGATAAGTGAAGGTATTAGAAGATTATCAGTTCTCTACATGATGGGTTACCTAGAATGTTTCTCATTGGGTAGATTTTAATGAAATCAAATTCCATTTTGAGAAAAATGGAGGTCTTTTTAGACAGTCATGGGTGATGTTAGATTTCATCAAGGCTGTCCAAAATTCGGAACTGATGGATCTGGGTTACTCAGGATACTCCTTCACTTGGTTTCATGGGATCTATTTAGAGACCCATATTGAAGAATTCCTGGATATATACCTTGTCTTGAATGATTCGGTTAGTATGTTCAATTCCTTTCAGGTATCTTATCTTCCTTTTTCCCCATACGACCATGCCCCAATCTTTATAAACTACTCACATAGAGGCATGAGACCCAGAACTAAAAGGTCTTTCCGATTTGAAGGTTTTTGGGCAAGGGAAGAGGACTGTGCAAATGTTGTCCACTCGAGGTGGTGGGGAGGGGATAATGATATTAAGAATAACCTCTCCTTGGTGGATACTAAGCTTAAGTATTAGATATATTCTAAATTTATCCATCCAGATATTCAATGTGATCTGATTAAGAAGAGTATAAACAATCTCCTACCCCCCAGATGCTTGTTTTTCCATAATATCAAAATTGGAAAATGATATGGATGCATATATTATAATTAAGGAGATATTTTTGTCTATGTGAACGTGGGATGATCATATGAAAGATGGAGATGCACACACCCTCTATTTCTAGAAAAAGGCATCAGAGCACCACCACAAGAACCTTATTTATTGCCTTATTTATCCTGATGGAAGGTATTTTTCGAATCATAAGGATATTTTTAATACTACATCTCATTTTTTCCAGGACCTTTATACTATGGGGTAGTCTTCCATCTCATCGAATATAGAGATTTGTATTACCCTAGTTTTTACAGAGGTAATGAATAATCAGCTTGTTTGAGTTATTACAAATGAATAAATGCTCTTGGATCTCAATAAAATCCCTTCAACTAAGGTACTGGGCCTATATGTTTTCATGCCTTATTTTTGAAAATGTTCTGGAATATTGTTGTCACAAATATTTTGAGCCTCATGAAGGATCTCTAGATGGGTAAATCTAAATTTCACATGATTAACAAAAAACTTATTACCCTCATTCGTAAAATTAAAAACACATCTTTGGTAATGGATTTTATAACCATTAGACTCTATAATGTTACTTATAAAAAAATCTCTAAAATCCTAGTTAATTGACTTCAGATTTCAATTCCCTCTATTGTCTCTGAGAATCGAAGTGTCTTTTTCTACAAGAGACTTGTCACTGACAATGCCATTATGGTCCATGAAACTTTTCACTCCATGGAAACTCAAAATAAAGCTAAGAGATGTGTTATGTCATGGAAAATTGATATGAAAAAAAACATTATGACATAGTTGAGTGGTCACTCCTCCAATTTTCATGGAATAAGATGGTTTTTTTCCAAACTAGATTGGAATCATCATGCATTGTGTTTATTCTATTTCATTAAATATTCAGATTAATGGTGGTCTTTCTCATAGTTTTTCACCCTCCAGTGGTCTTTTCCAGGGGGACCCCCTCTCTCCCTTTTTCTTTATCCTAATTGGTGATGATTTTTCAATTCTTATTTCTCTAGAAGCTAATAGTAATCGTATTCATAGTGAAAAGGTATGTCGATAGGCCCTCCCATATCCAACTTATTTTTTACAGATGATAACCTTCTTTACTCAAGGTCTACTTTGGGAGAATACAGCTATATATTCCATATGATTCACATGTATGAGTTGGCTTAGGAACAATCTTTAATCCTCTCAAAATATGAAGGTTCCATCAGACCTTTCATTCAACAGACCAGAAAATAGGATCTCCATCTTACTTCAAGCATTCTATTGGTTGATAACCACTAAAAATACCTAACACTTCCCACTATCTTTAGGTAGTAAAAAAATATTTTTTTCTAAAATATTCTTGGTAGGGTGTCTATAGAAGATTCAGGGGTATTCTTCTAAAAGGATTTTAAAATTAGGGAATGGGGTTCTTATCAAGGTTGTGGACCAATCAATCCCAACCTATTTTATGTCCCTCTTTAAAATCACATGTTTTTTTATTGACTAAATTTATTCTTGGCTGGAAAATGTTTGGTGGGTATCTTTAATGGGAAGAATAAAACCCACTAGATCACCTGGGAGAAGCTCTACCCCCCAAAGAATAAATATGTATGATAATTTGGATATGCATCATTTTAATTATGCTCTTATTTCCAAATAATGATGATGGCTTATCCAAGACCCCGATTCATTAGATGTTAGAGTCTCACGGGCTTAGTACTTCCCCCATTCAGGCTTCGACAGGGCATCCCATGGCCCATGAACTATATTATTCTGGAGGAGCTTTTATGTCACACTTGGTTAGATCCTTAGGGGGATCTATAGGTATATTAGAGATTGGTGTTCTAACAGAATATAGAAAGACCCATGGCTTGTTGATGGGGGTGGTTCATTGAAAAAATCCAAACCAGTGGTGGGTTGGGAAGATGAAACTATCGAAATTATACTTAATCATGATGAAGATGGTTGAAACAATGAGAATTTTGAATATTAGTTTAATTAAATAGATATAAAGATTATCCAGAGCATCCCTTATGTAAGGAAAATTGGACCAGATAATATTTTTTAGTCTTTTTATAACTCTAGAACTTACCCTATCTAGTCAGGTTACATGGAGGCCCTTGAATCACCAACCAAATGGGAGGAGGCTCTTTGGATATTCATTTTGCACTGTATGATACCTCCTAAGGAAAGGTATTTTTTTGGAAATCTTGATCAAGGATCCTCCCTATGAAGGATTTCCTTATCTTGAAACATACTATAATTGATCTTTCCCACCTCATTTTGTCTTATGTAGTGGAGATCCCAATGAATGCCAACATTCAGTTCCATAGTTATAAGAATTTTTGGAGGGCATGGAGTCCTAATGTGGATTTTATCCTTCATAGGGCATCATCATTAGAGGCACTAATTTTGAACTGGTCTACATCTCTTTACATGGATAAATTGAGCTCTGTTTTCATGATGGATTAGATTATTTGGGATCATAGAAATGTCATAATTTTTAATCAGGTGACTAATTTGTTCTCTATATGGGTTGATCGGGCCACTCTTTGGACGAGTTCATGGAAATTGTATGATATTCCTGATAAGTCCCAAATTCCTCATCAGGCCTCATTTTTCTAGATTCCACCCCTATTGGGGGTTATAAAGATTAATGTTAATGCTTCTCTTTTCTGGTATGACACTTCTGGCATTGGTATCATTTATGAGGACTCTGACGACTCCTTTTTTGTGGCTTGTTTCTCATCATTGACCATAAGATGGGTTTCACTGGTGTAATAATACTAGGAAATACTTTCCATCCTTTCATTCTCTCTGTAGAGTGAGGTTTGAATGCTCTAATTTTGGAGTCAAATTACCTCCCCATTATCATAGCTATATCCTCCCCAGAGGATGGGCTTCAACCATATGGCTTTCTTTTCAGGAATATTTGGTCACTACACCTTAGCATTCTCATTTTCTCTTTCTCTTTTGTTAAAAGGGAAGGTAACAGGGTGTCACATCATCTGTTGGATACCCATGGCCTTTCTGGTAATTCTCACATTTGGATGGATGATTTCCCTTGTTATATTTCATTGATTTTTGTATCAGTCACTCATTCATCTAATTGAATTGTCACTTGTGTTTTCAAATATATATATATATATTGACACACATATTTATGCACACATATATATTTATATTTATATCTATGTTTAAATAATGAGTTGTAAATACAAAATACTATAGAAGTATATTTTAAAATATCTATAAAAAGACTTGAATAATGCTAAAAATGATTTTGATCTATGTTTTATTAAAAGCGGACCACTTTTTTTGTCACTAGAAAAAAGCTAATAAAGGATTACCTTTATCAATGCTAAAATAAGCACTGATAAATGATGCACTACTGTAGTGTGTTGTTAAAATTAGAGTACACTATATCAACAAATACACCTATATATGGAAATTCTATAACTTAATTGAAATAAAAATTACATCACAAATACAATAAACACACACATTATTATAGACATTTCAAACATTGTTTTTTAAAATTACATTAGTAAGTACTATCAGAAAAATTTAAAAAAATTAGTGGTTTCATTCTCTTTGGAACCAAACCCCCTCTAAAAACCCCATTTAATGGTCCATGCATTCCTATTCCATTACTTTTCCAGTTTTGGTGGTCGGAGGTGTTCCAAAGGAGGCTTGAGGAGGTTTCAGTAGTTTTCCATGGAGGCTGGAGGCATAATAGAGATTCCATATGAAATGCCTGCATCTTATTGTTCACATGACATATAATGTTGGTTCAAAGTTTCTATGTGTCTATGGGGGATACATGAGATGTATTACATATCGTTTAAGTGAAATTCATGAAGTATAATAAATGATGTCTGAGGTGATGTGTTTTTCAGTGAAAGCTACAATTTTCAAAAACATGAGGATTACACGCCTTGTAGTGGTGACATGATGTGAAACCGAAGGGATTATAGGTTTTAAATTTTCATAATTGAACATTAATTCATTCTTCCACACCTCCTTATCTCTTGTTTTGGAAGATCCCTAGGCACCCGAGAGGATCTTCTAACTCCTTGCCCCCACTTTGATTTGTTAGATCTGTGGATGCCTGTTGGTAATCAATGGTAATCCCTACATTATTCTTGATTAGTATTCTCTTTTTCTTCTCCTGGGGATTCATTGTGGTACTATTGTTTTGGTTTGGGGTGTGAGTTGGGTTGCATTTTTATTATCATTGGGTGTGGTGTTGGTTGATCCCCAATTTCTTGTGGTGCGGTTGTGGTTTGTTGAAATTCCTTATTCACCCTAATGTGCATAGTGAGTTGGAAAATATTCTTTGAGATAGGTAATCCCTCATTTATCTTTATTGTGTATCATGTGGGAGGGAGTTTTCTCTTGTTTATCTATGTGTTATGGTTTTGGTGGCTTCATCAAAGATAAATAATTGGTTATTTCAAATTGAAAGGGGAAAGGGGTATGATTCACCTGTTTTTATAGATTTAATATTATTGTGATATGATCGATTGTACATTCTTGATGCCCTAATGAAAATTGTATCTATTGGGGGATTTTTTTGCACTAGATGACATATATTTTGACTTCTATGCATGTTGTGATTGTTGAGATATCACCCTAAAATAAAAAATTGACTAACCACTTATATTTTTCTAAAGAAATGGTTTCCTTAGAATTATGGATTATGTGATAACACCCCTAAAATAAAGTAGAATGTGGTAAAATCCCACCTTTTGAAAATATGTAAAATGAACTTTTTGGGTTGTGATGTGTGGCCATGATTTTGAGATGATGATGTGTGTTTGTGATGTGATGTGTGGTTGGGGCATGTGGAGATGATGGTTTGATGTCTGTGCTTTTGGGGTGGTGAGGTGGTTTTTGTTTGGTTGTGATTTTGTGGTGGTAAGGTGGTGGTTTTTTGGCCGTTCTTTTGGGGCGGTGATGTGGTGATATGATGGGGATGATGAGCTACTTGATATATGTGGTTGTGTTGTGATAAATGCCCATGTAGTGATAGAATAAATAATTGTTTAATAATGTTTGAAATGGTTGGGGTTTGGTTCGGTTAATGTTGTGGAAATGACTAATGAATAAATAAATTATGGGTTGTGTGGTTTAATACAGTTGATGCTAAATAATGAAATGAATGGGTTGTATAATGAGAATTTGTTTGTGGTGTGAGGTAGCTTATGTTTTTTTGGTGTTATGCATTTAGATGTGGTAGTGAAAGTGGAGATTTTGAGAGTTGTTTAGTGTTTGGTTGTGAACCAATAGGTTGGACTTTTGTGGGTAGCTATATTTATATACTTGAATAATCTTTTTTATTTCTATACACACCCCACCCATGTCAAGAACTATGTTCCAACAACCACATAGTCATGCAGGGGGTGTTTTCAAAAAATCTAGAGAGGTGGACAGATGGATGGATACTCACTCTTTCCAGCTATCTCTTCTAGGTGAGGTACGTATTACACTATATTTGATGGTTGTATTTCTATTAGTGAACTAGATGGTGGCCTTGATAGCCTGGGTGTCTTTGGGCATGTTTTGATGTGGTAGTGCTTGTGGGTTGACGAGACCAATTGTCTTTGGGTGAGATGTGACGCAGCCTAGGTGTCTGCAGGTAGGATGAGATGGTATGATGTGTCTTACGGTGGGGGTTATGTATGGTAAGAGGAGGGCACGAGGTTGATGTCCTTCATGTTCATGATACCCTTATCCTCCGGTTATGGTTGTGAATATGTGATGGCCTAGGTGTTTTTGGGAGAGATGTGATGTAGTCGTGCTTGTGTGTAGGTGAGCTAAGGTGTCTATGGGCATGATGTGATGCCACCATGCTTGTGGGTTGATTTGGTATACGGAAGATATGGGAGTGTTGGGATGCACGATGTTGGGGTGCGAGAGCTACATACCAGCGAGAAAGCAGTGTGGGGTTCCATTTTTCAATATGATTCTTTTTATATTATATTACTTGGATTGTGTTATTTGATGATTGTGACTTAGTGATGTTGGTTTTGGTTATTATACTTGTATAGGTGTTGTTTGGTTCTATTGTTTTCTCACAAGTGAATTAATATACTTCTTTCACAAGTTCATGAGAGACTTTGGTTTTCCTATTGAGTATAATTTTATGCCCACCCTATATATATAAACTGATTTTTCAAGTTTCTAGGAGGATTACATGGACCATGTTGGAAATTAATAACTTAGACCTTTTTATAGTTTTTGTGTTTATACTTTAGTTTTTTTGTATATTTACTTTAGGACTTTTATCATTATCACTTTTATTTATACATCCATGTCGGATGATTTTGGTTTCTTTTTGTATTATTTCATGGGTTTATTTTTGGAAGATTCATCTTATCTCCCAATAATACATTATTATAGAGGGTAATGATTCCCATTTCATGATATTTTTCATACCCTTAGTGCTAGTTTCCAACTCGGGTCTTACTAGAGGCAGGACTCGGGGGTCATTATCTCTCTCCCCTCATTGTGGTATCATTGGAGGGAGGGGATCATGTCAAAGTGGTATTAAAGGGATGTATGAGATATTGGATTAATTTTAAAGTTAGGCATAATGAGGATTGAATGGTTTGGTATGTAAAAAATGTCAATTGACCTTGGTGTGTGACGTAGGCTAGGGAGACTTGCTAGGACATGGGATTTTAGGGCCCCCTATGATCCAATGCATAGACTCTGATCTTATTGAATGAACAAGTGAGGTGAACCTATTTTCAGGGTAGAGACCTAGGAGAGGTACATGCAACATGATGAATTGTGTTCTTATTTGAATTGTTTAGTTTGGGGAAGTTTAAAATGAATAAAGTGAATTAAAATAAATCTTAAAAAAATTCATACTATCGGGATAAGGAAATTATTTTTTCCTTTTTAGTTATAATCTTATCCATCATCTGTGTGTGAATTAGAAAGTTGAGGTTCAACAAGATGGTCCAGTTGATCACCATAGGGTTGATCCAGCAGAGGAGGATGAGGCTTGATAGAGGGAGTTGCACTTTCTAGTAGAAGACTTTGGGGAAGTATGGGGTAGTGTTTTAGATGTGGAGATTGAGAGACGGATGGAGGATCACAAGATCTATTTCTGTTTGATCCTAGCCTTGACATTGTACTACATCCTTTTGTCAATTGGTCAGATGTAGGGAGCTATGCATAAGTGGTGGGCACTATATCTGGGAGAGAGGAAGGAAGCATATGTTTCATTGGTCGACTTCTAGAAGGATGTTTTGGTAGAATTCCATTCATATACCATAAAGGTAGTGAAGAGGTGGGGGATTATTTATCTTCAGTAGGGGATTATGTTAGAGTGGGAGTTGGGAATCAAGTTCAAGGGACGTTATCACTTATCCATAGATCTTTCTATATATGAGGAGTCTCATGTGAGACATTTTGAGGAGGCACTTTATCCTTCTATCCAGTATATAGTTACTCCTTTTAAGTTTCTGACGTATTTGGAGGTTCAAAAGAAGGTGGAGGTGATCGAGCAGATGTAATCATGATGAGGTTTACTATGAGAGGTGAACTAGCTGGTTCCTTGAAGAGTAGGGTTGTCAATGGAAGCTCTTAGGCATGAGGACGTTCGAGGTTTCGACCAGTAGGGATTCAACCTCAGTAGCTTCCTTTCCTGCCTTCTAAGGCTAGTGATTTCCATTCTTTTCTTGGGGGATTTATTCTATTGTGTTTTGGTTGTGGGGTTATTAGAAATCACTATAACCAATGTCCAGTGGTTCCCTAAGCTTAGTTTATATAGGTGTATAGGTTCAATGTCATCCTTAGTAGCAATTTTTAATGATACCATTAGAATAGAAGGGGTAGAAGGATTATGTTCCATCAAGGGTAGATAGAGTAGGCAGAGTCTAACCTTAGGATTTTCCTCATGTTATGGGACCTTGAATTGAGCATGGTCATGGGGTGTTCATCCGTAGAGAGGTAGAGGAGCTGGGTGTGGTCAGTTGACCACAATGGTGGCAACAATGCTATAAGGGCCAAATATCATTAGAGGTATGATTAGTTTGTTTAGTACCCTTGTTTGGGCCTTGTTTGATTTTAGAGTTTTTCACTCCTTTGTTGCACCTTCTCTATCTTGTGCTTTGGTACTAGATTTAGAGAGTATTTCCATGCCTGTTGTGTTGATTATGCCAATTGAAGGCCAAATCATCTTGTTTGATGTGTGCCTAGGGTGAAGGCGGATGATGGGGCCACATCAGTCCCATGGGGATCTCTTATTTATAAAGATGCAACCATACAATGTTATCCTCATCATAGACTGGTTGTATTCCATACATGCTATTATCAAATAATTCTATAGTATAGTTTTATTCTCTAATGTGGATAGCCAGTGTGTGGTTTTTGTTAGTTAGCAGGGTTTTCAGGTTGGCAGTTATTGTGTAGGGACCCTTCTTTCATTGTTGGCTGAGTTTGTGGTGGAATTAGTAGATGTTAAGATAGTGGATGTTACTAGGATTTTTAGAGTTTCTATATATTTTTTTAATGATAAGGTTATGATGCTCCCCCCTAGATCTGATATTGAGTTCGAGATAGACTTGTTTCCTGGTACTTCTCTAATTTTTATGGATCATTATTAGATGGAAGCTTCTGAGCTATGGGAGACGAGGATCCATATATACAATCTAATACAGAAGGGTTTTATCCACCCTAGTGTGTTATAATGGGGTTCTCCAGTGTTGTTCTCTAAAAAAGAGGATGGTAGTCTAAGGTTTTCCATATACTATTGTAGGTTGAATCAGGTGACATTCAAGAAACTTTAGCCTCCTTAAAGGATAGAAAATATTTTCATCCAGTCGAGAGGGGTGAGTTGGTTTTCTAAGATTGATCTATGGTATGTATATCACTAGTTGACTGTGAAGGAGGGAAATATCCTGAAGACTACCTTCAAATGTAGGTATAGGAACTTTGAGTTCATAATCATGATATTTAGTGTTACAGATGCACCAGCTATGTTCATGTGGATTATTAACTTCATGTTCTATGATTTTCAGGACCAATTCATCATCGTTTTCATTGATGAATTATTGATCCACTCAAATTCAAATGGGGATCATGCCGAGCATCTCAGAGATGTCTTGTAGGTTCTTCGATGCCACCATCTCTAGGGAAATATTTTCAATTGTAAGTGTTGTAAATGATATGTGCATTTCCTTAGGAATTTTGTGTCTTGGTAAGGTGTGTAATTAGACCTATTTAAGGTTGAGGTAGTTGTTTCTTGGGAAACCCCTGACAACATGGTGTAAATTTATAGTTTTCTTGGCCTTACATGCTATTATCCAAGTTTTTTGTGTGATTTCTATCAAGTTTCATCCTTATTGATAGCATTGACTAGGAAGAACTAGGATTATTTATGGACTAATCAATTCTAGGTAGCATTTGGTTACTTGAAGGGGTACCTAGTCAGTGCTCTAGTGATTTAGTTTCCTAAGGTGGGTGTAATGTTTTAGGTGTTTTTATGCTTTCTATCTGGGTTTGGGATGTGTTGATGCACCAAAGAGTAGTGATCTATTATAGGTCTATGAATTTATTTCCCCATGAGTGAAACTATGCCACCCAAGATCTGGAGTTGGCGGTGGTGGTGTTTGTGCTATATTTGTAGGGAAATTAACTCATTGGGGAGCACTTTCTGGTCTTCATGGATCGAAAGAGCTTAAGGTATATCTTTTATTAGTGTGATTTGATCTTTTGGTAGTAGAGGTGGATAGAGTTTCTTCAATATTATGATTTCAATATCTCTTACACCTCAGGAAATGGAAATTTTGTGGATAATGATTTGAGCAGGAACTTGTGGAAGGATTTTGTTTAGGATTCTGGGTATGATTGGAGAGTAATAGAGGATTTAGTATCCTTACACTTAGATATAGGGTGGATGAGGGTATGTGTTTTTTTGTTTCATATGATGGTACAATATTCTCTGATGTGGTAGTTGGAGGAGTCTCAGTGGGGAGTCTCAGATTCAGAGGTGGTGTATAGTCATGTTGGCCATGGTGATGCTATGGAGGGATGGTTAGAGGATGGTCATAACTGGGTGTTATTTCATGGGAGGTTGTTTATTCTGGTAGTGATGAGGAAGTGAGTCCTTCATGAGTTTTATATCTCACCTTTTTTAGTACACCCAAGAGTTTCTATGATGTATTGTGGTTTGAGGATGCAATTTTGGTGGCCAAAGATGAAATAGGTGATGAAAGAGTTTGTGGTGAAGTGCTTGGTTTTTCATAAAGTAAAAGCTGAGCATTATGTTCCTGGTGGTTTTTCGCAGCCTTTGGATACACCTGAGTGGAAATGGGATGACATTTCAATGGATTTTATCCCAAGGTTTCCCAAGATCAGGGAGGTTGTGATGCTCTATGGGTGATCATGTATCAGTTGATGAAATTGGACCACTTCTTACCAATCAAGGAGTCAGGAATAATGGATGTTTTTTCTAAGATGTATGTGGATAAATTGGTGTGGTTTAATGGGGTTTTTGGATTCATTTTATCAAATCAGGATTCACATTTTACCTTATGAGTCATGAGGGGATTACAATATTCTTTTGGAACTCAATTGTATGGGAAACTGAGTCATTATCCATTATGTTGGACGGAGGTTATAGAGACAATAGTTCTTAGACCTGATACTGTGTAGAGCATGACAGAGAAGGATCAGCATGTTCATGTGAGGATGAAATCATAATTCTTATACCGATCTCAGGAGGAGTCCCTTGGAGTTAAAAGTTGGGGATCATGTATTCTTGAAGGTTCCCCATTGACATGGGTAGTGAAGGTTTGGTAGAGGGAGTAAGATTTCTCCCAGGTTTGTGGGGAATTATGAGGTTTTGGGTGAGTTAGTAAGATAGCGTATTAGTCGGCACGTCCACCATAGCTGGAGAGGATCCACAATGTCTTCCATGTCTCTCAACTTCATCGATATATTCATAATGAATCTCATGTCATTGAATAGGGAGATTTGGATATTGAGGATGATGTGAATTTCATGGAGTAGCCAATAGATATCTGGTATCACTAAGATAAGGCACATCATGGATGAACCATTCGTTTGGTTCGTATGTTGTAGAGGCATGGTGGCCTAGAGGATAGTACTTGGGAGTGAGAGATGCAGATGCCTGCCCAGTACCCATAGTTATTTTGAGTTTTGATTTCTCTATTTTTCTTTATGATGTGATGTTTGGTTCCTTCTATTTTATGAGATGTTTTGTTTTCTCTTGATACGATGTGTGTTGTGTGATGTGTGATAAAGATATGACATATAAAAATGGGAGAAACTGATTCATAATCGAGATGCATTAACTGGGATGCGGTTAAACCAATATGGGAAAATCATTGCCACTTATATAGGATAATATCTTAACATGGAGGATAGAATTACCTGATTCGTGTGTTTGGGGTAGTGTGGTTATTTTTTTATGATGTTTGTTGGTTTAGACTGCATAGAGGTTGATATAGTTGTGTGGCAACGTGGTTGTGTGAGAGGATACGGTTTGTGGTTGTGTGGTAATGAGGTTGTGTGGGATATTTTGTTGTCATTTGGTTTGGCAAGCTTGGTTGGTGGTAGCATTGTGGTATGATGAGACCCTTGAGAGGTATCTCTTGGGGTGATTTTTTGACTCCCCTTCCCTTCTTTAATGTAGGTGTTGATCATTCGATCGTCATTCGATTTCAATTTAATTATGCTGATGAGGACCCAAAGTATAACCCCTTCAGCAGTGATCCACACATGTTCCTTTGATCTTGGAATGTCTTCGATGGTACTCCACATGTGTTCTTTTGATCTTGAAACATCTTTAATGGTACTCTGAGTGCTAGTATAGTGGTACTGATCATATAATGTTTCTCCCTTGATGGATACCACGATACCTTTGGTCTGTAAGGATCGTCTCTTGATCTATCCATATTTAGAGAAGAGGGAAGTTGGAGGAGATTCTCTCAATATTGAGAGAAAACCCTAGAGAAGTTCTTCATTGGGAAATAATTTTATAGGGGGGAGAGGTGGTGTGCATAATGGATTGTATCTACCAAGAATTGTATTTACAACAGTTTATATCTTCAATGGATTATATTTATAATATTTTGTATCTACAATAAATTTTATCTACAATGGTTTGAATATAAAATGATTTGAATATACAATGGATTGCATATACAATGAATTGTATCAATAATATATTGTATTAACAATAGTTTATATCTACAAAGGTTTGTATCTACAATGGTTTTTATCTATAATGGATATAACTGGATATTTATAAGTCTAGGTATAGGGTTAAAATATTTCTTAATTGCACATAATTCATTGAAAATATATTAAAAACATAAATTACCCCCTGTCATGTAAAATAATAATATTATTATTTTTCTTCATGGTATACTCTAACCCGCACAATGATAAATATTATATTATATTTTTGTAAATAAATATTTATTATGAGACCCGATACTCAGTCCACTCATCTTATTGAATATCTATTAAAACCTGAATAAATATTTAAATAAATATTATTCAATAAATAAATAAATAAATAAATATTATGTTATATATCTGATGAATAAATATTTATTTAATATTTATGATCAATAAAATAATGAATAAATATTATTTTTTGATCCAAAAAATAAGATTTATTCCAATTGTTAAATATAAATAATATTTAATTATATTATTGAAAACACTAAGTGTGTGGCCCTCTAGGATTATTCCTTAGTGACATTTAGAAATATAGCCTAAATTTCAATATCCACATCAAGAAAAATTTATAGACACCCAAGATGAAGAAGTTAATGTTATAGTGGTGACGACCACATACAAATACTTACTGTTTAATAAAATCTCTTTGTGTTTATATCTAATCATGTAGGTTGCATACCCATGTCATCAAGTCATATTCTTCATATGTCTTTCTTTGAATTCCTAAAATAAATCCTTTCATACACCATGGCCATATAATTTAATTTGAATGTTTCATTTCAATTAAATGGATGAGATATCATCTTCCATAGATTCGAAAGTGACAAATCCTTCCTTGACTTATTCATTAATAACATACCATTTGTGATGCACCCAACATACCCTACTTCTAGTGAAAATATGAAGTCATGGTTTTTATCAGTACATCTAAGTACGTGAGTTATAATACATATTATAAGAATAATATTAAATTTTAAGGATCATTACATATGATTTTAGATATAAATTCCAATCACACACGAACATGTAGAATTTCTATAGGCGGACCTATCCTTATAATCTCTCATCTTGAAGATTATTCAGTGTGAACTGATGGGTTTCGTATGATCATATAATGACAATTTTTAGTGAAAGAAAACCCAAAACACATTTAAATATATCTTCAATAAATATCAAGTAAGTTAAACTATAAAGAAGAGTACCTAGTATTCAAAAGTTGTAGTAGCTTCCTTCTTCCTTTCTGCAGATAATGTTTGAGGAAGACCATGAGGAGTAGTGAAAATTAACACTTGACCTCAAAGGGAGTACACTGGATAAATGATCCAAGAATACTTTGTGAGGATACCCATAATCTAAAGGGGTGTTAAAACCTTCTCAAAAGTGATAAATGGAGTTTTGGAGGAAGAAAATTTAACAGTCTTATACACATCACACTACTCCCACCAAGAAGAGAGGATCTCATCCTCTTATATAGGTGAAGCATAAGGATATATTCATAATGATTCTCATGAGTTACTACCAGTTAGGTATTTATTTATTTAATTCATTTAAATAAATAAATTCAATGAAATTAATCCATTCATAATGGAATGTAACTAATGAATAAACTAGTAGTAGAAATAAATAATATATATATATATATATATTTTATTCATGCACTGAATGCATGAAAATACATACACTATATATATAATATCATATTATATTTATTTATATCATGATTAATATGCATGTGTACATGAATTTCATGCATTTATATTTTAGTGTACATCCAACAAACTCCCACTTACACTAAAATCCCATAAGGAATTTATTCTAAACTTCACAACTCTTTTTGAATCCATCTAAACTCATTTGAATTTGGTTTTCTTCAAAATCTCTTTATTTTCGAAAAACAATTTATCCAAAACATTATACTTATCCAAGGTCCTAATTGTGTTACCCTATGGGACTTAGAAGCGTTGAAAACTATGAAATACCAGTTTCATCGATGTAAGCAAAGAGCAACCTCTACCAAATCATTAGTACTACTCAAGCTACTAAGGGGTTTGGTGCGATCACCATAAAATATACTCATATCTCTATATAAAAATTTCCACCACAAGATGTATCATATATATCATATGTATACCTATATAATCCCTTTTCCATGGCATAAAACAGCTACTATACATGGATCATGTCAATCTAGCATTAGCCAATCGTCATTTCTTGATTATCTGAAAAGACTGACCAAGTGGATAAATACTTTACATATCATTCATCAATATGATAATAACATCACATGTCACTTATCCAAGTAGTTGTACACATCATATATTAAACAAATAAGAATGGTCATGCATTTCTTCAGTCCAATTCAATCAAGGTCTAGATGTCTTTAACTCATCATACAAGTGGACAAATCCCATCTTGGTTGTGCTCCGACTGATGACATGATCAACAACATACCCAAACACTTTGTAATTAACTAATATCATAAGTTGAATTTCATATGTATGGTATCCAAGTATTAAGGTTCTCATGCTAAAAATCTCTCTAACCTCAGGTAACAAGAATTGATAATAAGTATACACCCTTAAGTATATCGATGACTATATGACATTCCATATGATATACTTAAGAATATCAATCTAAGTAATAAGCCACTACTTATTACCTCAGGAATATATTATTCATATATTATATACAACACTTTGTAATGAATACAAGATTCTATTAATGATAAAATTATCATATAACTACAACCCATAATATTTTGTAATGATCATCAGTTAGGGACAACTCAAAGCCATACATTGAGGGGATATTATCATTTGACTATTCATGTAAAATAAAATTGCACAAACATGAATGAAATAAAATTAGATATTACCTTCAATTATAATAACATTACACATTTAAAACCATTACAACCAATATCTTATGTGTCAACACCAAGATATTCTACATGACCCTCATGTTGTTGTTGTGATAATGGTTTTGTCAATGGATCTAATACATTCTTCTATGCAGCCACCCAACTTTTCTTTACATCGCCCCTATCAATGATCTCACATATGATGTGGTCTTTTCAAAAGATTTTTTTGGTCCTTTTATGCAACTAGGGTTCCTTACCTTGAGAAACAACACCATTTTTTTCATAGTATAGCTCATTATCTCGATGCTAGGAACTAGTTTAAGTTCAAAAAAGAATTTCTTCTTCTAAAAAAATTCTTTCAGAGAATATAATGCAATGATGTATTCTGCATTTGTTGTTGATTCTTATATAGTGTACTTTTTTGAACTCTTATATATAATTTCTACACCATTTATAAAAAATAAGAATCTATATTTAGATATCATACGATCTTTGTCAGATTAGAATCTAGCATCTATGTAACCCTTTACAAAATTATCATCCTCTAATCAAAATATCAAGAAGAAATACATATACCTTCTCAACTACTTAAGGATGTTCTTCATAGAATTCTAGTGACTCTTTCCCAAATTGGATTAGTATCTACTTGTTATTCTTAAATCATATGAGACGTCAGGTTGAGTACACAACTTGTAATATATAACAGATCCTATAATGGTAACATAAGGAATCCTATCCATGCTATTTAAATCATTTTAAGGATCCTAAATCTTCCTAATATTTGTGCCATGAAACAATTATAAATACCCCTTATTGTATTTCTCCATGTTAAAACACTTTAACACCTTACCAATATATGTGTACTAACTCAGTACAAGAAACATTTTAAATCTATCTCTATATATCCTTATATTGAGTATGTAAGCTTCTTTACCCAAGTAATTCATTGAAAATCATTTTCCCACCAACATCTTCACAAATTGAACTTTTGGGACATCATTTAAATTAAGTAGTATTTAATTTACAAACAGTATAAGAAATACTACTATGCTACTTTTAAGTTGCTTTTATACACAAGAATCATCCACATTCTTGATGAAACAAAAATCTTTAATTGAATCATCAAACCATATATTCCAACTTTGATAAGCTTTCTTTAGTCCATAAATAGAACTGTGTAACTTGAAAACCTAAGCATTCTCATTTAAAACATCAAAACCCTTATGTTGTATCATATTCACATCCTTGGGTAAATTATAGTTATGCAATGTGGTTTTGGAATCCTTTTTATAAATTTCATAATCATAATGTGTAATTATGGTTATCAAAATTTGAATAGACTTTATCATCACAACAGATGAAAAGGTTTTTTCATAATCAATACCATAAACTTGTTTGTAACCCTTTTCCACCAAGCATGCTTTATAGGTAGACACTCTTACATCCATGGTAGTTTCCATGTGGAAAACCCACTTTCTCCTTATGGGTATCACCCCTTCATATGCATCCACCAATTTCTAAACTTGGTTAGTTTACATGGAGTCCATATTAGATTCCATATATTTTAACCATTTATCATAATCATAACTATCAATGGAAACTTGGTAGGAAGTAGGTTCATATTCTATGAAAATTACTGCATTGTCATTACCTATGAGAAATTCATATCACTTGAGTTCTAGATGATTCTTAATAGACCTTCTATGTTCTTCTATAACTTGAGTCGGTTCTTCTTCCACAACTATTTGTGGAACCCACTCAACATCCATCTCTGGAACACTTCTTGTTTTTTGTTCTTGAAATATTATAAGTTCAACTTTCCTCCCAAAAATTCTTGGACTTTGAAATTACTTCTCAAGAAATATACCAGTTTAAGCTACAAACACTTTGTGTTTAGTAGGGTGGTAGAAATAATATACCTTATTTTGATTGGAAAAAAATAAATAAAAAAATTTCAAACATAGGGTCATTTTTATCATAAGCCAAACATCATACATAATCTTCACAACCCAATATTTTCATATAATATATCATGGGATGTTTACCAGTCCATATCTTATACGATGTATTTATGACTATATATGATGGAACATGGTTTAGTAAAAATGAAGCAGTCTCTAGATCATAATCCCAAAATGATATAGAATGGTAACATAAACTCATCATTGATTGAACCATGTCTAACAAGTTAGGATTCCTCCTTTCAAATACACCATTCCATTATGGTGTTCGAGGAGGAGTGAGTTGTGAAAATATTCTATAACCTCTCAGATGATCTATGAATTCCTAGCTCAAGTATTCACTACCAATATCTAATCATAGGACTTTAATAATTTTTTCGAGTTGATTATTTACTTAATTATGAAACTTTTCAAAAGTTTCATACTTGTGTTGTAACGACCCAAAATTTTATTAATGAAAATTACTCTTGATCTAATTAAATTTATTATTATGAAAAATGGTTATATAACATATTCACTTCCTTGGTTTTATGTTTTTGGATTTTAAAATACCATTAAGAATTTTTACCATTTCTAATATAGCCCTTGAATAATGATCACATTATTAGTATAAATATAAGGCTTTGAAAAATCCTATTTACTTAGAACAATGAAGTGATGGCATCATCCAGTATAATTACACCATACGAAGCCCATTTTTTAGAGGATGGAAATGAGGTAGCTTCATTAGGCTTCACTCTTTACTAATCCCAAGCTGAGCTTCAACAAATTAAGCTTGAATGGAATCGCCTACGAGAGAAGTTGAAGTTAATAGAGAATACCACCCGAGAGATGTTATCTAAGCGACACCTAGAATTTGTAACCATCGTATACCTTACCCTTAGGTCTTACGTGGGTTTTTTAAGGCGTTTTGTAACAAGACCCTATAACTATGACTATTTGAAGTATGTTTTTATATAATAACGAATATACATTCATTTTCTTATTGTTACTTTGTAAATGGTTTTTAAAGAACAAAGAGTATTTTTAGTTAATATTTAATTAATAAATCTACTTAGGTGAATTATTGTATTTTTAAATTAAATTATATTTTATAAAATATTATTTCTAAATTAAATATAAATAACCGTATAATGTTTTAAGAATACAGTTGATTTTTTTAAGTTTTAAAAGCTGTTTTTGTCAAAACCAATGAATTTTCGATAGACATCAGTTTTTATTTTAAAAGTGAAAATTGACATATTTATAAAATTATATAGATAAAATGAATATTATTTTTTTAATTAGGATGTCGAAATTATCCAATGGTGAATTTTTCATAATTTTCTGAGGCAGTCGAATTTTTGGGGAAAAATTAAATGTCATTTAAATATATAATGTTTTTTATGACATCATAATGACCCAATAGTGATGTAATAATATAATATAAAATAGATATTCAGCCAATATATGTCTTAGCTTTAAAATAATTTGATTTTATATTTGTTTCATTAATTTGACAATGCCTTAGTGAACCCTCCAAGACTTACAAACCATTTTAACATTTTAAAATGGTTTCCTTGAGAGCATGACTCACCTCCACATAATCAAGCCTAATTTTTTTGTTACATTCTGAAATTTGCCTCATAAATTATTTTTTTATACTCCAATTTTGAAAAAAACATGGGAAAAACCATGGGATAGTTTGTGGTTTTAAATAGTTTAATGTGTAGTGTCCAAAACCAAAAAAAGAAAAGAATTCTATCTCCTTTCCTATATAAAACCACTCAATATACCATTACTATTCACTCAAAACCTTTGGAGATTGACCAAAATGTGCCATAATATCTCTATAATCCTCAAAAGGTTCCCCAAGCTCCCTATAATCCTCTCTCAAGCCTCTGCCAAACCCTTGGGATCACACTTCCATGTAAGGGATTTCTTCATTTCTCATTTTTGTGCAAATTTCATAAGGTTGTTATACCATTTTATTTTAAATTAAAAATGTTGGGGTATGATTTATAACCTCCCCCAAACTTTCTTCCTTATGTTTGAATTATTATAGACCTCTTTCTCTCTCATTAATTTCTCCCATGTACTCTCGTTTCCATATTGAAATTCCTTAAAGAATTTCTCACTTCTCATTTACATTCAATAAATTATTTTATATTATGAATCTAAATTACATTACATATGTTGGGATATTCTGTTCCATGACCCCCTTACTTTTTATTTCATGTATAAATTATGATATAATCCTTTATCTCTCATCATCTCATTTTAATATTTCTATTTGACATCATTATGCTGCTGAAGTTACACCAAAATTTCCCATGCCAAAAATCATCTTATAAGTGAATACCATACCCATTTCTCTCTCATGAGTATTCACCTTTATGCACATTTACTTGATGATTGTGGAATTACATTTATGTATTCCATATCTCTTTTTCATGGACTAAATTATGATGTTTAATGAATCCATGTTGTATGATCCATGTGGCACACTTTTGCATGAAAATAAATGTGTATAAAGGGTGCACCCTGATAGCACTCCAATGAATTGGGTAAAGATTAATATCATGATACATAAAGTGAAATGAGATTTTACTCATGATAATTCAAGTTAAATAAAGTTATAATCATTCTAATTCATGTTCAATGATGGTTTACTCATGCTCCATGTGCAATGAACCTTGGCTCATGCTAATATCATGTTAAATGCTGTTTCCATATTTACATGTTATGATAATCATAATATATCATGCCTCATGTTTCTATTGTGATCCATTGGTATTAATATTTCCTAAAATGTACTATATTCATCATGTTATGCGTTTTTTTCTTCCTTATCGGGCTTTATGGCTCACCCTGTTCTTATGCATGTCCTTAGGTTATCCCATGCAATGCTAAGTATGAAGGAATGTTGTGGTAATGTAAAAGAAGTTATCAATAAAGATGTTGTGTTTTATGTTCTAAGTTATTATGTAATGATCATAATTTACCAAAACAATATACCTATCAATCCTTATATTTTTCTGAAGTGTAAGTTTATGTAATAAATTGTGTTTATGTGTGTAATAAAGAGCAGGGTTATTATAGTTGGTATCAGAGGATAAGTTTAGTTATTTTTGGGATTAGGATTAGAAAACCCTAGTGAAATCCTTAGGGATAAGAATAAGAATAATAAAAACATCCCTAAATTTTGGTGAGTACAGAGTAAGTGGTTTATCAAGAAAATAAATTCCGTTTTGGATACGAATAAGTAGAGGCGACTTTGGCACAAATGTATCTAGGGGTAAAACCTGAAAACACCACTTTGAGATAGACTTGAACAGGAACAGATGCCCGACAATGGGGATTTCTTCACTCTTGGTTATGAAACTCCTAGAATATATGCTTTGGTAAATTCATAAGCTTAATATGAACCATTATTAAGGGAATAAAAAATGCACCTAAGAATATATATTGGGAAGTAAATCATGGATAACATAGATTGAAGCCTATAAATTCATAAGTTAAAGAAATAAATGTAACTTATAAGTTATCCATTTTTGTCATTGGATTCCCCTTTATGTGTTACCTATAAATTTATTTTTATTCCAGCCAATCACCGGTAATAGGAGGACTCAGGCTAACAACCGATGCAAAGATCAATGTGAAGGCTTTTCTAATGAGATGCCTGATCTGATGGGAACGGGAATCAAAATATTTGTCATTTTAATCTCTCAGTTAACTCAAGTTTGGAAGAGAAACATGGGTAAAGAAGAACATCCAACCCCCCCCCCTAAGAAAGAACAAACCACAATTGAGAGCTTCATGAGACAAATGCTTCTTACATTTAATGGATCATCTGATCCCTCAATCACCGAATAATAGATCAACTCCATTGGAAATATCTTCTCTGTCCTTCAATGTTTTGAACAAGAGAAGGTTATTCTGGTTGTTTATTGTATGAATGGTGAAGCTGATCAATGGTGGAAATTTATCAAAAATACAAAGCTTGAGGAAGAGATTGAGGTGTTGGAATGGAAGAATTTCTTGAATTTTTTTTCGATAAACATTTTCCGTGAACCCTCCGACTTAATATGGGAAGGTAATTCCTTACCCTCAAGAAAAAAAATGATGAATCCATCATAGCGTACGAGGAAAACTTAACAACGCTTGCACGATACACCTCCGGCTTTGTTGTTACCCCCAAATTCACGGTTGACCACTTCTTTAGTGGGATAAAACCTAACCTAAAAAAATATCTAGCGATCCGTGACTTTGATAGCTATTAGGAAATTGTCCGATGTGCCCTAAAAGTCACAATAGAGATTAGAGAATCTCAAGGTTATCATGGGGATAATAAGAAGAATGTGGACTTTAATTCTATCAATCTGATGGATATATCTATCAATGCTAAGAAATTCTAGCACCCCACTTTCCAAAGCTATGGAAAGAAGCACCCTAGAAATTTCCTGAAGGGGATGAGGAAATTCTTTAGCTGTGAAAGAGAAGGTCACATTTTCATTAACTATCGATAAGAAAAACCCGCTATTGAAATATATGAGAGGAATTCCCCATTAAAACCTCAACACATTGTTCATTAGTTTAACTGCAATGAACCAAGGAACTTTGCAAACAAGTGCCCTAAGACAAGGGTTTTTGGAGGCAACTAACAACCTTCAAGGTAGAAAGGGAGATCTTTTTCTATCACTACCGCTGAAGAAAACCCCAACAATGAAGTGGTGATACGCACACTAGTTATTCCATAAATAATATAGAATGTAACTTTTGATTCTAGTTCTATGCATTCTTTTATATCCCAAAATTTTAGTAGAACAATCCCAAGACCACCACAGATCATGGAAGTAAAGATGTTAGTGAGAACAACAAATGTGGAAATCGTTGAAAACCATTAATATAACCCCCCTTATCACAATTTGTGGTTTGAAATTCCTAGAAAATCTCTTCATACTCCCTCTAGTAGAATTTGATGCAATTCTTGGTATGGACTGGATTTCCCTATATAGAGCCAACATAAATTTCCATGAGAGGGAAATCACTCTACATATGGGGAATCGACCTCGATTATGTACGAGTCAAAGGAGGAGGATGATTATTCCTTAGCACCATTATCTCAAGCATGTACATTACTACCCTATGATCATGTGTATCTTTCTCAGATGATTTGAGTCTAAGGAAGCAACCATCCCTGATGACATTCCTATTGTGAGATAATTTGCTGAAGTGTTTAATGAGGAATTGCCTGGTCTTCCTCCTAGAAGAGATGTTGAATTCTCAATTGATCTTATATCGGAGGCGTTTCCAATATCCAAGACTCCATATAGGATGGCTATTGTAGAGCTTGAGGAGTTAAAGAAACAACTACAAGAGAATCTAGATAAAGGATTTATACACCCAAGTGCTTCACCATGGGGTGCACCAGTCCTCTTCATCAAGAAGAATTATGCTTCAATGGACCTTTGTATTGATTACCATGATCTCAACAAAATCACGAGAAAGAATAAGTATCCTCTTCCCCTAATTTATGATTTGATTTATTAGCTATGCGGAGCACAATAATTATCCAAGGTGGAACTACGGTTTGGATATTACCAAGTAAGGGTGAAGAAGGTGGATATCCCCAATACTATTTTTCGTAAAAGGTACAATCACTTTGAATTCATAGTATTTCCTTTCAGACTCACTAATGATCCAAAAATCATTATGTACTTGATGAATATAGTCCATAGAGATTACCTAAAAAAATTGTGGTAGTCTTTATAGATGATATTCTAATATACTCTAAAACCAAGGAGGACCATGAGGAGCATCTAAGCACTTACTAGAGACCTTGAGAAAGGAGAAGATCTTTGAAAAGTACAAAAAATATGATTTATTGTTAAAAGAGGTCACATTATTAGCTAATATTATCACAAGAAATGAGATATATGTGGATCCATCCAAGACAACTGCAATTGAGGGATGGCTGAGGCCAACATCGGTGATAGATATTTGTAGCTTCCTGGGGTTAGCTGGATATTATCACCGATTTGTGAGAAATTTCTCACGATTCTCAAAAACTCTTACTAAGATAACCCAGAATGGAGTCAATTTAATGTTCATGAGAAAAACTATCCAACACATGATCTGGAATTGAGTGCATTAATCTTCACTTTGAAAATTTGGCGTGATTACCTCTTTTGGGAGAAGTGTGAAATATACACGGATCCCAAAATTCTGAAGTATATATTCACACAAAAAGATTTAAATATGGAACAACAAAGATGGTTAGATCGGATCAAATACTATGACTTCTCAATCCATTACCACCATAGAAAATCAAATAAGGTGGTAGATTCTCTAAGTAGACAAGAACCAACAATTATATCATTGACAAGAATTGAAAAGGATCCAATATTATTAGATTTGATGAAGATGGACATGTGAATCATAAAGAAGGTAACATCATGAATCCTTTCACAAATGATTACTCAACCATATCTTTTGGAAAGTTTAAAGGATTATAAAAAAGATAATGTGGAAATTCAGAAAAAAATTGGAAACTATCAGAAAAGGAAAATACTCAGAGTTCAATGTTAATGAAGAAGGAATTGTGATATTTGGGTCAAGAATATTTATTCCATCAAGTACAGAGTTAAGGAAAGAACTTTTGGATGATGCACATAGTTTGAATTTCTCTATTCACCTAGGAAAAAAATATGTATTGAGATCTTAGAGAGCATTATTGGTTGGATAACATAAATAATGAGATCGTTGAGTATATATATCAAAGTGTCTGGTATGTCCTCAAGTGAATGTTGAGAGGTACAAGTCTAAGGTGATGATGAAACCATTATACATACCAACATGGAAATGGGAAAACATCACCATGGAAATTGACATTGTGCTTCCAAAGACATCCAAAATAAACAATGCTATCTGGGTTGTTGTGGATCATCTTACAAATAATGCACACTTCATTTCAATTTGATAGGATTTATCATTGGATCAACTGGAATGGATATACATAAGAGAAGTGGTAAGGATTCACGGAGTCCCACTATATACTGTATCTAATCGAGATCCAATATTTACCTCTAAGTTCTGGAAGAGACTCCAACATGCTCTGAATACTGAGCTGAACTTTAGTACGACTTATCATCCTCAAACTGATTTCCAATCTAAGTAGACTATCCAAAAACTTGTGGACATGTTGATATCATGCTCAATGGACTTCAAAGGAGGATGGGATCAACATCTTCCTCTAATTGAGTTCTCTTATAACAACAGTTTCCACTCAAGTATTCAAATGGCTCTTTATGAAGCCTTTTTTGGGAAGAGGTTCAGAACACTGGTATGTTGGGATGAAGATGGGGAGTGAAAACTCCTAGGTCCAAAAGTGGTCGATGAAATGGTGGATAAGGTTAAGACCATTCAGCATCACATTAAAGCTTCTCAGAGTCAACAAAAGTGCTATGCTGACAATCAGCGACGAGACCTAGAGTTTGATGTTGGAGACATGGTATTCCTATTTATGTCATCATGTAAAAGAGTTATGAGATTTGGGAAGAAGGGAAATCTTAGTCCAATTTACATTTACCTTTTTGAGATCCTTGATCACATCAGAGCAGTGGCATGTCGACTAGAAATCCCATCGAACCTATCTCAATTACATGATGTATTCCATGTATCACTATTGGGGAAGTACATACCAGACCCATTGCATGTACTCAATCTAGAGGTGGTACCATTGGATAATGACCTCTCCTATGAAGAGAATCTGGTAAAGATATTAGATTGTAGAGAAAAAGTTCTACGAAATAATACAATACCCCTCACCAAGGTGTTGTGGTGAAACCACAAGTTTGAAGAAGAAATGTGGGAATTAGAGGTAGTGATGAAGTAGAGTTACCCTCATCTATTTTAGTGTGGGAAAAGCAAATTTCAAGGTGGAAGATTCTTAAGGGGGGGATATTGTAACGACCCAAACTTTTATTAATCAAAATCCATTTCGATATAATTAATTGTATTATTATGTAAAATGGTAATATAACACATGCACTTACTTGTATTTATGTTTTTGGATTTAAAATTTCATTAATAATTGTTACCATTTCTAATATAGTTGTTGAACAATGATCACATGATTTGTATAAATACATGCTTTGAAAAATCCAATTTACTCAGACAAAGAAAGCGATGGCCTCATCCAGTAGAATTACTCCATACAAAGTCCATTTGTTGGAGCTCGAAAAGGAGTTAGTGTCACTGGGTTTTGTTCTTGACCAAGCCCAATCCAAGCTTCAATACGTTAAGCTTTAATGGAACTGCCTATGGGAGAAGTGGGAGTTAATAGAGATTACCACCCGAGCGATGTTATCAGAGCCATCCCAAGAGTCTGTCACCATTGCACACCTTTCCCTAAGGTCTTATGAGGGTGTTATAAGGGGTTGTGTAACAAGACCCTAGTACTATGATTATGTTAATTATGTTTGTATATAATAAAGAATATACATTCATTTTATTATTGTTACTTTGTAAATGGGTTTTAAATCACAAATAGTATTTTTAGTTAATATTCAATTAAAAAATCTATTTTGATGAATTAATGAATTTTTGAATTAAATAATATTTAAAATAAAGATTATTACTAAATTAAATATAAATTACTGTATAATTTTTTATAAATAAAATTGAAATTTTTATTAAGGTTTGAAAGTTGTTTTTGTCAAAACCCATGAATTTTCGATAAATATAGATTTTATTTTAAAAGTGAAAATTCACATATTTAGAAATTTATATAGATAAAATGAATATTATTTTTTTAATTAGGATGTTGAAATTATCCAATGGTGAATTTTTCATATTTTTCTGAGATAGTCAAATTTTTGGGTAAAAATTAAATACCGTTTAAATATATAATATATTTTATGACATCATAATGACCCAATAGTGATATAATAAAATGCTATAAAAGGGATATTTGGACAATATATGTTTTGACTTAAAAATAATTTGATTTTAGATTTGTCTGATTAATTTTACAATGCCTTAGTGGACCCTCCAATACTTATAAACTATTTTAAAATTTTATAATGATTTCCTTGAGAGTGTGACTCACCTCCACATAAGAAAGCCTAATTTTTTATTTTGTTCGTCCATTGGACTTATAAAATATTTTTTTTCCACTCCACTTTGGAAAAAACCATGGGTAGAAACCAGGGTATGGTTTGTGGTTTTGATTAGTTTAATGTGTAGTGTCTAAAACCTAAATAATAAAGAATTCTCTCTCCTTTACTATATAAACCCACTCAATATCCCATTTATCTTCACTAAAAACCTTTGGAGATCGACCAAAATCTACCCTTACATACCTATAATTCTCCCAAGGTTCCTAAATCTCCATAGAATCCTCTCTCAAGCCTCTCCCAAGTCTTTGGGATCACACTTCCAAGTAAGGGATTTCTTCCTTTCTCAATTTTGTTCAAATTTCTTTATATTGTTATACCATTTTATTTTCAGTTAAAAATTTTGGGGTATGATTTCATACCTCCCACACACATACCACCATTTTTTTTAATGATTATAGACCTCTTTCAATCTCATTAATGTCTCTCATGTACACCAGTTACCATTCTGAAATTCCGTAAGTAATTTCTCTCTTCTCATTTACATTCAAGCAATTATTTTATATTATGAATCTAAATTACATTAAATATGTTGGGATATTTTGTTCCATGAACCTCTAACTGTCCATTTCATTTATAAATGATGAGATTCCCCTTTCTCTCTCATCAACCCATTTTACAATTTCTATTTGACGTCATTATGCTGCTGAAGTTACGCCAAAATTTTCCATGCCAAAATCATCATGTAAGTGAATACCATACCCATTTCTCCATCAAGGGTATTTACCTTTATGAACATGTAGTTTTTGATTGAGGAATTACATTTATATATTTCACATATCTTATTTGTGGAATAAATTATGATGTTTAATGAATCCAAGTTGTATGATCCATGTGGCACACTTATGCATAAAATGAAATGATTATAAAGGGTGCACACTGATAGTGTTCCAATGCATTGGATAAAGATTAATATCATGATACGTCAATTAAAATGAGTTTCTACTCTTGATCCATGTGCAATAATCCTTGGATCATGCTAATATCATGTTAAATATTGTTGCCACATTTCCATGTTATGATAATCATGCTATATCATGCCTTTATGTTCATGTTTCTATTGTGCTCCATTGATTTGAATATTACCTAACATGTACTATATTCATCATGTTATTCCATGTTTACTCCCTTAATGGGATTTATAGCTCACTCTTTTCCTATTCACGTTCTCAGGTTATCCAATGCAGTGCTAAGTACGAAGGAATATTGTGCTCAGGTAAAAGAAGTTTTCAATAACTATGTTGTGTTTTATGTTCTAAGTTACTATTTAATGTTCTTAATTTCCCAAGACACTATACCTCTTAATCCTCAGAGTTGTCTTATGTACAATTTTATGTAATAAATCATGTTTATGTGTGTAATAAAGAGCAGTGTTATTATATGTGTTTCATTAGAAACACATACTCATACCGACTAAAGTCATCAATAAAAGTAAAAAATTACCTAAAATAACTAATCGATTGAGTAATCATTAGTCCACATACATCACTATGTATGAGATGCAATAATACACTATCCATATCAACCTTTCTCCAAAATTTTCACTTTATTATTTTGTCTAATACACAAGATCCTTATGTATCAAACAATTTATAATCGAATGAGTCCAAGAATCCATCTCTATGGAGTCTTTGAACATGTATCTCATTTACATGTCTAATGTGACAATGCTTGTGCAAGAATGAAAATACCAGGTAGAGGTTACATCTTAGGGGAGTTAGGCTAGAGCCCAGGGAAGAGGGGCTGGTCAGATACATGTTATATAGAGTACTCCATTTATTGTGGATACAACACCATCTACTATTAGAGGTATGATTATTGTATCATCTACCCTTGTTAGTGTTTTGTTTAAAAAAGGAGAATCAAATTCATTTTTATCTTCTCTTTTTCTAAATAGTTTGGGATTTTATGTGAAAATATTAGATGTAGTTTTGACAAATAATACACAATTGGGAGTTCAATCAGAAAATATCAAATGTTTCAAGGAATGTTCTCTAGAGATTGGTTACTATCATTTCTTTTGGGAACTGTTCGTGCTGAAAATGCTAAGATTAAATTTGATTCTTGGTACGGATTGCTTAGTTCTATACCAAGATCATATAGTATATTACCAAAGGAGAGTACACTTTTATCTAAAAAAGGTGGTAGTTATTCTCACCAAGGTGAGTGGGATCTTCAGACTAGTTGTGTAGGGAAAATTCATTGTAGATTGAATTACCTCAAGGATCAAATGGCCGGTCTTTCTCTAGATGATGTTGGAATGTAGTAGTATTCGTTTCCTGTAGTGGTAGACCATTTTCGGGATATTTTTCTTGATGAGTTTTATGCATTATCACCCAAGAAAGAGATCGAGTTTACAATCGAGTTGGTGTTGGGACCAGAGCTAGTTTCTATCCCACATATAATTGAACCAGTAGATCATTGGAAGTTGAAAGTTCATTTGGAAGATCTAGAATCTAAAGGTTTGATACAGTCTATTATAACTCATTGGAGTTCTCAGATACTCTTCACGTAGAGGGTTGATATGTTTGTTCACTTATGTTTGGATTATTGGATATTTAACCATTTTATTGTCAAGAACCAATATTCTATTCTGTGCATCAATGATCTCTTTGATTAGATGAGAGGTGATGAGATAATCTCAAAGATCGATTTGATATTATAATTCCATCAGTTGAGGGTGAGACCATTGAACATACCTCAGACTACTTTTAGGATCATGTATGGCTTGTATGAGTTTGTAGTGATGTCATTTGGTTTAAATAATGCACTGGTATTATTCATGGCCTCGATGAATATGATCTTTCATCCTTTTATGGACCAGTTTGTGGTGGTTTTTTCAACTAAATCTTAGTGTAATCCCAGTTAGTAGATGATCATGCTAGAAATATTGACATCATCTAGAGTACATTGGGAGAGCATTAGGATTATTCTAAGCTAACCCAATGCAGTTTTTGGATTGATAAAGTGCACTTCTTGGGACATGTCATCTCAAATCCATGAGTGTTAGTGGACCTAGTGAAAGATTCATCCATGGTATATTGAGAATATCCCAATAATTTCTTTATGATTTAGAGCTTTATGGGCTTAGTAGGTTATTATCAACAATTTATCCAAGACTTCTCTCATATAAAAAAACTAATGTCAAGGTTGACCAAAAATGGAGTGAATTTTGTTTAGTAATATTCTTATGAGGGATCTTTTTAGGAGTTGAATGGAATCCTAACCTCATCACCTATATTCACTTTACCTATTTTAGGTAAATTATATATCGTATATTGTGACACACACATCTGTAGTGGGACTCAAAGCAGTTCTGATACAGGAGGATCAAGTAGTATCTTATAGATCCAAATATCTAAGATCACATGAGAGGAATTATCCTACTCATTACTCTTTGTTAGAAGTAGTGGTAAACTTCTTGAGATGCTGGATACATTATCTCTTGGATGATATATTTCTAGTATACACAAACCAAAAGATCCTCAAGTACATTTTTTTCTCAGTAGTACCTGAACCTTCTATAGGGGAGGTGGGTCAAGTATTTAAAATCCTTCAACTTCAAATAGGATTATAAACTAGGAATGGTCAATTCTATTACTGACACATTGAGATGAAAGAAACAGGAAGAGAAAATTTGGGAATCTTATGATGAGGGGTGGGTGATGGACCTCATTTAAGACATGCATATATATATCCAGGTTTCTTAGGGTTGAGTGGATCTAACTTTGTCATCTATTATACCCATGATTTTGGACTAGTTCAAGACCAAGCAGCTACCTAATCCATAAGTCTTAATTATGAGAGACAACTTATATAGTGGGAAACATTATCAGGATGGTCTCTTAGAATTAGAAATTAGCTTCTTTTATGTGGGTGAGTATATGTACCTGTGAGGTTGTGTGAGGAGATGATGAAATAGTTCCACGCTTCTAGATGGGTGGTACATCATAGTCTGAAAAAGAAGTACCATGATCTCCATAGACAGTAATGGTGGCCTGAAATGAAGAAATAAGTAGAAGGATTTGTGGAGAGATGATTCAATTATCAGTAGGTAAAAGATGGGCATAAGAGACCAACTGGGATTTTTTATCATTTTCCTATTTCTAAGTGGAAGTGGGATGATGTCACTATAGATTTTGTGACAAGATTACCTAGGACAACTTGCAAGAATGATGTTGTATGGGTGATTGGGAATTAATTGAAGAAGGTAGAACAATTATTTCTTATCAGGGAGTCCTTCATAGTTGATGATCTGGGAAGTCTTTACGTGTATAAGGTAGTTAATCTGCACAGTGTTATGAGGAGTATCATTTCTAATAGAGATTCTTGTTTCACATCATGTTTCTGATAGGGTCTTTAGAAGGATATGGGAACATAGGTTTTTTTGAGTAAGACCTATCATCCTCAGACTAATGGTCAATCTGAGAGGAATATTTAGGTTTTGAAGGATATGTTATGAGCCCATGTTTTGGATTTTGGTGGTTTGTGGGGGTATCATATGTCACTCATGGAGTTTTCATATAATAAATGATTCTAGAAATCAATCTAAATAAAACATTTAGAGGCTTTTTATGTAAGGTGGTGTTGTCCACCTCTTTGTTGGTTAGAGGGTCCCAATATTGTGAAGGAGACATCTGAGTAGGTTTAATTGATTAGAAAATGTTTGGTGACCATGCATAGAAGGTATAAATATTATTATGAGTAGTGGAGATAAATTTTTATGTTCAAGGTTTTTCATCATTTTTTCCTTTAGGTGTCACCTAGGTTATAGAAACAATGAATCAGTAAATAGGGAAAGGTTGTTCCTAGGTTTTTTATTCCATTTGAGATAGTTGATAAGGTCGGTCCAGTGGTGTTAAATTTAGAACTTCCATAGTGCTATAATGACACTCATGAAGTGTTTCATGTTTTATAGCTTCGTAGGTATTATCCCAACCCTCATCATATGATAAATGTATCATGCATTGAGATTAGTGTTGATGTGTCCTTTGAGAAGAATCTGATATGGATTGTGGACCATGGTGATAATTATCTCTAAGGTAGGGTGATTCCTTTTGTTCGGGGGTAGCAGAAGCATGGGTGAGTTTAGAAGGATACGTAGGAGAGGGAGTCTCATATGCGAGTATAATGTACAAACTTGTTTGATGAGACCCCACATTGATGCTTGGAGCATCTCAGGGATGAGCTATTATATGGTGGGGATGTTTTAAGATCCTGTCTTTTTCTAGGTACATCACTCTTTGATTTTTTTGTTAAGATTATATTAGTCGGGTTTTATCTCATCTTTAAACCTTGGTGGTTGTGTTTTCCTTTGGGATATATGGTTGTTTAAATAAATGTGGTCTTTGGTTGCGAGGAAGCTTGAGAAAACATGGGAGGATCCACATAGAGATACTTTTTTGGGGAAAATGTCTTAAAGTCTAGAGATATATTCTTTTTTGAATTAATAGAGTCTAGGTAGAAATCGGTCAAGTGTTACCATGGGTTTTTGGAATGTTGAGAGGCTTTAAATGGGGTTTAAGTTGTGTTATAAGGAAAATGGGCCGAAAAAACATCTGTATATCATTTACACACTGTGTAATGTTTGGTCTATTTTAATATTGAACTGAGGCAATGGGTTTTTTGAAATATCCCATTAAAAATAATTACATAATGTGTAACTATATTACATACTGTGTAATTCCCCGATCTACAATCTTAAAGTGTGGCATGCAGTTGATTTTTTTTATCTCATATGAAACTTCCTCCTATAAACCCTAGGGCACATTCTAGGAAATTTCGGAGTGACAACCTCCCTTATGAACATATTTATAATGCATTTGATCCCTTGTAAGCAGTTTTGGTCAAGTTTTCCCTTCTCTCCCTTGTTTCTCCAAACATTGCAGTGTAAATTCTTGACCATGTGCATTGTTGGTTTTCATCTTGATAAGTTTTGATATAGGATCCTTCTTGTGATCATATAAACCATATTCCTTATGGGTATTTTCCATTGGATGTTTTGTGTTCTTCTCCAGTTAAATGTTGGGGTCAAAACCTTAACACTATGGTTTGATAACTGTAAAGTATGTGAAATATTGAAATTGTGCCAACATATTTTGCAGGATTGGCCTAGTTGACATGCTAAAATTCTTATATAGTAGGATAGGCCCTATGAAATAATATGAAATGCTTATATAGAAATATCAACCCTAATTATATGTGAAAATTCCTATATAGAGAGCTCTACCTTGGGTAAATGTTGAAAATATTATTTAGCGGGTTATGACCTGGTGTTGTCTGATTTATCACCTGGGTTATATGATTATGGATGGAATGGTTATTTGACATGATTAGAGACATTTCAATATGGTTTTGAAGCAGGTTGATGTGGTATTAATTTACTTGTTTAATTGATTAATACACTTGTTAATTGCATTATTGCATTCACTTATTATCAGGCTGGTTTTGTTTAGACATGGTTGTTTCAACATACGGATTTATACTCACACCCTATTCAGGCCACCATTTGGTACCCAAGAAGATACATGTATGCATGTTCGTACAAGGTAAAAGGTCCTTACTCTTTATTTTTTCTTGATGGATGGGCTAAAGCATGGAGGTGAGACCGATATAGGTTTTGGGACTAAGGACTTTTGAGTCTTTTGTTCAGTATACTAGACATTTATTTTTTATTCATTCTAGAATGACATTTAGTTACATTCCAGCACATCATTACATTAATCATTTATTATTTATTAAGTTATTTAGTTGTCTTTTATTTTTGTTTTTATGCTATATTATATTGTTTTCATTATTTATTCACTCTAATATTTATTTATTATTTTTGGATTATTCTTCTGTGTTGTAATTCTGATTCCAAGGTGTACAGTCTTCCCACTATTCTTATCACATCTCTACTGCTAGTCTATAGCCTCTTGCATAAGGGGTGGAATGTTTGAGGTCTTGTAACCAACCCTTTCTAGCCATGTGAGAGAGTTCCCAGGTGGGGGACATTACACACTAAAAATGATAACCCCGTATATTATATCCATTTAGTGATCCAAGATCCATATTTCACTAAGAAATGAGTCCACTTTAGCGTTTCTCTCACCATTTAATTAATTAGGTATAAATTCATCCTAATCAAAATAGTTGTGACTCTTGGATATTTGAGTAGATAACCACTTATCCAAATCCATCATATGGATTTACTTGACTCTATTCCTTTGGTAACTTAATCTTGTTAGGGTCTCTCGGTTAGTGTAACCCAAAGCTAACACTAAGAACAAGTTAAAAAAGGACGATGAAGGGTTTCCCAACTATATCATGACCTACCTAGTAGGATAATCCAAAGTTACTCATAACATTATTACCTTACAGAAGATAATCAAAGGGAACCTTGATTTTGCATGACATACTTGGTTGGATGATTGAGGATTTGAAAAGTGTTTGTTTGGAAGGAATATCTAACTTAGTATTAGTGGGGTTTTTCCTTTTAAGGTCTCACTAAGTCCCTTTACCCAAGGAGACTTTACTCAAGACATAATTCAATTCATGAAATCTATAACACATAATGTGCATAAACAATTCTCAATAGCTATTCTCAAGCTCGTAACTAAAAATAAAAATTGAGGTCAAGGCAGATGAAAAAGAAAATTTATTATAACAAAAAAATTACCCCCAGTTTCTGGTTTATGACATCTTGTTACCTTGATCGGGTATGTTTTCCACCTTTTCTAAGTCCCATTTTAGTTTAAAATTATTTTATGTGGTTTTTTTGGGTTTACTATAGGTTTCAGGATAGGTACACACCGTGTACCTGAAGTACACATCGTGTACTTGGACATGAAGTCAAGTTGTAGAGTGGAGGTTATGCCAAGAGCGGGTACACATCATGAACCTGAGGTACATGTCCTGTAGTGTTTAAATATCATTTTTTAACCTGAGGTGATGGATTTTTTGGCGTACTTATTCAGTGTGGCCTTCACTTCGTGACCAGGGGGTACACGTCATGTGCCATCCCATGCCCAACTTAAAGTCATGTGTTTGGCAGTTTTTCTCAGTCTATTATTTCCATACCTCCTTGATCTCAACCCTAGACTCTCTCTAGAAAATTTTTAAAGGATCTCCTTTTTCCGGATCGATCCGATCGGCTTTGGATCTTTGTTGCATCTACAATACATCTCTCGGAGTAATTGTTCTATTAGATATACTTCTTCTCTCATTTTAACTCTAAGATATATGCCCATTATGGGTAGATCTAGGTTTTTGTTTTCCAACTAAGATGATATTTGTCTTTGTTGTTGATAGGATAATGGATCTAAGGCTGTTTCTTTGAAGAATCAACCCTTTTTTGTGAGCATTCTTCGTCCTTTGTTGGGTTTCATAAAAACCTTCAAAGTAGATGGATCCACTCTCGACTCCTCTTAGTAGAACTGATTGTAATGATTTCAAATTGAATGTATTGTGCTAAATTTATTATGATTTGGTTGTTGAACATGTTTTGGAAACCTTCTTAAGTGATAGTTTGTGAAATCTGGAAAATTGGGGATTTTGAATGAATGCTTTGGTTCTTGGTTTTAAAATATGGATTTTAAAATTGGGATTTTTTTTCAAGATTATTGGCACATGTATTGGATTAGATGTTTTCAATAAAAGGGAACATTTTATTTAAATGAATTTTTTCTTTTAAATTGGTTGTTCTTTGGTTTTCAATAAAATTTCAGTTTTATTGATGTGGTTTATTTTGGTAATGGAAATATTTGGAATACATTATGTTGGTGTGAGTTCATGCTTAAAGGGACCTGAATAAGGGATGAGTACCATTGGGGTATAAGGTATGTGACCTTGGATCAAGGGCGAGTGTGAGTGGGACACAAAGTGATTGGACAAGAGACCACTCATGAGTATGGAACCATCGAATGAAGCATGCATGTGTGGGTGTGTTGTGAACTATGGAATGGGTATGCAAAAATAATAAACAAAATTTGTTTATAAACCTTGATTAGTTATTTATGGAGAATAACTTGTTGAAAATTAGTTTCATTTACTTTTTTTCCCTTGGTTATAATTGGTTTTCAAACTTGTTTATATTTGGTGATAAACTATTTTGGTAAATTGTTTTATATAAACTATTTTATATAATGTTCTTATCATTCTATCTTAGTGGTGTGAGTTGGGAAGTCACTGGGAAAACATACTGAGTTTTATACTCACCCCAGCTTTGGCACTTTGGTGATTTTGCAGATTCTAATTTTTGGGACTTGGGAAAAGGTAAAGTATCACGCTTCATTAGCACCACGTCATGATACTTTGGACTAATTGGTGATGTTGGAGTATAGATCTTGTGGATATTGGAGTCTGGTTGTCATCTTGGAGTTTATTTTTCATCTTTCCATAGTTTACTTTGATATTGGTTTGTCTTTCGATGTAGCACACTTTGGTTGGTTGTTATAAAGAGAATGATTAAAATGACTTACTTTATTTCATGCATCATATAGTGATCTGTTTGTTGTTGGTTTGTTGGGTTATTGGTTTTAGTCATTAAAGGGTAAATCATCCCCCACTTACTTTGAAACCCTTTGGAATTTATTTCTAGCCTTTGGTGGCTTGGGGGAGTCACTTAAGGCCCAGTAATGACTCATTGTACTCTCAATAAAATGAGAATTAGTGGGTTATTACAAATGGTTTTAGCTTGTTTGGTCCTTTCCTAACAATTAGTCATCAATGTTCTTGGTCTTGGATTTGATATTCCTTCTTGTCTATTCCTTGGGTTGTAATATTAGAAAGGAGCAGGATTGTTGGATCTTGAAATGTATAGCATAAAAGGACATAGCTAACCCTTTTATGTGGAACTTCAAGTTACCAGGGAGTTTGTTATATAAGTGTTTGGAGACACTTATAGGATTTTTAAACCTCATTATCATGGGTTTAGCCAATGAGACAAGCATGAAATGCATTGCAGAGGAATGACTTCTCACTAGGAGTGCATACATAATTTCAAGTAATGATTCATGTTGTAAAAAAGTGTTGATTTTTTAAAAAGTATGATTTTATTTCAAATGAAATATTTTGAAAAGGAAATGCCTATGGTATTTTGAAGATGGTTTAATTTTTAAAATGAAAGTTGAAAGTTTTCAAAAATGGTTGAACATAGAGAAAGGTTGTTTTTGAAAAACAATGTCGTGATAGTTTATGTGATAGAATTTGAAATACTAAGCCATGTGTTTCTAGAGAGTGAGATTGATGGAGTTTGTTATTGTTTTAGAAAATGGAACCCAGTAGGCATCATCAAAACCAACCTGAAGAAGCTATGGAGAATGCATTTGCACCAGAACCATAGGTGAACCAAGAGCTAGTACAAAGTATTGTCCAGGATTTTCATGGTGTGGATATGGGGAACTGGAGGAATGATCCATGGCATGTGGATCATACCATCTAGTTCATGAAGTAGATTCCACCTAACTTCTGGGGCAATGATGAACCTGAAAAAGAAGAGGTGTGGAAGAGTATAATGAATTATATCTTCAATTTCATTGGCACACCATTAGATATCAAAGTCAATCTAGCAACTTATATTATCGAGGATCATTCAGACTAGTGGTGGAATTTAGCTGTGCAGTCAAAATTGTATAAAGGCCTTACATGGGAGGATTTTGAGGAAATTTTCTATAAAAAATTCTATCCTCACACGTTCAAGATCCATAAAATGATGAACTTCTTCAGCATGAAACAAGAGACTCTATCTATCACTGAATATGCATCTAAACTCAATAATTTAGTGCATTTTTCACCAGGAGTAGTGGATAGTGTGTTGTTTAAGGCATGCATCTTCGAATTAGGGATAATATAAGAGATTCAATCAAAGATTGCGGTGCTCTTTATTATAGATTATATAGAGATGGTGAACAGAGTGATTGTGGATGAATGTGATATCTCATGATCTATGGGAGGAGGTATGATGATACCTATAAGGAATAGTGGGAACTCAAACCCTGGGAGTAAGAAAAAAAGGGACACCTATTTCCAAGGTGGAAGTGAAAGCAGAATTAGATGATTGAATTAGTGAACCTTCCTCCATGACCCAAGAGCAAAGAAAGTTATTTTCAATGTGGTTCACTTGACCACATAAAGTGAGAGTGTAAGAAACAACCTAGGTCATGCCATAACTACAAGAATATGGGGAATCTTCAGTGCTATTGTCACATTTCTCTAAGGTCAGGTGTTTGAGACACTTCTCAAGCGTCGCAAGCGTCGTATGCTTTGATAGGGTGAGGAAAACATAATCAGTCTCGTCCGTAGAGTAGAGGTATCCATGGTGATTCTAGAAATACCATGACTTCTCAACCAGGTAAATCTTAGCAAGTCAACAAGGAGAATATTGGATTGACAAAGAAATTTAATGGAACAGAGTAGATGATTGTCGATGATTCGGTTTGACCATCAACATGAGAGGTATGATTCTTTTGAATTCTACCCTTGTGGAAGTTCTATTCGATACCGGTGCATCACATTATTTTATTTCATCTCATGCTATTTATTTTCTATGTTTAGAGGTGGAAATGATGCCTTCTATTTTAAAACTACAAACTCTTGTCGGGGAAAGAGAATGCCAATCCTTTGTGTGTAGATCATGTGCTATAACTATTGATTTAATTGAGCTTAAATGGGACTTATTGGTGTTGTACATGGATGTATATGATGTAATCCTAGGTATGGATTGGTTGAAAATGTTCAAGGCTCACATCAGCAGCTATGGACGAACTATTATTTTTGTCACTGATGATGGTAATGTGCATCTCTTCCTAGGATAATGGGTTGTAAAGATAGAAACAAAGAGATTGTTGGCACAAATGGTGGGAATGATATCTTATCGATTGGAAGCATTGACTTTGGAATCAATAGAGGAGATCAAGGCAAAAAGTTTTCCAGAAGTTGTGGATCAATTTCCAGATGTATTTCACAAAAACTTATCTGGGTTATCACCTATAAGGGAAGTAGAGTTTACGATTGATCTCTTTCTAGGGACCAATACAATTTCATTTCTGTCTTATAGGATGGCACCAACAGTGTTATGATAATTGAAAGTGAAGTTGGAGGAGCTGGAAAGTAAGGGTTTCATTCAGACAATTACGTCTCTTTGGGAAACACTAGTCTTGTTTGCGAAGAAAGCGGATGGAACTCTTCAGTTGTGCATTGATTATCATAAGATGAACCAAGTTACAATAAGGAAAAGATATCCACTTCCATGCATTGATGATCTATTCAATAAATTAAGGGGATCTCAACGGTTCTTTAAAATTGAATTGCAACCAGGATATCACCAATTGAGATTTCAAAAAAAGATATTCCAAAGTCATCTTTTAGAAGCAGATATAGACATTGCAAATATGTAGTCTTGCCTTTTCGTCGGATGAATGCACTAACAGTCTTTATGGCTTTGATAAATCAAATATTTCAATGATTCCTGGACTCTTTTTTTGTGGTGTTTGTGGATGACATCTTGGTGTATTCAAAGACAAGGTCTAACTATGAGGAACACATAGAAATAGTGTTACAAATTCTGCGAGATCACCATTTTAAACCAAATTATCAAAGAGTGATTTTTGGATATAGGAAGTACATTTTCATGGCCATGTCATTTCGGAGAAAGGTGTTTATGTTGATCCTTGAAAGAAATAAGCTATTATATCATAGAAACCACCAAAGAATGTCTTCGAGATATGAAGTTTTCTTGGTCTAGCTGGCTACTACCGATGCTTTGTGCATGATTTCTCATCACTAGCTTCACTAATGACAGATCTAACAAAGAGTAATACTCCATTCCAATGGACAGTGAAATGCAAAAAATCTTTCAAAGAGTTGAAAGTTCATCTTACATCAGAACCTATCTTGACTTTTCTAGAAAATGGATAGGGATATGTGGTGTACTATGATTTTTGAGGATCAGGGTTGTGTTGTGTTCTCATGCAAGGAGGCCATGTGGTTAGTTATGGCTCCAGGCAGTTGAGGGATCATGAGAATAATTACCCAAAAATGATTTTTAGTTATCTGCATTTGTCCATGATTTGAAAATATCGTTACATTATCTCTTTGGTGAGAAATTCACTGTGTTTACAGATCATAAAAGTTTGAAACATATTTTCTCATTGCAAGATTTGAATCTGAGGAAAATGAGATGTATGAAGTATCTCCAAATGTTTGACTTTAGATTGATTTATACACCAAGAAAAGGTAATTTAGTGGTGTATGAATTGAGTAAAAAGTCATATGCTTTGTTGACAAAAGAATATTCAAATGAATGTAAGTTTATGTCATTCCTAACTGACATTCATGTGGAATGTGAAGACCAAGGTGATATTGCAGTTTTCTTTTCAGCTAAGCTTGTTATTGATTTGGTAAATGGTAAAACAAATTGTTATTTAATATTTTATTGATAATAAATGGTAAAATTTCCTCACATTGTGTTAAATATATTTATTTATAAAATATTTTGATTAGATCATTCATTTTAAAATTTGATGGAAATTCCACTTTTACCCTTTATAGTGCACTGAAGTATTTTGAAGACAAATATTTTAATATTTATTATTTGAACTTGAAATTTTGTATCTGTATTCCTAACTTAATATGATACAACTTTTGTTCAGGAAATTAGAGCTAAATCGTGCATTTGGTTGGACTAAATGGACCATGAAGTCAAAGGTGGGATGGACCCGTCATATTGGACAATTATTCTGTATTTAGAACATAACATATTCATACTATATTGGATTGGGCCAAAATTTTGAGTAGAGATCTCCAAACCAATTTGGAACAAATCATTATTCTGTAAAAACAGCGATTTCACACATTTTGGAGGTTAAAAGGGCAGTGCAATTGAGATTAAAATATATGGCTGAGATTCCACATTCACACTTGAAACCTATTTAAACCTAGCCTCCCCTCAACTCTATAAATTAGTGTTTTTATCATTTTTAGTGGTTGGTAAGTGAATTAAGATATTTAAGGAATAGGATAATTGGTTTCACCCAAGTTCTCCAACCATTTTAATAGGGATAGCTCTTGATGCAAGGATCCCCTCATCGAAGTCATCTTCTCTTCTTTAGGTTGTAACATTTTCATTTGTGTAATAAACTTATTTTTTATTCCTTTATTTATTTTATTTTCTTATGTTTTTTTAAATTATATTCTTCTTTACTCATTCTATTTGGGTTGGAATCAAGATTGGAGATGAGACTAAGTTCTACCCTTTCAATCCTTTGCTCATGCAATACATCTCCACAATGACCACACTGCCCATGGAAGAGTAGTTCTCTTAGTGACCGATCTATCTTCTACCCTATTCATTTAATTATTTTGAATCATTGATCTACTATAATTAACTTAATATTATCCATGAATTAATTTTTTAAATTATAATAAACTAAGAAAGCAACTGAAAAATTGACACAAAAACACGCAAAGTCAAGTATTGTGTAAATTGTGAGAGCGTAAACTTAATCGGTAAAACAAGAACACACAGGATAAATTTGTAGATTTAAAATATAAAAAATAAGCTCAATTAATCCTCATTTTCCAGAATGGACATGTGCCTTAATTTACCACTAACCATAAGCTAGATTTAGAAAATTAATCAAAGAAGGGTGTCGTGATTGCGTGTTCCATAGATAGCCTAGGGTTTAATTCTCTTCATATTTGTGGTAATGTTACTTTTCGTAGGGTTCAAGAGTTAAAAAATTAGGGGATCATAATTAAGTGGATATTAATTTAAATAATAATTATTAATAAGTAAATGAATAGGTAGAGTTAGGTAGATTACGCCTTTTAAATATTGTCTAAAAAACATCTTCTTGTTGTGTCTTTTTAATCGAACTTCATTTCAAAAATAAAAACAATAATATTATACAATATTCTTCTAGAAAAATTATTATATTTTTATGAATGGTAAAATTCCCCCACATCCTTTCAATTAGTGTTATTATTCCCTTTTATGTTATTTTAAAATAACTTTTATAAGTTGTCAAATTTACTTCCTCCTCTAAGAGACAACCTTGGTTAGCCACTCTACTGCACCTAAGTACCCAAAAAATCACTAATCATTTTAGGGAGCCCATGATAGTGCCTTTAAAATTGGAATCATTTATAGGGATACAAGTAATTATTTCAACCATTTAAAGGTATTTATTTTATTTTACATTTTATTCTCTTCTTCTCTTCTTTCTTCCTTCTTTACCCAATCTGAATTTTTCTTATTCTTTTTTTTTCTTTTTCTTCTTTTTTGGACCATCGACTAAAACTTCTCATATTTTATTTTATTATGGTACAATTTTCTTATTTTCATTTTTATATGATTTATGACATGAACTAATCCTAAATATATCTTAAATCCTGATTTTGAGATTGAACGTAGCCTTCGGGCTTGAATCAGACATTCTCAGTCTATGAGAAGTTTAAACATTCAACTAGTTGGAGAATTCATCTTCTCTCAGAACATTGAAATTGGAATAAATTAAAATTAAACCATAAAACAAGAACCAATGGATGAAAATAATATAAATGAACTTAATATAACCATTAGAGAATTGGCTGCATCAGATATTACCTATCAATCAAATTGTATTGCATACCCAAATCTCGAATCGTATTTTGAACTAAAATTTGTATTAATTCACCTTCTTCCAAAATTTCATGGATTATATAGTGAGGATCCAAATAAACATTTAAAATATTTTAATGTGGTACCTTCAACCAAAAACCATGAAATTTTTCTAAATATCAAATAAAACTAAGACCATTCCCATTCTCACTTGATGGAACTTCAAAGGATTGGATGTGTTATATACAACTTGAAGATATAACTTGTTGGAATAATTTGAAATGTCTTATCTTATAGAGATTTTTTCCATCATCAAGGACCACTTCCACTCATAGGGATATCTCAGGGATCAAGCAAGCCCAAGGGGAGTCAATGTATGAGTACTGGGAGTGATTGAAGAAGTTGTGTGCAAGCTTCCCACCTCACCAAATCAGTGAGAAACTCTTCATCCAATACTTCTATGAAGGACTCCCACCTATGTATAGGAGCATGGTGGATTCTATGGCTGGAGGATCATTGGTAGAAAAGACACCAGTTGTTTCACATGAATCAATTGACATGATGGCCCAAAACTCCCAAAAATTTAGTGATCGAGGTACACCGCATGTCAGAGGAGTATATCAGGTAAGTACTTCTTCTCTTGAAATTCATTTGATTGATACTAAGTTATAAGAATTGACCACTATGGTGAGGAAAATTGCATTGGATCAAAAGACATTCTCTCCCCCTCCTTCAAGGCAATGTGGCATTTTCACTGAAACAGACCACCCAACTGACTGTTGCCCCCAACTACAAGAAACAGAAGATTGTGCATCAATGTTTCCTGGGAGACCATATCAGCAGCAGCAACAACCACATCCCCAAAAGAAGTTTGATTCATTTGCACCAGAATACAACCAAGGGTGGAAGGATCAATCAAACATGAAGTATTGCTATGGACAATAACAAAGTCCCCCTTTTCAACAAAACTTCTAGAAGCCTCTACCTTACCAATAGAGTTTCCAATAACCCCAAAGGCGATTTGAAGCTCAAGAATCAACAAGTCAACAAAAAGGTAATTCTCAACTAAAGGTAGATTCTAACACTGATTATATATTGAAGCAAATTGTTCTTAATCAACAAAATGAGCTGAAGAGTCAATGTTCGAAGCTAAGGGAGATGAAGACTTAAATGAACCAAATTGCCACTTCCCTCCATGAACTGGTAAGTAAGAAATCTAGAAATATACCTTCCCAACCTACTCCAAATCCCAAGTGGAATGTTAATGTCATCATATTGAGAAGTGGGAAGAAAACAACTAATAAATCTGCACCTATCGTTCCATCGGGATTCACCTCAACTCCAGAGAAACCCAATTTCATACCGACTGATGAGAAATCCAAGGAGAAAGATAAAGGTAAGAAAAAGATTTATGATGTTCCTCTTAAACCCCTTCCATTTCCAAATAGAGTTTTACAAACCAAGAATATGGATGAAGAGGTGATGAAAAAGAAGTTTTGGACACATTCAAGCATGTGGAGATCAACATACCTATACTTGAAGCTATAAAGAAAAACCCAAGGTATGATAAATTCTTAAAAGAACTTTGTACTAATCAAAGAGGGATCAAGGTAAATGAGAGGATCAATCTTGCGAGAAATGTGTCAGCACTCATTACACCAACTCTAACATTGCCTAAAAAGTGTAAGGATCCAGGGACACTCATCATCGCATGCACCACAGGGGAGTTTCACTTTTTTTATGCTCTTTGTGATTTGGGAGCTTCCATAAATGTGATGACTCACTCTGTATTCTCTTCTTCACAGGTTGGTGAGTTGAAACTGATGAGAGTAGTAGTGTAGTTGGCAAATAGAGCTACAGAATATCCAGTGGGAGTCCTTGAGGATGTACTTGCCCATGTAAGAGACATGATCTTTCCAGTATATTTCTACATTCTTGACATGGAGGATGATCAGGTAAGTTCTCATGCTCCCATTATCTTAGGTAGTACTTTCCACAAAACTACAAAAACTATCATAAATGTCAATGAGGGGACACTTTCCATGGAATTTGGAGATGAAGTTGTGATATTTAATGTCCTAGAATCCATGAAATACCCCTCATAAGACCATTATGCTTTTGTTATCTCCTATTTTGAACCACCAAGTAAAAACCGCATGGATTTTTATTGTCCTATGATTAGGAATATTATGAGCATTGGTTATAGTTTGATGTCTACGAGTACTTCCACACCTATTTATAATGCACAAAATTCTCTTAGATTTAATTTTGAAATGGATTCATATTCTGATTTTGATCATGTGAATTCTGATTATGAATTGGAAATTGAGTATGCTGATGGATTTGATGTTTTATTCTCTAATTGTGATGATTTCTATTCTGATATTGATGCTCTTTGTGCACATATTTCAGTTCCTTCGATGCCTCCATCCGTACACCACCCCCTACATTGGAACTCAAGCCATTACCACCAAATCTTAAATACACATACTTGTTGAGTGGTGAGAAATTACCTATTATCATTGCTAACAATCTCCCTTTTTAACATGAAGAAAATCTTTTGAATATTTTGAGGGAGAAAATTAAGGAAATTGGGTGGACCTTGGATGACATATTAGGTATTATCCCCTGCATTTACATGCATCGGATTCTATTAGAGGATGGGGATAAAACAGTTAGGAATCCACAAAGGAGACTCAATCCAACCCTTCTAGAAGTTGTTAAAAAAGAGGTTGAAAATTTTATTAAGGTAGGTATAATCTATCCCATTTCAGATTCCCAATGGGTGAGTCTTATTCAGGTTGAGCCTAAGAAAAGTGGTTTTACTGTTGTTAAAAATGAGAAAGATGAGTTAGTTCTAATGAGGCTGCAAAACAGTTGGTGTGTGTGTATTAATTATAGGAAACTAAATCATTCCACTCAAAAGGATCATTTCCCCCTCCCATTTATTGATTAAATGCTTGAGAGACTAGTTGGGAATACTCATTATTGTTTCTTGGATGGATTTTCAAGATATTTTTAGGTTTCTATTACTCCGGAGGATCAGGAAAAGACTACATTCACTTGTCCATTCAGTACGTTTGGCTACTGAAGGATGCCATTTGGAATTTTCAACGCCCCAAGTACCTTCCAGAGATGCATGGTGAGTATTATTTTTTTCTAATTTTATTCAGACCTACATGGTGGTATTTATGGATGATTTCACTGTGCATGGATCCTCATTTGATGAATGTCTAAGTAGTTTGGGAAAGGTGTTGAATCACTAAATTGAGAAGAATTTGGTCTAAAACTTTGAAAAGTTTCCATTCATGGTATATCATGGCATTGTTTTAGGGCATGAAGTGTCAAAAAAAGGGATAGAGGTTTATAGATCTAAGGTAGATATTATTTCATCCTTTCCATATCCTTCATGTGTGTGTGATGTTAGATCTTTCCTAGGGCATGCAGAATTTTATTAGTTCTTCATCAAAGATTTTAGTAAGATTTCTCTTCCTATGTCATGATTACTTTAAAAGGATTCTGATTTTGTGTTTGATGATTGTTTTAGGAATTCATTTGATGAGATAAAACAATGTCTTACCACTCTATTTATCATACAACCTCCACAGTGGGAGATTCCTTTTGGGATTATGTGTAATGCCTCCAACTTTTTAGTTGGAGTTGTCTTATCTTAGAGGGTGGAGGGACGTTCACATGTGATTTCCAATGCATTGAGGACACTGGATTCATCCCAATCAAACTACACAACCACAAAAAGGTGTTTCTTACTGTCATATTTTCTTTAGATAAATTTCGTTCATATTTATTGAGATCTAAAGTAGTTTTTTTTTCTTGACCATGCATCTCTGAGGTACCTCTTGAAGAATGCAGATGCAAAACCAAGACTTATCTGATGGATTCTCTTTCTTCAAGAATTTGACATTGAGATAAAGGACAAGAAGGGGTCAAAAAACATGTTGGCGAACCACAATAGTAGGATTACTCACACACTATGGGATGACACCTTTGACCAGGAGCAACTTCAGGACATTTTCCCGGATGAGCATCTTTATTCCATCTCAGGTACGCATCCTTGGTATACTGATTTAGTGAACTACCTTGTTGCATCTGAAATCCCTAAAAATTTAAAGGAACATCAAGTCCAAAAATTAAAAAGTGAGTCTCGATTTTATGTTTGGGATGATCCCTACCTCTGGCTCATTTGTAGTGATCAAGTTATGAGGAGGTGTCTTCCTAATCATGAGTTTGAGTCTGTTCTACAATTCTATCATACGCTTTCTTTTGGTGGGCACTTTAGACCCCAACATATAGCTAAGAAAGTATTAGACTCTGTATTATATTGCCCTAGTTTATTTCATGATGCTCATGTGTTTTGTAAGTCATGCTCACATTGGCAACACACTGGTAATATTTCTAGGAGACATGAGATGCCCCAACAACCCATATTATTTTATAAGATTTTTCATGTATGGGCCATTGATTTTATTGGTCCTTTTCCTAGTTCATTTGGATTTGTATATATTTTGGTTTCTGTTGATTATGTGTGTAAATGGGTGGAGGCTAAGGGCACCAGGACTAATGATTCTCATGTTGTTGTGGACTTTGTCAAAGCACAGATTTTTTGTAGGTTTGGAGTACCGAAGGCCATCATTAGTGACTTTGGAAAACACTTTTGCAATAGGAATTTGGATTCCCTCCTTCGGAAGAATGGGGTGACACAGAAAACATCAACACCATACCACTCCCAAACAAATGGCTAGGCAGAGGTTTCAAATAGGGAGTTGAAACAAATTTTGGAGAAAACCATGTAGCCAAATAGGAAGGATTGGAGAAAGCGCTTGGATGATGCATTGTGGGCTTTTAAGACAACATACAAGATACCCATTGGTATGTCCCCATTTCAGATTGTTTTTGGGAAAGTGTGTCATCTACCTGTGGAAGTTGAGCACTAGGCTTAATAGGCTATAAATAAATGCCACATGGATTTGGCCCAAACTGGAATCCAAAAAAAGCTATATATTCAAGCGCTTGAGAAGATTTGATTGTCTTAATATAAGAAATCAAGGCTTTACAAGGAAATATCATAAGTAGATCATGAAAAAATGATCCAAAAAAAGAGAATTTCAAGTTGGAGAGAAAGTCTTGCTCTATAGTTCATGACTAAAGATGATGCCTGGTAAGTTGTGTTCTAGGTGGTTAGGTCCTTATGTTGTGACTAATGTTTTTTCTTATGGTGTAGTGGAGATCACAAAAGAGGACCCATAAAAGAGATTTATAGTAAATGGGAAATATTTGAAGAGATACAATGAGGTACTTCCTACTTATGTAGTGGATTTCATCACACTGCATGACCCCATCATCACTTGATCATATCTAGCTGTTCCTAACCCTTTCACTTTTTTATTATTTTTCCTATTTAAAATTATACATTTCATGTAAATATATAATCTAATGGGTTCATATTAAGGAAAATTCAAAATTTTAAGTGTGGGGGAGGGAACCTTTTTGTCTAGTAATTTCAATTTTTTTCTTTTTTTCAATTATATTTTTAAAAAAGTGTGTTTTTTACAATTTTTTTGTGTTTATTTTTCAATTTTTTTGTGTGTTTTTTAAAATCTTGAGATTATATTATTTTCATCACCACTTTAAAATCCATATCAATAAGTGAAATAATTAATCCCATGAAACTAGGCTTAAATGAATGCTAATAATAGCTTTGTTTTAAGTTCAAATCTTTATTATTTTCAGGAAAATTACTCTGAATTTTGAATCCCATGCCACATATCACTGTCTTTATATGTGAAATCACTTTCCTGTGAGGCTCTTGAACCATTATTTTCATATTATTTACATTTAAATCACTTCTTGAGAGAACCAAACCATGCTTGATTTAACCAGAATTTGATTTATTTCTATCAAAACATGAGGGTTTGAGGTACCTATGTTTTAAATGATTGAGGCCTTTGTTTGGTATTAAAGACCCTATTTCATAATAAACCTTCTCATTATGGCCTACCATGAACATTTAATCCTCGCATCCCTTATAATCCATGAACAACCTATTAGTTTAGCCACATTAAAAGCAAATTTTCCGTATCCAACCAACTCTTGAAGTGTAATTCCATAATCTAGTTGAACTTAAGAGTGGGGGAAGCTGTCTTGTGTTATTCTACCACATTCTGTGATACTTTAGATGGAAAATTAAATTATAAAAAGATGTGTTTTCTATTGAATAAAATCATTATATTGAAAGTTGTGACTTTTCTAGAGATTTCATGATAAGTGAAGTTGTGCTTTTATGGAGCTTCTAATAGAGGAAGAAAGTTGTGCCTATATGGAACTTTCAAGAGAATCATGTTTGAGAAGATTGACTTTTTTGCTACCTAAATGTTGAATAGTGTGCACATTACTTTATTATTCATGATGATAAACATGAATTGATGATAAGGGTATTGAGGAGGAGACCATATTTAAGTGAAAATTAGAATAATGCAATTTGGCTACAAAAAGAGTCAAGCTCTCCTCATTCAGCCTCAAAGTTTTTCACATCTAAATCCTACCAACCAAAAGCCAAAGAATAACACTAAAAAGTACTCATAATAAACATATTTCCTTGACTAACCTTGGGTGGTGATTTAGGAATTTATCAAGCCTATGGTGACCCTTTTATGAGTTTGGATGAGAAATACATTGTTGAAATATTAACATTTGTGTGATAAGAGAAAATTCAAGTGAGGTAATTGTTTTGTGAGCATGGGAGGATAAATGAAGGAGAAATTTATTTAATGATATAAATGGATAACCTGAAATAATATTTTTTTATGAGGAATGATATATTTTTTTTCTTTGTGTGGAATTGTTGGATCTCAAGGATATGTGTTTTAAAATTTGTTTTGATTTGATATTGATGTTTACTTCTCATGATTTTTTAGAATACATGATATGAGGTTTTTCCCAGGAGTGCAAAAGGGTAAGTGTGGGGGAGTTGATAAAACACATTTTTATTGAATATTTTATTGATAGTAAATGATAAAAATTTCATTACATTGTGTTAAATATGTTTATTTACAAAATATTTGGGATTAGATCATTCATTTTAAAATTTGATGGAAATTCGGGTTTTACCCTTTATAGTGCGCTGTAGTATTTCAAAGATAAAAATTTTAATATTTATTATTCAAACTTGGACTTTTGTAACTATGTTCCTGACTTAATGGTCTACGACTTTTTTTCAAGACATTGGAGCTAAATACTGCATTTTTTGGACTAAATGGACCATTAATTCAATGGTGGGCTAGACCCACCAGATTGGATACTGGTTCTATATTTGGGGAATAACTTCTTCATTCGAGCTAGGAATGGGACCCAATTTTGAGAGGATCTAGCCAACCCAATTTGGAACAAATCATTATCCTGTAAGAACAATTGTTTTTGGATTTTTAAAGGTCAAATGGGCGGTTCAAGTGGGATTAAAATATTTGGCTGAAATTATCCATTCACACTTGAAACATATTTAAACCCATCCTCCCCTACACTCTATAAATTAGTGTTTTTCTCATTTGGATGGGTTGAGACATGAATTATTATATTTAATTCATAGGAGAATTGGTTTCACCCAAATTATCCAACCATTGTAAGAGGGGTGTCTATTGAAGCAAGGATCCCCTCATCGAAGCCTTCTTCTTTTCTTCATGTTGTAATGTATTCATTTGTGTAATAAACTTCATTGTTCTTATTTTATTTCTTATATTTTCTTCTGTTTTTCTCAATTATCATCTTTTTTACTTATCATATTTGGGTTGGAATCAAGAGTGGAGATGATATTGGGTTCTACCCTTCCAATCCTTTTTCCATGAAAAATGTCTCCATGATGACCACACCGCACATGGAAGAGTAGTTCTCTTAGTGATCGATCTATCTTCTACCCTCTTCATTTAATTATTTTAAATCATAGAGCTACTTTAATTCACTTAATATGATCCACGATTTGAGATTTTTAATTATAATAAACTAATCATGCAATTGAACAATTAACACAAAAACACACAAGGTCGGGTATTGTGTAAATTATGAGAGCATAAACATAATCAGTAAAACAAGACCACATAGGATGAATTTTTAGATATAAAATATAATTACTAAGCTAAATTATTCCTCATTTTTAAAAATGGACATGTGCCTTAATTTACCACTGACCATAAGAAAGATTTATAACATTAATCAAAGCAGGGTGTTGCGATTGCATGTTCCGAAGATAGCCTAGGGTTTAATTTTCTTCATATTTGTGGTAAAGTTATTTATAACAAGGTTTGGGGGTTAAAAAATTTGGTAATCATAATTAAATGGATATTTATTTAAATGATAATGATTAATAAGTAAATTAATAGGTATATTTAGATCAATTATGTCTTTTAAATATTGTCTAAAAAACATCTTTTTATTGTGTCTTTTTAATCCAACTTCAATTCAAAAATAAAAACAAAAATATTATACAATATTCTTCCAAAAACTTCTTCTAGTTTTATTAATGGTAAACCCCCCCCCCCCGAAATCATTTCAATTAGTGTTATTATTACCCTTTATGTTATTTTAAAATACCCTTAATAAGTTTTCAAATTTACTTCCTCCCTTGAGAGACAACCTTGGTCAGCCATTCTGCTGCACCTAAGTACCCAAAAAATCACTAATCATTTGATGGAACCCATGACAGTGCCTTTCAGTAAATATGGTCAAAGAGGCACAAACATATGATGCAGAAATCCTAATTATAAGTTCAGAAAACAATGGTGGCGAGACCATTAAGGGTTGTAAACTTGGTGGAAGTTCATTTTTTTGTTTTAGAGATCGAATGGTTGTATCTATGGCTTTTCAGGAATAACTCCTTCATGATTACTACCATTAGAGATGGGATATACATCCAGGCACATAGAAGATGTATAAGGAATTGAAGACATAGTTTTGGTGGTGCGGAATGAAAAGGATGGTGGCCAAGTTCATCTCACGATGCTTAACTTGTCAGTGGGTTAAAGCAGAGCATCAATGACCTATATGTAGGTTGTAGTCTTTACTTATTCAAGTGTGGAAATAGGATCAGATAGCAATGGATTTTTTTATAGGTCTTACAATAATGGTTTGAAAACATGATTCCATTTGGGTGATAGTGGATCAGCTTACCAAGTCGGCCCATTTCATCCCTTTTCATGAAACTTATATAGTAGAGGATATATCCCAAATTTATATCAAATAAGTGGTGAATAGGCATGAAATACCAGTTTCAATCATGTTGGATAGAGATCCAAGGTTCATGTATTGTTTTTATAAATCCTTATAAGAATTACTTGGAACTCAGTTGACTATGAGCACGGTGTATCATCCTCAAACAGATGGCCAGTCTGAGAGAGTGATACAGATGTTGGAAGACATGTTGCGGGCTTGTGTAATGGATTTTTGTGGCTCATGGGAAGAGCATATACCCTTTTTGGAGTTCTCATTAAATAACAAATATCAGGCCTTGATACATATGATTCTGTTTAAAGAACTCTATGAGCATCCTTGTAGTTATCTAATGTGTTGGGTGGAAATGGGTGAGACATCACTAGTTGGGAGGATCCTTATCTAAGAAACAATAGAGAGGATCCAGTTGATTAGAAATAGGATGGAGATAGATCAGAGTCATTAGAAATAATCTACATATCACCATTGAATACCATCGTCATTTGCCGTGGGTGATACTCTGTTCTTGAGGATATCTCCAAGGCTTATACAATATCATTTTGGGAAGTAGGGAAAGTTATATCCTCGATACATATGTCCTTTTGAGATACCGAAATGGGTCATAGATGTGGCATATTGCCTGGATCTACCACTATGGATTAGTTTAGTTCATAATGTGTTCCATGTATCCCATTTGAGAAAGTATCAGCCTGATCCTGACCATGTGATCAGATGGGATCATGTTAACCTAGAGATGTATGATTCATTGACACATATCTCAGTGTGGATTTTGGATAGGCAAGAGGAAGTTTGGCATGGAAAAAGCATTGGTATGGTGCTGTTTTTGTGGCAGCATGGTCAGATTCAGGAAGAGACTTGGGAACATGAGAAGGAAATTAAAGAGCAATGGATGGAACTATTTTAGGGCAGAAAGTGTTTTCTATATTTTGAGGATGGAAAGACCAATGGTGGGGAGAATGTAGTACCCCCGGTTTCTTGTTTGTGTCATCTTGTTACCTTGATCGGGTAAGTTTTCTCCCTTTTCTAAGTCCCATTTTAGTTAAAAATCATTTTATGTGGTTTTCTGTGGTTTACTGTAGGTTTCCAGATAGGTACATGCCGTGTACCTGAAGTACATATTGTGTACTTGGGGATATAGTCAATTCGTGAAGTGGGGGTCACACTGTGAGATGGTACACATTGTGAAACTGAGGTACATGCCATGTAGTGTTTAAATATTGTTTTTTAACCCAAGGTGATGGGTTTTTGGGCATACTTATCCAGCATGGCCTTCATGTCATGACCAGGGGGTACACGTCATGAGCTGGACCACACCCATATTAATGTCATGTGTTTGGAAGTTCCTCTTAGTCTATTCTTTCCAGACTTACTTTCTCTCGACCCTAGACTCTCTCTAGTCATTTTTGCTGAGGCACTCCCTCTTTCAGATCGATCTGATCGGCTTTGACTATTAATTGGATATGTGGTACGTCTCTCCGAGTAAGTGTTCTATTAGATATACTTCTCCTCTCCTCTTTGTTCTAAGATCTATGCCCGTTGTGGGTAGATCTAGGTTTTTGTTTTCCAAATAAGTTTAGAGTCGTATTTTTTTATAGTAGATGGGATATAAGGATTTTTCATTGAAGAATCAACCTAGTTTTTGTGACGTTCTTAGTCTTTTTTTGGGTTTCATCAAAACCTTCAAGGTAAGTAGATTCAATCTCAACTCTTGTTAGTAGAACTAATTGGCATGCTTTCAAATTTTATGAATTGTGCTGAATTGATTGTGATTTGGTTGTTGAAAACATTTTGGAAACCTTCTTGAGTGATGGTTTGTGAAATCTAGAAAATTGGGGATTTGGAATGAGTGCTTTGGTTCTTGGTTTAAAAATATGGATTTTAAAATGGAGATTTTTTTCCTGAATCTTGGAACATGAATTGGATTAGCTGTTTTTAATAAAAGGTAAAGTTCTATTGAAATGAAATGTTTCTTTGAAATTGGTTATGCTTTGGTATTCAATAAAAGTTTAATTTTATTAATGTGGTTTATTTTGGTAATGGAAATATTTGGAATACATGGTGATGTTGTGAGTTCATTCTTAACAATCCCAAAATAAGGGATGAGTACAATTGGGGTACAAGGTACATGACCCTGGATCGAGGGTGGGTGTTAGTGGGACACAAAGTGATTGCACACGAGACCTCTCATGATTATGGAATTGTCGAACGAATCATTCATGTGTGGGTATGTTGTGAAATATGGAATGGGTATCCCAAAATAATAATCATAATTTTTTCATATGCCTTGATTAGTTATTTATATAAAATAAATTGATGAAAATTAGTTTCATTTACTTTTTTTTACTTGGTTATAATTGGTTTTAGAACTTGTTTATATTTGGTTATAAAATATTTTAGTAAAATGATTTATATAAACTATTTTATATAATGTGCCAACTATTCTATCCTAGTGGTATGAGTAGGGATGTAATTGGAAAAACCTACTGAGTTTTATACTCACCCCTGCTTTGGAACTTTAGTGAGTTTGGAAATGCTACCATCTGGGACTTGGGAAAAGGTAAAGTATCACACTTCTTTAACACCACATAATGATACATTGAACTACTTGGTGATGTTGGAGCATGGAGCCTGTGGATATTGGAGTCTGGTTGACATCTTGGAGTTTATTTGTTGTCTTTCTATTGTTTAGTTAGATATTTATTTTTCTTATGATGTATCATACTTTGGTTGATTGTTATAAAGAGAGTTATTAAAATGTCTTAGATTATTTCATGCTTCATATAGTGATCTATTTTCTGTTGGTCTGTTAGATTAATGGTTTTATAAATTAAAGGGTAAATCATCACCCACTTACTTTGAAACCCTTCGGGATTTACTACCAGTATTTGGTGCCTTAGGGACGTTTCTTAAGGCCCAATAATGACTATTTGTACTCTCAATCTAATGAGAATTAGTAGGTCATTACAACAAACCTAGAATGAAATTAATGTATTTTTCCTAGAGTTAATTTATTATATAAATAAAAATACACAATATTAATATTTCATAAACAATTTACTAAGCATGAATATCAATGAAATTTTAAAAATAATTAATTTTTTCCCCAAAACATGAGATATTTATGAACTTTTCATAAATAAATACTAATTATAAATATTTTATAAATTAGAAAGAATATAAACATTTTATATTCATTCCAATATTAACCCCTTAATATTTTTTATTAAATTCCATTAATATGATATTTCATAAATTATAAACATTTTATAATTCAATATCTATTATACAAATATCATATATATTGTAATTTATAAACACTTTAAAAATCACCACTTATGATTTCTAAATAAACCATTTATTTCTAGATTATAAGGCATGCAATTTAATTTTTAAAAAGGTATTTTAAAATATTAAACTTTAATATTTGGGATTAATATTTCATAAAAATTTATTTAATTAATTATAAACAATTTATAATTAATTAATTAATTAAATCCATATAAATTAAAATATCCCAAAATATCTTGAATTTTGATTTATAAACCTTTTATAAACTATAAAATCTATATAATGCTTAAAAAAATTAAATACATTTTCTACTTACCATTACATAGAATCTATATTCGGCATAAGGGTGTCCTCCCTTTACTCTTACGTAGAAACTCCGCATAAGGGAACTAATGTTTTTACTTTTTGTGTAAAGGTAATTCCTAGATTTCCATTATGCGGCTCCCCCGCATAAAGGCATTATGTTTACACAACTCATTTATGTAAGGGTGATCTCCATATTTAAAATGATGCATACAGATAAACATCAGGGAACTATACACAATACCTACCTTTACACATAAGGGTAAATCACCAATGAACCTGATGTTATCCCCTTGTATAAATGTACTACCTTTATGTAACTCCTTTTCATAAAGGTAATAATAAGGTTACCCTTATATAGACCTTCTATGTAAGGGTATCATGTAAGGGTAAATCATATTTACCTTTATGTAGCTCTATTGTGTAAGGGTAATACCTTTACACAACCCATTTGCGTAAAATTAGTAATGAGGTTACTCTGACGTAGACTTGAATAAGTGTATTCCCTTTACATAACTGATCTATGTAAGGGTAATTAAAACTCACTTTTATGCAGCTCACGTATGGGTCATAAACTGTATCGACATTTTAGAAAATGTTATTCTTCATTTTTCTTTGAAAGAAAAATTATTCAAACACATTTAAATTTTGAAGAAACACACTCTCATACTACTTATGGGTTTCACATGATCACATAATTACCATTTTTAGTGGAAGAAAACTCATAACATATGTAGATCCATATTTATGAAATATTATGTTAATAAAACTATAAAACAGATTACTTGATATTTTAAATTTACAATAGTTTTTATCTTACTTTATGTGGGGAAAGTTTGAGGAAGATCATGAGAAGTTGTGAACATAAGAACTCTACCTTCAAGGGAGTACACCATATAAAGGATCCATGAATGCTTCATGAGGATACTCGTAATCGGAATGGGTGATGGTGCCTTCTCAAAAAATATAAACAGAGTTTTGAGAGGAATAAAATTAAATGGTGGCCTCTACACGTCACATTACACACACCAACATGAGTAGATATCATCAGTTATATAGGAAAATCCCAAGGCTCCTTATTTTAATAACTCTTCCCATGTGTTACTACCCATTGGGTATTTATTTATTGAATTCGTTTCAATAAATAATTGTGATGCAATTAATCCATTAACAATGGAATATAACTGGTAAATAAACCATAGATAGAAATAAATAATACACACACACACACACAGATATATATATATATTATTCCTGCATCACACGAATGATAATACATACAACATATATATGATATCATATTTCCCCCATGGTCAGTTGGGATGGTGAGGGTGGGATGGGGTTTTGGGCGTGGTCGTGGGGTCAAGTCCTTGGGCCAGCGAGTTTATTTTCCATTTCTTGTAGCATGTTTGATCTTTCATTGAAATTTGTACCAAATATAATATATATAACATCATATTATATATAGATATATAAGGAATAAAGTATGTTAAGTATTCTTTTCGTGCACTGTAGATGCCCTAAGCAGCGATGGTCACTGCCTCGGTCCCTCCCCCATCCAAGGGAGAGGTTTTACCTTTATCATCCTCTAGGGATTAGCCTCCTCCCTTCCCCCGATTCTCAAATCTCAATTTAATCCCTCCATTCCCATAAAAAATAAATCTATTCCCTAAATTCCCTAATTTTTTCGATGGATTTTCTCATCTCATGCTATCGACCTCGGATTTCACATCAACTTCTTCTCTCCTGAACTTAACCTTGGTGGCTCACTTCATCTCTCATCATCCATCGGTTGATGCCTCTAATCGATTTGTGTTTGGTTCTTTGGGATTAATAGAGTGGGTGACTTTTAGCCTTCTCGACAAGTAGCATATGATGATCTAGTTTTCATCGATGGAGGATCTGATCACGACTAGGTCAAGAGCACCTCATGCTTGCAACATACCTCATTTCTACCACCTTCGACGGTCTTATGATTTCCATATGAAGAGAGACACTTTGAAAATGGAATTGTGGGTTAGCTTCCCTAAAATTCATATTTTGTTTAAAAACCCTTCAATTATCCAAATGCAAGTAAATTTGGTTGGGAGTTTTTTATACTCGAATAATAGAACAAATTCTATTTTCACTCTATTTCTCCTTAGATTTGTGTCGAGGTGGATGTTTCTAAACCTATAGTGGAGTGGGTATGTATCACGGTTATGGAAGATTTGTGCTACAAATAGGAAGTGATCTTAGAGTCTTGGATGGATTTTTTTCTTCTTGCAATCATCTGGAGAATACATTCTCTTTATTTCGATGCATTCATAAGGAGATTCATAGGGGGGTCATCCCTAATCATTGACTAAATGGGGATAGCTCTCTCATCCCCCCACATTTACTCTATTGGAATTTAGAGAAGTGCCCAATGATGATTCTCTTTAGATGGATTCAGGTCCCATGCTTCATGATCCAATGGTTGGATACATTTTTTCCAAATTGAGTCATGATTTCGGGGACCATAAGTCATCTATGTTGGACTCAAGGGGTTTTCCATCCCCTTAGAAGGACTCCCCCTCCTTTTTTAATCTTGTTAAGACTAGTAGTTAGGGTAAGGAGTTGGAGGGTCCCAGTCAACTAGATTCTATCAAGCCAGTTTTCAATAATTCTTCTAATGAGTCAAGCCTGATCTCTCCAATTCAGGATTTTCAAGTGCAGTATATGACAACTTTTCTAAGGAGAAGATATTATGGCCAGCATGTTTCTACCAATTCAATACATCTCCAGAATAGTTTCATTCTATTGAATGAAATAAGAAGTAGAATGTTGACCTTGAAGGATGGTATACAAACATTCCTTGATGGAAAATGAATTAGGTTGGGTTAAGGTTCATTAAAAAGATTAAAACAAGTGACATAGAAATTGACTCACATCCTATTACTGATTATGAGCAAGATCCACACACAAATAAGAGTGTCGAGTCTGATTCAATAAATGGTAAGTAAGGAAACATTATTTATAGAAACTTCCTAGTTAGAAAGTGGAATAAAATAAGGACCTAAAAGGACTACTCTAGCTTATTTAAAACCATGGTTATTAGATCCTCAAGTAAAGTAAAAAAATATAGAGAAGAGCCTTGGTTGGGTGAATCAACACTTCAGGAAGATGGTACTAAAAAACATGGTAAGTCAAGAAATCAAGTTTCTAAATCCAGAAATAAGGCTAAAGAGGAAAAAATTTGTAAGAGTATGGATGTGTAACGTTTGTTGGTATCTCGACCTGACAATGATTTCACCTCAAATATCAAGATAGCCTCAAAAGGAACAGTTATCAAGGGTTCAAATAAGGCAGAAGTTGAAAGTCCAATAGTCTAAGAGCTTATCCTTCATTATAATGAAGTGACATCGGAGGTTTCCTTATTAATCAATATATCAAAGCTGTATAGCAGTAGATAGTTTTAAAGATAGCTACAAGTTGATCATACTAAAGAACAAACTAATTTGATTGATAAAAAAATCAGATTTTGATATGTTGATTAAATGAGGGGAAAATGAGCTTTTATGAACATGTGCAGACCTGGGCCAACATGTCCTTCCATTTTGAGGAGCTTATCAATGATAATATGAACTTGGAGGAAACATCCATTAAAAGGAAACTTTATCAGGTAAACTATTCTTACTCTCTTAATTTTTTTGGAATGACCTAGCTATATTGATTGAGGTTTGATTTTTTGTATCCGTGAGATTTTTGGTTTCCCACATTTCATTAAAATCAATTTTGAAAATAAAAATATTTATTATTATTAGTATATATATATCTCATGAAAAATATGCATGTGAATTTTAGTGTAGTTGGGGTTTGGCTTAGTGATAAGAACATCAAAATATTACATCAATGTTTTGGGTTCAAAAATCATTGGGCACGGGTACTATAGAGGTAATATAGTAGGACTATAGTTGTGGTGGAACTATAGCACCAGAAATACTATAGCAGTGGTGGGCACTGTAGCAAGAACTGTAGCAGTGGAAGTATTTTAGAAACTGTTGTAGTAGCCCGAGAACTATAGAATTACTATTCACTATATGGTCTTTGAGTAAAAAATATGGGCCTTTAAGGCCATATTGGTCTTTAATTCCCACTAGGCCTATGGGGCATGTAATGGGTCTTCTATACCCAAAAGAAGAGGTCCCATATTTTAATAAAAAATAAAATTCATCCCCAATTTTTTTTAAAAATTTCATGTACATTTTAGTGCACATCTAACACGAAAATTATGTGATAAAGCCACATCCACTTTTGAAAATTCAATACCTAATGGTAGGTGTCATCTGTATCCTATCAAATTATTTCATCCAACAATAGGACTAGGTTTTATGAATATCTTCATAGGACCTCAAGGTTTTAATCATAACAGAGAACTATTATGATTTTATTAGTGTGACGAATACTTAAGGACATTATCGCATAGATGTAACGTAGAAGAGTAAATTATCTTGTGATAATAAATGTATTTAATTCTAACTTCTTTAAAAATACATATCATATCTAAAGTACATAGGATGATGTAATTGGTTCTAGGGTGCCAAATCTAACATGAACTTCTTCCAATTCCATACAATCCTGAATATTAGAAATTCTATTTAGTGTTAAACTGTAGATAAGACCCTGATATTATGAATTACTTCCATATTTCCATATACGGATGCATAAATAGTTACCTATAATGAAAAGTTATTAACAAGTTAAATATATTTTCATTGTCTCATTAAATGCCTACCATTTTTTTAATTAGTTCTAGTTAAATAAATGTGGCTTGATCATGAGTTATTTTATATGGATTAGTTTATCATTATATGATAAATCAACCATGACCTAGGGTAATATCCTTGAGAATATATTATTTTATATTTCTTTAACTATCATCTTCCATTCATTCATTGTATACAAATCCAACATCGAACATTGCCACCTCCTATGGAACCTCCTTTTATTCTAATACTACCCTCATGAAAGTGGGGGATTCAGGGGGTTTGGGATACATAACAATTTATCATGGAAATAAAGTTCCTTACATTCTTAAAGATATGGATGACACATTAGTCATCAATGAATAAATTAAATATAATTATTAAAAATTATATTACCAATTTCAAAATAATTTCAACATATAATTCTAATAAAACATTGGTAGGTCATATCAAGATCAATCATCATCAATTCATTTACCAGGTTTTTTAAATATAGTTGGTATTCAATACATACATTAACATAAATTAAACCATAGTTGACTCTCATTTCCTGCATGTTTTAAATTAAAACAAATTCAGGTTTAAATAATATTTAATTTCTTCGTGTATTGAAAAAAATTATTACATAACGTAAATTTAATATACATTTTTAAATAACTTAAATTATTTTAAAACATTCAAAAGAAACAAAAGAAATAATTTTTTAAAAAAATTGCATCATTGGTGATGGTTTGCGAGACGTGTGGGTGCGGGTGATGATGAGTGTAAAAGAGCCAGAAAATATGATCGATTGATGGCGAGAACGATGATGACCAGTAAGAGTGATGAAAAGAGGCATGGGTGGATATCATGAAAGCTTTTATAAATCATGAAGGCCTCTATTCACAACATCCAACACCAACTAACCATTTTGGACCTCTGTGGATGCCCCATTTTTTGTGTTATAATTTTTCTTTATAAATACTATACAAACTACTTATCTTTCAGAATTTGTATCATATAGTTATTGAATTCTTGGTTTTCTATATTAATCTCTTATAAATTCACCTCAAACTTTTTTTTATTGCAGTTCATATGCTACAAATAAAAAAAAAGTTTAAAGGTAACATTTAAATTCTATGTCAATTCAAAATAATTATTTGTATAAAAATGTATATGTACACATCTTAATGAAATTCGTCTTCATAGTTTCATCTTTAGACTTATTATGTACACTACTAACAATATGCACCAGTGATAAAGAGCTATGAACATCACCTAGAGATTGAGCTATATCTAGAGATACCCCTTATTAACTTTTAAAAAATGTTCTGATAAAGGGAGTGTATTTATCAATGCTATCTAAAAGCGTTAATAAAGAGCACCAATATCAGTGTTAAAAAGAACTGATAAAAACGTACCTTTGTTAGCGCTGATAAAGATTATCTTCATTAGTGATTTTTTAGCACTAATAAAAAGTATATTTCATAAATAAATTATTTATATTTAAAATAATATATTGATATATAAATATATTGACATTGATATAAATATAATATATTTTAATTAAATATGATTTATATAAGGCTAAATAAGAATTTACATTTAATAGATTAGATATTTCATGAAAAACGACTTAAAAATAATTAAAAGTTAATATTAATTAAGAATTTGTAATTATTTTGAGTATTAGTCATTTAATAAAAAATGGATGACATAAAAATTCAATAAATTAATGAATTATCTAAGATTAGTTAAAAACCTAACTTGAACTTCAAACGATCATAACTTTTGATCTAGGTGTCTATTTAGGCTCTACCATATATCAAATCAAAAGCTTTCAAAAATATACACATCATAATAATGAAGGGAAACCATGGTCACTATTTTTTCTAGGAAAAAAAGTCAAAAAATCCTATAAAACTATGTTTTTATTAGGGTACCTTAAATTTTGATCATTTGATGGAATTTCAACCTTGTTTCTTCTTTATTTTTTCTAGTGGATAATATATTTATTCTTAGGTCTTATACCCGTATGTATATTAGAGTTTTTAAATTTTAATGTTTTTCATAATTTAGTGTTATTTATAATTATATATATACATATTTTCTCATATTTACATATAATAAATCAATTTTACAAATAAATATTTTAAAATTTTTTCATAAAAATGTATTTTCAAATATATAAACGATATGGAAATAAGTATTTATTATTCATTTTATTTAAAATAAAAAATTTATATTTTATTTACTTTATAAAAATGCATTAATATATATATATATACTTATACAAGCAATGTTTATATATAAATATGTTTATATCAATAAAAATATATATATTTATGTGTATATTATAATATATGTATATATATATGTGTGTGTGTGTGTGTGTAAATATTTGTGCATGTATGTACGAAATATAAATGTGCACATATATGTTTATATGTTCATGTATGTGTGTCTGTGTCAATATTGTGTAAATACATAATATATAAAAATATTTTTATAAATATACCACTCTCTTTAAATATAGTATATAAACATATTTATAATAAATATTTATCAATAGATTATAGAAACAATTATATCTAAATATACAATTATATTTAAATATGTATAAATATATATGTAAATATATAATGAAAATAATATAGATGTAAATATGTATAAAATTTATATCTAAATATACAATATATTGAAATAGTTTTCAAAAGTATTTAAAAATAAATATATGAATGTGTATAATATATAAATAAAAAATAATTATGTGTATATATATATATATGATCGATTACCTCCATCACTGTGGAATGAAATGTAAGGATAGAAAACTACAGTAAACACATAGGCTGAGGGACATGGACCCATGAATTTCCCCTCATCCCTCCAAATCATGATGGTGTAGTGATAAAGGCATTAGGATTGAAGTCATGGGTAAAAATTTAAAATTAGAGTGCGAGCAAAGATGAATAGGGTGAAAAAGTGTTGATAAATGGGGTTGAAAGCACAGAGTGGTGGTCTCGAGCAAGGCTGCAGGGTGAGTGTGTGGGGAACATAATGTAGGCAAAAAGGGGATGAGATAAATTTTAACTAAAAATATATTATAAATATTTTTGAATTTTATTAGCACTAAATAAATTTTTGATAAATTCACTCTTTATCCATGCTAAATAGAACATTTATAAATGAGTGGTGAGATCAATAAAGGATGTGTGGTAAGAATGTGGGGAATATAGAGCTGATAAAGGAGGGATGGGTGTGGTGATAAAATGGGTGGGTTGAATGGAAAATTTTTCAAAAGTATTTTTTTAATTTTATCAGCATTAAAATACACTGATAAAAAAGTAATGGGTTCATGTAAGGCTGCTAGGTGGGCACATGAGAGAAATAGCATTGATAGGGGGAATTGATAAAAGAGGTGGTTAGAATGATTTTTTTTAAAATATTTTTAATTTTCTCAATAGTAAAAAAATCCCCGATAAAGGATCCATTTATAATCATTAAAAAAAGGTTGATAAATGTGTACTTTATCACCACTTTATTTTAACTTCAATAAAGGTGGCCTTTATCAGTGATTTTATTAGCGTTGATAAAGACCACTAAATTTTTAGGGCACTTAGCCTGTTAGTGTTTTTAGCACTAGAAATGACCATTTTTAGTGCTGACTATGAATGAATCCATTGTAGTGATCATTAAAACTTATTGATTGAGTTTAAGAAGTCGGTGAAGAAAATAAGAGGGATGGGGGGACTATCCTTTTGAAGGAGAAAGACCAAAATACTCATTTTGTGAATTTCATTAACAAGATGTGTGAATCTATTTTAGGAATTTGTTTTAATTAATTAAAAGAAAGCATGAAACTTTTTCTAAGACCTATTTTAGTAGATTGATTAATATAAAACTAAATTAAATAATTATTTTTAAAATAATAGAATAAATAAAAAATGTAAAAAACTTTCCTCAATAACATGGGATAAAAAAATTTATTTGATCATGTTGAAATTAGTTTTAAAAATTAAAATGTTGTTTTCATTCCATGAAAAAATTATTTGTTTTATTATTATGAAAATTATATTTATGTGGGCTTTTCTTTTTTAGCCTCTCATTTTTCACCTCTATGTGTGTTGGGAGTGTGGGATTTGGGGTGTGACATATTTTTTTAGATTTATCCACATCACCTTGATCTCATTTTATCCACACCTCTTCTATGGACTGGGATTTTCATGATCTATTAAACTAGCATGATTTTATCAATCTTTCTGCGCATCCTCTAATGTCCACCTGTCTGCCTTGCCTACTATGCTTGTGTGAATTTTCATTCCCTATGAATTTAAATTAAATGGATTTTTTTAATTACATTTTAATGATTAAGGGAGTTTTATAAGCTAGGTATGGGGATCTTTCTGCTTGAGGGTGCCTGGTTTATTCAAGTAGTTAATCCGAAACTCTCCTCCACCATCCACGTGTCCTCGTGACCTACCCCTCCCGGTTTCATATTTATTTCTTTTAGGGGTGGATTTGATTATGGGATTCCATAATAGATATGCTCTATTATTATTCCACTATGTTTATCATCAGTTTTGGGTCAGTTCCAATCTAATTTTGGGGTTGATTCATTTTTTGGGGGTGATAAGGTCCTAGTTTTTAGGGTTCTGGATTTATTAGTAGAGAGGAGCATATGAAGGGATTCATGTCGGGGACTTTTTTTGGGTTCTATAGTGGGTCTGATAGAGAGGCAATGTCTGACCTGCATATTGCAAGGTGATGAGCTTCATCAAGATCCTAATGTTCTTGTGGTGTGCACCCTGTACCTAAAGAATGGCTAGAGGACATAGGTCATTCCATCAACCTCGTGCACCAAAATCCCAGAGGATGTTATTTATTCAAAGTTAGTCAATCCATGGTAAGATGGTTCAACCAGATACACCTAGTTTCCTTATATCTTTCTTTGGGTTCGATGTTCATCATGTGTGTTGAGTTTGTCCATACAGTTGAGAGGACATGCCATCTCCTCAAGCCCAGTTTGACCATAGGGTCTTGGTCTTACCAAGAACTCCAAATCTAATAGTTTATATGGTTTATGTTATTTTATTACTGTATCATTGTACTCCTATTTATTTCTATATAGTGAAACCCTAGCACCCTTTCCCCATTCATATTGGCCAATTTTCCGAAGTACATAGAAATCCTAGTGTTTTTTTCTTACTTTACATACTACTTTTGTCGACTTGTAAATTCAAATGTTTTCTTCCATCACTTTTTTCAATTAGAATTAATTTGGAATTAATCAATTTAAATTGTTTCTTGGTTCTTCTTTTTGATATGAAGATGTTTTAAATGTGTTATCATGAACCTGAATATTTAATTCTCATTCTTTTGATTCTGGTAGTTTGATTCTACTATTGATAGATTCATTTTTTATATGATTTTTATGCTTTCACTATTGAGAATTCAATGAAAGATGTATTTTATTCATGTGATGCTATTACTTGTTGTTGTATTCAAAAATTTGAACATGTTTTTCTTAAAATTTTGGGAATGAAAATTGAATCAATTGATCCTCTTGGGCTGTAAAATGAGGACTAGTCCATAATTCATCCCACAACAATTGGTATGAGATCCAATATTGAATTAATTTTTCATCCCAAAATTCAGTGTTTATTAATCTATTTTTTTGTGGAATTATTTTACAACATTCTTGTTCAATCCCTTGATCAACATGATCGTGTATTTGTTTTGTTATGTGTCCTTCTTTGTTATCTAATATTTTGGAAGAAATGTATGTATTCCTATTCTTGCTTCCTATTATGCCTCATTATGATATGAGGGTCTGTGTTTCTTGTGTATTTTTAGGCCTGGTAGCAGTTTAGTTGAAAGATAGTGAGGTGTTTCTCAGATATTTTCTACTTATTATGCCTTTAGTTTAGATTTGGCACTGAGCTATTGTAGTTGTTCCATCGGGTACCCGATTATAGAATGAATCACCTTTAGGTTGTGTGTAATTTGGGTGGGGTTTTCTCCTTTGGTGGAGATGTGTTGGAATTAGTCTCATTGGGGATTCATATAGACATTGAATCAGTCATAGTGTAGGTGTCGGACTGGAAGATATTTATAAGTCCTAGTACCTAGATCAATGTGGATTTAGTTCCTTCCTTAGGGTGTGTGTTTTTTGAACTAGTATCATAGAGGAACCCTAACGATGAATATGCCAATGTGTTCTTAGGTTGATTGTATATGTGTTTTAGATTCTCGGGGTCATGTTGGTTTGGTTGTTCTAGTTTGCTACATTCTTTGGTCGTTTATTTTTCTATTTTTGTTTCATTTGAAATGTCTCTTGTTTTGGGATTATTCATACAAAATATTGTTGTTTTCCATTGTTCTTATATTTGGGGAATGATAGTGTTGTTTTCTATTATCTTCTTGTATGTGAAAGTGAGCTTCCCAAACCTTTGATGACATGAGTTCAGCTTGAGATTGGGTATGTGATGATGGAAAGATCATGTGAGTGAAGGTATGTGTTTAGTTAATGTTTTTTCTTAGTTTAGAATGTTTTTTCGAGCATGTTTTAGCAATTAGCACCATATTTCATTTCATTTAGGCAATTGTGTGTCAATGAGATTAGCATAGAGGACACGTTGATGTACTCTTAGAATTTCTTAGGACTGTATGTTACCCCCAATAAATTTGATGGGTTAGGTAGTGCAGGGACATTAGGGGTTTTAGGCATATGGATTATATTTTCAAGGTGTAGATTTTTTCTTTTTTATTCACTATGTTTTTTCTGAATATTAAATGGAATTTGTTAATAAAACTTTAATGGTTAAATATAAATGTTGGAAGTTTTTTTATATTATGGGTGGAGATCTTTCTATTGGAAGCATCACTGGTTTTTTCTAGAAGTTACACTCAAACTCTCATCCACCGTCTATATGTCCTAGTGACATTCCCCTCCCCGATTCACATTTATTTCTTCCAGGGGGTGGCTTTGATTTTAGGATGTCATGACAGATCTTCTCTACTATTATTCCTCAATGCCACACTTCAGTTTTTGGTATGCGCTGCTCTAATTTTTGGTGAAGTTTATTTTTGGGGGTAGTGAGGTCCTGGTTTTGAGGGTTCTGGATTCACTGATAGAGAGGAGAAGATTAAGGGATGCACATTGGTGACTTTTTTGGGTTTTTTGGTGAAGAAACAAGAAATTTTCACTAGTGTAGATTCATTGTCTAACCTCCATGGTGCTAGTCAAGTAGCTTCATCTAGCTCCTAATGATATTGTGGTGTTTTCACACTGTACCTAGAGGATGACAAGAGGATGGCAGTCACACTGTCAGCCTCTTGCTCCGAAATCCCAAGGTATATGATTTATTCAAGTGTTAGTCAGGCCATGGTAGTATGGTTCATCCACATACACTTTTTTTCTTTTCTGGTTTCCTTGTTTCATATTTTTGGTTCACTCCTTGTCATGTTCATTGAGTTCACCTATCCAGTTGGGAGGACATGTAATCTCCTCAAGCCTGGTTTGACCAAAGGTTTATGGTATTGCTAAGAATTCCATCTCAGATAGATTCTCTAGTTTATTTTTTTCTTATTCTATCATTGTACTCCTTTTTATTTTTTTATAGTGAAACCCCAGAGCCCATGCCCTATTCACATAGGCTAATTGGCAAAATTACTTAAAAATATTTTTGTTCTTTTCTTGCTTTATTTAATGATCCTATGAACTTTTTGATTCTGATTTACACTGCCATTGATTCTGTTGTTTATAATTGATTTGGAATTAATCAATTAAATTTTTTTCTTTGTTCTGATTTTGGATTTGAAGTTGTTGTAAATGTGTTAGAATGAACCTAAATATTTCATACTCATTATTCTGATTATAGTGGTTTTCTTATAATATTGATGAAATTATTTTTATATGATTTTTAAGATTATAATATTGATAATTCAATGAAATGTGTATTTTATTCATTTATTTTTTTAATTCTTGTTTTATTCGGAATTGTAATCATTTTTTTCTTGATATTTTGGGTAACAAAATTAAATATGTTGATCCTCTTGGGATGTTGGATGGGGTATTCCCTGGAACATAGACCCTAGCATCCTGACTCACTTCTTGCATTTCCTTTATTACACTTTCCATGTCACTTCATTTTCATAGAACTCAACTTTTCATTTCTTTTGAGTTTGGTTCGAGGGTTTTATCTTCTAGTGAGAAGGAAGCTTAAGAAGGAGGATCTCTGATGCTTGTCATCTATGGTCATGCACGCCCCTATTCCAATGACCCCCTTATATGAGTTCATAACATACAAACTCTATCTAGACCATGAATTTTCCAAGTAGCTTTAGCCATGGAAGACCTAATGATTTTTTATACAAGCATATATCAGGTATTTGTAGAACACCCAACACATTAATAGTGTTTTTTTGTTTTGTTTTTCAATCCTACATTGTATATTATTCTTGTTTCTTGTTTTTCTGGTATGTTTGGGGGTTGGAATTCATGATTACATCCTACCTAGAGGTGTATGTAACCATCCTTAGTCATAGTTTCATTGCAAGTCCCTAGAGTGACGAGGAATTCATGCATAGATAGTTTTTTTGGTTCGTGTGTGTTTCATTTTGATACTTATTCTATATTGTATACCCATTTTTGATTTTCTTTGCATAATAATAAAGGGTTTTTGCGGTGTTTTTAATTCCCCTGACCCTAATAGCCGAGATTCAGTGCCTTAATTTATTACTTTATCATAGACATAAGTGTCAAATCTTAAAGGACCGATCAGTTTAGTAGTTTTGAAAAATAGATTACATACATGATCCTAACATTACAATTCAAAATCTAAACTACAACATAGATGATCCTTTGAACGTAATGATTATCCAAGATTAACCCTACGTATTAGTCATAATATATATCTTCTCATTATGGGAGAAATAAAACCTAAGAAAGGGGTGAGCTCAGATACACAATAAGGGTAAATAATATAGCGATGGCTATCATAAATTAGTAAAAACTTTTAATGTGAGATATATAAATGAAAAAAAATCCCTTTAAACACAATCTTCATCATAATATGAAAATAAAAAATAAAATAATGTCATATTAAAATTCACATGGATATTCTACTATTCTAATAATCACATGTATTATCAATAGCTAATCTCATAATGAGGTAATTTATAATTCAAAACTTCATAAACACATCATCAAGGATTCAGCCATGTCACCATACGTAAATGGGTAAAAAAACAAAATATTTTATCTCATGAGAGCTATAGATGCATCGAAGGGGCTATAGTGGGCCCCACCCATCACTTATTAAGTCAAATGCATTCCTCATACGAAAATTGTGAAACACAACCAACAAAAAAATCGTATTAAAACTAGCATAAGAAATGTTAATACATTAACTATAAACCATGAATGGTATCAAAATAGAACATTGGACATCAAACATATCATAAACCCTTCAATACAATATGGTAGATTTTATAATAATAAATCAACCCCAATTAATCCAAAAATCTAACAAAGGATATTGACATGGATCAAAATAATATAATAAAATCATTAAAAAATTATTAAGAGATGAATGTTCTATCCCTATTGGAGGTGACATAGAAGATGAGGATGAGGTTAGTAGGAATCTAAACCTACGGAGATGTAAAAGTAGGAGGGGAAACCATAAAGAAAGAAAAGACTACTCATATTTACCTTTACCTATAGAGACCAGATATTCGAAGGAGATGAAGACTAAGTAGATGGAAAATTTCCCCAACCTATCCAAGTTATATTGTTAGCATTAGAGGTATAATTCTATGATTGAACATCCTTTGGAACTACTTATGAGCTTGTAAGAGGTTGGGGATAAATCTATTTTGAAAATTAATGATCCTAATAAAGAGGCTGAAATAATGATGGGAAAGGTTATAAGGGTGTCTAGAAATAAGGATAAGTGCAACTGGATTGATAAAATTGAACTTATTCTAATATGAGGATTAAACAATGGAAAAATCAGCATAAAGTAGTACATGCAGTCTTGGGACAAGCTATCTTTTCAGTTCGAAGATCTACTAATGAAGGATCCAAAAACTCAGGTAAACACTATATCTTGGAAATTATCTTGGGAGACTAAAATGGGTAGGATGAACTTTTAATTTAATGGCTTGGTAATTTCCTTTGGTTCTTGAACTTATTTTTTCTCACTTTTTCCTTAAAAGTGTTTGATAATAAAAAAATTTAATTCTGGCTAGCGAAAAAAAAAACATTCCTTTCGTTGAAAAATTTGTAAAGTGCCTCAATTAGAAAACAAAAAAATATTCCTTTAAAACCATTTTATTAAAAGTAAAACATAGTAAAAAATACATTAAATTTTTTTAGTATAATAATAAAAATATTCAGGAAAACATTTTTAAGAAATATGGACAAGGATGATAAATATGTCCCAGTAAATACTTACGTATAAACAATCCCGGATAATAATGAGATTGAAAAGTTAACTCTTACCTTATACTTTCCTTTAGATGAGGGTATGTTAACCTCCTATATACTGTTTAAATTATGTTATTAAATTATTCTAGAACTATATCCCTATTTATGATATCATATACAATCCTCTTATATCATTTTGTTAATAAAATTTCATTATTACCCCTATTTCGGGTGTTAGCTGCTTCATTTTTTAATATTTATTTTTTCATGTAAGTCATGTTTCTTATGAATAGGATATATTTTATTCATATAAAGAATGATTTTAATTTAATAAATAATAAAATTACTCAGAATAAACATTTTTATAATCATTATTCAATATTTAATGTGGAGAATGAATCGCATCATGTCGTGGAGACGGAAGGTCGTACATCCGCACGAGCGACAATATTATTTCCTTAATGGTAAAGTGGTAAGAAATTGGATGGTATAATAATTATACAGAATCATTTTCATGACATATTTATTATTTATATCCATTATATTCATCATTATACCCATACATAAAAAGTGGTAATGAAAAAAAATTACACCACAATGTGGAGACGATAAGTTGTACGTACACACACATAGTGATATTATTATTCATAGGATGGATAAAAGGAGGAATATGATTGTCCCATAATTGTAATACCATATCATCATGTAGATGATAATGTATTTATTATTTTATAATATAAACAACACATGAATAGGAAGTAGAAGAAGAAATAATTTTTAAAGAGTCGGTAAAGATGGTTACCTCTTCTTTAGAGAACCTTCTTTGGATCTCCTCTTAGGGACACTAGGGTTGGTATTTTGAGAAGACCACAACCTATAGGATGTGTCTATAGAAGTTGATAAATTAAAATGGTAGGTTTTATTCAATAAATAAGGCTCAAATTGTAGTGAATAAGTTTTGGAGGAGGGGCCTTTTTGTAACACCCCAGGATTTCATAGTATGTTACCTCTTTAAAGTAATTTAATAGCTTGTGCTACACGCAACACCGAGTTTGAGCGCACCACGACTTACCAAACTGGCCATTAAAAAATAAGTTATGAATATTATAAACTGAATTTTGAATTGTATATACTCTATATAATTTTAACATCCATATTATGTTTTTCTTAGACATAATATAAGAACAAATTCAATTTTTCAGATAAAAGAAGTATTTTTTTAAAAATGAAATTTTACCACCTTTTAATGGTGAACCCCTTTTAAATCAAATATTTGACACTTTTATATATTAAATTTGACAAAATGAACTTCTTCTTTATAATTGGGACATAAAAATTTAGTTTGGATAAATTTTTAGTGTTTTTCTGATAACTTTCATATTTTGATGAATAGTAAAGAAAATACTAAATTTTAATTGAAAACAAATTTTTTAATCAAAATAATTTATAGTGTTAAATTATAAATTTGAAAAGTTGTGAATTATAATTTGATTATATTTTTATAATTTAATCTAATTTTGGTCATTGGAAGTAATTTTGTATTTAAATTCGAACAGATATAAATTTTTTGATAGTTTTTACTTCTCAAAAACCCGCTTTTTGGTTTTGAAAACGGGAAATAATATTAAATTAACTAATAAAACTTATATTTTTTTTAATTTAGTAAAATATACATCATTTTTGAATTTGTAATATCAAAATTATCTATAGGTAATTTTTTGGTATTTTTCTGAAAACCTTCAATTTTTTATGAATAATGAAAAACACCGTGTTGTAGATTAAAACAAACTTTTTCATTTAAATGATTATTTTTAAATTTATCTTAAAGTAAAAATAGATAAATAATTTATATATTAGTACAATTTAATTTATTGTAGAAATTTTATAATAATATTTGATATATAAAATTTTATTGAATCTTTTTAACGTCTTTTTACCCACCTTCAAGTCACATTTACCCGCCTTCTAGGCACATTTGAATATTTGCATAAAATGTAATTTTACCATTTATGTGAATTTAATTTCAAAAATTTGAGAGACATGGTTGACATTAGTAAGTAAAATGTTGTTCAATAGGATGAAAATAATTTTTGGTGAATAGTAACTTTTGAATTTTATTTACCACGGTTAAAAGTAAATGGGGAAATTAAAGGTAAAAATGATATTATAATTACCCCAACACATGTCATAATTATATTGGATAAGTGTATTTAAACCTAAATCAACCTTATAAAAAACTATGATACTTTTTTATCAACTTGGATTAGATTAGAACATTTATTATATTTTTTTTAAAGAAGAGTTAAAAGTTTTAAATTCAAATTTTAATAACTAAACCATTTTTAATATAGGGTTATACATAAGATAAATTAGACTATAAATATTCATTAGAAATATAAAACCATTTCCTACATCATGGTATTTTATTTATAATTTTTAGACATTAAATAATGAAATTTATTTATGACTCAATGATGATGCAGTAATTACATTCTTAATGAAATATTAAAATAATTGATATTATAAATAATAAAATAAATTTAAATTGAAAATTATGATTCCATAAAATACTTTTATAGGTGAATATGACATGTTAGGTATGATTCAATGTATTTTTTTCGAAGTCATCAAGTTTTTAGGACTTTCACAAAAACCAAATACTAAATAGTGTCTAAATTGACATAAGTGATTTTTTTAAAAGAATACTATTTTATTAAATGAAATATTATTCATAAAAATATAATATTCAACCAAAGGACTTATGTAAGGTTATATATGTCATTAATGAACCACTTGAGGTTCTCTTGGAATTTTATAGTAATTTTATTAACCATGTAGTGTATGAATACAAGATGACTTGGTAAAAGTTAAAGTATTTAACTAAGAGTTAAATCTAAAAGATAATGTTAATATGGCAACCTAAACTTGTTTAAAACCTATTGGATGAGAGGATTTCGACCCATCCCCACCTTATCCAAAAATAAATCCATTTTTCAGTATTATAAATAGAAAATAATTTTATAATATATTAATATTTCAAACTTTTCTTAAAGTGCCCCTCACCTCCATTATAAAAGGCTAGTTCCCCTTCTCTTAAATTCACACCTCCAAACCCATTTGTCTCTTCCAAAACCTACTCAAATATCCTCAAAAAATACCTTGATTAACACTAGAGGAATTACATTGATCAGAAATCCAACCTAAGGAGCCCTTTTGTTGAAATCCAAAGGAAGAACCCGAAGAAGAGGTAATTATTTCATCACCTATTTCAAAGTTCTTTTCTTCTTCCACTCCCTATTTAATTATTGTTTCCATAAAAAAAAATCCTATAACTTCTACATAATGAGATTTTATTATAAATATGGAACAACCATATTCATTATTCTATTCATCCTATGAATGACAAAGTCACCATACATGTGTACGTACGGCTTACTGTCTCCATGTTATGGTGTAGTTTGTTGTTAAACACCTCATTATTTGGATGGGTATAATAATGAGTAAAATTGATGTAAATAATAAATATAAAATTTTAATGATTCTTTATATATAATATACCATCCAATTACATATTATTTCATAATCAACAAAATGATAACATCGTTCATGCATACGTACGGCTTACCGTCTCTAGGATGCGATTAGATTGATTTCCATGTTCACAATTAAACGATGATTATAAAATTATATATTATTAATAAGTATGTAATATATGACATAATAATGATACTAGAAATATATATATATATATATGTGTGTGTGTGTGTGTGTGTGTGTGTGTATTTACATATATCTCATTCACTTACTTCAAATCAACACGATAAGAAAACGGAAATGACATTTATGCATACGTATGGCCTACCATCTCTATAAATGGTGTTTTCTATTTCATATATCTATCTATTATACATATTTATATTCTGAATATATATGATACCTAAATAATGTTAAATATTATAGAAGAAATTAAATCATGATACAAATTATATGATCAAGAATAAAAAGTTAAAACACGTACGATAACGAAAGTGATTATTACCCCAAATGTAATATTATTTAAGAACCTTGTTTTTGCTGCGAAAGACTTTGGAATATTTCTTGATGTTATTCCAGAGCAGCGCCTTCAGGCGGCGTGCGATTCCGAGCCCCGGTGTGACCGGAATTAAATTTTTAGTGTGTTCAAACTGGACACGCCAAATAAATGGGATAAATACTAAACAGTGATCAGGATCAGAGATAAGAGTGTACGGATGGGTCCAGAATGGGGTGTTTACCCTAGGAATGACATAAAACATGTCGGGGCGCGACATTTGTACCCCTCGACCACTATCAGAACGTGAAACAGATAAATTAATTAATTAATTAATTCGTTTAATGGCTTAACTCGAGTATCTCTTAAACGGTGGCTTGGATTGGAAAACCGAGGGCACTGTTGAGTTCGAAATGTGTCATTTACCCTAGGAGAGGTGTAGTTTTTGCGGGCGCAGGCCGTCTGAGGAAAATGGCCCTGGAGGCATTTTTGTAATTTGGCGGCCCGGGTACTAAGTTTAATAACTTTTGAACGGGGCCTCAGATTTAAATTCTGAGACCGTCGTTGTGTTTGGGGGGTGGTGTTTGGCCTAGGGGAGTCTTAACCTCGACTCTGTCGAAGGTTTTGGATGCGAGGAAAATTATGGGTTTAAATTAATTAAAATTATTATTTTTTATTTAAACCCTTCTTCTTCCCCCTCCCCTCCCTTGTTCTCCCTTGGCGGATCCCTCCCAAGGAGCTCCTCCTCAAGCCCTCTCCTCCTACACTCCACCGAGGCAGCTCCAGTGAGGCGCGGTGCGGAGGCGGGATCCTCGTGAAGCGTTGGGCGAAGCCCAACAACGTAGGATTTGTCGTTTTCATTTCATTCTCCCCGCCCCTACATTGAACCCGGTTAATCACGTCTAATTGCTATCGGATTTTTGAACAAAGACCATGAACATGTTGTAGATTTTATTCCCTTTCCAACGCATCTTTCAAATTTGAATTTCGAGATCTGAGGTGATCCCAGATGTCTGCCAAAGGTGAGCAGGTTTTGAAATGGTTTCCGGAAAAAAATTAGGGTTTCTGGTGGTTTTAGGCATTCTAGCGAGGTACTGCAGCGGCCCGAAAAACCAGCGCGGCGGCGCGACAGGCGGCCGACTGAGGCGGAGCGGCCGGGTGCCGAGGGCGTTGGCGCGAGGGCTTCAGCATGGCGGCCGGATGATGAGGAGGTCGGTGGGGTCGTCTGGGCGTCAGTGCAGGTGGATCAGGTGGCGGCGGCTCCAGGAGGGAGGCCGAGCTCGCCGGGCGCAAGGGAGCACTGGGGTTGCGGCGTGTGACCCCAGTAGGGGAACACGACCCGCGTCGCGCGGTTCGTCACGCGGAGACCGGCTTCAGCCGGTCGGCCAAGCGGTGGACTAGGTCCACCATCGGGTCACGTGGCCAAGCCGCGGGCCAGGCGCTACGAGTAGGGTCGGCCGACGCGGGCCGGCCCAGGCCGGGTGGGCCGGCTAGTCCAGGCCGGTCCAGCCCTAGAGGGGAATCCGTCCCCTCTTCGGACGTCCTTAATTTTCATTACGAATGTCCGTTTTTCTTACCGTCTATAGCAGTGAACTCCAGACGTCGAGGGGAACGTTTTGAGATGGTTTTGGGAATTTTTAATTCCCGAAATGAGGGGCCTCGAAGGTGCGACACACCTTTAAGCGAATTGACGTTTTTCTGGGAATTTTGTTTTGGATGACGCGGACGCGTTCGATGTCCGATTTGAGCATTGTCAGTGGCGTTGGGACCCTGGTGCCAGGGCGAAGCATTCCAGAGTGGTTTCGGGTGTTGAAACCGGAGTTGAGTCATGGGCCCCACGGCCCGTCTTTCGAGCTACGTGCAGCGTTTCATGACTTTTTCATTGGAAGTCCATTTGGGGCGTTCGGGCAGTCTTTTTTGGGTGTTTTTCTGAGGTAATTGCAATGGCGTGATCCACCCGCCCTAATTCAGTAGGTTGGTGCAGGCCCCATGAGGGCTGTTTAGGCGTTGATGGTGATTTTCCATCTCTACCACCGGGTGATCGTTTCGGATAACTGAATAGTCCATCCTGTGTAATTTTTCGAGAGGATCGCAATGGTGTGATCCGTTTGTTGTATTTCGGGACCGGGATGTGGTTCTCACGTAGTACCGGTTGTGTGCGTTGTGCCAGAATGCATCTTTTTCTCCAGATATCTGTTCCACTCAAGTGAGTAGTCCTTTTGATTTTTTTTCCCGAGGGGATCGCAATGGTGCGATGCGGCCGACTGTTTTCGGGGCCGAGGCTTAGGATCACGGGACGTCGTTCGGGCGTAAGGCGGTGTTGGCGACTTTTCCGTCGGGTATCCGTTGGAGTCGAGTAAGTAGTTTATCTCGCATGTTTTTCCATAAATATTACAATGATACGATCCGTTTGGTTGTACAGAGCCTCTTACGTGATCTTATTAAATGTGGAAATGTGAAGGTGCCCCGGTGGTGGTTCTTCTACCGTGTTTGTATCAGACCCTTGGCGTGAGATCATGTTCACTCCCATGTGAAGTGATGTAAATGATCCATAATATGTGGTTGGTTGTGCCTGGGACTTTGAGTTGGAGTTGTTATGTTCATGCCTTTGTGTTGACTATTGGGTGTCGTGTGCACGTTAGCCTTTGGGCTAGATACATGATATACTCTGGGAGTATACGGGATGCTTGGAGGTACACGTTGGGGATGTTTGTACCTGATAACATTTGTGCACTTGGTTGGGGTTGAGATGGGGCCACACGTCGTGTGGACCCCACGTGCGTGTCGTGATCTTCTTTACATACTTTGACCTCTCACGACATAGAGGGTCCCTCTGTGATTGTTTGTTTGACCATCAGGGTGGAGTTTCCCCTGGCTCAGTGCTCTTTTGTTTGACCAACAGGGTTGTGTGGTCTCCCCCTGGTTTTGTTCTTGATGGTTTGGCCGGCAGAGATGGTTTGTTCCTCTGTTTCTTCAGCTGTGAGGGGTTTCAGTACCGTGCACTTTCACTGGACTGCGGCACCGTTTGTGACTACGGGTGTTCGTACAGTGTGGGTGTTTTCCCCACTTTTGGGGATGAGTTGACTTGTCCCACTTTGACAGTGACTCAAGTATTGGAGTGTGATCGCCTTAAGAGGCTTGGGGAGTTTCTCCCATTGCTTTGTGTTCCCTAGTAGAGTTCTTGTGGATTTGGTGTGACCAACACTTTACGCGGGCATTGATCCTATACCTAAGAGTTTGTTTTCAGCAGGGCTGAGGTTGTTTTGAGTAGGGCTGGCCAGTGGGTTACCATCCAGCAGGGATGGCCAGTACAGTTGTGTTCACCTAACAGTACCATCCAGCAGGGATGGCCAGAGAAGTTTTGGGTTTACCTCTAATAGGGCTGGGCAGTGGTCCCCGATGCTGGGCTTACCTCCAACTGGGCTGGGCAATGGTCCCCGATGTCAGTCTTACCTCTAGCTGGGCTGGGCAGTGGTCCTTGATGCCGGGCTTACCTCCAGCTGGGTTGGATAGTGGTCCCTGATGCCGGGTTACCTCCAGCTGGGCTGGGTAGTGGTCTCATCGCCAAATTTATCCAGGTCGCTCTCTAGTGGATTACCCTATTACGGGACTGGGTAGTGTAGCCCCTGTCGACTCTTTCCGAGTCTTCCTCCAGTGGGAACTCGTCGACTTCTAGGTATCCTCCAGCGGGGCTCGGCAGGGGGTCGCTTGTCGACTTTGAGCAGTACTCTCGACTGCGGGGCAGTGACGAGTTGTGGTTTGACGTTCCCCCAGAACTCTCAAGTACGAGGAGCTCTTTCCCCACTGACACACATCCTTTTTATGCGACCTAAAACCATGTGGTTGTGTCAGTGCCACCCAAAGCGGATAGTTTCAAAGTGCGGTGATTTGAGTCGTTGACTTGCAGTTTGCGGCAAACGTGAAGGATGCTGGGCATCGATGGTGTTTTCTTCTGGGACTGTTGGTGACTCACATTTCATGGGCTGAACTATGAGATGGATATCCCCTTACGACCATGTTCGGGTTTCCTGATAGAGCATATATGTATGTATACCATGTTCCAGTACCCACTTCTTGGGCTTGGTTACTCTTTCTCAAGGAGAGGTGAAGACGTGCGGGGTATGCCACATGCTTTTTGTGTCTAGCTTCTCATGGTTTGACGAGTCTACTCTCCTAATATAAGTAGCAAAGACTCGACGAGAAGTTCATCTTCTCACCATTTCCAGCTCCTTGTGTTTGGATGAGTCTACTTTTTTTCTCTTGTTGTGTTGAGCTGGACTCTCTACTGTTACCCTTTACTGCACTCCTTTTTGTACTCCTTTTCTATTCCATGTTTGATCTACCGCTCACCCTTTGGTACCTCCTTTATTTCTCCCTCAAGCCTTCGAGGTATCCTACTGAGTATTTTTATACTCACCCCTGCTTGGGCTTTTCTCGCACTTGGTGTCCCCTTGCAGATGACGGACAAGTTGGTCATGACGTCAGAGGAGCTTGGGAGCTTGGGTGCTTAGAACGCGTGCAGTGGTCGGAGTCGGTTCCTGGTGGGGGACCCTTCCAACTGTTTTCTTTTGTTTACCTATTGTTGGGTTGTAGCACTTTTCTAGTTGGGCATGTGTTTTTCCCCTTTTATTTTTAGCTTTTACTTTTTACTGTTTAGAGGTCGATGCACTCTTGTGGTTATTTATTGTAGTTTCTCTTTTCTTTTATTTTTACTCTGCACTTTTTCATTGAGTGTGTTACGGGTGTGTGTAGAGGTAATTAGGAAAAGGCCTCCCCGAGTTATTGTGCCTTTGGCACTGGTTTCCAGCCCCTGGCCTATGGAGGTAGGCTTGGGGTAGTTGCGACTCGAGCCCGGGTAGGGTCGGGTCATGACAAAGTGGTATCAAAAGTGGTTCATTCCTTGGGATGTTGTTCGGACGTTCCTAAAATAAGGGAATTATGTAAATAGTGTTAACGTGTCTTGAGAGTGGCTCTTAGGCCAAGGAGTCCAGTGATGGTGCGGTGGCTGACGTATCCATTCAAGAAGACCCTGATAATCCGCTTGTCGACTCAGTATGCTGAGACACTTGTTACAGGAAAATTGGTTTGTGTGTCAGATAAGACTAAGTATTGACTGTCCTTCTTGAGTCAACACTCCATCGTTGTTGTTATTGGTATATACAAATATGATCATCTGACCACAGCACTCCTTGATAATATTCAGGATGTCTCCACGAAGACAGCCAGCCAGGATACCAGCTTTGGTTCATGATGACGACCCATTGAGCTACGAGGCCTCATTCCAGGACCCATCATGCGAGCCCTTTCTCTGGGTGGGCTGGTAGTAGCACCCCCACCTATTGAGCAGCATACAATTTCACTAGAGCAGGATAAGCTTCAGCACAGGTTGAGCGCGCTCTGTGAGTTCCAGCGGTAGAGACTGTTGAGGTTCAGTGGTGATCCAGATCCTTAGCCAGTAGAGGTTTGGCTAGAGACAGTGGCTCGCCTTTTTAGGCTTGTGCAGATGCCGATAGATCAGAGAGTGGCTTTGGTAGAAAACCTTTTTCGTGGAGCAGCTTAGCGTTGGTGGAGTTTGGTGACTCGGTTTCTTGACGAGTCATCTCTTTCGTGGGATGACTTTCTATTTTTGTTTCGTGAGGAGTTTTTCCCCTCCTTCTTATGCTCCGTTCGGATTCAGGTGCTCCTACAGTTTTAGTAGGGAGGGATGACGGTGGCCGAGTATGCGGATAGTTTCGCAGACCGTGCACGCTTTTACCTGGACTTGGTCCATGATGATAACATCCAAGCAGAGAAGTTTGAGTATGGTCTTCACCGAGAGATTCATGCTGTCATAGTGCCCTTGGGCATTTCCACATATGTCGGGGTGCTAGAGCAGGCACTGGTGACAGAGAGCTTCTTGTCACATTCTAGAGATATTGGTGGCAGCAGGCATGTTAGAGTTGAGACGTCTGCCGCAGCTAACGGGCGTCAGCAAGCAGAACCTCGACCCAGGTGGTTTTCTAAAAACTGGACTCAGGGGCATGGTCTTAAAACACAGTGGCGCCGGAGGGCACCAGTGCAGCCCAAAGAGAGTCGGTGTTATGCTTGCGATGGGAAAGGTCACTTGGCATGGGACTACCCGACAAGGCATGTGGAGAGCTTTGGGAAAGCAGCAGGTGCACCACCACGACGGAGGCAGCATCGTGATCAGAGTAGTACCCAGAGAGGTGGTTCTAGCAGAGGGTCGGGAGGAGCTGGTAGTGGGGGAAAACTTTACGAGATCTTCCCATCACCACTAGGCGGTCCACGTCAGGCTTCAGAAGCTAACAGTTGGGACCACGGACAACCACAATCCTTGAATGTCTACGATCCTGTAGAGCATGTGGTGATAAGAGGTACTCTCTACATCTCTTATACTTTTTTCAGTAGAGTTGGTAGACGCTATGTGTGAAATGATTTTCTCCCTGATCCTTGTTTGAGGTGTTACCAGGGTGACGCAGGGCGTCGGGTGTAACCCTGTGTTGGTAGAGTAGAAGGTGTGTAACCTTCCTCTTTAGTCAATGGTGTCGACTCCATCGCTCTCCGAGCGTGTAAGAGAGTCTTGGTTGAGAGACATCGACAGTGAAACCTTGTGTCTCCATATATCCTGTGGTGTTTCACTATATGGATATTCTGATGGAGGGAATCACCGGGATTTGTCCCAGGTCTGAGCGGTGATTCCAGTCACAGCGGGCGACGTAGGGGTTCGGTTGGGGAGGTGAGCTACCCCCGAGAGCCTTCGGGCTGTTTGAGACCATGCAAAGGAATGGCAAGGTTCCCTACCGCCTTGCCCTAACCCCAAAGTATGTAGTGGGTTAATGATGTCTCCCACATGGTTTTCATGAAGAGATGTGTGCATGCTCCTTTGAACGTCATCGGCGATGGAAGACCTCGTGTGAATAGATCAAACCCTTTGTTCTATGTGTAGTGACGCGGGAATGTGCAAGAGTTCTTCTGGGTACGGGAGAGCCAGGTGTGGGCTTAGTACCCTGAGTTGTTCCTTGGTTTTTCTTTTCGGGGATGAAAAGCTTGAAGCAGGTAATTATGTAAGAGTCCATTTTTTTCTGTGAAAGACTTTGGAATATTTCTTGATGTTATTCCAGAGCAGCGCCTTCAGGCGGCGTGCGATTCCGAGCCTCGGTGTGGCCGAAATTAAATTTTTAGTGCGTTCACACTGGACACCCAAAAAAAGGGATAACTCCTAAATGGTGATCCGGATTAGAGATCTGAGTGTACGGATGGGTCCGGAATGGGGTGTTTACCCTATGAATGACATAAAACATGTCGGCGCGTTACGTTTAGACCCCTCGCCCGTTATCGGAACGTGAAACGGATAAATTTATTTATTTATTTATTAGTTTAACGTCTTATCACAAGTATCTCTTAAACGGTGGATTAGATTGGTAAACTGAGGGAACTGTTGAGTTCATAACATGTCGTTTACCATAGGAGGGGTGTAGATTTCACAGGCGCATGTCGTCTGAGGAAAATGGCCTTGGGGGAGTTTTCGTAAATGGGCGGCCCGGGTACTAAGTTTAATAACTTTTGAACAGGGCCTCGGATTAAAATTCTAAGACCTCTGATGTGTTCGGGGGGTGGTGTTTGGCCTAGGGAGTCTTAACCTCAACTCTGTCGAAGGTTTCGGATGCAAAGAAAATTATGGGTTTAAATTAATTAAAATTCTTTTTTTATTTAACCCCTTCTTCTTCCCCCTCCCCTCCCTTGTTCTCCCCTGGCGAATCCCTCCCAAGGAGCTCCTCCTCAATCCCTCTCCTCCTCCACTTCGGCGAGGCAGCTCCGCCGAGGCGCAGCGTAGTGGCGGACTCCCTGTGGAGCGTTGGGAGAATCCCAACAAGGTAGGATTTGTCGTTTTCATTTCATTCTCCCCGCCCCTACTTTGAACCCGGTTAATCACATCTAATTGCTGTCGGATTTTTGAACAAAGCCCATGAACGTGTAGTAGATTTTATTCCCTTTCCAACGCATATTTCGTATTCGAATTCCGAGCTCCGAGGTGATTGCAGATTTCTGCCGAAGGTGAGAGGCTTTTGGAATGGTTTCCAGCCAGAAACAAAGGTTCTCGGTGGTTTTGGGCATTCTGACGAGGTACAGCGGGGGTCTGAAGAACCAGCGCGGTGGCGCGGTAGGCGGCCGGCAGAGGCGGAGTGGCTGGGCATCGAGGGCGTCGGCGCGAGGGCTTCAGCGTGGCGGCCGGGCGAGGTAGAGTTCGGCGGGGTCATCTGGGCATCGGCATAGGTGGCTCAGGCGGTGGCGGATCCATGAGGGAGGCCGAGCTCGCCGGGCGCAGCGGAGCACCGGGGTCGCGACATGCGACCCCAGTAGGGGAACACGACCCGTGTCGCGTGGGTCGTCACTCGGCGACCGGCTTCAGCCGGTCAGCCAAGCGGGGGATCGGGTCCACCATCGGCCCACATGGCCAAGCCGCGGGCTAGGCGCAGTGAGTCGGGCCGGCCGGAGCAGGCAGGCCCAGGCCGGGCGGACCGGCTGGTCCAGCCCAAGAGGGGAATTTGTCCCCTCTTCGGATGTCCGTAATTTTCATTACGGATGACTATTTTGCTTACCGTCTATGGCAGTGAACTCCAGACATCGAGGGGAACATTTTGAGATGGTTTTGGGAATTTTTAACTCCTGAAACAAGGGGCCTCGAAGGCGCGACGTGTCTTTAAGAGAATTGATGTTTTCCGGGAATTTTGTTTTGGACGGTACGGACGCGTCCGATGTCCGATTTGAGCACCGTCAGTGGCGTTGGGACCCTGGCACCGGGTCGAATATTTCCAGGGTGGTTTCAGGTGTTGAAACCGGAGCTGAGGCACAGGCCCCATGACCCGTCTTTCGAGCTATGTGCAACATTTCATGACTTTTTCATCGGACGTCTGTTCGGGGCATGCGAGCAGTCATTTGTGGGTGTTTTTTTGAGGAAATTGCAATGGTGTGATCCGCCTGCTCTAATTCGGCATGATGGTGTGGTCCCAATGAGGGTCGTTTGGGTGTTGACGGTGATATTCCATCTCTACCACCGGGTGACCGTTTCGGACAAGTGAATATTCTATCTTGTATAATTTTTTGAGAGGATCACAACAGTGCGATCCGTTCGTTGTGTTTTGCGATCGAGATGCAGGTCCCACGTAGTACCGCTCGTGTACGGTGCACCAGAATGCGTCTTTTTCTCCGTATATCCATTCTTCTCAAGTGAGAAGTCCATTTGACGTGTTTTCCCAAGGGGATCACAATGGTATGATGCACCCAACTGTTTTTTTGGCCGAGGCTCAGGATCACGGGACGTCGTTCGGGTGTAAGGCAGTGTTGGCGACTTTTCCATCAGGTATCCATTGGAGGCGAGTAAGTAGTCGATCTCGCATGTTTTTTCATGAGTATTACAACGGTATGATCTATTTCGTTGTCCAGATCCTCTTACGAGATCTTATTAAATGCAGAAATGTTAAGGTGCCCTGGTGGCGGTTCTTCTACTGTGTTTGTAGCGGACCCTTGGTGTGAGATCGCGTGCACTCCCATGTGAAGGGATGTAAATGATTCATAAGATGTGGTTTTTCGTGCCTGGGCCTTTGAGTTGGAGTTGTTACATTCACGCCTTCGTGTTGACTGTTGGGTGCCTTGTGCACGTTAGCCTTTGGGCTGGAGATGTGATATACTCTGTGAGTATACGAGATGCTTGGAGGTAAACATTGGGGACATTTGTACCTGAGAACGTTTGTGTGCTTGGTTTGGGTTGAGATGGGGCCACATGTAGTGTGGGCCCCACATGTGTGTCATGATCTTCTTTGCATACTTTGACCTCTCGCGACGTAGAGGGTCCCTCTGTGATTTTTTGTTTGACCAGTAGGGTGGAGTTTCTCCTGGCCCAGTGCTCTTTTGTTTGACCAGCAGGGTTGAGTGGTCTCCCCCTGGTTTCATTCTCGATTGTTTGGCTGACAGAGATGGTTTGTTCCTCTGTTTCTTCAGCTGTGATGGGTTTCAGTATCGTACTCTGTCACCAGACTATAGCACCGTTTGCAACTACAGGTGTTCGTATAGTGTGGGTGTTTTTCCCACTTTCTGGGATGAGTTGACTCGGCCCGCTTCGACAGTAACTCAACAGATTGGAGCGTGATCACCCTGAGAGGCCTGGGGAGTTTCTCCCGTTGCTTTGTGTTCCCTGGTAGAGTTATTGTGGATTCGGTGTGACCAACATTTTATGCGGGCACCGATCCTCTACCCAGGAGGTTGTTTCCAGCAGGGCTGAGGTTGTTTCAAGCAGGGCTCACCAGTGGGTTACCATCCAGCAGGGATGGCCAGTACATCAGTGTTCACCAAGCAGTAACAAACAACACGGATGGCCAGAGCAGTTCTGGGTTTACCTCCTGCAGGGCTAGGAAGTGGTCCCTGATGTCGGGCTTACCTCCAGCTGGGTTGGACAGTGGTCCCCGATGCCGGGCTTACCTCCAGCTGGGCTGGGCAGTGGTCCCTGATACCGGGCTTACCTCCAGTTGGGTTGGGCAGTGTTCCCCGATGTCGGGTTACCTCCAATTGGGCTGGGCAGTGGTCCTGTCGCTGACTTTAGTCGGGTCACCCTCCAGTGGATTACCCTATTACGGGACTGGGCAGTGTGGCACCCATTAACTATTTCCAGGTCTTCCTCTAGTGGGAACCCGTCGACTTCGAGGGATCCTCCAGCGGGGTTGGGCAGGGAGTCGCCTATCGACTTTGAGTAGTCCTCTCGACTGTGGGGTAGTGACGAGTTGTGTTTTGACGTTCTCCCAAAACTCTCAAGTACGAGGAGTGCTTTCCACATCAAGACACGTCCTTGTGATGTGACCTAAAACCGTGCGGGTGAGTCAGTTCCACCCACGGCAGATAGTTTCGAGGTGCGGTGATTTGATCCCTTGACTTGAAGTTCAGGGCAGACGTGTGGGATGCATCGATGGTGTTTTCTTCTGGGACTGATGGCGACTCACTTTTCTTGGGCTGAGCTATGGGACGGAGATCCCCTTATGACCTTGTTCAGGTTTCTTGATAGATCATATATGTATGTATACCTTGTTCCAGTACCCACTTCTTGGGCTTGGTTACTCTTCCTCCAGGAGAGGCGAAGACGTGCGGGGTATGCCACGTGCTTTCTATGTCTAGCTTCTCTATAAGGCCCCAGCCGTAAACATTACTTAATCTTGAGTTATTACAAGATTACACATTGGGGATCTTTTCAGGTTTAGAGTTTTAGAGAATTAGGACATAACTATTACATCTCAAAGATTACAAAGTAGACACATCTACTCAGCTTCAATTTTTTTCCACAAAATAAAAACTCTTGAACAAAAGAGTCATGTCTAGTTCCTTGTTTTAGAAAGCCTGACATTTCATTGATCCCATCCTTGACCCTATTCAACTTTATGTCCTGTGAAAAACATTTCAAAAAAACTTGGGATGAGCATAAAAAGCTCAGTAAGGGTCAAAGAAATATGGAAGGGAAACATGGGTTCATATATACAAGATAATGAAATCATACTTTACCCATAAAACATAAGCACATTAACATACCTCATCAAATCTTGAATAAATCATAGAAATCATAAGACATAAAAGGTAACTTGAGGCATTCATAACATTCTTACATAGGGAGTAACCCTCTTAGTTACGTTTGGAATACCCACCACAGTATATTCCCTAAATCTCTTCAGAGAAACCTTAACGTTTCACTCCTTCATGTTACCCAATGAATTGGAGAGCTATATCGGGCTCACCCGCCCTTATTTTATCATGGAACCACCCATATTCATAACAATTCCCAATAACCATAACATAATCTTATCACACAAAACATGCATAAAGGAAACATAACATTTCCACCTTTCAATAACAAGATATCAATACAACACATTGATATAAAAACATTATGAAAACCATTTTCAATACCAACATAAATTAAAAGTAAAACATGGTATTTATTTTTCTTTTGAAAAGAGGGTATGGCTTGTAGAGGAAGCCGAAATTCAAATAATGGTCACGGCGGCGGAGAAGTCGTTGTCGCCGCATACGTATGACAAAAACATTTCCTTTTTTCGTTTAATAAATGCTTCGTATAAAAATATTCCTTTTGAATAAACGTAAAAGTCAAAGGGGTGTATACACCATATAAAATAAAGTTGTGTATAAAATAAAATATGCCTCAATTAAATGAGATTGAGACGAAGTCCCATACAAAGACGGTATCCTTGGATTAAGGATAAATCAGTTACATAATTATGTGTGACAAATGAATACACAAAATATAAGTGGGTATTAAGTGTATAAGAATCAGATTAAATTCACACATAATCATAGAATGACATATTCAAGGTGTACAAGTTTATCCCAAAGAATCTAAATTGGGATAAGAAGTTCCCTTGCAAAAATTCGACAGCCTAACGGCGTCACTTCCAAATTCAGAAAAAGAGTTGATGAGCGATAAAAAGGGGTATCTCATCACTTGGTCATAAAATTTACATCAATAAGGATATATAAGAACATATCCCAACATAATAGTATGTGAATTAAAAGACATAACAAAATAAGTCTTTTAAAAAGAGGATGGTGAAAGGTTCCCTTACCGACATGGGTATCTTTCGAAACATACACCCCGTGAAAGAAGGACAATACAAAATTGATGTAAATACTCATAAATTAAAGTATATTGCAAAATGAGTAAAATAATGGGCAGTACATACACCAATCAAAAGAAATTGTGGCAAATGTAGCATAAATCTCATGGGAGTAAAAGTGAGATGAAAAATCCCTTACGAAAACTCGGCAGCCTAACGGCGCCACTTAAAACATCGAAAATGGATTGATGAGAGAAAATAGGGTCTCTCATCATATGAACATAAAAAGTAAATTAGGAGTAATATAAAATAACATCCCAATCGTAAGAAAGATGAGTTTAAAACAAATGACATAAAAGAGTGTACTTAAAAATAAAGAGAGGAGTAGGATCCCTTACCTCGGGTCCGACTTGACTCGATCGTTCTTTAATCTCCTGAATAATGAACTTGAGTTAATTTCTACTTACTTAAGAACCTTTTTCAAGTTCATTATTCCTTTTATATCACTTATTACCATGTCATGAACACTATGTTATTATTTAAGTTAATAATGGTCGTTTTAACGATCATTGGTACTTGAGTCAAAAATAAACTCTTTATAATTACAAGTTGTTCATGTGGTAAAATATCCTTTATATCCAGAATTTTATTCATTATGTAGATATCATATATATAATATATATCCATTATATTCATGCATTTATAATATTACATAACATTTAGAGGTAATAAATGAAATGCACCGTTCATGGAGACTGTAAGCCGTACGTACGCATGAACGCTACTTTCATTTCTATTTCGTATATCTATGGAAAGGAATCATAATGATATAATGGTATATTATAATTCCAGTATAATATCATATATATTACCATTAATTAAATCCTTTATACGTCCCACATATGGCATTAACGAAATCAAATCACTTTGAGGGGGCGGTAGTCCGCACTTCCTTAAATGAAGATATCGCGTTTACCCATAATGGAAACCATAAAGGTATGACCAAAATGAAAAATACAGAAGCTTAAGGAGAACATAAACATATTATATATCATATATAAATATAGGGACATCTTAATGGCCACCTTTGAAGGTGTTATAAGAATGTTGAACAATCATCGTTTCGGGAGGCAGAAATTCTCCATCCACGGAAACAGTATGTTCTTTAACCATTAGATGTAGGTGTGTGTAAGTGTAGCTAGAATACTCCCTATAAAAACATTCTAGTATATTTAATATACTGGTTTTGTTACAAAATAAATGAATAAAAAGAGTTTAGGGGGTTGGATAAGCAAAATAAAACAAAAGGACTCAAGTGAAGACATTACCTTAAAATCGGGTAACTCCCTTTGGTTTGAGATCAAAGGCTTCCTTGGGAAGACTTCTACCCAAAGTGAGGCTTCAAGGAGTAAGAGAGGGATGTGGAAAGACAAAATGGTCAGGGGTTGGCCGATCCAATGGCTTTGGAAGTGTGGGTAAGGAGGTAGAGGTGGGGGCCTTTTATAAGAGGAGAGGAGGGGCACTCTTGGAAAGTAAAGAAATATTACTTTATTTGAAAATGAGTTTCGGATTTAAAAGGTCCCACATTGATATAATTCGTGGATAAGGTGATAAGGGTTCTAAATATACCCACCCAATAGGTTTTGGACATATTTAGGGCATATATTTTACATTATCGTTTCATTTTATTTAAATCGTTAAATAATGAGGTCATCGCTGCATCATCATGATGTCATAAATAATTTAATTTATTTAATGTCTAAAAATTATTAAAAAAAATACTATGATGTAGGAAATATTTTTAGATTTCCAATTACTATTTATATTCAAAAATCTTACTTGTATAACCACATTTAAAAATTGTTTTAGTAAAACATCTCATGTTTGTGTCATTTTTACTTTAACATTAAATAAAAAGTTATTTTTGTCATTTCCCAACCAAAGTGGCTCCATGGGGTCCCCAAGTTGACCCATGGGTTTTCATGGTCGGCCATGACACATCCAATTAGGGTAGGACATATTTCAAGCTCATATCATATTATTAAAACATTATTTTTACCTTAAACTACACTAATTACATCTAATTGCGATTAAAAACTTAATAAGTTACTATTCACCAAAAAATTATTTTAATCCCATTGAACCACATTTTACTTTTTAATGAAAACCATGTATGTCGGATTTTTGAAATTCAAAATAAAAAGGTGGCAAAATTTCATTTAAATGGAAAATCAGTTTTTATAAGTACCACTTAGTGGTTTCACTATTCATCAAAAATTGAAGTTTTTCAAAAAATTGCCAAAAATTCACCCTAAGTTATATTTGATATTCTGAATTCAAAAATGATTTTTATTTTACAAAATTCAAAACATATAAGTTGCATTAATTAATTTAATAATTAATTCCCGTTGTCAAAACAAATTGCGTGTTTTTATGAAACAAAATGTATCAAAAGATTGACACTAGTTTAGGTCCGATTTCAAAGTAAAATTAATTCCAACGACCACTATTGGATTAAATTGTAAAAATATATTCTAATTTCACTTAAAACCAATTCAAAAGATAATTTAATCATATAGATAAATTAGATTAAAAAAGTGGTTTTGAATTGAAATACATCATTTTTCACTATTCATTAAAAAATGAACTTTATCGGAAAAATACCAAAAATTTACACAAAGTAAATTTTAATGTCCCGACTCTAAAGAAGAATTTTATTTTGTAAAATATAACACATAAAATTGTCAAAATGTGGATTTAAAAGAGGTTCTCCATCAAAAGGCGGTTAATCGACCCTTTAAAGAATATTAGAATGTTTATGCTTAAAATTGGATTCATTCGCATTTTTAATCCTCTAACATTTATTGTAAAAAGTAAAAATACTTGACAAACATATATAATAATTTTGTAGTTAGTTCTATTCATTACTGCCATCACAACAGCTAGGCATTAACTACCATTTAAAATAATATTATTTTATTGTTAGAGTGCAACGTAAGATTCCCAAGAAACTCATTGTTGCCTATTGGGTACGCCATCGATCATAGCGTCCCCTTTAAAGTTATATTAATATTTTATTCACAAATATGGATAAATGTGAAAATGTCATACTCTTTATTTACCTGGGGTGTTACATCCTTCCCCCCTTTTGGGAATTGCGTCCTCGCAATTTTAAAATTGGCCTTGGAATCTTCATTGAAAATCCAAATCGGAACAAGAGTCAGTGAAACAATCACTTTAAAATAAAGAAAGATAAGTACAAAGGTCACCCAAGTTAACCCATACTAGGATTCCAAGTATGAAAATATAGACATGGAGGAAAAAACAAAGGGTCATGTTCTGATGGAGAGTGATAGTAAACATGTTTAGGAGAAAGTTAACAATAAGAAAATCACAAACTTGTGATGGGTTAAACGGTATTCAATTCCCTTGTAGGAAATGTTAACAGACATCATTTTTGTTTTAAGTTACTTTTCATTGAAGAATTTATTTTTGAGCTTAACTAAATCATAATGAAACATACTTACTTGTCATGTAGACTTTCAACTTTTACTAGATTCCTTAATCAAACTCATATTTTCTCCAAAAGATGAGTTTTTAGGAAGTCTTGTTCACATTAAGAGTACTATAATCAACTTCTTGAGAATCACCTAATCCACAAAAGATAACTATATACTTTCCATGTCTTTAGACTCTAACCAAAACCAAAAAGGTTAGTACAAGATCAGATAATCCAGAAAAGGATAACCCTTTATAAAAATAAAATCTATTCTTAATCTCCAAAATTTGTCAAACAAAACCCAAAGTTCAACAAGGACCATTCGATAAACAATTTGTCCATAAAATTATTTAATGTGAACCAATATAAGATTGAAACCCAAATATTTAAAGGATTTAGTCACATAGTCTTCCATGTTAAATCGTAACATTTATCTCCAAACAACATCAGTTGCTCTTAAAGTCTCATATTGAAAAGTAATTAACCTAATCACATATCCTCCATGATAGGTTAATATATTTCAATAGATAACCCAAAATCAACTTACTCTTAATTCATAAAATCATCTAACTAAAAAGAATCGGTCAAACTAACCAGGGACTTCATGTAGTCCAGTGGTAGGCGATAAATACCAGTAGCACGTTGGTTGTGGGTTCGATCTCCACAGCTTTGTCTAGCGCGATAGGTTGTCACACGGTATGCGTGTTGTCCTTTTTCCAAAACTATATAATTCTCAAATCATTCCCCAAAAATAGATAAAATCATCAAAAATAACCATAACATAATTTAACCTCAATTTTATCTCATGCCTTTCACTTCCATCATAACATATAGTAAACCATAATTACCTCAAAAGTAAGGATCATATAAACCCAAATGGTTCTTTATAACTATGTCCACAAAAGAACTGATTACTATTATTTGAATAAATTTTTCATATATCAAACATCAGGGTTACACATACTATAAAAAGTCTTATAATGTAACCCCATCATCAAAAGAGACTTAATAATCTTAAGAATTTCACAATAACTCTTAAAGCCCTTATATGTTGACTTCTTACTCATTCAACATTCCTGATGATCCATTAACCATTTATTTCCAACTTATTCTGAAATACTTCTTTCCTACAAACAAATTCATGAATCATATCCTAAGATTCCAAATTAGGAAAACAAAAGTTATGAAATAATCCATACCTTTGATTGGTCATTGTCAGTTTCTTCATCCTCAATCGGAATGGAATTAGGTATTGGTAAACAAATATTTGTACGATCTTGGTGATCCCATTCACGAAACTTCTTCATAGGACATGTGTTTGCATAATGACCATGCACACCACATTTGAAACATTCAATTGATCCCTCAAAAAGAACTTCTTTCCCTTTCCTCGAGTCAACTAGATGCTTCCTTTTTCCATGACAGGTTCTTACTTTATGACATTCATTTACACATCTATAGCATATTGCTGTCCCTTTGAAACAATTTCCTAGGTGTTTCTTTCCACATCTTTGACACAAAGGTTTTTGAACATACTTACCTTTATGATTATTACTCGTAGTTCCGTAGGGATTTTTTTCTCGCATATATGATGCCTTATAGAAATCACCAAGGTTTAGGTGGTCAATCATGACTCCAGATAGTTGGTTGAGGATAAACACAAGAGTTCTCATTGCAGCTCCCATATCATTCAGTTGTTCGCTCATAAAAATGTCACAGTTTCCTTCACATCCACTGTTACTTTGGTGCCTACAAGATCCAGCCATTTACTAAAACCAAAAATACCAGTGTGAGTATATCAATAAAACCATCATGTACTAATGAGGAAGATAAACACTAAGATATACTTACTCATTCACTTTATCTAAAACTATGACTATTTCTAAAATCCTAAAAATTATGGTAATGTCACTTATGCTTAAAGAATACCCTAACCTCTAAAGTTATCTAAACCGACTTCTGATACCAACTATAAGGCCCCAGCCTTAAACTTTACTTAATCTTGAGTTATTACAATATTACACAATGGGGATCTTTTCAGGTTTAGAGTTTTAGATAATTAGGACATAACTATTACATCTCAAAGATTACAAAGTAGACACATCTACTCAGCTTCCATTTTTTTCCACAAAATAAAAACTCTTGAAGAAAAGAGTCATGTCTAGTTCCTTGTTTTAGACAACCTGACATTTCCTTGATCCCATCCTTGACCCTATTCAACTTTATGTCCTGAGAAAAACATTTCAAAAAAACTTGGGATGAGCATAAAAAGCTCAGTAAGGGTCATAGAAATATGGAAGGGAAACATGGGTTCATATATACGTAAGAATGAAATCATACTTTACCCATAAAACATAAGCACTTTAACATACCTCATCAAATCATGAATAAATCATAGAAATAATAAGATATAAAAGGTAACTTGAGGCATTCATAACATTCTTACGTAGGGAGTAACCCTCTTGGTTAGGTTTGGAATACTCACCACAGTATATTCCCTAAATCTCTTTGGAGAAAACTTAACGTTTCACTCATTCACGTTACCCAATGCATTGGAGATCTATATCGGGATCACCCACCGTTAGGTTATCACGGAACCACCCGTATTCATAACAATGCCCAAGAACCATAACATAATCTTATCACACAAAACATGCATAAAGGAAACATAACATTTCCACCTTTCAATAACAAGATATCAATACAACACATTGATATAAAAACATTATGAAAACCATTTTCAATACCAAAATAAATGAAAAGTAAAACATGGTATTTATTTTTCTTTTGAAAAGAGGGTATGGCTTGTAGAGGAAGCCGAAATTCAAATAATGGTCACGGCGGCGGAGAAGTCGATGTCGCCTCATATGTATGACAAAAACATTCCCTTTTGTCGTTTAGTAAACGCTTCGTATAAAAATATTCCTTTTGAATAAACATAAAAGTAAAAGTGGTTTATACACCATATAAAATAAAGTTTTGTATAAAACAAAATATGCCTCAATGAAAGGAGATTGAGACGAAGTCCCATACAAAGATGGTATCCTTGGATTAAGGATAAATCAGTTACATAATTATGTGTGACAAATGAATACACAATATATAAGTGGGTATTAAGTGTATAAAAATCAGAGTACATTCACACATAATCATAGAATTACATATTCATGGTGTACAAGTTTATCCTAAAGAATCAAAATTGGGTTAAGAAGTTCCCTTGCAAAAATTCGACAGCCTAACGGCATCACTTCCAAATTCAGAAAAAGAGTTGATGAGAGATAAAAAGGGGTATCTCATCACTTGTTCATAAAATTTACATCAATAAGGATATATAAGAACATATCCCAACATAATAGTATGTGAATTAAAAGACATAACAAAATAAGTCTTTTCAAAAGAGGAGGGTGAAAGGTTCCCTTACCGACATGGGTATCTTTTGAAACATACACCCCGTGAAAGAAGGACAATAAAACATTGATGTAAATACTAATAAATGAAAGTATATTACACAATGAGTAAAATAATGGGCAGTACATACACCACTCAAAAGAAATTGTGGCCAATGTAGCATAAATCGCACGGGAGTAAAATTGAGATGAAAAATCCCTTACGAAAACTCGGCAGCCTAACGGTGCCACTTAAAACTTACAAAATGGATTGATGAGAGAAAATAGGGTCTATCATCATATGAACATATAAATTACATTAGGAGTAATATAAAAGAACATCCCAATCATAAGAAATATGAGCTTAAAATGAATGACATAAAAGAGTGTACTTAAAAAGAAAGAGAGGAGTAGGATCCCTTACCTCGGGTCCGACTTGACTCGATCGTTCCTTAATCTCCTGAATAATAAACTTGTGTTAATTTATACTTACTTAAGAACCTTTTTCAAGTTAATTATTCCTTTTATATCACTTATTACCATGTCATGAACACTATGTTATTATTTAAGTTAATAACAGTCATTTTAACGATCATTGGTACTTGAGTCAAAAATAAACTCTTTATAATTACAAGTTGTTCATGTGGTAAAATATCCATTATATCCATAATTTTATTCATGATTTAGATATCATATATATCATATATATCCAGTATATTCATTCATTTATAATATTATATAACGTTTAGAGGTAAGAAATGAAATGCACCGTTCATGGAGACGGTAAGCCGTACATACGCATGAACGCTACTTTCATTTCTATTTCGTATTTTTATGGAATGGAATCACAATGATATAAAGGTATATTATAATTCCAGTATAATATAATATATATTAACATTAATTAAATCCTTTATACGTCCCAAATATGGCATTAACGAAATCAAATCACTTTGAGGGGGCGGTAGTCCGCACTTCCTTAAATGAAGATATCGCGTTTACCCATAATGGAAACCATAAAGGTATGACCAAAATGAAAAATACAGAAGCTTAAGGATACCATAAACATATTATATATCATATATAAATATAGTTACATCTTAATGGCCACATTTTAAGGTGTTAGAAGAATGTTGAACAATCATCGTTTCGGGAGGCAGAAATTCGCCATCCACGGAAACAGTATGTTCTTTAACCATTTGATGTAGGTGTGTGTAAGTGTATCTCGAATCCTCCTTATAAAAACATCCTAGTATATGTAAGATACTGGTTTTGTTACAAAATAAGTGAATAAAAATAGATTAGGGGGTTACAGAAGCAAAATAAAACAAAAGGACTCAAGTGAAGACATTACCTTAAAATCGGGTAACTCCCTTTGGTTTGAGCTCAAAGGCTTCCTTGGGAAGACTTCTGCCCAAAGTGAGGCTTCAAGGAGTAAGATAGGGATGTGGATAGACAGAATGGTCAGGGTTTGGCTGAGCCAAAGGCTTTGTAACTGTGGGTAAGGAGGTAGAGGTGGGGGCCTTTTATAAGAGGAGAGGAGGGGCACTCTTGGAAAGTAAAGAAATATTACTTTATTTCAAAATGTGTTTCGGATTTAAAAGGTCCCACATTGATATAATTCGTGTATAAGGTGATAAGGGTTCGCAATATACCCACCCAATAGGTTTTTTACATGGTTAGGTCATATATTGTACATTATCTTTTCATTTTATTTAAATCGTTAAATAATGAGGTCATCGCTGCATCATCATGATGTCATAAATAATTTAATTTATTTAATGTCTAAAAATTATAAAAAAAAAATACTTTGATGTAAGAAATATTTTTAGCTTTCCAATGACTATTTATAGTCAAAAATATTACTTGTATAACCACATTTAAAAATTGTTTTAGTAAAACATATCATGTTTGTGTCATTTTTACTTTAACATTAAATAAAAAGTTATTTATGCCATTTCCCAACCAAAGTGGCTCCATGGGGTACCCAAGTTTACCCATGGGTTGTCTTGGTCGGCCATGACACATCCAATGAGGGTAGTACATGTTTCAAGATCATCTCATATTATTAAAACATTATTTTTACCTTAAACTACACTAATTTCCTCTAATCGCGATTAAAAATTAATAAGTTACTATTCACCAAAAAAATTTAATCCCATTGAACCACATTTTACTTTTTAATGAAAACCATGTATGTAATATTTTTTAAATTAAAAACACAAAGGTGGAAAAATTTCATTTAAATGGAAAATCAGTTTTTATAAGTACCACTTAGTGGCTTCACTATTCATCAAAAATTGAAGTTTTTCAGAAAATTGCCAAAAATTCACCCTAAGATATATTTGATATTATGAATTCAAAAATGATTTCTATTTTAAAAAATTCAAAACATATAAGTTTCATTAATTAATTTAATAATTAATTCCCGTTGTCAAAACAAATTGCGTGTTTTTATGAAACAAAATGTATCAAAAGATTGACACTAGTTTCGGTCCGATTTCAAAGTGAAATTAATTCCAACGACCACTATTGGATTAAATTGTAAAAATATATTATAATTTCACTTTAAAACAAATTCAAAAGATAATCTAATCATATAGATAAATTAGATTAAAATGTGGTTTTGAATTGAAATACAACATTTTTCACTATTCATTAAAAAATGAACTTTATCGGAAAAATACAAAAAATTTACACATAGTAAATTTTGATGTCCCGATTCTAAAAAAGAATTTTATTTTGTAAAATATAACACATAAAATTGTCAAAAAGTGGATTTAAAAGAGGTTCGCCATCAAAAGGCTTTTAATCGACCCTTTAAAGAATATTAGAATGTTTATGCTTAAAATTGTATTCATTCGCATTTTTAATCCTCTAACATTTATTGTAAAAAGTAAAAATATTTGACAAACATATATAATCATTTTTTAGTTAGTTCTATTCATTACCTCCATCATAAAACCTAGGCATTAACTACCATTTAAAATAATATTTTTTTATTATTAGAGTGCAACGTAAGATTCCCAAAAAACTCATTGTTGCGTGTTGGGTACGCCATCGATCATAGCGTCCCCTTTAAAGTTATTGTAATATTTTATTCACAAATATGCATAAATGTGAAAATTTCATAATCTTTATTTACCTGGGGTGTTACATTCTCATGGTTGGACGAGTCTACTCTCCTGCTATAGGTAGCGAAGACTCGATGAGAAGTTCATCTTCTCACCGTTTCCAACTCCTTGTGTTTGGAAGAGTCTACTTCTTTTCCCTTGTTGGGTTGAGCTAGACACTCTATTATTACCCTTTACTGCACTCCTTTTTGTACTCCTTTATTATTCCCTGTTCGATCTACCGCTCACCCTTCGGTACCTCCTTTGTTGCTCCCTCGAGCCTTCGGGGTATCCTTGAGTATTTTTATACTCACCCCTACTTGGGATTTTCCCACACTTGGTGTGCCCTTGCAGACGATGGATAGGCTAGACGTGACGTCAGAGGAGCTTTGGAGCTTGGGAACTTAGACCGCATGCGGTGGTCAGAGTCGGGTTCCAAGTGGGGGACCCTTCCAGCTGTTTTCTTTTGTTTACCTGTTGCCAGGTTGTGGCACTTTTCTGGTTGGGCGTTTGTTTTTCCCCTTTTCTTTTCAGATTTTACTTTGTATTGTTTAGAGGTTGATGCACTCTTGTGGTTATTTATATTAGTTTCCCTTTGCTTTTCTTTTTACTCTGCACTTTTGCATTGACTGTGCTGTGTGTGTGTGTACAGGTACTTAGGAAAAGGCCTCCCCAAGTTATTGTGCCTTCGGCGCTGGTCGCCAGCCCCTGGCCTATGGAGGCGGGATTGGGGTAGTTGCGACTAGAGCCCGGGTTGGCTCGGGTTGTGACATATTAACATAGAAATTATTATTAAATGGGTAGTATAAAATCATAAATGAATAAAGTATGATATCATAAGTATTAATATGGTTCTGGTATAATTTAATAACATACTATTGTCATTATACAGGAGGTTAAACATACCATTGACCAAAGTAAAGTACAAGGTAAGGGTTAATTACTCAATATCATTATTTTCTGAGATTTTTTTATGTGTAAGTTTTTAATGGGACTTATTTATTATCCATGTCCATGTTTCATAAATGATTTTTCAAAAGTATAATTTTTAAGTGACTCTTTAACTAAATATTAATTCTTCTAAATCATTCTCATTGATGTCCATGTTTTCAAAATGGTTTTAAGGATTTATTTATTTGGACATAAATGATATAAAATGTTAATTCCTTTCAAATGTTTCAAAATTGTCTAGGACACTTTGATTCAAAAATTTATTTTAAATGTCTTCCTTTCAAAATTGTTTTACTAAATGATTTCATGAAATGGGGATATTTCATTCAAATAGTTTTACTGATCATTTTCAAATATGTCAACATCATTTACTTGATATTATTCATGATTGAGGTTTATTTATTATAATACAATGTTCTATATTGTATTGAATGAGTAATGATATGTTTAAATATTAATGTGTTTTTTATACCATTCATGGTTTATGTTTAAAGTATTGAAATTTCAGATTCTTATTTTAATACTAATGTTTATGTTACGTTTGACCCTTTTTATATGAGAAATACATTGGACTTAGTAAGTGATGGGTGAGGCTCACTATAACCCCTAAATGCATTAGTAGGTCTAATGAGACAAACTAGTGTCTTGGATAAAGGCCTTGATAAAAATTTTATTTGTAGTCCTAGCACGAGGCCTTGACTATGTTGTTATGATGTCAGGCATTATGCATTCCCTCACTCTGAAATTAGTTATTTCATATGATTATTCAACTAGAAGAATATACATGTGCATGTTCATATTTTAATGTTTGATTTATTTTTTCCATATTATGTTTAAGTTTATGTTTAAAAGGTTGTTGTATTTATTACACATTTTGCCTTAAAATTTTATAGTTTCCACTAAATTATTTACCCTTACCGAGCATCTGAGCTCACCCCTTTCTTATGTTTTGTTTTCCTAGGATTCTAAGAAGTGTATTATGATTGATATCCAGGTTTAAGCAAGGGGAATAATGGATTTCTAAAAGGATTATTTAGGTTTTGTTTTATGTTTGAATGTGTAATGTAATGTTCATGTTTGTAATATATTTTCAAAGACTAATAAATTGATTCGTCCTTCAGGACATGATTCCTTGAAATCCTGAAAATGTATTAAAATAATGAACTGGATCCAGGCTTCATGGGTCAAGGCGTTACAGTTGGTATCATAGGAAGTTTAGCAACAACCTTGGAAATATATTTAGATAAACTCTGATTAGGAATCATCACCCTAAGATTGACATTGAGGATTAGTATATAAGAACATCCAAAAATTTTGGGAATGTAATTATTTTGTGCGGTTTCCAAGAAATAAATTCCTTTCTCAATACTACAAGTGGATGTGGTTCTGGAACAAATGTTCTTAGGAGTGAAAACTCTGAGAAGTAGTTTTGGGCTTGACTTGAGGTATCCTGGTACATGACAATGGGCCTTACTACATAATTGGTTTGACACTCACATGGAATATGCTTAGGATAATTCACATTTTCTTCACAAACCATTATGAAGGATATATGAGTGAATATATCAGTAAAGAAATAGTTTTTATGATTATGAGACTGGATGCGTAAAAATATTCAATTAATGTTGATAATTTTTCTAGTTTTTTTTATACATTATGATATGATCTAACCTAGTGTATTTTGTCATTTGTAAATGGAAACCTGTAGAAGGAAGGAGAACTCCAACAATATGCATGATCCAAAGAGTATGAAGTATCATATATTTCATGGTCTTAAGTGAACATTTATAAGTGAATTAGTCTCCCACATATTCTCATAATATGAAGAAATAATATCATGTGTTAATAAGATAAGTAAATAATTGTCTGAGTCATATGGATTTGAAGGGAAGCTGAGAAGAAGAGGATGGTAGAGAAAAAATTGGATAAAGGGAAGAAGGGAAAGAAGGATTTTCCCATAGGTTATAACTATGGAAAGAATCACCCTAGAAAGTGCTTGAAAGGAATGTGAGTTTGTTATAAGTGTGGAGAGAAAGGCCACCAAACTCATGATTGCAAGGGTAAGAAAAAGGTTAAAAATGTTCAATGCTTCATCTGCAAGGAGTTGGGATTCTACGCGAATAAATTTCCCAATCATCAGAGTATACCCCAAATGATGCTATTGGATAATAATCAAGTTATGATACTGCCATAGATAGAGATGATTGATTAGTGGTATTATGTCGTTATTAAAGAATTGCATCATTTGAGTATTGTATTAGTGATGTACAAGTTATAGGAATAATAGAGTATATAAGGATTGTACTACAGTACTATTTCATTGAGGATTTGAGATTGTATGGTACTTTGAAAAGTGATTCAATAGAAAGTTAATATTTTTTGGAAAATACATGGCTGAGGGAAGGATAGACCATAATATGGTCCTGATACCAAGGTAGTGATTTTTTAATTAGAGATGGTTGATTTGGATAAATTATATTGGATATTATTGACTACCTTGAAACAAATTAATTATTTGTTTATTCCATCATTGTTGGAGGTTACTACATTTTTTTGATATAAATAGTATATCCAGTATTCTATAACTTATAGAAGTAATAAGCAAGTACATACAAATTCAAATAAGGTTTTATGGTAATTTAGGACATTAACATGTTTTAAAAGAATACATGATAAAGGTATTCACATGTTATTACATGGAAAAAAGATATCTTCATTATGTTTACCTTCCTTATAAATTTTGGACTGTGAGATTGGATTGAAGTATTTTGGATAAGTCTAAAGGTTGGAATAGATTAAGTTGGACATTGGATGTTATTGTTTAACTTTAAAACATTTCTTAAGATTATATTTGGATTTTTATAAAAAGGACAAGATGGAGGTCAAGTGACAACCCATCAAGTCCATTAAGGCTATATGACATGAACCCGCAACCGAAGGGCAACAAGGGTGCATCACCTACCATTGGCCTACATGATGTCCTGGTTTGTATAATGTAGTTTTTTTAAATGTTCTGATAGATGAATTATAAATTCATTTTTTTAGAACTCTATAAAATTAAAATAAATAGAGTATTTTTGAGTTCTATTATCTTTTGGAGTGAAAGATGAGTTTGTGGTAGAAATTAGTTAATGTATGGAACTCTACTTATAAAGTATGATTTTTTCTTATTCTATGAAGAAATAAATTCATAAACTTTAAGGAAAGGATATTAAAACAAAAAAATTTGTTATCCTAATACCTTATGTTCTGTTGAACTGATTATATTATAAATCATCATAGATTAATGGATTTGAGGCTCTCAATTTTCAATTTATTGTTCATTTGTTTGAGATTTATGACCTCAATCACTCCCTATAAATATTTATGTCTTTCATCCAATTATGTGTTTCTAATTTAAATCAATGTTGTCTTATTTGAGATTATAATTTGGTTGTGACTTTTTCATTTCCATTTCCCTCTTATTAAGACTAAATTTTATTAACCCTATTTCTGATGTGGGATTTCTATAAAGGTATTTTCTATTTTCAACCTTTTATTTTCGAAGAAAAATTTCAAATTGTGAGGATAAAATTTATTGAAGGAGGGTAGAATGTAACACCCTATGATTTCATAGTATGCTACCTCTTTAAAGTAACTCAATAGATTGCGCTACATGCAACACCGAGTTCGAGCGCACCACAATTTACCAAACTAGCCATTCAAAAAGAGGTTATGAATAGTATTAACTAAATTTTGAATTTTATACATTCCAAATAATTTTAACATCCATATTATGTTTTTATTAGATATAATATAACTTTTTAACGATGCCTCAAATTAAAATTCCGAGACCGCTGTTGTGTTCGGGGGGTGGTGTTTGGCCTAGGGGAGTCTTAACCTTGACTCTGTCGAAGGTTTCGGATGCAAGGAAAATTATGGGTTTTGAATTAATTAAAATTCTTTTTTTATTTAAACCCTTCTTCTTCCCCTCCCCTCTCTTGTTCTCTCATGGCGGATCCCTCCCAAGGAGCTCCTCCTCAAGCCCTCTCCTCCTCCACTTCAGTGAGGCAGCTCCGACGAGGCGCGGCGTGGCGGCGGACTCCCTGTGAAGCGTCCGGCGAAGCCCAACAAGGTAGGATTTTTCATTTTCATTTCATTCTCCCTGCCCCTAATTTGAACCTGGTTAATCACATCTAATTGCTATCGTATTTTCAACCAAATCCCATGAAGGTGTAGTAGATGTTATTCCCTTTCAAACGCATCTTTCGGATTTGAATTCTGATCTCTGAGGTGATCGCAGATGTCCACCGAAGGTGAGCGGGTTTTGGAATGGTTTCCAGACAAAAAAAAAAGGTTTCCGGTGGTTTTGGGCATTCCGGCGAGGTACCACGACGGTCTGGAGAACCAACGCGGTGGCGCGGCAGGTGGCCGGCTGAGGCGGAGCGGCCGAGTGTCGAGTGTGTCGGCGCAAGGGCTTCAGCGCGGTAGGCGGGTGAGGCGGAGGTCGGCAGGGTCGTCTGGGCATCGGTGCAGGTGGCTCAGGCGGCGGTGGCTCCAGGAGGGAGGTCGAGCTCGCCAGGTGCAGGGGAGCACCGGGGTCGCGGCGTGCAACCCCAGTAGGGGAACATGACTCGCGTCGTGCAGGTCGTCACGTGGCGACAGGCTTCGGCCGTCGGACAGGCGGTGGACCGGGTCCACCGCCGGCCCGTGCGTCCAAGCCGCAGGCCAGGCGCTGCGAGCTAGGCCGGCCGGCACGGGCCAGGCCAGGCCGGGTGGACCGGCCGGTCCAGGCCGGTCCAGACCAAGAGTGGAATCCGTCCCCTCTTCAGAAGTCCGCAATTTTCATTACGGATGTCTGTTTTGCTTTTCGTCTACGGCAGTTAACTGAAGATGTCAAGGGGATCGTTTTGAGATGGTTTCGGGAATTTTTTACTCCCGAAATGAGGGGCCTCGGAGGCGCGACACGCTTTTAAGAGAATTGATGTTTTTATTGTAATTTTGTTTTGGACGGTGCAGACGCGGTTGATGTATGATTTGAGCACCGTCAGTGGCGTTGGGACCTTGGTGCTGGGGAAAATCTTTCCAAGGTGGTTTCGTACGTTGAAACCGGAATTGAGGCATGTGCCCCACGGCCCGTCTTTTGAGCTGCATGCAGCATTTCACAACTTTTTCATTGGACGTCCGTTTGGGGCATGCAGACAGTTGTTTTTGGGTATTTTTCTGAGGGCATTGCAATGGCGCGATCCGCCCGCTGCAATTCGACATGATGGTGTGGGCCCCACGAGCGTCGTTTGGGCTTTGACGATGATTTTCCATCTCTACCACTGGGCGACCATTTCGGACAAGTGAATAGTCCATCCTATGTAATTTTTTGAGAGTATTGCAATGGTGCAATCCGTTCATTGTGTTTCGGGACCGGGATGTGGGTCCCACATAGTATTGCTCGTGTGCGGTGCACCGGAATGCATCTTTTTCTCCAAATATCCTTTCTGCTCAAGTGAGCAGTCCTTTTGACCTGTTTTCCTGAGGGGATCACAATGGTGCGATGCACCCGACTATTTTCGGGGTCGAGGCTTGGGATCACAGGACGTCGTTCGAAAGTAAGGCGGTGTTGGAGACTTTTCTGTCAGGTATCCATTGGAGGCGAGTAAGTAGTCGATCTCGCATGTTTTTCTGCAAGGATTACAATGGTTTGATTCGTTTTGTTGTGGAGAGCCTCTTATATGATCTTATTAAATGTGGGAATGTGAAGGTGCCCCGATGGCGGTTCTTCTACCGTGTTTGTATCGGATCCTTGGCGTGAGATCGCATAAACTCCCATGTGAAGGGATGTAAATGATTCATAAGATGTGTTTGGTCGTGGCTAGGACTTTGTGTTGGAGTTGTTATGTCCACGCCTTCACATTGACTGTTGGGTGTTGTGTGCACGTTAGCCTTTGGGATGGACACGTGATATACTCTGGGAGTATACGAGATGCCTGGAGGTACACGTTGGGGACGTTTGTACCTGAGAACGTTTGTGCGCTTGGTTGGGGTTGAGATGGGGCCACACGTCATGTGGGCACCACGTGCGTGCCGTGATCTGCTTTGCGTACTTTGACCTCTCCCGATGTAATGGGTCCCTCTGTGCTTGTTTGTTTGACCAGCAGGGTGGAGTTTCCCCTAGCCCGATGCTCTTTTGTTTGACCAGCAGGGTTGAGTGTTATCCCCTTGGTTTTTTTCTCAATGTTTTGGCTGGCAGAGATGGTTTGTTCTTCTGCTTTTTCAGCTGTGAGGGATTTTAGTACCGTGCCCTTTCACTGGACTGCGACACCATTTGCGACTACGGGTGTTCGTACAGTGTGGGTGTTTTCCCCACTTTCTGGGATGAGTTGACTCGGTCCGCTTCGATAGTGATGCAGTGGATTGGAGCTTGATTGCCCTGAGAGGCCTGGGAAGTTTATCCCGTGGCTTTGTGTTCCCTGGTAGAGTTCTTATGGATTCGGTGTGAGTAACACTTTACGCAGGCACTGATCCTCTACCCAGCAGGTTGTTTCCAACAGGGATGAGGTTGTTTCGATTAGGTCTCGCCAGTGGGTTACCATCTAGCAGGGATGGCCAGTACAACAGTTTTCACTTAGCAGTACCTTCCAGAAGTGATGGCCAGAGAAGTTCTGGGTTTACCTCCATCGGGGCTGGGCAGTGGTCCCCGATGTCAGGCTTACATCCAGCTGGGCAGGGCAGTGGTCCCCAATGGCGGGCTTACTTCCAGTTGTGCTGGGCGGTGGTCCCCGATGGTGGGCTTACATCCATCTGGGCTGGGCAGTGGTCCCCAATTTCGGGTTACCTCTAGCTAGGCTGGGTAGTGGTCCCATCGCCTAATTAACTGGGTCTCTCTCCAATGGATTACCCTGTTACGGGACTGGGTAGTGTGGCACCTGTCGACTCTTTCCGGGTCTTCCTCCAGTGGGAACCCGTCGACTTCCAGGGATCCTCCAGCGGGGCTGGGCAGGGGGTCGCCAGTCTACTTTGAGCAGTCCTATAGACTGCGGAGCAGTGACGAGTTATGGTTTGACGTTCCCCCATAACTCTCAAGTACGAGGAGCTCTTTCCCAACCGAGACGCGTCCTTGTGACATGACCTAAAACCGTGTGGGCGAGTTAGTGCCACCCAAAGTGGATAGTTTTGAGGTGAGGTGATTTGATCCCTTGACATGTAGTTCGGGGAAGACGTGCGGGATGCTGGGAATCAATGGTGTTTTCTTCTGGGACTATTAGTGGCTTACTTTTCTTGGGCTGAGCTATGGGATGAAGATCCCCTTACAACCTTGTTCGTGTTTCTTTACAGAGCATATATGTATGTATACCTTGTTCCAGTACCCACTTCATGGGCTTGGTTACTCTTCCTCCAGGAGATGCGAAGACGTGTGGGGTATGCCACATGCTTTCCGTGTATAGCTTGTCATGGTTGGATGATTCTACTCTCCTGCTATAGGTAGCTAAGACTCGATGAGATGTTCATATTCTCACCGTTTCCAACTCCTTGTGTTTAGATTACTCTACTTCTTTTCTCTTGTTGGGTTGAGCTGGACTCTCTACTGTTACCCTTTACTGCACTCCTTTTTGTACTCCTTTACTATTCCATGTTTGATCCACTTCTCACCATTTGTTACCTCCTTTGTTGCTTCCTCGAGCCTTCGGGGTATCCTACTGAGTATTTTTATACTCACCACTGCTTGGGCTTTTCCCGCACCTGGTGTGCCCTTGCAGACGATGGATAGGTTGGTCATGAAGTCAGAAGATCATAGGATCTTGGGAGCTAGGACAACGTGTGGTGGTCAGAGTCAGGTTCCAAGTGGGGGACCCTCCTAGCCGTTTTCTTTTTTTTACCTATTTCCGGGTTGTGGCACTTTTCTGGTTGGGTGTGTCTTTTTACCCTTTTCTTTTCAGCTTTTACTTTTTATTGTTTAGAGGTTGATGCACTCTTGTGGTTATTTATTTCAGTTTCCCTTTTCTTTTCTTTTTACTCTGCACCTTTTCATTGAGTGTGTTGCGTGTGTGTTTGTACAGGTAATTAGGCAGAGGCCTCCCTGAGTTATTGTGCCTTCAGCACTGGTCACCAGCCCCTGGCCTATGGAGGCAGGCTTGGGGTAGTTGCGACTCGAGCCCGGGTAGGGTCTGGTCCTGAAAAAGTGGTATCAAAGGTGGTTCTTTCCTTGGGATGTTTTTCAGACGTCCCTAAAATAAAAGTAATTGGTTGGGATTAGGGCAACAGTGTTAACGTGTCTCGAGAGCAGCTCTCAGGACAGGGAGTCCAGTGATGGTGCAGCGGCCAACGTAACCATTCACCAGGACCATGATAACCCACTTGTTGACTCAGCATGCTGAGACACTTGTTGCAGGGAAACTGGTTTGTGCATCACATAGGATTGAGTCTTGACTGTCCTTCTTGAGTCAGCTTTCCATCGTTTTTGTTATTGGTATATACATATATGCTCATCTGACCGCGACACTCCTTGATAATATTCAGTATGTCTCCATGAAGATAGCCATCTAGGATACCAGCTTTGGTTCATGACAACGACCTAGTGAGCTACGAGGCCTCAGTCCAGGACCCATCATGTGATCCCTTTCTCCAAGTGGGCTAGTAGTAGCACCCTCACCTGTTGAGCAGTAGACAGTTTTAACAGAGCAGACTAAGCTTGAGCACAGGTTGAGGGCGCTCTGTGAGTTCTAGAGGCAGAGACCGCTGAGGTTTAGTGGTGATCTGGATCCTTAGGAAGTAGAGGTTTGTCTAGAGAGAGTGGTTCGCCTTTTCAGGCTTGTGAAGATGTCGACAGATCAGATAGTGTCTTTGGTAGCCAACCTTTTTGTGGAGCAGCTTTGCATTGGGGGAGTCTGGCGACTCGGTTTCTTGACTTGTCATCACTTTCATGGGTCGACTTTCTGTTTTTCTTTCGTGAGGAGTTTTTCCCATCCTGCTTACACTCCTTTTGGATTCAAAATCTCCTGCAGTTTCAGAATGGAGGGATGACGGTGGCCGAGTACACGGCTAGTTTCACAGACCGTGCACGCTTTTACCTGGACTTGGTCCATGAAGATAACATCCAAGCATGGAAGTTTGAGTAGTGTCTTCACCTAGAGATTCGTGTTGTCATAGTTCCCTTGGGCATTTCCACATATGTCGGGGTGCTAGAGCAGGCACTGGTGATAGAGAGCTTCTTTTCACATTCTAGAGTTGGTGGGGGCAGCAGACACGTTGGAGCTGAGACGTCTGCCGCAGCTAGCAGGAATCGGCATGCAGAACCTTGACGCAAGTGGTTTTTTGACAACCGGACTCAGGGGCATGGTCGTACACAACAGTGGAACCGAATGGCACTAGTGCAGCCCAAAGAGAGTCGATGCTATGCTTGCGATGGGCAATGTCACTTGGCACGGGACTGCCCGACCAGGAATGCAAAGACCTTTGGGCAGGCAGCAGGTGCACCACCATGACGGAGGTAGCGTCGTGATCAGAGTAGCACCCAGAGAGGTGGTACTAGCAGAGGAGCGGGAGCAGCTGGCAGTGGGGGACGACTTTATGAGATCTTCCCATCACCACTAGGCGGTCCACGTCAGGATTCAGGAGCTGACAGTTGGGACCATGAACAACCATGAGCCTTGAATGTCTACGATCCTGTAGAGCATGTCGTGATAAGAGGTACTCTCTACAGCTCTTATACTTTTTTCAGTAGAGTTGGTATATGATGTGTGTGAAATTATTTTCCCAATGCTTCTTGTTTGAGGTGTTACTAGGGTGACGTAGGGTGTCGGGTGTAACCTTGTGTTGGTAGAGTAGAAGGTGTATAACCTTCCTCTTTAGTCGATGGCATTGACTCCATCACTCTCTGAGTGTGTAAGAGAGTCTTGGTTGAGAGACATCCATGGTGAAATCTTGTGTGACCAGATATACTTGGGTGTTTCACCATATGCATATTCTGAAGGAGGGAATCACTGGGATTTATCCTAGGTCCAGGCGGTGATTCCAATCACAACGGGCGACGTAGGGGTTCAGTCGGGGAGGTGAGCTACCCCTGTGAGCCTTCGGGCAATTTGAGACCGTTCAAAGGGATGGTGAGGTTCCCTCCCACCTTGCCCTAACCCCAAAGTCTGGAGTGGTTTCACGATGTCTCCTACATGGTTTACCTGAAGAGATGTGTGCGTGCTCCTATGCACATCATCGGCAAGCGAATACCTCGTCTGAAAAGATCAAACCCTTTGGTCAGTGTTCAGTGACGTGGGAATGCGCAAGAGTTCTTCTGGGTACGGTAGATCTAGGTGTGGGCTTAGTACCCTGAGTTGTTCACTGGTTTTTCTTTTCAGGGATGAAAATATTGAAGGAGGGAATGATGTAAGAACCCAGTTTTTGCTGCTAAAGACTTTGGAATATTTCTTGATGTTATTCCATAGCAGTTCCTTCAGGTGGCGTGAAATGGTGAATTACCATACTGGAATTTTCTATACGTCAGACATTTTCTTGATGTTATGAATGTTGAAAAAAATGTATGTGATAGTGTAATTGGCATGTTAATGCACCCAAAAAAACAAAGGATGGAATTTAGGCTAGTTTGGAAATGGTTTACATGGGAATACTAGAAGAGTTGGCACTAGTGAAGGGTGAAAAATGAACTTTTCTTCCTCCAGCTTCTTACACTATTTCCATGTAGGATAAATATTAGTTTTGAAATTTCATAAATGAAGTAAAGTTTATAGATGGGTATTCATTGAATATCAATAATATTGTGTCAATGACCAATTTAATGTTAAGATTTCTGAAGTCACATGACTGCAATGTTTTGAGGGAAGATCTAATTCCAAAAGCTTTACATTGTATTTTTCCTATGAATTTATATCATATATTAACCAAGATGTGTTTATTTTTCAAATATATATGCAAAAAAGTTATAGATTTAGTGAAATTTATAACTATAGAAAGAGAAATTTCCATCATATTATGTGAATTAAAAATCTTCTTCCCACTATCATTCTTTGATATCATGGTTAACTTGATAGTTCACTCAGTGAGAGAGATTCAGTTATGTGTTCTTATACACTATAGATAGATGTAACCCATTGAAATATGTATGGATATTTTGAAAGGGTGTTTCAAAAATAAAGGTTGTCTAGATGGTTGTATTGAAGAGCAATATATTGTTGAGGGAGATATTGAATTATGTTCCGACTACTTATCTGGAATAGATTTTGTCACAATCAATTTTACAGATTGGGTGAAGATCCACCTTTACATGTTTCATAACATTTTAGAGGTTCCCCCATATGTTGAAACACATAAAGAAATTATTAGTCATTTGAATCCATAAAGGTATGAAATATGGATATCAAATTCACATAATCAATATTTTATAGGATGGTTTCAAGACCATATTTGAAGGATTCAAATGAAAATCTGGATTTATTTTCCAAATGACTTCGACGGATAGCCAGGGGAACAAGTGTGTATGTATTATATTACAATTATTATTTATTTAATGGTCATAATTTCTATAGAAATGAACATGATGAAGAAAGTAACATGAAAAATAACATAGTTTCAATTATGGCTGAAGCGATGCATGTTTTTGGTACTAAGTATAGAAATTAAATTTACGTGAATATGTCATACTTTGGAATCAGCAAAAAAATATAGGAGTAGGATTATAAAACATTCCAAGTGCAGGTTTTTCAATGAAAGTGTTTTGATAAAATAAGTTTTGTTAAAATATATGTATTGGGATTCATTAAAGTGGGTTTTAGTAAGGAAGGGTACAAATACAAACCATTTATAATGGCATCATAGATAGTACGTGTATTTTATGTTCCATATCCCACAAACCAAAATTGGTCAATTGTTCTATTATTGACCAAAACCACTAAAGGGTTTGATGAAAATTCATCTAAGGATGGCCCTTTAATTGGGAATTCACAATAATTTCACTATGGTACCAATGTAGATGGGGTCTTTTTTGTCATAGGATACCACAATGAAGGGATTTGGATACTCTATAGAGGGTTCAAATCCTTTTATCCTTAAAAAAGAGAGTTCAGAAATCAGGTTATATTTTGTAATATACATTGTGTTACATCATGTTATTATCTATTCAATACTGAATTCATGTAACCTCAATTAAATGTTAAACCCCTTCTATAGATGATTACTTCTTCATGTGATTGTGCTCTTAATCCTGAGGAACAACAGGTCTATCAAGTTGTTGTTGCTTCATGTTTAAAGGAACAACGGACTTCTGAACATGTTGATGCTACCCCTCCCGAGGAACAACAAGTTTCGCAACCTACAATTGGTCACAATGCAGAGGTAAAACAACATTTCGTACATGATAATTCTACCACTCCATCAGAACAACATATTGATGAAGTTGAATCTAAATAAATGTTAGGAGACAAAGGAACAATGATGCAAAAAATTAGAAGTACCATATTTTAATGGTGCTAGAAAAAATAATTAAGGTGAAAATAAAAGGCATCAAATTCAAGGTTAGATGAAATGAACGGGGCCAACATTTAAACCCCAATAAGTCCATGTTCAATAGTTACATTGGGATAATCAGTCGGAGACGCATGCCGATTGATGTAGATTCATGGAACCTTGTTGTACCCATGTTTAAGACACTGATGTGGGAAGATATTATGGTAAAATTATGATATCATTTCTTTATTTTTCAAAAATATAAAATATTAAAACATTTAATTACTCTTCATCGTCCCTTTTAGAGTGCATCTATAGTATATGAATCCCATAATAAATATATATTAATGATTTTTGGAAGGATTCACAGAGGATTTCACACAACTCTAGTGATATTTAATCTTAAATATGCTGAAGGGAGAATAAAAATACACCCACTTCTTACGTATGCACACTTGATAACCCAAGAAGTGTGGGATGCATTTATTGGCCATCATATCAATGTGTCATTTCAGGTACATTGTGGCTAGAAAAACATTTTTTGAAAATACGTGTATTCATCACTTTGATTAAAAAAAATTATTTATGAAATAGTAGTTGAGTGTTGGAAATAAGTAATAGGAATAAAACCCAATATAACCCTACCATAAAGTAAGGATGGGGTATGCTTCACTTGATAAAAAATTAGTATGTATTTTAAATCTATCGTAATACTTTTATGTGAAATGATACAACTACATAATTTTGTTCCTCTATTTATATGAAGATTGATGAATCCAAATCCAAATCCACATCCATCCCACACCTTGTGGTATAGAAGGATTCACATGTAAATAAATATGGGATACTAATAGATGAAGACACATAAAAAGTGTGTGAAACATGTTTCAGTACGACATAATAATTTATTTTCTTTAAGTATCTATAACATAATAATGATGACTTATTTTACTATATTTTCTATCTAACATTGTCATAGGATTCATAAACACGTATACTGGATGAACGCCTACTATTAGTGTACTTAAAGTGGGCAGAACAGTATGGCTGCATCAGAGGTGAGGGTTTTGGGGTGACACCCCAAACATATTTTGAGAAAACAATAGTTAGAGGATAAAGATACAAAAGTGGTAGAGATTAAAGAAAGATTAGATTCCCTTGAAAAATAATTTCATTGGCAGTCTAAGTTTCTAGAAACTGTTATGGGGGGATCAAAGAGAATAAAAAACTCATGAATAACCTCTATGTGAAGATCCCACCCCACCCCACCAACTTTGAGGTGATCTATTCCCTTCAAAGAGGTGTCTTAGTCGAGGCAATCAATATTCTAATAATTGTATCTGTGAAATGTGAAATGGAAAGACACTGATACCTTTCATATAATTATATTATATAGGGTTAAAATCACTATGATTTACCTTTATCAACACCCAGCCATCTTCTTATATCAAGGGCTACAACGTTCAATATCAAAGACAACCATATACACAACTGACCACTTCCAATAGGTAATGTGAGAGTGGCGATTAGCGTATCTCATGAGATGAGTGTTCAGCTACCTATTTCACTTTATGAATATATTAATAAGATATACCAAGTTGTTGGAACATTCATTGCATGGCTGTCAGATCTTGTAAAAACACATCTCGATAAGGAGGTATTCATTTCCAATTAATATTTCATAATAAACCTTTAACAATTATTGAAAAAAGGTCTGAAATGATGAATGTTATTACAGGCAGACAAAGGGAAGGTGTTGAAATTAAGGGTTGAATCAAAACCATCAAAAGGATACACTATCTTATCAGAAATATCTTCTAAAATCACCATTGCCCCACCCATTCAATATCTGCATTTACTAACATTGAAGGTTCATTCAGATATAAAGTTACAAAATTGTAGTAGTCACATAGTTGATTTTGAAAAAAATATTTAAAGATAGGAAGGTGTAGACTAAATTTCTTTTCAAAATAAAAATTAAATCTTATACTATGAATGGATAGGAGCCTCAGTTTTAAATGTTTACATGAGGTATGTTTTCATAATTTGATTTTCCAAAATATGATATATTATATTAATTATGACTAAATACATTTCATAATTTTTTAGATGTATATATTAATACCAATTGAAGGGATTTCCCCATGAAAATAAATTTAGACTCATTAGTCCTCACACCACTTCTATTGAACAAAAAGAAATAGAATCCAAAAAAAGGGATGTAATAGTGGAAGACTTGGACAAATTATTTGGAAGAAAACTTTTGGATGAAAAACACTTCTTAATACCAATGATGTAGGGGTAAAACTCTACAATTTATTCATATAAAATATATTTTCATTTATTTCATTAATTATTACTTTTTGTGATTTTAGGAAACATTGGATTCTCATTGTGATAAATTTGGATACTCCAAATATATATTTCCTAGATTCACTACATGGATACCCAAAAAATCATCCACACATGATGGAATTTTTTAATTGGTAATACACTACATCCAAAATTTTAGAAATAAAGTTCAAGTAATATAATTTATATTATATTTAGGATTATATTATGACAGGGAGGTGTATAAATATCATGAAAAACAAGGAATGAGAATAGGGGTTAAGAACAAGGATCCTGACAAGTTCTAAAACTAGGAAAGTATCAGAGTATATATAATAATATTTCTCTATCCAAACACATATAAAAAATTACCTATTTTTATCAATGTTTCTATTGTGTTTGGAAAAAAAATGGAAAATATTATGGTTATTATATTTGTATATTTATGAAATAGATCATATTACATGAGCAAATTAACATCCCCAAAGAGGTATTTTTGAAGATAATTACTATTTCTTTTAAAATATTCATTAATACTTTTTGTATTTATATTTTTTCAGTACTACTATGATGGTCAAAAATACTAATTTTCACAAGATGATATAGATTTTCTTAGAAATAAATAGGAAGTATACCTAATGAAAAAATGTACACAAATAGCATGAATATGTGATTTCTATAGAAGTAATGTATTGTTTCATATTTATGTTTAATTTATTTCTTTTTAGTATTACTCACATAATAATTTTTTTCTTATATATATGGATTCCCTTGCTAGAGTAGGGTTGGTTTGTTCAATGCTTCTCCTGCTCATGAGAAATGGGACTGCAAGGATGGAACTGAGATAATGATTACAAGGAAATGAGTTAAGAATTTATACAACCATCATGAAAGGGTGAATTCATAATACTTATTTAATTAATTTTATCATAATTTTATCTATGATTTATAAGGTATTTTCCCTATTATTTTTTATATAATACTTATTTAGTTATTTTCACAAATATTTTAGGGAGTCATATTTGCTTTGAACTATCTTCAACAAGCCACAAAAGAGATAAAATGTTCATTTCTCCCAATCTTACCATGATTTCTATAAATATTATTTGTTAAACTACTATCAATGCATATAGATATGTAATTTTTGACTAAAAACTTTTCTAATTATTGGAAACTATAAGAGTCGAGGAAGCTCTTATGCCCATTGTGGTGACTTCTCATGATATAATTGGAAGAAGAGTGTTCTCTACTCTTCTGGTTTTCAATAATAAGAAAGTTTTTTTGGCTAAAAACATTGACTCAATATTCAGTGTTGGAAGTTCGATAAGTAAATGAAATTTAGATCATGATAACATTGGTAGTTAGGATTTTTTGAGACATTGGAACATGTAAGAATCAATAACACCTCAATCTGACACACAGTGTGACTGGTATGACTCTAGGTGCTTCTTTTTATTTAAAATATACATTAATTTTAGTAAAACAAACAACTGACATACTAAAAACTAAAAAATGTGGTTATATTATTTTGATACTTTTGTAAAATGATCCAAATGTCATTTATGATGTTTAGGAATCATCCACACCTCAATTCGATGCACAATGTGACCAGTATGACTCTGAGTTTCTATTATCAGTTTAAAATTGACATTTTTGTTAAAATGTATAACCCATTGAAAACTAAGAAAAGACACCCATATTTTATTGATAATTTAGGAAATAAATTCATAAATAATTTGTGATTTGTAGGTATTGATTTCATTTCAAACAGGTACACAATGTGAATGGTATGAGTCAAAGTGCATGTTTCCATTTTAAAATGACATTTTAGTAAAAAATAGAAGTGATATACTAAAAAACAATAAAAAAATTCTTATTATTTTGATATTTTATGAAAATAATCCATGAGTAATTTGGGATATGTAGTAATCAACATCACCTCAATACAATGCACGGTGTGACCGGTATGACTTCAATTGTGTCTTTTTATTTAAAATTGGCATCAATTTTAGTAAAAATGACATCTAACCTAATCAAAACTGATAAAATGCATTTTTAATATTTTGATACTTTAGGTTAGTGATCCATAATTCATTTCAGATATGTAAGAATCATCTGCACCGCAATCTGATACACAGTGTGATCGATATAACTCCAAGTGTGTCTTTTTATTTAAAATTGACATCAATTTTAGTAAAAAGGACTACCGACCTACTCAAAACCAATAAAAAATATTTGGATTATTTTGAAACTTTAGGTAAACTATCCATATGTCATTTTAGATATGTAGGAATCACCCTCAACTCAATCTTATGCATGAAGTGTATGATATGACTTGAAGTGTGTATTTTTATTTTAAAGCCACGTTAATTTTAGAAAAATAAATAAGTGACGTACTGAGAACTAAGAAATCAGATTCATATAGTTTTGATAATTTATAAAAATTATCCTTGAGTTATTTGGGATGTGTAGGAATTATCCTCACCTTAATCCGACATGTGGTGTGACCAGTTTGACTCTAAGGGAATCTTTTTATTTAAAATTGACATCAATTTTAGTAAAAAGGACAAATGAACTACTAAAAATCTAGAAAAAAAATTCACATTGTTTTGATAATTTAGGTAAATGATCCACACCTCAATCTGACACATGGTGTGATCGGTATGACTCTATGTGCATCTTTTTATTTACAATTGACATTAATTTTAGTAAAAAGGACAAGATAAATACTCAAAACTGAGCAAAAACATTTGGATTATTTTAATAATTTAGTAAAATAATAAAATAGACCATTTTGACTTGTAAGAATCATTTTAACCATAATATGATGCATGTTGTGACCTATATGACTCTAGGTGTGTATTTTTATTTTAAATTGACATTAATTTTAGCAAAAGTAATAAGTGACATATTGAAAACCATGAAAATTCATTGGTATTGTTTTGATACATCATGGAAACGATCCATGAGTCATTTGAGATGTGTAGGAATCATTTTAACTTCAATCAGACATAGGGTGTGACCAGTATGTCTCTAAGTGCATCTTTTTATTTAAAATTGACATCAATTTTTGTAAAAAAGAGAAATTTAACTACTCAAAACCAAGAAAACACATACATATTATTTTGAAACGTTAGGTAAATTTTATATAAGTCATTTGAGATATGTGGGAATCAACCTCACCTAAATCCAACACACAGTGTAACTAGTATGACTCCAAGTGTGTCATTTTATTTTAAATTGACATTAATTTTAGAAAAAGGAACTAGTGATGTACTGGAAACCAAGAAAAAACCTTTTTATTTTTTTGATAATTTAGTGAAGCAATCCATATGTCATTTTAGATGTGTAGGAATCAACTGCACATCAATTTGACGAACAATGTGATTGGTATGACTCCAATTGCATCTATTTATTTAAATTTGACATCAATTTTTGTAAAAAAGAAAACTGACCTACTCAAAACAAAGAAAATGCATTAATATTGTTTTGATACATTAAGAAAATTATATATAATTCATTTGTGACATGTCGAAATAAACCATACCTCAATATGATGCACAATGTGATTGATATGACTCCAAGTGTATTTTAATTTAAATTGATATTAATTTTAGAAAAAGGAATAGGGCACATACTGAAAACTAGCAACAAAATTCATATTATTTTGATAATTTAAAAAAATGATCCATGAGTCATTTAATATTTGTATGAATCATCCACACCTCAATATGACACACGGTGTGACCGATATGACTCAGAGTGTGTCCTTTTATTTAAAATAGACATCAATTTTATTAAAAAGGACAACTGAACTACTCAAAATTGAGAAAACTCATTCTGATTGTATTTATACTTTAAGAAAAGTATCCCATATTCATTTGTGACATGTAGAAATCAAAATAACCCCAATAAGATGCATGGTGTGACTGATATGACTCAATGTGTGTCTTTTTATTTTAAATTGATATTAATTTTAGTAAAAGGAATAAATGACATGCTGAAAACTGAGAAAAATCATTTTGATTTTTTGATACTTTATAAAAATAAACCATGAGTCATTTTGGATGTGTAGGAATCATACTCACATCAATCCAAAGCATGGTGTGATCGGTGTAGCATTAGGTGCGTCTTTTTATTTAAAATTGACATCAATTTTTACAAAAGGAAAAAGTGAAATAATGAAAAGTGATCAAACACATTAGTATTGTTTTTATACTTTAGTAAAATGATCTGTGAATTAATTGTGATATATAGGAATCACCAACACCTCAATTCGACACAGGGTGTGACCTGTATGACTCATAGTTCTCATTATGAGTTTAAAATTGAAATTTTAGTTAAAAATGTGTGTCACTCACTAAAAACAAGGAAAATGTACCCTGATTGTATTGATAATATAGGAATGAAATTCAGAATCCATTTGTGAAATGTAGAAGCATTATCACATCATGCTGATGCATGATGTGAACAATATGACTCCAAGTGCAAGTTTCTAGTTTGAAATGAAATTTTAAAACACAAGTATAATACTGAAAAACTGAGTAAACAAGTATGAGTTGTTTTGATAATTTAGGAAAATGATTCATAAGTAATTTTTTATGTCTAGGAATAGTCCTCAACTCAATCCCATGTAGGGTGTGACCTGTATAACTCCATGTGCATCTTTATTTAAAATTAAAATTAATTTCAATAAAAAGAATAATTATATACTCAAAAATGAGGAAACACATTAGAATTGTTTTGTTACTTTTGTAAAATGATCCATACCTAATTTGTGATGTGTTGGAATTAACCTAACCTCAATGCATCATACAATGTGATTGGTATAACTCCAAGTGTGCCTTTTTATTTAAAGTTGACATTTTTATTGAATTCTTTCATATTAATGCTTAATTTATTTCTTTATAATATTAATAACATAAGATTTGTTTTATTATATAGGTGGATTATTTTTCTTGGTTTGAGGTGATTTTTTTGAAAATAGATATCATGGGAACTCTTTTTGAGGGGGGATCACTGGTGCAAAAGATGATGAAACATCAATGTTTTTAAATATTTATGGATATTAATTAAAAATGAAATTATACAAAACATTGTTTGAAATGTATATAGTAGTGTTTTTTTGTATTCATGATGTAAAATGTATTCCAATTAAATTATATATTTTGTTTATAGGTTGGTAGGTTACATGTTGGGGTTGCTGCAGTGTGCTGTTATATAATAAGAACATTGCAGGAAGTGGGTCCTTTATCAGCACTGAGGTTGAAAAAACTTTTTAGAACTATTCAAGTCCTTTTTGAATGTTGTTAAAGGGAATATCTACAGTAGTGTGGGGGGAATTAAATGAACCTGAAAATTACTTTTAAAATTCCCAAACCCTCATTTTAATCCCAAATCGACCCCTATTTGATCCTAACACATATTTCATGATTTTGGAGCTGTCTAGATAGATTTCAAGACCTCTTGACCTTTTTTCTTGTTGTTTCAAAGCCCGGATCAAAGATATACACCCCTCCCAGTAAGAGTATCTCTTCCCGGTTTCTTTCCCATTCCTCCTTTTACTTCTTGTTTTCTTTAAGGAAAGTTATTCTCTATTTTGATTAAATCTATACATTTTTGTGTGGATCTAGATCTAGGATTGTGGATCTAGATCTAGGATTGTATATCATGATCTATATTTCATAGATCTTTAATTTTTCAATCTTGATTTAGGTTATAGATCCTGGTCTTGTTCAATGTCGTTACTCTGCTGAATTTTGGGGATTTCCATTAAGTGATTGATCATCGAAGAATCAATGTTGGTGGTCTATTATTAAAATATTGTATTCATGATTTCAATTATGTGTATGTAAATGTATAATTTCTAGAGTTTTTTAGCAATTTAAGTTACAAATTGAATTAATTAATTTCATGAATTAATTAATTAAGGTATTGAGATTTTGAAATTGTGGGATTTGATTAATAATTAATTATGGAGTTAATTGTTGAAATGTTGAATTGTGAATTTGAATAATTAATTATTGAAATAATTATGGGTGTATTGAGATTTTATATATGATTAATTAATCATTTAATTGATTAATAGAAATGGTGTGATTAATTAATTATGAAAATTAATTAATGAGATGTGTATGATTAATTAATTTTCGAATTAATTAATAAAAATCATGTGATTAATTAATTGTGGAAATTTAATAATGATATGGGTATGATTAATTAATTTTTGAATTAATTTATAGAATGATTTGTGAAATGGACTTTGGTTGTATGTTAATTGGCTGCGATTATGTTGGCATGGAGTAGCACATGGGTTAACAGGGGTGTGAGAAAAATATTGCTCAAGGAAGACTCTGAGAGCTTCCATTTTGATTTCCAAAGGACCATAAGATCCTTTATAGAGGAACACCATGACAGATTCCATTTTTATTTATAGGGGACCATGAGAGATCTTGGAGTTAGTCTAGGGTAAATACCACAAGAGATTCCCCCTTTTCCTATCAATCTATTACATTTCATTTAGGCTCCCTTACAATAGTCCCAGGAGGTTAGAGACCTATGTGCACATTACTCATGCTGAACTGGTTGACATATTTTATGCATTTTATCAGATATGAATTGTGATAATGAATGGTAATATTTACTTTAAGATATTAATTTTGATAATTAATGGTAATAATGTCATTCAGATATATGATGTCCATTAGGGATAGTTCAGACTCTAGCACGAGCTGTGGTAGGTATTGATTTTTCAGGTGTCCTCAGGAACCCAGGGTTGTTATGTGGTTAAATAAAGGAAAATTAAATGAATTTAAACTATTTAATTTATTTAATTTGTTTTATAATTCATTCAACTGAATACACTATTATTGACTACATTTGTTTTAGACAATATTAGTGGTAGACTAATGATTTTTAATCACACTCTACTCTGGCTTCCTGATTGGTAATCGAATATATTTCATGGTTTCAAGAGAGGTTAAGGGAAAATAACCTATGTTAGATGGATGATTTTGGGATGGATCATGGATGAGGGAACCAGAAATGATTTCAGACTCTCTTGGGAGGGTCTACAATGTCTTTATTGTGGGTTTCATTTTAGACACTTGACACGTACATTGGCATGACATATTTTCTAGTTTAGTTTTGATATTTTATTCCAAGTATTGTACATATTGTGATACCAGTTCTTTTAGGTTATGATTATATGTTATTTAGTTATTGTTTCTTCTTTTCCACTGGTGTAACACTCTGATAAAATATGTTATAGTCTCCCCATGATCAATATATCAAACCCTCACTACTGGTCAGAAACCTCTGGTGTATGGGGAGACATGCTTAATGTTATGTGGGGGTCTATCTTGGGGAACCAAGGTGTAGCACCCATGCTGAGAATTTATAAAGACACACACACACACACACACACATGTGTGTGTATTTATATTTATGTGTGTGTGTCTACATATTGACACACATGTTTATAGTGTCTCTCTGTGTTGAGAGTTTTCTCCTAGGTTTTATTAGGGTTTGGGCATTCATAGGTCATTCCTAAGTTGGACTATTATGTGGAGGAGATGTGTCTCTTTAGCTATCATCTATTAATTCTTCTCAATGGCGGATGTATGATCCTTTGTCATCATTCATCAATATTTTTTCCTTTGGTCTATGTGGGTCTCTTTGATACGACATCTTCTAGGTTGACATGGGCTATATTGGTCCACTTTTTTTGGATTGGTCAGCGCTCTTGTGATCATATATTCAATATCATCATCCTTTGAAATAGATGGGGCCTATTAACAGATATATCATACTTTTCTCTGATACCATGGAATAATATCTTCTAGAAAATTGGGAAAATATCTCAATATATAATTGGGAAAAATCCACTATCGAAGTTAATACCGATAAGGAAAAAAACTTACCGAATCTCATGTCCCTTATCTTGGAGGGAAAATTTACGTCTAATAGATCCTATAATTTGAATTCCCTGATAAATAATATAAAATTGATATAGAGATTAGAATATTTAGTGGCTACTAAGGAGATCATGTCTGAGATGGTTATATTTTAATTCTTTACGGGGTCTGACGAGATTAATGTATTGAATGAATGACCATGGTGATTTTATAATCACCTAATTGCGATTAACAATTTTATGAATGGTTTTGGTATCAATGGGATGGTTTTTCCCACTCCCCCTTCTAGATCTGGGTGAAAGGGATCCCTTTTACCAGTAGGAATGAGCAAATCATGCACAGGATTAGAAATGCTATTGGGAAGTTTATGGATAGAGATTTTTCATATCTGATTCAATGGGGTCATACAGTACAAATTATGGTTTGGGTGGACATCACTCAACCCCTTATATTGTTATGTCCTTGGATTCAGACCAAATATATTGGTCAACAACCTACTTTAGAGTCTTGAAAAAAGATGAGGGAAATGATGAACAGACGTACAGACCAATACCCCTTGGTGTCAAAGGTTGTGATAGTTTTTCTATGTCTACCTTCATTCCCTCTTGTTTTGGGACGTTTGATAAACCCTCATTCAATGGTTTATAATCTTTCCTCTCATGGAATTTCTTACCAAGGGGTTCTGGATGGTGGGACTCAGGATGATGAAACTATAGATGTCAGAAAGAGAAAAAATGGATGAATAGCCAATCTACTTCAATGCAGACCATTTATGATGGAGCACTGCACTAGAATATAGGTCCTACTATAAATCTCTGACTCGATTTACTCTCTTCAGTTTACTAGGAGGTAATGTAGGATATCCCTTCTCAAAGTATATCACCACCCATGGTGGGGGGGGGACTATCACTTTGTTTGGAGAGATGGAACCTCTGGATATTTCTATACCGAGGTGGCTCTCCCAAATAAAAAAGTCCCCCCTTTCTACTTGAATCCAACCAACCACAAAATCCAAATATAAGAAACGATGAAGCCGGCCCCTAATCTATCACTAGTGTGCCTAGAAAAACTTCTATTGGTGTGGATAATTCACATACAAAGATGATAATATTGTCTGCATATCCATGACTAGAGTCATATTGGTTCCAGGCACAGTGAAAGTGTGTGGTGGTGGGAGATATATTAAAATTTATTTTAATAATAATTTCCCGAAACCAAGAGCAAGGATCTTTCATGTAAAACATATAATTAATTTATTTAATATTTAAAGAAATAAATGCATGAGCTTATAAAATTTTTTCATTGGTGACTGTTTATCATCTTAAAAGACCCTTTCATATTACCTTTATTATGTTGTGATGATCCTAGAATATAATCTCTCTAGTGGTGATCCACACGTGCTCCTATAATCTCCGAACAACACCACTAGATCTTTGAGTGCTAACATGATGATTAGAATGTCTTTCATTGTTCATTATTGATTTCTCATTCTTCGGTCTCAAAAAATATATCTTACACTTATCGTTCTTGAGAGGGAGAGATAAGGAGGATTCAAGAGAGAATTCATTGTGCACAACAATTCTCTATTATCATACACAACACAATAGATAGATCCTTCTATTTATAGAGTTAGGATTTAGGTTAAAATTTTATTTAATTTTATACCAGACATTGAATAACATTTATTACCTTTAATAAACCTCATGACACATAATAATAATACCAATATTATTATTTTGTGGCGTGCACCAACATTCGCAATAAAAAATATTATTTAACCGTTTTTTAATTACTATTTTTCACTAGACATGGTATTGGTTCATTAGAACGACTCTTGCATTTATTGAACACCCAAATAATAATTTTATTTGTAAATAAATATTTCATTCACATTCTGGTGAATAAATATTTATTAAATATTCAATAAAATAAATAAATAAATTTTAATTCACATGTTGTTGAATAAATATTTATTTAAATTATAAGATCAATATAACTTGAAAAAAATTATTATTTGGACTTGATAATAATAATTATTCCTTTAATTACTCTCAAATATAATTTAATGGAGATCAACAGAAACAATTAGTGTGTGAACCTCTAGGATTCTTTCTCACTGGCATTAGATGTTTTTTCTTAAATTTCAAGATTACTGTCTAGGATTCTTTGACTGTTTGAAAAAAAAACATGTCGTTACACTAGGGTCGTGGAATTTAATGCAATAGGTCTATCCAAATCAAATGTCCAAGATATCAGCTTCCATAAAGATGGAAGGAAAAAAATCCTTCCTTGACTTATCTGTTAATGACCTGTGAATTGTGACACACCTAATGTACCCTAATTCTCTCAAACATATGGTGTGCCGGTTTTGGTTAGTAAATCTTATTGTGGGATTCATGACAGACAATAATGATAATCATAAAGTATAAAGACCATTACAAACACTCACTAATATGAATATCCAATGACACTAGAACATGTATAATTCTTACTGGTGAGTTTGTTATAACAATCTTCGATCTTAGAGTTTACTAGTGATAGACATGATGAGAAGAATCCTCCTTTGATTTTGAGCACTAACACCTAATGGTCTAAATACTATGTGTCGCATCATAGTATTTTATCCAATCACAAAACTATATTAAGAATATTTTCATAACACTTTATGGTTCTCATAATAGTGGGGAACTGTTATGACCTTATCAATACAAAAATACTCTAGGACATTATTACATTAAATCCATGTAAAAACATAGAACAATATGTAATAAGACATTAAATTAATATTCAATACATAAAATATACATGTAATAAAATTAAAATCAATTGGTCCTAGGAAACCAACTCTAATAGTTCTGAGGGTATGTTTAAACCAACCCTCAAACTGAATCAGATATGCTCTAATCCTCCAAACTTAGCTCTTCCCCCTTTTATAGACCCTCCTATGCTTTCATCTAAGGAAGGTGATGAAATGAATGGTTTTATGGGGATAGGACCTAAAAATCACCATATGTGGAAGAGGATAACTAGAGAGGTCTTTAGTTCTAATACCCTTACAACAGTTCCATGTGGACCTAAATGATCCTCTGAGTCCTCACTTCTAGTGAAGCATGTTCCTAAAATATGGAAAGTGATTGGAAATGGTTTTATTATTGAATTATTATAGGTGGAGGATGGAAAAAACCACCCCCACCTACTACAATGAAAATATTATTTTGGAACTACTGAGGGCTTGGAAAATCATGCACAGTTCTAATGATCCTGTGTAGGAGTGTAAAAAGTCACTCGACATGGTTTTCTTGTCTGAAACCATGATAGATTTCAAGGACACAAATAATGTGGAAATCAAGGCTGTATTTTATGGATGTATCCTAGTGGATTTTCAAGGCCATATAAGGGAAATTTTCCTTCTCTTTAAGGAATATTCGGATGTAAAAATTAATAATTTATCTTCTAATCATATTGATTTTGTTATCCACTCCCTTGATTCCCCAATATGGGAATTCATGGGATACTATGGGTGGATTGAACTGAGTGATAATCAATGTTTTTGGGAGCTTCTCAGTTCTCTACATGATGGGATACCTAGAACCCTTCTCATTGGTAGTTATTTTAATGAAATTATGTTCCATTTTGAGAAAAATGGTGGTGTTTTTATATTGTCATTCGTGATGTTAGATTTCATAAAGGATGTCCAGAATGTTGAACTGATGGATATGAGTTACTCATACTATCCCTTCACTTGGTTTCATGGGATATCTTTAGAGACCCTTATTGAATAACTTATGGATGGATATCTTGTATTGAATGATTGAGTTAGTATATTCAGTTCGTTATAGGTATCTCATTTTCCTTTTTCTTCATCCATCCACTCTATAATCTTCATCGACTTCCTGCGAGAGTGAGAGACCCAGAACTAAATGTTCTTTATGATTTAAAGGTTTTTGGACTAGGGGTAGGACTATATAGATATGGTCCACTCAGGGTGGTTGGTATGTGAAAATGAGGTTAAGAAGAAACTCTTCAAGGTGGATGCTAAACTTAATCATCAGAACTATTCTAAAATTCACCGCCTGAATATTCAATTCAATCTAATTTAAAGGAGGCTAAAATTTCACCTTTCCCACCCCCAAAAATGTTTTTTTTTTCAGAATATCAAAAACAAAAGATAAGATGGATGCAACTCTCAGAATTAAGGATATTTTTTGGTCTATGAGAGTGTGGGATGCTCATATGAAATATGGTGATGTACACACCCTCTATTTATTCCAAAAGACAATAATGCACCACTTAAAGAACCTCATTTATTTCCTTATTGACCTCAATGGTAGGTATTTTTTGAATCATAATGATATTTATAATATTTTATTGTATTTTTTCTAGGACCTTTATACTATAGGGTAGTCTTCCATCTCATCAGATATAGAGAGTTGTATTAGCCCGGTTGTTACAGAGGAAATGAAAAATAATATTGTGTCAGTTATTACAAATGAAGTAATCCTCTTGGTTCTTAATAAAATCTATTAAACTAAGGCACTGGGACCAGTTAGTTTTCATGTATTATTTTTTAAAAAGATATGGTATATTATCAGTATGAATATTTCGGGCCTCATGAAGGATCTCTAGGTAGGTAAATCCAAATTTCACTCTATCAATGGAACAATTATTACCCTCATTACTAAAATTAAAAATAAATCTTTGGTAATGTATTTTAGAACTATCAGCCACTATAAAATTACATATAAAATATTCTAAAAAATCCTAGTTAATCGAATTCATATTTGGTTTCCCTCTATTGTCTCTGAGAATCATGGTGCCTTTGTCCCCATGTGACTTATCACCAACAATTCCATTGTGTCCCATGAAATGTTTCACTCCATAAAACATAGAATAAATCTTAGAGAGGTTTTATGTCCTGGAAAATTTATATTAAAAAATCCTATGGAAAATTTGAGTGTTCATTCCTCCATTTTTCAATGACCAAGATGGGTTTTTTGAAAAACCGAATCGATATCATCAGGATTTTTTTTCATCTATTTCATTCAAGATTCATATTAATGGTAGTGTTTCTCATAGTTTTTCACCCTCTAGAGGTATTCACCAGGGGAGCCTCTATCTCCCATTTTATTTATCTTGGTTGCTAATGTTTTTCCAAATTTATTTATCTAGAAACTAATGGTAATCATATACATATTGATAAGGTATGTCAATAGGGCCCCCCCATCCCCCACTTATTTTTTGTATATGATATACTTATTTTCTCAAGGTCCAATTTGGGAGAATGTAATTATATATCACATATAAATCAGATTTATAAGTTGGATCTGGGACAATTTTTCAACCTCTCAAAATTTGAAGGTTCCTTCAGCTCTATTGTTTAAAAAAACAAGAAATAAGATCTCTATCTTTCTTTAGGCATTTGAGTGGTTGAAAAACACTAAAAATACATAGGGCTTCCCAAAATATTTGGGTGGTCAAAAAATAGAGGTTATCAATTATTCTTGGTTGGGTGGATAATATGATTTAGGGGTGATATGCTAAAAGGATTTCAAAAGAAAGGAAGAAGATTCTTATCAAGGTTTTGGTCCAATCAATTTAGACCTATTTTATATACCTCTTGAATGTACAAGGTTTTATTTTTGACCAAATTCATTCTTGGTTGGAAAAAATTTTGTGGGATATCTTTAATGGGAAGAATAAATCCCGCTAGATATCCTAAGAGAATATTTTATGCCCCAAATCTTACAGAGGTATGGGAATTCGGGACATGAGTCATTTTAATGATGCTATTTTTCTCAATACAAGGATGTTGGATTATCCTAAACCATGATTAATTGGTTGTTAGTGTCTTTTGGGCTTAGTACTTACCCCATTCAAACTTTGGTAGGGTATCCCTTGGCCCATGACCCAGCTTCTTCTAGAGAAGTCTTTAGGGTTCACATGATCGGCTCCTTAGGGGGCTCTATTGGAAGATCAGAGATGGGTGTTCTAATAGAATATTGAAAGACCCATGGCTTATTAATGAGGGTGGTTATTTGGAAAAATCAAAATCAGTGGAGGGCTAGGAAGATTCCACTGTCCAAATTCTACTTAATGATGATGAAGATGTTTGAAACAATGGGATGTTAGAGTATTTTTTTTTATAGAGATAGAAATATTATCTTGAGCATCCCTTATGTAAGTAAAATTGGTCCATACCATCTTTTTTGGTCTTTTGATAACTCTTGAACTTACCATGTCCAGTCGGATTACAAGGCGGTCCTTGAAGCTCTAACCACGTGGGTGGATGTTATTTGGAAATTCATTTGGCACCTTCTGATCTCTCCTAAGGCAAGGTATTTTTTCTGGAAATATTTTTAAGGATCCTTCCTATGAAGGATTTATTTGTCTTTCACCATGTTACAAGTGATCCTGACTACCTGATTTTCTCTTCTGTAGTGGAGACCCTAATGAATCCCATAATTTAGTGCCTTAGTTCTAATGAATTCTAGTGGGCCTAGAGTCTTCATATGGATGTTATCCTTAACAGGGCATCATCATTAGAGGAAATACTTTTGAACTGGTTTTACATCTCTTTGTATGAAGAAAATAAGATCTATTTTATGATGTTTTTTATTATTTATGCTCATAAAAATGTCATAAGTTTTAATTAGGTGACTAGTGGTGCTCTATCTAGGTTTATTGGGATACCCTTTAGATGAATTCTTGGAAATGGTATGATCTATCTCATAAGGTCCCAGTTACTCAGTAGGCCTCATGTTTCTTGCTGCTGCCCCTAATGGGGGTTATAAAGATTAATGTTGATGATTATCTTTTCGGATTTGGATCTTTTAGAATTTTTATCATTTTAAGGGACTCTGCTAACTCAATTGCTGTGTCCTGTTTCTCATTCTTCCCCCATGTTGGGTGCCACTAGTGAAATAAGCCCAAGATATCTTTTATAGGATTTCATTCTATATGGATAGAGATAGGTTGGAGTGATCTGATTTTAGATTTTGATTTCCACCCCATTATCAAAATTACATGAACAATATAAAAAGATAACACTATATTATAGACATTTCAAGCATTGTTTATTAAAATTAAATTATTAAGTATTGTCATAAACATTCAAAAACATCAATGGTTTCACTCTTTTTGGAACCTAACCTCCTCTAAAAAAATACCTTTAATGTTCTGTGCTTTCCCAATCCATTAATTTTCTAGTTTTTGTGGTTTGAGGTGTTCCACAGGTGGCTTGATGAGGTTTCAGGAGTTTTCCATGGATTCTATAGGTATAAAAGAGTTGTTGTAGGGAATACATGCAGCGTATTGTTTAAACGAAATGTAAAGTTATTTCACAACATTTACACAGATGGGGGATCCATGAGATGGATTAAACACTTTTTCAGTGAAATTTATGATGTGTAATAAATAAAGTCTGAGGCGATGTATTTTTTGGTGAAAGCTGTAATTTTTGAAAACCCATGGATTACACATCGTGTAATGGTTACATGATGTAAAACCCAAGGGATTCTAGGTTTTAAGTTCTTTTACCAACCTAACTTTCATTCATCCAGATACACCTCCTTCTCTATCATTTTGGACGAGCCCTAGGCACCTCGAGAGGATCTTCTAGCCCCTTCCTACCACTTTGATTCATTGGATCCATAAATTCCCATTGGTAATCAGTGCTTATACCTTCATTATTCTTGGTTAATTTCCTCTTGATATTCTATTGAGGATTCACTATGATGATGTTGTTTTGGTTTGGAGTTTGAATTGGGTTACACTTTATGATCTTTGGGTGTCGTGTAGGTTTATCCATGGTTTCTCATGGTGTGGTTGTGGTTTAGGGGAATTCCTTCTTCGCCCTTTGGTCCACAACGAGTTGAAAAATCTTTTTTTAGGTAGGTAATCCCTTTTTTCTCTTTATTGTGTATCATATAGGAAGGTTTTCTCTTGTTTATCTATGGGTTACGGTTGTGGTGGCTTAATAAAAGATAAGTAATTGGTTATTTGAAATTGAAAGTGTAAATGGGTATGATTCACATGTTTTTATAGATTTGATATTATTTTGATATGATGGATTGTACAGGCTTGATGCCCCAATGAAAATTGTAGCCGTTGAGAGATTTTTGTGTGCTGTATGTTGCGACTGATGTGCATGTTGTGATTTTTATGATGTCTCCCTAAAATTAAAAATTGAATAACCACTTATATTTGGTTAATGAAATTGTTTCCCTAGAATTATGGATTGTGTGATAACACCCCTAAAATAAAGTGGAATGTGATAAAATTCCCACTTTTGAAAATATGTAAAGTGATCTTGTTGGGTTGTGATGTGTGGTCATGATTGTGGGATGATGATGTGTGATTGTGATGTGATTTGTGGTTGGATCATGTAGGGATGATGGTTTAATGGCCATGCTTTTGGGGCGGTGAGGTGGTTGTTGTTTGTATATGCTTTTGGGGTAGTGATTTGGTGGTTGTTTGGACTTTTTTTTGGTAGTGAGGTGGTGGTATGATGGGGATGATGAGATACTTGCAATGTGTGGTTGTCTTGTGATAGATGCCCATGTAGTGATGGAATAAATAATTGTTTAATAATGTTTTAAATGGATGGGATTTGGTTCAGTTAATGGGGTGGAAATGACTAATGAATAAATAAATGACGGGTTATGTAGTTTAATGAGGTTGATGCTAAATAATGAAATGAATGGGTTGGATAATGAGAATTGGCTTGTTGTGTGATGTGTCTTGTTGTTTTTTTGGTGTTATACAGTTAGAGGTGGCACCAAAAGTGATGATGTTGTGAGTTGGTTAGTGTTTGGTATTGAACCCAATGGTTGGTATTGTGTTTCTAGCTATATGTATATAATTGAATAATATTTTTTATTTCTATATGTGTCCCACCAATGTCAATCACTATGTTCCAACACCCACATAGTCATGTGGGGGTGTTTTCCTTACATCCAATGAGGAGGAAGGATGGATAGGTACCCTATCTTCCCCCCTCTGTATTCTATGTGAGGTAGGTATTATATAGGATGTGATGGCTGGAGTTCTGTTAGTGCACTTGATGGTGGTTTTGATAGCCTAGGTGTCTTTAAGTGAGTTGTGATGTGGTCGTGCTTTTGTAGTGGCAAGCCCAGGTGTGTTCATGCAAGATGTAACATAGCCCAGGTTTCTGTAGACAGGATGAGATGGGATGAGGTGTATTATGGTGGGGATCATTCATGGTAGGAGTAGGGCACAAGGTTGATTTCATTCATGTTCATCACACCGTACTGATCTGGTTATGGTTTTGGATGTCTGATGACCCAGGTGTTTTTGGGAGAGATGTGATGTAGCCATTCTTGTGGATAGGTGAGCCTAGGTGTCTATGGGTGTGATGTGATGTGACTATGATTGTGGGGCGATGTGGTATATGGAAGATATATGATCACTAGGATGTATGATTTTGGGGTGTGAGAGCAGTATACTAGCGAGAAAGCGATGCGAGGTACCCTTTATCGATATGCTTGTCATTTTATTATATTACTTGGCTTGAGTTATTTAATGAGCATTCCTTGGTGGTGTCTGGTTTTTTTATTATACCTGTATAGGTGCTTCTTGGTTCTGTTTTTTTCTCACTAGAGTATTTGTATACTTCTTTCACATGTGCATGAGAGAATTTGGTTTTCCTACTAAGTATACTTGTATTCTCAACCTATATATATAAAATATTTTTTGGTTTTTAGGAGGATTATTTGGAAAATTCTATACATTACTAGCTCAGACCTTTGGATATATTTTGTTCCGCTCCTTTTGTTTTTTTCAGGTATTTACTTGGGATATTTTTATCTTTATCAATTTTATTTATACATGCATGAGGGATGGTTTTGGTTTTTTTTATATTATTTCATGGGGTTATTTTTGAATGATTCATCCTATCTCCCAAGATTGAATTATTATAGATGTTAATTATTCCCATTTCGTGATATTTTTTATACCCTTAGTGCTAGTCTCTAACTCACGGCCTATAGGTGGTGGGACTCAGGGGTCATTATATCTCTACCCTCATTGCGATATCTTTGGAAGGAGGGGATCATGACATAGTGGTATCAAAGGTATGGTTGAGAGATAAGATTAATTTTGGAGTTTGGAACAATGAGGATTTCATGGGTTGGTATGGAAACAATGTTAGTTGATCTTTGTGTGTGACATAGGATAGGGAGACCGGTTGGGGTACAGGATTTTATCCCCCCCTGTGATCCAGTGCACAGACTCTGATCTTATTGAGCGAACAAGTGATGTGAACTTATTTATGGAGTATAGATATAAGAGATATACATGAATCATGATGAATTGGGTTGTTTTTTGAATTATGTTGTTTTGGGAAGTTGAAAATGAATAATGTGAATTAAAATTAATCTTAAAAAATTCCATACTACTAGGACTAGAAAATTATTCTTTTCTTTTTAGCTATGGATCTTGTTCATCATCTACGAGTGGATCAAGTAGTTGAGGTTTAGTAGGATGATCTAGTTGATTGTCGTAGGGTTGATCTAGTAGGGGAGGATGAGGCTTGGTAGGGGTGTTGTGCTTTCTAGTGGAAGGATTTGTGGAAGTACAAGGGTAGTGTTTCAGATGTGGGTATAGAGTGCTGGGTGGAGTAGATCAAGATCTATTTCAGTTTGATCTGGGCCCCGATAGTGTATTGGGTCACTTTAGAAGTCATTCAGATGTAGGGAACTATTCGTCAGTGGTGGTAACTATATATAGGATAGAGGAAGGAGTCATAAGTTTCATAGGTTGACTACCATAAGGAGTTTTGGGTAGAGTTCCTTTCATCGACCATAAGGACAGTGAAGAGGAAAGGGATTTTTTCTCTTCAGTAGGGGAGTATGTTAGTGTGGGAGTTTGAAATCAAGTTCAAGGAACTTTTTCACTTTTCTATAGATATTTTTCTAGATGAGGAGTCTTGTGTGAGACATATTGAGGAGGAACTCTATCTTTTTATCCAGTATAAATTTACTCCTTTTATGTTGCTAACATATCTGGTTGTTCAGAAGAAGGAGGAGGTGATAAAGTAGATGTAATCATGAGGAGGTTTACTATGGTAATTGAACTAATAGGGTTCCTTGATGAGTAGGGTTTTTAGTTTTAGGTATCAGGCATGAGGACCTTTGTGTTTTCGACAAGCGGGGAGTCAACCTCAACAGCTTCCTTTCTGACCATCTAGGGCTAGTGGTTTCTGTACTTTTCTTGGGAGATTATATTTAGTGTGTTTTGTTTGTGGGGTTTATGGATATCACTAAAACCTGTTTACAATGGTTCCACAAGATCAATTTGTAGAGGTGTATAGGTTTAATTCTATCCTCAGTAGTAGTTTCCAAAGATAGCATTCCAGCAGCATGGGTAGCAGGCTTATGATCCACTAAGGGTAGATATAGTTGGTATAGGCCAACCTTAGGATTTTACGCACTTTTATGGACCTTTATTTGAGTGTGGTCATAGAGGTGTTCCTCAGAGGAGAGGTAGAGGAGTTGGGCATGGTCAGTTTCATGTAGTAGAGGTAGTAGTTTGAGAGTGGAAAGAGATTGCGGGATGTATGATCAGTTTGTTTAGTACCATTGTTTGTTTGATTTAGGAGTTTTTCACTCCTTTGTTGAACATGATATATACTATTCTCTAGGACTAGATGTATAGAGAATTTCTATGCCACTGAAATTTAAAACACTAATTGGAGGCTAGATCAAATTGTTCAAAGTGTGTCAAAGGTTCAAATTGATGATGGAGCCATATCAATCCCATAGGGATCTTTTATTTCTACAGATGAATCCATAAAATGTTATCCTTAGCATTGACCGGTTGTATTCCATACATTATATTATCAAATGCTTCTTGAGAAGAGTTGTATTCTCATATGTGGATGGTCAGTGTGTGGTTTTTGTTGGCTAGCAAGGTGGTTCGGTGGAAAATCGGTGTATAGATCCCCTTCATTCCTTTTTTGGATGTGTTTTTGGTGGAATCAATAGATTTTGGGATAATTGATGTTTCTAAGATCATTAGGGAGTTTTTTTATCTTTTTACTGAGGAGGTTGTGATTCTACCCCCTTCAAGTGATATTGAGTTTGGGATAGACTTATTGGTTGGTGCTTATATTATTTCGATGGATCCTTATTAGATGAAACCTTATGAGCTACCTAATTTTAGGATCTAGATAGATGGTAAGATAAATAAGGGTTTTATCCAGCCTTGTGTGTTTCCATGTGGTGCTCTATTTTTATTCTCAAAAAATGTGGAAGATAGTCTCAAATTGTGCATAGAATACTGGAGGTTGAATCTGGTGATAGTGAGGAACCATTACCCTATTCTGAGGATAGATAATATTTTTGACCAACTAATAGGGGAATTTTGATTTTATAAGATTGATCTATGGTCTAAATATCACTAGTTGAGGTTAAAGGAGGGAGATATCTTGAATACTTCCTTCATATGTAGGTATAGGCACTTCAAGTTGGTAGTCATGTTGTTCAGTGTTATGAACACACCAGTTATGCTTGTGTGGCTTATTAACACAATGTTCCATGATTTTCTAGACCAATTTATTATCATATTAATTTATGATATCTTAATCTACCTAAAGTCCAAGGGAAGCATAATGAGAATCTCTAAGATTTATTACAGGTTCTTCAATTCTAGAAAATCTATGGAAAGTTATTCAATTGTATGTTTTGGACATGAGAGGTGCATTTCTTCAGACATGTGGTGTCTTAGAAGGGTGTTTCATTATACCTGTTGAATGTCGAGGTAGTTGTTTCATGGGAAAACCCAATAATATGGTGGTTTTTCATAGTTTCTTGGTATTACTAAATATTATCAGAGGTTTTTGCATGATTTATCTTGAGTTTCATCCCCATTGACAACATTAACTAAGATGGACCAAGAATTTGTGTGGACTGATCAGAGCCAAGCAGAATTTGGTTACCTAAAGGAGAAGTTAGTCAGTGATATAGTGATTCATTTTCTTGAGGAGGGTGTGATGTTTGAGGTGTTTTGTGATACTTTATGCCTAGGATTGGAATGCGTGTTGATGAAGTAGTGATCTCTTATGTGTCTAGGAAGTTATGTCCCCACGAGTGAAACTATGCCACCCAAGATCTAGAGTTGGCGGTTGCAGTGTTTGTGATGAAGTTGTGGTGATATTACCCCATTAAGGAGCAATTTATGGTCTTCAAGGATCATTATAAACTGGGATATATATTTTCTCAGTGTGATATGATCTTGTGGTAGCATAGGTGGATAGAGTTTCTTCAAGATTATGATTTCAATATCTCCCACACCTCAGGAAATGGAAATGTTGTGGTTGATGTTTTGAATAGGATGTAGGGGAAGGTTGTTGTTCAGGATTTTAGGGATTCTGGGAGAGTAATGGAGGATTTGGAAGCCTTTCACTTATATGAAAAGGTGGATGATGGTAGAGGATATTTGTTTTAGATTATGGTGTAGTTTACTCTAATGTGGTAGGTGTAGGAGTATTAGTGGGGAGTTTCAGAGGTAGAGGTGATGTAATATCCTGTTGTCCTTGGTGATTCTCTAGAGGGATGGTCAGAGGATGAACATACTGGGTGTTGTTTTATGGGACTTTGTTTTTTCTAGAAGTGATTAATGAGGTATTCCTTCATTATTTTTATATATCAACTTTGGAAGTACACTTAATAGTTTCTAAGATTTACCATTGTTTGAAGATGTAGTATTTGTGGCCCAAGATGAAATAGGTGATAGCAGAGTACATGGTGAAGTGCTTGGTTTTCCAGCAGGTAAAGGATGAACATCATGTTATTTTTAGTTTTTTATATCCTTTGGATACTAACAATTAGAAATGGTATGAAATATAAATGGATTTTATCATAGGGTTACCCCAAGATCAGAGAGGTTGTGATTCTATCTGGGTGGTCATGGTTCAGTTGATGAAATCAGCCCACTTCTTAGAAATCAAGAAGTTAGGAACAATGGATGCTTTATTTAAGATGTACGTGGATGAGGTGGTGTGGTTTCATGGAGTTTTGTGATCCATTTTATCAAATCAATATACACATTTTACCTCACGAGTCTAGAGGGGATTGCAACATGATTTTGGAACTCAGTTATGCCTCAACACTAATTTCAACCCTTAGAAAGGTGGGAAGAAGTAGTGAACCATCTAGATGCTAGAGGATATGTTGTAGGCGTGCAACTTAGACTTTGGTGGATCTGGGGTATGAAAAATTTCCTTGGTTGAGTTTTCTTATAATAATAGCTATCACTCTTCTATTGGAATGGATCCATTTGAGGCATTTTATGGGTGACTATTTTGTTCTCCGTTATTCTAGATAGAGTCTGGGGAGACAATAGTTCTTGGACATGATGTGGTATAGGTAATGATAGAGAGGGTTTATCTAATTTGTGAGAGGATAGACTTAGATGTATAATGCGGATCATATGGGATTTCGTTGAAGTTTGAAGTTGGGGACCACATATTCTTGAAGGTTCCCACTTAATGGTGTAAGAAAAGCTTTGGGAGAGGGAGTAAGATTTCTCCTAGGTTTTTTGTCCATTATTGGTGTTGGGGTGAGTTAGCGAGATGGTAATTTGTCATAATTTCCACCATAGTTGGAAAGAATTTATGATGTCGTCCATGTATCTCTGTTTTTTTAGTATCATCATGATGAATCCTATGTCATTAAATAAAGAGAGTTGGATATCTCGGATGATGCAATGTTTGTAGAGAATCCAGTAAAGATCCAGGATCACTAAGAGAAGGAATTTCCTGGGAGGACCATTCCTTTGGTTGGTATGTTGTAGAAGCCTGGCGGCCTAGAAGAGAGTACTTAGAAGTGAGAGAGGCATATTCTTTCCCAGTAACCAGAGTTGTTTTGAGTTTTTTTTCTCTTTTTTTATTTTTGATGTGATGTTTGGAGCCTTCTATTTTATGAGATGTATTATTTTAACTTATGTGATGTGTGTTGTGTTATGTGTGATAAATATATGACATATGAAAAGGAACGAACTAATTACTAATCAATATGAAATATCTATGATGTGATTAAACCCATGTGGGTAAGTCAGTGCTACCTAGAGAGGATTATATCTCGACATAGAGAACAGAATTATCGGATTCGTGTGTTCGGGCTAGTGCAGTTAGTTGTTTATGATTTTTTTGCTTTGGGATGTTTGCAGGTTGATATGGTTGTGTGGTAATATGGTTGTGTGAGAGGAGTCAGTTTGTGGCTATGTGGTGATGAGGTTGTGTGGGATGTTTTGTGTTCATTTGGTTTGGTGTGTTTGGTTGGTGGTAGTTTCGTGGTATGATGATACCCCTGTGATGAATTTCATGAGGTCATTTTTTACGAACACCCCTTCCCTTATTGTATTATTTTTTGATTATTGAGGGTGGTAATTGTTCGATCAGTATCTAATGTAATGTTTTATTCCTTCTCGGTCTATTACTTTTCAAATTTTTGTTGTTGGAGGTGTTCTTAAGGAGGCTTGAGGAGGTTTTGGGAGTTTTCTGTTGAAGGCTGGAGGTTTAGTAGAGATATGATAGGAAATACATGATGTGTATTGTTTACACAATGTATAAATCTGGTTATTGTCTTATACAAGATGGGGGGGACATGATGTGGATTACATGAAGTGTAACTTCATTTCTAGATGTATAATAAATAAAGCCTAAGGTGATGCATTTTTTAGTGAATGTTTGAATTTTCAAAAACATGAGGATTACACGTCATGTAATAGTTACATGGTGTGAAACCTGTAGGATTTTCGTTTTTAAGTTATTTTACTCAATGGAATTCCATTCATTCATCCACACCTCGTTCTCCCTTATTTTGGATGAGCATTAGGCACCTCAAGAGGATCTTATAACCCCTTCCTCTCTCTTTTATTTACCAAATCTAGTGGATTCCCATTGGTGATAAGTGGTAATCCCATCATTCTTCTTGGTTATTTTCCTCTTATTCTTATCATGCGGATTAAAATAAGTGATGTTGTTTTTGTTTGGGGTGTGATTTGGTCTACGTTTTCATTATCTTTGGGTGGGGTGTAGGTTGTTATTTGGTTTTTTGTGGTGTATTTGTGGTTTGAGGGAATTTCTTCTTTACCCTGACAGAGTTCATTCAGGTAGGGAATCCATTGTTTCACTTTATCATGTATCATGAGGGAGGAATTTACTCTTGTTTATCTATGTGTTATGGTTGTGATGGATTAAAAAAATATAAATAATTAATTATTTGAATTTTAATTGATGAAGGGGTATTATTCACATGTTTTTAATGCTTTGATATTATTATGATATGATGGATTATACAGGCTTGATGCCCCACTAAAAATTGTGGTCATTGGGGGATTTTTTTACATTGGATGACATATGTTGTGACTGTTGTGCATGTTTTGATTTTTGTCATATCACCTTGAAATGGAAAATTGATTGACAACTTATATTTGGTTAATTAAATGGTTTCCACAGGATTATGGATTAAGTGATAACACCACTAAATTAAAGAATAATGTGATAAAATCCCCCGTTTTGAAAATATATAAAATGATATTGATGGGTTGTGATGTAAGGTCATCCTTGTGGGACTGTGATGTGTGATTACGATGAGATGTGTGGTTGGGGCATGTAGGGAGGATGGTTTGATGGCCGTGTTGTTGGATTGGTGAGGTGGATAATGATTGGTCATGATTTTGGGTTGAAAATGTGGTTGTTGTTTGTTAATGATTATGAGGTGGTGAGTTGGTGGTATGATGAGGACGATGATATTCTTTTGATGTGTGGTTGTGTGGTGATAGATTCTCGAGTAGTGATGGAATAAATAATTATTTTATATTGCTTGAAATGGATGGATTTTTGTTTATTTAATGGGGAGGAAATAGATAGTGAATAAATAAATGATGGGTTGTGTGGTTTAATGTGGTTGATGCTGAATAATGAAATGAATGGGTTGAATAATGGGGATTGGTTAGTGGTGTGATGTGTCTTGTGGTTTATTTGGTGTTTTTATTTTAGAGGTGGAAACAAAAGTGAGGATGTTGTGAGTTGGTTAGTGTTTACTTGTGAACTCATAGGTTGGTCTTGTGTGTGTGGATATATGCATTTACTTGTATAATCATTATTATTTCTATATTCACCCCACCCACATCGAGAAATTTATGCCGACACCGACATAGTCACGTGGGGGGTGTTTTTCCTAACATCCGATGAGGAGGGAAAATGGATGGGTTCCCACTCTTTCACAAAATCTCTTCTAGGAAAGGTAAGAATTACATAGGCTGTGATGGTAAGAGGTATGTTAGTGAATTAGATGGTGATTGTGCTATCCCAGGTATCTTTGGGCGAGTTGTGATGTGGTCATGCTTGTGGGTTGATGAGCCCAAATGTCTTCGAGAAAAACGTGACATTGCCTAGGTGATTATGGGTAGGATGAGATGGTATGCAGTTTCTTATAGTGGGGGTCAAGAATGGTAGGATGATGGTATGAGGTTGATGCACTTCATGTTCATGATACTCTACTCCTATGTTAATGGTTATGGATGTGTGATGGACCATGTGTTTTTGGGAAAGACGTGATGTGGCTGTTTTTATGGGGCAGCAAGCCCAAGTGCCTGCGAGTGTGATGTGTTGTGACCATGCTTGTGGGGCGATGTGGTATAAAAAAGATATGAGATCTCCATGATGTACATTTTTGGGGTGTAAGTGTTGTATACCAGTGGGAAAGTATTGTGGGGTACCATTTATGGATATTATTCTTTTTATATTATATTACCTGACTTGTGTTATTTAGTGAGTTTTCCTTGGTGTGGTTGGGTTTGGTTAGTATACCTGTATAGGTGTTTTTTGGTTTTACTATTTTCTTATGAGTTCCTTAGTATGATTATTTTATATGAAAATGAGATACTTTGGTTTTCCTAATGAGTATACTTATATGCGCACCCCACATATATAAATTGATTTTCAGGTTTCCAGGAGGATTACATGGACCGTGCTGAACATTACTAGCTCAGACCATTGGATAGCTACTGTGTTACTGCTTTAGCTTTTTTTTGGGTATTTAATTTACAGAATTTTATCTCTATCATTTTTATCTATACGTTCATGTGGGTGTGTTTTGGTTTCTTTTTATATTATTCATGGGGTTATCTGTGTATTATTCATCTTATCTCCAGATATTAAATTTTTACAGAGGGTAATGCTTCCCATTTCATGAGATTTTTTATACCCTCAATGCTAGTCTCCAACCCAGGGGATGCTATAGCTAGGAAATTGGGGTCATTATCTCTCTCCCCTCATTATAGTATATTTTTATGGAGGGGTTCATGTCTATCCTAATCATGGTATCAGTTTCCAAAAAAACCATCCCAACTCAGGAAAAATAATCCAATTGTATAATAAAACAATTATTTTGTTAATAACACTATAAATAAATAAATTAAACATAAATATGAAATAATACATAAATAAAATGTCAATTTTAAATAAAATGACATGGTTGGATTCATACCATTTACACCATGCATCATATTTATGTGTGGATGATTCCTACACATCCTAAATGACTTTTGGATCATTTTCCTAAAGTATCAAGAAAATCCAAATGTGTTTACTTGATTTTGAGTATGTCACATGTCTTTTTTTTACTAAAATGTAAATTTAAACTCAAACAATCACTTTGAGTCAAACTGGTCACATCGTGCATTGGTTTGACATGAGACTGATTCCTACACATAAAAATGAATTATGAATCATTTTCCTGTATTACTAAGACAATTCAAGCATGTTTTCATGGTTTTTAATAAGTGACGCACATTTTGAACTAAATTTCAAATTTTAAACTAATAATAGAAACTTTGATTTATATTAGGAACACCATGTATTAGACTGAGGTGAAGCTAATTCCTATATGTCACAAATGAATTATAGGTTGTTATCCTAAATTATAAAAATCCCAATTTTTTCTCATTTTTGAGTATGTGATGTATGTTTTAAAATAAAATGTAAATTTTAAATAAAAAGACATACTTAGAGTCATATTGGTCACACCATTCATCAGATTGATGTGTAGATAATTCCTAGATATAAAAAATGAATTAAAGATCAATTTTCTAAAGTTTCAAGAAAATCCAAATTCGTTTTCTTGGTTTTGAGTTTGTTAGATGTGTTTTTTATTAAAATGTCAGTTTAAACTAAAAACATGCACTTTGAGTCATAATGGTCACATCGTGTGTTGGTTAGATGAGAGACTTATTCTTATACATTATAAATGAAATATGAATCATTTTACTAATGTATCAAGACAAGTTCAGTTCTTTTTCTTGGTTTTCAATGACTGGTAATCATTTTGAACTAAATTATCAATTTTAAACTGATAACGAACACTTTGTGTCATACCGGGTACACTGTGTATCATATTGAGGTTAGGATGATTCATTCACATCAAAAATTACTTATGAATCATTGTACTAAAGTATCTAAATAATTAAAATGAATTTTCTCAATCTTGTGTATGTGATATGTGTTTTGAACTAAAATGTCAATTTTAAATAAAAGACACACTTGGAGCCATACTGGTCACACAGTACATTCGATTGAGGGTAACCTTATTCTGGAATTTCAAAAATAACTTACAAATTTATTCTTAAAGTATCAAAACAAAAAAATCAATTTCTCTGTTTTGAGTATATGATGTGTTCTTTAACTACAATTCTAATTTTAAGTAAAAATAAAGAATTTGAGTCATACCAGTCACACCGAGCATCAAATTGATATGAGGATGATTCTTACATGTCCAAAATGAAAATTTGAGCATGTTTTCTTAGTTTTTAGTGAGTAACACATGTTTTGAAATAAATTTTCAATTTTAAACTGATAACTGCAACTTTGAGTCATACAGGGCACACTGATATCATATTGAGGTGTAGCTAATTCCTACACATCACAAATTATTTATTGATTTTTTTCTGAAGTATAAACACAATAAAAATTAATTTTATATTTTTTGAGTATATGGCCTGTGTTTTGAAGTAAAATGACAATTTTATACCGAAAACATGCATTTGAGGCATACCAGACACCCTGTGTATCATATTGAGGTGCAGATGATTCTTATATGTCACAAATGAATTATGGATCATTGTCCTAAATTATAAAAACACTTAATATCTTTTTTTTGTGATGTGTTTTTTGAACTAAAATGTAAATTATAAACTAAAAACATACACTTAAAGTCATACTGATCAAACTATGTATTAGATTGAGGTGCGACTAACTAAGTTGTGGTTGATTCCTATCTCATTCAAGACATAATTCATGTAAAATATTTTGGGAAGTCATAATTTTCTATTAAACTATTGAAAAAATCCTACGTGGATGCATCCTTAATATTTACTTCACATTTCAGGCAACATGCAATTTCCTCTTCCATCTGAAAGGAACATGTTATCTCTTTTCTGGCTAGTTGAAGATAGTTCAAAGAAAGGAATTAATTCCCAACACATCTATGAAAAACAAAAATTAAGTATTAGATAAAAATGATAAGAAAATTAACTTAAAAATAGTATATAAAATGATGAAAAATTAATTACATAAGTTGTAAGAGTTAACCTTTTCATGATTTATATATACATTCCTAACCCATTTCCCTATCACCATTAACTTAATTGAAACATTAAAGTCTAATATTTCACAAGAATGAGAATATTCAAACATGTTACTAGCTTTGTTATACCTGGCACACTATGTATTAGATTGATGTGTGACTGATTCTTATACATCACAAATGACTTATGAATCATTTTACAAAATTATCAAAACAATATAAATGTTTTTTCTCAATTTTAAGTATGTAATAGGTGTTTTGAACTAAAATGTAAATTTTAAACTAATAACATAACATTTGAGTCATACTGGGCATACTGTTTATCATATTATGTTGTGGTTTATTCCTACACATCACATCATGTCTTTTTATTAGTCAATGAATTCAACATTCAATTTTATCTAACAATATTGTTGTTTGATAACCCAAAATATTGAATTAATTGCAGAATTAAAATAAAATTACATCATCATGAGTGCATCAACGTCATTGAGTTCATAATCACATTACTCGAGTACATCATCAGTGTATCAACCTTATTTATGGTATCTGTGAAAATTTAAAAATAATTTTTAGATAAAAATGATAAGGAAACTGACTAAAAAATTAGATAAAATGACAAAAAAATCAATAAATAAGTAGTAGGAAGTCACCTCTACATGATTTTCATATACTATCTAACACCATGTATTTTTCCCAATCATTCAAAATAAATCTATTTACTCTTATTAATTTGAGGACTATCGATAGTCTTGGTTATAATAGAAAAAATAAATAAATAAAGGATTAGAAAATATTTTAAATGAAATTGTAATTATCATCGGAAATACCTCTTTAGGGATGCTAGTTTGTTGATGGAATATGATATATTTCATAAATTTTAACATATAATAACAACAATCTGTTCCATAATTTTGTTTTATTAATATAGAAACATTGAGAAAAATAAGTAATTTGCCTTGATATATTTTTAATAGTGGAATTTTATTATATATAACATAATAATTATCCATTCTTAGAAGTCTATAGGATTTTCTTGCTCTTGGAATGTCCTCATGCCATGATTTTGATGATATTTAAACACTACCCTATCATAATAGAATTTTCTTTAAGACATAATATAAAATGTATAACTTGATATTTATTTATAAAATGTTACATGTAGTGTATTAAAAATTGATAAACGCCATTATGTTTGGTTAATTTTTTGGGTATCCATGCATTGAATCCCGAAGATAAATATTTAGAGTATCCAAATTGACTGTAATCAGTAACCAATGTTACTTAAAAAAAAACAAAAAGAAATAAGTAATGAAATGAATGAAAATATATTTGATATGATCAAATTGTAGAGTTCCCCCCCCCTACATCGGGGGTATTAAAAAAAGTCTATCATCTATAAGTTTTCTTTCAATTATTGGGGAGTGTTTTTCAACTATTACTCAATATTTCTTTGGTTTGAATGAGAATCACTGTGTAGAGGTGATGTGAGGAATAAGGAGTTTGATTTTCTATTCATAGGGGTTACCATTAAAATTTTATTTATATATAATCCTTTAAAAATTATGAATAATATTTAGTCAAAATTAACATAACAGATCAGCTATTGGACATAAAAATCATGAAAACACAACTTATGTATACATTTATAGCTGATACTTCTATCCATTTATGCTTTAGTATTTCATTTGAATTCTCAAGAACAAAATAGTATGTAATCTCCCATTCATACATCTATTCCTCAAAACCAATTGTTGTTGTATAACCACTTGCCAACACTATATCTATATGAACCTTTAATGTTAGTAAATTCAGATGTTGGACAGGTGGGGTAAAAGTATGTTGGGAACATATTTTTGATTATTTGCTTGATCCTTTCTATATTTTTTATTCAACCTTACATTTAAATACCTTATCTTTGTCCTTCTATAATAACATTCAATGTTTTAAGCCTTTTTTCACTAATTGTTAAAGGGTTTTCATAAAAAAATGGAAATGAATAAATCCTTGTCAAAATGTATTTTTTTAATATCTAACGACCATGATACAAAAGTTACAATAGCTTGATCGAGTTTATGAATAACCACATTATCAATTTCAATATATATCTTGGTGCTTAGATCATGAAATATGTGAATCCAAACTCTCATATGACCTTTTGGTAGTTTTTTTGTAAAGAATTTCTCTTTGGATATTGTGCATGGTACCCCTCGAAATAAGGCGACGGGTGGATGTTGATAAATATAAATCAAAATCATTTTCACCCTATATAATATTGATACTAGAAAGGCATCAATGTTTACCATATTCATATTTCATAAAAACAATTATGAAAATATTTATTACCTTGTCTATGGAATCACGTTGAGGGTAATGTATCACCTAAAAGTTAGTGGGGGGGGGATCATTGTGTAGTGGTTATTCATTTCCTGTTTCTTCTCATTAATTCCTTTCTATAAAATTTTATTACAACTATAACTTCCAATTGTGTTTTTCTTCTAGATCAGTTAATCATGCCTCTAAATATTCCATTTTATTATATTCACCCCTTGTTCATTTTTTTTTCTCAAAATATATTCTGGGTGACACCCCAAAACTGACACCTCTAACTCAACCATACTATTTTGGCCACTTCAAGGCCATTGATAGTAGATATTAATTGGGTATAGTTGCTAATGACTCCCGTGTATATGATGGAATAAAAATATTGGAATATAAGTAATCATTATTATGAAATACTGATTTATATCATTTTTTTTTATTTTATAATTACACATGCTTCCCACAGTTTTGTTCATTTCCATCTATTAGTATCCTTTATTTATTTACACATGACTCTTTCCATAACAGATGATGTGGGATGAAAGTGTCTTTGGATTTTGATTTATCAATTTTTATATAAACAAAGTAACATAATTATGTTTTTATTTCATGTCACATAAAATTATTATTTTAGATTAAAAATATGTACCATTTTTTTCAAGTGAAGTGTACTCCATCCTTGATTTATTGTAGGGGTACATTGGTTTTATTGCACATTGATTATTTTTAGTACTCAGTAACTATTTCATAAATTAGAAATTATTAATCAAAGTAATTAATACTTGCATTTTCAAGCAATGTATTACCAGTCACAATGTAAGTGGAAATATGTCTCCCCAAAATGACCAATAAACTCATCCCACACTTGTTTTTTATCAGGTGTTCATACATATGTGGTGGGTGTGGGTTTATTTTTCCTTCAACATCTTTGAGATGATACTCCATAGTAATAGTCCAAAATCCTCCATGATCCTTTTAGTAAGCATTAATATAAATTTAATTCAAAATTATTGTACTATAAATGCACTCTACAAGGGATAATTACGATTAAATCAACATTTCATTATTTTTTTAGTAAAATAGAGAAACTATATTAGAATGTTACCCAAATATCTTTCGAAATTAGTTCTTTAAGAATGGTCACAACATTTTCCCAATAATATAACTCAACTGATACATGAATTCTAGTGGTGAACCCAATATAACTACTTAACATGGCCTTATTAGGGTTAACAGGCTGGCCATGTGCATTCCATCTAACCTCAAAATTGATACCTTTATTTCTCACCTTTATATATTTTTTGTTAAAACTGTCATGGTAGAAAACTCCAATTTTTTATGAGATATATTTTCTTCATATTCTACCATTTCCATAGCTTCAACATCATCAATATGTTGTTCCTCTTATTTGATATCATCTTCATGTATAGAAGGTTGTTGTTCCTCTGCATTGGGAGCATCATCATGTTGAGAAATCTATTGTTCCTTATGATTGGGAGCATCAAAATTTGAATAATTCATTATTTATAGAAGTGGTTTCATATTTAATTTATATTATATAAATACAGTAGTACAAACATAATAATATGAGGTAATGTAATGTATATTGAAAAAAAATATAACCTAATTATTGAACTCAATTTTTTTAATGGTTGAACGGATTTAACCCATCTATCGAGTATCCAAATCGCATCATTATGGTCTCCTTTTATATAAAAGACTCTATCTACATTGGGACCATTGTAAAATGATTGTAAAACTCAAATAAAAGGGTTATCCATAGTTGAATTAAAATTTGACCCTTTAGTGGTTTTGGTCAATAATAGAATAATTGACCACTTTTGGTTTGTAGGATTTGGAATATAAAATACTTGTACTACCTATTATACCATTATAAATTTTTCATCTTTGAACCCTTGATTATTGAAATCCACTTTCACGAACCCCAATTCATCTATTTTAATTGCACTCCTATTATCAACACACTTCCATTGAAATATTGACACATGGAATGTTGTATAAAACAACTCCCATATTTTTTTTGATTATTCCAAAGTATGACATTTTCACATATATTGGATTTCTATCCTTGGCACTAAATATATGCATCACTTAAGTTAAAAGTGTAACTCTACTATTTTACATGGTACTAAATTAATCATGTTCATTTATATATAATGTATAATGATCAATTAAATAACCATTTTAAGATAATACTTGAACACTTGTTCCTCCATTTGGCCATCAAAGTCATTTTGAAATTGAATCCAGATTTTCTGAGGTACACTGTGTGTCAGGGTGCGCGACGTGAGGCAAATCATATACCAAGGTAGTGACGATCGGTTTCTATTTAAAAGTTGAAATTTTAAAATTGAAATATGTATACCAAGGAAGTGATTATGGGTGCGCGATGTGGATGATGGGTTCATATGCCGAGGCAGTAGACTTGAGGAGGTGATGATGGTCTCTCTTTTGGAAATTTGAAATTTTAAATTTGTAACAGGTGATGTGTCAGAGTGTGCATAGCGAGGCGGTGATTATGGATCTAATTTAAATTTTGTTTTAGGGTGTGGTATGTTGGTTCATGGTGAGGTGTTGATATCTTTGTTATTTTTGAAATTTTAATCCTGTAATGTGAACTTTGTGGCTTTTATGTAGTTTCCCACTTTTCCTGAAAGTGGATTTTCAAGAAAAAAATGGATTTGTGGATATCAATCTTTCAGGCCTTGATGAATTAAAATGCCTAATAATTACTTTTTGATTTTCAACATATGGCACAACCTATATAATATTATGAAAAATGTAAAGGTGATCCAAATCTTACTATGTAATAGTGATTGTGACAACATCAATTCTAGAAATTCTTTCACCCACAAGATGCCTAGTGTGACAAGATTTTGGTAGAACAAATCTTACCACATTGTATCAGTTTCATATTCATAATCGAGTGACTTCCACGACAACATATCACTCCACAATACAATCCTTTGGCAAACTTTTATTTTTTACGTACCCTTTAAAAATATTTATATACCATTCAATGAGGTACATACTTATATAATGCAAAACACCACATATTTGAATCTGTCATACCATGTGAACCATCATATCAAATAATGTCAAATGGAATAATATCTCTATTTCACAAAATATGACATCAATTTCTTTTTCAATAGTTGGAAATTTCACTAAATCTATGACTTTTCTTCATATAGCTTTGAAAAAAATACATAGATTGGTTAATGTATGATAGAAATTCTTGGGAAAAATTCAATGTGTAAGATCCTGAACTAGAAGCCACTAAACGGTTCCCCAAGCGGGTTGTTCACATGAAATCAAGCATGCCTCCCCATACGACAAGGGCGTCCAATTAGCATCGAGGGTCTAAGGTGGTACAATGGGGAGAATATAACTTCATAATCTGAGTAACAAGGAATTATCTTGAGTAAATTAATCATTAGAGGCCAGATATAACCATTGAAAAAATATAAACATCCAAAAGGCTATAATAATAACAAAACCAAAAGCATTTTCATATAAAATATGATGATCATGTCATGTATTTATAAAAAAAGGAAGGAAATACATGGAAACAATCATACCAGTAAAAAGCATGTATAAACAATAAGGAACTATATCTAGATTGAATCAATATCATAGCTTGGTTCTATGATCACTTACTCATAAGAAATGATCAAATCAAGAATAAATGAGTGGGAACTTTCCCCGGTCACTACCTACATCCATGAAGTATGTCTGGGTACCCAATGACAACCCAAATAGGGTGTGAGATAACACTCAGTAGGACACCACCAACAATGTCTATAACATATCCAGTCTGTGTATAAAAAAATGAAGCAATGTGCAGTATATAATAGGAATAACAGTAATAAAACTAAATGTTCAAATGAAAATATGATCCTATCAAGCCAAACATGGATCCTTGTGAAGAATAGTCAAGATCCCATGATCAAGGGAAACTATAAAGCCTAAATAAAAATGTGTGATACTATCCAGTCGAATAACTAAAATATGATACCCATACTAGGGATATCTATAAATCATTAAAAAATATCCACAATGGCCATGTTGTGTAATCAAGTGTCATTCCTAAAAGGGCCCAATCCAAGGTATAAATTACCAAGGCATCCTCACCGAGTCCATGTATAATCTTGATGGAAGCTTGATAAAGACTTTGGTGGAGACCAAGGAGCATGTCCAATGCGAGTCCAAGAAAGATGAATCTAATGGGTAAAAATTTCCCTAGCATACTATGGAATCCAAATTCAAGGAGTATAAATGTTTAAGGTGTTCACTACTATACACAATATGGACCCATGGCATAGAAATGTCCATGACATCATATGGAATCACAATCCTGGGAGTCGAAATGTCCCAAGCATCAACTACCATAATCAATACAAATCCCTGTAGTTGAAATGTCCATAAATCCTAGGGAATAAAGATCCTTGGAGTATAAATTTCTCAATAATCCTCTACCATTATCAATTCAACAATCTCAATTCATAACTATTTCATTATCATTCACAATTCATGAGTTCATATAACTCATTTCCACATTTTTCATTTAAAAAATTAAACCATTTAAACACCATTTTATCACTTTTAAAAGGACAAATAATCCCTCTCTTAATCATTAAATTAATCCTCATTCATTTACACAAGGATCCCAAAATAATTGGCGAGCTCACATACACCCAATGGGGTGGTACAACAAAGGGCAGATACAAGGGAACACCCCATGTGTTTCCTAGGTTGGGGTAACAACCTCCAATGATAAATGGAACTATGTGGGAAACCTAATCAAGTTCCAATAGTTTAATCAAGGAATTCAATTAATTTTAGGGACAACATCATAAAGTCTGGCATGCGACACAATCGCAAAAATCTATAAAACTACCAACCCATAAGTAAAAAGGTATATACCACCTACCATATACCCTTGATAGAACACTCATAAGTATATAATTCTAACTCGAGATAGATTGGAATAAATTTTAAGAGTGGATAATTACCCTAGAAATAGAGCATATCAGATTTCACTAAATTAACTCCATTGATATGAAGACAAATGAATAATGACATAAGATAAATAAAGAACATACCGATTTAGATCCAACGAGATGATCATCTCTTGAATCGTACATCGTATGGATGAATCAAATCAAAGCGTATGAGAAAGGCTTAAGAAAATATCAAAAATAGGGAGAGAGGTAATCTGTTGGAAGGAGGAGGAAATTGAAATTATGTTTTAATAAATTTTAAGGGTGAAATGATAAATTTCCCTAAAAATTCTGGGTTATACAGTTTGGTCACATGGCTGACTGAACAATGATCCAACCATGATCCCTACACTATCTCAAGGGGAACCTTACATGGTTCATGAAAATGATTTTAAAAACTATGTTCAAACCTTCATGCATGCCTCTTATAAAAACTATAAATCTTTCCGTATTGGCGTACAACCCTAAGCACATGGTTAGGGTGAATTGTGCACTATTTTAGGCTCTTTTTCCAACCCCACATAGCCCTACAATCCCTTATGCATAGTTTTCCTCAAAATTTGTGGCCTTGGATAGAGTCTTGGACCACCTCACATAGTTTCATCAAAACCTACAACCTGGGTTTCACGGTGTTTACTAATCATGCGGCCTGACTGCCTTTTCCAAAAACTGGGCCTCTTGGCTTTGAACAATCCCTAGACACCCCTAAAACCCATGTGATTTGATTAGGAACTCACATAAGGTTAAAATCAAGGAGTTAATCTGAAACTAAAAATATTAATACTTCAAGAAAAAAACAATATCTTACAATTTTCCCCCCACCCCTTAAAGAAATTCATTTCTAAATTTCCCTTCAATGGTTGGTCAAGAATCACTTGAGAATAACTTCGTCCACTGAGCATGTACATTGACCTCTTTCTCCCAAGTCTCATAATACACATGAACTTGCTACTATAACACCAATACTAGAGGAACTAACTAATCTCATAAATCCTTCATGTTTATTTAAATGACACAAATAGGATGATCCTCAAATGACACATCTACCTATAGCTCAAACTCATGCTGATGTAGAGTTTAAGACCGATATGAGTGACAATGGTATAACAAAAATACAAGGAAGACGTCATGCATGACTAGATACCTATGAGGTAACTTCAACCGATAAAATATCAGCCTGAATCTCTCATAAATCTCAAATGGAATGATGTGTCGTGGTGAAAGTTTCCCTTATCTCCTAACCCATCTATTTTCTAGACTAGGAGATATATGTAAAAATACCTGATACCCAACCTTGAACTCTAGAAGTCATCAACGGTGATAAAAATAGGTTTTAAATCTTGACTATGTTTTATCCATAAATTTCAAAATAACCTGAACACAGTCTAAATTATCTTACACAATATGACGTCCAATCGGTGTTACCTCTCCTTCCTCTAACATGGATAGATGTGATCATCATAGACTACCTTACAAATCCTCATAAGGTTCCATCTATATAGTCTCCTAATAGTTATTATTGTAGGAGAATTCAACTAGGGGTATATGCCTCTCCCAAGAGACCTTAAAATAAAGGATGAATTATTTAAGAATATCCTTCAGAACCTATATAGTACATTCTGACTAGCCATCCATCTGAGGGTGTTATGTTGTGCTTAAAAGCACTTGTGTACCCAATGCACTATATAAGTCTTTCTAGAATCAAGATGTAAAACGAGTGTCCCTATCCGATACTATGATATTATGAACCCCATGAAGTCATAAAATATCTTGGATATAAAGCCTCCCAAGATCATATACTGACAAGTTCTCCCTAATTGGCAAGAAATGTGTAACCTTCATGATCATGTCCACAACAACCCATACAACATCACTACCTCAAGGCGACCTCAGTAACCCAGTCATGAAATAAATCATAAAAAAGTCTCATTTACACTTGATAATAGGTAACTACTATAAAATTATTTCTGGTCACTGGTGTTATTCCTTTACCTACTAACAGGTGGAACACCTCATGACCAACTACTTTCTACTTCATCCCCAACCACCAGTATTGACAACGCAAGTCCTGATACGTCTTGGTAACACTAGGATGTACTGCCCAAGATGAGGCATAAAACTGTCACATCAATTCATCATGTATGTTTCCAAAACCTAAATGTAACCATAAATTTATATAATTTCATCATCACCAATATTCCAACTAGGAGGCGAGTCCTCACCTTCCACACTCTCCCATAGGACGAGTCCCTCACCATCAGATAACTGTATTATCTTCACTCTATCCAAAAGAGTGTATGTAATTGATAAGGATGAGATAAAATTATGGCCTTATCTATCCTTAACCTCCAAGTGTATTTATGAGAACAAGACCATAAACTTCCAATTACTAATAGCCTCCTAAACTACCTATATCTCCGTCCTCCTGCCAAGTGTATCTATGACAACATTTCCATTCCTAGACATGTAAGTAATGTCGAATTCAAAATACTATAGGCACTCAACACCCATACATTGACTAAGACTCAAGTCACACAATTTAAATATACACTTGAGGATTTTCTTGTCTATTTACACCAAAAAATTCTCTCCGAATAAATAATTCCTCCAATAGCACAATGTATGAACAATAATTATGAACTCAAGATCATGCATCAATTAATTCCTCTCATGTGGCCTCAACTACTGAGACCTATACTCCATGACTCTATCTACCTACTTTAGAAAAATACTAGTCAAATATATGATTCATCACAATACATAGTCTCCTACCTGACTTTGAAAGTGTAAGTATCAGTGCTAAAGCTGGTTTCGCTTTAACCTTCTGAACGGTTTTATTGCAATTGTATCACCATAAAAAATTCACACCCTTCTTAGTAAATCCCATAATAAGTGATTCTATGTTTCATAAGTTATTTTATTAAATGAATATAATATCCATCTGACCCAAGGAAACTCTGTATGTCAAAGAATTTATTGGGATTCTTCCAGGAAACTACAACTCTCACCATCTATGGGCCAACTGATACTTTCATATTTGAGATAGTATGACCTAGGAAGTGAATTGTATCCATCCAAAAGTTGATCTTTGTGATCATAGAATATAAATAATCCTCTCTCAGTGTATCCAAAATGATCTCAATTTAATTTGTATGGTCTAGTTTATTTTTATAATACACCAAAATATAATCCATGAATACCACTACAAAAGAATATAGATAAGGATGGAAAACTGGTTTATCAGTGCCATGAAAATTATTCGTTAGTTCATGATACTTAATGAAATAACCATATACTCATATAGACCATTCATTCTATGACTATATCTATGAAAAATTTCTGCAGTTTGAACACATATCTAGTGATAACCTAACCTCAAATCAATCTTTGAGAAAACTCAAGCTCCTCAGAGTTGGTTGAATAGACCATATATCCGTGGAAAGGGATACAGGTTATTAATAGTCAACTAGTTCAATTTTTGGTAATGCACACATAACAAAAGGTTTCCATATGATTTTTTTGTAGAAAGGACTGATGAACTCTATGGGGAAGTACTGAGTTGTATAAACCCATTTTCTGTAAAGACCTTTAGCTAACTCTTGAGCTCTTGCAACTTAATAGTAGACATCCTATAAGAAGGATTGGACACCAGTGTAACTCTGAGAACTAGCTTAATGGAAAACTCCACCTCTCTCTATAGAGGAAAACTAAAAATTTCTTCTATAAAAATGTCCCTAAAACAATCACCCACTAGAAGAAAATCATTCTATTTCATTCCCTAATCATCCAAATATAAACTAGCAATATGGGATGTCATTATTCTCATCCCATGATACTTGAGTCCATATCTACCTACCTAGAAATCCTATTTACCCTTTTGAATAAAAACCTATATATCTGGTGATATGAATTTTTCCCTTCAGTGATAATAGTCGACATGGTTATGATAATAAAATAGCCATCACATCAAAATTATTATGTAATCCCCTATCATATTGAGTAGAAAAAGATTCCATATGAAGTGAAACCAACCTATCTCAAGGGGGATCTCTCTATATTGGGGTACACCCTCTATTACGATCCCAAACAGAGTATCCAAAGTCATAACAACTTCAAAAAATAGAACATTGAGCCTAAGGATCTCCACAATAGGCATAAATATAATAGAAAGAGATGCACCTACATCAAAAAGAGAATATACCAAAGTAGTGGATAGTAGGATCATATCTCTCACTATAGATAGATCAACTCTCTACTACTCAGGTGTAGGCTATGCAGAATATATCTATCCTGAACCAAAACCCTATAAAAAAACATTAATACCCTGAGCCGACCCACTCTATTATTGCAGTAAAAATGGTTCATGGGAACCATGAACTTGACTACTATCTCGGACTGAATTACTAAAATTATTGTAGCTCCCAACCCTAAAAAGATCTTCAAATCCATCTTCTAAAGACCTGAATTTTTCTATGTATTTTTTTAATTATATGGGAATATTATGAGTCTGTGAAAATTGAAGGCATGTGATTCTAAGGCCTGGGGTGCCCAGAATGAATTTCTGAACTTTTTTTCGGGTACGTTCAGTAAACGCATGATCGACATTTTCTAAATTTTGAACCGGTGCTCGGAACTGAAATCCAAGGGAACCGTTGAACTCACAGTGCCAATATTTTCTTAAGGAGACCTTCACCTAGACCGTAGTGGGTTGATTGTGGAAGTTATTTTTCTAATTTTTCATGGGAGAAAATAAAATAAACATGCTTTATTTTATTTTTGAAATTGAAACCTCCCATTTGGATATTTAGTGGTGGGTACCACACGAATGCTTCCAATTAATGTGGGAGACCCTTGGAAACCTGCCAATTGAATTAATGGTGGTGGGAAACACCCAACCCCCTATTTTAATGGGATAAAACCCATGGTTTTACTCAAATTAATGTGCAAACTCTTTTATTTAATTAATAAACTTAATCTTATTAATTTTGGCACCACACCTTTCGATGGAGAAAATTGTTGGCAATAAGAGAGATTGGAAAAGGATATACATTGGGAGAAATATCCTCTCCAACTAAGAACACCCTCCCCAATGAAGAGCTTCATCCATAATCTAAGAATGAGGACGACGCTTGAGCCTGGATTAGAATCGTCTTGCGAGGGTGATGAACGTCGACATCACCAACTTCATCAACTTCATATTCTTCCTTGTGCCACCTCCAAGATAATCGAGGTAGGGGTTTTAATATGATTGAATTTATTTATTGAATCTTTATAATCTAGATTCACAATGACGATGGCCAAACTAACATGGCCATCATCCTACACTTAAACCTTACACTTTTTTCTTCGTTTTTCGCATGTTCTTCATGCGTTCTTCGACGCCAAATAATTATTGACACTAGAAACACAAATTTTTGCCAAGTGTGACATATGGACGTGGATCCCTCGATATGAGGATCTTTAATATGAGAAAAAAATTATTTTCAGGCTTGGAACGAAGCCATGATGGCCCGCGGAAGAAATCAGTGGTCGACACCCGGCCGGCCACGAAGAAGGTAGGGCGGCAGGCGTCTACGCTGTCAGTTGAGCAGGAGGCCACAGCATATCAACCGTGAAGGAGCAAGGAGGCATCCAACATCTTTCTATCTGCTTGGAAGAGTAGAGGAGGCCGAGGAGTGGCCGACACCTAGCTAGACGTGGTGGTGCATCCACGCATGACCGCACCGCTAGGAGGAGGACTGGCCGGAACACTGGTCGGTCGTTGCAGTTCGGTAGGACCCACTAGGGTCCTACAGTGACTTGGAAGCACCTAAAGGCACTTCCCCATTTTTGGTTCCGAATAAAAGGGGGTATGGTCCCCCATCAGCACTAGACAGGGTGGACCGTGCCACCAGGTCGCACCCAACACGGGTCGGGCCACACCCAGTGGGTCGGCCCGAGCAGCCCCCTTCAAGGGCCGAGCCGGAACAAGGCCCAACAAACCAGGCCCACCGAGTTCCAGGACAACCGGGTCGGGCCTTATTTGGGCTAGGTCAACCTAAACCGGGTCGGGTCATCCCAGGCCGGGTTGGGCCAGGTCAGACCGGACCCGGGGCAATCTGGATCCATTTTCACCTTTTTGGATATATCTAGAGAATCAGGTGTCCGTTTGATGAACCATATGTGGCAATGGAATCCTTGGATTGAGAATACACATTTGGTATGCTTCACTTGAGTTTTGGATAAAGTTGGAGTATGGTTGGGTTGGATCGAACCTCGAATCCAACCGGGCCCTCAGAGCAGAAATGCAAATAACTTACAGAATGGGCATCTGATAGATGCATCGTCTATTGTGTTGGGTCCCTTATGACGTGAAGGACCTTTGGTATACTTCTCCTTGGGAATTAGTTATGGATTAGGTATGATCGATATCACGAGGGATAGATTCTATAGAACTCAATAGCATCAAGTGCGAGGAATCCAGTGTCTGGTAGTGAGGTGGAGGTTGGGGACAGATAATATAGAGGTTAATTACCTATCGAATCTGGGTGGGTCAGATCATGTGTGGGTTATCACTCAAAAATCCTATGAAGTTTGGCGCATAATGATCCTGCGTGGGTCATATCCTGTGTGGGTCATTACAGGGGTTAGTTTTTATCAATCCTGTGTGGGTCAGACTCCATATAATCAGCAGTAGAGCCTCTTGACCGAATAAGATGATCTAGCTTCACGACTAATCATCCATACTTCTATAATTTAATAATACCTATGAGAGATGAGTCTTATATCTTTTTGTTGTTTCCCCTGTGGTATTCTTTCCTCATGTATGAGATGAGTATATCATGATAACTTAGGTATATGTATGGGAATATGCCTATGTAGAGCTGATGTCTTGCTTTGTAGTTTTTCCTTTATGGAACTTTGGAGAGATTCGGGGTCTCGAGGACCCTAATAAGTATCCTTATACTCACCCCTACATGGGATTTCTCCACACCTTTTTGTGTCTTGTACAAATGTCATACAACATTGATCGAGGCCGAGGGAGCTGGGACTAGAAGATGCTCGGAGGTGGACCATTCGGCGTGACGTGATGCGGAGGAGACTGACGAACGTGGAGTGTTGAGGAGGAAATCTATACCTACCCTTTAGGTAGGAACCTCAAAGGACAAACCAATAGCTATTTTCTTTTTTCTCTTAGTTTTATTGTATTTTTAGTTGTACTTATATCTTTATAGTTGGGAATGTATTCTAGCCCCTATCACTTTCAGAACTCTTTTACTACAGTAGTTTACTTCATAGTTATTTCTTGTTGTATTCTTGGACCATGTGTTTGTACAAACTTAATGGAAATACCTTATCGAATTAGGGAGTATGACTTTTGGTGCTAGTCACCAGCCCTTGGCCTATGGAAGGCGGGCTTGGGGTAGTCACAGCATGGGCCCCGGGGGACAGGTCGTAACAAATTGGTATCAGAGGAGTTCAGTTCTACAGAAGAACTAGAACTCTGGTCTTTTCTATGTGGCAATAGTGTTATGTGTGATGAGTGTGGTTTTCACTTCATGGAGTCCAGTGTTGGTGTGGTGGCCGACGTATCTATACACCAGGACCCTAACTTCTAATTTCTGACTCAGTGAATGAAAACACAGATTTCATGTGTGTTTTGAAAAGTTTTCTTTTTGAACTCTTTGAGTCAGCTCACCAAGTATAACTTATTGACTATGGAGCACCTATTTCTTTTAGGATGCCTCCACAAAGACAGCCATCTAGGGTTCTAGTTAGACTATGTGATGACAGCCCACCGAGCGATGAGGCTTCGGTCCAGGGCCCCCTTATAGCAGTTGTACCATCAGGTGGTGTACCGGTAGCACCACTACCCGTTGGGTAGACGATGCCACCATCCCTAGTAGCAGAGGGTTCATGCCGCTTTAGTACGTTGTATGAGTTCCAGCGCCAGAGTCCACCGAGGTTCTGGGGCAAGACAGATCCTCAGGCGGATGAGGATTGGCTGGAGGCCATGGTTAGAGTTTTCTGACTAGTAGGGAAAACCGTTGATCTCATGGTGATCCTTGCCGCCAGTCTTCTTTAGGAAGGAGAGGGTAGATGGTGGATCTTGATTCTCCAAGTTCATGATGAGGTCACTCTCATCTGGGCAGACTTCGAGAGCCTTTTCAATTCAGAGTTCGTCCAAGTGACCCTACGCTTAGTGCGTATACAAGAGCTTCTCCACTTGCAGAAGGGTAGCATGACCGTGGCTCAGTATTCAGCGAGGTTCACCGGCCTCTCGCACTACTCCACTGACATGGTGTGGGTCCCTTTCTTCAGGTCCTAGTCCTTTGAGCAGGGTCTCTGACGGGAGATCAGAGCATCGATGGTATTGCTCAGCATTTTGATGCAAGCTGGGGTTCTTGAGCGGACACTTTTAGTGGAGAGCTTCTTTGCTGAGCAGACAGTGACAAAAAGAGATACCACCAGAAGAAAGGTAGACGAGTCATCTACAAGAGGTAGTAAGAAGATGACATAGAGGTCCAAGCAGACTAGACCTTCTGGTGGACAACCCTGGGATGCAGTGTTAGAGGTATGAGGCACACAAGGCGGAAGGAGACGGGCGAGGGGAACACGGTGTTACTCGTGCGGCAGGTAGGGTAATATGGCTTGCAACTTTCCAACCTTCCATACTGATGACCAGTAGATGGTTAAAGGACTGCTGAAGTAGAGGCAGAGTTTCGAGCGAGGAGGTTCATAGGGTGTTGGATGTGGCAGAGGAGATGGTCGTGCAATAGGTGGTAGACGACGTTTTGAGATTCTACCACCACCATCGCTAGGTGGTCCACCCTGACCACAGGGATCAGATGGACAGGGATGATCTCAGCTTCAGGTAGCTGAGGCATATGACCACAATGCTCCAGAGATGATACGAGGTACGATCTGTGTCTACTCCACCTTAGCTACAGTACTTATAGACATAGGTGCCAACAAGTATTTTATTTCCATGACTCTCGTTCGGTTCTCGGAGATTCCAGTGGAGTTGTTGGCTCAATCCTTACGGCTAGAGACTCCTATGAGAGAGGATTCGATGATTACACACTGGTTCCGATAGTGTGAGATTACTCTAGGAGGTTAAAGCTTCGGCTGGGATCTCTTAGTAGCGGCATTGAGGCCTTACAATGACATCTTGGGTATGAAATGGTTATCTACTGTCCATACTTTGGTTGACTGTATTAGGTTCAAAGTGCAGTGTATCCACATGGATGGGACCAGTTTTTCCATCACTAGTGAGAAGGGAACCTTTGCAACATTGGATGGACGTATCCGAAGGAGGGTGCAGCCGATCACACATTAGTTGGATAGCCTTACCCTTGGAGCGGTTGAGGTTGAGAGTCCGAACAATCCTATAGTGGTGTACCAGTACGCTGATGTTTTTCCATACGATGTTCTGGGTTTACCTCCTCACAGAGAGGTGGAATTTTACATCGACTTGTGCCCTGGGATGACCCTAATGATGTACACCCGTATATCATATGGCTCCTGTGGAGCAATGAGAGCTACGAGTACAGCTGGAGGACTTGAAGAGCAAGGGGTTTATTAGGCCCAATGTTTTCACTACTGGAAATAGGATTTTTCCCAATGGGTGTTTACCAACGGTTGGCATAAACCGTTGGGGTAGGACATATTTACCAACGGTTATACAGAACCGTTGGCAAAGGAATGTCTAGGGAAGTATTTCCCAACGGTTTAGTGAAACCGTTGGGAAAGTCCACCCCTTTATCAACTGTTCCCCCAAACCGTTGGTAAAGGGGTGCCTTGGAGACACTTTAGCCAATGGTTCTAGTGAACCGTTGGGAAAAGTCCCCCTAGAGAACCCCTTTGCCAACGGTTCCCCAGAACTGTTGGGAAAAGGGTCCTTTCCCAACGGTTTTTAAAACCATTGGGAAAGAATTCCCCCAAATACAGGCGCGGGCCTGCTCTCCCCCCATTCGGACAGAACCCTAAATTTCTTATCCAGCGGGGCTTCTCTCCCTCCTCTCGTGAACTCCCTCCATCCGAACATCGGAACAGGTGAAAACTCATCTGAAATTAGGTATTTTTTCCATTATACACATATACTATCTTATTTTTATTGTTATTGATCTCATATTTCAGTTTTAATTTATCAATCGAGCTCCAACTCTCTGCTAATCTTGAACTCCCCATCTGAAAAGGTGAAAACCCAGTTGAATCATCTCAAATAAGGTATTTTATTCTTTATACATATATGGTACTTTGTTTTTATTGTTATTGATCTAATATTTTTGTTTTAAGTTAGGATTTTTATGTGATTTCACCGTGAAAAAATAGGGAAATGAATGAATATGTTGTTAATTAATTAGTTTCCCCTGGAATATCAGTTGTGTTATAATGCCCATGATAAATAAAGGGGTAATGTAATAAAAGACCTTGAATAAATACATTGTGGAAGTTGGGGTATGTTGCCTCTATGAGAGGTTTTTTGTTCTGTTTCATTGTATGTTGTAGGGTGTTTTATGGGGATTGAGGTGACCAGTTGGACTTTGTGATATGTGGGGTTGTAATGTGATGGTTAGTGGGCATGGAGGTGACATGTGAAGTTGTATGATAGTGATGATGTGTGGTGGTGTTGTGTCGTGTGGAGGTGTTGTGTGATGAAGTTGTGGTGTATGATGTGTGGTAAATGGATTTAATTAATTTAATATTAAATGAATGGACAATGTAAGTGTGAATGAAGTGGCTTATAAATGAATGTGAGAAATGCTATGCGTCTTGTGTGTGGGTGGTGTGGTTTATGTGTTTTATGGTAGTAGTGAAGTGTGTGATTATGTAGTTAATGTGAACCCATAGGTTGAGTATTTTGTGCTATCTATATATCATGTATTTTTATGTTATTTCTACACATTCCAGGGGGGTGGTATGTCTAGGTGGTGGTGGTGGGGTTGCAGGGGAGGGGGTGTGGGCTGTTTGGGAGGGTGGGCGGGGCTATCCAGGGGGGGTATGGGGTGTCCATGGGGGTACGGGGGTGGGCGGGCTGTCCACAAGGGTGGACTGGCTGTCCACAGGGGTGGTCGGGCTGTCAAGGAGGGGTGGGCGGGATGTCCAGGGGGGTGGGTGGGCTGGCCATGGGGGGTAGGGGTGTCCAGGGGGGTGGGCGGGCTATCCAAGGGGGTGGGGTGCTGTCTATAGGGAGAAGGGGTGTCGAGGGGGTGGGTGGGCTATCCACGGGGGTGGTTGGGCTGTCTAGGGGGTAGGGGGTGTCCACGGGGGTGGGTGGGTTGTCCACGGGGGTGGGCGGGGCTGTCCATGGGGGTGGGAAAGGCTGTCCACGGGGGTGGGCGGGGCTGTCCAGGGGGTGTGGGCTGTCCTGGGGGTCTGGGTGGGGTGTCCTGGTGGGGGAGGGGTGTGTGGGGTGTCCATGGGGGTGGTATGTCTAGGTGGTGGTGGTGGGTTTGTAGGGGAGGGGGGTGTGGGCTATTTAGGAGGGTGGGCGGGGCTATCCCGGGGGGGTACGGGGTGTCCAGGGGGGTACGGTGGATTGTCTGATGTTTCTCTAATGATCAAGGACGGAATGTTTGGAGGACATCACAAGTCCTGACTAGTTGATCCTAGAAGCAATTTCATGATAATGGATGTAATGCCTATAGGGAATCTCTTGATTTTGGTGATCTTCTCCATTTTCATCAAAAGACATGTTTGACACACTGGGAGGGAAACTCTAAAGTCAATGTGACATGTCTTGAAGGGTGATTTATGTCCATAGTGACATGATTTGAGGACATCACATGACCTAGTTGGTGTGCCTGGAGGGTGTTAAGGGAGCCATCTAACATTCCTGACATTTAATATGAGACTGAGATAATATGTATTGATTCCCCTATATAGAAGGAGATACATATCTATTGGAAAACATGTAGTCTGTATGGTGAGAATTAAAGGCTTTTCATTACAAGGGTGGCATATTCATGGGTGCCATCTGATTTTATTTGACATGTCAAGGGGACATCAAATGATCAAAATAGGTTTCCAATGGAATGTATTGTGAACAGAATGAAATTTCCCAGTGCAATAAAATTTCATAGGTGATGCATGTTACGAACATTAGGGTCAACATATATTTCCTTCACCTTAGTCTCCCATATTTTAGTATTTCATACATCCTTTTATCCCAAATTCCATATATTTATACATTATTTTATTATATTATGTCTCAAATTATCTAAAATATGTGTTTGACGTTCTTCACGTGACCTATCATAATTCCTTCTCATAATCTATAGTGATCATGGGAAGATCCCATGCATGATTCATGATCACTCAAATTATTCTGCAGATCATACATAATGGAAGCCTTACAGGATGTGAGATGATTATATCTATGAAATCTACTCAGGTACCTGGTGAGGAAGTGCATATTAATTCAAAAAGGTAAATCGCATATGAGGATACCCTACTAATATGGTTATGGGATGAGGCATGCTCTGATGTGATAACACATTAAGTTCTTATTGGTTTTACATTTTTTCAATAACACATTAGTATGTTTTTTTCACATGTGTAGTTGATACCATGATTATTTTCTTCCTTTATCGTTTACTTAAATGTATTTTCTATTAAAGTTCAATCCTATTGAATTGTTTATGACAAAATGACTTATATGAATTCTTTTTACATAATGGACAGAAGTTGGATGTATGAAACCGATCATATCTCAAGTGATTTTCAAAACAATTTGGAGAGCTTTATAGATTTTTCATTTCACAATGCTTCAGATAGTGGTCGTATACACTGCCCATGTTCCAATTGTGTTGGTAGACCTTGGTTGAGTCGTGAAGAAGTCATCTACCACATAACCAAAAATGGTTTTCAAGCAAACTACTTTGTGTGGTATCAAAATGGGGAGAAAATGAAATCTCAAATTGGTGATGATCGAAATGAAAGGACTGGAATGGAGAATTTGTTAGATGATTGGTTTCCGTTTATTCGTCATCATGAAAAAAAAGGATTTCGACTCAAGAAGATGTCTATATGAGGACAACTGATGCATCTAGTGAAAATGATGATATTGATAGGGTGAAAAAATTGAATGATGCTGCCATGACTCTAGTATATCGACAATGCAATAAAATGAAAAAGCTGGAATTTTTAATCCGATTGTTTCATGGAAAAAATATGTATGGGATTTCTAATACAGAAATCGATTACATTCTTACCCTCTTGAAGGATTTACTTACAGATGATGCAGATATTACCTCAAACCACTATATGGCATGGAAGTTAGTTGAAGAACTTGGATTTTCCAGAAACAAAATTCATGCTTGCCCAAAAGATTGCAGTTTTTTATGGGAAGAAACCGCTGAATGAAATGAATGTATAAAATGTGGAACATCCCGCTGGAAGTCAAAATCTGATGGAACACCATCCCGCGTTCCACAGAAAGTAATGTGGCACTTTCCATTGATCCCCAGACTCCAGAATCTTTTTATGTCTGATGACATATCAATAAAAATGAGATGGCAAGATACCGAGAGAAAGAAGACTAATGATGAGTTGGTTCATCCTGCAGATGGATTTTCATGGCAGAGATTTGATGCTCGATATCCTGATTTTGCAGCTGACGTGCGTAATGTGAGGCTGGGTCTTTCATGCGACGGTTTTAATCCGTTTGGGCAGATGCTTACTTCGCACAGCACATGGCCAGTTTTTATACACATTTATAATCATCCCCCATGGTTGTGTATGAAAAAATCTTTCACTTTCATGAGTATACTCATATCTGGTCCTTCTGATCCCGGCATTGATATTGATGTATACATGCAACCTTTAATAAAATAGTTGAAACTTCTTTGGGATGTGGGTGTGCGCACATACGATGCATGTTCGAAAGACATATTTCAGATGCGTGCTGCGCTTATGTGGACGATCAATGATTTTCCGGCTTATGCAATGATGTCTGGATGGAGCTCGAAGGGAAAACTGTCATGTCCAGTTTGTATGAAGAATACATGATCCAGAAGACTGAAACATCGTTGTAGTTTCAGTTTTATGGGACATCGACGATTTTTTCCAAAGGATCATCCATATAGAATGAATCGTCGAAGATTTGATAATACTATAGAGACCGATGATCCACCTCAGCGTATGTCTGGAACTGATGTGCTTAATGAATTGAAAGATTTCAGTTTTTCGTTCGGGAAGGGTCAAATGAAATCTGGAAAGAGAAAGAATGTTTCCACAGAAACCTGTTACAATTGGAGGAAGAGGAGTATCTTTTTTTATTTGCCTTATTGGTCAACCAATTTGCTACATCATTTCTTAGACGTAATGCATATTGAAAAGAATATATGTGAAATGTTGCTTTCAGTTCTTCTAAATGTCAAGGGGAAGACAAAAGATGATTTACGATCTCGACGTGACTTGGTGGATTGGGGCATCATACCAGAATTGCATCCTATGCGTATCAGTGAAAATAAATGGCAACTTCCATGTGCTTCTTATGTGATGACACCTACTGAAAAAAAAACAATTTTTGGAAGTATTAGAGACTATTAGAGTTCCTGATGGCTATTCAAGCAACATATCTAAACGGGTCAACAGAAGAGAGTTGAAGCTAAAATCTTTGAAGACTCATGATTATCACGTTCTACTGCATGAGTTGCTTCCTATATCAATCCGTCATCAGACTAGCACAGGTATATTTATAAAACCCTAACAAATTTTTATAGCAATATTTATTTTCATTATAACATGTTTTGATAAAATATTTGTTTTTCTTTCAAGACAGATACATCTACTGACAGGAGGCGGGGGCGGGGCCGTACACGCATGCGTTCGGTGTGGAACCGTCGCACACAGGTTGTGGTGGAATATAATGAAGACAATCAGATGGTTGAGAAAACAGGGCAGCAATGTCGGAGTTTTCTGGCGACGCTTGCCAAATACTCCGACATCATTCCAGTTATCCCGCTGTCGTGGAGACATTTTCCACATGAGGTCAAAGATAGAGCTTGGGCAGAGATATGGGTAAAAAAATCTGTTGTATTTAATGCCATGAATTATTTTTGTATTTATATGAATTAATATTTTGATTCCAGCTTCGATTTAATTTTCCTGATGGTGAGGGTGCACGACTGGAACGTCTAAAGGATTTAGGCGAGCTTTGGAGAGCCTACAAGCATGAGCTGTATATTGGCTGGCGTGCTAGATTTGGCACTGAGTTAGAGGCGGTACCAGTCATGGATGATTGTCCTATAGAGCAGTATCATCAGATGATTACTCATTGGACGAGTACCCAGTTTAAGGTATGAATTACATTTGAGGTATTTAAATAATAACTTTCAAGTTTTGCATTAATATTATCCTTTGCATTATCGAATTTTATTTAGGAATCATCTGGAAAAAATAAAAAAAACATTGATGCAAAAAAATACCTCCATACACTAGGACGCACGACGATGTCGGATCATGAGAGGTAGCAGGTATGACAATTGTTTATAAGTTTTCTTTACGACTTACATTTTATTTTGTTTCCTCAATTATTTAATCATTTTATAAAGTTTTTATATAACTTTTGTTTTCAATGTCATTGTAGAGGCAAGTACAAAATATTGAAGGACGTGTGCCTCGAGCAAAACTGTTTTGCTCGAGTAGACGAAAAAAGGATGGAAGTGCTGTCAACGAAGCGACTCAGCAGCAGATTGTAAGTTTTAATCTGTTGATTTTATATTTTAATATCTATTTCGTAACTTAAGAATATATTTATATTTGTAACAGGATGCTTTAGAGGCCCTCGATGCCCAAGAAGCAGACAATTTTGGGCCATCTGATCAATTACATCAGGTGTTGGGAGAGGATCATTCTGGTAGAGTACGCTGCCGACCTAGGATAGCCTCGATGAGGTATTGGCCTGCCTCAGGTACAAGTTGTAGTGCCACCGAGCTGCAGCAAGTTAGGGCACAGGCAGAACAGGCTGAGAAAAGGGCCACAGAGACGGCAGAACAGTCTGCTAGGGAAAATAGTGCATTTATGAAATTTATTGAATTTCTACGTCCAACACTTCCAGCAGAGGCCAGCCCAGCGATTGATGAATACATGTCGTCGATACATTCTATATATGGTGCACCAGGTGGCAGTTCCAGTGGTGGTCAGGCCGATGTCCAGTTTGAAGATAATGATGGCGAGGAGTCTGATGCGGAAGAGGAGGGAGATGAGGAGGGCGAGGAGGAGGGCGAAGGCGAGGAGGAAGGCGCTGTGGAGGGTGAGGACGATGAGGAGGACGATGACGAGGGTGATGATGATGATGATGATAATGGTGATGGTGATGCTAATGTGGTACATATTGATCCGTTACATTTTTGACTTATATTACTGAGATTTGATGTTTAATCTATTCTAGTTGTTGGTTTTATCTAGACTCGTAGTATAGTATTGGAGTTTAGTTATTTTTATATATTGTCTGTTTTTATGGATGTTGTTGTCTTTTAGTGGTTGTGTGTTTGAGAACTCCCTGGACAACCCCCCTCATTCTTGGAACCTGGACAACCCCCCCCCCCCTCCCCCTTGGACCCCGAACACCCCCAAAACACCCCCCGGACAGCCCTGTGGACAGCCCCCTGGACAGCCCCCCGTACAGCCCCCAACCCTCCACCCTGGACCCCGGATAGCCCCCCGGACAACCCCCCCCCCCCCCCCCCACCCTCCCCCTTGGACCCCGGACAACCCCCCAAACACCCCCCGGACGGCCCCCTGAACAACCCCGGACAACCCCCCTGAACAACCCCTGAACAACCCCTGAACAACCCCTGAACAACCCCCTGAACAACCCCCGGACAGCCCCCTGAACAACCCCGGACAACCCCCTGAACAACCCCCAAACACCCCCCGGACAGACCCCGCACAGCCCCCCCCACCCTCCTCCTTGGTCCCCGGACAGCCCCCCGGACACCCACCGGACAGCCCCCCCCCCCCCCGGACAGCCCCTCCACCTTCCTTAATTTCATTAGCTCTGAAATGTTTCATAGCACGATCAACTAAAATCTAATCCATACTAAATATGATACAAAAATCTTCTATATGAATTTCCATAAGATTTTAAGTGAAAACAAAAAGTGACATACGAAAAACTGACCAAACGCATTCGAAATGTGTTGATGCTTTAGCAAAACGATCCATGGGTCATATGTGATGTGTACAAATCAACCCCGCCTCAATCCGAGGCGCGGTGTGGTCGGAACAACTCAAAGTGTATGTCTTTTGTTTCAAAAGGACATCATTTTAAGTGAAAAACATCAACTGGCATACGAAAAACCGGCCAAACGCATTCGGATTGTGTTGATACTTTAAGACAACGATCCATGGGTCATTTGAGACGTTTACGAGTCAACCCCTCCTAAATCCGAGATGCGTTGTGGTCGGGACCACTCTAAGTGACTTTCTTTTGTTTAAAATGGATAGTATTTTAAGTACATACAGAAAACCAACCAAAAGCATTCGGTTTCTGTTGAAACTTTAGGAGAAAAATCCATGGGTCATATGTGACGTGTACGAGTCAACGCCACCTCAATCTGAGGCGCAGTGTGGCCGACACCACTCCAAGTGTCTCTATTTTGTTTAAAATGGACTTCATTTTTAGTGAAAACAAAAAATGACATACGGAAAACCGACCAAACGCATTCGGTTTCTGCTGAAACATTAGGATAACGATCCATGGGTCATATGTGACGTGTACGAGTCAATGCCACCTCAATCCGAGGCACGGTGTGGCCAACACCACTCAAAGTGTCTCTATTTTGTTTAAAATGGACAGTATTTTGGTCGTTTATGACACCAGAACTGCATTGTCGGTCACCGCGGGCACATGGCACGTCCAATTGACATGCCGTCTGCGCGTACACGTCATCAATAATAATTAGAATGTTGCACAGTGGTTTCAGGTGAATCTGAGGTCGTCCGCTATGAATTTGACCGTTTGACGCCCGTTTTTCCCGTTTATGACACCAGAACTGCGTTGTCAGTCACCGCGGGCACACGGCATGTCCGATTGACGTTCCGTCTACTCGAACACTTCAGAAATCACTCACCTGTATTTGTCGTCTGATTTTAGGTCATTCCGACTTCGTTCGGCCCGTTTGGACACCCCTCACGCGCGTTTACGAAGCGCGTGCATCACTTAAAATACGAATATTGAGCCGTACCGCGCAAACCGCACGTCCGATTGACGTGCCGTCTGCGCGTACATGTCACGAATAATAATTAGAATGTTTCACGGTGGTTTCAGCTCAATCTGAGGTCATCCTCTATGAATTTGACCGTTGGACGCCCGTTTTGGCCGTTTATGACACCAGAACTACGTTGTCGGTCACCGCGGGCACACGGCATATCCGATTGACGTTCCGTCTGATCGACCACTTCAGAAATCATTGTCCCGTATTTTTCGTCTGATTTCAAGCCATTCCGACTTCGTTCGGCCCATTTGGACCCCCTCACGCGCGTTTACGAAGCGCGTGCATCACTTAAAACACAAATATTGAGCCGTACCGTGCAAACTGCACGTCCGATTGGCGTGCCATCTGCGCGTACATGTCACAAATAATAATTAGAATGTTGCACGGTGGTTTCAGCTCAATCTGAGGTCGTCCGCTATGAATTTGACCGCTGGACGCCCGTTTTGGCCGTTTATGACACCAGAACTGCGTTGTCGGTCACCGCGGGCACACGGCATGTCCGATTGACATGCCATCTACTCGACCACTTCAGAAATCACTTTCCCATATTTGTCGTCTGATTTCAGGCCATTCCGAATTCGTTCGGCCCGTTTGGACCCCCCTCACGTGCGTTTACGAAGCGCGCGCATCAATTAAAACACAAATATTGAGCCGTACCGCGCAAACCGCACGTCCGATTGGTGTCCCGTCTGCGTATACACGTCACGAATAATAATTAGAATGTTGCGCGGTGGTTTCAGGTCAATCCGAGGTCTTCCTCTAAGAATTTGACCGTTTGACGCCCGTTTTGGCCGTTTATGACACCAGAACTGCGTTGTCGGTCACCGCGGGCACACGGCACGTCCGATTGATGTGCCGTCTGCTCGACCACCTCATAAATCACTCACCCGTATTTGTCGCTTGATTTTAGGTCATTCCGAAATCTTTCGGCCCGTTTGGACCACCCTCACGCGCGTTTACGAAGCGCGCACATCACTTAAAACACGAATATTGAGCCTTACAGCGCAAACCGCACGTCCGATTGACGTGACGTCTGCACGTACACGTCAAGAATAATAATTAGAATGTTTCACGGTGGTTTCAGGTCAATACGAGGTCGTCCTCTATGAATTTGACCATTGGACGCCCGTTTTGGCCGTTTATGACACCAGAACTGCGTTGTCGGTCACCGCGGGCAGACGGCACATCCGATTGATGTGCCGTCTCCTCGACCACTTCATAAATCACTCTCCCATCTTTGTCGTCTGATTTCAGGGCATTCGGACTTCGTTCGGCCCGTTTGGACCCCCCTCACGTGCGTTTACGAAGCGCACACATCACTTAAAACACGAATATTGAGCCGTACCGCGAAAACCGCACGTCCGATTGACGTTCCGTCTACGCGTACATGTCACGAATAATAATTAGAATGTTTCACGGTGGTTTCAGGTCAATCCGAGGCCGTCCGCTATGAATTTGACCGTTGGACGCCCGTTTTGGCCGTTTATGACACCAGAACTGCGTTGTCGGTCACCGCGGGCACACGACACGTCCGATTGACGTGCCGTCTGCTCTACCAGTTCATAAATCACTCTCCCATATTTGTCGTCTGATTTTAGGCCATTCCGACTTCGTTCGGCCCATTTGGACCCCCCTCACCCGCGTTTACGAAGCACGCGCATCACTTAAAACACGAATATTGAGCCGTACCGCGCAAACCGCACGTCCGATTGACATTCCATCTATGTGTACTTGTCACGAATAATAATTATAATGTTTCACGGTGGTTTCAGGTCAATCCGAGGTCGTCCGCTATAAATTTGACTGTTGGACGCCCGTTTTGGCCGTTTATGACACCAGAACTGCGTTGTCGGTCACCGCGGGCACACAGCACGTCCGATTGACGTTCCGTCTGCTCGAACACTTCATAAATCACTCACCCGTATTTGTCGTCTGATTTCAGGCCATTCCGAAATCGTTCGGCCCGTTTGGACCACCCTCACGCGCGTTTACGAAGCGTGCGCATCACTTAAAACACAAATATTGAGCCGTACCGCGCAAACCGCACGTCCGATTGATGTTCCGTCTGCGCGTACATGTCGCGAATAATAATTAGAATGTTTCACGGTGGTTTCAGCTCAATCCGAGGTCGTCCTCTATGAATTTGACCGTTTGACGCCCGTTTTGGCCGTTTATGACACCAGAACTGTGTTGTCGGTCACTGCGGGCATAGGGCACGTCCAATTGACGTGCCGTCTGCTCGACCACTTCAGAAATCACTCACCCGTATTTGTCGTCTGATTTCAGGCCATTCTGACTTCGTTCGTCCCATTTGGACCCCCCTCACGCGCGTTTACGAAGCGTGTGCATCACTTAAAACACGAATATTGAGCCGTACCGTGCAAACCGCACGTCCGATTGACTTGCCTTCTGCGCGTACATGTCACGAATAATAATTAGAATGTTGCACAGTGGTTTCAGGTCAATACGAGGTCGTCCGCTATGAATTTGACCGTTGGACGCCCGTTTTGGCCGTTTATGACACCAGAACTGCGTTGTCGGTCACCGCGGGCACAAATCACATCTGATTGACGTGCCGTCTACTCAACCACTTCATAAATCACTCTCCCGTATTTGTCGTCTGATTTCAGGCCATTCCGACTTCGTTCGGCCCGTTTGGACCCCCCTCACGCGCGTTTACGAAGCGCGCGCATCACTTAAAACACGAATATTGAGCCGTACCGCGCAAACCGCACGTCTGATTGACGTGCCGTCTACGCGTACATGTCACGAATAATAATTAGAATGTTGCACGGTGGTTTCAGGTCAATCCGAGGTTGTCTGCTTTGAATTTGACCGTTGGACGCCCATTTTGGCCGTTTATGACACCAGAACTGCGTTGTCGGTCACCGCGGGCACACGGCACATCCGATTGACGTGCCGTCTACTCGACCACTTCATAAATCACTCTCCCGTATTTTTCGTCTGATTTCATGCCATTCCGACTTCGTTCGGCCTATTTGGACCCCCCTCACGCGCATTTACGAAGCACGCGCATCACTTAAAACACGAATATTGAGTCGTTCCATGCAAACCGCACGTCGGATATACGTGCCGTATGTGCTTAAATGTCACGAATAATAATTAGAATGTTTTACGGTGGTTTCAGGTCAATCTGAGGTCGTCCGCTATGAATTTGACCGTTGGACGCCAGTTTTGGCCGTTTATGACACCAGAACTGCATTGTCGGTCACCGCGGGCACATGGCACGTCCGATTGACGTTTCGTCTGCTCGACCACTTCATAAATCACTCACCCGTATTTTTCGTCTGATTTTAGGCCATTCCGAAATAGTTCGGCCCGTTTGGACCACCCTCACGCGCGTTTACGAAGCGCGTGCATCACTTAAAACGCGAATATTGAGCCGTACCGCGCAAACCACACGTCTGATTGACGTGCCGTCTATGCGTACATGTCACGAATAATAATTATAATGTTTCACAGTGATTTCAGCTCAATCTGAGGTCGTCCGCTATGAATTTGACCGTTTGACGCCCGTCTTGGCCGTTTATGACACCAGAACTGCGTTGTCGGTCACCGCGGGCACATGGCACGTCCAATTGATGTGCCATATGCTCGACCACTTCAGAAATCACTCACCCGTATTTGTCCTCTGATTTCAGGCCATTCCGACTTCGTTCGGCCCGTTTGGACCCCCCTCACGCGCGTTTACGAAGCGCGCGCATCACTTAAAACACCAATATTGAGTTGTACCGCACAAACTGCACGTCCGATTGACGTGACGTCTGCGCGTACACGTCACGAATAATAATTAGAATGTTTCACGGTGGTTTCAGCTCAATCTGAGGTCGTCCTCTATGAATTTGACCGTTGGACGCCCGTTTTGGCCGTTTATGACACCAGAACTGCGTTGTCGGTCACCGCGGGCAGACGGCACGTCTGATTGACGTTCCGTCCGCTCGACCACTTCATAAATCACTCTCCCGTATTTGTCGTCTGATTTCAGGCCATTCCGACTTTGTTCGGCCCATTTGGACCCCCCTCACGCGCGTTTACGAAGCGCGCGCATCACTTAAAACACGAATATTGAGTCGTACCGCGCAAACCGCACATCCGATTGACGTGTCGTCTGCACGTACACATCAAGAATAATAATTAGAATGTTACACGGTGGTTTCAGCTCAATCTGGAGACGTGGTGTGGCCGGCACCACTCAAAGTGTCCGTCTTTTGTTTCAAAAGGACGTCATTTTTAGTGAAAAGCATCAACTGACATACGGAAAACCGACCAAACGCATTCCGAATCTGTTGATAATTTATCCCAACAATCCATGGGTCATATGTGACGTGTACGAGCCAATTCGGGATGAATCTGAGTCGCGGTGTGGCCAGGATAAGTCTAAGTGACTCTCTTTTGTTTAAAATGGACACCATTTTAAGTACATACGGAAAAATGACCAAACGGATTCGGTTTCCATTGAAACTTTAGGAGAACAATCCATGGGTCATATGTGACGTGTACGAATCATCCCCGCCTCAATCCGACATGCGGTGCGGCTGACACCACTCAAAGTGTCCGTCTTTTGTTTCAAAAGGACGTCATTTTAAGTGAAAGGCATCAACTAACATACGGAAGAACGACCAAACGCATTCGGATTCTATCGATACTTTAGCACAACAGTCCATGAGTCATATGTGATGTGTACAAGTCAACCCCATCTTAATCCGAGACGCGGTGTGGCCGACACCGCTCTAACTCTGTCTCTTTTGTTTAAAATGGACATGATTATAAATGAAAAGAACAACTGGCATACGCAAAACCGACCAAACACATTCGTAATCTTTTGATAATTTATCACAACGATCCATGGGTCATATGTGACATGTACGAGCCAACCCGAGATGAATCTAAGTCGCGGTGTGGTCAGGATTAGTCTAAGTGTCACTCTTTTGTTTAAAATGGACAACATTTTAAGTACATACGGAAAACCGACCAAACGCATTCAGTTTCCATTTAAACATTAGGAGAACGATCCATGGGTCATATGTGACGTGTACGAATCAACCCCGCCTCAATTGGAGACGCGGTGTGGTCGGCACCACTCATAGTGTCCGTCTTTTGTTTCAAAAGGACGTCATTTTAAGTGAAAAACATCAACTGGCATATGTGTTGGTTGGTTGGTTGGCATTATTTGTATGTGTTGGTTTGTTCTCTATATGTATGCATTATATGTGTTACAGGTACAATAATTGGATTGAAAAATGAATTGAAAACGAGGGCACAATTGGATTGAAAATTGAATTTAAACCGAGGGTGAATGCCCAAATACCAGACCTGCTGTGCAAATTGCAGGCTGCTGTGCAATTTGCACAGCAAAGCCTATGCCAATGGTTTGAAAACCGTTAGCATAGGCTCTATAGCTGTTTTTACCAACGGTTCAAGGAACCGTTGGGATATCCTGTTGAATGGTTGTTTTTACCAACAGTTCATAGAACCATTGGTAAAAACCTTTCCCAATGGTTTCTAAACTATTGGGAAAGAAAATTCTCTGTTGATTTCCCAACGGGACAAACCGTTGGGGAAGGCCTTTCCCAACGGTTTGGCAGAACCGTTGGGATAGGTTGATTTTTTCTAATCTATCCCAACGGTTCTCTGTAAACCGTTGGGAAAAACCTTTCTCAACGACTTACTTCCCCACGGTTTGCAGAACCGTTGGTATAACATATACCAACGGTTCTGCAGCCTTTCCCAACGGTTCTAAACCGTTGGGAAATGCTGGATTTCCAGTAGTGTTTTCCTTGGGCAACCCCAACTTTGTTCGCCAAGAAGGCAGATGGGAGTTTGAGACTCTGTGTGATCTATTGGCACCTCAACCAGGTGATCATGAAGAATAAATACCCACTCCTGAGGATTGACAATCTCTTTGATCAGCTGAAGGGAGCACAGTGGTTTTTGAAGATAGACCTCGGATCATGCTATCACCAGCTCAGGGTACGAGACGGGGATGTGTAGAAGATGACCTTTAAATGTTGGTATGCCCACTATGAGTTCTTGGTTATGCAATTCAGCATGACCAATGCCTGAGTAGTGTTCATAAGACTCATGAACATGATCTTCCAGCTATTCCACGATCTCTTTGTAGTAGTCTTCATCGATGACATCCTGATATACTCAGCGACGGAGGAGGAGCATGCCTATCATCTGCAGATAGTCCTGAACACACTCTAAGAGCACCAGATTTATGGTAATCTCTCAAAGTGTCAGTTATGGATCTGAAAGGTCCACTTCTTGGGACACATCATTTTTTGGGTTGGAGTTGTGGTGGATCCAGTGAAGATTGAGGTTTTTCTTGCTTGGGAGCCACCCAGGAGCATCACAGACGTGCGATGTTTCTTGGTTTAGGCTGGTTACTACCAGAGGTTTGTGCCTGAATTTTCTAGAGTCGCATAACCCTTATCAACATTGACTAAGAATGGGCAACCCTTCGTGCGGTCATAAGGATGCCAGTGGAGTTTCTAGTAGCTGAGGCAGAGAATGAAGAGTGCCTCCATCTTGAGGATACCAGAGGAAGACGTTGGGCATGTAGAATATTCCGACACATCAGGGATTAGGCTTGGATGTGTCCTGATGCAGAAGCTAGAAGTGATTGCATATGGATCTCGACAGTTGAGCCAACATGAGAAGAACTATGCTACCCATGACCTGGAGTTAGAAACAGTGGTATTCACCTTGAATATGTGGCGACATTACTGGATGGGCGAAAATTTTATAGTCTACTCTGATCATAAGAGTCTCAGGTATATCTTCTCTTAGAAGGACCTGAACATGAGACAACAGCATTGGATTGAGTTCCCCCAAGAGTATGATTTCGATATAGTCTATACTTGTGGAAAGGAGAATGTATAAGCTGATGCACTCAGCTGGGGATCTAGTATACTGTTGTTGAGTGATGTGGCAGAGCAGTTAGCAACTTTGTGGATATCCTATGTGGATCGAGATGGAGCATCTTATCTTCAGTCTCTGACACTTACTCCCCAACTCCTTCAGCGAGTCAGGGAGGCGCAGCTTGGGGACACTGACTATGAGGCTCAACGTGCTCAGATATCCAAAGGACAGGAACCAGATAGATTTTTTGAAGGTAGGGAACATGTCATCCTTTTCAGAGGACGTAATATAGTACCAGTGGCGCTATGAGAGTAAGTGTTGAGGGAGTTCCAGAAGTCTCCTCTAACAGTAAATCCAGGAGTGGTGAAGATGTATCAAGACCTCCAGTATCAGCACTAGTGGTTAGGAAAGAAAAAATTAGTGGCAGAGTTTGTCTCATGGGCCCTCACTTCCCATCAAGTGAAGGTAGAGCATCAGGTTCCAGTACGCATAATTTATCCACTAGAGGTGCCAGAGTGGAAGTGGAATGGAATTTCCATTGACTTTGTGACAGGACTTCCACGCACTTCTAGGGGTCACAATTATATTTGGGTGATCATTGAATGACTCACCGAGTCATCCCACTTACTACCTATCAGAGAGCAGTGATCAGTTGAAATATTGGGATGCCTTTATGAACAAGAGATTGTACGGATTCATGGAGTTCCATCTATGATTGTATCTGATCATAATGCACCTTTTACTTCTCGGCTATGTAAGGGGTTGTAGGAGGCATTTGAGATGCATCTTCGATTGACCACCACCTTCCATTCTTAGACGGATGGCCAGACAGAGTGGACCATTCAGACCCTTGAGGACATGTTGCGTGCTTGTGTCCTAGATTTCAGTCGCAGCTAGGAGGGACACTTTCCCTTGGTGGAGTTCACATACAACAACAACAACTACCACTCCACCATTAGTATGGCACCATTTTAGGTGTTGTATGGACAACCTTTCAGATCACCTCTGTGCTAGACTAACCAAGGGGAGTCAGCACTCATAGGACCAGAGATAGTACTGGCTACCATGGAGAAGGTGAAGATCATCCAAGAGTGGATAAAGACTACACAGAGTAGGTAGAATTCCTATGTTGATAGGATATGGGGACCTCTTGAGTTCAATGATGGTGACCATGTCTTTCTACAGGTCTCACCTTGATGAGGTTTGTAGAGATTTGGCCGAGGCAGCAAGTTATCTTTGAGGTTAATCGGACCCTTTCAGGTCCTCAGCAGGGTTGGTTAGGTGGATTATGATTAGCTCTTCCACCACAATTGCACTGAGTGCACAAAAGTTTCCACATATCTTAGCTGAGGAGATATGTACATGATTCTTCACACATCATTGACTGGGGCGAGCTGCACATCAACGATGGGGTGACTTTTTCAAAGGTTCCAGTAAAGATTGAGGATCGATCGTGGGTGTTCGATACCTCTAGTGCATGTTTTTTGGTATCATGAGAACCTCTAGGAGAGCACATGGGAGCGGGAGGCTTAGATTCGTGCTCATTACTCCCACGTGATTCCCTAGTTTTTGTTGTGGATTTTGGGGATGCAGAGCCTTGAGGTGGGGAGAATGTAAAGACCCAAATTTTTTCATGTAATTTTGTTTAATTATATGGGAATATTACGAGTCCGCAAAAAATTGACGGTGTGTGATTCTGAGGCCCGGTGTGCCCAGAATGAATTTCTAAACTTTTATTCAGGTACGTTTAGTAAATGCACAAATGATATTTTGTAACTTTTGAACCAGTGCTTGGAACTAAATTCCGAGGGAACTGTTGAACTCGTAGAGATGATATTCGCTTAAGGAGACCTTCACCTCAACCATAGTGGGTTGAGGGTGGAAGTTAGTTTTTTTGTTTTTCATTGTAGAAAATAAAATAAATATGCTTTATTTTATTTTTCAAATTGAAACCTCCCATTTGGATATTTAGTGGTGGGGACCACCTGAACTTTTCATATTAATGTGGGAGACCCCTAGAAACCTCTCAATTAAATTCATGGTGGTGGGGACCACCTTAAACCCTCTTTTAATGGGAGGAAACCCTTGGATTTTCTCAAATTAATGTGCCAACGCTTTTTTTAATTAATAAACTTAATATTATTAATTTTGGCACCACACATTTCGTTGGAAAAAAATTTTGGCAAGAAGAGAGCTTGGAAAAGGAGAGCCTTTGGGAGAAATATCCTCTCTAATGAAGAACACTGTGTCCAACAAAGATCTTCATCCGGAATCGAGGAAAGAGGACGATGCTCTAGCCCGGATCATAATCATCTTCCGGGGGCAACAAACGTCGACGTCACCAACTTCATGGACATCGTCTTCTTCCTCGCGCCACATCTAAGAAAATAGAGGTAGGGGTTTTAATATGATTGAATTTCTTTATTGATTATTCATAATCTGGATTCACAATGACGATTGGATAAACTAACATGGCTATCATCCTACACTTAAACTTTACCCCGTTTTCTTCGTTCGTCACGCGTTCTTCATGATTTCTTCAACGCTAAATAATTATTGATGCTGGAAACACAATGTTTTGCCGGGCGTGACATATGGACATGGAGACCTCGATCCAAGGATTGTGAATATGCAAGCGATATTATTTTTGGGATTGGAACAAAGCTGTGATGGCTCACGGAAGGAAGAGATGGCTGACACCCAGCCGACCGTGAAGAAGGGAGGGTGGAATGTGTCTCCATCAATGGTTGATCAAGAGGCTACAACCTATCTGCTGTGGCGGAGCAGGGTGGTGTTCAATATCTAGTCGGCCACATGGCGGAGTGCCGTCGTGCGTACGCACCACCGGTGCAGGGGACCGAGACCGCTTGGTCGCGTCAGAGGCCGAGGAGTGGCCAACACCTGGCTAGCCACGAGGGAGCATTGGTGTGCAATCGTGCCACTGGGAGGAGCACTATCTAGAAAACTGGTCAGCTGTTGCGGTTTAGCAGTACCCGCTCAGGTCCCATGGTGACTTAGCAGCACCTAAAGGCATTTCCCCCTTTGCGGTTCTGAATGGAAGGGGGTCCGCTCCCCCTTCAGTGCCAGCTCAGGCAGACCATACCAGTGGGGTGCGCCTAGCATGGGTCAGGCCATGTCCAGCGGGTTGAGCCAAGCTACCCCCTTAGCGGGCTGGGCCAGGTCGGTCTGACTGGCTCGGACCAGACCCAGGCCCATCCAGACCCATTTTCACATTTTTGTCAATATCTTGAGAATCAGGTGTCTGTTTGACAAACCGTCTATGGAACCAGAATCCTTGGATTGGGATATTCCTTTTTTGTACTCCACTTGAATTTTGGATAAAGTTAGAGTATGGATGGGTTGGATAAAACCCCTAATCCAATCGGGACCTCAAAACAGAAATGATAATAACATACAGACCGGGCATCCGATTGACGCATTGTTTGTTGTGTTGGGTCCCTTATGACATGAAAGACCTTTGGGATACTTCTCCATGGGACTTAATGATGGACAAGGTATGACTGATATCACGAGGGGCAGATTATATGGAACTCGAGCGCACTGGGTGTGAGGAATCTAGTGGCTGGCAGTGAGGCAGAGGTTGGAGATAGATAATACGGAGGTTAGTTACACATCGACTCTAGGTGGGTCAGATATCGTGTGGGTCAGTGCTCAGTGATACTATGTGGGTCCATGCATACCAATTCTGTGTGGGTCAGATCATGTGTGGTTCATTGTGGGGGTTAGTTCCTATCGATTCTATGTGGGTTAGACTCCGTATAATCAGTAGCAGTGCCTTTTGACAGAATAAGATGATCTAGGTTCGCGACTAATAATTTGTACTTCTATACTTCACTAATACCTATGCGAGTTGAGTGTTATATATTTGTGGGGTTACCCTTGTGGTATTATTTACTAATGTATGATATGATTATACTATGATAACTTAGGTATATGTATGAGTATATACCTAAGTAGACCTGATGTCTTGCTTTGTGGTTTTTTCTTTATGGAACTTTAAGAGACCTTCGGAGTCTCGGGGTCCTTACTAAGTATCCTTATACTCACCCCTGCAAAGGCTTCACCCACACCTTGTTGTGTCTTGTGTAGATGACTTACAACATTGATCGAGGCTGAGAGAGCCAGGACTAGACGGTGCCCAGAGATACACCATTTACTATGACGTGACGCGGAGGAGACTGACAGATGTGGAGTGCTGAGGAGGCGATCTGTACCTACCGTTCTGGTATGAAACTCATAGGAAGACCCAGTAGAAATTTTTCTTTTTCTCTTAGTTGTGTTTTATTTTTATTTGTACTTGTAACTTTATAGTTGGGCTTGTATTCCATCCCCTTTCATTTTCAGCACTCTTTTACTACAGTAGTTTACTTCGTAGTTGTTTCTTATTGTGTTCATAGACCATGTGTTTGTACAGGCTTAAAGGCAATGCCTTAACAAATTAGGTAGTATTCCTTTCACTTTTAGTCTCCATACCCTGGCCTATAGAAGGTGGGCTTGCGGTAGTCACGGCATGATCCCTGGGGGACGTGTCGTGACACATCTCTTAAACTTGGAGTGGGTGTTGATCCACTTCCAATAACTATTAGAGTTAAATTCTAATAGAAATGTTATACATGGACCATCCTGCCTCCTTGTTGGAACTCAAGTGAATCACTATACCAATGATTCCTCATATATTCCCTTATACTACACTGATGATTGAATATATAACCACCAACACTAATTTCCTGGTTGGTACTCCCCTCGTGATATGCCTCAAAATAGTGCTTCTTTCTAATTATCACTGAACTACCAGGTCGAGAGGATGAACTACCCTACTCTATGCCCACAACTTATCTCAAGTTACATTTAGTAATAAGCACCTAATTCATAATCTTAGTAATAGTAGTTAACCAAAACACAATGACCTCTGATCAAATGCCATTCTTGAGACCTTCCTCAAAGCATCTCACCCTAGATAGATCATCAGCAAGATAAATCGGCACAAAATACTAAAGATCTATAAAGCATACCAAATAATCCATAACGATCCTCAAAACCTACTCTGGGAATATAAACTTACTAGGCCTTTCCTCTCCCAGGGTCACAAGAATGATGTAGTCATAGAATATGTATTGTAAATCCCTCCAAACCATATCTCACAAATGATCACCTTGGTTCAAAACATCCCACCAATGATTAGCTACTCCCCAAAGAATATATTTCATGATATTTTCTATAATCTCTATAGGTATATCCAGATACCTAAAGATAAAATCGATAATATCCATCAATAGATTAGTATGCTATGGAATTCCATCCATTGAAAACCTAGAAGGATGCTACTTTTGGAACACACACGTTTACTCATCCAGAGACAAGGCATGATGCAAGGATCCCTGAATGGTCTGCATAAATTGTAGGAAACCCTGACAAAAATGGGCATCAACACCCACAACCAATAAAAATGTTGTTTTCACAAGAGGCACTAATGGAGGCTCTAATTGTAACCCAGGTCCCACTACCTCTAAGGCATGGTCATCGCCACCCTCTTGGTGCACGACTGGGGGTCGTCCTAGTGGCATGTCTCTACAATTCCAAACATACACCTCATAAAGGAATCAAGTAGCTACTAATTCATGGATATAAAAGCATAGGATTTGTCAAAGACTTTATATGTACAATAAATACCCCTCTTTTTGCTCCTAAATCTAGGACTGGGTAATAGTAACCATCGTAAAAAGTACAAAGACTCCTCCTACTGGCCACTCTAAAGCCGAGTCTATTTCAAGTTCTATATTTCACAATTTAATCAATTTTAAATTCATATTTATTTTAAAATTCTATTTAAATGTTTTAACTAAATGGATCAACACTTCTAACCTATAAGAGCCCATACACCATATAAATCTATGTGCGGTGTCTAATAAATCCAATCCACAACATGTTCTAGTTCATGTGAATAATGGTCCATGACTCAACGTGCTATAATTGGATGCTTAATGTGTCTTTTATAACCTACGTAGAAAAACACTATTGAGGTTATAGAAGGAACACTAAGTGTCAATTTATATTTCTCAATTTTCTGTACAAATCATTTATCAAGCAATAGATATATGAATCAAGGCACACAGAATAATTTCAGGCAGTCAAAAAATTCATCCTAAATGGCATGTCATAATTCATGGAATTAAATTTCTAATAGGTTCCTAAACTGATGAATGAGATGGCATATCCTCAAATCAATGAGAAATGAAAAAAATTAAAAATTAAATCCTCAATCATATAAAAAATAACATAATATATCAATTACATCACCCAATGATGGAATCAAATCAACTATAATAATAAAAATTCATAAAAACTTGTATCCTTCAAAGAAATTTGTCTTTTTCTTGTATATGGGTTAGCTACTACCAGAAACAGCTCATTACCAAATTCCAACACTTCTTAATATCATATATATTGTCTCAAAATAGTAAATCTAGTGAAGAAAATCTCTAATACCACTTTGTAATGTCCCGACTTGGAAGCCACTAAATGGTTCCTGGAGCTAATGGGTCACGTGACCTCTAGCACACCTCCTTGTATGCCATAGGTTGTGTACTAGCAGCGATGGTCTAAGGTGGTACAGTGGTGAGACTATACCCTCATAACTAGATTAACATATCATTTTATCAAGGAAATAAATTAGTAGAATAATAATATAATCAAAGAAAAATGACACACATACATACTATTATAATAATAATAAATCCAAAAGAAGTGTCTTATATAACCTGATGATCATGTCATGTCTCCCTAAAAAATGGATATCTATACATGGAAACATTAATACTAGTACAAATCATGTATCAAAATACAAAAATACCAAAAAGGAACTGTATTTAGCTATCATCATGTGAGTATATCGTTCATATGATCCCCTTATCTTAAGAAATGATCAAATCATGTATCAAAGACTGGGTGATTTTCCCAATCCCTACCCACATACATGAAGTCTATTCAAGTACCTGATGGTGTCCTAAACAGGGTGTGAGATAGCACTCAGTAGGCCACCACCAAAATTATCTATAAAAAATCCAATTTGTATAAAAACAATGAATTAGTTTTCACTATATCATAGATATAATAGTAATAAAAGTAAAGGATAAAATTCAAATGTGATCATATACATCCAAACATGGATAGAATTGAATAATAGTCAAGATCCTATAATCAGGGGAAATTGTAAAACAAAAATAAATATCTATGAGAGTATCCAATCTAATAATTGAAATCTGATACCCATACTAGGGTTATCTATAATGCATAAAACAATATCCATAATGGATACATTGAGTAATAATGTATCAATCCTGAAAGTGATAAATCCAAGTTATAAATGACCAAGGAATCCTCATTGAGTCCATGGAGAATCTCTATGGAAACTTTGTAAATAATTGAGTGGAGTCCAAGGAGAATGTCCATAGATCTTCTACAATGCGTGTCCAAGAAAGTTAGATTAAAGGTGTAGAAATTCCCTTATCATCATATAGAATCAAGATACAAGGATTACATATGTCCAAGGAATCCACTACCATAAATAATATGAATATGTGGGGTAGATATGTCCATGGAATCCAATGGAATCAGGATCTAGGGAGTAGAACTTTCCCAAGAATTCACTACCATAATCAGTAAAGATTTGTGGAGTAGAAATTTCCTCTAAATCTTAATGAATATGGATCCTGGGAGTAGAAATGTCCCAAGCATCATATACCATGACCCATAGGTCTTAGGAAATATACAGACTATACTTGTAACTACTCCTCCCTAGCTTATTCATTGTGATATCAGCTATCCACATTTTCATGGCTTGTTCGGCTAGGCTTCTCATGAAAGCACGGGCTGCCCCCAATGGCAATGGCATACCCTCTATTTCTGAAAAATAAGCTTAGCTTCTGCTCTGGTGAATGTGCCTGCTCTGAATCTTCATCTGGAGGCTACTCCTTGCCGAGTCTGTTTGATCATTTCAGCACAATTTCAAGTGGCCCGAAGGCCTTGAGGTGGATCCAAGGCCTTGAGGTGGCCCAAAATCCTTATTGGACTGAAGGCCTTGGGTAGCCCGAAGGCATTAAAGTAATTGAGGCCCAAACCGATGGCCCAAAATCCCAAAAGATTGATAGTTCAGGCTCCTACAGTACCTAATAGTGCCTACTATAGTACTGCTACAGTACTGCTACAATACTACTACAGTACCCACAAAAATTATGTCTCCACCCAATTATGGACTCAAGTCTCTTGGATGCACTTACCGAGTACTCACCAACTGGGTTGGGGCTCTTATGCCTTTACCATTATCAATTCATCAATATCAATTCATGAAAATTTAATTATCATTCAAAATTCATGAGTTCTTCTAACCCATTTCCACATTTTCTATTTAAAAAATTAATCCATTTTAACATCATGTTATCAAAATTGAAATAAGTCATTTACCCCTCTCCTAATCATGAAATTAATTCTCATTCATTTATATAATTCTCCCAAAACAAGTGGTGAGCTCACACACACCTGATGGGGTGGTACAACATATAGAAGATACAAGGGAATACCCCATGGGTGGCCTAGGTTGGCGATAAAAACATCCAATAATAAAATTTCACTATGGGGGAAACCTAATCAAGTTGAAATAGTTTAATCAAGGAATTCAATTAATTTTAGGTGAAATTCAAGAAATTTTAGCATACAGTAAAAGTGTGAAAATCTATAGAAAAAACCAAAACATAATAGAAAAGGTATAGACCACTTATCATATACCTGTGGTAGAACACTCATCCAGTATTGACTCATAAGTCGATCAAGATTAGAAGAAATTTAAAGAACATATGATTACCCTAAAAATAGTGTATATCATCTTACACCAAAATAACTCTATCGATATGATGTCAAATAAAGAATGCCATAATATCAATGAAGAACTTACTGGTGCATATCCTATGAGATGATGGGTTCTTGAATCAAACATTGTATGGAGGAATAAAATCAATGACTATTACAAAGGTTTAAGAAGAACATATAAAATAGTTATGGAGGCTCTCAACTGGAATACAGAGGAAATATAAATTAGGTTTTAAGAATGTTTATGGGTAAAATAATAATTCCCCCTTAAATTACAGGCTCGTACAGTTTGGACACAAGGTTGGCCAAACCATTTTCTAATAGTGATCCTTCCACTCTCTCAAGGGGGGGCCTCACGTAGTTCATGCACACAATTTGGTAAATCATTCACAAAAATTTTTTCACTTCTTTTCTAAAAACTACAGATCTTCTTGCATGGGCATGTGACCCTGGGCACATAGATATGATGAATCATGTTCCCTTTTCTTATATCTATCCAACCCCACATGGGAGTGAGACCCCTTCTACATGGTTTTACTCAAACCATGCATCATTGGATAGAGTCTTGGACCACCTCACATGGTTTCATCCCAATATGTGACTTTGTTTTCACAGTTTCTACTAACCGTGCGACCCAATCCATTCTAAAAACTAGGACTCTAGGATCCAAACAATCCCAAAAACGCCCAAAACCCTTGTTAGCTCATTAGACACTCAATAATGTCAAACCCATGGAGTTAAACTGAAAATAAAAATATTTTTACCTTGATAAAAATCCTGGATCTTAGACAATGTAAAGTTACAAGCATTAGATCTTGCATCAAAACATGAAAGTCATGTGATTTCAGATCCTTTAACATTAAATCAGTCATTGACATGATATTCTTGATATTTTATGAATAACCCTCTTGAACATTTACATATTTCAAGAAGTTATAAAATTTATATATCTCTTTCTTGGAAAGAGTGTAAGCACCTTGAGCATGAAAATACCAATTTTCACTCTTTAATAGTGACAACTCTTCCCATGTACCTATGTCAATAAATTAAAACCTAGCCATAATTCCATACTTTTTTTCTAAGTTCATTTAATAAAATTCCAATGAAACTATCACATACATTTTTTCCAACATGTATAATATCAATAAAAGGTCTAATGTACAAACAATTCTAGTATGGTAATACAAAAAAATGATATCTTTTTCCAATCGGTTTTTTGTAAGGTTTTTTGAAAACGTTTACCAAAAGTAGTGTCCATATATTATACTTTCTCAAATATTTGGTCACCTTTTAGTGGAGACAATTCTATATGTTATTCTGAATTACCATAGAATGATATCGTCCAAGATCAGTATGTATGTCACTGGGGTATAAATCTACAATGTCCTAGAAACACAGTTTTTGATGACTGTTTCAACCCTATTGACAATATTAATTGTTCAAAAATAGAAAATCCATGAGTTACTTAAATGATATATCCGAAAAAATCCTATAATTAGGTAATTCATTTATCATATCATAAAACATGTATCTCAATGTGAAATTTTCATTTTTATAAGAATCATGCAACATAACACCTAAATATACCAATGATTTCCAATCATCGATCAATGAATCTAAATAAACATAATTATCACCATATATTATTTTTTTTCATGATATAAGTAGTGATAAAATAATGTATTTTTGTTTCATTCATAATCACAGTGGAAAGTTATAATTCACCCACATAACCAGCCATGTACTGTGAGTGCTTCATTGAAAACCAAAAAAATTACTCTATATGTAGATAGTGAAGGATGAAAGTTTATAACCTTATTTAAAAATTTAGGATACTCATGGTAAATTATATTCTACTAAGGATTGTTCTTGAGTGGTAAAACTCATAATCCTACATTCAAAAGACCCATGGTCCAAATCAGACAAGTGTAATTTTTTGAGCACTATAGCAAGGAACTAAAGGAGTGGATAATATATATCAATAGTGGAAATATAGTATTAATAAGGTTATGTAGAACATTCTATAGCAGTGACAGTACCATAACATCCTAGATACTATAGCAATACTATTCATTGAAGAGGCCTTTGGGCCAAAAAATGGGCTTTTTAGCCTAAAATTAGGGCCTTTTACCCCCAGGGCATTCATACCATCATCATGGGCCCCTTAGACTTGACCCTATGGGATATTTAATGGGTCTCCCTATAGCAATATAGAAAGAGGTATTTTCTTTCATAATAAAAAGCAGATTTGTCCCCAATTTTTTTAAAAAATCTCTTCCACGGAGGAGAGTCCGATTGGTGAGGAAGTTTTCCATATTTATTTCTTGTATCTGTGTGCCAAATGAATTTTCTTACAATCTCATCACTATTGGAGTTAGTGTCCTAGGACCAACTGATTTTACTTAGATTACCTGTATATTCTATGTATTGAATACTAATTAAACATATCATTACATATTATTCATTGTTCTTTATGACTTTAATGTAATAATATCAAAGAGTATTTTTTCCATTGATAAGATCATAATAGTTCCTTGTTATGATGAGGAACTTAAAGTGCTATGATAATATTCTTAATATAGTTCTACATTTGGATAACATACTATGATGGGACATATAGTATATAGATTTCTAGGTGGGGGTACTAATAATAGGATGAGGTTTCTTATCATGAAGTTCACACATGGAAATCTCCAAGATATTAGATTATGAGAAGAAATCTTCCAGTAGGAATTCCACATGTTTTGGTGTCATCGGATATTCCTATATGTGAGTGTGTGTAATGGTCCATATAATTTAATATTATCATTGGTGAATTTCGTGACTCGCACACTTAGATTTTCTGAACATCACCATCACACCATATGTTGGTGAGAAGTAGGGTATGTTGGGTGTGTCACAATTGACATGTAATTAATGGATAAGTCGATGAAAGATTTGTCCCTTCTATATTTATGGATGTTGATATCTCAACCCTTTGATTAGAATATGACCATTTCCTAAATTCCATGTCCATGGTGCATCGATGTGTTTATTTTCAACAGTCAAAGAAAGACATATCGAGCATATAGGTTGATTGCACCATCATGCAACATGCTTTATGATATATTTTGAAAAGGTATTATATTACACAGTGACAATTCATATATGGTTTTCTATGTTATCACATTAAGTTCTTTCTATTAAGTTCCTTGAACCATTTCTAGATAGTAATCTTGGACTTTAGTCAAGTTCGCTTAAAGCCAATGAGAAAAAATCAAAAACGGTCACACACTAAGTATTTCCATTAATCTCAATTAAATTTTATTTGAATTTAATTAATAGAAGAAATATTATTCTCAAGATGGAGGAATAATTTTATTCAAGTTATTTGATTTCATAAATTAAATAAATATTTATTCATTGACATGTGAATAAAAATATATATATTTATTTTATTGAATATTTAATTAAAATTTATTCACTGGTATGTGAATAAAAAATGTATTTATGAATAAAATATTTATTTGGGTATTCAATAAATTCCAAATAGTTCAAATAGACCAATACCATATTCGATGATAAATAATTATTTACATGCTGGTAGATTTTATTTATCATTTGGGAAAGATGGAACACACCACAAAATAACAATTAATTTTTTTTTGGCATGGGGTTTGTTAATGGTTTTAATATTATTTAAGGGATGACATGTAATTAAAACATATTATAACCTAAACCCTACCTCTATAAATAGACCCTTATGGTTATTGTGTAGGGAATAAAAAATTAGAGAATTGTTGCACATAATGAATTCTATTTCAGCACCTCTAATTCTATCCCTCTCAAGAATGAGAAGAAAAGAGATTTCTCCTGAAGACTGAAGAATGAGCGATCAAGAATGAACAGCACACAACATTCGATTCACCACACTAGCACCCAAAGATTGAGTGATGTTTACTAGAGATCATGATGAGCATGTGTGGATCAATGCTAGAGATCTTTTACCCTTGGATCCTCACAAGTGAAATGAAGGAAATCCGAAAGGGTATTTTAGGATGATCAAAATCAATTATAAATAAATAAACCTAAGACAAGGTAATTTAATTATTCCAATCTAAAAAAATTAATTATAAACTTAACTTGAAAGATCATCTATTGGGGTTTTAGGTAATTGAAATTAAAATAAATATTAATTATTACATTTCCCAGAACACACTTCCACTTTACTTGAAACCTACAGGTGGTATTAGAGTGGTCACATTTAAATTTATGATTATTTATTTGATTTTTGATCTATACACTATTGTGGTTAGATTTTCATTTCATGGGATTCGTTCTTTAATACGATTTGAATTAACATGCTTCAATATATTAATCATGTATGTTCAGTGTTTTTATTTTCATAAAGGTATAAGAACAGATAAAGAATGATCATATATTCCACCATGAAATTCCAAATTTTTGGCTGATAAGACATGGTTATATAGTGTGTACTCTGAAGTAAAAACCATGTACCCTAGTGCACTACATATGGATTTACCGAGGGGTACACAAAATGCCACATAGTTACTACACACAAAGCATATATTTCACACCACGTATAGACTTGGTGAGGTTGGCACATGGGTTTTCAGATTACACAACATTTATTAGTGTACACGCCTTGTAGTCTACACATGTTAGCGGCATAAATCACGCAATACTTATGGTCATTAAACATGATCAAATCAAATGATACTGATAACTTGAAGCATTTATGATATACAGGATGTGTATGTGTTGTAAAATACGTGTAGTTCATCAATTCCTGCATCAAAAACACATTCTAAAGATCATGCAGTGCATTTGAGACACACAACAAGTGGAACACGTGGTGTGTATCTAGTCTATACATGCCATGTAGTATAACCAAGGTACACACCACCGACCTAGGAATGTATCCTAGATACATATAAACCGAGATACACAACATGTATATAGTCTATACACAAAGTACAAAATTAAAAATTACCATATTAAAACTTTATTTTATTGATCAGGACACCAATGTGTGTATGACAATTTAATAATGGTTTTAAATAATTTTAAATTCTCAAGTATGTTATTTTAATAAATATTTCATTATTGGTTCTTCCATTTATTTTCCATTAATTCCATAAATAATGGGTATCTCTATTCATGTTTGGAAGATCATTAAGATGGAAGGTAATCAATCAATCAATCAATCAATTAATTAATTAATGCAACTGCGTTCATCTTATTAAAAAGGAATGAATAAATAATTGAAGGTAATACATTTAAATTTTTTAATCCATTTCATGTTATACCAATCATGAGCTTTAACAAGACCTATTTATTTGTCGGAATTTATTTAATTTAATTTATTACATGGGTTTTAAGTTATTTAATAATAAATTGAATGATGGCCTACGAGTTATCCCTCCCACCATTGTTATAAATGTCATGTGTCCTAGTATATTTATGCAATCCTCTTTAACCAATCCTCTAGTTCCCCTAACTATTATGTGAGTAATAAATACTTGAAATTAATGCAACATCCCTAGGAATGTGAAGAAGGTTCAAGTAGAAACCATGATGACTCCAACTCGGTGATATACAGGTGTACAAGTGGGATGTTGTAACACATGCAATGAAAGGAAAATGAATATATTCTCCTTGGTCATAGATTGATTTAATGTCTTATCATTAAATCAACCATTAAATAATCTCATGATCGATTCATTTTCCTTATTTAATTATTTCTACCTATGTAGTATTTATTTTTTGTATTCATGTCCTCTATCACATAAATAAATGAATTAATATGAAAAGAATAAATTTAAATAAATGAATGACGCAAAAATTTTTTATTCAACATGTTTAATTAATTAAGTAAAATCCACCTAATATTAGCAAGACATGTAAAAGATAAAATAAGATAAAATTTATACATAATAAATTAAAATCCCTTAATTAAATATAAATCCAAACTTGGACTTCCATTACTTGATTATGAATGAAACTAATAAAACTAAGTTTTTCACCAGATATTTATGGGAAACTTACTTTTATAAGAAGAGTTATTATGAAGGTTTTGGGTTAAATAAACCATTTTACATCAAGATAAGTATCCCTTGTTAGAATTGCTGTAATTTGGAGGCATGTACTGAGGAAATCCATGTCGGGATTTTAGGATTGGGGAGTCCACTGAATGGATCAAGGAGATGAAAGCCTATAGTTGGAAAAGACGTTCCTACCTAAATAACTTCAAATATCTTGAAAAAAACTTATTGGGGTTATGTTAAGGGAAATATGGATCCTCAAAACTAGAATTTATTAGAAACTAGACATTCTAATTTTAATGGTGAGGGCTATTGGGACTTGATAAAATAGTGAATAATTTAAGAGAAACATTTAATTTATTATACCTCACTTAATATGTAATTAATAAAAGTATTAATAATATGATAATTTAAATTTTAGAACAAATTTAAAGCTCACCATACACACTATCCCTTTGATCTATATTGGAGAAATACCATCTCTTAACTGATAGTAACTTCTAGGAATGGTACAGATGCCTTATGGTTGTTTTTCACCATGAATGGAAATTATACATGCTATAATCCTCACTTCTCAATCTACCTACTAAGGAGGATAGTGAAGAAGATTTCCTTGTATATGAGAAAAATATGAAAGAATTGGTTCATGTTCAAGGATTGGTGATTTCATCTTTATCCAATGAGCTCATAAATTCTAAAAAAACATAGATGTGTATAGCATGCTCAATCACCTCCATGGCCTATATTAGGAGAGAAATATACATGAGTGGTTTGATATTTTAAAAGTTATCTTTTAGAGTAATATTTTGGAGGGTTCCCTAGATAGACCTCGTGTAGTCAAGATCATTGGCTATATTGAGCACCTAGAGGTTCTAGGGTTCAACTCCCTAAAGAAATTATCACTGATCTCATTCTTGTATAACTCTATCAGAGATTCTTTAGTTTTGTTATGAATTTTAATATGAACAACATTGATAATTATCTATTATATCTTCTCAATCTTCTTCACCAAGTGGATAAAGAGATGAATTCTAAAGACACAAGGCTAAGTTTTATTCACCAAAATATTCTAAGAAGAGAAAGATCAAAGGAAAATAAAGGGAACATGATGTTGTTTGTTTCACATGTGGCAATAGGGTCCATTTGAATAAATATTTCACCTAGCCTAATATGTAAGAGGAAGCTTTAGGTGTTTTTTTTATCGAGTGAAATTTATTTGTTTCTACAAATTGGGTATGAGATATAGCTTATAGTGATCACATATTTATTTAAATATAGGTACCATGTAGATTTAGAATAATTGACTGGTGGGAGTTAGATCTATGTGCATTCAGTGGAGCTAAACTTTTTGTTTTAGCTATCAAATTCTACCCCCTCAAATTATTGACTCAAATGATCTTAGTTTTGAAATGTTGTTATTATGTTTTATCAATTACCAAAAACATTATATCAATATCCAGATTAGATACATACGGTTTTATTTCCATACTTGGAAATATTTTTTTTCATTTTATAAATATTTAATTTGTTATGGTAAGGCACATTTAAATAAATATCTTTATGTGTTTGAATACACAAACAATGTAATGAAAATCGATAACAAATCAACCTCACAAGACACATACCACACCCTACTTTGGTATCATATACTAGGTCATGTAAACAAAATAACTCAACTAAATTACATGAATATGGATATTTAGACTATTTCGAACTAAAATCACCTTGTGTAGGTATTGCATGTTTACAAGGTAAAATGACCAAATCCCCATTTAGTTGGAAAGGTGAAAGGTCTAAATAGCTTCTGTAATTATTTTATATAGATGTGTGTGGATCATTTCATATTTAAGTAAGGGGTGGGTACTCATACCTCTTAACTTTTACTAATTTTTTTATATATAGATATTTTTACTTAATGAGTTATAAGTTAGATTACTTTGAAAAATTTGTGGAATACATGAATAAAGTTGAGAATGATCTTGGTAATAAGATTGAGAAACTATACTCAGACCCTGGTGGAGAATATCTTGATCAAGACGTCATTGATTACCTATAGGATTTTGTGATTTCATTTCAATTCACTCTTCCTTATACACCTCAATGAAACATTTAAAGTGAAAGAAGGGACCACACCTTGTTTGACATGGTGAGATCAATGACGAGTCATGTGAATCTTCTATTATCCATTTTGGGATACACATTTGAAACAAAAGAACATATACTAAACCAAGTACCAAATAAATAAATAAATGGTATTTTATATGAATTTTGGAGTGGAAGAAAAACTATATTATCAAATTTACATGTCTGGGGAAGCGAAGCATTTGTTAAGGATTATTTAGGAAACAAACTTGCACCTCAGGACACAAAGTGTACCTTTGTAGGATACCCTAGGGAAACAAGGGGATATTACCTATAAGGACCCTCATAAAAAAGGATATAGTGGAAAGATATTATATATTCATTAAGGGGATCACATCTCTAAATTTGATAGTGGAAGTGAGATAGAATTCGATGAAGTCGAGACTTAAGGCACACAAGAGTTGGTTCAAGAGCAGATTATACAAAGACCAATAGAATAAGAAAATATCCCGAAGAAACAAGTACCACATAGGAGTTCAAGATAGGTTAGATAATAATAATTTTACGGTTTTTTAGTCAATGAGGATGATAAATCATTATTAGTTTATAATAATGATCATCTAACCTACAAGGAATCCATAAGTGGAATAGACGTTTCCAAGTGACATGAAGCGATGAATTCTAAAATGGACTCCATGTTCCAAAACCAAGTATGGATTTTGGTAGAACCTCTAATAGATGTAAATACTATTGGATACAAATGGTTATTCAAGAATAAATAGGACATGGAAGGACAAGTCAGTACCTATAAGGTGCAGCTGGTTTATAATGGTTTAATCAATGTCAAGGTATTGACTATGATGAAACCCTTTTTACCAGTGAAATGTTGAATTCTATAAATTTTCTATTTTATATTGAAAAAAATGAATAGAAACGATGTATATGTGCATTTGACATTGAAATAGTTTCACGCTCGATATTTAGGTTGGATTTTTCATGGTGGATCGAATGTTATAGAAATTAAAAACAACGAAAATCCTATAAATAAAAAAAGTGTCCTTACAAAGGAGAATTAAATTAAAAATTTGATAAATGAAACATTTGGATTTATAAGATACAATGTAAAAGATTTTTAGAGATGAAAAAAACCTTCAGTTGATCTTGAATAGGTTAATTTTTCTCATAACTTTAGTGACACAAATATAAGTTTTCTAAATTAGTTGAATATGGACAATAAGAACTGTATGAAGGGTGTGATAATTATTCAATGTTGTATTTTCTACTTAAGTTTTATCATATCAAGTGTATATGTGGAATTAATGAAAAAAATCATTATTTTAGATTGGTTTCATGATGTATTTAGTTAAGCGAAGATCCTTGCGTCATTCTATGAGTTGACAAATCATAAAAAAACATGGACTTCATTATACAAAGATACATGACTGCCCTAATGGTTCCATGATTTACTGGGAAGAAGAGTTTAATAAAGAAGAATGCATAATATTCCATACAAGTAGGTGAGATTTAATAAACAACAATGAGAGTACAAATCAATGTAATTCTAGGAAGAAATAGAAGAGGAAAACTACTACAACGGTATTGGGTTAATTTACTCTAAAACCAAACTTTCAAAGATTATTCATGTCATATAAGAATGCATATGTCATGAAGTGGTATGATTAGGATAGTAATGATAGCATGATAAGACATTTAAAAGATTCAACATCTTGGAAGGTGTTTGATTCATTAAATCTATATTTTTATTTAGATCCTAGGAATGTATGTTTGGGATTGGATTCTGATGATTTTATGCCTTTTGATAATTTAAGTAATAATTATAGCATTCGGAAAATTGTTTTGAGTCCCCATAATATACCTATATGGTTGTGTATGATGAATAATTATTTCATTATTTTTATAATTATTCCTAGAAAGAAAATTCCAAGAAATGAAATTGGAGTATACCTTAAAACTCTAATCAAAGAATTGAGATAATTATTTGATGATCGCATTGAAATATATAATGGTTCAATGAGAAAACTATTCAAAATGCATGCAGCTTTAATGTAGACAATTAGTGATTTTTCTAGACTTGGAAACTTATCTGGTTAGAACACTTATACTAGTTTGGTTTGTCTTTTTTTTATTTTGATTTTGAACCTCAATGATCACCTCATAGTAGAAAATGGTGTTTTATGTGTTATCATCGATTTCTTAATTATTCTCATCAATTTAGGTTTAACAAGAAACGTGTAAATGAAGATATTGAATTGAGAAATACATGGAAGATATTATCTAGTTTAGAAATCAGCTGATAATAAATTAATGTCACTGTAGAATTTAGAAAATTTAATTAGTTTAAAGAATAGGGAAAAGGGTATGAAGTACTTTATCTAAAGAAGATAGAACATAATAGTGTAAGAAAATGAATATATTTTTCAAACATTATTATTGAGAGTTTAATTTGGAATGTCATAATCTTGAATTTATACATATTAAAAAGAACATTTGTGACAATGTAATTTTTACATTGCTTAAGGAACAGGGTAAATTGAAGGATCGCCTTAATGCTCATACTGATTTAGAATCAATGAATATAAAGAATGGTTTGTGGGAAGATGATAATTGAAAGTATTCTTCAACTATTCTTACAATGAATAATCATGAGAAAATTCATTCCTTAAAAAATTAAATAATGTGAAAGTGCAAGATGTAATTCAATTAACATTTCAAGATTAGTTGACTTAAAAAATTAAAAGTTACATGGATTGAAAAGTAATGACTCATATATTCTAATAGAGTAGATTTTTCCATTTTATTTTTGTAAATTTTACCTGAAAAAGTAACTACAATTCTAGTTGAGTTTTTTTCCTTTCTCATAGATATTTGTGGGAAAACTCTAAATCCAATTAATCTTGATAAACTTTAAGAAATAATTGTTTTGAAACTTTTTCATTTAGAGATATTATTTCCACCTTCATTATTTATAGTTATGATTCATTTGACTATTCTTTTGGTTGAAGAAGAAAAATTCTTGGTTTGGTACACTATTAATGGATGTATCCAACCAAGAGGTACACTGATATTATTTTTATTTTCATTGGTGAATTAAATTTCATCAAATCATTGGGTAAATTTTTTTAACATATTTTTTTTCATTAGGTACTTTGGTGATTTTAAATCATATGTGGGAAATAAAGCACAAATAGAGGTCTCTATTGTTGCAGGTTACATATATGAAGAGTGCTTGGCCTTCTTTTCTGGGTATTTGGATGGGATTGAGACAAATTCAATCATGTTGGATGTATTGACGACATCTCCGCTAATTCCCATTCTAAAAACCATCCATCAACATTTCCCATAATTGGATGACCAATTGGAAAGGGGTAAAATTTTACAATGACTGAATTTAAGTTTCAACAAGCACATAGACATGTGCTACTCAATATTCTTATTGCAGATCCATTTATTGAATAATTGAGATTGAAAACAAAGAGGTGAATAAGGGGTCTAGCTCAAGATGATCTAGAATTAACAAAATCTATTAATAATAATATTTTCAAATGGTCTACCCATCATGTAAGTATATACTCATATTCATATTATTGATGTGTAGTTATTTTTTATATGTTATAAGTAACACTTTATATATTATATTCTAGATAATGAATGTTGAGAATCAAGCTGAAATATCAAATGATTTGATGTTTTTGGATTGAGGTTCTCTAATTAAGTCTAGGTGATTCAATGACTACAATATTCATGGCGTCATGTTTCATATAATTTATCATGAAGAATACTTGAAAACTCAAAATAGTGGTGTATTTAGACTTTATGAGGTGGGATAATATGGAAATATTATTGAAATAATTAAATTAAACTATCATGGTCATTTTTTTAGTTTTCTTATTCAAATTAATGTTGGTAAGAATTTATAGGGGTATAATGAATGATTCATTACATTTTACTTTTGTCAACTTCTCTTTCTTGATATATACTGGTGGGAATGCAGAGCATGATACATTTCTGTTTGATTCAAAAGAAAATATGGTTTATTATGTGGATAATGAAATACATGAAGGTTGGAGTGTTGTTGTACACCTAATATAAGATAGACTAATATGATATGGAGATGAAGATAAATTTTTATTTTTTGATAGTGAACCATATCAACCACAGAACATTGAACAATTTATTCCTAAAAATATAGAAACAATAGAAATTATTAGAGAGGGTGAAAATGAATCACTCGTGACAATGGAGGTTGATAACAATGATTACAAGGAATATTAAGAAAATTTAATGTATAAATTGGTAGTGAAATGATATTACTATTTCTAATTTTTAAGTGTTTTTTACATATATAAATTGTTCTATTTTTTTGTAAAATTTTTTTAGTTTTTTATTTTTATAAATTGTATATATCTGAACCATTTAAATTGTAGGAATCTCGAGAATAAACAAAATTCCAGATCCTAACCAATCAACATCTTAGAGAACACCGCCATTATCGTCAACTTTAGTGGATCCGAGTGATTTTTTTATACTCGAGACTTTTAGAGAGGTATCTTTTTCCCTAGATGTTATTGGTATCCCACCATCAGATTCACCTATGGTGATAGAGCAGTTGAGAACCCCTCTATTTAGGAGATATTGGAAAGTTACCATTACTCGCATGTATATCATTGTAAAAAAAACAATATATTTTGTTAAATTTTTAATGAATTTTTCAAAAAAATTAACGATAATAATAGAAGGGATATAAACATGAACCAATAAGATGTGTGGGAAATGAAGGAATTCAAGATTATCATTCCATTTTATGTGTATGAGGTGCCAACTAGTGACACTTCTATAATCTACAGACAAATTCTTGGGCAAATTTATTATGAGATGGTGAACTTTCCCATGAATTATAAGGATTGGGGGTATATTCCCACAACTTAAAAAAATGAGGTCTTTGATAGTCAAGTAAAGGGAATATTAATTTAATATTAATTGATAACAAATTTAAATAACATTATAAAAAATTTGTAATATACTTATAAAGTTTTGTGTTTTTTTCTAGATGTTTTTTCATTTTGATGTCCCTGAATCCATTTTAGGACCATGTACTCTGAAAAATTTGGGCATGAAATGGTGATTATGGAATGAATTTAATGTCACATCTCTAATCTCATGATAGATATATAAGAAAGTACCAGAAAGAATTTCTCATTATAAATGAAAGCTATTTGTTGATATTAATAGAGATTCATCTCATGAGGTAATTTCATATCAATAGTATCTTAATAAAAATAAACACAATAAAATTATATTTTCTATTAATATTGATACTTTTTTTAGTAATTATCTAAAAAAAATTAAGAAATCATGATAAACAAGTCATTCACTACTTCAAAACAGGCTTTTAACAGCTCTAGGATTTATCAATTCTAGTGAAAAACACTGATAAATCCCCCCATTATTAGTGCTAAAAAAATCTATTATAAAGGATGGTCTTTATCAGTGCTAAAAAAGTGCTGATAAAAGGGGTACTATTATCAGTTCTAGTAAAAAGAACTGATTAGGGGGGGCTTTATCAATGTTTTTTTACTAGCACTGATAATGGGGTGACCATTATCAACATTTTTTTACAAGCACTGATAAAGGTTATATTTTATTAAAAAATAATATTTGATTAAAAATAATATGTTAACATATAAATAAATTTATATTCATAAAAATATAGTTTTTTTTTATTAAATATGATTTAGATATGGATAAATATGCATTTACACTTCATATATAAGATATTTATTAAAAATATCTTATAAAATAAATAAAAATCATACTAATTACTAATTTTCAGATTATTATTGAGTAACATACATTTAATAAAAATTATATGACCTAAAAATTAAATGAATTAATGAATGATCTAAGATAAATTGAAAACAAGACTTGAACTTCAAACCAACATAACTTTTGATTCGAGTGTCCGTTTGGGATCTACCACATATCAAATCAAAAATCATGAAAAGGTATATGCCATGGTGACTTGGGGGAACCACGATAACTATTTTTTGAGGCAAAAAATTCCTTGAAAGCCTCCAAAATTGTATTTCTTTGTTGGGATATCGTATTTTTTTATATTTGATAGTATTTCATCTTTTTCTAGGAGAGTATTCCTATCCATTTTTAGTGGGAAATGAATTTATTCTGAGGTTATACATTCATATATATATATCATGGTTTTGATTTTTTCATAATTTGGTTTTATTTTTAATTAAATAAATGGATATTCTATTATATTTACCTATAATAAATCAATTATAAAAATACATATTTACAAAAAATTGTATTTTTAAATATATAAACCACATGGATATAAATATTTATTATTCAATTCATTTAAAATATATAATTTTACATTTTATTTACCATATAAAAATGAATATATATATATATATATAAACATATAAAAGAAAATTTTAATATATAAACATGTGTATATCAATAAACAAATATATATTTATGTTGATATTCTAATATATGTAAATAAATACATATGTATGTAATTTTTTTTGTTTGTATGTGACAAATATAAATGTGTACTTGTGTGTGTAAATATGCGTGTATGTCTGTGTTAGTGTATCAATATTGTGTATACATCATATATAAATATATTTTTATATAAACATATCAGTGTCATTAAATATAGTATATAAAAGAATTTACAGTAAACCTATATGAATACACACACACACACATATATATAATTTTTATATATACATATGTGTGTATTGATAAAAAGAAATAAATTTATATTTATATTCTAATATATGTAAATTAATATCAATATATAATATAATTAAATAAATTTAAGTATATATATATATATATATATATTATACACACATGCACGCACACACAAACAAATATTTTATAAATGTATTTAAAAATAATTATATATATAAGAATAATAATAATGTATGTAAATATATATTTATAAATAAATATATGAATAAAAAATGTATGTATATATATATATATATTTGTAAATAAATAAATATATGAATAAAAAAATTCATGTATATATATATATATATATATATATATATAAATCTCTTAAAATATTGAATATATCAAAGTAGTGTAGTGGTAAAGATGTCCTCTTAACAGAAATAGGTCTTTGAATCGAATCTAGGAAACAAAAGGTTTCTGAGGTCTCTTTAACACTGAAGAAGGGGGTCAAAAGTTATGAGAAATTGGGGGTGTCAGCAATGCTTTCTTGAAAAAATATAATTTTTTTCAAAATTTTATCATCACTTCAAAGAAACACTTATAAAGGACACATTTATTAGTGCCAACAAAAAAACTGATAAAGGGGTCCTCTATGAGCACTTTCAAAGAGATGATAATCTAAGAACTATTAAAATACGACCTCCATCAGAGCTTGAAAAAAATTCTAATAAAGGATTTCTTTATCAGTGCTAGAAAAAAATCACTGATAAATAGTACCTTTATCAGTGTTTTTTACAACCGCTAATATAGGTCATATTTTAAAAGTTCATAGATTATCAATGTTTTAAAAGCACTGATAAAGCTTCTTTCTAGTGATGTTAAAAGCCTCATATATAGTAGTGATTCCTCATATTATTGGGTCTTAGATTTTTTCAAGAAAAAAACAATTTTGGTTTGTATTTTATCCATTATTATTTATATAGTTTTATTATAAGCCAAGTTTTTTCTAACTTGTTTATATTATTTATTACAAAAAATGAATTAGGTCACTTTATTGGATGAAAAAATATGTGGTTTAAAGTTCTTACAAAAACTGATGGCAGTTTTGTAAATGAACCTACCAAAGATATTGGAGTAAGTACTTTTCATTTCTGTTTCATGCTATTTCATTACTATAAAAACATAATAATAAGAAATATTTTATAATAACAAACATAACTTAAACCCAATTAAATGGGTTCAGCTACATGAATAAAATGATTCCAATTGGACAATTTTTGATCCATCTAGTCGAAACCAATTAATTGGTTTAAATATTTGTTTCTTTTTATAGTTTATTTTTCATTATTATGTTTTTATAATAATGAAATAATAATAAATAGTGCTCAAAAATTTATTAATTAGATAAATTTAGGAGATTTAGATAATTTAAAAAATCATTGTTAATATCTTTTGTATTAATAGTTTAAAATTCAAGATGTCTGGGATGTAAACCCTTTACAATCATTATCAATTTCTCAGAACTATGTAGTTTAAACCGTTTTAGGAAAGAAGTATCTCAAATGTGTATGGGGGATGGGTTTCAGCCATACTCTATCAGTTTTATTTGGTAAGGAATCATTATCAGTTAATACTACATACAATGGGGGTTTTAGTAGCGTCGTTGATCCGGAATCACAAAGAAATTTTCAAGGATGAAAGAAAAAGTGGAAGAATAAGACTCCTACAGGAAAACACATGATCAGTGGCGGTCGAAAATGGAAAATTCTATAGTTTCTTTTTTTCAATAGATCATTAGCATGAACCCTGAGGAAATTTATAGCTTTATAGATCCTCCTACCAAGGTAAATTCTTAATCCCATAGATTATTCAAACATTTTCAAAGAACAGATGCAACTTCCATAAACTAAACTAAAATGACACTTTTATATTGAAAACACACACTTCGAGACATACCAACCACATCATGTTATGAATTGATGTGTGGTTGATTCCTGAATTTTAGAAATGGACCATAGATCATTATATTAAAGTTTAAAAATAATATGAAGTTGTTTTCATGATTTTGACTTAGTAATTAGTTTTTAAAGGTTCCAAATCCTTTAAAAACATGTGTTGGGGGGTAAAAAACAAGAAAATGATATCATATTTCCATGAAATAAGATTAAAATGACTATATAATTATTTATTAAATATATGAATTGAGGAAACGTCATTCTGAGTTATGGTTTGACCAGGATTCCCATAAACACATTTTTAGAGTTTTAAAACACAAAAATATGTGTTTAATGGTCAAAAAAATAAAAAACAGCCTCATATAAATGTGAAATCATGGTAAAACTATCATTGAGTGATTTTGTTACATGTACATGTAGACAAGACTTCAATTTGACATGTAGTGTGGTTAGAATGACTCGGTACAATTTTTTTAAGGGTTTTAAAGCCTTTAAAAACATGTGATGGGTGGTCAAAAATAAGAAAAGATCATTGGATGGCCATGAAATCAGTGGAAAATGACTATAGATTGATTTTTGAAATATGGGAATTGATGGAACATCATTTCGTATTATGATTTTTCAGAGATTCCTATAAATAAATTTTTAGTGTTTTAAAACATTAAAATGTGCTTGTAATGATGAAAACCATAGAAAACTACATCATATTGACATGAAATCATGGTAAAACCACCATTTATTTATTTTTTATGTTTATGCGAAGACAATATATCAATCCTACATGTGGTGTGGTTGGAATGACTCAATAATCTATTTTTAAAGGTACCAAAGTGTTTTGAAATGTGTTTCAGGGGGTTTAAAACCCAAAAAATGTTATATATCCATGAAATTAAAAGCAACCAACATTATATTTATTTACAAAATATAGAAATTAATGTTACATAATTTTGAGTTATGGTTTTCACGAGATTCACATAAATGCATTTCAGTGTTTTAAAACACTAAAACATGTGTGTAATGGTCAAAAACATAGAAAACAACCTTACATTGATGTGAAATTATTGTACATCCACCTTTGTATTATTTTTAATGTGTATGTGCACACAAAACATAAATACTACAAGAATTGTGGTAGGAATGAATTGGTAAATAGTTTATAAAGGTTCCAACACCTTTGAAAACATGTGTTGGGGGGGTCAAAACTAGTAAAAATATGTCAAACTATCACGAAATCATATAAAAATAACCTTAGATTTTTTTTTGAAATGTAAGAACTTACAAAACATCATTATGAGTTATGGTTTTTTCATGATTCATGAAAACATGTTTTTAGTGTTTTAAAACACCAACACATGTGTGTAACAGTCAAAACAATAGAAAACAACCTCATATTAATGTCAAATTATCTGAAACCCAACATTTGGTTATTTTTGACATGTACTCATAGACAATACATTAATCTGGCATGATGTGTGGTCAGAATTACATGGTAAATAGTTTTAAAAATGAAAAAGCCATTAAAAACATGTATCAGGGGGTCAAAATGAGGAAAATGATACCGGGATTGCCAGGAAATTAGAGGAAACTGACCAGGGATTTATTTTTAGAATATAGGTAGTCATAACATGTAATTCCTAGTTCCGGTTTATCCTGGATGCCCATAAATGTGTTTTTATTATTTTAAAACACTAAAACATTCATGTAATGGTCAAGAGAATAAAAAACCACCTAACATTAACATTAAATAATGGGACAACCACCATTGATATTTTTTATGGTTACGCATAGATAACACATAAATATGATGTGTAGTGTGGTCAGGATCACTCGATAAACATTTTTAAAAGGTACCAAATCCTTTAAAAATTTGTTTTTTTTGGGTCAAAACTAGGAAACTGATATTAGATGACCATGAAATCATAAAAAAATGACTGTAGATTGATTTTTTAAATATAGGAATAGATAACACATCATTACCAGTTACAGTTTTCTCAAGATTTTTATAAATGCATTATTAGTTTTTTATAGCACAAAAACGTTCATTTTAATGGTCAAACCATAGAAAACAACCTCATATTGATATGAAATCTGGATAAAACCACCATAGATTAATTTTTATGTGTATTCACTAACAACATGTTAATCTGATGTGTGGTGTGGTCGAAATGACTCAATAAAAAGTTTTTAAAGGTATCAGATCCTTTAAAAACATTTGTGGGGGGGTCAAAACTAGGAAAATGATATCATATAAACATTAAATCATAGTAAAATTAACTTAGATTGATTTTTGAAATGTAGGAACTAATGACATGTCTTTTTGAGTTATGGTTTGGATTCTTTTAAAAGTGTTTTCAGAGTTTTAAATCACTAAAACATGCATGTCATGGTCAAAACCATAAAAAGTGACCTCATATTGATGTGAAATCATGGAATAAAAAAAATCTTAATTTTAACATGAAAACACATAAAAAACATCAATATAACATGTGTTGTGATCGGAATGAACTGGTTAATAGTTTATAGAGGTACCAAAGCCTTTAAAAACATGTATCAGGGGGTCAAAACTAGTCAAATGATGTCAAGTCTCCATGAATTCAGTGTAAAATGATTTTAGATTAATTTTTGAAATGTAGTAACTGGAATCATGTCATTGTGAGTTACATCTTTCCTAGGATTCCCATAAATTCATTTTCAGTGTTTTAATACATTAAAATGTGCGTGTAATGACCAAAACCATAAAAAACTACCTCATATTGATGTAAAATCATGGGAAAACCATTTTTAAATTATTTATAGCTCGTACGAATAGAAAAAATATCCATATGAAATATATTGTTCTAAAAATGAATTAATAAGTAGTTTTTGTAGATACTGAAGTCTTTAAAAACATGTGTTTGGGGGTTAAAACCACGCAAATGATGTCTGATTACTACGAAATCATAAGAAAATGACCATGGATTTATTTTTAAAATATATGAATAAAAAAACATCACTGTGAGTTACAATTTTCCCGAGATGATTTTAAACACATTTTTAGTGTTTTAAAACACTAAAACGTTTGTGTAAGGGTAAAAACTCTAGAAAAAAACATTAGATTGATGTGAAATAATGAGATAAATAGTGTTGAATTGTTTTTTAAATATAAAACAAGATTCCATATCAAAGTCATTAAATTTTTTTTATTAAGTAAATTCCCAGAAAACAATACGTTGATTTAAAAATGGATTAGATTGTTATATACTTATCTATTCTCTATTTTAGGTGTTGACTCACATATAAAATAACCATGTTTATGTTTTAAAAGTACAATGTCTAATATATTATTTGTTTTATGTCAAAATTTATTCTATTTGATTTAAAAAATAACAAATGTTATGTGCAACATTATGGATATATTCTATGTATATTCTCTTTTTCATCCCATTCTTAAATTTTTTGGTTTTTATTGTTGGTGATAGATGCTAGCAGTAGGTAGAAGGTTAACCATTTAGATCCATGAAATTCTTCATAAGACATTCATGAGGGTTCTTAATTTTTGTGGTATGTTTAAATATTATCAATTATTCTAATATAATTCTAATTTAATATGTTTTGTTCTAATTTATGCCTTTCTTTTTGTTCCAATTGATGAGATGGTGTGGAGGTAGATTTATTTAGCCGAGGTCATGGGATTTATTTATATTGGTCATGGTTTGTTATTTGTGGATATATGTTTTATGTATATATTGATGATTTACGTATGGGTTGACTGAAGTATGGGTTGACTGAGTTTGTATATAAAAGACTATGGATGTTAGATGGTGTATGTATGAGTTTATTTTTCATTTATGTTTTATTTTATTGCATTCTAAAGGTTTTATATTTATATTTTTTATTAATTTTTTTAAAAAAATTTATTTAACGACAGTTATTATTAACCTTCATAAAACATAACCACCACTATATATTTTAGTGATAGTTATGTTCATTTTGTTAATTTTATTTCTAATTTTTTTAAAACAAACTTCCACAAAATTAATAGGGAACCCCCACTAAATGCACCAAATATGAAACATATAAAAACTACTTCTAAATAAGAAGAAGCTTTGCTAAATTATTGCTGATTGTGAAGTACACAACAATTTTTCTAACCATCTCTAAACCATATTGCAGTGGTTTAAACCACTGTGTATAGAGAAAAATCACCGTTAAAACCCCCCTTTTGTAGTGTACACCTGTATAAGGAAAATTAATAATTTAATTGAAATAAAAAGTATATCACACATACAAGAAAAGGCACTATATGATAGAAATTTCAAACATTATTTTGAAAAATTACATTAGTAAGTACTGTAAAAAAACATTGAAAAAGATCAATGGTTAACTGTCTCTGGCACTCAAACCCCCCTCAAAAACGTCTGATCAGCGTATCAATTGATGAAAACCCCCCCCAACTTGTGAAAAAGATTCCACCTATATAAAAAATGATTCTTATGTTAGTAATACTATAAATAAATAAATTTAACATAAATATTAAACAATCTTATAATAAAATATCAATTTTAAAGAAAATGACACACTTAGATTAATAAAAGTCACACCATGTGTCATATTTACATTAAAATGATTTGTACACATCACAAATGATTTAAGAATCATCGTCCTAGAGTATTAAGACAATCTGAATGTGTTTGATCGGTTTTGAGTATATCATGTGTCTTTTTTAGTAAAATGCCAATTTAAACTGAAAACATACACTTTGAGTCATACTAGCCATATAATGTGTCAGTTTGACATTATTCTTATTCCTAAAAATGAAAAATGGGTTGTGAATCATTTTCCTAAATTTTCAAGACAATCTGAGCACATTTTCTTGATTTTCATTGAGTGACTCACATTTTGAACTAAATTGTCAATTTTAAACTACTAATAGACACTTTTGAGTCATACCATACATATGGTGAATCATATTGATGTGAAAATAATTTATACACATCAAAAATGACTTATGGATAATTTTCCTAAAGTATCAAAACTATCTGAATGTGTTCTCTTGGGTTTTAGTATGTGATATATATTTTGAACTAAAATGTCAATTTTAATTAAAAAGACACACTTATAGTTGTATTAGTAACACCATGCATCAGATTGACATGAGGATTATTCCTACACATCAAAAATGACTTGAGGATAATTTTCCTAAAGCATAAAGACAACCTTAAAGCATTTTTTCTATTTTGAGTTTGTCATGTGTCCTTTTTACTAAAATGTCAATTTAAACTAAAAACACACACATTGAAGTATACCGACAAAACCATGTGTCAGTTTATTATGAGAATAATTCCTACACATCAAAATTACTTATGGATTATTTTCATAAAATATCAAGATAATTAATTTTTTTCTCAGTTTTCTGGGATTGGCACACATTTTGAAATAAATTGTCAAATATAAACTGATAACAAACACTTTGAGTTATACTGGGAAAATTGTCTATCATATTGAGGTGAGGTTTATTCTTACACATAAAAAATGTATTATATATAATTTTACCAATTTATCAAAATGATCTAAATTTATTTGATCTGTTTTGAGTTTGTGACATGTGTTTTGAACTAAAATGTCAATTTTAAATAAAAAGACACACATGGAGTCATACCAGTCACACCATGAATCATATTGAGGTACATATTATTTATAAACATAAAAAATGATATATGAATCATTTTAATTAGGTATCAAATAAATCAAAATGTGTTTTCTTAGTTTTGAGTATGTGATAAGTTCTTTCAACTAAAATGTAAAATTTAAATAAAGTGACACACTTAGAGACATACTAGTCACACCGTGTGTCAGATTGAGGTGAAATGATTCATATAAGTACAAAATGAATTATGGATCATTTTCCTAAAGTATAAATATAATTACAATTCATTTTCTCAGTTTTTATTATTTTATGTGTCTTTTTTACGAAAATGTCAATTTAAATAGAAAACACACACTTTGAGTCATACCGGTCACATCATGTGTCAGTTTGATATAAGACTAATTCCTACACATAAAAAATGGATTATGAATCAATTTACTAAATTATAAAGACAATACATACATTTTTACTTGGTTTTTAGTGAGTGAAACACATTTTGAACTAAAATTTCATTTTTAAACTGATAACAGACACTTTGAGTCATACCGAGCACACCGTGTATCAAATTGAGTTTCTGCTAATTATTTTATGTAAAAAATGATTTATAGATCATTTTAAAAATGTTTCAATACAATCCTAATTCTTTTTCTCAATTTTTAGTATGTGACATATGTTTTGAACTAAAATGTCAATTTTAACTAAAAACACGCACTTTGAGTTATACCAAAAACATCATGTATCAGATTCAGGTGGAGTAGATTTTTTCTTGTCACGAATGACTTATGGATAATTTTAATAATGTATATAAAAAATATGAATGTGTTTTATCAGTTTTGAGTGTGTGATGTATATTTTTAACTAAAATGTAAATTGTAAACCTAAAACATACACTTTGAGTCATACTGAGAACACAATGTATCAGATTTACGTGTGGCTGATTTATGTGCGGATGATTCCTACACTATTCAAGACATCATTAATGACATATGTTTTAGTAATTAATCCCTTTATATTCAACTATTTCAAAATACCTTGGTATATTTATCCTTATGATTCACTTCATGTTTCAGGCAGCATGAGGTTTTTTCTTCCATCCTAAATGAACATGTTCTCTCTTTTATGGATTGTTGTAGATAGTTGAAAAAAATTATGAATTCCTAAAATATATATGAAAAAAAAACTAAATAAGTATCGAATAAAGATGATAAATAAATTAAATTAAAAATAATAGATAAAATGACAAAAAAATAAAATAATAAGTATCATTAATTCAACTTTTCATTATTATAGCGTCCCATGTTTTTGGACTGGATGAAATTACAAAAAAGATTTAATTTTATTGTTTGGTGGATGGGATTTTCTTTAAACTGATATTTAGAATGTTACTCCAAGTTTAAAAAACTAAAATTTATTGTTTTTAGACATGGTTAAAGACCTGAGGGGTTCTATGGGTGTCCTTATGAGTTTTGGGAACATCGGTCCCTGAAACCTCAAAGTTTTGAGGGACTTATAGTGGTGCATAATTTTTCTGAAACTATGAAGATCCTTAGAGAAACCATGTGACCAATCAATTGGATTTTTAGGTCTCACATAATTTTTCCAAACCATACAAGAGGATCTTCATGGCCATACAACTTTCTTAAGATCTTTAATAGAGGGAAAATGCATTGTTTGCACACGGTTTCCCAAACCGGGTGCACAAACCATGTGAATTCCATATTTTGATAGTGAATTAGGTATAGTTAGCAAATTTTTTGGCCAACTATGACGCCAAACCACATGAGTCATTAAAGGGTATGGAAATTAACATTTTCCCCTTCCTCTTTATTTCTATTCCCACTCTTTTCTTTCTCCTTCATGCGCACCAGGGGTAGATGCTCAAGCTCCCTCTCCTCTCCTCCTATAGGTATGGGGATATCTCATTTTACCGGCCTCTGATTAGAGTGACATAAAGTGAATTAGAAATCCCTCAGTAATTTTATGACTCCCCATCCTCTTTTCTTTATTTATCTTTCCCTCATCTGTGCTATTTTGGGGCGATGTAATTTGCCCTATTTTCAAGGTGTTCACCCATTTCTACTTTTTCTCTAAAAACAGACCAAATCAAGACTTGATATTGGATGTGTGGGTTATTCTAGGAATGAGGTATGCATTTTATAGATCTTACTTTAAAGTCTTAGTCTTATAAAAATTCTTCCATTATGCCATGTGTGGTATTTCCATGCCTTACCTCTAAATATGTTAACTAAATTGTAGAAGTTAATACCTTGAATCTAGTAGCCCATGTGTATTAATCTAAACATTTTGATAATATTTGATCTCAAAGTATAACCAACCTTATGGGTGGGTTCCTTGAATACCTTTAATTAATTAAAGTTTTTTTAATAAAACCCTTCATTGAGGTGTTCTGTATTTAAAAATATAAACGTGTTGTTTAAATGAAAAATATGAGGATGTGACACCCTCCAAGTTTTCCCTTAGTCACCAAACCATATTCTAAGTGTTTATGGACTTCCTATTATGGATCATTCTTCATGATGTTTTCTGGAATGCATGTTATCATGGCCTTTTTATACTTTTTCTTTATGGTGTAATCTTCCAATGGAATTCCACCTGACCTCTATTATCCTTATACTTGTTTATAATTGGAATGGTAAATGGGATTGACCCCCATTGAATCATCTTGATTGGTAAAATGGAATGGTTCTACACATGTCCTCTTTGGTATTAAACTTTAAAGTGAAAGAATGTATTGTTTACACATTGAGAATTACATGTTAGATATTAGATGGGCTCACCATGAGATTTACTTGCCTCCATGTGAGCAACACTGGTTGCATAGGGGATATCACAATGGATGGGATCAATGGATAAATGGTTATACGAGGTCATGAGTGATACTTGATCCTCTATGTGAGATAACAGTGAAAGGCTCAGAGGGATGCTTTCACCATACTAAGAGTGATACTTGGGATTCTATTATGAATCTACTTTGACAGAATATGATGATGATGGGTATTTATAGTGCCCCTAGAGCGATACATGGAATTCCATTTTTGGATAACCTCAGAAGGGATTATGGTGCGTCTTAATAAATTATAATGATGACTTAAAAGTTAAAGAAATATTACATATAAGTGACCCAAGTACATGTCCACTTAGCCAAATCACATGTATGGGCTTAGTATCTTCTTGCTACTTTTTTCCATTACACCATATCAATTTTGTACAAGATGAACCTAGTTCAGATTCATTCCCTCTTGGGATGAATCAGGTATGGTCCACCATAATTACCTTTATAAACTAAGACAACATATTTATATTTTATTTATTTATAGATTTACATGTCATACCTTTACATTACGGTAATTTATATTCACAAACTAGATTATTCTCTAAGCACCATTGGGGTGTCCTACTAAGTATATATCACACCCTTCTTTGGCTGCTATTACATTGGGGTGCCCGAGAAATATTCATTCTTGAAGTACTATGGATTATTGCTTGTGTTGCGCATTGTACATGGGGGATTAAGAGATTAGGACTATGCCAGAGCTCAGGAAGCATGTGGAGTTATCCCTTAGAGATTTTTATTCTTTTCTCTTATTCATGCACTATATTGTATTTCATTTCCTATTGTATTTTTCCTATTTTATATTTTATATCATCACAAGGACAAGCATGCGTATATTTTTGTACTCAGCATGTTACTTTTTTGTTCACTTGTCATATTTTTATTCTACTACTTGTTATTTATTTATTACTAATCCTGTTATTTTCTATTGTTTACATATTATCATACCACTATTCTACTTTGATCATGAGGTTAAAATATCCCCATCATATCACTATTATATCCTCAATACATGTTCTAAGCCTTTGACATTATGGTAGGCTTTTTTAATGCCATGTGGTGATTGGTTTGGCTAATGGTTTAGTAGTTAGTCTGGCCAAGACGTTACAAAGTGGTATTAGAGACTTTTTTTCCTTTGCCTTACTATTTTGGGCTAGTAGACAGGAGACTAGGGATGTGTCATAAATTAGTAAATAGTCATGTCATCAAGTGATCAACCCATGCATAGAAAAAAATCCAAGTGGTGAGGGAAGGAATTATTTATCATGATATTTATTATTACATTTGTTTTTGATTTCACCTTGAGGGATTAGAGTACTTTCCACTGCTTACTGATTTACAAGATTTATAGTATTTTATTATTGTATCAATATGAAATGAATGTATCATTAAATTCATCATTATAGGCATGTAGGGATTCTATAATGACCCAATACTGAGATACATTAATTTTACATAACATTTTCAAAATACTTACAACATTTCACAAATAGAGGCCTAAAGATCATATTAGTTTAGTGCCTTTTGAAACATAGAAATATAGAAACTAGTACATAAATGAACTATATTCTCTCCCACCATGTTCTTCATTACTAGAACACTTCTTAGAAAACTCATACTTAATACCTATCTTCATAAATTAGGGAAGGAAACATAAAAAATTGTGAGCTCAGATGCTCAGTAAGGGTAAAAAAGAGAGACATTTAAGCATAAACATGAGCATAGAAGTATGAAAACATGATCAAAACATTTGAAGAACATACCCTTCATATCAAAGACCATAAGCATGAACCATGGTATAAATATTGACAATTCATAAGAAATTAATCATGAGAAAATAAATAACATAATCCATGAAAGCATAACATAGTAATAAAACATGGAATTTTGGAAAAGTCATAAGCATATAATATTAATTTCCTAGTATCCAAGGAATCAATACCAAAAACATCTTAGTAGAAAAAGTCCTTTACTGAACCAGGTTTACTTCCCATTCCAGCACTATATTACTGAATTGAGTTCACTCTTCATTTTAGCCTTGTAATACTGAACCATGTCCAATCCTCATTCCAACCATGTCTATCACATGATATATAAATCTTTACCCAATGAATTTGAGGGAGATATAGTTCCCACCCATATCATAGTTAAATCATACATACATTTTAAAAAATCATAAACAATCATATATTAACCCATGAAATGAAATGTGTATTCTAAACATGTAATCATATCAAAACCTATGGAAAAATGATATGTTTCATAATCATTTCATCAAAGTATAAAATATGAAAAAATAGGATTTTATAAGAATATAACCCATGAAAGAGAAAAAAATTTCATAAACATCATGCCATAAAACGTAAACCATTTATAGAAAATAATACCAATGAAAACTTTGAATAATTTCCCCTAAAAAGCATGAGTAACACCAATAGATTTTATCTTTTATGGGAAATAATTTTTAAATATCTTTAAACAACATTTCTTGAGAAAATTATCATTTCTTCTTTAAAAAATTATTCTTAAAACATAAAACCTTTCGAATGAAATTTTCGTTAAAATAAACATGAAAGGTTATAAATGAAGAATTGAAATTTTTTTGAAATCCTTTTTCCATTGAAAACATTTAGAGAATCTTGAAAACCTTTTGAAAATCCTTTTCGTTGAAAACATATAAAAGAAGAATGAAAACCTTTCGAAAACCAATTTTATTGAAAAATACTTTGAAAACATATAAATAAATATTGACAATGATTTAAAACCATTTATTTTAAAATCAATTTCAGAAGAAAAAAAATTAAAAATTAACCTTTTAATCATGAAAAGTAATATTCAAATTAATAATGGAGGGTAAATTTGTACATTCCATACAAGGTAAACATAACATTTATTTTGCATGGTAAAAATATTGTAAAAATGCATTATTTGGAAAGAGATAATAATATTTATTTAAAAACAATAGTAAAAGACAAAAATTGTAAATATTTCTTTTAATTACCATAATATATTAGTATAATATTCTATTAATCTCTTTTTGGAAAAAACGGTTTTGAAATAACATAGATTTCTGACCGAAGAGAGAGGTAAGGTCATATTTTCTTAAAAACATTTTCTTAATTATCTTAAGTACCAATGAGTGTAAAAATGGTTATAATACATGTAGTCATCATGAATAAAAAAGTGGAATAAAAATCATAAGTTTTATTGAGATATGGATCATAATATTTAATTAATTAAAATGCGATCATAAACAATCTCGATAAATGGTGAGATTATTTTAATAGACTCTTACCACATGGTAACTATGAATCATATGCCCCATGTATAGAAAATAAATTTCATGGAGATTTAAAATATTAGGAAAATGATATTCTTGTTATAATATGTCAAAGTAAGTTTATACACCACATATAAAAGTATAGGTGTATAACATGGCATGTGTCTCAAAGAAGAAAGATTGAGTCAAAATTACTTTAAAGATTTGGTAACTTTTGAAACTTAAAGGTTTTGATAGAAATATCATAAAATTTTTTTGTAATTACCAATATATTTAAGTATATGTGGCATAGAAAACATTAATTGTAAGTATATACACCACACAAAATAAGTGAGTGGTGAATAACACGTGCATCTCAGGGAAATAAAGAGTGAGATGAAATTCCATTACCTTGTGTCTTGACTCTCATCGTACTCATTAAAACCTCATGTATATTAAATATAAATTTATTATAAATCTATAAAGAGACATATTATTAATTATAATACCATATATAGTTTGATTCAGGATTTATATTACCCACTTGTTAACAATTATATCTTAAGGTTTCACTTCGGGTAATATCCTCTTTGTTTTTCCCACATGTCTTAATTTGTTATATATTTGGTCCTTGTAATTATATAATGACTTATATAATATAAAATTATATTTAAATATAATTTATATTAATTATAATTTTATTATAATAGTCTATATATTATAGACGTATGAAATGGAATACACTGTTCATTGAGACAGTAAGCTGTATGTACTCTTAAACACTATTTCCATTTAGTTGTTGTGTTGAAAGAAAGAAAGTAAAAGAAATATATGTATATATATAATTATTAATGTATATTTATTATATCATATATATCATATATATTCACTAAACCCATCCTTAATACATTCCATGTAGTTTATGAATGAATCACATCTCTTTGAGTGGGCGGTATTCCATACTTCCTTAAACCAAATTATCGTATTAACACAATATGGAAAGTATAAAGATATATGTTGTAAAAGAATTAATGAAACTTAAATATATAATAAAAAAAATTATAACATATATAAATAGAGTTTCCTTCATAATTTCTACCTTGAGAGGTGGTAAATGAAAAATGAACAATCATAGTTTACTGTGGTGGTAGTTCTTCGTACATATAAACAGTATGTTCGTTACCCATTGAATGAAAGTGTGTGTAAGTGTAGGTCTAACCATTATCATAAAAAAATTATAGTACATTGAGGATAATTGTTTTTTTATACAGCCATGGAATACGAATATTTTAAGGATTGGAGAAAGAAAATAAAAGAAAAGAGTTTGAGGGAGGGTGTTACCTCTTAATTGGGTAACTCTTTTTGGTTTGCACCAAAGGTATTCCATGAAATGATATATAAACAAGGGATTATTCAATGAATAGTTGATGTATTTTGGGGAGATATTTTTTTATATTTTTTTTAAAAAAAGTGTCTTGAGATGTGTGAGGTATTGGTAGGAGATGAGGCCTTTTATAATAGGGGAGGAGTGACACTCTTGTAATATTTTGGAAAAGGGAAACCCCACCCACATTATTTTTTTTAAAGTGGATCCAATATTTGTCAAAAGTATATATATAAGGCCCCAGCCTTAAACCTTACTTAATATTGAATTAAATGAATAATTCTCATTGAGTTTCTTTTCAGGTTTAGAGTTTTAGAGAATTAGGACATAACTATTACATCTCAAAAGATTATAAAGTAGAGACTTCTACTATGTTTCCATAAAATAAAAAAAAACTCTTAAAAAGAGACATCTCTAGTTCCATGTTTTATATAGCATGACTTTCCCTTGATACTGTCCTTGACCCTATTCCACATTAAGTCCTGTGAAAAACATTTCAAAGAAACTTGGGGTGGGTATAAAAAGCTCAGTAAGGGATACACAAAGAATGAAAACTGTTAGTTTTTCAAACATCACGTAAACCATGTATACTTTATCAAAGTAATACCTTCACCTTCATGAAGCAGTAAAAACTCTTCACTGAATAAAATATCATTACATACCCTTTTGTAACCAAAGGATTACCATAAAACCCATATAAATAACACATAACATATAAAGGTAACTTGGGACATAAACATACTTAAGTGGAATAACCATACGGTCGACTTCCACACATATCACTTAATGGAATAGCCATACGACCAACTTCCATACATACTTAATGGAATAGCCATACGGCAGAATTCCATACCCAATGAATTGGAGGTTATAACGTAACCACCCGTCCTGGTATTCACGGCACCAACCGTCATATGGTTTATCACGTAACCACCCATCAAATGTCCAAGTACCAATATAAAATCATAAAACATAAAACCAATATAAAATAATGATAACATTTCCACATTTCAATCACAATATATAATTTAAATATATTGACATAATAGAATCCTTTATCAAAACCATTTTCAATACCAAAATACATAAAAGATTATATGGTATTTATTTTATTTTAAAAACATTACGTCTTGTTGAGGAAGCCAAAGACCAAATAATACTCACGGCGGCGGAAAAGGTTGTTGTCACCGCGTATGTTAAAAAAACATTCCTTTTTGTCGTTTAGTAAAACGCTTCATAGAAAAATATTCCTTTTGTATAAAAGTAAAAGTCAAAGGGGTTTATACACCATATAAAAGAAAGTTGTGTATAAAACGAAATATGCCCCAATGAAAGGAGATTGAGACGAAGTCCCTTACCTCGGGTCCGACTTGACTTGATCGTTCTTTAACATCCTGAATAATAAACTTGAGTTAATTTCTATTTTCTTAAGAACCTTTTTCAAGTTCATTTTTTCTTTTATATCACTTATTTCCATGTTATAAACATTATGTAACCATTTAAGTTAATAATGTTTGTTTTGTCGATATTTGGTTCTTAAGTCGAAACTGGACTTCTTACAATTACATGTTGTTTGTGTGGTCAAAGGTTCTTTATATCCAGAATGACATTCCTGATTTGGATATCATATATATCATATATATCCAGCATATACATGTATTTATAATATTACATAATCATTTAGAGTTAAAAAAAGAAATGCACCGTTCATGGAGACGGTTAGCCGTACGTACGCATGAACGCTACTTTCATTTCTTTGTCATATTAATGGAATTAAAACTAAATGAGAGGTATGTATATTTTAATTCCATAATTATATTAATAATATAGATGCATAATTCATCATATATATCCATTATATACATGTACTTATAATAGTACATTACATTTGGGGATAAGAAATGAAATTCACCGTTCATGGAGATGGTAAGTCGTACGTACGCATGAACGCTACATTCATTTCTATCTCATACTTTAATGGAAAGAAATAATAATTATATAGAGGTATATTATAATTCTAGTATAACATCATATATAATAACTTTAAATCCATCCTTTATATGTCCCACATATGGCATTAACGAATCAAACCACTTTGAGGGGGCGGTAGTCCGCACTTCCTTAAATGAAGATATCGCGTTTACCCATAATGTAAACCATAAAGGTATGCCCAAAATGAAAACTATAGAAGCTTAAGGAAAACATAAACATATTATATATCATATATAAATATAGTGTCATCATAATTTCCACCTTGGAAGGTGTTAAAATAATGTTGAACAATCATCGTTTCGGGAGGCAGAAATTCGCAATCCACGGAAACAGTATGTTCTTTAACCATTAGATGTAGGTGTGTGTAAGTGTAGCTCTAATCCTTCTTATAAAAACATCCTAGTATATTGAGGATACTGGAGTCGTTACAGAAGAAAAGAATAAAAAGATTTTAGGGGGTTGGAGAAGCAAAATAAAACAAAAGTACTCAAAAGAAGACATTACCTTAAAATCGGGTAACTCCCTTTGGTTTGAGCTCAAATGCTTCCTTGGGAAGACTTCTTCCCAAAGTGAGGCTTCAAGGAGTAATAGAGAGATGTGGAGAGACAATATGGGCAGAGTTTGGCCGAGCCAAAGGCTTTGGGAGTGTGGGTAAGGAGGTAGAGGTGGGGGCCTTTTATAAGAGGAGAAGAGGGGCACTCTTGAAAAGTAAGAAAATGTTAGATTATTTTATAATGAGTTTTGGATTTTAATGGTCCCACTTTGATGTGTTTCGAGGATAAGGTGATAAGGTTTCGAAATACACCCATCCAATAGGTTTTGGACATGTGTAGGTCATAGATTTTACATTATCTTTCCATTTTATTTAAATCCTTTATTAGGGAGGTAATCGCTGCATTATCATGATGTCATAAATAATTTAATTTATTTAATGTCTAAAAAATTATACAAAAATTACTCTGATGTAGGAAATATTTTTAGATTTCCAATGACTATTTATAGTCAAAAATATTACTTGTATAACCCCATGTAAAAATTTTTTTAGTAAAACATTTCATGTTTGTGTCATTTTTTACTTTAACATTAAATAAAAGGTATTTATGTCATTTTCCAACCAAAGTGGCTTCATGGGGTCCCCAAGTTGACCCATGGATTTTCTTTGTCTGCCATGACACATCCAATTAGGGTAGGACATGTTTCTAGGTCATTTAATTTTATTAAAACATTATTCTTACCATAAACTACACTAATTACTTCTAATCGCGATTAAGAACTTAAGAGTTACTATTCACCAAAAAATTATTTTAATCTCATTGAACCACATTTTACTTATTAATGAAAACCATGTATGTAGGATTTTTGAAATTCAAAACACAGAAGTGGTAAAATTTTATTTAAATGAAAAATCAGTTTTTATAAGTACCACTTAGTGGTTTCACTATTCATCAAAAATTGAAGTTTTCCAGAAAAATACCAAAAATTCACCCTAAGCTATATTTGATATTCTGAATTTAAAAATGAAGTCCATTTTAAAAAATTCAAAACATATAAGTTTCATTAATTAATTTAATAATTAATTCCCGTTGTCATGACAAATAGCGTGTTTTTATGAAACAATAAGTATCAAAAGATTGACACTAGTTTAAGTCTGATTTCAAAGTGAAATTAATTCCAACGACCACTATTGGATTTAATGGTAAAAATATTTTCTAATTTCACATTAAAACCAATTCAAATGATAATATAATCATATAAATAAATTATATTAAAAATAGGTTTTGAATTAAAATACAACATTTTACACTATTCATTAAAAAATGAACATTATCGGAAAGATACCAAAAATTTACACAAAGTAAATTTTGATGCCCCGATTCTAAAGAAGAGTTATATTTAGTTCAATAGAATTTATAAGATTGATCAAAAATATATTTAATGACGATTCTCCATCAAAAGGTGATAAGTGAACCTTTCGTGAAAATTAGGGTATAAATGCCTAAAATTGAATTCTTTCTGTATTTTAAGCCTTTATCTTTTATTGGATAAATGTAAAAACATTTAAAAAACATATATAATCATATTTTAGTTATTTCTATCCATTCCCGCCAATACAACGGCTACATGTTAACTACCATTTAAAATAATATTATTATATTACTAGTGTGCAACGTAAGTTTTCAAAGGAACTCATCGTTGCGTATCGGGTACGCTATCGAACATAGCAACCCCTTTAAAGTAAAATTAATATGTAATTCTTAAATATTAATAAATATGAAAATGTTTTATTCATTATTTACCTGGGATGTTACAATATAGGAAGGAATATAATGTCTAAATATTTCCATAAAATGTATTTTGGGAAACCGTATAGGTCATTTTAAGCCTTAAGTTTATGGTTCGGTCTCTTATTAAGTTTAATTTAACCTTAATCACTATAATCAATTTTAATTATTTTACTATAATTTTTGGTTAAAAACTTTGTTTACCTTATAAAAAATTATAAATTATGATTATTAAAAATATGAAATCCATTTTTACAAATTCCAAACACATAAGTGGCATAAATTAATTTAAATATAATCCCACAGACGGGACAATAATGCAGGTTTTTAAAATAAAAATGTTCAAAAGTTTGCTATGTTTTTATAGTCAAATTCATAATGAAATTGATTACAATGAACTCAATTGGATTGAATTATTAAAATTTAATCGAGTTAAACTTTTAAAAAATTAATATATAATTTAACTATATTAATAAATTAGTTGAAAAAGCAGTTTTTAGTTAAATTTTAGTATATTCACTATTCATTAAAAAATAAAACTTCACAGAAAAATACCAAAAAAACACACTAACCTAATTTTTATGATAAAATTTCAATGTTGAAGTTTATTTTGACATATAATAGTTAATAAATTTCCAAAATTCATATTTAAAATAGGTTCTCCATTAAAAGGTTGTAAAATTGCCTTAATAAAAATATTGGGTTTTATGTATTAAATTAGGTTTATTCTTATCTTATGCCTATAAAATATATTGGATGGATATTAAAAACATTTACTTGTATATATAAGATATATAATACATTAAAATTATTCTATAATTAATTTAATTTAATTTATCAAGACAAAACACCTTTGAGATCATAAAAATAAAAATATATCATTCATATTCAATTGTTTCTTATATTGTCATTTATAATTAATTAGTAACCATTGAATTAATATTATATTTGCGTAAACCATATATGTTTCATAAGATATTTAATACTATTCATAACATCTAATTTTACATCTTTTTTATATCTTATTATATTAAATGACCATATTTTAATGATATATTTGTGCTTGGTAAACTCGATCATACACGTTACACAAGCCATCAAGGAAAGTCATTATTGTGTGTAACACAAGATAACCTTAGTGTTCCATATAGAGAAATACAAAATTTATGTTTTGTGTAGTGGACATAAGTTATATATATTTCTTTAATATAAAATTAACTATGTTCAGTGTTACATTAATTGAAAATTATCAAAATAAATTAAATAAATTTGAGAAAAAATAATTAACAGAATCTTGGTGTGTTAGATTATACCCTTAAATTGAATTTATCCCTCAAAATATATCTGGATTATCAAAGGTTTAACACTTGAATGTTCCATTCTTAGAAACCCACATTGTAAAAATTAATATGAAAACTTCCTTTTAAAAAGGAAAGTTGGAAACTTAATGATTACCCAAGGTAACTCATAACTAGGTTTCCACATGGGAGAACATAGGTTTAAAGTGAAAACATGGACATGGAAGAGAAATCTAACCATTTTGTTCTAATAGAGAGTGATAGAGAACAAGGTCAAGAGATAGTTAACAATCACAAAGCCATAAATCTTTGATGAACTAAGGGACCATATGATTCATCAAAAATTAAGGTACTAGGGTAGAATTTTTCGTTTCAATATCCTTTTTTCTAAGGTAAATAATTTTCAAGAAAAGTTATACTTGCCTGATTTCAGGACAACCTCACCATTTTTGTTCCTTAATCCCTGTCACGTCTTTCTCCAAAAAAGAAGATTATGTTTTAATTCCTATATCACTAACAGATCATGATATATATGATATTCCATACTATCTATTATCAGTTATCATCAATACAATGTTTTTATGACATGTTATTCAATATGCATAAATCATCATGTGTTAAGATAATACATTATTTTCAAAAACTTCATCTAAAGTTTAAATTAATCTTTCCATAATTGGTTAACATTATAAACCTTCCAAAAGTTGAAAATCAAAATCTTTAGAATGTCACAAAATCATCTTAACATTGATCCCCTGTATATGAAATATAATATCTTGGTTTTTACATTGTAAACATACAAATACCCTCATCATATATTCTCTTGAAACATAGTAAAAACCAGAATTACCATAAATAATTTTGAAAAAAATACATGCTTTCTTTTTTTAATGGTTACTGGATATATTAATTAAATAAAATAAGTTGTAAACTTCATCCATGATTACATAGATGACATTGTCAATCAATCAATAACTAGATCTAGGGTAATCAATACTATCCAATTTAATTTATCCAAATCAATCAACTCTTTATCCATGTGAAACACAATTTCCTCAACATATATATCACATTAACGGTTACCTTCCCATAATCAAAATATCACTTTTCAAAGTCTTAAGTAGAATTAAGAATATCATTTTCAATCCTTAATGAAAAATTATAATAAAAATGCTTATATATTTCATGATTCACAAAAAAAAATCTTTTTATTCCAAAAAATAAGTATTTCATTCATGCATATTTATTCTTAAAAAATTACTTTGGATTCATAAACTTATTCCTTAATACCTCTTTCCTATAATATGAAATTTGATCATGTCTTAAGGTTCCTCAACCTCAATATAATCATGCTTATTATGATTAATTTAAACAATACTTGAAGAACATAACATTCTTTTCACATTCCATTTATGGTCTCTTTATCCTCAAAAGTATAACCAATACTCATACTGCCTTCATGATTCTCTTTATGATATTTCCACTTGGGAAATCTATTTTCATAATGCCCATAATTTTCACATCTGAATCATTTAATGTTAGAAAAGTTCCTTCTAGTTCTCTCCATTGACTAAAACTAGATATCATGGGGTTATAAACACATATCATAGAATAAAACTACATAATCATGAAAAATTACTTATAGGATGTCTAAAACACGACACCTACCTTTTAATCAAAAAAACCTTAAGTTAATCCTAGTTTATTCATAGTCGTATTCTCTTGAAATCATTTATAATGGTTTGTGAAGAGTTTGTGAGTTTCCAAAGCATATCCCCCTGGAGTGTCAAACCAAGTGTGCAAAAATTCCCATTGTCATGTACCAGATTACCCCAAGTTAGGCTCAGAACATCTTATCAGAGTTGTTACCCCTAGTTACATTTGTGCTAGAGCCAAATCCACTTGCAGTTTCCAGACAAGGATGTATTTCTTGGAAACCACTCACTCTATCCTTCATCAAAATCGAGTACATTTTTCTATACTTATCCTTATCCTTAAACTTATCCCTAGACATGTCCTTAAAGTTCTCACTAGGGTTTTTTCGTTGTAGATTCTAGTGGTTAAGGAAACCATATCTCTGATACCAACTATAACCACCCAATCTTGATATACATTAACATCACATAACATTTTTGGAATAATTAAAAAATTACACAAACAGACACCCAAATACAGTATTAGTTTAGTGACTTTGAAAACATTGAAACATGAACACTAGTACATAAATGAACTACATTATCTCCCACTAGATTATTAATGACTATCACTCTTCTTAGACACATCATAATTTATACATATCTTCATAACCTACGGAAGGAAACATAAAAGGGGTTATCTTTGATGCTTAGTAAGCATAAACATGGGATACAAGTAAGCATAAACAAGAGAATAGGAGTCTAAGAACATGATAAAAACATTTGAAGATCATAACTTTCATATAAAAAATCCTAAGAATGAAACATGTCATAAATCTTTACACTTCATAAGACATGAATCATAAGGAAATAAATAACATACACCATGAAAGAATAACATAAGAATAAAACATGGAATTGTGGAAAACACATAGGCATATAATATGATTTTCATTATATCCAAGGCAACACTGCCAATTCTATCTTAGTGGACAAAGTCCTTTACTGAACTGGGTTTACTCACCATTCCAGCCTTGTATTACTGAACTAAGTTCACTCCTCATTCCATTCCTGCAATACTGGACTGAGTTCACTCCTCATTCCATCCATGTCTATCTCATGAGATATAAATCTTTACCTAATGAAATGGAGGTAGATATATATCCCACCCATATTATAGTGAAATCATACATACCTGTGACAATAAATCAGAAAAAATAAAATCTTAACCCATAAAACAAAATGTGTATCATAAACATGTAATAATATCATAACCTTTGGAAAATAGACAGGTTTCATAATAATTTCATCAAAGAATAACCCATGTAAAGAAGCGGGTTTCACAAGAATATAAATCATGAAAGAGAAACATATTTCATAAACATCATTCTATAAAATTTGAACTATTCATAGAAATAATATCAATGGAAACATTGAATAATTTACCTATAAAGTTAGGAGTAACACCTAAAGATGTTATCTTTTATAGGAAATAATTTTGAAGGATCTTTAAAAAACACTTCCTGAAGAAATTATCTATTCTCATTTGAAATATTCTTCTTAAAACATAAAAACATTCAAATATATTGTCATGAAAATAAACATAAAAATTAAAATGGAAGCATTGAGAAAATTTTGGAAACCTTTTTCCTTTTAAAAATTTTTAGGATCTTGAAAACCTTTTTGAAAACTATTTTTCCTTTAAAACATAAAAAATAAGCAAGAAAAACTTTTGAAAACCACTTCCCTTGAATATTAATTTGTAAACATATAAAGAAAGGTTGCAAATGGCTTGAAAACTATTTCTTTGAAATCCGATTTTATAAATTTTTTCTTAAAAATTAACCTTTTAAACATGTAGTGTTATCATCAATGAAATGATGGTGGGTAAATTCATACATGCTATACTAGGTAAAAAGAACATTCCTTTTTCACAGTAATTTTTTTATAAAAATGACTTGTTCAGAAAGTGATAAGAATATTCCTTTAAAAAAATTGGTAAAATAAAAAAGGGTAAAAATTAATTTTAATTATCATAATATATTAGTATAATATTCTAGGAATACATTTTTGGATATCATGGTTTTGAAAGAACATAGATTTCTGATCGAAGAGAGAGGTAAGGTCATATTCTCTTAAAAGCATATTCTTAATTATCTTAAGTACCAAAGAGTGTAGAAAATAGTACCAATAAATGAATAAATCAAGAATAACCAGAGGATAAGAAAACTCCTGAGTGTTCTTAATATATGGATCATAATATTTCATTAATTAAAATGTGATGATAAGCAATCTTGATAAATGGAGAGATTATTTCAATAGACTCTTACCACAAGGTAACTACGAAACATACTCCCCATGTATGAAAAAAAATCACATATGGATTTAAAATATCAAGAAAATAATGTGATTTATGTTATAACATGTCAAAGTCTGTTTATACACCTCATATGAAAATATTGGTGTATAACATGACATGTGTCTCAATGAAGGAAAATTGAGATAAAATTACTTTAACAATTTGGTAACTTTTGAAACTTAAATATCATGACATAAAGATCATAAAATTGTTATGTAAATACCCATATAATTAAGTGTAAGTTCCATATAATAAATTCATTGGAAGTATATACACCACAAAAAATAAGTGAGCAGTTAATAAGGCATGTATCTCACAGAAATAAATAGTGAGATGAAATTCCCTTACCATGTGTATTGACTCTCATCATACTCATTCAAACCTCCTATATAATAAATATAAATTTTTTATACATCTATCACAGAACCATATTCTTACTTATAATACCATAAAATTTTTTATTATGGCTTTACATTACCTAGTTGTTAACAATTCTATGTTAAGGTTTCACTTCGGGTAATATCCTCTTTTTTTCTCGCATATGTCTTAGTTTATTATATCCTTTCCCATTCACTACAAAAAAACTATGACTTAGCAACATTTTTTAAAAAACATCAATAATTTTAAATTTTGGAAAGTTTTTCATTAAATGTCGCTAATTTTCTGATGTTTCCTAAAAACATCACGAATTTAGCGATGTTTTCTTGTAAATGTCACTAATTTAGCAGTGTTTCCTAAGAAGCATCGCTAAATTAGTGACGTTTTCTCAGAAGCACCACTAATTTAGTGATGTTTTCTTAGAAGTGTCACTAAATTAGTGATTTTTTCTTAAAATCATTGCTAATTTTGAGATGTTTTCTCAGAATTGTTGCTAAATTAGCAACATTTACTCAGAAGCTTTGCTAATTTAGCGACCTTTTCTCAAAGGCGTCTCTAAATTAGTAACGTTTTATCAGAAGTGTCACTAATTTAGCGAAGTTTTCTCATAATTATCGCAAATTTAGCGACATTTTCTTAAAAGTGTCACTAAATTATAAACATTTTGTCCGAAGCATTGCTAAATTAACAAAATTTACTTAGAAGTGTCGCTATTTTAGAGATGTTTCCTCAGAAGCGTCGCTAAATTACAACGTTTTCTTGAAACATCTCTATAAATATAAATATTTATATATCCCATTCCCCTGCATCGATGTAAATATATATTTATATATATATTTATTTATTTATTTATAAACACAGACACATATATATAAACATATATATAAAAATATATATTTATATATAACTCATTTCCCCACATTGATGTAAATATATATATATGTTAATATGTATAAACACAAACACATATATATATACATATATATAAATATATAAATATATATATCTAAACACACACTCTAATATATAAATATATATATATACATATATTTATATATATGCATATATTTATATATAAAAACACATATGTATTATAAATTTAGTTATGTTTTTAAGAAAATGTATCTATTTTAATGACATTTTTATTACTGTTTTAAAAGTTGGCTAATTATATATGTGTGTGTGTGTAAATTTATAATTATAATTATATATATGTACACATATATATTTACACACACACACACATATAATATAAACATATAAATAAATATATAATATAACACACACATATATATAATATAAAATGTAAACATATATATACATATATAATATAAGCACACACACGCACATACACACATATAAAAATAAAATATAAACATATGATATATATATATATATATATAATAAATGTAAACATATATATATATGTATGTATGCATGTATTTATTTAGACATATAAAATATAAATATAAAGTATAGATATAAAATATAAATATAAAATATAATCATATATATATATTTGTATCTGTATATATCTGTGCATGTTTGCACACATAAATTTCTAATTATAATAATATATATATATATATATATAATAAAATATAAACATATATATATATATATATTAATATATTAATATATGTCTATTAATTTATATATATATATTAATTTATTATAAACTGCTATATATATACACCATAATACAGTTACAAAACAAAGAGTATTGGGTTAATTGGTCTGATACACTTGTGGGGAGGTGGGGGGGGGGGTTAAAAGTTTGATTCCTCATAGTAGAATAATTTTTAAAACCTGAGTACCATAGAGGGGACGGGTGGGATGGGGTTGGAAGAGAATGTGGAGTAGGGGTATATACTGGGGTGCGAGTAGGGTTGGGAAAGGGAGGGGTGAGGGGGTACTGGACAAAGGATGGGAGGTGTGCAGGTGTGGGGGTACTAGAAAAAGGAAGGGGTATGGGTGTAGAGATGTGTGGGGGTAGTAGACTAGGAAAGGGTGGGGTGCAGGTGTATTAGATCCGGAAAGGGGGTGTGGGGGAAATAGACCGGTAAAGGGAGGGGTTCAGGGCTACTGGATTGGGAAAGGGAGGGTGTAGGGGAAATGGACCAGGTGGGTGGGCCTACTGGACCAGGAAATGGAAGGGAGGGGTGAACAAGAGGGGTGGAAATTATTTTAAATTGTAAAACAATGGTTCATAAAAAACTAATAAATTCAATAAAAATTTACCAATGCTTTTTCAAAACATTGGTAAATGAGATGTCATTTACTGACGTCTCTAAAAAGCATCGGTAAATTAGTTGTCCTTGTATTTTAATCATTTATAAATTTCACTAAAGGTTTCAAATTTAGTGATGTTTCTTTACCGACGTTGTGTAAAAACATTGGTAAATGAGGTGTCGCTAAATAACGACACTTATAAACGCCACTAATTTAGAGATGCTTATAAATGTTGATAATTTAGACACACTTATAAACATTGCTAATTTATCAACTGCTAAAAGTGTCTCTACATTACTGACACCTCATTTAGCAATGTTTTTAGGAAACATCAATAAATTAAATAATGATGTTTTAAAATGTCGTTAATGCAAAAAAAGTAGCTATATAAGATTTTTTTGTAGTGATTATAATTATATCATGATTTCTAGAATTTTAACCATGATTTTAATATTATTTATATTCAGTATATGTGTATTATAATTATCCATATAATATAGAAGAATGATATGTAATACACCATTTTTGGAGACGGTAAGTCGTACGTATACATGAATGCTATTTCTGTTTAATTATCTTGTTGAAAGAATGAAATGAAAAGGTATATACATATAATTATTAAAGTAGATTTATTATATCATATATATCATATATATTCACTAAACCCATGATTAATACATTCCATGTAGTGTATCAACAAATCACCTCGATTTGAGGGGGCGGTAGTCCACACTTCCTCAAACGAAATTATCATATTAGTACAAAATATAAAGTATAAAAATATGTGTTTTATAGGAATTAAAAAATCCTAAATACATAATAAATATAACATATAACATATATAAACATTTTTTCCATAATAATTCCCACCATGACGTGCGTTAAATGAAAAATCAACAGTCATTGTTTAGTGTGACGGCAGTTCATCGTACACGTAATCATTATGTTCGTTACCCATTAGATTGAAGTGTGTGTAAGTGTAGGTAAAATATTTAGAATAAAAATATACTAGTATATTGAGGATACTAATTTTTTTATACAATAATGTAATAATAATATTTGTGTGAGTGGATAAAGAAAATAAAAAAAGGAGATTGAGGGAGTGTGTTACCTCTTAATTGGGTAACTCCTTTTGGTTTCCACCAAAGGTATTCCTTGGAAGGATTTATGATAAAGTGTATATTCAAGAAGGAAGTGAGGTATTTTGGGGATATATTTTTTAATAGTTTGGTCAATCCAATGTTACTTTATAGGTGTGATAAAGTGGGATGAGAGGAAGCCTTTTATAATGGAGGAGGAGTGGCACTATTGTATTATTTTAAAAAAGGGAAAACCCACCCAGGTTATTTTATTTTAATTGGATCCAATAATGGTCCAAATTTGATAAAATGGAGTATAGGGTAGAAATATATACATAAAATATATATTGGGAAAGTTTATATGTCGTTTTAGGCCTTAAGGTTATAGTTTAGTCCCTTATTAAGCTTAATTTAACCTTTATCATTGTAATTAATTTAAACTATTTTCATTGATATTTTTAGTAAAAAACTAAGTTGAACTTATTAAACATTATATAATATTATGAATCCAAATAAGGAATCATTTTTCCCAAATTAAACACATAATTGGTAGAATTTAATTTAAATAAAATCCCATAGATGAGACTATAATGCGGGGTTTTTAAATAAAAACATTCAAAAGTTTGCTTCATTTTTATAGTCAATTTCAAAATGAAATTGATTCCAATAACATAAATTGGATTTATTGATAAAAATTTAATCTAATTAAAATTTCAAACCAACATAAAATAAAATTTAACTATATAAATAAATTAGATGAAAATAAGTTTTGAGTTAAATTTTAGTATTTTTACCTATACATTAAAAAATAAAACTTCACAAAAAATACCAAAAATTCACCCTAACCTAATTTTTATGATTATATTTCAAAGGTGAAGTTTATTTTGATATATAATATTTATTAAATTTCTAAAATTTATATTTAAAATAGTTTTTCCATTAAAAGGAGGTAAAATTGCCTTAATAAAAATATTGGGGTTTATATGTTTTATTGGGTTTATTCTTATCTTATGCCTATAAAATATATTGGATGAATATTAAAAATATTTCTTTTGATATATAAATATATATTAAATTAAAATTACTTACTAAATAATTTATTTTATAAATACAAAACACCTTTAGAAGCATAAAAATAAAAAAATAGACTTTATATTCAATTGCTTCTTATATTTTCATTTATAATTAATTGGTAACCTATGAATTAATATTATATTTTTTTAATCCATATATTTTTTATAAGTTAGTTAATAATATTCATAACCTCTAATTTAATGTCTAGGTTATATCTTTTTATATTAAATAATCACTTCTTAATAATATATTATTTTTTGGAAAACCTTGGTCATCATGTTGTGGAATCCATCGAGGAAAGACTTTATTGCATGTAACGCAAGCTGACCTTAGTGTTCCTTATAGAGAAATATCTAATCTATGTTGTGTGTAGTGCATGTAATCCAAACATAGTTCTATAAAATAAAATAATTAATTTTCAATGTTACATAAAATGAAAAATATCAAAAAGATTAATTTATTTCAAAAAAATAATTAACAAAATCTCAGGGTGTTACAGATTAACATGAAATGCATATTCCATGCCATGTAGATTGCATTAGTAGGTGATTTTTTTATGTGCCTTGTTTTTTTAATATCATTCTTGTTATATTACTTGTTAGTTATTTTGGAAACATTCTTAGTTTGATGAATGTTGAGGTAATTTTTAAGCATGCATATTTGTATAATATGACATGTGATTTATTTAGTACGTTTTCCTACACAACATGATTCTATGATTTATTTATCATTATTTTCCCTCATATTCCATTTTTTTGTGCTTATTTTCATTTTTACTTGTATTTATTTATATGTTTGACATAACCAATTATAATTTTAATATAAATTTGGTTATTAAAGTTACACCATCAAACTAAATGGTGTATTCCCACATAGATTAATGGTGACACATTAACTAACTAATCATGAGTTATTTGAGGCATGAACCATTAGTTTCATGGGTTGAAACATATTGGTTGTGATTAAATTAGGGACAAATTACATTCTATAAGTGTATAGGTGCTTTGTAAATTTGAAAATGGTGACCCATATAATTGAACCATATTTATAAGCTTACTATATTTATATATAGAAACTATTTAATAAATGTAAATTCTTCTAAATCTTAAATATTACATAAATTGGTTTCTTGTAGACCATTTTGCATGACTTGGCCCTAGTAGGTCAGTATTGACCTATTATGGCTATGAGATAGACTTGACTTGACCCAAGTAGGTTGATCATAGTTCTTATTCTTATGAGATAAACCCACTAAGGGTATTTTATATATTAATGTTTTAAATGTTTGGGTTGCATTTAGTTGAACCCAAAATGAATTAATGGGACACTAATAGGTCACATTTTCTTTTTACATGCCTTTGTACTTAACCCATGGGGGGTGTACTTATGCTATATAGTGATGGTTATTTAAGGTGTCCACAATTTCTTATATGGTTGCACATATAGTATTATGGTGTAATATAACATGACTAGACCCTATTTAATTAATAAAATACATTTTATCTGCTTTTGAGTTTAGTTATATATGAGGCATTGGTCAATTAAATTTCCAATTTCAACCTAAAGGTTGTTTTACTCTATATATTGGAATTGAATTTTTCTTTCACTAAACCCAAACTATGATAAAATCATGGTTAAATAAAATGTTTAAACTGAATTATATGAGATAAATTTCATAATTATTACAGGATGTTAGTTAAATGAATAATGTTTAAAAAGGAAGGTTGATAAAACTTTCATTTTGTCTAGTGATTTTTTTATACAAATTACATTGAATTTTTTTCATAATTGGACCTTAATAGTAGTCGAGCCATTAAAATTCATAAGTAGTTAAATATAATTTAAAATATTTATTTAAAATGGAACATGAAGTTTTCTCCTTATCTTTAGCCCTTGTGTAAGGGTAGCTCAAATACTTCCTGAAATTACCTTAGAATGGGAGTGTGAACATCACCCATAAGCCTCTTCTTTCATAGATTGAAAAAATGGTAGGCCCTTAATCCCAGTGACTCTTCCAACATAACCTCATTATTGGGTTGACATTTTTCATTTTTGTAAGGTGATATCTCAAGATAGGTAGCGCCATCAGAACCTTTAAATCCTTGCTATATTCTAGTGAATCTTTTCAAGTGTGTGGTATTGTTCAGGTTTTTTAGTCCCATGTAAGACTCATAGTCTCTAAATGAAACTTTGTCTAGATGGGTGGTAATTCAATTTCTTGACCTTTGTTTTGGGCATGATCATCATTTAATGCTCATTTCTCATGGGTTAGGCATGCCTAGGTCATGGTTTTCCACTTAGTAGGCCATGTGATCCTTCTTTTTCTTCTTCAGTGATGGAAAACTCAGGTGGTCATCAACCATTTTTAAAGTCATATGGGATAGTTTGAATCTGTTTTAAAACTCTTGAATGGGTTATTAGAGACTGGGATTTATAGGGTGATAAACCTATGGATTGTATTGAGGATGTTCCATTTTTCTGGTGAAACCTCATGGTTGTATGTGTTGATACACACAACATAATCGAGTTACTAAAAATTCTATGAAAAACCATTAGACTTTGGTGGTAATAATTTGAGAATTGGGTTATTACACTTTTATTACAGATCATCTCTATAGTAGAGATGAGAATGGACATATCTTGACATCGTCCGGGTATACTGAGAGAGAGCATCTGTTATACACGATGAAAAATTTTAAACACGATTAGTATTGGTAAATCAACTCATGGTTAGTTGTGTTATGGTAATATGAATTTATAAAAAAGGCATGGTTAGTCCTAATTGATACTTTGGTTTAGATTATGAACATCTTGAATGGAATGATGGACACCAGTCGGTGCTTTGACTAGATCACTAGGCGAATTCCACTTTTGGATCGGTCAGTGTTCTTGATGAGTGGATGTTTTGGAAATATACTAACATATAACATGAAATCTCAATATTATGGACAACATTGGATGTGATCCTTTGAACCCACTAGTTGTTCCGAGGTTACGTCATATTTCAGTTGGGGTCAGATAAATTATTTCAAGGGTGATGATCTAAATGTGTGGACTGTGTTTAAACCCATGTTCATGTTGGGGTATGATGACATAAGTGGATTTTTTTTGGTCTTGATATGTCAATATATGTGGGTTATGGGATTCATTGGATGTGTTCAATGTTAACATGGGTGCCTTGGGGAAAGGTATTGTGTTTCAGATTGTGCTACACCAACCGTCTATGCTGAGTATTTTGAGAATGGTCAGCCAAAAGTGGTTTGACTAGTTATCTTCTGGTTCAATTCAATGCATTAAGTAAGGAACCATTTTAGGGATGTCATCAGGTTAAGAAGAGTGTGATGTAAATTTTGGTTCAGTCCTTTAATGAAAATTATGGATTGACCAAGATAAGAGAGTTCAATTTTTTATTGACCCTTTGATGGAGGAGGGAATCATGTCATGGGTGTCTCTAGAATGCTATGGGCACACCTCTATTGAAACTTCTGATGGTAGAGATATCATGACCCACAATTGGCCTTTTTATGGTAGAACCTATGGTTGGGAGCTCCATTGGTCTGATGGTTGAAGAGACAATGATGTGATCATGTCTCTAGATTGAAGGGATTGAGTAAAAACCATATTGATGCTTCAATTCAATGTTTAAGCATTGGATTGAGTTTCTATGGCTCAGGTACTGTATGATTAAGGTGATGCTTGGAAGTTTAACGGGAGTTTAGAGATGCAAAGAGATCATTTAAAAGAGACTACATGAATCAAGTAGGCCATCTATTTTCTTTGTGATTTCCCAATGGATTCTCAGGGATGATAAATTTTAAGGTGCGGAGCTTATAGCGTCTATTGTTTTTGTACTAGATGAAATTCTAAAGGAATTTTAATTTTATCATTTCATGGAAAATATGTTATTTAAAATTAGCATAAAAATGTAAATATTTGTTTTGAAACACTTAAATTTGTTTTTTTTAGACATGGTTTAAGGCTTGAGGGGTGTCTAGAGTGTCCCAGTTTGTTTCAGGAGCACTGAGTCCCAAAAACTAAAAGTTTAGAGGTACTGATAGGGGTGCATAGTTTGTCTGAAACCATGCAACTCCCAGGAGAAACCATGGAACAGATCCAGTGGACCTGGAGGTATTGCTCGGTTAAGCCTAACAATTTCAGAGGATCCTCACTACACTATTATTTTATATAGATCTATGATAGAAGGGAATTGCATAGTTTGCACATGGTTTCCCAAACTGTTCATATAAACCGCACAACCCCCCTCATTGGATAGTGGATTAATCACGGTTGGTGCACAGTTTGGACAACCATACGATCAAACCATGAAACTCATTAAAGTGGCTGAAAATTACCATTTTATTCTTCCTATTTATTTATTGTCAACCCCTTTTATTTCTCCTCCGTGTGAACCAGGCATTATGGAATTTTTTACTATTTTCAACGGGTTAATTATGATTGGCATAGGGACCACCACAAATAGTATTTCGAAAAAGACTTTTTATGATAGGAATTTTTACTCATCACAAATATCCCATAAAAAATAGGTATTTTCAATGGTTTGTCGCAAATATATTTGGTGCACCATGCTTGCATTAGCATGGGAAGAGTATTTGGAATGGGGACTAAACCCCCATCACAAATACTCTTCTCGGGTTTCTGTTATTTGCGATGGGGGAGGATCTTCATCGCAAATAATTTTTCTTTGTTAAAGTATTTACACTAGGACCTATCGCAAATAATATCTTTTACCACCACCTCAATTAATAACCCTTGAACTATTTTCGATGAGACTCACCACAACAAATAATATTTGTGATGGTCCATCACAAATAAAGTGTCGGCATGATAGTATTTGCGACGAGACCCATTGCAAGAACTATTTTTTTACTACCGCCTCAATTAATAAACGCCTAACTATTTTCTATGGGAGTCTTGTCGCAAGTGATCCCATCACAAATAATCTAACCTATATATACCCCCTGATTTTTTTCATTCCAAACCTTTCTAAACTACTCTCACCCTATCTACTTTGATATTTCTTTGCTTAAATTTTATAGAGTTTGAAATGTTACAAGGGATCAACTTTTAGGTTTTACATCCATCAAAAGAATCGGTTTTAAGATATTTTATTTTATTTTATTTAATATTAGTAATAATTATTATTGGTTAAAAGTAATTTAATTTAATTAAAATTAATTAGTTTTTTGCATTAATGTTTTTAGAACTATTTATTTATAATTTGCATGAATTTTTTTAATTCCAATTAAAAAGTTTTAATTTGCAATAATTTATTTCAATTATATGTAATTTGTAATTATTCGTAATAAACTATTATACATTTATAGAAATTAAGGTTAATTAGTGATAATTATTGATAATTAGTACTAATTAGTAATAATTAATAATAATGAGGAATAATTAATGAAGAATAAGTATAAAAATTAATCATAATCAGTATTAATTTATAAAAATTCATCAAAATTAGTAAAAATTATTGTAAATTAGTAATAATTAGTTGAAATTAGTAATAATTAGTTGAAATTTGTAATAATTAGTGGTAATTAGTAAAAAATTATATAAATTTACAATAGATTGTTACACACTAATAATAATTAATAAAAATTAATGTTAATTAGTAATAATTAGTTTAAGTAATAATTAATTAAAATTAGTAATAATTACAAAAAAATAGTAGTTTCAAAAAATGATAATAATTATGAAAACGTAGTAATAATTAAAAAAAATAGTAATAATTACAAAAAATCATTATTTATTACAAAAAATCGTAATAATTAAAAAAAATTAGAAATAATTCCAAAAAAGTAATAATTACAAAAAACTGGTAATAATTAAAAATAATTAGTAATAATTAACAATAATAAATAAAAATTAGTTATTATTAGAAATAATTTTCAATAATTAGCTAATTATTACAAAAAAAAGTAATTACCAAAAAATAGTAATAATTAATAAAAAGTAGTAAAAATTATCAATAATTAGCAATAATTAGAAATAATTAGATATAATTGTCAATAATTAACAATAATTAAATTTTTCGCATGAAGAAAAATATGGAGGTTCGACACAATTCCGATGGATGTACCCATTCGAGAGATGCATACAAAAATTAAACAAAAAAGTGCATAACAAAGTATTTGTTGAATGATCAATTGTAGATGTAACGACCTGAAATTTTGAATAAATCTTATTTCCTAATTTTGTGTGTTATTTTATTTCATACTCAACAAAACTTTTTCATTTAATAAAATAAGTATAATTAAAATGAGACTATTGGGTTTTGACTATTATATGACCGTTAGTCAGTATGACCTTTGGAAACTAAATGTTGCGATTGTTGTCTCTAAATACAAGTGATCTTGGTTAGATAATATTGAAAGAAGATTTGATGGCCTCATCCAGTAGTCTTGGGCCAATCGAAGCCCATATAACTAAACTTGGAAAGGAGGTAGCACCACTGGGCTTTTCTCTGGACCAAACCCAAGCTGAACTTCATCGTGTGAAGCTAGACTTAAATCGCCTTCACGAGAAGTTCAAACTGATAGAAATTACTACTCATGAAATGTTGGCCGAGTCGCCCTCAGATTCTCTCATCTTAGCACACCTTAGACTTAGGTCCTATGTTGGGGTTATAAGGGGCTATGTTAGGAGACCATAACTGCCTTGTGTAATCCTTTTATTTAAATAAAGATTGTGATTTCTTCTTATAATGATGTATGTGAATTTTCAAATGTCTGGATAAATATAGTATGCATATTTTTGATGAATTCTAGAAAAAGGATATTTGAAAATATTTATGTAAACCTTAAATAATTAATTGTGTGTAATGATTTTCAAAAAATGTTCTTCTACAAATATGTTCAGTAAGAAATTTAGAGTCTAATAAGATCAACTTAATTTTTGATGAATAGTAAATTATGAATAGTGATTTTATGCTTAAGATTAGTAATGTGACCAAATGGATTAGTAATCTCACTTAAAGAAAGTATTAATATAATCTAGGCACCTTGATTAAGTAATGTGATTCAATAAAATAGGTAAATAACTATTTCAGAAATTATTAGTCAAGTATCAGTTTTTTCAGGTGAATAGTGTTTTTTAGTTAAAAATTAAATTAAAAATATTTAGAAAATTATTTTTATAAAATGGAGTTCATTTTTGAACTCAGAGAATCGATATTATGTTAAGGTAATTTTTTGGGATTTTTCAGAAAAAAAATGAATTTTCGATGAATAGTGTATTTATTTAAATATTAAATTAAAAATAATTAGAAAATTATTTTAATAAAATGGAGATCATTTTTGAAATCAGAGCATCGATATTTTGTTAAGGTTAAATTTTGGGATTTTTCTGAAAAAGTTGAATTTTCGGTGAATAGTGAAAATATAGTTTTTAAGTTATGGGTGTTTAATGACATCATTAAATGATGTATTAAGTATGTAATCAATATGGTCGAATTATGAATTGTAATATAAGGTATGAGGTATCCCAATTCACCAATACCAAGGGAAACTACCATGGGCAAGCCCATGGTTTTTTCAATACCACCAATGAGATGTCCCTTGGCCATTAATGCCTTGTCCCCCCACTTCCCCTATAAATACCAATACATTCTCTCATCCTTTCGATTCCAAAATCCTCCTCAACAATGTTCTGGTCTCCTTACCTCCCAAGGAGTCCTCCCAATGTTCTCTCAAGGCTCCCAAGGTCCCAAAATTCATTATTTTGAAGTTACTCTTCAAGGTAAGGGATCCTACCTCTCTCTTTCTTTCCAAGCACTCTCTTTTATGACATTTCCTTTTTGATCCATGTTCTTATGTTGGAGGATGTTATTTTATATTCATCCTACTGTCCTTTTCATGTCCATATGATGAGAGACCCCCTCTTGCTCTCATTAATTCATTTTAAGAATGTTAAAGTGGTGCCGTTAGGCTGCCGAATTTTTAATGGATTCTTTCACCCTTCTCGTTTTCAAGATCTATTTTTATGTCAAGCATTTCATGTTACTTTTTATTATTTTGGGGTATTATATATATATATATATATCAAACTGATATTTTATGTTCATATGATGAGAGACCCTATTTGATCTCATCAATTCATTTTTTTGAAGTTTTAATTGACGTCGTTAGGCTGCTGAATTTTCATAAGAGAAATCTTATTTTTGTATTCCTTCCATGTTTTTAATTTCGTATGGTATGTCTTTCATATTTCATTAACATGTTATTATATAATTTATATTATGTCCCCCTACTATGTTATGGATCATTTATGAGTGGGTTACCCATGTCCCCTCTCTTTTCAATGTTTTCTAAAACCCTGTAACATAGCCGTTATGCTGCAGAATTTGCATCTCAAAATGTCTCTCTCTTTTTCTCAAATTATTTTATTTTATTAAGTGAATACTCAAAGATCTTTTTTCTACAGGGGTATTCACATATATATCAAAATTTTCTATTTTAATTCTGGGATGTACATACACTAAACCCTCTTTCATTTTTCATGGGTTTAAAATGACATAAAGATCAGGTCTTAAAAGCAGTTCTTTAAACGTTATGGTTATGAAATGAAATCCATTTATTTTATGCTATATGTGTTATTTATGAAATTTGTGACGATGATATATGTGGATCACATGATAATAAAATAAAATTTAAGTTTTTCCCTGATATCCCTCCAATTCATTGGGTAATGATGTAACCACTAGAGATTACAATTTTAACGATACCTTGGTGAATAACCTTGGTAATTTCAAATGACACCTTGGGGATGGACCTTGGTGATATGTTAATGATTGTATAATTTAAATGTTGTAGCCACATATTAAAGTTATGAATCATGTTCTTTCCATTATGATATGCCTCATGATCTCTTTCTCATTCCTTAAATCTATTTATCATCACTTTATTGATGTATCTCAAGTTCACATGTTAAATGTTCCCCTTGATTCCCTTATTGGGCCTTCTGCTCACCCTTTCTTTTGATGTATGTCCCCGGGTTATGAGATGCAGTAATAAACCTAGTATGAACATAAGGAGAAGCCTTTCAGTTGTTTAATAAGAATGTTTTATGTTTTCATGTTGTAAGTTCCTGGTTTCCAAGCCTCTAAACCTTAAAGATCCTCGGTTTTGTAAAATGTAATAAAAAGTTATGTTATAAAAAGGAGGGGTGCTATAGTAAAATATTATTTTCACGAGGAAATCTATTTTTTTCCCTCATTATTTTCAATATGAATTTCCCAAAAAACATAACCACATGATTCATAATGAGGGAAATGTTGATGATGAAATGAAAAATTAATTATCAATTTTTAATCTGCTAAAACTTGGCTGGGTGGAGTACATGAATGATGGGTTTCAGACGATGAACGTCACAAAAATCATGCATATGTTTTTCTCAACTGTGAAGAAATGAAACTATTTGTACTGTAAGTGCTCCTATAACTTATTCTATAATCCTTTTTATAGTAAATTAATATTATTTTAGTTGTAGATTATTTGATAATCATATCAATAAATAGTTTCCATAAATAATATCAGTTTCTATTAAAAAATGTCCTCAAAATAATTTGTCCATTTGGGTTCAAAAACCAGTAAAATAAATTATTTATGATATAACATATAAAATCAATTTAGTACTTGTTATATTGGTAATTGTTTTATAAATTTTCAGGTATCTCAACATGTTGATAAAATTGATAATCAATTATGTGTTTTGAGTAACCCACCATCCAAAATAGTTAAATATTATAATGAATATGTGGTTAATGGTTTTTTATTTCATACACGTACATATGGAGAATCAAAAAACAACGAATAGTGGTGTTTTATTGATATAATCTCATCATAGATAAAGTGACATTGACTTTTATCATAGGCTGTAAGAAATAATTGAGCTGTGTTATCTGGGATAGAATTACATAACAATGATTAAATTTCAGTGGTTTGATACTAAGATATGATTACGTGTTCATCCAATCCATGTAATCATTGATATTAAATATAAAATATGTGTTTTAGTAAATGAAACATTTTTATCGGCTCACCAAACACATAAAATTTATTTTAAAAATTATTGTGCTATTTCAAGAGAGTTAAGTGATTGGTGGAGTATAATTAAAATGAAATCATGGGAAAATCAGTTTATTCATAGTGAATGTTGTTTTGATGAAGTGTAAGGAATTGAATTTTTTCAAGATACTACTTTACATCTATATTTTTCATAAAGAGACACGAATATCAATGATGACACCCCCACAGTTAAGGGTTAATGGTGACAATGATGTTATTGATGTAACAACTGAATTTTAAATGACAAGAGATGATGAAACTAAAACTTCTATGGAAATTGATGATACTAATGAGGAATATGAATATATTGACACTATCATATAAAAATATGAGGATGAAGATAAATATTTACACAGTTAAATGTTGGTTATAACCATATATAATATATATCTATAAACAATAGTTGTTTTCATATTTTGGCTAACAATATTCATTTCGTGTTTCATATGGGCTCAGATCTATTTCATGAGTTGGAAGAGGATGATCTACCTGATGAAGAGCATGATTTTGGATTATCCAACCCTCAAACTGTTGGTAGTTCAGCGATGAATCAAAGGGGTTGTGAACTTGTAAGATTGATGATTCTTGACCCTATCCCCTAATTATGTCTAAGTCTTGGCTTCAAACCATGAAGTCAGAGGCATGTTTACATGTGTATTTTACTTAGTTTTCATTAATTATCATAAATTTATTTATATAATAATATTTTTATTATTTTTTCTCTATTTTTCATAGCTCTTCACATAATGCTATTGTAAAGGAGAGTGCTATATTGAGGAATTATTTTTCTGGATCATGGGTTACATGAGATCAGATTCCCATTGATGTTCAACACTACATGTTCGATCATTGGATGGTACATAGATAAATAATATTTACTTTCAATTTTTTTAATTAATAACTTGATATTATTAATTATTTGTAGGGTTTATAGTATCTCATCAATGATAGAATATGTGACTCTATATGGGAGGCATGGGATGGTTGTATGTGTGAGCATTGCTATTAATTTTTACACAATTTTAGGAGGATAACAATGAGGAAAGTGGGATTAATAGAGTTTGAGCATTCATACTATGCCCACCAACTTGATTACATTTCATCTTAGGTTTTTGATGGATTATGTTCACATTGGATGAGAGGTTGTCTTTATAGGAGATCATTAGTAGGTTTATAGAACTGGGGGAGATAGGAGATGACAAATCGAGATGGTAGTCATACATTTAGTATGCATATATAACATATGGTATGTACCTTTTTTTAAATAATTTATATAATTTTAAATGTAAACGGTTTATTCTATATTTATATAGGTAGTAGAATAACCCAATATTATGAAGTTTGATGTTTATAGGAGGATGTACATCTATCCTAACACTGGAGATATTAGAGATGATAACCATCGTTAGATTATGGTCAGTATAATTTTTTTGAGTTTTATAATTAACAAAAATAATAATATTTTAATTATTTTAATTTTGAATCACAATTGAAGGAGTCATATGAGGTTGTAAAATCTCAGACGCAGACTGAGAGTTAGGATGAGACTGAGAATCAAACTAGTGCAGCAAGATTTGATGAGGTGGCATGGATGTAGGTGACCCAGTATGCCTTTGACAATGGCTGAGTTGTTGGTATCAGCTCTTGACTGACGCCTTGGAGTTATTATGGTATTGTTGTGATTTAACCATGTAGCTCTAGAAGAGCTCACGGAGAGTCATCATCATATGCTATATAGTATGTGGAGCAGTTATGATCATAGGGTGATCATATAGAGAGTATGCATAGGGAGAAATAAGAGCTTCATTGAGAGTAGAAGTAGGTTGAGATTCATTGACGGTAGCCGTAACAACACGAGTAGAAGATAAAGTACCTGCAATTTTGGACTCATGGTTTAGGGATAAGTTCCCTCCTTCAGCTCCTCAAGCTCCAGATGAACCTCCCCCTCATTGACTTATTTACTTTATATGATAAAAATTTTAAATGCAAAACTTTTTTGTAATATTTTTATTATTCCATATATCTATATTTCTATATAGGCTGTTTTTTATATTGTTGTGAATATTGTGTTTTTTATTATTTTATTATTTTTATTATTGTATTTTTTTATTATAACATGTTATTTTTTTATTTTTTTTATTATTATATTATATTATTTATTATTTTATTATTTTTACTATTTTTATATTATTTTGAATATTGTGTTGTCTATAATTTTATTATTTTAATTATATTTATTTTCTAATTTTGTTAGTTTTTATTGTTTTATTATTATTATTTCTCAATATATATATTTTATTAATTTATTATTATTATTATTATTATTTTATTTTTTTATTAAATTTTATTAATATTAATACCATTTATTTTTTTAGTTTTTTGTGATGGGCCCGTTGCAAATAATTATTTGTGAGCGGCCCGTTACAAAAATTTATTTGTGACGGGCCCATCATGAAATGGTTTTTAAAAAACCCATAAAAACTACTTGTGACAAGACAGATTATAATCACATATATCTTTATTTGGGATAGACCTTCCTAAAAATGTATTTGTGATGCTCTTTTTAGTGTCAAAACAATTGCGAAGGGACCCCGTCACAAATGACCCCTTATGACAGCATCCTGTCACAGTTTCCTCCTCACAAATGATTCAATTTACAGTTATGAGGGGCAAAAATGTGAGTTCCCTCTCCTCTCCTCCTCATGGTATGAGGATATCTCCTTCATCTAGACTCAGATTTGAGTTCATTCAGGGGAATTGGATATCCCTCATTAATTGTATGAATCCTCCTTCCTCTTTTATTTGTTTAACTTCCCCTTGTTTGCAATATTTTTGGGTGAGCTAATTCCCCCTATTTTAGAGTATTCGTCTGTTTCTTCATTTTCTCTCAGAACATACTAAATCAAGCTTTGTTATTGGATGTATGTATCTTCTTAGGTACAAGGTAGGTGGTTTATATTTGTCTCCTTGAAGTGTTTGTGTTTTATAAATTGTGCTATTGTGCAGCGCATCGGTATTTCTGTGTGATGCCTCTTAGTGTGTTAACTAAATTGTAGAACCTAATGCATTGAATCTAGTAGCCCTTGTGTATTAATCAGACCTTATTGATAATATTAGACCTCAAAATATAACTAAATTTAAGGATGGGATCCTTGAATATATTTAATTAATTAATGTTTTTTCTTATAAAACCCCTCATTGAGGTGCACTGCCTTAAAAAATACTGTCATGTTTTTTAAAAGAGAACTAGGAGGATGTGACACCCTCTATGTTATACCTCAGTCAAAAAACCATCTTATAAGTGGTCATGGACTTCCTCTCATGGATAATTCTTGATGATTTTGTGTGGATTTATTTTTTCCATGGACTCTTTATACTTTTTCATATATGGTAATGTCTTCCATGGGTAGTACACCTAGAATTTATTATCCTTATTCTTGTTTATAATTGAAATAGAAAATGGGTGTGACCATTATTGAATCATCATTATTAGTAAAATGGAATGGTTCTATGGATGGGACCTTCAGTATTAAAATTTAAAGTGAAGGAATTTATTGTTTACACCTTGAGCAATACCTGGGTTCTCATTTTCGAAACACCAAATATGGGATCATAGGTTGTTTAGAAACTATATACTGAGAGGGATATATGTTACACCTTAGATTGAATCACCAGGAATTTTCCTTTTTGGCATGTGAGTGACACCGATTCCCTAGGGGATACCACCATGTATGGGATCAGTGGCTAGATGATTATATAAGGTCATGAGTGATACTCAGTCCCTTATGTGAGATACCAAGGATGGGCTCGGAGGGATGATTTCACCATACCTGGAATGATACTTTGGATTCCATTTATATACCACCTTGTATGGACTATGATGGTGATGGGTATCTATAGTGACCTTAGAGCGATACTTGGGATTCCATTTTTGGATCTCCTCAAACAATCTTAGGTTGTCTCTTCATAAATTATAATGATGACTTGAATGTTAAAGTGTAAGATTACATAGATATTATGAATGGTTATGTCCTCCATGCCAAATCACATGCCTGAGATATTTCCCTTCTTGCTAACTTTTTCCATTACACCATATCACTTTTGTATAATATGGCCCTAGTTTAGAAGCATTTCATATTACGCCCAAACTTGAATGGTTTTCTAGGTGTTCCTTAAAAACCTGAGCTAACTTTTTTTTTATGTATTAATTTAATTCTTATAACCGCACACCACTGAAATTTATACTTATGGACTATATCATGCTATATACACCACTATAAGTGGCCTACTGAGTATATCTCACATGATAATCAGGCCTCATTTGCACTGGGGTACTCGAGTAGTCTTCAAGATTATAGGCTAATGAATTATTGCCTGTGCTATGCATTGTACGTGGTGGATTAGGAGAATAGGACTAAGACAGATCTTATGATGCTCAAGGAGTTATCCATTAGGTATTTTTATTCTTATATATTGTTCATGAATTATATTTTATTGTATTTCCTATTGTATGTTTCCTGATTTGGATTTTCTATCATCACATAGACATGCATGCATAAATGGTTATTCTTGGTGTAGACTTTTTTATTCACTTTTCATATTTATCTTTCATTTCATTTAATTTATGTATTATTTTTTCTAGTATTGTATATAATTTCCTTATTATTATACCACTATGTTACTTTGATAATGATGTGTAGTTTCCCCACCTTACCACAATTAGACTGTCACTTCTAGTTGCCAGCCTCTAGCGTTCAGGGAGGCATGCTTGTGGTCATGTGGTGACCAGTTTGGCCACTGGTTTAGTAGTCAGTCAGGCTGAGACATTACAATGATGTATGTATACATTCTCAACCCATTTTCATATCACCATTATCTTAGTTTCAACCTCTAATTCAAATCTCTCATGAGCACATACAACTTTGAACATGTTACTAGCTCTATCATACCAGACACACTCTATATTGTGTTATGGTGCAACTAATTTATATACATCACAAAATACTTATGAATCATGTTCATAAAGTATCAAAAAATATTATTTTTTTATTTATTTTGAGTATGGAACATGTGTTTTTGAACTAAAATGTCAATTTTAAACTAATAACATAAACTTAGAGTCATACTAGGTATACAATGTATTAGATTGAGCATCGGTTGATTCCTACACATCACACAAAGTCATTTTATTCTTCAATGCATTCGACATTCAGGGCTATCTAACAATATTTTTATTTGATAACCAATAAGTTTGAATGCATTATAAAATAAAAATAAAAGTGCATCATCATGAGTTCACCATCCCAATTGATTTCATAATCATAGTGTATGAGTGCATTATGATTGTATCATCCTTCATCATAATATCTATGAAAATTTACAAAACAAGTATCAGATACAAATTATAAAGAAAATTAAGTAAAAAAAGGAGGTAAAATGATGAGAAAATTCACTAAATAAGTAGTATGAATTCACCACTTCATGATGTCTATATACAAGCAGACACCAAGTAAACTTCCTAATCATTTCTAAAATATTATATTTCCTCTTACAAATATGAGGTCTATCAATGGTCTAGGTAGTTCTATAAAAATATAAATAAATAAATTATTAGTAAATATTTTAAATAAAATTGTAATTGTCATTGGAAATACATCTTTAGGGATGATAGTTTGTTGATGGAATATGATATATTTCATAAATTTTCAAACATAATAACCCCAATAATTACCATTAGTTTGTTTCAGGCACTGTAGGTATATTGAAAAAAATAATTAATTTGTTTTGATATATGTTTTGATAGTGGAATGATGTCATATATACCCCAATATTTATCCATTTCTGGAAGTCAAAATTCTTTTTTTTTCCTCATAGACTGTCGTCATTTCGTGATTTTGATGATATTTAAACACCACCCAATCATAATACAATTTTCAGTAAAACATAATATAAAATGTATAAATTGATTTTTTTTTTTATAAAATGTTTCATTTAGTGTATTCAAATTGATAAACTTCATCATGTGTGGTCAGTTTGTGGGGTATCATTGTATTGAATCTAGAAAATAAATCTTTGGATTATCCAAATTTACTCCAATGAGTAACCAATGCTTCCTAAAAAAATAAAAAAAATAAGTAATGAAATGAATGAAAATATATTTAATATGATTTAATGTATAATTTTACCCCTGCATCATGGGTATTAATAGTAGGATGTCATTTTTAAGTTTTATTTCAAACATTGTTACTCATTTTTTAAATATTAATCCGTATTACTTTGGTTCTAATGTGAATAGTTATGTAAAATTTATGTGAGGACTATTAAGTCCAAATTTCTATTCATGGGGGTTTCCATTCAAATATTATTGATATATACACCTAAAAATTTATAAAAATTATTTAATTATAATAAACATTTTAAATCAGCTATTGGTAAAACAAATCGGGAAAACACACCTCGTGTATGCATCTAAAACTGATAGTCTTAACCATTCTTTCTTGATAATTTAATTTACATTCTTAAGACCAATATAGACTATAATGGACTCTCCATACATCTACTCTTCAAAATCAGTTGTGGTCATATCACAACTTCCTAACATTGTATCCTCATGAACATTAATGTTAGTAATTGAGGATGTTCAATGGGTGCGTTATTGGTACCTTTTTGAAGATCTTTTTTATTGGTTAGTTGATCCTTTAGATTATCTTGATTCTACCTTTGGTTTCACCCCCTTCCCATTGTCTGTTTGTAAAAACATTCATCAATTTAAACCTTTTTTCATTAATTTTTAATGTTTTTTCATGGAAAATAAATTATAAATGAATGCCTCATTATCAACATGTATATTTAGAAGATATAATTTCTATGATATGAATGTTACAATTTCTTGATCAACTATATGAATATCCACATCATTATGTGGAATAGGTAGCTTGGTGCTCATCTCATAAGTTATGTGCATCCCCACTCTCATATGACCTATTGGAAGTTTTTTTTGTGTAGAATACATCGTTGGATATTGTACATGATACCACTCACAATAATAATATGGGTGGGTATTTATAGATATAAATGACAATAATTTTTACCCTATATAATATCAATATAGTAATGGTATCAGTGTATGCATGATTCACATTTCATGGAAATAATTATGACAATATGGATGACCACTACTATGACATCTCTTTGAGGGGAATGGCTCACCTTAAAGATTGTGTTTGTGTGTGGGGGGGGTCTTCATTTAGTGGTTTTTCTAATGTTGTTTCTTCTCTTTGATTCCTTCCCAGAACATTTTCTAACAAAAATTTCTTTCAATTATGTTTCTTTTCTAGAGTAGCTGACCATTCTTGCAACTCTTCTATTTTCTTATCTTCATCTCCCTATTTATTTCTTTTCGCAAAATATGTTCACGATGATATCCAAAAACCCACACATCGGACATGACCATAATATTCTAGCCACTTCAAGGTCACTAATAGTAGATGTTCATCGGGTACAACTGATGATGATTCTTATGTCTAAGTTGGAAAAAATATCAAAAAATAAGAATTAATTATTATGTAATACATATTTAAATAAGTTTTTTTATTATTTCATACTTAGATATCCTTCCCATGCTTTTTTTTGTTTTCCTCTATTAGTATCCCATATTTATTTACATTTTTCTTCTTCCATAGCATGTGACCTGTGATGGAAGTGGCTTTAGATTTTGATGCATCAATATGCATATAAACAAAGGAAAAATAATTATGTTTTTGTTTCATGTTACATAAAATTATTACTATATATTTAAAATATATACCATTTTTGTAAAGTAAACCATACCCCATCCTTTATTTATAGTAGGGGTAAGTTGGTTTTGCTACACATTGATTATTTTCAACACTCAGTTACTATTTTATAAATTAACAATTCTTAATCAATGTGATTAATAAACATATAGCCAAGAAATGTATTACCAGTCACAATGTACTTGAAAAGATGTCTCCTCATGATGACCAATAAATGCATCCCATAATTGTTGGTTTATCAAGTGTGCATACATATGTGGTGGGTGAAGGTTTATTTTCCCTTAATAATATTTTATATTTTTCTTTGTAATAATTTTTCAAAAGCCTCTATGATCCTTTCCCATGAGAATTAATAAAATTTTCTTTCAGATTTTATCTAATATAAATGTACTCTTCAAGGGATAATTAAGAGTAAATAAATGCTTTATTTTTTTCATAAAATAAAGAAATTATATCATAATTTTACCTTAATATCTTCCCAAATTTTTGCCTTAAGCATGAGTACAAAATTGTACCACGAATCTACATCAATTGGACCACAAATTTGAGTAGTGAGCCAAATTCAACTACTAAACATGACCTTTTTGGGGTTAAGAGGATGTCCACATTCATTCCATCTAACCTCAAATTTGATTCCTTTGTTTCCCACCTTAATAATTTTTTCTAACACCATCATTATACGAGGCTCCTATTTTTTCTAGGACATAGGTTATTCATCATCTACCATTTCCTAAGCTTTAATAACATCAATATATTATTCTTTTGGATTTGTAGCGTCGACATGTGAAGAAGGTTGTTTTTCCTCTACACTGGTATCAACATGTTGATAAACCTATTGTTCATTAGGATTGGGAGTATCAACATATGTAGAATTCATAATTTGAAAAACTGGTTAAACATTTAATTTATATAATGAAAATTCATTAGTAAAAAAATAATAATATGAGGCCACATAATGTATATTAAAACAATATTACATGATTATTGAAATCTCTTTATTTAGAGGTTGATGAGATTTGGCCCTCTATCAAGTATCCAAATCCCCTCATTGTGGTCTCCTCTAACATACAAGACCCCTTCTACATTGAGACCAATGAGAAATGATTGAGACATACCAATGAAAGGGTCATCCTAAGTTGAATTTACATATGACCCTTTAGTGGTTTTGGTTTATAACAGAGAAATCGACCACTTTTGGTTTGTAGGATTTGGAACATAAAATTCGTGTACTACCTATGATACCATTATAAATGGTTTATCTTTATACCCTTCCTTAATTAAATACACTTTCATGAATCCCAATTCATCTATTTTAACTATACTTCTATTTTAAACCCACTTTCATTGAAAAATCAGTAATTATAATGACCTATAATCCATCTCCCATATTTTTTTTCAGATTCCAATGTATGACATATTCATATAAATTGGATTCTTTCCTTGGTACCAAATACATGCATGGATTCATATGAAAGTGTAAATCCACTATTTTTTATTGTACTGCATTCATCATGTCCATTTCTATATAACATATAATCATTAATTACATAACCATTATAAGATAATACATACACACTTTTTCCTCTAGATATCCATCAAAGTCATTCTGAAATTTAATCTATATTTTTAGCTGAATCCTTATAAATATGGTCTCGAAACCATCATTTAAACTGATTATTATGTGTATTCGATATCTGTCTTTTAGCCATTGATGGTTTTAATTTCTTAATAATAACTTTGTGAGTTCCAACATATGGTGTAACCTCTAAACTATTATGAAAAACATAAAGGTGAGTCCACTTCTGCTCTGTACTAATAATTGTTACAACATCTATTTTGGAAATTCCTTTACCCATAAGCCACCCAGTGTGACAAGATTTTTCTATAACAATTCTTTCCACATCAAACAGGTAGTAAATACATAATTCAATGGCTTCCTCAACAATAAATTTCTCTATAATACATCCTTATGGATTACTTCAAGTTTTTATATACTCTTTCATAATATACATATAACATTAAATGGGGTACATCCTTCTATAATGTACAAGACCACATAGTAAAATTTCTCTTAACAAGTGAACCATCATATCAAAGAATTATGGTTGGAAGAATATCTCTAATTTACATAATATGATATCTATTTCCTTTTATATAGATATAAATTTCACTAAGTCTATAACTTGTCTATATATATCTTTGAAAAAATAGATCTTGGTTATTTTATGATGGACATTATTGGAAAAAATAAAAGATAAATTTATAAGAATTATATCTTACATCAAAATATGATAGTCATGTGATTTCAAGCCCTTTAAATTTAAAATAGTCATTGACATGATATTCTTGATATTTTATAAATACACCTCTAGAACATTCACATCATTCAAGAAGTTGAAAACTAATATCTCTATTGCTTGGAAAGAGTGTAAGAAGCTGGAGGAAGAAAATTCCATTTTTTACTTATCACTATAAACAAATCTTTCCATATCCCTATGTCGATCATGTACGACCTAGCCTTAATTACACCCTTTATTTTTTTTTGTGAATTTTGTAACATGCCAAGTATATTATCACATTAATTTTTTCCACATTCATAACATCCAGAAAATGACTAATGTATAAACAATTCTAGTATGGTAATTTAAAGAAACTAATCACTTTTTCTAAATAGTTTTAGTAATGTTTTTCAAAAATGGTTTACTAAAAGTAGTGTCCATATATTTTACTTTCTCAAAAAGTTGATCACCTATTAGTGGATATGGTGTTATACATTATTTTTAATTTCTATTGAATGATGTAGTCAAAAATTGGTACCTATATCACCCGGGTAGAAATCTATGATGTATTAGAAACACTCTCTTAAATTAATGTTTCAACCAAATTGAATATGTACGTTGTTCACAAATGGGACACCCTTGAGTTCCTTTAATATTATATCCTAAAAATTTTCAATAATCATGAAGTAAATTTAGAATCCAATACAACATAGTTCTCAATGTGAAATATTCACTTTTATAAGAACCATACAATGTCACACCTAAATCCAAAAATAATTTAAAATATTTGATCAATGGAGATAAATAAACATCAATATCATTATCTATCTATTTTGGTCAAAATATAAACTGAGATAACAAAATGTATTTTTGTTTAATGAATAACCATAGGGGAAGTTTATAATTTACCATCATAACTAAAAATGTATTGTGAGCGCTTATTTGAAAACCAAAAGGATTCAATCCATCTATAGATAGTGTTAGACAAAGGTTTCTCATATAATTTCCAAATTTTGGATACTCATGACCAATTCTCTTCTACTAAGGAGATTCTGTTGGGTGATGAAGTTACCAATCTTTGTTTCTTGTATCTATGTTCCATGTAAATTGTCTCACAATATCCTCACTTATATATAGTTTCTTATACCTTAAAATTTTTTTAAAGCACAATACAAATTTTGTAGGACCTGGTTCATCTTTATTCTAACCATAATCACCACACTTATTTCATTTTTAATTGATTTGTGGTCTTAGAAAAAAATTATAGGATCACTTGGACATACATTTATTCTTTTAGAGATGATACCCATTGAATGTAGCATTAGTTTAGCATAATATGTTTGATAAGGAAGCTCATTATCTTCTAGGAGCATATCAATCAAGATAGAAAGTAGTTCAGTAAATCTAGAATCACATCATCCATTTTCAAACATTAAAATATGTAACTTCAGTACAGTTGAAAATGTTATATATTTTGTGAAATCAACATAAAATAATGTGTTTTCACAACACTTTAACTTTTAAAACAATTTTGTGAAATCATTATGTTCATTTTTAACTATCATTTTCATTTCCTCAATATGATATTCATCCTTATTCACACCTATAATCACATCCTCAATAAGGTATTCATTATTGTTCACACATTCAATCATATCAGATGTTCCATAAAACAAATTATTATCCCTATCACTAGATACATTTAGTTTTTCATCTGTTTAGTCCAACAATTATTACTTCGATCTACTACATGAATGATCAACTGTTCTTATAACTCCTCTAGAACAATTATACTTGAATAAAAATAGCATAAACATAAACAAAGTATTTTAGAAGGGTCATATGCAAGATATTTTGAAAACATGATGACTTATTTCACCCCATCCTCATACTCATTTTCTACATAATTAGAATCCATCCATTTTCAATTCGCATCAATCACATTTTATTCATTAATATAAATATTTAACAAAATAAATAAATACCTAGAAATTAGAAGCTTGGAACCCATAAAAGTTCATTTTTAAAGAATAATTTAAGCTATATGAAGTCATTTTTATAAGATAATAAGATCCAAATAATTGGTATTCAAATTGTTTTTTAGTAGTGGAAGTCATTGAAGGATACGAATGTGTGATATCTATAAAGTAAAAAAGGAATCTAATTAAATTTTCATCCATTTCAAAGCACATAGATCACATATAGGACTAATTAAATGATATATAAAATGATTAAATAGGAATAAAATTTCAAAAAAAGTAGTGATTAATTGAAATCAACAGGAGGGAGAAATTTTGTTTTATTCATTTCTTTAATTGGTATGTGGTGGGATAGGTGGTGTTTCAATGATAGGATGATAAAGAGCTAAATTTTATATTTTTTTAAATGATGAAAATGTCTATAGGTCCCAATAACATGGTCTTGAGAACCCAATGTTTGATGAAACTATTTAATTTAAACCAAATGAACCAGAATTCTAGAGTTGGGGTTCCAATGTTCGACTCCCATTTTAGACAATTCACATTTTATCAAAGGGGCCATTCAAAAACCCATTAAAATCATTTAAATTAATTAAATACCACATGACACTTTAAAGAAATACATTTCTTAAATAAAAGTAAAAATTTTAAACAACCTAATAGGCAAAAAAAACCTTCACTATCAACATAACAAGGATCTAAAAAATTTAAAAACCTTTTAGAAAACATTTCATGAAAGAAAAACAACACAACTAGGGGATTTTAATTTTAATGAAATTATAGATTTTGAAAATAACATATGGAGAATCCCATTTTTAAGGGAAACAAGAATTTGAGTTCCTGAACCACCCTTTGTCCTTACATTTGCATGCATTTAAAAATATAGACATTGATCATCCCATTGCATATATTCACACATCATTGGGTGAAGATATGAAATAATTTATCTATAATTTTATCTATGTGGTATTTATTGAATTCCTTCATTAACAAGTAATTTAAAAAAATTCTTCTTCAACTTTGTAAAGCACTGTATAAATCGACTATCTTTTTCATGAACTAAAAAATACTTTAACCCAACATCAAGAACCATTAAACAACTTCAAGTACCATTAATTTTTATATAATTAAGAACAATATCAAGAATATAAACTCGTGTTAAATACTCAGTATTAAGTGTAGCAGGTTGGAGTTCAAAAATAGTAGAGGAGTTGAGCATCACAATATTGCACATTGTGTTGGATTGATTTTGTTAGCTTTATTGGCATTGGAGTTCAAGTAATGACATATCTTGTGTCAAAATAATATTACTACATTGGTGGTAATGTAAGACATGTTGGGTTGTGAGGTAATATAAACTTATGATGGCATGTAAGCAATTGAAACCACCCATGTTCTGGTTATATCGTAACATCAAGTTCTTTTTTACTTGATAATTCATTCTGTATCCATAATCCTTGTGCATAACCCATGTGTTCATTCCATATAACATGTGTAAAATATATAATAAATTGGTATCTATACAAAATAATGTTAAAAAATATTAAAAAATATGAAAAAAAATTTAAACAACATATTAATTCCATAACAAGATAAAATTATTATGAAAAAAATTAAATTAAAAAAATAAAGAATATAAATAAAGAGTATGTGTATAAGTATCAAAATTATCATGAAATAATTTTTATTAAGCCCCATAAATATAAAAAATTGGAAAAAATCATACAAAATAAATTATACACATTTCATAATTCCTATAAAAATCATAAAAAATAGGAGATATTAACATCATTTGGGTTCTTCACCCTCGTAATTGAATCAAATAGGCAAAATTGTTTGATTTTAATCCATGGGACCAGGAGAGATACTTGGAAGTTGGAGTTGATTTCCATTTTTGAACCATAAAAACTCAACCTACGTTTCACTTGTAGTCACCACCTTACATGATAAATGAGATAGGTTTTTGAGATGCATAGTCAGGAGCTCCATACAATTAGAGTGAAAAATAATGATGAATGGGTGAAATGAATATGAAGTTGAGGGAGAGGATGAACCAAAAATGACTCGAGGAAAAGGAGATTTGGTGGAGAATCAGTGACATAGATCGAGGAAAAATAAGATCGCTCGTGAACACCCTTCAAACTATTTGTAAAAACTACAAACAAATAATTATTTTCAAAGGGGAGTGAAAAATCACATGTGATCACATACCTTGGATTTTGAAGGTGTCGATTCATCTAAGATGGTCAAGGGAGTGTGACGATAGAGATTCAGTGTTGAAGTGTGGGTATGTGTGTGTTTTAGTGTAATGGTACCCCTAAGTACCTAATATATATAATTATATATACTTGTTAATATATAAATATATATTATTATAAATATAATAAATATATTTATTATAATTTTATAATTATTTAAATATTTATATATATTTATATATATTTATATAATTTTATATATGTTTATTAGTATATAAATATATATATGTATGAATATAATAAATATACTTATTATTTACACATATTTATTATTATTTTATAATTATTTAAATATATATATATTATAATTACAGATACATATATTTAGAAAAGTTTATATTTAATTATAATTATATAATTATAATTATATATAAATATATACATATATATATAAATATATATATATATATATATATATATATATATCAGGTTGTTGGGGTATAATTACACAGAAATGCACACACACGACACACCCACAAGACCAGGGAGGTAGGTCATAACCCGCCAAGGTATAACCCACCCATCAAACTCATTTTTATTTATGATTATATATATAGGCCTTATAGGCCATTATAATTATTTGGCCCTTGAAATCCCATGTTACGATAGCCTAAAGTCTCTTGAAATAATGTGTTGGCACATAGCCACTGTCGCCGACGTCACACCCACACCTATGGATTTGGTCGCCACTGTTACCATCGTGACTGGCGAAGGAAGAAAGCGCCACCCCTCTTACAACCATCAACACCATAGTACGCAATCGCCTCAACCACCCAAGGATTACACAACACCCACATCAGACCACTATCCGAAGCCATCTCAATCCCTCGGCTATGGCCCTCCATCGTAACCAGGATCCACCATCATGGAATCAACCCTTTCTTGAGGCAATCATCCACCGTGAAAACCCGCTTCTAAACATATTTTAAATGTTAAAAGTTAATAAATAGAAACAAATAAATATTATTCATATAAATTACTAACATTTTAAAAAAATTACATGTATAGTAAATAAATATATTTATAAATAAATATTATAAATTTCTAAAATCACAAAAAATATAAAAATCAATAAATTTTTAAAATTTTAAAATAATTTTACATGAAAGTAATATTAAAAATAATAAATCAAATTTAATAGAAAAAACTATTTTAAAAAATGAATTCATATAAGATTTATGGCATGAATTGTAAACACATACAAAAATGAAGGAAATATTTTAAAAATGAGTTTAAATAACTTAATTATATAAATTTAAAACATTGTAAAAATATTAGAACTTAATAAATATAATTGAAAAAATAATAATAATATAAATTAAAAAAATATAAAAAATAATAACTAGTAAAATATAAATATGTATAAAACATGAATAAATTACGAAAATATTATATCAAAAATGGAAAAAATATGTAAAATGTGAAGTACATGCCATACATACACATGTACACATTTAATATATATATATATATACATCCCAGTACACGTAAAATATCTATATATACATATACACAAAACACGCACACAAAACATAATGCATACACATACATGAACATAGCCATTGATATAAATATATAAGTTCAAATATCACATATTAACAATACATCATTTATATTTATATAATTTTTTCAGTTATTAAAATATATATATATTAATATATCTTATATATATATATTAATTATATACATGCATTTTTTAATTAATGTATAAAGATAAGTATTAATTTATGAATATAAATACGATAATTATATATATATATATTTACAATATTCTTTATTAAAAGTTTTTATCAGTTCTAAGAAAATCATTGATAAAGATTCACCTTTATCAGCACTAAAAAATGCATTGATAAAGGGGATAATTTTTTGAGAAAAGGCAGATATCATTAATGATGAATATCAGCAGATGTACATATGCAAAGACACAAAGAGAAATTGTCCAGCCAGAGCTGGTTGTCCTCGAAGGGGCCTGATGCCGCCAGCTAGTGGGCTGTATTGTTTCATTCCCTTTTGGTAAAGAAGAAGGTGCATAATGAAAAGCATTGGTGGAGCGAGAAAATTCTTCTGATGATAAGGCCACATGACTGGAGTCCGTCGTCATTGTGGTTAATGGCATCGATCATGGTGAGGTAGTAAGACTCTATACTAATATCATCCCATCCACATTCCAATGCCAGCATCAAACCTGCCAGGATGGCTTAGCCTCAGCAATAGTTGGTTCCCAAAAGGCATGGTGTGATTCATACTTTGCAATGATAATTTTCCCTAGATGGTTTTGGACCAGGAGACCGAGGGAGACAAGTCTATCCTTGGGGAGAGATACATCCACGTTGATCTTAAGAATCCCTTCCAATGGTGGGTTCCAATGAGGGGGACAGGTGGGGGGAACATCTGGAATTTGATGTCCATTGTGGTGTTTCTATCCCTCAATCCATGAAGTGGCCCATTCAGTCTAGAATTCAGGAGGTTTATGCATGTGATGGAAAAAAGAAAGGGGATATTTTTATCAGGGCATTATTTTTAGATTTGATAAAATTCAATGTTGTATAAAGCGTTATTTATGGTTATGACATCAATGTATATAAAATATATATGTGTTTGTATATGTATGTATGAATGTGTATGGGGGGTGTTATGTGTGTATATATACATGTAAGTATGTTTGTTCGTGTGTATGCATGTGTGTATGCATGTGCACATGTATGTGTATGTATATGTGTACATATGTATGGATATGCATGTGTGTGTGTAAGCATGTGTATATATATGTATGTGTGCATATGTCTATGTCAATGTGTGTAGTAGCTAGATACACACATGTATGTGTATTTATATATATATTTATATAGATATTTATATACATTTATAAAAAAAAATATATTTAATCATAATTAGAATTTTTAAATATAGTTAACAATGTAATCTATTTTACATATACAATCAAAACAATATATACATTTATATAATTAATTAGTAACAACAATATATATACATGTTACCAAATGTAAATCTAATTAAATATAAATATTAGAATTCTTACTTATAATCTTATATTTCTATAATTAATTATATATATTGGAAAACATTTATACATGATATTACTATTTATACATTTATTAATGATAAATTTTAATATTTTTTTATTCATTTATATTATGTATAATATTTTTTTTGATAATTAAACATTTCAAATGAAATTAATAATTAATTATGTTTATTTATTTTTAATATTTATTCATTCTTATTATAAAGTAATTTTGTAATTTCTAATTTATTTTAATATTAATACTTTTATTCATGATATTTATTAAAATATTTTTACAATTTACTAATAAAATATTTATTATAATATTAATAAATCTATTAATAAATTTTCTATAACATTAATAAATTTATTATAATGTTAACAGATTCATTATAATATAATATTTTTATCATAATACTGTCACATTTATTAATATATTCAATATAATTTATTTATTTTTAATAATTTTTAGTATATTTGTTTTTAATTTTTTTCTATTTTTATTATAAATTATTTTTTTCATTTTTAATATTCTTTTTTATATAATTATAAATTTATTGTAATTTTTAAAATTAATTTTATATTTTTTTATCTACATAAAGGTAAAACCCTTTACCTTTTCGCAAGGCATCCACGCAAAGGTAACTTAGTGGTTTCCTTTATGATAGCCAACACTCTTTATCATAGATTTTATATTAGCACTCATAAAGGTAACATTTATGAGTGTTTTTTTAATACTGATACATCAGAGTCTTTATTGACGCTAAAAAATCATAGATAAATATTAGATTTTTCAACACTTTTCATTTTATCAGCGATAAATATATCTTTTATCAATGATTTTTTACCAATGCTGATATACCCACCTTCCCTATTTTAAACAAACCCTATTAGAGATTGTATATCTCTCATTCCATTCAGGCTCTCACAGAATCTGAAGTCTGTTGCCGCATTCTTCAAATATTTCGAATGAATCGACCCTCAAATCCAGAAGTATATTATTTTTACTCTTCCTTAATCAATAGTGCATAGTTTTTTTGTGTTTTTTTGGTTTTTCTTAATGTTAACTTGATGTGTTGGTGCTTGTTTTTTTGATTTTTGGTTTCTTATCTTCTGATTGATGTTTTGGACCCACACATGGATGTTTTTTAGTTTTTCCACTAGATTTTTATTTTATGAACTATCACTCATGTTTTATAACACTACCAATAAATAAATACAATATTGATGCACTAGAAATTATAATAAATAAATATAATCATAGAAATCTATAAGTTTACACCATTAAGATAGTGGTAGTAGTATTTTTATCCATTTTTACATTGCAAGGAATGAAAAAATTCACTGTAAGACTGACCTTCTTCTTATAATTTTGGAATGGTCTCTCAATGGATACAAAAATCTCATATTTTTATAATTAATTTTTGATAGTCAAGAACTCCTCAAAAATACATGGGCAATGTATTCTATCTTCTGTTATTATTGATCCTCACTATATTTATGCTTCAATGTTGATTATCTCAATTATAATTTATTGTCAACATCTTAATTTATTTGAATACCCATATTCCATATATGTTTATGGGTAAAGATTCTTTTCATTAATAAAATGTATCTAGAAGAATGATTTCATTATGTTTTTTCTCTTTAAAATGTAATAAGAATCATCATTATTTTTTCTCAACATATAAACCATGGTGTGATTTTTTATTTCCATGACATAATGTGTATATTTAATTATTTAATTCAAAAAATCCATGGATAAAATGTTCTTATTTCTGAAAATATTACTGGTTTACATATGCAGAAATTATATAACAAATTAATAATTAAGAAATCATTAAAAAATTAGATTAAACCAAGACTCACACATCTCAAGGATGAGTAAAAAAGATGAATTTAGGAAGTAACTCTTCGAGGATGCTTGTTTGTGGATGAAATATGATATATTTCATAAATTTTCAAATTCAATAATTGTAATCAATGTGACTACTTTGTTTTTAACACTACAGATACATTAAGTGAAATAAGTAATTTGTTTTGAGGCATGTTTCTATAGTTAAATCTTATTATATGTACTCCAATAGTTTTCCAGTTGTATAAATACATTGATTTCTCATGCACATTAATAGTTATAGAGAGTGTATTTTATTTATTTATGAATCCATTCCAATAAATAGAATGATTTATGATATGTGAAATCTTGGAATAAAAAATTGGTATAATTATTCTTTTTATTCATATAAGTTTTCATCTTCAAATGTTCTAAGATCACACCTTATTTGTATTTATATTTTTTGTTAAATATGAAAATTATTGAATCAAATAAGAAAAATATGGACAAAAAATGAATGGATTGTAATCATATTAAATAATATCATGTTTATGGGGTTAAAGAGTTCATCAAGTTTGAAAAAGATCGTGCATATTAACCTTCTCAAATCCTTTGCATATGTTTATATTGTTTTTATTCTAGAGTAATTATTCTTAAAGAGTTGGAAGAATAGTTGAATATGATGGAATATATTGAAGTTATAATTTTTAGACTAAATATGCTGAAGAATTGAATATGGATAGTGACTAGGATAACACCAGGGTTTATGGATCATCTAATATGATTGAAAGTGTGAACAATAGTGAAGATTATATCAAGGATATGATCACAAGTGTAAATGATGATGGGTATCATGTTGTGAAAATTAAAATGGAAATTAAAGATGAACTTCATGATTGTTTGAAGATGTCTGATAACTTAATGAGATGTGAAATGATTCTATTGTATACTAAATGTACTAATTATGCAACATTTTCAGCCATACTGAAGCCTTATAATTAGAATTCTAGAAATGGTTGGAGAGATAACCACTATAAAAAAACCACTTTCTTTCTTGAATGATATGATACTATAAGATAATGAGATTCTATAGTGAACATATGATGATAAAAGAATGATATGTTCAATGAGTATGATCCCTTAAAAAATATATTCCAATATAAATGACTATATATTGTTTTTAGGGACCATGTATCACTTAAAATATGATCTAAGTGTAGTGATTATTGATAAAATAAACATGAATTAAGTCCTTAAAATTTTTTATGGTACATTCCATTCACTCTAAGGTTTATAAACCTATATGAAAGTAATGATACTACAAGACAATTTATTTGGTATGAAAAATACAAGAATTGAATATGATAAAAATTGTCACCAAATATACTTTTCTCAAGGGAAGAAAATTGATCAAATATATCACGAATTTTGAAATGAGCTAAGAAACCTCCATATTATTCTATTTATAAATGAAATGAATAATTTTTGTCTATAAAGTATCACTCATAGTACATGGCCAATTTTGTTGGTAAATTATAATTTTCCACTGTGGTTATGCTTGAATCACATATACATTATGCTGTCACTACTTATATTTTGGCCAAAACAACCATATAATGATATTTATGATTATTTATATCCAATGATATAGTATATGTTATTAATGTGGGATTAAAGTGTTATGTTTTATGATGATTATAGAAATGATGATTTCACATTGAGATCCATGTTATATAAGATGATAAATAACGTTCCTACTTATGAAAAAATTTCAGGATATAACATTAAAAGAATACTAGGGTGAACCATTTTTGAAGAAGTCATACACTGAGTTTGGAAGAATATTTACTTAAAGACTTTGTTTCTAGGAAATGATAATTTTTTACCATTCAAACATAAATAATGATCTTTGATGTCATCATTAAATGGGAATTCAGAGGAAGGTACAACACCATCTCCACTATTATGTGATCAACAATTTGTGAAAGTAAAATATATTTCCCTAGTTTTTTGTAAACATTTTTAGAAAAACCATATAAAAACCATTTGAAAAAAGATATCATTTTTTTGAAATAACACATTGGGATTGTTCGTGTACCAAGCATTTTTTTGATGTCATTCATGTAAAAAATATATATGTTATGATGTCATTGGAATGTTAATAAATGAACCTAGCTAAAAAAAGGATGACATTAGGGCTAGGCTAGACATGATTGGAATGGGGATAAGGGAAGATTTGTCACCAATTAAAGGTGAAAGATGAACCTTTCTTCTTCAAGTAGTTTACACTATTTTTGACAAAGAGAGATATTAGTTTTATAACACCCTGAATGATGTAATGATTATAGAGGGGTGTTCATAAAATTTCAAGAACATCAATTTAATGATTTATTTGAAGTTAAAGAGAATAAAATCACATGTATCTCATGTTTTGATGAATTATTTAATTCATTTAGCTTTAAATTTCATTCAACCAAAAAAATATTGATAAACATTAACCAAGCTTTACTTATTTTTCAAAGATATATGTAGTAAAGTTATTAACCCAACAATATTTCCAACTATATGAAAGGAAATCGTTATTACATTAAATGAGTGAGAGATGTTCTTCCAATATTCATTCTTTTATATGATGGTTCTCTTGATGGTTCACTTGGTTAGATATATCCAGTTATGTGGTCTTGTAAGTTATAGATGGATGTACCCCATTGAATGATATTTGAATATTTTAAAAGGGCACGTCAAAAATTGAATTTGGAAAGATGGTTGTATTATAAAGAAATATAATTTTGAGGAAGCCATTGAATTATGTACCAAATACCTATCATATATGGATAGAATTGGCTTCCCAAAATCTCATCACAATGTGAACCTTATGTGTGAAGGAATTTCGATAACAAATGTATTTTAAATTACAATTATATAGTAGGAGAAAGCTCACCTTTATGTTTTACATAATAGTTTAGAGGTTGTGCCACATGTTGAAACCTAAAAAGTAATTCTTAGTCATTTGAATACAAAAAGGACTTAAATATATATATCACATAAATATAATAAATAGTTTATTAGATTATTTAGAGACCATATTTTTAAGGAGTCATTTGTAAATATGAATTCAATTTCAGAATGAATTTGATGGCTAGATAGGGGTTAAAGTGTTCATGTATTATCTTATATTGGTTATATAATTAATGGATATAAATTTAATAAAAAGGAACAAAGTGAATGTGGTATCATGATAAATAGTGAAGTTACACTAGTGGAAGAAGCGACGAATATATCTGGTACCACGGAAAAAAATCCAATTTATGATAATATTTTATAATTAGGAATCATTGAACAAATATTGTAGTTGGATTATCCAACATTCAAAGTCCTATTGTTTGAGTGAAAATGGGTTGATAATAGGAGTGTAGTTAAAATCAATTAATTGAGATTCGTAAAAGTGAATTTTAGTAAGGAAGGGTTTAAGGATGAACTATTCACAATGAAACCACAAGTAGTCCACGTATTTTATGTCCCATATCCTATAAATAAATGTTGGTCCATTGATATATTTTTTACTAAAACTCCTATAGGGTCAAATTAAAGTTCCATTGAGGATAAAACTTTCATTGGGATCTAAAAATCATTTCATGGTGGTATAAATATAGATGACATATTGTATTTTAGATAGGAACACAATTATGGGATTTAGATACTCGATAGAGGGGAAAATACCTTCAAAACATAAAGAAAAAAAGTGAGTTCAATGATCATGTTGATTTTTTGTAACATATAGTTCATTACCTTATAATATTATGAATTCTATACTGCATTTACATAATCTAAATTAAATGTTTAACTACTTATGTAGATAATGGATTATATACACACTGATTCTCCTTATATTGAGGGAAAAACGTTTCTACACATATTGATTATACTAATAATGAGAAAAATATATTGAAAATGTTGAAACTGTGGAAATGTAGAAGGTGAAAAAAATTTGTTTGAGAAAAAAAGGAACATCATAGAGTGATGATCATAATAAAAAAATTTAAAGAGAGAAGAAAAGGCATCATATTTATGGTTGAATAAAATGAATGCAGCCAGCTTGTTGACCCTAACAAGTCCATATTCATTAGTAACATTTTTGTAATGACTCAAATACATGTGATGATTGATTTAGATTCATGGAATATTGTTGTGTTAGTGTCTAATACACTAATTTTTTAAGAGATTAGGGTAACAATATGATACAGTTTCTCTATTTTACTAAAAAAATAAAATAATGAAATGTTGACTTACTCCTAATCATCCATTAGAAATTTCATTTATATTAAATTACTATCAGTTGAAATTTTTATTAATGGTCAATATAAATACCCATAGATCCTTTCAAAAAATTATTATGAATCATCATCGTAAAGACACTACAGGGAATGTTAATCCCCTCCTACCCAATATATATGAACGCATGATAAACCAAGAAACATGGAGTGTGTTTATTATCCATCATGAGTAGTAATAATTTCAATAAATTTTGATTTGTAATATTTTATTTTTAAATTCATGTATCAATCAACTTTTTTAAGAATTGTTAGTTTATGAAACAAAAATTGAGTTTTGAAAATAACCATTAGGTATCAAAACCAATGTACCCATAATGTAAAAAAGTATGGTTTATTATTCAATTGAAAAAATGGTATATATTTTAAATATACAATAATGATTTTATGTAACAAAAAACAGCATCATAATTATGTTCCTTTCATTATATAGAAATTGATCAATCAAAATACAAATCCACTTCCATCCCACATCATGATATATAGAAGGGGGATGATATAAATAAATAGGGAATGCTAGTATATGATGCCACACATAGTATAATAATCATGTGTAAGTATGGAATAATAAAAAATTACTTTGATTTAAATTAGTATTACATAACAATAACTACTTATTTACCTATATTTTTTTTATCATATCAGACTTTTGAATCATCATTGCATATACCCGATGAATGATTACTTTAAGTGGCCTTGATATGGTAGAACAATATAGAAATGTCATAGGAGAAGGTTTTGGAGTTTCACCTCAAACATATTTTCAGAAAACAAAGGTCGAGGGGGATGATAATAAGTGAATTAAAAGAATGGATTCATATCTAGAAGCTATAAACCAAAAATTTATTTCTTAGTTTTGTTAGATAGAATAATTAATGTGAAGTAATCTAGAAGAAAAAAATCTCAACAACCACTACATGAAGAGTAACACCTCTATATTTGTGGTTATCTATTCCCCTCAAAGGCTTCCCTTACCCAATATTGTAACAGTTTCTTCTAAATTCAAATCAAATAACAACTACTTTATTTATTATAATAAAATTCTATACAATGAAAAATGATTTTGATTTATTTCCATTAGAACTCACTCATAAACTTGTTACGAGGGTTATAACGTTCAATATAAAATGAGATATTTTACATAATAAAAAACTTCCTAATGATCATGTGGGAGTAGGGATTCATGTATCTCATAAGCTGAGTGTCGAGCTACGTATTCTCCTTGATGATTTGGATATTCACATGATAAAACTTGTTAATGAAATTTTTATAGTATGATTATTTAATCTTTTAAAAATACATTATGATAATGAGGTATGTATTTTATAATTTATTTTTATAAAAAATATTTAATAATTAATGAAAAAATTATTAAACCATAGAATGTTATTACATATGGATAAAAAGAAGGTAAATATAAGTTCAAATCAAAAAAATCTAAAGGATCAACCACTAAAGAGAAAATACTTTATGAGATTACCTTTATCCCACAAATTAAACTGCCAAATTTACTAATATTACAGGTTCATGGGTGTAAAAAGTTAAAAAAAAAATTCAACTTATATTTAATTTGAAGTAGAGATGTTCAGAGAGGATGTAACAAATGTGATTGGTCTAGAGAGTGTAAATGAAATTCTCAAGCATGGATGGATAGGAGACTCAATTGTGAATGTATTCTTGAGGTATATTTTTATAATTTATTTTTCTAATAACTAATCTAATATATTAATTTCTGCTAAATACTATTCATTTTTTATAGGCATATATATTAGACTTTGTGAATGGAAATCCATAAAAACAAAAGTTTAGACTCATTATCCCTTACATCACTTTTATAGAAAATGATTAATTTAAAGAGAACAAAATTTCAACAACATTTGTTTAATTGGGCATAATGTTTTAAAAAAACTTACAATCAACAAACTCTTCTTAATACCAATAATTCAGTGGAAAAAAATATATAATCTAATCATATAAAATATATTTTCATTTCTTATATTACTAATACATTTTTTATTTGAATAAGCATTGTTTAATTATTGCAATCAATTTAGATACTGTAAAGATTTAATTTTCATATTAAAAGCAAGGATTTATAAAAAATTGGCCACACAAGATGACCTTATCTATTTGTAATATACTTTATTCAATATTTTACAAAACAAATCATGCCATACATTTTATTTTATATTTTAATGATTTTTTTAATGATAGGTTGATATTTAAATATCATTAAAATCATGGTATGAGGATGGACATTGAGAACAATATGCTTATATATTTATAAAAATGGTTAATTTTTAAGGTAAATATAATAGTATTTCACTATCAAAACATATATCTAAATAGATTACTTATTTTTATCAATATTTCCACATTTTAAAAAATAAATTAATGAAAATTATTATGGTTATTACATTTCTAAATTTATTAAAAATATCATATTATATCAATAAATTATCATATGTGAAGTGGTATTTTAGATGATAATAAAAATGTCCTTTAAATATTTTTTAATAGTTTGTTTATATATTTTTCTCTAGTACTACCAGGATTGCCTTCAGTACAAATATTCAAAAGAGGAAGTAGATTTTTTTTATAAATGAGTAGGATGAATATATAGTGTCATAATTTTTATAGATAACATAAATTGGTGATTTAATACTCTCCATTTGGTTAATTTTCATATCATTTTATATATTTCTTATTTAGTCAATTTTATTAAAAATTTTATATATTACTTATATAGTTTAGTTTAATAGAGGTCATGAGAAGGTGATTTCCTATTTATTTTTCTAAAATCATTTTGTTCTTATAAAGAGAATAAAAGGCCTCCATATATAGTTTCAAGATCCTTATTGAAGTCTAAAATAATTCCATGGGGAAAACCCTAAATTTTGAAGGAGAAATTATTAGTTGACATAAAGTGGGTTTTTTAAGGGGAATTGATATTAACCTTCAAGAAGGACCCTAAACACTAAATGGAGGTTTTTTCTATATATAGGATCAAATTATTTGATAAAAATAAATTCTCAATGAAGTCTTCAATAAGGAAGACGCACTCAGGCACCGTTTATTCTCTAAAATGATTCTCTTGTTCTTTATTTGATTTGTTTATGTTATGTAGTGAAGAAATTTATTCCCTTTTAGGTATAATATCTTTTAATAAAATGATGTTGAAACAAAATTGTGTTTTACCAATATAAAAACATATTATTTATTACATGTAATAATCATCTGGATGTTAATCCAACACACTTTGTAACTGATACTACTGGAAGTGTGTGTTTTTATTTTAAAAGTGAAATTTCAGTTAAAAATGAGAATCAAATTATCAAAACCAATAAAACACAATTAAATTGTATTAATAAAAACGATCTATATATTATTTTTGAAGTATATAAATCAACTGCACATCAATCTAATACACAATATTGATTGTTATGACTGAAGGTGATTGTTTTTATTTAAAAGTGATATTTTATTTGAAAAACCATGTCGCAAACTCAAAACCAATAAAATATGGTAACATTATATTGATAAATTAGAATTATTACCCATATATAATTATTGATGTTTAGGAATCAACCACACAGTGTTCACAGTACAACTCAAAGTGCATGATTTTAGTTTAAAATGGAAATATTAGTTTGAAACAAGCCTCACTCACTGAAAATAGAGAAAACACACTTTTATTGACTTGATAATTTAGTAAAATTATACTTAAGTTTTTTTTATGGTTAGGAATCAATAAAAAATAAATCTAGGTTACTATGTGATGAGTATTACTTAAAGGGTATGTTTTTAGTGTCAAAATGAAAATTTTGTTAAAAATGCATGATAATCACTAAAAAATAAGAAAACACACTCATATGGTCTTAATTATTAAATAAAAATAAACCATTGTTCTTTTTGTTTTATAGGAATCAATTGTATGTCAATCAGACACACAGTGTGTCTAGTATGACTGAATGTGCGTGTTTTTAGTTCAAAAATGACATTTTAGTTCAAAACACACATCACATGCTCAAAATAGAGAAAAAACTCATTTTGTCTTGAAAAATTAGTAAAATAATCCATAAATCCTTTGTGATGTGTATGAATTAATCACACATCAATTCTATACATGATGCGCCTGATATGATTCAAAATTCATGTTATCAATTTAAAAGTGACATTTTAGTTCGAAACACGAGTCCCTAACTAAAAACCAAGATAACAGACTCATATTTTCTTTATAGTTCAAGATAATGATCCATATATAATTCATTTTTTACATATAGTAATTATCCACATATAATTATGATACACAGTGTGATCGGTATAACTAAAAGTGTGGGTTTTGAATTTTAAAATGGCATTTTTGTACAAAATGTGCATCACTCATTGAAAACCAAGAAAACACATTTTTATTTTTTTATAATTTAGGATAATTATCCCTAACTCATTTTTGATGTGTAATAATATAATAAATATCAATCCAATGCACAGTGTGACTAGTATGACTTGAAGTGTGTGTTTTTATTTCAAAAATGACATTTTAGATAAAAATGTGCATCACTCAATGAAAATTGTGAAAAAAACACTCATATGGTCATAATAATTTAGAAAAATTATATTTATCTCATTTTTTTATTATAGGAATCAACCATACAAAAAAAAATGCATGATGCGACTAGTATGAATTAAAGTGTGTGCTTTTAGTTTAAAAATGATATTTTAGTTAAAAAATTGCAACACCCATAGAAAAATAAAATAAAAAATCAGATTGTATTGATACTTTATAATGATAATCTATAATGTCATTTTTGATGTGTAGGAATTAATAACACCCCAATCAGACACACGATATGCTTGGTATGGATGAAATTCTATGTTATTATTTAAAACTGACATTTTAGGTCAAAACACATGTCACATACTTAAAACGAATAAAACACTCATATTTTCTTAATAATTTAATAAAATTATCCATAAATAATTTTTATGTATAAAAATCAATTGCATATCAATATGACACATGGTGTTCTCGTTGTAACTCAAAGTGCATGTTTTTATTTTAAAATTGATATTTTAGTTTAAAAAACATGTCAGTCACTGAAAACAATGTAAACAAAATAAGATTATTTTGATACTTTAGAAAAATAATCCATGATTCATTTATGACATATAAAAATCAACCACATTTTAATTCATTACATGTTGTGATCTGTATGACTTGAAGTGTACATATTTAATTTAAAAGTTACATTTTCATTAAAAACATGAAATAATCACTAAAAACAAAGAAATCAAACTTAGATAGTCTTAATAGATTAATAAAATAATATATAAGTTATTTTTGACAAGTAGAAATTAGTCGCACATCAATTTAATACATGATGTGATAAATATGACTCAAAGTGCACATTTTTAGTTTTAAAATGGAATTTTAATTAAAAATGAGCATTAATCATTGAAAACCAAGAAAACACACTCTAATTTTCTAGATAATTTTATAAAATTACTCATCAATAATTTGTGACATGTAGGAATTACCCACACTTCAATCCAATACTAAGTGTGCTCGATATGAGTAAAAGTGCATGTTTTTATTTAAAATTGACATTTTAGTTCAAAAAAATGGTCTATATACTAAACACTATGAAAATTTATTCATATTGTCTTGATAATTTAGGAAAATGATCCATATATAATGTTTTATGTGACCAAAAATTAATTTGATAAATGATCCAACTTATATGACTCAGATTTCATGATTTAGATTTAAAAGTTACATTTTAGTTTAAAACACATTCCACTCATTATAACTGAGAAAACAAGCTCAAAGTATCTTGATACCTTAGAAAAAATATCCATAATTTATTTTTTACATGTATGTTTTGACCACATATTAATTTGATACATTATGTTCCTGGTATGATTCAAAGTTCATGTTTTTATTTTAAAAGTATCATTTTAGTTCAAAACATTCATTTCTCATTGAAAACTAAGATAAAGTGATTATATTGTCTTTATAATTTAGTAAAATGGCCCATAAGTCATTTTTTATTTATAAGAATCTCCCACATGTCAATCTGACATATGGTGTACCTGATATGACTCAAAGTACAGGTTTTTTATTTAAAGGTAAAATTTTAGTTCAAATATGTATGTCACACATTCAAAACCAAAAAACACACTCATATTGTATTGATACATTATTACAATGATCCATCTATTATTTTTGATATATAGGAATCAAATTCATATCAATAAAACACATAGTGTGTCCGGTATGACTGAAAGTGCATGTTTTTAGTTTAAAAATGCATTTTAGTTCAGAACACATGTCACATGCTCAAAACATAAAATACCAACTCATATTGTCTCGATACATTAGGAAAATAATCCTCAATTCATTTCTAGTGTGTAGGAATCATCCACACATCAATATGACACATGGGTTGTGTGAGGGCCTAGATATGTGTGGTCCAACCCTTTGTGACTTCCCAAGGACATTGATACTTAGAGGATATTTGGAAGTTGTTTGGATGATTTTTCTATGAAATGATATAATGAAGGATGACAAAGAAGAAGAGAATAGAGAGTTTTGGAAACATATCTTGCACTCCAAGGAATAAATGATTGATCAATCCATACGTCCTAATGTTTCAGAAGGGGAGCTCAACAGAATTTTTGAACGAAAGCTGCAATTTGATTCCACATAGGAGAAAGAAGTGTGGTTAAATAAACAAGATAGAATTCTAGCCCGAGGGTTCAATCAAGATAAAATCAATTTAGAGGAATTTATTCAGACTATGGAGAGGATTATTACCCACCTTCAAGAGCTTATTAGAGAGGATCCTGACATCCAGGTTGGTATGCTGCACTGGGATCTCTATAGATTAGCTGAGTCAAGTAATATTAGCCTTGTTTTTAACCATTTTGTAATCTCTTTCAGCATGTAGTGGTATCCTGGTTGTGTACTCTAGTTTTTCCATTTTCCTTAAAATGGCATAATAAAAAATTTAATTTGGAGGATGTAATCAGAAAGATTACATGCTATGTAAGACTTAAACTCTATATAAGTGTGGTTAATTACTTTTTCATGGATGGTTCATGATGTGTAATTTTTTGGGGTTAAATAATAAAAAGGCAATCAAATTTTCAGTTTCAAGTTAACATAGAGGATTAAACTGCATAAAAGGGGACTACACGTCATGTAATTCCCCGATGTTGAAAATCCTTAAAAGTTTTTAGCCACTAAGGTTTTCCATTATCCCTACAGACAACAAATATCTTAATCTCATTTTAGGTAATCTAGTTGACCTATTTTGGTATTTGGATATTAAATAAATGGGGAACAATCCTTATCCTTTCCCCTTTAGTCTGTGGGGATCCATGGTGATCCAAGGTGCATTCTTCCTTCTTTTTATAGAGGGTTCTTATAATTTGATCCAATTTTATCCTATATATTTTCTCCATGCTATGACATTTTATCTCCATTATTTCTAATGGGGATTTTCTCAGTGGATATTGGTGTAGTTGTACCATGGAATCCTTGGATGGATGCACTTCTAATGGGGGAGGTGATCAAAGATCCGTGACATGGTCCATTCTCATGCGAAGAATGTTGCTGGATTTTTATGTAGTAGATTCATTGATTATATTTTATTTATGTTCAATAATAACATTAGGATGATTTATCCCTTTGAATGAATTTTAATTGACTTAATAATTATTGAACCAGATTAAAGAGTTGGATAACTATCACCTGTTGGAAATGCTATTTCTTTGTATCATGATATAAATTTGCCTCATGATTTTCTAGATAGTGTGATATCTATGACTTTATTTTTTTAGTCTGTTTTTCTTGATGTAATTAGTAAAGAATTTAAATACATAATTAATTTATAATGAATTGGATAAATATTAAAAATACATGTTTAATGAATCCAATTGTTGTTATAATTTAACGATACTCAAATTAAAGCAAGTATATATGTTTAATTGAATTGTTTAATGAATTTGAAGCATGATAATGAATTTTGATAAAATAATAAATGCATGTTAATGATTAATAAGTCTAATTAATCTAGAATTTATTCTTAGAATCATGTAAAATTAATTGTTTAATTAATTTGTTATAGCTTGCTAAAGATGGATGACTTAGGTTTCTTATAGTAGGTATCTTTTAATAAATGAATTAGTTTATTAAAGACTAAATAAGAAACAATAGTGTGATAAAGATAATGTCTTTTTATAGGGCCTAATTTTCCCATTTTCTTAAGAATGGGGAGTGCCTTATTTTGAGTTCATGATAGATCGTTTTCATGAGAAGGCTGAATGACTTCTTTTGAGGGCCCAGTTTCCTAGTTTATTTTTTGTTTGTATCATGTTGCTTGTGATGTGATATGGTTATGAGACTTATGATATGACCCTGGTATGGCAAAACATGGAGGGTTGTTGTGATATGGGTGTTAGAGTTGGTGGACTAGAACCAACTACTTTGTAATTTATTCATTAATAAAATCCTTATCACATCTTTATTGTTCTTCTGTGTGACAATACATGTGATAATGTCCTAAGGATAGTTTTTGAATTAAAGGGTCATAGCGGATCCCTACTATGATGAGAACTCTAAAGTGTCATAACACTGTTCTTGAATATATGTTCTATGGTCGGATGATATTATTTGAGGGACACAAAAAATACAGGCCATTATGGGTGAGGACTCATAAAATGTTGAGGCACCATCTCATGGTGTACGCCCTTGGTAATATTCAGGAGGATATTATGAAAACGAGACCCTCCAGTAGGAAATCCAAATTTCATAGTGTCATTGGATGTTCCTATCTGCGGACGTGTGTATTGATCCTTAGACATTAAGATTATTATTAATGGGTATTAAAACTTGTGAACTTAGATGTATTGATGAAAACTGTGATGACACACTGTTTGCAGTGAGGTAGGATACGTTGGGTGCGTCATGAGTAACACTGCATTAATAGATAATACGAGAAGGATTTGTCCCTTCTGTTCCATAATGGAAGTAGATATCTTATTCCCTTTGATGGAATTGATATAGCCTAAATAAATCCATGGCCATGGTAAAGTATGGGCGAGTTCAATTCCATAAAGGAAAAGAAAGAATAATCGAGCACATGGGTTGATGACACTAGCATGCAACCCGCATGATTCGAGATATCGTGACAAAGGGATTATATTACACGATAAGCATTCGAATGAGGTGACACATCATTACGGCGTTAACTTATTTCTCTATGGTTGCCTTGGCGTGTTGCTAGATGCTATCCTTGGACTTTAGGCAGGCTCCGCCTAATGCCACTGAGAAAGGGTCCTAGAGGGTCACACACTAAGTGTGTCCATGTATCTCAGTTAAATATTAATTTAACAAGTTAAATAAATATTATTCATGACTATGGTTTAATAATTATTTAAGGATGCCTGATTTCATTTATTTCAACACTAGTTATTTAAGAGAATATATTGTGGGTGAAATAATACATTTATTAGCGAGTAATTCAGTTACATTTATTTAAAAAATAAATATCCATTACTCAAGGACTAATAAATGTGGTGGAGGAAATAAAGGAAAGTGGAAAATAAAAGTACACATTGTGTATATTAAATATACACGCCGTGTAGTTTTATGGAAAATGATTACATGTCGTGTATTAATGATTACATGCTGTGTAGTTTTTCCAGACAGGATTTTGAGGATATAATGTTGTTTTATTAAATTATATTTATTATAATCAGTGTGGGCACTTGTCAAGGAATTAATAATTTGACATGGGGGTTTTCAATAATAGATAATGAAACAAATAAAATGTGTAACGTATTAATTTTTTGTCGTAACTCTATAACCTCAACCCCGATTATAAATATCCTCACAACCCTAACACTTTGACATGCAATAGAATTGTTGTGCACAATAATTCTGGAGAATTCTTTCAAGGCCGAAAGAACTCCTTCCTCCAAGAATGCTCTCAAGACCGAGAGACCAAGGTGATCAAAGGCGGACATCGAAAGTGAAGGTTCTTCCACACTAGCACCTGGAGATCCCTTCGGTGACGTTCGGAGATACGTGGCACGCGTGTGGATCACCGCTAGAGGAATCCTACACTTGGATTCTACAACGCAATGACGGATCACAGGATCGTGACCAAAGACATCAACAATGAAAGAATTCCACCAAGGTAATTCTTGTGAATTAATTAAATTAATTATAACCAATATATGATGATCCTATCTCTATGGTTCTAGGATTCCCTCTTATGTTTTTTTTGTTCCTCATTCTATTCTAAAGATTCAACATTTTACATCGTGACAGATCTCAAATTGAACATTATTTAACATTAAAATTAAATTTGGGTAAACCCACTAAGGCACTTATGGTGTGCCCAAAACCTTCAAGTGGTATCAGAGCGGTCATATCATTGATTATAATTATTTAGTTTTTTGTTGATGTTTTACGCATTTAATAATTTAGTTGTTTCAATTCAAGTTCAATCATTCTGGAAATGTGAATATTGAGATCTATTCCTCCTCCCTCGTTTCTCATTCACCTCACAGAAATGAATTTTTCTTTTAATTTTGATTAAAATAAAATAGAGGAACTCATCCGGAGGAGCCAAACGTTTCTGTTCATACAACAACAGAATACAAAGAGTGTATTCATAAGTACACGTTGTGTAGTCTAGGTTCAATGCATTGACTGATCCACCAAATCAGGCCATGTATTGGAGTATACCTATGTCATTTATGACACCATGTGTTAACTAGGAAAAAGTGTCAAATGGTTTCTGGATTACACACCATGTGGTCTAACTGAACACAGCATGTAGTCCCTTCAGGTTCAGGTTGGACAGTGTACCCCGTACACGGATTGGCTGGCTGGAAACCATGTGACGCAGAAACTACATGGCGTGTGTCCCACAGAACATGCCATGTACTCTGAAAATTTCCTAAGTACATTAACACGCCCTGTCCCCGGGCGCGTACTTTGGATGGACGGTGAAGAAAAGTACACGCTGTGTAGTCGGAACTACACGTTGTGTACTCACCCAAATTATGAAGATTTATTAAAATTTATTATTATATTATACAAACCCGGAGACGTGTACCATGGTGTAGGAAAAAATCTGAGGCACAACACGTGATAGGTGTTTTATATATATGAGTTTTAATTTAACATCTATGTAATGAATGGAAATTCATCAGGTTGCCTCCAAGGTACAAGTTACGTACAAGGATAATTTTAAATGAATTTATTTGTTTAAAATTATGATGCGTGAGAATCTCAAGGAAGCTCAGAAAATGGTTTAAGATAAAAGGATTGATTAATTAAAGATAATTAATTGATTCGAACATGATTTATCATAAACAAGAATGATTAAAGAATTAAATGCTAGTTTTATTTATGTGTAAATATCGTTGCATGTATGGATGACCATGAGCGAGACCGAGACCTTTGTATGTGAATGGTTTCTTTTAATTTATTTATTTAAATTAAATTTGTTGTCCTGCGATCCATCCCCTCATTAATATGTAGGGCATGTGCGCCCAAAGATTATTTTATGTAAAACCCCCTTTTTACCCTTCACCTATGTGTGAGATAAATTCATATATAATGGATGGAGCTCCCAAGCTAGTGGAGGCGGCTCAAGTCAAGAGCCAAGGTTCAAGGTGTTTCTCCCCTAGGTCTTGGGTTAGTTTATAAACCACTAGATAAACTAACCAATAGAAAAAGATAATGATCATACCATTTATTTTATTTCTATCTGTTGCATGATTTATTTATTGTGGGTGTGTTGACACGATCACACAATTAATGAATTAAACGAGCATGCAAGATGGAACTAAAATAAAACCGTCTTATACGTAAATATTATCTTAGAGATAGTTAATCACTTAAGTATATCCCACTTAATATTTACAAGTATGTAATAAAAGATAATAAATTGGAAATTTACGTATAAGGATAAAATCCCTCAAAATAAATATTAAGTCGGTATAACCTTCCATATTCTTGGTTAGAATCGAACCATAGTTCAAAGTGCTTGACCAACCCTAGTTGGGGTGCTTTCAATTATTAGGGAATTATAATTCAAGTTTATGGGTTGACTTGACTCGGTTCACATCAAGGATTTACTGCCACAGCAGGACTTGGTGTGACCAAGAGGTAAAGGTTTAAGAAATCCAATATAAAAGGATTTCAGGATTGGGGAGTCCACTCAGCGGATCAAGGAGCTACGAGTTAATACAGTTGGCATTTGTGATGCCTACCTAAAACCCTTCAAGTTTCTTGACCAACCCTATTTGGGGTAATGCAAAGGGAAATATGGATCATTTTCACTAGAATATTTAGGCAACGGAATATTTTGAAGTCAATGGTGTGGGCTATTGGATTTCGATAAAATAGTGGGAGACTAATAAGTATTAATTTATTTATTTGTCTTAGTTTTTTGATAAAGTACTAAATCTTTTCTCATATTAATTTGTAGAAACTACAGGAAAATGACTTCAAACATATCATTGAGAACCATACTTGAGAAGGAAAACCTTCTGAATGGAACCAATTTCCAAGAGTGGAAGGGAGTTTATGCATCATCCTTCGCCAAAAAAGGAAATTTTATGTGCTGGAAGAGCCTATTCCAGTTATGCCTGGGAAAGAGGCCAGTGATGAGGAATTATCTATCTATATGAAACACATGGATGATGCCACAGATGTCCAGTGTTTCATGATATTAGCCATGTCCAATGATCTCTTGAAGCAACATGAAAACATGGATGAGTATAGCATGATGTCTCACCTTAAGGATCTCTACCAAGAGAAGGCGAGACAGGAGAGGTATTAAATCTCCAATTATTTGTTTACAACTAAGCTTGGAGAGTCTATACTAGTTGGGCCTCATGTATTCAAGCTTATTGGCTACATTGAATGCCTGGACATCTTAGGGATTAAATTCCCGGATGAGTTGCATACAGATCTCATCCTATCATCACTACCCAAGACCTTCTCTAGCTTAATTGTAAATTATAACATGAGGGGCAATGAGAAAAGTCTATTGGAGCTTTTGACCTTGATTCTCCAGGTAGACAAGGACATGGGGTGTGACAAACCCGCAGTCCATATGGTGAACAAGAAAAGGAAAGACAAGGAAAAGGGGACAAAGACTTATAAATAGTCTGAAGCCCCTGAGCATCGTCCCTCCAAGAAGAGGAATATCCAGATGCAGGGCAAGGAACAGGAGGCGGTGTGCTTTTCATGTGGAAAGCAAGGCCATAGGATGATAAACTGCACCTAGAAGCATGGGGATGCTAAAGGTGCATTCGTTATTGAGTGTAATCTTTCCATTTCTACACATTGGGTATTAGATATAGCTTGTGGGGCTCACATCTATATTCAAATGAAGGAACCAAGTAGATTTAGAAAGATTGCCAGAGGAGAGGTGGATCTTCGAGATGCTAATGGCACAAGGCTGTCTTCATTGGTTATTGGCGATTACCACCTCTCATTGCCGACCAGAGTGATTTTGGTTTTACATAACTGTTATTATGTGCCTAGTGTTACCAAGAACATAATTTCTGTATCTTTTTTGGATATGGATGGATTTAATTTTAAGTTTGTAAATAAGGGTTGTCTATTTTATAAGAAAAACGTATGTTATGGTATGGCACATTGAAATAATGGTTTGTATGTATTAAATTACGAAAACTAAGTGTTGGAAATCGATAACGAAACAAATTCACGTGACTCCTACATCACCCAGTTGTGGCATCACTGTCTTGGTAATGTGAATGAGAAGTGCTTCACAAAGCTCTACCAAGATGGCTATTTAGACTCTACTGAGCTAAAACCACTTGATATATGTTACGCTTGTTTACAAGGAAAAATGACCAAGCCACCTTTTGGTGGACAGGGTGAAAGGGCCACAGAGCTTCTAGGATTAGTACACATGGATGTGTGTGGACCATTTCTAGTAGAAGCTATATGTGGATATTCTTACTTCATTACTTTTACTGATGATTTGAGTAGATATGGCTATGTCTACTTAATAAGGTATAAGTCAGAGGCCTTAGATAAATTTAAGGAATTCAAGAATGAAGTAGAGAATCAGATTGGTAAGAAGATAAAGAAAGTTTGATCGAATCGAGGTGGAGAATATCTAAACCAAGAGTTCATCGATCTTCTACAGGAGTCTGGGATTATATCTTAGCTCACTTCTCCTTATACACCACAGTGGAACGGTGTTAGTGAAATGAAGAATCACACCTTGTTGGGCATGGTGAGGTCGATGATGAGTCATGCGGATCTTCCGTTATCCTTTTGGGGATATGCATTACAAACTACAGCCTACACATTAAACTGAGTACCAACTAAGGCGGAAAATGGAATTCCATCTGTGTTATGGAATGGAAGGAAACCCACTTTTCCGTACACACGTGTATGGGGATGCGAGGCATTTGTTAAGGCCTTATCAGGCAACAAACTAGCACCCTGGGAACGAGGTGTATATTTATATGATATCCCAAGGAAACGAAAGGATATTACCTATATAACCCTCAAGATAAGAAAGTGATTATTGCTAGACAACCCATCTTTCTTGATAGGGATCACATCCTCAAAAAGGATATTGGGAGCAAGATTGACTTTGACGAAGTTAATGCTCAAGGTACACAAGAGTTGGTACAGGAACAAGTTCCACAGGTCCCCGTGGAAGAGGTTCCAGAAACACAAGTACTGTGTAGGAGATCAAGAGAGGTAAAGGAACCAGAGAGATTTGGTTTCCTAGTCACTGAGGATGGTAAATCATTATTGTTGGACAATGATGAACCTCTCTCCTACAACGAAGTAGTAGAAAGCTTAGGAGCTATAAGATGGCTAGAAGCTATGAATTCTGAGATAGATTCCATGTATCAAAACCAAGTCTGGGTTCTGGTTGATGAGTTGGTTGATGTAAAACCTGTTGGATGAAAATGGGTATTCACGAGAAAGTTGGACATGGAAGTTCAAGTTAGCACCTATAAAGCAAGACTAGTGGATAAAGGATTCAGACAGCGTCAAGGAATTGACTATGATGAAACCTTCTCACCAGTTTCCATGTTTAAATCCATAAGAATCATACTTTCTATAGCAGCTTACCATGACTATGAGGTTTAGAAGATGGATGTCAAAACAGCATTCCTTAATGGGAACCTTCAGGAAGATGTCTATATGACACAACCAGAAGGGTTTGTGACACCAGGTGAAGCCAAATGGGTTTTCAAGTTGCAGAAACCCATTTACATATTAAAGCAAGCATCTAGGTCATGGAAAATTCGATTTGATGAATCCATAAAGGAATTTGGGTTCATTAAGAATGAATGTGATCCATGTGTTTATAAGTGGTTTAATGGGAATGCGATTGTTATCTTAGTAGTATATTTCGATGACATATTTCTTATTGGAAACGATGTAACAGTCCTACAGTCAGTTAAGGACTGGTTGGACAAGTGTTTCTCCATGGAGTACTTGGGTGAAGCAACCTACATTCTTGGGATCCAGATCATTCGTGATAGATCCAAGAGGCTGCTTGGACTAATTCAAGGTATATACACTGACCAGATACTAATGAGATTTAGTATGGAACAATCCAAGAGGATATTGGTTCCAGTGTTACATGGCCTACATCAATCTAAGAAAATGTGTCCTCAGACACAATAAGAGAAAGATAGAATGAGTAAGATCCCATACGCTTTGGCTATAGGATCCATCATGTATGCCATGTTATGTACCAGGCTTGATGTTGCCCCTGCACTGACCATGGTAGGCAGATATCAAGCAGATCCATGATAACAGCATTGGACTGCTATTAAGACTATCCTTAACTATCTGAGAAGAACTAAGGATATGTTCCTGGTGTATGGAAGAGACAAGGAGCTTTTCATCAGAGGGTATGCTGATTCTATTTTTCATACAGATCAGAATGATCTGATGTCGCAATCTGGATATGTTTTATGTCTCAATGGAGGAGCTATGAGCGGGAAGAGTTCAAAGCAGCCAGTTGTCGTCGATTCTACAACGGAGTCCGAATATATAGCAGCTTCTGATTCATCCAAGGAAGCCGTCTGGATTTAGAAATTTGTCCAGGAGGTTGATGCGGTGCCTAGCAGTAATGTTACCATTACATTGTATTGTAATAATACTGCAGTGGTGGCTCTTGCAAAAGAACCAAGGTCACATCAATAGACAAATCACATACTCTATATGTATCACCTCTTGAGGGATTTCTATCAAAGGGGTGATGTTTCAATGAGCAGAGTGTCCATGGAAGAGAACATGGTGGACCCCATGACTAAATTCCTATCTCAGCAGAAGCATGAATATCATGTGAGAGCTAGCAGGTTAAAGGTTGTTAGCAGTTGGCTCTAGTCCAAGTGGGAGTCTGTTAGAGTTGGTGGCCTAGATTCAACTATTTTGTACTTTATTCATTAATAAAAGCCTTATCACATCTTGATTGTTCTTCTACATAAAAATACATGTGATAATGTCCTATGGATAGCTGTTTCATTAAAGGGTAATAGTGGATCCCTGCTATGATGAGAACCCGGAAGTGCCATAACACTGTTCTTGAATATATGTTCTATGGTCGGATGATATTATTTGAGGGACACAAATAATAAAGGCCATTAGGGGTAAGGACTCATAAAACATTGAGGCACCATCTCATGGTGTGTGCCATTGGTAATATCAAGGAGGATATTATGAGAACGAGACCTACCAGTAGGAAATCCACATTTCATAGTGTCATTGGATGTTCCTATCTGCGAACATGTGTATTGATCCTTAGACTTTAAGATTATTATTAATTGGTATTACAACTCACACACTTAGATGTATTGACAAAAACTGTGACGACACACTATTCACAGTGAGGTGGGATTCATTGGGTGCATCAGGAGTAATAGTGAATTAATAGATAATGTGACAAAGGATTTGTCCCTTATGTTCCATAACAGAAGTAGATATCTCAGGTCCTTTGATGGAATTGATATAGCCAAAATAAATCCATGTCCATGGTAAAGTATGGGCGAGTTCAATTCTGGAAAGTCAAGGAAAAAATAATCGAGCACGTGGGTTGATGACACTAGCATGCAACCGGTTTGATTAGAGATATCGTAACAAAGGGATTATATTACCTAGTAAGAATTTGTATGAGGTGTCACGTCATTGTGGCATTAACTTATTTCTCTATGGGTTCCTTGGCATGTTTCAAGATGCTAACCTTGGACTTTAGGCAGGCTTCACCTAATTCCACTGAGAAAGGGGCCTAGAGGGCCACACACTAAGTGTGTCCATGTATCTCAGTTAAATATTAATTTAACAAGTTAAATAAATATTATTCCCGACTCTGGTGTAATAATTATTTAGGGATGCCTGATTGCATTTATTTCGACACTGTTTATTCGAGAGAATATATTGTGGGTGAAATAATACATTTATTAGCGAGTAATGCAGTTACATTTATTTAAGAAATAAATAGCCATTACTCAAGGACTAATAAATGTGGTGGAGGAAATAAAGGAAAGTGGAAAATAAAAGTACACGTCGTGTATATTAAATATACACGCCATGTAGTTTTTTCATTCGGGATTTTGAGGATATAATATTGTTTTATTAAATGATATTTATTATAATCAGTGTGGGTGCATGTCAAGGAATTAATAATTCGACATGGGGGTTTTCAATAAGTGTTAATGAAATAAATAAAATGTGTAACACATTTATTTTTTTCCATAACTCTATAACCTCAAACCTGATTATAAATATACTCACAACCCCAAAACCTTGACACATGAGAGAATTGTTGTGCACAACAATTCTGGAGAATTCTTTCAAGGCCGAAAGAAATCCTTCCTCCAAGAACGCTCTCAAGACCGAGAGACCAAGGTGATCGAAGGCGGACATCACAAGAGAAGGTTCTTCCATTCTAGCACCCATAGATCCCTTCAGTGACATCCAGATATATGTGTCACATATATGGATCACCGCTAGAGGAATCTTATACTTGGATTCTAAAATGCAATGATGGATCACAGGATCGTCACCGAAGACATCAACAAAGAAATAATTCCACCAAGGTAATTCTTTTAAATTAATTAAATTATTTATAACCAATATATGATCATCCAATCTCTATGTTTTTGGGATTCCCACTTAAGTTTTTTTTGTTCCTCATTCTATTCTAAAGATTCGGCATTTTACATCGTGACAGATCTCGGATTGAATGTTTTTTAATGTTAAAATTAAAGTTGGTAAAACCCACCAACGCACTTCCGCTACGCCTAGAACCTTAAATGGGGAAGGGAGGACCATATGTGATGTGAGCCTATGATGGATGATCTTGGGATGGATGTTGTGATATGCGGCTAGGGAGGATCGGATGGTGTGGAAGCAGATAAAACATGTGTTGGAGAGATGCATCAGTATATGAATATGGGTGTAGGGGGTGGAACTTAAGGTGATGGAATGAGTAAAAGATGGGCTTACTCATTGATGATATTCAAAGAGAAGGTATGCTCACTTGAATTTTCATTATAGATGATTGCTGAGTTTATTATTTTATATGCATTCCTTTCCCCTCAACTTGTGGTAGCTCGAGGTGCTTGATTGCATGTTTTACTCTTAGTGGTAGCTTAGGATGGTTTTCCTAGAGTACTTGGATATGTAATGTTGATAATATTGATTTAAAAACATGTTAAAACCATGGTATTGGTAGATGATGGAATTAAAATTCTTAAATATGTTAATCTTGATAAACCAAGTCCTTGTTTGGATTATGTCATGACTGCATGAGCTTTAATCTGATAATTAATGTAATGTAATGTAACGGAATGTGAAAAATGGTAGTGGTTAATAAATTGATAATGAATTAATTAGTATAAGTAATTTATAAAAGAAAATAATTAATTTAATATACCTCCTTTATATGCTTGTGTTAATATAGGATATTTGGTCTTAGTAGTGGAAGCTGGGAGTCCGAGCGATGTTAGCTAAAGTTAATTCTAAGACAAGGTCATTCCCATAGCATGTTTGTGAGCTATATTATATCATGTATATTCTGTGATTTCATACACTTCCCCACCCATGTTGATTAGGGAAACTAACTCCCAATGCACTTGGGAAGGGTGTTTTACCCAATATTCCAATGGGAGGATGCATGGCTGACTGCACCCTCTGGACTCACTCTCCTCTTGTTAATTACTTATACTGGTATGAAAAATAGTTAGTTTTCCCAATATATGTGTGTAGAGTTCTATGATGTCTTATGGTTATTTATCACACATGTATTTATGGATATAGTTTCATAAGGACTACTATAGGTTTAGTGTGTATAGTCTTTGATTGATTGAGGTACTTACTCGGTGTATGTGTTGTAATGGATTGAGGTATAATACCTGATGTTTCATATATGTAATACGGGCTGTGGTGGCTCACAAAAACTAATTATTTACTTTTTAGTTCATGATATTGGATGGTGTGGTTATGTGACGCATGAGATTCAAAATTTTAAGACTATTCTATGCATTTTTAGGATGACTTACTTTTGGAGAAAAATTCCCAAGATGCGAAACATTATGGAAGACTGAAAAACTTGTGGGGAAGTAGGAGTGGGGTACCCTTGATATTTTATTGATATATTATATGCTCTCTTATATGCAATACTTGGATATAGATAGCCATGGTGAGGTTGGGAACTTAGTATACCCGTTTTGGTGATGAGTTAGTTTCACTATTGTTCACTGTGATTTATCATACTTTCATTATCTTTCCACAAGAGGATCTAGGGAGGATCCTAATAAGTATAATATTATGATCAACTATTGTATTTATAAATTTTTTTTAAGGTCAGGTGGAGATGGTAGGTGAATGGGTTGGACATTACTAGCTTGATGTTTTACAGGAGCTATTTGGGCTTCATGGTCACTGTTGTCTTCACCTTTTTGGTTCTTGTACTTTTTCTTTCTGTTATTTTAGTACTGTATGAAATTTTACGTTGTACATGGGTTTTATTTTATACATATGTCTCAGTAGGTGTTGGTTGTTGTATCCTTATTACATCTCTCTCTTCTGTATGTTTCTCTTATAGGGTAATTCCTCCCATTTTCATTTTACTATACCCTCACTAATGGTCACTAACCTGGGGTTTATTGGAGGCAGGACTCAGATAGTCACCATCTCTTCTCCCATTATGGTATCTTTGTGGGGTGGGGGTTGTGATAGAGTGGTATCAAAGATCATGGTTGAGGGATATGATGGAATTTATAGTTAGGAACATGTGAGGTTGCATGGGTTAGTAGGGTGATGGTGTAAGTTAAGATTAGTAAGAAATGTAAACATGGGATGCTAGCTAAATCATTGGTGTTTATGGCCCCATGTGATCTGATGCATGGACCTTTAAGTTTATCGAGCCTAATAAACAAAGTGACACTGGTTTCAGTGTATAGACCTAGGAAAGGATCATATATCATTCTACTTTGCATCTATGTTTGCAATGGGTAGACCTTGAGATCGGTTAAAACACTAAACAAGATAATAAAATAAATTAATTAATTATTATTAAATATTTCATATTCCAGGTTTAGAAGTTCTATCAACATTTTTCATTTGTAGGCATGGATCTAGGTTAACATCCTCATCTAGTTTAGGAATAAGATGTTCAGCAGGATGTGCCAGTAGATTGTCGTAGAGTAGATGTTGATGATGACAAAACTTGGAGGAGGACACTCTAAGAGTTTTTGCAACAGATTCTGAAGAAGTATGAGGTATCTGTTTCAGATTTGGTCACAAAAGACTAGTTATAGGAGGTTGAGAATTATTTTAGTTCAATCTGTGCTCAGAAGTAACACTAGGTTTTATTGGTTGTGATGATGTTGTGTGGTACAGTGAGACAGTGGTTGTTCTTATCCCTGAGGGATTGTGAGGTGTCATCAGTATCGTGGGAGAAGTTCCAAGACCAGTTCTGAGAAGAGTTCCTTTCTTCAACCATGAAGTTGTCCAGTTTATAGTAGATTTTTACCATTTGGAGGGGGAGATCCAGTGTGCAAAATTTCAAGATCCATTTTAGTTCCCTTATGAGTTATGTTTCAGACCAATTTCTAGATGAGGAGGCCTAGGTGAGGCATTTTGAGGGGGCCTTGTATCCCTAGATGTAGTCCCAAGTCACCCCATTTATGATAAAGAAATATCTCAAGGTTTTGGAGAGAGAAGAGGACATAGAGACAACATTTGAAAAAATTGGGTTGTCATGAGAGGGGAGTCTTTAGGATTCCTCATCAAGTAGAGTTGTGGTCTAGATTTCCTAGTTGTTAGGAAGAAGTGTTTTTGGTCATCTGAGGGTAGGTAATATCCTTTAACATCTCGTTTCTCCCTGGGAAATATGCTCTCAAAATTATTCCAAGGGAAAAGACACATGTTTTCTTATATAGGATGAGGTCATTAGTGAAGATAGTGCTTGACCTTTCTGAGGAGTTAGTATGTGCTAGGAATTTTGCTTCAAGTTCCTCCATTGGGGTAGTTTTAGCCGAAGAAATAGCAGTATGGTGGTCCAGGTTGGGATCAGCTGATAGCAGATGAGTTTCATTGACTACAACCCTGATACATTCCCTATCCTTAGAGAGTAGGGAACAGCTGTGGACATTGTCACCATAATGTCTAGAGAGGCTATAGAGTAGGTCATGGTCTACTTTAGCCTATAGTGTTTCCAGCACCAAAAAATACATACATCGTTCGAGGTACCATTTTCTTGTTTTCTACATGGGATCATGCATTGTTTAATTCAGGAGAAACAAACTCCTTTATATCACATACATTTTCCATGACTTGGGACTTGAGGAAGAGTGGTGATGAGTTCCCTCGGTGTTGACTACACCAGTTGGTGGTAGAGTTCACTTGTTTGAAGTATGTCAAGATTTTCAGCTAGTGCTGGGGTAGCATCGCTCTTGGTTAGACCTCATATGTTTACATATACAACCATATGACATCATCCTCAACATGGATTGGTAGTATTAGGTGCAGGTTATCATGGATTTCTTCAGAATATAGGTTGTTTACTATAATACTGATGGAGAGCTACCAGTGTTGGTCGGTGAGTGATACCCTTAAATGGGTTAGAGGCATGTTTCGTCCTTATCATCTTTAATGTATGATCTCATGCTGAGCTAGTTACAGGTTTAGTAGTTGGTGTTTCCTACGTTCATTGAGGAGTAACCTTATGTATTTCTAGTGGATGTTGTAGTGTTACCCTCTCGATGAGAGATAAATTTTGGGATCAAGTTACAACCAAGCGTGTCACATATCTTGATATATTCATATAGAAAGTCACCTTTCGAGTTGTAAGAGCTGTTATTATAGCTCGGTGACCTTTTTTAGTTAGGTATTTTTTTACCAAGTGTGTCACCTAGGGGTGCACTGGTTTTGTTCAGGAAGAAGGATGTTGATATTTTTCATCTTTGTATTGATTATTGTCACTTGAACTAAGTAATAGTGAAGAACCACTATCCTCCTTTGTGGTTTAATGATTTATTTGATTAGTTGAAAGGAAAAAGTTGGTTCTCAAAGATATATTTTCCATTTGGATATATTCAAATGTGAGTTAAGGATAAGTATATTCAGAATACTGATTTCCATTGTCATCATGGGAATTATGAGTTTTTTGTGATGCCATTTGGTGTGGCTAATGCTTGAGATGTGTTCATGGGTTTTATGAAAGTAGTGTTAAGAGATTTCTTAGATAAGTTTGTGGTGGTTTTCATTAATGACATCCTTGTCTACTTCATGTCAGAGGAGGATCATGTAAAGAATATGTGTGATGTTTTGGAAGTTCTTAGCTATGAGATGATATTTGAAAATTTGTTTAAGTGTGAGTTCTGGGCTCATGAAGTTTTTTTTCTTGGGGTATGTTGTGTCCCAACAGAGAGTATATTTGGATCCTTCAAAGATAGAGGTGTTTTTTATCATGGAAATTCCTCAAGATAGTGGTAGAGGTATAGAGTTTACTTGGTATTATAGGATATTATAGAAGGTCCATAGCTTATTTTTCTTAGATTACAAATCATCTAACAACATTAACCTAAAATGATCGGGCATTCTTGCAGAATAACTAGTTTTAGACAACTTTTGAGTACCTGAAGAAGATATTGGAAAGTGCCCCATTTTTTTAATGTCTATCTGAGGGAATTTAGTTTGAAGTTTTCTATGATTCATCATGTATTGGATTGGGTTGTGTTTTGATTTGGTAGAGATCAGTTGTTTCTTATAGGTCTCAATAGTTACATCTCAATGATCATAACTATTCCACCAATGATCTTGTGTTGGTGGTAGTGTTGTTTTCTTTAAAGGTGTGGCAATATTACCTCATCGATGAGCATTTTTATGGTTTTTAATGACTATAAAATCCTGAGTTATGTCTTCTCCCAACATGACTTGAACTTGTGCTAGTGTTGGTGGATGGAATTTTGTAGGATTACGACTTTGAAATATGATATTCTCTATTAATAGTAGATTTTATAGCCAATGCACTTAGTAGGAATCCATGTAATGATTTTTCACATGAATCTAGGGATTCTTAGAGAGTAATGGAAGAAATATTAGTGTTGAATCTTGATATAGGAGTGGTTGGAGGAAGAGGTTTTATTTTCTAGATGATAGTGTAGTCATATTTCATGCAATAGTTAGATGAGTCCCAGTTGGGGGATTCAAAGGTGGAGGTCTGGAGAGACCATGTTATTTTTAGTGATTCCCCTGATGGTTGATTTGAGGATGTACAGCTCTGGGTGTTGTTCCAGGAAAGGATATTCATTCCTTCAATGATGATTGATATGGTTCTTCGTGAGTTCCATAGTTCACCTTTGGAGGTACATCCTAGAGTGACTAAGATGTAGAGAGCATTGAGAGTTCATTTTTGGTATTTTGGGTTGAAGCATACATTTGTAGAGTGTTTTTTCTCAATTTTTAGTCTGCTAGAAGATAAAGGCCAACAACCGTGTTCCTAGTGGGTTTCTCTAGATTCTAGATGTTCCTCAGTGGAAGTGTGAGGACATATCAATGGAATTTTTTACTGGTTTTCCACAAGATCTGAGAGGCTATGATGCTATATGTGTGACGATGGACCAATTGATTAAATCAACCAGCTTAAAAGAAATCAGGGAGTTGACCTTAGTAGAGGTTTTGTCAAGGTAGTATTTGGTGGAGGTAGTTTGACACCAAGGAGTATTGAGGTTGATAATATCTGATCGAGATCCTATTTTTATGTCTAGGGTATGAAGAGGTCTTCAACATGATTTTGGTTCTCAGTTATTCCTTAACACTACTATTCATCCGTAGAAGGATGACCAGAAATAGTGGACCATCCAGACTCTTGAAGACCTATTGTGATCTTATGAGATAGACTTTGGAGGTTCATGTATGAGAAAACGTCCCTTGTTTGAGTTTTCTTATAATAATAGTTTCCAATCCACCATTGGTATACCGCCGTTTGAAACTTTGTATGGACAACCTATCCATTATTCACTATGATGGATTGGGTTTAGAGAGGAAACAATTCTTGGGACAGAACTGATACAGAATACAATAGAGATAGTTCATGTAATTCATTGGAGGATTAAAGCAGTGCATGATCTTTAGAAATCCTATGTTGATCATAAGAGGATACCTTTGGAGTTTGATGTTGGGAATCATGTGTTTCTAAAGGAGACTCCTCATCATGGGAAGTGAAGTTTTGGTAATAAGAGTAAAATTTATACCACGTTTGTTGGGTATTTTGAGTTGTTGGTTTGTGTTGGATCCATGGTGTATTAGATATCACTTCCCCCATAGATGAGCTAGATAGACTATGTTTTTCATGTGTTGCAGCTCCATCAGTATCTTCATGATGACTCTCATGTCATCAATTAGGGTGAGATTGACGTTGAAGATGATGAGAACTTTTAGGAGTGGATTGTGGAGATCTAGGACCACTAGGAGAATATAACACCATAAAATTTAATGATATTTCACTTTTAAATTTAACATATTTGATAGCTTATGTTGCACACAACACTGAGTTTAAAACCATGATATACTATTTAAAATGTGGTTGTTATAACCCAGACGTTAAATTCACAGGAATGAATAGTATTGGCCAAATTTTCTAATTTTATATATTTTATATTCAATCAAATATGTTTACATCCTTCTAAATGATTTTTATAGGCATAATATAATAATAAATCAAATTTTATACATAAAATGCTATATTTTTCTAAAGGCAGTTTTACAACCTTTTAATGACAAACTTGTTTTAAAACTAAATTATGGAACTTTTATAAATCCTTTTGAACAAAATAATTTTTTTTAAATATGAATTTCAAAATTATCAGAGAGTGAAATTTAGGTATTTATCTAAAAATATATCAAGTAAATAATGAAAATTACTTATTTATATAAAACTGCCAATTTAGTTACATTAAAAGTATATTTATATTTTTAATTTAGTCTCAATGTAAATTAAATATTATTTAGTTGTAAATAATCTAACTTATTTCATCATTATACCTTATTTTGGTATAATTACATTTCTGGGCTTAATAATGCATTAAAAAAACTTTTTTTGTTGTTTTTTATCAATTTAATTTTAAATTAAATTATTTTAATTATTTGTTTTTAATTTTTGGAAATGGATTCCATAATTATAATTTGAATGTCCAAATTTAGTATATAATATCCATTTATTTTTTGGTCAATATGAAAAGTAATGTTGGTAGTTTTTTTTATTACCATATTCAAGGTTAAATAAGGCAATTTAGGGTAAAATAATATGATAAGGATTATAAAATTACCCTAAAACATAACCAAATTTTATTAGATGATTTATATTTGAACCTTAACACTAAAGGTTTTATTTGGAGTTATTTATTGGATACTTTTCCATGATAATTAATTTTATATTATTTAAATTAATGAAAATCAGAAATCCCACTTTCTTTGTCTTAAACATCTCTTATGTGTCCACATGTGGAAAAGGTAGGTTATAAATGAATCCAGGTGTCCATTTCAAACTTAATAAACCTATTTTAATGATATAAATTTACTAATGATTTTTTAATACCATTTGGATGATGTTAGGATATTTATAATATTTTATTGAAAGAAAAGACAAAAGAAGCCACATTCATATTTTAATAACTATTTCATTACTATAGTGTTATTAAGAAGATATATTTAGCTATAGAAATTATTTTGAAATATAAAATATTTATCTAAATCAATGGTATTTTATTTTTAATTTTTAGTGAAGAAATAATTATCTTAAATAATTATACAATGAAAGTAAAGTAATTATTTTATTAATGAAACGGCCAAATAAATGATATTAGAAATATTAACATAAATATAATTTGAATTAATAAAGGTGTTATATGAATTTTATATATGATTATGACATATTACTGGTGTATTAAATATTTTTTTTTCTATGTTATCTTGCTTTCTTGTTTTCCTTAAGTCCAAATTAATGAATAGTGTCAAAATTTAAATTAGTGATATCTTATCAAAATAATATATTATTAATTTTTTTTAAAAAATATATTTTTAAAAAAATAAAAATTGATTATTATTTGGTCTAAAATGTAATAGGCAATTTATTTATCATTTAAGTAATATTTTATAAATAATAAAATTAAAACCTTTTAATATAAAATTAATTATTAACATATTTTAAATTAAATTATCGTAACTAAATTCAATAAAAATGATAAGGTTTAAATAAAAACCAAAACACGCAAAAACGGCACTCCTTCAAAGGGTTACCCACACCTCAATTATAAAAGGGAACTCCTTCCTTCATTTCATTTCACCACCTTGAGCCTTCAAGATCAAAAAAACCCTACCCATTTATCCTAATAACATCCTTATCCAAGTTATGGAGGTCTTGGTACTCCAAAATACCGACTCTAGTTTCTTTGAGAAGAGATCTAAAGGAAGTCCCTCGAAGGAGAGGTAATAATTTTTACAAACTCATTCAAAATCATTTCTTCTTTTACTTCCTATTCATGTGTTTATTACCTTATAAAAAAATATATCCATTATAATATTGGTATTGATATGTTATTATGTTTATTAAACAACCATATTCTACCTTTTATCCATCCTACGAAAAACGAAAGCACCGTACATGCGTACGTATGGCCTACCATCTCCACATAGCGATATAATTCATTTTCTATGATCAACATTAAAAAATGGTTCTAAAATTTATATAATGATTAAATATGATATTTAGGACATTAAATTTATTTTTTAAAATTTTTATCTATACCCTATGCCAGAAAATTAAGACTTTTATGGCAAGACAAGCTTGAGAAACAATGCAATTAACGCCCAAAATAGTGAATTGAATAAATATTTTTAATAAAGGAGTGGTAAAACGTTATAAGAGGGTAATAAATGATATCATAAATATTAATATGATTATATTATAAGTTAATAATATGTTTAAAACTACTATACAGTAGGTTCGTACATGTATGGTGGAAATCAGACCTAAGGTAAGGGTTTCTTGTCTCACTTTTACTTCTGTGAGATATATTCCTTATTCAACCCTTATTTCTTGTTTGTGGTGGAAATAATGACATAAAATATATCATATCAGGAATTTATTTATATTTATTTAATTATATGTTTCATTTGATGATTATAAATTTTAGGTCACATATGGTTCAACTATTTACAAAGTGGTAAAGGAATTCTTAACCAGATTTCCTTTATTTGGGATAAAATTTTAATCCATTTATTATGTCATGCTATGATTATGTGTGAAATAAATTTTGATTATATTATTCTCTATTTTAACCTGGTTATGTATATTTAAAATGGATACACATAATATATTCATTTTATTAATGCTCACATTAATGATATGATATTTATAAAGAACTTTATTTTAAAAACACTCTTTTAAATGTTTCTTTTTTTAAAAATTTAAATGAAATGTTTCTAAAACTATATGGAATGAGCAGATTTTACTAATTTCTTGATGAATTAATACCTTGAGAAATCCTTTACATGTTATAGTGTTATTTTCAAAGAAAATATTTTATTTTATAATCGTGTAGATTTTTAAGAATAAGTGATTTCAAAGTTAAAAATGGCATTTTCCTCAAAAATAGTTTCAGTGATATTATTAAAGAATCAATGTAAAAATAATTTTTTAAATCTGATTAATTACTATGTTTGATATCTTATGATAACATTTACCATATTTTATTGAATATTTTAAGACTATTTTTACTGGGGATGTACTATTTTGAAACCATTCACCATATTTATCTAGATGGTTTATAATTATGTTTATTTATTGTGAAAATTATTTACATTTCATATGATTTTTTAAATATGAATGTTTATGATGATTATGTTTCACCCATTTCACATGAGGAATTCATTGAACATAGTAAGTGATGGTGAGGCCCTCTATAGTCCCTCAATGTATTGTTAGGTCTCATGAGACAAACTAGATTGAGTTTTGGCCAAGTCCTTACCCATTTATGTAGACTTATTGTCTGAAGAATTGATGGTATTTTTTAGATATATCACATTATGAATTTCATCATTATGAGTTTTGTTATTGATAATTCTTTTGAGTATTCAACTAGTAGAATATACATGGAAAATTTTCATTCTCATGTTATTATTTATATTATTATATTTTGTCATCTTTTATTTTTTTCCATATTATGATCATGTTTATATTTAAATGGAATGTTTTTTAGTTATTCACTTTGCCATATTGTTTGTGATTATTTATGATAGCTTGCAATATATTCTTACCCTTACTAAGAATCTGATCTCACCTCTTCATTGTGTTTTTTACCGGGATACAATAAAGTGTTTTATGATTGACTATGAAGGATTATACTAAGGGGATAATTGTGTTATAAAAGAAAATACTTTTCATATTTTATGTTTAAAATGTAATTTTAATTTCATGTATGTGTCTATTTCTCCATGACTACAAAACTATTTGGTTTTTTTGGATGTGTGTAGGATCGAAATAATAATGTAGATGCTCACTATACAAGAGGGGGGTGAATTGTACACTTTTGAAAATTTCCTTAAAAAAGGAAAGAGCTAATTTTAACAAAGTTACACTAAGAAAATTAACATCACCTCTAATACTAATTGTAAAATTGGGATAATGAAGTTATAAACTTCAAGTTCTATATACTTACTTTAAAACTGGAAAGAGATTCCGAAAGAAGGTTCCGGAAATATGGATCCGGAAAGATTACAATATAAGATTCTACCTTAAAGCGTATAGAATATTTAATAATCACAGTACAAGTAAGGAAGTATAACAAAGTTATACTTTCCTCAACAATATAAAAAGCAGCGGAAAAACAAGTAGTAAATCTACTTAGTAACAAGATATAAGTCTTTTAACCCAAAGATAATGGTATCCAACAACCTTGGATAAAGGTCCCTTGATTTATACTTTCAAGCAAGTCTGTCTTACCCACACCAGGGTAAGCCATCGATACGAATATCGGAATCTCTATCTTGCTATCCCCGCAAGCCCTCAACTTCAAGGTAGTTGGAACCTTTCTCTTCCTCAGCAAGGAATCCCTTGAGCTTAAAGGTAGTCGGCACCTCTGTCTTCCTATCCCCAGAAGTCCTCGAATGTGATCACCAACATTCGGAGTCGCACGAAGCAAATCTGCACAAGGCAAAGCTTGAACAAGCAGTTCAAACTTTCTGCACGAATCTGAGAGTTAATAAGAGCCTCTCTCTCTAGAAATCACTTCAACATCATGTGTGAACAATGTCGAAGAAGTCATCATGATCTCTTTAAAATTAGCCCCTATTTATAGGCAAGGTCGGCCTCCTTCCCAACGGTCATATTTTCGTTAAAAATTGGAGGGACATGTACACGTGTAACTTAACCAACGGTTAGTTTAAAACAGAATATACGACATTGTTTTATAACAAAAAAAAGTGTAACAGAAAGTAAGACATCGTTTTAGGTCTAACACAAAAGTTCGGAGTGAAGGTTCGGAGTGAAAACAAAAATATTATTCAGAATCTAAATAAATTCAGAGTGTATAAATCAAAGGTGATCAGATTCTGTTAAATAGGTGAATTCAGAATGAGAATTTGTCATCAGAATTCATAATGAGAATTCGTCATCAGAATTCGTTCTGAGAATTCATCATCATAATTCGTAATGAGAATTCATCATTAGAATTCGTAATGAGACTTCGTTATCAGAATTCGTAATGAGAATTCGTCATTAGAAATCGTAATGAAAATTTGTCATTAGAATTCGTAATGAGAATTCGTCATCAGAATTATTAATGGGAATTACTCATTAGAGTTTGTAATGAGAATTCTTCATCAGAATTCATAATGGGAATTCGTCATCGGAATTCGTATCCAGAATTCGGAGTAGAACTTTATCAGAGTTCGTATCAGGAATTCAGAATGGAACTTCATTACAGTTCTCATTTAAAATTCGGAGTGAAACTTTATTATAGTTCTCATCCAGAATTTGGAACCTAAAACAGAATGCTTCATATCAAAGTTTTGAACAATTCTGAGAATCTAGAGATGAATCCGAATCTTGTACTTAAGAAATATATGGATGAAAATATGATAAGGATAATTTTTATTACAAAAGTTATTTTCCTTATAAAAGAAACTTTCTTAATGATAAGGTGTTTGTGATTTTCAAAACAAGAAGGAATGGAAAATTCATAAGGAAAACCTTATTGACTCAACAATGTGATCACTTGTACCTAGTACAATTTTAATAAAATAACCACCAACTTTAGGCTACTAGAGTTCAGGTCTTTACAGTTGGTATCCATGTAAGTTTTGTAGAAAGCTTGTGAACTATATTTAGGAAAACATAGATTAGAGAACTAAACCCTATGATAGACTTTGAGTATAAGTATAGAATAACATTCTAGAGAAACTATGTTTATCATTATGAGATTATCTATACATTAACTTTTCAATTTATGTTAAGTAATTCACAAGTTTATTGATTATACATAATGACATGAACTAATATATTTTTTTTTAGGGTGCCTAACTAAAGGAATGAGAACCTCATAAATTCACATGATCCAAAGAGTAAGAAAGATCATATATTTTATTATCTTATGGAAATATTTCAAAGGTAACAAGTCTCCCAAAAATTCTCATCATATGAGGACATAGTATCATATGATAATGAGACAAAGAAAGAATTCTCTAATTATTATGCCCCTGTAGGGAAGTACAAGAACAAGAGTACTTTTAGGGAAAATATGGATAAAGGAAAGTAGAGAAACAAGTATTTTCACGGATGTGATAATTGTGGAAAGAAACACCCAGGTACTTTCATAAAAGGAATGACAGTTTGCTTAAAGTGTGGAGAGAAAGGCCACCATGATTGAAATTGCATGGGTAAGAAAAAGGTTTCAAGTGTGTAAATATTCAACTACAAGGAGATGGGGATCTACACAAATGAATTTACCAAGAATCATTGGAATATATATTAGAATAAGAAAATGGATCAAGGTTAAGATTGTGATTTTAGTATAGTCAATGTAGAATAATTAAAGTATTTGTGTTTTTGGATTCAAGAATTGTGTTATGATATTTTGGTTAAAAGAATAATGAGATATAATGATCTTATTGCAATACTTATTTTTTATAGATTTAGAATCATTCATGTTTTCATTAAGGTTTTATAGTGTCCAAGGTATTCATATATTTGGTATTTGAGATAATGAGTAACATTATTTTGTTTAGGTAATCAAATTATAAGTTGATTTTGGAAATTTAGTGAGAATCCTTCTAAATTTTTTGTCTTTGAATTTGTACAAAAAAAATTTGAATGAGTATTAAGATTAGTTACTTATGAAATGGATTAAGTCAAACATTGGATATTATTATTTGAGGATAAATTGTAATTTATTATATTATATATCATTCAATACCTATTTTGTTTCCAGTAAAAAATTAAAGGTTGAAGTAATGACTTGTGGATCTTAAAATTCATTAAATGGATTCAGAAAAACAAAAATAATTATGAACATTCATCTACCGGTGTACTAAATGAAGTGGAAATAGATCAAAACACAGAAAAAGGATGAGATTATGATTATGACATGAAAATAAATCAAGAATGTTTATTTTATCATGTTCTTATTTGTATAGTAAAAGGACCCCTCTATTTTAGGAAAAGTATTTTGGAACAAAAATGTTATCTGTTTACTTTTTATTATGAGAAATTAATGGTATTTTAACTGATCAAAGATTTATGATCTTGTGATGGTTAAATTTATGATCACCATGTTTTATATCACTCTCCATTAAAACTTTATAGTTGGATTTTTCTTCCATGTATGTATTTTCACTTCACACTAATTTTATCCTATCTGAATGCATAATTTTGAGGTGACCTTCACATTTCCCTTTCCCTATTTTTAAGAAGATGTTTTATTAAGCCTTTTTAGGATGTAAGATTTCAAAAAGGGTATTTTAAAATGAAAACTCAATGATTAACAACCACTAGTTTTAATTGTGAGGAAAAAATTTATTGAAGTATGGGAGAATGTAACACTCCAATATTTTATGGTATGTCACTTTTAAATTTAACATCTTTAATAGCTTATGTTGCACATGACACTGAGTTTAAAACGAAAATATAATATTTAAAATGTGACCATTATAACCTAGTTATTAAATTGGAAGGAATGAATAGTATTAATAACATTATGAGATTTATATATTATATATTCAATCAAATATTTTTACATTCATACAAAATATTTTTATAGGAATAATATATGAATAAATCAAATTTTATGAATAAAAGGCTATATTTTTCTAAAGGCACTTTTACCATCTTTTAATGGTGAACTTATTCTAAAAATAAATTTAGACACTTTTATAAATTCTATTAAAAAATATAAATAAAATTTTAAAATTGGAATTTCAAAAATAGTTTGCTGTGAAATTTTGGTATTTTTTTAAAAATATATCCAATGAATAGTGAAAATATTTGCTTTTATAAAACTATCAATTTCATTATATTAAAAGTAAATATATGATTTGAATTTTAAATAAATGTAACTTAAATACTATTTACTTATAAATAATGCAATTTATTTCATCATTATTAATTATTTTTGTATAAGTACATTTTTGGTCTTAATAATGAATTTTTTAAAAAACACTTTTTAGTTGTGTTTTATCAGTTTAATTTTAAATTAAATTCTAAAACTTTTGTGTCTTAAATTTTAAAAAAATGGATTAAATATTTTGAATCATAAGGGTAAATTTTATTAAATTGGCTTAATTTATTTTTAGTGAACAATAATAGTAACTTTTTTCGTGTTTTTTATTACCACAGTTAAGGGAAAATAGGGTAATTTAGGGTAAAAATAATATGACAAGGATTAAAAAATTACCCAAAAAAATTCCCAAATTTTATCAGTTGATTTGTATTAAACCATTAACACCAATGGTTTAAATTTCCATTATTTATGGTATAATTTTCTATAAGAATTACTTTTATATTATTTAAATTAACAAAATTCCCAAATGTCACATTCTTTTTCTTAAACATATCTTATGTGTCCACATGGGTAAAAAGGTATATTATGAAAGATTATAAGTGTATATTTGAAAATTAATAAATTTATTTTCATTATATAAATTTATTTATGATTTCTAGGGACTATTTGGATGAGGTTGTGATATTTATAATATTTTATTCAAGGAAAAGACAAAGATGTCACATTCATATTTTATTAATTATATGTTTTATACATTGGTGTAATTCAAAGGATATCTTCGACTATAGAAATTATTTTGAAGTATAAAATATTTATCTACATCATGTTATTTTTTTAATTTTTAGTGAATAAATAATTACCTTAAATAATTATACAATGATGATGAAGTAATTATTTTATTAATGAAATAATCAAATAAATGATATAAAAAATATTAAAAATAAATATAATTTGAATTAATTACATTGATCCTATAATTTTATGGATTATTATGACACATTATGGTTTTATAAATTTATTTGTTTTGAATTTATCTTTTTTTCTTGTTTTCGTTATGGCCAGAGAAATGAATAGTGTCAAAATTAACACTTATGATATTTTATCAATATAATGTTTTATTAAATTATATGAAAATCATAATAAATATTTAAAAAATAAAAATTTATTATTAATTTGTCTAAAATTTAATAAGTTATTTTTTATGGTCCAGTTGACATTTTATAATTAAAAAAATACCAACTTTTAATATTAAATAAATTTTTGACATAATTAAAATTAAATTATGTTAACTAAAGTCAATCAAAGTGATAATATTTAAAGTAAAACAAAACAAGTAAAATTTTTATTTTATGATTATATCAAAACCTTATCTTACATTATATTCTAATCCATGTCCATTTGGTTGTATTTCTATAGAAAATGAATTTATTATAATTTAATATTTTGAGGATTTTTAAGGGTTCCCCTCCCCTCAATTATGAAAGGGAAATCCTTCCTTCATTTCATTTCACAGTCTTGAGCCTTATATCTCAAAAAACAACCTATTTCTCCTCTTAAAATCTTTATACATGTTTTGGAGGTCCTGGTATTTGAAAAAACCAACTCTAGATCCCTTGAGAAGAGATCTAAAGGATGTCCAACAATGAAGAGGTAATTGTTTTTTCCAACTCATTCAAATTAATTTATTCTTTTACTTCATCTTCATGTGTTATTTACATAATAAAATAATATATAAATTATAATATATATACTAGGATGTTATTATGATTATTAAAAAACCATATTCTACCTTTTATCCATCGTACGAAAAACGAATGCACTGTATGTGCGTACGTACGACTTACCGTATCCACATAGGGATGCAATTAATTTTCGATGTTCAATATAAAAAAGGATATAAAATGTGTTTTATGATTAAATATTATATTTAGGACATAAATTTTATTCTGGAAATTTTGGATCAATACCTTATTCAAGAGAACCCATACTTTTACAACTGGACAAGCATGAGAAACAATGCAACTAACACCCAAAACAGTTAAATGAATAAATATTTTTAATAAACGAGCGGTAAAACATTATAAAATTATAATATATGGTATAATAAATATTAATATGATTCTATTATAAGAAAATAAAATGTTTAAAACCATTATATGGGAGTTTTAGACACATACGGTGGAAATTAGACATAAGGTTAGGGTTTCTCATCTCACTTTTACTTCTGTGAGATATATTCCTTATTAAACCCTTATTTCTTGTGTGTGGTGTACATATTAACCTATAATATATTTTATCCTAAATTTATTTATATTAATTGAATTAAATTTATTATTTTATGATCATTTATTTTATGTGTTATATGGCTCGGTTGTTTCCAAAGTGGTAAGAGAATTCTTAACCCAATTTTCATCCTTTGGGTTAAACTTTTACTCCATTGATTATGTCATGCTATGATTATCTATGAAATGTATTTTTATTATAATATTTTATAATTTAACTTATTTTATGTGAATTTAAAATGGATACACATACTCAATTAATTTAATTAATGCTCAAATCAATGATATGATATTTGTACAGATCTTTCTTTAAGAAAATACTATTCTAAATGTTTATTTTTTTAAAAAAAATAAAAGAAATATTATTTTAACTTATAATTAATTAGGATATTTGAATAATTTTATGATTCATTAATTCACAAAAGAATCATTTAAAATTTTATAAGGTTTTTTTCAAAGAAAATGTTTCCTTTTATAATTGCGCAACTTTTTAAGAATAAGTTATTTCAAAGTTAAAAGGGTATTTTCCCCAAGAATTTTTCAATGATCCTATTAAAGTATCCATGAAAACATCCTTTATTGAATCTTATTAATTATTGATTTTGATCTCTTATGATACCATTTACCATATTTTATTGAATAGTTTATTATCCATTTGACTGAGGATGTACTATTTTGATACCATTCACCATATTTCTCTAGATAGTTTAGGATTATGTATATTGAATGAGAAAAGTATTTAAATTTTGTATACTATATTAAATATGAATTTTTAGGTTGATTATGTTTCACCCATTTCATATTAATAATTCATTGGACTTAGTAAGTGATGGGCGCGACCTACTATAGCCCCGATGCATTGGTAGGTCTCATGAGACAAACTAGATCGAGTTTTGGCTGCGACCTTACCCATTTATTTTGAGTTCCTAGATGAGGCCTTGATAGTATGTTTTATATGTCCCACAATATCCATTCACTAATTATGATTTTTGTTATTGATATTCCATGTTGTTACTCAACTAGAAGAATATCCATTGTTAAGTTTCATTCTCATGTGATTATTTATATGGAATTATTTTATTATATTTTATTCCAACCAAATTATGCTCTAGTTTATCTTTTAATGGAATGTGTTTTTAGTTATTCACATTACCTTATTGTTTATACTTAGTTATTATAGCTTCCACTATATACTTACCCTTACTGAGCATCTTATATCACCCCTTTCCTATGTTTAATTTTATTCCCAAGATACTAGGAAGTGTTTTATGATTGAAAATACATGATTGTATTAATGGGATAATGGTTTTATCAAAGAAAATACTTTTTGTATTTTGTATTTGAAATGTAATTTTAATTTCTTTGTATGTATCTAGTTCTCTAAGACTACTAAACTGTTCTATCCTTTGGGATTTGATCACTTATATCTAGTGCTAGTGTAATAAAGTTACCACCAACTTGGGCTACTAGGGTTAGGGTATTTATAGATAAGGTGTTGGGAAGATGTGGTATTCACTTGGTTTATGTCCCGTGGCGGCATGGTGGTGTGGAGTGGAATACCTGAGAACGTGAGTTTTAGATGCATGCTCAATACCTTGATTTTTTTTGACTTTTATCTCTTCTCTTGTAATGATATTATTTTGTGTAAGTTGATTTATTTGGTTTATGAGATGGTTTTCTATTATTTTTGGTTGTGGCTTTAATATAATTTTAGAGGTATCATCCAAGGGAGATTGTTTAGAATACGGATGGAATTGTTGCATGGAGCTCCTTTGGTGGAGAGATCTTTGAGAGGTATCTAGTAAGGTGGCTATTCAGATGACCTATTTTCATTTCCACTCTTTTTTTTGTTTGGATTCTCAATGAAAATAATTTTTTGAGAGGTATCTAATATAAGGGCCCAGATTTGTTTGGTCCAACCCTTTGTGAGTTCCAAAGGTTATTATATCTTAGAGGAGGCATGGAAGTGGTGTGGAGGAGTTTGGATATGAAATGTTAGAAGAAGTAATATTACACGCTCTATAATCCTTACACACTTTGTAAGTTTGTCTCATGACTTGTGCTAGGCGGTTCTTGATGTGTAAGTTTTGGGGGTTAAATAATAAAAAAGAATTGAATTTTTTAAATCAATATAACACCGATGATTACATGATGTGAAAGTGGATTAGACACCATGTAATTATATAATGATGTACATATTTAAAAAAAATTAGCCGCTCTGGTTTTCCAGAATCCCTACAGCCAACAGCTCTCTCTCTCTCTCATTCTAGGCGATCTAGCAACCCTATCTTTGGATTTTTGACATTCCTTCATTGAGGATTGATCCTTATACTCCCAAATTTGATCCATGGTGATCAATAGTGATCCAAGGTAAATTCTTACATTATTTTATAGTAGTTTATCTCGGTTTTATTCCGTTTCCACCCATATATTCTCTCCATGCCATGGCATTTGATCTCTGTTGTTTTTAATATGGTTTTTTATTGGTTTTGTTTGGTGTAGTTGTTCCACCACTTCCTTGGATGGATGTAGTTCCTATGGGAGAGGTGATCAGAGATATATGGCATGGTTTATTCTCATGTGAAGAATGTTTATGTATTTTGATATAGGTGATTCATTGATTCTATTTTATTTACGTGGAATCTTAATTTTGGCATGATTTATCCCTTTTAAGGAAATGAAATTATTTTAATAATTATTGAACCAGATTAAATTATTGGATAGTGATCACCTTTTGGTTATGTTTTTTCTTTGTACAGTGATAGCAGTTTGCCTCATGATTTTATAGGTAGTGTGATATATGTTCCTTTCTTTGTTAGTATGTTGTTCTTGATGGAATTGTTAAATAACATTAAGATACATTTAATTGGATAACGATTAAATAGGCATGTTTCATGAATTTAGTTGTTGTTTTAATTTGATGATAATAAAATTGATGAAAGTATGCATGTTTAATTGAATTGGTTAATGAACCTAAAGCATGATATTTCTTATTGATAAAAGAATAAATTCATGTTAATGATTTGAAATTACTAAGTCTTCTAAACTTGTAATGTATGCTTGGAAGCATGTTAAATTAATTGTTTAATTAATTTATGATAGCTTGTTAATGATGGATGATTTAGGTTTCTTGTATAAAGATATCGTTAATAAATGAATCTATTAATTCATGTTTGAATAAGAATTGATTGTGTGATAAAGATAATTTCTTTTTCAAGGGCATGAGTTTCCCAATTTCTTAATAAGTATGAGTTCCTTGTTTTAGGGTTGTGAGATTTCATTTCCATGAGAATGATGAATGCCTTTTTTTAAGGTCCCAGTTTACCAGTTGTATTATTATTTGTTTCATAATACTTGTGATGTGATCTGGATAAGAGCCTTGTGATATGAACCTGGTATGGATGAGCTTGGTGGGATATTGTGACTTGGGGTAGGGAGGCCCAGATATGATGTGAGCCTCACATGGATACTGTGATATGTGGGTAGGGAGGCACGATTGATGTGGTAGTAGATGATGCCTAAGTTAGAGGGATGCATCAGTATATGCATGTGGGTGTCGGGGATGGAACCAGAGGTGATGGAATTGGATAAAGATGGGCTTACCCATTGATCAGATACTAAGATATGATATGCTCACTTGAATATATTTAATGGATGATGGAAAATTTTCTTATTTTATTGAAATTATTTTCCACACTGCTTGAGCCAGTTGGAGGTGATTGATTTAATGTTTTACTCTTGGTGATAGATTAGGATGGGTTTCCTAGAGTACCCGGATTTGGAATATTCCTAGTAATTAATTAATTAAATTTTTAAATCATTATTTTGGTTGATTATGGAATGAAAATTCTTAAATAATTTAATCTTGATAAATCAAGTCCTTGGTTGGATTATTCATGGAGGAAATAGGATTTTCTCTAATAATTAATGTTATGTTATGTAATGAAATGTAGAAAAAATTAAATGGTTAATTAATGGATAATGAATTAATTAATTGAAGGATGTGATCAAATAAAATAATTAATTTAATGTGGATCCTTTATATTATTGTGTGCGTATAAGAAATATGGTCTTAGTAGGGGAATCTGAGAGTCTGAGAGACATTTGCTATAGTTTAGTCTAAGATTAGGTTATTCCTATAGTGTGGTTGTGAGATATATTATATCATGTGTATTTGGTGATTTCAAATTCTTCCCTACCCATGTCGGTTTGGGAAACTAACACGGAGTGGAATCTAGGAGGGTGTTTTATCCAATATCCTGGTGGGAGGATGGATGTATTACTACCCCCTATAGACCTTCTCTCTTCTCTTGGTAGTTACTTGTGTTGGTACAAATGATGGTTAGTTTTCCCAATATATGTTTATAGAGGGATTTTATGGCTTGTGGTTATTTTACACACATGTATTTCAGGAAATAGTTTCCTAAGGAATACTATAGGTATGGAATGCATAGGTTGTGATGGATTGAGGTACTTACTCAGCATATGGTCTATAATGGCTTGAAGTATAATTCTTGATGTTTGGTATAAATATTGCAGGCTGTGGTGGATCCTGGAAACTACTTAGTTACTTTTTGGTTTGTGATATGGGATGGTGTGGTAATTTGATGGATGAGGTGCATGTTTTGAGGCCCAACCAAGATGTTTTTTGGGATGACTTACTTTTGGAGAGAGATGCTTAGGATGTAAAATTTTGTATCAGAGTTGAGAATCAGTGGGGAAGAAGTATTAGGGAACCCTTTATGTGTTATTATTATATTATATTTTCTCTTATATGTGATACTTGGTGAGAGATATCCATGGCGAGGATGGGAACTTAATATATGTTGGGTAAAAATCCCTCGAGGAAACATTGAACAATTTTTGGGTTGATTGTGTTTTTTGAAAAAGTGGGTTTCCATGGTCATTTTTCTAATTCCAAATATATTTTTTACAATCTATGTAGACAATGAACAAAGAAAAATGAATATATGATCTAGAGGTGGTACAAAAAGAAAGTATACAGGGTAGCTCTATTTTCGAGTGTTTTCCAAATCTTTGGGTCCAAAAAATGGAGAATGGAGAAAAGGGATTTGGGAAAAGGGATTTTCACCCCAATTTCAATGAGCTTTGGAAAGTTGTGAACCATTAATGTTTAAAAATAAGAACATCAAAATATGAAAAATTAAAAAGGGTGCACAAGTTTTTGAGTGGCGTGCAAGGTGAGTTGCGTGACAGAGGCTTGGGAGGTTACACTAGCGCGTCTAGGGGAATGTTGTGCACCGCTCAACATATTTAAAATTCCTATAAATAGATATCTATCCCCATCATTTCATAGAATCTCAACACTAAGAGAAAATTAGAGCTCTAGTCGTGCAAGTGGTGAGGGCTTGCAAATAGTGATTTATTCAGAAGTTGTGTGCCAAACGGTAGTTGCATACCAATAAAGTTACAGGCCTAAAAGGGTGTGAGTCACACAAGTTGTGAGTATGATAAGGGTTTTTCACAGGATTTTGGAGTAGCACGTAAGTTGTTTTTTCATAACAAAGGAAACACTTATGCATCATGTTTAAAGAAGCATGCAAGTCAACCTAAGGTTGCGCAAAAGGTTTGAAATTGCCTAGTTCTATAGTAAAGTTGTATTCATTAGTGGATAAAAATCATACTTCAAAAGCGAATCTATATATAGTGGACGATTCATTCATCAGTGGTTTTGAAGGGACCAATAATTCCATTATTCTTTTGTTGATCCTTTTTAAGATTAGTGAGTGAAAGAAGAGGAAGATGTTGATACTTTCCACTAGAAGTGATCTAGAGAAAGAGACATAGGTATGGACCCTTGGTAATCAATGAGTAGAACCTAAATATTGTAAAGACAACAAGCCTAGGAATATAAGTTATCTTCCCTGAACCTTGTAAATAGCAGTGCACTTTTATTGGATTTGGTGCATCGACGCATTTTCTTTGTACACTCCTTGGACGTAGCCAGTGAGGAAACCAATTAAAATTGTTGTATCCCATGCATGATTTAATTTATAATCATATATTTCTATCGAATAAAGAGAGAATTTTGTTTTGTTTAATAATGAAACAAGATCAAAAGGGGCAGTGGTTTTAATCTGTCATATCCTGATTCACACTCCCTTTTAGGGTATTTAACCTAGTGGACCTAAAAATTAGTATTAGAGGGAAACATTGAAAGTAATTTGTTCTCTATTAGTAGAAGAAATAGAGGTTTTTAATCCTAAAGGGATTTCAATATTTGATGGAAACAGTTTTCAAATATGGAATATTCAGATGAATTGGTAATTTAGATCTTTAGGAATGGATGTCTTTATGAAAATAATGCATAGTATTTCAGCTAGTATTGGAAGTGAGGCTTTTTCAGAAGCTGAGCGAAGAGAATTAGATTCCAATAGTAAAGAAATCAAGGATTTATGGGGTGACCTATCCAATGAAAGTTATATGAAGTTTATGTCATGTAAAACATCACATTCTATGTGGGAAAAACTATTGAATATATATGAATAGATTTAAAGGCCAGAGAGGCAATGTTGCAGGTTTTTTGGAACAAGTATGAAGATCTAAGAATGAACCAGAATGAATCTATTGATGCATTCTTTGAAAGGGTGAATGTTGTAGTGAAAGACATGCATGGTCTTGGAGAATTCATTGAAGATATAAATATTGTGAAGCATATCATGAGGAAACTTCCACCTCAGTTTAATCCAAGAGTTTCAATATTGGAAGATAACGATACATAGGATATGGCATTGAATAACTTGCATAGTACCCTGGTAGCATGTGAAATGAGAAATGATGACAATGATGTCATGGAAGAGGAAAAATACAAATAGGTAGCATTCAAGACAATGAAGAAGATCTCCATTGAAAATGGATAGGAAGATGAAGATATAGATGATATGATGTCATTCCCCACCTCAAATATCCAATGACGAAAAGGAAAACTTATACTTGCCTGATTTCCATGTGGAAAATTTGGACATCTTGAAGCAAGGTGCCCCCAAAGTTTCAAGAAGACGAGGAGGATTAAAGTGAAATTTCCAGGAAAAAGTATTCAGCCTATGTGAAAGGAAATAAAAATTTTAAGAGAAATTTCTTCAAAAAAAAGAATCTGCTTTCAAGTGAAGTTGACAGTTCTAAAGAACCTGAGGTGGAAGAGATAGAGGACTGAAAGGATCACAATGCAGATGTTATGGTGGCAGTTGTCAGAAATTCATAAACTAGGGAACATAGATACAACTAATAAGACTAATTTGAAGTAATCAATGACCTTTAGGTTGAATTAGAATCTACTCTTGAAGACATAGATTTTTGGAGATCCAAAAAAAGAGTCGAAAAAGTGGTTTCTGATGACAAAACTTATATAAAGCAACATGAAGAAGAGAAGACTAAGTTGACTGAATAAATTGAAAAACTAAACTCATTAATTCTAGAGACATCATAAAAGGTTGTTGAGTACAAGATCAAAATTGAATAACATAAAAGATAAATTGATAGTTTGACCCAAACTGGAAATGATCAAATCAAACGTATTTAAGAATTTGAAGAGGAATCCATTTTTTACAAATAAATGTTAAAGACCAATAAAAACTATTGAATATTGGTATGACATCGAGAAAACATATCATTCAAGAAACTAATAAGATGCAGGTGGAGCATAAAGTTATATCAGAATAGAATCAACATTTAAATTGAAATGATAAGGCTGGTATATGAATTATTCAAAAGTAGAAAGTAGTCATGATTTAAGTTATACCACAAAAACCTGGTCTGAGATTGAGAATTGATTTGGGTATAAAGAAAAATAAAAAGATTCAGTGAACCCAAGGGACGAACAATAGTGTAGAAGTGACACACATGATTACACCTCACATTAGGTGTTATTGTTGTGTAAATATGGGACACTCACAAAATGTGTGTTCCATATCCAAGAGATACCGAAGGGAACAATAACAAAAATGGAATATAAAAAGATTGAAATACTCTAGAATATCTTTTGATGGACATTATTTTTAGTGTAGAAGATTTAGAAACATGTATAGATACTATACTACAACCGTGTAGAGGAATGTTCAAAAGGAGAACCAAATTGGTAACAAGAAGCAATTCAGTGAACCATCAAGCAATCTTAAAATGAAAAATTAGGTTGTAGTGTTGCAAGATGAAGCTATTCCATCATACGGTGAGGATGGTCAGTATTATCAACCTCTACTAAGTATGAAGTCAAAAAAATGAATGAAAAAGAAGAATATAATGGAATAAGAAGTGGTTGTAGAAATTTCCGTTAAAGCATTAGATCACACAATTATATGGATTGTTGATAGTGGATTCACCTCTCACATGATATGTAATAAATATATAATGACCAAAATCAATTATGATAAGGAAGTTATTTTAATATATGGTAATTATGGTGTCCTGAAGATTATTGGATTGTAGAAATCCATGTTTGGGGGAAAATACTTGAGACATTCTGATGTATTAATTATTGAAGGTCTTAGTCACAACTTACATAGTGTCAGTCAACTGTGTAACTTAGGTCATTCCATAGACTTTTCAAAGAAATTATGCTTCATCAAGGAAAAATATAGTGCAATTGTTTTTCAAGGAAAGTGTACGAAATGAAATCATTATCTTATGAGTGATGAAGAAGATATGTTCTTTCTATACAAGGAATAATAACACAAGTTATACAATAAGAATCCTGGCCACTTGAACCAAACATCCATGAAATATTTTCTAAAATATGATGTTTCTTGAGACCTCCCTTGATTATCATGTGATCACACCCATACATGCAATTCTTGTCAACATGGGAAGATCATTCGAAAGATATATAAGGAAGAAGAGAAAACTTAAAAAAAAGTTCTTGTTTTGGTACATATTTATGTGTGTGGACTAATTTAAACAAGGTATATTAATAGAAGGAGATATTATGTTCTCTTTATTGAAGATTTTAGTAGAATGGCATGGGTGTCAATCATCACCCACAAATATGAGGTGTTTAGTTTCATAAAAACTTATCAAAGTGAAGTTCAGAAGATATTGGGTCGAAAAATCACCAAGATCTAAACAGATAATGGAAAAGAGTTCAAAAATATAAAGGTGAAGGATTATATCAAGAAACATGGGATACAACATCATGTTTCAATGGTAAGAACTCCACAGTAGAATGGAGTAGTTGAGAGAATAAATTAGATTGTCAACAACACGGCCATGACAATTCTCATTGAGAAAGAACTTCTGGATTTTTTTTGAAAGAGTCAATGATGAAAATAGTCTACACTTCAAATAGAGCGTTACTATGTTTGAAAGAAGATAAGAATCTATATGATCTATGGTATGGAATGAATCCATCATTAATGTACATTCGAGAATTAGAAAGTAAGTGTTTCATTCTCAATATAGAGAAAAACAAGAAGTTTTAATCCCGTGAAGATTAAGGGATATTTATTAGATACTCAATGAAAATAAAAAAATATAAATTATTCAAAAAGTGGTTGGGAAATGTTGTTGAAATCAATGATGTAACTATTATAGAGTATGTGTAGAATATTAAATAAATACATGATCAGACTCAAGAGGATAATGATGAAGAGATAAGAAGATTAGTAAATGTTCAAGTTCCAGAGTCTGATTCAGAAGAAGACTCGGATGATGATAAGGATGGGTTTAAATCAGTATCTACAAAAATACTAGTGAGAAGAGCTAAAATTGATATAATTTACATAATTTGTGTTTAGACAGCACCAATGAATACAAGGAGGATTAAGACTCTACCTAAATCATCACACTTATCATAGGTAGATCCAAAATGTTTTAGTGAAATAGTTGGAGATGAGAATTGGGTTCAATCTATGAATGAAGAGATTGACCAAATTGAGAAGAATCATACATGGGAGATTATTTCAAGGCTAGTAGATAAGAATTTCATTGAGACAAAATGGGTCTTTCTCAACAAAATTAATGAATATGGCGTCGTGATTTGAAACAAATCCTAACTAGTGTGCAAAGTGTACTCTCAGATAGTGGGTATCAATGTTGATGATAAATTTTTATCTATTATAAGGATGGTTATGATCAAACTATTTTTTGCCATAACAGTGAAAAAAAGTTCAAAGTTTTCCAGATGGATGTGAAGTCATCATTTATGAATGGGTTTCAGGAAGAAGAAGTTTATATCGAGCAGCCAAATGATTTTCTCATTCATGAAGATGAAAATAGAGTTTGTTAGTGAAAGAAGTATTTATATGGTTTGAAGTAATCACAAAGAGCATGATATTAAAGGCTAGATTAGTTTCTAAAAAATCTTGATTTTTAGTGTGGTGGAGTTGATTACAATCTATATTTCAACCATGAAATTAATAAAAGGATGATGGTGTTGGTATATGTCGATGAAATAATCATTGGAGGATCAGATGAAGCATAGTGTAAATAGTTTTCTCAATTCATGAAAAGTGAGTTTGAAATGTCAATGATTGGTGAAATGATGTTTTTCCTTGGTTTATCGATAATATAAGGAAAGAATGGAACATTAATTTCTCAATATAAATATTCTAAGGAGGTCTTGAAAAGATTTTGAATGGATAATTCAAAAGAGACAATGAATCCAGTGGATACCTGGATGAAACTATCACAAGATTATAAAGGAAAGGTGGTTAATGTCACATAATATAGGCATTTCAGTGGAATCCTATTGTACTTGACATCAACATGATCGAATATTTTTTTCCACATGTCAAGAAGCGTAGTATCAAAGCAATCCCAAAGAAATTTACATGCTTACAGTGAAAATAATACTTAGTTATATTAATGGAACTACAGATTTCGGTTTGATGTGTAATAAAAAACCACAACTAGGGTTATTGGGATATATAGATACAGATTAGGATGGTTCAACAGATGATAGGAAATCAATGCCAGGAGGTTATTTTTATCTTTTTGGATTGTGTATTTCTTAGATAAGAAAGAAATAAGATTTTATTTCATTGAGAACTGTTAAATATTAATATATTTCAGTAAATCAATCTTGTACACAACTATTATGGAAGAAACAATAGTGTGACGATATAGGATTTAAAGTGAAATCTACGATCAGAATACATTATGATAATTTAAGTTCTATAAATCTAAAGAAGAATCCAGTCTATCAATCAAGGAAAAATCACTTTGAAATCAAGTATGATTTTTTCAAGGAGAATGTGGAGAAAAGACTTGTGAAGTTGGAGTATGTGCCTAATGGTCTATAGGTTGTAAACATTCAGACAAAGGGATTACCCAAAGAAGAATTTGAGAGGCATCGACTGGCTCTCGGAGTCAAGTCGGATACCCACACATGAAAAATTGTTGATGTGGAACCCCCCTCCCCCGAGGTATGGTTTTTTTCCCTAATGTGAAAATAATTGTTCTCTATCCTTTTGTATACCTAAAAGGAATGACCTTCAAGTTCATTGACCAAGGGGGATAAATTGTATCTATTGAAAGGGGGAACATGTCTTAGTTAATATAGAGGGAGAAGCTATTAGGTGGAGCAGCGAGATGGGGGGAGTCGTGAGATAGGGGAGTTTTAAATATGATGATGTTATAAGTGATCGATCAAATTATATATATCATGACAGATGGATTACATGATGAATGAATTTTGATGGTTTCTGGAATGAATTTGTTCATTGATGAGATTTTCCTTATACTCTTGTTTCTCACGTCGAGCATGGCTCATGTGGGCTTAAAGTATGTGTTGAGTAAATCTTCGATTGTTATCTGAATTGTACGAAGTGAATGCTGGTAGAAAATGGATGAATCTATATAGAGGTATCAATTTTCGAAGACCAGTCAACAAATCTAAATGGTGATATTGTTAGGTAAAAATCCCTCAAGGAAACATTGAATCATTTTTGGGTTGATTGTGTTTGTTGAAAAAGTGGGTTTTCATGGTCATTTGTTGAGTTCTGGAGATATTTTTGACAGTATATGTTGAAAAATAAGTATAAAAAGGGAAGGGATGATCAGGAGGTGGTACAAAAAGAACATATACAAGGAGGCGTTGTTTTCTAGTGTTTTCCAACTTTTTTGTTCCGAAAATTGGATAATAGAGACAAGTGATTTTTGAAAATGGAGTTGTGCACCAGTGTCATGGAGACTTGGAAATTTATTTTCCATGTATGATTCAAAATTAGAACATCAAAATATCAAAAAGTAAATAAGGACACCCAAGTTTTTGAGTGGTGTCCAAGGTGAGTTACGTGAGAGAGGCTTGCTAAATTTGACTAGAGCATCTAGGGGAAAGTTGAGCGTCGTGCACTCAGGGTCTTCATGATGGATCCCATGTCACCCTGAGAGGGGGGGTTAATTAGGGTGTCAACCTTTTCTCCCATTTATTGGATCTAGTTCCCATGTTGGTAGGAACTCAATTAAACATGTATGATGGATATGTGAAATAATTAAAATACTCACATATAGAAGGACAACACAAAACCTTTACTTGGCTCACCACTAAGGGCTATGTCCAAGGAGAATACGCCAAAAGGTTTCCAATCATACCTAATTCCACTATTATTCACTAGATGTGGATTACAAGGTTCGAGTACAATCACTCTGTCCCAGTCACAATACATTTACAAAGGTTCAAGGATAGCTCATTGCTTCCCTCAGATCACTTTTGTAGACTCCCCCGGGCTCACTACCTTGGAGAGGTCTTCAATTAGTTTATCTACTTAAAGGTAACTTCAACAATTATGCATGGAAGTCTTTGTCTCATTTTCAGCATGATACTTTTCTTGCATCGAGGTCTAGAATTGATTCTCTTTAACGTCCAGTCTTCTTCTCCAGTTCAACAAACAGTTGTACTAAGAGTTCTTGTTCTTCTTGTCCAGAATAACAAATTCTTTTGTGATTATTCAAATACAAAAAAACAATTCACTAGGAATAATCATAATCAATTCTTATTCTTCCATGTGTGCATGTGACCATGCATGGGACAATTTAGATATGATCTTTCTCTTCACTTCTTTACACAAGTGCGCCCTTAGTTTAGGATCCCTCTCTTCAAAGTATTCACCTATGCATGTGCATTCTTGAATGCATACACTTACTCATCAAATTTCTTATGTGAAAGCCCAAATGGATATGGTTCCTTTAAGAACACTTTTTCTTATCACTTTATTCGGATACGCTTGGGCTTTAATCGTGTTCTTCTTAAAATCATGCATATGAATGCATGCACTCACTTCCCATCACCATGTTCAATCTTCCTTCTCCCTTCCTCAACACACACTTTTCACTTTGATTTGTTTATATTTATAAGTATGTGATTTTATTCAAACATCAATGTGTGGATTTGGGTATGGAATGGTGTTCTTCTTCTGCTCTTATATACCAAGGGTATAGAGCTCTCTTATGCACAAGTGTTCTTGTCTACTAAGCCAACCAGGATGATTCGTGGGCCCTCCTTGCATAAGGGATTAATGGGCTTCCTTCACATTGGAAGTGCAAACCTCCTTTGAATACCAAGTGGTACGTGGTTCTCCACTTTTCCAAAGCAGAGTTGGTTCAGGGGACTTCCTCTTCACAGAACTAGAACGGTACCCAGTACCATTTCCCCACGAACCTATAATGGTTCGTATGAACTATATTCTTGAACCAAGAACAGTTTGCGGCTCTCCTGTCTCACGTACCGAAGCAGTACATGGTTCCCCGCTTCACAAACCTGAGAGGTACATGGATCTCTTTCCATTCATGGAACCATATTGGTTCATGATTTACTCTTCATGAACCCAGAACAGTTCATGGATCTTTCTTACCCCATGTGAACTGGAGGATCAGAGAGACTCTGTTTCTCAAAATAGGATCCCTTAAAACCTTGTGAGCAGAAAACTCTTCTCAAATCGGTGGGTATCTTTTTATAAGTAGAGATCATATTTTTATCCATGTCTAAAATATACAAGATAATATCTTCAAGATTCTGCCTTGAATAACCGAGATCTTCGGTTCTTTAATATCTTAAAACCTGTGTGGAGATATGTCGCATATCATGGATGTTTCCTTTTTCAAACTCACGGCCTTCTCACTAATTTTTCATGTATTAAAGATGGAATGTATCACTTTTTTAATCCCTGCTTGAATCCTCATGGTCTTAGAAACTTCGTTTGCCTCATCCAATCATTTGTTCTTCATTTCATTCACTTTCATGCAAATATAATTGCATGCACGTGTTCGTAGAATCCATATGATCATTGTGGGCTTGAACTGAGCTCAGTCGAGGCCTAGAGTGGTGAGATCATCGTTCAGCTTGAGTAGTAGTTCACGGGTTCATGAGGGTGTCTAGAGGTTGAATAAAACCTTGGTGGAGGAGATCAGACGACGCTGGTTAAATCATACGCGGCATGGAGAAAATAAACGGCTTGGATTATATTACAGGACACATGATGCGATGTACGGATGAGATCACACACGTAATAAGATGGATGACTTATATTATATTGTTCATAAAAATATTCTTCCCACATCAAAATAAAGATGCGGAAGAGCCATATTTTTTCAATCAATATGCACGGCCTTAGTGCCAGATTACTCCTCTCCCCCTCCGGTGCTGCCCCGCATTAGTTCTCCTCAGGTGCACTCCTAGCACCTACACTTCCACCTCGGGTTCACTCCTAGTGCCCAATATTCATACCCTAGGGCTTATACATGGCCCCCATGCACCTTCTGTGGGCTGGCCAGGCTAGCTTCCCCGTGGGCGCGATCGACCCCTGTGGTCCCGAATGAGCCTCGGGTTGAAGCTGGCTAGCTGGCTAGTGGGATGGCCCTGTTTTTTTAGGTAAGGCTTATAAAAGTACTTAGTAGAAAACTAAGTATTCATTTAAATTCATGGAAAATTTCTATCTTAAAACCCATGCAAGGACACCTTGAAATTCTAACCCTCCTTATATCCTATTATTATCATTTTCTTTTACTTCATCCAAAGAACACTTAGGATCAATGCATCAATCATCTGAATTAAATTCTCTATTTCACCTAGGAGAGTTAATTTATTTATGTAGATCATCATTAACATACATTAACACACATTGAAAAAAAATAAAAACTTCATTCACAAAGTGGTCCAAAAAATCCCCCCCTTTGTGCTTATTGTCAATACTTTCATTTCACTTTCTCTCCCCCTTATTGACAAGAAATACAAAGTTTAGAGTATATAGGGTATTAGCCCATACTTAAGCAATTGGTATGTGAATAATTTCACTCTAAGTCTACTTGAGCAATGATCAATGTAGAAAACAAGAGGATTTGATCTAGACAACAAAGTTGTCCATTATCTGTTGATCATGAAACCTCATTGTGATGAGAACTCAAGTACTTGTCTTTAAGGGACTTTCCAATTTTCTTATGTCATTGATTGATTTAGTTACTCTTCCTTTGTAAAATAATTTTTATTTTTAGTAACCTAGGATGATAGATTGATAAATGACACATCATTTACAATGACATGATCTTTATACAATCTTTAGAGTATTTAAATTTGATACCAATAGAGGTTGATACATAATTGAAATAATAACTCTGGTAGCTTCTTTATGTGTCTCCCCCCTCAAGAGAACACATCTAAAGTTCTTCCCCTGAGTTCTTGCTTCACCTTCAATTCCATGTAAAATTTTTACAATACACAAAGTGTTAAGGGAATAAGGTGGATCTTCCTTGCTTATTCAATATGAGATGGAAGGATGATATGATTTTCTCATCCAAGATAGTCCATTTCCTCCGCTCCTCATACTTTCACATTTGATCATTAGTTTAAACTTTGGTTGTATGGATATCAATATTTCTTTCATCTCTCTATATGTGAGTCTTCTTTCTTCAAGAGCTTTCAAAGCACTAGAATCTCTTGGTGCAAATTTAATCTCCCAGAGGAATTATTATTAGGCTAGAATAAATGCACTACAATTAATAATAGTGTGACCAGAATTGTTTCACCTCACACACAATAATTCTCTATCTTTATGTGGAATCTTCTTATTTTATATTGCACTAGCCTTATCCTATGCATCTCATTTCATTCTAATTATTTCCAAATCTTCATGAAAGATGACCAGTATGTCTCTGGGAACAGTGGCAGTATGTTTGGATTTTCCACATGGACTCTTCAGAGTGTCATAAATTTTAGGAATTGTTTTGGATGTACCACTCTTCAACTTCTTATATTTTGAATCCAAGGACATCTCAACTTTCCTTTATGGAGTCTTCTTGGGAGAATTTTCTTGTAGAACAATCTTCTGATTTCTTCTCAAGGTAGCTTCTTCTTCTTAGCTAGATTATGTGATCTTCTATTATTATCATCTTTGGACATATATTGAGATAATCATGCTCCATTATTGTGACCACTCCCATTGCAATCATTACAGATGTTGTCTATCATTACAAATCTATTTTCGGTATATAGATGCTTCAAGATCTATTGATGTTTCTTTTTCTTCTCTAGTTTTCTCCTTTTTGACATAGGCTTTCTTTGTCATTTTTCATTTAAATAATTGTACCAACAATCCAGTTCACAATGCCCAAATCTACTGCAGAACCAACATTGACCCAAAAATCTTGTCTTCTTGATATCCTCTGTATAAGGTTGTTGGGCCTTCTTCTTAGTGTGATGTGCTCTATCTGGGAAACCATCTTCCAAATTCTTCTTCATATCCACCCTATCCATAGTGGTAGATTTTTTCTCCTCAACTTTCATCATCCATATATGTTTATAATTTTTCTTCCCACCTGTAATTTTAGTAGAAACATATTTAGAAACAATTGTACATGTTGGTATGGATTGTACCTGCACTTTCTCAGATGCTTATGATAGATCAATGAGTGAATTCATGATCTTATAATCACATGTTAGAGGCATTTTGTATTTAGAATCCTCTAGTGATCATTGAATATCAACAAAAACTGTTTCTTAATATGGATAATCAAGAGTTTTCATAATCTTCTTATCACATGTTGGAGGTATTTCAGCTTTAGAATCCTCCAATGGGAATTGAGTACTATAATCAATTGTTTAATTCTTTTATGAAGTCTCAAAATTTTAATTCTCAAGATTGGTAAACTAGGCTTCCAATGTTAGACATTCCATATTGAGTATGATCTTCTAATCTTCAATCATGATCATCTTCTCATCACAATCATTTTCAATCTTTCAACCCCATCTTCATGCAACTTGACTTTGGTTTGTAACAACGAGTGAAGTTCCTTGAATTTCTTGGAAGTTTCTTCCAAATTTAGAACCTTGACTTCATTTTTCTTTTTTAGTACATCTTTAAATGTATGGATCATTTCTTCTAGAGTCTTATTGATTCCCTATTTATTCTCAAAGGCTTCAATTCATCTAGAGAGCTTATAACACTCTAACACTTTCTTTACCAATCCGTCCTCTATATTATCAGCTTATCTTACCATCCATGTTATCTCAACCTATATACATTTAAATATTATACAAATATTAACAACTGTTTCTTCAGAAATATCATATAGATAGGTTCGTAATTTCTCATGATCACCTGAAAATTAGATAGAAGTGTCTTCCTTTTCTCTGGTAGAAACCCGAGCCACCTTATCTTTGCATCCCAAGACTAATATTTCTTCATTATTGGAAGGTCATGGAGAACCAGACACTACATCTTATTTGGAAAATAAATACTTCTTCAACTGCTTCTTCTCTTTCTTTTTTCCTATTCATCATGGTCATGGTGGTTATAGAATTATGCTCGGAGATAATGAAACTTTCATTAAGACTGGTCTTCATTGTTGAATCATGAAATAAAAACTCAAATCCTCTTTGGAATAGAGTTATTTAAGAGTATCCAACACATTTAAACCTTTGTCTCTAATACCAATTGAAGGACTGTAGGTCACCCTGGGGGGTGAATCGGGGTGTTAACTTTTTCTCTAATTTATTGGATATTGTTCCCATATTGGTAGGAACTCGATTAAACATGTATGATGTAGATGTTCAATAATTAAAACATTCATATATATAAGGAAAACACAACACTTTTACTTGGTTCACCACTAAGGGATACGTCCAAGGATCATACGCCAAAAGGTTGTCAGCCATACCTAATTCCAAAATTATTTACTAGTTGTGGATTACAAGGTTTGGGTACAGTCACTCTATCCCAGGAACACTTCCTTTACAAAGGTTCAGGGATAGCTTACTGCTTCCCTCAGATCACTTCTGTAGACTCCCCCTGGGTTGCTGCCTTAGAGAGGTCTTTACTCAGTTTATCAACATGAAGGTTGCTTCAACAGATAGGCATGTAATTCTTTTCCTTCTATTCAACATGATACTTTTCTTGCATCAAGATCCAGAGTTGATGATATTTAATCTTAAATCTTATTCTCCAATTCAACAACCTGATGTAGTAAAATTTCTTGTTCTTATTGGCTAGAATCACAAATTCTTTTGTGAATATTAAAATACTGAAAAACTGCTCATTAGGCATCATCAGAATCGTCCCTTCATCTTCTATGTGTGCATGTGACCATACATGTGACAATTTAGATATGCTCTTCCTCTTCACTTATTTACACAAGTGCACCCTCAGTTTAAGATATTTCTCTTCAAATCATTTACATATGCATGTGCGTGTATGAATGCATACACTTCCTCTTCTACATTCTTGTGTGAAGGCCCAAATGGATATGGTTCCTTTAAGAACACGCAAAGAATTCTTTATCCTTTTATTATAACTTTATTATAATAAACTTGGGATTTAATTGTGTTCTTATTTAAATCATGCATATGAATGAATCCACTCACTTCTTATCACCGTGAAAAATATTCCTTCTCCCTTTCTCAACACACACTATTCACTTTGATTTGGTTATAATTATAAGTATGTGATTTTATTCAAACATAAATATGTGGATTTTGGTATGGCACGGTGTTCTTGTTCTTCTCTTACATAACAAGGGTATAAATCTCTCTTATGCACAATTGTGCTTGTATCCTTTCCCATCTAGGGTGATTTGTGGCCCCTACTTACATATGGTATGTGGGGGCTTCCTTCACATAAAAAGTGCAGACCTCCTTCATGTACCAAGTGGTATGGAGGTCTCCACTTCATCAAAGTAGAGTTGGTATGTAGGACCTCATCTTTTTAGAACTAGAACAGTATGTGGTACAATTTCCTCACAAACCTAGAATGGTTCGTGGGAACTCTCTTTGTGAACCAAGAATAGTTTATAGCTCTCCTGCCTCACGTACTGAAGATCTATGCAGTTACTTGCTTCGTGAACCTGATAGTTACATTGATATCCTTCTCTTAGAATAACCAGAGTGGTTTGAAGTTTTATATTCACAAACCTAGAACAGTTTGTAGCTCTTACTTGCCCCTTGCGAACTGGAAGATCAGAGAGACTTTGTTTCTTAAAACAGAAGCCCTCAAAATCTAGGGAGCAGTAACCTCTTCTTGAATCGGTAGTTCTAATTTTATAAGTAGAGTTCAGATCTTTTCCATGTCTACAATCCTCATAATACGCTCTTCAAGATTCTGCCTTGAATAACTGATATCTTCAGTTCATTAATATCTTCAAACCCATGTGGAGATATGCCGCATATCTTGGATGTTTCCTTTTTCAAACTCGCGACCTTCTCACTGATCGTTCATGTATTCAAGATGGAATGTACCACTTTTTAAATCCTTGTTTGAATCCTCATGGCCTTGGAAGCTTTATTTTCCTCGGCCAATCGCTAGTTCTACATTTCATTCGCATGAATGCAAATGTAATTGCATGCATGTGTTCACAGCATCTAGACAATCACTATGGGATTGAACTGAGATCAATCGATTCCTAGAGCGGTGAGATCATCATTCTGCTCAAGCACTGGTTTGTGGGTGAATGCAGGTGTCCAGAGGTTGAAGACAAACTCAGTGGAGGAGATTTGACGGTGCTATTTAAATCATACGCGGCATGGGAAAAATGAATGGCATGGATTATTTCACTGGACACAAGATGAGATGTGCAGACAAGATCACACGTGGAATCAGATGGACAACATAGATTAGATTTTTAATTAAAATATTCATCCCAAATCAAAATGGAGACATGGAAGATCTGTTTTTATCAATCATTTCGCACACCCTTAGCACCAGATTACTCCCCCCCCCTCTGGTGCCACCCCGCATTGGTTCTCCTTGGGCACGCTCCTATCACCCACTCTACCTCCTCGAGCATGCTCCTAGGGGCCACTATTCATATCATGGGGCTTATACACTGCCACCATGTGCCTTCTATAGGCTGGTGGGGCTAGATTCCCTATGGGCGTGGTTGACCCCTGTGGTCCCGCATGAGCCTCAAGTTGAAGCTAGCTGGTTTGCTAGTGGGATGGACCTGTTTTTTTAGGTATGTCTTATAAAAATAATTAGTAGAAAAGTATGTATGAATTGAAATTCATGGAAACTTTCTATCTCAAAACCCATGTGTGGACACCTTGAAATTCCACACCTTCTCACACCCTCTTCTTCTCCTTTTCTTTTACTTCTTCCTAAGAACACTTAGGATCAATGCATCAATCATCTAAATTACATTCTTCATTTCACCTAAGAGAGTTCTTTTCTTCATGTTAATCATCATTGACATCCATTGACACCCACTAAAAAAATAAAAACTTTATACACAAAGTTATCCCAACAGTTCAAAATTCCTCTAAGTAGATGGATACCCCCCTAATTTCATATAAGATCAACGCTTATAAGAAATTATATCTTTGGCCGCATAAGTGTTGAGGGTGGGAAAGTATCGATTAATTCATAAGTTTCACTCCAGATGGTAGTTGCATTCCAGTAATGATTTGGTAATAAAAGGGTGCATGTCGCACAAGTTGTGAGTAGAAAATTGTGTTGTACACAAGTTTAGAGTAGTGTTAAACTTAATTTTTCTATAAAAAAATGCAACACTTGCACTCCATTCTTAAAGAAGCATGATATTCAACCTAAGGTTGTATGAATGGTTTAAAATTGCCTAGTAAATATATGGTAAAGCATTATTCATTTGTGGATGAAAGTTGGAGTTCAAAAGAGAATGCACATACATTGTAGAATGCATTCATTGGTGATGAGGAAGGGACCTACAAGGCCATAAACTGTGTGTGGATTCCTTCCAAGTGAAGTGAACGAAGGAAGTGGAAAATGGCAATCCTTTCCACTGGAAGCGAGCCAGAGAAAGAGACATATGGGGTGACCCTTGGGAATTTAGTGAGAATACCATTAACATTGTTAATGTAGTGAGCCTAGGAATATAAGTGATCTAGCTAGAACCTTGTAAACATAAACACACTTTTTGTGGATTTGGTACATCGACACATTACCAATGTATGCTCCTTAGACGTAGCCCAGTGAGGGTGAACCACGTAAAATCACTGTGTCCTATGAATGATTTAATTTATATTCATGTATTACAATGAAATAAAGAGATATGTTTATTTTTTAATGAAAAAAAAAGATCAAAATGGGTATAATTTTTAATCTTTCATTATGGAATACCACCTTTTTATTACATAACTTTTCATTACATTTTACAAATAGAGGATCTTTAAAGTCTAGCATCTTGGAAATCAGGAATAATATACATGAAAACATTAAAAAATCTTCTAATACACTTTTAAGGCTTCATAAAAGGTCCATAATAAGTATAATTACTATATCTCATAACTTGGATACATTCGTCAAAGGAAAGGGTGAGCATAATGCCGAGTAAGGAAAGTAATGGAATCAGATTACTTGTGATATCAATAAGAACTTGATGAAAAACATAAAGACATGAGAAATGAAAGTAGAGGAATATCATAATGAAAATAACATGAATCATAACTTTAATATGTGGCTACAATATTTAATTTATACATTCATGCACATATCACCAAGGTTCATCTCCAACGTGTCATAAAAATTACCAAGGTTATTCACCAAGGTATCGTGAAACTAGTCATCTCTAGAGACTAAATTCTTTAACCAATGAATTAGAGTGCTAGTAGGGTGTACCCTTAATATGAATTTATTTTAATGTGATACACAAAGATAATAATCATATATTTCATAAATAACCCAAAGAGAATAAAAGAATCAGGTTTCATATCAAAATCATGACGTTTTAAAAAGTGTTTAAAAAAAGATCATTATGTCATTTATAACCCATGGAAAGGGAATAAAGGTTTTATGTTTGTCAGTTACAGAATAAAAAATATCATTTTTATGTATTTATGAACACCCCTAGAAATAAAATAGTTCTGGGTGTTCACATAAATAAGATAAGATAATTTCTTGAGAGAAAGAGAGAGAAATTTTGAGATGAAATTTCTACAGCATAACGGCTATATAACATGGTTTATAAAATAATATAAAGAAAGGGGACAAGGGTATCCCATCCATAAATGAATAATTTTAAAGTATAGGGATGTAATAAAATAGAAATAAGATCATTACATGTATTTTTGAATGATATACCACATAAAAAGGAAACATGAAAGAAAAGAGGAGATGCGATTTCTTTTACAAAAATTTGGCAGCCTAACGATGTCTCTTAAAAATTCAAAAAATAATTTGATGAGAGCGGAAAGGGTTTATAATAAATTGGAGATTAAATGGATAGTAATAATCATATATAAGAACATAACCCAACATAATAAGATGGAAACTATAAGACATATCATAGAGGAAGTCATGACTTAAAAAAGGAGGGTGAAAGGTTCCCTTACCTTGAAGAGTAACTTCTAAAGCTCGGAGGTTTGGAACTTGGAGATCTTGAGGGCACCTTGGGAGGACTACTTGGGAGGTTAAAAGGCCAAATCTTCGTTGAGGAGGATTTTGGAATGAAATTAAGGGGGAATGGATTGATATTTATAGCCAAAGTGAGGGAATATTTTATTAATATCCAAGGGACACCTCATTGGTAGTATTTACAAAACCATGGGATTGCCCATGGTATTTTCCCATGGTGTTGGCCACTTGAGACACATAATAGAATATATTAATATTCACATGTCTACCAGAATTATTACATGATTATTACATCATTAATGATGTCATTAAACACACCAAAACTCAAAAGTGTATTTTCACTATTCACCAAAAAACAAAACATTTTATAAAAAAATCATAAATTCACCCTGGCCTAATATAGATTCTCTTAATTCAAAAATGAAGTCCATTTTACAAAAATAATTTTATAAATATTTTTAATTAAATTTTTAAATAAAATCATTATTTATTCAAATAAAACAACTCTAAAACTATAAATTGTTTTGTGACACCATTAAAAAGTAATCAATGTCCCATAAAATTATCATATAACCATAAGACAATAAAGTAAAAATTTATGAATACATTTAATGAAAAAAAATCAATTTTAAATTATTAAATTAATTATTAAATTTAAAATAAAATATTAATGACATACAAAAAAACCAAAATTTATACTATGATCATTTTTTCACTTTTAAGATGCCTAAATTGTATTTATACATTCATGGGTGAAGTTTCTATTTTTTTGGCTGATTTACTATTTATTATTGTTCATTACTATTAATAAGTGTTTGTTACTATTCACCAAAAAAATATTTTGATCTTATTTAACCACATTTTTCACCTTGATTAGAACCATGTATGAATAATAATTTCACAGAAAAAGTTAATTAATAATAAAATATTTTTATATTATTCATAAAAAACACTATTCATAAACACTATTTGTTAAATTGAAACATCTTATAAAATCTCTAAAAATTCAGGCTAGGTTAATTTTGACATTTGAAACTCCAAAATGATTTTTATTTTACCATAATAATTCCTTATGTATGAGAAATCTTTGAAAAGTACAATTTTTTACTTCTAAAATAAATTTATCAAATTTATCTTAATTAAACATATACTTTGTTAAGAAAATATATTCCAAAAAAGGAATGATGAAATAAAAATTTTATTTATACAAAAGGATTACGCAAAGTAACTAAGGTCTCGTTATATAGCCTCTTATAACACCTGCATAGGACCTAATTGTATAGTGTGCAATGGTGATAGAATCTTGGGGTGACTTAGAAAAAATTGCCCGAGTGGTGATTTCTATCAGCTTGAACTTATCCCATATGCAATTCTGTTCAAGATTGACATGTTGGAGATCATCTTGGACTTGGTCCAGTTTAAAGCCCAGTAACGCAACTTCCTTCCCAAGCTCCGACAGATGGGCCTCCTATGGCCCGAGTCTACTGGATTATTTCATCAACTCTTCTTTTTGTATTAATTAACCAATATCACTTGTATTTATAAACAATAATCATAACGTTAAGAGTTTACTTTCCATTGTTCATATTGACCAATGATCATATAATAGTCGAAACCCAATGATGTCATTTTAATTATAATCACTTCTATAATTAAAGGATATAGTTTTATGGAGTATTAAATAAAATAACACACAAAATTAGGAAACAAATATTATTCAAAAGTTCAGGTCATTACATACTTTCCCCCTTAAGAAAATTCATCCCCCAAATTTTAACTCGTACCCTCAGAAGGGAAAATGTGTGGGTACTTCTGTCTCATACAATCCTCTGGTTCCCATGTGGCTTCTTCATATTTGTGGTTCCTCCATAAAAACTTAACAAGGTGGGTAGTCTTGTTTCATAGAACCTTATCTCTACGATCCAATATCTCCACCGGCTTCTCCTCATAAGAGAGGTCATGTACCAATTATAACACCTATGGATTTAGTACATGTGAAGGGTCTGGTATGTACATCCTCAAGAGGGTTACATGGAAGACATCATGAAGTTGTGCTAGATTTGAAGTAAGTGCATCTGATAGGTCACTGCTCCCACGCGATCAAGGATTTCATAGGGTAAAATGTACCTAGGGATGAGATTACCATTATTTCCAAATCTCATGACTCTCTTCAAATATGAAATTCGAATAAAGGCCTTATCATCAACATTAAACTTCAAGTCCATTCGATGGTTTTCGGCATAGCTCTTTTTTCGACTCTGAGCATCCTTAATCTGTTACTGGATGGAATGGAATTTTTTAGTCATCACTTGCACAAGATCAGTCCTAAGAAGCTTTCTCTCACCAGATTCATCCCAACAAGTATGAGTTCTACATCTATTCCCAAATAGAGATTCATAGGTTGCCATTTGAATGCTTGAGTGGAAGCTATTGTTGTAAGAGAACTCAACAAAAGTAAGATGTTTATCCCATCCACCATTAAATTCTATTGATCATGTTATTAGAATATCCTCGAGTGTTTTAATAGTCCTTTAATATTGGCCATTATTTTATGGTTGATAGGTCGTACTGAAATTCAATTCAGTGCTCAGAGAATGTTGAAGACTTCTATAGAATTTTTATGTGAACCTTGGATCACAATCAGATATGATGGAAAGTGGAACTTCATGCAGCCTTACCACTTCCTTCACAAAAATCCTCACAAGTTGATCAAGAGAGAAATTTTTCTGAATAGAGATAAAATGGGTAATCATGGTGAGACGGTCCACAATAACCCATATCGCATTGTTTCCTTTGGAAGTTCTTGGGAGACCAGTGACAAAGTCCATTGTGATATTGTCTCACTTCCATGTTGGTATGGGTAGTGGTTGTAACAGCCATTTTGGAATTTGTTGCTCTGCCTTCACTTGCTGACATACCAAGCACCTTGTAGTGTAGTTAGCAATATCCCTTTTCATATTTTCCCACCAATAATGATCACGAAGGTCCCTATACATTTTTGTGCTTCGTGGATGTATAGAGAAAGTAGATTTATGAGATTCTTTATCACATCCCTCTTTATTTCCAAAATATATGGAACACATAGTCTTGTACGAAATTTTAGTACACCTTCTTAATTAATATTGATCTCAAGAAACTTCTCATCCTTCACAGCCTCAAACTTCTTCTGTAACAAAGGATCTTCTTTTTGATATTTCTTGATCATCTCTAGTAATTAAGGTTGAGAAATAATTTGGGTTAGGGTTGATGATGTCCCTTACCTTATAATTCCCATGTCTAGATTTACTAGGTCATTAATCAAAGGATCTCTTTGAAACCTCATCATGGAAATAAAAATTGGGTCTTTCTAGCTTATTGTATCAATGACTTTGTTTTCACTTCCAGGATGATTATGAATTGAACAATCATAGTCATTAAGAATTTCCAACTATCTCCTTTGTCTCATGTTCAATTCCTTTTTTGTGAAAATATACTTAAAACTTTGTTGGTTTGTATATATATCACATATCTCTCCATAAAGATAGTGCCTCCATATATTCAGACCAAAAACAACCACATCCAACTCTAGATCATGCATAGGATAGTTCTACTCATGAGTCCTCAACTGTCACGATTCATAAGCAATGACATTATCATTTTTCATTATGAAACTCCCAAGCCCTTTTAGTGATGCATCTCTATGAATAACAAATCCTTCTCCACTTAAGGGCAGAGTTAGCATGAGTGCGGTAACCAATCTCTTCTTGAACTCTTGGAAACTTTCCTCACACTCCTTTGTCCAGATGAACTTGACCCCTTTTCGAGTTAACTTGGTTAATGGATTAGAATTTCATGAGAAGTTTTTCAAAAACCTCCTATAATATCCCATTAATCACTATTGGAAAATAGGTCTATACCCACGGTTTTTCAAAACCGTGGGTATAGTTTTCTTTTAAGACCTATACCCACGGTTTTGGAGAAAACCATTGGTATAGGGTATTTTCTGAAGACCTATACCGACGGTTCTTAAAAACCGTAGGTATTGCGGTTTTTTTTTTTGAAGACCTATACCCACGGTTCTCTAGAACCATGGGTATAGCTTTCCCATGTTATGGTGGGGAAAAAAATAGGAGGTAAACGGAAAATATTTGGCAAGGAGACATTTATTCATGGTTTAGATTAATATATTTAGGTAAATATAAATATATAATGTCAATAATTTAGTAGATCGGTTGGTAAACTATTCGGCGCGGATACTGTAGGTTGCCGATTCAAAACACCCTGGCCGTATTTTTTGAATTTAATTACCCCATGTGAATAATATTAATATAAATATGCAAATGTATTTGCATAAAATGAATATTATTAAAAGCTTGGTTGGTTCTTTTGCGGAGCACGGCCACAATACTTTGCGTGAGACACAGTTTTGAACCTCACAGTTCACTCTTTTTGAATTTAAATACAATACATTAATATATATACGCAGACAGATTTATATATAAAAAATAAAATATACAATTCAGTTGGTCCGTTGGTGGAGCACAGCTACAGGAATCAGCCTGAGGTGTGGGTTCGAAACCCCTCCCCAGCGTAGTGTTTTGAAAAAAATAAAAACCCCACTGTTTGAAAACCATTGGTTGTGTTGTGTGCCACGCTGTTCCAGCGTGTGCCACATTTCACTCCCCTATACCCACGGTTCTCCAAACCATGGGTATAGGCTGAGACCTCTATACTGACTCCATTCCCACCCACGATTCCCAAAACCATGGGTATATGCAATACCCACGGTTTTGGAGGATATACCCATGGTTTTGAACCGTGGGTATAGGTCGTTTTTTCAATAGTGAATCCAAGGAAACTATGAATCTCTGTTATTGTTGTAGGTTGAGGCCACTCCTTTACAACTTTTGTCTTTGTAGGGTCAACTTTGATTCCTTCATTGGAAACAATGTACCCCAAGAAAACAACTTGTTATAACCAGAATTCACATTTTCTGAACTTTCCAAAAATCCTCTCCTTCCTTAGAGTTTGAAAAATAACCCTTATATGATCCTCATGCTCCTCGCGACTTTTGGAATATATTAGAATATCATCAATAAAAACTTCCACAAAGTAATCAAGGTTTTAGTACCCCTAGTTTCCGGTATGTAACCCTTTCTTGATGCTTTTCATGGTTTTAAAGTTAAGGTTGTTGAATGGGAGAGTCGAGAGAACTTGGAATGATGTTTTGAGGCAAAGGAGAAGTCGCATGGTGAGCGCACAGTTTGTCTAACCGTGTGGCCAAACCGTGTGGAGTGGGTCTTGGAGGTAGTGGCTTCTGCACAGTCGGCGCACAGTTTGTCTAACCGTGCAGCCAAACCATGCATGAAGGATGGTCGAGGTAGAAGCTAATGCACGGTTTGTCAAACAGTGCGGAATAATCGTGCGGTCACTTAAAGTTAGATCCTAAAATTGTGGATCTAACTCGTTTTGCCTTTAATTTCCTTGTTTAAACTTCCTAAGTAGCCCTAACTCAGGATTACTCTCCCATGAAGGTTGGAAAACTTCTCCCAAGTGTTCTGGAGGTGATATGAAGGCTTCTCTGGGCTAATCGAAGCTGGATTCTTAAGGTATGCTATAGTTCTTGATCGGATTCTTAGATATACATAGATTTACTTCTCCTCTTCTCTCATTTTCTTAGATCTACCCTCGTTATGGGTAGATATAAGGGTTTGGATGCCAAATATGATAATATTTGGCCTTGGTTGTGTTAGGGGAAGATATCTATGGAGGGTTTTTGGAGTTTTGATCGGGTGTTCCTGTGCGTTCTTCATCAATGGATTGGTTTTACCCAATTTTTTGAGGTTGGTGGCTTCACTCTCGATTCCTCTTTCTTAGAACTTGAAGGCTTAGTTAAAATTGATTTAATCACTTGGTTTTGATTGTGAAATTGTGGTGAAAACATGTTATAAATCATCTTTAGTGATGATTTATGGGTTTTAATGAAATTGTGGAAATTGAAAGAATTATTGTGAAAAGTGTTTTAGTCTCTTGATTTCAAAATAGTGATTTTAAAATATTGTTTTGCTGGATTTAGAAAAATGTTTGTGGGAAAAGGGGGTTTTCAATAAAAGGGTGACGCTTTTTTTGAAAGGTTTTTAACACACTTGGTTCTGGGCATGGATTTCATGGGTTGTGGTGTGTGTTCATATTCATTGGGATAGATAAGGGCAAGAAGTCCCCCCATCAATAGGTTGGGATGGATAAGGTCATGAAGTACCCCCGTCAAGGTAGTACACTAAGTGACAACTTAGTGGAAGGATAACTCACCACTCATGAGTATAGGGAGGTCCAGGTTGCATGCATGGTTGGTTGTGTGAATTGGTGAAATGGAACGAATGTGCCAGATGGAAATGTGAATGGAATTGGGAACTTTTTTGGTTGCTTATCTTGAGAAATATGGGTTTTGTTGGAAAATGGTTTTTTACATGGAACTTTTTATATTGGGAACCGCTTTGAAATTGTTTTATATAAATTGTTTTATATAAATGTGCTAACATGTTTTATCTTAGAGGCATGGGTTGGGAAGTCATCGGGGAAAACCTAATGAGTTTCATTACTCACCCCCTACTTTGTCACGTTGGTGCTTTTACAGATTTCATATACCAGGATGTTGGAAAAGGTAAAGTGTCACATGTTTAGAGCACTGCTTCATGATACTTGTGCTGGTTCATGATGGTGGAGCTTAGAGATTGTGGAGCTTGGAGTTGGTTTGTTGTCTTGTAGTCTTTGAGTTTGACTTTCAGCTGTTTACTCTGATGTTTTGGTGTTGGTTTCTATTGTGGTACTCTTGGTTGGTTTTTGATAAATAAATGGTTGAGTTTCCTGAGTTCTTATCATGCATCATTTAGTTGTTCAGTCTGGTTATGGTTTTTTGGTTTGTTGGTTGTTTTCAGTTAAAGGGTAACTCATCCCCCATGTATTTTGAAACTCTTCGGCATTTATTTCCAGCCTTTGGGGCCTTGGGGATGTCACGTAAGGCCAAGTAATGGCTTGTTATACTCTCAGGCCAATGAGAATTGGCGGGTCATTACAAATGGTATCAACTTGTTTGGTCCTTGCCTAACAAGTAGTCATCGATGTTCTTGGTCTTGGAGTTGAAATTCCTTCTTTTCTATTCCTTGGGTGGTCATCTTAGAGAAGAGTAGGATTGTCATAACTTGAAATGTATAGCATAAAAGGATGTAGCTAACCTGTTTATGCTGAACTTCAAGTTACCAGGGTGGTGGGTACATAAGTGTTTTGGATACACTTCTAGAATGTTGGAAATCTCATTGTCATGGGTTTATCCAATGATATGAGCATGACATGAATTATAGAGGAATGACTTCCTACTAGGATTGCATAAATCATTCTGATAAATGGATTATGGTTTGATGTAAAAGCGTGATTTTTGAAAATTTTAAGCACGTTTTAAAATGAAATATTTTGAAAAGATAATGGTTGATGTATTTTGAAAATAGATTGATTTTCAAAAGAAAGAAAAGATTTTTTTTAGAAATGTTTGGAAATAGATGTTCTGATAGTGGTGTAATAGAGATTGAAATGCTAAGCATTTTGTTGCTAGGAAGTGAGACTAACGGCATGCGTTGTTTGTATAGAAAATGGCACCCATTAGGTGTCGTAGAAACCAACCCGAAGAAGCTGCGGAGAATGTGGTTTCACCTAAACCACGTGTGAACCAAGAGCTGGTTCAGAGGATTGTTCAAGTGTTCCAGGCTATGGACACAGGGAATTGTAGGGATGAGTCGAGGCATGTAGACCATTCCATCCAATTCCAGAAGCAGAATCCACCCATCTTTTGGGGTGATGCTGAACCCGAGAAGGCGGAGGTTTGGCTAAGCAGGATGAATAATATATTAGATTTCATCGGCACACCAGTAGAGTTAAAAGTAAAGCTAGCGACGTATATGCTTGAGGATCTTTCAAGTCAGTGGTGGGATTTAGCGGTGTAGGCTAAATTGGATGAAGTCCTTACATCAGAAGATTTTGAAGAATTGTTTAACAAACAATTCTATCCTCACACATTCAAGATCCATAAAATGATGGACTTCCTTAGCTTGAAACAAGAGAGCCTCTCTGTCACAGAGTATGTGGCTAAGTTCATGAATTTAGCCTGTTTTTCACCAGAGGTTGCGGCAAGTGCTTCTTTGAAGGCACGCATCTTCAAATCAGGGGTAAGGCAGGAGATTCGATCGAATATTACGGTGCTCTGTATTACGGATTATAAAAAGATGGTGAACAGAGAAACGGTTGCTGAATGTGACATCTCGGGATCGATAGAAGGAAGCATGATGTTACCCATGGGAATGGGTGGGAACTTTAATGCTGGAAACAAGCAGAAGAGGGACACCTACTTCCAAGGTGGGAGTGCGTATCAGAACTAGACAGCGGGATCAATTAACCTTCCTCCATGGCCCCAGAGCAAAGCAGGTTGCTTTCAATGTGGTTCGACTGATCACATCAAACAAGAATGTACAGAACCACCAAGAGCATGCCTTAATTGCAAGCAGATGGGGCATCTTCAGCGATATTGTCGCAGTGCTCCCAGGTCGAGTGCGCGTGACACTTCCCAGGCGTTGCAAGAATCTTATGCTTCGAGAGGGAGAGGACAGAAAAATCAGTCTCACCAGTAAAACAAAGCTAGTTATGGTGATTCCAGGAATACCATGACACCTCGGGCAGGGAAATATCAAGAAGGCAATAAGGAGCAAAGTGTAGCAACAAAGTAACTATATGGAGCTGAGCAAATGATGGTCGATGATCAGGCTGGACCATCTATGGTGAGAGGTACGGTTCTTTTGAATTCTACCATCATGCAAGTGTTGTTTTATACTAGAGAGTCTCATTCCTTTTTTTCTTTTCGTATTGCTGATTTGCTGAACTTAAAACATGAAATTATGCCTTCTGTGTTAAAACTGCAATCTCCTCTGGGTGAAAGAGATTGTCAAGCCTTCATGTGTAGAGAATGTTCTATAATGGTTGATGGAACTGAGATAAAATGGTATTTCTCTGTGCTGGAGATGTATTTCTATGAAATAATCTTGGGTATGGACTGGTTGACAAGGTTTATGGCTCACATCGATTGTTATAGGAGAACGGTTAGTTTCACGACAGAGGATGGAATCGAACATCTCTTCAGAGGAGAGAGGATGGTAAAAAAGGTGCAAAGAGTTTGTTGGAACCAATGGTGGGAATGATCTCTTAAAATTTGGCCGTGTTGACTTTGGAATCATTGGAAGAGATCGCAGAAAATAGTTTTCTAGCTGTGGTGGATCAATTTCCTGATGTTTTTCTTGGAAAATTCTTAGGGTTACCACCTGTAAGAGAAGTGGAGTTTACAATTGATCTCTTTCTGGGGACTATTCCTATCTCACTTCCATATTATAGTATAACACCAATGTAGTTAAAGGAATTGAAAGTGCAGTTAGAGGAGATAGAAAGCAAAGGTTTTATTCGGCCCAGCGTGTCTTCATGGGAAGCACCAGTTTTGTTTGTAAAGAAAGCAGATGGAACTTTGATCCTATGTGTGGATTATCGTAAACGTAACCAGGTTATGATAAAGAATAGATATCCACTTCCAAGCACTGATGACCTATTTGATCAATTGAGGGGAGCTCAGTGGTTCTCCAAAATTGACTTACGGTCAGGATATCACCAGTTGTGAGTTCGGAAGGAGGATATTCCGAAGACAGCTTTTAGAAGCAGATATGGCCACTATGAATACGTAGTCATGCATTGTAGTCTTACGAATTCACTAGAGTTCTTCATGGATTTGATGAATCATATATTTCATCCAGATCTGGATTCTTTTGTTGTGGTGTTTGTGGATGACATATTGGTGTATTCAAGAACAAGGGATGATAATGAGAAACACTTATAGATAGTGTTGGAAATCTTGAGGGACCATCAGTTTTAGTCCAAATTATCAAAGTGATATTTTTGGATACAAGAGGTACGTTTTATGGGCCATGTCGTTTCTGAGAAAGGTGTTTCAGTGGATCCATAAAAGATAGAAGCTGTTATTTCTTGGAAACCACCGAAAAATATCTTTTAAATACAATGTTTTCTTCGTTTAGCTGGTTATTATCGATGCTTTTTTTGTGACTTCTCACGACTAGATTTGCCTATGACAGCTTTGACAAAGAAGAACAGTGCATTTCAATGGACTGAGGAATGTCAAATATCTTTTCAAGAGTTGAAAATTTTCCTTACATCAGCACCCATCTTGATTTTTCTGGAATCAGGACAGGGGTATGTGGTGTATTGTGATGCTTTAGGAACAAGGTTGGGTTGTGTTATCATGAAAGGAGACCATGTTGTTACTTATGGTTCAAGGCAGTTGAGGGTGCATGAGAAGAATTACCCAGTACATGATTTGGAGTTAGCAGCAGTTGTCCATGCCTTGAAGACTTGGCGTCATTATCTCTTTGGTGAGAAGTTCACTGTGTTTACAAATCACAAAAGCCTGAAACACATTTTCTCACAATGAGATTTGAACTTAAGGCAGAGGAGATGGATGGAGTACCTTCAAATGTTCGACTTTGACTTGATATATACACTGAGTAAGGGAAATTTGGTGGTCGATGCATTAAGAAAAAATTCATATGCTCAGTTGGTGAAAGAAGCTTCAAATGAATGGTAGTTGATGTCGGCCTTAGCCGAAATTCATGTGGATGTGAAAACTGAGGTGATGTTGCTATTTTATTTTCAGATACACTTGTTCTTGATTTGGTAGAGATAGTAAAGAAGGCACAGGCATCCGATGTAGACTATGTTGCAATGAGTTCAAAACTTAATAGTAGGGAAACCATTGAGGGATGGAAGCTGGATGGGAGTTCAGTTTTGTATTTCAGAGATTAGATGGTTTTACCTATGGTTTTTCAGGAACAACCCCTTCATGTTTACCACCATTCGAGATGGGTTGTACATCCGGGTACACATAATATGTATAAGGCACTAAAGGCGCAGTTTTGGTGGAGTGGCATGAAAAGGAAGGTGGCCGAATTCGTCCCGTGATGCTTAACTTGTCAGCAGGTTAAAGCAGAGTATCAGAGACCAGCTGGTATGTTACAGTCTTTACCTATCCCAGTGTGGAAATGGGAGTAGATACCAATGGATTTTGTTACAGGTCTTCCAAGAATGGTCCGGAAACACGATGCCATTTGGGTGATAGTGGTTCTTCTAACCAAGTCGGCCCATTTCATCCCAATTCGTGAAACCCATACAGTGGAAGATCTTTCAAAAATATATATCCAGGAAGTGGTAAAGAGACATGGTGTACCAATGTCTATCGTCTCAGATAGAGATCTGAGGTTCACATCTCATTTCTGTAAATCCTTACAATAAGCCCTTGGGACTCAGTTGACTATGAGTATGGCATATCATCCTCAGACGGATGGGAAATCTGAATGGACGATACAGACATTGGAAGACATGTTTAGGGCTTGTGTAATGGATTTTAGTGGCTCATGGGAGGATCATATACCCTTAGTGGAGTCTCATACAATAACAGCTATCAAACCTTGATATGCATGGATCCGTTTGAAGCATTGTATGGGTGTCCTTGTCGTTCTCCAATATGCTGGGTGGAAACTGGTGAAACTTCACTAGTCGGGTCGATCCTTGTCCAAGAAAAAACGGAGAAGATTCAGTTGATTAGAAAGAGGATGGAGACGGCTCATATTTTTCATAAATCTTATGTGGATCATCATCGAAGACCATTGTCCTTTGTAGTGAGTGATCACGTCTTTTTGAGAATCTCTCCAAGTCTTAGAGAACGTCATTTTGGGAATCAGGGAAAATTATCTCCTCAATATATAGGCCCTTTTGAGATACTAGAATAGGTTGGGGAGGTGGCATATCGGTTGGCATTACCACCATAGTTCAGTGCAGTGCATAATTTGTTCCATGTATCTCAGTTAAAGAAGTATCAACTCGATCCTGACCATGTGATCAGATGGGATCACGTTGACCTAGAGCCGAATGATTTGTTGGTACATATCCCAGTGTGGATTTTGGATAGGCAAGATAAGTTCTTGTGTGGGAAAATCATCGGCCTAGTGCGGGTTTTGTGGCAGCATGGTCAGATTCAGGAAGAGACTTGGGAACGCGAGAATGAAATGAAGGAGCAGTGGCCATAAATCTTTCAGTCAAGATGTGGTTTTCTAATTTCCCGGGATAGAAAGGCCAATGGTGGGGAGAATGTAGTACCCCCGGTTTCTGGTATGTAACCCTTTCTTGATGTTTTTCATGGTTTTAATGTTAAGGGTGTTGAATGGGAGAGTCGGGAGAACTTGGAATGATGTTTTTAGGCAAAGGGTAAGTCGCATGGTCGGCGCACGGTTTGTCTAACCATGAGGCCAAACCATGTGTAGTGGGTCTTGGAGGCAGTGTCTTCTGCACGGTCAGTGCATGGTTTGTCTAAACGTGCGGCCAAACCGTGTGTGAAGGATGGACGAGGTAGAAGCTAACACACGGTTAGCGCATGGTTTTTCAAACCGTGCGGACTAACCGTGCAGTCACTTAAAGTTAGATCCTAAAATTGTGGATCTAACTTGTTCTTCCTTTAATTTCCTTGTTTAAACCTCCTAAGCATCCCTAACTCGAGATTACTCTCCCCTTAAGGTTGGAAGACTTCACCCAAGCGTTCTGGAGCTGATCCAAAGGCTTCTCTTGGCGAATCAAAGCTGGATTCTTAAGGTATGTTATCTTTCTTGATCGGTTTATTAGATCTACTTAGATATACTTCTCCTCTTCTCTTGTTTTCTTAGATCTATGCATGTTATGGGTATATCTAAGGGTGTGGATTCCAAATATGACAAGCTTTAGTATTGGTTGTGTTAGGGGAAAAGATATAAGGAGGGTTTTTGGAGTTTTGACCCGGTGTTCTTGTGCGTTCTTCGTCCGTGGATTGGTTTCACCCAATTTGTTGAGGTAGGTGGCTTCACTCTCGATTCCTCTTTCATAGAACATGAAGGCTTAGTTCAAATTGATTTAATCGCTTGGTTTTGGTTGTGAACTTGTGGTAAAAAACATGTTATATATCTTCTTTAGTAAAGATTTATGGGTTTTGATGAAATTATGGAAATTGAAAGAATGGTTGTGCAAAGTGTTTTGATCTCTTGATTTTAAAATAGTCATTTTAAAATATGGTTTTGCTGGATTTGGAAAATGGTTTGTGGGAAAAGGGGGTTTTCAATAAAAGGGTGATGAATTTTTTGAAATTTTTTGAACACACATGGTTCTAGGCATGGATTGCATGGGTTGTGGTGTGTGTTCATATGCATTGGGATGGATAAGGGCGAGAAGTCCCCCCATAAATAGGCTGGGACGGATAAGGTCGTGAAGTACCGCCGTCAAGGTAGTCCACTAAGTGATGGCTTAGTGGAAGGATAACTCACCACTCGTGAGTATAGGGAGGTCTAGGTTGCATGCATGGTTGGTTGTGTGAATTGGTGAAATGGAACGAATGTCCCAGATGGAAATGTGAATGGAATTGGGAACTTTGCTTGGTTTCTTATCTTGAGAAAGATGGGTTTTGTTGGAAAATGGTTTTTTACATGAAACTTGTTATATTGTGAACCGCTTTGAAATTGTTTTATATAAATTGTTTTATATAAATGTGCTAACATGTTTTATCTTAGAGGCATGGGTTGGGAAGTCATCGAGGAAAACCTACTGAGTTTCATTACTGACCCCCTACTTTGGAACGTTGGTGCTTTTGCAAATGTCATATACTAGGACGTTAGCAAAGGTAAAGTGTCACATGTTTAAATCACTGCTTCGTGATACTTGGGCTGGTTTGTGATGTTGGAGCTTGGAGCTTGTGGAGCATGGAGTTGGGTTGTTGTCTTGTAGTCTTTGAGTTTGTCTTTCAGCTGTTTAATCTGATGTTTTAGTATTGGTTTCTGCTGTGGTACTCTTGGTTAGTTTTTGATAAATAAATGGTTTATTTTCCTGAGTTCTTATCATGCATAATTTAGTTATTTAGTCTGGTTATGGTTGTTGGATTTTTTTGGTTGTTTTCAGTTAAAGGGTAACTTTTCCCCATGTATTTTGAAACAATTCGGAATTTATTACCAGCCTTTGGCACCTTGGGGATGTCACTTAAGGCCAAGTAATGACTCATTATACTCTCAAGCCAATGAGAATTGGCGGGTTATTTTGGTCCTTAAAGAATATATTCCTCAAATCCATAAAAATATAAGGTTAATTAGTCAATCCGAAGGGCATAAAAACAAACTCATAATGCCCATATCTTGATCAGAAGGCAGTTTTTTGGAATATCTTCTTTCTTCACCTTCAATTGATGATAACTAGATTGAAGATCAATCTTAGAGAAGAATTGAGCCCCATGATGTTGGTCAAATAAGTCATCAATTCATGGAAGAGTGTATGTGTTCTTTACTGTGATCCCATTTAGTTCTATATAATCAATGCATAGCCACATTTATCCATCCTTATTCTTCAAAAGGTGAATAGGCTCTCCCCAAGGAGACACACTCTATCAGATAAAACCCTTCTCCAAAAGATCTTGGAGTTTCTCCTTTAATTCCTCCAACTCCACATTTTCCATTTTATATGGGGTCTATGATATCGGATGAGATCCATGTATGAGTTCAATGGAGAACTCTACCTCTCTTTCTGGGGGAGATCCAGGTAACTCCTTAGAAAATTTTTCAATGTATTCCTAGATGATGGGGAAATTTTCTATCCTTAAAATCTAATTTCCTTCTTCTTCTTCACCAATCAACTACATAAAGATGAACATAAGATGTTTTTTCTAGACAAAGATCAGGTTGAGATATCTCTCCTTGGAAAATAACTATTGGTTTCCCATTCAATACTACCATGATTTCCTTACTTCTACATTTGATCTTATCATTATACTTTGAGAGATAATTCATCCCTAGTATAATGTCAAATTCTATCATGGGAATGACTACTAGATTTGCGATAAGATTGTGCTCACTAAAGTAAATACTAAAGTTTTTAAATATTGATGATGCTTGGATAATCCCACTAGGAGTCTTGAATGATAACTCTACTTTTATCAATTCAGGTGTGGATTCTAAATTCTTTTCAAACTTGGAGGAAATAAAGGAATATGTAGAACTAGAATCAAACAAAGTACTTTTTATCTTTGAGGGAACAACAAGAGTACCTTCCACCACATCATTTGGCACTTCAAATTCATCTATAGTGATTGAAAAAGTACTTCCTTGTTCCCTTGGCCATTGCTGAGGCTGATGGTGATTCCCCTACATTGCCCTCAAATTTGGACGGTGATTGGAAAAGTGCCCAAGTTGTACACACTTATAGAATTGAAAATAAAGTTGGTTATGCCCCATCTTCCCCTTGTAATTAGTGTTGTGAAGTTGAGGCTTTACCTCGCAACGATAATTCCACACAATATGGCCATCTCTTCCATACTTGTAGCACTTCCCGCTCCCAAGCTGGCAGTTCCTCGAATGCTTCTTCCCACATTTATTACACATGGGACGTTTCACTTTCTTTCCTCCTCTTCCATGATCAAAGATCCTATCTAAGCTTGGGTCTATTGATATTTTATTTTCATTGGATTTATGAGACACTTACATATCACCAAACTCCAGTTTGACTTTCATCGCACTACGTACAATCTCCTCATAGTTATCATAGTCTTGGTTGGATTGATTCTTCTACAGATGAGGTCTCATTCCACTGAAGAATATATCAACCTTACTATTTGGAACCATGAAAAATCTAGAGGTGTAACATGAAAGACTTTTGAAGTTCATCTCGTAGCTTCCCACAAATTCATTCTCCTTCTACTTCAGCTCAAGAAACTCCTAATCCATTTGTGTTTTCGTCGATCGAAGGAAATAATTATTGAAGAATATCCCTCTAAACTCTTCCCACCCCATAGCTTCAACTTCCACTCTTGTTCTTGTGTTTTTAATCAGTTCCCACCACTGAACAGCTTCTCCCTCTAAGAGGTAAAAAACTAAGGTAACCTTCTCTTATTCTGAACAACATAGAATAGAAAAGATTTTCTCGATAGAGCTGATCCACTATTCAGTAATCAATGGGTCGGTAGATCCACTAATGGTTGGTGGTTGTTGGTGAATAATGGATTCAATAGAATGTTATTCCCATCGTGGTGAGATCAGTCTCTCAGCTTGATTCAAGTTATTTCCGTTAACTTCAGTGAGTTGGTTCATCATTCTCATGAAGGTTTCCATTCCAGATTGCATTGGAGGGTTGTGATTTCATGATCCATTGTAGTCACAATTTGCATGGTTCATCCTATTGCCCTCCATTTTCTAAAAGAATAAAATCTTAGTAAGAATATTATTTCATTTATGAATCTTTTAACTATAAAGATTTTATGTCTTAAAACATCATGCTTAAACAATTACATTTCTCTATAAATCTTTCATAATGATTCATAAAAAGCTTATGATTAACCAAACATATCCCCCGAGAGTGTCGAACCAGGAGTACAACAAGGCCTGTTGTCATGTACTAGGATACCCCAGGTCAAACCTGAAACTCCTTGTCATAGTTTTCACTCCTAGGTACATCTGTTCTAGATCTACATCCACTTGTTCGTATCCATATAGGGATTTATTTGTTCAGAAACCACTTACTTAATATTTCACCAAAATACCAGGAAGTTTTCATATATTTAAACTTTTCTATAGGGTTCTTAATAAAGTTTTCATAGCCTAATTTTCATAAATAACTAAACTATTCTTTGATACCAACTATGGCATCCCACCTTTTTATAACATAACTTTTCATTGCATTTTACAAACAGATGATCTATAAAGTCTAGTGACTTAGAAATTAGGAAAAATATACTTAAAAACATTAAACATTCTTATAATACAATTTTAATGATTCATAAAAGTTTCATCCTAAGTACAATTACTATATCTCATAACCTAGAGACATACATCAATGGAATGGGTGAGTAGAAGGCCCAGTAAGGAAAGCAAGGGAATTAGTTTACTTGGGATAACAATAAGAACTTGATGAAAAACAAAAATACATGAGAAATGAAAGTAGAGGCATATCATAATGAAAATAAATAGAATAATAACTTTAATATGTGGCTAAAACATTTAATTTATACATTCATGAATGTATCACCAAGGTTCATCCCCAAGGTTTCATAAAAATTACCAAGGTTATTCACAAAGGTATCGTGAAACTTATCATCTCTAGAGATTAAATTCGTTACCCAATGAATTGGAGTCCTATTAGGGAACACCCTTAATATGTATTTATATTCATGCGAGACACATATATCATAGTCATACATTTCATAAATAACCCAAAGAGAATAAAAGAAATGCGTTTCATATCAAAATCATGACGTTTTAAAAGGTGTTTAAAAACAAGATCATTATGTCATTTATAACCCATGGAAAGCGAATAAGGGTTTTATGTATATCAATTAAAAAATAAAGAATATCATTTTAAAGACTTTATGAACACCCCTAGAAACGAAATAGGTATGGGTGTTCACATAAATAAGATAAGATAATTTCTTTAGAGAAAGAGAGAGAAATTTTGAGATGAAATTTCTACAGCATAACAGCTATATAACATGGTTTTAGAAAACAATGAAAAGAGAGGGGAAATGGGTCTCCCATCCATAAATGAATAATTTTACAGTTGAGGGATAGAATCAATTATAAATAAGATCATGTTATGGATGTTTTTATGATTTACCACATAAAAAAAGGAAACATAAAAGAAAAGAGAAGATGCGATTTCATTTATGAAAATTCAGTAGCCTAACAACATCTCTTAAAAATTCAGAAAATAAGTTGATGGAATCGGATTGGGTATCTCATCAATTGGACATAAAATGGATAGTAATAAGAACATATAAGAACATACCCCAACATAATAAGATGGAAACTATAAGACATAATATAGAGGAAGTCATTACTTAAAAAAGGAGGGTGAAAGGTTCCCTTACCTTAAAGAGTAACTTCAAAAGCTCAAAGGTTGGAACCTTGTGGGGTTTGAGGGAACCTTGGGAGGACTCATTGGGAGGTAAAAATTCCAAAGAGTCTTTTAGGAGTATTTTTTGAATGAAAGTGATGAAGGAATGGCTTGTTATTTATAGAAAAAGTGAGGGAATATTTTATTAATTTCCAAGGGACACCTCATCAGAGGTATTTGTAAAACCATGATATTTCCCATGGTATTTGCCTAGGTTATTGTCCAATCAGGACACCTCATAGAATATATTACTATTCACAAGTATACTAGAATGATTACATCATTATTACATCATTAATGATGTCATTAAACACACTGAAACTCAAAACTATATTTTCACTATTCACTGAAAAACAAAACATTTTATAAAAATATCATGAATTCACCCTAACCTAATATCAATGCTATAAATTCAAAAATGAACCCCATTTTATGAAAATAATTTTTTAAATAATTTAAATTTAATTTTTAAATGAAATCATTATTTATTCAAAAAAACAACTCTAAAACTATAACTTGTTTTGTAACACATTGGAAAAGTAATCAAGGTCCCATAAAATAATATTATAACCATAATAAAATAAATTAACAATTTATGATTACATTTTATTAAAATACATTTCAATTTTAAATTTTTAAATTAATTATAAAATTGTAAATAAAATACTGATGACATACAAAAATACCAATACTTATACTGTGATCATTTTTTCACTTTTATGATGTCTAAATTGTATTTATACATTTGTCAGTGTAGTTTCTATTTTTTTGTCCAATTTACTATTCATTACTATTCATAAGGGTATGTTACTATTCACCAAAAACATATTTTGATATTATTTAACCACATTTTTCACCATGATTACAACCATGTATGAAATATCATTTCACAAAAAAAGTTATTTAATAATAAAATATTTTTATACTATTCATAAAAAACTATTCATAAAACAATATTCATCAAATTGAAACTTCTTAGAAAATTTCTAAAAGTTCATCCTAGGTTAATTTTGACATTTTAAATTCAAAAATGATGTTTATTTTACCATAATAGTTCTCTATGTATGAGAAATCATTGAAAAGTACAATTTCTTACTTCTAAAATAAATTTAGCAAATTGATCTTAATTAAACATATACTTTATTAATAAAATCTATTCCAAAAACAGGAATGATGAGGTAACAATTTCATTTATACAAAAGGAATACACAAAGTAACTAAGGTCTCCTTATATATCCCCTTATAACACCTGCATAGGACCTAATTGTAATGTGTGCAATGGTGATAGAATCTTGGGGCGGCTCAGACAACATTTCCCAAGTGGTGATTTCTATTATCTTGAACTTATCCCGTAGGAAATTTCATTCGAACATCACATGTTGGAGCTCAGCATGGACTTGGTCCAGAGAAAAGCCTAGTGACACAACTTTCTTCCCAAGCTCTGACAGATGGGCTTCATATAGCCCGAGTCTGCGGGATGAGTCCATTGAATCTTCTTTCTGTATTAAATAACCAATATCACTTATATTTATAAACAATAATCATAATGTTAGGAGTTTAGTTTCTAATGGTCATATTGATCAACGGTCATATAACAGTCGAAACCCAACGATATCATTTTAATTATAATCACTTCATTAATTGAAGGATATAGTTTTGTGGAGTACAAAATAAAATAACACAAAAATTTAAAAAACAAACGTTATTCAAAATTTTGGGTTGTTACAGTCATACCCTAATTCATCCCCCCTCTCAAGGTATTTAACCTAGTAGACCTAATAGTATACCTATTTAGGTGATGAGTTAGTTTCACTATTCCTCACTGTGCTTTAGCATGTTTTCTTTATCTTTTTCATAAGATTATTCAGGGAGGATCTTACAGAGTATAGTTCTATTCTCACCCTACCGATATATAAACTATTTTTCAGGTCAGTTGGGGTAAGTTGGTGAATGGGATGGACATTATTGGATCGAGGTTTTGTAGGAGTTGTTTAGGCATCATGGTCACTACCATATTTACCTTTTTGGTACTTTTATTTTTCCTTTCAGTTGTTTTGGTACTTTATAAAATTTCATGTTACACTTTTATTTTATTTTATATATATATGTCTGGGCAAGTTTTGGTTGTTGTGTTCTTCTTATCTCTATCTCTTCTATATGTTTCTCTTAGAGGTTAATGCCTTCCATTTGCATGTTTACTATACCCTCATTGCTAGTCACCAACCAGAGGCCTAATGGAGTTGGGACTCTGTCTGCCACCATCTCTCTCTCCTCATTGTGATATCTTAATGAGGTTGGGGTTGTGGCAATGTGTCCAGTTTCAATGAAAGTTATTGTCACTATTTAAAAATGATATTGTAGTTTAAAAAAATTTCATGCAATCAAAACTTAGAAAACACACTAGGATTGTAATAATACTTTAGGAAAATGATCCATAAATAATTTTTAATGTATATGAATCAACCTCATGTTAATTTGACACATTGTGTACCTGGTATGTCTCAATGTTCTTGTTTTTAGTTTAAAATTGGCACTTTTATTAAGTAATTATATCATATTGATTATTTAGTAATTTTTTTATAGTATTTCTGATATAAGCATTGTTTTTTATTATAGGAACACTCATCTTCTGGTTGATCTAGGGTGGTGTGTTTAGAATCTGGTAGTATGATTAAGCTCATTTAAAAGGAGGTTTCAAATATATTAGAACATAGAGCCACCCATGGTGTTTCTGATTTTTTTGGAAAATGTAATGTTTGTAATTAATTTTAATACCAATGTGATTTAAATTCATTGAAATGTTTGTAATGTATATATTTTTTATAATTTTAAATTATTATTATGTAAATTTATTTTAAATTAAACTAAAATTTTATTTTGAAAGGGTTTATACAATGTGTAAATATAGAATCACATTTATGTATCCTAAGGTTTTTATCAGCACTATTTTTTCCACTGATAAAATGAGATTTTATCAGTTCTAGAAAAATTAATGATAAAATTCCCCCTTATCAATGCTAAAAAAAGAGATGAAAAAGGATTACCTTTATCAGTTTTTGTGTAGATTACTTTTATTAGAAATGATAAAAACATCTATCTTCTAAAAGAAATTATAATGTTAGTTCTATTTTAGTGATAATAATATTGATTTATAGTGCTGATAATTACTAAATTTGTTATAGTGTGGGATAATAGGTGAACTATATTCATGTTGATATTTTATTTATGTCAAAGTGGGTGGATACTATTTAACAGTCTCTAAAGGGACTACTAGTGATCCCCAAATGATAGTCACTAATACTAAAAAACATTGACATATCCATCACAATCTTCCACCAATTTCCCTAACAACATGACCCTGTCACCACCCCACCTCCCTCAGTTACATCTAATACACCTTGATCACCATCAGGATCCCTTAACACACATTTCATGGACATACATTCCCCCCTGGAATATCCTCCCCCATGCCTTTACTACCCTCAATTTATCCCTCTACTCTCTGGCCATTTCACTTCTTCCATGGTTAGAGGGAAGAAGTTTTTTACTCCCCCAGTGTTACCCCATTCCATCTTTTAGAGTTGGTGATTTAGAACCAACTAACCTTGTACTTTTAACAACCATAATATTTGATTATAATAATATTAAAAATATATATCTTATCACATGATAAATGTTTTTTTGAGTAAAATTAATGTGATAATATCCTAAGAGCATTTGTCACATCAAAATGTTGTAAGAGTTCACCACTATGTTAAGAACCTTAAAATCCTATGAAAATATTTTCAAACATATGCCCTATGGTCTAGATAACACTAGTAGAATAGAATTAAAATGATATTTGACTATCAAGTTCTTGGATTCTCATAAAAAAATGATACGTTTTCTCCTTAAGTTTTCACTTGGTAATCTCCAGAAAGGTAGGTTATGTAGAAAAACCCATAAATTGGAAATCAATATGTTATATGTGTCATCAGATATTCCTATATGTGGATATGTATATTGGTCCTTAAATATGAGTTTATTATTAATGAATATCATGAATCCTATACTTTGATGTATTAAAAAATCATGATTATATATACTCGTGGTGAGGTAAGAAATTTTGGGTGTTTCATAAGTGATATGACATTAATTAAAAAATTCGAGAAAGGATTTTTCTCTTTCAAGTTAATTAAAAATAATATCTCTACCACTTTGTTTGAATTGAAATAGTTCGATTAGATCTATTATCAACTAGTTAATTTTATTGAGTTAAATAAATCTAATTGAACATATATATTGATGACACAAGCATGAAATCTATTTCATGATATATTGAGACAAATGTATTATATTACATAATAAGTATTCATATGAGGTTGTTGTAATCATGATATTATATTCTTTCTCTACGTGTTCCTTAACGCGTTGTTAGATGTTAATATTGTACTTTATACAAATTTTACTAATTCCACTAAGAAATAGGCATAGAGGGTCCCACAGTATGTGTATCAAGAAGCTTAGTTAAATTCTATTTGAATTTAATAGTTAGATTATATAATATTACTGACTTATGATGTAATAATTATTCAATTATTATTGACTCGAAAAATTAAATAACCAATTATTGGAGATTTGATTATATCTGGAATGAATAATAAATAATTATTTATTCATGAGTTAGTGAATATATTATTTATTTCCCTTGTTTATTATTCATCAGTAATATATTAATAATTATGTATTAACTAGTTTAGTGAAAAGATTAATATGAATATTTATTTATTTACATGAATAATGAAATAAATATTTATTTAAAAATTTAATGAATATAATATTTATTTATTTTTTGGAATGAATTATAAAAAAATATTTATTAATTTCAATAAATATTTATTTTTTATTCGAGATTTGATAAATTCTGAGTAGGATTGATCAGCCATATTAGTGGATTGAAGGTGAAGTTTTAATAATTCTCAAGATTAGTGGATGTCATGAGTTTAATAAAAATAAAAATAATATTACTATTTGACATGGGTTTTACATAGAATAAACAATTAGATAAAGGGTTCATGGGCAATTTTTAATTTTTTTAACCCTAAGTATAAATATTGGGTTATAAAATTTTGTGAGATTGTGTTTGTGCACAACAAAACCCCTCTAAACATTACCTCAAGCTGCATAGAACATCTTCAATGTCCCTCTAAAGAAAGAGAGAACAAGAGAGGAATTATTTCAAAAACTAAATATTTCTTTTTGCATTCATTGAAAAATGATTAATGGAATTTGGTTCCCTCTCACTAGTACCCATAATACCAAAGATGATGTTCCAAGAATTATAGAGCATGAGTGGATACTATTAGATGAATTTTAGTTTAGATTATTTATCACAATGATGAAATGACAAGACTAGAAATTAGATTATTCAACAAATGATGAAATAATTATCCATATGAGATAATTATTTTTTAAAATTAATTATAAATTATATGTGAAAAAAATGATCTCTATGAAGAATCTATGGTTTCTTTGTCAAGTTCATTATATTTAATCAATTGAAATAAATGAAAAAACATTATTGGGAACAAACTCATATGATTCCACTGTTCCCTATAACTTTCAAGTTGTATTCTAGCAGTCAAAATATAATTTTTATTTATTTATTATTTTCTATTAAATTGTATTTTTTTTCTAGATTCATATATAGTTTTATATTATTTAATCTGAAATTTGTGATAACATGATCGATCAGTTTCATACAACCAATAATAAGCAATTAATATATAAAGAATTATCAAAGATCTTATTTAGAGGTATTGAGGATATTTGCAGAGCGAAATATTTACATTGCATGTAGCCAAAAAGTACATACCATACCCATGGTCAACCACACAAGGAATACCTAAAATGACCATAATCCACAATGTGGGAAATCATTACATGGCTTCATTACACAGTATGTGTTGACTTCCAGCATATACATGGGTTGATAGGGTTACATGATGTGTAACTAGTGTACACACCATGTAATCACACATGGGTTTGACTCGTGTAAATCACAAAATCGATGTGTTCAAAGTACAAAATGTCATTAACCACTTTGTATTGAATTCCGACCAAGGGGCACAATATGGAAGCGATGAAATGGTGTATATGTAACGACCCGAAATTTTGAATAAATCTTGTTTCCTAATTTTATGTGTTATTTTATTTTATTTTTATACTGAACAAAAATGTTTCATTTGATAACATGAGTATAATTAAAATGATACCATTGGTTTTTGACTGTTATATGACCATTGGTCAATATGACCGCTGGAAACTAAATGTTTTGATTATTGTCTCTAAATACAAGTAATCTTGGTTAATTAATATAGAAAGAATATTTGATGGCCTCACCCAGTAGTCTTGGACCGATCGAATCCCATCTAACAGAACATGGGAAGGAGGTAGCACCACTGGGCTTTGCTCTAGACCAAACCCAAGCAGAACTTCATCGTGTGAAGCTATAACAGGATCTCCTTCGCGAGAAGTTCAAACTGATAGAAATTACTACTCGTGCAATATTGGCCGAGCCTCCCTCAGATTCTCTATCCTTAGTGCACCTTACACTTAGGTCCTATGCTGGTGTGATAAGGGGCTATGTAAGGAGACCATAACTGCGTTGTGTAATCATTTTTTTAAATAAAAATTGGGATTTCTTCTTATGATGAAGTTTATGAATTTTCAAATGACCGGATAAATATAGTATGCATATTTTTGATGAATTTTAGAAAAAGGATATTTTAAAAATGTTTATGTAAACCTTAAATAAATAAAAATGTGTAATGATTTTCAAAAAATGGTATTCTACAAATATGTTCAGTACGGAATTTAGAGTCTAATAAGATCAACTTAATTTTTGATGAATAGTAAATTATGAATAGTGATTTTATGCTTAGGATTAGTAATGTGACCAAATGGATTAGTAATCTCACTTAAAGAAAGTATTAATATAATCTAGGCACCTTGATTAAGTAATTTGATTCAATAAAATGGTTAAAAAATGGTTTCATAAATTATTATTCAAGTATTAGTTTGTTTCGGGTGAATAGTGTTTTTTAATTAAAAATCAAATTAAAAATATTTAGAAAATTATTTTTATAAAATGGATTTCATTTTTGAACTCAGAGCATCGATATTATGTTAAGGTAATTTTTGGGGATTTTTCAAAAAAAATGAATTTTCAGTGAATAGTGTATTTATTTAAAAAATAAATTAAAAATATTTAGAAAATTATTTTTATAAAATGCAGTTCATTTTTGAAATCAAAAAATTGATATTTGGTTAAGGTGAAATTTTGGGATTTTTCTGAGAAAGTTGAATTTTCAGTGAATAGTAAAAATACAGTTTTAGGGTTTCGGTATGTTTAATGACATCATAACTTTGTCATGATGACGTCATGAGATATTTTAAAGGATGTTCGAGTAAAGAGGATGAATTATTGTGTGGGGGTACCCATGTGGCCTAACTTTATGGGAAGTACCATGGGAGGGCCCATGCTTTTGAGAAAACCACTTTTGAGGTGTCCCTTGGCCATTAATGTCTTGTCCCCTCACATTCCCTATAAATACCAAGCTCTTCTCTCATCTTTTCGACTCCAAAACCATCCTCAACGAAGTTCTGGTCTCCTTACATCCCAAGGAGTCCTCCCAAGGTGCCCCCAAGCCCTCAAGGTCCCAACCTTTGAGTTTTAAGAGTTACGTTTTAAGGTAAGGGATCCGATCTCTCTCTTTCTTTTCAAAAAATCTCTTTTATATAATTTCTTTTATGCTCCATGTTCTTATGTTAAAGGGTGTTATTTTATACTCCTCTTACTTACCTTTTCATGTTCACATAATGAGAGATCCCCTCTTACTCTCATTATTTTTTTTTATGATGTTTTAAGTGGCGCCGTTAGGCTGCCGAAATTTTTGTAATGGATTCTTTCTCCCTTCTCATTTTTTCAAGATCTATTTTCATGTAAAGTATTTCAAGTTCCTTTTTATTATGTTGTGGTATGATATATAAATTTATCATACTGATATTTTATGATCATATGATGAGAGACCCCATTTGATCTCTTCAATTCATTATTTTGATGTTTTAAGTGGCGCCGTTAGGCTGCCGAATTTTTAAGTGGTTCTTCACCCTTCTCGTTTTGAAGTTCTACTTTCATGTCAATTATTTAAAGTTCCTTTTTGTTATGTTGGGGTATTATATCTATAACTATCATACTGAACTTTTATGACCATATTATGAGAGACCCCATTTGATCTCTTCAATTCAGTATTTTGAACTTTTAAGTGGTGTCGTTAGGCTGCCGAATTTTTAAGTAGTTCTTCACCCTCCTCGTTTTGAAGTTCTACTTTCATGTCAATTCTTTCAAGTTACTTTTTGTTATGTTGGGGTATTATATCTATATATATCATACTGATATTTTATGACCATATTATGAGAGACCCCATTTGATCTCTTCAATTCAGTATTTTGAAGTTTAAGTGGCGTCGTTAGGATGCTGAATTTTTAAGTGGTCCTTGCACCTTTCTCCCTTTTTCAAAGTTCTAATTTCATGTAAAGTCTTGAAAGTTCCTTTTTATTATGTTTGGGTATGATCTATATATCTATCATACTGATCTTTTATGTTAATATGATGAGAGACCCTATTTGATCTCATCAATTCATTTTTTGTTGAAGTTTATGTAACACTGTTAGGCTGCCGAATTTTCATAAGAGAAATCTTATTTTTTTCTTCCTTTCATGTTCTTCATTTCATATGGTATATTTCCAAATTTAATTACCATGTTCTTAAATCCCATATATTCTGTCCCTATACTGTTTTATGGGTCATTTATGAATGTTTGACCCATGTCCCCTCTCTTTTCAATGTTTTCGAAAACCCTGTAACATAGCCGTTATGCTGCAGAATTTTCGTCTCAAAATGCCTCTCTCTTTTCTCAAAATTATTTTATGTTATAAAGTGAATACTCAAAGATCTTATTTCTACAAGGGTATTCAAATATATATCAAAATGTTCTATTTTAAATTCTGGGATTTACATACATGAGACCCACTCTCCCCCTCCATGGGTTTAAAGTGACGTAAAGATCATGTCTTTAAAGCAGTTTTTAAAATGTTATGATTATGAAATGAAACCCATTTATTTTATGCTATATGGGTTATTTATGAAATGTTTGATGATGATATATGTGGCTCACATGATAATAAAGGAAAATTTAAGGGTGCGCCCTGATAGCGCTCCAATGCATTGGGTAATGATGTAACCACTAGAGATTACAATTTTCACGATACCTTGGTTAATAACCTTGGTAATTTTCAAATGACACCTTGGGGATGGACCTTGGTGATATGTTCATGATTGTCTATGTTAAATGTTGCAGCCACATCTTCAAGTTATGAAAAAATTTATTTTTATTATGATATATCTCATGATTTATTTCTCATGCCTTAAAGTTCTTTTCATGACCTTATTGAAGTATCTCAAGTTCACATGTAAAATGTTTCTCTTGTTTTCCTTACTGGGCCTTCTGCTCACCCTTTCTTTTGATGTATGTCCCCAGGTTATGAGATTCCATAATGAACCTAGGATGAACATGAGTAGAAGCCTTTCAAGTGTTTAAGAAGAATGTTTTATGTTTTCATGTTTTTTGTTCCTGGTTTCCAAGACACTAAACCTTAAAGATCCTCAGTATTGTGTAATGAAATGAAAGTTTATGTTATAAAAAGGCGGGATGATATAGTTGGTATCAAAGGATGGTTTAGTTATTTGTGGAAATTAGGATATGAAAACTCCAGGAAGAACCCTATAGAAAAGTTTAAATATAGGAAATCTTCCTGGTATTTTGGTGAGTATTGAGTAAGGGGTTTCTAAGCAAATACATCCCTATCTGGATACGAGCAGGTAGAGATGGCTCTGGCACAGATGTACATAGGGGTAAAACCTAAAAACACTGCTTTGAGCTAGACTCGAACGGGAACTGGTACATGACAACAGGCCTTGCTGCACTCTTGGTTATGACACTTCCGGGGGATATGCTTTGGTAAATTCATAAGCTTAGTATGAACCATTATTAAAGGAACAAGGATAAAACAAAATAATTATTCACATAAGAATATATGATCATGGATAACCTAGTTGGAAACCTAGGGATCACATGTTAGGGTATACTTTTCTTCTACAAGTTATCCTTATATGATTTAAGCTCCTTTTCATGATTATTGGTTAAGTATTTAAGCCCCTAATTGTAGTTTCTTTTCTTAGTTAATGGCGGGAAATGGAAGAACATGTCCCAACAACCAATGTGATAGGAAATGCGATGATTGCCATATTAATATGATAGTGATGATTAGGGGATTAAAAGATGATTATTATTTTGGAAGACGCTCACTATTTTGGGGACCCTATATGATCGAGGTAAATAGATTACTACGGTATTTTCATTGAAGAGTAAGGTTGACTTATATTTTGAAGAATCAATGAATTTAAGGTGGACTTTTTGTAATTTAGGTTACTTATGGGAATGATTAACCTATCTTGGGTAAAATATGTTTAGGTTAGCTACTTTATTTATAAGATGTTAGGAGTGGTTTATGTTGTTTGGATATGAAAAATGAAGTTTATTTTGGAAGACTATGTTATCAAATCCTTCTTGTATTTGGGTTTCAATCTTAGTTTGGTTTATTTTGAGGAATTTTAAGGACTGTTATTTATGGAATGGTCTATAATGAACTTTGGGTAGTACCATAGAACTTTGATTATTTAAAAGTAGTTTCCATTCCTATAGGATTGTTTCTTTTTTAAGAGTTGTTTTACCTTACCCTTTCTGTTTTTGGGATAATGTTTAAAGATAGAAGAAATAGATAGTTAATCTTTTGTGGATTATCTGATTCTCTAGAAGATGATTCTTGTGATTTTGATGAGACCAAGTGTTTTTGAATTCTCATCATTTGGAGAAAAGATTAGTTTTGGTAGAGACTTATTAAAGGATGAAACTCTACTTGAAGGTAGGTATATTTCCTTATATTTTTGTTCTATGTAGTAAATGAATTCCTCAAAATTATGAAAAGGAACGTAAAACAAAAACGTTGTTGGTTTACGTTTCCTACTAGGTAATCAGTGACCGTTTACACACATCATGAGTTTGGGATTTTCTTATGGTTAAATTTCTCCTAATCATGTTCTCTATCACTCTCCCTCAGAACTTGACCCTTTGTTTTTCTTCCATGTCCATGTTTTCCTACATGGAATCCTAGTGTGGGCTAACTCAGGTGACCTTCGTACTTCCCTTTCTTTCTTTTAAAGTAATAGTTTTACTGACTCCTTTTTCGATGTGGGACTTTCAATGAAATTTCAAAACCTAATTTTAAAATTTGCGAGGACGCAATTTCTTAAGGGGGGAAGATTGTAACGACCCGAAATTTTGAATAAATCTTGTTTCCTAATTTTATGTGTTATTTTATTTTATTTTTATACTGAACAAAAATGTTTCATTTGATAACATGAGTATAATTAAAATGATACCATTGGTTTTTGACTGTTATATGACCATTGGTCAATATGACCGCTGGAAACTAAACGTTTTGATTATTGTCTCTAAATACAAGTAATCTTGGTTAATTAATATAGAAAGAATATTCGATGGCCTCGCCCAGTAGTCTTGGACCGATCGAAGCCCATCTAACAGAACTTGGGAAGGAGGTAGCACCACTGGGATTTGCTCTGGACCAAACCCAAGCTGAACTTCATCGTGTGAAGCTAGAAAAGGATCTCCTTCGCGAGAAGTTCAAACTGATAGAAATTACTACTCGTGCAATGTTGGTCGAGCCTCCCTCAGATTCTCTATCCTTAGCACACCTTACACTTAGGTCCTATGCTGGTGTGATAAGGGGCTATGTAAGGAGACCATAACTGCCTTGTGTAATCATTTTTTTAAATAAAAATTGGGATTTCTTCTTATGTTGAAGTTTATGAATTTTCAAATGACCGGATAAATATAGTATGCATATTTTTGATTAATTTTAGAAAAAGGATATTTTAAAAATGTTTATGTAAACCTTAAATAAATAAAAATGTGTAATGATTTTCAAAAAATGGTCTTTTACAAATATGTTCAGTACGGAATTTAGAGTCTAATAAGATCAACTTAATTTTTGATGAATAGTAAATTACGAATAGTGATTTTATTCTTAGGATTAGTAATGTGACCAAATGGATTAGTAATCTCACTTAAAGAAAGTATTAATATAATCTAGGCACCTTGATTAAGTAATGTGATTCAATAAAATGGTTAAAAACGGTTTCATAAATTATTATTCAAGTATTAGTTTTTTTCAGGTGAATAGTGTTTTTTAATTAAAAATTAAATTAAAAATATTTAGAAAATTATTTTTATAAAATGGATTTTATTTTTAAACTCAGAGCATCGATATTATGTTAAGGTAATTTTTGGGGATTTTTCTAAAAAATGAATTTTCGGTGAATAGTGTATTTATTTAAAAAAATAAATTGAAAATATTTAGAAAATTATTTTTTATAAAATGGAGTTCATTTTTGAAATCAAAGCATTGATATTTGGTTAAGGTTAAATTTTGGGATTTTTTTGAGAAAGTTGAATTTTCAGTGAATAGTAAAAATACAGTTTTAGGGTTTCGGTATGTTTAATGACATCATAACTATGTCATGATGACGTCATGAGATATTTTAAAGGATTTTCAACTAAAGAGGATGAATTATTGTGTGGGGGTCCCCATGTGGCCTAACTTTATGGGAAGTACCATGGGAGGGCCCATGCTTTTGAGAAAACCACTTTTGAGGTGTCCCTTGGCCATTAATGCATTGTCCTCTCACTTTCCCTATAAATACCAAGCTCTCCTCTCATCTTTTCGACTCCAAAACCATCCTCAACTAGGTTCTGGTCTCCTTACCTCCCAAGGAGTCCTCCCAAGGTGCCCCCAAGCCCTCAAGGTCCCAACCTTTGAGTTTTAAGAGTTACGTTTTAATGTAAGGGATCCGATCTCTCTCTTTCTTTTCAAAAAATCTCTTTTATGTAATTTCTTTTATGCTCCATGTTCTTATGTTAAAGGGTGTTCTTTTATACTCCTCTTACTGAACTTTTCATGTTCACATAATGAGAGATCCCTTCTTACTCTCATTATTTTTTTTTATGATGTTTTAAGTGGCGTCGTTAGGCTGCCGAAATTTTTCTAACGGATTCTTTCTCCCTTCTCATTTTTTCAAGATCTATTTTCATGTAAAGTATTTCAAGTTCCTTTTTATTATGTTGGGGTATGATATATAAATTTATCATACTGATCTTTTATGATCATATGATGAGAGACCCCATTTTATCTCTTCAATTCGGTATTTTGAAGTTTTAAGTGTCGCCGTTAGGCTGCCGAATTTTTAAGTGGTTATTCACCCTTCTCGTTTTGAAGTTCTACTTTCATGTCAATTATTTCAAGTTCCTTTTTGTTATGTTGGGGTATGATATCTATATCTATCATAATGATCTTTTATGACCATATTATGATAGACCCCATTTGATCTCTTCAATTCAGTATTTTGAAGTTTTAAGTGGCACCGTTAGGCTGCCGAATTTTTAAGTGGTTCTTCACCCTTCTCGTTTTGAAGTTCTACTTTCATGTCAATTATTTCAAGTTACTTTTTGTTATGTTGGGGTATGATATCTATATATATCATACTGATCTTTTATGACCATATGATGAAATTCCCCATTTTATCTCTTCAATTCAGTATTTTGAAGTTTAAGTGGCGTCGTTAGGCTGCTGAATTTTTAAGTGGTCCTTGCACCTTTCTCCCTTTTTCAAAGTTCTAATTCCATGTCAAGTCTTGAAAGTTCATTTTTATTATGTTTGGGTATGATCTCTATATCTATAATACTTATCTTTTATGTTCATATGATGAGAGACCCGTTTTTATCTCATCAATTCATTTTTGGTTGAAGTTTATGTAATGCTGTTAGGCTGCCGAATTTTCATAAGAGAAATCTTATTTTTGTCTTCCTTTCATGTTCTTCATTTCATATGGTATATTTACAAATTTAATTACCATGTTCTTAAATCCCATATATTCTGTCCCTATACTTTTTTATGGGTCATTTATGAATGTTTGACCCATGTCCCCTCTCTTTTGAATGTTTTCTAAAACCCTGTAACATAGCCGTTATGCTGCAGAATTTTCGTCTCAAAATGCCTCTCTCTTTTCTCAAAATTATTTTATGTTATAAATTGAATACTCAAAGCTCTTATTTCTACAGGGGTATTAAAATATATATCAAAATGTTCTATTTTAAATTCTGGGATTTACATACATGAGACCCACTCTCCCCTTCCGTGGGTTTAAAGTGACGTAAAGATCATTTCTTTAAAGCAGTTTTTAAAATGTTATGATTATGAAATGAAACACATTTATTTTATGCTATATGGGTTATTTATGAAATTTCTGATGATGATATATGTGACTCACATGATAATAAATGCAAATTTAAGGGTGCGCCCTGATAGCGCTCCAATGCATTGGGTAATGATGTAACCACTAGAGATTACAATTTTCACGATACCTTGGTGAATAACCTTGGTAATTTTCAAATGACACCTTGGGGATGGACCTTGGTGATATGTTCATGATTGTCTATGTTAAATGTTTCAGCCACATCTTCAAGTTATGAAAAATTTTATTTTTATTATGATATTTCTCATGATTTCTTTCTCATGCCTTAAAGTTCTTTTCATGACCTTATTGAAGTATCTCAAGTTCACATGTAAAATGTTTCTCTTGTTTTCCTTACTGGGCCTTCTGCTCACCCTTTCTTTTGATGTATGTCCCCAGGTTATGAGATGTAGTAATGAACCTAGGATGAACATGAGGAGAATCCTTTCAAGTGTTTAAGAAGAATGTTTTATGTTTTCATGTTTTTTGTTCCTGGTTTCCAAGACAATAAACCTTAAAGATCCTCAGTTTTGTGTAATGAAATGAAAGTTTATGTTATAAAAAGGCGGGATGCTATAGTATAGATGGGTTTACACATCATGTAACATGAGACAATCTGTACAGAATACGCGCCAAATCTTTACGTGTGTTGTATAGGTGGCTAGAAACTAAGTACATGATGTGTAGTAGGATATACATATCATGTAACTCGTACTTACTCATGTAAGGTACATGGTGAAATAGGTGTTTCATGTGAGTCAATAGATAGATAATCAATTAAAACAAGACTAAACTATATAGTGTGTAGCAGTCATATACACACCATATGATAAGGTTTTTTCACATGAATTGCAAGGCGAATAATTTTAGTTGGTCATGTAGAATTGAATGTGTTAATAAAATTTTTCTAAAATATTTTACAAATTCATGATGTGTAGGGTCATTGTACATGCCATGTACTTCATGGGAATCACCATAAGTACACAAAATGTATATTCATGGAATAATGTGTGATTATATAGGTCATATAGGCTAGATAAATTTACTCACAAAAGAAAACACTGTGTATATTGGGACATGTTGTATATGTATACATTCTGTGTAAGTACACAATACATGACAATACCATACACAACTTAAGTCAAACATCATGTTGAGTGATAGTACATGTCATTTTAGTGTTAAAATCTATAAATTATTTTAAACTAATGCATAAGGGCACACACCATGTTGCCTTCAGTACATACTATGTATATTAAATTATAGAATAAATTGAAATATGACTAGTAGGGTACAAATTTTGTACCAAATTAGTACACATCATGTACTAAATAATTTTAAATTAAATTAAGTTATTTAATTTGTTTAAAATTACATATAATGGGAATCTTAGAGACTATTTGGATGGATACTTAAGATAAAGAATTAATTAACCAACAAGATGATAAATTTATTATTTCGTGAAATTTATATTAATAAATATTGAATTGAAATGAATGTTATCACGTTTAAATGCATTTTTGTTGTATTTTGTGGATTTCATGATCATTAATTACTTATGTATGTGTTTAATTTCTATATAATTTAATTATTTAATGATTTTTTTATGAGAAATTAATTAATTAATTAAATATGATGATATGTGAATAACACATTCCTAATTATTATGTATGGGAATGCATGACCATTGTTTATTTTATATAACCCAAAACTCCAAGTTCCCCTCAGCTAAAAGTGTGTGCAGACATATTGAGGAATATGATTAGGGATAGAGGAGATAGTTAAAAACTGGTTTGAGGTGAAACAAAACAAGGATAAAAACAAGTTAAAGGTGGAATGTTGCAATTTGAACCAAGAATCAATTTAAGGAGTTATTACCTTAGGGTCAATGGTTGCTTTATCTTCCAATCAATAAACCAACCAGTAGTGAAATATCACGATCACATCACATGTTTATTTTATTTGGTCTTGGTTATTTATTTTTTAATAAATTCATGTTTATTTGATGATTAAACATGATCACATAAATTAAATGAAATATCAAGAATGCCAGATGAATTAAAATAAAAGATTTATGAATAAATTATTTTTTTAGACATGGATAATTAATTTTATTAAATCTAAATAATATTAACAAGAATGTAAAAAATAAAATAAAGAATACAATTATGTATAAAGATAAAAAATTACCTCAAGGAAAATGTTGTGTTGGAGAACACATTCAATTACTTGAGATATAATACAACCATAGATCAATGTATTAGTTTCTACATCATTAGGATACTTCCATTTATCTCAAAATTCTAATAAATATTTTAGGTTGACTGAACTAAGTTAGTATCAAGAGAAGCTTCCCTCACAATACATAGTGTAACATGGATTCAATCATTGAGTAAATCTGTGTTTATGTTTTTTGGATTGGGGAGTCCACTCAACAGATCATGGAATTGTGAGTTAATGTATTTAGCAAGACATTCTACTTAAATACCTTTGGGTAATTTCACTAGGTCCTCTTCAGAGTTACAAGACGGGAAATATGAATCCTTTCCACTATATTATACAAGTGATATGATATTCCAAATTCAATGGTGAGGGATATTGGGAATTGATAAAATAGTTTGAAATTGATAAAATTAATTTATTACATCATACTTAGTAATCAATATAAAGTACTAAAATCTATTTTTTTGTAAAAAATGGGGAGAAAAAATGAGAAAATAATGATCATTATTAAAAAAATAATATGTTCCCACCAATTTTTTTCAATATTGGTAAAGTCATTTATAAACTACAGCACTATAGGAAAATTTATACCATGTACTAGAATCCTTCATTCTTGATCAACCACTTTAGTAAGTGAAGGAAGGTGAAAAGGATTCTTACAAGAGATAAATAGAGGATGCTTTAGAAGCCCATTACATAATTCTATTTTCTATATCCACATAGATGAGGATATAATATAAATACATGGATGCATAAACTAGGATAACTCATCACCTAAAACTTGGAAATGAGAAAGAGATATTGTATATGAATGAGATTTTCATTACAGTGTATAAGTGTAAAATAGAAGATGAGTACCAGACTAGTGACATTTCATTGAAAATGATGAATTATAATGATTAGTTAATGTTTTTTTTCTTTTATACAGATAATAAATTATCCATTAATCTCACATTATCATATTTACCACAAATATTTTCCATATTCATTTAGAATTATAGGATAAACAATATAGAAAAGCAATTCAGGAATCTCTTGACTATGCTCTGACAAGTAGGTTAGGATTAGTGAAAACATGGTTTTTCAAACCTTATGGATAAATAAGTGAATGACAAGGTTGAAGATCCCATGACCAGTTCAAATTCAACAGTTCCTTTATAATGTTATTCAAATAGTCAAAAGATTTAATATAAGGGTGGTGAACAAGAGGTTATTTTATTCTCATGTGGAAAGAAAGATCACTGGAAGAGGAACTGTAATGAATTGAATAAGAATTAAGTAGATGATTACACTTTAGGTATATTCATAATCATATATAATAATTCTTTTTTAGTTATTGGGTATTAAATAAAATATACATTTCATATATTTATATTCAAATATAGGAACCAAGGAAGTGTATAGATATTAAAAGGAGTGTGTTGAACTCTATAAATAGTTAAAGGAGGGTTCTTCCCAAGTCATAATAGATAAATACCTAAATTAATATTTCCAAGAGTTTTTATTTGTAAAGACCCTAAAATTCCATGTAAATTTTTTTTTTAATTATGTGGGAATTTTACGAGTCTACAAAAATTGACGGCGTGTGATTCTGAGGCCCAAAGTGCCCAGAATGAATTTCAGAACTTTTTTTTGGGTACGTTTAGTAAATGTGAGAGTGGGTTTTTTTAACTTTTAAATCAGTGCTCGGAATTGAAATCTAAAACCATTGTTGAAATCACTATGCCAGTATTCACTTAAGGAGACCTCTGCATCAACCGCAATAGGTTGAGGGTGAAAGATAGCTTTTGGGTTTTTCATGAAAATAGAAATAAAATAAAATAAACTTTTATTTACTTTTATTTGTAGTTGAAACCTCCCATGTGGATGGTTTAAAGATGGGGACCACCAGAACTAAAACCTCCCACATGTGTGTTACGAAGGTGGGGACCACTAAGCCTAAAACCCCCTATTTTGAATTTAGAGGTTGGGACCACCTGAACCCATTTAATGAGAGAAAATCTCTCAACTCACCTACATTAAATTTTTCCAACAGCATTCATTAATTGGGCCAATTAATTTTTCCAATGTGGTACAATTAAATGAGCCAATTAATAATGCCAATATGCCAACATAATTAATCTACTTAATTTAATTATATTTGTACCTCTTTTTTTGGGGAGGATTTTTGGTTGGCAAAGAAGTTCTTTGGTGGGATAAATTTCTCCAACAAAGAACGCCATCGAACAACGTTCTTCAGAAATCAAGGAAGAGGATGACGTACGATCCCGACATCGAAGCGTAGTTTTGGAAGCGACAATAGTTGGAACCCACTTCGCCTTCTTCGACTTCTTTATTGCGCCAATGTCAATGAATGAGGTAGGTAATTTATTATGTGTGATTATGGATTCACATGTTCTTCCCTTCTAAACAAAGAATGTGGATCAACTCTCTAACTAGTTGATCTGTGGATGTTTTCTTTTTCTATAGGTTTGGGAATAATTATTGTCAGGGGTTGTAGAGTTTGATGTTCTTCATTCAAGATTTTTTGTTGAGTCGCTTGCTACCGCTCTAACACGGAGGGTGTAGGTCAGACTAACATGGCCCAACCCCTCCACCATTCTTCATTATTGTTGTGTTCTTCACGATGGAGGAGGATGGCATCCAACCTTTGTGGGGCATGAGAACGGTGATCGGCACCACTGTCGGCCGCGACAAAGGCGATGGTGCAACGGTGTCGCCCCGCGGCCACCGTGCCACCCACGGTCTCCACCGCCCGTAGCCTCCGCTGCCCCACGGCCCTCCGCACCACCCCGCGGCCCCACTGCCTCTGTGCCACCCTCGCGGACCCACAACCTCTGTGCCACCCTCATGGCACCTCACGGCCTTCGCACCACCCTCG